>JALMGF010000003.1:5000-2445000 GCA_023333645.1 Sceloporus occidentalis
AGGCATTTATTAAAGCAATCTGCCATGAAGACAAAGCAGGAGAAAAACAAACAAAAGACAAAACCTAGAAGGGACAGGAGGAAAAAAGCCCAAAGTCGGGATTTATCGGAGGAGGAGTGTCCAAGTGCAAAGAGAGATCGGTCCCCCCTTAGGCCACAGAGGCTCCTGGAAGAGGAAACACCCCTCTATCCTTTTGCCAGAGGAAAACAAGCCCACTCCCAGAAAGCTGAAGGGCAAGACACTGGAGGAAGAGAAGAGGCTTCTGGTGGGCAGCCTGCAGAGACTACACCTTGCAGGGACTCCATTGACCTCGCAAAAGACTTTCAAAGCAAAGAAGCAGAGAGCCTGGAAGGTCCTTCCCTTGAACAAAGAAGGGAGAGCGAAATGGAGTTCTCTGGCATCTCTTCCTTGGCTGCAACTAGTGACAGTGACACAGAGACCAGCAGTGAGGAAGAGGAGGAAGAAAGCCCTGAGGACAAAGCCCAGAGGAAAAGGGATAAGAAGAAAGCCAATAAAAGGAATCAGGGCCCTGATCCAGAAGACCAAGTCACTAACGAGTACCTGGTCTATAAATATGACACGGATTTTCAAAGCGTGGAGGAAGGGGAACTGACGGATCGGGAAAAGACCCTTTCGGAGGCTACTCAGCAGAAGAGGCTTTCCCGAGAAAGGCAGATCTCTGCAGCCTGGACTGAATGTCTCCATACACGGTGGGACAAAGTGACCGATATCATCTTGCCAAAGGACTTCGATAGGTATGACACTCTGAAACTCTGGGGCTATGCGGTGGCTCATATTGCCCTGCCGACATCGAGCCATCGACTGCCCAGCCTAAAAAAGTACAGCAGAGATAAACTTTGGGGGCTCTTGGAGAAAGGTTTCCCTCTCTTGAAGTCTGTACTTTCGGGATTAAAGGTGCCCGACTCTGAGGAGCAAGTGGCTTATGCCAGGACTCTAGCCTTAGACATTGTTCAACGCCTGCTATTGGGCAGGAAACCCAAGACGTCTCTCATCGTATTACCGGACTGGCTAAAGGAGACCCAATTGATAAAAACCTTCCAAGAGATCCATCAAATCTGGGAATGCACCCCTGAGAACCAGAAACCTCCGGTTTGGGCGCAAGTGGACAACGAGGGGAAAATGGTGTCCAGAGAGGCCTTGATGGAGTGGCTCTTAAGCGTCGTAGCAGACCTGAGACAACGGGCAAAAATTGCTAAGCAGTCTGGCTTCGATCCGAGGGAAGAAAAGACTAAAGGAACTGGAGCAGGGAGAGCTGTAGAGAAAGTGGAGAAAGCAGAGACCCCGAAAGAACCAGAACGGGCAGAAGGACGTCAGCGGACCGAGCGGCGCTCCAAAGGACATTTGCCATTGACTCCTGTCCTTGGGATGAGTGCCACGGTGTCACCCCCAGCAATGGGTGAGGAAAGCAGGGAGGTTAGAGGAAGAAGGGAGGCAGCAGGGGAAGGGAAGGAGGTGCAAGGAGTGGGATTGGGAAACACTAGGCAAAGAGGGACACTGAGTGATATCAGCAGCTCGGATTTAGAGGAAACGGCTACCGTTTCTCAAGCGAAGAAGAAACCTAGAGGGGAACAGCCTTGGTCAGAAAGAGTAGAGGTAGAATTGGGCCCAGCAACCGCAGCGGATAGAAATGCCTTGGGTCTGGGAGAGGAAAACAGGGGATCAGATTTACTGGGTCAGGGTTTGGGGGCTAGAGACAACTTGATGGAAGGTACTGCTGTTTCGGCTGGTGTTCTTTCCCAGGAACAATGCAAAAACCCATCCTTGCCAACCAAGGGACTAACTGTCCAGAAGAAAAGGCTTCTGGAAAATGGAGATGCAGCTGAGAATGGTCATATCTCGGCAAGACCTCGATTGGACCGGGAAACTAACAAAGACGCATGGGTTGGGAACGTAAGTCTAAACCCTCTGCCAGACAGACAAATGAAGGGGAAGGAGGGTAGTCGCACGCATGGCAATGGCGCTCACGGAGAGGTACCGCAGGGTTTGCCGACTTTGGCATCTGGAAGACCCCTCGGGGTGCCGGGGGACAAGCCGCAAGAACTCAGAAAGGAAGGGAGGACATATTCCAGTATAGCGGGAGGGGACGGTGGCGCTGCACGGCGAGGAGAGTCACGGTCTTCAGGCATGACGGTAGATGAAGAGACATACCTTGACCAGTGCTTTAGAGAAGCCTCGGATGTAAGAAACCCTAGAGCGCGCTTTGTAATACGGTTTAAATATTTAGGGTCAGACCCTGAGAAAGGGTCACGGGCCTATATTTCAAAGCGGCTTCTGAAAGACACATTGGATGCTCAGAGGGAAGATATTGTGGCAGTGATTCAGCTTCCGGGATCTACAGAAATAGATGTATGTTTAGCATCGGAAAGAGTTTACAGGCATTTCTGGATTAGCTGTAAGAGGGTGAAACGTCTGAACCCAGATCTGCTGTCGGAATATGAGATGTTCCCTTTGTTTAGAGGTGATACCAAGGTTCTGACTATAAGTTTCAGAACCACTACTATCCCTGCTGAAGACGTAGCGAGGTGGGTGTCTAAATACGCCACGATCCTGACAGGGCCAGATAAAAAGGAAGATGAGCAAGGCTACTGGACAGGGGAATACAGATGCGTAGTCTCCTTTAAAAATGAAGACCCTGAGTACAGGCATGGCAAGATACCTAAGTATTTTTTCCTAGGGGCTGATAGAGGGATCACCAGGTACAGTGGCCAACCTCAGGCCTGCTTCCAATGTGGGTCCTATGAGCACCAGAGGCGCCTGTGCACCACTCCTTTGTGTTCACGGTGCAGTACCAGGGGCCACCCGACAGCTGCGTGCTACAGCAGCATCAAGTGCAACTTTTGTGGGGAACTGGGTCACACTTACTTTTGGTGCCCTCAGGCATATTATAACCAGCAAGATGCTCGAGTGTTTGAGAAGGCCCAGCAAGTAGCCAAAACGGGAAAAGAAAGGGCAGAAGTCCAGGAAAAGACAAGGGTTTTGAGGGAGAAGTTAGGAGTGAGGGGAGAGAAGTTACCAAATTCAGAGCAGCAGGAGGATAGGGGCAGGCATAGCGACCCATTGCTTGCAAGGGAAGAAAGACAAACTACGGAAGACAGACTGGCAATAGCTGATGAATGGAATGTAGTGCGTAGACGAGGGGCAGGAGGAGAAGAGGGGAGGTCACAGGAGAGGAGAGGTCCCCGGGAACAGATAGTCACAGAGAACAATAGGTTTCATGTTCTTGTGCATGAAGAAGAGGGTCAGAGCAGGTTGGACAATGAGGAGCCCACCGATAGCGAAGTCTTGGTAGCTGTCCAGGAGGTAACAGATAGACAACCCATGCAGACAGAGGAGGTGAAGAGGCAAAGGACTCCAAAGACCCCTAGGAAGAAAAAGCAAAAGGAACATAACACACAGAGGAGTGGGGGAGAGGGGGAGAGAGGGATGGGAGGAGCGGAGCAGATGGAGGAGGGGCAGGTGGTTGGCTCCCCAAACCAAAGTCCTGAAGACCCTTCTAAAGACCCACCAGAACCGATGGTGATAGAAGTAGCAGCAGAACCAATAGTGACAGAAGTACTAGAAAAAGTATTAGCAGAGAGCACATTGAGGGCAGCATCACCGCAGTTATTTTCAGAAGCTTCAATGGAGGAATCTGGTGATAGATTGGTGGAGCCTTGTGGGACGGATGTAGAACCCTTTTCCTGCCCCCTTCTACCCCTGACCTTTGATGGTGGCCCTCCCCCTCCTCCTCCTCCTCCGGCTCCTCCTCCCCTTCCTCCTTCCCCTCCTCCTCCCCCTTCCAGTGCTCCCTCCCTTGCAACCACCTTCCCAATATCCCCTTTACCAACCCCTGTCTCTTCACCCCTTTCCCCTTCCCCCCAAATTGGTGAGGCTACACCTCCGGTTGCCCCGGAGGAGGTAGAGAGGACCCAGCTAGAATCGGAGGACAAGAGGACTGAGAATCCTGGAGAGAATAAACAAGACTAGAATGGTTGGGAAGCCTTTATTTGGAAAGAATTTATCTGAATGTAATTTAATTGAATTGAATTAAATTTAGGTCAAATTCAAAATTAGAATTACATTAAAATTAAGTCAAATTCAAAATTAAAACTAAAATTAAAATTACAAAATTAACAAAATTAAGAAATATAAAAACAATGCCAGTCTTTGTTTGGGAAGGAAAATCAATTACCTGTTTAATGGTTATCGAAATGTTTAATATTGACATTAGGGTTGACATTGCTATGATTATTTGGGTTATGATAGTCAGGGTTAAGGTAATGTTGAGCCAAGATTAATCATGGTGTCTCTAAGAATCACCTCTTGGAACGTGAGAGGGCTGAGGATGGCCGACAGGCGGCAGGAGATCGTTCCTCTTCTGGCAACCATGGCGCAGGACGTGGTGGTCTTGCAAGAGACCCACCTGGTGAGCGAGCAGCAACGCTCCCAGGGGCAGAAACTCTGGACGCAAGGACCCTCCATTTGGTCTTATGGGGAGGAACACCAGGCAGGCGTGGCGGTCTTATTTAAAGCTAGGCATGACCTGCAGATTGACTTTGTCCTGGAGGCTTTACCGGGCAGGTTGCTGGTTGTGGACTTTACTGTGCTGGGGATTTCGAAGGAGGGGAAGGAAGAAAGGACTCCTTTCCGGCTTTGCGGGCTTTATGCCCCAGTGGTGGCATCACAACGGAAAACATTTTGGCCTCATTTGAAAGGGTATTGTGCTACTTACAGGCATCTATTGGTTGTAGGGGATTTTAATAATAGGACCAGACTATCTGATTATTCAAATTATGTGGATCGAGGCAAAACGGGGAAAAAGTCAACCGCTTTAACACCCGAGGAGAGACTTTTGGAGACCTTTTTCTCAGATCGTAATTTAACAGATAAAGCCTTGGAAGTGAGTAATCGGTTCAGTTTTTTCCCTCTTCCCTGCAAAAAAGCATTTATGGATAAATATGGTTCGCTGGAGGGAGGCAAATTCACTTGGTATCAGAAAGACAGAGCTAGTCGATTGGACAGGATCAGAGCCCCTGCCGAACTGAAGGCCTTGAGTTGCCAACTGACGGTCACTCCGTGGTCTGATCATGCCATGCTTCACATGCAGTTTGCTTTGGGCTTGGAGCTTTACTCCAGAGGGAAACCTTTATGGAGGCTTCGCCCAAAGACTCTTGGCAACGCCGGCTGCAAGGAGGAGATTGCGGGCGTCTTGGCAAATATGCTGACGCTGCAGGATCTCTATGTTGGAGAACTGTCTGTCTGGTGGGAGAGAGCCAAAAAAGTCCTGAAGAAGACTTGCCAAAACTACGAATATGTTATCAATAGGAAAGATTTGCAGGGCTATCAGAGAGCAGTCTACCAATTCTTGAAATGCCATTACAAGGTTAACAACGGCCTTCCAGTAAACCAAAATGTGTTGGAATGGTCCAGAGGTGTAATAAGAGAATTTCAAATTAAACAGAAACGTAAGAAGAAATATCATAAAGAATTCAGGACCAAGGGGTCAGTGGTGGACATTGAGGATTGGGCCAGAGCCAAGGCCCCTCAAGCCTCAGTGGTCATGGGGGGCTTGAGGCACAGTGAGCAGGACCCAGTTAGGAGGGACCCCAGAGCAATGCTGAGAGTGATGGAGGATTTCTATAGGGACTTATACGCAGGGGAAGAAATAGGAAGGGAGAAAATCAAGGCTTTCTTAAAACATGTGCCCCAAAATATCCAAGACAAAATGTACCCAGGGCTGACTCAAATAGACAGGGATGAATTGGTGGCCCCTGTGACAGAGAAAGAAGTCCAGGAGGTCATTGTCCAGGGAAGGGGCAAATCGGCTCCGGGACCAGATGGACTCGGATGGACCTTTTACAAGGCCTTTGCCAAGTGGCTGGTTCCCCCTCTCACCCGAGTCATCAATGAACTCTTGTCTAGAGAGAGCCTGACAGACTCCTTTTATCAGGGCGTTTTGATTTTCTTTCCCAAACAAGGAGATTTGACTTTGCCCAAAAACTGGCGACCGATCGTTTTGACAAACGTGGATTACAGGATTGTGGCAAAGGTTTTGAATAACAGACTGGCAAAAATGGCACCCAAAATCGTTTTAGCTTCCCAAACCAGTGCCGTTCCAGGGCGCTTTATGGTGGACTCTCTGTGTTTGTTTAGAGAGGTCTTTCATTTGGCCCAGAAAGGCAAGTGGGAAACAGGGGAAATACTGCTCTTGGATCAGGCCAAGGCTTTTGATCGCGTTCACCATCAGTTTATGTGGGAAGCGCTGGCAGGGAGGGGTCTCCCCATCCGCTTTGTCAGGTATCTCCAACTGCTTTATCTGAAGGCGCAGGTGACTCCTCAGGTGAATGGACACAGGGGGACTCCGATTAGGCTGAAGTCGGGGGTCAGACAGGGCTGCCCCCTGAGCCCCCTCCTCTACGTCCTGGTTCTGGATTCGGTCCTTTGCCAAATTCAGGCAGAAGAAAGCATCAAGGGTTTGAGGGTCACCCTGAAGCCCAGCAGAGGAGTCATGCCTTTTCCCATAGAGGCTTCTAAGGTTGAGCAGGTGAAATACGCAGCCCATGCAGATGACATTTCCCTCTTTGTGAACGATCGAAAGGAGATAGCTTCAGCTATGGCTATTTTTGAGAGATATCAGCAAGCTTCAGGGGCTCAGATAAACTTGCAGAAAAGCTCTTTGATTTCCTTTTCCCGAAAAGAGGAAAGTTTAATTTTGACTCCAGTAGAAGTTGTTGGTAGGATTCAGGAGGAGCAATGCGAACAGTCTGAAAAATTAGAGGAATACAAAATGTTAGGTTTAAAGTTCTCTATTAAACTTTTCGGGTGGGAAAAGAACTGGTATCTCTGGTTGGAAAAAATAAAGGCGTGTTTTGACAGATGGAAACCATGGCAGTTAAATGTTTACCAGAAAGCAGTGTACATAAAGACTTACCTGATGCCGCAGGCCTTGACTCTCGCAGCAGTGTACCCTCCTCCCCAAAATGTCTTAAAGGAGGCGGAGAAACTGGTCTTCCGTTTTCTCTGGGGAACGGCCTTTTTTCCTCTGGCTCGGGCCGTGGCCTATAGGAAAGTGGAACAAGGAGGGTTAGACTTGCCTGCGTTGAGACTCAGGTTCCTCTCAGCTTTCCTCAGCCAGAACTTTGGGAAACTCAGCCAATGGTTTCATCATGGATCTAGTCTGGAAGGGTGGCTGGCCCTGTTTGCCAATCACTGGGTGAATGAGAGTTGGGCTGAGAAATGGTGGCGGGAGGAAGAACCGGTGCCTTTCCGAGTGACGGCCGCCATGAAACAGTCAGGCCCCGACTTCCTCAGGGAGGTCTATGGGCAGATTCAGCAGAACAAAGTCCTGGCAGAGTGGTTTCGGACCAAGGCGGGATGCATCAGGACCTTGAAGGGTTTTGTGTATTGGGAAATGGTGAGGGTGGTTTTCTTACAGCCGTAGATGGAAAAGGACACCAAGAGGTAGAGTTGTCTCTCTATTTAAAAGAATGGCCCCAAAGCATCACGGACCGGAGGGCCCCCTTCGGTCTCTGGGACATTCGATGGAGATTTTACCACCAAATATCTTGTTTAAAGGGGAATCAGCCTTGGCTGAAGGAAGCAGAGCAAATGTGTCCTAGACTGTTGTGTCAGAAACAATCTTGTGTGACTGGAAAACTGTACAAAGAGACCACAGAACACTTTATAAAGGACTGTCCCTCGGCCAAGGACACTTGGGAGAAGGTGGCCGCTGCTTTGGATTGGCCGGACCTAGTCGGTCAACCCTGGGAAGCGGTGGCCTCTGGACTGGAGCCGGAGTCAGGGGTCAGAGGACCGCGTCGAAGGCCGGAGAGGAAAAGGAAGAGAGGACACAAAGGGGGGACAGTGGACTCATTCTGGGAAGTCCCTTGGTCAACAATTAGACTGGTCAATCTGTATGTTTTGCTGGCTTTGGTTTTCCAGAGAAAGAAAGAGTTGGTGACACAAATGCAATCAGATGTTAGTATTGCTGTCCGTTTTGTATTGAGCAAAATAAAGACTCTGAGTGTAATAGAACGAGGGAGGATGTCCTCCAACAAATGGAGGAAGTTCTGGCCATGGCTGATGGAGGCCACGCCGGGCATCACCTGAGAGGCATCTAGATTATCTATGCATTATAAGGTATTATAATGTAATTTTCTAGGTTTGGAAACATTTGAAATAAGTAAAATAAGTGTAATTACAAAAGTAAAAGAAGAAGATTTACAGTTACAACGGTTTTATAAAGTTATATAATGTTTAATGTTTGCAATGATATAATGGTTCTGTAACAGTTGAAGTAGCAAATTTGTTAGTAGGATGTACTTTTTAAATAAAAATATTTATACCTAAAAAAAAATATTTATACCTAACCCTAACCCTAACCCTAACCCTAACCCTAACCCTAACCCTAACCCCAACCCTAACCCTAAACCCTAACCCTAAGCCTAACCCCTAACCCCTAACCCCTAACCCCAACCCCAACCCCTACCCTCACCCTCACCCTCACCCTCACCCTAACCCTAACCCTCACCCTCACCCTCACCCTCACCCCTAACCCTAACCCTAAACCTAACCCTAACCCCAACCCCAACCCCAACCCTAACCCTAAACCCTAAACCCTAACCCTAAACCCTAAACCTAACCCCTAACCCTAAACCCTGACCCTGACCCTAACCCTAACCCTTGACCCTGACCCTTGACCCTAAACCCTGACCCTAAACCCTGACCCTAAACCCTAAACCCTAACCCCTGACCCTGACCCTGACCCTAACCCTAACCCTCACCCGAAACCCTCACCCTAACCCTAACCCTCACCCTCACCCTAACCCCTCACCCTCACCCCTCACCCTGACCCTCACCCCTCACCCTGACCCAAAACCCTGACCCTGACCCTAACCCGATACCCTAACCCTAACCCTCTAACCCGAAACCCTAACCCCAACCCCAAAACCCCATCCCCAAACCCTAACCGCTAACCCCTCACCGCTAATGTCAGCCCTGAACCATAAACGCTAACACCAAATCCTCCCCTTTGCCTCCCAACTACAAAGACAAGACAACAGACAAAATGAAGGGTGGATTGGCACTACCCAGGGAATTGGTTTTGAACAGTCAGTAAGGGGTCTGACCAGTTCCACACGTTAGGAAAATTAGACACACATTCATACGCTGTTGGCCTAGAACGCCCAACTTTCAACCCTAAATGCAGGTTCGGAAATTCCTCCCGAGGGTCATTCTAAGGATGATCGCAACAGCCAAGCGTTCGCACAGACATTCCAGACACTCCCTACCTCCCCGCCGCCATAACCGCCTTCCCCACCCTTTCCCACAGTCCACTTACCTGTTCCTGAAGGCCGTCCGACGCCACGCCATGCTCTGCAAACCGCTCTTCCTACACCTTACCCGTTACGGAACATAGCGCGCCTTTGTCAAACACTTGCCCATAGCGATGCATTGCCAATCGCTTGCCCAAAGGGATGCATAGCAATAGCTCCAAGCATTATTTCATGATGAACAACTATTGCACGATCCATCTCTTGCAAGCAAAACAAAACTGCTACATGTAGTTTCATTGCAGGTTCCCTCCCCTTTCCCTTATGATCTCCTGTTAAATGGTGGGGGCAAGATCTCTCTACACCATGGTCACCATTCTCGCCATTAGGAACATTAATATGATCGTACAAGCAACCTACTTTCACATCCCTTTGACAGCCCTGGCTCAGTGCTAGAGAATCCTTGCAATTCTATTTAGACAGACATTTAAGCTTCTCTGTCAGCAAAAACTACAATTTCCAGTATTTCATAGCACTGGGCCGTGGCTGCTAAATCTCTCTCAAATCGATTCATTTTGCCACTCCAGATACTGCCAAAATACCTAATAATAACAACAACAACATTTATTTCTATTCAATCAAGGCACACAACAACAAACAAAACAACAATGACAATAGTAGAGAACAAACCACCAGTAAGAACAGAGCAAAACATATCAAATCATACTTCCCTCTCTCCCTCTCACCCTAAAATAGCATTAAAACAACAATTCACAATAAAAAGCTCCCAAAAAGATACCACGATTTGTACCTTGGGCTGGATCCACACTCCACAAATCATAACACGCTTTCACCCGCTTTAACTCCCCTGGCTCCATGCCATGGAACCCTGGGATTTGTAGTTTTCTGAGATTATATTCTGACTTCTTGCCCATAGACACAGCTCTGGAGCCTCACAAAACTACAAATCCCAGGACACCCACAACATTCTCAGAAATTACACAATATTTACCAGAAAGTAAACACTCAGCCTTGTCACAACTGAGATCCAAAATGCGTCTACACAGCATAAATAATAACACAATTTCACACCGCTTTAGCTGCCCTGGCTCCATGCCAGGGAACTCTGGGATTTCTCATTGCTGGAAGCACACAGCGGGCCTTGCCAAAGACGGATGAGGATCTGCTAAAACTACATATCCCAGAATTCCATTGCAGGGCAGCTATAGTGCTTAAAGCGGTGCCAAACTGCATTATCTCTACAGTACAGATGTATCTGGACCAAGGACAAACGTCTCATTGGCTGTTCTTATTTTTTTCTATCTCTCCCCCTTTTACTTAAAGGATCTTAATCCCTCTCAAACAGCAAGTTTGTAAAATTAAATTATTAAACAGAATCAAATATAAAAGCAAAGACATAAATGTTACAGAAATGAAGAAACTGAACTGCAATAAACTCAGAGACAGGAAAGACAAGCCAGAAATAGACAAATGTCTCACAATTAAAACAAACTCAACTCTGAGATATAAACACAAAATGATATTAAATTAAAAAAATGGTAAGCGGAAAACTTCTTTAAAAATTTCAAAATACAAAAAAATAGACACGAAATAAGAGCTTTAAAGAGAAGAAATACCAGGCCACCGCCATGAAGAAGCCAAACGCCACGCGGCCGCCATTTCCTTCTTTCCTTTCAAACAGGCTCCATTTTGTTTCCCTTCATGGCACCATTCCACAGAGCAGACACAAGAGGGTGATGGTGAGTTCCTACCTTTTAAATGGCCGGACCTCCGAGGGGGATGGCTAGATCGTCTCCATGACAACGATCTAGCAGGTCGCCTCGGAGGGCCTACCACACACTCAGGCGAGGCTAGAGAGTCACCTGGACATGTTCTAGGAAAGGATACTTAGAGGGCCGGCGCTCCAACGCGAGATATCTATAGCGTCGCCATGTAGACGTCTAATCACAATTAGAGGGCCAATCACACATCCAATCAGGGCCACTTGAAGGGAATGAGCACAAACCCCTCAGAAATGGGCACCCAATCACACTGAAGGAAGGGCCAGGAAAAGGGAAAGAGGGCAAACCCCTCAGGAAAAAAACATCCAATCAGAGCGCAGGAAGGGACAGATAAAGGGACTAGTCAAACACATACATAATATGACACACACAAGGTGATATATACATATATATCATTTAAGAAATATATATATATATATACACACGCACACGCCATTATATATACAAACATAATTTTATATGGGTGTCTGTAAACACACACACAAACACACACAATGCACAGTTACTATATATGTGTGTATGTCTGTATGTGTGTATGTCTGTGTGTATATATATATATATACACACACACAAATATATAGTTATGTATACTTACGTATACATACATATAATTATGCATATATATATATATACACAGAACTATGTATACAAACATAATTTTATATATCTGTTTGTGCGTCTAAATATATATATATGTATATATATGTGTAAAATCACATACATGTATACATAATGATACGACTAATATTTTCTATCTCTCTGTGCTTGTGTATATATATATATATATCCATGTGTGTTTGCTTCCAATATATTAAATATAAATATTATATATGTATATATATATACACACACACACAACTGCCTCTACAATATTATATACATCTCGCTCTATACATACATACATAGTCTGTATATTTGAAATTAGACACACACACACACACACATATATATAACATTATAACTTTCTATATCTCTGTGTCTGGATATATAAATTATACATATGCATACATGACCATCTGTGTAAATATTATGTGCAAGTGTACACACATGTATATACTTAATTATCTATATTTCTTTGTGTGGGTGTATATATATCTCTATATCTATATGTAGATATATGTATGTTACATTCTATATATGTATGTATAAAGAACCATGAGTGTAATCTTATCTGTGTATATATATATATATATATATAGATATATATGCATATATATATATACATACACACACACACACACACACACACACATATATATATATCACTCACATGCATATGGAAACTTATACGTTGGTATATAAGATTTTATGAGTGTGTGTGTGTGTGTGTATATACATACATACATACATATATATATATATAAATATATATATATAAATATAAATATAAATATGAGTATATATATTTGTATATGAGTGTGTAAGTAACTTACTTTGAGTCCAATTCTGGGTAAGAAAACAATAGATACATATATACAATAATAATAACATTATTAATAACACATCAAATAACTCTATGGTCCACATTGCGATTGTAGAGTAATTTATAGGATGCGTGAACCATCTTTTATATTTCCTTTAAGCATTAAATGATTTAAGGTTTGGCCAGGTTAGATTACTACCTTCTTTTCTCTCTTAGATTAGTATTTTGGTCTATTTAGTTCATAATACATGAATAATAAATAACATGAAGAAACACATCAAATAAGAACACAACAAAATAAAAAAAGCAGACAATTAAAACAAAATGAAAGCTGACATAGAAATAAAAATAATGTTAATTAAAAAATACTGTGGATTTAAAGTAACAAAACATGAAATGTAAATTTTATTCATTTATTACAATGACTGTTTTAATATTTCATATTGAATTAAATAATATTAAAATTTTAAATTCAATACTTATATTTAATATTTTAATTTGGCTTCAAAATGAAACTTTGAAAGCATTTCTTTCCTTGTTTCTCCTGTTTACATTTTCCTCTCTTTCCCACTTTCAATTAAACATCAATCCTTCTCAAACAGCCACCTTTTAAATTGCAATAAAAACAAGATCTACTAGAAATGAAAAACATTCATACATTTTAAAGGAATAAAGAAACTAAAATGAACTCAAAGGCATGAAACAAAAAAGAAATAAAAAACACCAAAGAATGAAAGCCTAAGCCTTAAATTAAAAACGCTGAGGATGAAACGTCTTTGCAAATGAAAATAATAGAGTAAAAAACAAATGAAATAGCTTACTTTTAAAAAGGAGAATGAAACGCCGGACCGTCGCCATCAGGAGAACAAACGCCACGCGGCCGCCAGTTTATCTCTCCTTCTCCGATTCCCTGGAAAATGGCGCCCTTTTATCTCCCTTCGGGGTGCCATGCCTCAGAGTAGACACAGGAGGGCGCGCGGGAGCTCCATGGCCTTTAATCCCATTGGCTGTCGAGGGAGACCGAGGGCCGCGACGCAGCGCCCTTCCTTCCCGCCTTAATCTTTCCCGCCCTCCATTCAAAAAGGCAGCATTTATTTCCCTTCAGTACATCATGCCTCAGTGCAGACACAGGAGGGCGCCCGAGAACAACAAACGAGGCGCCATCTCCCAGTGACGTCACAAACACCGCAAGACACAAGAAAACCTACAGAAAAGCCTCGACCCCACTAACAGCGGTGGCGCACTAAGCTAAATAGCCGGCGTCCGGACCCTTAGAGAACCGGTTCGAGCCCACCTTAGGCTTTTCCAATAAGTCTGTTTGGAACAGAGGAAGCTTCAAGATTTAAAAATGCTTACATTTTATTGCCTTCATTATTTTACTGTAATTCATTTTTTTTACATTTCTTAGATTTTTAATTTTTAGTTGATTGAACTTTTTACATTTTGTTTTGTTGTCCATTTTAACTTTTTTATATTGAGAGCTAATGTTTACTTAAATTTTCTTTTATATTTTATTTAACTACAATACAAGAAATATGTATACATGCACACATACACATTGCACACGGTTTTGTTTATATATATATATATATATACACACACACACATATAATTTTATATACAGTTACAAATGTATATCTAATACATATATAATTATAGATGTATATATGTGTGTCTCCATATATATAATTATATATATAGATTTATAACTTTATACAGACAATTGTATATCTCTATATTACTAAGTTGCTTTAGGTTCCAGTCTTCAAATGAAACCAGGATATAAATCTTTAATAATAATAATAATAATAATAACAACAACAACAACAATAAATGAAATAACTTTATGGTCCAGCTTTGAATCACAGCATAAATTATACAATGCATGATCCATCCTATATTTGTCTTTTAAGAATTAAATTATTGAATTTTTGCCCATTGTAATTACTACCATTTTTTTGGATCCAGTGGATTAGTAATTTTGGTCTGTTTAGATTATAACAAATAAAAAAAACCTGAAATAACACATAAAATAAAAAAATAAATACAAATAAAATAGCTACCTATTGAAACAAACTGAAACCTGACATATAAATAAAAAATAATACTAATTAAAAATACTGAGGATTCAAAGTAATGAAAAACGAAATGTAAATTTCATTCATTTATTAAAAAGCTTTAAAAACATTTAATTAAAAATTCTTTACCTGTTTCCAGTTTTGTCATGATATTTTTGATGATATTTTTAAATGATATTACATAAAAAATGCTGGGAATACAATTTAATAAAATGATTTATTGTTTAATGATTAATAAGAAAATACAAATAAAATAAAATCTTATACACGGATTTTTTACAGACAGATTCAAGAATACACGGTTTGGAAATGTTCCAAAAAACTATGAATGTACCTTGATTTTCCATTGGTTATAAGGGACGCCATTTTTATATGTCATTATACTTAATGGGACTTAAACATACACAGGTTTTGTGATACACGGGGGATCTGGGAACCAAAGCCCAGCATATAACAAGGGTCCACTGTATATCATTTCACTATTTATTTTAATTTATATATACATATAATTAATCTAACATTGTTTAATCTTGTTTTAAGGGGGGTATGAGGTATACATGGATATATTTTAACCTGTTGTACGCTGCTTTGATTGCCTGGGCAAAAGCGGGATAGAAATAAAAAAGAAAAATTATTTTATTTTTATATTTTAGATTCTGATTTTTTTTTTTTGGTATTTTTAATTCAGTTATTTTTTTCAAAAAAACTTATTTTTATTTTAAATTTTAAAAGTTTGATTTTAGGTATTATTTTTAATTAAATTTACTTTCATACTTTGATTCACTAAAATGATAATAAGAATGATAATAAGTGCTGCTCCTGGTGGCTATCAACTACGAAATCTGCCCGAAAATGACATAAAAATAAGATTAAAAATCAACAATTCAACTAAAATAAAATAAAACATAAAATAAAATACATCTTTTCAGATTTTATTATTTATCTCATTTATATTGAAATCATTTTTCTTTATTCTAGTCTTAGACTACATTCCGTAATCTATTATATGAACAAATATTTCATTATATTATGATTTTATTTCACTTTTTTGAAATTACTTTATTTGGTTTAGGTGTCTTTATGTTGTTAGATTTTCTTTTTATGTCTCCTTTTCCCATTTGTTTAAATAATGATCCTTCTCAGATGAACAGGCTTTAAAGTGTGATTAAAAAATAAGTTTAAAAGAAATAAAAATGAAACGAAACATAACATAAAAACCCTAATGCTGACCCTGACACCCTTTCTGACCCCTGACCCCAAATCATTTTATTTTACACTTTCTATTATCTAAATTGATATTATGTTTCCATTTCTTGTACATTTGAATAACTTTACTTTTGTTGTTTTGTATGTTCATACTTTTATTTTTCTTCTTTTTTGCTATACTCCCCCCTTTTAAAAAACATTTAAATTTTTATATTTTTTATTTTATATTATATATCAGGCTTGACATTTTAATTATTCGATAACATGAAATAGAAATGAAAAATGTTTAAAAACAAATAAGAAGAAAATAAGACAACAGTATTATATATATAATAGATGATATAGAAATGAAGTCAGTTCGCTTGAACAAATGAAACACTGGACGCCTCTCCTTCCTTCTTTCCTCTCGCCTGGCCTTACAAAGGCGAGGTGTTATTTCTCTTTAGCTTGCAATGCCTCAGTGGAGACACAGGAGGGCGACCGGGTGCAGTTCATTCCAATGGCTGCAAGGCCAGTCTGACACGGCCGGCCCTCCGAGCGCGGATGGCTAGAGCGTCGCCACGGACATGGTCCACCACCCCCATCTTGCAGGGCCGGCCCTCTAATACTTGTTCCTAGAACGTCTCCAAGGCGACGCTCTAGCCTTCCACCACTCTCTGGCAAGCCCTCTAAGAGATGTTTCCTAGACTGTCTCCGTGGCGACGCTCTAGCCTTTTCGCACTCTCTCACAGACCCTGGGTGATGTTCACTCCTAGAGCGGCTCAGGATGGGGTTTGCGGGGGCTCTTCCGAGGGTCGGGGAGGGGGCAGGCCTTTCAGACTGGCGCCGCAGAGGTTAGAATGAAACGCCATGGCAGAGCCTATTAACTCCCCGGCGCCCCCCTGTGTCTCCGCTGAGGCATAGCAACACCAAGTTAAATAAGATGCATTTTAAACAATAAAAAGTATAAAATATACATTAAATTTAAATATAAAATATAAATTAAAATATAGAATAAAATAATAATAAAAATATTATTTACTTACGATATTATTATATCATTTACTTAGTGGGGGCAAACTGTACTTTATTTGCGGTTTAGGCGTTAAGAGGGTGCCATATTTATTTTATTATTGGCTGAGTTGCCGAACAAAAGGCTTATTTCCTTTATTCTATACTGACTGGGTTTCTGCCACCCTTCCTTCATTTACTATTTGCATAGTTGGAGGGGGGATCATTCATTTATTTTAGTATTTACTTAGTTGCTAGGTGCAATTTTTATTTCATTTATGATTGACATAATTGGTCAGTCCAATATTCATTTCGGTTATTATTTGTTTCTTTCATGGGTGCAACTTTTGTTTATTATTTACATGGTTGGGGGGACATTATTTTCATTTCTTATTTACTAGTCGTTGGCTAGAACATTTATTTTATTTGCTGGTTTTACAAATTAATAAATAAACTGTAATAAATTATGAATTATAATAAGGACAGGTTGCTTACCTGTAACAGTATTTCTTCGAGTGGTCATCTGCGAATACATACAAATGGGTTTCACTGCGCCTGCGCACTGTGTTCGTAAACTTCTAGAATCACTGGGCAAAGTACACTTTGCAACATAAGGAAACTTTTCGGCACTAACCCCACCCACCCATTATAAAGCCTCTGCTTCCCACTCTTTTCCAGTTCCGCACTTTTTACGCCGCATAGGCACTATGAGAATAAGCCAATAAAGAGCAGGACACTGAGGGGAGGCCGGGTGGGATTTGTATGTATTCGCAGATGACCACTCGAAGAAATACCGTTACAGGTAAGCAACCTGTCCTTCTTCTTCGTGGTCTCTACGAATCATACAAATGGGTTGAGACTGACAAGCTTAGGTCAGCGGCGGAGGGAGTGTCCTGAGACAAGTTGAAGTTCAAACAGAATTGGTTTATTAACAATAAACTCTAGAACCAAACCTTCGTGTCAATCATTCTTTGTGACAAACCTTAAACCGAGACTGAGGACTTGAACAATAAATCCTGAGCAAAGTAAGGCACATGGTAGCCAATAGCTAATGCAATTCAGATATCAGGTCAAGTAGAGGCCAGACAGGGCCTAACAGATTTATCAGTAAACATGAGGTATCCGCACATAACTCATGATTACCTGCAAGCAGTGCAGGCGAACAAATAAGCAATAGGGAACAAAAACCCTAATGTAGAGGTTATAAGACAGCACATAGTTAAGGATTTAAAAACCACAGGTGTAAGCAATTCTGAGAGCACATAACAATGTAATCAGTGCAATCCTGAGATTAATACTGCCCTTCCAAAGGCTGTATCCCGTTTGGCCCTGACATCCAGCCTGTAATGCTTGATAAAGGTCATTGGTTGGGACCAAACGGCAGCCTTGCAGACATCCTCCAAAGGGATTCCATTCAAGAAAGCGGAGGATGCTGCCACCGCCCTGGTTGAGTGGTCCCGAACCCTGGCTGGGAGAGGCTTTCCCAACAGCTCATAACAGAGATGGATGGTATTAGCCACCCATTTAGACAACCTCTGAGGAGATACAGGCAGCCCCTTTGTCGGTCCGAGTAGCATTGGAACAATCTCTCGGACCGACTTGAAACCGCAGTCCTGCCCAAATAGAAGGCAAGAGCCCTCCTAACGTCCAAAGTATGCAGGTTGCGTTCGACCTCAGTGGTCAGGTCCGGGGCCAGGGTAGGCAGCACAATGTCTTGACACATATGAAAAACCGAGACCACCCTCAGAAGGAAGGTGATATCGGTGCGGAGGACAACCTTATCTCTATGGAACCTAAGAAACGGTTGATCCCTCCGCAAAGCACAAAGTTTGCCCACACGGCGAGCGGAAGTGATGGACACAAGGAAGACAGTCTTCCAAGTCAATAGTCTTAAGTCAGTAGTGGCCATTGGTTCAAAGGGTCTATTTTGCAAGGCAGACAGCACAGCATCCAAGCTCCAAGCCAGGGTCGGTGTCAAGGCAGGAGGGTGAAGGTTACCGCAACCCCTCAGGAAAGTCTTTACCAGAGGGTCCCTGAAAAAAGAAGGTTTGCCCCCAAACTGAAAGTGAGAGCAAATAGCAGAGAGGTAGCACTTGATGGATGTGAGGCACAACCCCGCATTCAACAGCACCATCAGGAATTCCAGCACCATGGACATCGTGACCTGGGTCAGGTTCCTCTCGGTGAGAAACCACAGACATCTCTTCCACTTAGCAGCATAGGATCTCGGGGTCGAAGGCTTCTGTGCAGCAGGAATCACCATCCGTAGCGAGTCGGGCAGCGAGGTCAGGGATGGAGCCTCCAAGCCACCAAGGGCAGGTTCTTGATATCTGGGTGTCGTATCCGTCCGTCCCGGATCGTGAGAAGGTCGGGACGGGGCTCAAGCTGAAGAAACTCTCTCTTGGAGAGCTGCAGAAGCACAGGGAACCACGGTTGTCTCGGCCACCAAGGGGTGATGTGGATCGCCTCCGGACAATCCGCTGTGATCTTGGAGACTACCCTGGTGATCATTGGAAACGGCGGGAAGGCATATAGCATCCGACCTGACCAGATGAACCCGAACGGGTCTCTGAGGCAGTTCTCGCTTGGCGTCCAGGAGCAGAACTGGGGACAGTGACTGTTGCGAGCAGTCGCGAAGAGGTCGATCCGGGGGCAGCCCCATCAGTCGAAGAGGTTGCTGACTGTCTCTGGATGAAGCCTCCACTCGTGACAGGTGCTTGCGGATCTGCTGAGTTGGTCCGCTAAGTCGTTCTCATCTCCAGGCAAGTGGATCGCTTGGAGGGTGATCCGTCTCGGGACACATCAGTCCCAGATTCGAAGCGTGATGTCTAACAGGGTCCTGGACTTGGTCCCTCCCTGCTTGTTGATGTAGTACATCACCGTGGTGTTGTCCATCCTGAGCAAAACCACCTTGCCTGTCACATTGGGTTCGAATGATCGTTAGGCTTTCTCCACTGCAAGCATTGCCATCGCGTTGATGTGGAGACATCTTTCTCCCTGGGACCATCTGTCTCTTATCATGAGATCGAGCAAGTGTGCTCCCCAGCCTTCCATTGATGCATCCGTCGTGACGGTCACCTGTGGCTGTGGCGGGACGAACGGCATGCCGGCGCAAACGTTGCAGGAGTCTAGCCACCATTGTAGACAAGAGGCGACAGGTCTCAGGATGGTGGGCCACTTGGAAGGATGATCCTCCATCGGGTTGAAGACCGAGAGGAACCAAGCCTGCAAAGGACGGAGACGAAGCCTTGCCAAGGGAGTGACAAACGTCGTCGACGCCATGTCTCCTAGGGCCACCTGGACATTCCTGGCTCTGACCCTTCTGTGGGCTATGCAAGACTGGACAGCCGTTGACAAAGCCGGGAAATGGTCTCGAGAGAGATATGCGATGCATAGCACGGAGTCGAAGACAGCGCCGATGAATCTGATGTGGGTGGACGGAGCGAGATGGGACTTCTCTATGTTGACAACGAGCCCTAGGGATGCCAGGACATTCAAGGCGAACCTGGTCGCCTCCTGAAGATGTCCCTGCGAGGTCACGGCGAAAATCCAATCGTCCAAGTATGGGAACACAATGTAGCCTCTTTGATGAAGGTAAGCCACCATCAGTGCCATGCACTTCGTGAAGACCCTCGGTGCCGTGGCAAGACCAAAGGGAAGGACATTGTAGTGGTAGGCGTCGAGCCCGACGGCGAAGGTGAGGAATCGTCTGTGGGACTCCCAAATTCCTATGTGGAAGTAGGCGTCCTTGAGATCAAGGGTCGCGAACCACAGTCCCTGATGAAGCAAAGGCAGGATACAGGCCAACGTTACCATACGGAAACGGCGATAGTCAAGGAATTGATTAAGGCTCCTTAAGTCTAAAATTGGTCTGATGCCCCCATCTGCCTTAGGCACAGTGAAGTATCGTGAGAAGAAGGATCTATGGAAAAACTCGGGAGCAACAGGTGAGATGGCTCCCTTGCTGAGCAAAGAGCGTATTTCGTTGAGAAGGATGTCCGAGGGTGGGGTGGAAACAAAAGACCCGGTTGGGGAAAGGTCCAAAAACTTGACGGCATAACCCCTACCGACAATGCTGAAGACCCACGAGTCAGATGTGATGGAGGCCCAGATGTTAACAAAGGGCCTCAAAATATTGAAAAAAGAAGTTGGGAGGGTGGCAGAGACGAAGCACGCTGAAATCTTTCAGCTCCTCTTTTTGGCCTAGTCAGGCTCCTGCCGACGGTTCTTACGGTACCGACCAGGGGTGTTGTGTCGACTGGAAGAGGAGGAGGACAGCTAAGGGTACCTCGGTCTCTGGCATCCCTGCTGCTGGAAGGGACAGTCATGTTGGTAGGACCGTTGGGACTGACCTTGGTTCTGCCAAGGGCGCTGCCTCTTCCTGAATGGCGGAGTGGGGGCTGAGGACATGCCATGCTTTCTAGCGGCCGCCTTCATTCGGTATTTCTTGTTGAGTGTCTCATCAGTCTCGGCATGGAAGAGCCCGGAGCCCCGGAGCCACGTGTGATGACGAACGGCGATTGAGGCTGCCATCGCTCTTCCCACACAATTGGTCACATTTCTCAAAGTAGTGATGACCCAGCTACCTATGGAGTGGGCCTCATCTCTGATCTCGACGAGCTTGCGTTGGATCTCGTCTGGCACATCAGGGATCAAAGGAGGGATGCCCTCCATCAGCATCTAGACGTATGCCCCCATGCACGCATTGTAGTTGGCGGCTTTGGCAGCAAGGGCAGCAGCGGAATAGTCCTTCTTGGCCAGCGCATCTACCTTCTTGGCTTCAAGGTCCCCCGGAGACGTGGCCTGTTTCTGGGTGAAGGTCTGCTGGGAGCCCTCCACGATGCCTGAGGTCTGCTTTGGATGTGATGTCAGCCATGAACAGCAAGAGGGTGAAATCCTTTAAAGGGACTCCACCTTACGGGATGAACCAGCCAGAGAAGTAGGGGAGTCCCATGCCCGCTTCAAGATGGTCTCAAAGACGGCAGTAGGGGGATCGAAGGAGAAGTCGGTACCCTGCCCTGTACTCGACGCTCAACGGGGTCTTGGGCGCCAGCATTTGAGTAGGAGAGCTCGATAATTATATGTTCATTAAATGAACGGAAGTTGTCGGTCGGGGAGGCCGGTTCCAGGCGATGCATCTCCTGCGGGGAGCCTGGGGGTGACAGTTCCGTCTCGGAAGGCTCCTCCAAAGACAAAACCATGTCGGGCTCCAATTCAAGCTCCTCGGGCTCCTGAAACACAGCTGGACACTTGGGATGGGACGGTTCCCTAACCGGTACCGGGACTGTGGATGTTGAAGGCTTGTGCGGTTGGCGTGCAGAAGTTGCAGATGAGTGCTTCGACGCTGGCGCCGCTGGTCCCAGTGCCTTACATCCTGAATGCCTAGATGAAAAGTATTCGAAGGCATGCTCCTTGGACACAGACATATAGTATCGGTCCGTCTCCGATTCGTAAAAGAAGTGAGAGTCTTCCTCCCGAGGAACCTCCCATGCAGGCCTCGGAACTGGCGTGGGGGAGCGCCGCCCAGAAGGACAGGTTGCTTACCTGTAACAGTATTTCTTCGAGTGGTCATCTTCGAATACATACAAATGGGTTTCACTGCGCCTGCGCAGTGCTGTTCGGAACCTACTGGAATCACTGGGCAAAGTTTACTTTGCAACATATAGAAACTTTTTGGCGGTAACTCCGCCCACCCGTTATAAGGCCCCTGCCTTCCCGCTCTTGCCCCAGTTCCGCAATTTTTCCGCCAAGCAGGCGATGGAAAGAGCCAATGAGAGCACGACACTGAGGGGATGGACGGGTGGGATTTGTATGTATTCGCAGATGACCACTCGAAGAAATACTGTTACAGGTAAGCAACCTGTCCTTCTTCGTGGTCTCTGCGAATCATACAAATGGGTTTAGACTGACAAGCTTAGGTAAGCAGTGGAGGGACTGTCCTGAAACCAAAGCTATGGTAAACCAAAGGTATATTTATTACAATAAAAACACCTTGAACCATAAAAAGAGTCAGTCTTTTTGTTCATGCACAAACCAAACATAGCAAAAACCTTGCTAAACCTGAGAAGGGAACAAAGGGTCATGCAAGACCAGTCCCATTGAAATTATGCAAACCAACATTCAACAGAATGTAAAACAGTGGCATTATGTACATAAATGCTGAAACACAAAGCATCAGTAGTGCAATCAATGCAACCCTGAAACCAACCCAGCCCTCCCAAAAGCTGCGTCTCGGATGGCTCTGGTGTCCAGCCTATAGTGCTTTATAAAAGTCAATGGCTGGGACCAGACAGCAGCCTGGCAGACATCCTCCAAGGGAATCCCCGACAGGAATGCAGAGGATGCTGACATTGCCCTTGTAGAATGGGACCGAACCCTGCCAGGGAGAGGTTTGCCCAACAGTTCATAACAGAGGTGGATGGTACCGGCCACCCATTTGGAAAACCTCTGCGCAGACACGGGCAACCCCTTCTTCGGCTCCGAGTAGCACGGGAAGAGCCTCTCGGACCGACTGGAGGCAGCAGTTCTGTCCAGGTAAAACGCCAGCGCTCTCCTGACATCAAGAGAGTGCAGGCTTCGCTCCGCATCCGAAGTCGGGTTGGAAGTGAGGGTAGGCAACACAATGTCCTGGCACATGTGGAAAGCAGACACAACCTTAGGCAAAAAAGTAATGTCTGTCCGAAGGACCACCTTGTCCTTGTGAAACCGCAGGAAGGGCTGGTCCCTCTGCAAGGCACAGAGTTCGCCCGCACGGCAGGCAGAGGTGATGGCCACAAGTAAAGCGGTTTTCCAAGTCAAAAGTCTCAAGTCCGCTGTGGCCATCAGTTCAAAGGGCTTGGATTGGAGTGCAGACAGTACTGCCTCCAAGCTCCAAGCCGGCGCTGGTACCGACACAGGAGGATACAAGTTGGCACATCCCTTAAGGAACCCCTTAACCAAGGGATCCCTGAAAAAAGAAGCCCTCCCCCCGAATTGGTACTTGGCACAAATGGCAGACAAATAGCACTTGATGGATGCGAGGCACAACCCCTCATCCAAAAGCACCATCAAAAACTCCGGCACCACTGGAGTGGACACCTGAGCAGAAGACAAGCCCTTTCGATCAAGGAAGAGGCTAAACCTCCTCCATTTCAGGGCGTAGGACCGCTGGGAGGAAGGTTTCCTTGCAGCCAGGATCACTGTCCTCACCGCCTCCAGCAGGGCGGTTAGGGCTGTATCCTCCAGGCCACCAGCGGTAGGCTCTCAATGTCCGGATGGAGAATCCGTCCATCCTGGATCGACAGCAGGTCCGAGGCGGAGGAAGCATCTCTTGGAGAGGTGGAGAAGGGATGCGAACCAAGGTTGTCTCGGCCACCACGGGGTGATCAGGATCGCATGCGAACGGTCCGTTGTCATCTTGGACACCACCCTGATGATGAGAGGGAACGGAGGGAAGGCGTAGAGGAGCTCTCCCGTCCAAAGGAAGGCGAACACGTCTCCTAGGGATCTGTCCATTCACTTCCTGGAGCAGAACTGGGGACAGTGGCTGTTCCATCTGGTCGCGACGAGGTCGATCCGGGGAGTTCCCCACCGGTCGAAGAGGTCGCTGACCGTCTCGGGATGGAGCCTCCATTCGTGGCACACCGACAGAGATCTGTTGAGGCAATCCGCCAGCTCGTTGTCCTCTCCGGGAAGGTGAATCGCCTGGAGGAGGACCTGTCTCTGTATGCACCAGTCCCAGATGTGGAGAGTGAGGTCGAGCAGGGTCTTGGACCTGGTGCCTCCTTGTTTGTTGATGTAGTACATCACGGTGCTATTGTCCGTCCTCAGGAGGACCACCTTGCCTGCGGCAGCAGATTCGAAGGCTCTCAGTCCCTTTTCCACTGCCAGCATCTCCAGAGCGTTGAGGTGGAGAAGCTTGTCCTGGGCAGACCACTTGTCCTTGACGACCAGGTCGAGCAGATGGGCGCCCCATCCCTCCAGGGAAGCATCTGTTGTCAGAGTCAGTTGGGGCTGAGGCTGATGGAAGGACATCCCGGTGCACACGTTGCAGCAGTCTAACCACCATCTCAGGGAAGCAGCTACAGGTCTTGGTACCGTGAGCCACTTGGACGGAGGGTCCTCTATCGGACAGAAGACCGAGAGGAACCAGAACTGCAGAGGTCGAAGGCAAAGTCGATGCCATGTGGCCCAGGGCGACTTGGACATCTCTGGCCCTCACCCTTCTGTGGGAGACGCAAGGCCTGAGCGATGTCGTCAGTGCCTGGAAACGGTCTAGAGGGAGAAAGGCGGAGCATCTTTCGGAGTCGAGGATGGCCCCGATGAACTTGACCCGCCTGGTCGGTGAGAAGTGGGACTTTTCCCGGTTGATGACCAGACCGAGGGAGTCCAAGAGGTGCAAGGCGAATGAGACTGCCTCCTGCAGTTCTCGCTGGGATTCGGCGGCAAACAGCCAGTCATCCAGGTACGGGAAGACCATGAAGCCTTCCTGATGAAGGTATGCCACCACCGGTGCCATGCACTTTGTGAAAATTCTCGGTGCCGTGGCAAGGCCGAAAGGGAGCACGTTGTAGTGTTACGAGGTGGAGCCTACGGCGAAGGCGAGGAATCTCTGGTGGGACTCCCGGATCCCGATGTGGAAGTAGGCGTCCTTCAGGTCGATGGTTGCGAACCACAGGCCCTGGTGGAGCAGAGGCAGAATGGAAGCCAAGGTTACCATTCGAAAGGGACGGTATTCAAGAAAGAAGTTCAATTGTCTCAAGTCTAGGATGGGCCTGATGCCACCATCCGCCTTCGGTACCGTGAAGTACCTGGAGAAAAAGGCCCTAGAACATAGGTCGGGCGATAAAGGGGAAATTGCCCCCTTTTCAAGCAAGGTGCGCACTTCGTCGAGAAGGGTGTCCGAGGGGAGAGTGGACATGAAGGCTCCGGTTGGAGGGATCTCTTGGAACTCGAGGGCATATCCCCTACGGCCGATGTTGAGAACCCACGAGTCCGATGTTATTGAGGCCTAGGTGTTAGCAAAGGGCCTCAAAATGTCCAAAAAGAAGAGAGACGAAGGAGAGACGAAGCGCGCTGCGTCCCTTCAGGCTCTCTTCTTCCCCTGGTCGGTGTCGTGCCGGCGGGACTTGCGGTACCGAGGCGGGAAATTGCGATGGCCAGAGGAGGAGGAAGACTGCGAGGGGTAGCGGCGTCTCTGGGAGCCCTGTTGTTGAGACTGCCGATCCTGAGGGAAGGTCCCCTGCGACTGACCTTGTGGCTGCCACGGGCGCTGTCACTTCCGGAAGGGCGAGATGGATGCGGACGACATCCCATGCTTTTTCGCCGCCGCCTTCATTCTGAACTTCCTGTTCAGGCAGTCGTCGGTTTTGGCATGGAAGAGCCCGGTCCCGTCGAGCGGCATGTCCTCGATGGCCGCCTTGACGCTGGGGGTTGAGGTCTGACGCTCTCAACCAGGCGTGCCGCCGGAGAGCCATCGATGCCGACATGGCCCGTCCCGCACAGTCTGCCACATTCCTGGAGGCGGTGATGAGCCAACTCCCGATGGAATGGGCCTCGTCCCTGACCTCCACCAGCTGCCTCTGGATCTCATCCGGAACATCTGGTACGAGGGGCGAGATCCGCTCCATCAGAGTCTGGATGTAGACCCCCATGCAGGCATTGTAGTTGATGGCCTTCACCGCAAGGGCCGCCGCAGAGGCCTTCTTGGCCAGGCCATCGATCTTCTTAGCCTCCCGGTCAATGGGAGAGGTTGCCTGTTTCAGGACAAAGCTGTGCTGGGCTCCCTCCACAATGGCCGAGTTCGGCTTGGGATGGTCAGCCAACCAAACACAGCTTGCCGGAGCGACCCTGTAGAGGGACTCGACCTTGCGGGACGAGCCAGACAGGGAAGCCGGGACGTCCCAGGACCTCCAGACTATGGTCTCCAAGGACAGTAGCAGGGGGATGGAGGGTGGTGTGGGCACCCGTCCGTTCACCCGATGCTCCACCAGGTCGCGGGCGTCGTCCTCAGGGAAGGAGAGCTCGATGTCAAGAGCCCTGGCCATCTTAACGACGTGCTCGCTGAAAGAACACACGTCGTCGGATGGGGACGATGGCTCAGGGTGGTGCATCCTCTGAGGGGAAGCTGATGTCGAGAGGTCGTCGTCCTCCGAGGGAACATCCGATGGGGGCAAGGGTTCATCCTCGGAGTCCGTGTCCGAAGTGAGGGGTATGTCCGGGACCCTGACCTGGGATCTCGGACAAACCAGGATGGGGACTGTCGAGGTTTCCGACCGGCGGCGGGGTGCTGATGATGTCGTCGCGGGCAACGGGAGAGACTTGTCCACCACCGAGACACTCGGGATTGACCGGGCCGACGTGCCCTCACGCGAGTCCACAGGGCGAGGGTTGAGCCTGGTGAACTCCCTGATGGCCACATCCCTCGGGACGGACATAAAGTAGCGGCCTGTCTCCGAGTCGAAGAACAGGTCCGGGGCTTCCTCTCTACGGACCTTGTCACCCTCGTCATCATCCTCGGAGTGGGGGGAAGGCGGAGGCAGTTCCCCACGAGGGGAACCGGTGGTGATGTCTTCCACCTCATGTACGAAGTCCACGGTGGGCTGAATCGGAGTGTCCAGAACCAGGACCGGGTGTACCTCAGGAGCGGGTTCCGGGATGGAGGAAGCCGTAGGAGCGCGGGCCTTCTTCAAAGGGGAGCGCTTCTTGTCCTTCGCCTTGGAAGGCAAGTCGGTTCCGGCATGGTCCTTTGGCTGTTTGGGCTTCTTGGGCACAGAGTCCCGCTCAGCCTCCTTCCGGTGTCGCTTCTTAGCCGATCTTGGGGTCTCGACTGGGTCCTCCGGAGGAAAGAAGGGGTTCTCCGGGAGGTCCAGGAGGACAGCGGTGGCTCCCGATGAGGAGGGCTTTGGAGACTTAGCCCTCTCGAGGGGCTGGGCTCTCGTTGCTCCCGAAGGCGAAGCTGGCTCCCTCGGCTTGGAGGCGTGTCGGGATGACTTGGATGCCTTGGAGGACGAAGGCGAAGTGAGCTGGACCTCCGTCTCCGTCAGTTTCTTGGCGTGGGAGCCCTCCGGCCTTATGGATTTTGGCTTGTGCTCAGAACCCTCAGTCCCCAAAGTTTTGTGAGGACGCTTGGAGGGTTCGTCGGTGGCGCTGGGCGGTTTCGAGCCACGGGCCACATCGGAGGTGGTGGGAGCCACTGTCCCGGCCGGGACAGACACCATGCTGAACACGCTGGCCCTGACGGATGTCACACTGGACACGCTGGCCCTGGAGGATGAAGCGGGCGGCGCGGAAGGCGGGACAGATGCCAGGCGGGAACCTCCCTCCTGTACCTTGCCCAGGGCAATTGCAGAGGTGAGCCGGGACTCACGATTTTTCCGGGCTTGAGATGAGAGGGACTTGCAGAGCAGGCACGCCTTGGCATCGTGGTCTTTACCGAGGCACAGAAGGCAGGAGGAGTGCGGGTCCTGGACGGGCACCTTGCCCCCGCAAATGTCGCACTTTTTGAAGGGCGCCGGCATGATTTCCAAAGTCGTCAAAGCCAGAGGAGAATCCAAAACGAGGTCAACAGTCCGAAAGTCCGAAGTTACCAGGGGTGGGAGACAAAGAATGGTCAAGCGAGGTCAAAGTGAAAGTGATTCCAAATGCAAGCTAAAGCGAGCGAAGTTCCCTGAAGCAGCTAGCGCGGCGAAAAAAAGGAACTGGGGAAAAGAGCGGGAAGGCAGGGGCCTTATAACGGGTGGGCGGAGTTACCGCCAAAAAGTTTCTATATGTTGCAAAGTAAACTTTGCCCAGTGATTCCAGTAGGTTCCGAGCAGCACTGCGCAGGCGCAGTGAAACCCATTTGTATGATTCGCAGAGACCACGAAGAAGAAGACACCGATTCTTCATCCTCAGAATGGATGAACACTACCGTACACAAGTCCAGAGGTGCGACAGCAGGCACCGCCTCGGCCCGACGATGGCAGGTGCTGGGCTTGGACGGAGCCTCCTGGGTTGCCGTCGCCAGAGCTTTTTTAGCAGCCTTAGATCGTTTGGAGCCTCCAGTAGATAACTTGGGCTTCTTCGAAACCGGATCAGGAATGAAGAGGTTGTCACCGGCCGACGGCTGTCAGGTCTTCCCCAAGCTCTGCTTCCTCTTCTTTGAGGACTTAGAGGAATCTCGGTCGCCATGGAGTCGTGAACCATCCCCTTTGGCCAAAGAGGTGGTATGCGCCAAGTCATCGGAAGGCTTGGGGATCTCCGGAGACAACACAGATTCTGACGGCCTGGATTTTTTGGACAACTCCCGAGGCCGAGAAGACCTTGGAGCCCGAGGCTTCGGTCCCGGTATCATGCCTCTTTGGGTCCTTCGGGGTCAAAGCGGGCTTGCGACCTGAGGTCTCAGCCAAGGCCTTGGAGACCTTGGAGCTGGTACCCGACAGCAAGGACCTATCCTTCTCCTTCCGAGTGGAGGATGGAGACTCGGAAGACTCCCCCATGCCTGAAGCTTTATGAGAGCGTTTGGGGGATTGGATGGTGGCGCTGGGCACATCAAGACCACAGGCCACGGAGGTGGCGGCACTTGGTTCAGCACAACCACTGGCCGCATCGGCTGGAGGCGCGGAAGACACACTGACCAGGCTGTGACGGACGGGGGCAGACCCGGTTGTCGGAGCTGAAGACGGCCGGGGATCCCCTTCCTTCAGTTTCTTCAGGACGCCTTGGGCAATGGCGGAGGTGAGGCGAGATTCCCGGTTCTTCCTCGCCTGGGACGTCATGGATTTACAGAGTGGACAAGCCTTGACGTTGTGGTCCCTCCCCAAACAGAGAAGGCAGGAGGAATGGGGGTCCTGGACCAGCACCTTACCGCCACAGACGTCGCATTTCTTGAACGGAGCCGGAGACATGGTCGAAGTCAAAAACAAAGCCAGAGTCAAGCCGATCCGAAGTCAACAATACACAGGGACAGTAGAGCCAGATGAGTCAAAGAACAGTCCAAAGTCAAAAAACCAAAGATGTTTAAGGATGCCTGTATGTAAGTATTAATTGATTTTGGATTTAATGGCTGCATATTCAAGTAAAGGAGCTAGGCCGATGGGGAAGCAAGAAAGAAAGAAGTTCTTTTAGCAACCGGAATGGAAGGAGGTCCGAAGGAAGAAGGGTCCAGGAAGATCGACAGTTGTGGTGTAATTTCACACCCCAATGTCTTATTTTTTGTTATATGTTGGACGTTATGCACATATATTTGACAGACTGTACAAACATAATTTCTGTAAACAAAGTTATTTTAATTGGAAAATTTCAATAAAGATTATTAAAAAAAAAAAAAAACAAAGTCAAAAAACCAGTGATTCGATGAAAAAGAGGTAGCAAATGCAAGCATAGTTCCCTCTACAGCAGCCAACGCAGCGGAAAAAAGGAACTGGGGAAAAGAGCGGGAAGCAGAGGCTTTATAACGGATGAGCGGGGGTACCGCCAAAAAGTTTCCTTATGTTGCAAAGTGGACTTTGCCCAGTGATTCTAGAAGTTTCCGAACAGCACTGCGCAGGCGCAGTGAAACCCATTTGTATGTATTCGCAGAGACCACGAAGAAGAAATTACAATATTAACTGGATGAATTAAAGACAGACGTGTTTATGGGGCCACTTTATCAAAGGCGCCATCATGGGACCCAGCAACTGAATAACTCATAAAATAAAGGTTGGCCCTCCATTGGCTGCCCATTCGCTTCCGAGCGCAATACAAGGTGTTGGTTATCACCTATAAAGCCCTAAATGGCTTGGGCCCAGGGTACTTGGAGAACCGCCTCTCCCCATATAATCTGCCCCGCACACTCAGATCGGCCAGGAAGCATTTGCTGACAGTCCCAGATTCTAAACACGCCACAACATCGCGTAGAGCCTATTCCATCTCGGCTCCTTTGCTCTGGAACGCGCTTCCCAGTGAGCTCTGCTCGGTTCCTCCCTTGAACTAAAAACCTTCCTGTTCCAAACAGCTTTCCCCTAATTTTCTCCCTTTGTAGCCTCCTTCCTCCCCCTCACCGTTATTATCTTTGTTGTAAACGTCTTATGCTAGTTGGATATTGCTATTGTGATTTTAATGTATAACTGTTGTTGTTGTGTAATGTGTTTTTACTCTGTACTGTTATTGTTGGAACCCGCCTTGATCTATGGAAAGGCGGGCTATAAATAAATATTTTATTATTATTATTATTATTATTATTATTATTATTATTTATTTAATTGAATCACTTTTATTTTATTATTGACTCCCTTTATTTGATTCTTCAAAGGGTTGCTGCCATATTTATTGCATGGTTTACTTAGTGGTGGTTTTCATTTTTATTTTGCTATTTCCATGGTTGGCGGGGCTGTCTTTTTTACTTATCATTTCCACATTTGCTGGGTGCAAATTGACTTAGAAGGAAGGAACAACACTTTTGCTCTGACTTTTGTTGGAATTATTATTTATTTGGTTGCGGGATTCAACATTTATCTTATTATTTCCTTGGTTGGAGGGTGCAATATACATCTATTTTGTACCCACCAACTATGGAAATAATGCATGAAGAAGTTCTTCCATCAATTAATTACATAATAAATAACATAAATGGGGAATCCACCAAGAAAGTGAATAATAAATGAAAAAAACCCTTCACCCAACAACTAAATAATAAAATGAACCTTGCAAGCACCAACAAAGTAAATACCAAAATGAGTATTACATCCACTTAATAAGTAATAAAGAAAATAATGTTACACCCACCAATTAAGGAAATAATGATAATAATAATAATAATAAAAAAAATTCATTAAATGATTAATGAAATAAACATTTGTTTATTTGTTGCCTGCCCCAACAAACTAAATCATACATTACAATAAACATTTCACCTGTAAATGACTTCCGTAGAGCAGCCTAGAATTGGAGGGACCCCTGAAATGCCATTGAGTCCAAAGCCTTTCGGCCATCGCAGTCAGATTAATGACAGACACAGAATGACAATAAAAACAAAGCAAGTAATTTCACATCAAGTGTGCTTTATTTCTTCCAAAGGTGTTGCGGTAAGTAACCATCATCTATGGAGATCTACACACACATCAAGTACAAAACTGGTCCAGAGGACTCCTAGGATCACGCACAGTAAACATCCCATGCATTGAAATTACAACAGAGAAGGGAAGCAGACCCTGTTCTCCCAGGCAGCCATACAACATGAAGGCACTCCATAAGAGACAGTCACTATCTCTTGGCCCTTTTAAAAAGTGTACAATAGATGTTACATGTTCTCTTTGAATTTTTTGTTCAGACAGTTTTTCCACAGGAACATGAGTTCAAAACACATTTGCTAATAGGGAAACATTGGGCAACACATACCAATCGGGAATCATACGGGAACGGCTGCCCATAGGCAATCAGGGGAGAACACTTTCCCATAGGGAAACATTGGGGAACGCTTTCCCATAGGGAAACATTGGGGAACATTTGCCCATAGGGAAACATTGGGGAACGCCTGCCCATAAGGAAACATTGGGGAACATTTGCCCATAGGGAAACATTGGGGAACGCCTGCCCATAAGGAAACATTGGGGAACATTTGCCCATAGGGAAACATTGGGGAACGCCTGCCCATAAGGAAACATTGGGAACATTTGCCCATAGGGAAACATTGGGAACATTTGCCCATAGGGAAACGTTGGGAACATTTGCCCATAGGGAAACATTGAGAACATTTTCCCATAGGGAAACATTGGGAACATTTGCCCATAGAGAAACATTGAGGAACGCTTTCCCATAGGGAAACATTGGGGAACGCCTGCCCATAAGGAAACATTGGGAACATTTGCCCATAGGGAAACATTGGGAACATTTGCCCATAGGGAAACATTGGGGAATGCCTGCCCATAAGGAAACATTGGGAACATTTGCCCATAGGGAAACATTGGGAACATTTGCCCATAGGGAAACATTGGGAACATTTGCCCATAGGGAAACATTGGGGAACGCCTGCCCATAAGGAAACATTGGGAACATTTGCCCATAGGGAAACATTGGGAACATTTGCCCATAGGGAAACATTGGGGAATGCCTGCCCATAAGGAAACATTGGGAAACACCTGCCCATAAGGAAACATTGGGTACATTTGCCCATAGGGAAACATTGGGAACATTTGCCCATAGGGAAACATTGGTGAATGCCTGCCCATAAGGAAACATTGGGAAACGCCTGCCCATAAGGAAACATTGGGAACATTTGCCCATAGGGAAACATTAAGAACATTTGCCCATAAGGAAACATTGGGAACATTTGCCCATAGGGAAACATTGAGGAACGCTTTCCCATAGGGAAACATTGGGAAACGCCTGCCCATAAGGAAACATTGGGAACATTTGCCCATAGGGAAACATTGGGAACATTTGCCCATAGGGAAACATTGAGAACATTTGCCCATACGGAAACATTGGGAACATTTGCCCATAGGGAAACACTGAGGAACGCTTTCCCATAGGGAAACATTGGGGAACACCTGCCCATAAGGAAACATTGGGAACATTTGCCCATAGGGAAACATTGGGAACATTTGCCCATACGGAAACATTGGGGAACGCCTGCCCATAAGGAAACATTGGGAACATTTGCCCATAGGGAAACATTGGGAACATTTGCCCATAGGGAAACATTAAGAACATTTGCCCATAGGGCAACATTGGGAACATTTGCCCATAGGGAAACATTGAGGAACGCTTTCCCATAGGGAAACATTGGGAAACGCCTGCCCATAAGGAAACATTGGGAACATTTGCCCATAGGGAAACATTGGGAACATTTGCCCATAGGGAAACATTGAGAACATTTGCCCATAGGGAAACATTGGGAACATTTGCCCATAGGGAAACATTGAGGAACGCTTTCCCATAGGGAAACATTGGGGAACGCCTGCCCATAAGCAAACATTGGGAAACGCCTACCCATAAGGAAACATTGGGAACATTTGCCCATAGGGAAACATTGGGAACATTTGCCCATAGGGAAACATTGGGAACATTTGCCCATAGGGAAACATTGGGAACATTTGCCCATAGGGAAACATTGGGAACATTTGCCCATAGGGAAACATTGAGAACATTTGCCCATAGGGAAACATTGAGGAACGCTTTCCCATAGGGAAACATTGGGGAAACGCCTGCCCATAAGGAAACATTGGGAATATTTGCCCATACGGAAACATTGGGGAATGCCTGCCCATAAGGAAACATTGGGGAACATTTGCACATAGGGAAACATTGAGGAACGCTTTCCCATAGGGAAACATTGGGAAACGCCTGCCCATAAGGAAACATTGGGAACATTTGCCCATAGGGAAACATTGGGAACATTTGCCCATAGGGAAACACTGAGAACATTTGCCCATAGGGAAACATTGGGAACATTTGCCCATAGGGAAACATTGAGGAACGCTTTCCCATAGGGAAACATTGGGGAACGCCTGCCCATAAGCAAACATTGGGAAACGCCTGCCCATAAGGAAACATTGGGAACATTTGCCCATAGGGAAACATTGGGAACATTTGCCCATAGGGAAACATTGGGAACATTTGCCCATAGGGAAACATTGGGAACATTTGCCCATAGGGAAACATTGAGAACATTTGCCCATAGGGAAACATTGGGAACATTTGCCCATAGGGAAACATTGGGAACATTTGCCCATAGGGAAACATTGAGAACATTTGCCCATAGGGAAACATTGAGGAACGCTTTCCCATAGGGAAACATTGGGGAACGCCTGCCCATAAGGAAACATTGGGAATATTTGCCCATACGGAAACATTGGGGAATGCCTGCCCATAAGGAAACATTGGGAACATTTGCCCATACGGAAACATTGAGGAACGCTTTCCCATAGGGAAACATTGGGGAACACTTGCCCATAGGGAAACATTGGGGAACATTTGCCCATAAGGAAACAGTGGGGAACGCCTGCCCATAAAGAAACATTGGGTAACATTTGCCCATAGGGAAATATTGGGGAACATTTGCACATAGGGAAACATTTGGGAACATTTGCACATAGGGAAACATTGGGGAATGCCTGCCCATAAGGAAACATTGGGGAACATTTGCACATAGGGAAACATTGGATTCAGACACTGTTTTTTCTGAGACAGAAAGAAACACAGATCTTATGAAAAGAGATCCCCTTTTGAGTGAACTTTACAGTAAATTAAATCTGGGCTTGGATGAAATGACTGAAGCTATGGTAGAGCTGAATGAAAAAGGCAACACTCTCCTATTGAAATCTGGAGAAGACAGAACACAGGAGGAAAAAAAAGACATTTTAGATATTATATTCAGCATCACTCAGTGGAATGAGGATGCTAAGAAGGACCTACAAGATTATAAAATGAGAAAAAGGCATTTATTAAAACAATTTGCTATGAAGACAAAGCAAGGGGAAACCAAACAAAAGACAAAACTCAGAGGGGGCAGGAGGAAAAAAGCCCAAACCAGGGATTCATTGGAAGAGGAGTGTCCCAGTGCAAATAGAGATCGTTCTCCTCTTCGGCCACAGAGGCTCCTGGAAGAGGAAACATCCTTCTTTCCATTTCCTAGAGGAAAACAAGCCCACTTCCAGAGAGCTGAAGGGCAAGACATGGGAGGAAGAGAAGAGGCTTCTGGTGGGCAGCCTGCAGGGACTGCACCTTACAGGGACTCCATTGACCTCACAAAAGACTCTCAAAGCAAGGAAGCAGAGAGCCCAGAAGGTCCTTCCTTTGAACAAAGAAGGGAGAGCGAAATGGAGTTCTCTGGCATCTCTTCCTTGGCTGCAACTAGTGACAGTGACACAGAGAGCAGCAGTGAGGAAGAGGAGGAAGAAAGCCCTGAGGACAAAGCCCAGAGGAAAAGGGACAAGAAGAAAGCCAATAAAAGGAACCGGGGCCCTGATCCAGAAGACCGAGTCACTAACGACTACCTGCTCTATAAATATGACACAGATTTCCAAAGTGTGGAGGAAGGGGAACTGACGGATCGGGAGAAGACCCTTTCGGAGGCTTCTCAGCAGAAGAGGCTTTCCCGAGAAAGGCAGATCTCTACAGCCTGGACTGAATGTCTCCATACGCGGTGGGACAAAGTGACCGATATCATTTTGCCCAAGGACTTCGATAGGTATGACACTCTGAAACTCTGGGGCTATGCGGTGGCTCACATTGCCCTGCCGACATCTAGCCATTGCCTGCCCAGCCTAAAAAAGTACAGCAGAGATAAACTTTGGGGACTCTTGGAGAAAGGTTTCCCTCTCTTGAAATCTGTACTTTCAGGATTAAAGGTGCCCGACTCTGAGGAGCAAGTGGCTTATGCCAGGAGTCTAGCCTTAGACATTGTTCAACGCCTGCTATTGGGCAGGAAACCCAAGACGTCCCTCATCGTATTACCGGACTGGCTGAAGGAGAGCCAATTGATCAAAACCTTCCAAGAAATCCATCGAATCTGGGAATGTATCCCTGAGAACCAGAACCCTCCGGTTTGGGCACAAGTGGACAACGAGGGGAAAATGGTGTCCAGAGAGGCCTTGATGGAGTGGCTCTTAAACGTCGTAGCAGACCTGAGACAACGGGCAAAAATTGCTAAACAGTCAGGCTTTGATCCGATGGAAGAAAAGACTAAAGGAACTGGAGCAGGAAGAGCTGTGGAGAAAGTGGAGAAAGCAGAGACCCCGAAAGAACCAGAACTGACAGAAGGACGTTTGCGGACCGAGTGGCGCCCCAAAGGACATTTGCCACTGACTCCTCTCCTGGGGGTGAGTGCCACGGTGCCACCCCCAGCAACGGGTGAGGATTGCAGGGAGGTTAGAGGAAGAAGGCAGGAAGCAGGGGAAGGGAAGGAGGTGCAAGGAGTGGGATTGGGAAACACTAGGCAAAGAGGGACACTGAGTGATATCAGCAGTTCTGATTTAGAGGAAACGGCTTCCACTTCTCAAGCGAAGAAGAAACCTAGAGGGGAACAGCCTTGGTCAGATAGAGTAGATGTAGAACTGGGCCCAGCAACCGCAGCAGATGGAAATACCTTGGGTCTGGAAGAGGAAAACATGGGATCAGATTCACTGGGTCAGGGTTTGGGGGCTGGAGACAACTGGATGGAAGGTACTGCTGTTTCGGCTGGTGTTCGTTCCCAGGCACAACGGAAAAACCCATCCTTGCCAACCAAGGGACTAACTGTCCAGAAGAAAAGGCTTCTGGAAAATGGTGATGCTGCTGAGAATGGTCATATCTCGGCAAAACCTCGATTAGACCAGGAAACTAATAAAGACACACGGATTGGGAACGTAAGTCTAAACCCTCTGCCAGACAGACACATAAAGGGGAAGGAGGGCAATCGCACGCATGGCAATGGCGCTCACGGAGAGGCACCGCAGGGTTCGGCGACTTTGGCATCCGGACGACCCCTTCGGGTGCCAGGTGACAAGCCGCAAGAACTCAGAAAGGAAGGGAGGACATAGAATCATAGAATCATAGAATCGTAGAGTTGGAAGAGACCACTAGGGCCATCCAGTCCAACCCCCTGTCATGCAGGAAATCCCCTCCCGCTATACTGACATACGCCAGTATAGCGGGAGGGGACGGTGGCGCTGCACGGCGAGGAGAGTTAGGGTCTTCCGGCATGACGGAAGATGAAGAGACATACCTTGACCGGTTCTTTAGTGAAGCCTCGGATGTAAGAAACCCTAGAGCACGCTTTGTAATACGGTTTAAATATTTAGGATCAGACCCTGAGAAAGGGTCACGGGCCTATATTTCAAAGCGGCTTCTGAAAGACACATTGGATGCTCAGAGGGAAGATATTGTGGCAGTGATTCAGCTTCCGGGATCTACAGAAATAGATGTATGTTTAGCATCTGAAAGAGTTTACAGGCATTTCGGGATTAGCTGTAAGAGGGTGAAACGTCTGAACCCAGATCTTCTGTCGGAATATGAGATGTTCCCTCTATTTAGAGGTGATACCAAGGTTCTGACTATAAGTTTCAGAACCACTACTATCCCTGCTGAAGACGTAGCGAGGTGGGTGTCTAAATACGCCACGATCCTGACAGGGCCAGATAAAAAGGAAGACGAACAAGGCTACTGGACAGGGGAATACAGATGCGTAGTCTCCTTTAAAAATGAAGACCCTGAGTACAGGCATGGCAAGATACCTAAGTATTTTTTCCTAGGGGCTGATAGAGGGATCACCAGGTACAGTGGCCAACCTCAGGCCTGCTTCCAATGTGGGTCCTATGAGCACCAGAGGCGCCTGTGCACCACTCCTTTGTGTTCACGGTGCGGCACCAGGGGCCACCCGACAGCTGCGTGCTACAGCAGCATCAAGTGCAACTTTTGTGGGGAACTGGGTCACACTTACTTTTGGTGCCCTCAGGCATATTATAACCAGCAAGATGCTCGAGTGTTTCAGAAGGCCCAGCAAGTAGCCAAAACAGGAAAAGAAAGGGCAGAAGTCCAGGAGAAGACAAGGGTTTTGAGGGAGAACTTAAGAAGGAGGGGACAGGAGTTACCAAATTCAGAGCAGCAGGAGGACAGGGGCAGACATAGCGACCCATTGCTTGCAAGGGAAGAAAGACAAGCTGCGGAAGACAGACTCACAATAGCTGCTGAACGGAATGTAGTGCGCAGACGAGGGGCAGGAGGAGAAGAGGGGAGGCCACAGGAGAGGAGGGGTCCCCAGGAACAGATGGTCACAGAGAACAATAGGTTTCATGTTCTTGTGCATGAAGAAGAGCGGCAGAGTAGGTTGGCCAATGAGGAGCCCACCGATAGCGAAGTCTTGGTAGCTGTCCAGGAGGTAGCAGATAGACAATGCATGCAGACAGAGGAAATGAAGGGGCAAAGGTCTCCAAAGATCCCTAGGAAGAAAAAGCAAAAGGAACATAAGACACACAGAAGTGAGGGAGAGGGGGAGAGAGGGATGGGAGGAGCGGAGCAGATGGAGGAGGGTCAGGTGGTTGACTCCCCAAACCAAAGTCCTGAAGACCCTTCTAAAGACCCACCTGAACCAATGGTGATAGAAGTAGCAACAGAACCAATAGTGACAGAAGTAATAGAAAAAGTATTAGCAGAGAACACATTGAGGGCAGCATCACCGCAGTTATTTTCAAAAGCTTCAATGGAGGAATCTGATAATAGATTGGTGGAGCCTTGCGGAACGGGAGTGGAATCCCTTTCCTGCCCCCTTCTACCCCTGACCCTTGATGGAAGCCCTCCTCCTCCTCCTCCTGCTCCTCCGCCCCTTCCTCCTTCTCCTCCTCCTTTCAGTGCTCCCTCCCTTGCGACCACCTTCCCAATATCCTCTTTACCAACCCCTGTCTCTTCACCCCTTTCCCTTTCCCCCCAAATTGGTGAGGCTACACCTCCGGTTGCCCCGGAGGAGGTAGAGAGGACCCAGCTAGAATCGGAGGACAAGAGGACTGAGAATCCTGGAGAGAATAAACAAGACTAGAATGGTTGGGAAGCCTTTATTTGGAAAGAATTTATCTGAATGTAATTTAATTGAATTGAATTAAATTTAGGTCAAATTCAAAATTAGAATTACATTAAAATTAAGTCAAATTCAAAATTAAAATTAAAACTAAAATTAAAATTACAAAATTAACAAAATTAAGAAATATAAAAACAATGCCAGTCTTTGTTTGGGAAGGAAAATCAATTACCTGTTTAATGGTTATCGAAATGTTTAATATTGACATTAGTGTTGACATTGCTATGATTATTTGGGTTATGATAGTCAGGGTTAAGGTAATGTTGATCCAAGATTAATCATGGTGTCTCTAAGAATCACCTCTTGGAACGTGAGAGGGCTGAGGATGGCCGACAGGCGGCTGGAGATCCTTCCTCTTCTGGCAACCATGGCGCACGACGTGGTGGTCTTGCAAGAGACCCACCTGGTGAGCGAGCAGCAACGCTCCCAGGGGCAGAAACTCTGGACGCAAGGACCCTCCATTTGGTCTTATGGGGAGGAACACCAGGCAGGCGTGGCGGTCTTATTTAAAGCTAGGCAGGACCTGCAGATTGACTTTGTCCTGGAGGCTTTACCAGGCAGGCTGCTGGTTGTGGACTTTACTTTGCTGGGGATTTTGAAGGAGGGGAAGGAAGAAAGGACTCCTTTCCGGCTTTGCGGGCTTTATGCCCCAGTGGTGGCATCACAACGGAAAACATTTTGGCCTCATTTGAAAGGGTATTGTGCTACTTACAGGCATCTATTGGTTGTAGGGGATTTTAATAATAGGACCAGACTATCTGATTATTCAAATTATGTGGATCGAGGCAAAACGGGGAAAAAGTCAACCGCTTTAACACCCGAGGAGAGACTTTTGGAGACCTTTTTCTCAGATCGTAATTTAACAGATAAAGCCTTGGAAGTGAGTAATCGGTTCAGTTTTTTCCCTCTTTCCTGCAAAAAAGCATTTATGGATAAATATGGTTCGCTGGAGGGAGGCAAATTCACTTGGTATCAGAAAGACAGAGCTAGTCGATTGGACAGGATCAGAGCCCCTGCCGAACTGAAGGCCTTGAGTTGCCAACTGACGGTCACTCCGTGGTCTGGCCATGCCATGCTTCACATGCAGTTTGCTTTGGGCTTGGAGCTTTACTCCAGAGGGAAACCTTTATGGAGGCTTCGCCCAAAGACTCTTGGCAACGCCGGCTGCAAGGAGGAGATTGCGGGCGTCTTGGCAAATATGCTGACGCTGCAGGATCTCTATGTTGGAGAACTGTCTGTCTGGTGGGAGAGAGCCAAAAAAGTCCTCAAGAAGACTTGCCAAAACTACGAATATGTTATCAATAGGAAAGATTTGCAGGGCTATCAGAGAGCAGTCTACCAATTCTTGAAATGCCATTACAAGGTTAACAACGGCCTTCCAGTAAACCAAAATGTGTTGGAATGGTCCAGAGGTGTAATAAGAGAATTTCAAATTAAGCAGAAATGTAAGAAGAAATATCATAAAGAATTTAGGACCAAGGGGTCAGTGGTGGACATTGAGGATTGGGCCAGAGCCAAGGCCCCTCAAGCCTCAGTGGTCATGGGGGTCTGGAGGCACAGTCAGCAGGACCCAGTCAGGAGAGACCCCAGAGCAATGCTGAGAGTGATGGAGGATTTCTATAGGGACTTATACGCAGGGGAAGAAATAGGAAGGGAGAAAATCAAGGCTTTCTTGGATCACGTGCCCCAAAATATCCTAGAGAAAATGTACCCAGGGCTGACTCAAATAGACAGGGATGAATTGGTGGCCCCTGTGACAGAGAATGAAGTCCAGGAGGTCATTGTCCAATGAAGGGGCAAATCGGCTCCGGGACCAGATGGACTCGGATGGACCTTTTACAAGGCCTTTGCCAAGTGGCTGGTTCCCGCTCTCACCAGAATCATCAATGAACTCTTGTCTAGAGAGAGCCTGACAGACTCCTTTTATCAAGGCGTTTTGATTTTCTTTCCCAAACAAGGAGATTTGACGTTGCCCAAAAACTGGCGACCGATCGTTTTGACAAATGTGGATTACAGGATTGTGGCAAAGGTTTTGAATAACAGACTGGCAAAAATAGCACCCAAAATCATTTTAGCTTCCCAAACCAGTGCCGTTCCAGGGCGCTTTATGGTGGACTCTCTGTGTTTGTTTAGAGAGGTCTTTCATTTGGCCCAGAAAGGCAAGTGGGAAACAGGGGAAATACTGCTCTTGGATCAGGCCAAGGCTTTTGATCGCGTTCACCATCAGTTTATGTGGGAAGCGCTGGCAGGGAGGGGTCTCCCCATCCGCTTTGTCAGGTATCTCCAACTGCTTTATCTGAAGGCGCAGGTGACTCCTCAGGTGAATGGACACAGGGGGACTCCGATTAGGCTGAAGTCGGGGGTCAGACAGGGCTGCCCCCTGAGCCCCCTCCTTTACGTCCTGGTTCTAGATTCGGTCCTCTGCCAAATCCAGGCAGAAGAAAGCATGAAGGGTTTGAGGGTCACCCTAAATCCCAGCGGAGGAGTCATGCCTTTTCCCATAGAGGCTTCTAGGGTTGAGTAGGTGAAATACGCAGCCCACGCGGATGACATTTCCCTCTTTGTTAACGATTGAAAGGAGATAGCTTCAGCTATGGCTATTTTTGAGAGATATCAGCAAGCTTCAGGGGCTCAGATAAACTTGCAGAAAAGTTATTTGGTTTCCTTCTCCAGAAAAGAGGAAAGTTTAATTGTGACTCCAGTAGAAGTTGTTAATAAGATTCAGGAGGAGCAATGCGAAAAGTCAGAAAAATTAGAGGAATACAAAATGTTAGGTTTAAAGTTCTCTATTAAACTTTTCGGGTGGGAAAAGAACTGGTATCTCTGGCTGGAAAAAATAAAGGTGTGTTTTGAGAGATGGAAACCATGGCAGTTAAATGTTTACCAGAAAGCAGTGTACATAAAGGCTTACCTGATGCCGCAGGCCTTGACTCTCGCTGCAGTGTACCCTCCTCCCCAAAAAGTTTTAAAGGAGGCGGAGAAACTGGTCTTCCGTTTTCTCTGGGGAACGGCCTTTTTCCCTTTGGCTCAATGGACCGTGGCATATAGGAAAGTGGAACAAGGAGGGTTAGACTTGCCTGCGTTGAAACTCAGGTTCCTCTCAGCTTTCCTCAGCCAAAACTTTGGGAAACTCAGCCAACGGTTTCATCATGGATCTGGCCTGGAGGGGTGGCTGGCCCTGTTTGCCAATCACTGGGTGAATGAGAGCTGGGCCCAGAAATGGTGGCAGGAGGAAGGACCGGTGCCTTTCCGGGTGACGGCCGCCATGAAACAGTCCGGCCCCGACTTCCTCAGGGAGGTCTATGGGCAGATTCAGCAGAACAAAGTCCTGGCAGAGTGGTTTCGGACCAAGGCGGGATGCATCAGGACCTTGAAGGGTTTTGTGTATTGGGAAATGGTGAGGGTGGTTTTCTTACAGCCGTAGATGGAAAAGGACACCAAGAGGTAGAGTTGTCTCTCTATTTAAAAGAATGGCCCCAAAGCATCACGGACCGGAGGGCCCCCTTCGGTCTCTGGGACATTCAATGCAGATTTTACCACCAAATATACTGTTTAAAGGGGAATCAGCCTTGGCTGAAGGAAGCAGAGCAAATGTGTCCTAGACTGTTGTGTCAGAAACAATCTTGTGTGACTGGAAAACTGTACAAAGAAACCACAGAACACTTTATAAAGGACTGTCCCTCGGCCAAGGACACTTGGGAGAAGGTGGCCGCTGCTTTGGATTGGCCGGACCTAGCCGGTCAACCCTGGGAAGCGGTGGCCTCTGGACTGGAGCCGGAGTCAGGGGTCAGAGGACCGCGTCGAAGGCCGGAGAGGAAAAGGAAGAGAGGACACAAAGGGGGGACAGTGGACTCATTCTGGGAAGTCCCTTGGTCAACAATTAGACTGGTCAATCTGTATGTTTTGCTAGCTTTGGTTTTCCAGAGAAAGAAAGAGTTAGTGACACAAACGCAATCGGATGTCAGCATCGCTGTCCGGTTTGTATTGAGCAAAATAAAGACTCTGAGTGTAATGGAACGAGGGAGGATGTCCTCCAATGGAGGAAGTTCTGGCCATGGCTGACGGAGGCCACGCCGGGCATCACCTGAGAAGCATCTAGATTATCTAAGCATTATAATGTATTATAATGTAATTTTCTAGGTTTGGAAACATTTGAAATAAGTGAAATAAGTAAAATAAGTATAATTAGAAAAGTAAAAGAAGAAGATTTACAGTTACAAGGGTTTTATAATGTTATATAATGTTTAATGTTTGCAATGATATAATGGTTCTGTAACAGTTGAAGTAGCAAATTTGTTAGTAGGATGTACTTTTTAAATAAAAATATTTATATATATTTATACCTAACCCTAACCCTAACCCTAAACCCTAACCCTAAACCCCAACCCCAACCCTAAACCCAACCCCAATCCCAACCCTAAACCCTCACCACTAACCGCTAAATGCTAAACCCAACCCTAAACCGTAAACCCTAACACCAAATCCTCCCCTTTTCCTCCCAACTACAAAGACAAGACAACAGACAAAAGGAAGGGTGGATTGGCACTAGCCAGGGAATTGGCTTTGAACGGTCAGTAAGGGGTCTTACCAGTTCCACACATTAGGAACATTAGACACACATTCATATGCTGTTGGCCTGGAACGCCCGACTTTCAACCCTAAATGCGGGGTTGGGAATTCCTCCCGAGGGTCATTCGAAGGATGATCGCAACAGCCAAGCGTTCGCACAGACGTTCCAGACGGTCCCTACCGCCCGGCCGCCATAACCGCCTTCCCCACCCTTTTCCGCCTTCCACTTGCCTGTTCCTGAAGGCCGTCCGATGCCACGCCATGCTCTGCAAACCGCTCTTCCTACACCTTACCCGTTACGGAACATAGCGCGCCGTTGTCAAACACTTGCCCATAGCGATGCATTGCCAATCGCTTGCCCAAAGGGATGCATAGCAATACTTCCAAGCATTATTTCTTCCTTAACAACTATTTCACGATCGATCTCTTACAAGCAAAAATAAGGGCTACATGTAATTACATTGTGGGTTCCCTCCCCTTTCCCTTATAATCTACTGGTAAATGGTGGGGGGGGGGGCGAGATCTCTCTACACCATGGTCACCATTCTCACCATTATGAACATTAATATGATCGTACAAGCAACCTACTTTCACATCCCTTTGACAGCCCTGGCTCAGTGCTAGAGAATCCTTGCAATTCTATTTAGACAGACATTTAAGCTTCTCTGTCAGCAAAAACTACAATTTCCAGTATTTCATAGCACTGGGCAGTGGCTGCTAAATCTCTCAAATCGATTCATTTTGCCACTCCAGATACTGCCAAAATACCTAATAATAACAACAACAACATTTATTTCTATTCAATCAAGGCACACAACAACAAACAAAACAACAATGACAATAGTAGAGAACAAACCACCAGTAAGAACAGAGCAAAACATATCAAATCATACTTCCCTCTCTCCCTCTCACCCTAAAATAGCATTAAAACAACAATTCACAATAAAAAGCTCCCAAAAAGATACCACGATTTGTACCTTGGGCTGGATCCACACTCCACAAATCATAACACGCTTTCACCCGCTTTAACTCCCCTGTCTCCATGCCATGGAACCCTGGGATTTGTAGTTTTCTGAGATTATATTCTGACTTCTTGCCCATAGACACAGCTCTAGTGCCTCACAAAACTACAAATCCCAGGACACCGACAACATAGACTCTAAGGCTTATTCTCAGAAATTACACAATATTTACCAGAAAGTAAACAGCCAGCCCTGTCACAACTCAGAACCAACATGGGCCGACACAGCAGAAATAATAACACAGTTTCACAACGCTTTAACTGCCCTGGCTCCATGTCATTGAACTCTGGGATTTCTCATTTCTGGAAGCACACAGCGGTCCTTGCCAAAGACGGCTCGGGACCTGCTAAAACTACGTATCCCACGATTCCATTGGAGGGCAGCTACAGTGCTTAAAGCGGTGCCAAACTGCATTATCTCTACAGTGCAGATGTATCTGGACCAAGAACAAACCTCTCAGCGGCTGTTCTTAGCGACTCTCTGCGGAAGGGCTTCCGTTCCCCTCCTCTCAGGCTCAGAGAGTGACTTCGGACTCCCATGCGACAGGCGCACAGAACAACAACAACAACAAATACATCAAATAAGATAATACTTTTAAAAACTATAAGAGCAGTAGGCCTTTTGGGCTCTGCTGCCTCCTCCTCCTCCTCCTCCATTGATGGGAGCCTGGGCTGGTTTTGCTGGCCTTGTCCCACTGGAAGCTAGTTCCTGCCATTCTCTGGAGACAGCCAGGAGGAAGGAAGGCAGGCAGGCAGGGAAAGGACATTTCCTCCTGAGGCTGGATCTGCCTGGGCAGAGAGGAGGCGTGTGTGCCATGCCAGCCTCAGGGGCAGCAGAGAGACCCCTGTGCCTTTGCCTCTGGCTCCCAGAGTCCTGGGTCTGGGGTCCGCCTCTTGGGGATGGGGATGGAGGGAGAGGTGAGGGGAGGGGAAGGGGGAAGAAGGGAAAGGGAAAGGGGGAAGAGGGGAAGGAGTAGAGGGGAAGGAAAGAGGGGAAGGAGAAAAGGGGAAGGAGATGAAGGGAGGAAGGAAAGAGGGAAGGAAGGAAGGAAAGAGAAAGAAGAAAGCAAGGAAGAGGGAAGGAGGGAAGGAGGAAAAAGAGAAGCAAGGAAAGAGATAGGAAGGTAGGAAAGAAGGAAGGAAGCAAGGGAGGAAGGAAGGCAGCAGAAAGGGAAGGAGGGAGGGAGGGAGGATAGAGGGAAGGGGGAAGGAGGAAGGGAAGGGGAAGAGGGAAAGGAGAAGAGGGGAAGGAGATGAAGGGAGGAAGGAAAGAGGGAAGGAAGAGGAGGAAGGAAGGAAGGAAAGAGAGAAAGAAAGAAAGAAAGAAGAAAGCAAGAAAGAGAGAAGGGAGGGAAGGAGGAAAAAGAGAAGCAAGGAAAGAGATAGGAAGGAAGGAAATAGGGAAGGAAGCAAGGGAGGAAGGAAGGCAGCAGAAAGGAAGGGAGGGAGGATAGAGGGAAGGGAGGAAGGAAGGAATGATGGAAAGAAAGAAGGAAGGGAAGGAAGGAGGGAGGGAGGGAGGGAGAGAGGGAAGGAAGGAAAGAGGGACGGAAGGAATGAATGATGGAAAGATAGACTGAAGGGAGGGAAAGAAGGAAGGAAGGCGATAGAAAGGAAGGGAGGAAAGAAGGAAAGAAAAAAGAAAGAGGGAAGGAAGGAAGGAATGATAGAAAGATAGAAGGAAGCAAAGGAAGGAAGTAAGGAAGAGAAGAAGGAAGGAGGGAGGGAAGGAAGGTGGTAGAAAGGAAGAGAGGGAGGATGGAAGGGAGGAAGGAAGAAAGGAAGGGAAGAAAGAAAGAAAGAAAGAAAGAAAGAAAGAAAGAGAAGGAAGCAAGGGACGGAATGAAGGAAGAGAAGAAGGAAGGAGGGAGGGAAGGAAGGTGGTAGAAAAGTAGGGAGAGATGGAAGGGGAAGGGGAAAGGAAGGAAAGAAGGAGGGAGGGAAGGAAGGAAGGCGGTAGAAAGGGAGGGAGGGAAGTGGGAAGGAAGGAAAGAGTGAAGAAAGGAAAAAAGTAGAAAAAAAGGGAAGAAATGATGCAAAGGGTAAAGGGAAGGAAGAGAGGAAGGAAAGGAGGGAAGGCAGTAGAAAGGAAAGGAATGAGGGAGGTAGGGAAAGGGAGGGAGAGAGGGAGGAAGGAAGGAAGGAGTAGAGGAAGTGAAAAGGAAGGAAGGAATGAGGGAAGGAAGTGAATGATGGAGAGAGAGAGAAAGAAGAAATATAAAGAAGGAAGGAGGAAGGCAGGGAGGAAGGAGGGAAGGAAGAGAGGGATGGAGAGAGAGACAGAGGAAAAAGAAAGAAGGGAGGAGGGAGGGAGGGAGGAACGAGGGAAGGAGATAATGAAAGAAAGAAAGAGTAAGTAAGTAAGTAAGTAAGAAAGGAATAAAAGAAAGGAATGTGAGAAGGAGGAAATCATAGAATCATAAGAGTTGGAAGAGACCACAAGGGCCCTGATCCTGTCCAACCCCCGACTTCTGCCCTGCAGGAACTCTCCATCGAAGCATCCCCATTGACAGATAGGTGGCCATCCAGCCTCTGTTTGAAGACAGCCTCCAAGGAAGGAGACTCCACCACAATCTCCCAGGAAGGAGTGTCTTCCGCTGTCAAACAGCCCTTACTCTCAGGAAGTCCCTCCTAATGTTGAGCTGGAATCTCTTTTCCTGGAGCTTGCATCCATTGCTCCATTAAGTCCTGTTCTCTGGAGCAGCAGAAAACAAGCTTCCTCCCTCCTCAATATGGCATCCTTTCAAATATTTAAACAGGGCTACCATCATATCCCCTCTTAACCTTCTCTTCTCCAGGCTAAACATCCCCAGCTCCCTAAGTCTTTCCTCATAGAGCTCCATGGTTTCCAGACCCTCCACCAATTTATTCACTCTCCTTTGGACTCATGGCTCCAGTTTCTCAACATCCTTTTTGAATTGTGGTGCCCAGAACTGGACACAGTGTTCCAGGTGAGGCCTGACCAAAGCAGAATAGAGTGGCACTATGACTTCCCTTGATCCAGACACTATACTTCTACTGATCAGCCTAGGGCCGCATTGGCCTTTTGAGCTGCCGCATCACACTGTTGACTCATGTTCAACCTGTGATCTACTTGGACTCCCTGATCCCTTTCACACGTATGTCTCCTTAGGACAGGTGTCCCCCATAATCCTATATCTGTGCGTTTCATTTTTCTGCCCTAAGTACCTTACATTTTCCAAGTTAAATTTCATTTTGTTAGCTTGGGGCCAGCTTTCTAGTCTATTCAGGTCATTTTGAATTTTGATCCTGTCCTCTGGAGTATTAGCTATTCCTCCTAATTTGATAAGTATGCCCCTAATTCTGTCATCCAAGTTATTGATAAAGATGGAGACAGCTGCTCCTCCATGAGAGCTGACATCTGGCGTCCCTCAGGGCGCCATGCTCTTTAACATTGACAGGAAGCCACTGGGAGAGGTCATCCAGAGACATGGGGTGCGGGGTTATAAGTACACTGATGATACCCAGATCTATCTCTCTATGTCTTGGACTGTTTCAGTGACCAAGGAGGGCATCTCCCCCTGAACGACTGCCTGAGGTCAGAAATGGATTGGATGAGGGAAAATAGACTTAAGCTGAATCCAAATAAAACAGAGGTACTCCTGATAGGTAACCCCAATCCGGGTACGCAGATATGTTCGCCAGTTCTAGATGGGGTTACACTTCCCCTGAAATACTGCGTCCGCAGCTTGTAGGGTCTCCTGGATTCGTCGCTTCATCTGTCCTCTCAGATTGATGCAACAGCCAGGAGTGCCTGTTATCAGCTTCAGCTGATATGCCAGTTGTGCCCCTACCTGGAGCAGCGGGACCTAGAAACGGTCGTAGATGCTCTAGTAACCTCTCGCCTTGACTTCTGCAATGCGCTCTACACGGGGCAACCTTTGTGCCACGTCCGGAAGCTCCAACGGATACAAAACATGGCAGCCAGACTGGTCGCCGGAAAATCCAAGTGCGACCACATTACACCTATTTTAAAGTCACGACATTGGCTGCCTATTAGCTTCCGGGCTCAGTACAAGGAGTTGGTTACCACCTACAAAGCCCTACATGGCCTGGGTCCAGTCTCCTTGAAGGAACGCTGCCTCTTCCCATACAATCCTTCCCACACACTCCAATCCTCCGGGAAAAACCCCTTGCAATCTAGAAAGACCAGGCTGGCAGTGAAATTCCCGGAGGGCCTTCTCTGCCTCCGCTCCAAAAACCTGGAATGACCTCCGGAAGAGAGGCTTTTTAAAAGGCAACAAAAACCTTCCTCTTCTGGCAGGCCTTCCCCGATGGATAAGGTCCAGGACCAACTGAATCCCCCTCCTCTTATTATTTTTCTTAGTTGTGGCTTGTCTTTAATTTCGATGTATCGTTAGGTACTTTTTAAACCTGTTTTACTTTCTGATTTTATAGTTGGGAGGGAGGCTTGGGCCGGGGTCTTCTGGGGCTTGTTCTTTTTATTGTTGTATACTGTATTAACTCTGCTTGTTAGCCGCCTCCATCCTCAAAGCGGAAGAGGAGGGATATAAATATTTATTATTATTGTTGTTGTTGTTGTTTATGTTGAATAGCCCTGGTCCCAGGACAGAGCCTCACTAAACACCCCACTGGTCACTTTTCTCCAGGATGAAAAGGAGCCATGGCTGAGCAGCCTTTGGGTTCAGCTGGTCAACCAATTACAAATCCATGTAACAGAAGGAAGGAAGGAAAGAAAGAGTGAAGGAAAGAAAGAAGGAAAGAAGGAATGAAGGAAGGAAGGAAAGAAGGAAGGACAGCAAGAAAGAGGAAAAAGAAAAGAAAGAGGAAAGGGAGGGAACTGAAATAAAGGGGGAAGGGAAAGAAAGAGAGAGAAGGAGGGAGGGAGGGAAGAAGGAAAAAAGGGGTGAAGGAAAGGAAAAGGGAATGAAAGAAAAAGAAAGGAAGGGAAGGAGAGGAAATAGAAAGAGGCAAGGACAAAAGAGAGGAAAGAGGAGGAACGGGAGGAAAAGGGACGGAGGAGGAATAAGGAGATGAAGGGGAGGAAAGAGGGAATGGAAAAGAGGGGGAGGAAAGAGGGAACAGAAAGGAAGGAGAGGAAGGAAGAGGGGGAAGGGGAGAAAGGAGAGGAAGGAAGAGGGGGAAGGGGAGGAAGGAGGCGCTTCAGGGAGCCTGGCCGACTGACCAGTCGTGGCAGAAAGAGGGTGATGGGCAGGGGCTGCTGGGAGATGTAGTCGTCTCTTCCTTCCTCACTTCCTCCCTCTGGCTTCCTTGCTTGGCAGAGCAGGGATCTGAACCCAGCCAGCGCTCAAAGCCCCAGAGCTCCATCCAGACGGGGCTTTGGCTGCTACTGCTCACCGCCACTGGAACCTGGGACATGCGGCTTGGCCTCGATGGGACATTTTAACCCTGGGGGGAACTGGGATTGTCCCGCCCCAAACAGGGAAATGTCTGCACCCAGCGTCCGAGTGGTGGCACTGTGGGAAGGCCGCACGATGGCATCCTTGCCTTCGCCCAGAGGCAGCAGGGGGTCCGGAGGGGAATCTTCTGGGACTTCTCACACCTTGGCCGGAGGCTGGGGATGGAGGTCCTTTTGGGCGGAGCCACAGTGCAGGTGGAAGTGAAGGTCGTTCAGTCCTGTGGGGGAAGGAGAGATGCCTTTTATTCGTGAGTCTTCCCTTTAGAAGGGAAAGCCATCCCACAGAGAAAGAGAGAGATGGAGGGAACCCAGCCTCACGGCATTCATACATAGGAGAGCGTGCGCTTCATGCGTTGCACCAGACTCAGCCTCTGGAGCAGAATTGCCAAGATATCAATGGCTTCCCTGCAAGAAAGAGAGAGGGGACAGAAAAGAGGGTTGGTTCAGGGCTGGTTTGTATCCCCGCATCCATCCCACTGGCTACTCCTGCCCCAGCCCTGCCTTGCACCAAACTGACCCTGGGACCAGGTACGTTTTGAGCGTCCTGCTGCTCCCCTCCTCCTTCGGTTGGAACTGGCTGACCAAGAAGTTGGCCTGGGTCACCAAGTGGTACTGCAGCCAGAACTTCAGGCCCTTGACATTGTCGAGGTCCTCTACAATGGCCTTGATTCCTCTGAGCGCCTTCACCTGAGGAAAGAAACAGGTTTTTGGTAAACAACCCGGAAGGAGGGAGGGTCACCCGTAGATGGGGAACTACCTTGGGTTTCCTGCCTTGCGGATGGGCCATGCGAGGGTCAGACCCATACCTTAGCCAAAGGCAGTTCCTTGCTGTACTCCAGCTGATATTCATTCATTTTGATGATGAATTCATTCATGCACATGTCTAGGCTGCACTTGGGTGAACGCAAGACAGCATACACGAGCTGATCACAGGCCCTAGAGAAAGGGAAGGAGAGCCAATGGCATCCCTGCCGGACCCCCAGCCCCTGGGAGGGAAATGGGGTGCTCCTGGGAGGAGGAATCCACTTACGTTTCTTCCGTTTCCAGGAAATGCTCCAGAATCGAGTCCAAGTGCTTCCCTGCAAGAAAGTCTGCTAAATCACACTTCTGTTCTTTGGATAATTTGGGGAATTTCCTGCACATCTGATGTAAGGTCTCGTCTGACTGTCAAGAGAGAAAAAGACAGCAGGGAAAAGGAGGTGACTCCCACTTGTTGCCGTATGTGACAAGCCTTGGGAATGTGTCCTGCTCTTTAATGTGGATTTGGGGTTGGATAACTCTAAAAAGAGGGGAAAAGCTATTGTCTCTCGAAGGTTTTAATGTTCATTTCGGTTTCCACGCTTACCTCTGGTCTCAGAAAGACAAGGTGCATAAAGAATTCCCAGACCATTATATTAGGAAGCCACTGCAGAGGACTTGGAGGAAGTGTCAAAGCAAACTGTTTCCGAAAACCCCAAAGTGAGAGTCCAGCCATGCGGCGTTTTTAAGGAGAGGAGCCTAACTTCCAAAACATGGCTGACTTGTAATAAAGAAGTGTTAACAAAAACCCCAATGAAGGAATATAGAAAATCCAAACCAGAGAGGAATTAGCTGAAGAGGGGATCCTCTGTCCCTGGTTTCCTTACAGACAGTTAAGAGGTTCAGAATGGACCCGAAATGAGAGGGTTTGGAAGAGACCAGTTTGTCTCTCTGTTATGAAGGATGATGAGAAAGAGCAGCAGGGACAGGATTCAGGGACAGAGCAGGGGACCCTGGGAGTAGCACCAAACGGAACAGCCGCTGCTCAGCCTCGGAGGAGGAGGAGGCAGCCTGTGGAGGCCATAGTGGGGACTCCTTGCTGAGTGGCAATGAACCAGGGGTCTGTGGGGCTGAGAAGAGTCTCCGTGGGGCAAAGATCCGTGACATGACAGAGAGGCTGACAAGACTGGTCAAGGCTACTGACCATCACCGCTTTCTTTTGGTTCATGTGGAACCAATGATACTACAAGGCATAGCCTTCAGAATATCAGAGGGCATTATGAGGCGTTGGGTAGGAAGTTGAAAGATTGTAAACACAAGGATAAGTAAAAGAGGGGGATGCAGACAGTGAAATAAGCAAATGTTTCTTAAAAAGTCTCCTTCTTTCCTTACTGGGGAAGAGTGAAATTCATGTCCATCAAACTGCTGATCACTGCGCTTTTCATCAGAGGGTCTCCCCTGAGGCTCTGGGACCCTGAAACGGAGCAGGAAAAGGCCATGAAACAAAACAGGATGAAGCCAAGGAAAGGCCGCTTGCAGGAACATCATCATGCACCCGTCATTCGGCTGTTTGGACAGAAGAACTTACCTGTCTGACCTGGGCCCAGGATCAGCTTCCGTGGAACCGGCCTCTGAATCCTATAAACAAACAGAGGGGGGAGAGAAGTGAGAGGGAGAACATGGGGTTCAAGGGGAGGTTCTTGGGGTGGCCCTTTCGTTTCCCATGAGTTGAAAGAGTTCTTCAGAGGGCTTTAGGCTGGAAAAATAAAACACACAGATATAGGATTACAGGGTTCACCTGGATGAATGTGTTAAAGGGATCTAGTAGTCCAAGTATATCACAAATTGAACATGAGTCTACAGTGTGATGCGGCAGCTCAAAAGGCCAATGCGGCCCTAGGCTGCATCAGTAGAAGTATAGTGTCTAGTGGGTTGTTCTCACTAGGTGAAACCCCGCGTTCTGAATCGAATCCAAGGAGTGGCGTTCCTATTAGGATCCGATTTAAACCTAGAACGGTTCTAGAGCAACCCGCAATCGTCTCCACTACAAATCGAATTGTAGAGCGGAATAAAATTTTGATTCGAGTTTTCCTCATTTAACGCGTGTTAAAAAAACACTAGGGTCTGACCTACGTTTTTCCATTGATTCGATTTAGGAACCGGAGCATTTAAATAGGAACGACAGCCTTTGAAATTGCGTTAGATGAATGGGAGGAGCGGAGTGCGATGGGGCTGTCCTTGGGGGAGTTGCCCTTTCTGTCCCCATCCGTCTGGCTGTCGCCATTTTTGCTTCCCTCACCCCTTTGTCCGCTGTGGTCTTTCAATAAGAGATAAGGATTATTTTTATTTTTTATTTTAATGGTTTACAGGCGCTTAATCTCTTCAGCGCTTTAAGCGCCTGAAGTCCCGGCTGCTCAAGCGCCTGCATCTGCCAAAGGAGTACAAGGCTTCCCCCGGTGGATTGCAACCTCCCCTCTGTGTGGGGAGAGCCCATTTCTAAGGGAAGGCTCCTCTCAAAGAGGCATTCCCTGCCCGCTTGGGCACTGATCTCGCCCAGACAGGGAAGGGAAGGCTCCTCGCGAGGAGGCATCTGATCTCACCCAGGCAGGGAAGGGAAAGCTCCTCGCGAGGAGGCATCTGATCTTGCCCAGGCAGGGAAGGGAAGGCTCCTCGCGAGGAGGCATCTGATCTCACCCAGGCAGGGAAGGGCTCTGATCAAGGGGGGGGGGCGGATAGAGCCTTTCTCCCTCCATTTCTCAAATGGAATCTGCCTTCTCCTCCAACCCTGGAAAGAGAATCTTTGGGAAGAGTGCTCCCTCCCTGCTTTTCCAGCAGCCTCCTTCATTGATCTCTGTGCTCTCTGAAGGGATTCTCCCTGGCTGTCAATGAAATGGAAACGATGCCAAAAGATAAATCGCTTCCAAATATTCCGAATTAATGTTACGTCATTCTGATGTACTATTGATTGACAGCTCCAAATAAGGTATGGAGGAGAAGAATCGCTTTATTTAAACACTGATTTCATGCCAAGTAGGAACGCTTGCAGGTAAAAACTTTGATTTAAACAAACAGATGGGAACGATGAACAAAGCGATTCGGATAGCGGGATAAGAACAGTGTTATTTTGAATCGATTTTATTAAAAACGTTGTATTTTAAATCGTTTCAAATCTTAAGTGGGAACAACCCGCAGATCAAGTGAAGTAATAGTGTCACTCTATTCTGCATTGGTCAGGCCCCAAATGGAATGATCCTGTGTCCAGTTCTGGACAACACAATTCAAAAAGGATGTTGAGAAACTAGAGCCATGTGTCCAAAGGAGGGAGACTAAAATGTGAAGAGTCTGGAAACCATGAAGCCCTAAGAGGAAAGACTTAGGGAACTGCTGGGGATGTTTAGCCTGGAGAAGAGAAGGTTAAGAGGTGATATGATGATAGCCCTGTTTAAATATTTGAAGGGATGGAGAGTTCCTGCACAGCAGAAGAAGGGGGTTGGATGGGATCAGGACCCTTCTTGGGGTCTCTCCCAACTCTAGGATTCTATGATTCTCCTCCTCCCCATCTTTTTCTTTCCCTGTGGGTCCTGACGGTGCTTCCTTAACTTCATCTACCTTCATCGTCATCTTATGGAGACAAAAGAAAAATAGATTTGGACAGAATTTGGATAGAAAAGGGGGAATGACTCTTTAATTACCGTCAAAGAGGAAAGGCTCTCTGCTCGAAGCCTTTCAGGGCTGGCCTCCTCTGCATCGGTCACCTGCGGTTGTGGCAAACTGAAATAAGGACAGGGAAAGATAATAATAATTATTATTATTACTATTATTATTATCGCTCAGTCACAGAAGGAAGAAAGAGGAAAGGAAGGAAGGAAGGATAGAAAGAAAGAAACAAAGAAAGAAAAAAGAGGGAAGGAAGGAGAGAAGGGGAAATAGAGAGAAAGAGAGGGAAGCAAGGAAGGTGGAAGAAAGGAGGGAGGGAGAGGAGGATTGAAGGAAAAGAAAGCGATGGAAAGGAAAGGAAAAGAAAGGAAGGGAAGAAAGGGAAGGGTAAAGGGAAGAAAAAGAAAGAGAAAGAGGGGAAGGGAGGGAGGGAGGGGGAAAAGAAAGGGAGCGAGGCAAGAGGTGGAAAAGAAAGGGAGGGGAAAGGAAGGAAGGTAAGACGGAGGGAGGAATGAAAGGAAGTAGGGTAAAAAGAGCCCTCCTTCCGACCGCCACCTTCAGGGGGAGAGAGGCAGGCCAGCGGCAACAGGCCTCGCCTGAAAGACCAAGAGCCCTCCTTCCGACCGCCACCTTCAGGGGGAGAGAGGCAGGCCAGCGGCAACAGGCCTCGCCTGAAAGACCAAGAGCCCTCCTTCCGACCGCCATCTTCAGGGGGAGAGAGGCAGGCCAGCGGCAACAGGCCTCGCCTGAAAGACCAAGAGCCCTCCTTCCGACCGCCATCTTCAGGGGGAGAGAGGCAGGCCAGCGGCAACAGGCCTCGCCTGATAGACCAAGAGCCCTCCTTCCGACCGCCACCTTCAGGGGGAGAGAGGCAGGCCAGCGGCAACAGGCCTCGCCTGAAAGACCAAGAGCCCTCCTTCCGACCGCCATCTTCAGGGGGAGAGAGGCAGGCCAGCGGCAACAGGCCTCGCCTGAAAGACCAAGAGCCCTCCTTCCGACCGCCATCTTCAGGGGGAGAGAGGCAGGCCAGCGGCAACAGGCCTCGCCTGAAAGACCAAGAGCCCTCCTTCCGACCGCCATCTTCAGGGGGAGAGAGGCAGGCCAGCGGCAACAGGCCTCGCCTGAAAGACCAAGAGCCCTCCTTCCGACCGCCACCTTCAGGGGGAGAGAGGCAGGCCAGCGGCAACAGGCCTCGCCTGAAAGACCAAGAGCCCTCCTTCCGACCGCCACCTTCAGGGGGAGAGAGGCAGGCCAGCGGCAACAGGCCTCGCCTGAAAGACCAAGAGCCCTCCTTCCGACCGCCACCTTCAGGGGGAGAGAGGCAGGCCAGCGGCAACAGGCCTCGCCTGAAAGACCAAGAGCCCTCCTTCCGACCGCCATCTTCAGGGGGAGAGAGGCAGGCCAGCGGCAACAGGCCTCGCCTGAAAGACCAAGAGCCCTCCTTCCGACCGCCACCTTCAGGGGGAGAGAGGCAGGCCAGCGGCAACAGGCCTCGCCTGATAGACCAAGAGCCCTCCTTCCGACCGCCACCTTCTGGGGGAGAGAGGCAGGCCAGAGGCAACAGGCCTCGCCTGAAAGACCAAGAGCCCTCCTTCCGACCGCCATCTTCAGGGGGAGAGAGGCAGGCCAGCGGCAACAGGCCTCGCCTGAAAGACCAAGAGCCCTCCTTCCGACCGCCACCTTCAGGGGGAGAGAGGCAGGCCAGCGGCAACAGGCCTCGCCTGAAAGACCAAGAGCCCTCCTTCCGACCGCCATCTTCAGGGGGAGAGAGGCAGGCCAGCGGCAACAGGCCTCGCCTGAAAGACCAAGAGCCCTCCTTCCGACCGCCACCTTCAGGGGGAGAGAGGCAGGCCAGCGGCAACAGGCCTCGCCTGAAAGACCAAGAGCCCTCCTTCCGACCGCCATCTTCAGGGGGAGAGAGGCAGGCCAGCGGCAACAGGCCTCGCCTGCAAAGAACAAGAGCCCTCCTTCCGACCGCCACCTTCAGGGGGAGAGAGGCAGGCCAGCGGCAACAGGCCTCGCCTGAAAGACCAAGAGCCCTCCTTCCGACCGCCATCTTCAGGGGGAGAGAGGCAGGCCAGCGGCAACAGGCCTCGCCTGCAAAGAACAAGAGCCCTCCTTCCGGCCGCCACCTTCAGGGGGAGAGAGGCAGGCCAGCGGCAACAGGCCTCACCTGAAAGACCAAGAGCCCTCCTTCCGACCGCCACCTTCAGGGGGAGAGAGGCAGGCCAGCGGCAACAGGCCTCACCTGAAAGACCAAGAGCCCTCCTTCCGACCGCCATCTTCAGGGGGAGAGAGGCAGGCCAGCGGCAACAGGCCTCGCCTGCAAAGAACAAGAGCCCTCCTTCCGACCGCCACCTTCAGGGGGAGAGAGGCAGGCCAGCGGCAACAGGCCTCGCCTGAAAGACCAAGAGCCCTCCTTCCGACCGCCATCTTCAGGGGGAGAGAGGCAGGCCAGCGGCAACAGGCCTCGCCTGCAAAGAACAAGAGCCCTCCTTCCGACCGCCACCTTCAGGGGGAGAGAGGCAGGCCAGCGGCAACAGGCCTCGCCTGAAAGACCAAGAGCCCTCCTTCCGACCGCCACCTTCAGGGGGAGAGAGGCAGGCCAGCGGCAACAGGCCTCGCCTGAAAGACAAAGAGCCCTCCTTCCGACCGCCACCTTCAGGGGGAGAGAGGCAGGCCAGCGGCAACAGGCCTCACCTGAAAGACCAAGAGCCCTCCTTCCGACCGCCATCTTCAGGGGGAGAGAGGCAGGCCAGCGGCAACAGGCCTCGCCTGCAAAGAACAAGAGCCCTCCTTCCGACCGCCACCTTCAGGGGGAGAGAGGCAGGCCAGCGGCAACAGGCCTCAACTGATGGCTTTGACTACTTTGTACATTGTTTTTGAGGAATTTTGTTGAATTGTATGTTGAATTGAATTGTATGTCACTGTTGATGTATTGTATTGCTATAGCATGTGACATGTAGCTTGTATGTTGTGAACCGCTTTGATCTGAAGGAAAAGCGGTGTACAAATAAAAATTATTATTTATTATTATTAAAAAAGAAGGAAGGAAAAGAGGAAGGAGGGGAAGGAAAGGGAAAGGATGGAAGGAAAGAAAAAAGGAAGGTAGGTAGGTAGGAAGGAAGGAAGGAAGGAAGGAAGGAAGGAAAAAGTCCATGAAATAACTGGGGCCAGGGTGATTCTCCAGAAAGGCCACTTCCCGGCACATAAGGACCTACCTGTCCAATGTGGAAGCGGGCACAGGATTAGGTTCTGCCTCCGCCGGACAGGGATCATGGCTGTCCAAATCCTACAAATAAAGAGAAGTGAAAGAGAGACCATGGGGCACAAGGGATGGCCTTGGGCTGGCCCTGACCCTAAAAGCCGTTCCTCCCAGTTTCGCCCTTTTGTTAGCCATGAATCCAAAGAGTTTTTCACCTTCTCTCCATCTTTCCCTGCAGCTTCCTTGTCTTCATTGTTTTCCTATGAAGGGAAAAAAAGAATGAGTTTGGACAGTCCTCCAATAAGAGGGAAAAGGGCAGAAAGGACGCTATTACATTACCAGCAAAGAGGGAAGGCTTTCTGCCTCAAGCATCTCAGGGATCCCCTCCAAACTGAAAGACAGACAGAAATATGATATCATCATCATCATCATCATCATCATCATCATCATCATCATCATCATCACCATCACCTTCCCAGTCCCAGTAGGAAGAAAGAGGGAAAGAAGGAAGGGAAGGGAAGGGAGAAAGATAAGGATGGAAGGGAAAGGGAAAGAAACAAGGAAGAAAGGAAAGACAGAAAAAACAAAGGAAAGAAGGAAGGAAAGAAAGAAAGACAGGAAAAGGCCATGGAACAAAGTGGAAAGACCACTTGCGGAGACTTCTTCATGCGCTGGTCATTCGGTCCCCATCCAGGACCCAAATTGAGAAGACCTTACCTGTCTGACCTGGGCCCAAGATCACCTTCTGCAGGACAGCCATCGCTCTCCGAATCCTACAAAAGAAGGAGAGAAGTGAAAGAGAGTCCAAGGGATGGTCTTGGTTTGGCCCTGAGGCTAAACGCCTTTCCCTAAAAAGGGGGAGAAGAGAGACGCGTCCGTCCCCAGTTTTGCCCCTTTGTTACCCATGAGTTGAAATGTCTATTCACCTGCTATCCTATGAAGATAAAAGAAGAATGAATTTGGACAATATTTGGGCAGGAAAGGGGAGGAAAAGGTGGGGGGTTGCCTATATTTCCTTACCGTTAAAGAGATACAACTCCGTGATGCAAGTGACTCAGGGATGTCCTTGTCAACATAGCTGATCTTGACTTCTGGGAGACTGAGACAGGGACAGGAGAAGGAGATTGGTATTATTATTGACGATGATGATATTATTATTTCCTTGCTCATAGAGAAACCATTCTTGCCCATAGAGAATCAATGGTGAATATTTGCCCATTGGGAATCACTGGGGAACACCTTCCCATAAAGAAACCATACTGACACATAGGGAGTCATTGGGAGATATCTTCCCATAGGGAAACCATATTTGGCCGCCCAGAGAATCATTGAAGAGTACTTGCGATGGGCAAGTATATTGTAACAGTTCTCTATGGAAGGCATGGTTTCTCTCTGGGCAAATACAGTACACTCATTTGTTTTAGTATGCCCCAAAAGGAAGGAAGGAAGGTAAAACAAGGAAGGAAGGAAAGAAAGAAAGACAGACAGACAGAGGACAGGAAGCAAGCGAGCAAGGAAGGAAACGGGGCCTTACCCCGGACAATCGTCCTCCTCCTTTTGGCGCTTAACGCATGGCAACATCCAAAGGAAAGGTTTCGCGGCAGCCTGGAAGCAAAGGAAAGAGATGATGAAGGAGAGCCAGGGGAGAAGAAGAAGGGGCGCCCTGGCTGTCCTCCCACCGCTTGGCCTCTGCCCTTCGGCCCTCACTCACTCTGACGAAGCCCTTGGGGTCAGGCTTCATCCATGTAGGACGCTTGATATGTTCCCTGATGGCCTGGAAGCAAAGAAGAGAGGCGATGAAGGAGAGCCAGGGGAGAAGAAGAAGGAGCACCATGGCTGTCCTCCCACCGCTTGGCCTCTGCCCTTCGGCCCTCACTCACTTTGAAGCAGCCCTTGGACTCAGGCTTGGTCTGTGTAGGAGGTTTGATATGTTCCCCGGCGGCCTGGAAGCAAATGAGAGAGGCGATGAAGGAGAGCCAGGGGAGAAGAAGAAGGGGCGCCCTGGCTGTCCTCCCACCGCTTGGCCTCTGCCCTTCGGCCCTCACTCACTTCGAAGCAGCCCTTGGGGTCAGGCTTGATCCGTGTAGGACGCTTGATATGTTTCCCGAAGGCCTGGAAGCAAAGGAGAGAGAAGATGAAGGAGAGCCAGGGGAGAAGAAGAAGGAGCACCATGGCTGTCCTCCCACCACTTGGCCTCTGCCCTTCAGCCCTCACTCACTTTCATGCGGTCCTTGAAGCCAGGCATGGTCAATGGAGGAGGGCCTGAAACCTGAGTCCAGGCCAAGGAGCCTCACAGAAAGCAGCCTCTGGCCTCCAGCAACCAACTGCCTCAGCAGGGCCTCAGCTGGGTTTCAGAATGGAGTCAGTAAGGTTCCAGAGCAGTTACAGAACCTTTGTGAGGGAAAACAAGGCTAGAGGGTTCTCTGGGCCTTGCTCCTTTGCCTAGATCATGCTCCAGAATGACAGCTCATGCTTCCATAGGCTTTCCCTCCAGATATAACAATATTCCCTGCAAATATAGTGATATTCCCTCCATAATAAACCTCCCTGAGGCCTCAGTGCCCTTCAATTGAGGCATTAACTGAGTAGTATTTGATGAGGAAACATGGGAGCGGAGAGGCCCTGATAGCATTTGTAAGGAGTTCTGAGGCCGTCCGTGATCAACATTTAAAATCAGTGGATTCAGGTGAAAAGAAAGGATCCTTAAAGTCCAGGTAGAGCTTCCTGAGGGTAAGAGGGCTACTTGACTGTGGAATGGATGGCCTCAGAAGGAAGGGGCACAGTCCTCTCCGCCGGGGGTTGGATGGCCATCTCTTGGGGTGCCTTTGCTGAGGGTTAGCCTAGATTGCTTTTGGGGTCCTTTCCACCTTTGTGGAGCTAGGCTTCAAAGAAACAGCTGCTGACTGCTCTTTTGCCAGCTCTCATCTTGTTGTTGTTGTTGTTACCTGCCTTTGAGTCTGCTTTGACTCAGGGTGACCCTGTGGATGAGGCCCTTCCAAGTCCCCTGGCCTCCACTGCTTTGCTTAGCTCTTGTGGACTGAAGCCCTTGACCTCCCTGGTTGATTCCAGCCATCCAGTGCGCGGCCTTCCTCTTTTCCCGCTTCCCTCCCCCTTTCCTGGCATTATTGCCTGTGCTGCTGAGTCCTGCCTTCTGTTGATGTGGCTGAAATAAGACAGCCTCCGTTCTATGGTCTTGGCTTGATCTGTTCAAGGACCCATTTATTTGTCTTTTGAGCTGTATCCTCCACAGTCTCCTCTGGCACCACATCTCAAAGGAATGGATTATCTTCCGACCTACTTTTTCCCTTGTCTGGCTCTCACATCCCCAGATGGTGATTGGGGGAATACAATGGCTTGCATGATCCTTAGTGTTCAGTTTTGCTTCTTATGATCTTCTCTAGTTCTTCCATCCCCAGTCCTAGTCTTCTTCTGATATATATGTCACCTTATATAGCAACTCTAATATATCAGCCATGTTAGTCTGGAAAATGAATATACAAAGGGATCCTGCAGCTCCAAGACGGGTTCTGAGGAAGAAGTGCCCCTCATGCGCATAGGTCTCCTCCTGTGCCAGGAGCAGGAGCACATTTCTTGCATCAGTGACCATGGAGTGTGAGAGAGAGATCTCAGCTGCTGGGCACCATCTCATGGGGGCACCCACTGGGGAGCAGAGAGATGGACGGAGCTTGAGGGCTCTCCTTCAGTCCTCCTCCTGTGGGTGGCCAGGCTGTGGACCACAACCTTTTAGCCATTCTGTATTGTCCAGCTGAAGAGGAGCCATATCGGTTCTATCGCAACCTGAATGTATGTGCTTCCATAGTGGGAACTATGCACTGAAGTGAATCGATTCATCAATCCAACGCCCATGCAGTTTGCGAACCGCTTCAAATGCAAGTGGGAATGAGCCCTGTGTGTGTGTGCTGAGGAGCCAAATGGGAATGCAGTGAGGGCTCCAAAGTTGCTGAAGCAGAGCCATGATCCATCAACCACTTCCTTGACGGCAGAGACCTGGTCTCTCCATCCATCCATGAGAGAAACCAGGAAGACTTTGACCCTCAATGAATGCAGGGGCCCCAAAGCAGGGAAAGCAGGTGGGGGGCAGGAAAGGAGGGGAGGAGATAAAAGTTGCTGCCCTTGGCACCCAAAGCCCCTTTCCTGCAAGAAGCCCTCTGCCCACCTGCCTCGGCCACCGCCCGCAAGCTCCCTGGCCACTTGGACTGGGTAACTGCAGAAATGAGAGGGCTACTGGTTGTGTGAATGAGAAGCTCAGAAACAGAAGCTATCCTTATACCACACAGTGCCAAGTAGCGAAAGGGCTACTGGAGATGGCAAAGTGGCAGTGCTGGATGAGGGTTAGGATGGGTTGGTCACACTCTGTGAGCATTAGGGCAAGCCAGCCTCCCTCCCGGATGCCCAGGCCAAGTCCACAGAAGGGGGCCAGCAGCTGGCCCTCTGGAGCCCCCCTGGCCAGGGCTCAGATCCTGGGGGTGCCAACTGTAAGGAGGTACTGCAGAGTTAATGGAAACAGTGCAGCATGGATGGTGTGTGTGTGTGTGTGTATGCCCACCTACATGTATGTCCTTCCCAATTTAAGTGATCCTCCTCCTCTTTGTTAAGAGTAAGAGGGTTTCTGCACAGTTTTCAAGTACTGATCCCACTTTGGGACTTCGTATGGGAAATGCATTTGCACAAAAGCACACATGGTTTGTGTGGAAAATGTTTTGTGGCTAGAAAACGTGTGTTCATCTGCACACACTGACTGCGTCCCTCATGCTCACGGTCACCCTGTTCCTGCACAGGGACCCTCAGGACCCTCACCCTTGCATGCCTTGATGCCCCATTTTTCCCTTCCACCACTGTAGGAACCTTCTCCTGCTTGGCTGTTCTTCATCCTTCCTCTCTTCTCACCACCTTTTCCTCAGACGGTTTGCATTGTGTTTTGAGCATCATAATTTCTCATCTGGGTTTTCTTCCAGAGATGTGTTTGATGTGTGTGTGTGTGTGTGTTAAGATCTTGCAGCCAGATGCCCCTTGCGCCATTTCCTTCTCCAGTCAAAGGTCACCCGGTGGACTCATTACCCCTTTCCTGGACAGAAGAACCGAGCGCATTTTTCTGCAGATGAATTGTCACATGTCCCAACAGGTGAAAAAGTTCATGGCTGTGGAGGAAAATCTCCTTACTCTTGATTGTCAAGACATCCCTTTTTTTGGTCCAGGATGCAGATGTTATCTTGGAAATAAGCAACTCAGCTTCCACTCCTCCCTCTTCCTTCCCGCAGCATCCATCGGCAGTGCACTACAAGACGGAGACCCCAGCCCCCTGAGAGCTCTCTGTGGCCCTGAGCTGCCCTCGGAGGGACCCCTGCTGCAGCCTCCTCCATCACCACTGTCACCCTCCATCATGGGTCTGCAAGAGTTGCCCTACGCCAGTCGATTCTTGAGAAGCATGAACACAGTGGTCCGAGACATCCTATTCCCCAGGTATTGGCTGCTGAACCAGCTTCTGGCCCTGCAGCGCACCACGGTGGAGAAGCAGGCCCAGCGGAACAAGCGGTGCCCCCCTTACCCCCTGCGGGCTCTGGCCAAGGGCTTGGTCATCCTGCCCGCCTTCCTACTCTCTGCTCCCATCTCCCTCCTGGCTTTCCTGGTCTGGCTGCCCCTCCAGGCTGCCCGCCGCCCCTTCGCCTACCAGTACACCTCAGGACAATCTCCCCCGGAGGAATGGCCGCTCCCAGAGGGCCAAAGCCGGGCCTTCGGCTTCCTCAGCTCCAACGTCTGCTTGCTCCCTTAGGGCCTGGCCAAGTTCAGCAACCTGGGCCAGACCCAATGGCAGGCCAAGCACATCGCCCAAGGACTTGCCCAGGCAACACGACGCAGCTCCCTCTCCTGTGAGTCGATCCCCAGGAATGTCTTTGGGATCCTCGACGGGAAGAAGTTATGGGGCCATGGGGTCCAGCCCCCCATGCACCTGTCAGAGCCTCTCCAGGGATGATCCAAGCAGTGTGACCATTCAGATACCCCTGGATGACACACTGGGGGAGATCACCTGCCGGTTCCCCGCCGGGGCAGACTTTGTGTGCCTACAGGAGGTCTTTGACCTCCGGGCCACCAACAGCCTGGGTTCCTGCTACGAACACATCCTCTACGATGTGGGCATCTATGGACTGATGGGCTGCTCTGCCTTGAAGCTATTCAACAGCGGGCTCTTCCTGGCCAGCCGCTACCCCATCCTGGCTGCCCAGTACAACTGCTACCCCAATAGCAAAGGGGATGCCTTTGCTGCTAAGGGACTCCTCTGTGCACAGGTAAGTCGTTGGAGGGCATAGAGCTGGCAAAGGAAGGAACGTCCCCCAGCAATCCCCTGAGCAGTTCCTTTCCTACGCTGGGTTCCCCAGGTAATGCTGACCCTGGAGGTGTGCCCCGTGCCACTTCGGCCAGAAGGGAAGAGGATTGGTGGCGGCTTCCAGGCCCTTAGATGCCACTGGGCACAGTCACTGTGCTCTTCTGCTGGCTCTGCTTATGGCCGTTCCATGCAGAGGCAATCCTGTTGATAGTGGTGATCCCCAATGGATTCAAAGGGCTTCCTCTTCCACTCCCTTGGTAGCAGGGGAGTAGGAGGCCAAGACTTGGGGCAGAGGGGCAGCTGGATGGCATTTAGGTCCCATGGTTGGACCAAGGCGGGCATAAAGTAATGACTTTGCTAATTATTTCATCTCTAAGATTTCCACTATTCGCTCTGAGATAGTCCCCCCCGATTCTTCCTCTGCTCTTAATCTTCTATCACCCTCGCCTGACAAATTTTCTGTCTTTCCTCCTGCCTCTTTGGATGAACTCTCTTCACTTCTGAACTCTTCCAAACCTGCAACTTGCTCTCTTGATCCAATTCCTACTCGTCTTCTAATCTCTATAGCTCCCTCCTTTCTGCCCTCGCTTCTCCATATCTTCAATCGCTCTCTCTACAGGCTCCTTCCCTTCGGACTTCAAACATGCTCTCATTTCCCCAATTCTGAAAAAACCTTCTCTTGACCCCTCCTCCTTGTCTAGCTATCGTCCAATTTCTCTTCTTCCCTTTCTTTCTAAGGTTTTGGAACGGGTTGTCTATTCACGCTGTCTTGAGTTTCTTGAAGCCAATTCCATCCTCGATCCCTTTCAGTCTGGTTTCCGCCCAAGGCATTCCACAGAGACAGCTCTCACCAAGATCTCCAATGACCTTTTACTGGCCAAGGCTAATGGCCTTTACTCTGTTCTCATCCTTCTGGATCTGTCTGCAGCCTTTGACACCGTTGATCACTGTCTCCTAATTGACATACTCTCTGACCTTGGGTTCTCAGACTCTGTTCTCGACTGGTTTAGATCTTATTTGTCTGGCAGATCTTTTGCAGTGGTTTCATCCTCTGTTTCCTTATCTGTTGGAGTTCCCCAGGGCTCTGTTCTGGGTCCCCTTCTGTTTTCTCTCTACACACTGTCCTTAGGTAAACTCATTAGCTCTTTTGGTTTTTCCTACCATCTGTATGCCGATGACACCCAGCTGTATCTTTCTGCCCCTGACCTTTCTCCAAGGCTTCAACAGCAAGTCTCGTCCTGCCTCACAGCTGTCTCGCAGTGGATGCGCCATCAGCGTTTGAAGCTCAACATGTCCAAGACGGAGCTTCTTGTCTTTCCTCCTAAGCCCACCCTTCAACACTCCTTTTCTGTCTCTGTGGACAACATTTCCATTCAACCAGTCCAGCAAGCCCTTAGTCTTGGCTTTATCTTTGACTCTTCTCTGTCATGTATCCCTCAGATCCAGACCACAGCCAAGGCTTGTAGATTCTTTTTGTACAATATTGCCAAAATCCGACCATATCTCTCCGCCTCTTCTGCCAAGATCCTGGTCCATGCCCTAGTGATCTCACGACTGGATTCCTGTAACGTCCTCCTGGCTGGGCTTCCTCTCTCTCACCTCCGTCCTTTAATCTGTCCAGCATTCAGCTGCACGCATTATCACTTCCACCCACCGCTCTGACCACATCTCTCCTGTGTTGGCATCCCTTCACTGGCTCCCTCTCCCTTTCCGCATTCAGTATAAGCTCCTGCTGTCAACATTCAAAGCCCTCCATGGACTGGCCCCTCCTTACTTATCAGACCTTCTTTCTCCTCACCTTCCCACCAGGGCCCTCCGTTCTGGTAGTCAAGGTCTGCTGTCTCAGCCCAGGATTTCCTCTGCCCCATCCCGGATTCGCCCCTTTTCACTCGCTGCCCCTCACTCCTGGAACCTTCTTCCCCTGCGAGACACAAGAGCCATCACTTCTTTAACCAGCTTCAAAACGGAGTTGAAAACCATCCTGTTCAGAGAAGCCTTCCCAGGCATTGCATAATTGTCGCTTACTATTTGATGTTCTTGTGGTGCCTGTTTATTGAACCATTTCCTATATTGCTATGTACTGTATATGTTTTATCCTACTTGAGAGTATGTATTTTCCCTGGAAAATGATTAACCATCCATTATGAAGCCTCGCCCTCCCTCCAGTCCATCTCCCTTGGTCCAGGCCTTGAAGGTAGAGAGGAACTGCTGGACCTCTTACCCTTTCCCTCCGCTCCCGTCTCCTTCTGTGTCTTGTCTTTTTAGATTGTAAGCCCGAGGGCAGGGAATCGTCTAACTAAAAGATTGTATGTACAGCGCTGTGTAAATGTACAGCGCTTCATAAATAAAGGTTAATAATAATAATAATAATAATAATAATAATGTACAGTGGGCCCTTGGTATCCACTGGGGTTTGGTTCCAGGAACCCCCAAGGAGACCAAAATCTGTGGATGCTCAAGTCCTATGAAATCCAGTGGCATAATGAAATAGTGTCCCTTATAAGAAATAGCAAAGCCAAGGTTTGCTTTCTGGAATGAATACATTTTTTGAATATTTTCAAGCCGTAGAATAGATGGTTGAATCCATCTACGGCTAAATAATCCGTGGATATGGAGGTCCAACTGTGCAAGTTAGAAACCAAGAGCAACTAACACTGCACATAATACAAAAGTGTAAAGCCCATTAAATACGCAATAAAGGTAAAAAGGTAAAGGTAGTCCCTTGACAAGAATGTCTAGTCATAACCAGTTGTAGGGGGCTGTGCTCATCTCCGTTTCTAAGCCGAAGAGCCAGCATTGTCCGAAGACTTCTCTGGTGGCCATGGAGAAAGGAAGAGAGGGCGCCGTGTTAATCGAGACAGACAGCCCGGCACAGGCCAGGAACTCCCCCAAGAGGTTTGGTGCGCACACCGCTGGTGTGTCTCTATGGCAACTGAGCACCCAACACGATGCGAAGTTGCCTCCTCCCACTGCCCCCTGCCCCTCCACAGGAAGGGACAGATGGAGACCGCCCTCCCCATCCCGGCAGCACACCGAACCTTGGCTGTGTCCGTCACGTGGTTCAAGGCCTCCTCGGGGCTCATTCCCTCTGGATACTGCAGGAGGATGTTCTCCTCCATGTCGTAGATGCTCTGGTAGTACCTGGGAACAAGAAAAGGGGGAAGGGAGAACAAGAATGGGGAGGGAAATCAAGAATGGGGCTCACCCAAAGTAGCATCAGGTGGTTTCCCTTGGGGAGGAGCAGGGAAAAGGGGGGATGAAGGCCTCAGCCAAGAATCCAGCCTCTCATCCCCCCTCCCTCCTCCAAGGGTTTAATGAGGCTCTCTAATTAACTTGGCCTTTCCACAATTCTGTCTGTTTGCTGAGCTCAAGCCACTTGCTGGAAGAAAGAGGAACTCTTGCAGCCGCCTAAAATGCATGTTACTCGCAAGAAAGCCCTGCAGATTCCATTAGGGAAGCCTCTTGCTGAGAGTAGAAACATGGGAGGAGGGGGAAGGGAGAAAAAGCCCCTTCTCCACCCTGAAATCACACCAGATTCCAGACCCAATGCCAAAAAAGCACCTGAAGCACGCAGGGTCTGCTTCAACCCATGGATGTGCTGTTGTAGGGGGCAAGCCAGTTCTGAATCGGATAGCCTTTGCCAAGTCAGGAAGGCCCCCCAACTGTGCCAGAGAGTAGACCGGCAGCTGCCAAGCAGGTTGTGAGTGGTCATTAAGAACGTACCTTTCATGTTGGTGGAGCACTTGGGAAAAGTCCGAGGAGCTCCTCCTAAGCCATTATTTTATGAAACATGAGCTCCTCTGCTACCCCCAGAGAGGTACTGCTGAGTTTTTTGGGGAATTAACTGAGAGGAATTTTTTTTTTTTGGGGGGGGGAGAGGCTCAGGGAGTCTTTAGGGGCCCATGGTGCAAAGACTGACTTGGAGGGCCACACTTGGTGCCCTAGGGCCACTTCTCCCTTTCCCCAAGCTAGGGACTCCCAGCCCCACAACTCTTTCTTTGCCTGCAGCAACTGGACCTCTGCCTCCAGACAGGCCCCCATTCCTTGTGGGCCCCCACACTCACACCAAAGTGGATTTCAGGCAGCCTTGGTTTTGTATTTGCCTCTCCCTGACCTCATCTGTCTACTTAAGTGTGGAAATGAAAGCACGGGAGCAGACAGAGAGCTTCCCTTTCTGGAAGGCTCTGGTTCTAAGATAGCAATGAACATACAATCTCCCTGTGGGACGGGTTGGCAGGTTTCGATGCCAGAGATAGGAATATGCACCATTGCTACAACACCCAGATCCCCCTTCCTAGTAAATGTGTTTCTTCCTCGTTTCTGTTTGTTTCAAAACAGACCATGGACGACAGATGAGTTCTTATCCCCAGCCTGCCTCTCCCTTTACACACACACACACACACTTTGATGCTCAGTTGAGGCTTCCTAACCTCTGGCTGCCAGCCAGTTGTGGGAATCGTTCTCCATCTGAAAACTGGGGCCTGATACAGACTGCCAAAATAAAGCTGCTTTGGGTCTCTTTGGAGGTATGCTGTTTAAATGATGCATGCATCCTAAGGCCTGTTACAGACTGCCAGAATAAAGCTGCTTCGGGTCTCTTTGGAGGTATGCTATTTAAATGATGCATGGGTCCTAAGAGTCCGGAGGTCGCGCCAAAGCCACACTCAGTTCCTAAGCACTGGAGTGCAGCTTTGGTGCAGCTTCCGGATTCTTAGGATGCATACATCATTTAAACAGCATACCTCCAAAGAGACCCAAAGCAGCTTTATTTTGGCAGTCTGTAACAGGCCTAAGAATCCGAAAGCTGCACCAAAGCTGCAATCCAATGCTTAGGAATGGAGTGTGGCTTTGGTGCGACCTCCAGACTCTTAGGACCCATGCATCATTTAAATAGCATACCTCCAAAGAGACCCGAAGCAGCTTTATTTTGGCAGTCTGTATGCGGCCTGGATTTCTCCTGGCTGTCAGAACAATTATGCTGCGCTTCTTTAATTACGCGCCACACGGCTGCTCCCCTCGGCCCTCTCCCACTGAAACCAAGACGGCTGTGCTCTCTTCCTAGCATCCTCCACATCTTTTTCTATGGCTCCCCACCTTCCTCTTCCAGCTCCCACATCTCCTGCAAAACGGGGGCCGTAACCCCCTCTTCTGGCTGTAGCCAGGAAGAGTTTGGCACAATAAACGGCACCAAAACCCCACTGAATACTTCTGAGCCATCTAGAAGTTGCACAGTTCTTCAGGCGATCAGAAATAGAGACAGTTCCCAAAGAGATCAGAAATACTGGGGTATGGACAGGAGGGAAGGGGCAAAGGAATTATTACAATATCGGAGACACTAGGAAGGAGCCGTGATCCCACGGCAGGTACACAACACAACACTTACACAGAGTTTGCAGCTAACACAATGAATAATGGAAACTGGTGGTAGGTTACCTGTTCTGGAAAGAGGACTGGTGGTCAGCCAGTACCACCCCAGGGAGCTGCTTGGCCCTCAGGAACCGCTGGAAGGAGGACGGCGGAAGAGGCTGGGACGCCCCGACCTCGTTCATGACCACACTGGTCTGAATGAGGCTGTTTTTCAGCGTCTGCACCATGCTTTGAATAGTTGCCTAAGGAGCAAGGAGGATGTGAATTTCTACAATAAAACTACTTACCTGTTGTGAATCTATGGAAGAATAATATACTTGCAGAATAGGGATAAATAAATAATTGAAGAAGGAAGAGCCCTCCCTCCAATCCATCTGCCTTGGTCCAGGCCTTAGAGGGAGAGAAGAACCACTGGACCTCATCCCCTTTCCCTCCATCAGTCTCTTCTCCTTTTGTTTCGTGTCTTTTAGATTGTAAGCCTGAGGGCAGGGAACTGTCTGATTAAAAATATTATTGTAAGCCATCCTGAGAGCCATTAGGGCTGAAGGGCGGGATATAAATACCTAAATAAATACATGAACTAGACTTTGTAACAATTAAAAGGAAAACACAGGCCATTGATGGTGGCAGCTAAGAGGAATTCAGACTCCGCTTGTACAAGACTTTTCAGCAACTATAACAACAGAGACTTGGACATGGAGTTGGGTATATATTCATGGTATTCATGGGTATGTGAGTCATATTCACCCAGCAGTGCTCACAAACTATAGAACACAGCCAAGAATGAGATTCACATACTCAAAGGGACAGATATGTTCTCTAGAAGTATTTTGCTACCACTGTGGTGTAGGTAAGTTGTTGTGGTTTGAGCATTCGACTACAGTTCTGTAGACCAGAGTTCAAATCCCTGCTCGGCCATGGAAACCCACTCAACTCAACCTCAGAGGGAGGCAACTACCAGAATATACCTCCCTACAAACTTTGTAAGAGGGAGCAAGGTGTAGTGCTTTGAGTGTTGGACTAAGACTGGGGAGACAAGGGTTCAAATCCCTGCTCAGCTACAGAACCCCGGTGGATGACCTTGGGCAAGTCACACTTTCTCTCAGTCTTAAGAGAAAAGCAGTGATCATCCTTCTCCAAATGAATCTTAAGACCAGTGAGGTGTCATGGTTTGACTGTTTCAATCCCTGTTCAGTCATGGAAACCCACTGGGTTACCTTGGGCAAGTCCCACTCTCACAGGCTGCATCTACGCTCCAAAATAAACCCAGTTTGACATGGCTTAATGCTATGGACTTCTGAGATTTCTAGTTCTATAAGGTATTTATCCTTCTCTGGCATCACAACAAACCCCAGGACTCCACAGAATGGAACCATGATGGTTAAAGCAGTGTCAAACAGCATTAATTCTGCAGTGTGGCAGCAGCCTCAGCACTAGAGGAAGGCAAAAATTAGAATAAGGTCCCCATAAGCTGAAGTTGACTTAAAGGCAAACAAGACCAACACCAAAATTTAATAAGCTTGTTTGTTTCCTCCACAGATTGGCTCCTGCGAGAGACAGGATCAGTGTGTATAAAGAGATTGGAGCCGCTTCTGAGCGCAACCTGAAACATAAAACATGTAAAGGTTCATGCCAGCATCTGTCTCTCTGGACAAAAAAAGTCCAGAAGGGGAAAGTCTTTGAGGCCAATCTCTGATACTGTGAATGCTCCTGTCTTTGGCCACACATCTTACCCAAGTATGGCAACAAAAGGCTAGGGCTAACTCTCAGGCAGACAGGACTGAGCCAACCAAGAAACGCCTGCCATGTTTCCAGCTGAAGAAGGGAGGAAAAGAGCTGAATGGAGCCCCCCTACCTGACTCAGCTCCAGGAAAGAGTGGATGCTGTCCAGGCTGACCGGGAACTTCTCGTTCTGCATGTCGTATACCATGCGGGAGCTGCCAATGTAGTCAAAGGTCTCCTGCAAGAGGGGAAGGCAACATTCAGAAACATTCCTGGGAACAACAGTTGTTCACTCATCCAACCTCAGCTACAAATTATGTGATGAACAGCAATAAAACACAGGATTGACCACAGAAAGTTAGAGCTTCTCGCTTCTTACCCTTACCAGAGGGATGGAGAATCATGTCCACTTTGCCATTACAGGTTAGAGTCACTTATTGTCCAAAATGCTGGGGACCAGAAGTGTTTGGCAATATTTGCATATGACATTTTAGACTATGAGATATCTTGGAGATGGGACTGAAGTAGGAACACATCTGTTACTTCTATTTTGTATTCACTTTACATAATATTGTTAATAATTCTGTACATGAAACAACGTTTCAGAAACACCAAGCCGTCAGAAAGCGGAGGTGTCACTATCTCAGCCCCCCCCACGGACGATTCGGGAGTATTTTGGAATTCCAGATATGGGAGGTGCAAGCTGCGTCTGCAGCGGAAGGGAAGAGGCGAGATCATGCCGACGTTTCACAAGGTTTGGGAGCCCACCCCAGAGCTGACAGCGCAAGCAAAGGAGGGCCTCGGATGTGATGCCCGGAGGGGAACATCAGCTGCTAACCATCACTAAACCCCCGCCCCACACATCTCCAAATAGCCTCTTCGCTGCTCGCAGCTGCCAGCTCCGTGAAATGAACAACACTTTGCTCCAGAGGATCCATATATTTTTAATCCTCTCCATGTGTCTTTTTCTCCTTTCCATCCAGAGGCAGTCTGCCTTTCCATATGGGGCTGCTGAGGGTGGGGTGCGGAGCACAGCAAGAGAGTTGCTGGGATGGGCAACCTGGGCTACGAATAACTAAGTAAAGTGTCTTCCAAGATGCCTGCTGACTTATGATGCCCTCTCTCCCACGTCCGACCTGAATTTCACAGGGTTTTCTTAGGCAAGGAGTGCTCACAGGTGGCTTTGCCAGTGTCTTCCTCCAAAACAGAGCCTACAACTGTTAGGATTCTTGGGTGGTCTCCCATCCAAGGACTCACCAGGGCTGACCCTGCTTAGTTTCTAAGATCAGATAGGAATCTGGCAAATTTAGGGTTTTTAGGTTGACTTGGAAAGACATACAGTGGACCCTTTGTATCTGCTTGAATTTGGTTGCAGTATCCCCCCATGGATACCAAAATCGGTGGCTGTTCAAGTCCCGTTATGTACAATGACATTATAAAATGGTGTCTCTTATACAAAATGCAAAATCAAGGTTTGCTTTTAGGAATTTGTTTGGGGTGGAGGTGGAATATTTTCCAAGGCCTGGAAGGCTGAATCGGTGGATGAAGAATCCGTGGATTCGGAGCGCCAACTGAACGATAGTGAATTGCAGAGTCTTAAAATATTAATATATCAATAAAAATAATGTCCCAGAAAACTGAACTCATCTGAACATAACCCTCCTATTGCCAACACAGTCCTATGCCTATTGTTGAACTACTTTCATGCTGACTTTCTGTATGTTAGTAACTATACTGTGATTTTAATTTGCCAGCTGCTTTGAGTCCAAATCTGGAGAAAAGGCAGGCAAGTATAACTCAGAGAAGCATACAGCTGGACAGGACCACCAAGGGCCATCTCATCCGGCCCACCCTCACCCCTGCCATGCAGGAATCCACAGCTAAAACACTCCTCAGACATGGCTATCCAAAGCCCAGTTAAAGCCTTCCAAAGGAGAGTCCACTACCCACTGACCACTTTGTTTTCTCAAAACTAAACCCTACCGAGTCCAACAGGATTCATTCCCAGGTGAATCTATAATACAATTGCAGCCCAAGTCTGTTTTATTTACCTCTTGGCCACCCCCAAAAACCATCTCAGCTCAAACCTCTGGCTGCTGGAACAAACATTTCTGGCTTTGGGGACAAACCATTTGGAAATCTTGATGCAGCTTATTAAATTTAAGGTGAGGGTTTGCTCTCTGAGCCTCGGTTGCGCAAAGACGCTCGATTGGTTCCCAACAGATGCACAGCATCAGTAAAAATTTCTGCAAGGGATTCCTCCTGTTCAAAGCATTTCCCAGAACGCTGGCATCCCCTGCCATCTCCCTGGAGAGACTGAGGCTGGGGACATCTGCCTCTCTAGTCTTCTCTTTCCCTTGAGGGCAAACGCATTTCTTCCAAAGGGAAGAAATACTTTCAAGCCCAAAGGGATCTAGGAGAGAGAGAGAGAGAGAGAGAGAGAGAGAGAGAGCGCTGCCTGCCCCCCCAGAAGAGAGATGGGGCTCGATCCGCCCTGGGCCTGCCTCCGCTGGGCGCCTTCCCTTCCTCTTCTGGGAAAGCCCCGCCGCCAGTCCAGGGCCAGCTCTTCCTCTTCCTCTTCGTGGAAGCAGAAGGAGGCGCAGCATGGAGAGCCCCCGAGTGAGTGCCTCCCAGGGACCCCTTCCCCAGAGTCACCCCAGACCCTGCTGGGAGCCCCGGCAGGGAGGGAGGGAGGGAGGGAGGGAGGGCAAGGCCTTCGGGGCGGCCTTGGACTCCGGCTCGGGCCCTTCTCCCCCGGCGGCGGCCAAGCGGGGAGGCCCCTCCCTTGGCCCTCCGTCCAGGCGGCAGAGGCCCCCAGAGGCAGGCAGGCAGGGAGGCCCCGGGGCGCCTGGCCGGACGGAGGGGCTGGGAGGCCAGGGGAGGCCAGCGGCCGGACAGAAGGCGAAGGGGCGGCGGGCGGAGGACCCACTGAGCGGCCCTTCTGCCCCTCCCGCCCCAAAGCCCTGGGCGGCCCCTCTTGGCCCGGGACTCCGGACGGAGAGAGAGAGGCGCCCCGGGGCTCAGCAAAGAGCTCAGCAGCAGTCTCTTCCTCCTCCTCTGCTTCCTTTTCTTCCTCCTCCTCCTCTTCATAGAATCCTAGAATCCTAGAGTTGGAAGAGACCCCAAGAAGGGCCCTGATCCAGTCCAACCCCCTTCTTCTGCCATGCAGGAAATCACAATCAAAGCATCCCCATTGACAGATGGCCATCCAGCCTCTGTTTGAAGACCTCCAAGGAAGGAGACTCCACTACTCTCCGAGGAAGGAGTGAGTTCCACTGTCAAACAGCCCTTACTCTCAGGAAGTTCTTCCCAATGTTGAGCTGGAATCTCTTTTCCTGGAGCTTGCATCCATTGCTCCATTGGGTCCTGTTCTCTGGAGCAGCAGAAAACAAGCTTGCTCCCTCCTCAATATGACATCCCTTCAAGTATTTAAACAGGGCTCTCATATCCCCTCTTAACCTTCTCTTCTCCAGGCTAAACATCCCCAGCTCCCTAAGTCTCTCCTCATAGGGCTTCATGGTTTCCAGACCCTTCACCATTTTAGTGGTCCTCCTTTGGACACATGGCTCCAGTTTCTCAGTGTCCTTTTTGAATTGTGGTGCCCAGAACTGGACACAATATTATTCCAGATGGGGCCTGACCAAAGCAGAATACAGTGGCACTATTACTTCCCTTGATCTAGACACTATACTTCTATTGATGCAGCCTAAAATCGCATTGGCCTTGTTAGCCTGGAGAAGAGAAGATCAAGAGGTGATATAATAGCCCTGTTTAAATATTTGAAAGGATGTCGTATTGAGGAGGGAGCAAGCTTGTTTTCTGCTGCTCCAGAGAACAGGACTTAATGGAGCAATGGATGCAAGCTCCAGGAAAAGAGATTCCAGCTCAACATTAGGAGGGACTTCCTGAGAGTAAGGGCTGTTTGACAGCGGAAGACACTCCTTCCTCAGAGAGTAGTGGAGTCTCCCTCCTTGGAGGCTGTCTTCAAGCAGAGGCTGGATGGCCATCTGATGGGGATGCTTTGATTTGGATTTCCTGCATGGCAGAATGGGTTTGGACTGGATCAGGGCCCTTGCGGTCTCTTCCAACTCTATGATTCTATGATCCCTGATAGTAGAGAGAGATTGAAATTGATTCTATAGCTGTAAGCTTACAGAATGTTCCTTGGTTTCCCTACTTCTGTATGTGACATTCCTCCAACGATCTCCTTCTGTTGTGTGTGAAGTGACCTCCTCTTCCCCAGCAACTTCCTCTGTGTGTTTCCTGTCCAGGACCATCTGGTCCCTTCTGGTCAGGACAACCTCTTGCTCCCTATGATGCTGAAGTGTAGCGACCCGGGCCTCCAGCTGCTGCACTTTCTCCTCCAAGAGGGCTACCAACTTGCACTTGGGGCAGGTGAAGTTCCCCATATCCCTAGGCAAGAAGACAGACATCCCACAGGTGTTGCAGGTGACTGCAGCAGGGCCTTCAGTGTCCATACTGAGAAGTTTTAAGGAGGCTCTGAAACAAGACTGTGGGTTTCCCCTGCTAAACCCCAGTGTAAAGACCCCCTGATGGCTTGGCCGTTGACCCCAAACTCTGTCCTTGAGTTCAATTCACTGGCCTTATAGTTATGTAGACTAGCTCCTTTCAGAGCAAGTCGCTGACTCACTTCCTCTGAGCAAAAGTACCCACAAGCCCTTTAAGGGAAAAGAAAAGGTGGAAAAATAAAGGCCCCCCTCTAACAATGTTCCCAGACCAGCTTCTCCTCTGTACCCCAAACCCTCCTTGACTATACCTGTATAACAATTTTTTAAACATAAAAATAAACAATTCGCACGCCTCCTCCTCAGCCTCCTCCTCTTCCTCCTCCTCCCTCCTCCCTACTCTTCCTCCTCCTCCTGTTCTTCTTCCTCCTCCTCTTCCTCCTCCTCCTGTTCCTCTTCCTCCTCCTGTTCCTCCTGTTCCTCCTGTTCCTCCTCCTCCTCCTCTTCCTCCTCCCGGGCACCCAGAGCCTCCTTGGAAGAAACGGAGGGGCAGCCTCTCCTCTTCCTCCTCTCTTTCCCTGAGTGACTGGTCCCTCCTCCTCCAGCCACATCTTGAGGTAGTCACCATTGAGAGAGCGTCCAGGGGCTTTGAGGCTTTGGCCTGAGAGCAATAGCTGACAGGGTCCAGTGGCTTCACTGCCTTTGTGGCTGCCATGCCTTGACCCTCTGAGCCCCATCCTCCCGGTCGGGCCCCTGGGCTCCCCATGGAGGCCATCCCTCTTCCTGGCCTAAGGCCTTCCTTCCTCTTGTCCTTCTGCCCCAGCACCATTGACTTTTCCCTCACGATGGAAACTATCTTGGCTTCCTGGCTCAAGAAGGACCCATTGGACCGGCCTTTTGGCCCTCTAGGGCCGGTCCTTGGTGGATGGCCAGCTGGACGCAACGCCGGACGGAGGAGGTGCCTCAGTGGGTCACCAGCTGCAATGCTGGCCTTAACCTTGGTTGATCCCACAGCAGTGGTACTCAGGCCTCTTAGTTTTGGGAGCCATCTACATGGGAAGTCATGCCTCCCCATAGAAATACCCTCGAATCCTAGAGTTGGACAAAGGGACCCAACGGGTCATTCAGTCCAGGCCCTTCTTCTGGCCTGTAAGCCCTCCTCCCTGGGACCCATGGCCCTCCAGCCCCCAAAGAAGGAGACCCTTCAGGCCACAGCAGCCTCTTTCACTGCCAAACAGTTTGTAATAATAACAACAACAACAACAACAACAACAACTGTGATTTATATGCCGCCTCTCTCCTAGAATCAAGGCAGCTGACAATATCAGATAAAATACAGTATAAAATGCCACATAGGTTAAAAATACGTTCTGTTAAATCCCTCTGCCCAACTGTAGTATACCAGGGCTATTGGCACAATCCCTCCCAAACGTCCTTTCCTGCCACCTCTCACCAGAAGTCTTGGGATACGGAAAGCTTAGGGATATGAAGTGGGCTGGACGACTACTAGAGCGTCACTGGCAGAAAACTCAACTCTCCTTTGACAAGAGGCGCCCCAGGAAATTTCTTCATTTCCTTCTTCGTGCAGCGAAGAAATGTGTCTCCTCTGTGTGTATTGCTCCTGCAAATTCTTGCCCAGCAATGTGTCTCCTCTGTGTGTATTGCTCCTGCAAATTCTTGCCCAGCAGAACTGTTTAGGATGGCAAGGGATCTGACCCAGATGCCACCTTCTCAGAACACATTGCTTGACCCGACAATAGCCTGCTGTGACACCTTTAATAACTATTATGCAGATAAAATCTCTCAAATGAGAGCCGACTTGGACACCAGTAACAGGACCGACAGATGAGGTGTCCAGCCACTCTGTAAATGAGACTCTACTGGACCGGTCTGAATCTGTGAGGACCAAGGAGGTGGACAAGCTCCTTGGTAGTGAGAAGAAGACAACATGCCCTCTTGACCCTTGCCCTTCACGGCTGGCCGTCCAGGGCAGAGATGCCTTAGTGACATTTCTGGAATATATCATCAGTGCATCTCTCAAGGAAGGTCAGTTTCCAGCTTGGCTGAAGGAAGCAGTTCTCAGGCCGCTTCTGAAATGACCTTCCTTAGACCCCTGGACATGAACAGCTACAGGCCATTCTTAAGCAAAGTGACTGAGAGTGCTGTTGCCCTTCTTCAACTCCAAGTACTTTTGGATGAAGCCAATTATCTAGATCCGTTTCAAACCAGCTTTAGGACAGGATATGGAGTTGACACTGCCATGGTTGCCTTAGTGGATGACCTTCGTCTAGGCATCCACGGGGGAAACATGACCCGTTAGTGCTTTTAGACCTCTCAGCGGCCTTTGATGGATCATAATGTCCTCCTGAACGGCTGAGAGAGTTAGGAATCGGGGGCATGGCATTGCAAGGGCTCCGGTCCTTCCTCTCGGGCAGATTCCAGGGGTGAGGCTCAGGGACAGTTGCTCTTTAAAAAAGGAGCTTAAATTTGGTGTCTCTCAAGGCGCCATCCTGTCCTTATAAAACCACTGAGAGAAATCATTGGGAGACATGGGCGCGGTGTTATCAGTATGCTGATGACACCCAGATATATTTCTCCATGTCTCAGTCTACAGCTCTGACTAAAGATGGCATCTCACCTCTTAATGTATGCCTTAAGGCGGTAATGGACTGGATGAGGAAAACTGAATCCAGACAAAACGGAGGTTCTCACAGTAGAGGCCCACAATCCAGGTATTAAGATACATCAACTGGTCCTAGACGACGTGACACTCCACTTAAAGGACTGTGTTGGCAGTCTGGGGGTGCGCCTAGACTCGTCGCTTCTGGTGTCAAATCAGGTAAATGCAACAGTCAGGAGGGCTTGTTATCAGCTGCAGCTGATACGCCAGCTGCATCCTTTCCTGGAATCAGGGGACCTGGAAATGGTGGCACATGCCCTGCTAACCTCACAACTCGTCTTCTGCAATGCGCTCAACATGAGGCTAGCCTTGTGCCTAGTCCGGAAAATTCAGTTAGTCCAAAATATGGCAGCCAGCTGGGGTCACTGGAAAAACAAGAAGTGACCACATAGCACCTGTTTTAAAATCGCTTCACTGGCTGCCTATTAGTTTCCGAGCGCAGTACAAGGTCTTGGTTATGACCTTTAAAGCCCTACATGGCCTGGGTCCAACCTGCTTATGGCATCGCCTTCTTCCATACAATCCTAAAATGGTGAAGGGTCTGGAAGCCATGTCCTATGGGGAGAGACTTAGGGAGCTGGGGATGTTTAGCCTGCAGAAGAGAAGGTTAAGAGGTGATATGATAGAGCCCTGTTTAAATATTTGAAAGGATGTTATATTGAGGAGGGAGCAAGCTTGTTTTCTGCTGCTCCAGAGAACAGGACACAAAGGGGCAATGGATGCAAGCTGCAGGAAAAGAGATTCCAGCTCAACATTAGGAGGACCTTCCTGAGAGTAAGGGCTGTTTGACAGTGGAACAGACTCCTTCCTCTGAGATTATAGTGGAGTCTCCTTCCTTAGAAGTTGGATGGCCAACTGTCAATGGGGATGCTTTGTCTGAGAGTTCCTGCATGGCAGAATAAAGGGGTTGGACTGGATCAGGGCCCTTGCGGTCTGTTCCAACTATCATTCTATGATTCTATTATTGTGTTAATGGATTGTTTTAATGCCTAATATGCTTAATTGATGTTTTATGGGAAGGGAGGGAATAATTGGGATATTGTGGATTGTATGGATTTTTAACTGTAAGCTGCTTCGATTGTCTTTTTGACAGAGGTGCAGCGAAAAAATAAATATGTTATTGTATTATTATTTATTATTATTAAATCTGTCAAGACTGGTAATTTTCTGGACCTCCTCCAACAGGCCATTCCATAATTTGGGAGCGGCTGATGAGAAGGCCCTCTGGGTAACTGCGGTCAAGCTGGTCTTTATTGGTTGAAGAAGGTTTTTCCCAGAGGACCTATGTGCGGGCGGATTGTATAGAAGGAGGCAATCCCATAAATAGCTTGGACCCAAGTCATGTAGGGCTTTAAAGGTCATAACCAACACCTTGTCCTGTGCCCGGAAACTAATAGGCAGTCAGTGATTTTAGGATAAGCGTAATGTGGTCACCTCTAGCTGTCCCGATGACCAATCTGTCCTCCTCTCTAGCTCCTGCCGCCGCTATTGGTGCCACCCCCTGCCGCCAGCTCCACTGCGTGGAATGATGACGAGGGCATTAGCAGCGGCAACACCTCTTCCTCTGCCGGGGGCTGCTCAGAGCATGCTGACTTCCAGTACCTGCTCTTCCCAGTGGTCTACAGCTTGGTCTTCGCCCTGGGCCTGGCCGGGAACGTCTTTGTCCTGGGCTACTTCCTGCGGACCAAGTCAGCCACCGCTCCGGCCAACGTCTTCCTGGCCAACCTGGCCACCCTGGACCTGCTCTTCGTGCTCATGCTGCCCTTCCGCATCGCCTACCATGCCCTCCGCAATGACTGGGTCTTTGGTGAGGCCCTCTGCAAGCTCACCGGCGGCCTCTTCTTCGCCAACCTCTATGGCAGCTCCCTCTTCCTGGCCTGCATCTGCCTGGAGCGCTACCTGGCTGTGGTCCACCCCTTGCGCCACCTCCGGCTCCGGCAGGCCCGGTACCGGGTGGGGGTCGCGGTTGGGGTCTGGGCCCTGCTGGCTGCCGCTGTCCTCTTCCTGGCCCTGCGGGGGCCGCTGACCAGCCACTTCGCCGACGGCCGCACAGCCTGCCTGGAGAACTTCTCCTCCAGCTCCTGGAAGGGCCGCATCTCGGGGGTCAGCCTCTTTGCGGCCGCGGTGGGCTTCCTCCTGCCCCTCGGCCTCATCGGCGTCTGCTACTCACTGATTGCCCGGCGGCTGCTGGCCGCTCCACGGCTGGGCTCCCATCATGCTGTCCGGCACAAGGCCCTGCGGACGGTGCTGGTAGTGCTGGGGGTCTTCCTGGCCTGCTTTGCCCCCTACCACCTGGTGCAGCTGGTCCACACTCTGGGCCGCGCTGGTCTCTTAGGCGGCTGCCCGCTAATCCGAGCCACCTACGTGGCCCGAAGGGTCACCATGGCCCTCACCAGCCTCAACGCCTGCCTTGACCCGCTGGTCTACTACTTTGCAGCCGAGCGCTTCACCTGGAGGCCCCGCTGCTGGGGCTGTGGATGCTGCTGCTGTGGCCCACTGCGAGGGGAGCAGCCCCAGGGGGCCCTGGGGCGGCTGCGGGGGCTGGCTCCCACCAAGGGCTGCTGCTCTTCCTCCTCATCCACTGTGTCTGGCAGCCCAGGGCAGTGAACGCTATGCAGTGCAGGGGGGCCTCTCTGGGCATCTGGACCTGAAAGAGTGGGGAATGGCACCTCAGCCAGCTCACCGGCCCTCCCTCCCTTATGCCAAGGCAGCGGACACTGGGGCAGGTGTTGGTCACGGCAGAAGGAGCCTCCCCGAGGGGCACCAGGGTACTGCTGGAACTGGGGGTGGTGGTTGTGCCTGTAGTGTGTCTCCGTGTGGGCTGCCCAATTAGGGTGCAGGTGCTGCCGCCTGGCCTGGTGCAATGGAGGGATGATGCCCTTGTGCCTTCCTGGTGGTGGAGCAGAGATAGCTCTGGTCACCTGGTGGGGTGGTCATCCTTGCAAAGTGGACACGGCTCCCTCTTTGTTCTGCTGGAGCCCTTGCCTTGATGGACCACAGTAGCTTCAGCCATGCTGCCCTTCTCTCAGAGGAGACTGCCATTCCTGTCTCGCACCTGCCTGGCCTGGGGCTGCTTCCTGAGGACAGCTGCTGGCGTTATCTCCTCCTCTTCCTCGTTTTCTTGTTTTCTGCAGGTCCAGAGACTAGAACACAGAACAATGGATGCAAGCTGCAGGAAAAAAGATTCCACCTAAACATTAAGAGGAACTTCCTGAGAGTAGGAGCTATTTGACAATCGAAGACACTCTTTTGGAGATTTTGGTGGAATGTCCTTCCTTTGAGGTTTTTAAACAGAGGCTGGATGGCCATCTGTCAATGGGGAGGCTTTGATGCAGAGTTCCTGCATGGCAGAAGGGGGTTGGACTGGATCAGAGCCCTTATTGGGGTCTCTTCCAACTCTAGGCTTCTATGATCCTTTAATCCTCCTCATGTATGTCTGCAGAGGCTCTTTCAGCTGTGCACAAGCACTTGATGGTGGGCCAGCGATGGGTCTGGATGAGGTGATGGGCCATGGAAGGGGGGTCCAAGCTGTGTCGGGAGGGGGGTGAGGGTTCTGGACTTGGGGACCCAATGGGTCCTGGCACTGCCCAGGTGGGTCTTTGCCTTTGAGACCAGGGAGAACGCGACCCACTGGCCACCAGCGGGTTTCTTGCCACAGCTGAGGGTGCCAAGGTCATAAGGCCGTGGGCCCTGAGGCCTGGCTCCTCCGAGGGACCACCGCTGCCTCCCCCCAGGGGCCTTTGGGAAGGGCCCAGACCCACACTTGGGGTCCTCCTTGGCAAGGGAGGCCGCCGGCCCTGCTTTGGCTTTGGCTTTTGGCTGCCTTCCTGCGGCGAAGAGAAGGGCTCCTCCTAGTCTGACCGAAACTCTCACGCTCTACAAGTGGCTCTTAAGCCAGATTTAAAACAAAGGAGGGATGGAGGTGTTTGGAGATCATTACTTAAGGCTTCTTTTCATTTCTGCCTGTTAGCAATGCTGCTCTGCGCCGCCTTCAGGGCCTCTTTCAGGATAAAGGTGGCCTTTAAATCAAACCAATAAAGCCAGATTGCCAAAACCCAGGCAGCAGTCAGTCTCCTTGAGGCTGCTGTTAACGCTCCTTGCCAGAGTGGTTTGGTTTTCTTAAAGCCGTCCTCCAAATTTCAAAGCTGGTCCTTCCAATGAAATATACCAAGGAGAACCAGCGCCTGTCTGGGGCTGAAATGGGAGCCCCTCCAGGGACAAGAGGAGGAGGAGGGCGTTTGGAGTAGAAAGGGGCAAAGAAGGTGCTCTCTCTCTCCCTCTAACATCTCTGCAAGAAGACCCTCCATCTCAGGGAATGCCCCCCCCCCAAGATTTCCTTTACTTGGACTTCTGAAGTAGTTTTGAAAAGAAAACACATCACCAATGACTCCTCATTTTGTGCATCTGCAAAAAGAAAGGAACAGAGGGACCCCAGGGGCCATGGGGCCACTCAGCCCCTTCCTCCTCCGCAGAGGGACCCCAGGGGCCATGTGGCCAGTCAGCCCCCTCCTCTTCCTCCTCCTCTGCAGAAGGACCCCGGGGGCCATGGAGCCACTCATCCCCCTCCTCCACCGCAGAGGGACCCCGGGGGCCATGGGGCCACTCAGCCCCTTCCTCCTCTGCAGAGGGACCCCGGGGGCCATGGAGCCACTCATCCCCCTCCTCCACCGCAGAGGGACCCCGGGGGCCATGGGGCCACTCAGCCCCTTCCTCCTCTGCAGAGGGACCCCGGGGGCCATGGAGCCACTCATCCCCCTCCTCCTCCGCAGAAGGACCCCGGGGGCCATGGGGCCACTCATCCCCCTCCTCCACCGCAGAGGGACCCCGGGGGCCATGGGGCCACTCAGCCCCTTCCTCCTCTGCAGAGGGACCCCGGGGGCCATGGAGCCACTCATCCCCCTCCTCCACCGCAGAGGGACCCCGGGGGCCATGGGGCCACTCAGCCCCTTCCTCCTCTGCAGAGGGACCCCGGGGGCCATGGAGCCACTCATCCCCCTCCTCCACCGCAGAGGGACCCCGGGGGCCATGGGGCCACTCATCCCCTTCCTCCTCCGCAGAGGGACCCTGGGGGCCATGGAGCCACTCATCCCCCTCCTCCTCCGCAGAAGGACCCCGGGGGCCATTGAGCCACTCATCCCCCTCCTCCACCGCAGAGGGACCCCGGGGGCCATGGGGCCACTCAGCCCCTTCCTCCTCCGCAGAGGGACCCCGGGGGCCATGGAGCCACTCATCCCCCTCCTCCACCACAGAGGGACCCCGGGGGCCATGGGGCCACTCATCCCCTTCCTCCTCCGCAGAGGGAAACCGGGGGCCATGGGGCCACTCATCCCCCTCCTCCTCCGCAGAGGGAAACCGGGGCCCATGGGGCCACTCAGCCCCTTCCTCCTCCGCAGAGGGACCCCGGGGGCCATGGAGCCACTCATCCCCCTCCTCCTCCGCAGAGGGACCCTGGGGGCCATGGGGCCACTCAGCCTCCACCTCCTCCTCCTCTGCAGAGGGACTCTGGGGGCCATGGGGCCACTCAGCCTCCTCCTTCTCCTCAGAGGGACCCCAGGGGCTATGGGGCCACTCATCCCCTTCCTTCTCCACAGATGGACCCCGGGGGCCATGTGGCCAGTCAGCCCCCTCCTCCTCCTCCTCCGCAGAGGGACCCTTGGGGGGGCACTCATCCTCCTCCTCCTCTGCAGAGGGACTCTGGGGGCCATGGGGCCACTCAGCCCCCTCCTCCTCTGCAGAGGGACCCCGTGGGGCCATGGGGCCACTCATCCCCCTCCTTCTCCTCAGAGGGACCCCAGGGGCTATGGGGCCACTGATCCCCTTCCTCCTCCGCAGAGGGACCCTGGGGGCCATGGGGCCACTCATCCCCTTCCTCCTCCACAGAGGGACCCCGGGGGCCATGGGGCCACTCATCCCCCTCCTCCGCAGAGGGACCCCGGGTGGCATGGGGCCACTCATCCCCTTCCTCCTCCACAGAGGGACCCTGGCGGCCATGGGGCCACTCATCCCCTTTCTCCTCCACAGAGGGACCCCAGGGGCCATGGGGCCACTCAGCCCCCTCCTCCTCCGCAGAGGGACCCCGGGGGCCATGGGGCCACTCATCCCCTTCCTCCTCCGCAGAGGGACCCCGGGGGCCATGGGGCTACTCATCCCCTTCCTCCTCCGCAGAGGGACCCCAGGGGCCATGGGGCCCCTCATCCCCTTCCTCCTCCGCAGAGGGACCCCGGGGGCTATGGGGCCACTCAGCCCCCACCTCCTCCTACTCTGGAGAAGGACTCTGGGGGCCATGGGGCCACTCAACCCCCTCCTTCTCCTCAGAGGACCCCAGGGGCTATGGGGCCACTCATCCCCTCCTCCACAGAGGGACCCCGAGGGCCAGGGATCCACTCTGCCCACCCCTTTCTCTTCCTTCTCCCACTCCTCCACAGAGGAACCCCGGGGGGCCATGGGGCCACTCTGCCCACCCCTTCCTCCTCCTCCTGCTCTGCAGATGGACCCCGGGGGCGATGAGGCCACTCTGCCAACCCCTTCCTCCTCCTCCTCCTCTGCAGATGGACCCCGGTGGCCATGGGGCCACTCTGCCCGCCCCCTCCTCCTTCTCCTCCGCAGAGGGACCCCAGGGGCCAATGGGCGACTCTGCCCACCTCTTCCTCCTCCTCCTTTGCAGAGAGACCCCCAAGGGCCATCCAGTCCAACCCACTTCTTCTTCCCCATAGAATACATAGGATCCGAGAGTTGGAAGGGACCCCCCCAAGGGCCATCCAGTCCAACCCTCCTCTTCTGCACCATAGAATACATAGAATCCCAGAGTTGGAAGGGACCTCCAAGGGCCATCCAGTCCAACCCACTTCTTCTGCCCCATAGAATTCATAGGATCCCGGAGTTGGAAGGGACCCCCCCAAGGGCCATCCAGTCCAAGCCTCCTTTTTTGCACCATAGAATACATAGAATCCCAGAGTTGGAAGGGACCTCCAAGGGCCAGCCAGTCCAACCCTCTTCTTCTGCCCCATAGAATACATAGGATCCAAGAGTTAGAAGGGACCCCCAAGGGCCACCCAGTCCAACCCTCTTCTGCCCCGAAGAATACATAGGATCCTGGAGTTGGAAGGGACCCCCAAGGGCCACTCAGTGCAAACCACTACTTCTGCCCCATAGAATACATAGGATCCAAGAGTTAGAAGGGACCCCCAAGGGCCACCCAGTCCAACCCTCTTCTGCCCCGAAGAATACATAGGATCCTGGAGTTGGAAGGGACCCCCAAGGGCCACTCAGTGCAAACCACTACTTCTGCCCCATAGAATACATAGGATCCAAGAGTTGGAAGGGATCCCCAAGGGCCACCCAGTCCAACCCTCTTCTGCCCCAAAGAATACATAGGATCATGGAGTTGGAAGGGACCCCCAAGGGCCACCGAGTGCAGACCACTTCTTCTGCCCCATAGAATACATAGGATCCCAGAGTTGGAAGGGACCCCTAAGGGCCATCCAGTCCAACCCATTACTTTTGCTTTGCAGGAATACATAGAATCACAGAGTGGGAAGGGACCCCGAAGGGCCATCTAATCCGAAGGGCCCTCCAGAAGCCGAAAAGGCCCGTCAAACGGAACAGCGCCCCCCAGTTCCCATTTCTAAGGAAGAGGCAGAGGGGACAGGGGCCACCAGGTGGCGCTGTAGTCGCTGAGGCCCACCGCGGAGAGCTGCGTGTTCTCGTCTTCGCCGCCGCGGGAGGGCGCTCTTTGGCACGGCGACGCTACTGGCGCATGCGCACTTGGCCGCTACGGGAGGTTTCTACGGAGACAGCGGCGGGACGAGGGAGGCAGTCAAGATGGCGGCGAGCGGAGGCGGTTCCTGTCCGTCGGGTCCCGGGAGCAGCAGTAGCAGCAACGGCGCCGCCGCCGGAATGGAGGTGGACGCGGCCGGTGAGGAGAAGGAGGAGGAGAGGGTTCTCCCGGGCGGGAGGGAGGGAGGCCGCTTTCTTTGCGAGTCTGACGCGGCCCCTTCTTTCCTTCCCTCCTTCCTTCTCTGCCGCAGCGGGGCCGGCGGTGATGGCGTCCGGCGTGACCGGGAGCGTGTCGGTGGCGTTGCACCCGCTGGTCATCCTCAACATCAGCGACCACTGGATCCGGATGCGCTCCCAGGAGGGACGCCCCGTCCAAGGTCAGCCAGGCACCGCCGCTACTACTACCGCTACTACTACTAGGAGTAGGAGGACTGGGGCCAGGGGTCCCGGGGCCAGGGAGCCTGGGTCGCCTCCTCCTCCAAGGCCAGTAGGGTCCAGGGGGGCCTCCGTCTTCCTCCCTCACGGCTACTACTGCTGCTACTAGGAGTAGGAGGAGTGGTGCCAGGGGTCCCGGGGCCAGGGAGCCTGGGTCGCCTCCTCCTCCAAGGCCAGTAGGGTCCAGGGGGGCCTCCGTCTTCCTCCCTCATGGCTACTACTGCTGCTACTAGGAGTAGGAGGACTGGTGCCAGGGAGCCTGGGTCGCCTCCTCCTCCAAGGCCAGTAGGGTCCAGGGGGGCCTCCGTCTTCCTCCCTCACGGCTACTACTGCTACTACTAGGAGTAAGAGGAGTGGTGCTCGGGGCCAGGGAGCCTGGGTCGCCTCCTGCAAGGCCAGGGGGGCCTTGGGGGCCTCCATCTTCCTCCCTCACGGGTACTACTACCAGTACTGCTTCTGCTACTATGCCAGGGAGGAGGAGTGTGAGGGGGACCAAGGTGAGCCAGGGGCAGGGTGGGTGGGGTCCTTGGGGGCCCTCCATGGCCCTCCATCCTCATACTCTTGCTCTTCCTCTTCCTCAGTGATCGGGGCCCTGATCGGGCGACAGGAGGGCCGCAACATTGAGGTGATGAACTCCTTTGAGCTGCTTTCTCACACCGTCGAGGAGAACGTGGTCATCGACAAGGAGTACTACTACACCAAGGAGGAGCAGTGTGAGTAGGGGGGCCGGGGGGGCCGGGAGGGCGCCTGGATCTCCTCCTCCTCTTCCTCCTCCTCCTCCTCTTCTCTCTCTGCAGTCAAGCAGGTCTTCAAGGACCTGGAGTTCCTGGGCTGGTACACAACCGGCGGCCCCCCGGACCAGTCGGACATCCATGTCCACAAGCAGGTGAGTGCAGCAACGCCCCGGAGTCCGGAGTGGGCCGAGGGGGGCCGCCCAGACCCTCCCTCCCTGCACCAAGGGCCAGAAGGGGGGCTCTCCTGGGCCAGAGGCAGCCTTCCTCTCCTCCTTCTCCTCCTCCGTAGGTCTGTGAGATCATTGAGAGCCCCCTCTTCCTGAAGCTGAACCCCATGACCAAACACACCGACGTGAGTACTCCCCTTTTCCCAGAGCAAGAGACCGGCCGGTGGGCCTTGGGAGCGGGGGCAGGGGCTGACCAGTGAGCCACCGCGGCCCCTTCCTCCCTCCCTCTCTCCTCTCTTTCTCTGCCCCTCAGCTGCCGGTCAGTGTCTTTGAGTCGGTGATTGACATCATCAACGGAGAGGTAACTCCCTCACTCCAGTCGGGAGCAGTTTGGGGCCTCTTGCACATAGGAGAGATTGTCAGGGACCTAAGCCTCCGCTTGACGCAGGGAGCCAGCATGGCGCTGGGGCTGAGCGCTGAGCCTCTGGAGACCTGGGTTCAATACTCCACTCAGCCGAGTGGTTCCCTTGGGCAAGGCCCCCACTCTCAGCCCCAAAAATATGCTGATAGGTTAGCCTTAGGGTCGCTATAAATTGGAAACAGGAGACAACTAGAATGTGAAGCTGCAAAGAAGATCTGCTGAGCTAGCGTAACGTTTGCATTGTGGTTACTACTTGTTATGAATGCTTTGGGGAACATTACCTGATAGATAACGTCAGCATTAGGCTGTGAATGTGCAAAACAATAAAGAGGCAGAAGTGTGCATGCGTGATGCTCTTCCAGAAACAAAGAAAGAAATAAACCCTTAAGAAGCGCACTGCGTGACGTTGCAGTAGGGAGGACCCATGGCGCACTGGCGCTAGCCTTTTAATGGGTGGCTAAAGATATATTGACTGATCTTTTAAGAACCAGACAGGGCTGCCATCTTATGGTGTTTCCTATAGCCTACCCTCAGTTCATCTGAAATTCCTCTGTGGTGCCCAGAAGCCAAAGCCTGAGGACAGAAGGATGTGACGAGTGAGGCTGCTACTTTCTCCTTCCTCTCTTCCCTCTAGGCCACCATGTTGTTTGCAGAGCTGACGTACACACTGGCCACGGAGGAAGCAGAACGCATTGGAGTGGACCACGTGGCGCGCATGACGGCCACAGGCAGTGGGGAGAACTCCACAGGTGCGGCTGGAGGCTTGAGCGCTGGAGCAGGGATTGGCCAGAGGGCCGCAGATTGGACTGTCATAGGCTGGGTGCGGCCAGAGCTTTTGTGGTGGTTTGGCAGCTCCTGCGCCTGCGCTGCTGCCGTGTCTCCTGACCGCCTCTCCCTTGCGTGTCCTTCTAGTGGCCGAGCACCTCATTGCCCAGCACAGCGCCATCAAGATGCTCCACAGCCGCGTCAAGCTCATTTTGGAGTATGTGAAGGCCTCAGAAGCAGGTGAGGGCGAAGAGCGGACAAAGAGGCTGGTGGGCCTTGGCTGCGCTCTTCCTTGCGGGGGGAAAGGTGGCACCAGCCTCACCCCTTCCTCCCGCTTGCAGGAGAGGTGCCCTTTAACCATGAGATCCTGCGCGAGGCCTATGCGCTCTGCCACTGCCTGCCTGTGCTGAGCACTGACAAATTCAAGACAGATTTCTACGATGTGAGTGTCCGGCACGTGGGGAGGGGGCCTTGCCTGCGTCTTGCTGGGAGCCCAGGGCAGGGTCTGCGAAGACGAGGGCAGGGTGAAAGCGGTGCTCTTGCCATTGCGGAGTGAGTGGCTCCGAGTGAGCTTTGCTGACTTTTCCATTTTGGAAAAGACAAGACCTGAAAAGGGGCGGGTGCAGCATCACTTGAGCACCACCAGCAGCACAGAAGTGAGAAGGGTATCAAAGCATTAGGGAAGAGGCAGGCCCCTGCCCCAAACTGAAAGACTCGCTCCACCTGCCTGTCTCTAAGCGTTTTAGGATACATTAAAACATCAGAAGTACAAAGACGTGTTGGAAAGTCCGGCGTCCCCTGCGAGAAACCGGGCTTGTCTTTGTGGCTGTTTCCGGAGGAGAGGCAGGGCAGACGGGGCCTTCCTTCGGGAAGCCCAGGGTCTGAAGGGCGGGGCAGGGCCTTCCTTGCCTGCTGTGGCCCAGCTGGGCGCTTCCTGCCTTGCTAATGCGCCTTTGTGTCTCCTGCCTAGCAATGCAACGACGTTGGCCTGATGACCTACCTGGGCACCATCACCAAGACCTGCAACACCATGAACCAGTTTGTGAACAAGTTTAACATCCTCTACGACCGGCAAGGCATCGGCCGCCGAATGCGGGGGCTCTTCTTCTGAAGCCGTGGGGCAACCCCCAATAAAGCAGCCGTGCTGCTGCCAGATGATCTTGTTGTGTCTCTTCTGTGCTGGTGGTGGTGGGTGGGGGCATCACATCCTTCCAGAACCTTCCTCACAGGCCTGGGCCCTGCTGTCTCCTGGCTCTAAGAAGCAGGGAGAGAGTAGCATTTGTCTCCAGTTGTGAATGTTTGGGGAGAAATATTTTCCCCTGAACCTGCTCCATAAACTGCCACTCAGCAGCCGACTCTGCTGGATTTCAGGGAGGGTCCCTTCCTGGCTTGTTCCACAGAGCCTCAGCTGAGGATTGAACCTTCTGCATCCAAACCAGGGGCTCTTCCTCACCAGATGAGTTTTGCAAAATGGCGGGAAGAGGGGTGGCAAGCGTATAGAAGTAGAGATGCTGTGCAGAGAGGAAGCAAGCAGACAGATAGGAGAGGTGGCAGTAAGAAGAGAGAGGAAAGTTGCATGCCAGGAGGATAGACTGTCAGGGAGGTCCTGGGGCTGAGCCTGCAGGGCCAGAGCAGAAACATGAGGAGGAGCTCCCTGGGAGTAAGAACTCTCTCCCTCGGAGTGTGATGGAGTCTCCTTCTTTGGAGGGAGGTCTTTGAACAAGAACAGTAGCAAGAATATTTCTGTACCACTTACTGATGTAGTCAGTGGTGGGCAAAGTGTCAGCTAATTGCCCCCCACAAGCTGGGGACTCACTTTAGGGACCTTGGAAGGATGCCGTGGAGAGTCAACCCCGAGACCCTGGCTGGGATTGAGCTCACAACCTTGTGGTTTGTGAGTGAGTGGCTCAGGAGAGGCACTGAACCCCTGCGCCACCTGGGTTGCTAAACAGAGGCTGGATGGCCGCCTCTTGGGGATGCCTTGATGGAGAGTTCCAGCATAGCAGAAAGGGGCTGGACTGGATGGCCCCTTTTGGGGTCTCTTCCAACTCTAGGCTTCTAGGTTGAGATGGGGGTGGATGGGAGCTGAGGACAATTCAAAGGCAGTTAACAATCTCAGTAGCAGAGATGACCCTGCTGCAAATGTCTTCCTCTCAAGGGGCACTGGAATGAACACAGCATATAACATTATTGCTGGGGAAAGAGGTCTCTTAGAAAGCTCATATTCAGCCTGTAAAAGCCAAGGAGGATGACACCAGTTGTGAGGCAGGTCCTGTAGAAAGTATTTTCCACCTCGACCTCAGGAGGGTAAGAGCCGTTCTGCTTCAATGGGGGATGATGGAGCCTCCTAAAAAGAGGCTGGAGGGTCATCATTGCTCCCAAGGGGGCTTGGATGCTTCAGCAGGAGCAAAGCAAAACCCCATTGGGAGGCAGCCATCAGAACAACAGCAGTTCTGATCTTTTCCCAACAGATGAGGTGCTTACATTACAAAGTGTGTGTGTGTGTGTCGGGGAAGAGGAGAAAAGCCCCAAGGCCTGTGACTCTGCAAATGGCGGCAGGACCAGGGTAGGAGGACCACTGCTTGCTGCTGGCAGGACAGCTGCCAAGGCGCTGGTCTTTCCCCATCTCAGTCCCACCTTGCCTCGCCATTTCCATCCTTCGCTTCAAGCAGCAGCCAGTGGAAGTTTTTGCCAAACACCTTAGTAAGGCTTTAAAATGTGCCGCTACAAGACTCCTTCCCCACTTTTGTTGCCACTCCACCTCTCACAGAAAATGGAGTGTTCCAGTGTCAGACTGCTAGTTTTTAAGGAAGCGTTCCCTCTGGCGCTCAGGCCTTAGATGCACAAACTCATGCTTAGCTCTCAAGCTTGGTCCAGTTTACAAAACCAGAATGTAAGCCTAGAAAACTAGGGACAAGAATGACTGTTCCCCAGCTGTGTTTCCTCCTCAATCGCCTTCTGTTCTCCCCAGGGGCCTTAAGAGATGTGAGCGTGGGGCTGCTGACCACCCCCCTATTTCCCTCCATTCACTGACTTGCAGCAAACAAAACGGAGACCATCTCTAGGGCTGGTCCCTCTCTCCTATCCAGTCCAGACACACACAGCCCTGGTCATCTCTTGCATGAGCCATCGCTCCAAGTCCACAGAAAAGCGCTCTGGCTCTTTTCAAGGGACACAAAAACTTTTATTGAAGTCTGGGGTGGGGGAGGAATAGGTCAAATGATAAAAAGGACGGAGAGAGATGGCCGCTGATGGAGGTCTCCCAGGAAAGGCGCAGCCGGCGCATGCGGCTCCGCAAGGAGGAGGCCCCCGGTCAGACGAATATGAGCCGGGTCTTCTTCTGGTTGACCTGCCAGACATTGAGCTCCTCGTATTCGCTAAGGGCAGCCTGGAACTGTGCAGGAGTGAAGCCCTTTGACACGCAGCGCTGCTCTGCCTCGCCAATATGGACGGAACGGGCCCCATCAGCCGGCACCATTTCTCGGATGGCCGCAAAGATCAATTCAGAGGGGCGCTGCGTCCTGCGGAGGCAAGGGAACACTCAGCTCTGGATCGCTGCCAGCCACCGCAGGGACGCCAGGCTGGTTTGCGGCAGAGGTACTCACCTACTTAGCTGCCCTTTGTCAGCCAAAAGGGAGTCTTTGGACATCTCCATCAGGCGCATGGCCTCGTTCACGTCCTCCTTCTCAACCACGTCCACGCGCCTCAGCCGTGCCTGTGTTGGGAAAAGGGCCACCGTTTACCCTCAAATGCCAGGCCTGGAGGGAGTGCCTCCCCTCTGCCAGGACTGGGGTACACTTACTTGCACCCTACAAGCATTATTAAACAAGCTATCACAAGAATACGCTCTGGAAAAATTTCATAGTCCTTGGGGGGAACCATAGTTTTGTGGGACATGTCAGAGCACTCTGGTGCCACAATAAACTACAATTCCCAAGATTCCCTACCACTGATCCAGGGAAGTTAAAGTGGTCTCAAATTGGGTTATTTCTGCAGTGTATTCAGGACCTGTGTAACCTTCCACGTCCCACGCTCCGAGCCTCAGAGCAAGGCAATGGTGGCAGAATAAATCCAGCCAAGTTTAGAAATGCTGAACAATCAAGTTAGAGACAAAGACTGTATAAAAGTAGATAGATCACGAAAAGCTACGCAAAGCCCTCAAAGACATTGGGGTGGCACTCGGCTTGATAGTCCTGTGGAGAAGAGGCCACCGTCAGAACAGAATTCGGGGAAACAGAGTAGATCCCAATAGGCAAAAAGGGTCAGGCAAGGCTGCATCCTATCACCCTTCGGTGCTTGTTTGACTTATATGCTGAAGACATCATAAGAAAAGCAGAATTAGAATCAGAAAAAGGAGGACTGAAGGTAGGAGGAAGCAGCATTAACAACCTCAGATATGCGGACAATGACACCATACTATTCAGGCGTTGCAACCGTTAATACGGAAGGTCAAAGATGAAAGTGCAAAGGCAGCTCTGATGCTGAACATAAAGAAAACAATGACCGCAGAAGAAATACACAAATTCAATCCAGACAATGAGGAAACTTAAATAAGAAATCCCATATCTAGGATCAAACATTGACTAGAATGTTACATCTTGCCTGATGAAGAAGAAGCCCATGGAGCTTCGAAAGCTTGCAACAAGTATATTGTGCATTTTGGTTGGCCAATAAAGGTATCGCTGATGGATTTTTGTTTGGATTTGTTAAATGGTCAACACAGCCATGTTTTAGGAATGGGAAGAGCAGCTACGAAAGAACTGGAAAAGATCCTGAAGAGCAAAGACATACAACTGAGCACTAAAATCAGACCCGTCCAGGCCACAGTTTTCCCCATCATCCCCATGAATGGATGGGATCCTTGGCGATGTCTCACCCAAAGAGGAGCCATGAGTCCGAACCGACTTGAGGGCAGCTAACAACAACAATCACAGGAGAAAAGTATAAGCTATGGGCCTTTGCGGACAATCTTGTAACCATCTTTGAAGATCTGGATGAAAGCATACCTAAACTATTAGATTTACAAAGCAAAATCTGCAATGCTAACTAGAAACCTGACAAAAACTAAAGAGAAAGAATAGCAGGAAAAACCAGGTTTCCAAACACAATCAAACTCCCCGACTGAGGAGGGAGTGTCACTCTCTTGCTGATTTGCTGGCGCACGCAGCATGTCTGGCTTCCTTCATTCCCCTTTGTGCTCCATAGCTCTTGGGAGCCCACCTCCCATCATCCTTGCAGAGGGCCAGGAGCAGCCCAGCCCAGCCCAGCCCAGCCCTACAACAGCAGGAGCATCTCAAGGGGACCCTGAACACCGAGGGGCCTGAGCCATGTGCGTCTTCCATTGACTGAATGACGACGCATGACCATTCCAGTGACTGGCAACTCGTGGGAGGCAAGCTGGGAATAGCCCAGCAGTGGCCCAAGGCTGCCGAAACATCAAGGTCCCCAGCCACCCCCTCACCCTTCCCTGACTCACCAGCGCAGTGGCCAGGCGCAGGATGCCCAGCAAAGTGCGGGCGGAGGTGTAGGTGGTGTCCTTGCTGGCCCAGGCCTCCTTCCGCATTTCCACGTAGGCCGCCGTGATGTAGTCAGCCAATGACTCCGGCACAGTCGGCTGCTTCCGCTTGCACATGGCGATGTAGCGCCTGCCGGGAGACCGTGGGTATACACTTCAGCTGGGGGCTTCTATGCCTCCCATGCCGAGCTCCTTCCCTCCCTCTCTAGATATCCAGGGATTCCCCCCTAGCAACCAGGGCAGGCCGCATCCTTGCCGTCTCCTTACCTCATGAGGCCCATGTCGAGCTGCTGGAACTGGCAGGGTGGCTGTCGGCTGTGCTGGTGGACATAGGTGATGTGCTGAGCCAGGCTGCAGGCAGAGAGGGAGAGAACGAATTGTCACAGCTTTCCAGGCAGGAATCGACTTGAGAGTCCCCCAGCCATCGCTGCAACGCATGCCCCTGCCGCACTCCCTCGGCCTGCGTCCTCACCGAAGATCATTGTCGCGCTCGGGCCGGTCCTGGATGAGCCAGAGGAGGTCGAAGCGGGAGAGGAGGGCAGCTGGCAGCTGGATGTTCTGCTCCAGGCTGCGCTTGGGGTTGTAGCGCCCGTAGGCGGGGTTGGCAGCCGCCAGGATGGCACAGCGGGCGTTGAGGGTGGTCAGGATCCCCGCCTTGGCAATGGAGAGGGTCTGCTGCTCCATCACCTCGTGGATGGCCGTGCGGTCTGACTCCAGCATCTTGTCGAACTCGTCGATGCAGCAGACGCCCCGATCCGCCAGCACCAGCGCACCCCCCTCCAAGGTCAGCTCCCCTGTCAGTGGATCCCGTAGCACCGCCGCCGTCAGACCTACTCCAGAGGAGCCCCGCCCCGTTGTGTACTGGCCTGCAGAGGAAGCGTGGGAGGCTAAGGAGGCCCTTGGCCTGGCTGGACACCCCTCCAGCCACCCCTCCCTCCACCTTGGGAGGGCGCTGGACCACCCTTTCCCCCTCACTCCCCCAGCAGCCAGAAAAGAGGGAAAGCTGGGGGCAGTGGGGTGCTGCTGAGCAAAGGACCTGTGGGGCTCTGTGCAGAAGGAAGCCCCTCCCAGACCTCTGCCAGGATTACTTTACCCCAACACAGCTGGGGAAGAGAACAGGGGCAGCCTGCCACCCCTCCCTGGTAGAAGCAGGCAAGGTGCCTCCCATGCCCAGGCAAATGGGAGCCCCCGGGCAGGGGCTGCTTCTGACCCTCCCGTTGCTTCAGACTCCAACTCCCATCATCCTTCACTGCTGGCTCTTTGGTCAAGCATGGGAAGAAGCTATCACCCCTGAGTACTCACTGCGTGGTGCCAGGCGGGTGATGTAGGAGAGCAGCTGGGACTTTGCCACGCCAGGGTCTCCCATGAGGCAGATGTTGATATTCCCTAAACAAGGGGAACGGAGGAGAAATATGGGGCATTCTTTCTGAGCTGACAGCCGCTGTCTCCTGCAGAAGGGACTGAGGAAGACTGACAGGGGAAGGGGGAGAGGATGCCCTCCGACCGCCATGGGGCGGCCCTGCCTCCGCGGCCCCAGTAAAGGAGCTCCCTGCCTTGTGCCTTACCCCGGATCTTCATGCCCCGTGGGTTCTGGTCCACGCCGCCCACCAGCAGCAGCAGAAGCGCCTTCTTCACATCCTCGTGGCCATAGATTTCAGGGGCAATGGAAGCCGCCAGCTTGTCGTAGAAGTCCTCCTCTGCAAGACAAGCAGGGTGCCAGAAGAGCAGGTTGTTGGCTTATTAATTTAATTCCTATCCTACCCGCCTCCCTCCCAACATGGGGCCCAAGACGTGGCATGAATGCCAAAGGGAAGCATCCATCCCCTGCAAGAAGGGCGCCAGGACCAAGTGGCGGAGGCAGGGAGAAAGCCAGTCCGCCTAGGACCAAGGAGGAGGCCACGTTCCCAAGAGAAGCACACACATGCGCATGTGTGTTTTACAAAGACATCACACCAGTAACCCTCGGAGGCAGAATCCCTGAAGCTTGAAAGAGATGCCGGCAGACATGCTAATCAAGTCCTCCCCAGAAAATGGTATCTGCACAGTTGACAGCAGAGAGCAAGAAATGGGGAAAGGGAAGGAGAGTTCGATGCCGCCCCTTGCCCCACCAGCCCTGACCAGGGCCAGACTGGAGCTGCTTCCTCTTGTTCTGGATTCTCTGCTGGAACTCCTTCCTGGCAAACTTGGCCAGGATCTCCGCCTTGGACATCTGCCAAGCCTCCTCCTCCTCCTCCTCCAGCCACTGACCTTCGAAGGGGGCTTTGCCCCAGAGGAAATCTCTCCTCCCCATCCTTTCTGCCAGCTGCAGCTTCCTGCTTGACCAAGACGTTACCAGGAGCCTCTTGCAAGTCCAAGACTATCTTCTGTCTGAACCACAGACACACGCGTGGCACCTGCCACCTTCTGCACCACTTTTGGCACCAGCATCACCCACACCCCAAAGACCCATGCTTCCAGGGGAGAGGAGGGGTCGGGGTTACAAGCTGAATCTCACCGGTGATCTGGCGCAGCTCTTCCTCTGAGAGGCCCTCCTCTTCCAGCTCCTCCTGCTCGCTCTTGCTCAGGCAGACGATGTGGTGGGCTTCCAGGTATGTGTCTGACAGGAGGCCCTGAGAGGAGGCACGCCACTTGGTCACCCACAGCCCACTGACCTCAGGTGCCCCATTGCCACCCACTGCCCACCCCGCCTGACTGCCCCCACCTGCAGGAGCTGCCGGAAGCCAGTCTGCCGCACGGGGAGGAAGACCCCGGTGATGCTGACGTGGTCTCCGGGCTGCACCAGGCGCGTGTTCTCTCCTTGCATGCTGACGGCCATGGAGCGTGGCAAGTTGCCCACCGGCACCTGGTCACTCTGCAAGCAAAGAAAGCGGGTGATGAACTGCCAGGTCGGAGGCAAAGGAAGGCAGGGGGCCCCCTCCAAGGCCCAGCCAGATCCCCAGGCGGGAAGGAGGGTCCTTTCCACAGAAGACCCCTGACTGCTCACGAGAAACTCTCTTGAGCCCCTCCAGTGGCTGAGACAGCTGCAGAGGAGAGCCAACCCAGGCAGGACCCACGGGGGAGCTTCCATGGGGGACAGGAGGGCTCCTGCTGTGGGGCTGGAGGGCACCCAGGAAGGCCAGCAGAGCCAAGAGGAACAGCCTGCAGAGGCTCCAGCATTGATGCCCGATCTTCTTTGTGAGATGGGAGCTTCTGAGAGGCTTGGGCTGAACTGAGGAGCTGCCTGCCTCCAGGCCACCTGCTCCTCGCACCTGCAGTCTCCTGTGGCATCCCACCCCAGAGCCTCTCTTTCCCCACAGCAGCCCCTGCCCTCCATCCTGAGTGAGGCCCAGGGCCACAGGAAGCCTCAGCTGTGCTTGGGGACTAGAGAAGGGGGAGGCACCAGCAGAAGAAAAGCCCCCCCCCCCCGGTCTCACCAGCTCCTGGATCCTGAGCTCCTGGTACTTGATGAACTTGGAGCCCCGGCTCTGGAGATACAGACGGCCCCCGGCCCGGTTGGTCTGGCACTCCCGGCTGGGGCACATCAGCAGCGGGGTGAAGGTGGGGGCCTGGATCTGGGGAGAGATGTGGGCAGGGGGTCAGGCCCCTACAGTCCCATTCCTCCACCTGCCCGCCTCGAAGGGCTGGTGCTCACCGGCTGATAGGTCTCTGCCCCGCACTGGTCGCAGGAGTAGGTGGCCACCACCATCCGGGGCTTGACCTCCGAGACGCGGGTGACGATGCCCCGGACGGCCACCAGCTTCCCGATGGAGTCGGCCTTCACCTCCCGGATCACGCGGGGCTTCGTGGTCGAGGGGGCCTTGAAGTAGACCTCGCTGCCGGTGGGAGGGAGGGAGGGAGGGAGGGGGTTAAGCAGAGGGAGGGGGTCCTGGCGGCTGTCCTTGGCCAGGGGGTCCTCCCGGGGCCCCATCCCAGCCTTAAAGCTGGAGGGACCCGGGCCCTCCCTCCCCTGGCCCCGACTCACAATCTCCGCATGAGCTCCGGGGGGAACTGGTTCTGGGGGTCCCTCCCGCTGCTGCCTCCGCCGCGTCCCTCCAGCAGCAGCCGGTGCTCCAGGTAGACGTCCAGCGCGTCCTTGTGGGCGACCTGCGGGAGGAAGGAGGGTCAGGGCCGCCCGGAGACCCCTCCAGGGCCCCCGCCCCTCCCAGGCCCAGGCCTTACCTCTCCGCTCCGGAAGGCCGGCAGCAGCTCGGAGGCGGCCTGGGCAAAGAGGCGCTGGTAGCGCAGGGTGTTCTCGGCGGCGGCCTCCGCCAGCGCAGGGTCCTCCTCGGCCACATGGTCCAGGTCCACCCGCAGTGCCTGGGACTCCCGCTGCGCCAGCGAGGCCTGAGGGAGGGAAAGGCCTGGGTCAGGCCTCCGTGGCTCGGAAGGAGGCAAGCCCAGATCGGGCGCTGTAGCTGCTTATGCCTGGTTACTGGAGCCATTAGCAGCTGCTCGTTGATCAGGTTCACGGCAGCAATGAGCCTGCAATGAGCTCCTCCCCTGCCGCTGGGGCTCCGTGGCAGGAAGGCAAGCGGCGGAGGAGCCTTGTGCCGGAGCCACGGACGGACGGAGGAGGAGGAGGCGGCGGAGCACCGCAAACTACTCCTGGGCCAAGCTTCCAGACGTCAGCGCCCCGAAGGCGAAGAAGGGCCCTCCCCAAACGGCCCTGTTCCGAGGCTGCGAGGCCTCCTCCGAGGAAGGCGCCGCTCTCTCCGCCTCTCCGCCCCGCGGCCAGGGCGCCTTGCCAGGCCTGAAGGCGCGGAGCAGCAGGCGCAGAGGCGGGGCTGGGGCTAGGGCTGGGAAGGGCCCGCTCTCCCTCGCTCTCACCAGCTGCCGGCGGTAGGGGAAGCGCTTCCCGGCCGAGGCCTCGCCCTGGCCCTGCTCCTCCTCCGTGAAGAACCCCTCCAGGAACGCCTTGGCCTTCTCTGCGGGGGAAGGGCGGGAGAAGAAGGTCAGCCCCGCCGCCGCCGCCGCCATCCAGCCCTCCTCCCTTATCGCCTGCCTGCCTTCCTTCCTTCCTCACCGATCTCTGCGCCGTATTCCTTGCCGCCGCCCTTCGCCGCCATCTTCCCCTCCTTCTTCTCCGCTCCTTTTCCCGCGCAAAAATGTGTGCGGGAGGCGCGGCCACCGCTCCACGTGACCACGACCCTCAGCCAATCGCCGCCCCCGGCGGTCCCGCGCGACGCGAAAGGGGCGGGGTCTCTCAGGCCCCGCCCCTTGAGTCCCTCCCTCTCGGGGGCTCCATCGGAGCGTCTCCTCTGGGCATGCGCAGAGTGCTGCTGCTGCTGCTGCTGCTGCTGCTGCTGGGCGCCGGCCATGTTCGCGCAGGTCTTCGTGCTCTCCTCGCGGGGCGAGCGCCTCCTCCACAAGGACCGTATCCTCCTCCTCCTCCTCCTCCGAGGGAAGGGAGGGAGGGAGGGAGGGAGGGAGGGAGGGAAGGGGCCAGGGTCCCCTGCTCCAGCAGCAGCCTTCCTTAACGGCCCAGTCCGAGGCGGCGGCGCCTGCGAGGAGGAGGAGGAGCAGGAGGACGGGGCCCCGTCGCGGTTGTCGGGTCCGGCGCTGGAGGAGGCCTTCTTCCGCGGAGTGGCGGCGCTGGCCCCCGACCAGGCCCCGGTCTTCTTCGCGGTGAGCCAGGCGGAAGCGGAAGCGGAAGCGGGGTCCCTGGCTCCGGCCCCGGCGGTCACTCTGTTTCTGTCTCTGACTCTCAGGGCGGCGCCGGGGTCCACTTCGCTCACGTCCGTCACGCGGGGCTCTTCTTCGCGGGCGCCCTCCGGCCGGGAGCCTCGCCCTTCGCCGCCGTGGAGTTCCTCAACAGGTCAGCCCCGGAGGGAGAGAAGGAAGGAAGGGGGCGAGCAGCTCTTCCTCCCTCCCTCCCTCCCTCCGGCCACTGACCCTGCCTCCCCCCCAGGCTGGCCGCGCTGACCAGGGACTGCTGCGGATCCCTCGAGCAGAAGGCCCTCGCCCTCAACGCCCCCCTCCTCCACGAGCTCCTCGACGAGATGATGGTCAGTCCCCAGCCAGGGGCCCCGGCCGAGACCCTCCCCAGCACACGCCCCGCTCGCGGGCAGGGCTCCCGGGCCACGACCCTCCCCAGCACCTCTGCAGAGGCCTTGCTGCCCCAGCCCCAGCCAGAGAAGAGGCTGAGCCTGAGACCCCGACTGCCCACCTGCCTCCCTCTCGCCTCCAGGACTACGGCTACGTCCAGACGACGGCCCCAGAGCTGCTGAGGAACTTTGTCCAGATGGAGCCGGTCCTGGGCCAGCGCTTCAGCCTCCTCGACCTCAGCACCGTGGGCCTGGTGAGCAGGGCCCTGGGGCCGCATCCTCCGGCCCCCTCCTGGCCTTGCCTCCAGGGCTAGGGCCACCTTCCCGGGGGGGGGGGGGAGTTAGGGCGAAGCCTCTTTGGGGGCAGGCATCCCCCCCAGCAAGGGCTGCGCTTGGAGCTGTGTCTGCCACCTGGGAGGAAAGCGCAGGAGGGGCAGCGGTGGCGGCATCCCCTCCAGCCCCCGGGGCATTCCTTGCTGAAGGGGTGGGCTTGCCTTCACAAGAGGGCCCCAGCTTTCCAAGAGGAGGGACCAGAGGGTGGGGAGGAAGGACCCTCCGGAGGGGAAAGGCCTGGACTCAGCCGTAAGCGGCGCCCAGCGGGGGCTGCGCAGAAGGGGGAGCGGACACTCGTCAAATGCTTTCAAGGCTGGCATCTGGAGCTTTCTGTGGGTTTTCTGGACTGTGGCCGCATTTGGGAAGAGCTTCTTGCTGACCCTTCAGCTGCGTCTGCGGCTGGCATCTTCCGAAGGGAAAACCCACAATCAGCTTTGCTGGAGGTTTGTCCACAAAGGAGCCTGGCCCCATTCATCTGGGAGACGGCCGCCGACACTGGCTTTTGCGTTCTCCCAGGCCCTGCTGAGGCGGCGGACTGCCTTCCCCTCCGTGGGCAAAGGAAACAGGCTGGCTGCCACTCTGGTCCCGGGGGCAATTAGGAAGGGGCCATTTTGCACCCGCTTCCGCACCAGTCTGTTGCTCACCCCAGTTCCTAATGCTCTTTCTTTTGTGGGGCTGCAGTTTGGAGCAGACACGCAGCAAAGCAAGGTGGCCCCCAGTTCTGCAGCCGCCCGCCCATCTCTGTCCCTGAGAGGGGAACAGGTGAGGAACCGGCCCTTTGCTTTTGCTGCCTAGCTTGGTCCTTCTGGAGCTATCAGCCCCACGCGGCCTTCAGAGGGTGGCACCTGGGGCTAGGCCCATGCGCTCATATGGCACTGTGCCAATGGCCCCTTCCCCATGTACCCCCTCTGCCTCACTCTTTCCGCAGGGGTCACGGCCGGAGATTTTCCTGGACGTCGTGGAGCGTCTCACGGTGATCATTGCAGCAAACGTGAGTTGTTCAGGGCAGATTTGGGGGAAAGGGAAGCCATCTTGTGCACCCTCCCCTTGCTGCCCTCCCTCCCTCCTTGGGTCAGTTGGGGTCTGCCCAAAGGGGAGGAGCAGCACCAGGGGCTATTGGCTTTTCCCTCCCCAGGGGACCCCCATGAAGGCCGACATTCAGGGGGAAATCCGGCTCAAGAGTTTCTTTCCCGGCTGCTCTGGTGAGTAAGCAGGTAACAGGTATGTGCCGCTTTTGGGGAACAGACCCATTCTTCACCTGGAAGTGCCTCTTTTCCTGGTTCAGGTCCGGGGGGGGGGGTCATCATTTTTGCCCAAAATGCCAGGAAGTGGCTGCCTCTAAGGCTCTTTGGAAGGCCTGCTGGTCTCTCTGGAAATTTGCCCACCAGAAAGAAAGAGCAGCCGAGGACCCCCATTCTCTTTAACGGAAGGGGGGCATTGCTTCAAGGCATCCCCTCCCCAAGAGTAATGCAAGGGACACAGGTCTGGAACCCAGCTCCCATTGCCACCACAAAGCGGGGGGTGGGGGGCAGCCCTGGCCAGAGCTGGTGGCAGCAGCATCAGCAGGAAGGCCTGCCAGCCAAAGCCAGAGGAGCATCTTTGCAGACATTTGCCCCAGCCAGAGGTGTGTGCACAAGCCAAAAAGGCCAGGGCAGTTCTAGGCTGCGTTAGCAGGAGGTCCAGGCCAAGGGAAGAAGCGGTGCCAGCCTGCTCTGCTTTTTGCAAGGAGACATCTCTCTCCAAAAAAACCTGGGAGGGTTTACGTAGCTGCTGGCACTGTCCACCTGTGGAACAGATTCCCTCAAAAGAGTTCTTTGGTTAGAGGTTGGATGGGGATCTTCCAGGAGTGCTTTAACTATGGGGCCTTGCATTGGGAGGGGGCTGGCCGATGGCCCTTGGGGTCCTTTTTGGTTTTGTTTATGGGGGACATGGGCGGTTCCTCCTACTGGACCCAAACGCCTGCATTCTGATGGGACCATGCCTTTCCTTCCCTTCTAGAGATGCGGGTGGGCCTCACGGAGGAGTTCTGCATGGGCAAGATGGAGCTTCGGGGTAAGTGTGCAGCCCCCTCCCCAGCCAAGCTCCTCCAGGACCCCTTCTCTCCTTTCCTCCTTGAACCTGCGTCCCTCTTGCTCTCGCCCCCAGGCTATGGCATGGCCATCCACGTGGATGAGTGCTCCTTCCACAGCTCTGTGAAGCTGGATGAGTTTGAGCGCAGCCGCATCCTGCGCGTGAATCTGAGTCAAGGGGAGGTAAAGGGGGAGAAGGGACTGAGGTGCAATGGGGTTGGGAGGCATTGTCCAGGAGGATCCCTGACCCCTTCCTCCTTCGGAGCAGGTGACCCTGATGCAGTACCAGCTGGCCAATGGCAGCCCCACGACTCTGCCTTTCCACCTCTTCCCCACGGTCAGCCATGAGCCTGGCAGCCGGTGAGGAGCCCCCATGGGACCTTTGATAGCTGCTGCTGCTGCAGCTGGGGAGGTGGGCAAGCCAGGGGGTCCCTCCCACTTCTGCCAGTGTTTTCTCCATTCCAGGGTGCAAGTCTACCTCAAGCTCTGCTGCCATCTTCCCCCAAAGAGGTAAACTGTCTTCAGTTGCAGTTGTCAGGAGTGAGGGGCCGTAAGCGCGTCCCCCACAGCTGCTCCTCCTCACTGCCCTCCCCCTCTCATTCTCAGCCACGCCGTGAACGTCCGTGTCCACCTCCCCGTCCCCAAAGCTGTGCTCAGGTGAGTCAGGCTCCCCGCTCAAGGCAGCCTCCTCCATCTCGTAATGCGGCATGTGCCACACAGCCAAGGCGGGCGCACCTTTTCCTTGACTGCTCCACTTCTTCCTTGCCAGCCTCTCCCAGGAACTGAGCAGCCCTGAGCAGACAGCCACCTTGCAGGCCACCACCAAGTCCATTGAATGGGTTGTGCCCCGCATCCAAGGGGGCTCCCAGCTTTCTGCCCTCTTTAAGGTGAGTGGTGAAGAGGAGCCCAAGGGAGGCCTGGTTGGGGGGCCCTATGCCACGCCATTCTCCCCCCTCCAAACTTGCCTTGCTTTTCTGCAGCTGGAGGTGCCAGGGCTGAGCCGGGCAGGGCTGCTGGAGCTGGGCCCCATCAACGTCTCCTTCGAGGTGCCGTCCTACACCAGTTCAGGGCTGCAGATCCGCTTCCTCCGCTTCGTGGGGCCCCAGCCCAGCTTGCTCCATCGCTGGGTGCGCTATGTGACCCACAGCGAGTCCTACGTCATCCGCCTCAATGCGGGGTAGAGACTCTGCCTTGGCCAGGCTGCCCTCCTCCCTCCCAGGACAGAGAGGGACAACCTGGAGGCAGTCTCTTTGCACAACCAACTTTATTCCTGAACAGACATGAACAGCCAAAGCGGCTGCCCAGAACTCAACAAACAGTTCAACAGCAAACAGCCTCGCTTGCTCACCCAAACACCAAACTAGGGCCCCCCAACCTGGCCCTAAGGAACGAGGTGGGCACTGACGCTGTGCCCTCAGAGGAGGAGGGTCACAGTCTGGGATGGTGTTGCTCCACGGCAGGCAGACGGGACGTGGCACAAACTCTTTCAGGAATGACAGGCAGAACCACAGCCTCAGGCCTCCTGGAGAGGGAGAGAAAGTGGGGGCATGGGGGCTGTGGACGGATCCATGCCACTCTTCCCACGAGGCTTGTATCCTACTAACCCTGGGGCCTGAACAGAGTCTTGCAGTGCAGAACCAGCCTACTTTCCTTTCTCCTTTATTTTTGGTGTGGGGGAGCTGATGAGATGACCATCCCAGTTGTCATCACCAAGTTGGTGGCATGAGGAGCAGCCCTAGAGCCCCGGCTGCTGGGGTGGGCTTTGGCTGGATCCAGCCAGGGGCGGTCAAGAGGGAAGCGGAGGGTGAGCCAGGCCCACACCTTCCCTTGCCATCCCTGTTTACTTCCCATCAGGACTCCTGCTGAAGGGAAGGGGGTTCCGACGGAGGGTCCGCAGACACTGGGCCTTCCCACGGCCCCCATTACCTGCCCAGAGCCAGCGTCGTCGTCCTCACTGTTTTCTGGCTCCTCAATCACTGCCTCTCCAGCTGCCATCAGCTGTAGCCTGTGGGGCATAAACACCAGGGTTGAGGGGGGATAGGACTCAGTTTCTTCCACACAGAAGAGAGAGAGAGGATGTTCTCAGGCAACAGTTTAATAGGTGTGTCCCCCCCGCCAGCCACTGACCACAGAAGGCCAGTGGCCCATCTCGCTCCCAGGATTCAGGGCTGCCCAAAGTCACCCAAGAACCTTCTTGGAAGCGCAGCCTGGCCCAAGGAGCTTCCTTTTGGATGCCGCCTCCGGGCACATGAGGGGAACACCGAGGATATACCTGATGGCCAGTGCTAGGACAACTATTAAAGGGGGAGACGCCAGGGGTCCTCCAATCTAAAGTGTTCACTGCTTCTCACTCGCCTCTGATCAGAACTGGAAAGGGCCCCAAAGGCCACCCTGTCCTACTCCACCCCCCCCCCCTTCAATTCAGGATCTCCCATCTAGAGCATCCTCAGCAGGCAGAGTCCAGATTGTTTCTGAAGACCTCCAGAGACCTCTCTGGACAATTGTGTCCTTGGGGAATCAAGGCTGCCTGCTCTGCCTCCTGAACACAACTGCCCTCGGTGGTGGCACTCCTAGTTGCCCCTGGCTCAAAGGGGCAGCATCCTGCCGTTTGCCTCTGGAATTGCCTGGCTGCCCACCTTCAGCGAATCACACACACAGGGCTCCAGTGCAGAGAAAGAAGCCACTATTCCTATATCCTTCCCTGGTTCCTCTCTGCTCACTTTATTTCCAAACATCCCCAAACTCTGCCCTCCTCCGTCCTTTGGCTTGCCCTCTCCCACTTGCCTGCTCTAGCTCCTGCTCTAATCTGCGGAGGGTCCTGCCATGGATGGGGCACAGCAGCTGAAGAGAGTTGCCAGTGTGGCACATCCACTATGCAAGGCCTGTACTGGGTCCAAGGGGAGCTTGGCGGGAAGTGACTTTGGGCCAGTTGCTCACTTGGGATGGTGGCACATTCACACCTTCCAGAATCTCTCAACCCGAATTAGACTTACTTTTGCCTTCTGCAAAACACTTTCCATGTCTGCTTGGTCTGGAGCACTCCTGTGCTGGTCACTCAGACACATGTGCAGAGGACAGCCAGCCCTGCAAGGTGGACAGCAACCCTCCCCGCAAGGTCCCCAGCCTTACCGATTCAGCCTCCAGTCCTGGTGGAGGACATTGCGGTCCTTCAGCTGCGGTGGGCGGTGGTCCTGAGGAGGGGCCCCTGAGGGCCATTGGGAGACCAGCCGTGGGTGGCTGCTGCAACAAAGAGCACAAACGCACCAGCAGCACATTAGGGCCAGGGATGCATGTGAAGAAATGCATGTGCTGCCACTCCTCAGCAAAATCCCTCCTCACCACGAACCAGGTCTCTTGCCTACCTCTGCAAAAACTCTGACTCTGAGCCGGAGTCTTCCTCCTCCTCTTCCTCCTGCGCCAGATGAAGGCGCCCCATTGCCTGGCGCGTCCCCTTCAGAGCGGTGGAGGTCATCAGAGGGGTCTGCAGGCGGCTACTGCTTCTGCTGGAGGGGAGGCTGGCATCGCTGCCTTGGCGCCTGAAAGACTCTGGCAAAGCAGGGCAAGCTGGATGATTTCCACCTGCAGATCTGCACAACTGGGTCCCTCCCTTCCCAACCACAGGGCCATAAAGGCATCCCCCCCCCCTCTTACGCGCACACACACACGGGAGGTATGCAGCCAAGCACTGAACTTCGTGGCACCTCCCGTTCACCCACCGTCCAGGCGTCTCCTCTTGGCAGCCGGTCTGGGCCTCCCCTTGACCTCCAAATCACGCTGGGGGTCTGCCCCTTCTTGGGGGCTCAGGGAACGCTGATAAATGAGGAAGGAGGCCCAGCGGGACGCCTCGCTCTCCTCAGAGGAGAGGTGAGACTGGCGCATCATCATCAGATAGGACAAACTGCGAGGGGAGCAGGAAGAGCCAGATCTTAGCAGCAGCGGAGCAGAGAAGGGGCAGAGACCCCTTCCCCCCAGAGGATGCCCCTTCTTCACCCCCCCCCCCCAGGTGCTCACAGCGGGGCTTTGTCGGGGTGCATCAGCCGAGGGGAGAATTCACTCAGCAGCTCCAAGAAGGGCAGGTTGACGAGACCCAGCTGGGCGTTGGGGGAGCCAGCCTCCTGGAAGGCAAACTTGATCCCAGCCCTGGAAAGGAAGAGAAAGAGCGGCAATGGCAAGGGCCCTTCACCCTCAGATGGGTCCCCAGAGGAGGGCATCCCTCTCACTTGTGCAGAGCAACGAGGGCCGAGCGGTTCTGCAGCTGGTGCAGCCCAAAGAGCAGGGAGAACCGTCGGGCCAAGTCTCGGATCTCCTGGAAGGCCGCCGAGTCCACGCCTCCCGGTCCCTGCTCCAGGAACAGCTGGGTCAGCAACTATGAGGAGGAAGAGAAGGAGGGTTTTGCATCGGCCACCAGCAATGCCCCTGCAGACGCGGCCCCAAGAGCCCCCGCCCCAATACCTGCTGCAGGCTGAGGAGCAGCGTGTGAGCCCACTCCGTCCGGTCAATCTGGCGGGCCCGATTTAGGGTCTCCTTGATGATGTCCCCATAGTCATCATAGAACTGAAAGAGAAGAAAAGAGCCAGACGTGGGGCAGCAGCGCTTCCCAGGAAGGTTCCTCTGCAGCCAGAAGCCCGGTTGAGTACAGCCCCAAGGCGCAACGATGGTGGAGGGGAGACCATCATGGCAGCTGGCCCCATGGAGGCCGGTGGGGGGGGCACGCTCTGCTGCCAAACGCTGGTCTGGCCAGAAGAACCTATTCAGAACAGTCCGCCGCTCGGTGGCTGTGCAGGTTCTACAGAGACCGAACCGGTAGAGAAGGCAGCAGCCTCACCCAGGATGACTCCAGAACAAGGAAAGGGGTTGCAGTGGCTCCCAAGGACAGGACCCATCCCCAAATGTTCCCCAAGTGCCAGTCTTAATTGTTTCTCCCATTAAAGCATCCCTGTGCTCCCTTGGGTCAATTTAAGGATGTCTTTGGCCAGGAAGTAAACTGGAAATCAGCATCTGCTTTACTTCCTGCTTAGAAAAGGCCTCTCTCCTGGGCCTCAAACATAAGGAAATTTCATGCACACACACATGCACAAATAAATAAAATCTGAACAAGGGACCACAAACAGCCTTTTGCCCACCTCTGCTCTAAGGGAGCAACGTGTGCCGCAAGGAAGGGGCTTGAAGCCGGAGGAAAAGCCCTGGAGCCAAGCTACTCCTGCTGTCACTGAGAACTATGGAAATGTGTCCCCAAAGTTTTCGTCAGGCCCATAACTCTCGAGGCTGGGCTCTTTTCCCTGCCAAGGCCATGGAGAACATAGAGCAGAGAGAGAAGACACACCAGAAAGAAGAGCTTTGAAAAAGAGAGGAAGCAAGCCTTACTGAATGGAAATACGAGAAGGAAAGATCCTTTAGAACTACAGAGCGATAGAGTCAGAAGAGACCCCAAGGGCCATCCCCTTTCTTCCATGCAGGAAGACCCAATCCAAGCTCTCCCTGTGACAGACCAAGAAGGAGACTCCATCCATGCAGGCAGGAGCCTCTTCTATTGCTGAACTGACAGCGACCTAGAAGAAGAGCAATTTCCAAAGCGACCAGCTTCTTGGGCAGCAAAGAACCAGCACCAGCCCACTGCGTCCCTGGTCTTCCTGCCCAGCAGAAGAAGCTCTCTTCCTCCTGGAAGCCTCCCTTGGACTGGAGGGCCCAGCAAGGATGCCCACCGCAGGGGCTGAAAAGGCCTGGGCCAGAAACACTGTCCACACCACCCTTGGGGCAGCAGATGACGGAGCCCTGGTAGCACAGCCATTAAATGCCTGTCCTGCAGCCACTCACTCACAAGCCACAAGGTTGCGAGTTCAAATCCCAGCCAAGGGCTCAAGATTGACTCAGGCGTGCATCCTTCCAAGGTCACAAGCCACCCATCTTGTTGAGGGGCAATTAAGTTAGTGCTTAAGTACACTGAAAAGCGGAACAGAAATACACTTGCTATTGCTAGAGAACCAGGGAGGGATGGAACAGGGCAAAGGGGCACCCCCATCTGGCCCTGCCCTGCCCCCCAGGTACCTTGGAGTAGTACTTGAAGACATCGGAGGCAGCGCTCAGCTCCAGCACTCCATAGACAATGAGCTTGCAGAATCCAGCCAGCAGATTACGGCGCTGGTGCAGCTGCTCGATCTGGAGCGCCTCCTCCTCCTCCTCGCTGTCTGGGGCCATGAAGTGGGAAGAGGAGGAAGGTGGGTGGGGTTGCCTTCTGGAGGGGGTCACACCCAAGGCAACTGGCGCCCCCCGCAGCAGCGCTACCCATCCCTGACCTTGAGCTTGGCAGTGGTTGAAGACATGGTCCACAATGAAGCCTGCCAGCTGGAACTGCAAGGCCAACTCTGCCTGGTACTCCAGCTCCGGTGGCAACAGCGCAGGGTGTCCTCCTCCTCCTCGGGAAGACTGGGGTCCAAGGATCAAGAGGAGATCGCTCAGGAGCAGAAAGGCCTGGGGAGGAAAACCAGGGAGGGGGAGAGTCAGGACTCATCCAAACAGAAGGGACTGGCCCTCTGGGGAAGTTGGGGGGGTGGGTTCCCTTTCATGCGACGGCGCCAGGCGCAGCAACCTGCTCCTCCTCCATTGGGACATCAGGGCCCCTCTGTGGCATCGGACTTCCCCTACACCCTGCTTCCTCTCCCTCCTCTGCCATTTGTATGTATTTTGCTTATTTTATATCTTGCCTTTCTCCCAAAATGGGATTTCCTCTCACCAATTCCTGAACACAAGGACACTCTGCACCAATACAAAACTCATTGCCTTTTCAGTGTGTACTGTTTTTCTTAGGCCACAAGAGGCCTGAATCTAGAATGGATGGGGAGGAGAAGCAGAGTCCAGCTTTCTCTCTGCAAGCCACCCAGTCAGGTGAATGAGAGATCATGGTGCTTAGCAATTCCCTTCAGTGCTCCTCTTGGAAAAGGAAGAGGACAGTTGGCTGAACCCAGCCACTGACAGAGGGAATGGTCCCACCACTTGTGGCCAAGGCCTGCAGAAGCCTGGCAGCCCCTGGAGCTTCTCGCCTTGTTGGGCTGGGCTTGGACCAACCTGTCACTCACCTGTTCCTTGACCTTGTGGTCCATATTCATGAGGCAGCTCTGGCAGAGAGAGCAGAAGGACACCACTTGCTCCTTGAGGCCCAACAACTGCTCCTGTCCGGTGGGGAAAGGGGTGTCAGGGAGGCCAAGGGAGCAAAAAGGACTCCTCTTGAACCAAATCCCTGCTCACCTGGCTGGGAACGGGCTCGGCAGCTGAACCCGAGAGATGGGCCAGTTCCCAGAGCAGCGAGAAGTAGGAGCAGGTCATGGCGGAGACAACCACCTGCAAGGAAGGAAGGAAGCCATTAATCTACCCGTGCCACAGGAAGGCTGGTCCTCTGAGGGAAAAGCAGGGGCACCTCCTCTGCAGCTGCGGGAGTGGAAAGGGCAGGAGGGGTAGCTGGAGCACCCCGACCCACCAGTCAAGGGCCCAGGTCAGTTCAAACTCAACCCTGCGCCCTCTAGTACCTCCTGAGGGACCTCGCCTGTGTCCACCGCATGGTGCAGGAGGCACATGCAGGGCTCAAAGAAGCGCCACGGAGTCAGATCATGAGCACTGTGGACAAAAGAGCAAAAGGCTAAGCAGCACGGCCTCTCCCTTTAATCCACTCACCAGGAGCCACATGAAGGGCAAGGCAGGCCTGCTTTTCCCCACAACTGTTCCTGAACCCCGCAACCATGCACCAGGGCTATGGCGTATGTGTGTGTGACTGGACAGACAAGGAGATGGACACAGCCCGTCCAGAACAAGGGAAGAGGAGGAGGAGAGCCCGAAACTCTCCCTGCCTCCTTTCAGGCCCACGGACTAGAGCGTGACCCTAATCTCTCTCTCTGCTCCTGCACTTGCCTGTGGAAGATGGCAATGCGCTTGAGAGTGGCAGCCATGCTGTAGGCATCTTCTTCCTCCAGGAAGGAAGCCTGAACAGGAAGGAAGGGAGGAAAAGGAAGAGAAGGAAGGTAGGGCTCACCCCAAACGCCTCTGTCTTTTGTCTGGAGGGAGAGTAACCTGAGAGCACAGGGGGGGCCTGCCGCTTGATTGTTTGCCTGCCCCCCACCCAAACCACCCGTCATTGCCTTCCTCCAGCCTTTCGTCAGGAGCCACCTTTGGACTGCAGCACAGCTGGGACAGAACACATTCCCACTTGAAAACAGATAAACCAGGATCAAAATCTCCAGAAGGGAAAAAGATAGGTATTTGGACAGCAAGCAGGTCATTCTGAAGACCAAAAAGCATCCTACAATGAAGAGTTTGAGAGCTCCTGATGGAGCCAACCTGCCCAGGCATTCAAAGGGGTCAAATTGGGCAGCCCTCGCTCCCTCCACCCCACTGACCAATGCCTTCAGGCCATGGAAGGGGAAAGCCAGTTTCAGTGAAGCCCTCTCCCGGCAGCCCCAGCGTCTTCCCCCAGCAGGTCCAAGTCTGCTCCAGAGGGCTAAACGACTGTCCAGGCCAGACTTTGGTGGAGCATGGGGCTGCTGCAAGGAGGGTGGTACTGCTGAGAAGATACGAAACGCCTTTCCTGTTTGTGTGTTTATCCCACTTTATCCCTTGACCTGAATAGACTAGAAAGCTGGGCCAAAGCTAACAAAATGAAATTCAACACAGAGAAATGTAAGGTATTGCACTTAGGGCGGAAAAATAAAATGCACAGATATAGGATGGGTGACAGCTGGCTGAATGAAACTACGTGTGAAAGGGATCTAGGAGTCCAAGTAGACCACAAGTTGAACATGAGTCAACAGTGTGATGCGGCAGCTAAAAAGGCCAATGCTATTTTAGGCTGCATCAATAGAAGTATAGTGTCTAGATCAAGAGAAGTAATAGTGCCACTCTATTCTGCTTTGGTCAGGCCCCACCTAGAATATTGTGTCCAGTTCTGGGCACCACAATTCAGAAAGGACATTGAGAAACTGGAGCGTGTCCAAAGGAGGGCGACAAAAATGGTGAAGGGTCTGGAAACCATGCCCTATGAGGAACGACTTAGGGAGCTGGGGATGTTTAGCCTGGAGAAGAGAAGGTTAAGAGGTGATATGATAGCCCTGTTTAAATATTTGAAAGGATGTCATATTGAAGAGGGAGCAAGCTTGTTCTCTGCTGCTGCAGAGAACAGGACCCGGAACAATGGATGCAAGCTACAGGAAAAGAGATTCCACCTGAACATTAGGAGGAACTTCCTGACAGTAAGGGCTGTTCGACAGTGGAATGCACTCCCTCGGAGGGTGATAGAGTCTTCTTCCTTGGAGGTCTTTAAACAGAGTCTGGATGGCCATCTGTCAGGGATGCTTTGAATTGGATTTCCTGCATGGCAGGGGGTTGGACTGGATGGCCCTAGTGGTCTCTTCCAACTCTACAATTCTATGATTCTATGATTCTATGAATGCTTTTGCTTATTGAACAAGATCCTGGCAACTCCTCAGACGATGTTTTCAAAGAGACTTCCAAACACAGACAACACAATACAACATATGCCCAAGTGACTTCCTATTTGGCATGAGCCGGGTACCAAGTTAGATCAAGGCGCTGGAGGCTGGCATGCCATGTGAAGTCCCAACGAAGACTTGGGTAAAGAGGTCCTCCTCCTCTTTAAACTGAGAACGGCCCTAGCTAAAAAGAACCACACACACACACATACACAAACACACACACAGGCCTGGGAATGTGTGTTTGTTTTCCCTTCTGTTTCTGAGCAAAACCTGCACTTCATCTGTTTGTCTGCAATGAGAGCCAGTGACCCTGGCAGTGTTTCAGCCATGGCTTCAGACCCTCTTCTCTATGCTCTGAAGACAGATAGAGAGATGGAGGGACAGTTGGAGGAGAGCATGGCAGGGGCCTCCTCTGGTCTACCTGCCAGGACAGCAAGAAAACCACGGAGAAAGTGGGGGGCTTGGCAGCCTTCTCCCTTCTGATGCACATTTGCTCCTGGAAGCAGCCACTGTAACGTGGATTAACATGGACCACCACCACTTTGAGACTCTGAATATATTGTCAGCTTAAATGTATAGACTGCATAAACTTAGAGAAGTACTGAGGGCGATTCCATGGTCAGAAATCCTAAAAGATAAAGGAGTTCAGGACGGATGGGACTTTCTCAAAAGGGAGATACTGAAGGCACAATTTCAAATAGTTCCAGTGAGAAAGAAAAACGGGAGGTGTCTCAAGAAACCAGGATGGATGACTAAGGAACTTTCAACGGAGATGAGTTTGAAACGGAAGATGTATAAGAAATGGAAAAAGGGGGAAATCACCAAAGAGGAATTCAAAGAAATAGCAGGCATGTGTAGGAGTAAAGTCAGAAAAGCTAAAGTGCAGAATGAACTCAGTCTTGCTAGAGATGTTAAGAACAATAAAAAGGGCTTTTTTGGATATGTCCGCAGCAAAAGGAAGAAGAAGGAAATGGTAGGGCCACTGCGTGGAGAAGATGGCAAAATGCTAACAGGAGATAGAGAAAAGGCAGAATTACTCAAGACCTTCTTTGCCTCAGTCTTCTCAGAAAAGGCAAAGGGTGCTCAACCTGAAGATAATGGAGCAGAGGACAGAATAGGGGAATTTCAGCACAGAATAAGTAAAGAGATAGTAGAGGAACACCTTGTTAATCTAAATGAATTTAAGTCTCCGGGACCAGATGAACTCCATCCAAGGGTACTAAAAGAACTGGCAAATGTAATATCGGAGCCATTGGCAATCATATTTGAAAACTCCTGGAGAACAGGAGAGATCCCAGCCGACTGGAGGAGGGCAAACGTTGTCCCCATCTTCAAAAAGGGGAAAAAAGAGGATCCCAACAATTATCGTCCAGTTAGTCTGACATCAGTTCTAGGAAAGATTCTGGAGCAGATCATTAAACAGAGAGTCTGTGAACATCTAGAAGGCAATGCCATAATCACAAAAAGTCAACATGGGTTTCAGAGAAACAAGTCATGCCAGACAAACCTAATCTCTTTCTTTGATAAAATTACCAGCTTGGTAGATGAAGGGAATGCTGTGGATATAGTATATCTTGATTTCAGTAAGGCCTTTGACAAGGTTTCCCATGACATTCTTGCAAACAAGCTTGTAAAATGTGGGCTAGACAAAGGAACTGTTAAATGGATCTGTAATTGGTTGACCGGCCGAACCCAAAGGGTGCTCAACAATGGCTCCTTTTCATCCTGGAGGGAAGTGACCAGTGGGGTCCCACAGGGCTCTGTCCTGGGCCCAGGGCTATTCAACATCTTTATCAATGACCTGGATGACAGAATTGGGAGCATACTTATCAAATTTGCAGATGACACCAAATTAGGGGGAATAGCTAATACCCCAGAGGACAGGATCAAGATCCAAAATGATCTGAATAGACTAGAAAGCTGGGCCAAAACTAACAAAATGAAATTCAACACAGAGAAATGTAAGGTACTGCACTTAGGGCGGAAAAATAAAATGCACAGATATAGGATCATGGGGGACACCTGACTGAATGAAAATACATGGGAAAGGGATCTAGTAGTCCAAGTAGACCACAAGTTGAACATGAGTGAACAGTGCGATGCGGCAGCTAAAAAGGCCAATGCTATTTTAGGCTGCATCAATAGAAGTATAGTGTCTAGATCAAGAGAAGTAATAGTGCCACTGTATTCTGCTTTGGTCAGGCCCCACCTGGAATATTGTGTCCAGTTCTGGGCGCCACAATTCAGAAAGGACATTGAGAAACTGGAGCCATGTGTCCAAAGGAGGGCGACAAAAATGGTGAAGGGTCTGGAAACCATGAAGCCCTATGAGGAGAGACTTAGGGAGCTGGGGATGTTTAGCCTGGAGAAGAGAAGGTTAAGAGGTGATATGATAGCCCTGTTTAAATATTTGAAAGGATGTCATATTGAAGAGGGAGCAAGCTTGTTTTCTGCTGCTCCAGAGAACAGGACCCGGAACAATGGATGCAAGCTACAGGAAAAGAGATTCCACCTCAACGTTAGGAGGAACTTCCTGACAGTAAGGGCTGTTCGGCAGTGGAATGCACTTCCTCGGAAGGTGATAGAGTCTCCTTCCTTGGAGGTCTTTAAACAGAGGCTGGATGGCCATCTGTCAGGGATGCTTTGATTTGGATTTCCTGCATGGCAGGGGGTTGGACTGGATCAGGGCCCTAGTGGTCTCTTCCAACTCTATGATTCTATGATTCTATGATTCTATGACCCTGCTGAGGAGAAAAGGCTCTTGAGTGCGCACAGACAGACAACCAGCAAGAGATGACACTGAACGGATGCCCACTTGTCAATTCATAAGGGCCTGTGTGACACAGAACTCCATTTGGGGCTTGAATCTGCCATGGAAGTGGCAGGGCAATGAAAGACATCCACTGCCTGACATGAAACACCGTGTACTTGAACAGTTGGAAAACACACATCTACAGTTTGCTCCCTTGAAAAGGGTGAGTCACAAGTTCAGCCCAGTTGTGGGAACTCTCTCTGCGTGTGTATGTGTATATGCACATGTGTGAGGGGGAATAAGGCAACAGGTAAAGCTTGCGCATATCATCTTGCGTAAGGTGTCAATGCGTAAAAGAACGATATGAAGCAGAAGTTAAAGGTGCTGGGGTACTGGTTCCACCCAATATCAAACCAAAACCTTGAGAGAGTGGGGAGACACTTGGTGGGACATAAAATGGGCTGGATTGTGCAGCGGGAGAGCGTTTAGACTTTGCTTAGTGATGAAGCAGCATCCCAGCCCGAGTTGATGGGGTCCAGTGTCCGCTCTCTGACAACGGCAGAACTGAGCCCTTATAAATATAATAGAGAAAAGAAAGCAGAAAGCAGGAATAATGGCATTAGATATTTATAAAGCTTTTGATTGTGTGGAATGGCCAGAATTAAAAATAACGTTAAAGAAATTAGGTATGGGAGAAAAGTTTAGAGGATTGATAGATCAGTTATATTTAAATAATACAGCAGTGGTAACAATAAATGATGGAATAACAGAACAAATTTCAATTTCTAGAGGAACAAGGCAAGGATGCCCTCTTTCCTCGGTTTTATTTGCAATAATTATTGAAATATTAGCAAATATTATTAGGGAGGATAAAAATCTGGAAGGAATTGGGATGAGAAAATTGAATAAGATAAGTTTATTTGCAGATGATACTCTATTAACAATTAGAGACCCCTTGGAAAAAATGAACAATATGAAAAACCATTTAAAGGAGTTTGGACAAATGACAGGACTAAGAGTCAATTGGAATAAATCAGAGCTAATGTTGTTCAATTATCCAAAAACGGAAGAACAGGAATTTGTAAAGGATGGAAAGATAGATATAAAGGTAAAAGATACAATTAAATATCTAGGAATAAAAATTACAAAAAATCTACACAAATTAGAGGATCAGAACTATAAAAAATTAAGAATAGAAATTAAAAGGAAATTAGAAGAATATAAAAATATAAAATTATCATGGTTCGGTAGAATCGCATTAATAAAAATGAAAATTCTGCCTAAGATTAATTTTTTGTTTAGGATGTTGCCAATACAAATATCAGAGGTTGAAATTAAAAATTGGCAAGTATTAGTGAATAACTATTGTAATGGGAATAAAAAAGCAAGGATTAATAAAAGATATTGGTATAAACCCCAAAAAGAAGGAGGTTTGGGTCTCCCAAATTTAAAATTGTACTATAATGCAAACCAAATAAGATATATTATAGATGGAATCATAGAGAAAGGGGAATTAGATTGGTTAGAGATGGAAATGAATAGAGGAAAAATTGGAAAATATATTTTTTAAAGAACTTACTATGAAAGAAATGAAGGAAATAGAAAACCCCTTTTTAAAGAATATATTAGAAATTTGGAAAAAAAATAAAGAAAAACTAATGCCAGCTATTTCACCTTTAACACCAGTTATAACGCTAAAAAATTTTCCAGTAAATTTAAAGGAAGAAGTAGGGAAATTAGTAAAAGGTCAAGAAATATATAGGATAAGAGAATGGATGAAGACTATGAGGGAGAAAGGGAAAATAAAGGAGAAATTGCAAGGATCAAAATTAACTTGGTATCATTGTATTCAATTGGAACAATGGATAAAGAAGTATGAGAAAAATATAGGAGAGATTAGAGAATACACAAAATTTGAACAGTTGATTAGGCAAAGAGAAAGTATAGAGGCAAATGAAACTTTGAAAGGGGTCACAAGTGAAATATATAAATTATTATTAAAATATAATGAGAAAGAAGATTATTTAAAGACAACATGGGAGGATGATTTAGTACAAAAAATAAATGACCACGAATGGGGGGAAATTTGGAATCAACGGCATTTAAAATTTTATTCTATACGAATAAAAGAGAACTACTACAAAATAATTTGGAAATGGTATTTAATGCCTGTAAGGTTAAGTCATATAAATAAGAATTATTCAAGGCTATGTTGGAGAGGGTGTCAAGAGATAGGCACTTATAGGCATATGTGGTGCGGTTGCAGAACCGTAAGGAGATTCTGGCAAATGGTATTTGAGGAGATAAAAGAAATAACAAAAATTGATTTAGAATTTAGTCCAAAGATAGCGTTATTATCTTTATATGATAAAATTAACTGCACCCAAGTTATAAAGGATCTAATTACAAATTTATTAACAGCGGCGAGATTAATGATAGCAAAAAAGTGGAAAGACCAGGGAGATTTACAAATGCAAGATTGGTATAGAGAGATTTGGCAAATAGCAATTAATGATAAGTTAACTAGTGAAATTAAGTTTAGAAGAGGAATAATCAAGAGAAATGATTTCGAAGCAATATGGGAAACATTTGTACAAAAAGTTTTAGGAAAAGAAGGAGGTGTTTTACCACCAGAGGAAGAGTTACAATTCTGGAGATAGAGTAATAAGAAGACATTAGGCTCAGGGGATGGGGAGCACTTAGAGTAATAAGAAGACAGGCTCAGGGGATGGGGAGCACTTAGAGTAATAAGAAGACATTAGGCTCAGGGGATGGGGAGCACTTAGAGTAATAAGAAGACAGGCTCAGGGGATGGGGAGCACTTGGGGGAAGGGGGGAATCATGAAAAATATATGATGAAAAGAAATATGAATTAAAGTTAGATAAAGTAGTAAAGAATCGAATATAAAGGGATATATTATTTGTATGGGGAATATAATGTAAAAGTCTTTTTTATATATTATTCTAAGGTGAATTTAATCAATATTTTATCAATTTATTATAATAACATGTAACAATTTCATTCTACCAATAAAATAATTAAAAAAAAAAAGAACTGAGCCCTTAAACAGCCCAGGCTATGCTAGCCAGCAATCCAGTACCCCAAGGCTGGCTGTGGGGCCCTTGGACATGCCCTGCACAGCCCCAGGGCAAGACCAACGGAAGATGGGCCCACAAGGCTGATACAAAGACCCTCCATCTCCCTCCCAGCTATAAGTACTGAGGACTCAGGTAAGCAGCAGGAAAGTTCACTCCTCTGGACCATTCTCAACCTTCCTATATTTTCCTAGCTTCAAGTTGCTAAAAACATCTAAGTTACTAAAGGGGACGTTTCCCCCAGACAGTCCAAGCTTCCCTTGAATTCAGAGAGTCAAGACACACAGAGATCAGATGAAGAAGCCTTGCTAATCTTAAGAAAACATCCCAGTTTTCCCTTCACAATACTCTACAGCAAAAGAGTGCCATAAAAAGGAAGACCCCTCCTCTTTTACACTTTATAGAGGTATTCGCACATTTTTAGACAAGGAAAGCTGAATTGCATAAGACAAGGTTTCTGGAACATACTCTCAAAACATTGCTGATAAAATGCCTTTAAGCCGATGCAAATCTAGGTTGCATCAACAGAAGTATAGTGTCTAGATCAAGAGAAATCATAGTACCACTCTATTCTGCTTTGGTCAGGCCACACCTGAAATAATACTGTGTCCAGTTCTGGGCAAAACATTCAAAAAGGACACTGAGAAACTGGAGCCCTGTGTCCAAATGGCGAAGGGTCTGGAAACCCCCCGGGCCCTATGCGAAGCAGCTGAGGGTGCTGGGTATGTTTCGCCTGGAGAAGAGACGTTCAAGAAGTGTTATGAAAGCCCTGTTTAAATATCTGAAGGGATGTCACACTGAGGAGGGAGCAAGCTACAGGAAGAGATTGCACCTCAGTATTAGGAAGAGCTTTCTGACAGTAAGGGCTGTTCGACAGTGGAACACACTCCTTCCTTGGAGATTTTGGTGGAGTCTCCTTCTTTGGAGACCTTTCAACAGAGACTGGATGGCCATCTGTCGCAAGGAAGACTTTGATTTGGAGTTCCTCTGTGGCAGAAGGGGGTTGGACTGGATCAGGGCCCTTGGAGTCTCTTCCAACTCTAGGGTTCTATGATTCCATGATCCTGTATACCAGGAACATATAATCAAAGCATCCCCAACAGATGTCCATCCAGCCTCTGTAGGTCCCTTTCAACTCTATGATCCTCTATAACCCTATGATTCTATCTACCTGGTGGAAGAGGCCTAATTCACTATCGACACCCCTTGCTTGAAGGGACCCCAGTGGCCATCCAGTCCAACCTTCTTTGGCCACGCAGGCTCTCGCCATCAAAGCCCTCCTTGTGACAGATGGCTATCCAGCTTCTGTTTAAAAACCTCCAAAGGAGACTCCATTACTTCACTGAGGAAGTGTGTTCCACTGTTGAACAGCTCTTACTGTCAGGAAGTTCTTCCTAATGTTCACAGCCCCCTGCCCCCAATTACTTCCACCACAGTGATCACTTGTGTGCAGAACACACAATACACCACAGAGAGAGAAAGTTCCCATAACTGCAACCAAGAGTTCTTGGTACCTGGAGCAGGTCCGTGGCTTTGTGCTGGAATTTGTCTGCCAAGTGGTCCATCAGGCGACTACGGGCAAGGTCTGCCCGGCTATAGAAGGCCAGTTCAGGTTGGCAGAGCAGGTGGAGGGTCTGAGAAGCTTCCCCCAGCACCTCTGCGTCGGTGTGCTTGTCCACCACTTCCCACAGCTGAGCCAGCAGCAGCTCTAAGTACTTGGTGGCAAAAAGAGAGCAGGAATGAGTGAGAACCCATAGCAGCCTTGCTTGCATTTACTGCTCCTGGCCTTTCCTGCCCTCCCCTGTGGCTGCAGCTCTCAGGAACAGCCAAGGCCAAATAGGACTGGACCCCGTGGAGGAGCCCATGCGTCCCCTACCTTCTCCAGGCGGCCAGTGCTGTAAAGGGCCAGGTCAAGGTAGCGCGGAGCCTCCAGCAGAGGAACCACCTTCTCCGCGTCGGCTGAGAACTGCAAAGAGGCAGGGAAGGCAGACCCTGAGGCTCCCAAGGGAACGTGACCGCATGGCCTCTGCCCAAAGGGGCCTGCCCTGCAAACCCAGAGCTCAGAGGTGTGACAGGAAAAGTCCACTGAAACCAGTCTTGCCAATTTCCGGGGATTTCCCCGGAATCTGGGGAATTTAATTAATTTCTTTCCGGGGATTCTGACTGAATAATAATAATAAATATTGGGGAATTCCGGGGATTTTGGTAAAACATTCCGGGGGATATCTTCAAGTCCTGTTGGCAACACTGACTGAAACAGAAGGGCACCCCCACCCCATGCGCTGTGTGCTTCTCAAAAGGGTGGATGGAGTATGCTTCACCTTAGTGAGCAGGTGAGGCAGCAGCGGGATGAGATGCCGGGTGAGCTTCAGGCGGTCCTCAGCTTGCATTTTGCGCTCCCGGGCAGAGAATACCTGGCAGAGCATAAGGGGGAGAAGGGGAGAAAGAGATGGTTCTGGTGCCGTGACAGTGGGCAGGCTGGGCTCATCTCAGCCAGCCAGACCCCCACTCCCCAGCCCTCCAGATACCTTCTTTCCAGAGAACCTGCCGACAGGGGGATGCCCCTCTGTGGCCTGGCGCATGCTGGCCACCAGGATCATAATGAGGGCACTCTCTTGCCGGTCACCCAAGCCTGCCAACACAGGAAGAGATCAGCCAGGGAGTAAAAAGGCCCATCAGCCACTCCTTGGCAAGGTCCTGCCAAGGTTCTGGGGGGGGAGGCAATTTATTTGGGTTGGGGGCTATGCCAACCACCTTGCGACCCCTCAGAGGCTGCTCTATCGCCCTCCATGGTCATCACAGCACAGACCCTCTTCTTGCTCCACTGAGTCTGGCAAGCCGAGAGCAGAGCAGCCTCAGCCAAGTTCTCTCCCAAGATGGAGAGGTTGCAGGGCACCTTTTTTGAGGCAGCCAGGTGTGGGTCAGCACATGCTGCCCCCAGGAAGCAAGGTGGTCCTGAGTAATAATAATAATAATAATACATAAAATATTTATTTATATCCCGCCTCTTCCACTTTGAGGATTGAGGGGGTAACAGCAGTCCTCTAAGCTGGGGTTCCTCCTGCCCCAGTCTTTATTGTAGCCAGGCTGAAATTTTTCTGCAGAGCAAGTTCATTATATCCCCAGCTGCGAACCTCGCCAAAGCCCCCCTTTCTGCTTCTGGATGCTCTCTACCTGTCTGTGTGCAGGGTCCCCCCCTCCATCGATCCTCACCTTCCACGGACGGCTCTTCCAACAGCAGCCCAGTCAGCACCTGCCAGTCCTTCAGGAGAGGAGCTGCGCAGTCCCACAGGCTGTCCACCAAATAGGCCGCGTGGTCATGGAACTGGGTCAGGAAGGAGAGCAGAAGTGGCAGCCGCCAAAGTCACCCTCACATGGAAGAGACAGCCACCAAGGCCACCTTCACTCCAGGTGTTGGCGCTGCTGAGAAACGGCAAGCTCCCCTCCCAAAGCAGTTTAAGATTTCTGAATGGTCCACAGCAAGTGAAGAGCAAATACAGATGTTCTGGGCACAGGGCTTAATAAACAGAGATGCAAGTAGGATAAAACAGTAGCTAAAAAAGGAAGACAGACAAACACTCAAGCAAGTCCAGGCAGCTGTTCTGTAACCAAGGCCACGAAGAGCCTGGCAACTTGGTGGCCTGAGAAAAGAGCACTGAAGGCAGTCTACTGAGCTAGTCCATGGCTTAAGGGAAAAGGTGATTCTGAGGAACAAAGGGTCACAAAACTCTTACATAAGCATTAAGAACCTAGCTGTCTCTAAACATATTCAACAGGATCTTCTAGCCCCTTTGAAACTAAGTGAGCGCCAAAACACATGGCACAAAAAATCCAGTTTGAGACCACTTTAACTGTCCAGGCTCAATGCTAGGGAATCCTGGGAACTGCAGTTTGGTGGAACATTTAGCCTTTTCCGTCAGAAAGCGCTGGTGTCACAATAAACCACAGTTCCCAGAATTCCATAGCGCTGAGCCACGGCAGTTAAAGCCGTCTCAAACTGGACTATTTCTGCAGTTAGTTTTGGACCTCGGAGAAAGAAGTCTGCAGCATAAGCTCACATAACTAGATGTAATTCTACCAAAGCTTACACCACAAACTCTCAGTCAGTCCCAAAGGTGCGACTAGTCTGTGGCTGCCTTTGTATTCGATTGAAACAGTACATTTTGGGTAAGAACCTGTTTTCTTAGATACAGTCCGTCCTCGCCTTACGCGGGGGATCCGTTCCGGATCCCTCCCGTAAGGCGAATTCCGCCTATGCCCGAGCCCCATTGGAAACAATGGGGCTTGTGTGTGGCGGTGCGGGTGCGCATGAGGCGCAATGGGCGCACGCACCCATTCAATTGAATGGGACGCGCCGCCCCTTCCGCCCCGCGGCTTGAGCGTGTATGCTCAAGGCCGCGTATGGTGGCGCGCTGTACAGTATAATTCAGAAAAAAATCTAATTTGACTCACAATTTTAATTTCATTCAAATTCTTGAGTTAAGATGGAGGTGTTAAGAGCTCGGCTTGACACAATAATTTATGTAGGGAGATCAAGTATTCTTTCAAAGACACCCTTCACTGCTGTGAGAGCAACTGGAAGAATTTTAGGCTGCATCTGCACTACAGAAATAATCTGTAACTTCCATGGCTCAATGCTATGGGATTCTGGGAACCGTAGTTTGTTGTGGCACCAGAAGTCTCTGACAGAGGATAAATGTCCCACAAAACCAAAAATCCCAGAATTCCATAGCATTGAGGCATGACAGGGAGGGGAGCACAGCAACCTTTCTGTCAAGAGGAGCCCTAAACCTGTCAGCTGAACAGCCTCTTCAGAGCCAGAAACCTGGAACTGCCAGAGAGAGAGAAAAGCCTCCAAGAACAAGACCTAAGGCCCTGAACGCTTAATTATTCCTTCTTCCTAAGGATATACCGTTTTAAACCCATAGTGGGAGAATTCAAAGCGTTAGTCTGTAGAATCAGTATGTAGAGATCTTGTAGCTCCTTTGAGACTCCCTGAAAGAAAGAAGTTGGCAGCATGAGGAGCTTTCCTAGACTTAAGTCTTTTGGTGATCTGAGCATCTGAGGAAGTAGACTTAAGTTTAGGAAAGCTCATGGTGCCAACTTCTTTCTTTCAGTGAGTCTCAAAGGTGCTATAAGTTCTCTCTACATAATGTTTTAAACGCAATGTGTCTTATTTTTATGCTGTGTTTTAATCAGAATACAGTATTAAAAATAACAAACAGATATCCAGGATTTCACCACTGCCCCATTCATTCAAACCCACAAAAAACTATGGATGCTGGCAGTGAAAGCCTTCGACTTCACACTCGAGCAACGGCTTGGTGCCCCCAACAACAGCGGATTTGCGACAAGGCCGCCAGCTCACCTCACTTTCGATGAAGAAGCAAAGCAGTGACCGAAAGAAGGCACTAGCAGCCTGGCGGTGCTCCTCGGCCTCCCCTCCTTGGGCGCACTCTGCAGGCGCCAGCAACCTGAGGGTCCGGAAGGGAGAGTCAGAGGAGGCAGAGAGAAGGGTAGCTGGGAGCCAGAAGGGGGCTGGGTTTTGGGGTTCGGACAGCACTCACTTCCTGTACAAGAATTCCCCTGCGGCAGCGGCTAATGGGCGGCTGGAAGCGTAGACCAGCGGGAAGATGCTTTCACAGTCTGAGTCTGTCAGTACATCTTCCATGTTCCTGCACAGATGGCCAGATGTCAGAAAGCCATCACTACTGGTGAGCGAGGGAAGGTTACCACGCTAGAGGGGCCCCCAAGCAGATGCTTCTACTCCACCAGTGGCTATGGGACAGAAAATGGTGTCACCCCAGTGCCAGCTGAGCCTTCCCACTACTGTCCTGAGGTGCCACTCACTGAAGGATAAGGGTGAGCAGCCTGACCGCTTCCACCGCCACCTGTGGCTCCTTGTCCAGCACCATGGACACCATCCGCTCCTGCAAGGAACAACAAGGGTGACAGCTGAGGGGCACCGATACTCCCACCCATGGCCCCTGCCTGAGCATATGGATGCCAGGCACAGGTGTAAGCAGTCATGGCACCTTCAAATAAAAGAAGCATCCTCCTTCCACTTGGCTCTGCCTGTTCACTCAGGTCATCTGGGGAAGCCCTGTGGCCTCACACTCCTCACCTGCGTCCACTGGGCCCTTGGGGGCCACAACTCACAGGGCTTCTTGGCCTACGCTTGGTGATAATTGTCCCACATCCGGCTATTAATTGGGTGGCTGCCTTGAATGCTGCTCTTGCCAGTTGGCTCCTGAGGCTTTTAGCCACTGCTTTTCAGCATCTCTATCTGATAAGAGTGCTGTATTTTTACAGACACTTATTGTTAACATTTCATTGCTTATGTGACCTTCCTCAAATGTTTTCCTCTGGAATTGGAAAAGTAGAACAAAAATCTATACGCCCCCTTTTGCCTCCACGCCGGACCACCGCCGTCGCTGCCGCTGCCAGGACTGCGTCTTTTGCCGGGCGGCCTCCTCCCGGGGTGTCGGAGGTGCGCATCTGCGCACCGCCCCGGGAGCGCCGCCCACGGACTAAGGAGCACCCCAGCGGGACTCTTTTTAGACCTGGGCACTCACTGGCTTTGGCGTTTGGCGGCCAGTTTTGGTGCGTGGCGCCCTTTAAGGAACACCTGGGGGGAAGCCAGGGAGGAGCCCTGCCAGGTGAGAGCGGCGGGGATAAAGCCGGGAAACCGGGCCCTTCCTGGCACGCCCCATTTTGCCTCCACGCCGGACCACCGCCGTCACTGCCGCTGCCAGGACTGCGTCTTTTGCCGGGCGGCCTCCTCCCGGGGTGTCGGAGGTGCGCATCTGTGCACCGCCCCGGGAGCGCCGCCCACGGACTAAGGAGCACCGCTGCTGCGCACCTGCGCAGTTGCGCAGCTTTTATTGGTGTGGGAGGCTTGGATTGGCCCTGGGAGCAGAGGATGCCTGTAGTGGCTAACCTCTGCTCCTTTAGTAGCCATAGAGGGGTGGGGGGAGGATAGGGATGCGGGGGATGCCTGGGCCGGGGATAACACCTTGGTGGGCGGAGCTCCAATTGAGGTTGTGTGGGGCAGGGGGAGGTATGGCGGTGGGAGAAGGGACTTGCGTTCCAGGGGAAGGCGTGATAGATGCATCATATCTATCTCGCCTTCCTGTCCCCCTCCCAACCTGAAGGACCTGAGGGTCTCTCCAACCGTGCCACAAACCCTGTCGCTGTTCCTGTGCAATGCCAGGTCTCTTAACAACAAGACCCACATCCTCCAGGATCTGTTGGAGGACTCTAAGTGTGACCTGGCTTGCATTACTGAGACCTGGCTGGGGCCTGAAGGGGACGCTGTGTGGGCTCAGGCCCTGCCTGCTGGGTACTCGGTGAAGGACCAGCGCAGGTTAGGTGGGCGGGGGGGGGAGTGGCCTTGGTACATAGGAACACCGTGCCCCTCTCCAGGAACCACATCCGACAGACCTCCTATATCGAGTGTATTTACCTGACCCTAAAAGCTAGGGACAGTCTAGGGATTCTGTTAGTGTATCGGCCACCCCGTGCATTAGCGGACTCCCTTAACGAGCTGACACAGCTGGTCGTTGAGCTGATGCTGGAGACACCCAGGCTTCTTGTCCTGGGTGACTTCAACATCTCCCTCACGGCCAGCCATGTTCCATCTGGTGCGGCTCGGGAATTCATGGAGACCATGGCGGCCATGGGCCTGTCCCAGCTGATACAGGGTCCTACGCACTGTGCGGGTAATACTCTCGATTTGGTCTTCTGTTCGGAGGCGGAGAATCCGTGGGTGGAAATAGTTAATGTTTCCCCCCTGTCATGGACGGATCATTTCCTGGTAGAGGTGAAACTCAAGGCCTCTACCCAGATCCCCCCTGGGGGTGGTGGACCTGTTAGGATGGTCCACCCTCGAAGGCTGATGGAACCTGAGAGGTTCCAAAAAGCCTTAGAGGGGCTCACGGTTGGAAATGACGGCGACTCTGTTGATGCCCTCACAGGTATTTGGAATACCGGACTTTCTAGGGCTATACACAGGATCGCTCCCAAGCGCCCTCTCAGGCCCGCTTCCAAACGTAAGCCCTGGTACACGGAAGATCTCCGGGCAAGGAAGCGAGCTCTGCGACGGCTAGAGTACCGTTGGCGGAAACACCTTCGCTTAGACGATAAGACTCTCCTAGACCAACTGTTAAGGGACTACGGAGAGGCAATACGAGCAACAAAGAATTCGTTCTATGGTGCTCGTATTGCGTCCGCTGAGTCGCGTCCGGCAGAGTTGTTCAGGGTGGTTAGGGAGCTAACTCAGCTCCCTCCTGCCCTGAACCAGATCCTTGAACCTTCTAAGGCCTGCTGTGACTTGTTTAACGACTTTTTTGCGGATAAAACTTCTCGTATAAGCGAAAGTCTGAACGCCGACATTAGTGCAGAACCTAGGGTAGAAGTGTCGAGAGCCTCCGTGAACAATGTTAAACTGGATCACTTTGAGTCGGTGAGTACCGAGGATGTGGACAAGATCCTCGGAAGTGTTCGGAAAACAACCTGCTCTCTTGACCCCTGTCCCTCGTGGTTAGCGGCCCAGGGGGGACCGGTGGTAACATCATTGTTACGCCGGATAATTAATTCATCTTTGAGGGATGGGCTATTTCCATCGGATCTTAAATTGGCCATTGTAAAACCAATCCTAAAAAAGCCCTCCCTCGACCCCCTGGTACATAATAATTACCGGCCTGTCTCGCTGCTACCATTTTTGGGAAAGGTGATCGAGAGGGCGGTTGCAGTCCAGCTTCAGGCGGTCTTGGAGGAAACGGATTATCTGGACCCATTTCAAACTGGCTTCCGGGCGGGTTACGGGGTTGAGATGGCCATGGTCTCCTTGGTCGATGATCTCCGTCTGAGCATCGACGGGGAAAGCGTGTCCCTGCTGGTGCTCTTGGACATCTCAGCGGCTTTCGATACCATAGACCATGGTATCCTTCTGGGGCGCCTGGCAGAGGTGGGAATCGGGTGCACTGCGCTCCAGTGGTTCTGGTCCTACCTCTGGGAGGTCCCAGATGGTGCAGCTGGGAGACGTGTGCTCCGACGAGAGGGCCCTTAAAACTGGGGTCCCTCAAGGAGCCATTCTGTCTCCCATGCTATTTAACATTTACATGAAACCGCTGGGAGAGATCATCCGGAGACATGGGGCGCGGGGTTATCAGTACGCTGACAACACCCAAATTATTTTCTCTATGTCTCCGACTGATGCAGTGACTGGGGATGGTGTCTCTCCGCTCGTGGCCTGTCTAGAGTCAGTAATGGGCTGGATGAGGGAAAACCGACTCAAGCTGAATCCAGAGAAAACGGAGGTACTAGTGATAGGTTCTCCTGGTCCAGGAATGGCGGTGGTTCCACCTGTCCTGAACGGGGTCACGCTCCCTGTGAAGGACTCCGTGCGCAGTCTGGGGGTGCTTCTTGACTCGTCGCTTCACCTGACAGCTCAGGTGAATGCGACGGTCAAGAACACCTGTCACCAGCTTCGGCTGATTTGCCAGCTGCGCCCATACCTGGCCCAGAGGGACCTAGAAATTGTTGTACATGCTCTGGTAACTTCGAGACTGGATTTCTGCAATGTACTCTACATGGGGCAACCCTTATACCAAACTCGGAAGCTGCAAATGGTGCAGAACATGGCAGCCCGGCTGGTCACTGGCGCTCCCAGGACCAGCCATATAACACCGGTTTTAAAAGATCTCCATTGGCTGCCCATTCGCTTCCGAGCTCAATATAAGGTGTTGGTAATTACCTATAAAGCCCTAAATGGCTTGGGCCCAGGATACCTAAAGGACCGCCTCTCCCTGTACATTCCGCCTCGCACCCTCAGAACGTCTGGGCAGCAGCTACTGAAGGTGCCTGGGGCTAGGTTGGTCTCCACCACTCGGAGGACGTTTTCCATAGCTGCCCCAGCCCTTTGGAATGCGCTGCCCACAGAGCTCCGCTCGTCTACTACCCTGGCCCAATTTAGGAAGGATCTCAAAACCTTCCTATTCCAACAGGCATTCCCCGAATAAATATCCTGTGGGCCTCCCTCCTCTTCCGTGGCCAAGAGGTTGGGCTATGGGACTTTTTTGCTTGTTGGCTGATTTTAATTATGTATTCGTGTATTTTTATGGAATGTATTTTAATTTGTTGTAAGCCGCCCTGATCGTAGGAAGGGCGGCATATAAATAAAAATTTTATTATTTATTATTATTATACTAGATAAATCATGGAGAAAGGAATCTGACTCCTACCGAGTTGCATGAAAGCAAAACATGGGGAAAGCAACGAAGAATGGTTTTTTAAAAAAACCCTCAATCAATCAATTGATCAAGAAAGAAGATGATTACAACAGGGTTTGCAATGAAACGAACAGCACAAGGCAGTATCCAAGTGACTCAAGCAAGCAAGAGGAAGGGAAGGCACAGCTCAGGCAAGATGGACGAAGCAACCCCAAAGGATTTCCCTGCCCCAAGAGGGAGAAGGACAGGTTGCTTACCTGTAACAGTATTTCTTCGAGTGGTCATCTGCGAATACATACAAATGGGTTTCACTGCGCCTGCGCAGTGCTGTTCGGAACCTACTGGAATCACTGGGCAGAGTTTACTCTGCAACATATTGAAACTTTTTGGCGGTAACTCCGCCCACCCGTTATAAGGCCCCTGCCTTCCCGCTCTTTTCCCCAGTTCCGCAATTTTTCCGCCAAGCAGGCGAAGGAAGAGAGCCAATGAGAGCAGGACACTGAGGGGATGGACGGGTGGGATTTGTATGTATTCGCAGATGACCACTCGAAGAAATACTGTTACAGGTAAGCAACCTGTCCTTCTTCTTCGTGGTCTCTGCGAATCATACAAATGGGTTTAGACTGACAAGCTTAGGTATGTGGCGGAGGGAGTGTCCTGAGACCAAAGCTATGGTAAACCAAAGGTATATTTATTACAAATAAACACCTTGAACCATAAAGAGTCAGTCTTTTGTTCATGCACAGATAAAATAGCAATAAGTTTGCTGAACCTGAGAAGGGAACAGAGGTCATGCAAGACCGATCCCATAAGACTTGTGCAAATCAACATTCAACAGTATAAACAGTGTAAACTGTATAACACAAATATATCAGTAGTGCAATCAATGCAACCCCGAGACCAACACAGCCCTCCCGAAAGCTGCGTCTCGGATGGCCCTGGTGTCCAACCTGTAATGCTTAATAAAGGTGAGGGGTTGGGACCAGACAGCAGCCTTACAGACATCCTCCAAAGGAATCCCAGACAGGAATGCTGAGGATGCCGCCACAGCTCTTGTGGAATGTGACCGAACCCTGCCAGGGAGAGGTTTGCCCAGCAGTTCATAGCAGAGGTGGATGGTACTAGCCACCCATTTGGAGAACCTCTGCGTAGACACGGGCAACCCCTTCTTCGGTTCCGAGTAGCATTGAAAGAGTCTCTCGGACCGGCTGGAGGCAGCAGTTCTGTCCAGGTAAAACGCCAGCGCCCTCCTGACATCAAGGGAGTGCAGGCGTCGCTCCTCATCCGACGTCGGATCGGATGCTAGAGTGGGCAACACAATGTCCTGGCACATGTGGAAAGCAGACACCACCCTCGGCAAGAAGGTGATGTCCATACGGAGGACCACCTTGTCCTTGTGGAACCTCAGGAATGGTTGGTCCCTCCGTAAGGCACAAAGTTCGCCCGCACGACGGGCAGAGGTGATGGCCACAAGGAAAGCGGTTTTCCAAGTCAACAGTCTCAAGTCCGCTGTGGCCATGGGTTCAAAGGGCTTGGATTGGAGAGCGGACAGTACCGACTCCAAACTCCAAGCCGGTGTTGGTACCGACACAGGAGGATATAGGTTGGCACAACCCTTCAAAAAGCCCTTCACCAAGGGATCCTTAAAGAAAGACACCCTCCCCCCGAACTGATATTTAGCACAAATGGCAGAAAGGTAGCCTTTGATGGATGTGAGGGACAGCCCTTCCTCCAAAAGTGCCATCAAAAACTCCAGCACCACTGGAGTGGAAACCTGTGCAGGAGACAAGCCCTTCTGGTCAAGGAAGAGGCAAAATCTCCTCCATTTCAGGGCATAAGAACGCTGGGTGGAAGGTTTTCTGGCAGCCAGGATCACCGTCCTAACCGATTCGGGCAAGGCGGTCAGGGCCGGATCTTCCAGGCCACCAGCGGCAGGCTCTCGATGTCCGGGTGGAGAATTCGTCCGTCCTGGATCGACAGCAGGTCCGGACGGGGGTCGAGGCGGAGGAAGCATCTCCCGGAGAGGTGGAGAAGGGATGCGAACCACGGTTGTCTCGGCCACCACGGGGTGATCAGGATCGCCTGCGAGCGGTCCGTTGTCATTTTGGACACCACCCTGACGATAAGAGGGAACGGAGGGAAGGCGTAGAGGAGCTCCCCCGTCCAAAGGAAAGCGAATGCGTCTCCAAGGGATCCGTCGAATCGCTTCCTGGAGCAGAACTGGGGACAGTGGCTGTTCCAGCTGGTCGCGAAGAGGTCGATCCGGGGGGTTCCCCACCGATCGAAGAGGTCGCGGACCGTCTCGGGATGGAGCCTCCACTCGTGGCATACCGATGGAGATCTGCTGAGGCGGTCTGCCAGCTCGTTGTCCTCCCCGGGAAGGTGAATCGCCTGGAGGAGGACACGTCTTTGGATGCACCAATCCCAGATGCGGAGCGTGAGGTCGAGCAGGGTCCTGGACCTGGTACCACCTTGCTTGTTGATGTAGTACATCACGGTGGTGTTGTCCGTTCTCAGGAGGACCACTCTTCCTGAGACAGCAAACTCGAATGCCCTCAAAGCCTTCTCCACTGCGAGCATCTCCAAAGCGTTGATATGGAGGAGCTTGTCTTGTGCGGACCACCTGTCCTTGACGACAAGGTCGAGCAGGTGGGCGCCCCATCCCTCCAGGGATGCATCGGTTGTCAGCGTCAGCTGTGTCTGGGGCTGATGGAAAGGCATCCCGGCGCAGACGTTGGAGCCGTCTAGCCACCATCTGAGGGAAGCGGCTATAGGTCTGGGTACCGTGAGCCACTTTGAAGGTGGGTCCTCCAACGGAAAGAAGACGGAGAGGAACCAGGATTGGAGAGGACGAAGACGCAGTCTCGCCCAGGGGGTGACGAATGTCGTCGATGCCATGTGGCCCAGGGCGACTTGGACGTCTCTGGCTTTTATCCTTCTGTGTGAGATGCACGGCCTGAGGGACGTAGCCAGGGCCTGAAACCGGTCCGGAGGAAGGAAGGCTAGGCAGTTGTCGGAGTCGAGGATGGCCCCGATGAACTTGACCTGTCTGGTCGGCGTGAAGTAGGACTTTTCCTTGTTGACCACCAGCCCGAGGGAATCGAAGAGGTGCAAGGCGAATGAGACTGCCTCGTGTAGCTCTTCCTGGGATTCGGCTGCAAACAGCCAGTCGTCCAGGTAGGGAAAAACCAAGAAGCCCCTCTGATGAAGGTATGCCACCACGGGTGCCATGCACTTCGTGAAGACTCGTGGGGCCGTGGCCAAGCCGAACGGGAGCACGTTGTAGTGGTACGAGTCGGAGCCGACAGCGAAGGCGAGGAATCTCCGGTGGGATTCTCGGATCCCGATGTGGAAATAGGCGTCCTTCAGGTCGACAGTCGCGAACCACAGGCCCTGGTGGAGGAGAGGCAGAATGGAGGCCAAGGTTACCATTCGGAAGCGACGGTAGTTCAAAAAGAAGTTCACTTGTCTCAAGTCCAGGATGGGCCTAACGCCACCATCCGCTTTAGGTACGGTGAAGTACCTGGAGAAAAAGGCCCGAGGATGTTGGTCGGGCGGCAAAGGGGAGATTGCCCCCTTACAAAGCAAGGTGCGCACTTCGTCGAGAAGGGTGTCCGAGGGGGGAGTGGACATGAAGGCTCCAGTTGGAGGGAGCTCTTGGAACTCGAGGGCATAACCCCTACGGACGATGTTAAGGACCCACGAGTCCGATGTTATAGAAGCCCAGGCGTTAACATAGGGCCTCAAGATGTCCAAAAAGAAGAGGGGTGAAGGGGAGACGAAGCGCGCTGCGTCCCTTCAGGCTCTCTTCTTCCCCTGGTCGGTATCCTGCCGGCGGGACTTGCGGTACCGAGGCGGGAAGGTGCGACGGCCAGAGGAGGAGGAAGACTGCGAAGGGAAGCGCTGTCTCTGAGAGCCTTGGTGCTGGGGCTGTCGGTCCCGGGAGAAGGTCCCTTGTGACTGACCTTGCGGCTGCCACGGGCGCTGTCGCTTCCGGAACGGAGAAGCTGGTGCTGAGGACATGCCGTGCTTCTTCGCCGCCGCCTTCATCCTGAACTTGCGGTTCAGGCGGTCGTCGGTCTCGGCGTGGAAGAGGCCGGTCCCGTCGAGCGGCATGTCCTCAATGGCCGCTCTAACCGTCGGGTTGAGGTCGGAGGCCCTGATCCACGCGTGGCGCCGAAGAGCCATGGCAGCTGACATGGACCTCCCGGAGCAGTCCGCCATGTTCCTGGAAGTGGTGATTAGCCAGCTTCCGATGGAGTGCGCCTCGTCTCTGATCTCCACCAGCTGCCTCTGGATGTCATCTGGGACGTCCGGAACCATGGGAGAGATCCGTTCCATGAGGGTTTGGATGTAGGCCCCCATGCAGGCGGTGTAGTTGGCGGCCTTGACCCCAAGAGCCGAAGCCGAGTAAGCCTTTTTTGCCAGTCCATCAATTTTCTTTGCCTCTTTGTCGACAGGGGAAGTAGCCTGCTTCGGAACGAAGCTGTGCTGGGCTCCCTCCACAATGGCCGAGTTTGGTCTGGGGTGTTCTGCCAACCAGGAGCAACTCGCCGGGGCGACCCTATAGAGGGATTGGACCTTGCGGGAGGGTGCCGATAGGGCGGCCGGAGCATCCCAGGACCTTTTCACGATGGTCTGGAGAGAAGGAAGGAGAGGAAGGCATGGCGGAGTGGGGACCCGTCCATGCACCCTACGCTCGACCGGGTCCTCTGCGTCGTCCCCCGCGGCTGCGAGCTCGATGTCAAGGGCCCGTGACATCCTGACCACGTGCTCTGTGAAGGCCCTGACGTCGTCCGACGGCGAAGACGGCCCTGGGTTGTGCATCCTCTGAGGGGAGGCCGAACCCGAGAGGACATCCTCGTCCGAGGGTGCCTCCGAAGGTGGCAGCGGTTCGTCTTCAGAATCCAGGTCGGAGGAGAGGGGGTCCGTCACCCTGACCTGGGATCTCGGGCGGGCGAAGTCCACTGACGATCGGGAGCGTCTGCGGGATGAGGACGGCGACCTCTCACGAGTACGAAGTGGAGACGGCGACCTCTCGCGTCTACGGGACGGCGATGATGACCTCTCGTAGATCGACACGGTGGGAACCGATCTGGCCGGGTCGGCTCGGTCTACGGGGTGGGGGTTCAGCCTGGTGAACTCCCTCAGGGCTCTGTCCTCCGGCACCGACATGTAGTAGCGGCGCGACTGCACGTCATAAAAGAGGTCCGGGATCCCCTGTATGTGGGCCAAGTGACCTTCATCATCGGTCGCCGGATGGGAAGGAGACCGATGAACAGGAGAGCGAGGGGCGTCACCCGTCCCGTGGATGAAGTCCAAGGCCGGGGGAGGCAGGGATGTAACCAGGGTCCCCTGGTCTACCGGCGTCGGCTCCTGGTATGGAGCTGGCAAGGCGGAGGCGCGGGCCTGTCTGGAGTGGGAGCGCTCCTTGTCCTTCGCCCTCGGCGGGTCGGTGGTGGGCCGATCCTTGGAGGGCTTGGCCTTTTTAGGGGCCGGATCACGGTCAGCCTTGTCATGGTGCCTCTTCTTCCCAGGCTTGGGAGTCTCCTCCGATGGGAAGAACGGGTTGTCCGGGAGGTCCAGGAGGACAGCAGTCGGTGTTGATGATGAAGGCCTCGGGGACCTTGCTCCTTGAACCGGTTCGGTATGCTCGCTAGGCATCGCATGCCGTGGTCCCTTGGATGCCTTGGAGGACGAAGGCGAGGCGAGATGGACCTCCGGTTTGGGAGCCTCCTTGGAACGGGGGCCCTCCGATCCCTCCTTTGGCTTGGAGGCCCGTTCGGTACCCTCAGTCCCCGATGGCTTATGGGGGCGCTTGGAGGGTTTGTCGGTGGCACTGGGCGGTTTGGAGCCACGGGCCACATCGGAGGTGGTGGAAGGAGTCCCGGCCGGGACACACACCACGCTGGGGACGGCGGCTCTCCCCGATCCCACGCTGGAGACACTTGCCCGAGAAGATGAAGCGGGGGGCGGCAGAGGCGGGACAGAAGAAGACCGCGGACCCCTTTCTTGCAATTTCCCCAGGGCAATCGCCGAAGTAAGCCGGGACTCACGGTTTTTCCGGGCCTGGGAAGAGAGGGATCTGCAGAGTGCGCAAGCCTTGGGGTCGTGACTTGGACCAAGGCAAAGCAGGCAGGTGGAGTGCGGGTCCTGAACGGGCATCTTGCCCTTGCAAATGTCGCACTTCTTGAAAGCCGCAGGCATTTCAAAGTCGCCAAGTCGATGGGAGATCCGAAAACGAGGTCAACAGTCCGAAGATCCGAAGTTACCAGGGGCGGGAGACAAAGAATGGTCAAGATACAGTCCGAGGTCAAAAACGAAAGTGATTCCAAGCAAGCAAAAGCAAGCGAAGGTTCCTCTGAAGCAGCTAGCGCGGCGGGAAAAAGGAACTGGGGAAAAGAGCGGGAAGGCAGGGGCCTTATAACGGGTGGGCGGAGTTACCGCCAAAAAGTTTCAATATGTTGCAGAGTAAACTCTGCCCAGTGATTCCAGTAGGTTCCGAACAGCACTGCGCAGGCGCAGTGAAACCCATTTGTATGATTCGCAGAGACCACGAAGAAGAAACCTGCTGTGTGCCAACTCCTCCTCTCTCCAGCGCAGGGGAAAGGACAGCTGGTTCCAATTGTGAGGGGTTCAGTTTCCACACCAGTTATAGGGATTGTCCTCATGTGAAGGGGAGGCGATCAGACACAACAACGAAGACGTCCTCCCACCCCAGTTGGGAGGCACTTCCCGAGACCAAGCCCCATCCAGCTCCCAGAGGGGCAGCATTCTCTTTCGGGCATCCTCTGCGCAACGGCTGCACCAGACAAGCACAGCCACTTGGCTGGACCAGAAGTGGGAGCAACGTGGAAAGGGTGCCCTCTCTTGACGACTGCTTCCCACATATGAAATGACGGATCTAAGTGGAGCAATGCCTCTCACCTTGAAGCGGCTGGTGAAGAACTCCATCTGGGCCGCAGTCCCCCGGCAGCAATAGAGTCCTTTCAGAGCCAGCAGGCACTTGAGACGGACCTCCCCCTGCTGCAGAGAGAAGGAAAGCAGAGGCCTGTGGGGCAGGCATCCCTCCCCACTCCCAGAAGAGGAACCAGTGGCTGAGCTGGGAAATGAGGGCTTCACCCTTTGGGCTCCCAACTTCCCCAACAGATGAGTTGCATGGAGGCTTCAGTCAAAAGGGCTTTGTTCCAATCGCTGATCACCGCAGCCAATAAGCCAGGTCCGCAGCACAGGAGCCCAAATTTCCTAAGCAAATACTCATTCCACGTCCAAATCGTTCTTGCTGCAGTGGACCAGGAGCTACTTGGCAACAACATTACAACTACAATCCAGCAAAATGGTATGGTACCCAGCAACATACTGCCATACACAGGAGAAGGAAGAGCCAATGCAGCATGTCTGTCTTGCTGCGGCCCCACTGTCTCTGAATAAGGCATGCCACAATAGACTCTCATATCTAGCAGAAGCCAAGCTGGTGCCAAAGGGATGGGGCCAGAGTCCTGCCTTTCCAGGCAGGTGAGCATGGGAAGCCTGTGAGGCCCAGTCTCACAACATCCCCCCCCCCTTGTGCCTGCTACCCACCTTGTCATGCAGGGTCCAGCCAATGTATTTGAGATAGCCGTCCGTCAGGAAGGAGGCGCTGTAATGGTGCATCCACTGGCCCATCTCTTCAATGCAAATGGCACGGATTTCAGGTACCAGGTCACTTCACAGCAAAGAGAAAACAGTGGGGAGGGATTATGAGAGAAATACCAGCTTTCCTCAGGGCAACGTTTACAACTGCAACAGCATCTCAGTATGGGCCATATGTGTTGCTTTTGGGATCCAACAAGTGTTCTTATAAATGTTTGTTGTAAAGTACCAGATATGATGCTGATGGAGTTAGAACTGAGTGGAACAGAACTGGATTGTCTTTTGTAAATCAGACAAATGGCAAACTGCCCTACCTTTGATATCTAAAATCTGCTTAGACCTAAAATGATGCTTGCTTCAGCTAAAAAAGAAAAAGCTCATGTTGCTTCAGATACATTGGACACCAGTACAACTAACAGAGGAAACCCTGTCCACTTCGACTAAATGTTGGTGATCTATGTTTACAATGGGGCAGCTCAGTGCTCACCACTTTTGGATTAGAAGTACTACAACACATCAATTTTGTATTAGAATCATAGAATAATAGAGTTGGAAGAGACCGCAAGGGCCCTGATCCAGTCCAACCCCATTCTGCCATGCAGGAAATCCAAATCAAAGCATCCCTGACAGATGGCCATCCAGCCTCCACTAAAAAACCTCCAAGGAGGGAGACTCCACTACTCTCTGAGGAAGGAGTGTGTTCCACTGTCGAAAAGCCCTTACTCTCAGGAAGTTCCTCCTAACGTTGAGCTGGAATCTCTTTTCCTGGAGCTTGCATCCATTGTTCCGGGTCCTGTTCTCTGGAGCAGCAGAAAACAAGCTTGCTCCCTCCTCAACATGACATCCCTTCAAATATTTAAACAGGGCTATCATATCACCTCTTAACCTTCTCTTCTCCAGGCTAAACATCCCTAGCTCCCTAAGGCGTTCCTCATAGGGCATGGCTTCCAGACCCTTCACCATTTTAGTTGCTCTTCTTTGGACATGCTCCAGTTTCTCCACATCCTTTTAAAATTGTGGTAGACACACATACAGTTTTAAATAACATCACTGCTATGTGCAATTTTACAGATAGATGGTGTTGCTGAAAGGTTTCTACTCCAGGGCTGGTAAGAAAAACATTAGCTACACATGAAGGTGCATTTTACAGATGTCAACTGCAAGGAAATGTATTTTGGACATGATTAGTTTATATTAATGTATACGCTCAGGCAACTCTAATATCCTATGCATGGATCTCCCTATTTTATTTTTCTATTTTAGTATTTCCGCTTTTTATAAAAGTAAGATAATGGTAAGGCCCCTTTGAACAAAACTTATTTATTGCAGTCATCAAAGAATCATAGAGTTGGAAGAGATTACAAGGGCCTGATCCAGTCCAACACCCTTCTGCCACAAAGGAAGACACAACCCAACACTCCTGACAGGTGGCCATCCAGCCTCTGCTTAAAAACCTCCAAAGGAGACTGAAGCCCGATACAGACGGACAAAAAGTGCCATCATGAGGTAAATTTATGGGCTCCATATGGGCATCCATACGCACCCAGCCCTAACAGTGGCACCCGTGCACCATCTTGCTGTGGCCCCATCCACACAGGACACATGACGATGATGAATGGGCATCTGCACACCCAAGCGGCGCTCGCCGGAAACACCATCACCAAGGTGTGTGAGCTCCATTATGGCGCTCCTAAACAGAAGCCACTGCGCGGCACTGACGCACTCTAGGCAGCTTCTTTTAGGGAGTGCGTCAGTGCTGCGCAGTGCGGTTGGTGCGGCGGCAACGAGGGGTAAAGACGGGCGACATGTATCTCCCCTGAGGCAGCAGAGTCTTCCACGGTTGAACAGCTCTAACCGTCAGGAAGTCCTTCCTAGCACTGAGGTGGAATTTTTTCCCCTGTAGCTTGAATCCATGTTCTAGCCTCTAAAGCAAAAAATAAGCTTGCTCCTTCTTCAATATGACATCCTTTCAAATAGTTAAACACAGCTTTCTCTTCTCCAGGCTAAACAAACCCAGCTCCCTAAGTCTCTTCTCATAAGGCATGGTTTCCAAACCTTTCATCTTTCCAGCTTGTCAAAATCCCTTATGAATCGTGATGCTCAGAACTGAACAAAGCATTCCAGGGGAAATCCCATCTTTCTCCCTAAATGGGATCCAAGGCAGCAAGAAATCTTGCCAAGAAACCCCATGACAAGCCTCATCAGGGTCTGCATAAGCTGAAAATGACTTGACGGCAAACAACAAGAGAGGCAAGTTATGGCTATGATCTCTCTGTACCCGGACTTTGCTCACCGGTAGCGATGAACAAAGACTCCTTTGAAGATGCCATTCATCAGACTCTCCAGCTCTTCTTGTTTCTCTTGGAACTGGGGAAATAGGAAAGGGGGCACAAGAGGTTTGAGTCCTCTGGCCAAGTACAGCACCAACAGAAGCTTAGTGGTCTTAAGTACATCGTCCAGTTGAGGCAACCCAGCAGTCAGCCCACAGGTACTGAAAAGCTTTGGGCCAAGTCCCTAATGAAAGGATCCCCCAAAACACAGCATCCACTGAGAAAAAGGATAAGAAGGTCTGGAAGCAGAGCACAGAGACACAAGAGGTCATCTTCCAGATCCTTTCTGGGCCAGAGGCTGGCCATCCAGTAAGGAAGGGTCTCAGAAGCTGCATTCCAGCCAGTGGCCCCTTGAATCCATACTGGCCTTCTCCAAACCCCCTCCACTCATCCCTAAAAATTCTGCTGAAAACTGTATTCAGACAAAAGCACTCAGAACAGCCCCAGAAAAACTCTTTTGAAGAGCCCCCAAATCCCAAAACAGCAAGGACCCCACCCCCACCCTTCTCCAAAACACCCCAAAACCACCCAGGAATGATGCAATGGCACCTCTTGCAGCTGAAAATTAGGTGGCAGGGTGTAGGGCAAATCTTCTCCATTAAACCCACTGAAGGAACTATTCCCGTCCCAAACTAGCCCCCACTTCAAAATCAAAGTTTCTGTCCCATGGCAAAATCTTCCCAGTTTGTAAACCACAAGTAACTTCCCAATTTAAAAGGCCTCGTATGCTGACTGGAGGACCAGAGATTGCCCCTTTCAGTCCAAGGACAGACAGGGAGCCATGACTTGGGACCCACCCTGGCCCCCTCCCACACTCTCCCTTCTCCACCCGAAACGTGCTGCTGATGCTTCTGCTGTCAGCCTCCAAAATGGGGGACCTCAGGGACCACAGGCAGGACTAGCGTGGCCTCCTAGAACTCTGTGCTCCTGACAGCAAACGGGGAGACAAGGTGCGAGCTGCTCCCTGGGAATTGGGTTTACAGAAAGGATCACTGAGGCCTGAGTAGCAAGGACAGAGGGAGGGAGTTCATGGGACACACACACACCTGATATAGTCCAAACAAGTCTTTACAGCAAGTAACTGAACAGAGGCCTTTAGGAAGGTAGGAAGAAGCAGGACATTTACACATGCTTATTTATTACTTATAACTTTACACATTATTGATAGCCGCATTACATCTAGGACTCCCACAAGATGTGCCTTACATCTTGACCAAGAGCCAAGACCATCTCTGCCTCCGAGCCTATAGTCTAAGAAGATGTACCGCAAAAGGAAGGGAAATGATGGCAAAGAAACTCTCGCACACAGGTCCTGAATGTGAGGAGGTTCTTCAGCCTGCTGCTTGGCAGGCCAGCCTTTGAGTCAAGGACCCCATTGGTTATGCAGAGGGGTGCTAGGTAAGGGAAAAGCAGGACAGATGTTTGAAACATCTGCCCCATCCTTCAAAATCAAGGCTATGCACCCAGCCCACCCTCTGGTCTGTTAGTCCTGCTGCTGCTGTGGCTGAATGCCAGGCCAGGCCAGAATAATGCCACTATCACCCTCGGTCTGGATGTGGGCAAAGGGACTGACCTGATATGTAAAGCCTAGACTTGGTTGGCTGAAACTGGAGGAGTGAATCTGTCCCAGCTTGGGCCACCTGGGTGCTTACTGCAACACCAAACTAGACTGGAGGTTATTGGGAAGGTGCTGCCATCACCCATAATGATTTCATCTTATTCACGAGGAAACACATTCATCCCAGCACCAGCTCTGAAGGTTTGTATATTACACTAGGTAAAAGGCAGAATGGGGCAAACGCTGCCAGTGTACTGCTCAACCTCTGCCCAGCAGCCTCTCTGCCTGAGCTGAGCTGACTGAAGCAACTTCAAATGCAGTGCTGAAGTATCCCAGGACAGTGGTTCTATGGGACTGCATCCTCCATGCTGAGGCTGTCTGGACAGGTCTGGCTCAGGACGTCACAGCTACCATGGCAGACGCCATGTGGCAGAACACATCTGACACCTGTTTTTTGCTTTAAGGGGAATGAGGAACCATTTGGGCTGGTGAGTCCATAATCCCAGCATCATGGACAGATCACTTCTTTCTGAAGTTGGTAGAGGACCCTCCTTGTAGGGGTGGGCTTCAGTCTCACTATGGAAAAGGCCATCCATACAATCGCTCCTAAGCGCCCAGTCTAGTGTTGTGGAGCCAATAACTCACTTTCGTTTGCAGAAGGCCTAAAGGCAGCAAAGCAGGTGGGATGAAGGCCAGAGCATAGGTCACAGAGCCGACACAACAGAACGCTGGTAAAGACTTGTTACTGTGCCAATTATGCAGCAAGGAAAGAAATCTCACAATGCCTTGATTGATATCCTCAATGCGCTGCCCAGCTGTTACTCCAAGTGGTGTGATGCTTACTTGCATCAGGGCCAGAAAGTCAAGGACCTGAACCCTAGTTGCCTGCGGTGATAAATTTGCCAGATGCTTTTGAGGAGAAAGTCACTCATATTCACTCTAAATCTGACAGGACAGTCAGCTTGACCGCCATCCATCCTGGCTGGTACAACCCAGTGGAAGTGGATGCATCAGGTGGGTTCAGGGCATGATGCATGCCTCATTACATCAGGGCAGGGTGTCTTCTGCCATTGGAGAGGTTCTGGTGCGCACTCCTGAAGACGAAGACACCCTGACCGGTGACCTCTGGGCAAAGGAGTGCTACCCTTGAATCTTTCTAATCTCTCTGATAACCCTGCCTGTGATATCGTCTGGGAATGGCTTGACTGGACAGGAGTAGGAAGTACCGTGTTGCAGCGGATTTGCTCCTTGCTGGGTTGGCTCCAGATAATATCATGGGAGGATTCCTGATCAGCCACACAGGCATTAACCACGGCTCCCTCTTGTCCCACATGCTGTTCAACACCTACATGAACCCACTGGAGGAGGCCATGGAGGGATTTGGGGAGGGATGACACTGATGTGCTGATCACTCTTGGTTCTATTCCTCCTTTTAACTGGAATCATCTGAGGTTGTGCTGATGCCAGATCAGTGCCTGGAGGCTGTAATAAGCGGAGTGAGAGCCAGCAAAGTGAAGCTGAATGTGGCTGGTGCTTCTGCAGCCCAAGAACTGAGTAAGCCTCCCATCTCCCAAGGAAGCAGAGGCACCGCTCTGTCATACTCCTGGAGTCACCTTTGTTACCTGAGGCCCAGAACACTCAGGGACAGCTTCAACTGGTCTGGCGGCTAAGGCCTTTCCTGGGTAAGGATGACTTGGCCACAATAATCCACACAATGGCAGCTTCCTACAAGGGTTCCATGTGGGGCTGCTCTTGAAAACAACTGAGAAAATGCAGCAAGACTCCTGACCAGAACGCTATACAAAAATCATCACACACAAGTGCAATGGCTGCCAATAAGCTCTGGATTGAATTCAAGGCATTGGTGATGACAATTCAAAGGAGGGTTTCTCAAGCAGGATGTCCTGAAACTCCAGGGTTGCGTAGGAGATTATGATTGGGGGGAAACGTTTTTTGAACCATTAATCAATAATTTTTATACAGGAAGTTCACTGATGCCCTTGTAGACACCAGGACAGAGTGCCAACCACACCCTCTGGCAAAGCACCCATTCTCTGCTAGGATGCTCTGTCTCCCAGCGCATAGCTCTACCTCCTCTGAATACTGAATTACAACACTGGCTCCTGACTGAGGTGACTGGCCAACTCAGTGAAGACTGAAGGGCGATGGATCGCCCCGAGTGCCAGCCCACTGATCTGGTGTCCTGCTTTGGCTTTAAACCACAGGCCCACACCTCCCTCCATCCCAATTGCCACTGCCCAGACCTTGAAGAGAGGGAGAGAATCATACAATTGGAAGGACCCCAAGGGCCAACACCATTCTGCCATGCAGGAACTCCCAATTAAAGCACTCGCAACAGATGGACCAGATGAACTACATCCAAGGGTATTAAAAGAGCTGGCAAATGTAATATCGGAGCCATTGGCAATAATAGTCTTTGAGGACTCCTGGAGAAGAGAAGTCCCAGCAGAATGGAGGAGGGCAAACGTTGTCCCCAAAAAGGGGAAAAGAGGGTCCCAACAACCATCGTCCGGTTAGTCTGAGATCAATCCCAGGAAAGATTCTGGAGCAGATCATTAAACAGAGTCTGTGAACATCTAGAAAGCAATTCCATAATCACAAAAAGTCAACACGGGTTTCAGAGAAACAAGTCATGCCAGACAAATCTAATCTCTTTCTTTGATAAAATGACCATTTTGGTAGATGAAGGGAATGCTGTGGATGTAGTAGATCTTGATTTCAGGAAGGCCTTTGACAAGGTTTCCCATGACATTCTCGCAAACAAGCTTGTAAAATGTGGGCTAGACAAGGCAACTGTTACGTGGATTTGGAATTGGTTGACTGGCTGAACACAAAGGATGGTCAGCCATGGCTCCTTTTCATCCTGGAGATAATTGTTGGGATCCCCTTTTTGAAGATGGGGACAACGTTTGCCCTCCTCCATTCTGCTGGGACTCCTCCTCTTCTCCAGGAGTTTTCAAATATTGCCAATGGCTCCGATATGACATTTGCCAGTTCTTTTAGTACCCTTGGATGTAGTTCATCTGGTCCTGGAGACTTACATTCATTTAGATTAACCAGCTGTTCCTCTACTATCTCTTTACTTATTCTGTCCTCTGCTCCATTATCCTCAGGTTGAGCCCCTTTTCCTTTTCTGAGAAGACTGAGGCAAAGAAGGTGTTGAGTAATTCTGCCTTTCCTCTGTTAGCATTTTGCCATCTTCTCCATTCAGTGGCCCTACCGTTTCCTCCTTCTTCCTTTTGCTGCGGACATATCCAAAAAAGCCCTTTTTGTTGTTCTTAACCTCTCTAGCAATCCTGAGTTCATTCTGGGCTTTAGCTTTTCTGACTTTACCCTACACAGGCTAGCTATTTGTCTGAATTCCCCTTCGGTGAAAGTTCCTTAGTCTTCCATCCTGGTTTCTTGAGACAGCTCCCGTTTTTCTTTCTCACTGGAACTGTTTGAAATTGTGCCTTCAGTATCTCCCTTTTGAGAAACTCCCATCCATCCTGGACTCCCTTCTCTTTTACTAATCCTGACCATGGGATCAGAAGAAATGCCTCATGGTCCCAGCCTTAATGGAGAAGATGACATATTCTGAGACTGGCCTCCAAAAACTAGTCCATGTCAGGCTCATCCTAAACCACACTTTTTGAGACCAGATGCCAGGAACGGTGGTGCTAGGCTTTTGTGAACACAACCAGTTTCCAATGAAATAAAATAACTGACTTTGTGTGCATGTTTATGTGGAGAAAGAGCCCACAGCGATACACTCAAAAGGTTGCACCTAGACGTGGGGAGGACAGCTTTCTCCATCATGCCACTTTATTGCCTTCCCAGAAAGGTCTGCCTGGCGCTGCAGCAGAACAAGAGCAATGCAGGCCTGGTCGGCCAGGCCTCTCCTCAAGCCTCGCACCACCCGCCGCCTCCACCGCCATCGTCCCACGTCCGGCAACACTTGCCTCTCTGAGCTGCTGCAGCAGCCCTTCCAGCTTCCCTGGGGCCCTGCGGCTGAGGCCCTTGGCCCGCTCCGCCTCGTACTGCCGCTGGCTGTTGTCCTTCTGGACGCTGACGCTCAGAGACACACGCACCAGGCCAGTCATCAGCTTCATGGCTGGAGGGAGGGCACACAGCATGGGCTTTCCAGAGAGCGAATGCTCCTCCGGCCCCTCGCCCATCCATCCGTCCGGCCGCCTACCTACCTGCCAGGGTGCTGGTGTGGCGGAAGGCGCGCACTTGTGAATCAGACATGCTGGTCAGCAAGGCCACCAGGTTGTCCACTAGGTACTCATCATAGATGACGCCATGCTGGCCCTGGTGCACCAGCACGGCGATCAGCTCACAGAAGCCCACCCGGAATCGGCGCCATGCAGGCGTGTTCAGCGAGAGCGGGTACTCCGCTGACTCCTGCGGAAGAGACAGGGCAGGGGTCCACCAGGGACCTTCCTTCCCCTCCCTCCCAGGCACAGCCCCCCCACGCTACCCTCCTTTGGGTCCCAGCCGCCCCACTTGCCTCCTCAAAGGACTCCGTCAGCTGCTGGATGATCTCCGAGTTCTGGCAGTCCCTGAGCATCTGCACGGTCACCTCTCCTGGCACAAAGAGAGGGGGCAAGCACCAGTCTGGAGGGAGAGGGCGGGGGCCTCCGGGGCTCTGAGTTAGGTCCTCCAAGCCCCGCCTCCCTGACAGACCCTGCCCCATGAGGCTGGAGACCAGGAGGGTCCTGGGGAGAAGGGGTCTCCTCTGGGGGAGGCACTGGGGGGGGGGGTCTCCTGAGGGGCCTCCACGACAGACCCTGCCCCCTTGAGGCTGGAGACCAGGAGGCTCCTGGGGAGAAGGGGTCTCCTCTGGGGAAGGCACTGGGGGTCTCCTGAGGGGCCTCCAAGACAGACCCTGCCCCCTTGAGGCTGGAGACCAGGAGGGTCCTGGGGAGAAGGGGTCTCCTCTGAGGGAGGCTCTGGGGGGTCCCCTGAGAGGCCTCCAAGACAGACCCTGCCCCCTTGAGGCTGGAGACCAGGAGGGTCCTGGGGAGAAGGGGTCTCCTCTGAGGGAGGCTCTGGGGGGTCCCCTGAGGGGCCTCCAAGACAGACCCTGCCCCCTTGAGGCTGGAGACCAGGAGGGTCCTGGGGAGAAGGGGTCTCCTCTGGGGAAGGCACTGGGGGTCTCCTGAGGGGCCTCCAAGACAGACCCTGCCCCCTTGAGGCTGGAGACCAGGAGGGTCCTGGGGAGAAGGGGTCTCCTCTGGGGAAGGCTCTGGGGGGGTCCCCTGAGAGGCCTCCAAGACAGACCCTGCCCCCTTGAGGCTGGAGACCAGGAGGGTCCTGGGGAGAAGGGGTCTCCTCTGGGGAAGGCACTGGGGGGACTCCTGAGGGGCCTCCAAGACAGACCCTGCCCCCTTGAGGCTGGAGACCAGGAGGGTCCTGGGGAGAAGGGGTCTCCTCTGGGGGAGGCACTGGGGGGACTCCTGAGGGGCCTCCAAGACAGACCCTGCCCCCTCGGGGCTGGAGACCAGGAGGCCCTGGAGAGAAGGGGTCTCCTCTGGGGAAGGCTCTGGGGGGTCCCCTGAGGGGCCTCCAAGACAGACCCTGCCCCCTTGAGGCTGGAGACCAGGAGGGTCCTGGGGAGAAGGGGTCTCCTCTGGGGAAGGCACTGGGGGGACTCCTGAGGGGCCTCCAAGACAGACCCTGCCCCCTCGGGGCTGGAGACCAGGAGGCCCTGGAGAGAAGGGGTCTCCTCTGGGGAAGGCTCTGGGGGGTCCCCTGAGGGGCCTCCAAGACAGACCCTGCCCCCTTGAGGCTGGAGACCAGGAGGGTCCTAGGGAGAAGGGGTCTCCTCTGGGGGAGGCACTGGGGGGACTCCTGAGGGGCCTCCAAGACAGACCCTGCCCCCTTGAGGCTGGAGACCAGGAGGGTCCTGGGGAGAAGGGGTCTCCTCTGGGGAAGGCACTGGGGGGGACTCCTGAGGGGCCTCCAAGACAGACCCTGCCCCCTTGAGGCTGGAGACCAGGAGGGTCCTGGGGAGAAGGGGTCTCCTCTGGGGAAGGCACTGGGGGGACTCCTGAGGGGCCTCCAAGACAGACCCTGCCCCCTTGAGGCTGGAGACCAGAAGGGTCCTGGGGAGAAGGGGTCTCCTCTGGGGAAGGCACTGGGGGGACTCCTGAGGGGCCTCCAAGACAGACCCTGCCCCCTTGAGGCTGGAGACCAGGAGGGTCCTGGGGAGAAGGGGTCTCCTCTGGGGAAGGCACTGGGGGGACTCCTGAGGGGCCTCCAAGACAGACCCTGCCCCCTTGAGGCTGGAGACCAGGAGGGTCCTGGGGAGAAGGGGTCTCCTCTGGGGAAGGCACTGGGGGGACTCCTGAGGGGCCTCCAAGACAGACCCTGCCCCCTCGGGGCTGGAGACCAGGAGGCCCTGGAGAGAAGGGGTCTCCTCTGGGGAAGGCTCTGGGGGGTCCCCTGAGGGGCCTCCAAGACAGACCCTGCCCCCTTGAGGCTGGAGACCAGGAGGGTCCTGGGGAGAAGGGGTCTTCTCTGGGGGAGGCACTGGGGGGACTCCTGAGGGGCCTCCAAGACAGACCCTGCCCCCTTGAGGCTGGAGACCAGGAGGCCCTGGAGAGAAGGGGTCTCCTCTGAGGGAGGCACTGGGGGGACTCCTGAGGGGCCTCCAAGACAGACCCTGCCCCCTTGAGGCTGGAGACCAGGAGGGTCCTGGGGAGAAGGGGTCTCCTCTGGGGAAGGCACTGGGGGGACTCCTGAGGGGCCTCCAAGACAGACCCTGCCCCCTTGAGGCTGGAGACCAGGAGGGTCCTGGGGAGAAGGGGTCTCCTCTGGGGAAGGCACTGGGGGGACTCCTGAGGGGCCTCCAAGACAGACCCTGCCCCCTTGAGGCTGGAGACCAGGAGGGTCCTGGGGAGAAGGGGTCTCCTCTGGGGAAGGCACTGGGGGGACTCCTGAGGGGCCTCTAAGACAGACCCTGCCCCCTTGAGGCTGGAGACCAGGAGGGTCCTGGGGAGAAGGGGTCTCCTCTGGGGAAGGCACTGGGGGGACTCCTGAGGGGCCTCCAAGACAGACCCTGCCCCCTTGAGGCTGGAGACCAGGAGGGTCCTGGGGAGAAGGGGTCTCCTCTGGGGAAGGCACTGGGGGGACTCCTGAGGGGCCTCCAAGACAGACCCTGCCCCCTCGGGGCTGGAGACCAGGAGGCCCTGGAGAGAAGGGGTCTCCTCTGGGGAAGGCTCTGGGGGGTCCCCTGAGGGCCCTCCAAGACAGACCCTGCCCCCTTGAGGCTGGAGACCAGGAGGCCCTGGAGAGAAGGGGTCTCCTCTGAGGGAGGCACTGGGGGGACTCCTGAGGGGCCTCCAAGACAGACCCTGCCCCCTTGAGGCTGGAGACCAGGAGGGTCCTGGGGAGAAGGGGTCTTCTCTGGGGGAGGCACTGGGGGGACTCCTGAGGGGCCTCCAAGACAGACCCTGCCCCCTTGAGGCTGGAGACCAGGAGGGTCCTGGGGAGAAGGGGTCTTCTCTGAGGGAGGCACTGGGGGGACTCCTGAGGGGCCTCCAAGACAGACCCTGCCCCCTTGAGGCTGGAGACCAGGAGGGTCCTGGAGAGAAGGGGTCTCCTCTGAGGGAGGCACTGGGGGGACTCCTGAGGGGCCTCCAAGACAGACCCTGCCCCCTTGAGGCTGGAGACCAGGAGGGTCCTGGGGAGAAGGGGTCTCCTCTGGGGGAGGCACTGGGGGGACTCCTGAGGGGCCTCCAAGACAGACCCTGCCCCCTTGAGGCTGGAGACCAGGAGGGTCCTAGGGAGAAGGGGTCTCCTCTGAGGGAGGCACTGGGGGGACTCCTGAGGGGCCTCCAAGACAGACCCTGCCCCCTTGAGGCTGGAGACCAGGAGGGTCCTGGGGAGAAGGGGTCTCCTCTGGGGAAGGCACTGGGGGGACTCCTGAGGGGCCTCCAAGACAGACCCTGCCCCCTTGAGGCTGGAGACCAGGAGGGTCCTGGGGAGAAGGGGTCTCCTCTGGGGAAGGCACTGGGGGGACTCCTGAGGGGCCTCCAAGACAGACCCTGCCCCCTTGAGGCTGGAGACCAGGAGGGTCCTGGGGAGAAGGGGTCTCCTCTGGGGAAGGCACTGGGGGGACTCCTGAGGGGCCTCTAAGACAGACCCTGCCCCCTTGAGGCTGGAGACCAGGAGGGTCCTGGGGAGAAGGGGTCTCCTCTGGGGAAGGCACTGGGGGGACTCCTGAGGGGCCTCCAAGACAGACCCTGCCCCCTTGAGGCTGGAGACCAGGAGGGTCCTGGGGAGAAGGGGTCTCCTCTGGGGAAGGCACTGGGGGGACTCCTGAGGGGCCTCCAAGACAGACCCTGCCCCCTCGGGGCTGGAGACCAGGAGGCCCTGGAGAGAAGGGGTCTCCTCTGGGGAAGGCTCTGGGGGGTCCCCTGAGGGCCCTCCAAGACAGACCCTGCCCCCTTGAGGCTGGAGACCAGGAGGCCCTGGAGAGAAGGGGTCTCCTCTGAGGGAGGCACTGGGGGGACTCCTGAGGGGCCTCCAAGACAGACCCTGCCCCCTTGAGGCTGGAGACCAGGAGGGTCCTGGGGAGAAGGGGTCTTCTCTGGGGGAGGCACTGGGGGGACTCCTGAGGGGCCTCCAAGACAGACCCTGCCCCCTTGAGGCTGGAGACCAGGAGGGTCCTGGGGAGAAGGGGTCTTCTCTGAGGGAGGCACTGGGGGGACTCCTGAGGGGCCTCCAAGACAGACCCTGCCCCCTTGAGGCTGGAGACCAGGAGGGTCCTGGAGAGAAGGGGTCTCCTCTGAGGGAGGCACTGGGGGGACTCCTGAGGGGCCTCCAAGACAGACCCTGCCCCCTTGAGGCTGGAGACCAGGAGGGTCCTGGGGAGAAGGGGTCTCCTCTGGGGGAGGCACTGGGGGGACTCCTGAGGGGCCTCCAAGACAGACCCTGCCCCCTTGAGGCTGGAGACCAGGAGGGTCCTAGGGAGAAGGGGTCTTCTCTGGGGGAGGCACTGGGGGGACTCCTGAGGGGCCTCCAAGACAGACCCTGCCCCCTTGAGGCTGGAGACCAGGAGGGTCCTGGGGAGAAGGGGTCTCCTCTGGGGAAGGCACTGGGGGGACTCCTGAGGGGCCTCCAATACAGACCCTGCCCCCTTGAGGCTGGAGACCAGGAGGGTCCTGGGGAGAAGGGGTCTCCTCTGGGGAAGGCACTGGGGGGTCCCCTGAGGGGCCTCCAAGACAGACCCTGCCCCCTCGAGGCTAGAGACCAGGAGGGTCCTGGGGAGAAGGGGTCTTCTCTGGGGGAGGCACTGGGGGGACTCCTGAGGGGCCTCCAAGACAGACCCTGCCCCCTTGAGGCTGGAGACCAGGAGGGTCCTGGGGAGAAGGGGTCTTCTCTGGGGGAGGCACTGGGGGGACTCCTGAGGGGCCTCCAAGACAGACCCTGCCCCCTTGAGGCTGGAGACCAGGAGGGTCCTGGGGAGAAGGGGTCTCCTCTGGGGAAGGCACTGGGGGGACTCCTGAGGGGCCTCCAAGACAGACCCTGCCCCCTCGGGGCTGGAGACCAGGAGGCCCTGGAGAGAAGGGGTCTCCTCTGGGGAAGGCTCTGGGGGGTCCCCTGAGGGGCCTCCAAGACAGACCCTGCCCCCTTGAGGCTGGAGACCAGGAGGGTCCTGGGGAGAAGGGGTCTTCTCTGGGGGAGGCACTGGGGGGACTCCTGAGGGGCCTCCAAGACAGACCCTGCCCCCTTGAGGCTGGAGACCAGGAGGGTCCTGGGGAGAAGGGGTCTTCTCTGGGGGAGGCACTGGGGGGACTCCTGAGGGGCCTCCAAGACAGACCCTGCCCCCTTGAGGCTGGAGACCAGGAGGGTCCTGGGGAGAAGGGGTCTTCTCTGGGGGAGGCACTGGGGGGACTCCTGAGGGGCCTCCAAGACAGACCCTGCCCCCTTGAGGCTGGAGACCAGGAGGGTCCTGGAGAGAAGGGGTCTCCTCTGAGGGAGGCACTGGGGGGACTCCTGAGGGGCCTCCAAGACAGACCCTGCCCCCTTGAGGCTGGAGACCAGGAGGGTCCTGGGGAGAAGGGGTCTCCTCTGGGGGAGGCACTGGGGGGACTCCTGAGGGGCCTCCAAGACAGACCCTGCCCCCTTGAGGCTGGAGACCAGGAGGGTCCTAGGGAGAAGGGGTCTTCTCTGGGGGAGGCACTGGGGGGACTCCTGAGGGGCCTCCAAGACAGACCCTGCCCCCTTGAGGCTGGAGACCAGGAGGGTCCTAGGGAGAAGGGGTCTCCTCTGGGGGAGGCACTGGGGGGTCCCCTGAGGGGCCTCCAAGACAGACCCTGCCCCCTTGAGGCTGGAGACCAGGAGGGTCCTAGGGAGAAGGGGTCTCCTCTGGGGGAGGCACTGGGGGGACTCCTGAGGGGCCTCCAAGACAGACCCTGCCCCCTTGAGGCTGGAGACCAGGAGGGTCCTGGGGAGAAGGGGTCTCCTCTGAGGGAGGCACTGGGGGGACTCCTGAGGGGCCTCCAAGACAGACCCTGCCCCCTTGAGGCTGGAGACCAGGAGGGTCCTGGGGAGAAGGGGTCTCCTCTGGGGGAGGCACTGGGGGGACTCCTGAGGGGCCTCCAAGACAGACCCTGCCCCCTTGAGGCTGGAGACCAGGAGGGTCCTAGGGAGAAGGGGTCTTCTCTGGGGGAGGCACTGGGGGGACTCCTGAGGGGCCTCCAAGACAGACCCTGCCCCCTTGAGGCTGGAGACCAGGAGGGTCCTAGGGAGAAGGGGTCTCCTCTGGGGGAGGCACTGGGGGGTCCCCTGAGGGGCCTCCAAGACAGACCCTGCCCCCTTGAGGCTGGAGACCAGGAGGGTCCTAGGGAGAAGGGGTCTCCTCTGGGGGAGGCACTGGGGGGACTCCTGAGGGGCCTCCAAGACAGACCCTGCCCCCTTGAGGCTGGAGACCAGGAGGGTCCTGGGGAGAAGGGGTCTCCTCTGAGGGAGGCACTGGGGGGACTCCTGAGGGGCCTCCAAGACAGACCCTGCCCCCTTGAGGCTGGAGACCAGGAGGGTCCTGGGGAGAAGGGGTCTCCTCTGGGGGAGGCACTGGGGGGACTCCTGAGGGGCCTCCAAGACAGACCCTGCCCCCTTGAGGCTGGAGACCAGGAGGGTCCTGGAGAGAAGGGGTCTCCTCTGAGGGAGGCACTGGGGGGTCCCCTGAGGGGCCTCCAAGACAGACCCTGCCCCCTTGAGGCTGGAGACCAGGAGGCCCTGGGGAGAAGGGGTCTCCTCTGGGGAAGGCACTGGGGGGACTCCTGAGGGGCCTCCAAGACAGACCCTGCCCCCTTGAGGCTGGAGACCAGGAGGGTCCTGGAGAGAAGGGGTCTCCTCTGAGGGAGGCACTGGGGGGTCCCCTGAGGGGCCTCCAAGACAGACCCTGCCCCCATGAGGCTGGAGACCAGGAGGGTCCTGGGGAGAAGGGGTCTCCTCTGAGGGAGGCACTGGGGGGTCCCCTGAGGGGCCTCCAAGACAGACCCTGCCCCTCGGGGCTGGAGACCAGGAGGGTCCTGGGGAGAAGGGGTCTCCTCTGGGGGAGGCACTGGGGTTCTCCTGTGGGGCTCCAAGCCCTTTCCCCGGAGGAGGGCGCTGGGAGAAGGGCCCTGCCCTCACCTCTGCAGCCGCAGGAGCGGACGAGGAAGCGGAGCAGCTGCAGGAACCCGGCCTCGCGGTCCTTCCGGTAGCCCTCCAGCCAGTCCTCCACCACCGACTGTCCGCAAGGAAAGAAGGCAGGCAGGCGGGGCGGTGAGGCCGGGGAAGGGGCCTCGGGGGCGGCCCTTCCTCCTCCTCCTCCTCCTCCTCCCGAGGGCTCTCACCTCCGTGGCGCTGCGCCCCCCGACCACCGCCGCGAAGAGCCATCCTCCGCCGCCCCCCTCTTCCTCCTCCTCTTGCTGCTGCTGCTGCTTCCTCCGACGGAGCCTCTTCGGCGCCTGGGAGAGAAGAAGGAGGAGGAGGAGGAGGAGAGGAGGAGTGGGTCCCTCCGCGGCTCCCCTCCCGGCCTCGCTGCTGCCTGCCTTCTCCCTCCCTCCCTCCCTCTCTCGCTCTCTACCGGGGCCTCCTCGTCTCTGGCGGCGGGGCCTCGTCCTCCTCTTGACCTGGGCCTTGGCGCCGCTCTCTTCTTCCCGGGGAGCAGCGTGGCCTCGAAGTCGCTGCCGGAGTCGGGCCCCTCTCCTCCTCCTTCCGCCTCCGAGGAGGAGGAGGAGGAGGCCGGGCGACCCTGGCGGCTCCGCAGCACCGGCCCCGAGCGCGAAGAAGAAGGCGAGGCGGCGGCGGCGGCGGCCATGGCTGCGTCCTTCTCCCTCAGAGGCGCGCCTGGCTCCGCTGGGCGGGAAACGAGGCCCTTGCCGCCTCGCGCATGCGCAGACGGCCCCGCGCTCCTCGCGGGGGATGCCGGGAAGCCGAGTCCCTCCGAGGGCCTTCTCCGCCCGGAGCGCCGCGACTCGGCCGCACGAAGGACTACAAGCCCCAGAGGCACCTCGCAGCAGCAGCAGCAAGAGGAGGAGGAGGAGGAGGAGGAGGAGGCCAGGGCTGCGGCTGCGCTGGCGGTCAGGGCGGGAAAGGGCTGCCTGCTGAGCCGAGAGGGAGGCGGCGGCGGTGGTGGCTGTGCCCGGCGCCTCGGCCTCCTCGTCCTCCTCCTCCTCGGGGTCCTCGCTCTCCGTGGCCCCTTCCTTCCCCGGCCCTCCTTCGCGGGGGCCGTGGCCATAATTGGGCCCTGGGTCGCAGCGCCTTCCCCTGCTCCTGGAGCTTCCCCAAACGGGGCTCAGGGCTGCCAGAATGGCCCACTAAAACCAGGGACAAAAACCAGTGGAAGAGATTCTAGGCCAAACTGTAGGACAAAACTCAGCCCGAAATGTAGGACCTGTGAGGAAAATGGAGGACCTGACATGTCCTACCTTTCGGGCTGAGTTTTGTCCTGCCCTTGTCCTACATTTTGCCCCTGGTTTAAGCGGACAATTCCGTCTTTCCTGCGGCGCTGCCATGCCTTGCTTCCAGACACCCCCCGGCCCTCCTTTCCCTGTCAGCAAAGGCCCAGGGCCCCCGGCTGCTCCCCAGGAAGGAGCTCCCTTTGGTGCCCGCTTCCTGGCACTTGGGGCCAAAACGAAAAGCACAGATACTGGATCATAGAGATCATGGGGGCACCTGCCTCAAGGAGAGGGAGCCCAAGTTGAACATGAGTCAAGAGTGTGATGCGGCAGCCAAAAAGGCCAATGCGGTTCTAGGCTGCATCAAGGGAAGTCGTAGTGCCCTCTCTTCTGCTCTGGTCAGCCCCAGTTCTGGGCAAAACAATTCCAAAAGGATGTGGAGAAACTGGAGCCATGGGTCCAGAGGAAGGCCACTCACACGGCGAAGGCTCTGGAAACCATGAAGCCCTTTGAAGAGAGACTTAGGGAGCTGCTGGGGGTGTTTAGCCTGGAGAAGAGAAGGTTAAGAGGGGATATGATGATAGCCCTGTTTAAAGACTTGAAGGGATGCCATATTGAGGAGGGAGCAAGCATGTTTTCTGCTGCTCCAGAGAACAGGACCCAAGGGAGCAATGGATGCAAGCTCCAGCAAAAGAGATTCCAGCTCAACATTAGGAGGAACTTCCTGAGAGTAAGGGCTGTTGGACTGGGAAAAACATTGCTCCCTCAATGGAGTTTGGTGGAGTCTCCTCCTTTGGAAGCTGTTTTTAAGCAGAGGCTGGATGGCCATCTGTCAATGGGAATGCTTTGATGGAGAGTTCCTGCATGGCAGAAGAAAGGGCTTGGACTGGATCAGGGCCCTTCTTGGGGTCTCTTCCAACTCTTCTATGATTCGGTGGTTCTCCATTGGTGCCATCCCTCAAACGGAACAAGAAGGGCAGGAGCCGATGTTGAGAACGGGAGCAGCGCCCTCCATTTGCCCAGAGGCTTGCCTTCCGGCGGTGTTTCTGGCAGGCCCTTTCTCACTAGGATGGCTGCTGGGGAAGGCTTTGGTACCCGCCACACAGTCATTTCTCTTTTTCTATTCCAGCTCAGACTGAGGCTGGAGTGTTTGCCCCTCTGGCCTTGCTAACGTGGCATCCATGGGGTCATTCTCTCATCCTGTTTGGTTACAGGACTCTCTTGCACAATGGCTGACCAAAGCATGCCTCTCCCATCCAGCATCATGGATGGTGGGCAACTGGAGTGTCCAGAGGCCCAGGCTGCGCTGCCGCACTGTGAAGCCCCTCCAAGGCCTGGGCTCCAGAAGAGGTTTGGGGCAGAGAGAGCTGGCCTGGTTCTCCTCAGTCACAGGCCCTGCTCTTGCCTGGTGCACATCTGTCTCAGGTTGGGCATCCGTCCAATAAAGCCGGCACCTTCTTGGAAATGCATGCCTCAAGGCAATTGCCATGGGCTCTTGGCTCTCTTGAGAGAAGGGGTTCCACCAGATGCCAGGGCTTTGTGGTGGAGACAGCAGGGAAAACCTCCCCCTTGCCAGCACAAAGAAGAGGCTGAGAGGCTTTTTACGATGCCCTTCCTCTCCTCACGAGGGACCCACCACCCTCCGCAAGTGAGGGCTCCCTCTCCATTGCGGCAGAATTGCTGCCTTGGGAAGAAACGGTGGGGAAGCAACAGCAGTTGCCGTATTTGGGCTGGAGGCAGGAGAAGGAACCCTGGCATTGCAGGCAACTCAGGCCATGGCAGCATCTGGGCCAGCCAGGGATGGCGTCATACGATGCCCCCCTTGCGTGTGCCCCCCATGCCCCTCTCTTTCTGGCTTTCTCTGTGGCCTGAGGGAAAGGGCTCGCCTCCGTTCACCTTGGCCAGGTCCAAGGAGGGGGCCGTGGGCACCAGCTGGGAGGGCTTTGTGGGAGCATGGCAAATTAGCAGAGCAGGAGGCTAGCAGTGGCAATCTCTGTCTCTTATGGGAGCTGGTGGGCCACCAAGTTACCTGCCGCTTGCTGAGGTAGGGCTCTTGCCCTCCAGTCCTGCCAGTGGAGCAACTGGTTTGTTCACTGCGGGAGCGCAAGGCTGGGCTGCATGAACCTCCAGTCTTCTGGCTCTTCTGGTGTTCTTATGTTCGTCTGTGACTTAGAGCGGCCCCTTGGATTCCACAGGGCTTGCTTTCTAAGGCAAGGAAGACTCAGAGATGGTTCTGGAATAGAGACTACAGCACCTGGTATGGGTTGGTGATCTCCCATCCAAGTATGCACCAGGGCTGAGCCTGCACAGCTTCCAAGATCAGATGGGACCTGGTGCCTTTACGCCATCGTTCTTATGTTGGCTACCTCCCAATTCATTATTGTGTTCCAGTTCAAAACAGTACAGTAGAGGCCTTGTGCTTATTTGTCCCTTCGCCCGCAAATAAGCTTTGGACTCCCTGAAGCCATAGATCTCCAAGTGTATGAGGCTCTCCCCTTCAAGACAAGCAATACAGTTTGTCATTTCCTTTTCACGGCCTCCGCAGTCTTGCTCCTCATGGGAGGGACAAGTGGCCACTAATAAAATGATGGCGCCCACACGCGCATCATTGTTTTCTATGGGACTTGAATATGTGCAAGTCGCCATTTTCTCAAGGGGTCCAGAATGGATCCCTTATGAATTGAAGGGGCTACTTCTTTCCAGAAAAAAAACGACTTTTCTTCTGTGTTTGTTCGCAATGCACTTTCCAGAGGACTGTTGTGAGTAGTCTTGGGGTGCAGCCTCCCAATTTAGCCTTGAGAGAAGGCACTGCATGGTCTCTGGCCCAGAGCCTCCTTGGGGCAAATGTGCCAAGTGCAGCCAAAGAGTACAGAGAAACACTGAGAGTGGTAGCAGCGCTTGGCTCTGGGCCCTCACCCGGGCTTTGACATTCGTTCAGGATGAGATGGGAAACGATCCTGAGCACTGAACCCAATCCCCAAAAATGCTTCTGCACCTTAGATCATGCCTTTAAGATTCAGGCTGAAACCTGGAACAGATTCGCTGCCCCACTGACATGGATAGTGGCTTCTTCTTGCCATAACCCATCAGCAAATTATTGTTTTAAAGGGCTAGAAAGAAGGAACTGGGATGCAGTGGCTTAGTGGTTAAGACACCAGTTCAGAGGATGAAAAGATTGGAGAGTTGGCAGTTCGAGTCCCGAGCAGCCTGGGGACAAGCTCCTATTGCTAGTCCCAGATCCTGCCAACCTAGCAGTTTGAAAGCGTGCAAATGCAAGTAGAGAGATAGGTACCACTTGGGAAGGTAACAGCGTTCGGTGCAGTCATGCTGGCCACATGGCCACCGGAGCAGTCCTCGGACAACGCTGGCTCTTCGGCTTAGAAACGGAGATGAGCACCGGCCCCTACAGTCGGTTACGGCTAGACATTTGGGTCAAGGGACTACCTTTACCTTTAGAAAGGAGGAGAGGGCACTTTGGGCACTGCTGCAGAGCCTCTTCAGGCAGCAGGACAGGCAGGCAAGCCTTAGATTCCTGTTAAGGGGGTCCCAGTATGGATATGGACAGCCATTGCTAGCTCAGACTCATCTCAGCAGCCCAACTTGGCTGGAGGCAGGGAGCGGATGCCTGGCCAGGGAGAGATGCAGGTTTAGCTGTGCGCTTCAGCAGACTTCCTCAACTCAGTGGGACATAAGCTGGTCATGACTAACTCCAGTCACACTGGTTTTGATGGGTCTGCTCTGACGAACCGAATCAAGATCCAGCCCTTTGCGTATGTTGCTCCCGCAGTATCCTTCCCCCCAAATCTAGGAAAAGCAGAGGGTGCAATGTGATGGCTAGGGCTTCCATAAGTGTTGGGAGTTGAATCATAGAATCATAGAGTTGGAAGAGACCGCAAGGGCCATCCAGTCCAACCCCATTCTGCCATGCAGGAAATCCAGATCAAAGCATCCCCGACAGATGGCCATCCAGCATCCGTTTGAAGACCTCCAAGAAGGGAGACTCCACTACACTCCGAGGAAGGAGTTTGTTCCACTGTCGAACAGCCCTTACTCTCAGGAAATTCCTCCTACTGTTGAGGTGGAATCTCTTTTCCTGCAGCTTGCATCCATTGTTCCGGGTTCTAGTCTTTGGAGCAGCAGAAAACAAGCTTGCTCCCTCCTCAATATGACATCCCTTCAAGTATTTAAACAGGGCTATTATATCACCTCTTAACCTTCTTTTCTCCAGGCTAAACATACCCAGCTCCCTAAGGCGTTCCACATTTGCTTTTGGCAGGTGGGCTGGCGGGAAGCTGCCTTTGGGCCGTGTGGCTTAGAGCGCCTGTGGTTAGTTGGTCAGTGAGGCGCTTGAAGGGCCTCCAGGGCCTCAGGCAGATGGACAGGGTCTTTCTCAGCCCTGCCTGGATTTGGCTGCCACCGGAGCCCCGGTCCTTCTCTGACATAGATGCAGAGGATGCCTGCACCTTTGGTCTCCTTTGCTCCAAAGGCAGAGCGGCCGAGAGGCGGTTGGGCCTGCGGGCAGCTGTGGCTGAGAGCAGCGTGTTTTTCTGAGTGCCGTTCAGGTCACGCCGCCTGGCAATTCTGGAGAAACTGCATTCCCTTCATTGTCTGGTCCTTCGTGACAAGATGCCAGCTGCCTCTAAGGCATTGTCCAGTCACCTCCAAACACCTAAGAGAATTCTTTCAGTATACTTTCAGCTACTAACATACATAACATTAATGTGTTTACTTATTTGTAAAATAATGTTACATACCAATGCTGCACCCCTGTCTTAATGGGAATTTTGATGTTCAACATTCCTTAAATAATGTACAGTCTCAATGTAAACAGAAAAATCATGTCAGCGGGCTTTAAAAGTGCACATTTAAACATGCATGTTCTTCCTCCTCTTCAAGCTCTGTGCCTAGGTAGGTAGGTAGGTAGGAAAGCAGATCTTTGGCAGGCAGGCAAAAGCATTTTCACCCGGTGCCAAAAGAAAGACTGGTTTCGGTGCCAGACCTGCTTTCTGTGGGGTGCGTTACAAACTGGGGAACTGCTTCAAAGAAGGCCTGCATTTTGCAGATTGAAACGGTGCTTCTCATAGAATCATAGAGTTGGAAGAGACCGCAAGGGCCATCCAGTTCAACCCCATTCTGCCATGCAGGAAATCACAATCAAAGCATCCCCAACAGATGGCCATCCAGCCTCTGCTTGAAGACCTCCAAGGAGGGAGACTCCACTACTCTCTGAGGAAGGAGTTTGTTCCACTGTTGAACAGCCCTTACTCTCAGGAAGTTCCTCCTAATGTTGAGCTGGAATCTCTCTTCCTGGAGCTTGCATCCATTGCTCCGGGTCCTGTTCTCTGGAGCAGCAGAAAACAAGCTTGCTCCCTCCTCAATATGACATCCCTTCAAATATTTAAACAGGGCTATCATATCACCTCTTAACCTTCTCTTCTCCAGGCTAAACTTTCCCAGCTCCCTAAGTCGTTCCTCATAAGGCAAGGTTTCCAGACCCTTCACCATTTTAGTCGCCCTCCTTTGGACACAGGGCTCCAGTTTCTCAGTGTCCTTTTTGAATTGTGGTGCCCAGAACTGGACACAGTATTCCAGGTGGGGCCTGACCAGAGCAGAATATAGTGGCACTATTACTTCTCTTGATCTAGACACTATACTTTTATTGATGCAGCCTAAAATTGCATTTGGCCTTGTTAGCTGCCGCATCGCACTGTTGACTCATGTTCAACTTGTGGTCTACTTGGACTCCTAGATCCCTTTCACATGTACTTTCATTCAGCCAGGTATCCCCCATAATCCTATATCTGTGCATTTCATTTTTCTGCCCTAAGTGCAATACCTTACATTTCTCTGTGTTGAATTTCATTTTGTTAGTTTTGGCCCAGCTTTCTAGTCTATTCAGATCATTTTGGATCTTGATCCTGTCCTCTGGAGTATTAACTATTCCTCCTAATTTGGTGTCATCTGCAAATTTGATAAGTATGCTCCCAATTCTGTCCTCCAAGTCATTGATAAAGATGTTGAATAACACTGGGCCCAGGACAGAGCCCCACTGGACACCCCACTGGTCACTTCTCTCCAGGATGAAAAGGAGCCAATATTGAGCATCCTTTGGGTTCGGCCGGTCAACCAATTACAGATCCATTTAACAGTTACTTTGTCTAGGCCACATTTTACAAGCTTGTTTTCAAGAATGTCGTGGGAAACCCTGTCAAAGGCCTTCCTGAAATCCAGATATACTATATCCACAGCATGCCCTTCATCTACCAAGATGGTCATTTTATCAAAGACGGAGATAAGGTTTGTCTGGCATGACTTCTTTCTATGAAACCCATGTTGACTTTTGTGATGATGGCATTGCCTTCTAGATGTTCACAGACTCTCTGCTTAATGATCTGCTCCAGAATCTTTCCTGGGATTGATCTCAGACTAAGTGGAGGATCATTGATGGGATCCTCTTTTTTCCCCTTTTTGAAGATGGGGAAAATCCTTGCACAAAATCCTCTGGTGGGTCTGGTTCCAGGCTGGACCGTCATAGAAGGCTGTCCTCCCCAGGGCTTCCAGACCCAGAGCACCTTGCTGTGCAGCTCAGGTGCACCTCTCGCATCATCAAGGGCAAAGGGCCACCCTTTGAGGCAAGCGCCACATTTTGGGGGCTCCCTTTCTGCCTCGGAGGGGAAAGGGGCTTGGCCCTTGTGAGAGGCTGCATGCTGCCAGGCCGCCCTGCACAAACACTTACATGATGTAGCCCCTCTTTTGCATCCTATGTCCCCCCAGCCCCCTGGGTTGCTACAAGACTATCGTTTTTGTTTTGAAAACCTTTTCAACATTGCAATGCTTTCGCTCCCCTAGAGCAGCCAGTCCCCCGCACCGCCCTCAGTCCTGAACCCAGGGCTGCGTAATTGAGTCCCTGCCACCCGCCATCATTGGAGAAGGAGGCTTAAAAGCCTGGAGTAACGGACTGTAGTACGGTTGCTTGTTTATGTGCTTTTTAATCTCTCACTAATAGGTTTTAATTCATGTTGTGAGCCACCTTGCTAGCTGCTTGCATCTCCTTTCTCTTCCGTTCTCGTTTCAGCAAGACTTCCAGCTTCCGACATAATTTTTCTCAAATGTCTTCCTTTGCTCTGCTTGCTAACCATGTGTGTGTGTGTGTGTGTGTGCGCGCGCGCACAGGCTCCTTCAAGTCACCTTTCAACTTACAACGTCCCCATGAATTTCATTTACCAGTGTCTTACTAGACTTTTCTGAGCCACGGTGGTACACATCCTTACTGAGCCTCTAGCGTTGTGAGTTCCCCTTCAGCCTTTTAAAAAGATTTGGCCCAGTTGATTTTCCATTTCACAGTTTTATCCTTGGAGCCTAGTTTCTTCCTTCGAAGTCAGTTGTGTGGTAGGCGTTCCCTGGGACTTTCCTGTTTGGCTATAAATTAACTTTGACAGACAGCTCCGGTCACTGTTTTTGCATCTTCCACCGGTCACTGGCAATTCTGTCATCCCCCCCCCATTGAGTTCCAGGGCAAACTCATTCAGAGTGTCCAGACTCTCCCTCTTTTTGCCGGTGCCTTGTCCAGCAAGGTGTTAGGGTACTTGTAGCCACCTGTTACGGCAATGCTTTTGCCTTTGGTGCCTACCAGATTTTGTTCTCTGCCCCAACTGGTCGTGCCATCTCCGTTCCAATGGGAGCAAATGTGAGACCTTTCGGTGGCAGCCTGAGGGCATGGGTGCTTCATAAAGAGCTGCCCCTGCCACCAGGAAGGTGGGCTTTGGAGTCCTTGTGAGCTTTATGGCCAAATGCTAACAGCTGCCCAGGGCCCTCTGCATTTGCGAATGTTATTGGACCAGGATGAAAACGTCCATCCCTGAGCAATTGACCAGAAGGGTGACAAATGTCAGGCCATGTGCCCAGAGGCCGTCCACTCCTTCCTGTTCAACCACCACTGAGGCCTTTCCCCTTTTATGAGTGGAAAGGAAAAAAGACCAGCATGGTACTGGCCCTACCCGGCCTTTGGCCACTGGTGCGATAGTCCAGTTCCATTGCAAGATGGCAGCACGGATGTCGGACGTGGCTGCTGCTGCCCTGCGTTGGGAGCAAGAGGTCCGGGAGTCACCATGACTTACGGTGCTGGGTGAGAGTCGCCTCACAGTGCCACTGTTGTGCCTGGAAAGGGGCTGGTAGCCAGAGGGGCTGCCACAAGCAGAGAGTGGGCTGTAGGCTTCTGTATCCAGCCCAGACTTGGCTCTTTGTCGCCATTCCCAGCTTTTTGATGGGTGTCCCAGCAATCCAGGTGGAGTGTCACTGGGATGTGTTGTCCATGAGAACAGAGACAGCTGGCGGGTGTCCTTAGCACATGAACTGCACTGGACCAATAGAGGCTGGGCAGCCTTCCTATTGAATGGCACGGGTGGCAAGACAGAGCCCGAGGGGCACGTAGGCCAAGAGTCTGGAGAAGGTCATCCCCAAAGCCTTCCCCACCCAGGACCCTGACACACCTTGGTCCGTCTCCCCCAGGGACTGCTGGGGCTGAGGTGCAGCATTCCTGGGCAGGAATTAGGAGCTGACTGCCTTTTCTCCTCTGCCAGGCATAGGTTGCAGGTGCCAGTCATCTCCCTCATCTCCCCAGGGAAGCAGCGACACCAGCTTCTTGGCCAAACATCAGCATTGCAGTTTCTCTGTAAAAGCCATCTTACATGACTGTGGTGCAACACCCAGAAGGCTGTACAGAAAAAGAAGTTATAGCCCGGTGCTTCAATGGGGCTTGTCAGCTGACACAGATGACCATAACCTTAGTGCTCCTCTTTATGCAGCAGACTAACACTTCCTGTTGCCCATGCAGCCCTTAAGAGTGGCACATGGGATCTACAGTGCACCTCTCTGCCCACGGCTGTAATCACGTACCTGGCCCACGGACTCCTCCTCAAGAGCCTCTCTGGCCAGGCATCATTTCTCCACCCCGCTACCCCCGAGTGGCCAATACGGCACCCCATGGGAAGCCCTGAAGTGGGGCAGGAGAGCAGCAGTGGCAGCCTTCTCCTGCTTCCTCACCTGCCCAAGTGCCGCTGGCGGCCTCTGGCACAGACAGACGTAATGGGAGCTCAGGGTGACCAGTTGCCTCCGGCAGCCATAACCCCCACATGAGACCCCTGAGCGGGATGCTTTGACTGAGAGTTCCTGCATGGCAGAATGGGGTTGGACTGGATGGCCCTTGCGGTCTCTTCCAACTCGATAAATAAAAGAAATGCTAAATAAAACTTTTATTTGTATACTGCTTTTCCTCCTGATCAAAGCGGTTCACACTGTACAGGTTTTGTGACACATGTCACAGTACAAAGCAATACAATACATCAACAATTACATCAACAATTTCATACAATTCAATAAAAACCTAAAAACCATATACAAAGCAGTTACAACTATCAGTTGTGGCTGGACATCCTGATCTTAATTAGGGTATACTATCTCTAGAGAGAATCGGGAGGGTATGCTACCTGAAAGAGGTAGGTTTTCAATGCCTTCTTGAAGGCTTCCAATGTGGGGCAGAGTCGGATCTTTTCCGGAAGTGCGTTCCAGTGGGCAGGGGCTGTCTTGGTATAGGCTCTCTGGCAAGTTGCTGCTAATTTTACCCTGGGCTATTCAAGTAAATATTTCCCCGTTGTTCTGAGGGTGCGGGGCGGATTGTGTAGGGAGAGGCGCTCCCTCAAGTAAGTCGGGCCCAAGCCATATAGGGCTTTATAGGTAATAACCCACACTTTGTATTGAGCCCGGAAGCTAATTGGCAGCCAGTGAAGAGATCTTAAAACGGGTGTTATAGGTCTGACCTTAAGGTTCCAGCGACCAATCTGGCTGCAGCGTTTTGAATTAGTTGAAGCTTCCGAACCTGGTACAAAGGTAGCCCCATGTAGAGCGCATTACAGAAATCCAAGCGAGAGGTTACCAGCGCATGTACTACTGTTTCAAGGTCCTTTTGGTCCAGACAGGGACACAGTTGGCGTATCAGCCGAAGCTGGTACCAAGCACTCCTGGCCATCGCATCCACTTGGGATGATAACTGTAGAGATGAGTCCAGGAGTACTCCCAAACTGCGAACTCTGTCCTTTAGGGGAAGTGTGACCTGTCCAGGACTGGATGGCAGATTTCCCTGCCTGGGCCTGGGGCACCTATCACGAGTACCTCTCTTTTCTCTGGATTCAACCTGAGTTTGTTTTCCCTCATCCAGCCCATTACTGACCCCAGGCAGGCATCCAGAGGAGAGATGCCTTCCTTAGTCACTGTCTCAGTCGGAGACATGGAGAGATAGATCTGGGTGTCATCAGCGTATTGATAACACCGAGCTCCATGCTTCCGGATGATCTCTCCCAGCGGCTTCATTTAATGTTAAACAGCATGGGGGACAGAATGGCGCCTTGAGGGAAGCCAGATGTCAGCTCTCTTTTACGAGAGCAACTGTCCCCCAGCCTCACCGACTGGAGCCTTCCTGAGAGATAGGATCGGAACCACTGGAGCGCAGTGCCCCCGATACCTAAATCTCTCAGGCGTTCCAGAAGGATACCATGGTCGATGGTATCGAAGGCCGCAGAGATGTCCAAGAGCACTAACGGTTACACTTCCCCTGTCGCTGCCCAGACGGAGATCATCAACTAGGGCAACTCCGTGTCCCGCTCTGAAGCCAGTTTGAAATGGGTCCAGATAATCGGCTTCATCCAAGACAGCCTGGAGTTGGAAGGCGACTGCCCTCTCAATCACCTTGCCCAAGAATGGTAATAGGGAGACCTGTCTATAGTTACTCATTAACAGGGGATCAAGGGAAGGTTTCTTCAGAATAGGTTTTACTATTGCCTCTTTTAAGGGCAACAGAAATATACCTTCCCGAAGAGATGCATTTACTATAAGATGTAATGCAGTTTTTATAGCATCTCCTCCCTGAACGGTCAACCAAGAAGGGCAAGGGTCGAGAGGACAAGTCGTCCTTTTCAACTGACCAAGGAGCTTGTCCATGTCCTCGGTACTAACAAACTCAAAGCGATCCAGAATAACCTTGTTTCCAGAGTCACTGGATGCCTCTGCTATAGGTTCTGTCAAAAGATTGGTGTCAAGATGTTCTCATGGAGTGTCTTGTCAGGTAAGTTCTGATGTTTCCGCCAGTGGCGCTCTAGTTGTTGCGCAGCCCACTTCATCTGGCGAAGATCTTTAGTGTACCAGGGTCTTTTGTTTGGAGCAGGCTGGCAAGGACGCTTGGGAGCGATACTGTCTATTGCCCCGGTAAGTTTCATATTCCAGTTATCAACCAGGGTATCGACAGAATCGCCATCGTTCCCAAACATAGCACCCTCTAAGGCTTCTTGGAACCTTTTGGGTTCCATCAGCTTTCAAGGGTGGACCATTTTAATAGGCCCTCCACCCCCGAGGGGTTTTTGGATCATGGCTTTTAGTCCTACCTTGACCAGAGAGTGATCCATCCATAACAGGGGGGAAATATCATTTATATCCACCCACAGATGTTCTCAGTCCATACTGAAGACTACATCAAGTGTGTTGCCAGCACAATGTGTAGGACCCGAGACCAATTGGGACAGGCCCATGGCTGTCATGGAGTCCATGAACAACCGAGCTGCACCTGTCAGATCTGATAAGCCGGCCTCGAAGGGGATGTTGAGGTCCCCCAAGACTATAAGCCTAGGGGACTCCAACACCAGCTCCAAGACCAGCTGTGTCAGCTCGGCCAGGGAGTCTGTTTAGGCTATGGGGTGGACAGTAGACCAACAGGGTCCCCAGACTGTCCTTGGCCTTCAGAGTCAGGTAAACGCACTCGATGTGTCTCAGTTTCGGAACCGGATTCCTGGTCAAGGTAATATGGCTTTTATGGACCATAGCCACACCTCCCCCTCGCCCACTTTCCCTAACCTGCTCCTTTACCGCATACCCAGCCGGGAGGGCTTTTGCCCAGGTCACACAGCTATCCTCCCCCAGCCAGGTTTCCGTGATGCATGCCAGGTTGGCGTCGTGTTCGTCCAATAGATCGTATATAATATGGGATTTATTTTTCACCGACCTCTATGATTCTATGAGGTCTGCCGGGCCCAGTGCCAAAGTGCCCTCATCAGGTGCTGCCTCTGGAGAACCCCAATGTTGGAAAGCAGGGCAGCCCCCCATCCTTGTAGCCCCCCACCTGCAGGGATTCAGCCGGCTGGAGGGGCTCAGCAAGACCCTCGCTGTCTGCTGTTGGTTCTGGCCTCTTTAGAAGCGTCCGGCTGCTGCACCGGTCACTCCTCTCCCCAAGAGAGTGGCTTCCCTGAACCCCAGCCACGTGTGTCTGTGGCAAAAGCGAGATGGGAAGGGTGGACAGTCGGCCACACGTCAGCCTCATGGCCACAACAGACGGTCTTTCTGAGAGCTGCTTTGCAACTAAGACTGAAATCGCTTGGTGGTTAACGATTTCGTCAAAGTAGTTAACACACACATGCACATGCGTGCACACATGTGCTGCTAGACCAATCTGTAGGAACAAATCATGGTCCTGTCAGCCTCCCAGGCTCTGAGGAATGTGGTCAGCCAGCCCCCTAGGCCCAACGGGCAAGCAGCCAGGTTGCCCAACAGCTCCCTCCGGGTTGCTCCAGCCCTTCCTGCTGAGCTCTTCCTCCCGCAGCGGCCGCCCGCATTGCTCCAGCATTTCCCCTGGTTTCCTAATCCCCTGAGCCTCAATCACAAGTCATGCAGCCATGGAGAAACACCGGGGGCCATCCTGCTGGGTCCCAGCCTCTCTGCCAAAGCAAGGGGATGCCAGGGTGGGTGGAAAGGCCAGGGGCCAGCGAGGGAAAGGGCTGCCTCCCCACCGGCTCTGATGCCCAAATTGTGGCCCCTGACTCCCCCCCAGGCAGTGCAGGAGCAAGGCCCACATCCCCCAGGAAAAAAGCGGCAGACCCTCCTTCCATGTCTCCTTTGGCGCCCGGTGGATGAAGGAGCCGCGGGAGCCAGGGTCTGATGCTGGCAAGGCTCCCCATTGTGTCTCTCTCACGTTGGGATGCCAGGCTTGGAGCGTTTGTGGAAAGAAGTGTCTCTGTAGTTGAAAGGGAGCCCTTTCCTCACCCACCTGCTGCCATCCAGCCCCTGAGGGCCTTCGGAGGGGGACAGAAGGAGAGCCCTTGAGATGCTGGTCAGTGGCCACTCCGAGGCAGCAGCAGCAGGGATGCCTCCAGGGTTCCTGGCACCAGCCCAAGCGATCGTTCAGTGTCTCCCGGCTTCCCCCCCCCCAGCACCCAGTTAAGTTCTGGAGAGCAAGTGGGCCCATGTTGCTGGTGAAGAGGCCAAAGGTGATGCATGGGCAGGAAGACTCTCCATGGAGGCTGCCTTTTGGAGAAGGGAAGGCTGAGGCTGAGACATGGAACTGGGCAAGAGGAGGGAAGGCAAGCTAGGAGGGCCAGGTCAGGAGCCAGTGGGGCAATAGACCAGGGCAGGAGGGAGATGGGGATCCCAGACAGCACTGTGTGCCTTGTGAGTCAAAGGCAGCCGCGGAGGGCGGGGGAGGATTTCTCTCAGGGCTTCTTTTTAGGGCCTGGAGGGAGGATTCCTTCGGCCATGATGGTTCCCTGTAGAGGGGTCAGCTGGCCAGCCAAGCCTGGACTACAGAGTGCTTGTGCCAAGAGCACATGTGCATATGTGTGTCTCCCCCCTATTTCTCTTTTTCCAATATGGAGGTGGGTCTTTGTGTGGGAGATTGCACTCACCTTTTGTCCCCATAATGCCAGGAGCCCTTGAGACTGTTAGGGGCCTTTTGTGGCGCCCAGTTTGCCTCAAGGGCCCTCTCCCCTTCTGGGGTATTTCTTGAGGAAGAGGGAGATAGGGGGGCTTTGGAGGGAGAACTGGGGGGGGGGGGTCCTCTGTGTGACTGAGGGTGCCAAGGCCCACCATTTGGGGGGTGGGGGACAAGGCCGTTCTTGGCCTGCGGCTGGAGGGGCTGCTTCCCACTTCACCCAGGAATCCCGTGACTGCAAAGGTTTCCCTGCGTTTCTGCTTGAGAATCATACGCGGAGCGTGTCGAAAGCATAGCAGGAGTATTTCGGTGTAGTCAAGCCTGACTCGGGAGGAGATGGGTATCCGGAGGTTGATTCATTTGCTCAGAATGGTGTCTGGGCCAGGAACCACCAGGTGCTTGGCCACGACGGGCAGGCGCCCCTGTTCTCCCTACAGATCCATCTGGAAGCTCCAGTAGAGGCATAGAATCATAGAATCATAGAGTTGGAAGAGACCGCAAGGGCCATCCAGTCCAAACCCATTCTGCCATGCAGGAAATCCATATCAAAGCATCCCCGACAGATGGCTATCCAGCCTCTGCTTAAAGACCTCCAAGGAAGGAGACTCCACTACACTCCGAGGAAGGAGTGTGTTCCACTGTCGAACAGCCCTTACTGTCAGGAAATTCCTCCTAATGTTGAGGTGGAATCTCTTTTCCTGCAGCTTGCATCCATTGTTCTGGGTCCTGTTCTCTGGAGCAGCAGAAAACAAGCTTGCTCCCTCCTCAATATGACATCCCTTCAAATATTTAAACAGGGCTATCATATCACCTCTTAACCTTTTGTAGAAGCTGGTGGGCTGGCCAGTCAGTGGTAGGGGTCAGCACCACCAGGCCCCATGGCCTGTTCTGTGGCCCAGCTGCCTCCTGTGGCCCCTTCGTGGTGCAAGAGCTACCAGTTGCGCTCTCTTTACTTATGGAGTCACTGATGGGAATGCCCCCCACCTGTTTTCTTCCCGGGAAATGACTGGCCTCGCAGGCTTCCTTGACACCTCATCCTTATGATGCAGGAGCTGCCCAGCCAGCACCTCTCACCAGCCCCGGGCATCACCAGGCCGCCTCCCTATGGCAGAGGGCAGGGCCAGCAAGGCGGCACCATGGGCCTGGAGACAGGTCACCATCACCACCACCATCATCCCCAGTGTGGCTGCTGGGAGCCTCCTTGGGCAAGCCTTTGGGTTTGGGCAAGAGGAGAAGGAGGAGGGGCCGCCAGGTCTTCCTCCTCCTCCTCCGCCCCTTTGGGGCTCCATAAAAGAGGCTCCTAGGTGCCCCACAGGAGTAGCCTCAGCCCTTCACAGGACACTGTCCAGGGAGCTTGAAGGAGCCCAGGAGCAACCTCATGGCGGGTAAGTTGGCAGACAGTTTGCTTATTTTGAAGCTGCCCTTTGTTGCCAAAGGCCACCGAGCCAGAGTGCAATAAACCTAAAATGAAGCAATAAGGGTTAGGAACAATACTGGGCTAAAACTAGTGTCCGGGGCTGGAAGAAAGCCTTAGGGGTGTCTTAGCACCTCTCCCAGGGGCTGCCTGGAGGGAAGGGACCCCATTATGGAAGGGCCACATTCCACAAAGAGGGACCCACTTGCCTGGAGAAGCTCCTCTGGTCAGGAGAAGGGGGCTGCAGCGGCACCACTGTGCCCCAGGAAAGGCCCTCTTGCCACTGTGATGGATGTGCCCTAGAGATGGGCATCTTTGTCTGGCCGTAGCCCTGAAGCTGTTCAGAAGGTTGCAACCAACAATTCAGGCTGAGCCCAGGAAAAAAATGGCAAGCATGCAAAGCTCCCAGCTTGGGGTGTGTGGCAGCGGTTGCATTTTGCCCCATTTGATGCTTCCTGACTGCCCTTCCTAAAAGGCCACACCACGCAGGTAGGTTCTGACATTCTGCCTTCGTAGTATTGTACGGCCTCTTATGCCCCCCACAAGCTTGAAATGGCTGGAGTGCCCTCCCGCCATGGCTGTCAGAGGGTGGGAGATGCCCAGGCAGCATCATGCTCCCAGGTGTCCAGCAAGTGATAACAGACTCACTGTTGGTAGGGGGCACATCCGCTCACTGCAGCCAGATGCCCCCCAGGCGGCACATGGGATGCAATGGCAGAGCTGTCTTCCCAAACTAGGGGCACAAGGGGTGCCTTCAGTCATCAGCAAGCATTGAGGAAGGCGGTCCCCTCAGGGAAGGTGGGCCAGCATTCCTCAGACTCATTAGACAGCCCAGCAAGTGGGGGGAGGGGGGTGCTCCAGGAACCCCTAGCAAAAGGAAAAGGCTTTGCACTTTGATGGCTCTCTCTGGCCCTCCCTTGTGCAGGACCCTGCATTGGTCTCCCATTCACCCCTCTGCCCTCCTGGTGCCAGACCTAGATTGGCCAAACAAGAGGGGGGGGGGAGCAAAGCAGGACCTGGCACAGGTCAGCAAAGGGGAAGGGAGGAAGGAAGGGCAGAGGGGCACAAGACAGGAGGGCTGAGGGCATGAGACCCACCTGGGCACGGTCTTCCCCTGGCCTGTCTCCTTCTCTCTGAGGTCTCTCTCCCCACACCTTCCTGCCCCCCAGCCCCCACCTCCATGTTCCCCTGTAGCCGTGGCTCTGGCAGTCGCCAGAGTTACCGTTAGAGGAAATGAGCCAGAAAGCCACAGCCTCCTCTCCCGCTGTTCTGTGGGAGCGTGGCCTTTCTCCCTCCAGGGCCAAGAGCGGGGCTGGCAGCAGGAGTGCCCTCAAGCCAGCCAGCCCTCGAGGGACATAGCCACGCATCCAGATGGGGCCAGAGGGCCGTTTCCCCCTCCCTTGCATTGACGGAAAGTGGGGCCAAGGTGCAGGCGGCAGTGGCCCTGGGGTGCCCCAGGAAAGAGAGGCCGAGCCAGGCAGCGCTCCTAGCAGAGGAGCGGCATCATTCAGCGCAGGGCGAGTCACCCTCTCACACCCAAGACACTCAGGGAGGTGGAGGCCAGGCTCACCCTCAGAATCAGCTTCCCAGGTGGGCAAGGAGGGAACTCCACCTGAGCAAACCTGGCAGCCACAAGTCATGGCTCCTGGCACCCGTAGAGGAGGCACTTTCCTGCATGGCTGAAGGGGTTTGGACCGGATGGCCCTTGAAGTCTCTTCCGGCTCCATGATTCTGTGCAGAGGAGGAGGCGGGGTGGGGGCGCCAGGAGACCCCTGTGGCAGCCACCATGGGCACTGCCTGTGCCATTCCAAGGGGGAAGATGGTCGGTTGGTCGGCAGGAGCCCCAAAGGCAGGAAAAGGCCAGCCTCGGTCCACAGGCCTGGTCCTATGTGGGGTGCTCTCTGGAGGGGCTGGGGGTCTCCTTCCAGAGCCCCCTCCCCAGAGTCAGATGGGGCAGCATTGGAGGAGGTTCAGGGCATCTCCTGGTGGACAGGACGGCCCTTTTGGTTTCTTCCATGACCCTATGGCCTTTCTTCTCCCCTCTTGCTTTCAAAGCCAAGATTGACTGGAAACTGAAGGAGAATGGCAGCGCCCACTACACTGACCGGTACAGTGGCCAGGAGCTGGTGGTGCGCAGGGGGAAGCCCTTTGACATCTCTCTGACCCTTGGAGGAGGCCCCCCGGCTGCAAGCGGACTGACCTTCACGGTGGAAACTGGTAAGCCCCCCTACTTCCCCCAACCCCCTTCCCCATTCCCCAGCTGCCTGGTCTTTCCTCCCTTCTCCTGTGTTCCCCATCCATCTCCTTGGCTGCATCCTCAGAACTTCCAACATGGAAAGGGAGCCATGGCCAGGTGGGACCCCTTTGTAGCCAGGGCTGGGCCTGGTGGGAAAGGCATCATGACCAGCGGTGTTGGGGTGGCTCAAAGTGCAGAAGCCCACACACACACACGCACAGTGCTTGGGCTGCTGCGGTGAAAATGGGGCTGGGGGGAGAGGAAGAGAGGACCCAGCGGGGGCCTTTTCAAGCTGCTGGATAATGAGCCCGCCACCTCACCATACAACTGAAACACTGTCTTCTTCACAAGGACAGAAAAAGGCAGAGAAGCCCCTCCCTCCCCCTGTTTCCACTGGGAACCCTACTGCATCCCCCAGACCATAACTGCCCCTCGTCTGCTCCCCCCCCCCCCAGGGTCGACTGCTGCACTGCAGGCCAAGACTCGAGTGGCCTTTGGCGTTTCTGGGGCACCAGGCGGCAACTCTTGGAGGGCTGTCCAGACCTCCGCTGCTGCTTCCAGCACAACCCTGAGCTTCTCCATCTCAAGCCCGGCCAACGCAGCCATTGGGCGCTACCGGCTGGGGGTCCAGACTGGATCTGGGGGTAGCGGGCCCTCCTCCCTCCTCGGCACCTTCGTGCTCCTCTTCAACCCGTGGCTCTCAGGTACCAGGCGCCTCACACCCACCCCATACGCCCCTTGAGACCCCCTTGAACCCTTGCCCCCCAACATCATTCTGGGGGCAGGGAGGGGCCTTCTGCTGCTGCGGGTCAGCAGGGGGACCCTGGAGCTGCAGGGTAGGCTAGGGAGCATGAAGCTTGGGCCGGAGGGGCGGTAGAGAGCAGCATCTCTGGTGTGCAGAGGGAAGGTGGGCCAAAGTAAGGGCCAGGGATGCTGGGCTTTGGGATTCGGCTCCACAGGACACTCAGAGGACACTCTTCCAGTCTTTCTGGGTTAAGAACAGCTGTTTGTGGCCACTCTGTTCCTATCAATGTGCCATGTGGGGAGGGAAGTTGTAATGGGGCACGGGGTCTGTAGGGTTAGGGGCTGCTTCTGGCACATACACCCCAACACTGGGATACTGAGTGGTAAAGGCTCCCCGGTTCCCCTCTCCCATCCGCCTTTGGAGAGGAGAGGGGTCTCAAGGATCAAGTTGGGGGCTCCTCTCCCCTCCTGGCTGCCCCCTCCCCGGCCTTGGAGAGCAGCCAAAGGTGGTCAGAAGAGGGGATCTGGGATGGATGGAGGGGCAACTGGACTCTGGCCAGGAGGAGGAGAGTGGGCAGAGCAGCTGGCAGGGGGCCGCCCCATGGGTCTTGCCTGTGGGGCTCCCTCAGATTGGCAGAGACACAGGCATGTATACACCTGCAGATTGCGCATACCTGCCTGCAGCCCTGAAGTGCTGAGTGTACCTGAATGGGCTGGGCAAGGGGGGCTTCTCCTTCTCCTCCACTTTGGGGGCCTCTGAAGAAGTGGCCATGAAGCCAAGCCCCCTGCCCAGCCATGCCACTCACTCCCCCTGGGACCCAAAGCCCCTTTCTGCTGCATATGCCGCAATGGCGAGGGCAGGAGGAGCTCCTTCCACCCAAAGAGTGCCAGTGCAATGCAAGGGCAGCAAGAACAGCCACTGTGGGATGGGGGGGGGGGGCACCTGTGGGAGTCCCACAGAGGCCTCCGGGGGGGGCAGTGTGGTGACCGAGCCCTGAGTTCCCAATGTGACTCCCAACTGCTGCCTCCCCCACCCTCCTCACGGCGGGATCTGCCTGTCCTTTGCCCCCCTTCCCAGGGGATGAAGTGTTCATGCCGAATAATGTGGAGCGCGAGGAGTACGTCCTCTCAGAGTCTGGGGTGATCTTCGTGGGCAGTGCCTACAGCATCAGTTCACGGGGATGGGACTTTGGCCAGGTAGGCACGGGACAGGGGCACTGCCGGCTGGGGGGCAGGCAAGGGTCCGGGAGATGGGTTGGGGTAATGATATTGAAAACAAACTTGGAAATCCAAAGCTTGCCTGGGCATGGAGGGGGTCCTCATGAGACCTCCCCTCTCCTTCCCCACTTTCTGAAGCTTACCAAGTTCTGGGGTGGAAGAGACTGAGCTCCCCCCCATCTCCTTGAAATGACTTTTGTGGGGTCTAAGCAACCAGGCCTCTCTCAGTATCATGCGATGGTCATATGGTTGCAGGGTGGGGGGGGGTGGGGAGGCTCTGTAGGTACTCCATACAACTCACAGAGGAATAATCTAAAGCCTCTGGGGGCAGGTGGGGGGCTTGAACCTTCCCTTTGCAGCTGCTACTCCCCCCGCCCCCCGTTCAGCTGCTCACCTTTCCATCAGTAATTAAGGCTCTTTGGGGCCCACAGAAGTTGGGGAGATGGCAGAGAAGGAGGGGAGAGGTGGCCCTCAGGGTGCACTGGGGATGCTGCTGGGAGTCTCCCAAAATAAAAGGCGCAGCTGTTCCAATCCAAGGTGGGCATGCCTTGGCATTTCACCTGGCAGCGCTGGAACTCCCAGCTGGCCAGACCAGAACTTATTTCTGGAACAGTCTCTGTTCCCTATGCCAGCTGGAGTTCTGGGTGGTGCTGAAGATTTTTGGCCAGCCTAACGCCTTCCTCTGCCAATAGTTTCAGAAGGATATTCTGGACATCTGCCTTTCCATACTGGACCGGAGCTTAAGCTACCGCAAGGACCCCACCTCTGACCTGCGTCGCCGCAACGACCCCAAATACGTTGGGCGGGTGCTCAGCGCCATGGTAAGGCCAGCCCTGGGGGCCTCGTTCCCCGCTGTGCGTGACTGGCCTGGGGTCTTGTGGTCCAGAATTCACACAGCTTCCCTAGATCCACCCATGCCTTTCCAAGCTCCCTTGGCCTTTCCAAGACCACTTATGGGGCTGGATGAGTAAAGCTGGCTGTTCAGCAGCCTGTCCCTTTGGAAATAAGCCCACAAAAGGTGGTTTTGATATGTGGGGGTTGGATGGAAAGTGGGGTTTGGGTGGAAAGCTGTGCAGAGCTTTCAGAGTGAGACAGAGGGTGGCATTTGCTCTGCCAGGGAAAGTCAGGGTCTCGCTGGCTGCATCACGATCCATGGCTGAGGAAGCCCCGCAGCCCCTTCTTTCCTTCCTTCCTTCCTTCCTTCCTTCCTTCCTTCCTTCCTTCTCAGATCAACAGCAACGATGACAATGGAGTCATACAGGGAAACTGGAGTGGCAATTACTCTGGTGGAGAAAACCCCGGCAGCTGGTCAGGAAGTGGGAAGATCTTGCAGAAATGGAAGTCGTCTGGATTTCGGCCGGTCCGCTACGGACAGTGCTGGGTCTTTGCAGGAGTGCTGGCCACAGGTATGGATCAGTGGGGAGCTGATGGGGCTGAAATGGGGCTGGGGGACGGAGGATGGTGGTTGGGGGCCAGCCTGGGATGGATCTCGTTCTAAGCAGGCTGCAGACCATCACCAGGCCTACTCTCTGGCTTCGGGGGCAGTGGAGAGAGCTTTCTTTTCTGCCCCATTGTGTTGGCACAGGACGCAGGGGGGGGGGGAGCTGAATGGGCAGCAAAGCCAGGCAGTGGTTTGGGCACATGCTGAGCAGCCTGGCACACATTCTCTCTCTCTCTCTATATATATATATATGTGTGTGTGTGTGTGTGTGTGTGTGTGTGTGTTCCTTCTTTTTCTGGCGAAATTTCTCAGGTTTGCCTTGACTTGGCCTTTGGCATTGGGGCTTCAGTGCTGCCCAGTAGTGAGGCTTTCAGGGAAAGAACTGGCCCTCCTCTGCCCAGGGGCTCCAACCCTCCCTCCCAGCCTCACTGGAGAGGGGCCAGAGGGGGAGGGAGGGGGCAGCCCTGGCAGCAGGCATCCCTCCTTGCAGACCCAGGCCCAAGGACTTGCCTTGGCTCTGTCACTTGCTCCCACCCAGCGTCAAGAAAGACGGCCTCTCCCTGGTCTTGCTGGCAACTGGCCTGGAGGAGGCTGAGGGAGCTGAGACGGGGGCTGCTGTGTCCCAGGACTGGGGTCCAGCTTGTTTCTGCAGGGCTGGTGCTCCCCCTGTAAGTCTGGGGCCTCAACCCAGCCCTCTCCCTGGGTTTTGGAAAAGGGGGCAGTCACTGCAGCCCTGGCAAGGGGATGCTTTCCTGTGCAGTGGCACTGCCAAGAGGCAGCAGACCACACCAGTGACACTGGCCAGCAGAGAGGCGTCCCAGGGCCCCTGCCCTGGAAAGAGAGGGGGCTCCTCTTGGCGTTCTTGGGGTGTGAGGACGGGGGTGAAACCATGGACTGTTTCTCTTTACTATGCCCCCTTGCTGCCCCCCTCCCGATCTGTTTGGCCCCTTTCTGCCATTGTTCTCTCTTTGCCGTGACTTCCTCTTTCGTTGAAGATGGAGATCTCTGGTAATTAAAAAAGGGTTCTTGCTCAGGGGAGCCTCCCATCTTTGCTGTCTCAGCTGGGGAGCAGGATGCTGATGGCAGGATGCTGGGTTGCCCAGGGTGAAACCCTCCTCCCCAGCCTCCTCCCCATCCCAGTGGTCCACAGGTGTGACACCAGTCCCAGGGGCGCCACTATTCCTGCAGCCCCATTTAGAGCCCCAGTCGTGACTTTGGCAACAGTCATCCCTGCCTTTGCCATTTGGCACCTGGAGTACTGCCACGGTCTCTGCCGGGAGCCGTCCTTGAACAGCATCTGGAATCCATGCTTGGTGGATAATGTGGCCACGAGGCTGCTGACCGGTCCACCTTCTCCAGACTGAAATATGAGGGTCTGCCACTGGGTGCCAAGTGTTTCTTTGGCCCTGCTTCTGGGCACTGGTTTGAACCTAAAGGCAGAAGCCCTGAGAAAGCTGAGGGCCAGCCTCCTTTGTTTGGGGGCCTTCCAGCAGTTGAAAGCTGGGACACGTGTGGCTGAGATGGGTAGCCACTGAGGAGGATTTTGCTTGTTTTTGTATTTAGCATATTAGCATATTATTTGAGTATTTTAGCATTTTATACTGTGGTGTTTTGTTGTTCTGCTTTGTCTCTGTTATGATATACCACCCTTTGGCATTAAAGGGTGTTCTAAATAAACCTCTTGTTGTTCCCTCCTTTTCCCCGGCCGCTGAGTTAATGGAGTGCAAACAACTTTTGCCTTTTGGATAGGGTTGCCATAACCCGGCTGCAACCGGGTTTTTCCCGGTTTTGGCGGCACCTGCCCGGTCACGGCATGGCTGCGCAGAGGAAAAGGAGGGCAGCGAGGCCTGGGGCGGAGGAGGCTGAAGGGAGGCGGCGCCTCTTGGGCGCAGCCGCGCCAACCTCCCCACCTCCCTGCAGCCTCCTCGTCTCCTTCCTCATCTCCGCGGGGGCCAAGAAGGAGGCAAAGCCCCGGCCATCGCCAGCGGCCTGCTCGCCTCCTTCCTAGTCCCTGCGGGGGCCAAGAAGGAGGCGAGGCCCCGATCCTGGCCTCCGATCGCGGCGAGGCCCGGGGCCCAGGCGGGGAGGGAAAGCCTCCTTAAGTGGAGGCTTTCCCCTCGCCGCTTGGCTTCCGCTCCCCGCCGCAATTGCGAGGGGAAATGTAGGACAAAATTTTCAAATGCAGGACACATTTTTTGTGTGTCCTACATTTTAAAATTTTGTCCTACATTTTTCCCGGTTTGGAGGTCCGGCACTATGGCAACCCTACTTTTGGACTCAGTTTGCAGCAGATGAAGTAAGCACTTGAGAGCAAGGGACAAAGAGAGGAAGGAAGAGGAGGAGGAGGAGGAGGAGGAGGAGGAGGAGGAGGAGGAGGAGGAGGAGGAGGAGGAGGAGGTGGTGGTCCAGGACATTCTGGGAGCATCTGAAGAAGAGGGATGGCAGGGGATCTGTTGTGGGAGGGGCCTCTGCCAGTCAGGACAGTTGGAGGGCATGCTGAGGCTGCCTGCAGGGTCCGGGGGAGGCCTGTCTCCATTGGTCCCAGGCTTTTGGATGTACCCCCCCTCCACACACACACACTTCAGGATCTGCACCCCATCCTCACTTTTAGGGAGGGACCAAAGAGGTGTTTCTCCCAATTTGTTTCGATATGTTCTGGCGTATGTTGTTCAAATGTTTCTCCCATTGCCTTTAGCCATCTTGGGCACTACTTACAGATGAAACGTGTAGCAATGAAGTAGAGAAACGGGTGCCCCCTTAGCATTAGGGGGGAGGAATGGCAGCTGTAGGCCAGGGGGCAGGCATTGCCCTCTCCCACCGTCTGCCAGGGTCTGTTGGTGCCAGTCCCAGGCCACGGCTCGAGTCAGAACTGGCCTTCACCCCCCACCCTTTGGCCTTTCTCTTCCTCGCAGTCCTTCGGTGCCTTGGACTCCCTGCCCGCGTGATCAGCAACTTCAACTCTGCCCACGACACTGACCAGAGCTTGACGGTGGATGTCCACTATGACTCGGCCGGGAACCCCCTCAACATGGACTACGACAGCATCTGGTAGAAGCCCCTCCTGGCTCCCCGCTTCTTCTTCTGCCACCCAACCTCCCTCTGGAAGCGCCTCCGTGTGTCTTTGCCCCCCTCCATCGCTCCTGGCCTGCCTTGGGCCATTTCCGCCTCCATGGCTTGCCCTACTGTCTCCTCTCCCTGGTCAGCCGTTCACCCTGGTCAGTCTCTTCCTGCAAGAGTGACCCCCTGAGGCCACCTGTTGGCATGATGGCAGAGCCTTCTGTCCTGGGGTTTGTGGGGTAGCATGATCCCCTGAAGAGCATGCCCCCCATTGCCTCCTCACAGACCTTCACGCCAGTCGCGCTTCCTTTTCTTCACAGGAATTTCCACGTGTGGAACGAAGGCTGGTTCGCTCGGTCTGACCTGGGCGCCATGTACAATGGCTGGCAAATTCTGGATGCCACTCCGCAAGAGCAAAGTTCAGGTACAAGAGCTCATAGGAGGCAGGGAGGCAGGGGAGCGGTTTGTGTTTGGCCTCCCTTGTGAAAGGCTAGAGCTGGACAAGACCCTGGGGGCATCCACGTTGGGGCTCAGTGCCAGCTGAGCCATGCAGGAGGAAGGGGATGCTACCCACCCCCCCCCCCCCCCGGCAGATGCTCTGTTTGCTTCTGCTGGAAGACCCTCGACCGAGGAGGAGAGCCGACAGTCCTGAGGTGGTCTGTTCCACGGTCAAACAGCTGCCACTCAGAGAGAATTTCTCCTCCATGGTTGTGGATCAGCAATGGGCCGGTTGAGAGGTCAGGAGGTCAGGCTCTCCCAATACTGTTAGATTTCAAACTCCATCAGCCCCAGCCAGCAAGGCAAGTGATACTGGGAGTTGTAGTCCTACTCGTATAGACTACAACTTCCAACTACAGCTGGTTCAAATGCCAGGCAACAGAAAGTAGGAGTCAATGGGCCACTCTTAAAATGCAACTGGTTGGGGTTCCTCAAAGGTCTCTTCTGCCAGAGGCACCATTTAACAAATTCCATAAAAGCTCTGGCATTAAGGGTGAGCAGGAGGCAGCAGCCTATTTTGTGGAGGTCAGGAAAGTATTCAGGGGCCTGGAAAGACTGCAAAGAGCTCCCAAAGGATCTCCCCAGATTGCGGGATAAAATGGCAGATGTGGTTCCGCATCTGGGTGGGTTGCGCGAATGTCAGTAGGATCTGCTGTGTTTTATACAACACAAGAGGGCTAGAGAGGCTCCTGGCAGATTGCTTCGCTTCTGAACCGGCTACTTTAGGTCTGAAGCAGCCTTAAAAGAAAAATCAGTGTCACTTCAAGGTTCTGAGAAAGGCAGCTTTGGGCCCCAAATAGCCTCAAAGGCTTGTGAAACTGCTTCCTGTAGTCATTCTCATCTGAGGGCGGCAGCAGTGGGACATTTGTCAGTGGATGGGACAGTCACATCCAGCCCACCTTCCGCCCTTTGCCCAGCCCACCTTACACAGATGTACACTGTGGCCATCTTCTGAGCCCCATGCCCTGCTCTGGTTCCCCATCGACCAGATGAAGCCATTCCAAATGATGATCCAGGGGCCAGAGTGGGTCCCCAAAAGGAAAAGCAGAAGGATGGGGGGTGGCTTTGAGTGTTGAGGGCACCCAGCCCACATGATGAAGGACTGCAAAGCCACCTGTGGAGCAGAGGAAGCAGACAGAAGGCCCTTCTTGCCCCCATCCCAGCCCTTGGCCCCGATCCTACAGGCCTTTGTCTCTGGGTAACCCTCCCCTCCTTTCCGGATCCCTGCTTTGTGGGGGTCATTTTCCTTCCAGGCATTTTCCAGTGCGGCCCAGCTCCCCTGACAGCCATCAAGGAGGGAGACGTGGACCTGAACTACGACTGTCCGTTCGTCTTTGCTGAGGTCAATGCGGACCGTGTCACCTGGAACATGGACACGGCCACAGGGAAGAAGAAGAAGATCTACTCGGAGACCAAGTCCGTGGGCAGGTTCACCAGCACCAAAGCTGTGGGCAGCTTCGACCGCCAGGATGTCACCAACAGTTACAAGTACCCAGAAGGTAGAGGAACATGGAGGGCAGGGACAGAGAGGTAGCTTCTGATTATCCTTTGCTCTGTTTCCTGGAGGGAAAAGGAAAGAGATAAAGGGAAGTAGGGAGATTCCACCTTTGGGTAGGTGGCACTCCATGGGCAGGAAAGCCATGGACTGGATCACTGACAGAAAAGAGGCCACTAGGCCACCTTCTTGCACACTGGATCTCCTTAGGTGGGGGCCTTGTGGCCCTTGGATGGGAGACCCCTGGGAGGGAAGCGCAGCAGGGAGGGAGGGGGTGAAAAATGGAAAGGAATCCTGATGGAAATGCCACCCTGCCTGCATTCCTCCCCAGAGCAAAGGGCCACAGATGCTGTGAGAGTAGTGTAGCCTGGCAAAGTTCGTGGGTGGACCAACAGAGCCACCTTGACCCTCTGTGGCACATCCCGTGCCCCAGTCCCTTTTGTGGGAGAGTCTTCTACTGGGGCAGGAAAGAAGCAGGCTGGCCAGAAGCAGCAGAGAGCCTGTCCGGCCGGCTTCCAGGATTGTCCTGGGGGCTTGGACAGGATGCCTGGGGTGAGCCTCAGAAGGCCAGCTGAGGGAGCAGAGAACAGGCGGCCACCCTGTACCACCTCACCCAAGCCAGGCCTAGACAGAGGCCAGCAGACTTGCCCGACTTTGTGCCTGTCCAGTGGTCTTGCAGTTTGGTCCCAGAGTGACCATGGCACCCACCCACCCTGTTCCTCCTCTGGCTGAGAGAGGCAGGGGAGAAGGGGTCCTTCATTTGTGGCCCCGGGATATTTGAGCCAGTGTTCCTGAGGGACTTGAGAGATTAGGACACAATGGAGCAATGGTTGCAAGCTCCAGGAAAAGAGATTCCACTAAAGATTAGGAAGAAGTTCCTGATGGCAGTGGAATAATCCTCTGCCTCAATGGAGGCTGGTGGAGCCTCTCTCTTTGGAGGCTGTTCTTAAACAGAGGCTGGATGGCCATCTTGTTGGGAGTGCTTTGACAGTGAATTCCTGCATGGCAGAATGGGGTTGGGCTGGATGGCTTTTGTAGGTCTCTCCCAACTCTAGGAGTCCATGACTGTTCTGCCCTTTTCAGGCTCTGCCAAGGAACGAGAGATCTTCAACAAGGCCCGGGCCAAGCTGAACCTGAGCTCGCTGGACGCCACGGCTGCCCGGCTGCCCGAAGAAGCTAAGCCTGATGTGACGGGGAAGTTCAAGGTGCAGAGCCCGCCCCAGGTCGGCAAAGACGTCGACTTGGTCTTGCTGCTGACCAACCTGGCCTCTGCGGCCAGGAGCCTGACTGCCAACATGACCGCCTGGGCTATCATCTACACTGGGAAGGCCATCCATGAGGTCTGGAAGGACTCCCTGGCCGTCACTCTTGGCCCAAAGGAAGGTAACGCCGCTGGACAGGGCCCAATCCAAAGAACAGTGCCTCCACCACTGCCAGCCCCCAAAAGACTCTTGGGCCACTGGACTTGGGGTGCAGCGGGGGGGGTGAGTCTCCCAGGAACAGGGGATTTAGGGAGAGTGGCCTCACTGCAACTTCATGCACATACACACATCCCGTGCCCCATGTGCTCACTGCAAGCAGAGACAGTGGAGGTGTGTGTGAAGAACCCAGGTGGGGGGCACAGGGGGGGCAGGTGTGGCAACTCTTCCTCCCCGCAAACCAGGATGAGAGGTCTCTGCAAAAGGGCGGCCTGTGGCCCACCAGGGTTGGTGGCCCTCCGGTTCCCATTTTCCCATGCTGAACCCCAGAGGAGCAAGGCCTTGCTAGGTGGGAGGTGGCATGGAGAACTTTGGCCAGTGGGCATGATGATGACCCCTGACCACACCAATCCCGTTTCTTCCAGAGAAAGCGTTTCCCATCAAGATCTCCTATGATGAGTACCAGCAACACCTGACGACGGACAACATGATCCGGGCGACAGCCGTGTGCCAGTTCAAAGAGGGGAACGATGCTGTGGTTGAGCGGGACATCATCCTGGACAACCCCACAGTCAACTTGAAGGTAAGCACCCTCGACCAGAAGCTGGTGCCCACCCACCAACCTGCCTGGGGGGCTATTTTGCGGGAAATTTCCCAACGTCCATCCAGAGGCCATAGGTCAAACCGCTGCACCTGCGCTGCTCTGGGGTGGGGGCAAGAGGGGCTCCGCTTAACCTGCGGTTTTGCCTGTGCTTCTGCTCTGGGCGCAGGTGCTGGACACGGCCAAGGTGGGCCAGGTGCTGAAGGTGGAGGTGGTCTTCACCAACCCACTGGACCAGGAGGTGGCAGAGTGCGTGTTGCAGGCCGAGGGAAGCGACCTGGTGGAGGGGGAGCTCCGAAAAGAGTGAGTATGCACTCATGGGGGGGCAGGGGGGCAGAGGTCCCCTCTCAAGTGCGCAGGCTCTTCTTCCTCAAAAGCATTTGGAAGTTTGGAAAGCAGCTGCAGGGAAGTGAGGGGGGACCCAGCAGGCAAAAGGATTATCTAGTTCTGCATTCATTCTGTCATCGCCAGGCTTTGCTCCCAAAGGCAATTAAAAATCACGTGGAGTTAAAAGCAGAAGAAATTATGGCAGCAAAATGCAATAAAATCAACATTAAAAAACATCAGGAAATATAAGAAACGGGGTACAGCACCCCAACCCCACCGCCGTGACAAAGCTGCTTCCAGGCAGCCAGTCAGTTTGTTTATTATTTAAAGGATTCATGTCCTGCCTTTCTCCCAAAATGGTGCCAAGTGCCGGAGCAAAAGGGCCTTTTCCTGCAGGGAGGGGGGAAGCTAGCTTCCCTTGGCAAGGAGTTCCACAGTCCCCTGGGATCTGCCACCAAGGAGACCCTCACTCCGTTGCTGTGGATGGGGGGAGGGCAGAACGTGTTTTATCTGAATGTAGAACAAAGACCACAAAGGGCAGCCCATGCTGTGCCAGCTGCACACCCACAGGGCCCACACTGCTCCAAGCAAGAACCTCTGTGCCTCCTTTGGACTGCCATTCAGTGGTCCCACAGCCCTGTCCTGGCTGCTGCCTAACAGCTGTGGCAACACCAGGCTGGGACCCACAGTCACATCACATGTGGTGCACGAAGGCGAGGGACCTCTGCCCACTGGCACTGCCACCCTTCAGAGGGAAGGTAAGGTGACAAAAGCCCTGCAGCCACATTTTCTGTAGGCTAGAAACTCCCACCCTCAGAAGAGAAGAAGCCTTTTCCCCAAACAAATGTCCTGCGGCTGAACCCATTCGAGAGACAAACATGGAGAGCCTCAGGGGCTGGTGCTGAGGGGCCCCAGGAGCGGGACCAGCCCCTCTGGCACTCCCCACCCAGCACTGGGGGGCTCTAGCGAGGCGCTTGCCCATAGGCTGGCTGCAGGGGGCCTGCCTGGAGACCTTCCCCCATTCATCCTCATCCCCCCCACAGGGTGCCACCGGTGAAGGCCAAGCAGAGTGTCAGTGTCCACTTCGAGGTCACCCCCTGGAAGAGCGGCACCAAACAGCTGCTGACCAACTTCTCCTGCAACAAGTTCCAGGACATCAAGGCCTTTGCGGTCATCAAAGTGGCCAAATGAGTCCGGAGCCTGGAGGTCCTGGCGCCCCCACCCTCAGAGGCACCTGTTGGAAGGGAAGGAGCAGGCTGTGCCCCGAGATCGAGTGGGCGGCTTTGCCAGGGAGGCATGTCCTTCACAGGCGGCACATGACCAGTGCCAGAGTCCATGTTAAGGTTTATAAAGACTAATGAAGGTTTATTAAAGATTTTCTCCTGTAACTCGTTTGTGTCATCCCTTCTTTTCCTGCCTCCCTTGATGCCCCCTTCCTAGCAAAATGGCCCCCACATCCCACCCCACCCGTGTGGGCTGCTTCAGAGAAGGCAGATGCCGTGCTGGGGGTCCTGCCAAGGGGCACTGCAGAGCTGGCAGGGGAGAGGGCCAGAGACCCCCTGGGAGACCCCCAAAGGAAATGGGGGGTCCCTTTGGGGCATGCAGGAGCTCCAGGAAAGGAAGGGGCGCAGGGGAGGGTCGCCAGGGTCTCCTGGAAAAGGCCCCCACAACAGTAGAGGAAAGCACTGTGGGGGTGGGTAGGAGGCCCCTCAGGAGGCAATGCGGAAAGGCTGGAGCCCCTAGGGAGGCAGGAGGGAGAGGGCCTTTGTGGGGGGAGAAGGTCAGGGGAGGAGATATCAGTAGGTGGCTTTTGGGGGGGGTCTGGCTCTAGTCCCTCGGGGTCCATGGGGAGCACTTGTGCCACTCTGGCCACACACACTCCCACTGCCACGTTTCTCCAAGGGGGTGTGTGAATGCCTTCTACTCCCCAGTTATAGAATCATAGAATCGTAGAGTTGGAAGAGACCACTAGGGCCATCCAGTCCAACCCCATTCTGCCATGCAGGAAATCCAAATCAAAGCATCACTGACAGATGGCCATCCAGCCTCTGTTTAAAGACTTCCAAGGAAGGAGACTCTATCACCCTCCGAGGAAGGAGTGCATTCCACTGTCGAACAGCCCTTACTGTCAGGAAGTTCCTCCTAATGTTGAGGTGGAATCTCTTTTCCTGTAGCTTGCATCCATTGTTCCGGGTCCTGTTCTCTGGAGCAGCAGAAAACAAGCTTGCTCCCTCCTCAATAAGACATCCTTTCAAATATTTAAACAGGGCTATCATATCACCTCTTAACCTTCTTTTCTCCAGGCTAAACATCCCCAGCTCCCTCAGTCGTTCCTCATAGGGCATGGTTTCCAGACCCTTCACCATTGTAGCCGCCCTCCTTTGGACACGCTCCAGTTTCTCAATGTCCTTTCTGAATTGTGGTGCCCAGAACTGGACACAATATTCTAGGTGGGGCCTGACCAGAGCAGAATAGAGTGGCACTATTACTTCTCTTGATCTAGACACTATACTTCTATTGATGCAGCCTAAAATAGCATTGGCCTTTTTAGCTGCCGCATGACACTGTTCACTCATGTTCAACTTGTGGTCTACTTGGACTCCTAGATCCCTTTCACACGTAGTTTCATTCAGCCAGGTGTCCCCCATAATCCTATATCTGTGCATTTTATTTTTCCGCCCTAAGTGCAATACCTTACATTTCTCTGTGTTGAATTTCATTTTGTTAGCTTTGGCCCAGCTTTCTAGTCTATTCAGGTCATTTTGAATCTTGATCCTGTCCTCTGGGGTATTAGCTATTCCCCCTAATTTGGTGTCATCTGCAAATTTGATAAGTATGCTCCCAATTCTGTCATCCAGGTCATTGATAAAGATGTTGAATAGCCCTGGGCCCAGGACAGAGCCCTGTGGGACCCCACTGGTCACTTCTCTCCAGGATGAAAAGGAGCCATTGTTGAGCACCCTTTGGGTTCGGCCGGTCAACCAGTTACAGATCCATGTAACAGTTCCTTTGTCTAGCCCACATTTTACAAGCTTGTTTGCAAGAATGTCATGGGAAACCTTGTCAAAGGCCTTACTGAAATCAAGGTATACTATATCCACAGCATTCCCTTCATCTACCAAGATGGTAATTTTATCAAAGGAAGAGATAAGGTTTGTCTGGCATGACTTCTTTCTCTGAAATCCATGTTGACTTTTTGTGATGATGGCATTGCCTTCTAGATGTTCACAGACTCTCTATTTAATGATCTGCTCCAGAATCTTTCCTAGTACTGATGTCAGACTAACTGGAGGATCATTGTTGGGATCCTCCTTCTTCCCCTTTTTGAAGATGGGGACAACGTTTGCCCTCCTCCAGTCGGCTGGGATTTCTCCTCTTCTCCAGGAGTCCTCAAAGACTATTATTGCCAATGGCTCCGATATGACATTTGCCAGTTCTTTTAGTACCCTTGGATGTAGTTCATCTGGTCCTGGAGACTTACATTCATTTAGATTAACCAGGTGTTCCTCTACTATCTCTTTACTTATTCTGTCCTCTGCTCCATTATCCTCAGGTTGAGCCCCTTTTCCTTTTCTGAGAAGACTGAGGCAAAGAAGGTCTTTAGGAATTCTGCCTTTCCTCTGTCTTCTGTTAGCATTTTGCCATCTTCTCCATGCAGTGACCCTACCGTTTCCTCCTTCTTACTTTTGCTGTGGACATATCCAAAAAAGCCCTTTTTATTGTTCTTAACCTCTCTAGCAAGCCTGAGTTCATTCTGCGCTTTAGCTTTTCTGACTTTACCCTACACATGCCTGCTATTTCTTTGAATTCCTTTTTTGTGATTTCCCCCTTTTTCCATTTCTTATACATGTTCCGTTTCAAACTCAGCTCTGTTGAAAGTTCCTTAGTCATCCATCCTGGTTTCTTGAGACACCTCCCATTTTTCTTTAAACAAACAGTTAAACCAACGGGCCTCAAAGTGGGGGGCCTTGGGGACCCCAGGAGAGGCATGGGGGGTTCCTGTGTCCCTTTGCCCACTGGGGACGGAGGGGGTGGGAAATGGGGCCAAACTGGACTGAGTTGAGCCAAGGTCTGAAAGGAAGCTTCATGAGCAAGGGCTTCTCATGGCTGCTGTGGCTGTGTGCCTTATAGTTGCTTCTGACTTATGGCAACCCTAAGACGACGCTATCAAGGGGTTTTCTTGATAAGATTCATTCAGAGGAGGTTTCCTACTGCTGCTTTTCCCCGCGGCTGAGAGAGTGTGGCTCATCCAAGGCCACCCAGTGGGTCTCCAGGGCTCAGCAGAGGAGATTCAAACCCTGGTCTCCAGAGTCCCCACGCAATGCTCCAACCACTGTGCCTGCTGGCTCCCGCGAAGTGTCTGAGGGAGAGGGGTGTGTTTCACTTGGAGAGGACAGATCCCCGGAGGGTTTGCTCCCTTTGAAGGAAGGAGGCGACTCCAGGGGCACTATCTGTGGGGGGCTTCCCCCTTGACCCCGAAAAAGCTGCTTGAGAGAGGAGTGGGCTTCCCCTCGGAGTGGCGGACCCCCTTCCTTTAAAGGGCCCAAAATGGCACCTGTCTGTGGTGCTTCAGTTGAGGATTCCGGCCTGATGGAAATGGGGCTGGACTGCTAGATGTCCCCAGCCTTCAGGCTCTATGCTTCATGGCAGTGGCTTCGCTGGGATGGCCACTGCTTCACCAGTATCACTTTGGCCAGTCGCTGCCCTCAGAGCATCCATGACTTTTGGGTGGGGGGCTGCTTAAGTACGATCGCTTGAGCTTGGCTGACATGGAACCATGGATGCCATTTTTATACCCGTATCTGGATTCAGGAAAAGTTACAGACTGCTTTTAAGGAAGCGAGTGTGCCATGCCAGCTGGGTGTCCTGATGCGTCATAACCTGCACTTGGGACAAGAGGCTGCTGTTGGGACACGATGCGGAGAAATGGGGGGTTCTCAGTTGGCAAAGGGTCCCGGCACGGCTGCATCTTATCTCCCTCAATCTCTGTCGTTTCATGCAGAATGTGTCGGTTGGAAAGCAGGTGTGGAAACCAGGGGAAGGAATACCAACAATTTGAGATATGCAGATGGTTAGTTGCAGGAAATAGGAAAGACCTGGAATGGCTGTCCAGGAACAACGACGATGAAGAAGAAAGTGCAGAAGGAGGAAGGGCAGCAGGAGAATGTTAGAAAGACAAAATAACCTGAAGCCAGCTCTAAAGCCAGCAGCATAAGCAATGTAATAGGTGAAGATTTTGCATGCCTGGGCCCAGTCCTTAATCACAATGGAGACTATAGGCAAGAAACCAGGAGAGAAGTAAGACTTGGAAACACAGCCATGGAGGGACAAGAAAGGATCCTCAAGTGTAAGGACAGATCACTACATACTGAAGCCAGGTCCAGCCAGGTCGCCATCTTTCCTGTCTCTATGTACGGTTATGAAAACTGAGCAGCGGAGAAGGCTGGCAGAAAGGACACCAGTTCGCCTGAAACATCTGGAGCAGAGTTCTGCGCTGTTGGAGTGCCAGCATCCATGCTTGTGTGGAGCTCTATGTTTCCTTGAGAGGAAAAGGTGATGTCTTCCACCCAGGAACACTGATGCTTAGCTCTATGGTCATTTGGTCAGTGTGACTCTGGGAAGATGCCACAATTGCGCAACAGTCCCAGGAAAGTGCCTTTATAAACCCCTGATTCCCCCCATATGACAAAGTCCATAGAATGGGAAATGCAATGCCATGGACAATCCTAACATTAGTATTCGGTATGATCCAAAATCCACAAAACAGTGATACCTAGAATTTACCAGTGATACTAGTATCACAATAGTATGTATGACAACACAGTCTCATTAGTATTCATCCTTAGGGCTTTGGGCTTCAAGACTTTCTCTGGTTCCTTCCTGGCTCTCCTCCTCAATTCTTGACTGCGGCCTCCTTTCTGACCCATGGCTGGGCCGAGGGATGGGAGACCCTGAACCATCCCCGTCTCTTCCTTGCCTCCTCTAGCCTTCGGTCAACCAACCTCTCCCCAGTCCCTCAGAGGAGCAGAGGCTGACCTCAATGGTTCTCTCCCTCTTTTTCTCTCTTTCTCTTTTTCCTTCATTCCTGACTGCGCCGGAGGAAAGCCCTGAATCACAGTCTGGAGGAGGAGGAAGAGGGCCAGAGGGGTTTTGCCTCTGCTGTCTCGGAGGGCTGCCCTGGAGGGGATGGCGGTGGTTGTGCTGCCTCTCTAAATGCCCTGGTGCTCATCCCTTGGACATGGGGTGCAAGGGCCTGAGTGGCCCTATACCGGCACAGCAACACTCCCCTGCCAACCTCCAGGTGAGACTGCTGCGGCAGCCTTTGAAGACTGGGGATGTTTAGCCTGGAGAAAAGAAGGTTAAGAGGTGATATGATAGCCCTGTTTAAATATTTGAAGGGATGTCATATTGAGGAGGGAGCAAGCTTGTTCTCTGCTGCTCCAGAGAACAGGACCCGGAACAATGGATGCAAGCTACAGGAAAAGAGATTCCACCTCAACATTAGGAGGAACTTCCTGACAGTAAGGGCTGTTCGACAGTGGAACACACTCCCTAGAAGGGTGATAGAGCCTCCTTCCTTGGAGGTCTTTAAACAGAGGCTGGATGGCCATCTGTCCGGGATGCTTTGATCTGGATTTCCTGCATGGCAGAATGGGGTTGGACTGGATCAGGGCCCTAGTGGTCTCTTCCAACTCTACGATTCTATGATTCTATGATTCTATGGCCTGTTACAGACTGCCAAAATAAAGCTGCTTCGGGTCTCTTTGGAGGTATGCTATTTAAACGATGCATGGGTCCTAAGAGTCCGGAGGTTGCGCCAAAGCCACACTTCATTCCTAAGCACTGGAGTGCAGCTTTGGTGCAGCTTCCGGATTCTTAGGATGCATGCATCATTTAAACAGCATACCTCCAAAGAGACCCGAAGCAGCTTTATTTTGGCAGTCTGTAACAGGCTTATGATTCTATGACTGCCAGGAAAGTGCCCTTCAAGGCACAGCTGTGGGGGCCTGTGGAACTGGGGCCTCGTGCTGCTGGGGTCCTTTCCTGGCCCCATATTTCCCATCCCCTGCTGGACAGCCACCACTGCCCTCCCTGCTTGGGCACTTGCTGTATCCTCAGAGGCACAGCTAGGCCAAGGCCAGTGGAAGACCCAAGGCCAGAAATCTGAGGAGGAAGAGGAGACTAGGCCTTACCTCCATCTTTGACATGGGGGGGGGGGGGCGGCAGAGAAAGGCCTTCTGAGGCTGCCAGACCGGCTGGGCCTGGATGGGTTTCCCCAGCAAATGCAGTGGTACCCCGGGATACGAATTGATGTGCTTTGCTTCCCCCTGCCCACCCCATAGGCTCTGGACCAGTTGCTCATCCCAGTCTTTGGCTCCCTCCATTTTTGCAACCTTCCCTGGAAATCTTGAGTTCAAGGATGCTCTTGAGGACTGGATTTAGTGGCTGGCCCCCTCCCTCTTCTTTTTTGGTGCCCATTTGGGGTCTTTCTCTCCCTCACAGTCACAGAACAGACTGCGCTCATTGGGCCCCCCTGCCTGCCCAGGGTAACTCTCCAGCCACTTTGGGCCTCAGGTCCAGAGGGGGGTCTGGCTGCCTCCCCCCCCCCCATTTGAGACTGGAGGGACAGATGGAGAGGCAGAAGGGCTTGCTACTCCCCCCCCCCCATCAAGGAATGGGGAGAATGGGGCAGCCATGCAGAAGCTCCCCTTTTAGCCCCCTCTGTCCCTCCCTCGAGAAGCCCAAAAGGAGCCCTTGAGGAGCAAGGAGGGTGGGGTCTCTGTGCCCCTGAGGAGGGAAGGGGTGCTGCCATTTGCAAAAGCTAAAACCTCTTTTAAAAGGAGAGTCCAGTGATGGGAGAGGCCAAACCTCCCCCCCCCGCCCCCACCAGGCAAGCAAAGGCCAGCTAGCCCTGGGCCAGCGAAAGAAGGGGACTCAGTGTCTCTGGCTCTGGGGCCTCTGGGCAAAAGAGCCATGGGGCTGGCTGGACCCAGAACAGGAGGAGGCCTGCAGCCGCTTGCCCTTGTTGCCCTTGTGAAGCCTGGCTGGGAGGAGGTCCCCTGGGGTCAAGCCCCTTGCAGGGTGCTTGCCCACTCCCCAGGCCTCACTTGCTGGACAGTGGTCAGGGGACCCCCCTCCATCTCCCTGGGGTCTGGGGCCAAGGTGCCCTCCGTCTGCAGCAGGTGGGATAAGGTGGGGGTGCCAGGTAGGCAGGAGGAGGAAGGAAGGGTCATTGCCCCTGGCCAGAGCCTCCGCTGGCCTGGAAGCAGTGGCCTCCCCAGGGAGAGAAAGGAGTGGGGAGGAAGGGGGAAAGGCCACCTGGGGACGGGGGCCAGCCGTGGCCCAGGAAGGGCCACATTCCCCGTGACTCAGAGGAGGTTTTCCGGGCGGCTTCTTCCTCTTGAGCAGGGCAGGGATCCCCAGCAGGCCATTAAGCTGGGCGTGGGCCGGGAACAGGCTTGCTCAACCGGTGGCCCACTTCCAGGCTCCTCTGTGGCACCTTTCCCTGCGGAGGAGCACCAAGGAAGTAAACAAGGGTGACGATGGAGACCAAGACGAAGCGGCACCTCAGCGCCTGAACCTCCAAACCGGAAAGTCAGGCCCGGCAGAGACGCACGAATGGGAAGGAAACCTGCCTGGGGAGGTAGGCAGGCAGGCAGGGAGCGCCAGGCCCAGTATGGCGGCTGCCAGGAGCCAAGGCGGGGGCAGCCGGTCAGGGCGCTGGGCCGGCGGAAGGCAGGGCTGGTGGCCCGGGAGGCCCCCGAGGCTAGAAGGAGACGTGGCCGAGCTCCAGGGCCGCCACCTGAGCACCCGGTGAGGAGGGAAGGAAGGAGGGCAGCTGGCCAGGAGGCTGGAGCAACACCTGCCTGCCCTGGTGGAGGAGGAAGGAGGCCTCAGGAGCATCCTGGCTGCAGCATCACTCGCATCAGCAGCAGAGCAAAGAGAAGGAAGCTGTGAGTGTCCTGGGGTCAGGGTCAGGGAAAGAGCACCCCGCTCTGTTCACAGGGTCCCATGGGGGGCATGCTGTGGGGACACCCCTCCTGAGAAAAGATCCTTGGCTGGGCAGCCCCATGGTCTTCCCTCCGGGTCACGATCCTGCTTGGGAGGGAAAGAGTGTTTGGTGGGAGACAGCAGGTGGCCCTGGAGCCAGGGGGAAGTGGGAGCCATGCAATATGGGGAGGGTCCGTGGGACCCTGGGTGAGAATATAAGGGTGCCAACTGGGGGCCCAGTCAAAGAGAGTACCCAGGGGGCCCACACCCATACGGCGGCAGTAGGGCCGGCAGGGCTTTGCCAAGTCCCCCCGGGCACTTGCTGGGCTGGCAGGGCCCTGCTGGAAAGGCCGCTGGGGGTCCTTGCCCTTCTCCAGAGCAATGGGCATGGAGGACCCCATCTCCTGACCAGCCCTTCTTGCAACCAGGGCATCATCCAAGGCCGAAGCATCATCGCTGGAGAAGCTGGGAAAAGGGAGACCTGCTGGGAAAGTTAAGTGGCCATCGCGAGTGTCCTGGGGGAGTGCTGGGAAAGGTAAGTGGCCCTGGCAAAGAGAAGGATTCACAGGGCAGGTGGCACCAGAGGGCACCTGGGCCATAGGCCGGTTTGGGGGTCCACAGCCTTTCACCTGCCGCAGGTAACGAGCCTGTCTCAGCAGCATGACCTTCCTGTGCCTCCCTCACAGGGCTCCTGGGAGGAGGAAAGAGGCTGATGTGCACCTGAAAGGGTGGCCCCGTTGCCCTGGGGCAGGAGACCGGGTGGAAGGAGCCAGGCGGCTGGGAGGGGGCAGGAATGAGGCGCTGCTGCTGCTGCTGCTGCTGCTGCACCTGCATTTAATGCAACCGCCTGGGAGCTGTCCTCCCTGCGGCTGCTGCTGGGGGTGGCTCTGCCTCTGGGGCTATTTCCTCATGTTTCGGGGTGACTCTGCACCCTGGAATTCTTCCGAGGAAGTCCTGCTGCCGCTTCTCTCTTGGTGGCCAGGGAATGCACTTCCTCTGAGTAAACAAGGATAGCTTCTCCTCCCACGGAGGAGGCATCTGCCTTTGAACAGGGAAATTGCTCTTGCGTGGCCACAGATTACAAGGAACTGGCTAATTGTACCTGGGCTGCCTTATAGGGATCCGCAGTGGCTCACCTCGCCTCACACCCAGCCCAGCGGCGGACAGGTGGACGGACCCGGCCCACGGACGGACGGACAGGAAAGACGATAGGAAGAGAGCTGCGAGGACCATGCGATAGAGGCCTCCTGGCAGACTGAAGAGAAGAGGACAGCAGCAGAAGCAGCACCACCATGGGAGGTGAGTCCTTCTTGTGGGGGCTGGGGATGAGGGGCAGGGGGGCCCTCGCAGGCCCACTCCAGCAATGACCAGTGGCCGCCCACAGGCTGGCAAGACCAAGATCCTCACTGGGGCAGCCACCCCCAGGGGCAAGCGGTGGGGGGGTCCTCTGGAAGACTCCCAACCTGGTCCACTTCAGGGGAACAGCTACCCCATGGATGAAACTCCCTTCCAGGTTGCCCAGTGAAGCTTTTCCCTTTTCCCATTTTCCTCTTTCCTTCTCCTTTGACCCCCCCCTAACAGCAAAGGATCCGAAAGCGATGGGCAACACTTTGCCCTTAGAGGCCTCCTGTGGGGTGGAGGGCAAGTGGGGCCTGCCCTAGCACACTCCGCTTGGGGCTTGGTCTGGATGGCAGGATGGCAAGATGGATGGATGGATCTCCCGTGGGGCTGGCAGCCAGGTGGCCTAGAACTGAGGGGAGTCCGCATGAGCCACCGGCCCCAACTGAGTGGGGTCAGGATGATGCTCTGGGTCTCTCAGCATCATCCTCAGCATCCCAACTTGCTTATCACCCTCGCCCCGCTGTTTGGAACCAAGGGGCTCCAGAAGGGTAGAACATCCTCTCTGGAAAAAGTAACATCCCAAATGGTGGCTGGACGGTGGGTGAGCATGGCCCTGTTGACCCCTCGGGTGGCTTTCCTCGCCTGGCCTGGGCTCTGGGCATTTCTGGATATTGCTTTCAGGACACACAAAGCAGCAGAGATCCACTCCCTTCCTGGGCCTGTTTGCACCACACACTTGCAGTGCCATGATTCCACTTTGACTGCCATGGGTCCATCTGAGGGAACCCAGGGTTGGCAGTTTAGGGAGAGCATTTAGGATTCTCAGCCGGAGAACTCTAGTGCCTTGCCAGACTGCAAATCCCAGAATTCCATAGAGCATCGTTACCATGGAAGTTACAGCAGAACGCACCACTGTTTTGGGTGGTGTGAGCAGGTCGCCTCTCTGTCCCCAAATTGCCCTTCCTCCTTTCTTGCCCAGATTGGGCAGACTGAGGGGCTGCTTGTGCCAACCCTGAGGCAACTAGATGTCCTCCTTTTCTAGGACATGCCCTACATTTCCTCCTCTCTGAGCACTAAGACAAAGAAGCAAGAATTTACATTTCTATGAGTGTTTTTAGCTTGCAATATGTTGTCGTGTCCTCCATTTCTCTTGGCCGCCCTGCATTTTGCGGTGCCTTGTCCTCCTTTGCTGTTGGGACATCTGGTCACCCTGCCTGCAGGCCTCCCCCATCTTTCCTCCTCCTGGACTAGAGCTTTTTCCAAGATAAGGCTAACCAGGGAATGCCATTCATGGGGCCTGATCCTGCATCGGCCCCCCCTCAGGCCTGGGGTCTCGGGGGGGCTGCCTATGCTTCCCAGCCACTTTCTCCGTAGAAAATGTTCCGTAAGATGCCCTGTTTTGTAGGGTAGGCAGCAGCTGCCAGGCCAGGGCCCCGTTGGAGGACCCTCGGTGGCAGCAAAGCCTTTGGCCTCCCTTTGAGCCCTGTGGGTTCAGGGTCCTTTCTGCCCCACCGTGGCTTGCGGCAGGTTCTTTTGGGGACATTTTTGGGAGAGGAACAAAGGAGCATCCCAAACAAACAGAGGCCAGGTGTGTGCCCTTCCTAGGACCAATTTGTAGGATACCAGAATCCTAGGCTTGGAGCAGAGGTCATCCAGTTGAATCCCTGCAGGGTCTCCATCCACAGCCTCCCAGCAGCAGGGAGGGAGCTGCCCAGAGCAAGGTGGCCAGAGATGGAGGCCCTGCCACCTCCCTGGGCAATTGGCCAAGCCATTGCCAAACCATTCCCACTCTCAAGGCCTTCCCTCGAAGGCTAAGGGGGTAATATGAAAGCCCTCTTTAAGTATTTAAAGAGAGGTCATATTGAGGAGAGAGCGAGCTTGTTTTCTGCTGCTCCAGAGAATAGGACCCAATGGAGCAATGGAGGCAAGCTCCAGGAAAATAGATTCCACTAAAGATTAGGAAAAAGTTCCTGATGGCAGTGGAATAATCCTCTGCCTCAGTGGAGGCTGGTGGAGCCTCTCTCTTTGGAGGCTGTTCTTAAACAGAGGCTGGATGGCCATCTTGTTGGGAGTGCTTTGATTGTGAGTTCCTGCATGGCAGAATGGGGTCGGGCTGGATGGCCTTTGTAGGTCTCTTCCAACCCTAGGAGTCCATGATTCTCTGTATTCCTGCATGGCAGAATGGGGTCAGGCTGGATGGCCTTTGTAGGTCTCTTCCAACCCTAGGAGTCCATGATTCTCTGTATTCCTGCATGGCAGAATGGGGTCAGGCTGGATGGCCTTTGTAGGTCTCTTCCAACCCTAGGAGTCCATGATTCTCTGTATTCCTGCATGGCAGAATGGGGTCAGGCTGGATGGCCTTTGTAGGTCTCTTCCAACCCTAGGAGTCCATGATTCTCTGTATTCCTGCATGGCAGAATGGGGTCAGGCTGGATGGCCTTTGTAGGTCTCTTCCAACCCTAGGAGTCCATGATTCTCTGTATTCCTGCATGGCAGAATGGGGTCAGGCTGGATGGCCTTTGTAGGTCTCTTCCAACCCTAGGAGTCCTTGATTCTCTGTATTCCTGCATGGCAGAATGGGGTTGTCCTGGGTGGCCCCGGGTGTCTCTCCCAGCCCTAGGATCCTATGAAGTCTGCCCTCCCATCACTTTAAGTCATGGGGCCTGGTCCTTCTTCCTCTGGGGCATCAGAGAACAGGCCTGCCTCCTCCTCTCTGGGGCAGCCCTTCAGGTATCTAAAGAGTACCATCATGTCACCCCTCCATTTTCTCTTCACAAAGCTGAACATGACCAACTCTTTCAAGTTTTCCTCATTTGTTTCGTTCTCCATAACTCTCACCATCCTTATTGCGCTTCCCTGAACCTGCTCCAACTTGTCTCTGTCCTTAAAATTAGGCACCGAACACTGAACACAGGACTCCAGATGATGCTTGACTGGAGCAGAATATAGTGCCACTGTTACTTCCCTCATTTTGGAAACTTGTTTCTACTAATGCAGACTAAACTAGCATTTGCCTTTTTTGCTGCAGCATCACACTGATGGCTCATATTCAACTTATGAGAGACTCTGGCTCACTCTTTTGAGTTCTAGTTTCTTTTGTTTCGCTAGTCTATAGAGAACTTGTGAGGAAAAGGAGGAGGAGGAGGAGGAAGAGAGGGCACGATCCCTTCCTGCCGTTGACACCCATCCCAAGTGGAGATGCGGTGATTCATGCTTTCGCACTCTCCCCACTGAACCCCCAAAGGCCAGCAGGAGCAGCCTTTACTTCTTTAAAAACAAGAGCCATGCACACCCCAGTTCCCTATTTTTTCCATGGGTTTTTTTGGGGTGTGTGTGTGTGGATTCACTCTTATGTCCAGAGAGGCCTTTATGCAAACAGGAAGTAACATGGAAGGCAACTCCCAACTTATTCCAGAAAAGTCCAACCCCCCTCCCCCAAAAAACCTAGAAAGAATTGCCCCCACATTTGGGGGGGGGGTATGATGATAAAAAAGTAAATCCCCCAAAACTTCACCTGAAAGCGTTTGATACATTTGGTCCCGGGGCGGGGGGGGGGGGGGCTGAGAGAAGGGAGGGCAGGAGCCCAGCAGAGTTATTGGGACTGTGCCCCCCCAGGGCTGGGCTGGGGTCCTGGGGGGCATCAGGTGGAGGGGTCTGCTCTGCCCCCCCCCAGCCTGGAGCCCTTCTCACCCCTGCCCTCCTTCCTCTTGCTTCCTAGATCTGACCCCGACCCACATCAATTGGCAGGTGCCAGCCAACAGCGAAGCCCACCGCACCAACCGCTTCTCCTGCTCTGAGCTGGTGGTCCGCCGGGGGCAGCCGATAGCCATGACCGTGTACCTGAACAAGACCCCCCAAGGCGGGGAGAGCTACGCCTTCATAGCCGAGACAGGTCAGCGTGGCCCCCTCCCCACACACAGCCGGGGGTCCTCTCCCAAGGGGTAGGCGGTGACTTTCCCCTCCTGCTTCTTTGGCCCCTTCTCTCCATAGGGTCCTCCCCTTCGGAGTCCCATCACACCCGGGCGGTCTTCCCGGTCTCCAGCACCTTGGTTGACGGGTCCTGGAGTGCCACGCTGACGTCCCGGGATGCCAACTACCTCAACTTCTCCATGACCAGTCCAGCCACAGCCCCCATCGGGCGCTACAAGCTGAGCCTGCAGGTGTCCAGTGGCAATCAAGTGAACGCCCGACTCCTGGGGCAATTCATCCTCCTCTTCAACTGCTGGTGCTCAGGTGAGACTGGTCAGCGGGTGAAGAGGGGAGGGAGAAGGGGGCGTTGGGGGGGCCTGCACTCGGACCCCTGGGACGTGGCAGAGGGTACCCTCCCTCTCTCTCTCTGTCTCTCAGGGCTTCTTCCCAGGTGGGCATCTGGGCCCAGGAGGGGTGGGGGGGGGGATGGGGAGTCCCCTGAAAGGCAGCATGGACTGGTGGGATTCCTGGACCCCCAGGGTCTCTTTGCTGCCCCTCTCAAACTCTGCCTAGCTTTCTAAACTATTAAGGGCATTTTGAATTTTGATCCTCTCCTCTGGAGTATTAGCTACTAATCCTAATTTGGTGTCATCTGAAAATTTGATGAGTATGCCCCCAATTCTGTCATCCAAATCATTGATAAAGAAGTTGAATAGCACTGGACCCAGGACAGAACCCACTGGACACCCCACTGGTCACCTCTGCCCAGGATGAAGAGGAGCCATTGTTTAGCCTCTTTTTGGTTCGTTCTTCTGATTTGTGTTAGTTGCAACTTTTACACACACTTCACAATTGCCACCAATGGAGTGTGAGCCAGTCCTCTGGATGAGGATTCAAACGGATGGATGGACGCATGCCCTCGAGATTTCATCCTTGCCCCCCATCTTCCCCCAGGGCCCCAAGGCGGCCACTGAAGCCCTTATGTCTGTTCCCGGGAGTCTCTCTCTCTCTCTCTGTTGGGAAATGTAGTTCTTTCTTGAGGATCGTTTGAAACTCAGGAAAGTAAGCAAGATTGTTTAATCTTACTAGCAGAGTTTACATAGCGGAATATGAGGCAAGCAGGAAAACTCAACTAGCTCCACTTTTCTCTCCCAGCCATGTGTCCCCAATAAAAACACAGTCACTTGGTTAAAAGTGAAAAAGAAATAAGTTTACTTACAAAATCATGTGTATGAAGAGATACACAGGTCTAGCTTCATGTTGCAAGAAATAGGAGGTAGAAAAGCAGTCATCTCAGAAAGGTGCTGCCCCAGCATCCTTTCAGCTCCAGACGCAGGCATGCAGATTAGTTGGTAAGCAAGTTTAGTAATGGCGACTCATCCTTGGTTCTTCTTCTCCTTCTCGAGACAAACGGTTTTGGTGTCCTCATGGGTAAACAGGAAATGAGGAGGGGGCAATAAAATACCATAGACATGCATTACTGTAAGGTCTCAGCATGCGAAGTTGCTATATCCCAACACTCTCTCTCTCTCTCTCTCTCTTGGCATAAAGGGGGCAAAGAGGCTCCTGCCCCCCCCATGTTGGGCTAGGCAGGGCAGGAAGGGGCCGTGGGCCAAGGGGCCCTTGGCCGAGGGCCAAGCCCACCCTGCCATGCAGCCCCCCTAAGTGTCTGGGCACTTGTGTTGCCCACAGGGGACCCGGTCTTCCTGGGGAACGAGGCCGAGCGGCAGGAATACGTCATGAATGAAAATGGGGTCATCTTCGTTGGAAACGCCAACTACATTGAGGCACGAGGCTGGTACTACGGCCAGGTAGGTGGCGACCCCTGACCCCTCGTCCCTGCTGGGGTCCTCTCCCCTAGTCTCCCCAGGCACACAACCTGGCCACCCCGGTGCATTGTGGGTGGAGGGGCGCCTGGGCAGGTGATGCATGTGCCCTCTGTGGGCCTTTGGCAGACCCCCTCTTGCCCGAGGGCTGGTCCCCCACAGAGGGGCTGGCAGGGGCCCCTTCTTCCTCACCCACTTTCAAACTCCTGCCTTTTCCTCTTTGGTCCCAGTTCCAGCAGAACATCCTCAACCTCTGCCTGTTGCTTCTGGACCTCAGCCTCTACCACCGAAATGACCCTGCGGGGGATGACTCCCGCCGGGGAGACCCCCGATACGTGTCCCGCGTGGTCAGCTCCATGGTAAGCCCCCCAAGTGCTATTTTCCCCCAGGTTGTACCAGGCCCACCCTCTTTGGACACCTTGCAGGACCCCCCAAAGCCACGCATCCCCAGAGAAGGGCACAAAAGCCTGTGAAAATGCATGCACCCACACATGGAGCACTCTCCTTCCACCCCTTTATTCCTCCCTTTTATAAAAAGAAAAAAGAGGGAGAGGAAAAGGAAAAGGAAAGGAATTGGGGGGCAGCACAAGGGAGGTGGTGATGCTGAGCAGACCCCCCCCCCAAGCAACTTTTCTTGTGCAAAGTCTGTGAGCAAGTGGTGCAAAGTGGTAGCTGTGAGATCTTCCAATTGCTGAGCTGTGGAGAGAGAACATTTTACTGTCTCAACTAAGCACAGGAGGTCCACCCCCCCCCCCCCCGGATTTGGATTTGGCATTGCAGGGGGGGGGTTGCTGTTTAAGAGGATGTGTGCCTTGCTACCTGAAACCTTCCTAGGTCAATGGCAACGACAACGACAACGGGGTGCTGGAGGGCAAGTGGAGCGAGGAGTTTGCTCACCATGAGAACCCTTCCCGGTGGGATGGGAGCGTGGCCATCCTCTGGAAGTGGGCCCAGGACAAGTACCGGCCTGTCCAGTATGGCCAGTGCTGGGTCTTTGCAGGCGTGACAGGCACAGGTAGGGTTCTATGATTCTAGGTAGGTCTCCCATGGGACGGAGACTGGGAGGGTGCCCCAAGAAGGAAGGGGTGATGGAGGGTGGTCAGCAGAAGGACTGGCCCAAGGAAGGGGGACCAGTGGCACCATCCCAAATGGGGCCCTCCTTCTCCTCTTTCTGCCCCTCACCTTGCCCCCCATCTTCCAGTGCTGAGGTGCATGGGGATCCCCACCCGCCTGGTCACCAACTTCAACTCCGCTCACGACGCAGACCACAACCTGAGCATCGATAAATACTATGACCCCTCCGGAAAGAGCCTCAAGATTGGACAAGACTCTGTGTGGTAAAGTCCCGCTGGCTCAGCCTTGCTCTTTTTTTTTGGGGGGGGGGGGCACAGGAGGCATGCCACAGGCAGCAGGGATCCCATGGGGGCAGTCCAGTGGTCCAGAGAAGGCCAAGCTACTCTCCCTCTCTGGCATCCAGTGGCCATTGTGGCAAAGGGCAGTTCTGCTCAGTTAGGCCTCTTGGTCCATTGGCTCCAAGGCCAAGGCAGGATTTGACTCAGCCCAGCTGGCCGTTAGCATACCTGGAATGGTTGTTTGCTTTCTGGGTTGCGATATTTTGAACCCAGTTGCCTTCCCTATGTCCAGATCTTCCGGGAATCTAATAACAGGGTGGCTGAGAGCAAAACCTCTCCTTCTGCACAACTCTTAGAGGAGGAGGAGGGGGGTGTCACCCTTGTTTGCACCCAGCTAATAATTACCCTGTTATTAACAAAACAAATAAAGCAGATGTGCAAAGCAAGGGTTGTCATTAGAAATGATGCACCACTCTCTGCCATGGGGATGCCAGGCTGTGGCCTTCTGGTTCCCAATCTGGATGCTCTCCTCCTCTGATGACCCCTGTGACCCCCCTCAGAAAGGGGAGTGGGGAAACCGGCAAAGACCCAAGAAGCCCTTCCATGCCCGCATGCATCCACATATGCTCCTTCCTGGCCTTCCTGCAGCCCAACTGTGAACTACTTGGGCAGAGCGTCCACTGACCACCTGAGCCTTCTGGAGATGGGGGGGGGGTTCTTTCCCCAGAAAGAAGAAGGCACCACTGATGTGAGGGGCTGCCAAGGGGAAGGGAGACCCCAGCCTCATCCATGGTGGTCAGAGGAGGAGAGAGACTGACCATGTAAATTCAAACAAAAACCCACCAAACAGTGATACCTTTGTAAAGTCGAAGGTTTTCATGGCCGGCATCCATACTTTTTGGTGGGTTTTTCGGGGGGCTCTGTGGCCATGTTCTAGCAGAGTTTCTTTCTGATGTTTCGCCAGCATCTGTGGCTGGCATCTTCAGAGAATGCTTGCCTGGAAAAATTGGGTCTGTATATCCTGTGTGAGCCTGAGAATGCAGAAGTGATTTGCATGTGTCTTGTTCTGTGTTGATGGCTGGCCTCAGCCTGGGAGGCTAATGCAAAAGGGGATTAGTGCCTGCTAATTAGTGATCAATTATCTGCTGGGAAAGCCCCTGACTCAGTCACCAATTAGCAGGCACTAATCCCCTTTTGCATTAGCCTCCCAGGCTGAGGCCAGCCACCAACACAGAACAAGACACATGCAAATCACTTCTGCATTCTCAGGCTCACACAGGATATACAGACCCAATTTTTCCAGGCAAGCATTCTCTGAAGATGCCAGCCACAGATGCTGGCGAAACATCAGAAAGAAACTCTGCTAGAACATGGCCACAGAGCCCCCCGAAAAACCCACCAAAAACTATAGTGATACCTTTATTGGCACAATATTGTCCCTCCATATTCACTAGGGTTAGGGGCACAAGACCCGTGAATATGGAAAAACCGCAAATAACAAAAACACCATGTTTTTACCTGAAGGACACCTCTCTAGGACTCTCTAGGTCCTCCAGTACAACTCTGTGGTCAATGTCCAACATACACTGACCATAGAATGGCACTGGAATAGTTACAAATGGTCTTTCAGTGCAACTTTTAAAGTTGACCACAGAGTGGCACTGGAGGACCTAGACAGTCCTAGAGAGAACATGTTAATGAAGTCTGTGAATTATCAAATCCGCAAAATCAAAGCCGCAAATATGGAGGGATGACTGTACTTGTAAGCTTTCGAAGCTCCACTGGCTTCTTCTTCAGGCAAGATGTTACATACCAAACAGGACAAAATTAGAGATGTTAGCAAGATGCCTGCATTTTGTTGTTTCTGTCCTTAGTTAAGATGGTATGGGAGGGTATCTTTAGCAGACTGGCCCCTGCTCCTCTGGCCATGAGGCAATTGGGCAAAGTCCAGGAAATTTAAAGGCCATTTGCATATCAACAAGGACTTCTCTTTTGCAATCCAATATTGGATGGTGGATTTTTGACTGAATGTACTAAATGGCCAACACAGCAACCCCTACATGACCCTGTAAAGGCTCCCTGTGACCCCCTTCTCCCCCTCCCCATCTGCCAGGGACTACCACGTCTGGAACGAAGGTTGGTTTATCCGAGTAGACCTGGGAAAGAACTACAATGGGTGGCAAGTAATCGATGCAACGCCACAAGAGAAAAGCCAAGGTAAGCCTCCTCCTGTGCTCCGTATGTGTGTGTCTGTGACTGCTTGCACAATAACCCCTATGCTCCCCCCCCAACTGCAGGCATCTACCAGTGTGGTCCGGCTTCCGTTGTGGCCATCAAGCAAGGGGACGTGCGGCAGAACTATGACACGGCCTTTGTCTTCAGCGAGGTGGACGCTGACATTAACCGGTGGATGGTCAACTCCAATGGGACTCGGAAGAGGGTCTACTGCGACACCAGATCCATTGGCACCGCCATCAGCACCAAGGCTGTGGGCAGCAACTACCGGGTGGATGTCACATGCAACTACAAGTTCCCAGAGGGTAAGGGACCGCTGGTGGAGGAATCCAATCCCAGTGTGGTCCTCCTGCTCTAAGGGGACAGAGGAGGGAGGTGGCAGGGCATAGAGTCTGCAGGGGTGGCTAACGGCCAGAGAAATAGATTCTCCGTGGCCAGAGGCAGTGTACACTGGCCATAGTTTGTGGAAGCTCTGCTGGGCGCTCCTTGGGAGGCATCCAGCTGTCCCTCGTTGGAGACCGGAGGGGGGCTGCGCTTCCCCACCACTGCTTGGATCTCCCCCTCCAGATACACCACTAAGTGGCATGTCATTCTCCTCCCCAACATGCACGCATGCACGCAGCCCTTTCCTTTTGCTAGAGGTTTGGCAGGTTCCTGCTATGCCCCTGAGGGCAGCTGCCATGCCAGTGGACCCCTCATCCTCCTTCCCCCAGGCAGCAGCCAGATGGTTACTCCTGGCTGGATCCAGGATTTGTGGACCCACCACAGGAGGGAGAGAGGGCAGGAAGCTAATGGAACCCCCAAACGGAGCCCATGCTCTGGACCCATGGAGCAAAGAAGGAGGCACGCACCCATCCATGTTGGCCCCACAGGGCCCACATAGGCTGTGGCAGGCAGGCGGCTCTGTGCCCATGGGGCTTGGCCTGGCGCGCTCCAGCTCCTTCTTCCCCACCCGTCCTAATTGCAGCATTGTAACTGCCACCCAGCTGCCGCTGCTGGAATACCACAGGCACACATTCCCTCCTGCTGACGAGGGCCCCAGGTGGTGGGCTGTGCCCCAGATCTGACGGCCCATGGCCTCTGAGCATTATTAGGGCTCCCCTCCCTTGGGGGCCCCAGCCCCCCCCCCGAACTAATTGCAGTGCCGGAAGAAAGAGGGGCACCGAGATGGAAAGGCCATCTGGACTCTGGAGGGCCCCTTCAGCAAGACAGGCCCTGGGGGACTCTGCAGGTGCCACTGGTGGGGGACAGCAGGGAGTGGGGGTCTTGTGCTGAGGGGCCAGAAACCAGCAGTGACTGCTAGTCTTCTTCCTCTCCTTCTCTTCCTCTTCCTCCTCCACACAGGCTCTGCAGAGGAAAGGAGGGTCTACCAGAAGGCCTGCGCCGAGATGTCCGGCTCCCGGGCCTCACCAAGCAACCTCAGAGCTCCCGAGGAAGCCGCCTCTGAACTGATCACCCACCCGGGGCTCTTTGGGAAGTTCCGGCTGGCCCAGCCACCCGTCCTGGGCAGAGACGTCAACCTGATCCTCAGCCTGTCCAACCTCTCCACTGCCCCCAAGACCGTCACAGTGAACCTGAGCGTCTCCACTGTCCTCTACACACGGAGGGCCGTGCGCGAGATCCTCAAGGAGGCCACCACCATCCAGCTTGGCTCCAAAGAAGGTACCCCCTTCCCACCCACCCACCCACCCACTACTTTGGGAGGGTAGAGGTCAGGGTAAGAAGAGACAGGGGGAATGGGCACTACTGGGTGCTCTGCATGCCCAGGGGCTTGGTTTAAGACTGGGGCCTGGCTGGAGCTTGGGCACTTTTTGCAAAATGTGCACCCTTTCCAGCCCTCTTTTTTGACCACATGCCCCCTGTCTTTCCCTCTCACACACACTGGCCAGACGCCAATCCCCCAGACCTCCCCGACTGACCACTAAGCAGGCGGGAGGGCACTCCATGTGCTCCTGTGGCCGCAGCACCACCTTGCTCCACTGGTGAGAGACAGGTCCCAATGTGGAGAAGGAGGTGCCTTCCGTGGCAATGCCACTGGTTGCAGCCCGGCCTTCAGGCCCAGCGCTTCCCTTGGACAATGGGCAGTGGCTGGAGAGGGGAGGGGTCTGTGAAGTCCTGCAGAGCGGCCTGGGAAGTGGGAGGGGGGGTCTGAACTGGAGGGGAAGAGCAGCAGCAGCTGCCCCACCAGTCTTTTGCATGGGAAAGGCAAGCAATGCCACGCACTGGGGTGGGAGGAAAAGGGGGGGTTCTGTGCTTCTGTCGCAGGGTCACATGCCCCTCCACCTGGGTCTCTGTTGCCCCCCAGAGAAGCACATTCCGCTGCAGATCACCTATGGCCACTACGGTGCCTCCCTGACGGACGACAAGAAGCTACTGGTGACGGCCTTGTGCAACGTCCAAGAGGGGGTGAAGCTGCTGGTGGAGAAGGCCATCACACTGGAGAGCCCCAACATCGCCATCACGGTAGCCGCTGCCCCTTTCCTGCAGCCCCATTGATGGGGGGGGGATAGCCAGCCCTGGGGGTTCCCAGGAGAAGCTGCTCTCCCTTTCCTCTTCCTGCCCATGGGCTGGCAGTCTCAGGGGCCACATCGTGTTGTGAGAAGTCTCCATTGCAGGGTTGTTGCAAGCGCGGAGGGAGGGGAGAAAGATGGGCCGAGTGGCTGACTGGCTTCCCCTTCCATGCCTCAACCATCCCAGAAGAGAAAGGGCCCTTGCCCAATCAACCTTTCCAGGCCCCAGTCCCAGTTGTGGGGCTCACCTCTAGTGGCTTGGCACCTGGGGGGCTTAGAGCCAACAGGCATGAGGTGGCAACCCTGGGAGCATGTCCCTTGCCCACTGTTGTGCCAGGGCCAGAGGGAGTGTGCAAACTGTGTCTGGGGGGCAGGAGGTGGAGGGTCTTGGGCGGCTGCTGAATGGCTACTTTCCCCGTGGCAGGCACCCCCCCAGGTCGTGGCCAACAAGCCTACCACAGTGGAGATCGCCTATGCCAACCCGCTCCCAGTCCCCGTGGAGGACTGTGTGCTCCTGGTGACCCTCATGGGGCAGGCTGTCAAGATCAAGTAAGTGACTGGGGCAGGGTGGGGGGAGGTCACTCTCACGGGCTGCAGCCCCCTCTCACCAAGGCCTGTCCAGAGCCAGGCGGCAGATTGTCCAGTGGGGCAGCCGTCCTGCACATGAATGCCAGGGCAAGGGCCAGGCATTATGGGTTCCCCCACCCCTGGGGGGCAGAGAGGGGGAAACTTCTGCAGTCCCAGAGAAGCCAAGGTGGAGCCTGGAAGGTGGGAAAGGTGCCCAAGCAAGAAGCTTCCCAGAGGATTTGGGCAGGAGGGGGCTGCATGGGCAGCGAAGGGCAGGGGTGCTCCACCCCTGACTTATGGGGGGGCAGCCTTGGCTGGCAGACTGCCCATCGGATGGGGCTGCTTGGGCCACTCTGCCCTCCCCACTGCTTGGGGTGGGGGTTCTTTACGCCTCCCCAGCCTCTCCGTCTCCTTCCTTCCTTCCTGTCCAGTGTGGCCGGACTGAGGCCAGGGGAGCGGTCGAGCATCTTCTTCGAGTTCACTCCTCGCAGCCTGGGGTCCATGCAGCTCCAGGTGGACTTCTCCTGCAGCCGCTTCCAACACGTCAAGAGCTTCGTCCTCCTGGAGGTGGCCCCGACGGAGACCCTGTGAGGCGGGACGGGCGGCTGAAGGGGAGCTGGCCGGGGCCTGCTCCTGCCACTGAGCTGCCATTAAAACTTTTCCCAGCAAAAAAAGCCCTGGTGTCCGTCGGAGGCTCTTTTGGGGCTGGGGGGGGGGCAGGTGGTTGGCTCCCTCTTCCTCCTGGGGCTCTTTGGGTTCTGCCAGCCAGGGTCAGGCCCCATCCCCAACCACCTCCTTAGGAAGAGGGTCCCAGCATTCACACGCACACCCCTGTTCCTTGGCCCTCTCCGTCCTGAGGCCCTTTCCTCTGACGCTCGAGGGAAACCGTGTCTCGCCAAGGCATGGGGCTGTTCTACATTTCCCAGCACCTGTTTGCTCTTCAGGCTTTCACTGCCAGCAAGGGTTGCCTGCAAGAATCCCCAAATGTCGTCCGTCTATCCGCTGCCCCTTTCCACCCCCAGTGCCATCAGGGGCAGCGGGGCTTTTGCACAGCCAACGGCTCTTACCTTCCGAAGGCCCCTCCGAAACACTTTGGGTTGGATCCAAGGAGGGGATCCAGTGGCTAAGCTCCAGAGGGAGGAGCAGGGAGCCCAAGGCTGCAAAGGGGGGCAAGGGGGAGGGCTCAGACCCCAGGAGTCAGAAACACCCCCCCCCGTTCGACCTTGTGTGCCCTCTTGTTTCTGGGGGTCAGCACTGGGGCCCCTCACCTGCCTAGCCTGCCTGCCAGGTGTGTGTCTTTGTAAGGCTAGTCTGGTGCAGCCCCAACGAAACCAGGGCCTCTGGGCACCCCAGGCCCCAGATTGAGCTCTGACCGCAGTTCAGTCGGGGGTGCCAGCCGATCGCTCCCGACTTCCGGCCCTCTTCCTTCGGGGGGGGAGGGCAGCCTCTTGGGGTCCAGCGATGGGGGGCGGGGGGGGGTCTGCCCAAGGGCTTCATCGGAGGGAGGGAGGGGCCTTGGGCCTGGGCTGCTGCGGGGGACCCTGCCTGCCTGCCTTCCTCCCAGAGGCTCCTGCAACGCCAGGGGGGGGGGGCGGCAGAGAGGAGGAGCCCCCTGGGGCCACAGTGGGGGGGGGCGTCTCAGGAAGCGCTTCTCGCCCAGCAGGGGGCACTGCAGCAGCCATCGTCCGCCAGCCAGACTCCGGCCCAGTCTGGGGGGGAGGGGGCGAAGGTCTTCTCCACTCAAAGGCAGAGTCCAGCCAAGGCCAAGGGCAGCGCCACGCAGAGAGAGAGAGAGAGAGAGAGAGAGAGAGAGAGCCAGCCTGGCGGTGGGGGGAGTGCGAGAGAGAGGGCTCCGGGGCCATGGGGGACCCCCTCCTTCCCTCCCACCCCAAGGACCGGGGGGCATTCAGGGCCTCCGGAGGCCTGGGGTCACCCCCTGCGAGCCCCTGCCCCCGAGAGGTACCCAGCTGGAGGGCTGCCCCCTCCCTCCCTCCCTCCCTCTGGAGGTTGGGCCCCTGGAGGCCAGTCGGGAATCCCGGACCCTCGGCTTGGAGGAGAGCCCAAGAAGCGCCCTGATCCACTCCGGGCCCCTTCCGCCGCCGCCATGCAGGAACTCTCCACCGAAGCCCCCTCGGGACAGACGGCCGCCCCCAGCCTCCTCTCCAAGGCTCCAAGGCTTCTCTATGGCAAGCCTCCCCCGAGGAGGTCTCCCCCTCCAGCCCTCAGAGGCCGAGGGCAGAGGATGCCCCCAGGGAAGGGCCCTGGCAGCCCCCTGCCTCCCTCCCCCTTGGCCCCCAGGGTCCCCTCCTCCTCTTCCTGGGCGAGGGCCCCGTCCGACCCAGAGGCCAAGCCCCGCGGGGCCCCTCCCGCCTCTGCCTCCCGAAGCCCTGGACCCGGAGGAAGCGGCGGCAGGAGGGGGCCCGGCTCCCTGGGAGGAAGCGGCAGCAGGCCCCGACGACCAGCTCCAGCCGGCGCTGCTCCTCCTCCTCCTTCGGCCGCCGGAGAGAGGGAGGGAGGGAGGGAGGGAGGGGCGGCGGGGGGCGGGTCTTTCCCGGGGCCCCTCCCTCCCGCCGAGAGCCTGGGGCTGTGGGGACTCCTGGGGAGCAGAGCGCGGAGAGCCCCATCCCCATCCCCCGACGGACAGGGGCCAACGGGGCGGCGGCGGAGGGAAAGGGGCCTCCCCAGCCTCCTCCTGCCCCCGCCCCCCCGGCATGGAGGGGGCAGGGATGGGACCAGGGGGGTTCGACCTTGCGGGAGAGCGGGGGGGGGTCCCCTCTTTCTCCCCTCAGGAAGGAGGGCCCCAAGGGTCCCAGGCTCCGCAGAAGCCCATGGAATGGAGGCTCCCAGCAGGAGAAGCCCCCCCCGGCCCCCTGATCTCTGGGGCTTTTGAAGCGCTTTATAAATAAAGGTTAATAATAATAATAATAATAAAAAGGCGGGCCGGACGGAACCCAAACCCTCCCCCCCGCAGTGTCTCTTACCCTCCCCCCCTTTCTGGAGCCCGAACAGAGAGGGAGGGAGGGGAGGGGGGGCTGGCCTGAGCCCCCTTTGCCCTCCCTCCCTCCCTGCCTGCCTGCCTTCTCCTCCTGCCCCCCCCCCAGAGAGATGGGCCTTAGAGTCCCCCGGATCCACTGGCCTGGTGGGGAGCCAGATTCTTGCCTTCCGGGGGGGGGGGGGCTCTGGCCAAAGCAGAAGGTCCCCATCCCACCCCACCCCCCCGGAGAAAGGCAGGCTAGACATAACCAGAATGATAGCAGTCCCCATGCCCCCCCTCAGTCTGGCCTCAAGAGGGGTTGGGGTCTGCCTGCCGGAGAGACCCTCAGCCCTGGCCAGGCCTGGCACAGCATGGCTTCTCCCCCGGGAGGCCGGCCTTGCCCTGGGTCCAAAGCCCTGGGCACAAGAGCGCTGCAAACAGGGCAGCCGTTGGGGCTCCCCACCTTCCCTTGCGCAGCCTCCCGCTTTCCCCAACATGATTGTGGCCTTGCTTCTCCGGTGGAACATGGTGACCATGTGTCCAAAGGACAAGGGCCGAGTCTGGTGGCTGTGGCTCCCAAGGGCTGCTCCTAGCATCCTCCAGTCACCCTCCCAGCAAATCCCCCTGAAAATCCCCGAAACACCCCCAAATCCCCGGGGATCCAGGTCGGCCATTTTGGGACGGGAAAGGCATTTTAGGCCATTTCGGGGAGCCGGGAAGTGGAAGAATTCCCCCTAAACGGAAAGGCTTTGAATGACCGAAGCGGGAGACTGAGTTCCCAGGAAGTTCCCCATCAGTTTTTATAGGAAAAGGATTGTTCTCACCCGGAAACCAGGGGATTCCCCGGAAATTGGCCTCCCTGGCCGGAGCGGAGGTGGCCCCAAGGGCCATCGGGCGGCCTCTGTCTGAAGGCAGCCTCAAGGAAGGAGGCTCATCTTCCTCCTCCGCCACTGAGGCAGCAGCTAGCTGTCACCATCTGGAAGTCCTTTCTAAGGTTGGAAGCTCTTTTCCTGTCCTTTCTGATCTTGCCCAGTTGCCCAAAGGCCCGCAGCCCATCTCCCGGCTCCTGGGGGCATGGTTTCCAGACCTTCCCCCGTTTTGGTTGCCCTCCTCTGGACACACTCTGGCTTGACCATTTCCGTTTTGAATTGTGGTTCTCAGAACTGGAGGCAATATTCCAGGCCTGGCTTGGTCCAAGCAGAGTAGAATGGGAGTACATTCCTAGTGATGCAGCCTCAAATTCCATTGGCTTTTAAAGCTGCTGCATCACATTCTTGGCTCATGTTCAGCCTGTGGTCTGATCCCTTTCCTATGCACTGCCTTCAAGCCAGCCCCCCCCCCCCCACACACACACCCATCCTATATCTATGGTAGTTTTGGCCCTGCCTTTCAAATGTTAAGGTCTGTCTGGGGGCAGGGGGTGTAGGGACTGATGCAGGGAGGCTTCTGGCCTGGGTCAGAGTTGGGGGGCCAGGAGTCAGGGCCAAAGCAGGGTCTGGGGGGTAACCAGGGGTCAGGCCTTCTGGGGTGAGAGGTCCCCAGACCACTCTCGGGCCCAGTGTCCTGCCAAGGGGCAGAGCAGCGCTTGGAGGGGGCTGGCCTGGCCTAGAGGAAGACCAGGGAGGCGGGCATTTGGGGCAGAGAGGGAGGCAGGCAAGGAGGGCAGCCAGAGTCCAGTCCACTCCCTTTGCAGAAGGAAACCTCAAAGAGGGAGAGGTGCCTAAATTGCCAGCTCAGGCATTGCTGAGAGGGGAGCGGCCAAGAGAGAAAACAAACCGCAGGTCTTTCCCTCTCTGCAAAGAGGAGCGGCCTCCCTTTCTGACCTCAGAAGCCCTTGGTGCCAAGCGGGGATGCTGGTTGTCCCTTCTCCCTGGTGCCCGGCGGCGGTTGGGCTTGGCTTGCCAAGGGGGAGGGATGCCCTTTGAGCTGGACAGAGAGGGAGGAAGAGGATGCTGAGCAAGAGGGACTGGGGTCAGCATGGCCTCTGGAGAGCAGCGGGGTGCGGGACCTTCTCAGCCGCAGGGCACCACTGTTGCCCCTTGGCCATGGCCCCTGACCCCCGTTTCCTATCTGTGGGGAGATGCTGAGGGCAGCCCTTCCTTGCCCACCTCCCTGGGGCCTGCATCTCCCTCTCCCTAGCCAGAAACAGAGACCTTGTCATCCTACAGAACCAAGGTCCGCCTTCTATACTAGGAAAGATTCTGGAGCAGATCATTAAAGAGAGAGTCTGTGAACATCTAGAAGGCAATGCCATAATCACAAAAGTCAACATGGGTTTCAGAGAAAGAAGTCATGCCAGACAAACCTGATCTCCGTCTTTGATAAAATGACCATTTTGGTAGATGAAGGGAATGCTGTGGATACAGTATATCTGGATTTCAGTAAGGCCTTTGACAAGGATGTTTATCACACTATGCTCTTAAAGAGGTACTATTCCAGTGTGACTCCTCTAGCTGCCTCCTGTTGCATGCTGGGATTGGCAGTTTTAAGGAGTGGTATTTAGAATTCTCAGGCAGAGAAGTTCAGCTCCTTAAAACTGCCAATCCCAGCATGCAACAGGAGGCTGCTAGAGGAGTCACACTGGAATAGTAGCTCTTTAAGAGCATAGTGTGATAAACATCACGGTTTCCCGATATGCAATTGGTTGACCGGCCGAACCCAAAGGGTGCTCAGCAATGGCTCTTTTTCATCCTGGAGAGAAGTGACCAGTGGGGTGTCCAGTGGGGCTCTGTCCTGGGCCCAGTGCTTTTCAGCATCTTTGTCAAGGACCCAGATGAAAGAATAGGAGGCATGCTTATCAAATGTGCAGATGACCCCAAATTAGGAGGAATAGCTAATACTCCAGAGGACAGGATCAAGATTCAAAATGACCTGAATAGACTAGAAAGCTGGGCCAAAGCTAACAAAATGAAATTCAACACAGAGAAATGTAAGGTACTGCACTTAGGGCGGAAAAATAAAAGGCACAGATATAGGATGGGAGACACCTGGCTGAATGAAACTACGTGTGAAAGGGATCTAGGAGTCCAAGTAGACCACAAGTTGAACATGAGTCAACAGTGCGATGCGGCAGCTAACAAGGCCAATGTCATTTTAGGCTGCATCAATATACGTATAGTCTCTAGATGGAGGGAAGTAATAGTGCCACTCTATTCTGCTCTGGTCAGGCCCCACCTGGAATAATATTGTGTCCAGTTCTGGGCACCACAATTCAAAAAGCACATTGAGAAACTGGAGCCATGTGTCCAAAGGAGGGCCACTAAAATGGTGAAGGGTCTTGAAACCATGAAGCCTATGAGGAGAGATTTAGGGAGCTGGGGATGTTTAGCCTGGAGAAGAGAAGATCAAGAGGTGATATGAGAGCCCTGTTTAAATATTTGAAAGGATGTCATATAGAGGAGGGAGCAAGCTTGTTTTCTGCTGCTCCAGAGACTAGGACCCAATGGAGCAATGGATGCAAGCTGCAGGAAAAGAGATTCCAGCTCAACATTAGGAGGAACTTCCTGAGAGTAAGGGCTGTTCAACAGTGGAACAAACTCCTTCCTCTGAGATTATAGTGGAGCCTCCTTCCTTAGAGGTCCTTAAACAGAGGCTGGATGGCCATCTGTCTCAGGGGATGCTTTGATTGTGATTTCCTGCATGGCAGAATGGGGTTGGACTGGATCAGGGCCCTTGCAGTCTCTTCCAACTCTACGATTCTATGATTCTATGATTCTCCTCTGGGCAGCCAAGTGGGTGCTTTTGCCCATCTCATGCCCTGCAGCTGGTGGGATTTGCCCTGGCTGGCCACTAAAAGACTTTGGATACTGGACCGAACGGCCTGATCTGGCTTAGGAGCCCTGATATGGGAGTGCCACCCGTGGGCCGAGGTGACTCTGACCTATCTGAGGGCTCCTGGATGGGGCCTGGCCTCTGACCCACAAAGGGTCTCCTGAGGATGAGGCGCTCCTGGATCCTCCTCTGCCTCCAGGCAAAATCCACCCTTTGCTACATTGGCCCCCCTCTCAGGAACACCCCCCCCCCCCAATTTCCTGGTCCATTGTGAAGCCCCTCCACAGGAAATGCCCTGGAGGTTGTGCCCTCTGAACCCCTCCCCTTTATTATTATTGTTGTTATTATTATTATTAACCTTTATTTATAAAGCGTTGTAAATTTAGACAGTGCTGTACATACAATCTTTTTAATTGGATGGTTCCCTGCCCTCAGGCTTAAAAAGACATGACACAAAAGGAGAAGGGAAAGGTGGTGGGGAAGGGGCCTCTCTAGTAGGATAATACATATAAAATACATAGCAATACAGAAAATGATTCAATAAAACAGGCAACAAAAGAACATCAAATAGCAAGTGACAGTTATGCAATGCTGGGAACGCTTCTCTGAACAGGATGGTCTTCATCTCTGTTTTGAAGCTGGTTAAAGAAGTGATGTCTCTTGCTTGTGGGGGAAGAAGGTTCCAGGCGTGAGGGGCAGCAAGTGGAAAGGGGCAAATCCGGGATGAGGCAGAGGGAATCCTGGGCTGAGACAGCAGACCCTGACTACCAGAACGGAGGGCCCTGGTGGGAAGGTGAGGAGAAAGAAGGTCTGATAAGTAAGGAGGGGCCAGTCCATGGAGGGCTTTGAATGTTGACAGCAGGAGCTTATACTGAATGCGGAAAGGGAGGGGGAGCCAGTGAAGGGATGCCAACACAGGAGAGATGTGGTCAGAGCGGTGGGTGGAAGTGATAATGCGTGCAGCTGAATGCTGGACAGATTAAAGGACGGAGGTGAGAGAGAGGAAGCCCAGCCAGGAGGACGTTACAGGAATCCAGTCGTGAGATCACTAGGGCATGGACCAGGATCTTGGCAGAAGAGGCGGAGAGATAAGGTTGGATTTTGGCAATCTACAAGCCTTGGCTGTGGTCTGGATCTGAGGGATACATGACAGAGAAGAGTCAAAGATAAAACCAAGACTGCGGGCTTGCTGGACTGGTTGAATGGAATTGAAGGGTGGGGGTAGGCCAGGACTGAGCCTTGGCAGCCTTGGCAGCCTGGCAGGAAAGATGACAGCCCCCCAAAGGTGAGCAGCCCCCCCCACACACACACACCTGTGCTCATCCCATCCAGGAAGGAGCCTCCAAAGAGGTCAGGCCAGGTATGCCACACCTCCACCTCCCGGCTGTTCCTGCCGGGCAAGAAAAGGACAGGGCCGCCTGGAGGCACCTCTGTTCAGAAGGAGGAGGCCAGTCTGTGAGGAGGAGAAGAAGAAGGAGAGAGGAGGAAGAGACCAAGAAGGAGAAGAAGTAGTAGCATGGCTGGAGGTGAATATTCTGGCGGGGAGCAGTGCCAGGCCCAAGGGCCGTTGTGCACCTGTGGGGGGCAGCCGTTGGGGGGGGGGGTAATCCGAGTCAGCAGAGCTGTTGGCTCCCAGGTGAGCAGGCTGGCAGGTGTGCCCCTCACTCCAGCCCTTCTCCTTCCCCCCCTTCCTTCCTCCCCAGGGCTGCAGCTGGCGTGCCTTGACTGGCAGAGCGCCCGGAACCACCGGGACCACCACACGGCAGAGATGGGTGGGCAGCAGCTGGTGGTGAGGAGGGGGCAGCCCTTTGCCCTCACCCTCCACTTCCACTCCAGGGGCTACCAGCCCACCCGGGACGCCATGTACCTGGTTGCAGAGACAGGTAAGTGATTGGGCAGGGGGCACTCTGGGGGACAGAAGGATAGACCTTGCCTGCCCCCCCCCAGGGCCATTTCCTCAGGGAGTGTGCTGCTCCCTCCCTGCCTCCCTTCCTGCCTCCCCCAATTTATGCGCCCACACCCACAGGCCTCCCTGTTGTGAATGCGTCCATGTAGCAAAACTGGCAGGCGTGGGGCAGGTGTGGGGGTGGCCGTCCCCTGGGGCACCGGGATGCTAATTCCATCCTCCCAGGCGGAAGTTTTCCTTGCTTGGCCTGCAATCCTTGCCTGGGGCCCTGGAGGATGGGGAGCTGGACAGGTGACACACAAACAGGTGATAGCCGTTGGGTGGGGGGCTCTGGGGGCTTCACTGGTCCCCTCCCCTCCCTCCTCACTAGAGCCCACCTGACTCCAAGGAGGGAGAGGGCTGCTCTGCTCTCTTTCGGAGGGAAGGGCCGGGTTTGAGCTGCTTCCATGAATTCTGGTTCTGGTTGAACAGCAGGAGAACATCCTTCACCTGTGACCCTTCCCCCCTGCCATCCCTTTGTCCAGTGGTCCTCAAGGAGAAGGTGGGTAGCCATCAGCCGAGGGTGCCTCAGTCTTGGCTTGGGGAGGGGGCAGTGGAAGAGATACCAGACATCTCCAACTCCCATCAGTCTCAGAAAACCTATGCCCAGGGACTGTGGGAGCTGGATTTCCAAACACCTGGAAGAATGTGGCTTCCTGCCAACTATCCCCAAATGCCAGTGAGCCTCCAGAGCCCTCCTCTGGCTGCCGTCTTCACTGGCCGCTCAGAGAGGTAGTCCGAGGGCAGAGCTGTGTCCATGGGGGTCCATCTGAGGGCCTCTTGCCCCCTATGGCAGGTGGTTCTGCCCAACCCCCATTTCTCTGCCATGCTCCCAACTCCCTGTCCCCCTTCCCACCCTGCAGGGCCGTCACCGGAGCTGGAGTGGGGCACACGGGCCATCTTCGGGGTGGGTCTGGGCCAGAGAGACCCCCGGTGCATCTGGAGGGCTGCCTTCCTCTCCAGTGGCCCCCGGTCCACGGAGATCGCCGTGTCGGCCCCAGCAGGGGCCCCTGTCGGCCGGTACTGCCTGAAGGTCCGCCTGGATTCAGAGGGGAGCTCCTCCTCCTACCTGCTGGGGGAGTTCATCCTGCTCTTCAACCCTTGGTGCCCAGGTGCGGGGGACAGGGGGAGGCCTGATACCAGCTCATGTGTGACCTTGGGGCCCAGGGCCATGCCATTGCACTGTCCGTGGTGCAAGGAGCAGCCAGGTTGCTGTCCACGAGAAGTTTCCCCTTGGTGTGCCAGGGGTGGGAGTAGGGGGGCACCACACTGAATTGCCCTGGCACAGAGTGTGGCAAGGGCTTGGCAGTGGGGAGGGGGCATCTGCTCTATCATCACACAGGCCCCACCCTTGGAAAAGGGGTCCATGGAGCTTGGGAACAGCAGGACAGGTAGGAGGTGGTACTGAGCCCCCCATGACCAGCCTTTTCCCACTGTTCCTCCTCTTCCTCAGATGAAGACGTGTACCTGGCAAGTGAAGCAGAGCGGCAGGAGTATGTCCTGAACGAGGAGGGGGTCATCTTCCAGGGGAACAAGAAGTGGGTCGACCCCATGCCCTGGAACTATGGACAGGTACCCCTCCTGCCTGGGGAAGGTTGCTGGGAGGTGGGGGGACAAGCATTTCCTGGGCCAGTGGCCCCCTCCCTGAAGGTCAGGGGTCCCTTTGAGAGCCCCTCTGCCCCTGCCTCCTCCTTTGGGTAGGGGGCTCTGCAGGATGTGATCAATTGCAGGGGGGAATGCTTCTCCCAGATGGTCTGGGAAGCAACCAGCTCTCCTGGGTCTTTGTGGGAGCCACAGCCTTCTTGAGGGGGGCACTCTGTTCCCTGCCCCTTGGTGGTCCTGCCCTCTGCTGCCCAGCCTTTGGCCTCCCCCACTGGCCATGCCCCTCATCCACTTCCCCAGGTGCCCCCTGCTGCTACCATGGGACCAGACCAGAGAATGAGGGTCACTTTCCACCAGGAGGGCCAAGGAGGGTCCTAGCCAGGGCCCCCACCCCACCCCAATGGTCCCCCGCAGTGCCCTCAGTCCTCTTGTGTCGAAGAGGATGCAGGACGAGTGGGCTGGGCTGAGGAATTCTCTTTCTTGTCAGCCTGGCGTTTTCAAATGGGTTTAATTGGTGCTTTGATAGTATAATTGATTTGATTCCCACATACATAATTTATGGTGTTTTTACTGGGATCTGTTTTAATTATGTGGTGAGCCACCTTGCATGCCTGGCCTGGGAGAGAGGTGGGACGGGATTCAAATGCGTAAGTATGCATTCATAAATGAAGAAATAAGCAAGGAAGCACCTGGCAAAACAGAGAGGGGTCAGTGGGGTTTCCTCTTCCTCCTGCTGCCCCCACCTTTCCCCACCTTTCCTTTTGCAGTTCGAAAAGGGCATTGTGGACATCTGCTTGAGACTTCTGGACCGGAGTCTCAACTCCCTGCACAGCCCTGCGGAGGATGCTTCCTGCCGTGGCAGCCCCATCTATGTCAGTCGGGTGCTGAGTGCCATGGTAAGAGACACAAGGGGGAGCCCAGGGGGGTGGGCAGATGGGCCCAACATGGTGCCAGCACCCCAGCAGCCCTCTCCTTGAATAGACAGGGCAGCCTCCTGCAGGATGATGCTCCTGCAGCCCACTCTCTCCCTCCCAGATCAACAGTGATGATGACAGCGGGGTGGTCCTGGGCAACTGGAGCGAAGACTATGAGGATGGCACCTGCCCCTCCGCCTGGAACGGTAGCGCAGCCATCCTGAGGGAGTGGAGCCGGACTGGAGGCCAGCCGGTCAAGTATGGGCAGTGCTGGGTCTTTGCTGCCGTGATGTGCACAGGTAGTGGGAGCAAGGCATGCTGGGAAGCCCCCCAAATGTGGCACTTCTGGATTGGGGACAGTAAGGGTGGGGTATGGTGTCCTGGTCTTCCTCTTGCTGCTGCCGCTGAGCCCATTTTAAGAAATTGGGTAGCTGTAAATGACTTTGAGGATTTTGAGCATGGAAGCAAAGGGGAAATTTTGTATGCATGTGCTAATCACCTCCTTCTGCAGGGAAGGAACAAGGAGGCCCCAGGGACTCCTTGGCCTCTGCAACTGACAGTGTAGGTGAAGAGGGTCAGGTGGGCTCAGAGGTCACAAGGGGGGGGTGTCCTGCCCAGCTTGGGGGTCTTTGTCACGGTTGGCAAAACACAGGCCTCAGCCAACTCAGAATTTTGCAGGAGTCAGCGGGAGGAAATGCAAACTGAGTTACCAGAGAGGGCAGGATGCGGCCCCTGTGGCACTGTGGAAATGACATAAGCCCACCTGAGTTGGTCCCCGAGGAAGGGGCTGCACTGTGGAAACAGAACTCAATCCCCAAAGGGAGCGGAGTTGGCGCTACATGCCCCAACCTGCCCCCCAGAAGACTTTAATAGTCCACTCCAACTGGTGAAAGGGCTAAGGTGGGCAGAGGACACCTGGGATGCCCCCTGCTGACCACAGTGCCCCTTCCGCCCCCCAGTGATGCGTTGCCTCGGGATCCCAACCCGTGTGGTGACCACCTTTGACTCCGGACACGAGAAGGATGGGGACCTGGTCATTGATGTCTACTATGATGAGAATGGACAGCTCCTGGAGACAGATGACACCGACAGCATCTGGTGAGAGAGACTTACGACCGCCCCACTTCCCCCCTCCCTCCCTTGTGTCCGTAGAGGTGGGTCTTCTCCATCCAAGAGCCCAGGAAACTGTGTTCTGCTGGCTCATCGCCTCTGGCTATGTGGGAAGCTATTCCCTTGGCCCCCCAACCTACAGCCAGGAGCCTCTGGGGCCCTTTGGCATGGGAGGGCAGGCAGGCTCCCTCCATGTGGTGGCCCCTCTCAGAGCAATTCTGGCAGGCGGGGCGCAGCTTGCCCATTTGGGGTGGAGGGACTGGCCAGCATCTTTCCTGCCCCCTTGCCCACCTGACCTGCTGCCTCTGGCTCTTCCCTTGCCCAGGAACTTCCACGTGTGGAACGAGTGCTGGATGGCCCGGAGGGACCTGCCCCCGGGGTACAGCGGGTGGCAGGTGGTGGATGCGACGCCCCAGGAGCGCAGTGACGGTAAGGCAGCCCCCACCCTGTGCCCCCACGTCCACCCCGTGGCCTGGCTGGACTTGGCTTCACCGTCCACACCCCACCCTGCAGGGCTTTACTGCTGTGGTCCGGCCTCCGTCCGAGCCGTCCGGGAGGGAGCGCTGGGCCTCCCCTACGACACCCGCTTTGTCTTCTCCATGGTGAATGCTGACCGGGTGGTTTGGCTGCTCTGCGGCACAAAGAAAGAGCAACTCCAGTGGGACACGGACGCCGTGGGGACCCTCATCTGCACCAAAGCTGTGGGGAGCGACGCAGAAGTAGACATTACTGCCACTTACAAGCACCAGGAGGGTGAGGAGGGGGCAGCAGGACCACCCTCCCCAGGAAGGCCTCCTTGCCCACTGGGCCTGAGGAACAAGAAAGGCTGGTGGACAGGCCTTCCTCCTGGCCTGGAAAGTGAGGAGCACTGCTGACCCCAATTCCCACTGGCCTGCTTTATTGCTGTCCCCTCGCCCCACAGCTGTGATTTCTTTTGCTGCTGGGTGAGATGCATGGCTTCCTCCTCACTTAAAAGGCAAGGGTGATGTGTAGCTGAATGGAGTGGGAGGAAGAGCAGGCTCCCACACTAAGCAGCCTCTGGGGGGAGGGGGTCTGCCCCTGCCCAGCCTTCACGAAGCGCCCCATGTCTCCTCTGTCCTGCTCCGAAGGGAGTGCCCATTGGCCATCTCAGCAAGGACCTTGGGGGTGGGTGTCCTGACATGATGGATCCCCCACTGGGGCAAAGCACAGACAGTTGTGCCCCCAGGCAGACCCCCATCCAGACAGCTGTAGAAAACATGGTCAGCTTAGTCTGGACCCTCCTCCTTCAGAGTGTGGGAGACCGGTGGGCCACTGCCCCCCTCACCGTGGAGGGCCCAGGGCCCAGCCTGCTCCAGGGGGCCAAGTGGGTGGCCTTGGCTTTGTGGCAGCACCAGCCTTTCTTCCTCCATCCAGGTTCCCGGGAAGAGCGTGCCGTCGTCCTGAAGGCCCTCCGGCACGGACGGATGCTGGGGACCCCCTGGGCCTGGGAGGAAAGGCCCCATCCAGCCCCACTGGGTCCCCCCATGCCAGACCCCTGTGGAACTCTTAGAGACCTTGGTGGTAGCAGGGGGGCCCGTCTGCAGGAGGAGCCCCCATCGGCCCCCAAGGCCCAGACCTCCCTGCGGCTGCAGCTGGTGGAGAGTCCTGAGGTTGGGCAGGACGTCCAGCTGAGGCTCCTGGTCAGCAACCGGGAGTTGGCCAGGAAAGAGCTCAAGCTGAGCCTCAGTGCCCAGCCCCTCCGGCACAACGGGCGCCCCTTGCCCCCCTGCTGGCAGGACCTGCGCTACCTCTCCTTTGGGCCCAGGGAAGGTAAGGCCTGCTGAGGGAAGGGGGGCAGGCGATGTGGGGCAAGGGCACCATTCTTCCCCTGCCCTGGGCCCTCCTGGCAGGCACAGGGACTGACGTGCACTGTCTCTCCTCCACAGAGAAGGAACTGCCCTGGCGGATCCCCTTTGGACGGTATGGCCCCCACCTGGGTGAGGACAAGCAGCTCCACATCACTGCCATGGCAGAGGAGAACACCTCTTGGCAAAAGGCTCTGGCCGAGAAGACCATCACGGTTGCCAGCCCTGCCCTCCTCATCAACGTAGGTCACCTCCACACCCCCTCCCCACCCAGGGGAAGGAAGGAGGGCAGGGAACCCAAGGCAGGCAGCGGATTTGAAGGGAAGGAACCTGCCCACCCACCTTCCTTGGTCAAACCCGGTCCTAGTGGCTCTCTTTCCCTCCTTGGCACAGGTCCTGGCCCCCGTGGTGCTGAACCAGGCCTTCCCGCTGCAAGTGGAGTTTGCCAACCCCCTGCCCGAGCCAGTGGGCCACTGCGTTTTGACCGTGGAAGGCAGTGGGCTCGTGAGGGGCCAGCTCCGGATCGAGTGAGTCTCAAGGGGGCTGGAGGGGGGTGGCATTAGGATCCGGAGGAGGAAAGGGGGAGGAAGGGGCACAGGGACTTCTATGAAAAGTGGGGGAAGGCTGTGCCCCTCCCTGGTGCTCCAGCAGGGAAGCCCCCTCACAGAGCAAGGGGTCCCAGAGGGATATAGGGCACTGTTACTAAGACCTTTAACCCCCCACCCCACCCCACTTCCTGGCAGGTTGGGCTCCCTCGGGCCCCGTGCACAGACCAGCGTCAAGTTCCAGCTGACCCCCTACAAGAGTGGCCTCCGGAAGCTCCATGTCAGCCTCACTGGCAGTGAGTTTGCCCCTATCAAGGGCCACAGGCAACTGGAGGTGGCTCTCAGCCCAGCAGGCGGATGGAGGGTGCGCCGGGTGCCTTAGCAGCAGAAGGAGCCGCAGCCCTAACCCTGGAGGGTATGACAGGTGGCACCCTGGCACATCTTTGCCAAGCAAGGGCCACTTTCCTTCCCTCTCTCCCCACTCTCCACATTCAATAAAAATATTTGCATCCTCCTCTGTGTCCTCCGCGTGTGGTTCTTCTCTCTAGCAGCCAGGGCAGTTGAGGGAGGATTCCCACCCGGGTGCCCGCTGTCCTACCCTCACTCCCAGCCCAGGAGGGGGGCAAGAGATAAGACAGTGGCTGGATGGCGTGTGGGTGGGCGGCTTCTTTGGCACAGCTGCTGGTGGCCAGATAAGGGAGGGAGGGGCAGGAAAGGGAGCCAAGGGCCGCCCCGCCCCAGAGACAGGGGCCGCACAGACAAGGTCCAGCCGCCCACCAGCCAGAGAGCCACCAGAGGCGAAGGAAAGGGAGGCTGGACAGCAAGCCAACATGGGCCAAGGTGAGCCTCACAGGGCTTGTGGCACCTTCCTGGGCACAGCTGGTGCAGGGACAGCTTTCATGGCAGTAGCCTTGTTAGGGGCACCGATGATTTTGGGATTCTGTTAGTTCCAGCTGGTGGTTTCCATGCTTTGCCCAGTCACTGCAGCAACTCTCAAGGGCCTTGGCTTTGTTTTTGCAGGGCAGGGGAGGCGTGAGGAGACCTGGCTGGCCCCTGGTGAATGCCCACCCGCATGTCTCTGGCCCAGGGATCTTGAGCAAGCCACCAGCCAGAGTCTGAGAGGAGTGCACAGCCAATGGCCGAGGCTGGGCAGGGGCTGAGGGGGGTGGCCGGGGGTCTGTGTGTGCCTCCATGGGGGACAGTCGGCCTCCCTCCCTTGCTGAGGTTGGAGACCAGGGCCTGAATGGATTGGGACCCAGAAGAAGGAGTGGAAATAGGAAGAAGGAATATCAACAACCTACGATACGCAGACAGCACCATAGTACTAGCTGAAAACCTCCCAGACATGAACAACTACTAAGAGGGGTCAAGGAAGAAAGTGCAAAGGCAGGCTTAATTCCGAACATAAAGAAAACAAAAATATTGACCACGCAAGAAATACATAAATTCAATTTATTCAATTAGAAAATTGCAATGATGTTAAAGAGTTCCTTTACCAGGGATCAAATATAGTTCAGAATGCAGATTACAGTCAGAAGACCAGGAATGGGAAGGGTAGCCATGAAAGAGCTGGAAAAGATCCTAAAGTGCAAAAATGAACACTAGCACTAAAGCCAGAACCATCCAACCTATTGCATTTCCACTTGAGGGTTAGGGTTAGGGTCATGCCAGGGGTGAGGGGCACACTTTTGGGGACAACTGGCTTCTGGGAGGGGTCACCCCATGGGACCACAGGGCTGGGGTCTAAGCCATTGAATCCAACACTCCCCTCTCCCCACAGATGCGCACCTGTCCAGTGCAGGATCCCCAGGTAGACACAGACACACCAGTAGCAGGATCCGCCTTGATCTCTCTGTTGCCTCTGGAGGCACTTGCTCCCTGTTTCCCTTGGCCAACAAAGCTCCTTGCCCCCCTGCACTTCCTATGCCTGGCTGAGACCCACAGGGCAAGCCGGACACACCTGGCCCCACTCCTTCTCCCCCCCCCAGCTCTGCAGGTCAAGAGGTGCCACTTCCAGCCGGCCCACAACAACCAGGCCCACCGGACAGCTTCCATCAGCACTGAGCGCCTGGTGGTCCGGCGCGGACAGCCCTTCACCCTCACCATCCACTTTGCCAAGCCAGTGCCAGCAGGACAGTGGTCAAAGGTCCTGAAGGCCACCACCCTCATGGCACAGAAGACAGGTGAGCCGAGGAGGAGGGAGGGAGGAAGGGGGTGGTTGGGGGGTGGTCTCTGGCCTTCCCCATTTTCCTTTGAGTCCTCTGATGATGCTGGGGATTGGAGTTGCCCAAGCTAGTGGAAAAAAGGGAGGCCCTTCCTGCTGACAGAGGTGGCTGCTTGTCAGGATGTTCCTCAACACCCCTGCAAGGTGGCACAGGGACAGAGAGGAGCCGGCCCAGCTGCCTTGTGCCCCCTGTTTCTGGTGGAGAGCCCCCTCCCCTTCTAGGCTGGCCTGAGCATTTTTGGACAAGCCTCCAGCTTTGCCCACCCCCAGCAGTCTCTCTCCCATCCCTGTTTCTTGCTGCAGGACAGTGGCTGACCAGAGCAGAGGGCAGCCTGGCACAGTTCCCTGTTGCCAGCCTCGGTGGCCGGACTGATGGATGGGAAGCTGCCCTGGAATCTCGAAGTGACCTTTCATGGACAGTGGCAGTGACCTCCCCAGCCGACGCCCCCATTGGGCACTACGTCCTGCTGCTGAGGCAGCTCTCGGCCTGGGGGGCCCGAGCAACCCAGCACCCGCTGGGCACCTTCACTCTGCTCTTCAACCCCTGGTGCCCAGGTAGGTCAGCAGCCCCCCAACAGCTCCCCCTCTTTTTGCCAGAGAGACTGGGGGCCCACTCACCATCCCCCTTGGTCTGGGGGAGGCTAAGGGGCTGGCCTGCTAAAGGGGGCGTGGGGCAGAGGGGGCCCCTGAGGGAGCAGGGCTGCCCCCTGGCCTGGCCACCCAACCAGCCACAAGGCCTGTTCATGCTTCTCTTCCTCTACCAGGTGACTGTGTCTTCCTGGGCAACGAAGCCCAGCGGGAGGAATATGTTCTCAATGAAGAAGGGACCATCTTCTGGGGGCTGGATGAAGACCCCCAGCAGCACCCTTGGGACTTTGGACAAGTGAGAGCAATGGAGGGGAGGGAGAACACATTGTCCTCGGGGGAACAGCAGCAGTTGCAGAAGCAGCAGCCCCATGGACAAGGACCATTTACTCCAACCCACTCCAGTCACGCAGGAATCCAGAGCTAAAGCACCTGCTGTGCCAGAGGCCCACCCAGCCCCAGCTGAGAAGCCCAAAGCAGAGGAGCCCACCGCCCTTCACCCTTTGCCCTTTGAGGCAGGCCATTCTGCTGCACGCAAGAGGTCCTTCCTTCCTAATGTTTGGGTGGAATCTCTTTTCCTGCAGCTTGAATCCATTGCTCCAGGATCTTTTCTCTGGAGCAGCAAAAAACAAGCTTGCTCTAATATGACATCCTTTCAGATATTTCCAGGCAGCTATCATGATAGTTTTCAGTCTTCTCCAAGCTAAACATACCCAGCTTCCTAGGCTGAATTTGGTTTGCCCTCCTCCAGTCTGCCAGGAGTGGAGTGGGGTCACCCCCCCTGCTCTGAAGGTGCTTCTTTGCTGACCTTTCAGTTTTCAGAAGATTTTGTGGACATGAGCCTGGCCCTGCTGGACATCAGCCTACTCTGGCTGCAGAAGGAGACCGTATGCAATCACCTGAGCAGCCCCTTCCATGTCTGCCGACTGGTCAACATCATGGTAAGGAGGGGCGCATGGTGTGGCATGGCATGGTGTGGGGCATGGACTCCTCTTCCTTTTGGCTAGCTGCCCAGCTTAGGGCTGCCCTTCCAGCCTCCAGGTGCCTACGTGTACCCACCTTTGGACTCATGACTGGAGCAGGAGGGTAGGATGAAGCAGCATGTGGGGGCCATGGCGGTAGAGGGCTTCTGACTCCTGCCCCCCGTCTCTCTCTGCAGCTGAACAGCCAGACCCACCACCCCATCCTGGAGGGGTGCTGGTCAGGGGAGTACAGCAGAGATGGGACACCTCCCTCCAAGTGGCCAGGCAGTGGCCCAATCCTGCGCCAATGGTTGGCCGGCCGGTGCCAGCCAGTGCGCTATGGACAGTGCTGGGTCTTTGCGGCTGTCATATGCTCAGGTAGGGGGCAGGGCCACAGGGGCCCCAAGCAGCACCCGGGGGAAATGGATGAGCAGAACACCCCCTCTTTGGAACCATAACTCCAAATGGCTCATGGGCTTTGTAGTCCTTGGCAGGTGAGATGCCAAGCTGGCTGATGACCGGGGTAGTGGTGGTGGTGCTTTTCAATTAGGCATAAAGGCCCAGGGCAGAGAAAAGGAAGGCTGGACTCTGCTGCTCCCAATCTTCCTCTGCCCAGGAAGAGGAATCTCTTCTCTGGCAGGATGACCTTTGCTTGGTGGGCCTTCCTGACCTTTTAGAAATATTGACTCTGCTCTGGGGATCAGGGGGTTGGACTGGGTGGTCCTTGTGTTCTCTGCCAACGGTATGATTCTATCTCACCTGGGCAGTGACCCTGGTCTGGGTCTTATTTGGGGATCCAGTGCAAGGGAGCCCAGCCCTGAGCAAGACCCTCACTGCCAAGAGGGCTGGGCTGGGCTGGGCTGGGCCCCCAATACAGTTGCTGACTCCCCCTCGGTGCCCCCTTCTGCACAGTGCTTAGGAGCCTGGGCATCCCCACACGGGTGGTCAGCAGCTTCGCCTCAGCCCAAGACACAGCCGGCAGCCTGCAAGTGGATGAGCTCTTCGACGAAAGCGCAGCCATGATCCCTGGCACCTCGGAGGCCAGAGTCTGGTGAGAGGCCAGAGCACCCCTCCCCACAGGCCAGCCTCCTCTGGGTCACTCCTGGGGGGAGGCTCTACACCTAACCCCTGCCTCCCCTTGCCTTTCCTGCCCAGGCCCTTCCATGTGTGGAACGAGTGCTGGATGGAGCGTGGGGATCTGGAGTCAGGCTATGGTGGGTGGCAAGCCCTGGACGCCACGCCTCAGGGTCAGCAGAGCGGTATGTGCCACACACATCACCTCACTTGCAACATGGGGAGGGGGATGCTGCGAAGGCCCCTCTCGAGGTTAGTATTTGCAGCAGTAGCAGATTTGGACGGGGGGGGGCTTGGTCTGACCCCTCTGAGCCCCCTCCTGCAGTCCCAGGGCTGACCAGGACTGGGCTCTCCCTGCAGGGCTGTCACGGTGCTGTGGGCCAGCTCCAGTCCGGGCCATCAAGGAGGGCCGCCTGGACCTGCCCTATGATGTGGGCGCCTTCTTTGCTGCCACAAATGCCACGCGGACCGCCTGGGTGCTTCAGGCCAGTGGAGAGTCCAAGCGGGCCTTTGCCAGCATGAAATTCGTGGGCAGCTATATCAGCACCAAGGGAGTGGGCATAGAGTGCTGTGAGGACCTCACCCAACATTACAAATACCCAGAAGGTAAGGGGCCAAGGTGCTGTGCACCGGGGGGGATGTGGGATGGGTGGGCAGGTGGGGGAGGCACCCCACCAGTGCGGAGGCCCTCCAGAAAGTGCCCCCCACCCAGTCCCTGCCCCCCTTCCTTGCAGGGTCTCCGCAGGAGAAGGATGTCTTCCGGAAGGTGTGCCAGTTGCTGGGGGGTGCGCTCCCACTCCCAGAAGGGACAGAAGAGCCTCTGCTGGCTGCCCAGATCAAGGCCAAGAGCCCCCTGGCGCTGGGGGAGGAGGCCCAGGTCTCCTTGCAGGTAGCCAACTGGACTGGCCAGGAAAAGAACCTTCAGGTGGTGCTAGGGGCGCAGCCCTTCCAGTATAACGGGAAGCCCCTTGCCCAGTTCTGGAAGGAAGAGTTCCTGGTCAGCGTCCCAGACGGTCAAGGTAAGCCGCATGCCTGTTGTGGATGGCTTCAGCTAAAATGCAGCCAGGGCTCACAAAGCCGCCCTCTCTGGCTTGCCTTTTGCCCTTTAACCTCCGTGCCATGTTTGTCCCTGGTTCTCTCCTCCAGAGCAACGGCTGAGCTTCACCCTGCCCTTCACGGAATACGGCCCAGCCCTGCGCAGCGGTCTCTTGCTCAGGTTCACGGCTCTCCTGAGAGACACAACCTCCAGCGCCAGCCAGACAAGGCAGCCCACATACCTGGCCTGGCAGGACATCCGCCTTTTGCCCCCAGAGCTCACCCTTCAGGTCAGGGGGTGACCGGAGCCCCTTCCAGAGGAGGGCATGGGGCTGGGTGGGGACCCCCAGGTGTGGAGGTGAGGAGCCCACCTGAGTCCCAGAATGGACCAAAGGAAGGGAGGATGGGACCCGTGACCTCCTTTCCCGTTGGAAGCGTGGGAGGAACAACGTTGAGGGTCTCCTTCATGGCCTCCTGGGAGACTGGGGCTGACTGGATGCCCATCCTTCCATTCTCCTCCTTCTGCTGCCCCCGCTAGAAGGCAAAGGAGATCCAGAGCTTTCACCGCAATTGCTCCCCCCCCTGCAAAAACCCATTTGTGCATGTCCCAGCCAGCCCTAAGACCCCCCCAAGTATTTGCCCTGCAGCCCCCCCCCCACATCCATCCATCCCTCCTTTTCCTCCTCCCTGAAGGTCCCAGAGCGCCTGGTGCAGTTCCAGCCAGCAGAGGCCACGATCCAGCTGCACAACCCTCTGCCAGAGCCCCTGCCAGACTGCGTGGTCTCCCTTTCTGGGAGGGGGCTCATCTACAGAGAAAGGCACTACAGGTGACCTTTGCTTTTTTGGGGGGTGGGCTGTCTGAGCTCCCCTTCCACACCAAGAGTACAGGAGGGAGGGAGGGAGGGAAGGAGGTAGGTAGGTCCCCCTGACTCTCCTGAAGACCCAGAGCAACACTGAAGGCACCCTGGAGGGAGAAACAGCTGCCCCTTCCCCTCTCTGCCCCCACATCACCCCAGGAAGTGCCTGCTGGCCAAGAGGGCTCTTATCCCACTAGGACAGTTGGGGGTGGGGGGGAACCACCACCTCCCTTTCCCTTCAGGAGTTTTTTTTTTTTTGAGGGGGGGCTTCCCTCTCAGTCCTTCTGCCAACCCCCTTCCCCCCATATTTGTCTCCATAGGCCAGGCCCTGTACCAGCAGGTGGCTCCGTCCTCCTCTGCCTCCCCTTCACACCCAGCCAGGCCGGGGTCCGGAAGCTGACCGCCCGCCTGGAGGTGCCTCTGCTCCAGCACCACTCAGGATGCTTCAGGACCACCTGGGTCACTGCAGCCTCCCAGCCCTGAGGCAGAGGGACAGAAGGACATCTCCCATCCATGTCACTCGGAAACATTCATTCATTAAAGGCACTGAACGCAGCTCTTCTCTGTGGGTCTGCCCAAGGGGAGGGTGGGGAGAGCAGGGGGTGGGAGTGGGCAAAGAATCGGCTCCCTGTGGTTGATCCCCCCCTCCACCGGGAAGAGTGAGCTTCAATGGGTTTGATCCTGCTTGGCAGAAAGAAGCGCCTCTCTACCTCCCTTTGGCTGGTTATTCGGCTTGAGAGGAATTTTTAGACCGGAAGCTTGTGACAGGGACCCCAAAGGGCCATCTAGACCAACTTTTTTTCATGCCCCCAGTGCCAGAAACCCACAGGAGCACCCCACTGCAGCTGACCCTCCCTGCCCACTTCTGCTTTGAAAAAGAAGGGGGGGAGCCCACCTCCAGGGCACAGATAATTACAGTGGACCCTTGTTATCCGCTGGGGTTTGGTTCTTGGGTCCCCCGTGGATAACAAAATTCGTGGATGCTCAAGTTCCACTAAATATAATGACAGAGCAAAATGGTGTCCCTTACAAAAAATGGGAAATCAAGGTTTCACATTTGAAATTTATACTTATATTTTGAACATTTTCAAGCTGTGGATGCTTGAATCCGTGTATAAAAAATCCGTGGATAAGAAGGGCTGAGTGTACAAGGTTTTTCCCAAATAAGAGGACACAGGCTTGGCTCCTGCACAGGATCAGGGCCGACAGCAGCCCTGCCTGCCCTTTATTGCCATGGACCCAAGCGTCCATATACACCCAAGGCGGTGGCAGCAGCTGCAGCAGCAGTTTCTCTGTCACCCAGGAGCCCCATCACTCTGCTGCTGCTGCTGAATCCTGGGAAGCCGGTGGCGGGCTTCTATGGAGGCTGGAGGGCTGGCTGGTCAGCCCAGGAACAACCACCAAGAGTCCATTTGCCCCCTCAAAGGAGCTCCTGAGTCAAGCCCTTGATTCTGTCCAGGTTGTGATCCACTGCGCCTGCAAGGAACTGCACCCAGCCCTCCTCGGATGGTGGGCAAACGTGGCTGGCCCTGCGGCAGATGAGAGAAAGCGAGTGACCCTCAGAGGCAGTGAAAGGGTGTGAGTGCAGCCCCCATCCAAGACCCAGCCCACAACCAGAGCGCCCCCCCCCCAGTCATCCCTGGAGTTCACCAGTGTGGAGAAGGGCAGGCAGGACCTTGAGAGGGAAATTGGGGAGCCCACCAAAATGACCTCCCGCAGGAGGCTCACCCCTTGGGCAGAAGGGCCCCCAGGATGCGGAAGGGGTAGGAAGAGTAAGCCCCCACTTTCAGCCCCTTCTGACCACCCTTCCCCCCCCCCCCCCCCCCGATGCTCACCTGGTGATTTCCAGCATCTTCTTCAGCACAGATGCCAGTTTTGCCGCCTAGAGACAAGAATAGGAGAGTTCAAGAAAGGGCCCAGGATGCCAGGGTCCAGCCCCTCATGGATGGGCACCCAAGGCCCTGCCCCACTTGGGCCAAGGGGCAGTGTGGCAAGGACCCTGGGCACTAAAACTGAGGGGACCCGCCTCCCAAGCAATTCCCCACAAGCTGGTTGGTTTGGGGCTGGGGAGGGATTTTCAGGAGTAGGGAGGTTACAATCTGCGTGTATGAGATGGAGGAGGGAAGCGTGTGTGGGAGGCACATGTGGCGCTGTGTGGTCTCTGTTGCTGCCAGTGACCGCTTGCCTTAGCTGTTGTGGGTTCTGCTTGTCCATCACAATGAACAGAAAGGGGGTTGAGCCCATCCTCCTCAGGGGCAGACGGATACTTCAGGAGGGGGTTTAATCCAGTCCAGCTGGGCAAGGCCAGGACAGAGCAGCAAGGAGAGACCATGCCAAAGGCAAGGGGAGTGGCAGGCCACTCTCCTCACTGTATCACAGCACTATGCCTCCCCTCCGCCTGGAGGCTCCAATTGCTTGGAAGAAGAGGAGGGCAATGCCCAGAAAACAGCCCAGCACTGACTGAATCTGGATCTGGGCCCTCCCAGGGATCCATGGCCACCAAGGTCAAATGCCCCCCCCAACTTTAGTCTCCACTCAAGGGGAAGCATAAGCTCAGCACCTGGGGAGCCCCCTGCCCTCCTGCGGACCTGCCAGCAGCTTCCTCTGCAGCTGGGGCATGCGGGAGGGAATGTGGGGCTATGGGGGGCACTCACATTCAGTCGCAGAGTCAGCTGGTTCACAGGCGGGTAGGTGCTCAGCGCCAGCTCATCCACGCTGCAGAGATAAACACAGAGACCCCAGGGCCGCTCTATCCATAGCCTGCACTTTCCTCTGATGCCCCATGGGCTCATCTAGACTCAGGGGCGGCAAGGGAGTGATGAGTACCCCCTATCAGCCACATAGGTCCAGATCCCTTCCTGTCAGCCTCAGCCCACCTTGCATTTCATTTCCATCACAAAAGGCTCCTGCTCCTGGGAGAACAAGAGGGGAGCTCTGTGGCACGTGGCCCCTGGCAGCCTTCAGGTTGCCACAAGACCCTCGGTTGTTCTTGCTGCAACGGGCTAACAGGGCTTGGCCACTATGCCTCAAGCCACCTGCATGTACGCATCCCTCCCTCCTTCCCTGAGAGTGGGGCAGTCATGTAGCCCAGCCCCATGGCTACGGCATTCCTTGGGAACCTCTTGAGGAACAAGAGTCCACCAAGGTGGTCCATGCTGCACCCAGCATCTCTTCTGGTCAAAATGCTTTCTTGCAATGAGAGCCACCCACCTGCCAGGCTGCCTCCTTTTCCCTGACAAGAGCCTCACCTTGGACTAACATCTCCAGCAATGTCTGCGAGGTCATCCAGCTGGGCCACCTGCTCCGCTGTGTCCACCTGGCCATGGGCCCTGACTGCCCCCAGGACCTTCTTCAGGCAGGCCTTGGCGGACTTCACCAGCCCCAGGCAGGGGCCCAGCAGCCGCCGGTCAGCCTCCGACCAGTAGACGTCCCGGTTTCCCCGAGTGCCAAGGTCATCATCATCAAGGACATCCCCGTAAGGGTCCCCACCTTCCGTCTGCGCCTGTGCGCAAAGACACGCAAAGAGCGCCCTTGTGGGAGGGGGCCAGAGGGAACACTCACGGGAGAACCTCCCCAGCAGCCCTGAGAGCAACAGGGGTGAGAGGAATATAACAACAACAACAACATTTATTTATAGCCTGCCTCATCTGCACTCAGGCAATTGGGGTGGCTTCCAACATTAAAAACTATACAAATCATATCCCCCAACCCTCCCCCCCAAAATAGAATTAAGCACTTCACAACTGAACATGTTGGAAAAGATCAATAAACAGGAAGGCAGGCAGGCAGGGAATGCACAGGAGACATGGGTGAGGGGCACAATGCCCCCTGAGGACCTGGCACCCTCCTCCTGGCCTGGTGAGTGGTCAACAGAGAGCCAGACCCAAGCAAGTGGGCAAGGAGCCTGCAGGCCAAGCAAGCGCCTGGGCAAACAGGCTGCCCTTGTGGGAAAAGATGCCAGGTGAGGCCCAGCTGCTGGCGGGCCAAGTTCCCTCTTTTGCCAAGCCTTTTCATGAGGGGAGGCAGGGCTTGGCGCTTGGACCCCAAAGCACAGGACGAGGATGATTTGAGCCAATTCTAATTCTAAAATAAGCCACCTACCGGGTCATGACCAGCGGGCACTTCTTCCCCTTTCTGCCCTCCAGCCGGTGGGGAAGGTGCAGGAGCCTGGTCTGCCTTGCTTGCAACCCCCCCTCCCCCGGAATAGCCGTTTGCTCTGATGGCAGCCCCCTGCTGGAAGCCCCCCAGGCCTGGCAGCAGCACTCTCTGGGTGGCACCCACTCTGCCCCAGCCCTCCCTGGGCCCTGGGGGGGCAGCTGCCAGCTCCCCATACCTGCTCCATCTCCTCCAGGGCATCCCTCACGACCCCCAGGCAGGAGGAAAGGACCCAGGCCACCGCCGCTTGGTTATCTGTGCCGAAAAGGGAGAAAGGAGCCCCTGCGCGTGTGCCCCAGGACCCAGAGGGGGACGGCTGCCCCTGCCACCGACTTCCAAGGGCAGCCGCCAGTCCCCTGCCCGCAAGCCACCCTGGCCAGCGTACCTCGAGGCAGGGCAGAGACGCGCTCGCAGGCCTCCCAGACGCCTCCGGTGGAGACCAGCTGCTCCCGAGAGACACTGCAACAAGGGCAAGGAAGGAAGGGAGGGAGGGAGGAAGAGGTGCTTTGACGGAGAGTTCCTGCATGGCAGAAGAAGGGGCCCTTCTTGGGGCAGGGTCCTAGGCTTGTAAGGTCTCACCTGCGCAGCCCTGGCGCCCGAAGGATGGCCTCCGTCAGCTGGACCAGGCCCTCCAGCATCTCCAGCGTGGCATCGCGCACCGCCTTGCGCAGCGTGGTCCCTGGGAGGCCAAGGCCGAGGGTCAGCCCTCTGGAGCCGGGCCAGGCCCCTGGCTCCCGACCCCCGCGACCCCCAGGCAGGCCCCTGCTCACCTTGGCCCTTGGGCAGCTGGTAGTAGACCGAGGCCGCCGCCAGCGCCGCCTGCTGGACGCCTCCGGCAAGACGCTCGGCCGCCTGCGGAGAGAGCCAGCGGACAATGCCAGAGCCCCAGCCCTCTTGGGCCGCCCCCGGGGGCTCTCCCGCAACCGCCAGCCCTTCCCGCTCCCTACCTACCTCTCCGTCGGGGGGCTCCCGGGCGAAGGCCAGGCTGAGCTGGGTGGCTTCCCGGGAGGCCGCCTCGAAGGCCCCCGCTGAGAGAGAGAGGGAGGAAGGAAGGAAGGGGAGCCCGGTCAGGGTCCAGGGTCCAGGGCCCAGGGAGGCGGGCCTTTGGGAGGCCCCCGGGGCCCTCCTTCCCCCCAAGGCCTACCGAGGGATGCCCAGAAGCGCCCCGCCTCGAACGCCGCCGCCGCCGCCGCCGCCGCCTCTCCTCCGGGGGCCTCTCCGCCTGCAAGAGACGCCAGCAGCGGAGGGCCTCTGAGCGCCTGCAGAGCGCCGGAAGCCCCAGAGAAGGCCCCCCTAGGCCCCTCCCGCGCCTCCTCACCCCGCAGCCCCGAAAGCAGCGACCCCAGAGACCCCCGAAGGGACCCCAGGGAGGCCTCCGCAGGCGCCGCCATGGCAGCAAGCGAGAGAGAGAGAGAGGGAGGGGCAGGGGCCGAGGGGAGGGGCCAGGCGATGAAGCCCCGCCCCCGGGGCCAAGAGGCACCGCCCCGTCGACGGCCAACGGAAGGGGAGGAGCCAGGAGGAGCCCCTCCCCGCAGCCAAGGCCTGCTCCCTCTCCGGGGGCACCGGCCCCGCCTTGGAAACAGCGCCTCTCTCCGGGACCCATTCTCCCCCTCCGTCTGGACACTAGGCTTCCATGGATCCAGCCTAGAATCGCATTGGCCTTGTTAGCTGCCGCATCACACTCTTGACTCAGGTCCAACTTGGGCTCTCCTTGGACTCCTAGCTCTCTTTCGCGCCGAGGCTTATCAAGCCCCTCCCTAGGTCTCCGCATCCCATTTTTCCGCCCCAAGTGCAGGACCTGACATTTCTCCCTGTGGAAGTTCCCTTTGTGAGCTTTGGCCCAGCTATACCTAGTCTATTCAGGTCATTCTGAATCTTGATCCTGTCCTCTGGAGTATTAGCTACTCCTCCTAAGTTGGTGTCATCTGCACATTTGATAAGCATGCCTCCTATTCTTTCATCTGAGTCCTTGATAAAGATGCTGAAAAGCAAACTGGGCCCAGGACAGAGCCCCACTGGACACCCCACTGGTCACTTCTCTCCAGGATGAAGAGGAGCCATGGCTGACCATCCTTTGGGTTTGTCCGGTCAACCAGTTACAAATCCACGTAACAGTTGCCTTGTCTAGCCCACATTTTAGAAGCTTGTTTGCAAGAATGCCATGGGAAACCTTGTCAAAGGCCTTACTGAAATCAAGATCTACTACATCCACAGCATTCCCTTCATTTTATCAAAGAAAGAGATAAGGTTTGTCTGGCATGACTTGTTTCTCTGAAACCATGTTGACTTTTGTGATGATGGCATTGCCTTCTAGATGTTCACAGACTCTCTCTTTAATGATCTGCTCCAGAATCTTTCCTGGGATTGAGGTCAGACTAACTGGAGGATCATTGTTGAGACCCTCTTTTCCCCTTTTTGGGGACAATGTTTGCCCTCCTCCATTCTGCTGGGACTTCTCCTCTTCTCCAGGAGTCCTCAAAGACTATTATTGCCAATGGCTCCGATATGACATTTGCCAGCTCTTTTAATACCCTTGGATGGAGTTCATCTGGTCCTGGAGACTTACATTCATTTAGATTAACCAGGTGTTCCTCTACTATCTCTTTACTTATTCTGTCCTCTGCTCCATTATCCTCATTTCTGAGAAGACGGAGGCAAAGAAGGTGTAATTCTGTCCCTTGTTACCATTCGCCATCTTCTCCAAGCAACTGACCGACACATAGCCCCCTCCCCATCTTCCTTCTCAGGAATGGTGGCCCTGAAGGCATGAGGCCTGGCTGCCCCCTGGACCCCCCTCCAAGGCTAAGGCCGATCATTCTTGGGGAGGCAAAGGGCCAGTCTCCCCCAAAGAGAGAGGCCCATGGGAGTGGACCGGGAACACCTCTGGGGTGGGCTGGATGGGGAGGAGAGAATATCAAGGGAGGGGGTCTCTGGGGGTCTCTCCTCACTCACAGGGCAGAAATTGACAGTTTTGCTCGATTGAATGGGGGAGGGGGGTTGAGGAAGGGAGGGTTCTGCCATGTCCTCCTCCAAGGGTCCCCTCCTGGTTCAGAGAGGAGCAGGGAACAGTGGGGGGGGGGAGATGGGGTGTGTGGCCCCCCACCTCAGAGCAACCCCAGATGAGCAGAGAGGCTTTCTGGGAGGCCAGAGATGCCCTGAGGAGAGGCAAGAAGGGGACCCCTCCATGGCTGGCTGGCGATGGTGCAGCTCACCCCCAAATCACCTCCCTCCGCATCTATGTCAGAGACCCCTGCCCCCCTCCACTAGAAGTGCCAGGTCAGCCAGGGACCTCCAGCCCACAGGCAGCAGATGCTTAGAAACACAAAACGGAGGGACAGAGGAAGAGTGGCTACAAAAAACGTTTATTTGCATTAGAAAAATCTGGGTGGCTGGAGAGTGACTGCCGCTGCTGTTCCCATCCTGATTTGCAATGGATCCTTTTCTAAAACGAGAGCAAAGAGAGTCATCTGGTTCAGTGATGCTTCTGATCTCCTTCATGCTAAATAAAAGAGCCATCAGGGAGGGGAAGGAAAGGGAAGCTGCAGCCCCCAGGAGGAGGAGGACAAGGAGGGTGATGGGTGGTCACAGCCCCCCTAGTCCATCCAGTTGAGCGCTACTGCCACATTGAGAAGGTCGTTGGCCTCGTTTGACCAGGCAGCGTGAGTCGCCCCATCCATCTCTGGAGCCAGCTGGTTGTCTGCTTCCAGCCGGTGATTACCACCGCCAATGGTTGCCTGGCACTCTGGGCACTGGCGCCTCTCCATGGCCCCCCCGCACTCGGTGATCACGTAGATGTGCCCGTTTGGGCACTTGAACCAGTGGCCACGGGACGTCCCGGTAACAGCAGCTACGATCTGCTGCTTCTCTGCCTCGGAGATGCCCAGTCCAGATGTGGGCAGGACCGCCTTCAGGGCCTCCATCTCGGCCTTGACCAGCTGCTCATCGTCTGGGTTGAACTTTCCAGGCCCCTCCAGGAGCCGCTGGAGGGTGCTGACCGTCCCCTCTGCGGAGTTGTCCATTCGCCCCCGGGCAGCCTGGCACATGCCCAGCAGCTCCACCAGGTAGCTCAGACGCAGGACTTCGCGCTGGATCTCGTCCAGCTGCTGGCCAGTGAAGCTGAGGCGGGGCCGGCGCAGCCACCCGGACACTTCGGCCAGCCGCCGCTTGGCTCCCTCCCACTCGCTGGAGTACCCTTTCTTGGCTGCCTTAGTCAGCTCAGCCAGCCAGGCATACAAGCCCAGGAGGTTCTCCAGATAGCCAAGGCGTTGGATGGACAGGGCCGGTGGCCCCTCCAGCTGTTTAAGCAGCTGCTCGTATTCTTTCGGCATGTAGTTCTTCAGGATGTCTTTCTCCTCCAAGGCCACCTTCAGCCTCTGGACACCGGATGCAATCTCCTCAGGGCGGCCTTGGATCTTGCCCTTCACCAGCTCTACCTCCGCCAGGCTCTTCTTCACCAGTGCCCCATAGCGCAGGTTCTTCCGGATGGGCGTCTGGCATGCCGGGCAGACCTTTAGCTTCACGGCCATGCTCTGCTCCTCTGCCCCCTCTTCCTCAGGGTCATCCATGTAGCAGTCCAGCCCTTGGGTCTCAAAGACGTGCCCACAGTCCTCCAGCTGTACGAAGCGGGCGCCAGGCTCATCCTCAAAGCCAAAGAAGATCTGAGTCAGTTCCTCCCGGTTGCAGACAAGGCACTTCTGTGGGCATGGTTCCCCGCACACTCCAGCACAAGGGTGCCCACAGAGCAGCCGCTTGGGGCACGCCGCCTCACAGCGGGGCCGGTTGCATGGCTCCGAGCACAGCTGGCTGCATTGGTAGTGCTGGCAGCGCCACTCGCAGGGCTCCATGCAGGGTGGGCAGGGCTCACCGCAGGTCTTCTGGCAGCAGCTGTGGACACACCGGTTCTGGCAGGGCCTCTGGCATGGGGGGCAGTCGCTGGTGCAGGGCTGCTGGCACTTGTGGGAACAGATCAGGAGACGTGTGCAAGCTCTCTGGCACGGCTGGTGGAAGCGGCCTGCAAAGCAGGAGTGGCAGGATCCGGGGCACAAGTGGCCGCACTCCAAGATGCTGGGGCACTTGGCTTGACAGTGCACAGGTCTCCCATCCCTCACCTCGGCTGCTGTGGAGCACTCCACTTCTTGGCTGTGTCCACACATCAGAGTGACCGGGACCATCTCTGGGCAGCGGCGTGCACACTCCTGGCCACAAGTGAGCTTGCACTTGTGTCCGCACCTCAGGACATGCCCGCATGGCTCCTGACAGCAGAATTTTTCTGCAGGGGTGCTGCAGGGCACCTGCTGCTGGTGGCCACATTGGGGCAGGGTCTTGGGTACCTTCACCTTGCACTTTCCACAAGGCTGGAAGCACCTCCCCGGGCAGCGGTGCCCATCCTGGCAAAGCACCTTCTGGCAGGGCTTCATGCACTGGAACTCCTGGTGCAAGGGGTCGTAGGGGTGGCATGCCCGTGTGCAAGCATGGCCGCAGTTCAGCCGAGCCTCACAGGGGCGGCTGCAGCCCCCCTCAGGAACCTCATCAAAGTCGGCGGCCTGGGCCACCTCTGTCCTGGTCTCAGGATGGTTCTGGCAGGAGAGCACCAGGGCATGGCCGGCCTGGCCCTTCTCGCGCAACGTGTGGAGGATCTTGCTCCAGAGGGGGACCTGGCTCAGCATGCCCAGGTTGCCAATGCAGAAGAGGCCCTTCCTGGCCCGGGAGAGGGCCACACAGATGCGGTTGGAGGCCTGCAGGAAGCCCACCCGTCCCTCCGGGTTGCTCCGCACCAGGGATAGGAGGACGATGTCATTCTCCTCGCCTTGGTACTTGTCCACCACATGGACCTTTACCCCATCAAAGGTATTGGCTGGCAGGAGCCTGCGCAGGCAGAAGAGCTGCCCGGTGTAAGTGGTGAGAATGGTGATCTGGGAGGGCAGGTAGCCCTGGCACAGCAGGTACTTGCAGAGGGCCACCAGGAAGTGGGCCTCGTGGGGGTTCTGGTGGCTCCTTCCTTCTTGGATCTCCTGCTCCGGGAAGTTGTGCTCCACAAAGAAAAGGTTGGACAAGACGCCCTGGAGAGGGAAAAGTGCCATGGGGCAAGGGACAGAGAAAGGGTCTCTGTCTAGCGGCATTTTCTTCAGGATCAGGGCAAAGTCCCCAGACCACAGCAGGCATTGTCCACTTGCTCCAGGACCACGACCACCCCAAAAAAGGGAGAGGGAGACAGCGAGTAGCTGAGACCAGCCCCAGTTTAGGAGCAAATAATCCTTTTATTTGGGGGAAGAAACAATGCCTCAGAGGAGGACTCACCTTAATGTTTTCATACTGGAGTACAGATGGGTGGTTCTCCAGGTCCTGGTAGATGTGGGGTGTGAGGAGCCGGGCAATCTCTGGCCGCATGCGATGCTGCAAAACCAGGCAGGTTTACGCACATGGCAGGGGGCAATAGAACTGTCATGAAGCCTACTTTGGGTGGTGGGGGCTGTGCATATACATAAGCCACTTCCCAAGCCCTGGGTGGCTGCTGCCTGGAATAAACAGGAGGAGGAGGAGGAGGAGGGATCTCCTTCTTTCTCAGGAGGTCTCCCACACCTGGCTGCTCTCTTCAGGGGCCCAGTGGGCAGCCTCTAACACCAGGCGAGGTGAGCAGCAGCACCAGGAGAGCAGGCCTAGCCATGAAGTAGAGCCCACAGGGAGTTCCTTGTTGCCAATGCAGGGGGCACACGCATAGGTATGCACAATAGGTTTGCTTATCAGAGAAAGACATCCCTCAAATGCACATGACCCCAAGAGGCCCCAAGTGCTCCTCACCTGGAAATTGAGTCGGATGAATGGGAGGCCTGCCTTAACAAGCCGCTCGAAGAGGGAGACCTCCAGGTGGAAGTTCTTGGCCAGGTCATACACGTTGGCACTGGGGCGCAGCTGCAAAGGAAGATATCTGAGGGCCTGGGGGAATACCCAGCCCACCAAAGGTGCCCACAGAGAGGGAAAGGGGCCCCGGCGGCCCTACCTGCTGGTGGTCTCCGATGAGGATGAGGTGCTGGCAGCTGCTGCTCAGGGTGGTGATGGTGTGGGCCTCAAGGACTTCGGCCGCCTCCTCCACGACCACAACGCGTGGACCCACCTCCTGCAGGACCTGCCGGTACCTGGCTGCTCCTGGAGGCAAGAGGAGGAATAGGAGAATAGGGCATCTTGCGCAACAGGTAGGCACTCCCGGACGTGGGGACACTTCATCTGGACCCTCCTGCTGCTCCTTACCTGTGGTGGTCATCCCCACGATCTGTGCCTGCTTGAAGACCCAGAGGTCCTCCTGGAGACGCAGTTCAGCCAGCCGGTCTGCCGCCACCTGGTAACTCTCCTCGTGCCTCAGAATTTTGCGTCGGATCTCTGTCTGGTGTTTGTGCACCCAGTGCCTGGGAAAGGAGCAGGGCAGGCAGAGGTCGGGGCGCTAAGCGCCAGCCCAGGGACATCACCCCCACCCCACCCCCACCTAGGGAGCAGAGTTACCTGTAGAGGCGCCAGCGAGACCCCCAGTCCAGGCTCCAGATGTCCTGGACAGCCTCTGCCTCCGCCTCGGTCATCCTGTCCTGCTTCTGCAGCTCGGCTTTCACCCGCTGTTTAATTTTCTTTTTTTGGCCGGGCTGGATCTGGAGTGGAAGAGCCCCGCGGAGTGGGAGAGGATGGAGGTGAAGATCCTGCTCCCATCCCTCCCTAATATTTGACGCAAAGTGGCGCAGCTTACCTGCCACACGCCTTCCTTGCCTGCCTGCTGCTTGTCTGCTTCGTCCTCCGCCTCCCCCTTCAGCCTCAGGGCCAGAAAGAGGTTCTCCAGCTCAGCCACTTCCCTTGGGGGCCGCGGCCGCCTCTGGCGCTGGTCACTGTCTAGCAGGCGCTCTTCCTGGATCAGTGCCGCCTCTTCTGGGATGGCCAACAGTTCTCCCTCTGGGTCTTCTTCCTCTTCTGGAGCCCCTGCAGGATCCAGGAGGCCAGTGGGCATGGGGAGCTGGGACCCCTGCGGGTTCCTTCCAGGCACCCTGGGCAGCTGTGCCATGAGGAAGGGGCTCCTCTCCCCCAGGCAGGGGGGAGGGACAGCCAAGCTCCTCTTGGGATGGGGAGGGAAGGGCATACCTGGTGGCTCAGCCTCCTCTGGGTCTGGTGCACTGCGGGCAAAAGGTGTGGCGCCTAGGCCCAGCCACTCCAGGATAAGGGAGCCCTTGGGATTCAACCAGTCCTCATCCTGAAGCAAGGAAGGACATTCATGCAGGCATGGGGGGGGGGGGCGCAGAGGGCTAGGCCCCCTCCTCTTGGATCAGCAGCAAAGGAGTTGAGTAGATTCAGGAAAGACAGTCACAGGAAAGGGCAGTTGCCACCCCTTGCCCTGTTGGAGGTCTGGTGGCGGCCTCTGTGCACACACCCCTCCTGTGACCTCTACTCAGATGAAACTGAGCACTGGCAGTGTGTCCTGGGGGAGTGGTGCCTCCCTGCCACTCTTCAGGCTGAGAAGAATGCCCTGGCCCCCCAGCCCCACTGTTCTTCCCTTTGGGTCTTTTTGGGGTTGGGGCTGAGCCCTGAGCCACAGTGAGTGTAGGGGCAGCTTCCTCTACATCTGCCCCTCCTTCCCTCCAGTGACGTCCCAAGGGTTGGGGTCACCCGGTGCGGTCACTCATGGTGCCACCCTCCCCTTGACCTCCTCCCATTTCACCCCATACAGAATCCTTAGGAATGCTTTTTTGCACTAATGTCACTGGTAAATTGTAATTCCCATATGCCACTGAATGTAATATGCCAGTAATTGTGATATGCACAGCTAGCAAAATTAAAATTATATCTTCAAATTACAATATCATATAACAACCTAGATGTACAGTATTTACAGATACACAGCAAAGATTTGGTTAAAATGTGATTTTCAAAAAGAAAATCTAAACAGAATTTAAACATTTTTTAAAGAAATTAAAAAATTAAATTAAAATCATTAAAATTTAAAAATATGGGGGGTGGGCTCTCCTTTCTCCTCCACTGAGCTTCACTCTCACCATCTCTTAAAGCCTTTTAAAGAGAAGCAGGTGACTGCCACAGCCTGATTCTGGCAAAATACAGATGTTTGAGGAGCAGTGGTGTCACCCCCCCTTTTAGGGTGTCACCTGGTACGCTCTGAACCCCGCTAGTGATGTCACTAGTTGCATCCATGATAAGGCACTGAGCCCCCCACCATCAATTCACGGGGGCCCGCCAGAGGTCTTCCTTACCCAGCCCCCCGCCAGGCTTTCCCAGTGGCGGTCAAGTATGCAGTTTCGCAGGTGGCGTTCATGAAGAACTCCATTTAGGCCACACTCCAGAATGGCCGCTTCCTTGGTCAGCTGGACTTGGGCCTCGTGCATCTGGCTGGACACCTGCCTCCAGGGAAGAGGAGTGGTCAGTGGCTGGAGCTCCGCAGGGCCTGGCAGCCAGGAGTTGAGGGCCCCGAACGATGCTTGCCAGAGCCTTTGGCCAGTTCAGGTGGCTGCTTCTGCTTCAGGTCCCCCCGTGCTGCTTCCCACTGACGCCAAGGGCACTTCCACCCCTCCCACTGACAGCGGTCCAGAGAGCCAGCTAATCTAGTCCCTCTGATTTACTGTCTGGCCTGCCCCTCACCACCCCTCCACATACGCTGAAGTGGGCCGTGCGCAGGTGGTGGGGCAGATCCTTCCGAAACTGGCCCTGGCTCCGGAGTTCCTGCAGCGTGAACTGCTTCAGGCTCTCACTCTTGCTCCTGCCGCCCACGCGGACGATCCCTTTCTTCTGGAAGACATGGATCCCTGGGGAGGAAAGAGGAGGGCCGTGAAAGGGCAGGCAGGCAGGGCGGTCACTGTGCCCATTTGCCATGGGCAGAGGAGGGAAGGGGGGCACTCAATGCATGCGTGCGTGCATTTGGGCACCTTCCAGGAACTGGTCCAGAGCATGGTTGGTGTAGCAGACGACAAGAATGGGCGACCTGCCCCAGCCAGCATTGTTGTCCAGCAAAGCTTGCACGATCTTCAGCCCAACGTATGTCTTCCCTGCCAAGGGGGACAAGGAGACCCATCATGCACCCACCACACTGTTCCTCTCGCCATGCAGCCACCCTTACCCTGGCCATGTTTCTCAGGGGGAGGACAGAAAACCAAACCTGCCTCGGCCACAGATCCAGAAAAGATCCTGGGGCAGCTGCTCTCCCTGCCTCTCTGGGAGCCTCTTCCTCAGGGGTCACCAGATGCAAGGCAGCAGGACCCCCCCCCAACCCCCTGCTGGGGCCCAGAGAATATAGGAAGATTATTCATGTCTGCACTGCTTACCAGTGGACTCAGCACTCCCTAAGCTGCGGGTAATCTGTAAGCCAATTGCCCAGAACAAGCTGGGTACTCATTTTAGCAACCTTGGAAGGATGCAAGGCTGACGACCCTGGAGTCCTGCCTGGGATCGAACTCACAATCTTGTGGCTGTGAGTAGCTGCAGGACTGGCATTTAACCACAGTGCCACCAAGGCACAGAGAAGAGCCTTTGCCCACCTCACCTGTCCCCGGGGGCCCCTGGATGATGGCCAGCTCCTTGGTGAGGGCCAGGCATAGGGCTTCCTTTTGGGACTCGTCCAGGCCCAGGGCCTCCTTGCTCGGCCACTGCTGCGGGTTCAGGATGTTGACCGCAGAGATGTCGCCTTGCTTGTGCTCCTCCTCCTCCTCTGGCTTCCCCACCAGGCAGTGGAGGTTGTAGGTGCTGCCGGACCCGCTGAGGTAGCCGGGGGCGGCCACTTCAGCCTCGCAGCGGACGATGTACCTCTGGAATGGGAGCTCCTCTTCTCGCAGCTCCTGCAGGCCTTGCAGAACATGCCGGTAGGCCTCGAAGTAGGCTGCCGTCTCCACCATGAGGAAGGAGTCCGAGGGCCAGGCCTCGGCCAGCAGGGGCCGGCTGTGCTCAGTAAAGGAGAGGTGGACCAGGCCCTCCTGCAGCTCCCGGCTCTCCCGGTGGCAGACGGTGGCGAAGAGGAAGGTCTCAAAGCCGTCCTTGGAGAGGCAGATGAGGGAGCCGTAGAGGAGCCGCTTGGAGTTCTCCCACCGGACGGACCGCAGCGGCTTTGTGTCGAACTGCACCTTGTACTCAATGCCGGTGGCGGAGCACGTGGGGGCCAGGATTCGAGCATTGAAGTAGACCCGGATGTCGTCAAATCTCCTCTGCCTCAGCCCTCGCTGCTCTGCGCACTGGAGGAGCTGGACGATCCCTTCCCGCATCGGCCGGACAAAGTCCTCCCGCAGGAGCCGGAAGTGGGTCTCCAGGTAGACCCCGGGGCCCTCGTAGGGCTGGGTGAGGGTGTTGGGCCGCAGGAAGGGCCTCTCCTCCTGGTGTAGCTCCTGGTAGGTGGGGAAGATGGACATGGCCCGGTAGTCCCCCTCCTCCCCCTCGGGGGCCCCCCCAACCCGGGTCTGGCTGTCCACCCGCAGAGTGCCCTCCCGCCGCCGCTCTTGCAGGTGCTGGACGTAGGCTTGGACCCGCTCCAGCTCCCGCTCGGCCTCCTCCGCAAAGTCCACCCCGGAGGCCCGCAGGGCATTGACGGAGGCTGGCAGGAGGGACATCAGCATGGCCACGCTCTGGATGGAGCTGGCCGGGAAGACGCCGGCCAGCTCCTGGACTAGGGCCACGATGTCGGCAATGTGCTGGGGGTACTGGTGCCGCACGGCCGGGACGGTCTCGGTCAGCATCCCCGCCACGTACTGTGGGAGGCAGAGGCGGAGGAAGGCCGACTCTTTCACCAGGCCCAGGAGCCGCTGGATGCTGTGCCGGTCAGTGCGGGAGGAGCAGGCCCTGCGGAGGGCCTGGCAGAGCAGCTGCAGGAAGCGCGGCCGGAGGGCCGTTTGGGAGAGCGCCTCCTCCAGGCCCGGGCTGGATGCCAGGGTGATGGCCACCTCCGAGGGCTCCTTCTGGAGGAGCTCCTCTAGGAAAGGGGCCCCAATCCTCCGGTGTGGCAGGCCCTGCCTAGCAGCCCCCCGTGGAGATGGGCGCCCTCCTCCCTGGGGGCCAGTGCCACCTCCTCCTCTTGGCAGGTTCCTCTGGGGCTCCGGGGGCAGGATCCAGCCAGAAGCGCCCGCACCCCTCCTTCCCATCCTTGGCTCACGATGGAGGCCCCCGGGGGCCCCTCTGGGATGGAAGGCTCCTCTGCCGGGCAACTCCTGGCGCTGCTCTGCAAAAGCAAGAAGGGCCGAATTAGGGCCCTCGGTGGCCAAGGGAAGCCTCTCTTCCCTTGCCTGGGGGAGAGGGCCCCCCAAAAGCAAGAGAGGCGGCGGCTGCAGAGGCAGAGGAGTGGCCCCTCCGCTGCCTCCTGGCTTCCCGGACTCTCTTGCTGCCAGCCTCAGCCTGGAAGGCCAGGCAGCCCTCCTCCCTCGCCGCCGGGCCGCCTTGCTTTGGAAAGGAGGCTTCCTGCCGGCCTTTCTCTGCCCGAAGGCGGCTTGGTCTGGAGCTCCGGCCGCCTGCTGCTGCTGCTGCTGCTGCCCCCGAAGAGGGCCAAGGGCAGTCTTGCCAAGAAGCCTGGAAGACCACTCCCCAAACTCACCGAATCCCCCCTCAAAGACTTCTTTCAACGCTCACCGTTCCCATGGAAACCAACCACCCAAAGCACACCAAGGCTCCCAAAAGGACCAGACTGGCAAGACTGAGTTGAAGGCACCGGGGATGGCAGCCAGGCAGGCAGGCAGGCTGCCCTGGGCCCCGGACCCTGCTCACCTGCCGGGCCCCTTCCTCCTCCTCCTCCTCCTCCTGGGCGCAGGCGGAGGCGGCGGCGGCCCTCCATGGCCCCCGGGCGGCGGCGGCGGCGGCGAGGAGAGCGGAGGAGGCTGCCTTCCTCCTGCTGCTCTCCAGCAGCCGAAGCCCCGATGAGTTTCGTTTCTCCGGAGCAAGGGCAGCTCCGGGCTTTCGCTTTCCATTTCCCCGCCGCCCAGGGCCACAGAGGACGGGCCGGGCGGGGCCTGCAGCCGCCTGCCTCCCTCCCTCCGGGACCGAGCCTGCCTGCCTCTCCAAGGGAGAGCCCCTGCAGGGAAGGCGGAGCAGGAGCAGCGGGGCTGGGGCTGGGACTGGGGCTGCCTCGCCGCGGGTCCAGTCTTCCAGCTCCGGAGCCTCGGACGATCAGAGGCCCAGCCAGCAGAGAGAGGCTCAGGGGGCAACGCCTCTCCTTCAGGGAGGAGCCTCAAAGGGGCTGCAGGGTCTCCCCGGTTCTTCTGACTCGTAGAGTTAGACTAGACCCCAAGAAGGGCCCTGATCCAGTCCGAGCCCCTTCTTCTGCCAGGCAGGAAAGCCATAGCAAAGCATCCCCTGTGAGAACAGATGGCCATCCAGCCTCTGCTTCAAGACAGCCTCCAAGGAAGGAGACTCCACTATAATCTCCGAGGAAGGAGTTTGTTCCACTGTCGAACAGCCCTTACTCTCAGGAAGTCCCTCCTGATGTTCAGCTGGAATCTCTTTTCCTGGAGCTTGGATCCATTGCTCCATTGTGTCTTATTCTCTGGAGCAGCAGAAACCAAGCTTGTTCCCTCCTCTATATGGCATCCCTTCAAGTATTTAAACAGGGCTCTCCTATCACCTCTTGATCTTCTCTTCTCCAGGCTAAACATCCCCAGCTCCATAAGTCTCTCCTCATAGGGCTTCATGGTTTCCAGACCTTTCGCCATTTTGGTCTCCCTCCTTTGGACCCAGGGCTCCAGTTTCTCAGTGTCATTTTTGTTTTTTGTTTTTGTTTTATTTATATACCGCTATTCCAAAGATCATAGCAGTGAACAGCAAGGAAGCTAATTTGCCCCCAACAGTCTGGGTCCTCATTTTAGCTCCCTCCTCGGAAGGATGCAAGCCTGAGTCCAGCTTGGGCCCTTTTGCTGGTCTTGAACTCGCAACCTTGTGGTTTCGAGTGAATGGCTGCAGTACAGGCATTGAACCCCTGCGCCACCAGGGCTCCACAATTTTTGAATTGTGGTGCCCAGAACTGGACACAATATTATTCCAGGTGGGGCCTGACCAGAGCAGAATAGAGTGGCACTATTACTACTTCTCTTGATCTAGACACTATACTTCTATTGATGCAGCCTAAAATGACATTGGCCTTGTTAGCTGCCGCATTGCACTGTTGACTCATGTTCAACTTGTGGTCTACTTGGGACCTTTCCACACAGGGCACAGAAGTAGGGTCAGTTTGCATTGGTCGATGCGTATTTGTGTCATATTGCATCGTTCATTCACACCCGCGCTCTCTGAATGCACTTTGCCAATTCATATTCGCATCATATCGCATCATTGTTTCACACCTGGGCGGCCTTCCGAATCGAGATTTTGCGAATCAGCCAATGTGTATTCAGGCAAAGTGAGGCAGGTGCAGATTGGATCACCACACCAGCCCAATACAGTCCGTTCCGGATCCCTCTGCGTAAGGCAAATTCCGCCTATGCTCAAGCCCCATTAGAAACAATGGGGCTCGTGCGCAGCAGCGCGGTGGCGTGGGCACGCGCGGGGTGCAACGGGTGCGCATGCCAATTCAATTGAATGGGACACGCCGCCCTTTCTGCCCCGTGCGCGCGCCGCGGCTTGAGCGCAAATGCTCAAGGCCGTGTATGGCGCGCCTGCGTATGGCGCGGGCACACTGTACAATGTGTATTGGCTGATGCGCATTGGCAGCTTTGCGCATGCTCTGTGGGGGCTCTCAACGGGGGCAACATTTTTAACTTCCGGGGTGAAGAATGAGGTCACTGTTTAGCGTGTAATATCACAAGAATTGCTGCCTTTAGCAACTTACAAAAGGGGTATGCACCATCTGTATATGTGTGTGTGTGTGTGTGTGTGTGTGTGTATATATATATATATATGCGCACACACATAAATACATACATATATATATATATATATATATACACATAGTGGTACTGCCAAAAGTGTGAAGCCATATTTATATGTGTACACACACAGCTGTCTCTGTGTGTGTGTGTGTGTATACACATACATATATACTCACATATTTATATATATATATATATATACACACACACACACAGACAAACTGTGGAGCAGCTGAAAGTGTAATGCTGCATGTATATGCTTGCACATACATCTTTGTGTGTGTGTGTGTATACATATATATATATACATATACACACACACACACACACACACACATATATATATACACACACACACAAACTGGAGCAGCTGAAAGTGTAATGCTGCATGTATATGCTTGCACACGCATCTGTGTGTGTGTGTGTGTGTGTGTATACACACACACACACACACACATACATATACATTCCCCCCTCCCCGGACACAAAAGGTTTCTGCTTAATCTCGTTGTTCAGTGGGGAAATGGCTCCCCAGCCCCGGCGGTTGTGCTAAAAGGGGAAAGGGCCACCGGAAGGAGAAGGGGGAAATTCCAGCGCAGCATCATGGGAGATTTGTAACCGGTGGTCTTCAGGAGAACCAGGGGATTGGATGTATGCACCAGCCAAAGCAGCAGGGGTTCCGCACTGGCCATCAATGCGGATCCAGCCGATCCCCTAATTTTGCGGACTCGGAAAACGGAGGAGCCGGCTGCCTTCAGTTCGGAACCCAGCCGTGAATACGCATTGGCCAAAGCGTATTCACGTTATATCGCATTGGTCAATGTGTATTCAGAGCTCACAGGTGTGGAACTCCAATGCTATATAACGTGAATACGCATCGGCCAATGCGAACTGACCCTACTTCTGTGCCCTGTGTGGAAAGACTCCCAGATCCCTTTCACGCATAGTTTCATTCAGCCAAGTGTCCCCCATAATCCTATATCTGTGCATTTCATTTTTTTTAACTTAAGTGCATTACAGTGGTACCTCGGGATACGAAATACCCAGGTTACAAAATTTTCAGGATACGAAAAAAAATAATTAAAAAAAAATTTTCCGGGTTAAGAAAGTTTTTTCGGGTTACGAAAAAACTTTTGGTGCTTTTCGGCGCGATTTCACACCAAATCGCGGCTTTTCCCCATTAGCGCCTATGGGGATTCGGCTTGCGAAAGCCTTTCGGGTTACGAAATTGACAGCGGAACGAATTAATTTCGTAACCCGAGGCACCACTGTACTTTACATTTCTCTGTGTTGAATATGATTTTGTTAGCTTTGGCCCAGCTTTCTAGTCTATTCAGGTCATTTTGGATCTTGATCCTGTCCTCTGAGGTATTAGCTATTCCCCCTAATTTGGTGTCATCTGCAAATTTGATAAGTATGCCCCCAATTCTGTCATCCAGGTCATTGATAAAGATGTTGAATAGCCCTGGGCCCAGGACAGAGCCCCACTGGACACCCCACTGGTCACTTCTCTCCAGGATGAAAAGGAGCCATGGCTGACCATCCTTTGGGTTCGGCCGGTCAACCAATTCCAAATCCATGTAACAGTTGCCTTGTCTAGCCCACATTTTAGAAGCCTGTTTGCAAGAATGTTTGCAAGCCCTCCCTCCATTCCATCTGCCTTGGTCCAGGCCTCGGAGGTGGAGAAGAACTGCTGGCCCTGATCCCCTTCCCCTCCACCACTCCCTTCTCCTTTTGTGTCGTGTCTTCTTAGATTATAAGCCTGAGGGCAGGGAACCGTCTAACTAAAAGGTTGTATGTACAGCGCTGTGTAAATTTACAGCGCTTTATAAATAAAGGTTAATAATAATAATAAATAATAAGAATGTCATGGGAAACCTTGTCAAAGGCCTTTCTGAAATCAAGATATACTATGTCCACAGCATTCCCTTCATCTAACAAGATGGTCATTTTATTATCAATGAAAGAGATGATAATAATAATAATAATAATAATAATAATACTGTTTATTTATAGCCCGCTTTTCCAGGGAGATCAAAGCGGGTTACAACAGGGGTACTAAACAATGTACAATTTACAACAGTATCTACATTATAATATCTCAAACAATACATCAATATTTAAAAACAAGATAAAAATTACAAGCATTAAAACGACAACAATAGCAAGCTCAGAAGTGCTAATCTAACGGGGAGAGAGCAGGTCTTACAACATCTGGGGAAAGCCTGTTGGAAGAGGAAGGTCTTCAGCTTCTCCCTGAACAGATCAAGGGAGGCAACAGAGCGGAGCTCACCGGGAAGAGAGTTCCAAAGCTGTGGGGCCGAGTTGGAAGACGCCCTTTGTGCCATCATGATATACTTCGTGTCTGGAACCCTCAAGAGTTGCTTCCCGGTTGATCAGAGAGCGCGGGGCGGATTATATGGGGAGAGGTGGTCCTCTAAGTACCCTGGGCCCAAGCCATTTAGGGCTTTATAGGTAATAACCAAGACCTTGTATTGCGCCCGGAAGCAAATGGGCAGCCAATGCAGATCGTATAGGGCAGGCGTTATATGGCTGGTCCTGGAATATCCAGTCACCAGCCTTGCTGCCATATTCTGTACTAATTGAACCTTCCGGGTTTGGTACAAGGGTTGCCCCATGTAGAGAGCATTACAGAAATCCAGCCAAGAGGTTACCAGAGCATGTCCCACCGTTTCAAGGTCCCTTTGGCCCAGAAAGGGCCGCAGTTGGCGTATCAACCGAAGTTGATAGCAAGCACTTTGGACCATCGCATCTACTTGAGATGTCAACTGCAGAGGCGAGTCCAGAAGTACTCCTAAACTGCGAACTTGGTCCTTCAGGGGAAGTGTGACCCCGTCCAGGACAGGTGGACAAATTTCCTTTCTAAGGCCTGGGACACCTATCACAAGCACTTCCGTTTTCTCTGGATTCAGGCTGAGTCTGTTTTCCCTCATCCAGCCCATGACCGACTCCAGGCAGGCATTCAGAGGAGAGACGCCATCCTTGGTCACTGCAGCAGTCGGAGACACAGAGAAGCATATTTGGGTGTCATCAGCATACTGATAACACCGCGCCCCGTGTCTCTGGATGATCTCTCCCAGCGGTTTCATGTCAATGTTGAACAGCATGGGGGACAAAATCGCTCCTTGAGGGACCCCAGATGTAAGTTCCCTCTTATCGGAGCAACAGTCCCCCAGCTGCACCATCTGGAATGTACCTGAGAGGTAGGAACGGAACCACTGCAGAGCAGAGCCTCCGATACCCAACTCCCCCAGGCGCTCCAGAAGGATACCAAGGCCGCTGAGATGTCCAAATGCACTAATGGGGACACGCTACCCCTGTCCATGCCCAGACGGAGATCATCAACTAAGGCGACCATGGCAGTCTCAACCCCATAGCCTGCCCGGAAGCCGGTTTGAAATGGGCCTAGAAAATCTGTTTCATCCAAGACCGATAAGGTTTGTCTGGCATGACTTCTTTCTCTGAAACCATGTTGACTTTTGTGATGATGGCATTGCCTTCTAGATGTTCACAGACTCTCTGTTTAATGATCTGCTCCAGAATCTTTCCTGGGATCGATGTCAGACTAACTGGAGGATCATTGTTGGGACCCTCTTTTCCCCTTTTTGGGGACAATGTTTGCCCTCCTCCACTCTGCTGGGACTTCTCCTCTTCTCCAGGAGTCCTCAAAGACTATTATTGCCAATGGCTCCGATATGACATTTGCCAGCTCTTTTAATACCCTTGGATGTAGTTCATCTGGTCCTGGAGACTTACATTCATTTAGATTAACCAGCTGTTCCTCTACTATCTCTTTACTTATTCTGTCCTCTGCTCCATTATCCTCAGGTTGAGCCCCTTTTCCTTTTCTGAGAAGACTGAGGCAAAGAAGGTGTTGAGTAATTCTGCCTTTCCTCTGTTAGCATTTTGCCATCTTCTCCATTCAGTGGCCCTACCGTTTCCTCCTTCTTCCTTTTGCTGCGGACATATCCAAAAAAGCCCTTTTTGTTGTTCTTAACCTCTCTAGCAATCCTGAGTTCATTCTGGGCTTTAGCTTTTCTGACTTTACCCTACACAGGCTAGCTATTTGTCTGAATTCCCCTTCGGTGAAAGTTCCTTAGTCTTCCATCCTGGTTTCTTGAGACACCTCCCATTTTTCTTTCTCACTGGAACTGTTTGAAATTGTGCCTTCAGTATCTCTCTTTTGAGAAAGTCCCATCCGTCCTGAACTCCTTTATCTTTTAGTATTTCTGACCAGGGATCACCCTCAATACTTCTCTAAGTTTACTGAAATCCGCTCTCCTAAAGTCTAGGATGCGTGTCTGACTCTGCCTGGCTTCTCCTTTCCACTGTATAACAAACTCCAGGAGAACATGGTCACTTCCACCTAAGGATCCCACCACTTGCACCCCATTAACCAAGTCATCCTTGTTGGTTAGGATCAGATCCAAAATAGCTGACCCCCTTGTTGCCTCTTCCACCTTTTGGACCATGAAATAGTCTTCCAGGCAAGTGAGGACCTTGAGGATTTTGCTGAGTTTGACTTCCAGCAAATATCAGGGTAGTTGAAGTCGCCCATCACTACTACATCTCTCTTTTCTGACTGTGTGGTCATCTGTTCTAGAAAGATATCATCCAATTCCTCAGTCTGACTTGGGGGTCTGTAGTAGACTCCCACCGTAACACCCTTGTTGTTTCCCTCCCCTTTGATTCTTATCCATATGCTCTCCACCTGGCTTCCATGATTGATGTCCTGGATCTCTTCTCTGGTGTTAATATCTCTGACATATAGTGCTATTCCTCCTCCTTTCCTGTTTGGCCTATTTCTCTTAAAGAGGTTATACCCCTCTATTTCCACATTCCAATCATGAGACTCATCCCACCAGGTTTCAGTGATGCCTATTATATCATATTTGCTTTGTTGTACTAGGAGTTCGAGTTCATCTTGCTTATTTCCCATGCTCTGTGCATTAGTGTAGAGGCATCGCAGACCACGGGTCCCATTTACTTGCTGCCTGTGCAAGTTTTTTTGCCTCCCACTGTTGGGTCCTTGCACTGTTTGCCTTGTTTCCTCTATGTCAGTTTGACTATTTTCGCCATCCCTTTCGCCTTCCTTCATATTGTCTCCCTTCCCCTCGGAACTCAGTTTAAAGCTCTCCTGATCAAGTTCTTGAGACTGTTGGCAAAAACATTTCTTCCAACTGGCGTGAGATGCAACCCGTCTGTTGCAAGAAGTCCCTCCTCATGGAACCGCAGCCCATGATCCAAGAATCCAAATCCTTCTCGGCGGCACCATCTGCGAAGCCAGTTGTTCACATCTGCTATTTTCCTCTCCCTTCCTGGACCATGCCCTTCAACTGGCAGAAGAGACGAGATGACCACCTGGGCATCCCTTCCTTTCAGCTTCCTACCAAGCGCCTGTTGTTGTTGCTGCTGCTTCCTCCAAAGGCATCCTTATTTCTTCCTGGCATCCCATTGCATCCAAAGGCATCCATTGCAGACACAGAGACCAGGGACGTGGCTGGGATTTTAGGAAGGGGGTCCAGACGAAGTGCCCCATTATGACGATGGGGCTTGGTGCCTTGGCGCAGCAGCACACGCCGTTCATTTTCCTAATGGAGGGGGCCCTTGGCTAGGTCTCTGCAGAGATCTTGCAGCAGCCCTTTGAGGCGAAGGGAAAGGAGCTGAACTGCCCCGGATCCAGGCTCCGCTCTGGCCCCACAACAAACTCCGCTTCCCAGAATGCCACAGCCTTGAGGCAGGATCAGCGGCGCCAAACCGGGTTATCTCTGCAGTGTGGATGCGGCCTGATTTTGCCGCGCAGCGGAGGAAGGGGCGGGGCCCGGAGGCAGCCAATAGCAGCAGACTCTCGGGGCGTGGCCAAGGAAGGCAGCCCCGCCCCCGAGGCGGAAGCTCTTGGCCGCGGCGCCGTCGTTTCCGGGCGGAAGCAGTTCTCGAGGGAGGGCGGCGCCGCTTCGAGGACGATGGCGCTGCGGGAGCAGGGAGGCCTCGTGGCGGAGGAGCCCCGGGAGCAGGAGGCCTCGGAGTCGGACTCGGACTCGGAGGTGGGCGGGCGTCCTCGGGCGGGCGTGCTGGGGCGGGGCGGGCCCTCCTGGGCTGGCGGTCGTGCTCCGTGCTGAGCGCCTTCTTCCCTGCTGCAGGAGGAGGAGGAGCAGGGCCTGGCCGGAGCTGGGCTCCGGGGGACTAGGCGCCGGCGCGGCGGGGGCGACTTCGCCTCGGGCTTCGTCTTCGCCGAGAAGGAGGCCGGGCCCGGAGGCAGCTGGGCCGAGGCGGCGCTGGGGCTGACGCTCAGGAGGAAGGTAAGGAAGGAAGGGATGGAGGCCGTCGGGGGAGCCCTGCCTTGCCTTGCCGGCCTGGTCTCCCCACGGCCTCCTCCTCCTCCTCCTCTCTGTCCCCAGAAGCAGGCGACCACTTTGGACCAGAAGATCGCGGCGGTCAGGAAGCGGAGGAAGCAGCAGGTGAGAGACAGAGGCCCCCAGCCCCTTCCGCCTGGGGCTGCAGGGAAGGGCAGCCCCGGGAAACAGACAGGGAGGCAGGCAGGCAGGCAGAAGCCCCGCAGCCCCGGCCCTTGGAGGAGGAGGAGGAGGAGGAGGAAGCAGCCCTGGCCCTCCCAGGCTGACAAGCCTTTCCCCAGGAGAAGGAGGCCAAGCAGGGCCCAGCGGAGAGGGAAGGAGGCCCAGCGGACGCAAGCCAGCAGGAGCAGCAGGAGCAGGAGGCCGAGTGCTCCTCCGCAGAGGAGAGCATCATCTTCGCAGAAGCAGGTGAGCAGGAGGAGGAGGAGGAGGAAGCGCCCTTCTGCCTGGGCTGGCCTTGGCCTCACAGAGACCCCTTCGGAGGCAGCAGGAGAGCTGTGGCTCCAGCCAGCAGGGAGAAGAGAGTCAAGGCTCAGGTTCAGTGCGCCCTTTTGGGACGCAGGGGTTCTGGTCCGCACCCCCCCCATGTTAAATAACACATGTGCTCCAGCCCCATTGAAAGCAATGGGGCTTCTGCATGGTGCAGTGGCGCACGCGTCCCATGCACACGCATCCCATTACTTTCAATGGGATGCACCGCCCCTTGCACCCCATGCGCTCTCACACGGCTTTCAACGTATGTTGAAAGCCGCGTATCGTGCCTTCGCATGTGAGGCGGGCGCACTGTGCAACGCAGTGCTATTACCAGATTGCTGAGCCATAATCCTGTCATAATCCAGGGCTGCAGGGAAGGAAGAACCGAATGTAAAGCAACAGGTTTGACAGTTTTGGAACGCCATTCCTTACCTTTCAAGCAAAAGGTGACATGATCCTCTGGACGGAGGATGGCTGGGATTCAGCCAGAGATGCTCATGGCTGGTCCCTTCTTGCGGGGAAGCGGGTGATCCTTGTGTGCTGCTTGTCCCAGTCCTTGGCCCTTGCCAGTTTGCCCCCAGAAAGTGGGAAGAAGCAGATCATGCACACCTTCTTCTTCTTCTTCTTCTATCGCTTTGTCACCCAAAATATGTTTCTGTTCCGCAGACAGGATTCCTAGGCTTTTTCCAGCAAACTTAAGTCGGTTATCAATTGAGTTCCAAGTTTTGTGAAAACACCATGAATCTGCATCAAAGCCAGAGTTTTGAGATAGCATGCTCTTGAATGGTGAGGCTTGAGCCGGGTCTATGAGACAGGCTATGACCGCCTTGGCTGTTATTGTGGGCAACACCGTCCTCCAAGCAGCCAGTTCCCCCGCCTTCTTAATGTTTTAATTTTAATTCGTTAGTGAAAACAAAGCACGCTCCTTCCCTCAGCAGCCGATGGCGTCTAAGAACCTGCCCTGAGCTGCACAGATGCTTCATTGGTATGAGGCAGAGCAAGCAGGTAAAGGAGGGAAGACTCGGCTTCCCTTTGATAACACTGAGTGGGGCTGTTCCATGAAGTAGAACGACCAGGCAGCCATGACAGATATGCAGTTGAGATGGGGAACCTGTTAGCTGCACATGGCTGGTTATCAGTTCGCATGGCTTTCAAAGGGGTGCCAGTTCCTAGGGATGCAGTTGTGCCCATATCCTGACAGACATTGCCTGCCATGGGAGCAGGGAACTGCCCTGGGCTCGTCTGGTGGGCTTCACTCCTTGCCCACCTCTGAGCACCTGTTTTGGGGTGTGTTTGCCCATGTCATCTTTATCTTTTAAGGAAATCAGCAAATACATGGGAGGAAAGGATTGTTCCATGTAGCCCCAGAGTAATCTCTGTTGTCCAAGTTGTTACCAGAGGCACTTCTGTCCCATGGCTGCTGTGAGCACCATAGGATCTAGCTGTGGCTAGTCTCACAAGGTTTTGTAGCTGAAAGATTTGATGGGGGTCTCTTGGTGCCGTTTGTAGATACGTTGAAACTGAAGCAGCAGCGGAAGCGCAAGCGCGGAGGTGAGGAGGTAAGCCTGGGGGGCGTGAATTGGCCGCCAGGACTGCTCCTTCCCATGGCTGCCTCTTCTAGGGCGGGTCGGGCTGGGCTTGTGCAGAAGGCTTTAGCTGACTGGCAGGTCTTCTGGTTCCCCACCCCTCTCTCCCCTCCCGGCTTTGCTTTTCAGGCAGAGGAGCCATTCTTTGGGGAAGATGCTTCGCAGTACGATGACAGCCTCTCCTTCCAGGACATGAACCTCTCCCGCCCATTGCTGAAGGTAGCCAGCAAGTTCACTGCTTTTTCTTCTGAACGGAGAAAGAGGATTTTGGGGAGGGGTTGTGTTCCTGATCTGCAGAAGAAAAATCTCAGCTGTCACATTGGAGAACATCTGTTTACATTTTGCCTGTGCCTAGTCTTAACAAAGCAGTTATCTGGAGAGTCAGTTGAGCCTTGTGCTTGAAAGGCCACCACCAGAGACTCACAGACACAGTCAGCATTTGGGATGGAGCCCAGTTGGATGCCTTCCTGAGGCATTTGTTTGCTCAAGGGTAGCGGGATTGTGGGAGGTGGATGGACAGAAGGGAGAAGTGATGAATGAAGGGAGTGCTCAGCTGCAGTGTCCTTTGTGGCTGGGTTAGAATCAGCAGCAAGAAGGAGGGGGAGATCTTGGCCACAACTGCAAGTGGCACACAGTTTGCAGGGAAACCGAAAGGCTCAAAGGGCTGGCAGCACGGGCCACAGATTAGCAGTTGCTGTCTTTGCCATCACCAGAGAGAAAAACAGAACTGACCCAGGCATGTTATCCTTGATGGAAGGTGGCAGGAGCCATTGTTCCCCCAGTTCCTGAGGGGAGAGGCAGGGAGGGAGCAGCCCTTGGTGAATCCAGCTCCGCAGCAGCATCGTTTGGGGTTTGTTCAGCCATAGGCTCAGATTGGTGCAACCTGCCTTGGTTCATGTGGGTGCCTTCCGGGCTTCTGTCTTGCCAGGCTATAACCGTCTTGAGCTTCAAGCAGCCAACCCCCATCCAGAAGGCCTGCATCCCAGTGGGGCTGTTGGGGAAGGACATCTGCGCATGCGCTGCTACAGGGACAGGTAAGCTCTGAGGAGGGCAGGGGGAGGCTGAGAGGGGCATGGGGCTCTGTGCTGACCTGGCTCTTGGTGTTTCCCCTCTCAGGCAAGACGGCGGCCTTCATGTTGCCGGTCCTAGAGCGCCTGATCTACAAGCCACGCCAAGCCCCTGTCACTCGGGTCCTGGTGCTGGTGCCCACTCGGGAACTGGGCATACAGGTGCACTCAGTTGCTAAGCAGCTGGCCCAGTTCTCCAGTGTCACGGCTTGCCTGGCAGTGGGTGAGTGAGTGATCTGGGGGGCTGACGGGTGGTGGAAGAGGGGGGCTTGTATCCCTCCCTCCATGCAAAGATATGTCAGATGAGGGCCTGGAGTGCATTGCTTTTGGCAGGAAATCTTGGCTTCTCTCTCTCCTTGGTTTGTTGTCACAGGAAATCTATTATGGTTTGCCAAAAATCACAATAGTGAGGGGGATGAAGGGAGCATCTTTCAGGAGTGCTTTTGCTGTGGATTTCTGCATGGCAGTGGGGTTGGATTAGATGGCCCCTAGGGTCCCTCCTCCTCCTGTGGTTCTGTTCTATGAACGTTGTGTCCCTTACATGCCATTGTGTCTTGCAGGTGGCCTGGATATCAAGACCCAGGAGGCGGCGCTCCGCTCAGGCCCCGACATCCTCATTGCTACCCCCGGCCGCCTGATCGACCACCTCCACAACTGCCCCTCCTTCCACCTGGGCAGCATCGAGGTCCTTATCCTGGATGAGGCTGACCGGTGAGGGGAGGGGTGGGGTGGGCTCCTTCGCCTCAAACCCTTTTGGGTTTGGCCTGCCCCCGGGCAGAGGGGGGGGGAGCACCTTCTGGCTTCTCTTTGGCCACTCAGGGACTTCCTCTCCCCACAGGATGCTGGATGAATACTTTGAGGAGCAGATGAAGGAGATCATTCGCCTGTGTGCCCGTCATCGCCAGACGATGCTTTTTTCTGCCACCATGACTGAGGAGGTGAGGGGGGGCTGGGAACTGGCAGAGGGCATTTTACTGCCCTCCTTCAAGGGCTACCATTGGTCTCTGGGTCAGGGTTCTACTAAAGCGTTGAGTCCCTGGGTGGTTTTTTGGGGAAGGGGCATCTGCCTGCTCTTCTGGGGAGAAAGAGGTGGATGCAGGGGGGCTTTGCTGATACAACTGATGAATCCTGAGAGGGGAGCAGAGCCAGGAGCAAGCCTCTGTGTCTGTGTGAGTAGGGGAGGATGCAGTCAGAAGAGCAGGCGGACTGGTGTGCATCTTGCAGTGCTGTGTGTCCTCAAGCCACCCTTCATTCCCTCATTCCTTCCTTTCTTGTTCCTTTCCTCTTTGGCAGGTGAAGGACTTGGCCTCTGTCTCCCTGAAGAACCCTGTCCGGATCTTTGTGAACAGCAACACTGATGTGGCCCCCTTCCTGCGCCAGGAGTTTGTGCGCATCCGGCCCAGCCGTGAGGGGGACCGGGAGGCCATTGTAGCAGGTGGGGTCACTTTTGAGAGGTTCCCCTCCCATCAGGCGGGTGGGGTGGGCATCTGCTTGGCCACTGATACATCTCCTTCGCTCTCCCCGCCCCCCCAGCCCTGCTGACCCGGACCTTCCTTGACCACGTGATGCTCTTCACCCAGACCAAGAAGCAAGCCCACCGCCTCCACATCCTCCTTGGCCTCTTGGGTTTGCAAGTGGGCGAGCTGCATGGCAACCTGTCGCAGGCACAGCGGCTGGAGGCCCTCCGGTAGGCCTGGGGGGCCATAGGGTGGGGGTGGGACATGAGCGGCAACCGTGGCACAGGCATCTCTGACATGGTCTTTCCGCTGCAGGCGTTTCAAGGATGAGCAGATCGACGTGCTGGTAGCCACAGATGTGGCGGCGCGAGGACTGGACATTGAAGGCGTCAAGACGGTCAGCAGGCCCTTCTCCCCTGCCTGATTTCTCTGGTGTGGCTGACCCCCACCTCTCTCCCCTCCCCCTACGTTGCTCATTGGCCTGCCTGATGCTTCCTTGCAGGTGATCAACTTCACCATGCCCAACACCACCAAGCACTACGTCCATCGAGTGGGGCGCACGGCTCGAGCGGGGCGCGCCGGCCGCTCTGTCTCTCTGGTAGGGGAGGAAGAGCGCAAGATGCTGAAAGAAATCGTCAAATCCGCCAGAGCACCTGTGAAAGCCCGTGTCCTCCCCCAGGGTAACTGCCTCCACTGGCCATGGGTGGGAGCACGCATGTGTGTGCAAGCATGGAGGGGAGGCCAGCCAACTGGCCTGTAGGAGCAAGGGTCTTGCTGGGGGGCCAGCCCCATAGGCAGCTGATTTGGTAGGGAGGGGTTGAGCATCCCCCTTGCTGCCTCCCCAGATGTGATCCTGCGTTTCCGGGAGAAGATTGAGAAGCTGGAGCCTGATGTCTATGCAGTGCTGCGCTTGGAGCAGGAGGAAAGGGAGCTGCAGCATTCAGAGGCGCAGGTAAAAAAGGGGTGTGTGTGCCCTATTCCCCCTTTCTGCCTTCATCTTTCTCCTGGGAAGTTCCTCTCCAGCAAAACGATTTATGGGACCGGCTTCCCATCTGGATCGCTTTCGGGAAGCAGCAGAGCAGAGTCCTGTGGGGTCTCATGCCCTTTGGCACCATACTCCGAAATCTCTGGCAGGGGCACAGCCTGCCAGCTGTGGCTGGGGAAATTGTGGAGAGGCCCATGTGTCTGCCCTGCGCATTGGTAGTAGCCATGCTTCCCTCTGCTGTCTTTCCAGATTAACACAGCCAGGCGGAAGCTGGAGACAGGGGCTCAAGAGGCGGCCCAGGAGACCCCCCGCAGCTGGTTCCAGAGCAAAGAAGAGAGGAAGAAGGAGAAGCGTAAGGGCCGGGTGGAGGGTGGGCTGATGAGGAGGAACAGGGAGAACCATGAGAGAACTGTAGTGTTTGGGTGTACTCTCCAGGGTACCAGGGCAAGAAATGCAGGCTAAGGGGCATAATGGCATAGCCTCTGAACCAGGGCTCTGGGTTTCCCAGGCAAGGTCCCAATCCTGGTCTTAATCTGCTTTCTTCCTCCCCCCCCCCTTTTCCCCCCTGCTGTTGTCCCAGTGACCAAGGCCCTTCAGGAGTTTGACCTGGCATTGCGAGGCAAGAAGAAAAGGAAGAAGTTCATGGCGGAGTCTCAGAAGAAGGTCCAGGCGACGGTGAGTGGCTGTGCCCTGGAGTGTGGAGGACTGCATGTGGTGGTGGGGAATGGCAACCCACTCTCTTCTTTTCCCTTTTCAGCCGGAGGAACGGTCCCAGTTTGAAATCCTGAAGGCCCAGATGTACGCAGAGCGGCTGGCCAAGAGGAGCCGGCGTGCCAAGCGGGCTCGCGCCATGCCAGAAGAGGCTCTTCCGGCACAGAGGGGGACAGGTGGGCGGTTGCCTCTCTGCGTGTTGCTTTTCCCCTTGGGCAGGGGTCTTGGTGGCTCTGCTGGACTGTGGGATTCCAGGGGTTACTGAGGGTGGGAGGGGGAACCCTTTTTCCGCTGGGTCTGCAATAGCCCTATATGCTCCAGCAAGGCTTCTGAGGGCCTCTCTTCTGCTCTTGAAGGATCCAAACAGCCACCCAGGAAGAAGAAGGCTTCAGTCTTCGACAAGGAGCTCACCAACACGAACAGGAAGGCCCTGAAGCAGTACCGTGCTGGGTGAATATGGGGGGAGTCCATACCCCACCCTACCCTTGGTGTCCCTCTCATGGCAGGCTTGCCCTGCTGGGTCCTGAGCATCAGTCCTGTTGAGAAAATGTGGGGTGGGATTTACTTTCTGGGCTGCCATCTGAGGGTTGTGGAGTTCCCCTTTGTGCCTTTCCGAGGGAACCGGGCCCACTACACCCCCCCCTCGGCCAGGGGGTCCTGGAGGCTCTACTGCTCCTGACACTGACCGCTCCTTTCCACAGGCCCTCTTTCGATGACCGCAAGAGCCTGAGTCTGGGCCGGAGGAAGGGAGGGAGTTTCAAGTCCCGCTCCAGGTGAGGCCTCTGCCCACCCCCCCCTTTCCTCAAAGGGGGAGTCTGTCACCCCGCTTTTTGGTCTGGGGGACTCAGGGGCTCCTTCCTTCCTCTCTACAGGTACAAGAGAAAATGACGGATCTGACTGGACAGTGGGACCCCCAGGACCCCTTCTCTGCCACCATCTCCAACTCTCTCAGTGCCTTGGGAAGGACTGGGTCCTTTTGCTGGTGGGGTGTTGAAGCATCTGGCCCTGCCTGTGGAGTGTGGTTGTCAGTTGCCTGGCATCCAGAGTACTGTGCATTTTGAATTCCTTGTGTTTAAGGAAAAGCTTTTCATGTAGCCACACTTTGGGGAGGGGCGGTAGCGGCAACATTGCTGCCCCTGGTGAAGTTGCCCACCTGTCTGTCTGGCTTACCTGTTTCACACTACCAAGTTGCTCTTGCAGTGAGAAATGTCATGAAATCAACTTGTTTGCTGCAGAAGGCAGGTGCGGGAAGCTGGCTGCCGCCAGGAGGAAGGGTCTGTCTGTGTATTGGGGACGGGTATATGAGCTCCTCTGTCCAGAGGGAAGGGGCCTGCATTGCCTGGCTTGTGTCCAGCCATTCCAATGGAGGCACCAGAAGGATGAGATGCTTCTTCAAGAACACAGTTATGGGATCTCCCATAATAAAATATTTTCTGTACTGCTGAGATATTTCTTGCTACATGAACAGGATTCCTTCCATTAAGAACAACATTGGGGGAGTTGCAAGCTTTCCACTGGCACACGGCTGGGAAGTAGTCAGTCCATGGAGTATCCCTCTTGGAATCATAGCTGGCAGAGACCCCAAGGTGCCATGGAGGAAGACGCCATCCAAGCAGCCCTTGTGCTTCCTAATGTTTATCTGAAATCTCTTTTCTGTTGCTTGAATCCATTGCTCCAGGTCCCAGTCTCTGGAGCAGCAGAAGGCAAGCTTGCTCCATCCTCAGTATGGCATCCCTGTCCATTAATTTAAACAGGACTATCATGTCATCTCTTAATCTTCTCCAGGCTAAACACCCCCAGCTCCTTAAGTCATTCCACATAGGGCTTCATGGTCTCCAGACCTTCCACCATTTTAGTCACCCTCCTTTGGACACATGGTTCCAGTTTCTCAGCATCCTTTTTAAATTGTGGTACCCAGAACTGGACACAATATTATTCCAGGTGAGGCCTGACCAAAGCAGAACAGAGTGGCACTGTTACTTCCCTTGATCTAGTCACTAGACTTCTATTGATTCAGCCTAAAATCGCATTGGCCTTTTTAGCTGCTGCATCACACTGTATTTCTTCAGGTTGAAATTCATTTTGTTGGTTTTGGCCTAGGCCTCCAATCTGTTAAGGTCATTTTGTATTCCGATCTTGTCCTCTGTGGCATTGGCTACCCCTAATGCAGTGACATCTGCAAATTTGCTAAGCATGCCCTGTATTCTCTTCCATTCTGGTTCCGACAAGAATGGAACACCAATCCATTGTGTGTGTGTGTGTGTGGGGGGGGGCTTATCCTGGTCTGAATTTCACCCCAGAGGGAGTGGAAAGGACTGATGGATGTGGGTCTGTGTCTAGGAGGCCACTTGGCTTCAGTTGTGGGGAGAGAGCCCAGTCGCTGAGAACGAGGCCCCATAATACAGGGCCTAGGAAGGGGAAACCGACGCAGGCTCCTGCCTTAACAGGATGAACTGAGGCCACACTTCTTGTCAAAAAGCTCTGCCGCTGGTATTCTGTTGTTCTCAGGCTGGGAAGTTATCCATTGTTTGTAAAACATTACTCAACATTTGTTTCTTGATCAAGATTAAAAGGAGCTAATTTCTAGCTTCAGTGTGCCTTGGCCTTTGTGGACTCTCCATCCGCGAAATACATGCCCCTGACTCTAAGCTTAACTAAAAGAAGGCAGACTCTTCCAAGGGAAGAAACAGCTTAACTGCCTCTGAACCAATCTTGCCAAGAAAACCCCATGCTGGGTTCCGCTTAGGGCCACCATAAACCAGAGATGACTTCAAGGCACAGAACACACACCAGCAGAAGCCAGACTTTGGGGCCAGCTGCCTCTGGGGAACTTGGGGTGGTGGGTGGGGATGCTGGTGCAACGGCTGAGCGGCTGCAACCATCCTGGGATCTGGAATACATGAAAATTATGGCGGTGCAGCGTCCTTCCCAAGTTTTTATTTACAGAATGCAAAAATTCCTAGTGGCAAAAACCCATGAACTCTATACCTCCAAAAAGGGGGACACTTCAGTGTTAGAACCCACTTTCCAGCTAACTGGTCCTCTGCTCTTGACGAACGTTAGAACCTAATATTTAGGACATGTTGAAGGGAGGAGGCCATGGGACTGGCTAGTGGCCGCTGCAAAGGTAACAGGAAACCAGGGAAGGAGAGGGGACTACATGCCTTTCCTTGTCTGGAGTCAAATACGCAACCTGCCTTCTCCAGAGGAACATTCATCCAAATCCCAGCAGCTCTTCCCTCTTAAGGCTGTGGGGCAGGGCAATGTTGGAGCTGAGGGGCAACTAGATTCCAGGAGGCCTTTATTTAACCAAGGACTGAAATCATACACGAAGTATATACTTTGACTGGCTCAGAGGCAAAACGAAAATCTGAAGCAGAACAACACATTTTATAGGAACATGAAATATGAGGTGCATGAATCCGGGGATGTGAAACATGGCAGTACCTGGAGTGAGCGAGATAAAGTGCACAGGACTGGGTCATTCTGAGTCAGAAAGTTGTGCAGTTTACTCAGAACATGAAAATGTAAGAAGAAAAGGGGTGGCCTTAATAGGAAAACCAGTCAAAAGATAAAGTCCGACTGAATAATAAGACTTCAAAAGAAACCCCTTCTTAATATAACCATAAACATCTAAGTTTATGTTCCCAATAGAGGGAAAAGGAAAAGCAGCAGCATTGCAGGAGGAGCAGGAACAGACAACCACCGTTCTGGGACCTGGCTAATGGAGGGGGTCCAAAACTGTGAGTCCTTGGCAGGGGCAGAAGCGGTTTGTGTGGCTGCCTCAAGACCAGAGTCAAGTTCACTCAAAAGGAAATGTCCTGCTTTTTATTAAAAAGGGCACCATGACAGTCAAAAAACAGAAGCCAAACATGCAACCAGTCTCCCGTCCCGAACCCTGCCACCTTGGGGCAAACAAGTCAAGAGGCGTAACTGCAACTGGCTCAATTTCCTCTCCTTCGACGTTTGCCTCAGGGCCTGGGGGGGCGCATGCCAGGAGGAGGGGGGCCTGGAAAAGACAGAGCAAAGGCCCATTAGTTCAACAAGCAGCAAATCTCCCACAGCCACAGCGTTCTCCTCGCATCTCAGGCGGAAGACATGCTGTGCCTCCAACCCTCATGCTCAAAGGAAGCCGAGAGGCAGAAGAACTGCAGCCGAGGGATGGGCACCACAATCCTGGTGGCCCAAATCCGTAGCCCTCACCACTCACCTCTCATGCCAGGGGGAGGCGGCCGCATACCAGGAGGCGGCATGCCCATGGGTGAGCCTCGGCCGGGGGGCATGCCCATCGGAGGACCCATGGGGGGCCTCATGCCCGGAGGGGGTCCCATCATTCCTACAGTGGGAAAGAAGAAGGTTCAGGCTCCAGCGATATGCAGTGGTGCTCCCATGCTATCCCACCTGCTGCCTACAGAAGGGCCTCAGAGTAATCCTGCTTTGACACCAGCTCCTCATGGGGTTCAGAGGCTGTCATTTCATCATGGGGTCTGTCAGGCAGGGAGTGGAAGTGGTAGCCATACAGCCATGCCACTTACCTGGAGGCGGAGTGCCCCTGCCCATGGGGGGAGGAGGTCCCCCTCGGCCAGGCGCATACTGAGTAGGGGCTCCTGCGATGCTGGCCGTGGCTGCTGCCGCCGCTGCAGCCACCGTCCCTCGGCTCTGTGGGGTCATCACCTGGCAGGGAAGAAGGAAGGGGAATGGAGGAGGTCCAAAGGGGTGGGTGCCACAGGCAGCCCCACCTACCCTCACCTTTGGCAGAGAATGGTACAGTGTGCCCAGTGACACCTGCAGCACTCGCTCCTCTGCCAGAAGGGCCATGCCTCACATGCGGCTTGAGCTGCAGAGGACCCAGCCCTCAAAAGAGTCCATGTGCGCCTGGCTCTCTCTTACCTGCTGGGAGGGCCCCCCGACCCCACGCACAGGGCCAGCCAGGCCTGCAGGCGCCTGTGGCATGGGTGCCCCCGCCGGGACCCCTCTTCCGGCAGCTCTGCCGACGCCAGGCCCTCCTGCTGCTCCGGCCAGGGGCACGCGGGCGATGCCAGTCTGGAAGAGCCAAAGAGTTAATGCGGGAAGGCTATGGATGCTCAGCTATGAACCACAAAGGAGTGAAAAGGTTCTGCAAATACCTTGCGTTGGGAAACGTATTTCACTTTTGTTCTTGCTCTCAGCATAAAGGTCTGCTCCCAACCCAGACCCCACACGCTGGGCTCACCTCGCTATCTCCCATCCCCACAACCTAAGGCTGCCTGTGCTTTCAGGCTTCTTAAGAGACCCTGTCTGGCCATGGGAACCTGCTAGAGGCCCAAGATCCTCAGGGGAAGGAAGGCTGTCCCTCGGTCCCTCCGCCATCGCAGCCACGCTGGCTCAGGGTTTGAAGGACAGGGCCTTCTCCTCAGTGGCTGCTCCAGGCTCTGGGACTCCCTTCCTTCTGCGGGAGGCTGCCCTGAACTGTTCCCTGCTTCCCTTTTGTCAGCAAGCTGAAACATATCTAGGTAAGCAGGCTTTTAATGTAAGAATTGTGGCTGAGAGGTTTTATGCGGAGTGTGCGCTTTAGTTACAATTTTCAAAAGACATTCATTGCGTTAAGACTATACATTTCACATCCAAACATATGAAGTACATATCTAACTTCACAATTCTTACTACTACTTCTCTTTTGCAAATTAATCTATTGCTGAGCTCCATTTCTTTGCTTAGTCCAAAGGAAATAATGAATAAAGCTATTCTTTTTACCATTCCTAATGTGTGAATATTTATTCTTAGTTACTTCAGCCTCATCTATTTCTTCCTGGCTGCTTTGAGCTGCTCTCGGTTTTACTATATTCAGAGCGGTATAGTTACGTTTTTTAATACTTGCGTGTTTTGAATGTAGATTTTGTATTGTTTTCATGAGACGACTTTAACTATTTGTAATTTTACTGCAGTGTCTCTGGTCTCTTTCTGGGAGAACGGAAATACATGACCAAATACACAGAGAGTGAGCAGCCCTGAAAAAGGACTAATAACCAAAGTGTCTTTTATCAGAAGGGTGGGGTTCCTGTGGCCCTGCAGAGGCTAATGACCTGGAGCTCCCAGCAGCCACTCTATGGGGACAATGATCAGGGATGCTGGGAACTGCAGTTGAAGCGCGTCTGGAGGGCCACAGGAGCCCCACTCTTGCCTAAACTATGGACCAAACAACCCCCGTGAGCAGAGGGGTCCTCTCTGCCTTGGGGCCCCAAGAGCCCCTCCCGTGGCGCATGGTCTTACGTCTTTTGGGGGCGGCCCCTCCACCGTCATGGAGACTAGGTTCTCTCCTCGCAGCAGCACCAGCCCAAGGACACGCTTCTCCTCACGCTCCGGCTGCTTGGAGTTCTTCGGCCTGAAGAGGAGGAAGGAAGGAAGGAAGCACAAGGGCCATGCTTCAGTCACCTGCCGGGATGGTGGACAGAGAGGAGGAGGACGCAGTGGCCCTCTAGGACCTCTGGCCGAAGGGAGGGAGGCTCCCTCCCTTCGGCCAGAAGGACACTGCCCCCTCCCCTTCCTCTGACCCTCCAGGGCCTTGCCTCCAGGACACTGGCCTGGATCCTCCTCAGCCCTTGTGAGGCTCCCTCCCTTCGGCCAGAGGGCCACTGCGCCCTCCCCCTCCTCTGACCCTCCAGGGCCTTGCCTCCAGGACACTGGCCTGGATCCTCCTCAGCCCTTGTGGCCATGGATGCCCCTTTGTCCTTTCCCCAGCAGGCAGGCAGGCTCCCTCCCTTCAGCCAGAGGGGGATGGAGAAAGGCCGGAGGGAAGGGAGGGCCATGGCTGCTCCTCGTGGGCCAGGCAGGAAGGGGCGCCGGTCTCCCGGGAGAGAAGCCGCGGGGGTCCTGGCGGAGGGCGGCTGCTGACTCCACGAAGGGCCCTCGTCCCTCCCTCGTGACCCTTGACCCCTGACCCCGGCGTCCTCACTTGATCTTCCGGAACTCGTCGCAGTCGCAGAGGATGAGGTTCATGTGTTTGTCGAAGGCCTTGAAGGTCCCGATGAAGACGCGCCCGTCCTGCAGGATGCACCGCATGCGGTAGTCGATGTGCTGCAGCATCTTGCTGCTCTTCCCCACCGTCTGCAAGGGAGAGAAGGAGAGGAAGAGCCGGTCAGCCTCCGAGGGGGAACCCAGGCCCCCAGCCCCGGGAGGACGGCACTCGCCATGGCTGCGGCTGCGCTCCCGCTCTGCTCTCCCTTCGCTCCTTCTTTCTTCTTCCCGCCGCCTCACGCAGCCAAGACGCGCTCTCTCCCGGCCGGAAGCGGAAGCTGCCTCTCCTAAAAAGGGCCCCCCGACAGCACTTCCGGCGCCTCTCAGAACAAGGGACGGACCTTCCGGGCGGGCGGAAGGGGCGTGGCGTGGCGTCGCCCAGGAAACGGCGCAGCGCCTCTGCGTGAGGCCTTGAGGGGCGTGGCCGCGTGCGTCGACCCCGTCTGTTTCCATGGCGGCGGGGCGGGTTGCCGGGCGACAGGGCTCGGCCTCCCTCCGCGAGAACCAATGGCGTCCGGGCGCTGCCCCTGAGTGACAGGAGAGAGAGAGAGAAGGACGGAGGCAGCGAGGGAGGAGAAGGCGTCGGCGGAGAGGAGACTCGGGAGCCCCCCGAACCCCGGTAAGAGGGAGGGGCCGGGTCCTCGTCCGTCGCCTGGCAACGGGAGCCCCCCGGAGGGCCCAGGCGGCGCTCCTTGCGAGGGTCCGGAGGGGTCCTGGTCCGCGGCTGGGTCTCCTTGGGCCGAGAGGCCAAGCGAAGGGCCCAAGGCCCAGGAGGGAGGAGGCCGGGCCAGGGGGCGGCCTGGGCCCCTCTCTGGGCGGCAGGGGGAGTGTCCGTCCGGCTGGAGGCAGGGCTCTCCTTGCCCAGGCCCTTGGGAGGGATGACGGGGGACTGGGCCCCGGCCCTGAGCCCCTTCTCCCGCGGCAGGGCTGGAGCTTGGAGCCAAGGCCTGGAGGGATGCCGCCCCCCTCGGACGTGGTCAAGGTGGCCGTCGAGTGGCCGGGGGCCAACGCCCAGCTGCTGGAGATGGACCAGGTGAGCCTGAGGGGCCAGGGGCAGCCTGGGGTCCGCAGGGCCAGGGGCCCCTCAGGCCTCCTGCTCAGCCTGGCTTGCCTTTCTCTCCGCAGAAGCGGCCCCTGTCCTCCGTGGTCAAGGAGGTCTGTGACGGGTGAGTGAGGGCCCCAGAGAGGGTCCTGGCTGGAAGGAATGGGGCGGCTCTGGGGGCCCTCCATGCCCCTCTCTCGCTTTCTCTTCCAGGTGGTCGCTGCCCAGCCCAGAGAACTACTCGCTCCGCTTTGCGGATGGGCCCCAGCTCTACATCACGGAGCAGGTGGGGCTCTGCCGGTCGCCCTGCCTGCCTGCCTGCCTTGGCCTTGGGCCGCCTCCTCCTCCTGCCCCACAGACCAGGGTGGGAGTTGGCAAATGGACTCCCCCCCCACCTCCAGCCACTTTGTCTGCAGGAACCTGAAGGAATCGGCCCCAGGAGCCCTGCCCCACGGCCAGATCCAGCCAGGCCCCTGCTCTCCCTGCCGTTCTGCTAAGGGCCATTTTCTATCTTTGCCTTGTAGACCCGGTGTGACATCAAGAATGGGACCATCCTGCAGCTGGCAGTCTCTCCGGTAACCTGCTGATGGGAGGCCGCTGGATTCCCGGGGGTGGGGTGGGGTGGGGTGGGGCTCTCTTTCCGTCCCGAGGGCTGCTCAGAGCCCCTCTCCTTGGCTGGCTGGCTGGCTGGCTGAGCGGCTGCTCTCCCTTTCTGGGACCTGGCCTTTTGCCCCCTCGGGGGATGCGCCAGAGGACATCCAACTAGCCACCGCCCCTTCTCCCAGTCCAGAGCCGCACGCCAGCTGCTGGACCGGACCCAGTCGCACAGCATGGAGGCTCGGCTAGAGGCCATGAAGGAGTTGGCCAAGCTCTCTGCAGATGTGACCTTTGCCACTGAGTTCATCAACATGGAGGGCATCACGGTGCTCACCCGCCTGGTGGAGAGTGGCACCAAGCTCCTCTCCCAGTAAGTGCCTCTTCCTGCAGACATGCCACAGTGCTGCTGCCTGTCCCTTGTCAGCCTGGTTTGGTCTCCTGTTTTGGGGACACACCACGTCTAGTTGCTCCCCATTGGTTGCCCATGCCTGGCTCCCTGTTCCCTCAGTAGATTGCTCTGTGGCAGAAGCCCTGCTGAAGTGCCCCCATGCTTTGGACTAGGTGGGCAAAGAGGGCAGGGGTATCAGGACTAGATCTTTCCTGCCCTTCTTTGGGTTCTGAGGCTGCCTTTTTTCCTGGGAGGGGCCAGCAACTGCTGCTGAGCACTGGCTCAGTTCATGGTCTTGGACAGCCAAGGAAGTCATGCGCCTTCAAAGAGGTAGGAGTGGATCATTTAAAAGCCCAGCTATGCAGGGCTAGCATTGGCCTTGCAGCATATACCAGCACCATTAGCACCTCCTGGCCTCAGGGGCTTCTGAAGTAGTGTTGAATATTTTGGACCAGAGGGGCTTTGGAGAACCAGCAAAGCAAGGGTTAGAACTGCTGCTGTTGTCTGCAGCCTTAGGCCTCATGGGGAGAAGCTGCAGCAGTGAGAGGTGGTCAGGATGGGTAGCCCTCTGGGTTCAGCCAAGCATTCACCTGAGGACTGGGCAAGAGGCAGGCTAGCTGCCTGGCATGCATGTATGCCAGGGGACGTCTTGCCATGCTAAGCAGCTGTCAAGGAGAGATCCCAGCCTTGTCTCCTCTTGCAGCTACAGCGAGATGCTGGCATTCACCCTGACAGCCTTCCTTGAGCTGATGGACCACAGCATTGTTTCCTGGGATATGCTCTCCATCTCCTTCATCAAGCAGGTACAGGGAAGGAGGGGGTTGGCGGGAGGCGCTGGCAAACCGCCTTATTGAGCTGAGGAGGGGACAGTAGCATGGACAGTTGGCTACAGGCTCTGCCCTGAGCAGCCTTGCCTCCCACCTCCTGCAGATCGCAGGGTATGTGAGCCAGCCGACGGTGGACGTCTCCATCCTGCAGCGCTCCCTGGCCATCCTGGAGAGTGTGGTGCTCAACAGCCAAAGCCTTTACCAGAAGGTTGCAGAGGAGATCACCGTGGGGCAGCTCATCTCCTACCTGCAGGTGTGAGTGTCGCTGAATCCACCCCTCCCAGTTCCCATTGCCACAGGCCTTCGCGGTAAAGGCCCTTCCAGGATGTCCACAGTGGGGTGGGTGGGGTGATTCAGCTCCCCTCCAAAAAGCTGGGAAACCTCCTTCCCTCTCTCTATGTGTTCCTACAGCTCCAACCAGGAGATTCAGACGTACGCTATTGCCTTGATCAACGCTCTCTTCCTGAAGGCCCCTGAGGATAAGAGGCAGGTGAGTGCCCCCCTCCATTGCGTTCTCCACTCATCTTTTCTGTGTCTGCAGGGGAGGGGCTGTTGTCAGGCAGTATCTGTTGCGGTGTTGGGGAGGGAGAAGCCTTTGGGGATCTTGGTGGCTGACTGTGTCCTCCCTCGTCACTGTTTGCCTGTCTCCACTAACTGTCCTGTGTGAGCATTCTCCCCGCGCAAACAGAACCAGCTCCAGCTCCACCGGCTTCTCTTTGTGCCTCTTTGCTTTCTGTTGGCAGGACAAGCTGCTTCACCCGCTAGACCTGCCCTGCACTGTAAGTAGATGCTTCTGCTGGTGGTAGGGAGGTGGAAGAAGGTGGGCTGCTTTGCACATCCTCCTCCCTTGCCTGGGCTGCCTTGCTCATGCTCCTGGGTCAGCAGCTTTAGCCAGAGGCAGGCAGGGCAGGGGGATGCTGTTCTGGGAGCTGAAAGGCAGAAGGAAATAGTTGCTGGTAAAAATCAAGGAGGGGCTGACAAGAGCTGGTGTTCACTCGTTGCTCTGCTCCCAGCCTCCTGTTCGCCCCCCCCCCCCCCATTCCCTTGCTTTTGGTCGGTTCCTGCTAAATCTTGTTTGGTGGCAAAGGAGGACTCCTTTCTGCTTGGCAGTGCAGGAGGGCATGGTTAGAGGAGGGCTGCCATGTCCTTCCTGGGACAAGGGGTCCCGCAGGTCCCCAACGGGTCAGGAGTGTTGTGCCTGTGAGCCTTGGAGCTGCTGCCAGACCAGGCTGGACCAGATGAATTTTGGAGGTACCCAGTCTGGCACAGCAAAGCCTGGCCTCGTTTTCTCCTTGTCCCCTTCCTCCTGCAGCTGCTGTGACTCTTGGCAGTGGGCACCTGGATGAGAGGGTGTGGCCTGTGCTTGGAATAGAGTGTCCAGCAGGGCCACCCACCAGAACCCCTCTTCTCTCTCCCCCGCCCCCTTGGCTCCCTTTCCTTTCTTTCCTCTCTGAACCTGGAGTAGGAGATGGCGAACGCCTTTGCCCAGAAGCATTTGCGCTCCATCATCTTGACGGTGAGTCTCAGTCCTGTGCGTGTGAGCACATGTTTGAAACATGCCATCAGTGTTAGGTTTTTGGTGCCACGTGTATCTCATCTCTCAAAAGCTTAGAAGAACTTGGTGGGGAAACTCGGCGTTGCTCAATTGTCACCCTTTGTTAGGTCTCCTGCCAGGCCCAGCAGGTGTGGGCATCCCCATCCTGGGCACAGAGGGGTTTATGTTCCCTCTCCCCCGCCAGACCACTCAGGACTGTGGACATGTGTGGGTGTGTCTGGGCATGTTTGCAGCCCTGGGAGCAGCTGGGCCTGGTGGAGGTGGGGAGTTCTGCAGTTCCTCTCCTCCTCATTCCTTCTTCCTCCCTCCCTCCGTCTGCCTGGGTGGAGCAGCACGTGATCCGAGGGAACCGGCCCATCAAAACGGAGATGGCCCACCAGCTCTACGTACTACAAGTCTTGACCTTCAACCTCTTGGAGGAGCGGATGATGACCAAGATGGACCCTAGTGACCAGGTGACTGGCAGGGGGCCCCTTTTAATGGGGAGAGCAGGGCAGGACGGCCGCCCCCTGCTCTGTGTGCAGCTGCTCATGTGCGACCTCTTTCCCTGGCTTCCGGTTCAGGCCCAGCGGGACATCATTTTTGAACTGCGGAGAATTGCCTTTGACGCCGAGTCTGAGAGCAACAGCATCATCCCTGGAGGCGGAGTGGAGAAGCGCAAGGCCCTCTACACCAAGGACTACAAGATGTTGGGCTTCACAGTAGGTGGCTGGGCTGGGCTGGCCTTCTGGGAGGGCTGCCTTGGTGAGAGCCTGGGCCTCGCTGATGGAGGAGCTGCTCCCTTGCCCTCAGTCACTTTCTCTGTGCCCTTGTCACTCCCAGAACCATATCAATCCTGCCCTGGACTTCACCCAGACCCCGCCCGGGATGCTGGCCTTGGATAACATGCTGTACTTGGCCAAGTTTCATCAGGATACCTACATCCGGGTAAAGGAGAGAGGAAAGCAGGGAGGTACCTGTAGGTTGAAGCCTCCCTCTGGACCCTTCTCCCTCCCTCATGCTCTCCCCCCCTCATTCCAGATTGTTCTGGAGAACAGCAGCCGGGAGGACAAGCATGAGTGTCCCTTTGGGCGCAGCGCCATCGAGCTGACCAAGATGCTGTGTGAAATCCTGCAGGTTGGAGAGCTCCGTAAGTGGGCCGGGGTTGGGCACCGCAGGGACCTGGAGCACAGAGGTAGGTGAGGAGGGGGCAGCGGAGAGCCCCCTCCCCAGGAATAGCATGCCTGTGGTGCCTGAGCCAGGACTGAGCCCTGGTTGGGAGTTGAAGCATCCCATTCTTTCCCAGCCCTCACAGGCCCTCCCCTTGACAAGGCTTTTATTGCCCACCCAACCCTGGCTGATTCCTGGGTTCTGTCTACAGGGATGAGGGGAGGCATGGGATCTCTTCCGTCTGACCCTCAGGAAGGGCAAGGCAGAGGAGACCCTTGGGAGGCCAGGAGCAGGAGGAGGTAATGGTGTCATCTCCTAACCAGAGATGGCCTTATCTTCCTGGAACAGAAAGGCAGCTTTTAGCTGCCCCCTTCCCCCCTTAAGAGAATATGAGAGAGCAAAAAGTGTGGTGCTTTAGTCAGAAGATTTATGCATTTGCTTTTGAAGTGTCTGCATGTCTGTTTTTTCCTCCTTCTGTTTCTTTCAAGAGAGACTTTTAAATTCTATTTTCTATTCTGTGCTGTTAATATGTTTTGGCCTTGTGAAGGCTTTATGTCTTTCTAAAACTGACCATTCCCCATCAGGCAAATGTCCACTTTCGAAAAGAGGGCACCGTTCAAGAACCCCAGTGGGTTTCCTCCTGTTCCCTAACTGGTTGGTGCCCTTTCCAGTCCGTTCACATGCAACTTATTTCTCAGAATGCTTTTATAAAAAACACACCAGACTTGCAGAAGGCCTTTGGGTTTCCTGGACTTTCCAGCCAGTTACCTTTCTGCCGTTGGATGTCCCTGGGGGTGATGGGTTGAGGAAGGGGTCTGTGGGTCTGGATTAGAGGGAGCCTGGGGTCTGGGCCCTCTGCTTGTTCTCAGCTTCAGTCGCTTTCATGTCTTTTATTCTGGACTTTCTGATGATGATGATGATGATGACGACGACGATGGGGAGAGGCAGGGGCTCCTGTGTGAAGCTGCAGCCAAGCCACACTAAGGGCGGCAGGGGTTCTTGCTCCATGGTTTCTGGCGTGACACCGATGTGTGGCCCAGGAAATCCATAGCAGGCCTCTTATCTTTTTTGTCCATGGGATAGAAGTGCATTTTGAAAAATGAAGGAATGAGGTTCCCAAGGATCTGAATCACAGCTGTAACATGCCTGTGCCATTTCCCCTTCCTGCACATGCTGCTGATGCTGTGGCTGCAGCTACCTTCCCGTCCGTCGTCCACTGGCTCTTGTACCTGGTCACTCTAACAATCCTCTCCCTCCTTCTCTGTAAAGCCAACGAGGGCCGGAACGACTACCATCCCATGTTCTTCACTCATGACCGGGCCTTCGAGGAGCTCTTTGCCATTTGCATCCAGCTGGTCAACAAGACCTGGAAGGAGATGCGAGCCACTGCAGAGGATTTCAACAAGGTGAAAGGGGTCCTATGGCAGGGAGAAGAGGACTGGCCTAGGGGGTGAGGTGGGGGTTTTAAGTCATGGAGGGGCACAGCCTGCTGCTGCTAGTGTTGGTGGTGCTGCTTCTGCCTCTGCGGGCCTCCTCTTGCCCTGCCCTGTTTGCTGTTGCCACTGGCTTTTGGATACAAAGGCTGAGCCGCTGTGCCCCTCCACCTTTCTGGCAGGTGATGCAGGTGGTGCGGGAGCAGATCATGCGGGCCCTGCCTTCCAAGCCCAGCTCCTTGGACCAGTTCAAGAGCAAGCTACGCAGCCTCAGCTACTCGGAGATCCTGCGCTTGCGACAGTCAGAGAGAATGAGCCAAGATGACTTCCAGTCCCCACCCATCATGTAAGTCTCTCCTCAGAGAATGGGAGGCAAAGGTGGCCTCTCAGGGGCAAGGAGACACCCCCCTCCCCCTTGCTTCTGGGGGGAGAGAGTTCCTGATGGTGGAGCTCTCACCCCCCCCCCCCCCCCCCCGTATTCCCTTCCTCAGAGAGCTGCGGCAGAAGATCCAGCCAGAGATCCTGGAGCTCATCAAGCAGCAGCGCCTGAACCGCCTCTGTGAGGGGAGCAGCTTCCGCAAGACTGGCAATCGGAGGAGGCAAGGTGGGATGGGGAGGGGGCTTGGTGGGGGTCAGGCAGCTTTGGGGTATGAGAGGTGCGCTGAGCACAGGACCCCCCCCCCCAACTAAGTTTGTTCGGAAAGGTAGCCGGCTGCCCCCCTCTCACATACAGACACACCTGGGCAGGAAGGGGCGACACCTGAGAAAGGTGGGGAAAGGATGCCCCTTTGCCCTTCCCTTTGGTCTCTGAGCTGACCCTATGCCGGCTGACTGAGCAGGGCATTGTGTCGCTGCAGAGCGCTTATGGTACTGCCGCCTGGCCCTCAACCACAAGGTGCTGCACTACGGGGACCTGGAGGATAGTGCCCAAGGGGAGGTCACCTTCGAGTCGCTGCAGGAGAAGAGTATGTGCGGATGGGTAGTGGGAGGGCGGAGGGGGATCCAGGCTGGGAGGGCAGGCAGCCTTCTGGCCCCATGGCAGAGCGCCAAGGACAGCCCCTGCCTGGGGAACAGTGGGTCCAGACAGGCTTGCCTGGACTCTGCTGCCACTGGGGTCCTCCTGGTGCTGCGGTGAGAAGGGCTGCCCCTGACCTCTTGCGCTCCCTTCCTGTGTCTCTTAGTCCCTGTTGCAGACATCAAGGCCATCCTCACGGGGAAAGACTGTCCCCACATGAAAGAGAAGGGAGCCCTCAAGCAGAACAAGGTACTGGCAGAGTCGGGGAGGGGTCCTGGCCGGGTGGCCATCTAGTCAGCCCAGCCCTGTTGATAAATGGCCTTCTCTCCCCCCCCCCATCTCTTTTCTTTGATCTTCTGGCCCTCCCCAATGCACCCCAGGAGGCGCTGGAGTTGGCCTTCTCCATCCTCTATGACCCAGATGAGACCCTGAACTTCATTGCACCCAACAAATACGAGGTGAATATTAATATTAAGATCCATACAGGTGCTGTCTTCCTGCATTGCGGAACAGGGCTGGACTGGATGCTCTTTGGGGGGGAAGAGGGGGAGTCTGATTCTGCAATGGCTTGGCCATCTGGGCAGGAGGAAGCGGTCCAGTGGAAAGCTCCTCCTCCTGGCCTGGGCCCTGATCCGGCCGCCCCTTCCTCTCCTCTCCTCTCCTCTCCTGCAGTACTGTATCTGGGTGGATGGCCTGAATGCACTGGTGGGGAAGGACATGGCCAGCGACCTGACCAAGAGCGACCTGGACACCCTGCTGAGCATGGAGATGAAGCTCCGGCTGCTGGACCTGGAGAACGTCCCCATCCCAGAGGCCCCTCCGCCCGTCCCCAAGGAGCCCAGCAGCTACGACTTCGTCTACCATTACGGATGAGGCAGCGGGCAGCGTCCGGCCGGCCGGCCATTGGGGGCCTCAGCAGGACCTTGGGCAGCCGCCGGTCTGGGCCCTGGCTGGCCGGGAAGACCCTTCTCGCCTTGGACATTGCAAGGGAGCCCTGCTGCCTCCCTCCTCCCAAGGGGAGGGCTAATGTAGAGCAGCCAGGGGCAGCCAGCGGTCTGCTGAGAGAGAGAAGCCCCCTGGCCCCTAGTGAATGGAATAACTGTGATTTACAGATATCAGTGAAAACTGTTACTGTGATTTTAAAATATCTGTGATTCAAAACTGTGATTTTCTGTGATTTCCGTGATTTCCGTGATCTGTACACTAGAGTGATACTGCTGCCACTGATCCAGAATCACAGAATTGTTTGTAGTAGTTACTCTGTCTTGTGACTGGAAGGTGGAAGCACCTTACCTGCAAAGGACTGAATCAGTGATTTTCTGTTATTTCAGTGCTTCCTGAGTGATCTGTGAAAAAGTAGCAGCCAGTTCTGTGAAAATCAGAGTTTGGAGCTCAAGAGCAGAATGTGTGGCTGCATCCACACTGCAGAAATAATCCAGTTTCAATCACTTTCAGTGCCATGGGATTTGTAGTTTGTTGTGGCACCAGAGCTTGTTGACAGGGAAGACTAAATGTCTCACTCACAAAACTAAAGTGTCCAGAATTCCATAGATAGCACGCAGCCATGGCATTTAAAGTGGTGCCAAACTGGGTTATTTCTGCAGTGTGGATGCAGCCACAGTCACTGAAAAAGTAGCAGCCAGTCCTGTGAAAATCAGAGTTTGGAGCTCAGTAGCAGAATGACTCTCAGTCACTGAAAATCACAGTTGAGTCTTCAAGCCAGTCCCAGAGTATCTGTGAAAAAGCCACAGTGGTGTGATTCTGTTCCCTTCTCCCTCCGCTGGCCCCCCTCTGGACCGCCTCCATCCCTGGGAGGATTGGCCGCAGAAGCCCCGTCCCCCCACAGTCTCTCTCTCTCTCTGTCAGAAGGGGGGGTCCATGGCCAGGCTGGACCTGGACCACCACAGCCCCCCCCTAATTAGCCATTGCAATTAAAGCCGCCTCTTTTCCTTCCTCCCGAGTGGCGCCTGGTTCTTTCCTGCCCCGTCTCCCCGGGGTCTTTGGGGTGGGCCTGGCTGCTGCTGGTGGGACGGATGCAAAGCCTTAGGCCCTCTCCCCCGCTGGCCATCCCTAAGACCGGACTCCGCCTGGTCCTCACACCGAGGAGGAGCAGCAGGGCGCTGAGGGGCCCGGGGCGGGCTCTTCCTGCCTCGTCCCCGGAGGAAGGAGGGCCAAGGGGCGGCCAGGCCTTCCTCCGCTCGGAGCAGGACTCGGAAGCAGCGCAGTTTGACATTTCCGGCGGCGTTCGGTTCGGGGCTTGTATTTCGCACCGCGAGCAGCCACTTCCGGCCTCCGCTTCGGGCCCCGCCCCCGGGGAGGCCCCGCCCCGTCTTCCGGAGAGAAGTCACGTGTCTCGCGTGGCGGCCAATGGGGCGGCGGCGCTGCGCGGTCCAATCGGGGCCGGCGCCGAAGGAGGCGGAAGTGGTGCTCGGGGCGCATGCGCCGTGCTTCCTCTGGGGTTCTGGCTCCGGCTGCGTGTCTGTCGGGCGATGGGCTCCCGGGGGGCGGCGGCGGCGGCGGCGGAGCGGGTCCGAGGCGGAGGCGTGGGCCTCCCCTTCCTGCTGCTCCGCGGGTCGGGCGTGGCGGGCCTGGTGCTGCTCTACTACGGCTTCTCCATCGGGATCACCTTCTACAACAAGTGGCTCCTGAAGGTGGGCGAGGGGCCCCGAGGGGCCGGAGGAGGAGGGAGCAGGGAGCCCCGGCCCCACTGACCGCTCGCTCTCTCTCTCTCTCTCTCTCCGCCGGCAGAGCTTCTCCTTCCCGCTGTTCATGACGCTGCTGCACCTGCTGGTCATCTTCCTGCTCTCGGGGCTGGCCAGGCGGGGCCGCGGCGGGAAGGGCCCCTCCTCCTCCTCCTCCTCCTCCTCCTCGTGCTCCTGGCGCCCGGGCCGCCCGCTCCTTCCCTGGGGCGCCTACCTGCGCCAGGTGGCTCCCACAGGTGAGTCCCACGAGGGAGAGCCTCCTCCGGCAGGGGAGCCTACCTGACTCTGCGGATGCCCTGACCCTCTCTCTGCCCCGGCAGCCCTCTCCACCGCTTTGGACGTCGGCCTCAGCAACTGGAGCTTCCTCTACGTCACGGTCTCCCTGTGAGTAGCGCTGGGGGGGCTGCCGGGGCCAGGGCCGCCCTCCCTCCGTGGGGCTCCGTCTGGCCTGACCGCCCCCTCCTTGGCCCTTGGCAGGTACACCATGACCAAGTCCTCGGCCGTCCTCTTCATCCTCTTCTTCTCCCTGGTCTTCAAGCTGGAGGAGCCGGTAACGCTCCCCGACGGGGGTCCGGGGAGGGGCTCCGGTCTGGTCTGGCCGCCAAGGAGGGCCCCGCGGGCCACGTCCGGCCCTCCTGACCATCATCGCCCCTCCGGCGCTTTCTCCCTCAGAGGGCGGCCCAGGTGCTGGTGGTGGTCCTGATTGCCGCGGGGCTCTTCCTCTTCACCTACAAAGCCGTGCAGTTCGATGGAGAGGGCTTTGCGCTGGTGCTGGGCGCCTCCTTCCTGGGGGGCATCCGATGGACCCTGACCCAGATCCTGCTCCAGAAGGACGAACTCGGTGGGTGAGCCCCTGCCAGGCGGGAGGGTAGCAAAGGGCGCCCCTCGTGGCCCCCGCCTTGACCAGCTGCCCCTCCTCTGCTCCTCCACCCCACAGGGCTCCAGAACCCCATAGACACCATGTTCCACCTCCAGCCGGCCATGTTCCTCGGCCTCTTCCCACTCTTCGCTGTCATTGAGGGTGAGTTTGGGGGGCAGAGGAGCAAGCTCCAGGTGAGAAAAGGCGGCCTGAGCAGCAGAGAAGGGAACGCGGGCGGCAAAACATTCAGGCTGCCTACAGGGCAAGTGGCCGCTCCGCTCACTTTGGGGAGGGAGGCTTGGATCCTTAAAGGGAGACTCCGGAAGGGCAGTTTGGAGCCAGCCCAGCACTTAGGCAGCTGAGGATTCCCTTATCAAGGGTCTGAGGCTTCTGCTCTCAAAAGCAGTCCCAGAGTTGTTCTAGGCCACTCTGCAAGTGGCAGCGTGCCCCAGTGTCGGCCGTGCTGGTTGGGGCTGATGGGAGGCGCAGTCCACCGACACCCAAAGAGCTGCACGATTCTGCGTCCAGCTTCTGAAAACCTTTGGAAACTGCTTTCTCTAAACTTTGTTGTCTGTATTCGTTCCTTGACTGCGGTGGCTACTGACTCAGCGCACGCCAAAGCAAGGGCAAACGTGGGGCTCCTGGGTAACTTCCAGCTGTTCCCTTTCCCCCGGGAGGTTAGCCCTAAGAAGCAGAGAGAGGAAACTAGCTGGGAGAAAGAAAGAGCAGAACCAGAAGTTGTTTAAAAGGGAATCATGGAATCATAGAGTTGGAAGAGAGCGCAAGGGCCATCCAGTCCCACCCCATTCTGCCATGCAGGAAACCCTTGGGAAGAGGAAAAAGAGGGGAATCAACTCCTTGGACATAATAATAATAATAATAATAATAATAATAATTTATATTCTATTTAGTCACTTCAAATCCAAGTGGGTTACAACAATAAAAGAGGATGCAGTTAAAATTCTAACACCCCTATCCCTACCCCACCCCCCCAGTATAAAAACACAGTAATACTAAAAAGAGATTAAACCAGACAGATATTAAAACAGTAGTATAAAATCACAGTTAAAATTAGTGGAAGATTTGTGAAAAAGAAATGTATAGCAGGGACCAGAGAGGATGGAAAAAGGGATGGAAAAAAGGAGAGGAGTGGAGGGGGGGAGGCAGGGAAATAGAGGTGGGCCTAGTCTGGAAAGGCCTGCTGCCGGATTCTTCATAGCCTCCTTAAAGGCTTCCAAGGGGATGATTGATGGCCACATAGCCCAAATGAAAAGGTTTCCTTTCTTTTGGGGTGGGGTGGGGCAAGGTGATGTTAGACTCTCTGTGCCCAGGTCTTTTGGCTGTTAGGAGGAAGGAAGGAAGGAAGGAAGGAAGGAAGGAAGGAAGGAAGGAAGGAAAATGAGGAATCATAGAAGTGGAAGAGACCCCAAGGGCCCTGATCCAGTCCAAGCCCGTTCTTCTGCCATGCAGGAACTCTCAATCAAAGCACCCCATTGAGAGATGGCCATCCATCTTCTGCTTAAGAATGTCCAAAGAAAGAGAGTCCACCAGACTCTGAGGCAGAAGCATCTTCCGCTGTTACTGTCAGGCAGTTGTTCCTCATATTGAGCTGGAATCTCTTTTCTTATAGTTTGAATCCATTGCTCTGGTGCCTGTTGTCTGGAGATATAGAAACAAATCTTGGTCTATCCTCTCTTCTCCAACAGAAAGCTTTTTATTGCCTCCAGGATCAGAGACCTGAACATCTGGACCCCAATCTCTGGAGAGATTGAACTAGATGGCCTTTGGGGGGATCCCCTTCCAGACTGGGACATGAAAGCCCTGTTGCCCTCTCTGCATAGGGGGGCTCACCTTGCGGGGTTTGTACTGGTGCCACCGATAGAAACAATGCCAGGCTAGGTCAGCCCACTGTTGGGTAGGGATTCCCCAGAAGGCCTGTCTAGTTTTGGCCCCATAGTGATGGGAGCAGGGCTTCCTGACCCCGGAGCATTGGAAGCTTCCTTTTGTTGCTGAGCCAGTGGCTGAGGCTGTGACCCATGAGCACCTTGCCTGGGAAGCTTCTTTGGCCAACATCGCTGGGAAGTTGTGCTTTCGGAGCCCAGCATGCCCTCCGGGGTCCTCTGGTTTTGCCCAGAATGGCTGTGGGTGGCGCATGCTCCTCCTTCTGGTTTCTCTCTCTTTGTAGGCCTCCCTTTGTCCACTTCGGAGAAGCTCATCCGTTTCCACGAGGCTGGGCTCCTGCTGTCCCTCCTGGCCAAGCTGGCCTTGGGGGGCATCCTGGCCTTTGGGCTGGGCTTCTCCGAGTTTCTCTTGGTCTCCAAAACCTCAAGCTTGGCCCTCTCCATCTCTGGGATCTTCAAGGTATTCCCTTCTTTGCCTGGGACCTTTTGCCTTGGGACCTTCCCAGTCTCTTGAAGCCTCTTAATTAAAGTGCCCAGAGATGCTGCAGTCCTTTGGGGGTTCAAGGGAAGGAGGAGTATGTCCCCAGTTCTAAGGCTTTTGTGCCCATGCTGGAAGACCCCTCCCCGCCTTGGCATCCAAGGGCAGTGGCCCTCCTTTCCTTCCCCCTGCCTCTGTTGCCATTGCTCTGACTTGGCTCCCGGCATTCCTCCAGGAAGTCTGCACGCTGCTGCTGGCCACCCACCTGATGGGAGACCACCTCAGCCTCCTCAACTGGCTGGGCTTCATTGTCTGCCTCCTGGGGATCACCCTTCATGTGGCCCTAAGGGCCAAAGGTAAGGGCAGTGGGACTTGGGAATGGGAGCGGGGAGGGAGGGCACCCTACTTCCATCTTTGGACACTCACCAGCCTTTATGGCTGAACCCCTGGGAGGAAGAGAGGATGGGTCACCTGGCAGGGCTGGCTGACTATCCTTGCTCTCTCTGCACAGGTCAGAAAGGCCCAAAGCCGCCAAAGGAACCGGACCTGGAGCTGCTGCTGCTGCCTCACCAAGACAGGGAGGAAGCGCTGGCAGGGGCCCCACTCCAGCGCTGAACCCCTCAGGACCCCCATGGACCAGCCCACCCCAAGAGCTGCAAGTGAGCCCCATGGTGATTGTGGTGGCCTTCCACTGCAAGGGAGGGGGCTGGACCTTTGGCCCCTTCTGGAGCCATTGCGGAGGAATGCCATGGCTGCCTGAAGCATTCAGCTTGCTAGTGTTTCAGCAGATGCTGCACTGTGTTCAGATGACGGCTTTTGGGCCTTCTGTGGGTGGCCCCAGGCTTTTCCCGGCTGTGGGCATTGGGGGGCTCCTTTCTCTGGGGCCAGCAAAGTGAGGTCCCTGCTGGAGCATGGGACCAGCAGAAGAAAGATGATGGTAGATTTTGCTCTGTGCTCAGGTGTGCAGGACAGGGTTCTGACAATGGCGTTTCCAAAAGCCCCCCCCCCCCTCAAAAAGCTTGGGTGCTCTGCCTTGGAGGTTGGAGCGTCGGAGAGCAATCAGACGTGGTCAAGCAGGAGGCATTTCCTCCTTGGAGGGGGGGCACCATGCAAAAGAACCCACACTGTCTCTCCAAAGCAGTGCTGCCGCCCTTGTTACAGAGAGGAAGGCAGGAGGTCTCCCTTAGCCTAAGGTGCTCTGGAAGGAGGGGGCACCAGGGGAAGGGGCTGCTGTGGGAGCGCCACAGATTTGGCCCGTGCCTTCTCCATCCATGTCATCCTCTTGCCCTGCCCTTCCCTTCCCTGTCTCCATGCTCAGGAAGGGTCCAGGGCTGGAACTTGTTCCCCCGTCCCCATTATCCTGTGTGTGTGTGTGTGTGTGTGTGCGCCCCCAAGTTGAGTGGGAAGCCGCCCCCCAAGCAAGCAAGCAAGCAGACTGCTCTGCCTCTACTCAGGACAGCAGAATTGGAGGACCAGACAGCTCTTTTTGTCCAGCGCTGATTCCCCTGAATAGCCCTGGGAAGCGTGTGAGCAAATGCACACACACACCTGTGGGATCTGGGCCCCTGAACAGAGTGGCCCTGTTCAGTTGGTGTGGCTCATAGGTCCTGTTCACCTATGACCTGTGGGCCAGGGCTCAGGGGGGTTCCTTTCTTGCGGACGAACAGCAGTAAAGATCTAGGCAGCCGGCAAACAACCACAAGACTCTCAGTCAGGGTGTGCTGCCCTTCTGCGGATGCTGCCTCTTGCCCGGTGGCACCAGACTTAAGCACCTCTGGAGTAAATGGGCTTACTCTGAGGAGGCCGCACTCTGTACCCTGTAGGGAAGATGCCACTCTGCCTATCTTCTGGCTGTTTTGCCAGGGAAGATGCTCTCTGACTTCTGCCCTGGCATGAGTCTTCCCTGGTTGGGTCTGGCAGTGAGTGGGGTGCTCAGAGCCATGGGTGGCATGGATGGCCACATTGGGAGTGCTAAGGGATTGAGGGAAATGTTTTCTTGGTGGGAGGAAAGCAGCACTATCCGCTCCAGCCTCCTGCTCTGCATGCCTTTGCGGAAGCCCAAGAGCTCAGTGGAGCCTCTTGCCCTTGCAGAAGGTACTTGATGGCATCTGGAACCACTGCATAGCCAAAGAAATGGTCACTGGCAACCCTTCCCTCCATCAGCCCCCCTCCCCCCAAATTGGGACCCTTGGCCTGCCATTTTTGTGGCAGGTGAGGGTCTTAGAGGCTTCAACAGGAGGAGGTGGGAGGAAGAGAACTCCGGTCGTCTGGCACGTCATCCAAGAGAAGAAGACATGGCCTGCTGCAACTGTCCTTTTGGGGGTCATTGGCAGACTCTCTGCCCACAGCTGCCCTCCCCCCCCCCCATGATCATGTGAAAAAGTGAGGAGCTGCTGCATTTTCCTGGGGTTCTTTTTCTTCCCTCATAAATCCTGAGTCCTGTCCTTTAACTCCTTGGCACCTGCAGAGCCCTTCGGTGAGTTTTGTGCCTCTGTGTCCTCCTGCCCTTGCCCTTACTTTGCTTATGGCAGTTTTTGGAGATGGGTGGTCATCCTGGGCTTGCAGAGCTGGTGCGGCTACAGGGTCCCTCCCTGCCGCTTCAGGGGAGACTGGGACCCCTTCTGGAAAGGGGGGGGGGGGGTCAGAGTCTCTGGCTTTGTTCTTTCTGGTGGCTGAACCATTTTGGCTGCATCCACATTGAAAGACATAACCTGGGCCTGTTACAGACTGCCAAAATAAAGCTGCTTCGGGTCTCTTTGGAGGTATGCTGTTTAAATGATGCATGCACCCTAAGAATCCGGAAGCTGCACCAAAGCTGCACTCCAGTGCTTAGGAATGGAGTGTGGCTTTGGCGCGACCGCCAGACTCTTAGGACCCATGCATCATTTAAATAGTATACCTCCAAAGAGACCCGAAGCAGCTTTATTTTGGCAGTCTGTAACAGGCCCTGGTTTGGCACCTCATTAACTCTTTCTGGCTCAAGACTATGGAATTCTGGCAGTTGGAGTTTGTGGTGGGGCTTTTTGCCCTTAAGCTCTGCTCCGCTCTGGGCCCACAACAAACTCCAACTCCCAGAATTCCATAGCCTTGAGCCAGACAAAAAGTTAAAGCGGTGCCAAACCACGTTACGCCTTCAGTGTGGATGAAGCCTTGGTACTCCTGCCTGGATTACTGGGCCGGGGGCTTCTGTAGCCCCTTGAATTTGGTTGCAACTGTGCCTGAGAGCACCTTGGCCTGTGCTAGCCACTCGCCCCGGTTTCGCCTTTTGGGGTTTGAAACGCATCAGCCGTAGTACTAAGTAGCTGCTTTCTCATGGGATTTGACCTCTCACAGAGGAAGGCATCCTTTCAAAACCTAACATTGTTTCAAGGAGACTCAGAAGCAGAATCACTGACCATTCACCAAGAATCATGAAAGAATGGAGTGTGGACTTTCCCCTGTACTCATTGCACAACAAGGCCAGCTATAAACTCTTGGGAAACAAGTTGCTTTCTGGAGCTGCATTATTTCACAAGGACTGGGGGGTGGGGGGGGCAGAAGATCCCCGGACAGGAGGGGCTTGGTCCTAACAACCGACTGGGCTACAGATGCCTTTGCAGCCCACAGGCGGGCAGACGGACGGCAAGTCTTGACCGGTGGAAGAAGGTGGCTGAGGGGGGATTGTGGAGGCTCTGGTTGGGGCCAACAAGTGGGCCTGGGGCCGGAGGGTTGGAGATGTCTGGCTGCAGAGCCTGGGCTTCCAGGTCTTGAGGCGGGGGCCGGGAGGATGGTTTTGGCTAAGGTTGGCTGCAGCAGCACCAACTCGGCAACAAGCACCTGCTCCACAAGTATTTGGCGAAAACAACTCGATCTGAGCTTCTGGTAAATAAACAGGATGCATCGGTAGGTAAAAAGACACGTACTTTATTGCTATTTCTAGTGTCTACAAAAAATGCAACAACTAATCAGTAGAGAAAACCTATCCTTGGTAGAAGAGTCCCTAGAGCTGACTCTCCTGTGTGTAAGTGTAACTTTAGCAGTGCAACCTGGTTTCTGCTTCCATTTTGGAGACAGGCAGAGAGTGAGTGAACAAAGGGCAGTACTGTAAACCATTGACCCCTAGAAAAGGAGGGCCATGGGAAGTGATCTCTTCCCAAGCCACACTGACCAAATGACCAGAGACAGACATCAGTGTTTCTGCTAGAAGACATCCCCTTCTCAAGGTAAGAAAACCTAGATCTACAAAACAAGTTGGTGCTCATACGCCAGCCGTGGATCAAGCCCTAGCTCATGCCTGCCTCCCTTCTGGGCTGTGGGTCCTTCTCCCTTGGGCTTCTGGGAGGAGGCCTTCCCTCCATCCCAACTCCATCATCGTATCCTGTATCCCAAACATTTGGCATTGTCAGTCTCAGCCCTGGCAGAAGCCTCCTCATAGCAAGAGACTGTCCTGGAGTCAGGGCTGGAAGAGAGCTCGGGGTCATCCAGTCCAACCCCGTGCCAGGCAGGAACACACAAAGCACCCTTTAAACCTCTGCATAGGAGACCACCACCCTCCATTGAGGCAGCAGCATCTTCCACTGTCAGAACGAGGTGGAAGCTCTTTCCCTGTAGTTTTCACCCATTGCTCTGTGCCCTGGTCTCTGGAGCAGCAGAACGTAAACTGGGTCTTCATTCCCTCATCTAAGTCCTTGATGTAGATACGGAACAGCACTGGACCCAGGACAGAGACCTCTGGCTCCCCACTGGCCACTTCTCTCCGGGGGGAACAGCAGCCACCGGTCAGCTCCATTTGGGTTCAGCCAGTCAAGCAACGCCAAGTCCACCTAACAGTACCTCCAAGCTGCGAGTGGCTTGGGCCCAGAGGGATGCCCTCCTCATGGGATGAAGGTGCTGAAGTGAGAGAGAGAGAGAGTGTATGTTTTGGGGGGAGGGGTTGTGTGTCCTGGCTGAAGAAGGACTCCCTTCTGGCCGGAGGAAGGTTGTGGCCAGACACAGATGGGAAGTGGTCCAGAGGAATTCCTGCCTTGAACAACAGAAGCCTAGTCTGGCACAAGATGCAGCCAAAGCTCCAGTCCTGATGTGGGCAGTTGGGGAAATGTTTGGCATCTCCTGCACCAGAACCAGGGCATAACAAGGTTGAAGCAAACTAAACAGAACCCGTATCTATTCCTGATGTTCCATGAAGATCTGAAGCCTTGCATTTCCTCATTGTGGGGTCTGTCTCCATGGGCAGCCCAGAGGGAAACCTGGGGAGACAGCTTTGGTGGCGCTGAAACGGAGGCCAAGGGAACGAGGGCAGCTGTGGGGCCAGGCTGCTCCAGGCTGCTGACCACTGCAGACAAGGCCAGAGTGCGGCTGCCAGGGCAGAGGGTGGGGTGCTCTTCCAGTGCTGGCTGGTGGCCCTTGGTCCTTCCATTCAGCTGCTTTGGAGCCCAGACCCCCTCTGGTCCCCTTCGCATGCTGGATGGAGGCACCCTTCATGGGCTGGGCTCAGGGCAATGTGCTTTGGTGCTGGTCCATCCAGAGAGCTGAGCTGGTGCAGAAGCTTTGCAGCTTTGATGGAGGAGGGAAGATCTCCTGTCTGCCAGACAGAGAGAAACCCAGGGCACTGGGTTGGCAGAGGGCCGCTCTTGGAAGCCCAAAAGATCCAGGACCCTCCCTCTGCTGGGCCCTTGGTTTGGTGCCAGTCTCTGGGAGCCCACCGTGCCTCTTCCCCTGGGCAGCTATGTGGTCTGGACCTGCCCCTCTCCTCCAGGGGAGCCCTTGCTGACCACTGTGGCTTCCTCACACCTTTAGCCTCCTGAAAGGGGAGGAATGTGGCCCTGCCCAAGGGGCCACCAAGGGAGCAGGGTGCTCTGCTTTGGCCTCCCATGGGGCAGCCCCACTCCCCCTTCTCCTCCCCCAGTCCCTTCTGGGACTCTGCCCTGCATTGGCCAGAGAACTAGGCTGGGCGGCATCCCCTATCCAGCTGGCCAGAAGGACCCAGAACTGACCATGGCCTGTCAGGGTGGAGGGCTGCGGTTGCCGGCAGTCCTGGACCCCTTGGCTTTCCCCCCATCCACAGTGCAATGACTACACATCTGCAAAGGCATTGGTAGTTGCTGATGCCCTGCAAGAGGTTTTCTCCCACTCTGGCCACATCTGGATGATGCCGGAGTGGTTTCATGCTGACCTGGACCCTTGTTGGGGGGCAGCCCCTCCAACAGCCTCCTGAGCTTCATTGGGGTTCAACAGTGGCTCAAGAGCAACGGCCTGGAGTCCTTCCATGGCAGCATCTCCCCAGCAGCCACAGCCCCCCCAAAAGGCCCTGCTGCCCGTCCTCCTCCTCCTGTTGGTGAGCTGGCCTGTTTTGCCTTGCCTTCCCTCAACACTAATAATTTCTCAGATCAAAGGAGAATTTCTGTGGCATTTAGCATTGCTTAAATATGGCTGCATAGTCAACGGTGCCTTCTGGAGCCCAGTGCCTCCATCTTGCTGGTGTTTTGGGGGAAGAGAGTTGGATGCTGCTGCCCCATGGCCTTCTTCTGGACCTGCTCTTGGGAACGCGTATGTGGGCAACAACAATATTCAGTCTGGTGACATGACTTGAGGGCTGGGCAAAGACTCCAGGAAACCAGGGTTTGAATCCCTGCTCAGCCCTGGAAAGCTCTGGGAGACCTGGGGGAAGTCACACTCTCAAAGGAAGGTCTTGGTGGCAAACTCCCTCTGAATAAATCCTTCTTGAGAGTCACAAGTGTGGGAAGCGAAGGGAGTGCTGTGGATGGATCATAGAGTCATAGAACTGGAAGAGATTCTAAGGTCCAATCCATGCCAAGTGGGCATCCTTACCACATTTGCAGATGACACCAAATTAGGAGGAGTAGCCAATAGCCAGAGGAGAGGGCATCTGTTGAGAATGCTTGGATTGTGAGTTCCTGCATGGCAGAAGGGGGTCAGACTGGATGGCCCTTGGGGTCTCTTCCAAGTAACTCTAGGATTCCATGAGATATGAATAAGCCATTTTAGAATATCTGAAAGGATGCTGCTCCAGAGACAAGAACACAAACCAATGGATGCTAATTACCCCAGAAGTGCTGAGTGTGAGGAAGAACTTATTGACCGACATTAGGAGGAACGTCCTGAGAGTAAGAGCTGGTGGACAGTGGCAGACGGTCTCTCAGAGAATCGTGGAGTCTCCTTCTTTGGAGTCTGTTTTTAAACAGAGGCTGGATGGCCATCATTTGTCAATGGGGATGCTTTGATTGGGAGTTCCTGCATGGCAGAATGGGGTTGGACTGGATCAGGGACCTTTTTGGGGTCTCTTCCAACTCTAGGATTCTATGACAGTAAGAGCTGTTCAGCGGTGGAGAAGAGACTACTTCAGTGGTGGACTCGCCTTCTTTAAGCAGAGGTTGGACAGGGATCTTTCAGACGTGAATCCAGCTGTGGGGCCTGGCATGATAGAAGGGGGTCAGAGTAGTTGGCCCTTGGGCCTCCAAACTCCGGCTAGTCTCCCTTGCATCCTGGTTCTTCCATTCCCTTCCTCCCCTTCTGGTGCAGCCCTGCGGCGGGGAGCACAGTCATCCTTTGATTAAGAGTTCATGACTCCTCTGCCTCCTTGGGAAATGAGACTCGCTTGGGCCTCATAAATCCTGGCCATGATCCGGCAGTCCAGGGCCGCAGGGAGACCTCGCCGTGGGTTGGGGCCACCTTCGCTTGCTCTTGGTGGCAGCAGGAGATGTCAGGGGGTGAGGCAGCAGATCCTGGGGGTCTCGCCAGTGGGGCAGGATCACTCCGTCCCGCCGTGGCCCTGTGGGGCAGAGGCATCAATGGGGGGTGCGGACTGCACCGGGTGACACCTCAGAGGGGGGACGAGCAGGAAGGGGGTGGTCGCTCTTTCTGACTCACCCAGCTGCTGCCAAGACCCTGCCCAGACCACCCCAAGGCCTCAGCAGGGCCTCAGCACTGTCCCTCACTGGTCTGGCAGGGATGGCAGCAGGGAACCTTTTAGTATTAGTGTTAGTATTAGTATTGTTATAGAATCATAGAATCGGAAGAGACCGCAAGGGCCCTGATCCAGTCCAACCCCATTCTGCCATGCAGGAAATCCAAATCAAAGCATCCCCGATAGATGGCCATCCAGCCTCTGCATGAAGACCTCCAAGGAAGGAGACTCCACCAAAATCTCTGAGGAAGGAGTGTGTTCCACTGTCAAACAGCCCTTACTCTCAGGAAGTTCCTCCTGATGTTTAGGTGGAATCTCTTTTCCTGTAGCTTGCATCCATTGCTCCGGGTCCTGTTCTCTGGAGCAGCAGAAAACAAGCTTGCTCCCTCCTCAATATGACATCCTTTCAAATATTTAAACAGGGCTATCATATAATAATAATAATAATAATAATAATAATAATAATAATAATATAATGGCTTTATTTATATACCACCCTTCGAAACATCAGGGCGGTGAACAGCAATAAATATAACAATACAATGCAGCATATAAAAACAATACAATTAAAACAATAAAGAACTCATGCCAGGTCACCCGCTGCTAACGGAGGGGGGTGGGAGGGCATTCAGGGAGGAAAATCAGGGGTAGGCCTGCTCGAAGAAGAACGTTTTCAACCCCTTCTTGAACTGGGCCAGGGAGGTTGCTGAACGGAGCTCAATGGGCAGCGAGTTCCAGAGGGTGGGGGCCGAAGTGGAAAAGGCCCTTCTAGTGGTATTGACTAATCTGGCCTCCGGAACTCTTAATAGGTGCTGCCTGATGGATCTGAGTGTGCGGGGCGGATTGTACAGAGAGAGGCGGTCCTCTAAGTACCCTGGGCCCAAGCCATTTAGGGCTTTATAGGTTATAACCAACACCTTGTATTGCGCCCAGAAGCGAATAGGCAGCCAATGTAAGTCTTTTAAGACCGGTGTTATGTGACTGGTCCTAGATGTATTAGTGACCAGTCTTGCTGCCATGTTCTGCACCAGTTGCAGCTTCCGGGTATGGTACAAGGGTTGCCCCATGTAGAGCGCATTGCAGAAATCCAACCGAGAGGTTACCAGAGCGTGTACTACAGTTTCAAGGTCCCTCTGGCCCAGGTAGGGGCGCAGCTGGTGTATCAGCCAAAGCTGATAACAGGTGCTCCTGACCGTCGCATCCACCTGAGATGTAAGGTGGAGCAATGAGTCCAGAAGCACCCCAGACTGCAATCTGAGTCCTTCAGGGGGAGCGTGACCCCATTCAGGACAGGTGGGCAAATCTCACCACCCAGGTCCGGGGAACCTATCACGAGCACTTCCGTTTTCTCTGGATTCAGACTGAGTCAGTTTTCCCTCATCCAGCCCATTACCAATTTCAGACAGGCATCCGGAGGAGAGATGCCATCCCTGGTCACTATATCAGTCGGAGACACAGAGAAATATATTTGGGTGTCATCAGTGTACTGATAACCCCGCGCCCCATGTCTCCGGATGATCTCTCCCAGCGGTTTCATGTAAATGTTAAAAAGCATGGGAGACAGAATGGCTCCTTGAGGGACCCCAGATGTTAGGGGCCTCCTGTCGGAGCACACGTCTCCCAGCTGCACCATCTGGGACATCCCAGAGAGGTAGGACCGGAACCACTGGAGCGCAGTGCCCCCGATTCCCCCCTCTGCCAGGCGCTCCAGAAGGATACCATGGTCTATGGTATCGAAAGCCTCTTAACCTTCTTTTCTCCAGGCTAAACATCCCCAGCTCCCTAAGTCTCTCCTCATAGGGCTTCATGGTTTCCAGACCCTTCACCATTTTAGTTGCTCTCCTTTGGACACATGGCTCCAGTTTCTCAATGTCCTTTTTGAATTGTGGTGCCCAGAACTGGACACAATATTATTCCAGGTGGGGCCTGACCAGAGCAGAATACAGTGGCACTATTACTTCCCTTGATCTAGACACTATACTTCCATTGATGCAGCCTAAAATCGCATTGGCCTTTTTAGCTGCCGCATCGCACTGTTGACTCATGTTCAACTTGTGGTCTACTTGGACTCCCAGATCCCTTTCACATGTACTTTCATTCAGCCAGGTGTCCCCCATAATCCTATATCTGTGCATTTCATTTTTCTGCCCTAAGTGCAATACCTTACATTTCTCCGTGTTGAATTTCATTTTGTTAGTTTTGGCCCAGCTTTCTAGTCTATTCAGATCATTTTGAATCTTGATCCTGTCCTCTGGAGTATTAGCTATTCCTCCTAATTTGGTGTCATCTGCAAATTTGATAAGTATGCTCCCAATTCTGTCATCCAGGTCATTGATAAAGATGTTGAATAGCACTGGGCCCAGGACAGAGCCCCACTGGACACCCCACTGGTCACTTCTCTCCAGGATGAAAAGGAGCCAATATTGAGCATCCTTTGGGTTCGGCCGGTCAACCAATTAGAGATCCATGTAACAGTTCCTTTGTCTAGCCCACATTTTACAAGCTTGTTTGCAAGAATGTCATGGGAAACCTTGTCAAAGGCCTTACTGAAATCAAGATATACTATATCCACAGCATTCCCTTCATCTACCAAGATGGTCATTTTATCAAAGAAAGAGATTAGATTTGTCTGGCATGACTTGTTTCTCTGAAACCCATGTTGACTTTTGTGATGATGGCATTGCCTTCTAGATGTTCACAGACTCTCTGTTTAAGGATCTGCTCCAGAATCTTTCCTGGGATTGATCTCAGACTAACTGGAGGATCATTGTTGGGACCCTCTTTTCCCCTTTTTGGGGACAATGTTTGCCCTCCTCCATTCTGCTGGGACTTCTCCTCTTCTCCAGGAGTCCTCAAAGACTATTATTGCCAATGGCTCCGATATGACATTTGCCAGCTCTTTTAATACCCTTGGATGGAGTTCATCTGGTCCTGGAGACTTACATTCATTTAGATTAACCAGGTGTTCCTCTACTATCTCTTTACTTATTCTGTCCTCTGCTCCATTATCCTCAGGTTGAGCCCCTTTTCCTTTTCTGAGAAGACGGAGGCAAAGAAGGTCTTGAGTAATTCTGCCTTTCCTCTGTCTCCTGTTAGCATTTTGCCATCTTCTCCATTCAGTGGTCCTACCGTTTCCTCCTTCTTCCTTTTGCTGCGGACATATCCAAAAAAGCCCTTTTTCTTGTTCTTAACCTCTCTAGCAATCCTGAGTTCATTCTGGGCTTTGGCTTTTCTGACTTTAAATAATAAAATAATAATAATAAAAATGTTATTTCTATACCGCCCTTCTATATAATCAGGGCGGTGTACAACATTATAAAACATTCATACAAATGACATGGGTATACAATTAAAATTAAAATACAACAATACAACAAGAATTAAAACAATCTAACCAGCTTGCCACTGCTGGCATGGGGAGGGGGGGGAGAGCTAATTGGGGCATGTGTCAGGGAATGCTGACCTAAACAGGAAAGTTTTAAGCCCCTTTTTAAACTGGGCCAGGGAGGTGGCCGAGCGGAGCTCAGTGGGCAGAGGATTCCAGAGGGTCGGGGCCGAGATGGTGAAGGCTCTCCTAGACGTAGAGGCTAGCCTGGCCCCCGGGACCCTCAATAACTGCTGCCCAGATGTTCTGAGAGAGTGGGGCGGATTGTATGGGGAGAGGCGGTCCTCAAGGTATCCCTACTTTACCCTACACAGGCTAGCTATTTGTCTGAATTCCCCTTCGGTGAAAGTTCCTTAGTCTTCCATCCTGGTTTCTTGAGACACCTCCCATTTTTCTTTCTCACTGGAACTGTTTGAAATTGTGCCTTCAGTATCTCCCTTTTGAGAAAGTCCCATCCGTCCTGAACTCCTTTATCTTTTAGTATTTCTGACCATGGAATCCCCCTCAATACTTCTCTAAGTTTACTGAAATCCGCTCTCCTAAAGTCTAGGATGCGTGTCTGACTCTGCCTGGCTTCTCCTTTCCACTGTATTACAAACTCCAGGAGAACATGGTCACTTCCACCTAAGGATCCCACCACTTGCACCCCATTAACCAAGTCATCCTTGTTGGTTAGGATCAGATCCAAAATAGCTGACCCCCTTGTTGCCTCTTCCACCTTTTGGACCATGAAATAGTCTTCCAGGCAAGTGAGGACCTTGAGGATTTTGCTGAGTTTGACTTCCAGCAAATATCAGGGTAGTTGAAGTCGCCCATCACTACTACATCTCTCTTTTCTGACTGTGTGGTCATCTGTTCTAGAAAGGCATCATCCAATTCCTCCGTCTGACTTGGGGGTCTGTAGTAGACTCCCACCGTAACATCCTTGTTGTTTCCCTCCCCTTTGATTCTTATCCATATGCTCTCCACCTGGCTTCCATGATTGATGTCCAGGATCTCTTCTCTGTTGTAAATATCTCTGACATATAGTGCTATTCCTCCTCCTTTCCTGTTTGGCCTATTTCTCTTAATAAGGTTATACCCCTCTATTTCCACATTCCAATCATGAGACTCATCCCACCAGGTTTCAGTGATGCCTATTATATCATATTTGCTTTGTTGTACTAGGAGTTCGAGTTCATCTTGCTTATTTCCCATGCTCTGTGCATTAGTGTAGAGACATCGCAAACCATGGTTCCCTTTTACTTGCTGCCTGTGCAAGTTTTTTTGCCTCCCACTGCTGGGTCCTTGCACTGTTTGCCTTGTTTCCTCTGTGTCAGTTTGACTATTTTCGCCATCCCTTTCGCCTTCCTTCATATTGTCTCCCTTCCCCTCGGAACTCAGTTTAAAGCTCTCCTGATCAAGTTCTTGAGACTGTTGGCAAAAACATTTCTTCCAACTGGCGTGAGATGCAACCCGTCTGTTGCAAGAAGTCCCTCCTCATGGAACCGCAGCCCATGATCCAAGAATCCAAATCCTTCTCGGCGGCACCATCTGCGAAGCCAGTTGTTCACATCTGCTATTTTCCTCTCCCTTCCTGGACCGTGCCCTTCAACTGGCAGAAGAGACGAGATGACAACCTGGGCATCCATTCCTTTCAGCTTCCTACCAAGCGCCTCGTAATCCCTTTTGATGTTCTGAATGCTGTGTCTTGCAGTATCATTGGTTCCCACGTGGACCAAGAGGAAGGGGCATTGGTCAGTAGGCTTGACCAGTCTTGTCAGCCTCTCTGTCACATCACGGATCTTTGCCCCAGGGAGACAACACACCTCTCGAGACATCTTGTCAGGCCTACAAATCACTGCTTCTGTACCCCTCAGCAAGGAGCCCCCCACTACGACCACCGCCTCCTCCGAGGCTTAGCAGCGACTTATATTTATTTATATCTCGCCTTCCTCCCGGTACAGGGACTCAAGGGCTGCAAGCCAACATGATGGCTAAGCGCCACCAGAAAAGAGCACAGAGGGCCACATGCTTCACATGGGGCAGAATTCACCCGCGGAACACTCTGCCACAGGAAAGCGCAATGGCAGCCTTCCTGGACCACTTTAAAGGGCAATGGGATGTGTGCATGGAGGGCGAGAAGCAGCACTTTGGGGGGCAGTTGGTAAGGAGCGGGCTGTTGCCTCAGAGACCCAACCAACATATGTGTGTGTGTGTGGGGGGGGGGTTAGCAAGTGGGGGTCCTGCGCATCCTTACCTGCCTGGGTTTCTGGCTGCTGGCTTGGGTGCCTTCATGGTAGGGTTCCCCCCCTCATAATCCACCAGGAGGGGGCATTTGTGTTGAGGCTCTTGCTAGCCAGCCAGGTCGCTTGGGGGGGGGGGGCAGACAAAAACAACTGAAGAGGAGGAGGGTTGCCCTCATTGCCCTGTAAGCAGCTGGGGGGCTGTCTCCCCAAAGTGCTGCCCACGGGGCTCTGAGAATGGAGACGGGGGGCACAGATGCAATGTACAGCCCTCCCTCCTTGCCACTGCTTTTTCTTCTTAATGTGGAAGGCTGGGTGTATGTGGGGGGGCGCCTGGGCACTGCCCCAACCCCTCCTGGCTCCCAGCAGCTGGGCCCCTCGCCCCCTTTTCAGTCCACCCCTTTTTCCCCCCTCCTCGTAATTGGGGGCTGCTCGAATTAGGTGATAGCTGGAGTCCTTTCGCCTGCCCTCACAATAATTCTGCCATTTGATGATGTTGTTGTCTGTCTGCAAGTCATTTCCAATTTATGGTGACCCAATCATGGGATTTCTTCACAAAGTTTGTTCAGAGGGGATTTGCCCCCATTACCTTCCTCTGAAGCTGAGAGAGTATGAGTTTCCCAAAGTTACTCAGTGGGTTTCCAGGGATGAGTGGGGATTTGAACCCAGGTCTTTGGAGCCCAACGCTCAGCCACTGCTCCTGGCTGCCTCACTTAATTCTGCCAAGCCCATCCGAAATCTCTCCCCTTTGGCCATCTGCAGGTGGGGGGCTGGCAGGGGCCTCATCCTGGCCTTTGCCCACCTTCAGACCACTCAGGCCCAATTACTCACCTGCTCCCCCCCCCAGGTCTTCCAAATGGGGCAGGGGAGGCAGGCCCCACCAGAGACCCCTTCTTTCCCTCTAGGGCCACTCATGCCTGGAGGTGGGGGGGGGGGTCACACCTGGAAGGGGCCCAGGAAGGGGCAGGCAGAGGCCAAAGCCCTTTTGCTCCTGGGCAGGACCCACTGGCTGGCCCTTGGAGAGCAGCCTGTGACCCCGGTGTCAGGACCCTCTAGCCTCCTGGACCCCAGTCAATGGGGGGATGGGGACAGGGGCTCTCACCAGGCCTGGGGCCCTTCCAGTCCCCCTCCCTCCCTGGGAAGAGGAACCCTAGAAGGGACCCAAGGGTCATCCACTCCAGACCCCTTTTGCCATGCAGGAAAGGGGCACCAAATCCCAGTGGAGCCCCAGCAGGAAAGGCCTGGCATGTGGCCTGTGGCTAGAAAGAGCCAGCGGGCACAGCTGGGCAAGAGGACGAGGGGTGTGGGGCATGCGCATGCAGGCATCATGTGTGCGCATGCAGCTGGGGATGGATACAATCTGTTCAAAAGGAATAGATGGGGAAGGGAGGGAGGCAGTGTTACATGGCAAAGACACTTTCACTTGTACAGAAATTCACTCGTGGGATCGAAAGCAGACAGCTTTGGAGAGCATCCGGGGAAATAGATGGAGGAAGAAATAGAAACAGCACTATGGCAGGAGTCTATGACAGGCCCCCAAACCAAGATGGCAAGGATGATGCTTTTCTGAAGCAAGTCTGAGCAATTGCCAAGAAGCAAGGACTGGCAATTATGGAGGACCTCAGTTGCCCTGGAATCTGCTGGGAGGCCAGCGCTGCTCAGCTCAGGCTCCAGAACAAACTCCTGATGTGCTTTGAAGGAAGGAAGGAAGGAAGGAAGGAAGGAAGGAAGAAAGGAAGGCGGGAGGGAGGGAAGGAGGGATCCTGGGTTTGATGCTAACCAACAGAGAGGAGTTGGTCACTGGAATCAACCCAGTCGGTAGTTTAGGGGGAAGTGACCATGTAATGCTGGAATCCATGGCCAAAGAAGAGGATGGCCAAGCATGGACCTTGGATTTAAGGTTCTGATTTCCTTTTTAACAAGTTCAGAGAAATTCTGGGAGGTATGCTTTGACTGAGAGTTCCTGCACGGCAGAGGAGGGTTGGACGGGGTGGCCCTTCTTGGGGCCTCTTCCAAGTCTATGACTGTATGAAAGCCATGGCTAGGGATGCCAAAGGGAAAAGGCTCCCAGCCCGGGTGGGATTTCATGAAGAAGGAACCGCTAGAAGGCAAAAGCCCCGTCACAAACAATTCCATGGAAGAAGGAAAACGGGAGACATCTGGGGGAGAGAGAGACAGCGCTCTGTGGCAGTTTGAGTGTTGGACTATGACTCTACCTCCAGCAAAGGTTAAACTCCCCCCCCCCCACTTTTAAATTTGGACTGGATGGGCATGTTTTCCCTCAACACCACCTAACAGTTTTCCAGATGGAAACCCAGTGTCCTCTGCCCCACAAAGGGGCCTGTGGCTTCACAAAGGATGGAGGCATACTGGGTTGCAAAGGAAGTATCCTTTTGTGTTGCAAACGGATGTTGAATGTCCTGGACTTTGGGAATCTCCCAGGAGGAGCCAAATGGCCAGAGGCTGGACAGCCCTCCCTGCTTCTGAGGGGGGGCTCTGGGTGGAGGTCCTGCAATGAAGGGGGCCTTGGAGCTGATGGAGGGACCCCAAGGGCAGTCTAGTCCAGCTCCCTGGCCTTCAGGAAGGCAGGGCTGAATCGCTCCTGAAAGATGCCCACCCAAGGCCTCCAAGGAAGGAGAGCCCACCATACTCTCATGTGTCACCAGAGCCTCCTTCCTTGTAATCTGAATCTGTTCCGTTTGTGTTCCAGCCTCTGCAGCGAAAGAGCTTCCTCCGACTTGTATCTGGCCTTCCAATGGGATTCTAAAATCCGGCCATTCCCCAGGAAGGCCTCCTCCTTCAGCAAACCACAGAGGCCCCTTGGCCAGCGGAGGAAAAGGGCCGGAAAGAAACTAGGCCGCTTTTACATTAATGGAACTAGAGATGAGTTTGAGGCACCGTGCCTATTTTTTAAAAAGGCATTTGAAGTCAGACTGTGCAGCAGGTTTTTCATCACTGCATTGCATTGCGATGAGATGGAGGCATTGCCAAGTAGGAGGGCCTGCAAATTGCGTGGGGGGAGCGGAGGAGGGCAAGGCCCCCCCAAAAGCAAGAGGAGAGCTAAAACATGTCACCTCTGTTCATGCCCCAGGAGCACACACAGACCTACACACTGGGCCTCTTAAGGCAGAGGTGGGCAGAGGGCAGCCTGGCATCTACAAATGGCTCCCAGGTTTAGGAAAAGGAGGAACGGAATGGCTCTGCACCCCACAATTGTCCAGCTCAGATGAAAACAACACAACAAGCAGAAAGCAGAACTGGGGTCTCCAGCAGCGGACATTTGTGTGGGAGACCCCTGCAAGCTCAGTTCAGTTCTGCTGCTCCTGGGAAAAACAAAGCCCTGGGCCGTGGATCTGCACAGTTCTGCGCGTGTGGCTTTTGCGCCAGGCTCTGGAGGATGGACCTTCTTCTGTGGTCTCATTAAAGCAGCAAGAAAATAAATTAGACCTTGGGAGCGCTAGGTCTGTTCAGCGCTGCCTGAAGCAGAGACGTAGCCAAGGGGGGGTTCTTGGGGTCTGGACCCCCCCCCCTTCCATTAGAAAAATGAATGGTGCGTGCTGCTGTGCCCAAGCCCCATTATAATGGTGGCACTTAGTCTGGACCCCCCCCCTTCCTAAAACCCTGGCCACATCCCTGCCTGAAGGAGCTGCTTGTTGCTGCTCCTATGGGCGTCCCAGTCGTCCCTGACTTGCAGCAGCCCTAAGGCAGAGCTATCACTGGGTTTTCCTGGCAAGACTTGTTCAGAGGGCTTTGCCTTTGCCCTCCTCTGAGGCTGAGAGAGTGTGACTGGCTTAAGGCCATCAGCGGGTTTCCATGGCTGAGCAGGGAGTCAAACCCTGGCCTCCAGGGTTGTAGTCTGATGCTTAAACCACTATACCTCACTGCCTCTCTAAGGAACTGCACTGCTACTTAAAACAATTTCATCCCATCTCTTTTTTTTTTAATTTTATTTTTTTTAATTGAAATAAAAATAAATACAACGAAAGAAGAAATTGATTACTTTTGACTTCTTAAGATAAGCAGTCTTAATATACGAACAGATCTTTGTTAACTCCCACAGCGAGAGGACTGGGAACCATTCCTTTTCTAGTTTACTCATAGGCTTATTGTTGATAAGGTAAGTTAATGTGTCATTTCCCCGTAATTCTTGTCGTTTGAAAAGCCGTTCTTCTATTGGAGGTGTATCTTCTTTTTCCCGATTTCTAGCTATTACTCGTCTTGCTGCTGTGAGAATGTAAAGAGTTAGTCTCCAGTGTTTTCCCCCTGAATTGACTTTGCATCTGCTGTTATGTTCAGCAAGTATAATTCAGGAGACATTTCAGGATCTGGATCTAGAAGTTTTTGGAGATAGTAGTGAATTTCCTCCCAAAAACCTTTTACTTTGACACAAGACCAACAAATACGGTGCAAGGTGCCCACTTCTTTACTACATCTCCAACATTTTCCATCCGCCGTCTCATACATTCTTTTCAGTTTCTGGGGTGTTAAATACCACCTATTATATATTTCCATAAAACTCTCTTTTAAGCCTTGAGATGCAGTCAGTTTGTTTGTCATATGCCATGCCTTTTGCCAGCTATCATCGTATATAATTGGGTGGCCTATATCCTGTGCCACTTAATCATGTTTTCCTTTATTATTTCTTTCTCCATCATTCTTTCCAACAGGACTTTATAGATGTTTGATATTTTCTTCCTGTCTGGTTTCCTCCGAAGCTCATCAAGATTATTCGGATCTTTTTCCAACCCTGGATTTTTTAAATCTTCTTTAAATCTAGATTTAATCTGATTATATGTAAACCAGTCAAGGTGAATATTCATTAGTTTAAGTTCTTCAATTGATTTCAAAGTAACTACTCCGTCTTTTCCTATCTTTGTTACGTCTTTGTATGTTAACCACTTTTTGATCTTCCTATTGAGGTCAAAGTGCCCCTCTTTAATTGAATTCCATAATGGTATTTTATTATAAAACATAGGCTTAATTTTTTGCCATGTTGCATTAAGAGCACTCCTCACTAGATGGTCATTGAAGCTTTTACTATTGGCTTTAGCATAGATAATATGTGAGTGCCAACTTTGTTTTAAGTCGAAACCCTCAAGTTCTAATATGTCACTCTTGTTTAGTTTAATCCAATCTTGTATCCAGGTAAGATTCGAAGCCCACGAATAGATTTTCAAGTCGGGCATGGCATAACCTCCTCTCTCTTTAGAGTCTTTCAGTGCCTCCCATCTTATTCTCCCTCGTTTCCCTTTCCATATACATTTCTTTAATATTTCATCCCATGATCTCACTGCCAACATCTTTCCTGCAAAAGCCCTCCTTTGCAGTTCAGCCATCTGACCTCCCTGGACATCAGGAAACCGGCCATCAACACCAGCCTACACTACAGGGCTGTTGTGTGCTCCTCTCTCTCCTCATTTCCCCAGCCAAGTGGGCAGAACAGCTGGGCCGCTTGGTGGCAAAACCTCTCTGTCTGCAAGAGGGGCACAATGAGGGTGGGCTTCATCTGCACACATCGGCCAGATGGGCTTCTTTCTGGGGAAGAGTTTCCAGACATGGGGGGGGGCTGTGGGGGGGGAGACCTGGCACAAGGGGTCCTTTGAGAAAGAAGTGCTGCAGAAAGAAATGGGGGGGGGAGGAGCCCCCTTCCAGGTGATGGGGGCCAGAGGCCTCACCTGGATGTGCCCCAAGGGCTCAGCCTGGAAGGAGGTGCTTCCTCTGGGCACCTGTGATCCAGGTGAGGCAGGCAAAGCTGCCCACCTGTCTTTCCCTGTGCTCTCTGGCCAGTCAAGGGGGGCACACATGGGGGGTGGGGCTGAGCAGCTTCCCTCCCTTCCTCATTGGCCCCATTTTGTGCATGAAGGGGGTGCAGAGCCTCTCTCAGTCTGGCAGTTCCCACGGGGGGGGGGGGAGGCTGCAAAGGGGCCCAAAGGAAAGAGGGCCACAGTCTGTGCCCAGGGGTCAGCTGTGCATTGCAGTCTCCCCTTGGGCCTGAGGGCAAGGACCATCCCATTTGGGACGGAGGTCCAAAGGGACGGAAGAAGAGCCTGGCGCAACCCAAACCCCTTGACCTGAGCATTTCCTGCATGCCCTTCCCTTTCTCCAGGGGGTGGCAAACAAGGCACCCCCCTCCACTGCCACCTTAGCAACTAAGGAGTGGTTATCAGAGTGGGCATCAAGGTGCAAAGATGCCAAATGCGGAACCCATGACTAAAACGTGGATATGTCTCCTGTGCAAAGGGCCCCTTCCTCTTGAGCTCCCCCCCCCCCCCAATTCCTTGGGGCTGGGAGAGAGCTTTGCTCCCTCCATCTCCTCCCTTGTTTTGTGCACCATTTTGGGATGCTTTGCTCTCTTTCTCCCCCACAAGGCTGGTTCTAACACAATGCCAACAAGCATTAATCCAAATGTTTTGAATGTGTTAACAATGCTAATAGCATTTCCGTACTAATTAGTAGCACTGTTCCAACGAACTTCCTCGTAATGATATAAATTACCAGCCAGTCAGCTGGGCAAACTGGGAAAAGGGGGGGGGGAGGTGGCCACCAAAAGGGGGTGGTTCTCTCTCTTCTGGAAGAGCAAGAGGGGGAGCCCCCACCCCTTTTCCTGACCCATCCTCCTTGGCATCAGCAGCTGGACCCAGGACCACTTCTGAGACCTGCCTTGATGATGGGGGGATCACAAAGCCCATGTGGAGGCAGCCTTGGCTTGTGGTGGGCCAGCTGAAGGCCACAGTCCTGAAGAGGAGGCCACAGGGATGGCCAGGGAAGGGAAGAGAGGGCACCCTTATTCCAGGCAAGGCTTGACCAAAGCAGACTAGTGGGGCACTATGACTTTCAGTGATCTAGACACTAGACTTCTATTGCTACAGCCTAGAATCGCATTGGCCTTTTTAGCTTCCGCATTGGACTGTTAACTCATGTTCAACTTGTGGTCTATTTGGACTCCTAGATCCTTCAGCTGCCACTGCCATGCGCTTGAAGGGAGAGGAGAAGCAGCGGTTTTGGTTCTCCCAGGTTGGTCACTGTGGTGGGCCTCTCCCTCCCTCTCTCTCTTGTTGCCCTTCTCTGAATCCGCTCCAACTTGTCTTAAAATGAGGCGCCCAGAACTGAACGCAGGACTCCAGGCGAGGCGTGACCAGTGCGGAATATACTGGGACTTCCCTTGACCTAGTTAAAAACTATGCAGATTAGAGGCAAAAGCAACCTCCCTCTGGACAAGTCTGGCCAAAAAGACTAGGTTCTCCTTAGGGCCAACATAAGTCAGGAGCAACTTAAAGGTACACAACCACCACCACCACCAACAGAAACAGCATTTGGTGTCGCAAGCAAAGGTGGCTCCCGCAGTGCCCACCCCGTTCTCCGCGTGATTTATGAACAGGTTAAGAGCTCTTAGGGAAAAAAAGGGGGGGAAATGGGAGGGTTCCCATTCTGAACTTGGATTCGAGGGGGGGCACTGTGAGCCTCTCTCTGGTGTGGGGAGCAGGGGTCAGTTCCCCTTGCTCTGTGCTTCCCCTTCCTTGACCAGCCCCTCCATCCCCAAGAGGGGATCCCTTCCCTTTCTGCCTGGGAGCCTTTTGGGGGGCAGGACTCCCTCCGAAGCTGCTTGAGAGGCCAAATGTCCTGCCAGATGGGAGAGGCCAGTGAGGCAGAAGCCAGGCTGCTTCCATGCCAGCAAGACCCATCCTTTTCTGCACTGGGTAATCTGGCCAAGAGTGTCCTGCAGGGTCTGCAGAAATGGCAAGGCTTGCTTCCACAAAAGGTAGCAAAGGCCACCATCTTGGGTGGATTTCAAGTGAATTGGGCTCCTGCCCAAGATGGACCCCCCTCTGACCTCCGGTTGCTAGAGGCAGCCAGCGGCCTCCCAGTCCACGGTTGCTGGTGGATCCAAGGGGAAGGAAGCCATGGGCTATTCATGCCCCACTGGGGCAAGTGGTCAGCCACTGGCAAAACCAGGCACCCTGCAGCCCAATGGCTCCTCTCCTCTTCTTAGGTTCCTCATTTCTCCCCATTCCCGAGATTTTCCCTGGAAATGCTGCTGAGGCTGGGATGCTCTCCTGACCCCTAGGCCTGGACCCAGTTCCCCAGACCCTTTTGCCTGCCCCTCTGTCAGCCCCCAACATTTGGAAGGGTGGTGGGCTCCAAGGTGGGCTGGAGACACAAAGGGATGGATGGATGGACACAGCCACTTGGGTCCATCCAGGCTCACCCATCCCTTCCTCCCCCCAAACAGTGTAGTTTACCCCCCACTTCTGGGGCTGGCAGGTTGGCAGGTTGGCCGCCTGGGGTGGGGCTGGCGCATTAGCAGTCCTGTGCTGCCAGGCGCCATGGTGGGCGCTGACAGTCCCTTTTGGAAACAAGATGAATGAGCAGGAGTTGGGGAAAATGATTCCAATTTATAATCTGCTGCTTTCTGGAGCTCCCCAATTAATTCTCTCCAGATACATAAATAGGCCGCATGTTTATTTGCTTCTTTCATCATAAACATTATACTCTGTCCCTTGCTTTCGATGCCCATTCCTGTCAGAGCCCACCTGCCCGTCTGCCGCCGATTCCTCACACCTGCCTGCCAGGCTCTGGGGAGCGGTGCTGAAAAGTGAGGGGCACCAGCTGCAGGGGGTCCCAGGAGATGATGGCTCTTTTGTCCTGGTCCACGGTCCTGCTTGCCATGCGCAAGGAGCCATCCACTCCCCTGGTCAAGGCCCTGCTTCCCAGAGACCCCCAGGGATCCCCTTCATTGCCTCTCAGCAGGGACCCCCAGAATCTTCTTAAAGCAAGTGGGGGAGGGGGCTCAAGGTTGGCAGGAAGGTTACTGTTGGTAGTGCCCCCTTGCAGGCCCTGGCAGTGGGGAGGGGGTCCCACCCTGGGGCTCCTCCCACAAGAACCATGCCATGTGCCTTCCTCCATGCTGCCTCCTCCCAAGTAGTAAGTCTGCCAAGGAGGAAAGGCTCAGTCTCGGAGCCCACTGACAAGTCATTCTTCCTAGGAGGCCTAGGTCTGGCCCCCAGCCTATTCCACCCTCCATTCTGTGGTCCATGCTGGGCCTTTCTGGCCTCCTCTCTGGGGGCAGGCGATTGCTTTATGGGTGGGTCATTCACAGAAGGGCCACTGGTGGAAAAGGGGGGAGGATAAAGAGGGGGGCGCTGGCAGGAGAGGTGCCAGTGCTGGGCCCTTATGGGGCATGGTGGCATGCAAAGGGGGGAGGAAGGGCATGGGGAGAAGGAATGGGCTTTGCTTGCAGGGGGCCCATGACCCTCAATGCTTCCAGGAGTCTTCTCCACCTGCAATCCCAGAGCTGGGGGGCTTGCAGAGTCTCCAGGTGGGGGCAGTGGGCAGTTCTGGATCCTCTGGATTTGGGCAAGGGGAGCCCCCTTCCCACTGGCAAGCTCCCTTGGTGGGGCCCACTGCACAAGGGGGTGCTTCTCCCCTTTGCCCCCACCGTTGGCCCTCCCTCCCTGGCCCCCCCAATCCTGCTCTGCCTGGATCCTTGTTTGCATTTCTCCATCCTCGGCGGCCGGTTTTATAATTTAATGTCCTCTTTCTTCTTGCTTTCCTCATCTCCTGCTCGCACCTGCTGGATCCTCTCAGAGCCTCTGCCAACTCCAGGGATTAGGAGTGAATAATTCAGGCAGGACTCTGGGTTTGAAGTTTTGCAGAAGGAGCTGCCTGTGCGGAGGAGCCCCCCCACTCCTCATACCACCCCCCAAGTCAGAGCCAGTGGGGGCCCAAATCAAACGCTCCCACGGTGGGAGAGAGCGCTGTGTGGCTGAGCGTACCTGGTGCACGCAAAGAGTGCGCAGACACACAACCAGCGACTGCAGGTGGCACTCTCTGGGACCCCCCTCTCCATTTCAGGCTTTGATTTGTTAGCAAACAAGGGGCACCTTTGCTCTGTGGGGGGGGGGGCAATGGGACCCTAGACTGAGGAGACAGACTGCAGACAGATGCTCCTAGAGATCAGGGGCTCTTCTGCAACGCTCCTTCATTGGGGAATGGCGACACTCTGCAGTCAAAAATGCACTGCGCCTCAATGTGCATCGCAACAGCCCTGCGTGTCCAGTTCTATCCACTATGGCCACCTTGAAGCAAGTATGGCTATTTCACATTGGACAAAGGTGCCCAGTTGCTTTTTTAGGGGAACCTTTCCCTGAGTAGCAAAAGTTCAGAGGAGGCATGTGCCCCTATTTGCCCCATCCATTGGTTCTACTGGGCCTCCCAGGAGTTGCCCTTTGGTCCAGCCTGGCAGCAATGGGACTGAAGGGCAGCATCGCCCAGTGAATGGCTCTGGGCCTCCCTCCAGGTCTGGCTTCAGAAAAATAAACATTGGCTTACCTGGTGAGATGTTTGTTTTAAGCGATGGAGACGAAGGCATCCTTGATGTATGGGTTAGACCCTGTGGCTCACTCTAGGTCAGGCAGGAAGTAGACAAAACTTTAGAGGCGTGTCCACAGGATAGGACTAACCCCCAAAGCAAGTTTCAGTTAATGTAACAGCCTAGAGAAGGAAGGTTTATAAGAACTCTCAAACAACTAAGAACCAAATTTTAGGGCATCTGAAAAAGACCCAGTAATCAAAAAACTGTAAACGTCCAATGGGACGAGAAAAAACACTAATGGTTGACCTCAAAAACTGGGTGCCAGGAGATCAAGACCAATCAGAGGGAGGGGAGGATGCCTTCGTCTCCATCGCTTAAAACAAACATCTCACCAGGTAAGCCAATGTTTATTTTTCCAGCGATGGAGAGAAGGCATCCTTGATGTATGGGATATGGCATAGCTCCCCAAAAATAAGGGTGGGTAGAAGAAGATTGAGTTAATGAGGTACTACAGCCTGTAGTACCCTTCTTCCAAAAGCCGCCTCAGATGACTGGAAGGAGTCCAGGCGGTAATGTCGGACAAAGGTAGATGTCGAGGACCATGTAGCTGCCCTGCAGATCTCTTCTAGAGAGGCATTAGTGGAGAGTGCCGCCGAGGTTGAAGCACTACGTGTAGAATGAGCGAAAACGGTTCCAGGAAGAGGCTTTGTAGAATCTGTATAACACATGGATATGCAGGACCTGATCCATCGAGAAAGTGTAGAAACGGACACCTTTTTGCCCATGGAATTTTTGTGGAATGATACAAAAAGGCTGTCAGTCAAACGGAACCTTTTAGTTCTATTAATATAAGTGCGGAGAGCCCTCCGAACATCCAGTGTATGCCAGGTCTTTTCCAAGTCTTTTTTGGGTTGAGGGCAAAAAGAAGGTAGGATGATATCTTGGGACCTGTGGAATGTAGAGTTTATCTTGGTTATAAACGTTGGATCTAGTCTTAGCAACACAGAGTCTTCTCTGAACACGCAGAGCTCTTTGCGTATGGACAGGGCGCCAAGTTCTGAGACTCTCTTGGCCGAGGTGATGGCTGTGAGGAACAGAACCTTCCAGGTAAGGAATTTTAAGTCTATGACTTTTAGTGGTTCAAACGGAGCTTTGGTAAGAGCCAAAAGTACCTTGTGTAGGTCCCAGTTAGGGTATCTGTGTACTGTGGGAGGTCGGATGAGAGTGGCAGCCTGAAGAAACCTTCTGACATAGTAGTTGTTGGACAGTTTGTTAGCGTGTTTTTGAGGAAAAGCAGAAGTGATGGCAGAGACCTGTCTTTTGAGAGTGTTGGGCTTAAGACCTTTATCAAGTCCTTCTTGGAGGTAAGAAAGTAGAGAGCTCACAGATGCCTTGAGTGGGTTAAGTTTGTTTAGCTTACACCAACGGGCAAATGATCTGAAAGAATATTCGTATATTCGTCTGGTGGAAGGTCGTCTAGCACTGATGATGGTGTCTATCACCCTAGACGTGAGCCCTTCTTTTATCATATTTTGGCGTTCAACCTCCAAGCGTGAAGGTTGAGCCAGGCTGGATCTGGATGGTGAAACTGACCCTGGAATAGAAGGTCTGGGCGAAGCGGGAGCTTGAGAGACTCTTGAGCCATTGTCAGGATCTCTGAGAACCATGGTCTTCTTGGCCAGTATGGGGCTATTAGAATTAGTGTCGCTCTTTCTTTTCTTGCCTTTTTTAGGCACTTGTTGATCATGGACGTTGGAGGGAAGGCGTATAGAGTCCCGTCTGGCCATGGGGCATGTAGAGCGTCGATTTGTTCCACTCCTTGAGTTAGGAACCGAGAGAAGAAGCGTGGCAGTTGATTGTTTATGGGCAATGCGAAGAGATCTACCAGGGGCGTTCCGAGCTTGTGTGTCACCATGTGAAAGACTTGGGGATGTAGCTGCCACTCTGACTGGTCTATGTCCTGTCTGCTGAGCCAGTCGGCTCTCGTATTTAGAGTCCCCTTGATGTGTTCTGATCTTATCGAGAGGAGATTTGTTTGTGACCACTTGAAAAGAAGCTCTGTCTCGCTCATTAGAGACTTTGATCTTGTGCCTCCTTGTCGATTTATGTGGGCTTTTGTTGACATGTTGTCTGTCCGAATCAACACTGGTTGTCCTTTGACCAGGGATGAGAATTGTAGAAGAGCCAGGCGCACCGCTCTGAGTTCTAGGAGATTTATGTTGTGGCTTTGTTCTTGGACGGACCATCTTCCCTGTGTATAGGAGTTGTTGAGTGTGGCTCCCCAGCCCCGCAGACTGGCATCTGTCGTCAGTTGTAGTTCTTGAGGAGGCCAGAGTGGCCGACCTGTTTTGAGATTGGGAGAAGTCCACCAAAGGAGGGAGTGTCTGACTCTGTGAGGAAGTATCAGTCGTTTGTTGACCTTTGAGGATATGTGTTTTTGATGAGGAAGGAGAAACCACTGGAGAGGCCTTGAGTGAAATCGGGCCCAGGGTGTGCAGTCTATCGTTGATATCATTAAGCCTTGTAATCTCGCCAGGAGTAAAAGGTTTGTCGAGTGAGAGCGGGACACGAGGTTGATGGTCTGACGAAGTTTGTTTATTCTTTCTGGTGAGAGGTATACCTTGCCATGTAGGGTATCGATGATCGCCCCGAGATGGAGAATATGTTGGCAAGGCTCTAGGTGGCTCTTCCCACGCTTGACCAGAAAACCATGTCTTGTCAATGAGGATAGGACCAGATGGACATCCTGATGGCCTTGTTGGAGTGATGGTGAGCGAATTAAGATGTCGTCCAAATAAGGATGAACGTGGATTCCCTGTAGTCTCCAATGTGCCACCAGCGATATCATGATCTTTGTAAAGAAATAGAGGAGGAAAAGCAGCAGAGCTGATCTGAAAGCGTCTGACCAGAGCAGAGGCAGAAACGAAACTTGCTTTGGGGGTTAGTCCTATCCTGTGGACACGCCTCTAAAGTTTTGTCTACTTCCTGCCTGACCTAGAGCGAGCCACAGGGTCTAACCCATACATCAAGGATGCCTTCTCTCCATCGCTGGAAAATGAGGGGTTCCTGTCCGGCAGTTGTTTTAAAGGGGGGCTGTTTTAAAAGGAATTATCCCAGTAAAAGTAGACTTCCTTGGCCAATCCAGTGCCTGGGGGGGGGGGGGGGCTCTGACCTGGTGAAGCCCATCCTCAGGCCAGCCTCCTCTCTGAATGGCAAAGCAAGGTAGAAAGGTGCCCCACAAATCCAAACAAAAATAACATTCTCACAACGTGGCCTGAAAAGCTCTGCTTCTGCAGAGTGGGAGCAGCAGTGGTGCCTCACTACCTGGCAGGGCTGTTGTGAAGCTCAGCAGGAGGGAAATGCGGAGACATGCAGCGCCTCCTCAGAGACAGCCCTGAGATGGGGCAGAATGCCTGGCAGTCTGGGCAGCTGTGGCCCTGGCTAGGGCTCAGGCCTGGCATGCTTGACCACTGGGGGGGGGGAGGGCAAGGTCTGGCCTGGTCTCCCTCTCTCTAAAGAATACCCCAAATGCTCAGGTGCCAGCCCTGGCCCATGTTGAATGGCCCCCTTAAGCCTGTCCCTCTGTTTACTCAGGGGCCAGCCAGCTGCCCCACTGGGACCCCCCCCCCCGGGCCAAGGAAGAGGGGGAGGCTCAGCCTTTGAAGGATGGGGACCCACCACGGAGGGCCCCACAGCCTCCTCTCAGCTGTGCACGGGTTGCCTGGCTCTGGGGGGACACAGCTGGGGGCCCACCTGGAGCCTGGCTTGGTCCAAGTCCTGGGGGGGACCATGCTGCTGCCCACCCCTCTGGGCTGCCTTTGCTGGGGCAGGAGGGCAGGAGCCGCATGCAAGGCCCCACCAGGACCCCCACCTGGGAGCCTTCTTTGGGGGCAATGGGAGTGGGGGGGGGGCTGGAGAGGCCTATCTTCCTCTGCAGTGAAGGGGGGGGGGCTCAGCCCAAAGCAGCAGCAGCAGCAGCAGCAGCAGCCACACGTTTTACATCAAGTTCAATTCAATGTTTGCTTTATAATTGCAGAAGACCTTCTTCCTAAAGGCTTGGAATCCAGCGCTGGCTGCTTCTGGCGCCTGCCTCTGGCCTGGCTCTATTCGGGGGAAGAATGGCAATGCCAAAGGCCCCTTGAGCTCCTCAGTGCCAGCGAACGGGGGCCCACAACAGGTGGGCAGCCCCCAGGGAGGCTCAGCTCTGGGGGCCCCTTGGTCACCCAAAGGCCCCTGGAGAGACCAAGGGGCCAGGGCAGGGGGAGAAAGGCCCCCACTCGGGGAGGGGCTGCTGGGAGAGGCGGGGGCTGTCCTGGGGGGGAGAGAAGGACCCCCCTTTGGCCTTGGGGGGCCCCCAGCCCAGGCCAGGCAGGACAGGCAGAGCCTCTTTTCGGGGGCTCAAAGGGGGCCTGGGGGGCAAGGGCTGGGGGGGGGTCTGGTCTCTAGGCCCAGAGGGACCCCTCCAAGCCTGGCCCCTCCCTGCAAAGGCCGCCTTGGAAGGGGGGAGGAGGAGGGGGCCCTTTCCGGGGGGCAGAGGCCACTGGGGGGGGGGGGAGAAGAGGCTGCAGCCGGTTGCTTTCGCCTGGGAGCCTCCTTGTGCCGCTCAGTCTGGTTTGGCACCCGGCCGGGGCTCCGTCCGCAGCAGCCCCTGGAGGGAGCCCAGCAGGAGGGGCTTCCTTCGGGGGACCAGGGGCGGCAGGCGCTGTGCCTCTCAGGGCCGCCAGGGGGCGCCTTGAGACCGGGAGTGGCGGCGGGGCCGAGGGGGCTCGTCTTCAAAGTTCCCTCCTCCTGCTCCTCTTCTGGGCCCCGAAAGGAGAAGGCAGCCCTCGGCTTCGGCGCCCAGAGGAGGAAGCGGGCCAAAGGGCCTCTGAGCGCGTGCAGAGCGCAGCCCCGCCCAGGAGGCGCCCAGGCAAGCAGGAGGGAGGCAGGGAGGCAGGGGCCGGGCCCGAGCGCCCCACCCGGCTCAGGAGCAGGAGCAGGAGCGCCCCCCGGTCCCTGGGGGGAGGGGGTCTCGGGGCCGGGGTCTGCCTCTCTTCCTCCGCTGCGCTCCGCCTTCTCCTTTGGTTCCTGCCGAGCTCCAGCCGGACAGGGGGCAGGAGCCCCTCCGGAGGGGCAAGGGCAGAGGGGGCAGAGAGCAGGAGACCCCCGCAGCCCCTCCGGTCGGAGAACGTTCCCTTCTGGGTCCGTCTCGGAGGGTGGTCTCCGGGGAGGGAAGGGGCTCCGCTTCGGGACGCTCTCTCCGGCGCCCCTGTCCCTCTCGGGGAGCCTACCTGGCGGGGCTGTTGTGCCAGGCGGGGGCCGGCGGGAGCTCCCGGTCCTTCCTGGAGCCTCCTTTCCGACTCCCCCCGAAAGGAGCCCAGCCCAGTCGGGGAGAGAGTGCCCCCCCAGAGAGGCCAGCGGGGGGGGGGGTCTCCAGGGGGCCAGAAGGGCAGCGGCCGAAAGGGGTGGGGGAGCTCTCTGGGGCGGGTGGGAATAGCTGCTCCTGCCCCCCCCCCCAATTGGTGGCCGCGGGGTCTCTCTGTCAGGAGGGGCTCGGGGGGTGCTTTGGGGGGAGAGCTTGCCCCCTGCCCCCCCCCCCGTGCCCCTGACTAGACTTCCCTCAGGAAGCGCAGCCTCCGCCTGGCTCTGACCCTTGCATTTGGGGGGGGGGGGTTTGGGGGCAGACAGGGAGGAGAGGACACCCCCTTCATAACAGTAACAGTAGTAAAAGTAGTCATCATCATCATCATCATCATCATTATCTGCGATCCACCGAGGGAGGAATCAAAGCGGACTCCAAGAGCGGAGGGAAGGGAGCGGCTCTCCTGCTTGAGCTGCTGCCCCTTCCTTCCTTCCTTCCTTCCTTCCTTCCTTCCTTCCTTCCTTCTTTCTTTCCTCAGCCCTTGGCAGCTGCAGGAGCCTCCGAAGCAAGAAGCTGGCCAGCCCCTGCCATCCTCCAGCCCTGGACCCACCGGACTCCTCTTCTGGGCCAGAGGCAGAGACGAAGTAAGAAGCTGTCGCTGCCCCTCCCCTGCTGCCATCGACCAGCTCTGGGAGAAGAGAAGGACTGCCATCCTGGCATTTCTGGGTGCTGCTGTCTTGGGTGCGAATCCACCCAGCCTCCGCTGGAGGAAGGCAAGTGGGCAGGGAGCCGGTGGAAGCTCTCCAACTGGGTGAGTCTGTGGGTGCCCAGGACAGGGGCACCTGCCTGCCTTGGTCCCCCTCTGGGTCTTTTCTGGGGAGGGGGCAAGGGCAGATCTTTGGAGGGGGCTTCTCTTGGTGGCTGATCTCTGCTCCCAAATGCCAGGACTGGGAAGGAGGCGGGGAGGGGGTGCCAGGGCTCTGGGGGGCGGCTGAGGGGGGGGGGCTTGGTTTGACTCAGCTTCTGAGTGGAGGGGGCCCCTGGCTGGACCCCTTTGGCTTCCTAGAGTGAAGGAAGCTGGGCTCTGGGCCTGAGGCTGGAGCAGCCCTTTGCTCCTGGAGGGGTCCTGGGGGGGGGTCCCTGGGGCGTGCGCATGCGTGTGGGTGCCTGCCCTCAACCCCTCTTGTGGGTGCCTTCCGCCTGCTTGCTTCCCTTATGGGGTGTGGCTCTCTTGCGAAGGTCAGAAATGCCCAGGGAGGCTCACCTGGTGTGGGTGGTGTTGGGGAGATTGCTGGGTGCCCAGCTGGGGGTCTGAGGGGTTGGAGGGCCTTTTGTGGCATCCCCATGGCCCCCATGACCTTTGGCTACTGGTCTCCTCCCAGGAAGCCTCAGGGAGAATGGTCAGTCCCTGGGCAAAGTGGGGGTGCTGGTCCAGACCATGCCAGGGGCCACTGGGAAGTGTGTTTGTGTGCATTGGGGGGGGGGCACAGGCTATTTGGATCCCTGGCAGCTTCCCTCATGTGGCTCTTGGTGGTGTGTGCGAATGCAGGGCACTGTTTCTCATGTCCGTCTTTTGGGGGGGGGGCAGTGGAGTGGCTCTGGGCTGTCTGTTGCTTTCCCCCTGGGGTCTCTTCTGTTCTGCCGTGTTTTGGGGGCTTCCCCAACTGGGAGGCCTGTTCCTTTGGGAGCTCTTGGCTTTGGAGAACCTCTGGGGAGACATTCCTCTGAAAGAGGTGTGTTTGCTGTGTGTGAAGATGGGGAGCTCCATGGGGAGCTCTGTGGGGAGAAGCCTGGCTCTGGGAGGCCTTGCAGGACCAGGACCCCCATCTGGATCAAGAGAAGAGCCTCCCTTTGCAGGGGGGGGTCAGGGGTCCCAGTGGGCCCATTTCAGGCCTGGCTGGGTAGAGGGACAGCTGGCTCTTAGGACCTCTCTGGACCCTAAGAACCTGCCCCCCAGCTGTGATCCTCCTTGCCCCCCCTCCCCAGCTGTAGGGCTATCTGCTTGACTCTCTCCAGCCCCCACAAGAGAAGGCTGGCTTCTTGAAAGGGTGGCTACTGGCCCCAAAGGCGCAGAAGAGAGGTCTGGGGCCAGCCGTCCTTCCTGTCACCTGAAGGTAGCCTCATACCCACCTGCTCATGACAGGTGCCGAGGTTGCCCTCTGGGCTTGGTTAGTAGCCATTGGCTGCTTCCCAACCCCACACAGTGGGACTTTACCCAGCATTTTGTGGCATGAGGTTCCCTGGCCAAACTTTTTGGCCTTTTCTTTCTGGGCCATTCTCCCCCCCCCCCCCCCCGTTCTGGGGAAACTCATGCCCTCCTCCTTCCTTGCCCTTTTCCTGAGCTAAGACCCCCGCCTTTCCTCTGGGGCCACTTCGGCCCCTTTCTCAGCTCCCCACTCTCCTTCCCTAAAGGGTCGGGGACCTGGAGGGCTTGGGCATTTGGTGGTCAGTTGCCCCCCCAGGAGCTGCCCTCTGGACCAGGGTTCCCCCTGAGTGGTCTAGCAGAGCTCCCTTTCTTTGGCAAAGTGGGGATAATGTGGGGCAGAGTCCTTCAGGAGACAGTTACACCTCCGACCCTACTTGGTTTGAGAGATCCCTCTGGAGCACTTTGCTCCTTGTCTATATTTGTATTTGCTGCCACTTCTGCTTTCAAGTTGTTGTGACCGAAGGTGACCCTGTCACAGGGTTTTCCTTGACCCGTTCCTTCCTTCAGAGGAAGTTTGACCCCGACTTCTGAGGTTGCGGAGTGGGACTTGCCCCCTCCCGGATCACGGGGTGGTTTTGGCCAGGGCTGAGCAAAGGGGATTTTTATTTACCCCCTCTCTCCAGCTCTCTGTTTGAGAATAAGCAGCTTCCTTGCCGCTCCTGGTTGCTCCCGAACTCCAGAAGGCTTATGGAAAGGCCCCAGCTGAATCCAGGCCTTTCTGGGTGGGGTGCCCATTCCCTGGCTCCCCTCTTGAGGAGATCTGCCGCTGTTCTCCGCTCGTAGTTCTTCACTGGACCCTGGAAAGACCCCTCCTCCGGGGGTCTTTGGTGACAGAGGCGCTTGCCAGATGGATGCCCCATGTCCTCCCTCTTCCCTTGGCTGCTGGTGGGGGGTGTTGAGAGGGCCGTGGGGCAGGACTTTCTCCCTTGGAGAAGGCAGCTTGGACCCTCTTCCCATAGGTCTGATGGAGCGGTGCTGGAGTGGGGCTTTCCCAGTGCTTTGACTCGAACAGGCAATTAAGTCCCTTGGCCAGGAATTACCTGCTTCTTCCTGCAACCTCTCAAAACTCAGCCATGCATCAGTGGCTGAATTGCAGGGTCTTTGGCGGCACAGAGGATGCTCTCAGGGTGGGACTGTGTGTGTGTGTGTGTGTGTGTGTGTGTGTGTGTTGTGCACTTGTCTGGAAAGAGCTGCAATTTCACGAGCGAGTTCTTTTGGGGGCCTCCGAGGGATGCCACCTCGGCTCCGTGATTTGTTTGTTTTTGGGTCTGGAGCTGCTGCCGGTTCTGGTCCGGAGGGCACCCAATGAGGCAGGATTTGTTCTAGTCCGCGGCTGCTGGCAGGCACTCCCCAGCTGTCCAGGGCCAGAAGCTTTGCAAAGACAAGGCTGCCTCTGGAAGTGATGCTGGGGGTCTGGGATGGGATGCTGTTGATCCCTATGGAAGTAGGGAGGAGGAGGTCTCATGCTTGGAAAGGGAAGCCCCCCTCCAGATCGTGCAGATCCCAAGAAGGCCCTGAAACTGGCAGTGGCTCTTGATCTCCCTCTTGGCCACTGAGCTTCGTGCCTTTGGTGGCTGGACCCCCAGTACCCCAGGAATGCCCAAATGGAGAGAGCCCAGCACTCCCACATCCAGAGCCCCCTCCTACCCCTCCTTGGCTGACTGTGTGGGTGGCCACTGACCCTCCCCCCCCAGTAAACCCAGCCGGGATCAGGCCGTTCCATCCTCTCATGGAGCCAGAGATACCAGATGGAGTCTCTTGGGATACGGACACTCTTGAGGGAAAAAGGAACCCCAGTCTCCAGTTCTCATGAGGGGCCTTAAATCAGTTGCAGCCACTTTTGAAAGATGGTCTGGTCTTACGTTCAGCAGTCAGTGAGTCTTTGGCTGATTCAGCTGTTCAAGGCCCTCCGGAAAGGGGCCGTGTTGCACAGGCCTCCAGTCCCCCTCCAGTTTATTGCCTCTTAAGGGTTTCTCTGCTCAATGGATGGGTAGACCTTCTTGGGCATCCAGTTGGAGGCTGGGTTTCCTGTGTAACAAATGCAAAAGGAGAGTGGTGGAGTCTCCTTCTTTGGAAGCTGTTTTTAAAGAGAGGCTGGGTGGGCATCTGTCACAGGAGGGTCTTGGATGGCATCTTCCTGAATGGAAGAAGGCCGTTGGACTGCCTAGCCCCCGGGGGTCCCTTCCAACTCTAAGATTCTGTGAATGTGAAGGAAGCTGTGGCCTTGTGCATTAAGGAAAGACAAATCTGCATCTAGGGAGTAGGGCTAATTCTGGGGCTACCAACCCGAGAGGAAGGCGGCCTTGCCAACTTTTTCTATGGCTCTGTGTGTCCGTGCGTGCATGTGTGCATGCCCATGTGCCAGTGCTCTCCAGCAACCTTTGGGGACACCGGGGAAAGAGCGGAAGGGCTGGGCGTGAGGAAGAGGTTAGGGCTGCCTTCCTCCCAATGGCCAGAGCGGCAGATCCGGAGCCCAGGGGGCAAAAATCCAGCCCCACGCAGCTGCAAAGCAAGAGCCGGCAAGTAGCTTCCGCTGGGGATGGTGTGCCACATGGTGGCACTTGCTTGTCATGGCAAAGCCAGGGTTGGCATAAGTGGGGCCAGGGCTCCTGAGGACCCTAAGGGACCCTCACCTCCTGCATGAAGGCTGTGCATTAGAGGGGTGGGGATCCTTACTGGGGGGCTCCGAGGAGGTCCGTGAGAGATGTGGGTGGTGAGGGCTGGCGGGATTCTCTCTCTGCCCATGACAATTGGGGCTCCTTCCCAAGGCCAGCATGTGTATGTGTGTGTGTGTGGGTCCATCTTGACCTGGCTTCCTTCCGGTGGTCAGCCGCAGTGATACTTGCTGACTGTGAGACATTCGTACCCAACAGCCAGCCTTCAAAATTGTTTCTCAAGAATGATGCTGGATTCTCTTTCACCTTTACTTCAGGGCTTTTTGTACTCTACTCGGTGCCGTTATAAATGCAGCCACAGCCTCAATAGCGATGGTGGTGGTGGTAGTGGGGTTAATGGGACCTGGGTGGGGTGGGGGCTAAAAAGACATTGGGGGGTTTCTAGGTTGCAGAGGTAGAGGTGATGGCATGAATTATGCGCAAGGCTTGCTGTGAAGGTCCATCATGGTGCCACTGCCGTGGCTTGGCTGGTTTACACCCCCATCCTTTTGGCGAGACCCTCTTGTTCTGCTGCCCCCCCTCCATGGAGAGAGTGGGGTAGCATCCTAGAATCGTAGAGATAGGAAAGACCCCCCCCCCAAAAAAAAACCCCTCACTTGTGCCTTGCAGGAAGAGACAATCCAAGCCCTCCCTGTCACAGATGGCCATCCAGGATCTGTTTAAAAACAGCATCCCAAGAAAGAGACTCCACCACCCTCCACTGAGGCAGCATTTTATTCCGCTGCCAAACAGCTCTTACCGTCAGGAACCTCTTCCTAATATTTTGGTGGAGTCTCTTTCCCTGTAGTTTGCAACCATTGCTCTGGGTCCTGCTCTATGGAGCAGCAGAAAACAAGCTTGGTCCATCCTGAACATGACCCCCTTCAATTATAGGGAGTGCCACTGGAGCCCTTGGGGTGGGCATATCAGAGTGCCCCTTGGTCCTGTCTGTGGAAATGGATTGGGGCGCCAGGTATGGGAGTGTGTGGCATGTGCCGACAGGGATCTCTAGGAGCAACGATGGCAGCGGCCGAATTCTCCTCTGCAGAGAGGAACGGTGTGTGCAGCTGCGGTGGAAATGAGCAACGCTGTGATTATTTACTCAAGTAATGCAAGAACAAAGTATTTCACAGGCTGGAAATTGAGCTTCTTGGCTGGAATGCTACAGAGCCAGTGTGGCTTGAGCATTGGACTACAACTCTGGAGACCAGGGTTCGGTTCCCAGCTCGGCCACGAAACCTACTGGGAGATCTTGAGCAAGTCACATGCTCCTGGCCTTAGAGGAAACCAAAGGCAAATCCCTCTGGACAAATCTTGCCCAGAAAATCCCATGGTAGGGTCGCCTTAAGTTGGAAATGCTTTGAAGGCACACAACTCACACAGGCTGGAATGCAGCACAAGCACAAATCCGGCCTTTTTTGGGGTGGGTGGGTGGGTGGGGTCACTCTGTGTTGCACCTGTGTCATTTGGATGGCATGGCAGCCTGCAACTCCTCTGCCAGCAAGGATTCCACCTTCTGAAACCCATTGGGGCGGCTTCCTCTGTCCTTTGCTGGTGGTCTTTTGATGGGTGAGGGTTGGGGTCTTGGAGAAGGGCCTGGGGACCCTGATCTGTGTGGGCAGGACCAGCCTAGGCCTGGGGTGCAGTGGTTGTGGTCACCCATTAAGAGTGGGCTCCTTGCCATGGGGAGACTGGTTTGGGGTGGCCTTTCAGTGCCAAGGCTTATGCCCACTTTGGCAAGAACAGCTAAGAAGCCCCCTCTGAAGGAGAGACCACCACCCTCCTTCTGAGGCAGTCTGGGACAAAACTATTCCCGCCACTAAGTTTATTCTTAATCTTTTTTCTGGTCGCCTGTGGTTCTTGTCTCCAGAGAGGCCAAGGAGAACCTTCCTCCAGATGGCTGTATCATGGCACCCCTCTTCCACCCTCTTCAGGCTAAGCAGGCACAGCTCCCTAGCCAAAATCTTTGGAGGACCTGGAGGTCTCCAGACCTTTGATCATCTTGGTTGCTTCTTCTGGATTGGCTCCAGCTTGTTAATGCCTTTCTAGCAAATAGTGGTGCCCAGAACAGGATACAGGACTTCAGGTGCAGTCTGGCCAGAGCAGAATACACAAATACGTCCCTTGATCTGGACAACGGGATTCTGTTGTTGGAGCCCAGAATTGCATTGGCTTTTTTGGCCTTTGCATCACACTACGTTTTGCTTGTGTTCTATCAAAATCACCACAGGGCCAAGAGGAGGGAGAGAAGGAGGAGCGCTGTTCACTGATCAGCTTTGCAAGGTGGGCCAGTGGAAGGTGGCCCCAGAACTACTGTGATGCAAGAAGTGGTTTAGGACAGGATGGGGCCCCTTTGCAGGCAGCCAACTCTCTCCCATTTGCACTCAGAGGTTGGATCATAGCCATCTGCAGTTTGTACATATTTGCATGTGTGTGCGCACTTCCTACATTGGCAGAAGGGACTGGAGTGGATGACCTCTGAGGCCCTCTCTTTAGGCTTTTGTGGGAACTATGAGCATGGCTGCCCCAGAGGAGGGATGGGGGTCTCTGGACAGCACTGGGGATGGGGGGATAGGCCAGGGTAGGGGTCTTTCGGTGCTCAGGCTACCCAAGCGCTCTCTCTCTCTCTCTCTCTCTCTCTCTCTCTCTCTCTCCCCTTTGGGAAGGCACTGGGAGGGCTGTTTGAGAAAGGTTGGGGGTGCTGGGGGTGCTAATCTTGTGGGGAGGATGGCGGAGCTGCCATCTCCCCTTCCCCAGTGCTTGTGTAGTGCGCACCATCCACAGGTGTTGGCAGAGCCCCCCAACTCCGTTTTGGGGCACCAGCGGTGCCCATTTGGCTGGTGGTTGATCACTTCAGAGCACTCTTCTCCACATCAACATCAAACAGGCTAAAAAGGGACAAGGGAGGCGAGATGCCTGGCAGGAGGTGGCAGCGCAGCCGAGGCTGATGCCTTGGGAACAAAGACAGAGAGAGGCAGGCGCCGAGCCGCCGAGCGAACAAGCCAGCCAAGAAGGGCCTGCGGAGTGGCATCACAAAGAGGCAGAACAGCGAGGCTGGAGGAGGAGGGGAGCACCGGCCGGAGCCCTTCCCAGAAGGAAGACCCCATCCTTGGACCCCCATAGTGCATGCATTATGCACCTGCCATGCTTCCCCACAAGGGAGCCCCCTCCGACCTCCTGGGTCTGCAGGATCAGACCCACAGGATGAAGCCCACGGTTCCTGGGGGAGAATGGATGGGGTTTCCCCCCTCTTTTCTCCTTCAGGATTGTTCCTTGCAGGGGCAGCATAGTTGGACTCACCGGACAGGAGGAAGCGGGAAAGGGTTGTAAGGCTGGATACTGGGGTGGGGGATGGACACACTTGCTGTTCCTCCTGAACTGGGGCTTGGGGTGGGAGGGAAAGAGGGGAGCCGGGGGGCCCATGCCCTCCCACCTGCCCTCCCTGGGGCTCTGGGGCTGCTGGCCAGTGGGGCTTGGCCTGAACCGCCGGAGCCTGCCCTCCTCCCTCCGCTTGCTCTCTCTTTCCGGATGGATGGCTGCCTAGGGGCTCCCAGGGGAGCTGGCTAATTACTGGAGACGAGGTGAGGGAGCCATGCCTTCCCTGCCTGGGGCCGACTGGGAAAATCTGGTCAGGTGAAGCCTCTGGCTTAAGCCCCCCCCCCCCCATGCCACCTCCTCTTCTCTGGGGCACCTGGGGTCCCCTGGCTTTGCAGGAGGGCTCTGGGTGTGCACTTGTGTGAATGTGCATGTGTTCCTGCTTCCTTTCCCCCCTTCAAGTGTGCAATGGGGCCCCCTGTGCTTCTGAGCATCTTTGGTGGGGTGAGGTCTCTGTGCCCCTGAGGCTGTCAGTGGGGCAGGAGGGGCTTCTCCCCCGCTTCCCCCTCCCCCTTGTCTATTTCTTCCCCTTGGGGGGGGGGTCAATGTACCTCCAAGCCCCATTTATGGGACGACCTTCTCCCAGGCCAAAGATGCCCACTGATTCTGCTGCCGGAGCAGAGGTCATGCTGAGAGGGACAGTGGCACTGGGGGCCAGGCAGAAGGGCCCCTCTGGCGGGAAGGAATGTCCTGGCACAGCAGAGATGGACGTGGAGGGTGACCTTTACGGTTCCCATGGGTCCTCTTCCATCAGCCGCTTCCTTAAGGGAGCGGGGCTTAGTGGAGTTTTGAGGCCCTGACTGATGGCCTCCCCTTGAAGCAAGGCTAATGGAGTGAAGGGGTTCCCCCTCCAGCCCCACTGGGCCCCGATGCCCCCCAGGTGGGGTCTGCAGAGGGGGGAGTTAGGGGGCACCTGGGGAGGGGCTGCTCTCCTCGGCTTTGCCCGCTTGGCTGCTCCTGGCAGCAGTAATGAGGGCTCTGACGCTCCCCTCCCTTGCCTCTTCCTCCCAGCTGGATTTATTGGCTGTGAAAGGATATAAAAATTTGATTCTCCTAGACAGACGCTAAAAGCCTCTTCCTTGCATCTCCAGTGAGCAGGACGTCCCTGACTGGCGGGAAGGAGGGGGGGCAGGTTGGCCGGCCGGGGGCGAGGGAGAGGGAGGATGATGGGGAGGATGATGGGATCCCCACCCCAATTCAGCACCTGCCTGGCCCTGGCAAAATGGCGGCCCCTGGGGACTTGGCTTTGGGTCCCACCTCCTCAGAACTGACCAGCTCCGTCCGGCCAGTGCAGAATGGCCTGGGGAGAGGGAGACCCCCATCATGGGGGCCGAGGGCTGGCCTGGTCAGTTGTGGGCCCCCCTCTTCCCTCTTTGGCACCCAAGAGCCCCTGGAGAAGTGAGGTGTGTTTGGACTGAGCCCCCAGGCAGCCCAGTGGGTGCTCTGCTGGCCATTGCACCTTCATGGTTTTAAATAATTGAACCTGTTTTTAGTTCTTTAGTGTATTTCCAGCCTTTTAAAATAATGCTTGTTGTTCATTTCAAATTGGTCAGACTGGTTTTATCATGGGCCACCTTGCAGTCTTTAAGTAGGGAGCAGGGTAAAAGTATTTTTAAAAGCGAATGGATGACTATTGCTGCCTGCCCACCGCGACCCCTCTCTCCAGGGCAATGTCCAGGGCCTTCCTTGCCAGCATTTTTGGGGAGAGCAGCAGTGTGTTGGGGTCCTTGGGGTGTCGTTGTTGTCGGCCCCCTTCCCCATGATCTCTGTCCCATCTTTGTGGGTGTGGATCAGGGCTTCTGGCCCGCCAGGGGCATTTGGCCAGACCCGACCGGCCTCCGCCCGGCTCCCCTGGCACCTAGGAGGATCAAACGGCAGTTAAAAGATGTTTTAACAAGTAAATAAAAAGCAAGCAGGCCAAGCGGAGGGGAAAGACTCCCTCCTTTGCGGGGGCTTCTGAGAAATTAAACTAATTGATTTAAATGATTTATATCCCACCTTCCATCCCCCCCAGGGACCCTCGGCTGTCGGGGAAAGGCAGAATCCAGCAGCCGGCGGAAAGGACAGGGGTCCGGGAGCCCCCCAGGAGGGTGCGCCGTAGCAGGCGCTGCTGGGGGAGGCGCAGGTGAGGGCAGCCCCCTCCTCTGCCCAGAGTGGGGCGCCTGACCCCCAAGAGGCACTCTCCCCCCATCTCCCTTTCTCTCCCACTTTGCTGCCTTTTGCAATCTCTCTTTTTTGCAGGAAGCCTTGTGATTTTTCTGCCGCTTCAATTATTTTGGATTATTTTTAGATGACTAGTTGAGTCTGGCTGCCTTGTCTTTTTATTTGAACTGGAAACACTGATATTATCGACTGGGGTTTTTATCCTGTATGGACATTACTTGCTTCGGCGCTTGGTGTGCGGAGGGGGGCACAAGGGGGGCTCACTTTTGCCTGAATGAAACATGATTTAAATTGGAGCCTCTCAGTTGGTCTCTGATGGTCGCAGCCTCTGACCTTCTGCTGCCCCTTTCTGATCCATTTGGCTGGGGCTGAGTATGGCCTTGGTGGGGGCCGGAGGGCCAAGAGGAGTGCCTGCAAGCTTTGGGCAAAGGGCACCAGGGTGGCACTTGTGGCCCCTCCGAGGCAGACGCTGGTGAGCCAGCCTCTGGTTTCGCTTGGTGGGTGGGTGCCAGGTGCAGAGCCTGAAGATGGGCACAGCCCACCCCATTTCCACAGGTGGGTGTCCTCTGCATCCTCCCATTTTCAGAGGCACACTGCCTTTGCACAAGGAGGCTCCATTCTGCCCCTCCACACAGGGCTGGATGGAATGCTCATCTTGCATCGATCCAGAGACAAGGCTGATGGGATTGCCAGCATGGCTCCTTCTCCCTTTAATCAAGCCTGCAGATTGCTGCTCCATGTTAAGCCCTTTCAGGTCACAAAAGGGTGCATGAGCATGGCATGTGTGTCAGTGAGTCCACTGGGAAGGTATGTGCTCAGCCCCCACAACAGTTGTGCTCTATCACAGCAGTTAATTCTGTTTTAATGCCCACTTTTGTATGCTTCTAGTTGTATTTGTTTAAATTGTAAGCCACTTTGAGTCCCAGTTTTGGGGAAAAGCATGATATCATTAATAATAATAATAATAATGTCAATGTGAAGTCAGTAGCTTTCATGGCCGGCATCCATAGCTTTTTGTGGGTTTTTCGGTCTATGTGGACGTGTTCTAGAGTAGTTGTTCCTGACGTTTTGCCAGCAGCTGCAGATGGCATCTTCAGAGAATGCTGGCATGGAAGAGAGTTTGCATTTGCATTTGCTGGGTCTTGATTTTGGTGTTTTCAGGACTGGAAGCCAAACTTTGTTTCCTTTGAGGGTTTCTTCTTCCCTGTTGAGGGTGTCCAGGTGTTTGTGGATTTCAATGGCTTCCCTTGCCTTCTGACCTGATAGTTGTTGGCATGGTCCAGGTTCCAATGACAAGAAAGGAGATTCTAGCTAAATATTAGGCAAACAGATTTCCTAGTGGTTTGATTGTGGAACAGATTTCCTTGGCGGGTGGTCAACAAAGCCCCTTCTTTTGCATGTTTTCCGGCAGAGATTGGGTCGTCATCATGATGTTAGTGGTCTGAGCATCGGATGACAACTCCGGAGAGCAGGGTTCGAATCCTCGTTTGGCCACGGAAACCCCCTGGATGAGTTACACACTCTCAGTGCCAGGAAACCCCGCTAAGGTTCACCTTAGGGAAGCCGTAGGTTGGAAAGGAGTGGAAGGCACACAAGACGACCGCTATTGGACCAGCACCAGGGGCTTGGACCGGATGACCTCTGAGGTCTCTTCCAGCTCCATGGGACTAGAGCCACTTGCTTGAGAAAAGAGAGGGGTGTTGGGGGCTTTGCAGCCGGGAGAAAGAGCAGCAGAGAAAGGCGAGAGGTGCAGGAAGAACAGCTGTTCCTCCTCTTCTCGTAATACTGGGGTGGAGTGCGAATCCTTCACTGAAGATGTGGCGGGAGGCTTTTTTTAGAGGGAATTGGGGCATTCGTGGGGCTTTGTGTCCTGATGTGGGTGTGTGAGGGGTGTGCAAATCCACCAGCCTTGACCTTACTAAGTTTCCCTTTTTCTCGCTCTTCATCCTGTGTCAGGACTTTCCCCTCTTCACTTGGAAATTTGACCACATTGTAAAATACCTACATCCAGGTAGTTCCACAGGTCTTCTGTCGGACACATGTGGTGTCTGTGGATTAAAATGCAGTTGTGGGCATTGTTTAATCATATGTGTCTGTGGCAAACATACCCGTGGCTTTGTATGCAGTTTTGCCCCTTGGAACCTGTCTCAAGTCTGAAATGGGCAGATTTTGGAGGCAGGAGGTGTTCCTTCCTGCTGGCATTTCTGTATTGAAACCCACCCCCATCCTTTCCTTGGAGGCAGGATTCGGCCCTTCAATGCCATTTGCAGAGAATGTGCATGGAAGGATGCAGTTGCCCTCCTCTCCTGCTCTTCTCAAGGGCTTAATGCCCAGAATGGCTGGTTGCCTGCTGGGGAGACAGGTTGCCTGAGTTAGGTGCCAGGTACAGATCCCAGGAGCTTCTGGGGCTCTGTTCTTGGGGCCCTGCAAAATTCAGGGGTCCCTTGCTGAGCTGGAGGGGCTTTCCGCACCTGGGTCAGGGGGGCTCTTGGCTTGAGGACCCCTTTTGCAGACATAGATCCGCTCGGCTGGTTTGCCCCCTTAGCATTTGGAAGAGGTTGGTTTTTTCTTTGGTGGGCCCAGCATAGGAAGAACTGGGTTTGCTGGGAAATCCCCAGGGCCAAATTGCATGGGGCAGAAGAGATTCATGGATAGGTGTCCCTGCGTTGTGTTTCTTAACTTCCAGAACATCTGGCTGTGTGTGTGTTTTTTTTTCTCCCTGCACTTTTCTCCATTAAACGCTTCCCTTTCACTAGAAGCAGCAGCAGCGGAAGCATATGGGGTTTCTCTGCTGCTGGTGAGTAAAAGACCTGTCTGTCATATTAGCAGTTCTGAGGAGTGGGAGGGAGGCTTTCATCTCTTTCTTTCGTTGTCTGTGAAGAAGGTATTTCCTTAGCACCCTTCACCCAGAGGAAACAAATGGGGCCAAGCCTCCTGCTGCACCGGCGGGCATCCCTTGGCACTTTGGAGAGAAACAGTTCAGGTGGGGAAGGGGCCCTGGGAAGACTCTTCTCCCCAGCCCCCCTTGAGTCACTCCAATGTGCTGCCCTTCAGACAGACAGCGTTGGGGGCAGAGGAGGTTGGGGGGCGCTTGCCCAGGGCTGCCAGCTCCGGCAGAGGCGTCCTTGCAGAGGGATGTCGGTTGGGCATCCTGGCTGGACCACTTGTGGAGGGGCACCCTGAGACTTGTGGATCATTGGCTGGAGCCTCCAGAAGTTGGCTCTTGTTGAGGGTGGGACTTGGGGAAAGGAAAAGAGGGCATCTGCCTCTTGGGATGACCGCAGCCTGAGGTTCAACCCCCTTCACTCCATTGAGACTCTTCCCATGTACTCTGGCAGTTGGTTTGAGTGGGGGGGGGGAGTGGGCATTTCATTGTTTGGGCATTTGCGTTGGTCCTTTCATTGGCTGTGGGGGCACTTTTTGGCCTCGGACCCTCTGAAGAGCCCTCCCAGGCTGGACTAAGCCATGTCCCCTTGGGGAGAGGGGCTCTCAGCTGTGAAAGGAGCTTTGCAACCCCACACAAGGTGGCATTTCTTGGGTGGCACCTGGGGGCTCACGTCCTTTGCCTGGTGCTGGTTGGTGCCTTCTACTGGGGGCCTCCTTTTGGGTCCAGGCCAGGCCATGTCCCTTCCTTGTAAAGGAGCCTGCCTTCCACAGCCCCCCATTATTGTTCATATGGGAGGAGGCAGCTGCTGCTGCTCCTAGACCCATCTCCCTGGGACTGACCATGGGCCTTGCTGGGCCAGGGACCTCCAGAGGGCCAAAGGACATGGCCGGCTGGGTTGCCCACTGGCCCAACTGCCAGGTTGGACAGACACTCCACAGTGCCTTCCTGGCCAAGTCAGCTGCCAGGCTGAGAGTCTACAGGACCCCCTTCTGCTTGGCAGCCGACCCAGAAAGTGTAGAAGCCCCCTGCCGGGTGAGGTGGGTGCCTCTGCTTCTCTGCCAATCACTGTCCCTCCTGGCTCACTGGCCCAAGGGCAGGGTCCAGGCAGACCCCCCGCCCCCCGCTGTGGCCCCTGTGGCCCTGGCCCTTGCCTCCCCAGTGCCCCCAGGATCCAAAGGCAGCAGGAGACTCCAGCCGGAGGAGGTGGAGGACTGGCGGCTGCTGAGAAACGGCCGTCTGTCAGGAAGGTGGAAGGATGGAGGTAATTAGCCCCCTTAATGCCGATTGCAGGCTAATCTTTCACACTTAAGAAAATTGTTCCAATGATTTTCTTATTTCCAGGGGAACTCATTAAATAAGAATTAGAAACCAGATAGGATGGTAGATAAGAAAATTAGTTCTGCCCCTACTTCCTGCCAAAATGCACAATTTGGCTCCTGGCGGAGCATTGCCTTCTGGGGGGTGGGGATGGAGGGGGGTGGGAAGGGGGTCAAGGGTCCAGCCGCTGCCTCCAGATGACCCCCACAGCCCACGGAGAGCCCCTTCTCACCCCGATGCTGCCGAGGGAGCTCTGTCCTGCCCCCAGATTCTGCCATTGCTCCTTGCAGAATGAACTCTGGAGCCAATGAAAGGACCAACTCAAATGCCCATGAATCGCATGCGATTGGGTTGCGATCTTGGTTCGGCTGCTGGGATGGTTTGTCTGAGATGGACACCTGCACATGGCACCCCCCCCCCCCCGATAGGGACATGAGAGGTGCGAGTGCATCGTCGTGTGGTTTGGTCTTTGGTCATTCTGGCCAGGTTTGAGCCTGGAAGCCTCTGGGCTTGTGATGGTGGACCATCACCCACCCCCTGCCATCCTGAGGTAACAGGGGAACCCAGGTCACCCGAGGATAGATTGGGGGGGGGGGAGCAAAAGAATGCAAGGAATTGGCTAGCGGAAGATGTACTTGCCTTGCCAAAGCAGGTGCGCAAGGGGGCTAGACTGAAGGGGCGCTGTTGCTCCTTTCGTGGCTTGCACCCCATGGGCCTTCAAGTGGGGCAACTGCTTGGCCCTGGGGACATGAGAGGCTGGCCCCTGGGGCCTTGTCCACCTCCTGGCCCCTTGGGTGCCCTTGCTTTTCTGGCCAGACAGCATTGAGGTTTCCCCCAGGGAGATCTGGCCTGCAGTAGCCACAGAAGCGCCAGCCGGCCACAAGAATGGTCCATGTTGGTTTCGGGTCGATATGCGGGTGGCCAGACTGCCTCCCTCTCCCCAGGTCAAGAGCACTTTGGGGCCAAAAGGTGTGAACTAGGAAGCCCTCTGCCACAATTGCTTAGAACACATCAGCCGCATGATGAACATCATGGCCAACAAAGATTCCTCTGGTTGGAAACTCAGTGTTCTAAGCTTTGCATTAAACAGAAAAAGCACACTTTCCCCAGCTCTGATTCTAACACCTTTGCAAACCCTGCTATTGAAAATGTGGGAGTTGCGTTCCAACCAGAGAAACATTTCCAAGCAACAAGAACATTTTCCAGACTCTGCTTTTAATGGAGGGCTCTGATTAACCCAAGCCTCTCGCTGCTCATATTTCCCTTCTCCTCCCCGTCAGGTTTGGAGTCCTCCAGTGCCCCCCAAATAATAATAATAACTGTCCGAAGCATTGCACTGCTTTCCCCAGGTGAAGATGATGGAGGAGGAGGTGGGCCAAAAAGGCCATAGGAGGCTAACGGAGCAGCCCTGTCTCTGCATGACAGTTCAAAAGGGAGGCTGGGTTTGTTGGGATGTACAGATAGAACGAACCCAAGTCACAGGTTCCAGTTTTTCTTAGGGCAGAGAGAGCAAGAATTGGAGAGAAAGACAGAGATGGGAGGAGGAGGAAGGAGAAGAGTATAACCAAGAGAAGTAGGAGTAGCATCATGGCTCCTAAAAGCCACCCAATCCAACCTCCTTCTGCCATGCAGGAAGACCCAGACTAAGCCCTCTCTGTGGCAGATGGACATCCAGCCTCTGCTTGAAAACAGCCTCCAAAGAAGAAGACTCTGTTACACCTGGAGGCAGCAGCCTTTCCACTGTTCAGCAGCTCTTCCCATCAGGAAGTTCTTCTTAATGTTGAGGTGGAATCTCTTTTCCTGAAGCTTGCATCCATTGCTCCTTGTTTTATTCTCTGGAGCAGCGGAAAACAAGCTTGTTTCATCCTCAATATGACATCCCTTCAAGTATTTAAACAGGGTTATCATCATATCTCCTCTTAACCTCCTGTTCTCCAGGCTAAACACCCCCAGCTCCCTAAGTCTCTCCTCAAAGGGCTTTATGGTTTCCAGACCTTCACCATTCTGGTGGCCCTCCTTTGGACAAGGTCCAGTTTCTCAACATCCATTTTTTAATTGTGATGGCCACAACTGGATACAGTGTTGTTAATGTGGTCCTCCTTTGGACATGCTGAGAGCCAGTGTGACAGCCACATATATCATAGGATTTTATTGGCATAATTTGCACCTACTGGGTTGGCATTTTTCTTGCGCTCAGGTTTCCCTTTCTGCTGGCTCAGTCATGGCCGGCTCAGGTCCCCTTGGTGCAAACTAGGGATCCTTTGTCCCAATCTGCATCGCTTTGCATGTGCGTGCATTGAAATCTCACTTTCCATTTTAATGCCCATTCCCCAGTTAGGAAAGATCATTTAAGAGCCCTTTGCATCAGTTCTTGTTCTCTTTGCACTACATAATTTGGGGTCATTGCAGATCTGGTCTCCTTGCCTCTGACTGCAGATCATGTATGAACAATGGCAGGACAGGACTGACCCCGGAGGGACCTCACTGCGCACTTCGCCTCCATTGTAAGACTGACACAACAGTCCCTGCTTCTGGTTTGGGAAGTCTAGGTGAATGGTGTCTATAATGGGCCACAGCTGGCCAGGTTATGTGCCATGGTTGGAAGAGCAGCACTTTCTTTGTGGAGTTCTCACTTAAGAACTGCTGGGTGGATCCCGTTTGGACCCAAGGATGTGTTTATTTGCAGCAAGGAGATAGGAGCTGCCAAATTCTTCCGGCTTCTCTGTGGTCTCCTTAGCCTCCTCTGGAGCCAGGTACCTTCTTTGTTGCCACCTGCTCCAGCTTCCTCTTCCTCCAGCATTTTAAAGGATTTTAAAGGCTGGCTGTGATGCTGATAGAGAGGTGCTCTCTGCAAAATCATTACGTAAAGAGATCTTGTAGCAGCACCTTGGAGACACACTGAAAGAAAGAAATTGACAGCATGAGCTTTCGTAGACTTCAGTCTACTTCCTCAGATGCATTTAAATGTAACAACAACAACAACAACAAGAAGAAGAAGAAGCAGGGAAATCTTGTAGCACCTTTGAGACTCACTGAAGGAAAGATGTTGGCAGCATGAGCTTTCCTAGGCTAAAGTCTACTTCCTCAGATGCATTTGGTGGAGTGGAAGCCAGGAACAGACCTATATATACCATTGGTATGTGAGGATGTCAATGCAAAGTACAAACCCTCTGTGTATGGAAATGAAGTGGCAGGTCCAGCTTTGCAATGGGACTGGCCTGTGGTGAGGGGGGGGGATGGATGTAGGGCACCCCAATGAGGATGGGGTCAGAGAGCGTTGTTGGATGTGTAGTGAAACCATTGTCTTTGTTCAATCCATTGCTGAGCGAGGGACTCTGCAAAATCCTTTTTGTTTTTGCATTCCTGATTTTCTGCCTTCTTTCTTATTCGTAGTCTCTTCAGTCCACTCCTTTGAGCAAGACTTTCCATTCCTGGAGGAAGCCCTTTTGACGCTTCTCCTTTGCCGTTCGGGGGCCCCTTGGGACTTGGGGGTCCTCCCTCCGGCTGAGCCCTCAATCCGGGTGCTTTCGGCTCAGACCACCCTGGAGGGATCAGGCCCTTTTGACGTTTCCTTTTGACCTATTCCCTCATATGAAGGAAATTTCCTCTCTGGAAAGCAAAATAGGACTCTGATCGATCTCCTGATGTTTTCCCTACTCACAAGTAATTTAAAATTGATAGCATTGTGGCTGCCGTTAGCAATTGGATTGGCCTCTCTCTCCGGGTTTCAGATGGTGCCGGCGCCCACGATGAAGCCAGGGTTGCCTTTCCTTTGCCCCTTGGAGGTTTTGACCAGAGCCCTTGAGGCACTTGTGGAGGCTGCTGAATCTTATGGGGGGGGTACCCCTTCCTCTGCCCCCCATTTGCCCCCCCGCCTTGTAGCTTGGTAGGAATCTGGGGAGGGGGAGCTGTGGGCTGGGTCCGTTTTCCATTTAACCAGGCCATATGGAATGATAAATAATTCATCCCTCTTCCAAACATTGGATTAGAAGAAGCCGATTCCTCCTGCGTTTGTCAAGGGGCAAGAAACCCATTTGATGTTTTTATTTTAATCTGTCCTTCGCGCTCCGAACATGGAGCTGCCTCTCTGCTGGCACTTTGTTCCCTTTCCCCCCATGCCTTCCTCCACTGTGCCATTCCTGCAAGAGCTGCTGCTTCACCCCCCAAAAAATGTCAGCTGGTGGCCTGGGAAGTGGCCTTCCCTTCCGTGGGGCTGGTGAGGGAGGAGGGCAGCCGCTCTGACCCACGGAGGGCAAAGCAAAGGCAGAGCAGTTGGGGGGTCCCGCTCTTGGTGGTGGGTGAGGGGCCACATTGGCCTGCCCCCAAGACCCCAGAGGAAAATGAGGAGAGGGCTGTGCCTGCTGCAAAGCCCACAAGGACGGACCCCACTCTCTCCTGCCATCCCAGAATGCTGCCCCTTGCCCTCCTGGCACCGCTCATGGCCACTGCCTGTTTGGGTGAGAGCACCTCAAGCAAGCCTTTGCCCCCTAGTTTTGGGGGTGGGGGTATGTGTCCATTTGCAGCTGTGCCCATGTGTCCTCTTGGCGAAGTATGCAGGACAGGTGAACATTGGGCTGGGTATCCAGAATGAATTTTGGGCAATGCGTAGCAGCTGCAGGTCCAGCTGATGGTGTAAGTGCAGTTGTGCATGTGGCTGAACATTAAGCTTCACGGAGCGGGGTATGAATGCATGTTCTCTCCATGTCTTGTTGCGTTTGCACAGTTGTCTTGGTGTGCCATCAAGTCATTCCCCACTTATGGCAACCCTAAGACAATCCTATCATGAGGTTTTCTTGGCAAGATTTTGTTCAGAGGGGTTTTGCCTTTATCTTTGTCTGAGGCTGAGAGAGTGTGACTCGCCCAATTTGGGTTTCCATTGCCAAGTAGAGATCCACACCCTGGTCTCCCAGGATCCTAGTCCAACACTTAAACCCAGTTGCACAGTGGGTTGGCATCCGTGTGCATCAGTCAGTCATGGGAGTTTTTGGCCTGAAGAACAGCCCTTCCGTTTGCTCTGGAGGAGTTGGGAGAAGGGCCAGGCTGGATCAGGCCCAGAAGAGCCTCCTGGCCAGAGGTTGACCAGTTGCCCTGGTGGCACAGTGGTTAATGCTGGTCCTGCAGCCACAAGGTTGCGAATTCGATCCCAGAGGGCTCCACGGTCCAGTCAGCCTTCCATCCTTTTGTAGGTCAGTAAAATGAGGACCCAGCTGGCTGGGGCAATTGGCTTACAGTTTGTAAACTGCTTAGCAGTATAGAAATGTACTTGCTCTTGCTCCTGCTCCAGGGGGCTTAAGCCCAGCAGGTGGGCAGGAGGTGGGCAACTCCATCCTCCCTGCCCCTTCTGCCCCCTCCCCCCCAGCATGGCCTCATGTGTGGGGGGATCATGGAATCATCCTGACCAGTAGCCCTTGTCAGCCCAGCCTCCCCACGAAGTTATCTAGTGCCCTTAGAAGCCACACACATGACTGCCTCCCCCTTGGTCTTGTGGCACTGAGTCCCACAGGTGCCCCCTGTGCTCTGCAGAGAAGCTCTCCCTTGGATCTGCCCTGAACCCTCCCTGGGGGCTGGAGTTGGGAGAGAGGGTCAGAGGCCCCCTCCCCACTTTGGTGCCTCCTTTTGGCATGGGGGTCCTGTGCCAGTGTGGGGAGGGGGAGAAGGCTTTGGTGCCCCACTCCTGGGCAGAGCCTTTGTGGGAAGGGGCAGCACAGGAGCCCCGCCAGCCGACCGATGGCTCTTCCTCCTCCTCCTCCTCCTCCTCCTCCTCCTCCTCCTCTTAGTTTGTCTTGGAAGGCCAATTAATGCATTGTATCCTTGTAGCTGAAGCATGAAAATTCCCTATTTGGAGAAGAATTACTGCGGAGCGAGACGGTTCTGGCTGTAAAGGCCCTCTTCCCCCGGGAGGCACCCAGATCTTCTTTGCAATTAGACATTGCTTTGAAACTCGGACCAAAGAAGATTTGAAAAAGAAATGGTTTGAGTTGCAAAGACTTTCCCCAAACCCTCTTTTTCCTCCCCTTGATCCAGAGGAGACCCGGCCCAGAAGCAGCGGACCCCTTTCCAGGGGACCCAAGAAGGAGCGTTTTAGGCTGGCAGTGCCGCAGAGCCTGGGCTGTTGGACTGCAGCTCCCAGCATCCTCTCCTTTGGGTGTTTGCTGGCTGGGAGGCTGCCTGGTGGGGGCTGTGGCGGGGGGGGGGCTCTGAAGGGACCCTTGGAGGCATCTTGCATTGCGGGAGGGGGGCAGCTTCTTCCTCTTCTTCTTTCTCAGCAGAGGCAAGCAAAGCCTGCATGGGGAGGGGCCCCCTCCCACCCAATCTCTTCCCAGAGCGTTTCCAGCCCAGCTGAGAAGAAAAGCTGCGGAGAAGAAGAAGGCTTCCCACCAAGAAAGTAATGCCAAGGAGGAAGCCTGAGGGAGATTGGCTTCAAGGACAGGGAAGGCTACAAGGCTTTGGAACAAACACAAGGAGGGGCTTCCGGCCCCTTTATTACCCAGCAGGGTCCTTCCGCTTGGGCAGGGGGGGGTGTTGGGGGCATCAGGGGTGGGGCACGAGACCCCCACCCTGCCTTTCCAGGAGGGAGCAGGGAGGAAGGAGACTCTTCCTCTGCCCCTCAGCATGAAGCCCTTCCCTCTAGGTTGCCCCCAAAGAATCTCCCCAAAGTGAGCAGAATGGAGGGAGGGACGAAGTGCATCTCTTGCCCTTGTAGTTGCCCTGCCTGGAAAGTGCCCCAGGGCAACAGTGTAGAGCAGAGAGTGGGGGGCAGAAGTGACCCTGGTGGGCTCCTTGATGCCTCTTGTGTGTGTGTCCTTGAGGCCATGTAGTCCTCCTGGGGGCCACAGGGCCCTAGGCATGGCTTGGCCCCAGCTTTTAAAAGGCCAGTCTCTTGTGAGCGCCCTTCTCCTGGCACATCTCCCACCGTCTGGGCTGTGCCCACCCACCTTCTCCTGGGCAGTGTCCTGGGGGGGGGGGTAGAGCCCCTGATGGTCTTGGCTGGAAGGGTGGCAGCCCGGCTCCCATTCCTTTGAGGTGGGCTCCCGGATCCGACTGCCTGCCCTTTCCCTCCATCCTCCAACTGATGCTTTATCTGTCGAGATGCTCCAGCCCACAGCAGCCCCACTGTTGGCCTCTCGGTGGGGACCCCCACCCCATCCCTTGCAAACCATCTGGGTAGCCCTCTTGCCCCCCAAACCTGCCTGGCCCCCCACTCCTTCCTGGGAGATGGACAGGGCAGGGGGCTTGGGGTGGGCATGGGAACACTCAGCTGCACCCTATTCTGAGCTGCGTCCTTCCTCTCTGCCCCATGGCTCCCTATTTCCTCTCCTGCATCCCAGGGGAACAGTGGGTTTTGATCTGTGGGGCCCACTCTTCCCTTCGGGAAGAGGACAAAAATGGGATTCCAGTCCGGTGCGGACGGGAAGGCCAACCAACCTGCCCCCCTCCCCGAATAGAGGCAGGGAGTGGTCACAGGAAGGCGTCCCAATCCCCCCACCCCAGTCTTCTTCCGTGCCCCCCCTCGAACATCGCAGACCCTGGAAACGAATCCTGGCATGCGTGGCCCTCACCCTCCCCCCCCCCCCCGGAATGGAGAGTTAAGTGGAATTGGATCTTGTTTAAGGAGAGGAGACACAGTTACGTGGCACTGTAATTTACTGCGCTGTTGACAATCTGAGAGAGGAATTTGCTGGTGGAATAATCACAGGCTTTTGGGCCCTTCGCGGGGCAAAATTTGTCGGCGGGCGCCGTGCCGCGTGCCGCGTGGAGATGAGATGCCAGGCAGGGGGTCTGGCTGAGGCATTAAGTGGGACCGAGGGCGCTGATCCTGCACTAATGCACTCATGGAGCAGGCAATCTGGGCATGAGCTGTCCCTCCTCCTCCTGCTCCTCCTCGGAGGGTGCGCATCGATGCACCAGGGAGGCTGGCGCTGGCTTGGTGTGCGCCCTCTCTGTGCCAAAGGCAGGCTTTGCTGTGCGTGGTGTGGCCTCCCCACATGCTGTGAGCAGTAGCCCACTGGCCCTTTCCTCCCTGGAGGGGGCAGCTTTCCCTGGGGTGCTGTTTGCAGACGCCTCCAGTGCCTTGGGGGTGCCACCTTCCTCTGGCCCTGCCACCTGGGGGTCCGGGTGGCCCCTCTGTGGGGTGGCTAATGGGAAGGCCCTGGATCCCACCAGCCCCCATGAAGGACGAGGCTGGGGAGGGAGTTTGAGCCAGTGGCATGGCAGTGCGCCCTTCCTTCCTCCCGGCCGTGCCGCTTTGCAATGTGCCGCCAGCGCTGCTGGCTCCCCCGCTGCATTTGTAAAATGAAATAAATATTGACACGGACGGGATGCTATTCAATTTGTCCTGATCACTGGGCTGCGGTGAGTTCTGACAGGGCAGAGTGTAAAACATAAGCTCAGGATGTAATTTCTACTGTCAACATGATGTACAGTACGGCGCTGCCAAACACACTCTGACAAAGCCCAGAAAGAGGGAGGTGGGGGAGAGTGGGGGGGGGGAGGCAGGCAGGCAGGGGGGGGCATGCGAGAGAGAGAGAGAGGGGAGGGCTGAGGAAGGGGCTGCATGGGGTGGGGGTCCCCTCTCACAGCCCCCTCCCCTCTGGGGCCCCCTGGTGTGGTCCTTTGGGGGGTGAGAGCTGGGAGGGGGCTGCTTTGCAACAAGGCAGGAGGAAGCCCCCCCAGCCCTGTCTCTTGACAGATGAGATGGTGTGAAGCACAAAAGGGGGGGGGGGTTCTGCAGGCAGGTTCTGGTTCCCACAGCAACCGTTGCCCAGGCCTTCCACGTGTGGGTGGGGGGTGGGGGGCACGCAGGGGAGGGGGAGGCAGGCTGTGGTTCTTATTGTGTGTGCGCGCGTGAGCATGTGCATGCCTTTGCATGCTTGTGCATGATATATATATATATATATATATATATATATATATATATATATTATATAACTGCAAGGAAGGTCCCTCCCAGGAGGAGATGCTGGTGCACTCTTTGGGTTTTTTTTTTTGGGGGGGGGGGGGAGGAAACAAATGCCCTCCTTCTCCCAAGTAAGAAATGTGGGGGCCAGCATCCCAGGAGTGCTTCCTGTTCTCAGGACGCTGGGCTGGCCTTCCCATGGGGCTCCCGGTCACTTGGGGGGCTCCTGAGAGATGGGTGGGTGGTGGGCAGGAGCACAGCCCCCTCTTCTGAGGAAGAAAGACCCCTCAGCCCCCCTCCCACTCACAGAGCAGACATCCCCCCTCCAAAGACCCAGCTTTGATCATGGAATCCTAGAGCAGGTGCAGACCTCAAGGGCCATCCAGCCCAACCCCTTTCTGCCATGCAGGAATACATGGAACCCTAAAATGCAGGAAGACACCATCCAGGCCCTGCCTGGGACGCGTGGCCATCCAGTCATGGATCTCAAGAGCATGCGGAGGTCCCAGGGCAACTCCTTGGCCCCTGAGGCTGCTGAGCCGATGGGGTCGGAGGTCAAGAAGCCCCCCTCTCTGACCTCAGTTTAGGGCAGTGCTTCTCAAATAGTGGGGCGGGCCCCCCAGGGGGTTGCGAGGCTCCGTAAAGGGGGGCGTGAGGCTCAGGATACAGTGTTATGCAGAGGTGTACTTATAACAATTTTATAGACAAATGATACTATTTACAGTTGCGCGGGGGGCGCGAAATGTTTTCTTCTTCCTAGGGGGGGCATGACAGAAAATAATTGAGAAGCACTGGTTTAGGGGCAGCAGGGGGTCCTGTGAAACTTGGCTCCTTGCAGGGTCCCTTCTGTCCCTTCTTTTTTTGGTGGGGGGGGGAGTCTAGGTTAGCAGCCATCGTAGCCCATTTAGACCAGTTCCTGGAGCCAAAGGTTGCCCACGGCTGCTGGCCATCAAGGCCACCTGCTTCTCCAAGTTTCAGCGGTGCTTTCAGTAGCAGTTGCCAGAGAAGACAAGTGTGCCTCTGAGTTTGTGTGTCTGCGTGTGTTGTGCTCATGTTCTGCTTGTGGACTTCTCTCCAAGGCACCCAGTTGCCCAGATGCCCCTCCAGGCTTGAGAGTAGCCATAAGACTGCCTTTGTATGTGGCTGGGTAGGGGTCAGGGCGTGGGGGGGGGGCAGAGGTGACCAAAGTGCCAGCAGAGCCCCCCCCCCAGCCTTGCATTACACTCCATTTTGCTGCAACACGTGTAATGATTGCCTCCCCCCCCCCCCCATGTGCCAGCTCTGTGTTGGTTTGTGCATTGAAGGGGCTGGTGGGGGGTGCCTATGTGTGTGCATGAAAGGGAGGGAGGCTTCTCCTTGGAGGCGAAATGGGTCTCCTCAGAAGCAAGAGGGAGAGACTCCAAAGAGAGGGGCAGTGCAGGCATTTACTGACTCTTGGGAAGCAATATGTTTATCCAAGGAAAGGAAGGAATGAAGGAAGGAAGAAGGGAAGGAGAGGAGGGAAGACTCCACCACTTTTTTATTTTTAAAGAGCTGGCAGCTCCTGTGGAAAATGGGGAACAAACGCTAAAGGCAAAGCCCTGTCTGCGTCCGTCCATCCGTCCGTCATCCGTCCGTCCGTCCGCCCGCCTGCCTTTCCCACGTCCTGGAATGGAAGGTGGCTCAAAAATAAGCGTTTAAAAAGTGATAGATGCAGGCTCTGCGCTGTGCAACAGTTAGAATTAAGAGCAACCAAAAGCACACTTATCACAAAAGAAAAGCAAAGTTAGACAACCAGCACATTGTGACCGTCCCTTTCTGTCTGACCGGTCAGTCCATGGAGGACCCCAGTCCAGCGTCTCCAGGGAGGGGTCCAGGGATCCTGGGGGAGCCCTGCAGAGCAAATGGGGGTCCCAGGACTCCTTATATGGGGCAGGTGGGGGTGGGGGGGTCTTTGCCCTTCTCTGCCCACTGGGCAGTCCTGCTTCAATTCTTTCTCCAGACAAGAGGTGACCTTTTGCTCTGGGGGGCTTCCCCCAAGGAAGGGGGCCAGGGAAAAGGTGTTTGCTCCTGGGGGGCCCCCTCAAGCCGTGACCCCCATCCCCCCATTGCAGTTCTTTACACCGTGTGTGATGTTGATGTGGGGAGGGGGAGGTTGCCACCTGGAGCATAATAGCATCTTCTTCCATGTGTGTGCGCATGATTTCAAGCCACCAGTCGAAATCCATCCTTGGAAGGAAAAGACCCAAGATCATTTATTTTTATGGTTCTTCGAAATATTTAAATCCTGCCCTATATCATAGGCCCTAAGAGAGGAATAGACAGATAAAACCAATTTGAACTATTTAAAACAATGTGAAACATTTTTTTAAAAAAAAGATTTAAACAGCCAAAAAGAACATTAAAGAGTTTGATGCATGAGAACAAGATCATTCAAAGCCAGTTGAAAGAGTTTTAATGTGTGCCACTTACAACAGAGGATGTGGGCAGATGTGGAACGAACCGAGTTGAGCCCCAGAGACTGTTTCTGCCTGGTGCCAGGACAGGTCTGGGGGGGGGGGATTGCCCACTCCAGGCCACGCGAAAGTCCCCAGCCCAGTCAACTGACCCCTGTCTCATTCCCAGGTGTGCCTTGAAGCTGGACCCCGGTGCCCATGCCAGCTGCCCCGCTGCCCCGCTGCCCCTGTGACCGGGCCGAGGATGGAGGGCCCTGCCAGCAGCTTGTGATGGGACCCACGGACCGGAGGTGTGGCCATGGAACCTCTGCAGGAGTGAAGCTTGTGCAGGTCTTCCTCATGTGCAGCTGCCTTCTGGCTGCCATCACTGCCTGACTCAGCTGTGTGACCTTCGCGCGTGCGGCAGATGAGAACCCCTTTGGTCCCTTGGGACATTGAGTCTATGGAGCGGCAGGGGGCTGTTTATCCCCCCAAAGAGGCCATAGACCCTGAGTGAACCCACTCAGGACAAGGGTGGCCACACAAGTGGGCACCTGTCCTTCCCTGTGGCACCTGGAGTGGGACGTACAACGCAGAAGGCTTCTTCTGGGGGATACTTTCAGCTGGCACCTGTCTCCCTGGTGGGCCTGGGCACAGACTCTGGACAGGGTGCCGGCTGCCCTCATTCTGCCCGGCCCTGGTGCCTGCTCACCTGGCTCCGGAGGACTGGCCCTGTGTTGGAGGCGAGGGGGTGGAAGGCCGGGGGCAGGCGGTTGGCCACCCAGAGCGCCCACTGGCTCCCTGAAGAGGGACATTGCCCCACGGATGCAGGAGTGCCCCTCTGCCCAGGGACAGCCGACACACGGCAGCAGCCTCTGGCAGCGGCCTCCTGAAGGATGCCCGTCGCCCCACTGCTGGCTGCCAGGGCTCTGCGGTGATGGCGTCCCCCGGCTCCCCCCGGACCCCTCTCTTGCTGCTGGTGCTGGTGCTGTTGGGGGTCTCTCTGTGGGCCCCAGGTGTGCCAAGGGCTTGGTCAATGCATCTGGAAGCCGGGGGCCCCGGGCCGGAAGAATTGGAGGACGGTGGGCCCCTGGGCAGCGGGCGCGTGAAGCGCGGCTGGGTCTGGAACCAGTTCTTCGTGGTGGAGGAATACACGGGCACGGAACCACTGTACGTGGGGAAGGTAAAGTCATTGGGGCACGTGGGGGACAGGAGGGCTGGGGGTACTGGGAGCAACAGCTGGGCTCTTCCTCCTCCTTTGCCCTGGGGTTTCCTGGAGGAATGCCCTTGCTGCCCTTCTCTTCAAGGCGTCTTTGTCTACAGACTCTGGAGTGCCTCTGGCCAGTCAGTTTCAGCAGAGGGGGGCTATATAGAGAGGACCACCATGGGGGGAGAGCGGAAGGCTTTGTGGGTCCTTGGAGCACCCTCTCCCCAGGGGTGACCCCCGGGTGCACTTCTCCCCCTTCAGGAATGCGCTCAGGGCTCTTCCTGGCTGGCATCCTGTCTGCCGGAGGGATGGAGAGGCCAGCAGACCTGTTGGGCCGAGGGGCTGAGCTGCAGGGATAGTGGCCCTGCCTGGGCTGGCCTTTGGCTCTGGAGGGCCCACCTGGACCCTCTTCCTCCCCTGCTGCCTTGGGGGGCTTTGTCCTCCTCCCTCCCTGATGCGGTTCCAGTTCATTCACGGCTCCCCTGGGGAGAGAGCCTTGAAGCATCAGGCCATGGCAAACTCCGGAGGTAGCCTAGCAACAGCCTCCTTTCCAAAACCAACCCAGGCGGCACCTAAAACTAACCCACTTTCCTGGCCCCTTGCAAGACCTCAGCCCCAGGAAACGTCCTGAGCTGACCCCCAGGAAAGCCTGCTCCATTACTCTCACTGGAGGGCAGGCGGTCACTGTTTGGCTTCAGAAGGACAGCCGGGTGGGTAGCGGGCACTGTCCTTTGCCATTTGGCGGACAGGTGGGCATCAGCTCTTTACCCCCCCCCCCCATTGTGTCCCCAATTGGCAAGGCTGAGGCCCCTCCATCCTTTGCCCTTCCTGGCGCCCCTCCGTGCCCACGCCATCTGGATGCGCCCATGCCCGGCTGCACCACCAGTGAGGAGGACCAATAACATTTCCATAAAATCTGGGTACTCGAGCTAATCCCTTTTCTGAAGCGTAATTTCCCCGGAGGCCCCTGTCAGTTTGATGGGATTTTGGTGAGGGCTTTCTCCCCCCTTTTTAAATAGAATTATGGGGTCAGCATGAGTTACCAACTTCTGCCTGTGGACAGATCTATTTTAGATAGAGGAGGGGATTAAAGGGGGGAAACAGATTTAATTAAGTTGCTAATATTTAAAGGAAATTGATGAACTTGGGCTTTATGAGTTGGAGCAAATACCGAAAGCGCCTTCATTACTGGCTGCGTTCGTACTTGGTTTTCCTTTTTTCTCTCCATCCCAGAGTCGTTTTTTTATTTGTGTATCTGTGCTTTTTATTTAATCGTTTTAATAAGGAAAATGCACCTCTGCTCACATTTAATTTTGATTTAATTAGTTGGAGGTAATTAATGGCCTCGTAAAATCCTAGATTTCTAGCCCTTTAGGGCAAAGAAACAATTTCCCTCTGTAACAAACGGAGCAGATGAAAGGTTTTTGTCTGTTTTCTAGGCCCTTCTCTGCCTGTTGCAGGCTGTGTGTGTGTGTGTGTGTGTCTCTGTGTGTGTGTGTGTGTGTGTGTGTGTGTGTGTGTGTCTGTGTGTGTGTGTCTGTGTGTGTGTGTGTGTCTGTGTGTGTGTGTGTGTGTCTGTGTCTGTGTGTCTGTGTGTGTGTCTGTGTGTGTGTCTGTGTCTGTGTGTGTGTGTGTGTCTGTGTTGGGGGTAACCCAAGCCATCTTCTTCCTCTTCCACTTTTTGCAGGGGCTGGGAGGGGGGAGTCTTGCTGCTTGTGGAGCCTGGCTTTGGGGCTGGCAAGCTGGCTGCCTGCCTCCCTGCCTGGCTCCCCACCCGGGAAGAGAGGGGTCTCACTTGGGGGGTGTTTGTGGGGAGGGGGCATCTCTCTGCGCTTCAGGGGTTTCCTGAGGCATTGAGGGGGGAGAGGAGGGCAGGGTCTGGCATGGACCCTTCGGCCTTCTAGGGAGGGGGGCTTGGACCTCCCAGAGAATGGGGGGTGGTGGTGGAGGGGGGCACTGTGGGGCTGGATTGAATCATAGAATCGTAGAGTTGGAAGAGACTGCAAGGGCCCTGATCCAGTCCAACCCCATTCTGCCATGCAGGAAATCACAATCAAAGCATCCCCATTGACAGATGGCCATCCAGCCTCTGTTTGAAGACCTCCAAGGAAGGAGACTCCACTACTCTCCGAGGAAGGAGTGAGTTCCACTGTCAAACAGCCCTTACTCTCAGGAAGTTCCTCCTGATGTTGAGCTGGAATCTCTTTTCCTGCAGCTTGCATCCATTGTTCCGGGTCCTAGTCTCTGGAGCAGCAGAAAACAAGCTTGCTCCCTCCTCAATATGGCATCCCTTCAAGTATTTAAACAGCTATCATATCACCTCTTGATCTTCTCTTCCCCAGGCTAAACATCCCCAGCTCCGTAAGTCTCTCCTCATAGGGCTTCATGGTTTCCAGACCTTTCACCATTTTGGTCTCCCTCCTTTGGACACATGGCTCCAGTTTCTCAATGTCCTTTTTTGAATTGTGGTGCCCAGAACTGGACACAATATTATTCCAGGTGAGGCCTGACCAAAGCAGAATACAGTGGCGCTATTGCTTCTCTGTGTCTCCAACTGATACAGTGTTGAAGGATGGCATCTCTCTTCTGAATGCCTGCCTGGAGTCGGTGATGGGCTGGATGAGGAAAAACAGACTCAGACCGAATCCAGAGAAAACGGAAGTACTGGTGACAGGTCCCTCAGGTCTAAGGAAGGAAGTTTGCCCACCTGTCCTGGACGGGGTCACACTTGCCCTGAAGGACGGAGTTCGCAGTCTAGGAGTACTTCTGGACTCGTCCCTGCAATTGGCATCTCAGGTAGATGCGACGGCCAGAAGTGCTTGCTATCAGCCTCGGCTGATACGCCAACTGCGACCCTACCTAGACCGAAGGGACCTTGAAACGGTGGTACATGCTCTGGTAACCTCTCGCCTAGATTTCTGTAATGCGCTTTACATGGGGCTGCCCTTGTACCAAGTTCGGAAGCTTCAGTTAGTGCAAAATATGGCAGCCAGATTGGTCACCGGATCATCAAGGTTTGACAATATAACACCTATTTTGAAAGATCATCATTGGCTTCCCATTCGCTTCCAGGCGCAATACAAGGTGTTGGTTATTACCTTTAAGCCCTATATGGCTTGCGGGACTGCATCTCCCCATATAATCCGCCCCACAGACTCAGAACAACTGGGAAGAACCTGTTGGAAATTCCATCTTCCAAATACCTTGTTACATCCCAGATGGCCTTTTCAGTGGCGGCCCCACAAATCTGGAATGGTCTTCCTGAGGGGCTCCGACTTGTGACCCCACTGGAAACATTTAAAAAGAGGCTTTAAACCTTCCTCTTCTGTCTAGCCTTCCCCCTGGAAAATGAAGTTGCGCACTCCCAATCCCATTGACTCTCTGCCTTACTCTCTTGAATGATTGTTTTTTAGGTTTTATATAATTTGTATTTTGCATTTTATCTATTTTATGAGATGTTGTAACAGTTTTATTGGTCTGTAAACCGCTTTGATCTAAGGAAAAGCGGTATACAAATAAAAATTTTAATTATTATTATTATTAGACACTATATGTTTATTGATGCAGCCTACAATTGCATTGGTCTTTTTGGCTGCTGCATCGCACTGTTGACTCATGTTCAACTTGTGGTCCACTTGGACTCCCAGATCCCTTTCACACGTTGTTTCATTCAGCCAGGTCTCCCCCATAATCCTATATCTCTGCAGTCCATTTTTCCGCCCCAAGTGCAGGACCTGACATTTCTCCCTGTGGAAGTTCCCTTTGTGAGCTTTGGCCCAGCTATACCTAGTCTATTCAGGTCATTCTGAATCTTGATCCTGTCCTCTGGAGTATTAGCTACTCCTCCTAAGTTGGTGTCATCTGCACATTTGATAAGCATGCCTCCTATTCTTTCATCTGGGTCCTTGATAAAGATGCTGAAAAGCAAACTGGGCCCAGGACAGAGCCCCACTGGACACCCCACTGGTCACTTCTCTCCAGGATGAAGAGGAGCCATGGCTGACCATCCTTTGGGTTTGTCCGGTCAACCAGTTACAAATCCACGTAACAGTTGCCTTGTCTAGCCCACATTTTAGAAGCTTGTTTGCAAGAATGCCATGGGAAACCTTGTCAAAGGCCTTCCTGAAATCAAGATCTACTACATCCACAGCATTCCCTTCATTTTATCAAAGAAAGAGATAAGGTTTGTCTGGCATGACTTGTTTCTCTGAAACCATGTTGACTTTTGTGATGATGGCATTGCCTTCTAGATGTTCACAGACTCTCTGTTTAAGGATCTGCTCCAGAATCTTTCCTGGGATTGAGGTCAGACTAACTGGAGGATCATTGTTGAGATCCTCTTTCTTCCCCTTTTTGAAGATGGGGACAACGTTTGCCCTCCTCCATTCTGCTGGGACTTCTCCTGTTCTCCAGGAGTCCTCAAAGACTATTATTGCCAATGGCTCCGATATGACATTTGCCAGCTCTTTTAATACCCTTGGATGTAGTTCATCTGGTCCTGGAGACTTACATTCATTTAGATTAACCAGCTGTTCCTCTACTATCTCTTTTCTCTATGTCTCCGACTGATGCAGTAACTAAGGATGGCATCTCTCCTCTAGATGCCTGCTTGGCGTCGGTAATGGGCTGGATGAGGGAGAACAAACTCAGTGTGAATCCAGGGAAAACGGAAGTACTGGTGATAGGTTCCCCGGTTCCTGGTGGTGAGATCTGTCACCCGGCCCTGAACGGGGTCACGCTCCCCCTGAAGGACTCGGTGCGCAGCTTGGGAGTACTCCTTGATTCGTCGCTCCAGCTGACTTCTCAGGTGGATGCGACGGTCAGGAGTGCCTGTTATCAGCTTCGGCTGATACGCCAGCTGCGTCCCTACCTGGACCGAAAGGACCTTGAATCTGTTGTACATGCTTTAGTAACCTCGCGATTGGATTTCTGCAACGCGCTCTACATGGGGCAACCCTTGTACCAAACCCGGAAGCTGCAATTGGTGCAGAACATGGCAGCTAAGCTGGTCGCGGGTAGCTCCAGGTCGGACCATATAACACCTATTTTAAAAGACCTTCACTGGCTGCCTATCCGCTTCCAAGCTCAATACAAGGTGTTGGTTTTAACCTATAAAGCCCTAAATGGCTTGGGCCCAGGGTACTTGGAGGACCGCCTCTCCCCACATAATCTGCCTCGCACACTCAGAACCTCCGGGACTAAATTGTTGGAGGTCCCTAGGTCTAACCTTACATGGACCTCACAGAGGGCTTTTGCTACTGCTGCCCCTTCACTTTGGAATAAGCTCCCTGCAGAGCTTCGCTCCACCGCCTCTTTAGTTGTCTTTAAAAAACAGCTGAAAACATATCTATTCCGGCTGGCCTTCCCACCTTAGATTGTCTGTTTATTTTCCTCCCCCTTTTTTTCCTTTTCGACTCCGGACCGATGTAAACTTTTTTCTCTTTCTTCTTGCCCTTGACATGTGTATTTTATTGTTTTCCTGTTCCTGTTTTTTGTAGTAATGTTTTTAACTGTTATACTGAATTTTAATCCTGTATTGAAATGTTTTTATAAATTTTGTAAGCCGCCCTGATCATATCCATGGAAGGGCGGGGTAGAAATAAACATTTATTGTTATTTTTATTATTTACTTATTCTGTCCTCTGCTCCATTATCCTCAGGTTGAGCCCCTTTTCCTTTTCTGAGAAGACGGAGGCAAAGAAGGTGTTGAGTAATTCTGCCTTTCCTCTGTTAGCATTTTGCCATCTTCTCCATTCAGTGGCCCTACCGTTTCCTCCTTCTTCCTTTTGCTGCGGACATATCCAAAAAAGCCCTTTTTGTTGTTCTTAACCTCTCTAGCAATCCTGAGTTCATTCTGGGCTTTAGCTTTTCTGACTTTACCCTACACAGGCTAGCTATTTGTCTGAATTCCCCTTCGGTGAAAGTTCCTTAGTCTTCCATCCTGGTTTCTTGAGACACCTCCCATTTTTCTTTCTCACTGGAACTGTTTGAAATTGTGCCTTCAGTATCTCTCTTTTGAGAAAGTCCCATCCCTCCTGAACTCCTTTATCTTTTAGTATTTCTGACCATGGAATCGCCCTCAATACTTCTCTAAGTTTACTGAAATCCGCTCTCCTAAAGTCTAGGATGCGTGTCTGACTCTGCCTGGCTTCTCCTTTCCATTGTATTACAAACTCCAGGAGAACATGGTCACTTCCACCTAAGGATCCCACCACTTGCACCCCATCAACCAAGTCATCCTTGTTGGTTAGGATCAGATCCAAAATAGCTGACCCCTTGTTGCCTCTTCCACCTTTTGGACCATGAAATTGTCTTCCAGGCAAGTGAGGAATTTGCTAGAGAGACCTTGAGGATTTGGCTGAGTTTGACGTCCAGCAAATATCAGGGTAGTTGAAGTCCCCCATCACTACTACATCTCTCCTTTCTGAGTGTGTAGTCATCTGTTTTAAAAAGGCGTCATCCAATTCCTCCGTCTGATTTGGGGGGTCTGCTGGATGTCTGACTCCTTTGGATGGGATGCTCTCTTGGACCCTCCAACTCAAAAGGGACGGAGGCTGGTGGGCACCTTCTGCAGCTGCGGCCCTTGGATCTGGATCTCACTGCCCTTCTGCATCCTTTGGGATCCTGAGGTTTGCAGCTGGGTGAGGCACTAGAACTTTCTGGCAAAGAATGGACCTGCAAGACCCAGAATTCTGTAGGACACGGTCATGGCACCTGATGGGGCATTGAATGTTTTGTGGAAGAGACTTTGGAAGCTTACACACACACACATACTTAGCAGCAGTAGTAAGGGGGGAGCAGGATGGGGTGAGTAGGAGAGGAGTGCATTTTGGGGGCTTTTGCCTCATCGTTACCCCTTGCTTCATGCCCACCTGCCCAAGTTCTGTGCCTGGCTGGTGCTTGGGTGCCCAGGGGGCTTCTCTTTGGAGCATGGGGGTTTGGGGCCTGGGAGACCCCAGGCAAACAAGGCAGGGAAGGGCCCCAGTCCAGTTCCCCATGGCCCCCACCCCCTCTTTCCCAGCTCCCCTTGCTAAGTAACCAACTGGTGGCTCTGGGGCTGGACTGGGCAGCCAAGGGGCTTAACAGCAGAGCTCACCAGGGCAGCCCCTCCTATGAGCAATGGCTGGATTTTGGCCCCCTCCCTCTCTCCCTCCTCCTGCCCACCCATTGCCTGGCCAGCTGCCCCTCTTCCCTTTGGGCTGAGCTGACCCTCTGTTGCCAGCAATTAATCTGGGGTGCACATGGCAAGGAGTGGGGGGACCAGGGACCAGCAGGAACTGTGCATGGCCCACATACTGATGCCATGGCCACAGGGCCCCCTGGACAGGTTTCCAAGGAGTCAGCCATTTCCATCCACTGGCTGGTGGGCTACAGCAGTGGCTCTACATCTTTGCTTCTCCAGCCGTTTAGGATTACAGCTCCCAGAATCCTTGGCTAGAACCTCTGGGAGCTGAAGCCCCAAATGCCTGGAAGCCATTTTTAGAGGTGCTCCTCATGTCCCCACATCTGTCCCTTCGGCAGTTGAGCATCCTTGGCTCAACGTGGCTCAGCTGAATGGCTTCCTTTTCCGTCCGGCTGCTTCCCTCTTGGCCTCCTCTGGGTCCGGGGTCTTCCTGGTGCAAAATGGGGTGCAGTCCCTTCTTTTGGGGCTCAGAGGGGGGTCCTCCGGATGGGCGGCTCCTGGCACTGTCCTTTGGGGCACCCTGTGTTCTCTCTCTTCCCTTTTAGTTGGTTTATTAAAACATTTCCCAGGATGCCTTAACCTTAAAGAAATAAATGAGTTAAAAATAATTTTAAAAGGCTGAAAATATATTAAGCCATTTATCAGTTAAACACCAGACAATTTAAAACTGCATAAAGCAGTTTAAAACAGTGCCAGCAGCAACACATGGGCAGCCTGGATTAGGCCCAAAGGCTCTAATAATAAAGAGCCAGGTTTTGGCTGCTGCTGAAATGATTCCCGTGTTGGCATCAGTCGGGCCTCCAGTGGGAGGGAATTCCACGAAAGCCCCCTGTAAGGGCAAACCCCCAGCAGACCACCGTCCTGGGCAGACCCACATAGGGAGAGGCACTCACTCACTCTGGTGTGCCATGCCCTACTGGGCACCTAAGAAGCATATTGGCTGCCCGGGCAGTTCTTTCAGTACTGGTGCCATGTGGCCACCTAAGAGATGATCTGTGGTCAAGAACAAGGATGAAAGGCTTGGCAGGGAAGACCAAGGAGGCTGGAAGTGGGCACAGAGGGGGACCTTTGGAACCAGAGCATCCGTGTGCATTGGTGTGTCCGTCTGCTTGGACGTGTGCTTGCACACCAATACTGTTCCGATGTGAGGGCATTTTCCATTCCTTGCATCCTTTCCTATCCCTGGCACCTGCAGTTTCCTCCCCTCTCTTCTGCTTTGCTGTTGGTTGGCCCCTGCCAGGTGCTTGGCAAAGGTGCCCCAGAGAGGTTCCTGAGCCCCACAGAATAATTTCCTGTGTTTCTGCAGCTGCCTCCACAAGGCCGGGCAGTCCAAGAAGCTAACCTGCCTGGCTGAGTTCGGATGTGCCAGGAATGGGGTGTTGTATATGCAAGGGGACCAACTCTGTTCTCCTCCCACAACGTGTTTGCCCCCCTGAGATCCAAAGCTGGCCTCCCCTTTGCTTCCCGGGGTCACCCACATACTTCCCTCCCGACAAGTGTTTTTCAAAAGCCATGCCCACATGGCCAGGCATTGGCTTGCTTGGTGGCCAGAGCACTGGCTAGCCAAGCCACGCTGTGCAGACCCAGCTTCTGCTGCAACCCACAGGTCCTCTGCCCCCATAGCAGCCCCCTGGCCAATCTTCCAGCCCAATGATGCCCCCAAGGGTCATACTTTGTGCATGTGGAGGTGAGTGATGTTGTGCCAGGCATTCACCCTCCCCCCACCCCACCCCACTCCACTTGCAGGCTGAGTTGTGGGGTCCCACAACTTAGTGGAAGGGGACCTGAGCTTGGGGGCCTCAAAGAAATCTCTTGCAGGGCCCTGGGCAGCAGGTGAGAGACGGATCTGTTGGAAAATCAAGCGTTACCCCCCTCCTGCCCAGTTTGTTACTGCTGCAGCCATTGGGGATTTCTGATAGTATAGGGCCCCCGGCTTGCCTATATCCTTCCTTGGTTTTTTGGCTGAGGTTTCTCCATTTGCTCTTCCATCTACAATGGGCCCAGATACCTGCTGAGGTTTGGTTTGGTTTGGTCCCCTGTGGATACCAAAATCTATGGACACTCATCCCATTAAATACAGTCGGCCCTTGGTATACGCGGGGGATCCGTTCCGGACCCCCCTGCGTATACCAAAATCCGCGTATGCTCAACTCCCATTGTCCCCAATGGCAAAATCTGCGTATGCTCAACTCCCATTATCCCTCCCTCCCTCCCTCCCTCCTTACTTAATTTTTTCTCGCCGGTGCCACAGAACTGCTTTGCTTTGCTGCCGCCGCCGCCTCGGCCACAGCCGGGGGAAAGGCCGGGTGGAGGTTTCAGACGCCAAGAAGCCTCTAGCTTGCCACCCGGCCCTTGTATGGAGGTGGCGGCAGCAGCAGTGCAGAGGAGGCGGAGGACCAGCGCCAGAGGCCACCTCAGCCTCCTCTCCGCCGGCGCCGCCAGCACCTTCGTGCAAGGGCCGGATGGTGGGCTGGAGGTCTCCTCTCCTCCACAGCTAGGGAAAAGGCCGGGTGCTGCCCCTGGAGGCCAAGAGGTCTCCAGGAACAGCACCTGGCCTTTCACCCCAGCAGTGGCGGTGGAGAGGAGGCCAAGGACGAGCGCCTGGGGCCTCCTTGGCCTCCTCTCCGCTGGCGCCGCCAGCACCTCCGTGTAAGGGCCGGGTGGTGGGCTGGAGGCCTCTTGGAGCTGCTGGCGGCGGCGGCAGCAGACAGGAGGCGGAGGACAAGCGCCTGAGGTCTCCTCGGCCTCCTCTCCGCCACCGCCAGCACCTCTGGCGCTGATCCGCCGCCGCCAGGGGAAAGGCCAGGTGCTGCCCCTGGAGGCCAAGAGGCCTCCAGGAGCAGCACCCGGCCTTTCCCCCAGCACTGGCAGTGGCAGCGGAGAGGAGGTGGAGGATCAACGCCAGAGGCCTCCTCTCCGCTGCTGCCGCCAGCACCTCTGTGCAAGGGCCAGGTGGTGGGCTGGAGGCCTCTTGGCCTCCAGCCCTCCACTTGGTCCCTGGCACTGCACCTGGGCCTACTCTCCGCCACCTCCGCTGCCGCAGTGAAAAGGCCGGGTGGGGGCCTGGAGGCCAAGAGGCCTCCAGCCCACCATCCGGCCCTTGCATGAAGGTGCTGGCGGCGCCGGCGGAGAGGAGGCTGAGGAGGCCTCTGGCACTGGTCCTCCGCCTCCTTTCCGCTGCTGCTGCCGCCACCCCTGTGCAAGGACCAGGTGGCAGGCTAGAGGCTTCTTAGCCTCCGAAACCTCCACCCGGCCTTTCCCCCGGCTGTGGCCAAGGTGGCGGAGGCGGCAGCAGCGAAGCAATTCTGTGGCACCGGCGAGAAAAAGGTAAGTAAGGAGGGAGGGAGGGAGGGAGGGAGGGAGGGAAGAAAAGAGTTGAGGAGGAGGGGAGGGGAGGGAAGTTGTCCCCAATGGCAGCGCGCGTGCATGCGTGCCACCATTGGGGACAATTCCCAGATTTGCCATGCGCGTATGCTCATATCCACGCATGGCAAATCCGCATATAAGGAGGGCCAACTGTACAGTGGAATACCAAAATGGTGTCCCTTATGTAATATGGCAAATATCAACCTTTGCTTTTTGGATTTATTATTATTATTATTATTATTATTATTATTATTATTTGCAGAATTGAATATTTTCAAGCTGTGGATGTTTGGGTACAAAACAGAGGGGGACGACTGTTTAGCTGTTGGAGTGCATGGTTATAAATTGCCCCTTGGAACTCTGGGGAGATCCATTCAGGACCCCCCCCCCCGTGATTTCCAAAAGCGGTTCATATTCATGCCTCAAAAGCTTGAATGGGGCACGTGCCCATTGAGGTTAATGGCGGTCGCCCCTTCGCAGATTTTCAAGTCCGTGGATTTCAAGTTTGCAGACTTGGAGGGGCAAGTGGACCCCCTGGTCCTCTAAAATCTCCCCCTTCTCTGTCAGCTTCCTGGTCTGCCTCCTTCCTCTGCTCTTTTCTCTGTTCTTTGTTCTCAGCCTTGAGATGAGGAGTTAAAGTTTTAAGCTCCCTGGAGCTCTTCCTTTTCCTTAATCTTTTCATTAGTTGGTTAGGAAGTAGGTGCTCCAAGAGTATGTCAGTCCTAAAAGCAATTAGTCTGTGGGCTCCGTCTCAGAGGAAGGACCTGGCAAGTCTCTTCCGCAGGTTCACCTTGCCTCAGAAAACCCTAAGAAATTCATGGACACATACACACATGCAAAGTTCTTTAGTTTGTAACTTGGGAGTTTATTACACTGAGGCTAATTTCAGCATTAAAGAGGGATTAAAGCACATTTAAAGCATCCCACAAATAAAGCAGAATTGGAGAATAATTGCGTGAATGATTATCACACGCAATAGCGCAAATAAAGTGATATTGGAAATGCATTGTTGCTGAAATCCTGAAAGTAAAAAGATGTGCGTTAATGCTTCTTTGTGACCACTTTAATGGCAGGTTTTGTGTGACGTCTTATGAAATCCGTTTGCATAATTACATGATTTCCCAGGATAAACTCCTGATAATCTCCTTCGTGTGATAATCTCCAGAGTGTTGCTGTTTCTCCCCAAAAGGACTGACCCCTGGAATATATTCCTTTTCCTCACAGGATCCCTTCCCTGAAATGTGTGGGAGATCCATCAGGCACTGACCTTGTGAGAAGGGCAGTTGTGTAGGAACCGTTGGGCTGTAAAGCCAGGTGGGCAGTGGGGCACAGTGGCAGAAGTACTAGGGCACATGGGGCCAAGAAGCGCCAGGGGCTATGGATGGGCAGGAACTTGGCAGCGCCTGCCTTGGGCTCCCCTGTCTGCCCCCGCGTTCAGTCGCAGTCCCTGCCGAAGCTAAAAGAGGAGGGGGCTTTTCCCAGCAATGGGTGCATTGCTCTGAGCACCTTCCCAGTTGTTCCACCTGGGAGGACATCAAGAGGCCTTGGTTATGCAAAAAGCCCACTCCTGAGTAAGGTGGGCATTCCCTTTTAGACCTCTCCACAAAGGCCTGGCTGCACAGATGTTCCTGCGGAGGGCCAGGGTTCCAGAATGGACTCCTATGGCATTGGTTGCAGGTGAGCGCACAGGTGTCCAGGCCTGCTCCTCCCTGTGGCTGCAGAGCAGCAAAGGCTCCCTTAGCAGGTAAGAACCAACGTTCCTTTTCCCAGCGGAGAAGGTTCGATCCGGGGGGGGGGGCTGGGTTCCTCCTGTCTGTGGGAGATGGGGGCAGCTCCCCTTGGCCTGCGAGGCCCCAGTTGGCAGGAAGAAGGGCATAACAATGGTCTCCAGGGTTCCCCTCCTCCTGGAGGGACATGGGGCTCCAGGGCCCCCCGGTTCCTCCCCCATCTTTGGAGATTCCCCCCCTGTGGCCATAGGCCATAGACATGGGGGACCTCCTGAGCTAGGAAGGCTCTAAAGGCGGCAGCCTTTAAGACTCTGGTGGGCTGAATCCGAGAACAGAGCAGCAAAGGCCCCCTTCTGAGGGTGTTTGCTTGGTGAGGGCGTTGGCGTTGGCTGGGCAGCCTCCTGTCTCTCCTGGGCTGGGCAACCATCTTCCCGATTGGGCTCAGAAGGCATTGGGGGGGGGTGTGTGCCATGCCAGCTGAAGGGGAGGGGGCATCCCACCCACAGGGTTCCCCCCCCACCCCTTTGAGGTAAATAAAAATATAAACTGCCTCTAACAAGACAAATCTAATGAGGGCCCTTAAAAAGTGGCAGAGGGGCATAAATCCCAGAGGGGAGCCTGGGGGGCGTGCATCTCGTGGGGGGGGGATTATGGAGCTGCAGTTGGGAAGATTGAGTGGGCCATAAACATTTTCATATTTCATTAGCCGATTAATGGGCGGCTGGCCTTTTTGGCAACTTGCTGATCCTCAGCAAAATCCGGAGGCGAGTCGGCGCAGGCGCCCGAGCGAGAGGGGAGGGGAGCCCCATTATGGATGGACCCAATTAATGCCCACCCCGCTTCGCCACCGAGCTGAATTCTGCCCGTCCAGTTACTGTTAATAGATTTCTCATAAGTGGCTGGATTGTAAAAACCTCATAACTCAGTTTAATGCCACCCATAAAATTATCTCCGGACATCTGGCCCAGATTCCAGGCACTTGCGGGGGGGGGGGGGGCCTTCGGCCCCTTCGCTCCTTGGCTTGAATTGGGGGCAGGGGGAGGGGAGGTGGAAGGGGTTGAAGAATGTGGCAGGGGGCCACGCTCCGGGGTCTGGCCCACCGCGGCTTTTCTGCTTCCGTGCCTGTTGGCTGCGCTTGCTTGCTTGGTCCTTGCTCCCGGCCCCTTCTAGGCTCAGGGCCAACGCAAAGTCCATTGCAGACCTCCAGGTTGGGGGATTTCAGGCTGCGGAGGCAGACCCTCGGCTCCCCCATGGACAAGGCTGTGGCCCCAGCTTATAGGTTCCAGTACAAGGAGTGGCCGGTCTAGTACTGAGGCCAAGTCTTGCCTCAGAGGACTCACTGAGTGGGTGGCGTCTGCAATGGCTGGGGATGGGGGCTGCACAAGGCACCGCGCAGGAGGAGCCCCCTTTGGGTGTGGGTCACAGTGGGGGATCCAGGGGAAAAGGTAGCAAAGAGCAGGTGTTGCTCCTACCTGCCATGGCTCTGGAGCCAGGAGGGCCTGGAAGGGGGTTGGCTTTGGACCCCAAAGGTCCATGGTGGTCTCCTTGGAGGCCGGAAGGGCAAGGCACCAGGAGCGGATGCAGCCAGGGTCAGAATCTGGCGTGGCTCTGGGTCCTCTGCCCACTGGGCACCCCTCACCCCTCGGGTGAAGTAGGGGTGCTGCACCCCCAAATAGGAATTCTGCCCCAGTGGAATTTTCCTTCAGCCCCCTTTCCATTGGGGGCACAGTGCCTTCATTTTACACCTCTCTTCTGGGCCAGTGCTTGCCGCCTCCTGGCTCCTGGGCTACAAAACACTTCCAGAGGGCCACTTTGTTGTTGTTGTGTGCCTTCTTGTTGTTTCTGACTTAACACAATCCTAAGGTGGCAAACCTATCATGGGTTTTTTTCCTGGCAAGATTTGTTCCAAAGAGGTTTGCCATTGCATTCTCCTGAGGCTGAGAGAGTGTGGTTTTCCCCAGGTCACCCAGTGGGTTTCATGTGTCCACTATTAAAGTAGCCTCTGCCCTCTGAGCTGGCATTACATGCCATGCATGCTTTTTGTTTTTTGGGGAGGGGGAGGTTCAGTGAGCTAGACACACACACTCTCACACACACTGCCCCCCCATGTCTTTAGAAATATTGGGGGCATGCGCAATATTGAAGGGGGGGTCACAGAGATGAGGACCCCTCCCCACCATCTAAAAGGTGTTGTCCTCAAGCCTCCAAGCTGAGCATTGGGACAATGAGGACTAGACATGTGCCCTTTTATTTATTTGTTTTTAGAAAACCTGAACCGAGATCTGTGGCTTCTAGAGGGTCCCGGAGCCACAGGAGGGGAAATGAATGCCTTTCAGACAGGATTCGCATTGTGCCCCCTTGCCTCTCTGCATCTCCCCTCCTTCCTCCTGTCCAACAAGGTCATTCCTGCAAGGCAGAAGGGGGTTGGAATGGATGGCCATTATTATTATTATTATTATTATTATTATTATTATTATTATTGTCTTCAACTCAGCTTTAAAGCTGGTCAGAGAGATGATGATGTGAACCGCGCAGGAAGAAGTTTCCAGAAATGGGGGGCAGCCAGTGAGAAAGTGCGGATCCGAGCCGAAGTCCTGAAATTCCTTGCTTGTGATGGCAGTCCTTGTTTCCTTGATTGCCTTTAGGGCTCCTTCCAGCTCTAGGATTTGAAGTGACCTCTTGGTCCCAAAGCCGGCTGCCCATCCCATCTCCAGTTCCATGGTGCCCAGTTAAATGGGGAGGGCTTCCACACACTTCTCCTCCTAAAGAAAACAATCTGTTTCCCATAATAAAGGACACCCTCTTTTTGCATGTGATGCTGCTGCCCAGGGGTGCAAGGGATGGTGGTGGTGCTGCATCCATCTTGGTGGGATTATGCATGTAGAATTGGGGTCGAAGGGGCCTTGAGGAGATGGACCCCTGCCTGGTTCCTCAACCTTCCCTCCCTGACCTCTGCCCCCCAGATCCATTCGGATTCGGACGAGGGCGACGGCTCCATCAAGTACACCATCTCTGGGGAGGGCGCCGGCACCATCTTCCTGATTGATGAACTGACTGGCGACATCCATGCCACGGAGCGCCTGGACCGGGAGCAGAAGACGTTCTACACACTGCGTGCCCAGGCGAGGGACCGCCAGACTGACCGCCTGCTGGAGCCTGAGTCGGAGTTTGTCATCAAGGTGCAGGACATCAACGACAGCGAGCCCCGCTTTCTGGGGGGGCCCTACATCGGGAGCGTGGCTGAGCTCTCCCCCATCGGTGAGTGCCTCCTGCATCAGGAGCCTGGTTTGTCCCCCCAAAGACCCCTAAGGCTGCCTTATGTCCCCCACATGGCCCGGCCAAGCAAAGCAGGAGCTGAGTTCCCCCACCAGAATGGCTCAGGCCTGGCCAGCCTTCCCAGTCTCCTCTCCTTCTCTGGACTGGGTGCAATGGGAGGCCCTCCTGCTGTCCAGACAGATGCCTGGGGAGCCCCCAAGACCTCTGGCAGCCGCTCCGTCCCATCTTGGCCTGTCCAGAGGGCCGCTCTTTGTCCTCCCCAGGCCCATTTGGGCTGCCCCCTTTGCTGTGGGGGCTACTGTACCAGTGCACATGATGCTCTCCGTGGGGCTCTGTGGGGGGGTCTCCCCTCCCTGCCTTCCACCCAGATCCTACCTGGTGGGGAGAGCCTCCTCTTGCTGGTCACCTGCCAGGTTTCAGGCAACCCCCTGAAAGGGAGCTGCTGTGCTCCAGTTGGCAAAGTTAACCACCGCCGCACCTGCCTTTTAATGCTGATGGGGGGATTTTTTTAATTCAGTGTCATACTTATTAGATTAATTGCTGTGTTAATCACAGCCTTTTAAAGAAACTGTCTGGCTCCTTGGTATCTTTGTCTCTCCTCCTCCCACCTGTTTCTCCTGAGCCTTTCTTTGTCTGTCTCCTTTTATTTTGTTCACAAAGCGGACTCATCCTCTCTTTCTCTGCCACTCTCTCCATCCCTCCATCCTGCTCCTCTTCCTCCCCAGTCTCAGCGCTCCTCTCGCTTTCTCTCTGTCTGGTTGGCCTCCATCTGTCCATCCTCCCTCACATTCTTCAGGTCACTTCAGCCTTCTCTCTTAATGCCCCCCCCCCCCCCAGTTCCCTTTCTCTGTTTCTCCATCCCTCTGGGGTCATTCATGACGCTCTATAAGAGCGGTTCTCAACCTGTGGGTCGCAACTCCTTTGGGGGTTGAACGATCCTTTCACAGGAACCGAGACACTGGTTGGGGGTCACCCCCAAAATGAGGAACTGTATTAAAAGGTTGCAGCATTAGGAAGGTTGAGAACCACCAGCTGTATAGGATGAGCCCCTCCCTCCTTCCCTTATGAAGCCATTTACGAAGCAGGCATAGTGAGGAACAGCTGAAATCTGCTTCTCTTGTATTCCTTTATTTATACAGTGGCGCCTCAGTATCAGCCGGGATTTGGTTCCAGGACCCCCTGCAGATACCAAAATATGTGGATGCTCAAGTCCCTTTGGATACAATGGCAGAGTAAAATGGTGTCCTTTATATAAAATGGCAATCTAAAGCTTTGCTTTTTGGAATGTATATGTATTTCAGTGCAAATCAATCATGTGCAAATTTTGCATGGAATATCCCTAACTGCATCGTTTTCAGCATAGGAAACAGCTTTTTCCTTTACAGATACCAGTGTGGGTTTTCAAACCGGAAGCAAACTTCCAGCAATGTCTGGTTCTGGGGTGGGGGGGGGACACAAAAACAGCATTTTGGATGAGACAGGCCACACCATGGGTCCCTGGGCCTCTGGATCCACCAGAATTCCCCATCCTGGCACAGAATTCCCCATCCTGGAGAGTGGCATTGGCTGGCTGGCTGGCCTTGTTTTAAGTGGGTTCTGCAAGTGGCAGGAGGGACTCAGTCATTCTCCCGACTGAGGCGGCTCTGGGGTTTCCTTCTTCATCCATGGGTATTCAGGCTTGCAGACCCCGGGGGCTCAGAGATGAGTCCTCTCCAGGGACAGGAAGTGAAGTGCGGACCACTGGGGTCTGATGCAATGTTTCCTGGGCATCTGCACAGGTAGCAGAGGAAGTTGCAGTTGGTGAGCATCTGGCTGAGTCTGCATGCAGATGGCAGAGTTAGGGCCAGAATAAAATGCGTCAAGGTAGTCACTGTAATTGTTTCCCATTAACAGCATTCCCGCAAAGTATCTTGGCAGACCTGCCATCTCCCACCTCTTTCGCAATAGCAAAACTTTGAATGCTGCCCTCACCGAGCGGTTCTTTTTCACATCATCCCTCTGCTGCAGGTTTGCAAATCTGCATTTTTTTTTTTGCCCTGGTAAGAAGCTGTTTGCCGCCTCTTTCTGGCTTTGGCTGTCTGTCCTGGTAGAGTCTCTGCAGGGTGTCATGCTCTGCAAGTGGCACAGACCACGGATGTCCAGTTAATCTCCTGCTCCCTTTCTTCCCTCTCCAGCCTCGGTCTTTCTGATCTGGCCCCTCTGCCCTCCTTGTCCTCCTTGCGCCTCCCCTGCCATGCCCATGCCTGGCACAGCCTGTGAGTAAAGCAAGTGGTTGCTGTTGTGTTGCAAAAGGAAGTCCCCCCTCCTTACTCGACATTTGCAATGCCATGCCATTCTGCTTTTGTTCTTGGAAAAGAATCAGTTTACAAGTAACCCATTATTTTTAGCGCATCCCTTCCAAGATGACTTTTCAGCTTAAGAGGGGTGGAAGATCATGCGTGTTGCAAAGAAACTGGAGCGGGGAAGACTTTTCTCCCTGACCCATAATGTCTGAGTCTGGTGGGGCCATTGGCTGGGGCTAAACGTTGGGAGATTCAAAGAAAAGGAAAGACGACTTCCCTTTACAGGCAGAGCACATGGTTAAACTGTGAAACTCACTGCCACAAGGTGCGTTGATGGCTACCAGTTTTAAAGGGGTGTAGTCGAATTCATGGACATCAAAGATCTCAGTGGATACTAGCCCTAGCAGGGAGAGTATGTGCGCAGTGTGCTCCTCGGGGCTCCTTGTGAGAAACTGGTTGGCTGCTGTTAGGCCAAGGGGCTGCACAGACTTGTCCCCAAAGCAAGGAAAAGAGGTTGGGGCAAAGGGGACTTCAGGTAGCCTGGAGGGTGAGGGGCTGCAAAAGTTGCCTTGGAGTGCACCACGCTTTGTGTGCTCCTCCTGGAAGGAAAGGTCCACTTCCATGGCACACGTGCCCAAAGGGAACAGAGGGACAGCCTGCGTCCAGCCCAGCCCCACTGAGGCCAAGAGCTGCCTTAGCCAGGTCTCCAAAGGACTGGGATTGGGATGTGGGGTGGCTGTGGCAGTGGCAGCCCTTGCCTGCCCAGAAGGTGAATAGGTGTGTGCCTCTTTCTGCAAGGATTGGCACAGGAAGTGCCCCTTCAGCCTGGGCACTCTGGACAAAGGAGGGTGCCCTATGCCGCTGGACCAAGCTGGACACGAGGGAGAGTCCATGGGAGAGCAGAGAAGGGGCCCTTGGAGCCCAGGCCAACCCCCCATCCTCCTTGCTAAGCCCTTGAACTCTTCCTTTCCTCTGAGGGGGGCTGAGAGGAGGCCCCCCCATCTCTGCCCTTCCAAGGACTCTGCCCCCCCCCCCACTTCCTTGGAGGAGGTTAAGTGTTCCTTTGGCCATTTCTGAGGCAGCTGCCCGTGGCTGATTTGCACATGGCCAAACCCAGGCCGGCTAATTGCTTTCCTGCCGTTCCCTTGGCCCTTTGGCTGGCAGACGCAGTGGCCCAGAGCCTTGCAGTGAAGTGGCCTGGAAGGAAACGTGAAGTCCTCCGCCCCTCCTGTTTAAATAAGTCATTAAGACTGTGACTCTGGAGACCAGGGTTCAAATTCCTTGTCCGGCCATAGAAAACCCGATGGAAAAGTTGGAAGGGGGCCACAACTGAGGGGTCCCAAGGGGTTCCCCCATCTCCCCCTGAAAAGGGGGCTGTGAGGCCTCTGCAGGGGAAGGAACCCCCTGCGAGGCTGAGCCTGTCTCCCTACTGGGGTGAAGCAAAGCAGGGGGCTTGGGGCTGGGACTGGGCTTCAGGTGTGGTGGGGCAGTCTTACAGCCCCCCCCCCCCATTTTCCAGGTCCCGTTCCCTGCCCAGCTCCCAATTGCTCCAGTTTCTCCACCAAATCTTGACTCCTGGGGCTCGCTTTGGGATGAGGAGTCTCCTCTTCCTTGGCCCCCACCAAAAGCCCCTTCCATACCTCCTTGCCCTCTCTGGCTGCCAAGAGGGGGTGGGGGGTTTCCTTGCCTTCTTGGCAGGAGTGGTGCCTGCTAGACCCATGGTGAGGGCTGGGTCCACACTGGGGTCCATGGCTGAGCAAAGGTCCCCAGAACCTGTTTTCAGATGATGCAAAAAAAAAAAAGAGGCTGCCTCTTGAGTACGTGCAGAGTGCCATTCCTTCACAGCATCCCTTTGGGTGGCTGAATTGCCAAAGCAAATGGGCACATGCCAGGCCCCTGGGTGGGACTTAGCCCTTGACCTTGTGGAAGAAATTAACCCCCGTCTGATGGTCCCATGTTGTGCCCTTGGCCTCTGGGCATTGCAAGGAGGCTGGGCATCGGAGCTTCGGCGGGTGAGATCGGTGCCATGTTCTCTTCTCCAGTGCACGCAGCAGCTTCGATGCTTTGAGGGGTTGACAATTATTGGGGGGAATGTGGGGGGGGGGTGGTGGAACAAGGCAGGATATCAAAGGCAGCGTCGTCGTCTTCGTTGTCGTTGCCAAATTGGAGATCAGAGGCAGGCAAGAGGCAGCGCTCTCCCTGCAGGGAAGGAGGCCAGTCCTGCAAATTAAAAGGCTCCAGAGTTAAAAGAGAAGCCGAGGGCAGGCAGGCGGGGGGGGGGGGCAGGACGTGCCTTGGCGGCCAAATTGGTGGGGGGAGGGCCATTCCTGCCCACCCAGATGCCTGGCAGAAGACGTGTGCCAAAGAGGGGGAACTCATAAGCCTGTCCCCAGATTGCAAGAGGCCGCCTTTTGGAGCCCCCCCCCCAGCTTCATGCATTGTTTGGGAAGGGGAGATCCTGGGGATGCAGAGGTCAGACCCCCAGAAGAGGGAATTAGGGGAGGGAGAGTCTGGCACCTGCTGCCAGGACGTGATTGGAATGTGCACAGTCTATGCTCCCCCCTTTGGCACCCGGTGTCTTCCCTCAGGGTCTAGTCCTTGGGGGTCCTGGGTTGGTGGAGTCACGATCCCGCCCCCCCATCCTGCTTGTCCTTGTGTTGCTCTTGAGTTGCAGCCTTCCCTCCACCTGCAGCTACACACAAACATACATGGCACACCATGCTCAACATCTGGGGGCTCAGAGGGAGCTCTGCCCCACCTGGGGGCCTCCAGCCCCACTGTCCACAGGATGGTTGCCTCTGGGGTCAGGAGTGAGAGGGCGCTGCACACCTGGGGGCTGAGGTGGGCATGACCCCCCCCCCCCACCCGCAGCTCCGCCCCTTCACCTGGGGCTGCTTGGGAACATCCCTCTCCCCTCCCCTGCGGGGTTTCTGCTGCCCCCCCAAACCCCTGGGCAATGCCCCTCCATTTGCTTGGGAGGGAGGGAAGGAGGGATGAAGCCATCTGCGGCAGAGTATGTGTTAGAAAGGGGGGGGGAATGGGACCCCATTGGCATTGTTGGGCCCCCTCCTCAGCACCTGGCGCCCAGTTGTTGCCTCCCAGGGTGACCCCACAGTGCGCCTTCCTGCCACTCCCTTCCTGGCTCAGGGCTTCTTTCCTTCCCCATGCTTACAAATGCCCTCACCTGTCTGCTGGCCACCTGCCCTTGGACTACTGATGGCCCCCCTTGGCTTGACTTGGCTTGGCTTGGCTGGCATGGTACTGATTCATCCCCAGCAATCCTTCCCTGCACCCCCTCCCCCAGTTGGGCCAAGGCAGCCCCCCCATCATCAGCCGGTCTCATCAATCCAGATTAGAGAGGCGATTTGGCAGCCCTGGGGTCAAGAGGACTCCGCTCCAGCAGCCACGGATGATTACTGCAGAGGGAATTGGTTAAGCTCCCTGCGGGGCGGGCAAAGGGGGAAGCAAGGGGGCTGGTTTGCCCTCTTGCCCGACTTTGCTGTACCGGGGGTCGGGCTGGCTCTGTAACTGGTGGCACTGGGCGGGGGGCTGTGCCCAGGGTCCTTGTGGCTCCTTGGAATTGGATGCCACACTCGCCCAGCAAGACTGCTATGGGGCAGGCAGACTGGCTTTCCTGGCAGCCTGGCTGCTCCCCAGAGTTTCAGGATGCAGGGGGACAGGCCATGCACCCCACTCCATAGCCCCCACCCCACCACCCAGGCAGCCCCCCCATCTCAGCTCCCCATTATGCTCACTTTCCTGGGTGCTCCCTGGTCCCTGGGGAGACCCTCTTTTGACGGGCGCAGTGGGGCAGGCGGCCTCCTCCTCCTTCTCCGTCTCATGGCTGACGGCCTATTTATTATTCATGTCTTGTTTATTACAATATTTATACCTGAAGCTCCCATGGCAGGGTACAGTCAATAAAACCATGTAAAGCCGTGTAAAGCAATTTCAGCCGGGCAGCAGCCTTGCCCCCCGGTGCCCGCTGCCTTGGTGGGGATGGGGTGGGGGTGCGTGAGGGGGGTCCGGCAGCCTCCTCCTGCCCCCCTTCCTTTGCTCCCTTGCCCTCTGTGGGCCCATGGGAGCAGGAAGGAGGCTCAGCTGAGGCAGCGCCGCCAGGGGAGGGGGCTTGGGGGGACTGTTGGAGGCTGGCCACTCCTCTCAGGACCCTCCTCCTTGGGCACTCTCTGTCTCCTCTGGCCTTCCCCAGAACCCATTTGCCTGGCTTTCCTGGCAGGTGGCCAGAGCTTGGAGTTTTAGGGTCCCCCTGCTTCTTCTGGAGTCTTGGTGGACAGTCGGGAGAGCTCCCGGGGTCTCCATGGCCCCTTCCTCCTGGTTTCAGTTGTTTCTGAAGGTGTTTCTTGTGGGAAGAGGCTGGCAAGTTGAGCTGGGGCAGAAAAAGTGGGCTCTCTGGAGCTGGAAGGGCATTTTTAAAAAATGCTGTACTTGGTTGCAAGGTCAGTTAAAGGATAGTCCAAAGTGCAGGTTTTGTGACCTACAAAACAGGGAAGCTGGCATCCTCTGAGCACCTGTCCATCTGAATTGGGGGGACAAAGGGCAGCCTGGCGCTACATGCAGCCCAGGACCATTTTTTGGTCCCCAGTTGTCAGCCCCCAAAAGGCCCCTTTAGGAGTGTGCGTTCTGAGCCTGGGAAGCCCTGCAGGGAAAACATGCGTCCTCCAAGCCCTCATGTGCGGTCCTTCCTCTGGCAATAAACAGCTTCCAGTCCTCATGGCTCTGAGGATGGCAGAGTGGCCTTCTCTGGAGCCTGTTTTTAAACAGGCTGGTGGCCACCTGGCTTTGAGGGTATCCTCCTGCATGGCAGAAGGGGGTTGGCCTGGATGGCCTTTGGGGGAGTCTCTTCCGACTCTACGACTTTATGCCCAAGAAGACAGGAAGCTGCCTGTGAAGACTCCTTTTCAATCCCGCTCAGTGTTGCCCACTCTGACATGGGCAGCTGTGGTTCTTGGAGGGGTTTGTCTAAGAGAAGCTTTCTTCACAGCCTGCTCTGGAGAGGCTCCCACTGGGAAAGCAGAGGTCAATGGTCACCTCACCCACCAAAAAAACCCCTCTGCCACCCTGGGCAATCAATCCAGGACTGGGCATCCATCCAGGCTTGGGTTACGATCCTTTGGGGAAGGAGTACCCAGCTCCTCATGTGGCTGGTAATTCCACCATGCAGGAAATTGATTCCTCACTTTTATTTCATGTCTCCTTTCTTTGTGTTGCTTTGGTCCCTCCTTCCTGAGAAGGACACAGATCGGCTCCCTCATCTTGTGCATGTTGAGATTTGATGCTGGCTATGATAGCAATTATTAATGAGCTCCTCTCCAGGGCAAACCTTCCTTATGCGTCTCTAGGCCCTTTCCTCACCATCTTGGGCACCAGGCCTTGCTTGCCTGCTTGGTCCTTGGGGTGGCCTCCATCCCTGCAGTTATTTGGGTTGATGATGCCCTCCTTTCCCTTTCAGTGCCCCGTTGCTCCAATGAGGGGCAGGTGGGTGGGTCTGTGGGTGCCCCTCTTGTGCCCTTGGTCCTGTGATCGATGATGGGTGAGATGCCCGGGAGGGGAACAGACTGATTGGCCCCTGAAGAGCAATGGCAGAGGCCAGGAGGGAGTCTGTGGCTGCCCACCGGAGCCTGAAGAGGAGGGGAGCTTCGTGTGGAGCAAATCCTTTGCTGTGAAATGGCTAAACTGTCTCTGGAGGCAGCAAATCAGCCCACATGGAACAAAGTCGGCTTCCCACAGCCACAGTATGGGCCACATTCTGCCTATGATGCATCCATCGGGTGGGTGAGTGGGACTGTGGTTCTGCCTAGGCCAAGGTGGGAGGCTGGGCCCCATGGTAGAGGCAGGTGGCTGGGACCCCTTGACCCCCTTACCTGCCTCTCTCCATGCACACACCTGTGCACCAAGTGGGGGCATCTTCTGGTGGGTGACCTTCTAGCTCTCCTCAGAACTGCTTTAGAGATCCCTCCTGACTGCCCTTCTCTGGAGAGAGCAAGAGAGCGAGAAAAGGCTTGGTGTTGGGCTGATCTCTGGGATCCAGGCGGATGCATTTTGCAAGGCCTGAGGGGCTCCTGTGAGACTGGCAGAAGCCAGACTCCAGACACTGCTTTGGGCTCCAGTGCCATGGCCAAGTGAAGATTTGAATCTGGATCTCCCAAGGTCTGGTCCGACACTCTCAGCCTTTTAACTCACCATCTTCCAACTCAAGCGTTCTCTGAAAAGAGTCTCTCCAGGGCTGGGGAAGGTTAGCCCAACATTCCCAACCTCACATAGAATCATAGAATCGTAGAGTTGGAAGAGACCGCAAGGGCCACCCAGTCCAACCCCCCGCCATGCAGGAAATCACATGCTTTCTTTTCCATCATACCTTTGCAAAACACTCCATGTGGCTGAACCTGTTTGCCCAGCTCCAAGGATTTGGGCTTCTCCTACATAGAGAGTCAGAGGTTGCTAGCTCCTATCCCCACCAAGTCTCTAGCTCTTCCAGTTCTATGAATCTGTGATTTTGGAGCAGCCATTGGCGCGGTCTTTCTGCCCATTTGCCCCGACAGCCACAGCCCTGGAGATGTGTGTGGCAAGGTCTACCTCCTCCTGGCCACCAGTGGACTGGCCCTTGGGGACCTTTTGAGAGTAGCCCAGCTGAGCCCAGGCCAGTGCAGCCCCTCCGCCTGCCTTCCTCTTTCTTCACTATTCCTGAGCCGGGGGCTTTTTCTGCTGAACCGGCATGTTTTGGCCATGATGGCGGTCAGGGCCAGGCTGGCCAGCCAAGTCCCTGTGTGCCTTGTGGTGCGGCCTGGCTGGCCAGAAGCAGAAGGTCCCTCCCATCCCCAGGGCATGGGTTGAGGCATGCCAGAGGGGGTCAAGGGCTGACCTCTGGCAAAAGAGGGGACTAGACCTCCCCAGTGAAGGGCTGTATGGGAGGGGTGTGTGATTGGGGGACATGGCACACATGAGGCCATGCCCGCTCCCCCATAAACCTGACTGCTTTGGAAGCAACTGTGAGCAGGCCTTCTTGGTTGTTTCACCTTTTGAACTCGCAACACGCCTCACTTTCCCATCTCCCCCCCCCCCCCCCCGGTTCTTATTTGGATTCTGTTCCTGGTCTGATCTCTCTTGTAGCCTGTTTTCTCATTCCCATTCATCCCAATTTGTATTTTATTGGGCTCAATAGTAAAGTGTTTCCACCCAGGGAGTCCATGAGGGAGAAGCAGATAGAGGAGAGCCTTCGCTGGCCAGTCCGTGTCCCAGGCGACCCCCATCCCTCTCTCCATCCCCCAGGATGGGGCTCTGGACCTGGGGGGGTGGGTGGGAGCAGTGGGCCCCTTTGCCTTCCTCCCCACCCCTCACCCATTTCTCACCACCTGCGTTCCCCCTCTACCACCCAAGAGACCCCTCCTGCCCCCCACGTCCCGGGCCCCCCTTTTGTCAAATTGAACATGATGTCAAATTAGACCCATCAGGGGGCGGCCAGAGAGGAGCACCCGGTTTAATGAGGCAGCGTGGAAAATCAATAACTTAATTGCAGCTGTTTGATGGACTTTTATCCAATTTGCACTCTTTCTGGCCTGCTACGTGTGGCGCATGAGGACTCGGGAGTCCGACTGGGGAGGGAGGGCCAGTGCAGGAGGTGGGGGGTGGGCAACCGTGAGAGTCCCGGGGGGGGTCTCCATACCCAGCACCCCACAAACCCACCCCAGGGCCTGGGTGCTTGTGCTCCCCATCTGCTGTGATGCTTCTGGGGTTCCCTCTTTCTGCTTCTGCTGAGCAGAAAGGGACCTAAATAGATGCTTTTCAGAGGTACCATTTTGCTCAACAGAAGCAGGAAGAAGGGACCCCTCAGAAGCATGACATCCACCTTGGATGCCTGCAGCTGCACTTGAGAGTGGGTGGGGTGGGGTGGGAGATTGGGGGGGTGTCTGCTGCTCCTTCATTCACTCATGCCCCCCCTCTGCCCTCCCCAACTCAGGGACCTCCGTGATGCAGGTGATGGCATCCGATGAAGACGACCCCACCTACGGAAGCAGCGCCAGGGTGGTCTACAGCGTCCTGGAAGGAGAGCAGCACTTCACGGTGGACAGCAAGACAGGTGAGGGCCAATGGCAGGCACTACGGGGGGGGGGGCGCTCAGTGGGGGGTTCTTGCAAACCTTCCTCTGGCCTTGCTTTCTAGCAAACTGCTGGGACTGGCTGGGCAAGGAGAGGAAACCCACCCCACAGTTCTCCTGAGATCTGCCCCTGTGTGTGTTTTGGGGCCCTCTAACCCCCCCCCCCCAATAGTGCCAGGCAAGAGTCAGGGGGTGTTGCAGGACTGAGAGCAGGAACTGGTTTAAGCCCCTGCAGCTCACTGGCTGACCATTTGCCCAAGTCCCACTTTGCAGGGCGGTTGTGAGTATGCACAAGTGTGAAACCTGTGGCACGGTGGTCATTGGGGGGGGGGGGGGGCAAGGGAGTTTGCATCTGTGGGGGGATCCAGCCCCAGCATGAGGTGTCTCCCAGCTTGCATAGTTTTTGCTCTGAGCCTGCCCTACCTCCCTCCTTTCCTTCCTTCTTTTCCTCTTCCACTTGCAACTCCTGCTCCCCTGGGGTTTGTGGAAGACCACCCCCCACCTCTCTGCCCTTGGCTTCTCCTCTCATGCCCACCTGGAGCCCCCTCAACGTGTGTGCATCCTTGCTGGCCTGCCCCTCCCATGTGTCTCTGTGTGGGTGCCAGGGTGGTGGATACCTGGCCTTCGAAGGCCACCTGGGTGTGGCTCAGCCCAGTGTTGCAGCGTCCATCAGACCAGGACTGGCAGGGCTGCTTTGCAGTCCCCTGGGTCCCATGCCTGGTCCGTGGCACCTGGGGGGCCCCTTCCCGCTGCCCGTCCGTCAGCCTGTAGGACCCCCAGAAGCAGTGCTCTTAGCACAGGGGCTTTGGTTAAAAGTAACACTTTAAATTAAGGATTGCTTTATAAATGCTCTATTAATATTTAATGAGCGAACAGTGGAAGCTGCTCCATCCTTTAATAACTTCTAATAAAGCCCGCTGTAAAATGTGCCTGTGATAAATCCCAAGCAGATGACGATGCCAGGGAGGCTGGCAAGAGCAGAGGTGATAATGAGGGGGGAGGAAAGAAAAGGGGTGGGGGGCAGGGGCAAAAGACTGGCCCATGGCCACCTTTTGACTGGCTCTGGGCTCAGCCGGGACCCATGGAACAGCCTGCCACTTACTCCTGGCCAGGTCCTCCTTCTCCTACGTTCCAATTTCTTACCTTTCCAAGGGGACTGAGGTAGCCATAGTGGCATCTCCCCTCCTCTTTGCAGATACCCACTTTCCTGGGCTCCCCCACAGAGACAGGTATGGCCCTGAGGGGCTTGCCAGGTGCCCCATAACTTAACAGGGACCCCTCTTCCTTTCCACGTTCTTTTCCGCCAGCATTGGGGCATGGGCCAAGGAGAGTGTGTGCGCCCGCTCCTGCCATCATGCACCTGGCCGGGCACCCTGCCCGGTGTGTGCGTCCATCCTGTGCCCGGAGCATAGGGCTTAATTGCCCATGCCAGCCACTTAACGTGCAGAGCCACTGTCATCATTAACGCTGTAAAAGGAGCCATAAAATCTGGCACATTCATTTTTCCTAATATACGATAATGGAGGGCTGTTTCCTTTTCCTTTTTGACTTTGACCTGCTTTTCTCCTGTCTTGAACACTCAAGCAGGCCCAGGTGGACTGGACACACTTGTGGGCAAGTGGGCATTTCCCTCCCTCTCTCACGCCTGCCTCCCCCCGTTGCTGGGCAGCTGTCCTCTCACATGGGCTAGTGTCTGGAGTGGCGTTGGTGTCATGAGTGACCGAGAGGGAGAAGAGGGAGCGTGTGGGCAGCGTTTCCAGGCCCATAGGAAGAGTGGATGGCATGGGTTCCCACGCCTGCCCACCCACCCATAGAAAGACCCCAAAGGCCACCCATTTCTGCTTCATTCTGCCATGCAAGAAAACACAGTCCAAGCACTTGTATCCAGCCTCTGACGAAAGAGCCCCCAAAGATGGAGCGCAGCCTCCGGTCAGAGGGGTCACTCGCTGCCGGAGTGGACAGGGCCCCTTCCTGACCCATTGGTGGAAATGGGGAAAGGGAGGCTGCTGGTTCCAGGGCCCCCTCCGTGCCCTGCCTGCCCGCCTGGCCTTGTGCAGAAATTCAGAGGTATTTACTGATGTAAAGTGGAAATTAATATTTAATGACAAGAGGGATTTGGGATTTAGCTTCATTTTGTGCTGTCTTAGGCAGCCCTGCCCCTGCTAAGTCCTCAGGCCCCATCTGTTAGGTGTGCCCCTTCCCTTCCTCTGCCCTCCCTCCTTAGCTGTGGGTCAGCAAACAGGTGGGGAGAGCTGGGGGGGGGTACTGAAAGATGTATTTGTGTGTGTGGGGGGGTCCTGCTTCCTGGGACCTTTTGGGGGGCTTCTCAAATGTTTTTAGGACATGGACTGCTGCCTCATGCCAAGTCAGACCCCTGGGACCCATCTAGGCCAGCAGGGACGTAGCCGGGGGGGTTCTTGGGGTCCGGCCCCCCTTCCATTAGAAAAATGAATGGTGTGTGCTGCTGCGTCACCGCGTTCAAGCCCTATTATAATGGTGGCACTTAGTCTGAACCCCCCCTTCCTAAAATCCTAGCTACGTCCCTGAGGCCAGCACTGCCTGCTCTGACTGGCAGCTGCTCTTGCAGTGTAAATGGCTGTCCTCCCCCTGAATCAGTGCATTGTACTGCAACTCCTATCACCCACTGCTAGCTAAGAGTAGTTGGGCTGGCAGTCCAGCACCTGGAAGAGGTCTTCTTTTGGAAAGGCTGCAGTGTGTGTGTGTGTGTGTGTGTGTGTGTGTGTGTGTGTGTGTGTGTGTGAGCGCTTTATCTGCATGTGATATTGTGTGCAAGGCAATGTGTGGGTGTTGGTGTGTGGAGAGTGGGGAGAATTCTGGTGGCTACAGCTTCTCCCTTGGCTGCAAAGGTCCCACAAAAGGCAGGGCACTTCCCTCTGAAAGAATCCACACCCACTGATGCAGGTCTGGTCCCCCCAGTAAGCCCAGTTGCCTCTTCTGGTATCCATGGAGTGCTTGGAATTGCTTCTGTTGGGTGATTTCAAGTCATTTCCCACTTCGAGCAACCTCTCACAGGGTTTTCTGGACAAGGTTTCTTCTGCGGGGAGGAAGGGGGTTGCCACCATTGCCTTCCTATGAGGCTGAGAAAGTGTGTCTTGCCCAAGGTCACCCAGTGGGTTTCCATGGCTGAGCAGGGATATGAAGTTGTAATCCCCAGAGTTGTAGTCTCTGGTGCTTGGAGAGTATTATTAGCCAGATCCAGTCATCCTTCTCTTGTGGGCATTGCAGAGAGGAAGGAGACTGATGCATTCTCTTTCCTTCCTTCCTTCCTTCCTTCCTTCCTTCCTTCCTTCCTTCCTGCTGCCCCACCTGGAATATTGTGTCCAGTTCTGGGCACCACAATTCAGAAAGGACATTGAGAAACTGGAGCATGTCCAAAGGAGGGCGACTAAAATGGTGAAGGGTCTGCAAACCATGAAGTCGTATGAGGAGAGACTTAGGAAACTGCTGGGGATGTTTAGCCTGGAGAAAAGAAGGTTAAGAGGTGATATGAGAGCCCTCTTTAAATATTTGAAGGGGTGTCATATTGATGAGGAGCAAGCTTGTTTTCTGCTGCTCCAGAGAACAGGACCCAAAGGAGCAATGGATGCAAGCAACCACCAGTTCAACATTAGGAGGAACTTCCTGACAGTAAGGGCAGTCCTACAGTGGAACACACTCCTTCCTCGGAGTGTAGTGGAGTCTCCTTCTTCGGAGGTCTTTAAGCAGAGGCTGGATGGCCTTTGTGGTCTCTTCCAAATCGATTGTTTTATGATTCTGTGATTCCTTCCTTCCTTCCTTCCTTCCTTCCTTCCTTCCCTGGAGCTCCTCCCTGTGAGCATGAAAGAAGCCCAGGTAAGCAAGAGGAGGAAGGCAGAATCATTCCTTGGGTTCAGAAAGACAGGCATTACTAAAAAGAAAAAAAAAAGGGGGGGGGAGTCAGAAAAGACAGGAAGACCCCCCCCCCAGATCCCCCCCCGTGCCAATTGAGCCTCCCTGGGATTTTGCTGGGGGCTCCTCCATCTTCATAGAATCATAAAATCATAGAGTTGAAAGAGACCCCAAAAAGAGCCATCCAGTCCAACCCCATTCTTCTGCCATGCAAGAACTCTCAGTCAAAGCATCCCCATTGACAGGTGGCCATCCAGCCTCTGCTTTGGCAAGGGCAGCTCAGGTCTTGCTGGTCTGCCAAGTGCCAAGGAGTGGGCCATCACACCGGAGAGAGAAGGGGTTTGCTTGTGGTGTAGAGAAGCTGGGCAAGGAAGGGGAGAAGTTGCCTCCATTGAAATTCTCCCTTTTCCACTGCTGGGTAAGAGAAGGGGTGCTTGCTGGGCAGTGCTGCAAAGGGTCTATAGGGTGGAGTTACGGCCCTTGGCAGTAGTGGGGGGCAGCAGGAGTGACCCACGGCCACCATGGGAGGTCCTGGATGGACCTCCTGCCCTCTGGTCAGTGTTCTCCTCCTCATCACCTTGCCTTCCCTGTGCTCCCAGCCAGTTATTTCTGGGGTGAGGGACCCTGTGCCTCCTCCATCCCTCCCTCTGGCAGGCAGAGTTTCTCTGGTCACAGCTGGACACTGCTGGCAACAGGACCGATCATTTGGAAACGCTGCGACCTCCCTAATTAACGGTGCCCTTGCCCTTCCGGTGGCTGCAGGGAGAGCCATGGGGAAACCGAGGCACAGCCAGGAGACCCCCCTCCCTTCACAGCCAACAGCTATGTTGGGCAGCCGGGGGGTCTCTCTGCTGCCCCCCCACTTTGCCCATGACTGGCAGGGAGTGCTATAACAGTCCCAAGAGGGGTCCAAGGGGGCAGAGGGGCATTAGTGGTGCGTGCCATCTGTCCCAGTGTCTGTGTCCCTGGACGCTGCTTGAGAGAAGAATGCTATTTCCATGCTCAGAAGCACACCAGGCTATCAGTTCATGTGTGTGAAAGATAAAGGATTGATATTGCTCATGTGGGTGTTCCGGGGGGGCTGCTTCTCTGGCAGGGCAGGGGTCCCACTCCTCAGGGAGCCTGAAGAGGAGAGGGAGACTTGCAGCAATTTCCTCTCCTCAATGGGGATCTGTGGCCTCTTGGACCCATTGTGTCTCCTCTGGGCTGCAATGTGTCCGGTGGGGTGGGGTGGGGAGAAGGGGTTGCTGGGTGAGATGGGGGGCAGGGGGTGGGCAGGGGGGCTTCCCTGATTTTGCAAGACCTGAGCAGGACTGTTAATGGTATGAAGAGGGCTCCTGGAGGAGGTCTCTTATGGAGGGGTCTCCATACCTCAAACCTCACTTGGCAGCACATGGTGTGCATGGGGCAAAGATCTTCCACAGCCCCACAGAGTGAAGTGGGCAGAGGGCATTGCAGGCTGTGACCTGTCAACCAGAGCTGGGCTGGGGGGATTCTGGTCCTGGCCAGCGGTGGGGCCTCCTGAGAATCCTCTGGCCTCTTCCCCCCATAAGCAGGACATGCTGCCCCCCCTCCCGCATGTGCCCCTTCAACTCTCCCAGCTTCTCAGGCGGCAGCTATTTATAGAGACTTAGGCGAAAGTTCACCTGGGAGATCTTTACTTTGTTCTGGAGCCTTAACAAGCAGCTGCTGCTCTTCCTCTCAGTCAGGAAACAGAGGAGGAGGGGGATCGAGCCCAGCTGTGCCTTCCTTCCTCCTGCCCAGGTCTGTGTGGGTGGGTGGGTGGGTGGGTGGGGGGTGCCACCTTCCTTTGCTTGCTGCTCTGGAGTGTGTATGTGTGAGTATGGGGAGGGGGCAAGGCAGTGACTTCTGTAGAGGCTGGATTGTCTTACTGCTGTGCCTACCCCTTGCCAGCCAGCCCCCCAACTGGCTTCTCCATGCCTCAGTTGCTAATAAGATAGGCACCTCTTGGCTGCCAGCCCCCTCCTCTGTGCCTCGAAGTGGGTGTTTCCAGAGAGACCCCCCTCTGCCGACAAAGAGTGCCCCTCATGCCCCCCGTCTTCCCTCCTCCTGGTGATGGGTGCTCTGGACCACGCACCTGGAAACAAAACTGGTCCCTATAGAAAGAGACACCCCCCCCCGGGCATCTGCTGGCAGAGTCTGGTCAGATAGAATGGAGAGACTAAACTAAGTACCAGTGTAATGGGTAACCCCATCTACGATATATACAGTCTCCCCTTGGAACTCACAGGGATCTGTTCCGGACGCCCTTACAAGTTCCAAAACTCATGCATATTCAAGCCCCATAGGCTTGAATGGGGCATGTGCCCCATAGGGTTTAATTTTTGTTTGGTTTTTTTTATTTATATACCGCTATTCCAAAGATCATAGCGGTGAACAGCAAGTAAGCTAATTAGCAAGTAAGCTAATTTGCCCCCAACAGTCTGGGTACTCATTTTAGCGACCTTGGAAGGATGCAAGCCTGAGTCGAGCTTGGGCCCTTTTGCTGGTCTTGAACTCGCAACCTTGTGGTTTCGAGTGAATGGCTGCAGTACAGGCATTTAACCACTGCGCCACCAGGGCTAATGGTGGTAACCCCTCAGCGGATTTCAAGTGTGCAGACTTGAAGGGCTGACTGTAGTATGTAGGGTCACCCATTACCTTGGTACTTAGTTTAGTCTCCCTGTCTATCTGGTAATTGTTTGAGAAAACTTCCTGTTGTCTTGTCCTAACTGGTAGTAGGTTGATCATGGCATGATGCGTGTCCTGCGTGTGCGGCCATGGCTGGATTTGGACACACATGGCATTGTTAGTGGCACAGGAGGGGAGGAGAATTCGGGGGGGGGGGGGCTGCTGCTGTTTCTTATGGAGCCACATGTGGGTGCACATTACCCTCCGGTTTCTTTCAGGGGTGATCCGGACCGCCGTGGCCAACCTGGACCGGGAGACTCAGGACCGATACGAGGTGGTGGTTCGGGCGACGGACATGGCTGGGCAGCTGGGAGGCCTGTCGGGGTCCACCACCGTCACCATTGTCATCACGGATGTCAACGACAACCCCCCACGCTTCCCACAGAGTGAGGTTTTGGGCACTGGGGGTGGAATTGCGGGGGGGGGGGGGGAGAGGGACAGTAGACATCTTGGCCACATGTGGGACAGGCCTTGCCAGGTGCAGGGTGGCACCATGTGGCCTGTGCCATGTCTCCATGGTGCCAGGGAGAGTTGCTGCATCTTGGCATACAAGTAATGGGGCCTTGGTAGTGGACAGGGATGGCTCCGGTTTCCTTGGTTCAAAATGTGCTCTGAGAAGATAATCTTTATTACATGTGCAGGGGCAAGAACTCATGTATTAATGCATGTAGTGTGCCATGAAGCCACTGTTTCAGATCACTGCTAATAGATTGGAATTTATAAATATAATTCAGTTCAGCTGTTTCTCTTTCTAGTCTTCCTTTGTAATTTCTTGGTTCAAGTACTGTGACCTTTGGATGGTGTGCTGTGTGTCCAGGGAAGTGGAAATGTTCTGTAGATGCTTTGGGTTTCCCCCCAATATGTCTGGTATCCAATTTGTGCCTATTTATCCTCTATGCAAGAGGCTGTCCTGATTGTTCAATGTGGAGTGCAAAAGGGCATTGCTGGCATAGGATGGCATTTATCATGTGGAGAAACAACAAGTGAATGTACCTCTGATGTTATGGGTGATGTTATGGGCCCCTGTAATGTTGTTCCCGGAGTAGATATGGGGTCACTTGGCATCTGGATTTGCAGCAGGGTCCTGTCCCTGTATTACTAGTTGTGTTGCACATCTTGTTGTAAGTGGTTAGTTGTTAAAGATTTGGAGGCTGTCTGTAGGCTACTTGCAAGAGAGCTGTGTTACTCTCCAGAATGAGTTGTGGTTCATTGATGCATGCATCTGAGCGGTCTCAGCTGAGGACTGAAGGCGACCACTGGGGTGTTCTGTCATTTTGCATTCTTGGTCTGTCCATCAGTAGACTGTTCCTGTTATTATTAATCTTGCCTTGTTGAACTGTTTCTTCACTGCCTTAGGTGGCCATTGCACTTAGAACCATAGAATCATAGATTTGGAAGAGACTCCCAAAAGGGCCATCCAGCCCAACCCCATTCTGCCCTGCAGGAACTCTTAGTCAAAGCATTCCTGATAGACGGCCATCCAGCCTCTATTTGGAAACCTCCAAAGAAGGAGACTCCACCAAAATGTCTGAGGGAATGTGTTCCACTGACGAACAATGCTTACTGTCGGGAAGTTCCTTGTGGAATCTCTTTTCCTGTCGCTTGCATCCATTGCATCCATTGTTCCGTGTCCTTGTCTCTAGAGCAGCAGAAAACAAGCTTGCTCCAACCTCAGTGTGACATTGCTTCACTTTAAGAAATGCCTCTTGTAAATCCAAGAGTTTAGAGTCTGTCTTGTGTCGGAGGGCTTGGCTGTAAACAATAGATTTGGTAATGTGTTATGGGTGAAAACTGGAAGCCTGCAAATATGTGTAGCGATTGGTGGGTTTTTGATAGAGTGCGGTGCTTAGAGGTCCACTGTGCAATTGCACAGTGGTGTCAACAAAGTACATTGGTTATGAGGCTTGTTTTGGGCTCAGGTTGATGGTAAGGTGGAAGTTGTTGAAATCCTGGTGGACCTTCTCAACGGCTTGCTTTCCATGTGTCCAAACAATGAGGATGCCCTCAAGACATTGTAGGTGGAAGAGAGGTTTTTCGGTACATGTGCTGAGGAAGCATTGTTCCAGCTCAGCCAGGAAGATGTCTATATTCTGTGGTGCCATGTGGGTGCCCATAGCAATGCCACTAACCTGAAGGTACATGTTCTTCTTCTCAGAAGTGAAGTAGTTGTGAATGAGAACTAACTGGCTGCAGTCTCTCCCAGGATCGTGTCTTAATGGTGTGGGATTCCACATCTATGTTGGTTAGGATGGTGATCTCTGGGAGCTTGTGGAGGTCTACTTAGACCTCCACCTTTCCACTGAGAAAATAATAGAGGTTCCTTGGAGGTGTGTGTGTTTTGGGGGGCAGAGTTGAGGCCTGGACTTGATTTGGCCCCATGTGGTGTGGGCGGGAGGCCTCTCTGCCCATGTCTGCCCTTAATGTGGGGGTGCCACGTTCTTCGGGCAAGGCTGTGGCCCTGGCACTGGCTGTCACCCCATAGCCACCAAAGGCCCGACCTTGGCTCTCCCCACCAGAGATGTACCAGTTCAGCATTGTGGAGACTGCCCCGGTGGGCACGCTGATCGGGTGTGTGAAGGCCGAGGACTCGGATGTGGGCGAGAACACAGACATGACCTACCAGATCAAGACTGAGGAGGGGCTGGGCGCCTTCCGGGTGACCACAGACAGTGACACGCAGGAGGCCCTCATCTCTGTGCACAAGGTAGGCAGCTGTTGGGGGGCGGCAGTGGGTCCGATCTGGAGTGTGCACATGTGCATGGCTCCCTTTGTAGCGGGAGGGGGATGCATGCTGGACGCTGCGGCTGTGACAATCACCTGGGTGGGGGTCTTGCTTCTCCCCTCTTGAGAACAGGCTTGTGCTACTGGACACAGCATTTGTATATACAGCGCTGTGTACATTTACAGCGCTATATAAATAAACTATGATGATGATGATGATGATGATGATGATGATGATGATGATGATGATGGCAGCATGGAGGGAAGGAGAAAGGCTCTGCCTGAGAGGATGGGGGTCCAGGGTAGAGACGGGTGTCATCTGGGGGTCGGTGGGGAGGATGGGGCGCATGCTTCATCTGCCTGCCCTCGCCCCTTCTCCCTCAGCCCCTGAACTTCGAGGCCCAGGAGATCCACACGGTGGTGGTGGAGGCCCTCAACAAGTTTGCCGACCCCCGCTTCATGGATTTGGGCACCTTCCGGGACCAGGCCATTGTGAGGGTCACCGTGCTGGATGTCGATGAACCCCCTGAGTTCCGGCCCCCTGACGGCCTGATGGAGGTGCAGGAGGACGCGCTGGTGGGTGCTGTGGTGGGGGTGGTCACTGCCCTGGACCCCGATGCGGCAAACAACCCTGTGAGGTAAAGGCAGGAGACACTCCTCTCTGGGGAATAAAGGGGGCAGGAAAAGGAGCATGATTGGGGCAGGATGGGGGGCTTCAGGCATAAAGACAGTGAAGGAGGGAAACATAAGGGGCCCACAAGACACCTTGCCCAGTCCTCACATCTCCCAGTGCGAGTCTTGCCGACATTGTGAGCACATTTGCCTTTTGTAGCAAAAAAGCTTCTAGGTCCCTAAGAAGCACACTCACGGGTGCCATTATAGAAGGGTGGGCAGGGGCCTTCTCTGCTGTTCAGAAATGGGGAACCAGATATTGTTGGATTACACCTCGCATCACCTCTGAGCATGGGGCACGCTGTTTGGGGCCAAGGGGATTTGGAGTCCTCGCCTGTCCACTTGTGTTCAGGTCCCTGCCTGGGTCACTTTGTGGGTGGAAGAGATGTGGGGTGAGGAGGAGAGGAGACCCATGTGCCACGGGGGCAGCAGGTGTCCTGCTCTGTACCAGGGGCTGCTGCTCCCTCCCCTCCTGTTTGCAGGTTGAGACAGCAGGACCCTCTGGGCAGGGGGCTGGTGCCTTTTGGCTCCTCTCTGTGCCCATTTCTGGGAAGAGGAAGAGGAGGAGATGGGAGTGTTCCCATGAGGAAGCTTCCCTTGGCTGAAAACTATGAGGCCTTTGTGCTAGGGGTCAGCCAGGGCCGGTCTCCTCAGGCCTTGCTCTCTTACGAGGGTCCCAACACAACCCAGGGCTGGTGGAGTCCCCAAGGAGCAAGAGGGACAGGACAGGCCCTTCCATGCCCCTGCAGATGGAAGCGGGTGGGTTTTGGGAGAGGGTGCCTTCCTTTCCTGGGGAGAGCCTCTTCCTCACCTGAGCTTCACCTGCACAGAGGTGGGGAGGGGGCTTGCACAGGGAAGAGGTGGGCGCCTCACCCTCTCCAGGGAAGGGGCTGCTTTGCAGAGGGGCTGATGCTGCCAGGACAAAGGGGTGCCCACTGGCTGGAGGGCAAAGGCAGAGTGGGGGGGGGTCTTGCCTGGAGCCCCTCCCTTCCTCCTTCAGAGGGATGCTCTTGCTTGGCATTCTGTAAATCTGCCGGCAGACATGTGTTGGACGCAGGAGGTTTACAGGTTTCCACAACACTCCCGTGGGGTCTGCCGCCTGTTCCGGCACAAAGGACGAAAGACAAACACGCACGGCAGAAAGCTTTTCGCGCTGCCTCTCAAAGGCCCCCATTAGCCAAGTCCCGCACTCCTGCCAGCCTCCAGCCAGAGCCTCCTGTTGCCTTGGGCAGGTGTTTGTGTGTGGTGTGTTGTGTGTGTTGTGCGGGGAGTGAGACCGAGGGACTTCTCCTCCAGGAACTTGAGAGGGATGAATGCCACTGAGGAGGGGAGGAAGCCCTCTAAATGAAGCAGCCACTCTCAGCCTCCTGAACAACGCAGGCGATGCCAGCGGGAAAGACAGCTGGGCAGAGGAGGGAGGCCAGGCCATGCCAGCCGCCTTCAAACGGAGCCAGTGGCTGTGACTGCAGGGCCTTCTGAGCTCCCTGCAAACCTCAGAGGGGTCGGGAGCAGTGGGGCTTGGGGAGTCCTGGTCTAGAAAGAGGAGAGCAAGGGACAAGGAGGCCCTGGCCTTGGACAGCTTCCTCTGGCAGAGGATGAGGGCTGGACAGGCACCTGGAAGGGCAGTGGGTCAGATGGACTTTGCAGGGGCTCCCTCTCAGCAAGGCTGCATGCTGGCCAAGAACTATGCCCACTCCTGTGGTCAGCGCCAGCATGTGACAGGTGGGCGAGGGTCCAGGTTGGGTCAGTTGCCGGGCAGACTCAATCCATCCTTCCGGTTCCAGGAGGCCTTTTTGGGCCTGATCCAGCCTCATGGCTCCTTCTTCTTTAAAGATCAGGGATGAGCATGTGCAGAATGCCTCCGTGGTCTGAAGGGGCCAGGAGGCAGGGCTTCTTCCCAGGCAGAGACCATACACTTCTTCCTCCTACCTCCTTTCTGATCTCAATGGCCAAAAGACATTTCAGAAGACATTTCATCCTGGAGGGAAGTGACCAGTAGAATGTCCAGTGGGGCTCTGTCCTGGGCCCAGTGCTATTCAACATCTTTATCAATGACCTGGATGACAGAATTGGGAGCATACTTATCAAATTTGCAGATGACACCAAATTAGGGGGAATAGCTAATACCTCAGAGGACAGGATCAAGATTCAAAATGACCTGAATAGACTAGAAAGCTGGGCCAAAGCTAACAAAATGAAATTCAACACAGAGAAATGTAAGGTATTGCACTTAGGGCAGAAAAATGAAATGCACAGATATAGGATTATGGGGGACACCTGGCTGAATGAAACTACATGTGAAAGGGATCTGGGAGTCCAAGTAGACCACAAGTTGAACATGAGTCAACAGTGCGATGTGGCAGCTAAAAAGGCCAATGCGATTTTAGGCTGCATCAATAATAGTATAGTGTCTAGATCAAGAAAAGTAATAGTGCCCCTCTATTCTGCTCTGGTCAGGCCCCACCTGGAATAATATTGTGTCCAGTTCTGGGCACCACAATTCAAAAAGGACATTGAGAAACTGGAGCCATGTGTCCAAAGGAGGGAGACCAAAATGGTGAAAGGTCTGGAAACCATGAAGCCCTATGAGGAGAGACTTACGGAGCTGGGGATGTTTAGCCTGGGGAAGAGAAGATCAAGAGGTGATATGATAGCTGTTTAAATACTTGAAGGGATGCCATATTGAGGAGGGAGCAAGCTTGTTTTCTGCTGCTCCAGAGACTAGGACCCGGAACAATGGATGCAAGCTGCAGGAAAAGAGATTCCAGCTCAACATTAGGATGAACTTCCTGAGAGTAAGGGCTGTTCCACAGTGGAACAAATTCCCTCGGAGTGTAGTGGAGTCTCCTTCCTTAGAGGTCTTCAAGCAGAGGCTGGATGGCCATCTGTCGGGGATGCTTTGATTTGGATTTCCTGCATGGCAGAATGGGCTTGGACTGGATGGCCCTTGCAGTCTCTTCCAACTCTATGATTCTAGGATTCTATGATTCTAGTCCAGTACCCCCTCCTCCGTGGAAAGGCCACGCGCCACTGCCCCTCCCATGCGCAGAGGCCACAAGAGCAGCAAAGCAAATGGATGTATTTCACAGCCAAATAAAGGACAGCAAATCCTCAGGGGGCAAAGTAGGTTTGATTGAAAATAAACTGGACAGCCAGACAATTATGAGGGTGAGCGGAGGGGCTGGGGGCATGACCTGGCGTCTCCTGGCGGCTGGTAAGGTATTCCGGGGCAGCGGCTGCCAGATGCTCCCCTGCTGGTCCCAGTGGCTCTGGCTCACTGGTCAGCCACCTGCTTAGCTGGGAGCGGTGTGCGTGTGGTGTGTGTGTTTGTGCATGTGTTGTTGTGTCACTGGCAGACATTGCTTTGAGCCCAAGGATTAGGAAGGATTGGGTGGGCAGGATCTGGCCTTGGTTGCCATAAGGACCCTGGGAGAGCACTTTCTCTTTGCAGACCATCCCATGAAAAGAGCCTGAGCATGGCTGGCCGGTGGGTGGACAAGGCAGCTGTGGCTGGACTCCCCCTTTGGTCAGTCAGTTGGTCTGTCTGTCTGCCTGTCTAGTGGCAGTGGGAGATCTCTCATGCCAGGTGCTGCCCTTGGTGGCAAGGGACCTCGGTTCAAGTGCCCCACTCTGCTTTTTTTCTCTTAAGCATCTGGAGCAGACAGAGCCTAATCCTTAGGAAAGTACTTCTTGCATGGGGGTCAGAGAGTGGGGCCAACGTGGCACGGAGACCCAGCACAAGCAGCCCACTTGATGAGGTAGGGTGGATGGTTTGCTTCATGCCAAGAGGACCAGGCACAGCATGCCAGTCCACTGCTGATAAGCTGGCCATTGCTTTGCAAGTCAAGAGAAGAGCCGTGAGCCAAGCTTTCAAAAAGGCAGTAGGCAGGCAGCAAGGGAGGCACCGGGCGCTGCAAGCTGGCCCAGATTTTCTAGGAATACCCACGTGAGTGACGATGCCACTTCAGAGAGGAGACAGTGAGCCTGGGCAGACTGGCGACAAACAGCAGGGCAGAATGTCCAAAAGAGGAGAATTATGCAGCCCGGCAGTTGCAGGATAAATGTTCTCAGTTCTCAACTTTAGCAGCGTAAGGAGGCCCTGGAGATGGAGCAGACTTAAGACCAACTCAGTGCCTGGCCTTCTAGATGACCCCTGGCATGGCCGCTTTGGCCACTCATCCCCTTGGAAGCCCAGCTACTCCTTGTCCTTGTCCTCATCAACCCTTACCTAGGTACTACACAGCTCTATTCATCTGTTAATTGTTTAAATTTGCCAGTAATTACTTGAGGAGGAGCATCCTTTGCCCATCCATGCATCAGCTGGGCATTGTTCAGACCCCAGGTGAGCCACTGGCAGACCATACAGCCGCTTCCCCCGTGGCTTCCATTTAGGTGGGCATCCCTCTGCCCCTGCTTCTGCCCTTTTATGGATGGGTGCTGTCTCCTGGGTTTGCTCTTTATCCCTTTGGTTAATCAACTGAGCTCTTTCTCAAACCAAAGCATCTGTGGTGGAGGTGGGCAGATGGCTGCTTCCAAAGCATGGGCAGGTGCCAGGGCTGTGCTGGTTGTGGAATTCTGATCCTCCCCCCCCAAACACACCTCAGCCTGAGCCGAGGGACAGCTTCCTCCTGGGGGTCTCTGCACGGCCATACCTGCGCTTGCTCAGGGCAGAAGGTTGCGCCTCTCCTCCCCTCCTTCTGTTGCTTCCTGGCGCACAACATGGAGCCCCTTCATGGGCTACTCAGGCACAGGGCTGCTTCCTTCCTTCCTCCCTTCTGCCCCAGAAGCTGGGAGAGTTTGCATGGGATGCAAAGCCGGGAGGGTTTACATGGACCCGCATATTCCTGCATGGCAGAAGAGGGTTGGATTGGATGATCCTTGTGGTTCCTTCCAACTCTAGGATTCTCTGATTCTGTGTTTCTCTGGGTGTACCACATACAAAAAATGTCTGTCGTGCCACGGCTGGGTCATGGGGGGCCTTCCTGGGCACCTCTTTGGCTCACCCAACACCCACTGAACTGCCGACATGGTGCCTTGGCAGAGTGGCAGGGATTACTGTGGCCACGCTGTGGTGCCAGCCTGAGAGTGGCAGGGAGCAGGCAAACAGCCCCTTCTCAGGTTCTCTGCTTCCTTTATTTCTTCCTTGCAATTTATGTACTAAGGAGAAAAGTGTCTCTTTTTGATTCCTAGTTGTTTTGTGGTTCCATCTGCTGAAACTGGAGGCGGTGGGGCAGGTGGGTGAGGGCAGGGGGCTGTAGGCAGCAGAAAAGAAGGTGGTAGTGGGGTGGAGGGTCATGTTTCGTTGCTTTCCCAAATCCACCCCCAAGCTGGCCCCCCTTCCTCCTTTCATCACCTTCCTTCCTTCCTTCCTTCCTTCCTTCCTTCCTTCCTTCCTTCCTTCCTTCCTTCCTGTGTCCCAGTAGCTGCTTCAAAATGTCAAGCTCAAAACAACATACATTATGCGAATAGGTGCAAATCCAGAGACTATGTGCTCAGCAGGCAGGCAAATGGATTTTGCTAACTGGCCAGAGGGATGCAGCCCCAGCTCAGCTGTCTGGGGTGGGCGGGCTCCTGAGCACAAAGGACTGTGCCAAAGACCCCTAAGGGGCACCCTCTTACCTTTTTGCCCCCTCTGCCCACCCCACATGGCTTCCTCACAGCTCTCCTCTTCTCCTGGGCACAGGTACGCCATTGACAGCACCACCAACCAGGAGCAGATCTTTGACATTGATCCTGAAACGGGCGCCATTGTGACCAGCAAGCTGCTGGACCGGGAGACCGCCGGCTGGCACAACCTCACTGTTTTGGCCATGGAGGCAGGTGAGTCATGCGAGGCAAGGCCCCAGCAGGCAGCCACAGCCAGAAGCACCGGGTGCGGATGGAAGGAGGATGGAAGGCGATGCTGGATGAAGGAAGAGAAGGGGAGGCCTCGGTGGGTGGATGCATTAATGAGAAGGCGGCAAGTGGGCGAGCGGGTGGGCATGAGAGGCATTATTCATACCTCCCATGAATGGTAATTGAAGATGGACATGTGGGTGGGCATTCCAGACAGGACCTGCTGGGGTTTATGTGATGCCATGGTGGCATAGCACCCCTGCCCCTTCCTCCAGGAGCTCTCTGCCTTAGTCTGGTCAAGTGGCATGGACCCTGGAAGTGCTGCTGGGGGATGAGAAGTGCCTTTGTGTCCCCCCACCCTTCTCCTGAGGACCCCCCTCATGTGTTGCCTTTCTGCGGAGGTGGGCTGGGCAACGACAGCCCCTCGGTGCCCCCGCTTTGTGGGCCACAGACCTTGGAGGGAAGCCCACTTTCCTCTGCCGGCAGTGGGGGGGGATGAGGCTGAAACCCTGGGCAGAGAAGGGAGGCAAGCATGGCTCTTGAAAGCTGAAGGGGGGCTGCTCCGTCTCATTGTGGAATGAGGCAGAAATGAGAAGCCGCTTCATCCCCCCTGGAGAAGGAGCCTGTCCACTGGATGCCCCCCCTCATGCTTTAGAGGGGTATGATGGGTGACTAAAAAGAGCTTTGGGGGAGAACTGGCTGTTTGGAGCAGAGCGGCCGGTGGGCAAAGGCCTCTCTGCACAGGGGTCTACTTTGGGGCAGGGGAAAAGGGGCACCCATGTTATCTGGAAAAGAGCTGTTTTATGGAGCGGGGTCTATAGGGATGATCCGAGGGGCTAACAGTGGTCCATGCACATGTGAGTAACAGAGCATTTAAAAACAAACAGCGAAAGGGCCCTTGAGGTGGTTGCAGAAGTTTTTTAAGTGGATGAAAAGGGTGTATTTGTGTGTGTGTGTGTGTGAGAGAGAGAGAGATATCGAGAGTGCTATATCCCCTTTTTTCTTTGCTGGTCTTTTTTCCTCTGAAAATCCTCCACTCCCCAGCTGTGTTTATATTCCTTGTGGCTTTCCAGATAGCTGTCTGTGAGAGGCTACAAAACAACCAACCCTGGAGCAGTGCATGGGGAAATGAGCCTGGCGGGTGGAGGAGGTGTGAATCAGGGCTGGAAAGGGTCAAGCCCTCCCTCTCCAGGGCTGCCTGCCCTCTTTTTGGTTGCCCATTGTGTGCCCTTTGCTCCTGAGAGAGGCTGTGAGGGGGAGCAAGGATGGATGGTGCCCACACAGCGGGGCTGCCCTTTCCTGTCCACCCTGGACCCCTCCTCTGGACACACACACACGTGCAGATGGTCTTTGCTGTGGAATCGCCCCCTCTGTGATTTTGAACCAGCCCCTCGTGGGTGACCCTACTGGACATGGGCATGGGGAGGCCCACCTGGCATGTCTTTGGTCATCAGCCAAAGTCCATTTATGGGAGGGCAGGTGGGCAAGGAGGGCACAGGACCCTTGTTCTGGGACGCCCCTGAAATACTGTACTATTTTGTACTGCTGTGAGTTACTCACTGCTTTTCATTCTGTGTTTGACTCCTTGAGCACTGCTACTACTCGGGAGGAGAAAGCAGGTGGGATAGGGACCTTAGCAAGGAGGAGGAGTAAGTGCATATGTGGGCATGTCAAGGATTGGGCATGGGCTGTGGGACTCTCCACCACTGGAACTTTCTCACCTCTTTGGGTATGTTAGTATCTGGCTTGCGGACCCCGAGCAAAAAGTTCCTATCCATGGTTCTTTATTGCCCTGGACAGAAAAGCAACTGGGGCATCATAATAATAATACATTTTTATTTATATACCGCCTTGTGGCGAACCAATCCGGGCGCTTTACAACATTAAAATAACATACAGCATAAAAACAATATATTTCCCTCCCCCCTTAAAAAGTTATTAAACAACATATCTAATTTAAAACCACAATAACTAGTTAAAATAACAAATTAAATTAATTAATTAAACAAAATAATACCAACCAATAAACCACTGCCACTTCAGTTCTAAAGAAAAGAAAAGGGGGCTTTGGAGACATTACTGAGGAGGGGGAAATCCTAAGATCCTGAGGCCGGGATATTTCAGTCTGGGAAGGCCTGCCTGAAGAGATCCGTCTTGACAGCCTTTTTGAAGCTGTCCAAAGATGTTAATTGACGGATCTCATCCGGCAGGCCGTTCCAGAGCCTAGGGGCGACAACAGAGAAAGCCCTCCGGGAGGTCGCCGCAAGCCTCGATTTTTGAGGCTGCAACAAGTTCCTCCCAGAGGACCGGAGAGCGCAGGGAGGATTGTATGGGAAGAGGCGGTCTCTGAGATAGCTTGGACCCAAGCCATTTAGGGCTTTAAAGGTAATAACCAACACCTTGTACTGGGCCCGGAAACCAATAGGCAGCCAGTGGAGGGACCTCAGAACCGGAGTGATATGGTCCCTTCTGGATGTTCCTGACACAAGCCTGGCTGCCATGTTTTGAACCAGCTGTAGTTTCCGAACCAGGCACAAGGGTAGCCCCATGTAGAGCGCATTACAGAAGTCAAGGCGTGAGGTTACCAGCGTGTGCACAACTGTCTCGCGATCCCTTACTTCCAGAAAAGGGCGCAGCTGGCGTATCAGCCGAAGCTGATAACAGGCGCTCCTGACCGTCGCATTCACCTGATCTATCATCAGGAGCGACGAGTCAAGGAGCACCCCCAGACTGCGAACGCAGTCACTAGAGGAGAGTGTGACCCCGTCCAGGACTGGGGATTGCAACCCAATTCTTGGTTTCGGGGCCGCTACCGTGAGCACCTCCGTCTTATTCGGATTCAGCTTCAATCTGTTTTTCCTCATCCAGCCCATTACTGCCCGAAGACATTCATTGAGAGAAGAGATGCCATTAGAATTTGAGGCCGACGAACGAGACATGGAGAAATAGATTTGGGTGTCATCAGCGTACTGATAGCACCCAGCACCATAACTCCGTATGATCTCACCCAGCGGCTTCATATAGATGTTAAACAACATTGGGGACAAAATAGCATTGCAGGGCTCTGTCCTGGACTAAGTATTCAGACTCTGCAAAAAGGGTTTGGGAGATGGAGGAGAAGGCAAGGGACACTTTCTAGATCTGCAGGCGACCTCAGGCAGGGAGGGCAGAGCCAGGATTCAAGACTGGACCTGGATAGATTGGAGAAGGAAGCCAAAATTGGTTGTTGTTGTGTGCCCTCAAGTCATTACCAACTTATGGTGACCCTACCACAGGGTTTTCTTGGCCATATTTGCTCAGATGAGGTTTGCATTGCCTTCCCCGAGGCTGAGAGTATGTGACTTGCCCAAGGTCACCCAATGGGTTTCATGGCTGAGCTGGGGCTCAAACCCTGGTCTCCAGAGTCATAGTCCAACACTCAAACCACTACACCATGCAACTAACAAAGTGGATTTCAACAGGAACCAATGCAAGGTAATAGATTTAAGCAAGAAAAGTGAAATGCACAAATATAGGGTGGGTAACACCTGAAAGCAGGACATGCGCAAAGGGCCTCAGAGTCTCAGCAGACCACAAGCTGAACAGGAGTCATCAGTGTGATACAGTGGCCAAAAAAGCCAAGTTCAGGAGTACCATCAGGAGGACTGTAGCATCTGGATCAAGGGACATCCTAGGAATGCTGCTTTGGTCAGACCTCACCTGGACTCACTTGTGTCCAGTTCTGGGCACCCCGTTTTAAAAAAGACCTTGTCAAGCTGGCAGGAATCCAGAGGAGGGTGACCAAGAGGGTGATGGGTCTGGAAACCAAGTCCTGGGAGGAATGGTTGAGGGAGCTGGGCATGTTTAGTCTGGCGACGCAAAGAGCAACATGGCTGGGCTGCCTTCATGTACCTGAAGGGCTGCCATTGCCTGGAAGGTGGAGGGAGCTTATCTTCTGTGGCTCCAGAGGGTTGGAGAAGAGCCAGTGCATTCAAAGGACTCCATTGCTGGACACTGTTGTTGTTGTTGTTGTTGTTGTTGTTGTTGTTGTTGTTGTTGTTGAACATGGACATTGTTGTTGTTTCCTGCAACATCCAAAATCCACAGTCATACCTTTATGGGGCCAATCTAAATGCACAACATATAAGCTGCCAGCTTTCTATGCTCCACTGGCTTCTTCTTCATCCGGCAAAGCGTTAAAGAACATACAGGAGGGGGAAATGTGAATATATTAGTCCTAGGCCTGCGTTTTGTTGTTCCTGTTCTTATTTCAGATGGTACTACTATGGGGGGATATTTCTTGCAGACTGGCATTTGGCCATTTGGCTCCTGGGAGATTCCCAAAGTCCAGGACATTTAACATCCTTTTGCAACACAAAGGGATACTTCTTTTGCAACCCAGTATGTCTTCCATCCTTTGTGAGGCCACAGGTCCCTTTGTTGGGCAGAGGACACTGGGTTTTCAAGGAGCCTCCATGCTTTTCCATCAGGAAAACTCAACTGTGGTGTGCCATCAAGTCATTTTGGACTTAAGTTGACCCCCAAGCTGAACTGATAATGGGGTTTTCTTGGTAAGTTTCTTCAGAGGCGGTGTTGGCATTGCCACCCTCTGAGGGAGTGTGCCTTGCTCTAGCTCACCCACTGGGTTTACATGGCTGAGCCAGGATTTGAACCCTGGTCTGGGGAGTCATAGGACCTTACCACAAAGTGGGCTTTTTGAGCGTCAGTTTGCATTGGCCGATTCGTATTCGCATCATATCGCATCGTTCATCCACACCTGGGCGGCCATCCGGATCGAGGTCTTGTGCATTGGCCAATGCGTATTCATGCAAAGCGAGGCCAGTGCAGATTGGATCACCACACCAGCCCAATACAGTGTGTGTTCGCCGATGCGCATCGGCAGCTTTGCACATGTTCTGTGGGGCTCTGAACGGGGCGCAACATTTTTAACTTCCAGGGGTGAAGAATAAAGTCACTGTTTAGCACGGTATATCACGAGATTTGCTGCCTTTAGCCACTTATGAAAGGGGTATGCACCATCTGTATATGTGTGTGTGTGTATGTATATATATATGCACACACATAAATACATACATACATACTTATATATATACACATAGTGGTACAGCCAAAAGTGTGATGCCTTTTCTATGTGTACACACACATTTGTCTGTATGAGAGTGTATATATATATATATATATATATATATATATATATAGTGCATCCTCGCCTTACGTGGGGATCCGTTCCGGATCCCTCTGCATAAGGCGAATTCCACCTATGCTCAAGCCCCATTGGCACGGTGGCACGGTGACGCGCGGGGCGCAACAGGCGCATGCGCCCATTCAATTGAATGGGTCGCTCCGCCCCTTCCGCCCCGCGCGCACCCCTCGGCTTGAGCGCGTATGCTCAAGCCGTGTAAGGCGCGCCCGCGTATGACGCGGGCGCACTGTATGTATACTGTATATATATATATATATATATATATATATGTATGTATGTATATATGTGTCTTTAAATTGTGTAAATTTACAGCGCTTTATAAATAAAGGTTAATAATATATATATATATATACACACACACACAAACACACACACATATATACAAAAACACACTGTGCCACAGCCAAAAGTGTGAAGCCGTATTTATATGTGTACATACACAGCTCTGTGTGTGTGTGTATACACATACATATACATATGCACACGCACGCATATATATATATATATATATATACACACACACAAACTGTGGAGCAGCCGAAAGTGTAATGCTGCATGTATATGCTTGCACACACATCTTTGTGTGTGTGTGTGTGTGTGTGTACACACACACACACACACACACACATACATATACATTCCCCCCTCCCCGGACACAAAAGGTTTCTGCTTAATCTCGTTGTTCAGTGGGGAAATGGCTCCCCAGCCCCGGCGGTTGTGCTAAAAGGGGAAAGGGCCACCGGAAGGAGAAGGGGGAAATTCCAGCGCAGCATCATGGGAGATTTGTAACCGGTGGTCTTCAGGAGAACCAGCGGATTGGATGTATGCACCAGCCAAAGCAGCAGGGGTTCCGCACTGGCCATCAATGCGGATCCAGCCGATCCCCTAATTTTGCGGACTCGGAAAACGGAGGAGCCGGCTGCCTTCAGTTCGGAACCCAGCCGTGAATGCGCATTGGCCAAAGCGTATTCACGTTATATCGCATTGGTCAATGCGTATTCAGAGCTCACAGGTGTGGAACTCCAATGCGATATAATGCGAATATGCATTGGCCAATGCGAACTGACGCTCCAAGAGCCCCCGTGTGGTAAGGTCCATAGTCCAGCACTCAAACCGATTAGGAAAGAAGAACTGTTCGACTGTAAGCTCTTTGCCCATGGGATGGACAGCCTTGCCTCCCTCTTGAGTTCCTGAAGCGGCAGAATTGGGCTGGAATAGATGGCCTTGGCCCTGATCTCCCGGAGGTCTGTGAGTCCCTGAAATAAAGCAGCACAAAAGGCCCCGTTGTGAAGGGAAAGGAAGAATCAAGGCCCTCCTGAGGTTCTTGGAACGGAGAGCTGCCCACTGCTGCCTTTGTCTCTGCCGCTCTCTCTCTCTCTTTCTCTGTCTCTTGCAGAAAAACAACCCAAAACTTAATTTTAAACCGGTTGCCTTAAAGGCCAACCAAAATAGCCTGGGCTCATAGGGTTGGGGTGGGGGCTGCAGCCCCAATGAATGGGTCAGTCCTGAGGCTGTTTCCCCCTTGACCCACTCTGGAGGGGCAAGAGAGAGGGACAGGGGGGCATCCTGCTGAAATGGCCCTGGGGGGTCACCCGCTCTCCCCTTGCCTCTGGCCAAGTTGCCCCTTGGAACCCCGCTTTGCCCTTCTCTCTCTGCCCCAGACTCAGTGGAGGGGCCCTGGGCTTAGTGGGGCCCCCTCCCTTCCCCGCCTTTTGCTCAGGTTCTCCTAGTGCCCCCCCCCCCAATTCTCCCCAAAGAGGAAGACAACAGCTTGAAAGCTGCACTGCTTCCAAGCTTCAAACAAAGGCAAGAGGAAGCAAAAGCAGCCAGGTCTCAGGGCAGCAGTGCCAGCCTTTGATGCCTCCTTGGCCATGCTGCAGAGGGATGCCCTGAAGGGCCTGGCGGTGCCTCCTGCCCCTCCTCTGTGGGACAGGAGGCTGCCTCCGCAAGGCCAGAGGAGAGATCTGTGGGGTGTTTGTGTGTGTTGAGGATGGGCTGTTTCCAGAATAAATGGGTCCTGCTTCTGCAGGAATGGGGGGCACTCACTCGTCTCTGGAGGCGGCAGCGCCCTGTTGCTCCCATTTTAGGGCCAGGGGGTGCCCTGGGCATCTGTCCAGCCTCTGAATGGCTGGGTTGCCACAGCTCTGGGTCTCAAATGCTTCTCTGCAGCTGCTGCAGCAGCACCACCAGCAACATTGGCAGCCATGCGAGTGGCCGCCCCTCTGCAGCACCTCATAGCCCCCAGAGATGCCATGCAGCTTCTCTGTTGGCCCTTGCTGCCCCAAGAGGCTGTGAACCCATTCTTGGGGGGCAGGGGTGGAAAGGAAAGAAGTCATGGGGTGGCAGCCAAAGGTGCCTCCTGGGACGGCCACAGGGGCTTGGCTAGTACGGAGGAGGGATGTCGAAGGGCAGACGTCTCCCCCCACCCCCCATCCCCATCTGGGGTAGTTGGGATGGAATTGGGGGGAGAGGCGCCCCATGGACTTCCGAGGTTTCCCTCTTTGGATCTCTGCCCACTTTGTCTCTCTATGACTCCAGCTGGATAATCCATGGGTCAGAGGGGGTGCAGTCACTCCAAGCCCCCCCACAGCCAGGTCTGGCCAAAGGCTGCTGAGGGACGTGGGCTTTGATTCCTGGGCATTTGCACTTTCTATAATGGCTGCTCGCTGCCTCTTGCCCCAGACGGGGCTGCAGTGCAGTCTGCCCCACGGTGGGCCTGTGGGGCTCAGATCTGTGTACCGAGGGGTGCTGGCAACAAGTACCTTGGCGGGAGGGCTTGTAAACGTGTCTGTCCTTGCAAGGCAGGCATTTGGGGGCAGGGTGGTATGCAGCCCATTTGCTCTCTCAGTGTGTATGTTTGGGTGGGGGGCTTTTCTTCCCAAGCCGTGGCACAAGGGAGACTCACGTGGATCCCCCCCTTGCCGGCAGCAAATGCAAGGTGACAGGAGCCAGCCGGCCCTCTCTTGCCCACCCCACGGCGGAGGGCAGCGGCTGCCCCCCTTTCGTGACCAGTCAGCATCCTTGCGGCGTGTGGGGAGGGGGCACACGGGGGGCTGCTGTCACGCCGCATTAGTGGCTTTGCTGGGCGTCTTGCCTGCCGACTCTCCTCTGTCAGGAAGTTTCTGACTCATCCATTTTAACTGTCCAGACTCTCATGCCAGTGACATTATCCTCCCCGTTTTGTAATCATGAAATATTAATGGCGGATATTGAATTTAAAGTACAATTTATGTCTGAATCCTCTGCTGGAAAGGGCAGTTGTAAAGGGGAGGCCTTCAAAGTGGAGTGAATGGCCAGGGTGGGAGGCAGTTGGGGCGGGGGGCACAGTGCGGGAAGGGATTCAGACCCAGGCTGCAGGGGGGGGGAGAGAAGAGACGCTTGCCAGCCCAGGTGTGCGAGTGTGGCTGTGGTTGTGTGTGAGAGATGGAAGAGGGAGGATGAAGATGAGAGTCCTGTTGGCAGCTATCTGACCCTCATCCCCATCTTGGGGGGTGGTATAGGATCTGTGCCTGGGGGTTGGCATGTGGGGGCAGCAGGAGGGCATGGCATGAGGCTTGCAATGCCCACTCCCTGCCCAGTGGATTTGTGTGGCCTCTGCCCCATGACCTTGCTGGACATGAGACTGACCTCAGCTCTTCTGGGGGCTTTGGAGCTCCCCTGGCAGCCTCTGCTGTAGTGTCCAGCGGTCAGGGCTCTAGCCTTTACTTTCCTTGGAGGCTGCAGGCAACTGCCCCCAGCAGGGTTCAGGGTGCCAGTGGGGTGGCAGGAATGATTGGCAGCCCCTGGGGCGGGGGTATCTCTGCTATGATCCGGTGCTATTTGGGCTGTGGCTGCCATTCTGGCCTCAGTCCTGCAGGCAGCGCAGCCAGTGTGAAATGGGATTGTTAGCAGATCTGGCCAGCCTGCGCTGGCTTGCTGGCTTTCGAGAGGGAGTGTGCGCCTGGTTGGGCGTTTATGAGCCTTTGTGCAGATAAATCTTCATCTCGCACACCAGCTGTTTACCTTCCTTGGGCTAATATTAGTGATTCTCTTCCTGTTTTCCTCAGCACTCATGTAAAATGAGGGGGCTTGGGACCGGCCGCACGGTCCACTCCTGGTAATTGAGATGATAAATCTTCCTGCCGCAGGAGGAGGAGGAGGAGGAGGAGGAGGAGGAGGAGGAGGAGGATAAGACTGGCTTTAATCAGAGCAACGGCTTTGGAGCCCTCTTTAATTACCCTGATGCTGCCGGAGGAAGAGGAAGAGGAGGAGGAAGAGCAGCCCAAGAGCCTGGCTTGGCCCCTCTTCCCTTCTGCAGCCTGGGTGGGTGGGGGGCGTCTTCTGGAGCCAGGACCCCCTGCGAGAGCAGAGGGCAGCCATTCTGTGGCGTGGGCTGTGGGGCAGAGACCTCCTGGGAACTGCAGGAGAGACTCTTCCCTTCCTGGAGCTGGACCACCTGGAACCTTTTTGTCAGGGAAGAGGCTGAAATATATTTGTTTTTGTTGTTTGGAGAGGTACCAAGTCCAGGGCAGGAAGCCCTTCATCCATATCCGGCAGAGATGGTTCCTCCTAGCCCCTCTTTTGACCGCAAGGGTGGCCATCTGGGTGCTTCCCAGCCTCCCTCCTTCCCTGAGGCCACTGGTCCTGCCAGCTCCATTGAGCTGAAGGATGCTGGGATGCTCAGTGCAAAGGGTGCTGTGACTCCATCCAGGACTCTGCCCTGAGTGTAGGAGGCCCAAGTAGGGCTGGGAATGACCAGGCCTCTCAGAAGCTCCCTTTTCTGCGGGTCTCCAAAAGTCAAACCAAACTTGATGGCAAACAGCTGCAGGAGAGCTGGCTTACACTGCAGGGATGTTGTGCCATTCAGCAGCTTAGGGGTCAGGCGGCCATCCGGCCTGTTTTGTCTCTGCTACCCATTCACACCAAAGGCTCCCTCTGCCACCAACCCAACTGTGTGTGGAGGATCCTGAGGGGGATTTGGGATTTACTGCCCCCCAAAGCAACAGGAACCGGTGCACGGCCACCAAGGTCTTTCCACTTTTGCCCTGGGCTGGCATGTTGTGGATTGGGCAGTGTGCCCCAAGGTGTATGCACCGTGCACGGGTCTCCCTTCTCCCTCTCTGACCACCTGGCGTTGCCCAGCCTGGAGGAGGGTTTTGATGCCCAGGCCAAAGTCTGGCCACCAGTGTGACCATCTGTTTCTCTGCTGCTGAGGATTTGAAAAGTTTCCCTTGGAAAGTTTCCCTTCTTGCAGGCTGTTTTGTCCCCCTTTGAACGCAGAGCTCTTCCCCGTCTTTCCTCCGCATCGGCATCTGCAGCTCTTCTGGTTGAACATCTTTGCCTGGAAGGAGGCCTCCTGCTCCCTCCTCCTCCTTCGGTCCTCCGCTGGGGAGCCGCTTCCTGCCTTGGCAGATCCCCTTCTCGGAGGCAGATCCTGCCGCGGAAATCCCTCAGCTGGAGCGGATCCTTCTGGAGGGGGTCGGCAGGTGGCAGTTGCAGCCCAGAGGAGGAGGAGGAGGAGGAGGAGGAGGAATGGGGGTCTCTCTCTCTCTCTCAGCCTCGTCCCTGGCCCCCTCTGCCCCACGTGCGGCACCCATGGATGGCGCACTCGGATTAATGGCATTCCAATTCCTGGAGGAAATGCAGAAAAACGGCATGTTTAATTTTAATTTAGGAAACCATTTAGGTAGCAGCCTCGTTTCCTCGCTGCTGTCAATCACGTTTTCTCAAGGCTGGCATCAATTAGTTTAAAAATATTGAATGTAATTTTGCCTGACACAACATATTGCAGCCACTGCAAAATATAATTTATTTTAGAAGAAGAAATAATTAAACTAATTTGCATGTCAGTCAGCTGGGCTGGGATGCTGGGAGCTGCCAGTGGAAGGAAGGAGGGATTGGGGGGGTCCTCTTTGTCAAAGAGGAGCCCGCTTCCCCCTCCTGCCCCCTTCTCTCCAGGACCCCCTGATAATGTCACACGCCTGCGCCATTCCCAGTAGCAGAACTCCCAATTCTGGCTGAGCGGGGGATGGGCAACTGGTGCTGCTGGTGCAGAACTGGTGCTGTTGGACCTGGCCACTAAGTTCCCAGGAGCCTCTGGGAAACACTGGAGCCACCTTGAAAAGCCGCCCCACAGAGAGCACCTGGCTGTTGTGACTAGACAGGGCTGTACAACCATTGGCTGCTGCCTCCGAGGAAGGTCCTCCAAGCCTGAGAGGACTGAGCCCAGGAGGAGCCCAGCTGTCAGAGCCAACGCCATCCAGCACCATGCAATCGGCACTGGCCAGAGGAAAGGGGACACAAGGGCTCTCTCTCTCTCCTCAGTGTGAGACCCCTTTGAATACTTAAACAGGGCTATCATCACCTCTTAACCTTCTCTTCTCCAAGCTAAACATGTCTAGATGTCTCAACTGCTCCTCATAGGGCTTCATGGTTCCCAGACACTTCACCATTTTAGTCACCCTCCTTTGGACACATGGCTCCAGTTTCTCCACATCCTTTTCGGATTGTGGGGCCCAGAACTGGACACAGGGTTATTCCAGGTGGGGCCAGATTGGAAGAGACCCCAAGAAGGGCTATCCATCCCAGTCCCCTTTTGCCGTTCAGGAAGACACCATCAAAGCCTTCCCTGGGACAGATGGCCATCCAGTCTCCGTTTAAAAACAGCCTCCAAAGAAGGAGACTCCAGGATCCTCTGAAGCAGCAGCGTTTCCACTAACAGCTCCGACCGTGAGGAGGTTCCTCCAAAGTTAAATCTCTTTTGCTGGAGTTTGAATCCTTTGCTCTGTGTCCTATTCTCCGGAGCAGCAGGAAACAAGGTTGCTCCATATATAGTTCTATCCTATCCTATCCTATCCTACCCTCAAAGCAACAGGAACTGGTGCACGGCCACCAAGGTCTTTCCACTTTTGCCTTGGGCTGGCATGTTGTGGATTGGGCAGTGTGCCCCAAGGTGTATGCACCTTGCACGGGTCTCCCCATGGCCACCGCATCCCTTCTTCCCCTTCTCTTCCCAGGCTAAACCCACCCAGCAGCTCCCTAACCCTCTCCTCAGAGGTCTTGGTGGGTCCCAGACCTGGGCATGTTCCAGCTGGTCAGCCTCTGGGCTGGGCAGAGCATTTCCATTCGAGGTGTGAGCTCTAGTCCGGGGCTCAAGGTACTCTGCATTATAATATGGAGGCTGTTGCCTTTTAGGATAAGAATGGCAAGCGTCCTGTTCTCCCTGGACTTGTTTAATTCTCTCAAAAGCCTCTTTATATACCAGTAGTCACTCCATCGTCTGCCAATGGATTTCGTGAATCAATCAATTGTGCATTGTGTGAAGAAGGGCTTCCTTTTGTTTGTTCCGAAATCTCCTGCCAATCAGTTTTATTGAGTGACTGCAAGTTCTAGTAGTGTGTCAGTGTGTGTGAGAGAGAGATTGAAAATCTCCAGCACATGCATCATTTCATCCGCCTCTGCCAGACCCAGCCATGGTTTTCCTACTCTCCCCCCCCAACTTGAAATGTGGGTATGGCCCACAGAGCACACTGGACTCTGAGCCGTCATGTTGCTTAAGGGCAAAGCCCTAACTAAAGTCCCCAGAGAGGCCAGTAAGAGACTGGTCTCTGAACTGACAGTGCCAGAGGGTCAGCAGAGGTGCACAAAAAAGGTGCTCAGGTTTGCCGCTTGCCCACCCGAGTGGCAATTGCTGGGGGCTGCCAGGTAAGCACATGTGCCACTTGTGGGCTCAGACCATGGGACGGGCAGTCATGGGGGATGACTGACAGTTGTGGTGGGGCAGTGCTTGCTGATCAACCAGGCAGTGCCTGGGTTGACATTTTCATTTTTCTTTGTGTGCATGTTGTGTGTTGTGCATGTGTGTTTGGGGCTTAAAGGGGCAAGCGCAGACACAGCAGTGGCATTTGCACTGATCATAGAATCCTAGAGTTGGAAGAGACCGCAAGGGCCCTGATCCAGTCCAACCCCATTCTGCCATGCAGGAAATCCAAATCAAAGCATCCCCAGCAGATAGCCATCTAGCCTCTGTTTAAAGACCTCTAAGGAAGGAGGCTCCACTATAATCTCAGAGGAAGAAGTTTGTTCCACTGTCGAACAGCCCTTACTCTCAGGAAGTTCCTCCTAATGTTGAGCTGGAATCTCTTTTCCTGCAGCTTGCATCCATTGTTCCGGGTCCTGTTCTCTGGAGCAGCAGAAAACAAGCTTGCTCCCTCCTCAATATGACATCCTTTCAAATATTTAAACAGGGCTATCATATCACCTCTTAACCTTCTCTTCTCCAGGCTAAACATCCCCAGCTCCCTCAGGCATTCCTCATAGGGCAAGGTTTCCAGACCTTTCACCATTTTAGTCGCTCTCCTTTGGACACATGGCTTCAGTTTCTCAATGTCCTTTTTGAATTGTGGTGCCCAGAACTGGACACAATATTCTAGGTGGGGCCTGACCAAAGCAGAATACAGTGGCACTATTACTTCCCTTGATCTAGACACTATACTTCTATTGATGCAGCCTATTGGCCTTTTTAGCTGCCGCATCACACTGTTGACTCATGTTCAACTTGTGGTCCACTTGGACTCCCAGATCCCTTTCACATGTACTTTCATTCAGCCAGGTGTCCCCCATAATCCTATATCTGTGCATTTCATTTTTCTGCCCTAAGTGCAGTACCTTACATTTCTCTGTCTTGAATTTCATTTTGTGAGCTTTGGCCCAGCTATACCTAGTCTATTCAGGTCATTCTGAATCTTGATCCTGTCCTCTGGAGTATTAGCTACTCCTCCTAAGTTGGTGTCATCTGCACATTTGATAAGCATGCCTCCTATTCTTTCATCTGGGTCCTTGATAAAGATGCTGAAAAGCAAACTGGGCCCAGGACAGAGCCCCACTGGACACCCCACTGGTCACTTCTCTCCAGGATGAAGAGGAGCCATGGCTGACCATCCTTTGGGTTTGTCCGGTCAACCAGTTACAAATCCACGTAACAGTTGCCTTGTCTAGCCCACATTTTAGAAGCTTGTTTGCAAGAATGCCATGGGAAACCTTGTCAAAGGCCTTACTGAAATCAAGATCTACTACATCCACAGCATTCCCTTCATTTTATCAAAGAAAGAGATAAGGTTTGTCTGGCATGACTTGTTTCTCTGAAACCATGTTGACTTTTGTGATGATGGCATTGCCTTCTAGATGTTCACAGACTCTCTCTTTAATGATCTGCTCCAGAATCTTTCCTGGGATTGAGGTCAGACTAACTGGAGGATCATTGTTGAGACCCTCTTTTCCCCTTTTTGGGGACAATGTTTGCCCTCCTCCATTCTGCTGGGACTTCTCCTCTTCTCCAGGAGTCCTCAAAGACTATTATTGCCAATGGCTCCGATATGACATTTGCCAGCTCTTTTAATACCCTTGGATGGAGTTCATCTGGTCCTGGAGACTTACATTCATTTAGATTAACCAGGTGTTCCTCTACTATCTCTTTACTTATTCTGTCCTCTGCTCCATTATCCTCAGGTTGAGCCCCTTTTCCTTTTCTGAGAAGACGGAGGCAAAGAAGGTCTTGAGTAATTCTGCCTTTCCTCTGTCTCCTGTTAGCATTTTGCCATCTTCTCCATTCAGTGGTCCTACCGTTTCCTCCTTCTTCCTTTTGCTGCGGACATATCCAAAAAAGCCCTTTTTCTTGTTCTTAACCTCTCTAGCAATCCTGAGTTCATTCTGGGCTTTGGCTTTTCTGACTTTAAATAATAAAATAATAATAATAAAAATGTTATTTCTATACCGCCCTTCTATATAATCAGGGCGGTGTACAACATTATAAAACATTCATACAAATGACATGGGTATACAATTAAAATTAAAATACAACAATACAACAAGAATTAAAACAATCTAACCAGCTTGCCACTGCTGGCATGGGGAGGGGGGGGGAGAGCTAATTGGGGCATGTGTCAGGGAATGCTGACCTAAACAGGAAAGTTTTAAGCCCCTTTTTAAACTGGGCCAGGGAGGTGGCCGAGCGGAGCTCAGTGGGCAGAGGATTCCAGAGGGTCGGGGCCGAGATGGTGAAGGCTCTCCTAGACGTAGAGGCTAGCCTGGCCCCCGGGACCCTCAATAACTGCTGCCCAGATGTTCTGAGAGAGTGGGGCGGATTGTATGGGGAGAGGCGGTCCTCAAGGTATCCCTACTTTACCCTACACAGGCTAGCTATTTGTCTGAATTCCCCTTCGGTGAAAGTTCCTTAGTCTTCCATCCTGGTTTCTTGAGACACCTCCCATTTTTCTTTCTCACTGGAACTGTTTGAAATTGTGCCTTCAGTATCTCCCTTTTGAGAAAGTCCCATCCGTCCTGAACTCCCTTATCTTTTAGTATTTCTGACCATGGAATCGCCCTCAATACTTCTCTAAGTTTACTGAAATCCGCTCTCCTAAAGTCTGCCTGGCTTCTCCCTTCCATTGTATAACAAACTCCAGGAGAAGCTGCCTCGGATTCAGCTGAGCAAGAGACAAGGTGGCGCATAGATGTCCAGGGCTACCTTGCATCTGGATGCATTAATGGGTGGGTGACATGCTCCTCTCTTTGGAGGAAGCCAGAGGGAAAACAAGGGGGAACTTTTATTTTCATAGAATCCTAGAGTTGGAAGAGACCGCAAGGGCCCTGATCCAGTCCAACCCCCTTCTTCTGCCATGCAGGAAATCTTAATCAAAGCATCCCTGACAGATGGCCATCCAGCCTCTGCTTAAAGACCTCCAAAGAAGAAGACTCCACTACCCTCCGAGGAAGGAGTTTGTTCCACTGTCGAACAGCCCTGACTGTCAGGAAGTTCCTCCAAATGTTGAGATGGAATCTCTTTTTGGGTAAAAGCAGAGAGGGTTGGGAAGGGAAATGGATCCTTAGGCATAATGGCCTGAAGGGGGAATGGATTTGGTAAAGAGGATCTTTGGAGTGCAGAGAGCCAGCGTGGGATAGGGGTCTGAGCATTGGACTCGGACTCCGAGAGATCAGGGTTCAAAACCCCACTTGGCATGGAGTGACCCTTGGCAAGCCCCACTGTCTCAGCCTCAGAAGAAGGCAATAGCAAACACACTCTGAAGCAACCTTGCTAAGAGATCCCATGATAGGCTCGCCTTAGGGTCCCCATAAGGAAGAAATGTCTTGGAGGCACAAGAGCAACAACAGCAACAGCAACAACAATGATCTGGAAGGGTTGACTCTGTGGGCAAGGTGCAGAGATGGTGGAAGGAGGGATGTTTGGGCTCCAAACTCACCTCCACTTTGTCCACGTCATCCACTGTGCCGTTTCCAGAGCCAAAGGCCACTGGTGCAGCCACAGGCTGGCTGTGAATTCAGAAACCACCTCCTCTGCTTCCCTGCCTTCTTGGGCTCCAGCAACTAGGAAGAAGTACACAACCTCTGAAGATGGAGGCCCCGTGGGGCAGCCACAGATGCAGAGCATACCTTCTGTAGGTCGAGGTGATGCATCTGCAGCAGCCAGAGGTTGGTGGGAGACGCTGCGGGGGTCTGCTGGGAGGGGGCTTCGTGGGGAGGGGGATTGGGAGCACCTCACTTTTGGGAAGCACCGCCACCCCCCTCCCAGCCAGCCCTCCTCTTGCTTTTTGTTGTCTGGTTCTGACTTGAATCCTCTTAAGGCAGACCATTGAAGGGTGAACCCAGACCACCATCACTGTGTCTGGGGTTCTAACCTTTTGTCCCTGGTGCAGTTACGCTGAACTTTGATGGGGTGCCATCCGTCCATGAAGGGCCACCTCAGACTGGGGGGGGGGGGGGACACTGGGGAGGGGATAGTGGTGGGAGTGGGAGTCCCAGGGGGCCACTGGTTGCCCCGTGGGTTTTGGCTCAAGGACAGGTGGCCAAACTTGAATCAAGAGATGCTTGCATTAAAACAAGGCACATTTGTATGAGATGGAAGGGGGAAGGGGAGAGCAAGGAAATCCAGACCCCTTTGCCTTCTGGGTGGGTTGGATTATGAAGCCCTGGCAATAGGCAGGTTGTTGGGGTTCTTCTGGGCCCTTCTTCTTGTGGCAAGCGAAGGGGAGGGGTTAAGAGTGTGGAGAGAAGGGCAGAGAATGGAGGAGAGTGATGCAAAGAAGGAGGAGAGGAGGGTGGGGTTGTATCCCTCCACAGGCCTCTCACATCCCTGCTTTGCACAGCCGCTGGCTAGTCATCCCAGAGCATCACCCAAGGGCCACTCTTGGTGCCCCCTTTCCCCCCATAAGCACCAGCACAGGCTCACCCCCTTCCCCCTCCTCCTCCTCCTCCTCCTCTGAAAGTCCAGCAAGAGACAGCCGTCCTCCTTGTGAGGAGCCAAGCGCTACCTGCTGACCCCCTCCGGCCTCCAGTCTTCTCCCCGCAGATGACCGCTTGGATGCCAGGGGAGCTCTGGCCAGCAGTTGAGTTCTGGCCCGAAAGAGGGAAATGCCACCCACCGGATGAGGGATACAATGAAGGAAGACTTCCCCTTCCAAGGGGCCTGGTTGCCCCCCTCAAGATGGACATCTGTCTTGGTGTGAAAGAGAGGTGCATGAGTGAGGAAGGGGCCCCCTTGACACCCCCTTCCGGTTTAGCATGGATGTAGGGCGGAGGCCTCTGGGACCCAAGAGCCCCCTTGGCTGGGCTCTCCCTCTTTGTAGCCCAAATGCCCAGCCACCTGGAGAGCAGGAGAGCATCAAAGGGATCTGGGGTGTGTGGGCTGCCCTAGTGCAATTGCCACCCTCTATCCAGACAGCCACGAAAGCCCACTCTTCAAAAGCAACGTCCCTCAGACCACTAGCTGGACCAAGAAAGTGGAGGGCGCCTGTGGCCTCTTCCGAGCCCCTGGATGGGCTGCAGAGAGGGCAGAGCAGCCACCATTGGCATCTGGAGAAAGCTGGAGTGGGTGAGGGGTTGTGGGGAAGGGAGCAGGTGGGGTATTTGGGGGGGATGCTGGCCCCTTTCCTTGCTGCTGCTGCTGCTGTGGGGACTGCCGGCCTGCCTTCCCCAGCTGCCTGCCTCTTCCTCCAAGGGCTCTCGGTGTGCTCCATTCTGTGCCGCCAGTTAATTTCTCTGCCACACCTTGAACAGGCGAGTGCTTCCAGTCTGGCTCACCATTCAAAGGAGCCAAATTAAAAAATCCAATCAAATATGAAATCAGAGGAGACACTGCTCAGACCATCAGTTTATGACTATTTATTAAAAGTCTTTACGCATTCCTTTCTGCCCACCAGGACCCACACGGAGCGCATGGATTTAAAACAATCCAGTACATGAAATAAAAGCAGATGAAAAGCAGGAGCAAAGCATTCTGTAAGAGCAGCCAAGATGGGGCTACAAGCCCAGCAAAAGAGGACTGCTTCTAGGGATGGATGGGGCCGCGCAAATGCCCCCAGGAAGGAATGAGTCCCTGCTATGGGGCAGGGGGAAGATGCCCAAAAGGCCCCGTTTCTCTCTCTCTGGTGGCAGGGGCGGAGGGCTGCCACCTCCTCTGCTTGCCAGCAACCCTGCAGAAGGGCAGTGGGTGAGCCCACCAGCTGGGTTGGGGGTGCCAGGACCAAAGGAAGGTCAGTCATGGGGACACAGAGGGCAGCAAAGAGGGGAACCTTTGCTCCTGGGAAGCAATGGGCATTAAGGGGCAGCTATGGGGCAGTGCTATGCCCCTCAGGCAGACTGGCATGGCCCTGGAGGTCGCTGTGCTCTTGGAGCAGGGGCTCCGGGCTGCCTCTCCAGGCAGATGGGGGGCAAGCTGGGGAGGCAGTGCCCAAGGGCTGTGCCAGCGGGTGAGACTGAGTCCACCTGCTGCCTTTAGCCAAAGCTATTGGGAGGGTTGCAACTGCCCAGGTGGTCTCTAAAAGAGTTTATTTTGCACAAAGATGCCTCTGTTGATGGATGCTTGCCTTTGGATCCTGGCTAACTGGGATGGTGGGGTGGCAGTAGCCTTCTCTAATTGGGGTTAGCTAGCCCCTGGGCACAAGGGAGCCAGCGTGGCACAGCGGTCTGAACCCTGGAGAATCCTTGCTTGGCCGCTGGGTGACCTTGGACAAGTCACACTCTCTCTGCCTCAGGAAAGCAACAACAAACCCCATGAAAGGTTTTCTTGCATTACATAGAGTCATACAATTCTAGAGTTAGAAGGGACGCCCAAGGGCCATGGGTCTACCCACTTCTGCCATGCAGGAATATAGTCAAAGCACTCCATGGGACAGATGGCCATCCAGCCTCCAAAGAAGGAGACTCCACCAAACTCTCCAAAAGAGTACATTCCTCTGTCGAACAGCCCTTACTGTCAGGAAGCACCTCCTAAGGTTTAAGTGGGCTCTCTCTTCCTGTAGTTTGAATCCATTGCTATCTCTGGGGCAGCAGAAAACAAGCTTGCTCCCTCCTCAGTATGGCACCCCTTCAAATACTTAAACAGGGCTATTATCATATCACCCCTGAACCTTCTCTTCTCCAGGCTACATCCAGCTTCCCAACCCACTCCTCAGTATGACACCCCTTTGAATACTTAAACATAGATCATGGAATGATAGAAGAGACCCTGCCCCAGGGCCCTCCATTCCGACTCCCTTCTGCTGCCATGCAGGGATACAAAATCAAGGCCCTCCCTTTGACTGATGGTAATCTAGCCTCTGTTTAAAACCTCCAACGAAGGAGACTCCTCCATCCTCTGAGACGGGTTCTTCAGGTGGAACCTCTTTTCCTGCAGCTTGAATCCATTGCTTTTTGGAGCAGCAGAAAACAAGCTTACATATCTTCAACACACACAAAAAGATGAGACGAACCTTTGTGCAGGAATCTCTGGGTTTTCTGCAAAATACACATTTTTTGCCCTAAAACATGTTTTATATGCAAAGAATGTGCATTTTCATGCAAATGAATTTTCTACAATAAAATCTTGAAGTACAAATAATGCTTGAAAATTATGCAGAAACCTTATATTCTCAATGGGAGGATTAAAATTGCAGAAGTGATTTGTTGTTGCATGTGGGAATGAAGTAAGCCAGTGTTTTACCTTCCTGCTCCAGAGGAGGAAATGTCCTGAGGAACCTCCCTTGGGAGGAAAGGCATCAAATCCCAGTTCTAAGGTTGCCGCGCGTCATGCCATGGCTCTGGGTCCCCAGGTTTTGAGGGTCATCTCCGAGTGAGAGACAAGAGTGTCTGAATTTTGTGGGGCTTGGGGAGAGGCCTGAGTGCGAATCTCCATCTCAGTTGTTAAAGCAGCAGCTTGCTACAGTTTGCAAGGCTTGTTTGGTTTGGAGCAGCAGCTTGCAAAGACTCTCCAGGTGTGAAGTCGAAGGCTTTCACGGCCAGCATCCATAGTTTTTTGTGGGTTTTTGGGCTGTGTGGCCATGTTCTAGAAGAGCTTTTTCCTGACTTTTTGCCAGCATCCGTGGCTGGCATCTTCAGAGAATGCTGGCATTGAAGTGAGTGGGGTATATATATACTGCGTGCCCGTGGGTTGAGAGGAAGTGATCTGCGCCTCCTCCTTGCCACCCCCAGACTCTGGATTGGTACCTGACTCCTGCCCTCCTACAGCTCCCCCAAGAAGAGGGGCACTTGCCTACCAGCTGACCCACAGCTGCCCTCTTGAAAAGGGCTGGAGCCCAGGGATGGGGTGGCAGGAGGGCAGGAAGGGGGCAAATAGTGGCAATGATCATTTCCCTTCTCCAGAGACAGCCATGTCCTGCCACCCGTGCCCTTCCCGGGGTGCCTTGCTGCTCTGCTGGATGCCCATGGCTCAGTAGCCCTTGACCAGGTAGCCAGGTGGGAATCTGAAAGACCCTTGCTATGGTGGTGGCCGTTGTTCTTTCTTCTCAGTCCCCTCTTCCTGCCATTATTGCCCGATCACAGCCCCCTCGGACCCCCTCAGTCCCTGGCAGAGCCCTCGGCCTCTGCACTTGCCCGCCTGCACTCACTCTCTCTGGCATGGGAAGCTGGCCAGGAGCCTGGTGCCTGGGAAGGGTGCCAGCGCAGACTGGGTGATGCTTCTTGGCAGGGCAGCTACTCCAAAGTCAGGGCGTCTGCGTTGGTGGGGGGAGGGGGTTCTCCTGCAGCACGCCCCATGCCTATGTGAGAAAAGGGCCTGAGGCGATGCCCACATACAGAGGAACACCAAGTCCTGGGTAGGAGGCTGTGCAGCACAGCAGGAAGCCAGGCAGGGAGGCCCTTGGCCAGAGAGGCTGGCTGCCCACTGACTGGGGTGGAGGGGGAGCTGGGGATGTTTAGCCTGGAGAAGAGCAGGTTAAGAGGTGATATGATAGCCCTGTTTAAATATTTGAAGGGATGTTGAGGAGGGAGCAAGCTTGTTTTCTGCTGCTCCAGAGACTAGAACACAGAACAATGGACGCAAACCCCAGGAAAAGAGATTCCACCTCAACATTAGGAGGAACTTCCTGACAGTCAGGGCTGTTTGAAAGTGGAACAAACTCCCTCGGAGTGTAGTGGAGTCTCCTTCCTTGGAAGTCTTCAAGCAGAGGCTGGATGGCCATCTGTCAATGGAGATGCTTTGATTGTGATTTCCTGCATGGCAGGGGGTTGAACTGGATGGCCCTTGCGGTCTCTTCCAACTCTATGATTCTATGATTCTATGTTTCCAAGACTGGAAATCTGCTGAGGATGAGGTTCCCTTTGCTGGATGGTCATATTAATACTGTTGCTCTTGCCTACCGCTGCCCCCCCCCCAGCATGCTCATGTCACAGAATACTAAACCTGCGCTTCCTTCTTAAAACCCCAAATCCAAGCCTCTCGAAGTAGCCTTCATGCCACAGCTCATGGCTGCTTGCACTCCAAGAGGATTCCCAAAGCCCTGTGTCCCCTGGCAGTGGTGGCTTGTGTGCACCAAGTGGGTTGGAGTAAAGAAAGAGGGCTCTAAGACTGGTTTTCTGCCAGGGGAGGGGGGGTCAGTGGCACTGGTCTGGAGGGCACAGTTGTGGACTAGAGTGGTTGCTGCTGGTTGTGCCCAAAGTGTGCTCCTTGTTGGGCCCTCCACAGGTAGAAAGGGGGAATGCCACCACTCATTGAGCAAACCTTCACCCCCTGAGTGGCAGCAGCATTACTTCTGCAGCAGAGTTGCCAGGCAGCAGTAAGGATGTGGTGCCAGGTGTGTGTGTATGTTGCTGTCTCTGCAGTGCCTGTGGTTGTGTATGCAGGGCCCTTGTGGTTGCAGGGGCCAGGAAACAGCCCCCCTCCACCATGTGCCTGGCCTCCCCCCCCAAGTCACTTGCACAACGTCCCTTCTCACCCCCACTAGAGGCCATGGGGCTCTGTGGCCACCGGCTGGCATTGCCCAGAGATGGCAGCCCCTCTTATGTACTGTGTTTTGCATGGTGTTTGCTTGTTTTGCAGACAATCAAGGCCAGGTTTCCCGGGCCTTCCTCCGAATCCGCATCCTGGATGTGAATGACAACCCCCCGGAGCTGGCCACTCCCTATGAAGCCGCTGTCTGTGAGGATGCCAAGCCAGGGCAGGTGAGGAAGAGGGGCCAAGTGGCATGGATGCCAATCCTGGGATGGGGGAGACCTGGCAGGGAGGACTTGGGAAGTGGCATTTTAACTTTGATAGGTTGAGCGAGAGAGAGAGAGAGAGAGAGAGAGAGAGAAGCAACTGCCACAGGGAAGGGAGGGATATTTGGGAGTTTTTTGGGGGGACTTTGCTCCCCTGGGACCCCTGACATTCAGCAGCTGGGCTGATGGCTGGCTCTTATTTCTTACTGAAGTCTCTGCTCCAGGCTCCATCTGGGTTCCCAGGAGCCATGGGGATTGGGATGGGGGGCACTAGGGTGGGGGGTCTGTTTTTGGGGAACCTGAGGACCCTGAGCGGCTGGTAAAGGGGTCCCTGCAGGGGACGTATTGGGGGTCCCTGATGGCTGGATGGGGGACAAATTCTCCTGCCCTGCTGCAGCTCCAAAGGAGGAGGGCTTGGTGGACTGGGGAGGCATCCATGCAGGGGGGGGATGCGCTTGCTATGAATCTGGGGGGTGTCTTTCCTTGCTGCTTCCCAAACATTGAGGGTCCTGGGGGTCCTTCTTGGGGCTCCCTTGAGACTTTGGCTTCCTCCCTCCGGCAGCTGATCCAGACCATCAGTGTAGTCGACCGGGATGAGCCCCAGAGTGGCCACCGCTTCTATTTCACACTGGCCCCGGAGGCCTCGGGCAACCACCACTTCTCTCTGTTGGACATCCAGGGTAAGCCCCCTCCCCAGTTTGCCCCACTGAGACTGTGGGGTCTCCATCTGTGCCTTCCAAAGCCTTTGCTCTTGGGAAGGGGCGAAAGGCTGCTCTGTCCCCTCTTGCCCTCCGCCTGCCCCCTCCGACCCCCTGCCCGCTCCCCCCGTGACCCTGGCACCTTCCAGGGCACCCCTCTGCTGCCTCCCGGGTGCTGCGTAAATATCCGTCAGTGACAAACGGGCGCCAGCGGCCCATCTGTTTCTTTGTACAAATTTGTAGCCAGTTTTGAGATGTGATTTATAAATATTGCTGCTGGAGCCAAGATGAGACACTGATGGATGCCAGCCCAGATGGAGACACAAAGCTCCCACTTAAATCTTCCCCCTTTATGTCTTGTGCGACAGCGGCAGCCGCAGCAGCCGAAAGTGGCACCAGAGGGCAGGGGGAGGGCGCAGCTTAGCGGGGGCACCTTCTGCCCTCTGATCCCCCCAGATGAGATATATGGGGAGGGGGCTTGCTTGTACATCAGTCATGGGGGCAACTGGGGAGGGGCAAGTGGGCCAGCCAGGGGTCCTGGGATCTCTCCGGTGCACAGGTCCAGTGGTGGGCCTGGGTCTGGTGTCCTCTGACCCACAGATGCAGGCCTGCAGGAGGGGCACCGTGGGAGCTTGCAACAGCAAAGGGAAGGCACCCCCCCCCCCCAAATCAGTGGAGCTTCGTGAGACTCCGTGTGTGTAAAATAAATAAACCCCAGAGGGGAACGTGGGAAAACGGCGGAGTTGAGAGGAGGGCAAACTCCACTTCCATTTTGTGCCCCTGCCGTTTTCCCACTGACCAAGAGGCAGATGGACTAGCTGACTTTGAGGCCCCTTCCAAAATGTTTGGCTCTAGGCTTTCCACCCCACTACCTTCTCCTTCCTGAATTTCTGCCTATTCTATGGCAACTATGGGACGCAGGACGCATGGCCAGTCAAGGGGCCAGTGGCACCAGTGATTCCCCACAGCTGGAGATGGTGGGTTTAGACTGCCAGTGTGGGTTTCTATCACTACTGGGTTATTCCCTTGGGCATCATCTGCCCTTTTGGTGCCCCCTTGGCTGCAGGGGGCAGATGCACATGCAAGAGCCTCTCTTGGCATTTCCCTCATGCCAACCAGGGACCTGGCCAAGCCCTGCTGGACGGACCAGGGCTGCCCCCCACTCCTCACCTTCTCAGAGAAAAGGAGATATTGGGGGAAAGAGTCCATATTGGGGGAAGTGGTGTGTTCCCTGGTCCCCTTCTCCTGCCCTGTTTCAGACATGTGCGTGTTTTCAAGGGGGGGATTTTGATTGGTTCTAGCTGTGGCTAGTGGCAAGGGGCACAGGGAGGCCACTGGCCTCAGCTCTGCAGAGAAGATGCACAGATGCTGGCACTCTCTCAAGGTCTCCCTAAGAGGAAGGGAGGGGGGTGAGTGTGGCAGTACGCCTGCTGTTTCCTGAGGACCCTGGCAGGGAAGTGCAGAGAGGAGGGGTGGTCTGTGAGACCCCCATGTATGTCTGTGGGTGTAACTGGGGCTCAGGTGGCAGCAGCAAGGATGCCAAGGCCTGCATGGGCAGAACTGGGGGGGCCGGCACCCTGGCAGGATACAGGTGGGAGCAGAGGGCAGCCAGGCGGGAGGAAGTAGCTGCACTGGTGTAGGGGGAACCAAGGGCACAGAGGGTGAGGGTGGGGGTCCTGTTGGCCAGAGATGGAGTTGAAGGGGAAGGCCATGGTGGCTCCCAGGTAGACCTGCATATCTGTTGTTATCAAGAGGACTCTGTGGCTACTACAAATGTAGCAGTGATCTGGCAGTTTAGAGGGCATGGCAGGGAGTGCAACTGAGGGGTGCCATCTGATGGGGGCAGATGGGGAGGCAGATGTCTTCTTTGAGGGGTCCCTGAAGATGGAGAGTGCCTTCCTGGGAGGAGACTCAGGGCTTCGCCATCTCCTCCTTCTCTCCAGACAACATGGCTGCAGTGCACACCCAGCGCCCCGGGTTCAACCGGCAGGAGCAGGACCTCTTCTTGCTGCCCATCCTGGTGGTGGACAGTGGCCCCCCCGCCCTGAGCAGTACTGGAACTCTGACTATCCGGGTCTGTGGCTGTGACAGCTCCGGCGCCATTCAGTCATGCAACACCACGGCCTACGTCGTCTCCACCTCGCTCAGCCCCGGCGCTCTCATTGCCTTGCTGGTATGCGTTCTCATCCTCATTGGTGAGTGCCCCTACCGTCCTATTCAAGTCCAGCCTCCCACACCAGCCCCAGGCCACACCCAGCCCTTTCGCTCGATCTGCCATGCCCACAGGACCCCACAGTTTCAGAGACATCTTGGCTAGCAGCTGTGGGTTTCTCCCCCTCCCCACACTTTGAACTATCCTCTGGGCATGAGGAAGGAGAGGGGTCTGGAGCAGCAGGCTGTGCCACTGCACCTGGCCAGCAGTGCAAAAGTGGCTCCAATCCAGCCTGCCTTGGTGGCAGGGCCCAGCCGGTACTGCGTAATGCTCCTTCCTGCCTCCTCTGCCCAGGGGTCCCTTCTGTGGGGGACCCCTCTTCCACTTGGGACCAGTCCTGGGCCTCACTGGTGATAGGCAAGCTAACTGGTCCAGTGCCCCTCTCAGCAGGATGGGCGGGGAACAAACAGGGCCCACAGAGCTGCCTGGGCTGCTCCATACTGCCACCCTAGGGTCTCACCAGCTGGCATTACCCCTTGCCCATGATGCATTATTGCTCCTGTGGTGGGCACATCAGTGTACGGAAGTGTTATTCCCAGGATGGAACAGGTATTTTTCCTTTTTGGTGGTGCCCATGCCAGGTGAACAGAGGGTTTCACGATGCTTGTTACTGAAAGTATTGGGAGACACTTGGGTGCCAGCCATGCCTGGGGGTATTAGAATAAGCCCTTTGCTCCAGGCTGCCCCCTTGGCAACCCAGGCAGGCAACTCTTGGCCTCGCCCACTGTGCCTGGCACAAGAAGACCATAGGACACCCCTTCCCCGTGCTGCCTGTTTCTCCCCCCGCCACTGACCCCTATGGCCAGTGCTGCTGTTCTGACCAAGTGCCCTGTCTCCTTCCTTCCTTCCTTCCACCTGCTGCTCGGTGGTGGCCCCAGTGCTGGTCCTGCTGATCCTGACGCTGAAGCGCCACCAGAAGGGCCACCTGGCCTCAGAGGAGGATGAGGACATGCGCGACAATGTCATAAAGTACAATGACGAGGGGGGCGGCGAGCAGGACACGGAGGCCTACGACATGTCGGCGCTGCGCAGCCTCTATGGAGACTTTAGGGAAACCAAGGGGGGCGGGGAGGGGGGCGGCCCCCTCCCCTCGGAGCTCTTGGCCCTGCCACAGGGACCACCGCCGCCCGAGCTGGACTTCTCCCTCTTCAGGGACTACATCAGCAGGAAGGTGGGGCAGGCGGACCAGGACCCCTCAGTGCCCCCCTACGACTCCTTCCAGACCTACGCCTTCGAGGGGGAGGGCTCCCCGCCTGCCTCCCTCAGCTCCATTGCCTCCCGGTCCTCCGGATCTGAGCAGGACTTCGCCTACTTGGGCAGCTGGGGCCCGCGGTTCCGGCAGCTGGCGGCGCTCTATGCCAGGGGGCGCCCGGGGGAGGATGGTGGAGAGGACTCCTAGGCCCAGAGAACCAAAAAGCCAGCCACCGGCTGCCTGGCCCCCAACAGACATGGGGGGCACAAGATGGGCCACCTGTAGCTCCTCCAGGGCCACTGCGCAGGCGCACTATGGTCCGGCCATGTGGCCCTCGGTAGCTCTCTTGCAGTGGGGCGCAGCATTTTGGGCCCCTCTTGTCTTGGGGAAGGGTGAGAAAGCAAGAGAAAGAGGGCCAGAGAAGGTACTTGGAGTAAAGGGGGTTTTTGCAGGCCAGGCCAGGAAGAAAAGGGCCAGAGTGGCTGGAGGGAGGCTGCAGCCATAGTTGTGCCCCCCCCCCCCATGCTGCTTTGCATTGCACGCTTCTGAAGAAGAGGAAGAGGAAGAGGAGGGGGCCTTTGCCGGCGGAGGGAAGGAGGGAGGGATGGATGGGTGGTGGGTGCTGGCCAAGACCGCTGCTTCTCTCCTGGCAAATTATCATTTAAATTGATGGTGGGGAGATGGACTGTCCAAGAGGGAAAGACGGAGGGAGGGAGGGACGGGGAGCCCTTTGTTGTCGAAATGGATTTTGTCAGTGGATTCCCTGCCTTGGACAAGCCTCTGCCAAGGAGAGTCCCGGCAGTTTGTCGTTCTCTGTGTGCGTTGGGGGGGGGGGGTCTCCTGCTGCAGAAGCCCCCTGTGGAGTCTTCCACGTTCTTTGTCTCTAGAGAGGAGTGGGGGTGTTGGGGTGGCCATGGCTGGCCCTCAGGGCTGACTGGGGATCGGGTGGGGGAGGCATCCTCTTGGCATTTGGGATAAAAGCCTTCTGCGCCTACTTGGGGGGGAGCAATGCTCAGGGTCTCCTTGCTAAGGAGGCATCTCACTCCTTTCTGTCCAAACCCAACAAGTCCTCCTTGCGAAGAATGCTGCCTGGGTTGCCAGCGGCTGCATTGCTGGCTTCACAGTGCCCCAGTATCCGTCTTTATTGGGGGGTGGGCAGGTGCTTCCAGGGCCTTACCCCCAGCTGCACACATATCACCCTCCCATGCCCTTGTTGCCCCGCATAATGGATAGGGGGCTCTTGAGCTGTGGCTCTATTTCCTTTGTGTTTGGGCACTTGGCACGTGGGTGGAACCTGGCACTGGGGGTCTCTGGCAAGAGGGATGGTTTCTGGGGGGAGATGGGTTGCCCAGCAGCCTCTCTGGTTGCCTCACCTGCTGCCCACATTGGGACTGGCATGCAACTTTCTTGCTGGGCATGGATCGTGAGGGGGCCAGCCTGGAGGAGGGCCCTGTGAGGCGGTGGGCGTTTTGGGTTGGGAATGGGGTGGGAGAAGAGGATCTGGCTCCTCAGGAGGGGGGCATGCCATGGGGGGAATCCCCTCCCCTTCCTGTGCATGAACTGCCATCTCTGTGGGGCCCTTTTCCAGCCTCCAGACCCCCAATGCCTTCTCCCAGCTCTGCCTGGCACACGCTACCTCCTTCTCAGGACCTCTGTGGCACATCTGGTGGGAAGGAGGGCAGGCCGGCCTTGGTGTGCCCCCCCAGCCCTGTCCTGCTTGCTGGCCCTTCACTGTGACACCCTTTTGTTTCCAGGGGGGCTGGGCAGTTGCCCCCTCCCCAGACTCACGTCCTTGCCCAGTTGGGGGCCGATCCACGGGGGTTGCTACCTCTCCCCCCTCCTCCTCAGGAACTTTTTTTGTGCTTGTCCAGCTCCCCCCCACCCCATAATGTGCGTGTGTGTTTATGTGTGAGTGTGTGTGAGAGACCCTCCTCTCTCAGTGTGTGTGCCCCCTCCTTCAGATGGGACAGCCGACCTCAGAGGCCAAAGGCCAAACAGGGTATGTATCCATCACTCTCCCCCTGCCCCACCCCACACAGAACAGCCATGATGATGATGATGATGATGATGATGATGATGATGATGATATTTATCACCATTTCTCCAATTTGGGACTCAAAGCAGCTGGCCGGAAATTCCAAACTACTTTTCTCAAAAACTCCAGTGAAACAAAACTAAACAACCAAAAAGTTAAAGCCAGGTGATGGTGGCCCCCCACCCTCCCATTCCCTACATTGCCCCTCCCTCCTGTGCCAAGGGCACCCCCTCCCTGCCCCCTATGTGCCACCTCCCCTTCTGCCCATTGCCAGGCGGAGCTGGCAGCCTCTGGGGTGTGGAGGGCAGGTGGGCGAGGGGTGGGTATTGCCACGAGGCTCCTCTTGGACATTTTCACAGGGTTGTTCATGGACCTGGAAATAAAAGGATTTCCTTGTCATCTTCCTGGAGTCCTTTCGGCTTATTTCCTTTTCTTCCCTGAGGAGGGAGAGGAAGAGTGTGGAAGTGTGTGTTGTGTGTAAAAGCTTTGCTCAAGGGTGGCAAGAGAAGAGAGGGCCGGAAGGGGAGGCAGGTTTCTAGGACCCCTGTGCCCCCTCCCCTCTTGCAGCTGAGGCCACCAAGGGTCACTGGGTGCCTGCTCGTCCCATGTGGTCAAAGGGGCAGTGGGGGACTCTTCATCTCCCCCGCATGGCCCTGGGGGTTCGGTTTCTCTTCTCTCCCCATTCCAACTAAGAGGAGGGGGTGATACTGGAACCGGGGCCTGGCAAGGGATGGGGGGGCCACCCCACCAGGGCAGGCATGGCGAGGGTTGGGGAACCCTCAAGGAGGAGGGAATGGGATGGCGAGGGGGGCAAAGTAGGCACTGTTGCCAGGCCCCCATCATCCCTGAAATAGTCCTGGGTGGAAGAGGGGGACAGGACTAGACCTTTCTGCCACTGAATCTCTGAACTGGTGCCCTGTGGGCTTTCTCCAGAGGAGCTGAATACTTTACAGCTCACATATTTTTTGCAATGCATATGATTTATAATTCACAATTCCTAATTTGTAATTCATGACTGTACTTGGCAATTCCCATTGAACTACAGGGGCTCAGGGGTCATCGGTGAGAGCAGCCTATGGAAAGGAGGAATGGCTCCCCCTAAGTAGAGCTCCCCCCATCAGCAGCGGAGGGGGGGAAGGCAAGGTCTGCCTGAGGACCAAGAAGGCAGATCTGAGAGACATTGGGAAGGGGGACCCCAAGGGCCACCCACTCCCACCGCATTCTGCCATGCAGGAATACGCAGCCAGAGCATCCCTGGCACAGCTGGGCATCCAGCGAAGGAGAGCCCTCCAAGGGAGTCCTTTCTGTTTCCATTAAACAGCCATTGCAGTCAGGAATTCCTTCCTGAGAAAAGAGCCAGAATCTGTTTTCCTGTGGTTTCCATCTTCCACAGGGCGACATCCCTTCAAATAGAGGGGGCCCTAGGCCCTAGGACAACATCCCTTCAAATACAGGGGGCCCTAGGCCCTAGGATGACATCCCTTCAAATACAGGGGGTCCTAGGCCCTAGGATGACATCTTTTCAAATACAGGGGGCCCTAGGACGACATCCCTTCAAATACAAGGGGCCCTAGGCCCTAGGACGACATCCCTTCAAATACAGGGGGCCCTAGGCCCTAAGACGACATCCTTTCAAATACAGGGGGCCCTAGGCCCTAGGATGACATCCCTTCAAATACAAGGGGCCCTAGGCCCTAGGACGACATCCCTTCAAATACAGGGTGCCCTAGGACGACATCCCTTCAAATACAAGGGGCCCTAGGCCCTAGGACAACATCCCTTCAAATACAGGGGGCCCTAGGCCCTAGGACGGCATCCCTTCAAATACAGAGGGCCCTAGGATGACATCCCTTCAAATACAGGGGGCCCTAGGCCCTAGGACGACATCCCTTCAAATACAGGGGGCCCTAGGCCCTAGGACGACATCCCTTCAAATACAAGGGGCCCTAGGACGACATCCCTTCAAATACAGGGGGCCCTAGGACGACATCCCTTCAAATACAAGGGGCCCTAGGCCCTAGGACGACATCCCTTCAAATACAGGGGGCCCTAGGCCCTAGGACGACATCCCTTCAAATACAGGGGGCCCTAGGCCCTAGGACGACATCCCTTCAAATACAGGGGGCCCTAGGACAACATTCCTTCAAATACAGGGGGCCCTAGGCCCTAGGACGACATCCCTTCAAATACAGGGGGCCCTAGGACGACATCCCTTCAAATACAGGGGGCCCTAGGACGACATCCCTTCAAATACAAGGGGCCCTAGGACGACATCCCTTCAAATACAGGGGGCCCTAGGCCCTAGGACGACATCCCTTCAAATACAGGGGGCCCTAGGCCCTAGGACGACATCCCTTCAAATACAGGGGGCCCTAGGACGACATCCCTTCAAATACAAGGGGCCCTAGGCCCTAGGACGACATCCCTTCAAATACAAGGGGCCCTAGGCCCTAGGATGACATCCCTTCAAATACAGGGGGCCCTAGGCCCTAGGATGACATCCCTTCAAATACAGGGGGCCCTAGGCCCTAGGACGACATCCCTTCAAATACAAGGGGCCCTAGGCCCTAGGATGACATCCCTTCAAATACAAGGGGCCCTAGGCCCTAGGATGACATCCCTTCAAATACAGGGGGCCCTAGGCCCTAGGACGACATCCCTTCAAATTCAGGGGGCCCTAGGCCCTAGGACGACATCCCTTCAAATACAGGGGACCCTAGGCCCTAGGACGACATCCCTTCAAATACAGGGGGCCCTAGGCCCTAGGATGACATCTCTTCAAATACAGGGGGCCCTAGGACGACATCCCTTCAAATACAGGGGGCCCTAGGACGACATCCCTTCAAATACAGGGTGCCCTAGCATGACATCCCTTCAAATACAGGGGGCCCTAGGCCCTAGGATGACATCCCTTCAAATACAGGGGGCCCTAGGACGACATCCCTTCAAATACAGGGGGCCCTAGGATGACATCCCTTCAAATACAGGGGGCCCTAGGCCCTAGGCCCTAGGATGACATCTCTTCAAATACAGGAGGCCCTAGGACGACATCCCTTCAAATACAGGGGGCCCTAGGACGACATCCCTTCAAATGCAAGGGGCCCTAGGCCCTAGGACGACATCCCTTCAAATACAGGGGGCCCTAGGACAACATTCCTTCAAATACAGGGGGCCCTAGGCCCTAGGACGACATCCCTTCAAATACAGGGGGCCCTAGGCCCTAGGACGACATCCCTTCAAATACAGGGGGCCCTAGGCCCTAGGACGACATCCCTTCAAATACAGGGGGCCCTAGGACAACATTCCTTCAAATACAGGGGGCCCTAGGCCCTAGGACGACATCCCTTCAAATACAGGGGGCCCTAGGACGACATCCCTTCAAATACAGGGGGCCCTAGGACGACATCCCTTCAAATACAAGGGGCCCTAGGACGACATCCCTTCAAATACAGGGGGCCCTAGGCCCTAGGACGACATCCCTTCAAATACAGGGGGCCCTAGGCCCTAGGACGACATCCCTTCAAATACAGGGGGCCCTAGGACGACATCCCTTCAAATACAAGGGGCCCTAGGCCCTAGGACGACATCCCTTCAAATACAAGGGGCCCTAGGCCCTAGGATGACATCCCTTCAAATACAGGGGGCCCTAGGCCCTAGGACGACATCCCTTCAAATACAGGGGGCCCTAGGCCCTAGGACGACATCCCTTCAAATACAAGGGGCCCTAGGCCCTAGGATGACATCCCTTCAAATACAAGGGGCCCTAGGCCCTAGGATGACATCCCTTCAAATACAGGGGGCCCTAGGCCCTAGGACGACATCCCTTCAAATTCAGGGGGCCCTAGGCCCTAGGACGACATCCCTTCAAATACAGGGGACCCTAGGCCCTAGGACGACATCCCTTCAAATACAGGGGGCCCTAGGCCCTAGGATGACATCTCTTCAAATACAGGGGGCCCTAGGACGACATCCCTTCAAATACAGGGGGCCCTAGGACGACATCCCTTCAAATACAGGGTGCCCTAGCATGACATCCCTTCAAATACAGGGGGCCCTAGGCCCTAGGATGACATCCCTTCAAATACAGGGGGCCCTAGGACGACATCCCTTCAAATACAGGGGGCCCTAGGATGACATCCCTTCAAATACAGGGGGCCCTAGGCCCTAGGCCCTAGGATGACATCCCTTCAAATACAGGAGGCCCTAGGACGACATCCCTTCAAATGCAAGGGGCCCTAGGCCCTAGGACGACATTCCTTCAAATACAGGGGGCCCTAGGACCATGGGTGCCAAAATCTGTGGGTGCTCCCTTGAAGTTTAATAGTGTAGTAAAATAGTGTCCCTTATATAAAATGGCAAAATTAAGGTTTGCTTTTTGGAATTTATATTTTTGGAAGATATTTCAAGCCAGAGATGGTTGAATCCATGGATGAAAAATCCATGGATGTGGAGGACCATCTGTCCTTAATGATAGCGACTCTATCACTTCTTCAGGCTCCCAGTTCCCTCAGCCAAGTTTCTTCTAGGGTTTGGCCACTGCCCCCCCCTCCCCCCCATCTCCTTCTTTGGAAATTTTTAAATAACAGCTGGATGGCCATCTGTCAATGGGGATGCTTTGACTGAGAGTTCCTGCATGACAGAAGAAAGGGGTTGGACTGGATCAGGGCCTTCATGGGGTCTTTTCCAACTCGCCCTCTGCTTTGGCCATGCTCCAAGAAGACCAGATTGCCAAGGGCCTCTTCCTCCCTGGAAGTCAATGCTGGGAGGAAGGCAGGAGGGAGAATGCAAGCGAGTTACAGGTGTGATGTGCCCAAGTGGGCCATAGGTTCCTCCTTGGTGGCTGGGTGACATGTTTGCCTCCCAGGTCAGGCCCTCCTCTGATGGCTTGTCTCAGTCGGGCACCAAGTGATGCAACCCAAGAGGGACCCTTTGCCCCATTACTTGCCACATGCTATTCTAGCCCATGCAGTGCCATGCTAGATGGTCTTCTTGGACAGCAGTGGGAAGCAGGGGCAATGGATGGCTGGGGGGTCACACTGGGACCCCCGAGCAGAAGGAAGGAAGGAAGAGAGGAAGGAAGGAAGGAGGCTCAAGTGGAGAGATACTTATTTGGTGTAACAGGTTTATCTCCTCTTTCCTCAAAAGACTTCCAGGCGTCAAGTCAATTAACGCAGCAAAATACCCTCATAAAGAAACGACAACAACAGAAAAGCCGCGGAGATTAAAATAATAATCCAAAAGCATCCAATAAAACATTTAACACTGTTTCCAGCAAATCTGCAAGGCTTGGCCAGAAGGGCTGCCAGCTGAGCGGTCTTGGCGAAAGGAGGATGGCATGGTAGTGGTGGGGGTCCCTGGGGAGGGAATGTGCCCCCCAACCCAGACAAGGCCAAGAGGTTGCAGCAAGAGGGGTTTTTGGGGGGTCTCTGGGACCCCCATAGGGGAAGGGGAGAGTCTGGAGTAAGCAGGCAGCAGGAGCCTTCAAAATCCGCATCTGGGAGAAAGGCTGCCTTTTGTCATCCTCCCCAGAAACTGTCAGGGGTTTTTAAGGGCAGTGCCAGCCATGCTGGCCCTCTGGCAGGAGAGTCACAGCTCCTGATGGGCAGTGTGGCAAATGACCCAGCTGGGGCTTCCTGGACCCACAAGTGCTTACTCCCTGGCATCTTCTGAAGGCACAGCGCTCCTTGCCACAGGGCAACAGGTCAAGACTTGTGTGGGGTTGTGCCACTTGAATCTATATGCAGAGCTATATAAAAGGAGCCCTGGTGGTGCAGTGGTTCAATGCCTGTCCTGCAGCCACTCACTCACAAACCATAAGGTTGCAAGTTCAATACCAGCAAAGGGCTCAAGCTCAACTCAGGCTTGCCTCCTGCCAAGGAGGTCGCTAAAATGAGTCCCCAGATTGTCTTGAATTGAGTGCAAGCTACAAATTTGGCACTTTGGACTCCGTTTGCAGCCATTGAAGTGATGAGAAAGAGGGAAAGGGGGAGGAGGAGAGAGAAACCTGGGCATTTTAAGAACAGAAAAAGTGGGGTGAGAAAGGATGAAGCAGGAGTGTCCCTGCCAAAGGGGGTCTTCTGCTAAGAAGAGGAAGGAGGCAGGGGCTGGGGGAGGCTTCTTTGGGAGGCAGCTGAAAGAGGAGTGGGAAATACCCCCTGCATGCGCATGCTTTGCTGGACCCCTGCATCCCAACTGCCTTGATGGATGGCCGTGCCAGACTGAAAGCAAGGCACTGAAATTCAATAAAGACAAATCCACTTGCACTGCCGAAAATCAAAACAAAGGCTCTGGTTCCAGAAGGAGATCGATAGCGGGGCTCAAGGAAAGCTGGGCTGGGCTTCCATTCTTCACAGATGGCATGAAGCAGGAAGGCCCCCCCTAGGCAGAGGCGGTTGAGTGCCCACCCAGCGGGCGGCTGGAGAGGGCTGTCCATGGCAGTCCAGCACTGGGAAACCCCTGGCTTGGCCCCCGCAAAGCCCTTCCCAGGACAAGGACAAAGACAACGAGGGGGGCCCCATGGCCCCTTTCCTGCATCCCCAAACCCTGACCCCAGCCCACCCCTTGGAGGGTCTGCATGAACAGAGGGAGAGGAAGATGGGAGGCAAGTGGGTGCCTTCTGGGTCCAAGAGTGGCACCAACTCAGCTGGGCATGGCATCCCCGTTGAGACGGTCAAGCCCATGGCTGGCAGGGGACGGGCCATTCTCTCGGCTGCGAGCATAAATGAGGTCCAGTGACAGTGACAGATGCTCAGAGCGGCTTAGAGGAGCCCAGGCCTTTATCCCTCTGCTTCCTAGAAAACAAAACTGAGGAATTATTACTGGATTGGCCCCATGCCCGATAATGCACCGTATGCCCAGAGAGAGAGCGAAGGGGAGGCAGTCCTCCAGCAAGGAAGAAGCGGGCATCGGGAATGAAAGGACCCCTGTTTTGGGATCCACACCCCACTTCTTCCACTCAGATCATGTCCGGGGGGTGGGGTGGGGGGGAGATGGCAGGAATGAGATTTGTCCCCACACTATGGAGGGCATTTTAAAGGCTCCCCAAGTCTGCTGGGCAGACCGCCTCTGGGAGCAGTTTGGGGAAGAGAAGGGGGCTTGGACAGTCTCACTGAAAGAAGCAACTGGGGTAGGGGTCTGTCCCACTTTCTGCACTTTCCAGTGGGGTGTGTCAGCTTTGCTCCACTGCCCCCTCCAGAGACTCTGGCCCCATTGCCAGCAGGATGGGAGGGAGGGGAGAAACAAATGCTGTTCCTTGCTCCCCCCAAAAGAGCCCCCCCAGAATGAGTTTGGCTACCCCTCAGACACAGCCTCCCCTGCGGCTGAGGCACTTGGAGGGTCATCGGTGTGTGTTTCGAGGGGGGCAAGGTGTAGCCTTTGCCTTGCTCTGGCAGGAGAGCTGGAGTGGGCAGAATGTTGCTGACCACTGGGACTTCTGACCCCCCCCAAGGCCTTCTGTAAAGTAGGCCTCCCCCTCCTGCCCCACATGCTGCATGGACACCAGTTCATGAGGGGCTGCTGGGGGTCAGGGGCAGGGAGGGTGCTCTGGGCTGGATGAGAGGAGCCATCCACACTGCAGTGCCCAGACACCTCTCCTGGCAGCAGGTCATTAGTTTCTCAGTGCTCCAGAGTCAATTGGGGGAGTGGAAAAGCAAATAGCCCTCCCCAAAGCCAGGAGGCTGAAACCGGGCAGGGATGGACTGTGGTGAGGCTGGCACAGCAGGTGGCGGTGGGCACTCAGGGACTCTGCCTTTCTGCTTTGCCCTCCCAGGATTGGGGCCAAGGGAGTCCCTGGGAGCCAGGCCAGGCTTCTCCATCACAAGGAGGCCTCCTTCCACTGCGGCCCAAGAGGCCAGAGGGCAGTTGGTGGCTCATGGTCAAGGCTTCCCCTTCTACTCTGCATGGCCCCGTACCAACCCTGGGGGCTGAGAGGAGAAGAAAGCCCAGAGCAAAAGGCTTCATGGCCAGGCAATTTTCCCATGCCACAGTCAGCACCTGAGGGGAAGGTGCCCCATGCCAGCCCCATGCTCACCGAAGTGGCCCCGGCACGATTTGGCCAGGGTGGCTGTCCTTGTAGGCTGGATCCTGCCACCTTGGAGAGAGATGCCAGCAGCTGCATCCCCTTCCTCCCTCTCCTTTGTAGAAATTGCCCATAAAGCGCACTCATCCCAGCCTCCGTTATTCCCAGCTAATTGCCTGGAAAGCTCAGCAAGTGTTGTGGGGAAAAGCAAAGGGCGAGGAGGGCAGCTCCATGCACCCCCTCCTCCCCATCGTGGGCACCAGACAGGATGGCACCGCTTGCTTAGAACGGGGCTGAGATTTCTATGCCAGCGTCTCTGGGCTGGGTGGGGGGCTGAGAGGCCTCCGTGGTTGGCCGCATGGCTGGCCGCCCCACTGTTTGTGGCTCTGTCGGCCATGGTGCCTCTGGCATTAAAGAGCCAGGCGTCCAGACGACGGCATTTAGCCCTAATGGAGCACAGATTGTGTTGACATTTGGAAAATCACCCACCGCAGGAGCCTGTGCCTCCTCCCTTCTCCCACTGTGCCAACAAAGGGACAAGGCCAAGCCTGGGAAGGCAGCCCTCCCTGTGCCAGCTGGGCCTGGGCATGAGGGGTCAGTAGTGGGGCCCATGTGCCACTTGCAACCAGAACACTTGTGTGGGGCCAGCGGAAATGGCGTGATGTGCTCTGGTGCTGACACAGGGTGTGGCATGGCTGCCTCAACATGGTGGACAGCAGGGAAAGGGCCATTTGGCACCGTCCTTCTGCCACAGATGCCCAGTATTGCTCTGGAACTAGGGCCTGGCTGGCATGGGAAGGACGAGGCTTAAGATCTGGAGCACTTTTTGAGTGTGCAGAGCATTGGCCTCCCTTGGACGCTTTTGAGGGCCATGTTTCTGACTCCGCCTTTCCAACAGCTGTGTGGTCCTCAAGGGCCTGGCACACTCTTGCCTTTTCCTTGCCATGGATTTCAGTCTGCAGCCACTCTTCACCTGCCACAAATGGTGCATGCACAGAAGCAGCTTTGCATGTGTAGATGTGTTTCAGTGCAATAGCCCCTTGCCCCATGACCACTCTGGAGGAAGCATCTGTCCAGACTCCTGACGCCAGGGTCTACCTTGCCAGTGCCAGTGCCAATGCCAGTGTTGTTGTTTTTAGCATCTACACGAATGTGTGTCTGGCAGCAACTTTGGGTGGGGGGCCTTTGCAGGATCCCTCAGTGTAAGCGGGCTTACTTCATTAATAGCGTTGGGAAAAGGTGGGGACCAGCATGTGTGAACTGGTGCCTTCCCACACGCCTTCTGCTCCTGGCATCCACCAGCACTGCCCATCTCATGCCACTGGAGAGCCAAGCGACCCTTTCCCCGAAGACGCGCCTCCTCTGCACTGGAGCTCAGCCGAAGAGAAGGTGGGAGGAGGTGCCAGCGTTGTTGTCCGGTTGGGCTCTGCCCTGGCCTTGGTGGGCGTGAGTTTCAGGGTAGCTGGCCATTGGGGCTGTGGCATGGGCAATGCCCCTTCCCTCTGGGACCCCAGCCATGTTGGAGGAATTGCCTGAAATGAACTGATTAATCTCTTTAAATCACTGCGAACCCCTCTCCTCCCCCAAGTTAATCTGCTCTTAATGGCTGGAGAGCTATTCCGGGCCCCAATCAATACCTGGCCACCCGCTTTTCATATGTAATTCACAGTAATTGCAGAAAGCATTTCTGGAGAAAATGACATCGTCGAGGAGGAGGAGGTGGCAGCCCCTGGCTCCGGGAGAAAGAGCTGGATCGCTCCACTCTCAGCTCCTGAGGCCTGTCAGCTGCACAGAGGAATGGGGTGGGGGTGGGAGGTCGCCAAGAGACCCCCAGCTCCATGCCATGCCATCCCACCCCACTCCAGCTCTTCCCCCTGAGAGAGGAGCTTGGCAGCACCTGCAATGGGTGCTAAGAGCCAAGAAAACGGCTAAGGCCTTGGCCAAGGGACCTCTTTCGCCGGTGGTGCTCTTAGGGTGAAATGGGGGGCTAGAAGGGGCCCTACCAATGGCCCGTCCTTCCTTAGGAGACAGAGAGAGATTCTGGCAGGCAAGAGAGGAGCCAAGAGGTTTGTCTGCGACTCTGATAGCAAGCATGGCTCTGGGATTCTTAAAAAGCAAAAGAAGAAGGTGGTGGTGATGGTGATGCTGTGGAGACCCTGCACCACTGAGGCTTAAGCCCCTGTCTCCATCAGCTCAGAGTGGCATGCTGCAACCTCCAGGCTGCATCGAGGGATGTATAGTTCTTAAAGGGAAGTCATAGTGCCACTCTGTTCTGCTTTGGTCAGGCTTCTGCTGGAATAATCCTGTGTCCAGTTCTGGGCGCCACAATTCAAAAAAGGATGTTGGGAAGCTGGGGCCATGTGTCCAAAGGAGGGCAACTAAAATGGTGAAGGGCCTGGAAACCCTGAAGCCCTAAGAGGAGAGGCTTGGGAAATTGGGTATGTTTAGCCTGGAGAAGAGAAGGTTAAGAGGTGATATGATAGCCCTCTCATACTGAAGATGGAGCAAGCTTGTTTTCATGGAGCAATAGATGCAAACTACAGGAAAAGCGATTGCAGCTCAACATTAGGAAGAACATCCTAATGGCAAGAGCTGTTCAACAGTGGAAGACGCTGCCTTGGTCTCCTTTGGAGGTTTTTAAACAGAGGCTGGATGACCACTTGTCACAGGGAGGGCTTGGATGCTGTCTTCCTGCATGGCAGAAATGGGTTGGACTGGGTGGCCTCTGGGGGTCTCTTCCAGTTCTAGGATTCTATGAAGAGGTGGAACGATAGCCATGTTTAAATATTTAAAAGGATGGCATATTGGGGATGGAGCAAGCTTGCTTTCTGGTGCTCCAGAGAATAGGGAACGGAGTCTCAATGGATGTAAGCTCCAGGAAAAGAGATTCCGCCTCAACATTAGGAAGAACTTCCTGAGAGTAAGAGCTGTTTGCTAGTGGAAGATGCTGCTGCCTCAATGGAGGATGGTGGCGTCTCCTTCTTTGGAGGTTTTTAAACAGAGGCTGGATGTCCATCTATCTGTCACAAGGAGGGCTTTGATGGTGTCTTCCTGCATGGCAGAATGGGAATGGACTAGATGACCCTTGGGAGCCCCTTTCCTCTAGGAATCTGGATTCCAACAAGAAGCCTTGGATTTTCACTCTGACTCCAGGATCCTCCATCACGTTTCAACTGGTGTCATTTAAGCCTGCCAGGCCCTTAGCTCTTAAGGGGCTAAACCATCATGGGAGGCTTTTAAACAGAGGTTGGATGCTCACCTCTCATGAATGCTAGTCTAGCCATGGATTCCTGCGTGGCAGAAACAGGTTGGATGGCCCTTGAGGTCCCTTCCAATTCTGTGATCCTCTGATTCTCTGCGTGGACAGAATCACTGGAGCTAGAAAGAAAAGGAAGGATAGGCGGATGGCAGATCTTATCTGGCAAGCGGCTGGGGAAAGGGAGGGCATGGTCTGTTATCTGGTGGGGGGTGGCTTGGGCAGCTGTGTTCATGATCCCTGCTGAGGCCACAGGAGCGAATGTGCCCCAGTGCCCACTCCCAGCATGTGGCCCTTTGCGGACCAAGTGCTGGCAGCAAAGTGGCAAAGCACCCCATGGAGGAGCCAGGATGCCCCTTGGCACCCAGACACTTGGTTCCAGCACAGTGTCCTTGGCTGCCAACGCGGCTCTTTGCCAATGCCGCCCAGTGCATTTCATTCCTCCAGCTTCCTCATGTCAGGGCAGCTCCTGCGCTGGGCTGGCTGAGAAACACTTTGGCCGCTAGCCATGGAGACCTGAGTCTTCAGCTGGAATCAGATGGCATTTCCATAAAGGCCATGGACCTTCAAGGCAGCCGTGTGTGTGTGTGTGTGTTGCTTGTGGAAATGTCAAAAGGTCTGGGAAGCAGGAAACCTGAGGAACACTTGAAGGAATCAGGGTTGGGGGTGTTTAGCCTGGGTTGGTTTCATCTGGCAGAGCCCTCTCCACTTACTGAGAAGGTTCTCGCCATGCAGGAGATGGAGGGAGTGTGTTTTCTGCTTCCCCCGAAGAAAGGAGGTTAGGAAGAACTTCCTGAAGATAAAAGCAGTTTGACAGGAGATTCCCTGAGAAAACAGACAACTCTCCAGTTCTGGATCTGTTTCTGGCAGAGGTTAGGTGGCCACCTCTCAGGGATGCTTGCATCAAGGGATTCCTGCCCTGGCAATGGATGGTCCTTGAGGTCCCCCCAGACTCTTCTTGCTGTGTGCCTTCAAGTCATTTCTGACTTAGGGTGACCCTAAGTGACCCTATCAAGGGCTCTTCTTGGCAAGGTTAGTTCAGAGGGGTTTTTCCTTTGCCTTCTTCTGAGGCTGAGAGAGTGTGACTTGCCCAGGGTCATCCAGTGGGATTTGAACCCTGGTCTCCAGAGCTGTAGCTCAATTCTTAAACTGCTATGCCATTCTGGCTCTATCCCTTACTGGGATGGCGGCCCTGGGCATCGGACGCTTCCTCTGTGCCAGGCTGCCTCTGCCAACCTCCTGTTTTCCGATGCCAAAGCCGCAGGGTGCCACTAGGTGCCAACAGGGAGGGAAGAGAGGGGCTCTTCTTTGCAGGAGCTGGGTGGACCTTCTGGGGGGGGGGCTTGCCCCTCCGGCCCCTCGTCCATCCCCCTGGAGTCAAGGGCCAGAGGCAGAGGATGGCCACTGGTGGAGGGCAGGACAGCCAGGGAGGGACTGTGCTGCCTGCCTGCGCTAGCAGGGAGGGGAATCCTCTGCCAAGAGGACATCTTCCTCTTTCCTTCCCTCCTTCCCTCCTTCCACCATTGTTCAGCCAGACTGTAATTTTCCAGGATGTCATTCTAATTCCGGTGGGGAAGTTTATTACTTGTGATCTCCCCATAAAGCGGTGGCATGACTTACGGCTGGCATGTCACTGACTTGCCTCTCAATCCATCATGCTGGGGCTGCCGGCTGGCCCTCCGTCTCTCCAGAGGGTTGCAGGGTGGGAGTGGGGGGGGGGGTAAGAGGGAGAAGAGAAAGGGTGGGGTTGGGGTGGGGTGGGGTCTGCCACCTGCAACGCTTCTGCCACATTCCCTCCTGCCTCAGCTCAAGTGCTGCCCACTCCTGGCCCAGGCAAGGGATAGTTCTTGTGCCCTGGCTCTCTGGTGCTGGACACTGGTGCCATGGGGCGGGGGGGGAGCTGGTGGGGGAGCACAGGCCTGCCCAGCTGGACTGACTGAGCATCCGATGCCCATGAAACACAAAAATGACCCCCAGCCAGAACCCACCCTCTCCCACCCAGAGGTGGCAAGCGCTGACCACTGACTCTTTACCCTGCATTTCCCCCCTTTTCTGGCCTTGGGCGATGGGGAAGCTGACGGGGGTCCACAGGAAACCTGTTTGTGCCCAGAGGCCGAGGGCATCCTCATGCCTGGTCCTAGTCTCAGGTGCCATGGGGCAGCATGCCATCTGAAATCTGGTGGCCTTTGCTGCTGCTTGCTCACTTTTGATTGTAGGCTGCTGCTCTCCAGAGCCTCAGAGGCAGAGCAGGGTATAAAGAGGTTTTCAAATGCACATCCCTCAGTTAGCCCCAGTTAGAGAAGACCCACGGCATCTATGACTGAATGGGGCCTCAAGACTTAGGTAAGGCCCATTGATTCATCAGGTCTACTCCAGGCAAGACTAACCATTGGGCGGGGCCTGGTCTTCTCTGGCACTTGTGTGTGTGTGTGTGTGTGTGCCCCCTTACACCCCTTGGCACCCCACCAGATGTGTGCATGCCCCCTTCCTGTGGCCTGCCCTTCCACCAGCCAAGGTGGCCACTGAGGCGCAGAACGATTAGTGGCCATCCAGCAAAGTCGGCCAAACACTAACGGAGCCACTTATACCGTATTTGCATATTTGTTTAATAAAAAATTATGGCTGTTCAAGAGCTGATAATTAATTGCCCGGCTCATCTCCCCCTCCCCACCGGCGCACTTTTCCTGCTGGCTCAGCACAACACCCTTCCGCCGCCCCCTTCGTCCGTCCGTCCATCCTGCGCAGGGCAATAAATACGTGCTTATTAAGTGCATCATGTTGCAGCTGCTGAGCCCTGAGGAATAATCATCATCAGCCCCACATCAAGCAGAAGTATTTATGCCTGGGCCTGGGGCCACTGGGCACAGGATTTATGGCCACCCGGAAACTCAGCATGCGAGGAGGGCTCCATGCTTCTGCTGGCCGCATGATGGAGGGTGAGATCTTCTGAGAGGCTGGACGCTAGGCCTTTTCACACGACACGGTTAAAGGACTTTGATCCCACATTAACTGCCATGACTGCATCCTATGGAATCCTGGGATCCTAGAAGTGTCTGGCTGGGAGCACAAAATGCCCTTCCCTAAACTGCAAAACCCAGGATCACACAGGCAAAACCATGGCAGGTAATGTGGAATGATAGCACCGTCATTCTGCAGTGTGAAAAGGCCTGCTGACCAGGCAAAAAAGCCGAGTCCTGGGCAGCTGGTCCAGAGAGGGAATGGATCCATCGAAGGAGAGAACTGGCCACAGTCTGCGATACCTCTGGCCCAAGAGAGCTACTCACACTGGGAACCCACAGAGTGGTTCCGGCCGGTGAGCCTTTGGCTGCTGGCCCCAGCTGTGCTTCCAGAAAGGGTAGCAAATATGACGATGATAATACTGTGGCACCCAGTCCTTGGCACAATGGGGAACATTGCTGGGGCTGAGATGAGCTGAGAAGCCCTCACCTGGCCAAAGAAATCCAGAGATTCATAGATCTGGAAGAGACCTCAAGGGATGTTCCACTTGATGCAGGAGGACAAGGTGAGGAGAAGGTTCATCTGGGATTGAGAGAAGAAAGACGGGAGGCTAGGGAAGATGTGGCACAGCAACCCTGCAGAGTAGTCCAGGACACACTGCCCTGCTGGTGCCCAGCCATTTCTCTCTCTCTGCTTGCCTCTGGCCACCTGGGACTTTTCACACACACACGCACACATGCACGCACACACACACACACACACACACACACACACACACACACACACCCTTATGGGGAGGCTTGAGCCCCCATCCCAGGTTCTGCTGGAGGCAAGGGTCCATTTGGGCAGTTGCCTCAGGTGGCTTGCCTTGCAAAACTCTTAGGAGCCATTCCTCGTCACAGACACTCACAATCTGTGACATTTACAAGCCTTTGCAAGTGGCTGGTCCTGTCCTATATGACCTGTTATGTTTGTTTGTTTGTTTTATATGCCAACTTTCTCCCGGGATGGGACCCAAGGCTACTTTGTGTAACCTAGGTAAGTATCAGAGGTGCTAAGAAACCCCTTTACTGAATTGCAAAGATGCATAATGGCACCAGAGAGAGCACCTGAGGCCCATCGGTGTATGATGTGCATCCAACACTGTTGCGCATGGGGCATCTTGCTGGCTCTGCTGCATAGTAGTGGCACAATAGCAGCCCTCTCTCTCTCTCCTGGATACAGATGTTGTGCAACTGCACAAACCCAATTCCACTTTCAAAAGCGTCAAGCCCTGGAAAAAAGGGATTATGACGCGCGTCTGTCTGGCGAAGGAGCCTGTGGGCGTCAAAAGTGAGCATGATGAATTTTGTGCCACTTTTTTTATTAAAAAGGCTTTTAAATAAATAAGTCTGATTTATTGATTAAGACCCAGCAGTTGGCCTTTTAAAGAGTGGGTTAAATCGGCTCTTATTTGTGCAGTCATATGTCATACATTATCTGTTGCACATGGTCTGGGGGGGCAGATGCATAAATGTTATCAACTGATCGATCAATCAATCAGTCTCCATCACTTATGTCTGGATTGGGCCCACTTCACTTCTTTAAGGACCCTCCTCCCCACAGCTGCATAGCTACAACCCAGTTTGGCACCGCTTTAACTGCCCTAGTTCAAGGCTATGGAATTCTGGGAGTTGGAACTCTGCTCTGCTCTGGGCCCACAACATACTCCAACTCCCAGAATTCCATACCTTTGAGCCAGGATGCTGAAAAGTGGTGCCAAACTGGGTTATCTCTCTAGTGTGGATGCAGCCCCTTGGACCAACTTCCTGAGAAACCCAGGAAAGATGGTGGGGAGAAGGAGGAGGAGAAGGACGGAGACCCCATTTCTCAAGCCTTTTCTGCAGAGCGGTGGTCTTTGGGACCAAGAAGAGGAGGAGGAGGAGGAGGAGGAGGAGGAGAGTATTGGCTGCGTTGGGGGAAGCGCAACCTAGATGAACTCACTGAGGAAAATGAGAGCAGACAAGAACAGCTTGTTGCCTGCAGGAGAGCATTTCTCCGAACATGCCTGCCTGCCCCCCTCCTGCCCCCTCGGTGCTTCTCCTAAAAGGAAGGAAAGAAGGAAAAGAAGGAGTGGGGAGAAAAGGTGCCTCTCTAAGAGACATCAGGGCCCCGAATCAGCCCCCCAGAGCATTAAGCAGGTGGGCCACATGGCTTCCCCACAGTTTTAGCCCACAGCCCCAAAGGCATGTGCTGCTGGTTCAACAGAAATGCTAAATGCTCTGAGACAAGGAGGCTGCCCACAGCTGCAATGGCTGGAAGATCATGGTTGCCTCCAGAGCCAGGAAGGGGGTCCCTACCTCCTTCACCCACTTCCCCCTTTTGCCATGCTGCCCTCCTGTCCTGCTCAGAGGGGGGCACATGGTGGATGCCTTCCACCCCCCCAAGTCCTTTTGGGAGACAGAGGGGGCTTTGGCCCAGTCCTGCTCCTTGCATTCTCATGCCCTTCAGGTAGCTCAGCTACTGAAAGCTGGAGGAAAAGGTGCCACCTCACCTGAGGGGCATCTGGCCTTTGGGGCCAAAGCAGCAGCAGGCGTCCATGTGTGGATGATGCTTGGACTCATAGAATCATAGAATCCTAGAGTTGGAACTTGGAAGAGACCGCAAGGGCCATCCAGTCCAACCCTTTCCTGCCATGCAGGAACTCACAATCAAAACATCCCTGACAGATGGCCATCAAGCCTCTGCTTAAAGACCTCCAAAGAAGGAGACTCCACCGAAATCTGCATTGAGGGAGCGTCTTCCACCGTCCAACAGCTCTTACTATCAGGAATTTCTTCCTAATGTTGAGGTGGATTCTCTTTTCCTGGAGCTTGCATCTATTGCTCTGAGTTCTGTTCTCTGGAGCATCAGAAAACAAGCTTGCTCCCTCCTCAATATGACATCCCTTCAAATATTTAAACAAGGCTATATATCATCCCTCAACCGTCTCTTCTCCAGGCTAAACATTCCCAGCTCCCTACATTTTTCCTCATAAGGCATGGTTTCCAGGCCCTTCACAATTTTGGTAGCTCTCCTGTGGACACGCTCCAGCTTCTCAACGTCCTTTTTGAATTGTGGTGCAAGAAGATGGGTCAGCTTGGCTTGTTCCAGGGCCCTTCCGGCACAACCAGAATTTAACACCCTCCTTTGGCCCCCATTTTCTGGGGGATGGGGTTGGGTCTGCTGCCCCAGAGTGGGAGAAAAAGAGCTCATGGGTTCATTCAGGGCTTGCCCTGAAGCAAGCCCCCAGCAGCAGGCCTCTGCTCACCCCAGGCTTATTCCACAAGCCACCCATCTCTGCGCATTATTCTGAACACCCAATAGGCCATCTGTTAGTTGTCAGGGTTCCCATGGTCCAGAAAGGTAACTCGTTGAGTTACTAGTTACAAAAGAGTTACCACTGTTATTATGCCACTGGCAAGTACAGGGAAGTGCTCTCAGTCTCCTCCAAGTGGCCAAAAGAGATAACACATTTTGGGTGGGTTTTTCGGTCTCTGTGTCCATGTTCTAGCAGAGTTTCCTCCTGACGTTTCGCAAGCAGCCTCTGTGGCATCTTCAGAGAATGCTGCCTGGAAAGGGCTTGGGTATATATATTGTGTGACCTGGAAAGGCAGGAGGGATTTGCATGGGTCTGGTTCTGTTGCTAATGGCAGGCCTCAGGCTGGGAGGGTCTGCACAAGAGGATTGCTGTCTGCTTGATCTGTGCTCAGTGTCTGCTGGCAGATTTCTCATTGGCATTTGTTGAGTCTTTATCTTGCTATCTTTCAGGACTGGTAGCCAAACCTTGTTCACTTTAAGGGTTTCCTCTTTTCTGTTGAAATTGTCCAGGTGTTTGTGGATCTCAGTGGCTTCCCTGTGCATCCTGACATGGAAGTGGTTGGCATGGTCCAGAACTTCAGTGTTTTCAAACAGTATTTTATGCCCAGGATGGTTTGTGGCATGTTCTGCTATGGCTGGTTTTTCTGGCTGGCCCAGTCTGCAGTGTCTCTCGTGTTCCTTGATCCTTGTTTGCACACTGCATTTGGTGGTCCCTATGGACTTGTCCACAGCTGCATGGTATGCGCTAAACCTTCCTGCGGCTGTGAGAGGGTCTCTCTGGTCCTTGGCTGAGCCAAGCATTGGCTGGATTTTCTTTGTCAGTTTGTAAACCATTTGCAGGTTGTGCTTCCTCACCCCTTTGCCTGTTCTGTCTGTGACTCCTTGGATGTATGGTAAAATACCTTCCCTTTGGGGGGCTGCTTGTCTTCCCTCCTCTGGGTTTTCCTGGGCCTGGCAGCCCTTCTGAGGTCTGAGCTGGAATAACCATTGGTCTGTAGAGCCCACAAGTCCTTCAGTTCATCTTCCAAGAAGAGGGGTTCACAGATGCATTTTGCTCGGTCTACCAGTGTTTTGATTGTGCTTCTTTTTTGTCCTGGGTGATGGTTGGAGTTCTTGTGCAGGTATCGGTTTGTATATGTGGGGTTTCAGTATACTGTGTGACCCAAACGCTGGTTCGGTTTATATGGAGAGATAACACACTTTGGAAATTCAGAGGAAAATGGAGGAGACATTTCAAGGCGATCTTGCCATCTAGTGCTTGCTGCCCCTCACCTTTCATTGCTCAGACTGAAGGCCCCATTCCTATTCCAAAGGAAAGAAGTGAATTACCTCCAGGATGGTAACAAGCAAAGTAGAGACAAAGAAAAAAGGAGCAACTGGCCAGCCCCAGCCAATCCCGTAGTCTTTGGTGTCCTGTCGTTCTCTTCAGGCTGGGAGCAAAGTGGGTTGCAAAGTATCATCAGCCATGATCCTGCCCAGCGATGGTGCAGCCCAAATGCCCACGGATGCGGCTGCTCCTTCCCTCTGGTGCCCAGCCCTTGTGTGGAGAGGCAGCATGGCACAACTCAGCCAAGATACCAAACATGCAACCAAATGCACAACCGAGTGTGCATATGCATCAGTGTGAAATGCACATAAGTGAACAATGTCCACCTGCTTCCATGTGCAATGAGCACTCTGCCGACACAACTCTGCTTCCGCAACCTTGAACTAAGAGCCGCTGTTCTGCGTTGGACAAAAGCCCTGACCACTTTGGCACTGAAGGGACGGCAGTCATTAAAATGCCTAATAAAACACCATAAATTAGGAATGTAAAATTATACATTAGTTTAAGGAAGCCATTAAAGCCCTTTAGAGGCAGCTGCTGGGTGTTGTCTGGAAAGCGGCTGGAGAGTCAGGGCCGTCCAAGTGGCCTCTGGGCCCCGCGTCAAGGTGCTTGGGGTCTGGAAAGACTCTGCTGGAAGGGACCTCTTCCAGCCCTTTATGGAGCCCCAGAGACCAAAAGAGACCCCATGCTCTTCCAAGGAATGAATGAGAGAGATGGGCAAAGTGGCAAGAGGAGACGGGAAGCAAGCACCACCATCATCTTGCCCCAGGGACCCCTGCTCTGCCCTTGAGGGCCCAAGCGCCACAGTCTAGGAGATGCCAGGGAGGTTGCCGCATTTTGTATTAGACAAATGGCTCCGTTGTTTATGAGTAGAGCCTCCCTATTCAGGGGCAGTGTATCTCTCAGGACCAGATTCTAGGAGCAAGCCACACTTGATGCCCGCTACATTTGTGCTTGCCTCTGAGGGTCAAAGTGGGGTGTCTCAGTCCAACCGGGCAATCCTTAAGCCCCCTGCCCTCTTCCTCATTCCAGGGGACACTCCTAGAGGCAACGCAGACCCCCCCTTCTTTCTTGTGGTTCCTCCTTCTTTCCTTCCTTGCAGTCAGAAGTCTTTCTTCCTCTTGAGGAGTAGCTGGGGGCACTTCAGCCATCATCTCCCGGCAGGAGGGTTGGCAAGGATTTCTTGAGCTGATTAGTGCTGATTACCAGCCTACCACCCACCAACCACACAAGTGGGCCGAGGAGGGCTGGCAGCGGAGAGGGAAGGATGTGGGGCAGCCCTGGCACTTCTCCGCCCCAGAGCTCCCTGCCTCTGGAGGAAGGCTGCCTTTGCCCGCTCCTGGGCCCGGATTCTCTGGCCTTTTGGATGGCCACCTGGACCATTGCCCTAGCCCATGCACCCGGGCCCCATAAGCCATTCTTCCCCAGCTTTCCCCTTTCGGCTCGAATCCTGTCAGTGTCTTGAGTTCCCCAATGAAAGCAAGGAGGGTGTAATCAGTTCAAGGTTACAGAAATAGCATGGTGTATGCACTGCCATCAGCGCATGTTTGTCCATTGTGCATGGAGGCACATTGCACACATTTGCACATGGATGCACATTGCACAGGGCACAGCTGGTTGTATTACACTGCAATGTGCTGGCAAGGCATCTTTGTGCAACAGCCTCCTCCTAATTCCCTGAGTGCAAAGTGACTCTCTGTCTACTCAGTGCAGGATCTTGGACCTCAACTTCAAGTGGGCACCCTCCCTTCAAAGGCAGCCCCATGCTCAATGCAGAGCCCCCTTGTGCAGACCCCCTTGGTTTCCCCATGCTCCCAGTGCCAGCAGCACATGCAAACCAGTCCATGGGGATCAGGAGGGAGAGGGGCAGCTCTGATCTTGCAAAAACCTGAGAGGGGACTCTGGAGACCAGCGTAGGACTCAGTCAGCTTCTTCCACTCCGATGGCAGAGGAACAGGGAAAACGGTTCCAAATTTAGAGTAAAGACCCCAAATGGGGCGGAAAGTGAGTGGCACAAACCTAGCTCTGGGTCCAGAGAGAAGCGTTCGGTGTGTCAACCTGACAGACTATCGATCGGAGACGGAAAAGAAATCCCTCCAGTTCCTAAATGGATGCAAAACCACCTAATTTTCATTTCCCAGATCAATACACCAACAGAAAGGCAGTTGTCCTCTGATTTTTTTTAAAGTGTATATTAAAAGCAGAATTGCCTGCAAAACTGTCTCTCCTCCAAGGACTTTAACAGCCCCATTCTTAGTCCCAACTACAGCAGATGCACCGGACCAAGGGGTTTCCCTATTGAGTTGCCAGGCCATGGCTATCCCAGGCCCTGAGATATTGGTGGCAAAGCCTGGGACCAGGGATGGTGACCCTTTGCAAAGTCACAAGAGGCCAGTCTGGGCAACAACGTCGCAAGGGGAAGACCCTGGTGACAGCATTGAGCAGGAGACACCATTGAGCATCAGCCACAGCTGCAAAGGATGTCCATCCAGGCTCTGCTTAAAACCTTGCAAAGGAGAAGACTCCATTACACTTCGAGGCAGCAGCATCTTCCACTGTTGAAGAGCTCTTACCTCTTACAGGAGATTCCTCCTAACGCTGAGCTGGAATCTCTTTTCCTGGAGCTTGCAGCCTTTGCTCCATTGTGTCCTGTTCTCTGAAGCAGCAGAAAACAAGCATGCTCCCTCTTCAGTATGACCTCCCTTCAAAAACAGGGCTATCATATCACCCCTTAACCTTCTCTTCTCCAGGCTGAACATGCCCAGTGCCCTAAGATGGCCTCATAGGGCTTGATGGTTTCCAGACCTTTTTGGTCACCTTCCTTTAGACACCATCCAGCTTCTCAACATCCTTCCCTTGATGCAGCCTAGAATCACATTGGCACTTTTTAGCAGCTGCATCTCCAATATGATCCTAGGCTGCATCAATAGAGGCACAGTGTCTATATCAGGGCAAGTCATAGTGCCACTCTATTCGGCTTTGGTCAGACCCACCTGGAATAATCCTGTGTCCAGTTCTAGGCACCACAATTCAAGAAAGATGTGGAGAAACTGGAGCATGTCCAGAGGAGACCAAAATGGTGGCAGGTCTGGAAACCACCAGCGGCTGAGGGAGTATGTTTAGCCTGGAGAAGGGATAGTTAAGAGGTGATATGAGAGCCCTGTTTAAGTATTTGAAGGGGTTTCAGTATTTGAGGATGGAGCAAGCTTGTTTTTTGCTGCTCCAGAGAATAAGAGCAGGAGCAATGGGTTCAAACTACAGGTAAAGAGATTCCACCTAAAAATGAAGAAGAACCTTTTGAGGGTAAGAGCTGTTCAACAGTGGAAGATGCTTCTGCCTTGAAGGCTGGTGGAGTCTCCTTCTTTGGAGGCTGTTTTTAAGCAGAGGCTGGGTGGCCATCTGTCCCAAGGGGGCTTTGATGGTGTCTTCTTGCATGGAAAAATGGGATTTTCCCTCCTCCTCCCCCCCCCCAAATAGCAGAAGTGCACAAGGGCCCTTTGCAGAGGGTCCCCATATTTTTGCCCTGGATTGTGGCCTTGCAAAACTCCCACCCCCAAAACCTGGTATTTTTTAATGTTAAAAGTCAGGGGAGTCGGAAGCTGCAACCTGTGCAAGAGGTGAGGCTCTGGAAGGCTTCTGGGAGGCAACTCATCTCTTTGGGGACCAATAAAAGGGCTGCCTGGGTGCTTTGGGGGCAGCAGACGCAGCCTTGGTTTGGCGGCCCCCTCCTGCTTTCTGCACACTCCTCTCCCAGTATCCAGGGGGAGGCGGAAGAGGAAAGGGGCATCCTCCCAAAGGAAGCCCCCCATGTGTTCCTTCTGTGAGCCCCCCCCCAACATCCCATGGGCAGGGGGCATTTGGCCTAGGCACCTGTCTGTCTCTGTGGGTGAGTGTCATGGGTGACGGTGCCACTGCTCCTGTGCTGCCGGCCCGTTGGGGGTCCTGAGATTCAGCCTCTGTCTCCCTGGGAAGCCCCCCCCCTCAACCTGCACCCATCACAGAGGAGCCCAATCCAAGCGGCAGGGAAGGGGGGCCAGGTGTGCAAGTGCACCTGAGCGCCTGTCTGCCTTCACTGCCTCTTAGCAGGAGACGGAATTGGAGTGACAGTTGCGGAGGCCCCTGGGAGGCTGAGGCTGTGCCTGGCTGCTCCGGACCATGAAGGCGAGGAGGGGCCTGGCAGCTGGGGTGGCCCCTTGGGGCCGGACAGGATTCGGATCAGGCGTTGGGGGCTGTGGATCCTCCCCAGAGAGACGGAGCTCTGGGACCCAGGATGGAAGGGATAAGGAGGAAAGGAGACTGGCACACACCTGGCACAGCATGGCATGGCATGCAGAGGACCACCTAAAAACAGGGGCCCCTTTTAGCCCCAATGGGCATAGTGGGCATGGGGATAGGTGGGATAGATCCAGAAGTAAGATCTAGGGGGCCCTGGAGGAGGGCTCTGTCTTCCAAATGCCAAGCGGTGAAAACAAGGGATGCTCTCCTGGTTACCAAAGGTGAAGCACAGCTGATCAGGAATATCAAAGGAAGCGGATGCACCGAGAACAAATGCAAAGGGACATTGCATGCAGGAATACAATGTGAAACCAGCAGGCCTTGCCAAGAAATGTATAATTTTAACCAGGCACCACAAGGCAAATGATTCCTGCATGCCAGGATTATCCCACACAAAACAGGCGACAATCCCATTCTCCTTGAAGCTCACAGTGTGAATGCAGCGTGAAACAAACCACAGCTCCGCTTGCTTGCTTGCTTGCTTGCGGTGAAACATCCACGGCATGCGGGAGAAGAGCAGGAGCAAATGGGCTCCGTTTGGATCGTTGCCCCTAAAACCTCATAAGGCTTATTTACAGCTATGTTACATATTGCTCTCCTTTCCCCCTATGAGAAACAAACAGGTACTGAGCTCTGGGTGCGAGTCTTGTCTAGAAGAAAGGATTTTGGAAGGAACCATCTTGTCCCCCTGTTTGAAGCTAGGAAAGGCTGCTAAGGAGAGACATTTCTTGAAGGAGAAAAGCAAAACTGGTGCCACTTAGTGGGCTTATTAGTCGTCCTCAAAATGGAGGACATTTTGGATAGAGAAGATTGAAATGTAGGACATGTCTGGGAAAAGGAGGATGCCTGGTCAACCTGGGAAAGGGAGGGAGAAAAGGGAAGGCCACACTCAGCTGCGGTGAAAGGGAAAATGCCTCCACTTGAGGAGAAGCAGCTTCTCCCCGAAAAGGCAGCCCCTGGCTGGGAGCGATGGGCTTGCCACCTTGAAACTGGAAAGGAAAAGAGACGACCCCCCCCCCCCCGGTGCTTGTCAAAAGGTGGCCAAGGGCATGCCGAGACAACCCTAGGGCCTCAAGACAGGCAACTTCTGTGGAGCTGGAGTGGGATTCCAGGAGGCCAAGGTTCGAATCGCCCCTCAGTCCTGGAAGCCCCCTTGGAGACCTCAAGGGCAAGTCCTGCTCTCTCAGAGGAAGGCAATGGTGGCAAACCAAAGCCTCTGAAGGAATCTGGCCATGAAGACCCTGGGATAGGCTGCAAATAGCCATCATGGGGAGTAGTGCTTTGCATGCCAGACTACAACACCCATCAGGTGTTCACCCCTGTAGAAGTCACCTGGGACCTTACCACACAGGGGCTTCTAGAGCATCAATTCGCATTGGCCAATGCGATTTCACATCATATCGCATTGGGCATCCACATTCGCGCTCTCTCAATACGCTTTGCCGATCCGATTTCACGTCATATCATTTCATTCATCCACACCTGGGCGGCCTTCTGGATCGGCCAATGCGCATCGGCCAATGCGTATTGACGCAAAGTGAGGCCAGTGCGGATTGGAGAACCACACCAGCCGAATAATGTGTGTTTGCCGATGCGCATTGGCAGCTTTGCGCATGCTCTGTGGGGCTCTGAACAGGGCGCAACATTTTTAACTTCCGGGGGTGAAGAATGAGGTCACTGTTTAGCGCGGAATATCGCAAGAATTGCTGCCTTTAGCCACTTACGAAAATGGTATGCACCATCTGTATATATGTGTGTGTGTGTGTGTGTGTGTGTGTGTGTGTATGCACACACATAAATACATACATACATACTTATATATATATATACACATAGTGGTGTAGCCAAAAGTGTGATGCCTTTTCTATGTGTAAACACACATTTGTCTGTATGAGAGTTTATATACACACACACACACACACACACACACACACACACACACACACACTGTGGAGCAGCCGAAAGTGTAATGCTGCATGTATATGCTTGCACACACATCTTTATGTGTGTGTGTGTATACATATATATATATACATACACACACACACACACACACATATATATATATACACACACACACAAACTGGAGCAGCTGAAAGTGTAATGCTGCATGTATATGCTTGCACACGCATCTGTGTGTGTGTGTGTGTGTGTATACACACACACACACACACACATACATATACATTCCCCCCTCCCCGGACACAAAAGGTTTCTGCTTAATCTCGTTCAGTGGGGAAATGGCTCCCCAGCCCCGGCGGTTGTGCTAAAAGGGGAAAGGGCCACCGGAAGGAGAAGGGGGAAATTCCAGCGCAGCATCATGGGAGATTTGTAACCGGTGGTCTTCAGGAGAACCAGCGGATTGGATGTATGCACCAGCCAAAGCAGCAGGGGTTCCGCACTGGCCATCAATGCGGATCCAGCTGATCCCCTAATTTTGCGGACTCGGAAAACGGAGGAGCCGGCTGCCTTCAGTTCGGAACCCAGCCGTGAATACGCATTGGCCAAAGCGTATTCACATTATATCGCATTGGTCAATGCGTATTCAGAGCTCACAGGTGTGGAACTCCATTGCTATATAACGCGAATACGCATCGGCCAATGCAAACTGACGCTCAAAAAGCCCCCGTGTGGTAAGGTCCCTGGTGTGGTCACTCCTACCGTGGACTCTGGGACTAGCTGGCATGGAGTGCTGGATGGGGCAGGCGTTGCAACGTGCAAGTGGTTCAGTCCAACCCGAAAGCGTGGGCCATTCCTGCAGCTTCTGGAGGTCAGAGGCCTGGGATGGATATCCAAGTAAGTGATTTGCAGGCAGTGGCTAGGATCCTGTTGGTGAGCAAGGCTGGTTTAACAGCGTGCATCGTCTACGGATGTTACAAGGGAGGGATTTAATGCCTCCTTGCTTAGTTCCACACTCAGCCATGGAAACTCATTGGGTGACTTTGGGTAAGCCACCTTCTCTCAATCTAGGCTGCAGCCATAGAAGTATAGTGTCCAGATCAAGGGCAGTCATAGTGCCAATGGATTCTGAATTCATCAGGCTTCACCTGGAATAATGCCATGTCCAGTTCTGGGCTCCACAATTCAAAAAAGATGTTAAGAAACTGGAGCCATGTGTCCAAAGGAGAGGGACCAAAATGGTGGAGGGTCTAGAAACCATGAATCCCTGTGAGGAAGAACTTAGGGAGCTGGGTGTGTTTAGCCTGAAAAAGAGAAGGTTAAGGGATGGGAGGGTTTTTTGTTTTTATATTGTTTGATTTGTGATGTATTATTTTACTGCTGTAACCTGCCCTGATTCTCTGTGAATGGGTGGGCTGTAAATAAATAAATAAATAAATAAATATTATTTGATAGCCTTCTTTAAGTATTGACATACTGAGGAGGGAGCAAGCTTGTTTTCTGCTGCTCCAGAGAAAAGGACCTGGAACAACGGATGCAAGCTCCAGGAAAAGAGATTCCAGCTGAACAATAGGAGGAACCTCCTGAGAGCAAGGGCTGTTCGACAGTGGAACACACTCCTTCCTCGGAGATTTTGGTGGAGTCTCCCTCCTTAGAATCGTAGAGTTGGAAGAGACCACTAGGGCCATCCAGTCCAACCTCCTTCCATGCTTGGAGGTCTTCCTTGGAGGTCTTTAAACAGAGGCTGGATGGCCGTCTGTCAATGGGGATGCTTTGGCTGAGAGCTCCTGCATGGCAGAAGAAGGGAGTTGGACTGGATCAGGGCCCTTCTTGGGGTCTCTTCCAACTCTATGATCCTACGATTCTATGAACCTCATTGGAGCAATCCTTCTCTGAACAGACCCTGCTAAGAAGACATGCCTGTGAAGGCACCCAGCCACCACACAATAAGGAAAGGTGAGGAAGGGGGCATTGTGGGGAGGGGCTTTCTCATCCTCCCATCACCCAGAATCCCCCTTCCCTCCTAACCAGTCTCTGGACAGCCTTCCCCAGTTGCTGATGATAGGATCAGTTCTGGATCGCTGCCCGAATGCTGCCAGTGGTGAGGCAGCTACTCCCCATTGCCTTCGGGGGTTGAAGGGATCCCTCCCTGGGTCTTCCTTGCTCCCTGGTGTATCTCAGACCCACAGAAAGCAGGGAGGGCTCACAGTGCTCAAGGAGTGATGGGCTCTACGCCTCTTTCCCTCCCTGGTACATGCAGGATGGCTCCAAGATTGATGATTTATTTCTCCGCAACGCTGTGTTTCACTGTCTCAATGGCTTCTTGCTGCCCCCCAAAGCCTGGCTCCCCTTCTCAGCCCAGGGCTTCCCTAGTGATTCCTTTGTGTGGGGCATTGCTCAGCAGACATGCACTTGGCAGCCCCAAAGGTGGACCGTGGGCAGGGTCTCCCTCCCCCCCCCCATCCTCCTTCTTTTGCAGGACGGTCACACATTGCCCTCCAGAGAGTGGGGCATCTCCCCACAGGATCCGGACTTGCCCTCACCAGCAGGAATGCTGAGGCAGAGGGTGAGCATGGGCATGGGGGGCAGGTGCAGTTGCATCGCCTCCATGCCAAGGGCCTCCAGCCTCCTGGCCCCCTCCAGCCCCACAACTCCAATTTCCAGTCCACTTAATGCTGGCATGGGGGAGATGATGATGCCAGTCCCGCTGCTGTGGCGGTTGCTCTTGGGGTGGGTGAGTGGTGGGTTGGGGGCTGTCAGGCTGCCAGAGCGGATTTCTTTCATCTCAGCCTCGCTGGCTCGTGTCAGGGCCGAGCTGGAAATGTCAGGCACCGCTGCGGGCTGACCGCGCAGAGTGGCAGATGGTCAATGATGGATTTGTCACTTTGGATTGCCAGAGTTTTTAAATATTCAGCAGAAGTGGAGGTGACAGCAGCCACTGCGCATGGCAGCCAGGCGCGGCACAGTGGTGCACGCTCATGCTCTGGTGCCTGGCAGGAAAGAAGGGGCCTTGGGTGGGTGGGTGGGGGAGGAGGGCAAGGAGGGCAAAGGGCGGCAGGTCAGGTGCCCACTGATACCCCCTCCGTCCCTGGGGGCTGGGGATGGCCTCATGGCCCCCAAGTGCCTACTTGTCCGTGGTCCCTGGTCCCTGGACATACACCTCTGGCCCCTCATTCTTTCCTGGCCTAGAGGCAGTCTGGCAGGAGCTTCCCTGCCCGGAAGAAACCCCCCCCCCAACCCAGCGTTTCTGCAGCCCCAACACAAGCGAGACCCCTCCACCTGCAGCCAAGAAGGCTGGGGAGGGGGCTGCCAGTGTATGTGGGGTGTTTTCCTGGGTGCAAGGAGGGCAACATCAGCCATCCATACCATCTCCTGCACAAGGGACCCTTCCTGAGAAGGAAGGGAGGAAGGAAAGAGAGAGGAGAGGAAGGAGCAAGGGAGCAGGTGATGATGAGCAAGGACAAGGCCGGCGGTATTCCAGGCATGTCCCATCTGTCTGTGAGCAAAGCGGCTTCCTCCGCATCCGCCTTTGATTGCATCCTGCGTCTTCATGTTGCTCCTTGTCAGGTACAGGCTTTGGCTTGGGCTGCTGCCGGGCATCGACGACCGAACGCATTTCCATCAAATCGCATTAGCAGCAGCAGTGGCAGCAGCACAGGCTCAGCTCATGGGTGAACCAGGCCTCCGCTCTTTCTTTTTCTCCCAGTCATCATCCAGAGACTCAGGCAGCTGCCCTCTTGCCCTCTGATGGGGAAGCAGGCCCAGGCATTTAATCCTGTGCCCTTCCTGCGGGCAGCGTCTGTGCTTCATTTGGCCGTGGGCACCTTGGCGGCTGGCAGGGAGCAGCTTCTGAGACTCCCGCAGAGGCTGGTGGCTCCAGTCTGGAAGGACAGAGGGCTTTCTGGGGATTGGAAGAGGGCAGAGGGGTCTGTGCAGATATCATGCCCCCCGGGCCTTCTTCAGTTGGAGGTCAGGTTCAGGCGTGGCAGCAGCATGCCTGCCCTTCAGGGACAGGGTCCGTCGCTGTGACCCCGTTATGTAAGGCCCATAACCCACATTAAGCCCTTGGTGAAACGGAGGAAGCAGTAACTCCAAAACACGAGGCACCAGCTTGAGTCCGGGGAGAGCGGAGCAGACAATGCAAGAGTGTCCATGTCACCAAAACCAAAATGGGAACCAGGGAGGGGCAGACCTTGGGGGACCACACCTGCGACATGCCCCAAACATGTCCACATGGTCCCTAAACTGGGATACTTTTGGAAGGGGTCTTTCACACAAGGAAAAAAAGTCTACCCATAACATGACCTGGGCTTACAAACCCATTACTTTTAGTGGAAAAACTCCTGGGATCCCACCAGGAGGCAGATGAAGCGTCACGTTGCTTGCAAGGAAAGGTGTTCCACCTGCCGATGCCAACTCACCTCCATCCCATAATGAAAGCCTCCTGTGCCCATGGCCTCTCTTGCAGATGCACTTGTGGGAGCCTCTTCCTTGGGCAGCTCTCTGGCAAACGCGCTTCCAAATTGCCTGGCCTTTGCTCTGAGTTAAGGGTGACCATGATGCTCCCTGTTTTCTGTGCCCTAAAATCTATCTCCCCACATTTGAGGCCAGGGTCTCCACCATTCTTAGTGGGATTGTTTCTTGGTAGCACAAATCTCCCAGGTTTCAAGGCCTGCTCTTCCCATCTCTTGACTGCTAGCCCATCCAGTCAAGCAGGTGACTGTTGTCTGCCAAAGCCTTTGTGGAAATCCCAAAATCTCTCCACTGAATCACATCCCTTTACATCTCTGGGCCAAGCCAGGCAGGATGTCTCATTCGTCTTAGTGTTTAATGTGCTTTCCCCCCACATACACAAAAACAAATGCAGAAAGCCCCAGTTCTGCACAGAAAGTGTAAAAGGCAGGGGATTTAGCTCATCATGAAATGACCCTTGAAAGAGTTGGAGGATGGCTTCAATGTCAAGGGGCTGAAGGTCACCAACGGAGGAGGCCAGGGTGCTCCTGACCAACACTGGACAGGCAGACAGGCAAAGGACAAGGGGGGAAGCAAGTGGTTTGCACCCCAAAAAAGCTTCCTTGAATCAGAACTGGGTCTCTGCAGGGATGCCAAGTAGCCATGGGGGGAGGAAGGGGGATTCCTTGCACAGCTATGCAGGTCTGGTCCCTCAGCGTCCTGCACTCCTCCTCCTGGGCGAGTTGGAAACACTTGCTGTGTTAGCCGGCCGGCCAAGTCATGCTGTCTGGCTGTTGAGGCAGCATTGTGGCCCTCCTCCTCTGGCCAGAGTGTCCTGCGAAGGAAGAGGAAACGGCCACTGCAGCCTCCCTGGCAGAAGCCAAGCCAGCCAGAGGCAAACGGCTGAGGTCACACTGCAGTGAAAAGCCAGCTGCAGCACATTTGCGAAGGCAAAGAGAACATGCAGCGGCAGAGGCAGCCACCCACAAAGGCTGGCCAGGACAGATGGACAGACGGACGGATGGACACACTCTCTGTCTGTGTGGGATTTTGTCCCCTGGCCAACCAGGTCTGGGAGGGCTAGCTCCGCAACACCCACACTGTCACACTTTCACGTGCGCACAAGCACACACTGGGGCAATGCTGCTTCTGGAGCAGCCGGTGTGCGCCTCCTCGGCCGTGTGTGGCTGGGCTGCCCCGTCTTCTCCCTAAAACTGGTCCGCGATCAGGATGCACTTCCCCCTCCGTTCTCCCCAACGGATCCTCCGTGAGCTGGTTCTCAAGTGCGGAGCGCTTGCGTCACGGCTGGGTCTCACTGTCCAAGGAATATGATTTTCCTGCCACTTAGGGAATCAGTAAGAGATTAAATTCTGTTAAGTCGTGATTCCCAACCAGGGAAGCCGGCCCAAGAGTCCTGCATTCCAGAAAGAAGGGCAGGCCAGACAGGTCCCTTTTCACTTTGCTTCATGGAGAGGCCAGCTGGACAGGGGTCCAGGTCCCGCTTTCCATGGGGCAAAGGGACTGGGTCCTTCTCCATCCCCCAAGGGCACCAGGCCAGTTCAGGGGGGCACAGGAGGGGGCTGTGCGGCACGCCCCTCCAAAAAAACAAGGGCACCAGCAGGTGCCAAGGGGAGGTATAGGGCTGCCCCCCAGACTGCAGGGATGGTTGGTGTTTTGGCTTTGTGGGGACCAGTGCTAACCCACCTTGGATGCCTCCTCTTTGGAAACACAGAGCTGTGGTTGTCCTGGCAAGTGGTCCTCCTCCAGCTGTGGATGTTTTCCAGCCCATTGAGTCCAGGGCCCTTTTGAGGCATGTTAAGCTGTGGAACTCACTGCCGCTTGCAAAGGGATCTTGCAGCTCCTTTGAGAATAAATGAAAGAAGCTGGTAGGCTGAGCCTTTGCAGACTTCCTCAGGTGCAGGTATGAAGCAGGTTCGAGTCTAGGCTCAAGTCTACAAGCTGACTTTTCCAGACTAACATGGCTATATCTTTGAATTGTTTAGTGTTAGAAGCAGAGACTGGTGATCTGTGCAGTTCTGCAGGAAACTAGCCTGCACCTCAAACATTAAAATGGCTCAAGAGCATAGGAAACCCTCCAAAAAGCGAGTAATACCATGGGATCATACGACAAATATGTGACTTTGTCTTTTGCTGTGGGCTTCCAAAATGTTCTGGGTTTCCAAAAGAAATGGGGAGGGTGGCTCATGCCTTTTGGTCCGGATGCATCTTTTCACGGATTCCTTGAATATCCGTAGATTTTGCAGGAAGCGTCAACTAGCAAGAAGGGAAAAGGTCTCCTGCGTGACCCAGGGATATTTTCCTTTTTGAAAGAGCTTTTGCAGGGTTTTCTCTGTGGAGCAAAAGCAGAAGAGGAGAAGCAGCGGCGGAAGATGCTTCTAGGGCAGCAGTGATCATGCATTCTCTGCATTTCTCCAAGGGAATCCGTGTACATCAAGGACTCCGCTGCACTTTATTTTACTTTATTTGAAGGATGTTTACCTCCTTCCGCAGCCCTCCTTGCTTTCCGCTCCGAAAAGGCTCCTGGAACGGCACGAGGAAGGCAGCGCTCTGACAGGCTCAGAAAACTAGAAGACGTGACACAAAAGGAAAAGGGATTGGGAGCAAGGAGGGGGAAAGGGCCACCCATGGGACCCCTTCTCAGTTGCACCCACTTTGCGAGAGGTCTGGGATTGGCTGCTCTGCCTGAGAGCTACAGGGACTGCCACTCGCATCAGCCCCAGCCAGCAGAGCCAGTGGTGAGGGATGATGGGAGGTGTAGTCAAGAGCACCTGGAGGGGTGCTTATTGCCCAGCCTGGCCCATGCCAGGAGGGCACAGCCTTTTTAGACAGAATTTTAGGAAGCTGCCATCCTGGGAGGGCTGCCATGGGCATGGAGTTGCTCCTTCGCAAAATGGCTGTCACAGAGAGGCTGATGGCTAGGGCCAAAGGCATCTTGCCTAGGAGCTGGAGTGCCAAGGTTGGGGTGATGGTGGCAGGGCTGAACCCCCCTTGGACACAAAGTCTGCAGTGCCAACAGACCACCCATCCCACAAAAAGGGCAAGCCCACAGCTTCCCCGCATGGACCCTAAAAGGAGTCTTATTCAGCAAAAGGTATTTCCCAAGGAGGACAACTGAAGGGAAGGACCAGGAGTCCCACATGCCAGAGCAAAAGGCAAGGCCTTCTCTCTTGCTGAGAAGATGCCAAACATGCAATGCATACTCTTTCCTTTCCTTACGATGCCCTGGAAGCCATGCTCAGGACCAGACCGGAATCAGGGATCTGGGCCTCTCTTCCCAGGCATTCCTCACTTCCAAATGTATACATCCCTCCCCAAATGCAGCGGCCAAGAAACCCTCCCTTCCATCAACACTCTTGAGGTCTTCTGTTCATCTCAACCTCATGGGGCAGGGAAAGCAACGTTCAGATAAAAACCTGCAAGGGGAGAGTTAAACCCATTGCCGCCAGCACAAGCTGTCCCTCTCCAGAGCATGCAAGAAGGTGCCCACAGGGTTGGTAGCCCCTTGGATGGCTTCTTTCAGGTTTCTGCTGGAAAACCCTTCCCTGCCAAGTCTTTCCTTTCCACCTCCTCCTCTCCCTCCCATAAATGTGCTTTTAGGGCAGTGGGGGCTTTAGCCAGTGCCAAGGGGCTTCCTTTGCAGGCTCCCCCCAGAGCAAGCTTTCCCCCTTTGCTCCGCCATCACTTGCCATGGAGGGCCATCGACTATAAATGCGTTATGGGATCCATGGCCACCTAAAGACCCCCTTCCTCTTCTTCTTCTTCTTCTTCTCCCTGCTCCTCTTCAGTTCCTCCCTCGGCTAAGGTTTATGCTGTCTGGCTGCATAGGTTCTGAATGTAAATTTCCAAGCAACTACCAAGGTTTTTTAGCTAGGAAACCTCCCAGCTGCTGCCTGTTTGCCTCCCTGGGCTGGAGTCGGTCCCAGAGGGACCTCCAGGAGATTCAGGGTTCCCCATTGCCAACAATTAACTGAAGCAGACCTCATCTTCCCCCGAAAGGGTCTACCACCCCAGGAATCCCCCCCCGCAACCCAAAAGCCTGAAGTAAACGCTGGAGCAGCCCCTTTGACCGGGAATCCCCCAAAGGCCCTGCTAGTGAGTTAAAGAAAGAAGAGGAGCTTAAGCTGCAAGATACATGGATGAGATACTCAGTCGTTGTTTAATCCCCAGTCTCTCTGGATCACTCACAGCCGCCCCCTCCCCATATTTTGCCACTCAGGACCACTACTGAGCCCATCCTCTCTTGCCCCCTTTAGACCCAGTTTCTCTTTCTAGAACCAGGGGGGTTGGGGGGGCAAGGGTTTGGGGCACAGAGATCACATGCGCACCCCCTTCCTCTCCTTATGGGCAAGGAGGACACCTCAGCAGGGCTTTTGCCTTGGCAGCAATTGGCTGACACCCCTTTAGATCATAGAACATAGAATCCTAGAGTTGGAAGAGACCCAAGGACCATCCATTCCAACTCCCTTCGGCCGTTAAGGAAGACCCCTTCCAAGCCCTCCCTGGGAAAGATGGCCACCCAGCCTCTCTTTAAAGACTTCCAAAAAAGGAGACTCCACCAAAATCTCCGAGGAGCAGGGAATGAGACACATTAGTGGGATACAATAGCAAAAGTCCAACTTATGTAACACACTTTTTTGATGTGCTGTAGGCATGGTCTAGTGGTTTGAGTGGTTTTAGGACTCTGGAGACCAGTGTTTGAATCCTGACTCGGCCATGAAACCCACTGGGCAAGAAGTCACACACTCTCAGCCTCAGGGAAGGCAATGGCAAACCTCCTCTGAAGAATTCTTGCCAAGGAAATTCCATGATAGGTTTGCCTTAGGGTTGCCATAAGTTGGAAATGACTTGAAGGCACACAACAGTAACACAATGTAAGGTACTACACATAGGCAGGAAAAATTAAACTCACAAATGTAGGATCATAGAATTGCAGAGTTGGAAGAGACCCCAGGGGCCACCTGGTCTCTTGCGCCTTGCCCTTTGACTCCATTGATTTGCCATCTCTCCTCCGAAGCAGCAGAAGACAAGCTTCCTCTGCCTCCCACCCCAAGGATGGAAGGCATGCAGAGATTTAAAGGTGGCACCCCCATGAACCCTGCCAGCCTTCCCTTCTCCAGGCTAAACAGACCCACCTCCCTCAACCAAGAGGAAAACTTGCTTTCTGCTGCTTCAGAGGGGAGAAGGGCAGTCAGTGGATTCAGAATACAAGGCAAGAGATTCCATTGGGAAGATTATATGTCTCCATGTGGGCCAACTTGTTGACCTATGGTGCCACCATGAATTTATCATAGGGTTTTCTTAGGCAAAGTGCATTCTCTGGGCACCACAGTCCAAAAAAAGGATGTTGAGAAGCTGGAGCCATGTGTCCAAAGAAGGGTGACCAAAATTGTGAAGGGTCTGGAAACTATGAAGGCCTATGAGGAGAGACTTAGGGAGCTGGGGATGTTTAGCCTGGAGAAGAGAAGGTCAAGAGGTGATATGATAGCCCTGTTTAATACTTGAAGGGATGTCATATTGAGGAGGGAGCAAGCTTGTTTTCTGCTGCTCCAGAGAATAGGAACAATGGAGCAATGGATGCAAGTTCCAGGAAAAGAGATTCCACCTCAGCGTTAGGAGGAACTTCCTGATGGTCAGAGCTGTTTAACAATGGAAGACACTCCCTCAGAGTCTGGTGGAGTCCTCCAAAGAAGGAGACACCTTCTTTTAAGCAGAGGCTGGATGGCCATCTGTCAATGAGGATGGTGAGTTCCTGCATGGCAGAAGGGGGTTGGACTGGATGGACCTTTTTGGGGTCTCTTCCAACTCTAAGATTCCCTGCGGTGGCTTTCCCAGTTGCTTCCTCTGAAATAAAGCCTAGAGCACCTGGCATTTGTTGGCAGCCTCCCATCCAAGGACTGATCATGAAAGACAGTGGGGCCTCCATCACCGGTGCTTTTTCAAGAGCGTTTGGGGGCTACCTCTCAGGGATGTTGCTTGTGCCGGATGACCTTGGTGGTCCCTTCCAGCTAGGGTTGCCATCTGCCTGGGGGTGGGACTTTCCCGGTTTGGGGCGGATCTGCACGGTCCCCCCCCCCCCCGGTTTGGCCCTGCCCCCGGGATTCCCCCCCCCAGCGAGGCTCTGGAGGCGGCTCCGCAATCGCGGAGTCCTCCGAGGCCTGGCTGGGGCTTGGGAGACGCTGTCTCCCAGGCCCCAGCGAGGCCTTGGACAAGGTTTAAAAATGTAGGACCTTTTTTTTTGCCAGGGGAAAAAAAAGGTCCTACATTTTTAAACCTTGTCCTACACATTTCCCGGTTTGGAGGTCCTCAGGGATGGCAACCCTACTTCCAGCTCTACAGTTCTGGAAATGTATGGGTTTCAGTTGTTTCAAACAAACCCAGAGGCAGAGGCTGTTCCTGCTCTCCAGGCCCCAAATGCTCAGTGTTTCCCTCCCTTGCTATCCTGCCTTGCCTCCATTTGCATCCTTGTGATGGAAGCGTTTTTGCAGAGTTGCTCTTTTGACGTTTCCTCCTTCATTTGAGGGCTTTCTGTGCTACTTCCTTTCCAAGCGGCTGCTCGGCAGGATCTCACCCGGTGCTCATCAGGCTCAGGCCCATTCAGCTTTAATGGAGTCAGAGCATCATGCCTCCTTCGTGGGAGCATTGGAGAACATGACCAGCCGTCTCCTCTCTCCCTGCGATTTCCAATTGACTTGCAGAGGCGGGGAAGGAAGCAAGGCCTGCAATTATATTTGTGGTGGGATGGATGCTGCTGCATGGCTGTGAGGATCTGTGCCGCAGCCTAAAATGCGATGGAAGTGTATTCCTGCAGCAGCTGGGCTTCCTTCTCACCTGGGAAACTCTGAAATGCCGTGAGGAGGATGGAGCACGGGAGGGGATGTGGGTGGGAAGGAAGGAAGGAAGGAAGGAAGGAAGGAAGGAACGAAGGAACGAAGGACAGACAGACACCTGGCTTCAAAACTGTCTGCAAAACGCAAAAAATGCACCAAATACTGCAATGGGTTAACAGGCCTGCACAGTCCTCTTCTTAGGCTGCATCCTCACTGCAGAAATAATCCAGTTCAGCACCACTTTATTTGTTGTGGCTCCATCCTATGGACTCCTGGGATTTGTAGTTTGCTGTGGCACCTGGGCTCTCTGACAAAGAAGGCTAAATATCTCATAGAACTACAAAATCCCAGGGTTTCACAGAACTGCACCATTAAAGTAGTGTTGAGCTGCATTATTCCTGCAGTGCAGATACAGCCTTAGATTGATAAAAAGCATAACAGGTGTTAGTTCTTTGGGGAAGTAAATCTATGGGAGGTGGACTTATGAGCATCTGGAAGCGGCAAAACCAGGCCAGGGGCCCTTCCTCCTGCCGCCAAGCCCCATTTGGCCCACCGCTGGAAACGCCAAATTCTCAAAGGTGTTTTTAAAACCGGTCTTTCTTCTGAGGATATAAGATGCACAAAAGATCCCAAACGGCCCAAAGGAGGGATCAGAAAATCATAGAATAACACAGCGCTGGAAATCCAATAACATCAAAGATCCACAAAACAGCGATGCCTTTATACTGAGCCAACAACCAAAATGCACAACATATAAGCTGCCAGCTTTCTATGCTCCACTGGCTTCTTCTTCATCCGGCAAAGCGTTAAAGAACATACAGGAGGGGGAAATGTGAATATATTAGTCCTAGGCCTGCGTTTTGTTGTTCCTGTTCTTATTTCAGATGGTACTACTATGGGGGGATATTTCTTGCAGACTGGCATTTGGCCATTTGGCTCCTGGGAGATTCCCAAAGTCCAGGACATTTAACATCCGTTTGCAACACAAAGAGATACTTCCTTTGTGATCCAGTGTGTCTCCATCCTTTGTGAGGCTCCTTTATTAGGCAGAGGACACTGACCACAATGGAAAGCAACCAACAAGAAAGCCAGTCTGGGGTTTTAGGCTGCCTGGGCAAATAATGAAAAGACAGCCTTGGAGCTGGTCAAGATGGAAGGCATTTTGGAGATGGAGGGCCAACACAATGGAGGCCCCTCTGCCCAGTTCCTATGCAACCTATTGCTGCTGCTGCAAAGGACCCCAGGAAGGGCCTCTCTTCAGGCAAGGGCAGATTGGGGTAGTAGGGCATATCTGGGGTCCCAAGGCATTTAGGGCTTTGGAGGGAAGCTACCCTTGCCTTGAACAAGCCTCAGGGGCAGCTGTCCAAATGGCTCTCTTTGCTGCTGCCACCTATTCTACCCTCTTGGAAGCTTCCACATTATCATCAAGGGCAGCCCCACGGTCAGCACTGTGCAGTTGGGATCCAGTCGGCAGGTGGCTGGGGCACGGCCCTTTCTAAAGTCTGTGGGTCAAGCTGGACCCTCTTGGGGCTCCACATGAGATATGCCACGGCGCTGTGAAGCCCCCCCCACCTCCGGCTATGTCTTGACCCTGAAAGTAAGGGATGTGAGGAATGGGTGAGGATGTAAATTTGGTGGCAATGAGCTGAACTAAGATGGAGAAATGCAATGCATGATGGGGAAAGCTGTCTGGCAAGCGAGGCGAGGATTTTTGAAGACTGCTGATGTGGCGATAGATGGCATGTCCAAAACCTTGGATGTAGCTGCTTATCCGTAAAGAAGAAGATATCCAGGACTGTACGAACAGCCTGGATAGAAACAAAGACTGATAAGGAAGAGACTGCAAAGAACTGTTCGATCTGAAGTGTTAGTCAGCGTCAAAGGAAGAGGTCCTCACATAAAGAGAGCAGGACGGAGGACATGGTAAAGCCTTAAAAGAGAGACTTTTCCAAATCAAGGGTGTGCTCCTGGATCCGCGGCAACAGAGCTCCCACGCCTTCATGAAGACGACTGATCAACGCCTTCAGTGAAGTGCCTTCTGTGTGTGTGAGTATTGTGTGAATGGTGTGTGTGAGAGCTCTCTTGGTACTTGTGTTTGTCTATGTCTGTGTATTTCAATAAATGCTACATGTATAGTGTCTAAAACCAAATTTGGTGTCTCTTTGTCTGTGTCAGCCCTGCTGTGGATAAGTTTAGTGGGAGGGAGATTTCCACTAGACGCTCTCAGGATAAACAGGTTGCCCTTAAATTCTGGGCCTAACAGGGAACTGCTGACCACTGCCTGTCCTCCTGCCGCTGCTCTATAGAGCTCTTTCAGGAAAATCACAGAATCATAGAGTTGGAAGAGACCCCAAGGGCCATCCAGTCCAACCCCCTGCCATGCAGGAATTCTCAATCAAAGCTGCTGGCAATGGTATGAAAAACCAAGGGGGCTGAGCCCAGCTGTGCAATCCCTCCTTCCAAGAGAGGGTACCCATCAAGATGCCAAGGGCCACTTTGGGACCAAGCCTGGCCCTGAACTTGGGTCCAGATAATCCGCTTCATCCAGAGGTGTCTGGACTTGATCCGCTTCCATACTCCTTGGTCTGAAAAGGGGATGCAGGCAAAGGGGGGAGAGCATAAATAAAGGTGTGAGTTCAGCACCAACATGAAGAAAATGTCACCCCCAAAGTGACCGACATCACTTTTGCACCAAGCCTCCCAACTTCTCATAAAGGCCTGTTATTTTAAATTACCGTATATTTATTAATAATGGTAAAAAAACCGCCCACACATATACACACATAAACATAAGCACATCACAACAATAAATTCCTCATTGCACCCCCTTTTCAAATGACTCCAAGGGCCTGGTTTTAACTACCTGTCGGGGATGCTTTGACTGAGAGTTCCTGCATGGCAGGTTGGTGTTGGACTGGATGGCCCTTCTTGGGATCCCTTCCAACTCTAGGAGTCTATGATTCCATGACCTCTCCCCAATTCTGCTTGACCATGGCCACTTGTAGGCAGAAGGGTGGCGGAGAAGGAGCCACGCCAACTGCGCCGGCATTCAGAGGTCTCCTCCAGGAAGGGCAAATAGGTTGGGAGGTTGCAGGAAGAAGTTGTGACATTTGCTGCTTTTGTTCTAAGTGTTCTGTTTATCATTTTAAACATCCCAACAAAGTTTCTGTTGCCCTGGACTGTTTTTGGCCAATTCCTGGCACCAGCTCCAAGATTTTATTGCCACCTGGATGTGTGTTTCTTTTTCATTCCAAGTAAATCAAAAACCTATGAAAGACTCCTTGTGCAGACTCAATAGCTCTATACTCTCTCTCTGGCTTTTCTCCGCGAACGAAGATCCAGGAAGGACTCATGATCCCTCGCTTTCTACAAGCAACGCGTGGATAACTAAAAAGGCCAATCCGGGACAAACAGGTCCGGTTGCAGAAAGCACAGCGGAAAGTCTCCTTGGGTGATGTTTCTGGGTTGTGGTTCTTTCTGCGTTGTCGTTTCTCTTCTAGACTCCTTCGCCATGAGCTTTCGAAAAAGGCTGCAGCATCGTGGATAGTGCATCTCCATGCCTCCCGATGCGAGGCCAGGGAGGACCATTGTTGGTGATCAATTTGGGCGAGCCTGAGATGTTGTTTCAGGGAGTCCTTGTATCTCTTCTTTGGGGCGCCCCTCTTACGCTCTTGACCCGTGGCGAGTTCACCATAGAATACTGTTTTTGGGAGGCGATGGTCCTCCATCCTAGAAACATGTCCTGCCCAGCGCAGCTGTGTCCTCAATAGCATGGCCTCAATGCTGGTGATCCCTGCTTGCTTGAGGACAGCAACATTTGTCACACAGTCAGTCCAGTGTATGTTTAGAATTGTGCGTAAACAGCGCTGATGAAAGCGTTCAAGGAGTCGCAGGTGTTGGCGATAGGTGACCCATGTTTCAGACCCATCGAGGAGCATAGACAGTACAATGGCTCTGTACACACTGACTTTTGTGCTTCGCCTCAAGTGTTTGTTACTCCAGACTCTTTTGTGAAGCCTTCCGAATGCGCTATATGCCTTTGCCAGTCTGTGATTGATCTCTTTATCAATCTTGGCGTCTGAGGAGATGATGCTTCCCAGGTAGGTGAACTGCTGGATGGACAATACTAACAGCCCCCCAAAAGAGTGGAATGAACGGATGGGAAGGCGGCAAAAGCCCCCTGAACCTGGCAACCCCCCCATCCCAGTTGCAAGACCTCATGTTGCTTCTGGTCACTTCCATGGCAGCAGCCGGTCTTCCTCTTCTTCCCAGCCCAAGGAGGGCATATGGCAAGGGCCCCCGCTGACCAACCGCCGCGCCAGTTCCTGGTCATTTTAAAGGAAACGGTTGCCAGCTGTCCATGCTCCCTTTGGAAAGGTCCCCGAACGGAAGCGCCTCCATGACATACAGTTCTGACATTCAGATTGTGCTGACAGTAATTTTTTAAATATACTTTTTTAAAAAGAAAAAGCCTTGCCACCTTCTCTTTCAGGTGCATAATTAGGATAATTTGCATAATATGCAAATCAGAAGCCCTTCCAGGAGGAAGTGAAATGCAGCAACTTTCCATGCCATGCTGGGGTCATGGTGCCCACCCATCCACTTGGAGGACAGACAGACAGACTGAGGGTCACCTTGCGCTGTGCCATGCGTGCCAGGAAGGGGGGGGGGTCTGCGAGAGGTGTTTCCTGGAAATTGGGGGAAAAGAGAGATTTGCACAGGATGGAAGGACGGGAGGCTAGCCAACCTCCCTGGGACCTGGCTGGACCCTTGACCAGTTCCTTTGGATCAACCCTTGGGGGCTGTCTTTGGTGCCATCTCCCCCCTCACCTGCCCCCCTCCAAACAGCCAACCTTCTCCAAGAATTTATCTCTCTCCTGCCGCCTTCCAAGAACATATGGCAACAATCCCCTTGAGCAGGACTTACATTTAGAGCATCTATTACTCAGATCAAGGTTAATCCTGAGTAATCTAATGGGGTGAAAAGGACTTTAAAATAAATCTCCCTTAAGCTCTGGGACTCCACAACCTTAAAGGGCCATTTGTGCTTCCCTCCTGGCCTCTGTGGCTCTTTCTCACGCTTTGGCTGGAGGTCAGCCTTAAGGGGGGCAGCCCTAAGGGCTCCTAAGGAACCCACAGGTGGAATTTGGGGGGGGGGGGCTGGGGGCTTGGAGGGGCTCTGCTTTCACAGGTGGAGGCAAGAGCAGAAGCCAATGGTGCCATATTTGGGGGAGGGCAAAGTGGTCTTCCTTTGGGCTTCCATGGCCACCCTATCCTACTCCCCCCAAGCATCCATGTTGCACCTTCACCCACCTCCCTGGCTTCCTCCCAATGAGACCCATCCTCTTGCAGGCTTTTCTGGGCCTCTGAACAAGAGGAGGAAGAGGATGCTGGTCTTTCTCTTTCATCTTCCCCTCCCAAACCCATCTTTCCTGCAGAGCTCAGGAGAAGGCATGATGCATGACTTCTCTCTCCTGCCCACCCCATCCTTGCCCAGGCCTCCATCTTTCCAGGGGACCCAACAATCTTCACACACACACACACACACCCCTGGCCGCGGTTGCTGGAGAGGACCTCCATTTTGCACCAGCATCTGTCTGAGATTCATAAAGAGGGGAGCCCAGAGTAGTCCAAGCAGCACCCTTTGCCCTTCCTCTCTGCCTGCCATTTTGTCCTTATGTGGCCATTTTCCTGTCCTTCTCAGGACCAGCCTTTCCCTGCTTTTCCGCTGATCTGGTTTACTCAGGAGGCACCTTTTCTTGTGCCTGACCCCAGGGACCCAGAGCCACGCTGGCCTCTGTAGCCCCCTCCTCTTTTTGCCATGAGCCAGTCTGGTGCCCCCCAGGAGCCTCCACACCCCACCTGGCTTCAAGGGCAGCCCATCAACCATCCCCCAAACCAGTGCTGAGCAGCTTCCTCTGGCACTGGAGGACCCATCATCCCCCACCCTTGCAGCTAGGCTGGCAGCTGCCCACAGAGAGCCTCCTTCTGCCAGTCTTGGTCTAATAATCCCTTTTAATAAGAAATCCCCTTTTAATCATCTGTTCAGTGAGCAAAGCAAGCAGCGGGGGAAATAGGTTCAGTCCCCCATTCCCCCTCAAGGGCTGATGGGGGGCCTCTGGTCCTGCTCTGACCGCTGGCTCCTCCGGACAAGGGCCCAGGCAGCCCTGTCCCCTCCCGCATCCCTCCCTCTCGCTCCTACATTTGCCTCAGTTTCAACACTTTATCTTCATTTTCATCTTGGCCTAAACCACGGCTGAGCTGATTTTTTAAAAAGTGTTTAAAACTAGCAAACAGGTGTTCAGAATTTGCAGGGTTTGGGGATGGTGAGGGATGGCGAGGGATAGCGAAGGGACAAACTGTCCGCACTGCCTGCCGTTTCTGTTTCGTCTGTGGGTCCAAACTGAGCTTGACCGGTGTGACCCTTTTGCTTCCCTGGGGCTTCTCTGGCATCTTCACTGGCCCCAGACTCTTTCCGGACCCCATTTGACATGCTTTAGGGGCTTTAAAATACTGAACACCGTGGTGGGAATCCTCCAGCCTTTCTCCAGATGCTCTTGGACACTGTTGGCTACTCTGACCACAGGGCTGATGGGAGTTGCAATCCAACACCACCTGCAAAAGGGCTGCTGGATTTGCAACCCTGCTTGAATCCTACTCCCTTGAAGGAGCACCGCTGCTCCATAAAGGTCCATCCAGACCCCCGGGTCATTGTCCAAGGTGCCCCTCTTTGGATGATCCTGGGAAATGAGGGGTGGCGGGTGGGTTGCAGAAGGGCTTTTCAGTCCTGGCACCCAGTCTCCTCTGGAACATCCACTAGAGTCTGAGTCCACATTGGAGCATTAACTTGGTTTGGCATCGCTTTAACTGCCCTGGCTCAAGGCTATGGAATTCTGGGAGTTGGCTCTGCTCCGCTCTGGGCCCACAACAAACTCCAACTCCCAGAATTCCATAGCCTAGAGCCAGGATGCTGAAAAGCGATGTCAAACCGGGTTATTGCTCCAGTGTGGATTTACCAGGTCTGTCCCTGCCAAACTGTATGAACTGGAGGATGTGGTCCTTCCATTTATAAAACATGTCAGCTCCCCGAAAACATAGCAGTGTTGGCCATATAGCAAAGTACAGCATCGTCCCAAATCCACAGAACAGGATGCTTTTTTTATTGGGCCGAGCAAAATGTCCGTTCCTGGCCCTTCGCTACAGCTCTGCTTGCCTTGGCTCTATTCTGTGGCAGTGTTCTAATTCCTTTTCGGACGTTGCCTCCTGTTTTATCGCGCTGGTGTTTTATGGTGGTTCCCCCTCCATTTTGTGCCCCAGCGCCCAAGGGCCTCTGTTTTTTCTTTGGATGCGGGAGGAAGGGAGGAAGGAAACAGGTGAATAAATAAACGGACGCAGCTTTTATTTTCTCTGGTGGCCCTGGCTTGTCGGATGCAGGAGGAAGGGAGAAAAGCTGGCAGGAAAAGGAATGAGAGCAGCAGCGGATGATACCTTGCTCTGGAGCAATGCTTTTAGAGCATCCATGGTGGGATTTTGGGGGGCACATGGAGGGAAGTGGGGGGCAGGCAGGGGGGGTCAAAGGGAGATACCAGGCCGCTTGAAAAAGGGGGCCAATCCTCCGGCATGAAGAACGGTGGTGCCCAGGATCCTGCCCTCCACATCTTATGCCCCAACCATTCCTATGGGTGCCCCATCCATCACAGAGGAGACCCCAAGAAACTCTCTGTGCCCCACAGTCTGTGGTCCCTAGGGCAGGCCAGTCCAAGGGCCCAACCAGAGGGCCTCTCCCCAAACCCAGCCCCAAAGGCAACGGGCCTCTTGACCCCTTCTGCCTTGCAAGGCAAAGAGGGGAGGAGGAAAGGGGAAGGCGGAGGGGGCAGAGCTGCCCCCCAAAGCCCCGGTCCCTGGCGCTGCCGCAAAGACGGCTCTCCGCTAAACGAAGCAAAAATGATTTAATGGAGGAAGCTAATCAAGGAGGCCAAGAGAGACTCCTGCCGCGGCGCAGATACAAGATTCAATTAAAATCCAGCCTTTGTGGGCCTCACCATTTTAATTTTCCACAAATTAGCTTAAAAAAGGTATGGAAATGAAGATATTAGATTTTTTTAAAGTCAAAAGGAAAAAAACCCACCCTTTGAGGATTGTATTAGCAACCCCCCTCTAAACAGACACGCCTGGCCCTGGCTCTTCCCTGCCTCCTATCCTTCCTCCATCCCTCCATTCACTGCTGCAGCTTCAACCTCTCTCTTAAAAGTGGGGAAGGGTTTTGGGGGGATGGGGCTGGGGCTGGGGGTGGGAGGGCTGCTAGCCCATCCAGAGCCAGGGTAGCCCACTCAGAAGAGGACTGGAGCCCACCAGAAGGAATGGATTTGGGGCCAGATGGAGGTGGGGTTGGTTTCCCAGCCCTTTTGCTGAACCAGATTGACTGCAGTTCTAGAGAAGCAGGGATGGGAAACAGGTTAAAAAGCCCCTAAGAAGCAAGCTCTGCTAAATGCATCTGAGGAAGTAGACTGAAGTCTAGGAAAGCTTCCTTTCAATTAGTCTCAAAGGGGCTGCAAGATCACTCCACATACTGCATTTCCCTAAGGCTGAGATTTTACCTTTGCTTCATTCAGATGCCCAGCCTGCCTTGCCTGCTGCCCTCATGGCCTGAAGCTCACTTCATCCCTGCCTAACATCATGTGAATTATGGAACCACAGGATCATAGAGTCGGGATGAGGCTTCTGCTTGGAATCTGAGGGCAGCCCTTGCCATGATCCAGATGGGCATACACCTTGCAATGGTCCCGCTTTGAAGCAGGGCAGCCATGCATACGCACCGGCTCACCTGCTCTCGCAGCTGGTTTTCAAAGGTCCCAGGTTCCCCCATCCCAAGTCCAAGGCTGCGGCTTAGAATCGTAGGATCATAGAGCTGGAAGGGATGCCCAAAGGCCACCCAGTCCAGCTCCCTTCTGCCATGCAGGAAGACACCATTCAAGCCTTCCCTGTGATCGATGGCCATCCAGCCTCTGCTTAAAGACGTCCAAGGAAGGAGACCCCACTACACTCCAAGGCAGCAGCATCTTCCACTGTTGAACAGCTCTTACTGTCAGGACCTTCCTCCCAATGTTGAGCTGGGATCTCTTTTCCCGTAGCTTGCATCCATTGAGACTCTGTGTTCTAGTCTCTGGCGCAGCAGAAAACAAGCTCGCTCCATTCTCAATATGACAACCCTGCAAATACTTCTGTAGGACTATCACATCACCCCTTAACCATCTCCAGGCTAAACATCCCCAGCTCCCTAAGTCTCTCCTCGCAGGGATTTATGGTTTCCAGACCTTTCACCATTTTCGTTGCCCCTCCTTTGGAAAAAATGGCTCCAGATTGTGTTTTGAATCCCTTTTGAATTGTGGTACTCAGAACTGGACACAGGAGCACCACAATTCAGGCAGGCAAGAGGCAGGCAAGGCTTTCTTTCTTTCTTTCTTTCTTTCTTTGGAGTTTATCACACAGGAGGAATTTCTCTTACTTTCAAATGAAAAAAAGGTGCGGCCAGAACGCATTCATGTGAATTTGCTAGTTCAGTGAATTTACGTGAATTCGAACTGCATTCGAACTGACTTCCCATTGCCCAAAACTAGCTTGCCATTGCTCAAAATTGCGTGTGATCACCTCTCACGCAATAATGTGAAACGCCAGGATTGCGTTCGGACTGATTTCCCATTGCCTGAAATTGTGTGTGGTAGTCTATCATGCAATAACATGAAACTCCATGATTGGGTTTGGATTGTCATTGGATTATACTTCCAGTTTCCCTTGTCTGATAGCGTCCTTTCTTTCTTTCTCTTTAGCAAGGAGCATAGTTACAGGCCTTGCCTGTTTCGAGGGAAGAAGTGCAAATGAAGAAGGGGAGGAGAGCAGCAGGCACTGGGCCCTTGTGTTGTGGCTGATGCTCAGCAGAGACCATGATGGCAATGGCCCCTGCTTCTCCTCTTCCTTCTGGGGTACGAGGTGAGAGCTGCCCCCCACCACACGGACCCCATTTGTCTCAGTCCCCTGGCTTCTCCCCTGCCCCACTGCTGCCCCATACAACTGGCAGTGAGCCAAGTTGCAGCAGCGGTGGCACTGCCAACAGGTCCCAAGGCTGTGACTGTCTGGCCTTGCACCCCTGAAGAGGAGAAGGAGGAGGAGGCAGCCTTCATCCTCATGCTCCTTGTTGCAGTACACCTGCAGCAACATGTCGCCAAGGGCTGAGCCAAGCTGCTGCCTTCCTCCTTATTGTCGCTGTGGCCGCTTCCTCCACTGCGCTTGGTCAAGTCTTTGATGGCCTTGCTGGGCAGCAGCACCTGGCCACCAGCTCCAGGGCATCCCCTGCCCAGGGCAGCCCCACACCGCTGCTGCCCCAGCTGGGAGATGGGGTGGTGGGGAAGCAACATCCGGTGGCTAGCCAGGGCTTGGAGGGGGAGCTGGCAGCTGGCATGGTGGCAAACGTGGGATTGTGACAACAGCAGCGTTGGTGATGGCAGCTTCTTCAAAGGCAGCCACGGAACCTGCAGAAGAAAGGAGGATGGGGCTGGGAAATCCCAGCATCCTCTCTTGCTGTTAGAACAGTTGGGGTTTAGATAGGATGGAGTTTCCTGCATGCGGAACCCTTCTGTTTTTCTCACCTAAACCTCCTCATTTGCTCTTTTTATCCATTGAAATGCAGGGTCACAAATGCTTTTTGTGTATCCAAGTGACTAGAGCCACACGAGGCAAAAAAGTTCCTAGGGTCTTCGGTCATATAAAGACACCCCCCTTCTCAGTCTTCATTCACTCCCTTCAGGTTGTTTTCTCCAGTCTCTCGTCTGCTTCTCCATCAACAAGAAGGCATGTTAACGCTACCTTTTTTTGTACCAAATCTTTTCATTCGCTAGTTAGCAATAGCAATAGCATTTCTATTACTAGTTAGGATGCAGGCTCTCCATGCATGCATACATGCAACAACCATTTGCAAATGCTTCCAAGTTTGCAATCTATCAGGAAGTAATGGCAGACTGAGGCAGGCTCCTCCATTACTCTGCTAAAAGAAAGCGGATCCCAAGCAGTTTTAGTTCTGATATTTTTTCCCAAACAAGGGCGAACATCCTGGGAAACTCTTAACAGAAAGGTGTTGGTTTCCCTCTCTGAAATGTTGGAGGGAGGGCTGTTAGGCTCTTCAGTCCCCAGAAGTCCCAGCCCATATGGCCAGCGCTTGGGGATTCTGGGAGGCGAAGTCCAGGATTTGAGCATCCCTGTCTGCAAGGGTCTCCCTTCAGTCACTGAACTGTGTCAGTATTCCTGGCCTGGGAAGGGGCTTGCCTTGCCTTGCCTTGATCCATCTTCCATCTTCTTTGCTCTTGGGTCTGACCCTGGATTGGCTTTTTCCCAAGGACCCACTTGGATTTCTGCCCCTTGGGTGCTATGAGGATGAGATCCATTCAGACCAGGAAACTGGATTTCCATCCCATGTGGCTCAGGCGGCCCTTTTGGGAAGAAGGACTTGGCCAGAGTGACGGCTTCACCCTGCGTCCAACATACTTCCATTTGCAGCTGATGGAGTTGGCATCTGCACCTAGGAAGGCTCAAGATTAGCCCCAAGCCCTGAAAAAATATATATAACCAAGTGTACTAGTTTTATTTCGGATACACTTTAATTAAGAAACTGGCTCGTTCTGGTCCAGTGGTTCTAATTACCGGTGCCCAAGCGTTGCCACCAGCCTGGCCATTCAGCTGTAGCCTACAGGGCTTAAGAGTTAAATCAAGCCCAACGTCTGCAAAGAGGGCAATAATATCCCAAAATGAGAGAACTGAGGGGAAGAGGGGCCCAGCCTCTGATCTGCCCAGGACACCCCTTTCTTCTTCCTCTTCCTCTTCCTCTTCCTCTTCCTCCTGGCGACTCAGGTGTGGCGCTGGCAACCCACCTGGCTGCTGCAAGGTGGCAACCTGCAGATCCCTTTTCCCTGCAAGGGACCCCCTCAAAATGGAGGAGCCTGATCTGGGTTTGCATCCATGGCTGCATCCATACTGGAGAAATAACCCAGTTTGGCACCATTTTTCAGCATCCTGGCTCAAGGCTATGGAATTCTGGGAGTTGGAGTATATTGTGGGCCCAGAGCGGAGAGCTCCGCTCTGGCCCCACAACTTACTGCAACTCCCAGAATTCCATAGCCTTGAGCCAGGATGCTGAGGCTTGTGCCACAACAAAATTCTGCACAAACTGGAAATCTGGAAAAGGTTCCTTGAAAGGAACCTGATGGGTGAAATTGGGGGATTTTGTGGCCCTGGGGGGTGCAAGGCAAGCCCACTTTTGGGCCATTTCTCCTGGGGTGGGATGTGGCCGCGATGGTCCAGAAGGTCAGGAATGGGGAGGAGGGCGGGCAGCACAGAAAGGTGTTCACTTTTTTGTCGTGGAGAGAACGCAGTTCCCGGCGCTTCATTATAAATGGCTAACCATGAATATAAATCACAATTCCGCACGTCGGCAGCACCAGGCAGCCTCAGCCAAACAGAAGAATAATCAGTTTATAACAAATAAATGTAATTTTTCATCGGCTCCCCTCACTTCTCCAGCCGTGTTTCTAGGCAGCTCCCACCAGTCGGAAGCTGGCTGAGCCATGGGTCTTCGGGAGGACTCTGGGGGGCTGATGGGGGGCTGGGGAGGAGCCTCTGGCCCTCTGGCCAGCTGGTTGGGGCCCAGAGTGTCCATCTTGGCCTTTATGAGGAAAAGGAAGGGCTGCAGCCATGGGCAAAAAGGGTGGACCAGCTGGACCTTAGCCCCCCTTCCAGGGCTGGGGTCTCAGGGACCAGGGGAGGCAGACCTCCTCCAGTCCCTCCTGCATGCTGGGCTGGGCTTGGGACCAGGCATCCAGGCTTCAGGACTCCAGCCATTGTCACTGGAGGTTCCTTTTGCCTCCCCAGCACAAGGAGCCGGCCCTGAATTTCAGATCCCCATCGGCGCCCCCTTCGCTGGTGCCATTTCCCCACTGAGTGCAGACAGGGCCAGATCTTCTCAGGGTGACCAGATGTCCTAACTGCAAGGCCGTGCAAAATGCACATTGGGTGTCTTGGTTCGGTGGCTCAACATTGCGCAAGGACTCTGTAGCACAGTTACGGTGAAGACACGCACTGTATTAGCTTACAGTTGTAAACCACTTAGAGACTGCTTTGTGCGGTATAAAAGTGGTATATAAATGAAGCTGCTATTGCTACTGTTATACAACCACGATGAGGGACCCCACCCTTTGTTGCCGGAGAGGAAGTGGCATTGAGAGGGCCCAAATCCCAAATGGCCAATTGTTTTCTGCACCTGCTAGCCTCAGGAGAGGCAGCCAAGCCACGGGAAGGAGCTCCAGGAGACACTCCTTGAGGAAATCCATGAGGCTGGACCTTGGTGTCCCAGGGAAGGCCAATCCCTGCTGAGTCCAGGGCATGCCAGGGAGGAGGCAACCCCAACACCCCTCCTAGGTGGCCATCTGGCTCTGCTTTGGCCACATTTCAGTGCAGCCACCCTTCGCTTCCACTTCCCTCTTCCTCCTTCTGCCGGTGTCCAGAGCTTCAGCAGAAATGCACCATCAAGGCACCTCTCCTACCCAGAGCCTGACAGCCATTCTTCCTGGTTGCATTATTCCCTGCCAGCTGTTCACCAGTGGGTATAGGCATGGGTTTAGGGTGGAGAACAGCATCCTTCCCACACTTCTTCCTTTGTGCTTCTCCTCTGTGGGGACCTTATCACACATTGGGGGGGGGGGAGTTTGCAGCTCAGATGCGCAGTCACTCCTGTTCTAGCAATGCAAAGCGTGATGTTCTTCCACACCAGATCCAGAGTCACTCCTCTCTAGCAATTCAGATTGAGGTTAATGCTGGGATATAGCAACTTCGCATGCTAAGCCTTTCTAGTACTATATCTCTATGATGCTTTTAGGCCAAGACTTTTTCTAGGAATGCATGTCAATGGTAGTTTTATTGCTATTAACAACCCCTCCTCACTTCCCCTCCTCATTTTCCTGTTTACCATGAGGACACTTAATTACCTTTGTTCTTGGGGTGAAGAAGCAGCAGAGATGAGACTCCATTACTAAACTTGCTTACTAACTAATCAGCATGTCTATGCCTGGAACCTGAGAAGATGCTGGGATAGCATACTTCTTAAGATGCATGGAGACTACCTTTTCTACCTCATTTTTTCTTGCAACATGAAGCTAGACCTGTGTATCTCTTCATACACATGATTTTGTAAGTAAACTTATTTTCTTTTTCACTTTTAACCAAGTGAGTGTGTGTTTTTATTGGGGACACGTGGCTGGGAGAGGAGTGAGCTAGATAAAGTTTTATTCCTGCTTGCATCATCATCATCATTTTTCTGCTGAGTAAGCTTTGCTAGTGAGATTAAACAATCTTGCTTACTTTCTGAGTTTCTAACGATCCTCAAGGAAGAACTACATTTCCCAACAGTTAAAACGTCATGTTTTTCCACACCTGGCTGCCTTTCTGTTGTCCTTCTGAAGTGAAGGGGAAGAGAAGTCAGTCCGATTCCAAGCCAGTCACCTGATGCGGGATCAAGCAAAGGGGAGTGAGCGCACATTGTATGACCACACCAGAGCATACTTTGAGGGGTCAACGATTCGAATCGGCCCCCTTGCACATGCTCAGTGGGGCTCTGTCCTCCTTCCCTGCCCCCTCCTTAGCTGTCATCCTTCATCGGGGTCTAGGAGAAGGCAGGGGATGATGGGATAGGTGGCTGGGGGTCCCTGGGGCCAGGATCAGGATGCAGGAGCAGTCAGGAGATGAAGGGATAGGTGGCTGGGGGTTGCTGGGGCCAGGATCAGGATGCAGGAGCAGTCAGGGGGTGATGGGATAGCTCGCTGGTGGTCCCTGGGGCCAGGATCGGGATGCAGGAGAAGGCAGGGGATGATGGGATTGGTAGAAGGAGGGGAGCAGATCGGGGTCTAGGAGAAGGCAGAGGATGATGGGATTGGCGGCAGGGTGAAGGAGGGGAGCAGATCGGGGTCTAGGAGAAGGCAGGGGATGATGGGACTGGCGTCAGGGTGAAGGAGGGAAGGAGATCAGGGTCTAGGAGAAGGCAGGGGATGATGGGATTGGTGGGAGGCTGAAGGAGTGGAGCAGATCGGGGTCTAGGAGAAGGCAGGGGATGATGGGATTGGCGTCAGAATGAAGGAGGGGAGGAGATGGGGGTCTAGGAGAAGGCAGGGGATGATGGGAAGTGAATTCTCTGGAGCCACTTTCCCCCGGTTTTACGAAAATGAGGGGTGACTTCAGAAATGCTGCTGAAGGAATGCGCAAGGGGCTCCCATAGAAATCAATGGCGTCTGATCAAACAGTCCCTTTATGGCATGAAACCGCATCATTGGAAGTGCAGTCACTTCGGAAGCGAGCTGGAACTGAGCCACAAGGCCACCAAAGAGCTCCCTGTGATCTCCTCCCTGGAGTGGCCTCAGGCGAGACCCAACCGGCAAGGCACCGGCCTTTCAGCTGAGCGCTCTCTCGGCCTCCGCAGGGTTAGGGCTCTACAGGACCCCTGCACCCTCCCTGGACCTCCCCCAAATGCCAGGAAGCGGAAGATGCTCCCTTGGAGATTGTGGTGGAGTCTTCTTCTGTGAAGGTCTTTAAATAGAGTCTGGATGGCCATCTGTTGGGGGGCTCCGATGGTGAGTTCCTGCATGACAGAAGGGGCTTGGACTGGATCAGGGCCCTTTTTGGGGTCTCTTCCAACTCTGTGACCCTATGGTTCTATGATTCTAACCCTAAACTGAATGTGGGTGCGCTGCATTGGTCAGAAATGTTCACCTGTTTCCAGAGAGGAGCCTATGCCCACAGGAGAGTCCAGAAGGATTCTAGCTGCCAAGTTATAATGTTGTTAAGTAAAGTTGACTTTGGCTCAGGGAGACCCTGCAATGAATGAGAGAACTCCTAGTCCAGGGTCCTGCTCAGCGCTTGCAAACTCAGGGCAGCAGCAGCAGCAGCAGCCATGGCTTCTTTGAAAGAGTCCATCCACTTGCCATGGGGACTCCCTCTTTTCCTGCTGACTTCCATTTCCCCCAGCAATATTGACCTTTCTAGTGAGCCCTGTCTTCCCATGATGGGTCCAAAGCACAACAGTCTCAATTTGCTCATCTTGGTTTGCTCTTGGACCCAAGCCTTTATCTTGTTGGCCGTCCATAGTATCCTCTCCACTTTCTTCACTTGCCAGCTTTCACAACCACACATTAGAAATAGGAAAGTAAAGCTTCAGTATTCTGTGATATACCTTTACGCTTCGGGATCTGGCCTCCTTCTTTCTTTCACAGCTGCTTTTCCAAGCCCTCGCCTTCCTCCTGCTCCGGCGGAGGACTGAGCCCAAGACTGGAAGATCTTGATCTCTCTCCAATGTCTCAAGTCACCTCCATTAAAGTTCTGTAAAAACTCATCTGGGGTTATTATTAGTTTGTTTCCGTAATGCCTTTCTCTTTGTTTTCTTTTGAATGTCTTTTACCATGAAAACCCTATGATGAGACAATCCAAAATTAAACAAGTGATAACATTATGACACAATTAAGCAGATTGTCATATTAAAACCACATCTGGACCAAAACCCGGCAGGGAAGAAACAAAGCCCACCGACCCACCCTCTGGAAAGCCCCCTTCTCAGCCAGTGGACAACTGACCAAAGCCCCCCAGGCCGAAAGAGCAGCAGGGAGGGTCTGTCCTTGCCTCCCTTGGAGGACATTTCCGCAGCCTGTGTTTGGAGATAGCATTCTTTCTGGCACCTCAGAGGCCTCCAGACCTTCTTTGCACCGGGGAGAGATAAGAGAGGAGCCAACTTGGCTGGTGGTTTGAGCATTGGACTGCGACAGTGGAGACCAGGGTTCAAATCCTGCTCAGCCAGGGAAACCCACTGCGTGACTGGACTTGGACAAGTCTGGAAACCATGAAGCCCTATGAGGAAGGACTTAGGGAGCTGGGGATGTTTAGCCTGGGGAAGAGAAGATCAAGAGGTGATATGATAGCTGTTTAAATACTTGAAGGGATGCCATATTGAGGAGGGAGCAAGCTTGTTTTCTGCTGCTCCAGAGACTAGGACCCGGAACAATGGATGCAAGCTGCAGGAAGAGATTCCAGCTCAACATTGGGAAGAACTTCCTGAGAGTAAGGGTTGTTTGACAGTGGAACAGACTCCTTCCTCTGAGATTATAGTGGAGCCTCCTTCTTTAGAGGTCTTTAAACAGAGGCTGGGTGGCCATCTGTCAAAGGGGATGCTTTGATTGAGATTTCCTGCATGGCAGAAGAAGGGGGTTGGACTGGATGGCCCTTTTTGGGGTCTCTATGATTCTATGATTCTAAGCCCCTTCTCCACTTTGAAGGAAGGATGGGGCACATCTCCTCTGAAGTAATATTGCCAAGAAGCATCAATTTTTAGTGTGTTAGTTTGGATTCCAGAACAGCAGAGTCTGAATCAGCCTCAAGTCACACTTTCTCAGCCTCAGAGGAAGGCAATGGTGGCAAACCTTCTCTGGGCAAACCTTGGAAAGCCTTGTGATGGGTTCATCTTAGGGCTGCCATGAGTTCGAAACCCACAACACACGAGGTGAGAAATTGGCAACGCAATCTTCTTGGCAAAGCAGCAGAAGCAAAGATGGGGAAGCCCACGGGGGCATCAGGGAACAACAGCATGGGCTTTGCATATTTTAAATGTCACTAGCTTGACCCCAGAGGCCTTTCTCCTGGGGATCCTGGAGCCCTAAAATGCTGGACTCCAGCTCCCATCATCCCTGACCACTGACCCCTCTGGCAGGAGCTGATGGGAGCTGGAGCCCAACAACATCTGGAGCATCACCCATTCCCCATCGCTACCAAGGGCAGCAGTGGTTGGGAGCTCCCAGGCCATTGGATGGTGGATTTATCCCAGGTACGTCAGAAAGGGGCACCTGTTAATGATGGGTGCCCCATTAAACCTCAGGCTAAGTGCCGGGGCCGGGGGATTCGCCTCTGCAATGACACAGAAGCCCCCACTGGCTGCTGACCTGGAAATATGAAGCAGGGCTGCCCAGGGCTCACTGCATCCATCCTCCGTCAAACCAAAATGGTGAACGGTCTGGAAGCCATAAAGCTCTGTGAGGAACATGAGTTTCCAATTCTTGGCACTAAGGTTCAAAAAGGATGTGGAGGAGCAGGAGGGTGTCCAAAATGGTGGAAAGTCTGGAGACCATGAACCCCTATAAGGAAGGACTTAGGGAGCTGGGGGTGTTTAGCCTGGAGAAGAGAAGGTTAAGAGGTGACATGATGGTCACATTTAAATATTTGAAGGGGTGTCATGTTGAGGATGGAGCAATCTTGTTTTCTGCTGCTCCAGAGAATAGGACACAATAGAGCAATGGAGGCAAGGTACAGGAAAAGAGATTCCACCTCAATATTAGGAGGAACTCCCTGACTGTAAGAGTTGTTTACTGCTTCCAGCAGAGGCTGGATGGCCATCTGTCCCAGGGAAGGCTTTGATTGAGAGTCCTTCATGGCAGAATGGGGTCGGACTGGATGGCTCTTTGGGGTCTCTTCCAATTCTATGATTCTAAGATTCTTGGCCAGCTTGTTCCCTGGCCCTCTTCCTCCATGTGCCTTTCAGCAGGGCCTTCACCCTCCTTCCCCTTGCAATGGGTTTTTTCCAAGGGGGACCCTCCCCAGCTGGTCCAGGGAGCAAGGTCTCCCCCCTGCCCCACCCCAGTCCTCCCTCCATCCAAACCACTGCGGCACCCGAGGAGGAGGGAGCTTGTGTGGGTGACCTTCTGGAAGGCTCAGTCTCTGGTGCCCCTCCAGCCACCCTCCGCCTTTGCTCCTGCTGCCACTGGCAGAGGGGATCCCATTCATCACTGTCTCTTTTCAAGGGCTCCTATCTGGGGAGACACAAGGGAGCAAGGCAGGGGGAGGGCAGGAGGAGACGCCGGCTGCTGCGGCCAGAGTGGCCAACCGAGGGTCTCAAGGCCTGCAAATGGGGGGGGGGGGGGGGAGGACACTAGCACTTTCTCTCTGGCTCCTTTCCTCACTGCTTCTTCTCTGGGGCTGGACTGGTGGGGGGAGTGCTTGCCAAGACCCCCTGCTCCACTGTGTCTGCACAGGGCTCATCTGCCGTCCCCCATCCGCCCCTAGACAGAGCCCCCTACAGTGGCTTTTATGGGGTCAGGAAAGGGAGCCAAAATTAACTGCATGGTGGAGCCTGGAGGGGAAAGGCCACCTTAGCACAGGTTGGGGGGCTGGGGGGGATGCCGGGGGGAGAGAAGATAGAGGCTTATGCCAGTCTGCCCAGTGCCAGGAAAGACTGGCTTCCTTCCTTCCTCCCTTACAAGACTAGTTGGTGGAAGACAGGGGGGCTGTTTCTCCCATCTGGCAAGCCATCCAGAGGCAATCCACAGAGGGTCCAGCTGTGCCTGGCAACTGGTCTTGCTGGCTTTCAAGGATGGGAGCCAGGGTGGAGGCTGGCCTTGTGAGGGACCCTGGCTCCCATCCTTGAGGGCACATGGAGCCAGCAGGACCAGATGCCAGGCCCCAGGTGCCACAGAGGAAGGGTCTGGGCAGAGGACCCTCTCAGCCAGGGCAGGGTAGCACCAGACTGGCCAATACTCAGAGAAAAGGTCTCCAGCAGAGGCCCAGGCAAGCCTACAGCAAAACGCAGAAGCAATAGGGCCAACTGGCCAGTCAGCTAGCCCAGGTGGCCAGCATGTCTCCTTTCCTCCAAGGTCCATGGTGGCCCAAGATGCTTTTTGGTCTGAGCTCCAATGGGCTCCAAGGCCAGCAGTGGTGGCTTGGACAAGGATCCTACCTGAACTTTAGGAAGAACGTCCTGGTGGTTAGAGCCATTCAATGGTGGAAGCACTGCTGCCTCAGTGGAGGCGGGTGGAGTACTATCCTTCCTTGGAGGTTTTTAAATGGAGGCTGGATGGCTATCTGTCCCAGGGAGGACTTTAGTTGCATGGCAGAATGGGGTTAGAATGGGTGGCCCTTCCAGCTGTAGGATTCTGTGTATTCCTGCGTGGCAGAAGGGGCAGACTGGATGGCCCCCTGGGTCCCCTTCCAACTATAGGATTTTAAATATTCCTGCATGGCAGAATGGGGTCAGACTGGATGGACTTTGGGGGTCCCTTGCAACTCTAGGCTTCTATGTATTGCTGCATGGCAGAATGTGGTTAAACTGGATGGCCCCGGGGGGTCCCTTATTATTATTATTATTATTATTATTATTATTATTATTATTAACCTTTATTTATGAAGCGCTGTAAATTTACACAGCGCTGTACATACAATCTTTTTAATTGGACGGTTCCCTGCCCTCAGGCTTACAATCTAAAAAGACATGACACAAAGGGAGTGGTGTAGGATTCTATGTATTCATGCATGGCAGAAGGGGGTTTGGAATGGATAGCCCTGGGGGTGGGGGTCCCTTCCAACCCTAGGAGTCTATGATTCTATGATGCTCAGTGGCCATGCCAGTTCCAAGTAGGGTTGCCAGGTGAGGAGCATCCCAGGCCGGAGCCTTGGGGGCCAAACCCTGGGACTGCCCCTTCTGGTGTCTGGGAGGGGGCTAGTGATGTTGCCAAAGCAGCAGCCACAGCTGCACAGAGGAGCCATTCGCACCAAGCCTAACAAAGGGGGAAAGAAGAGATGCAACTGTTTTCCAAGGCAGCACTCTTGCTCTGAGCTTCCTCTCTCTGAGGAGAGAACATGGCCACTGTTCCCATATAGCTCTGTGTGTGTGGTGTGTGTGTGTTGGGGGAAGCTGGAGCCAGGCATCCCTGCCCCCTTTGCCCCTGGGGTCCCGGACCCTCCTGGGCCTTCCCTTGGTGGCTTCCCTACCTTTGCCCCCCCCCAGAAGCCCCCAGCCCCGCTGCGTGGGAAGTGCTGACTCTCCACCTGGCTCCCGCGGTCCCTCTCTTCTCCCTGCACTCTCAATGGATCTCAACGCAGGATTAATTTGTCATATTGACACTGATCGTTTATTACAGAGAAGAGAGGAACCCATTCATTTGAATAGAAAACGTTTCATCTTATCTGGTGCAGCTCTGATGCTTCCCTCGCTTTTTAACCTTGGGGGGGGGGGCATGGAGGAAGATGAGGGAGAGGAAGAAGATGGGGGCGGACACCTGATAAGAAACTTACTTTGGAACCGGCCTTTCTTGGGAATTTTAAACACCTGCCGGAGGAAAAACCGAGCCAAACGGAGACAACGGCAGTAGCAGCCACCTTCGCCTCCCCCAAAGCTGGCCTTCCTTGGGGTCCCCACATCAGTAGGGCTGAGCTGGGGGTGGGCATGGAAAGAGGGGGACCCTCCCTTTCCTGGCAGAGTGGGGAAATGCTGCTGGCCCAGCTCAGGCTGTGCGTGCCTCCCAAAGACCACCCTTGGCAGGACCTGGCACCCTTGGAAAGGGCCAGATGACCCTCCCCAGCCCTCCGCCAAGGGTCCTGGGCATCTCCTGAGCCCCACAAGAGGAGGCCAGCAAAGCCGCTTCCGAGGGGCAGCAGGGAAAGTAGGAGGGCACCTCAGCCCCAGAAATGCCCACCTAGGCCCGCAGTGGGCTTTCAGACCCCCTCTCTCTATGTGGCCTGGCTTGCTTGCACAGGATGACCACATGCCATCATGTCCTAAAGGTGGACAAGGTACCGTATAATGGAAGACATTAAAGGAAATTGGAGGATATGGCCAAATAGAAGCTAGAAGCACTCATATGTAAATAGAAATGCATGCTTCCTAGTCAGGCTCAAAGTGGAGGGCATTTTGGAACTTCTCCTGGGTGGAGGGTTGAAATGTGGGAGATGCCCTGGAAAAGGTGGTTACCCTGGGTTTGCATGGAAGGTGGGAGGCAGGTCCCCATGGGGTTCTCCCCACAGTCTCCTGGGGGTCTGCATTGTGCCAGATGGTTCATGGGGCTCATATTGTGCATGGAAGGGGGGGAGGGCTTTGGGTTGCAACCCACCTTCCCTCTGACTCTGGGGTCATTGGTGGGGCAGGAGACTTGGCGGGGGCATCAGGAGCGGAAGAAGGAGGAAAGAAGACTGACCCCTCACTGCCCTCTGTGGGGCTGACCCTTGACTGCCTTGCCGTCCCAACCAATCAGGACCCCTGAACAGGGTGACCAGACCTTCTCTCCAGGAGGAATTCCCAAATGTCCTCCACTTAGAAGAGCATGACTAAGAAGCACGGATTTAGATTTATAGGAGTGTTTTTAGCTTTTATGGGGGGTCATGTCCTATATTTTTGCATTGCCCTGTCCTCCTTTGTGGCCACCCTGCCCTTGTGCCCCTCTGAAGCTGGCAAGGCAGCCACAGAAGTTGCTCCCTGGGAAGACTTTGGCCTACTTGACACCTATTTTTAAAAACTGCTGGCTTCCTCCTTTCCGCTGCCGCTGCCCCCAGTTAGCAAAGCAATCCTTTTCTCCACGCTTCCTCCAGTCCTGGGCCGGATTAGCAGAAGAGAGGCCTTTGGTCTGATCCCGCAGGCAGGGCAAGTCTTGTGTGATTTGGGGGGAAGCACATGAAAAAGGGGCCAGAGCTGCAGCCAGGGGTCCTCCACCGCTGCGCCAGCCTTCTCCGTCCTGATGGCTTGGGCAGCCCAGCTGGCCCTCTGGCTGTCCGCTCTCGCCAATGATGCTCAATGCTCGGCTGCTGCTGCTGCTGCTGCTGACACTAATGGGCCTGTCACCACCCGGCTGCCCAGAGAAAGCGGCGGCAATTGTTTTCCGATCCCGAGAACAGCAGAGGAGATAAGGCTTTCACCTCCGAGGCCCTGAGTGGAAATTAGGGGCAGCCAGAGGAGAGGAGGGTGCAAATGGAGATAAATGAGGGCGCGTGGTGGCAGGGGAGGAAGGATGCCCACAAGATACTCAGGGGAGGGATAAGAAGAGAGAGCAGTGGATTTAGGGGGGGAAACACCAGCCCTTAGAATCATAGAATCATAGAGTTGGAAGAGACCCCAAGAAGGGCCATCCAGTCAAAGCCCCTTCTGCCATGTAGGAACTCACCATCAAAGCATGTTTAAAGACCTCCAAGGAGGGATTTATCTGGCCTCAGCTTTCCCCAGCCCCCAAAGGATGGACAGGCCATAGGAAATGGGGGGCAGAGAAGGTGGGGAGGGGAAACCACAGGCCTCCAAGCTAGCCAAGCCGGACTCTGGGAGTAAGGGCAAGCAGTCTCAGCCTTCTCCTGCTTCGGGGGTGTTTGTGGCCAAGCGATGTAGCAGTTGTGCCTTGTTAGCAAATTGTGATGTTGTGCAAGCCAATGTGGATCAATGTGCAATGCATGTGTGTAACCAGTGCACAATGTATGTGTGCCGTAACATCCAACTATGAGTGAGTGCATCAACGTGCAGCATGCAAATATACATAATGGCACCATGGGTGTAACTGCCCTTTGCCAACCTTGAACTGACGGGAGGCGTTTTGTACTGGGAAAATGTCCCATCAGAGTAAGAAGAAGGGCCCTCCCTCCAGTCCATCTGCCATGGTCCAGGCATCAGAGGGAGAGCAGATCTGCTAGACTTTCCCCCTTCCCCACTGCCATTCCCTTCTCCTTTTGTGTCTTGTCTCTTTAGATTGTAAGCTTGAGGGCAGGGAAATGTCTACTTAACAATTTGTAAGCTGCTCTGATAGCCTTGGCTGAAGGGGGGGGGTTATAAGTAAATATATATATAGGTGGGCTTTGCTCACGGCAGACACCCACTTTGCCCCATGGAAACCTGTTGGGCATCTTTCCATCCAGCTCTCCTGACTGGGCAAGGAAGGGTCTCCTCTGCTCTCCTGACACCAAATGACCCAGCAACCCAGGGGAACTCAGGTGGAAACATACTTTTTTCTGGCCCTCTCAAACCCACAAGGACCTCAAAATGCAGGACTTCTGGGCTCGACTACTGCAGTGGCCTCTGTGAGGGGCTTCTTCTGAAGAGCATTTGGGGGCCACAGTTGCACATCCAAGGACTGCAGGTGGTGAGGCGGCCAGTTTTGCGGTCTGTTCTGTTACGCCAGCCGCCGTGACCGCCAGAGTGTTTCTGAGCCCAATTTCAAGGCCAAAAAAGGCTGCGGGAAGAATGTGGGTCTTCACTCCTACCCTTTTGTCCAACATTTAAGACCAACGAATCTTGGTGCGCTGCTTTGCTGGAGGGGCCACACTCCAGTCTTGCCACTGGAGAACTGGCAGACCCAGACTTTGTGTGGGAAGGGCAGATATATGCACTTCTCAGGCCATGGAGGACCGTGTGGGAGGCGAGAGAGAAAGCATAAGAGGCTGTGGACCCCCTCCTAGGTGGGCTCCTGAGGGAGAGTTTGGGGTGGGACATCTTTGAGGCTCCAGGTGGCCAAGAGAGCCGGCCATAAGCAGCAGCAACCCTCTCTGCCAACTGGGCACCATGGCGAAGGGCAAGAGGTCCTGGTCAGTGGGGCCAGCTGTGTCCAAGCCCCCTCCTGTGAATGGTTCCCTTCTGCCAAGTCTGGGCACCCAACGGCTTAGTTGGCACAAGGCTTGCCTTTCAGAGGCGAGGGTGCCCACCCTCCCTTGGGGGTCTTCAGCCCCACCGTTTGCCCACAACTGGAGGGCTGAAGCCTCCCACCTGCAGACCTCCCCCCATCCCAGCCCCCCTCCATCTGGCATGGAGTGGCTCCGTTGCACTTTCCTTCCGTTGTCCTTCACAGCGAGGCAAAGCAGATCTGATTCGGAATTAGTCTGCAAGAGCCGTGTTCCCTTCTCTCTTATCTGAGGCGCTGCTGTAACAAGTGCTTTGCATTTATTCCACCAAATGTGCTGCAGAATTGCGTTACAGCTCATGGCTGCAAGCCATCTGCGGAGAGAAATCCAGTTATACCTTGTATAATAAGTTCCTGACAATCTTGCAGAGGACTCCGGGTCATAAAAGTCTCCCGGTTTTATCGCCAGTAACAGACACAGAGAGAAATTAAGTTGTCTTATCAAATTTAGATAATATATATCCCTCTGGAGTGGAAGGTTCCTGATGGATCTTTTTCAGCCTGGGGGAGAGGGAGGGGGCTGGAGGTGGGGGGATGAAGGGGGTTGCAGGGCTCCTGGCTGTGGACGCTGGGCTTTGTGGGTCTGTGTGTGTGTGAGAGAGTTTGCAGGGAGCAAATGTGTGAGGCTGGCATTTGCCTACTGCCCTCTGGCCATGACTTGGTCCCCCCACATTAGCAGCTGGGTCTCCAATCTCCTCTTCCAACAGAAGCATGGTGCCTTCCCAGCTTTTGCTACTGGCACAAACTTGGCAACTGTGGCTAATCTGCTGGCTTTGCAAGGGATTTGGGCCTTTCGGAAGTGGCTGGGAGGCTCTGGGTGCCAGATGCCCAGCTGCCAAGCTGTGAGTGACAGAGGCAGAGGCAGAGGATGCCCTAAGGATGGTGGGAAAGGGGCTTGCGTCTGCCCGCTTGGTGGGAAGCCATCTTAGGGGAGAGAAAGAGAGGGCAGGGATTTGCATTGGGCTTTTCTGTCTGCCTGAGCTCCAGTCCCAGCATGCCTTCTGTGTGTGACCTAAAGAATAAACACACTGGTCTGGAAGAGCAGACCCCAAAGTCCACCTTGCTCCTTGAATGTGTGCAAACCAGCTGTGGATCTGGGCACCGCTTGCCTGGCATGAAGGGCACCACAGAATTTAACTGAAATACATGTATTAAATACTGGGGAAAGCCTGGTCCAGAAGATGGAACAGGCGGAGGAGGCATGAAACCAGCAGCCGGCTTGCAGAGTTAGTCATTTGCAAAATCTGCTGGGGAAGGTCTCCTGGGCGAGGCGGCGTTGGTGGGGGACAAGGTAGCATTGAACAGTTGCCTGAGAAGGAGTCTTCCTAAAGAGATGCTATCAGGGCCCCCCTTGGAAGTGGCTGTTGCCACGCTGGGAGAGATAAGTAGCTCCTCCGCCAGATTGAGTTACAGGATAAAAGGAGATGCTGCATAAACAAAAGGAGAGAGGGAAGGAGGGAGGGAAGTAGGGAATTAGGTAGGTAGATAGGTAGGACAGGAGGCCAAAGCAATGGCCCAGACCACTGACCAAGGCAGACAGGTCCATTGGGAAGGAGAGGTCCCACCTGAGTGGTCATCCTGGTTCAAAATAGCAGTGGCGTTTGGGGTGGAATGGCCAGCCCAGTTTGCAGTTGCAGTGCTAGCTACAAATGGCAGTGAAAATACACCAGGCGGCATCCGTACAAATCCACAGCGTGGCCACATGTGGACAATGTGCCAGACCCATGCAGGGTCTTACACACGCACCCATTCCCCTGTGGAAGCCATCAGGCATGGTTGGCAGATGTGGAATGGGCACATTTAGTTCAAGGTTGAGGAAGCGGAGGTACGTACGTGGGACCTTTGCACATGGGTCCATGTTGTGCGTGGGTGCGCACTGCTCACTGTGCATTATGCATGGAAGGACATGCCTATTTGGTGAAGCATTTACTTACACATTTAGTGACTTGGTTCAGCTGAGCAACACTGATTTCCGACACAAGTGCAAAACACAATTGATGCTTAGCTCCACTTGTGGAGACTTAGGCTGCATCTGCACTGCAGAAATAATGTAGTCTGAAATCACCTTAACTGTCATGGCTCAATCCTATGGATTTCTGGGATTTGTAGTTTGCTTGGGCACCAGAGCTCTCTGACAGAGAAGGCTAAATATCTCACAAAACTACAAACTTCAAAGCATTGAGCCGTGGCAGTTAAAGTGGTGTCAAACTGCATTAATTCTGTAGTGCGGGTGCAGCCTTACTCTGCGCAAAGTTCTGGTCAGTGGCCTTTTCTCGTATCCTGGAGAAAGTGCAGAAAAGGGACTGGAGCAATTTCCCTTTGGGAGAGAGATGTGGCAATGCGTGGGGCTATTTGGGGTTGATGGCAGGGGCACATGCCTCTCTCATAATACCAGAAGCCAAAGGGACCACATCTGCTGAAGCTGAATGCTGCGGGATGCAGGGCAGAGGAAAGGAAGGAGGTCTTCTCTCAATGGAACTGTGGGACTCACTGCCACCAGAAGCACCAGAAGAGCTTGCAGCCTGGAGGGCTTTGAAAGAGGACTGCAGAATTCCTGGAGGACAAAACTGTTTGGGCCCATCTCAGGTGCTGGGAAGTGCCCAGGTCTTGCCAGGGGGACTTCCTTCCACCTGGGCATCAGGTGAGCGGGCGACAGGATGAGGGGTGCATCCTTGGGTCTGGTCTTGCTCCAGGGCCCTTCAGGTATTCCTTTGCTTTCAGTCTTCCTGATGCTTTTCACCTGCAAGGAGATCTTAATGCAAGGAAGGCTCAGGGCTCTACCCCTCCTTCTTCTTCATCCTTCTTCTTCTTCTTGCAGGATGCCATGCGAAGGAGGCCTGAGCCTGTGCCAGAGAAGAAGGGAAGGAAGGAGGGAAGGAGGGAAGGGACCCTGTGGGTGGGCGCCCTTTGAGCACCTGCTCTTTGTTTCCCTGCTTTGCAGAAAGTGCCGTTGTCATAGAAATCGGGGAGCTGCCAGTGGCGCCTTGGCACACTCCTGGCAGCTTTCCTTTTGCTGGCTTTCAGGTGCTTGCTGCCCCTCCCCAAAGGCTCCCATCATGGGCACCTCCTGGGTGCAGCCATTGCCTGTGCCCAATCTCACTCTCCTTTGGGGCAGGAAGGGGGTCCAGCTTGCCCGTTTTCTCCTTCCCTCCCACACCATCATCACATTTCCCTTCCTTCGATTATACCTTCGGGCACGGCCCCCCACGGCCCCCCGTGGGCCCAGTTCTCTTAAGGGGTGTTGGGGAAAGGCTCTCATAGAAAGTGACATCAAGTGAGTGTCCAGCCATTTCTTCCAGCATCCCCTCATCGGCCACCCCTGTGCCAAGGGGGCAAATGTGCCCACACACCCCTTACACCCCAGTCCCCACTGGCCTTGAGCTGCCTATTGAGCCTGGGTGCTTCATCTGCCCTATTTGGACCTACGTATTTGGCATTGGCACAGAAAGCAGTTTGCCATGCCAAGGAGGGCCCAGGGCAGAGGAGATGCTTCAGTGGACTCTGGGGTGGTACTTTCGCAGCTTGGTAAGTGGGTCTAGATCAGTGGTTCTCAACCTTCCTAATGCTGTGACCCTTTAATACAGTTCCTCATGTTGTGGTGGCCCCCAACCAGAAAATTATTCCTAAGACCTTTGGAAATATGTGTTTTCAGATGGTCTTAGGCAACCCCTGCGAAATGGGTTGCGACTCACAGGTTGAGAACCACTGGTCTAGACACTGCAACTGTTGGAGTATGAGCATCAATGCCTGTTTTGGAGGCCTAGGTTTTCTTTCCTTGAGAAGGGAGTGTCTTCTAACTGGAACTCTGATATCTCTCTCTCTGGTCATTTGGTCAGTGTGGCTCAGGAAGAGGTCACTTCCCATAGCCCTCCCTTTTATGGGGGTCAATAAAGTTTCCCTCTGTTCTCTGTCCTCTTCCTCTCTCTGCTCTCGCCAGACACAGACGCAGAAGCCAGGCTCGGCTCCTAAAGATGTTTCTCCTTCTGACTTAGGCACAGGAGAGTCAGCTCTAGGGACTCTTCTACCAAGGATAGTTTTTCTCTACTGATTAGTTAGTTTTGTAGAATCCAGAAATAGCAATAAAAGAAGTTTCTTTTTACCTACCAATGTAGCTTGTTTATTTGAGAAACTGGAGCCATGGGTGCAAAGGAGGGCAACCAAAATGGAGAAGGCTCTGGAAACCATGAAGCCCTTTGAAGAGAGACTTAGAGAGCTGCTGGGGGTGTTTAGCCTGGAGAAGAGAAGGTTAAGAGGGGATATGATGATAGCCCTGTTTAAAGACTTGAAGGGATGCCATATTGAGGAGGGAGCAAGCATGTTTTCTGCTGCTCCAGAGAACAGGACCCAAGGGAGCAATGGATGCAAGCTCCAGCAAAAGAGATTCCAGCTCAACATTAGGAGGAACTTCCTGAGAGTAAGGGCTGTTGGACTGGGAAAAACATTGCTCCCTCAATGGAGTTTGGTGGAGTCTCCTCCTTTGGAAGCTGTTTTTAAGCAGAGGCTGGATGGCCATCTGTCAATGGGAATGCTTTGATGGAGAGTTCCTGCATGGCAGAAGAAAGGGCTTGGACTGGATCAGGGCCCTTCTTGGGGTCTCTTCCAACTCTTCTATGATTCTATGATTTCAACCTTCTGTCCAGGAGGATTTTCAAAAATGTCCTCCATTCTGTGCATGATGAAGTTGCATGCATTTATATTTCTATGAGTATTTGTAGCTTTTCCTCGAATGTCCTACATTTTGCAGTGCCTGTCCTCCTTTGTGGTGAGGACATCTGGTTGCCCTGAGTGGATGGAGAGGAGCCGAAGGTGGGCTTCCCAGGGTGGGTTTGGTAACCCAGGGAAAAGGGAGGGCAGACTGAAAAATAGCCAGGAATTCATGATTTAAGGCCCCTTTGTGGATGTAAAGCCCCTCGGTAAATCCAGGAAGACAACGAAAGGCATGCTATAGAACTCGCTCTTCTCACAAAAGGTTCAGGTTTGCATAGCTTAGGTTTAAAAGTATAGTTTATCCAGACCAAGGCTACAGATTGACGCCCCAGATTTGATTTTAAAGGTTTTTAATTCTTCTGACAAATGGAGCTGGGAGCAGTTTTACAAGGAAGAGATAAAGGGGATGTTCCCATTCACCTATAAAGCGGATCATGGTGCGAATTTAGGTAAGTGGAAAGCAGAGGAAGCCATCAAGGCTGCAGCGGAAGAAGGGATGCGGTTATCCATTCGCAGCTTAGGCTGCATACACACTGGGGAAATAACCCGGTTTGCTACTGCGTTAACTCTTTCTGGCTCAAGGCTATGGAATTCTGGGAGTTGGAGTTTGTTGTGGGCCCAGAGCCACTCTGGACCCCACAACAAACTCCAATTCCCAGAATTCCATAACCTTGAGCCAGACAAGTGCCAAACTGGGTTATTTCTCCAGTTTGGATGTAGCCAAAGAAACCAGTCTCAAACAGGCACAGAAAAACCTTTCCTCCAGGAAAAGAAAAAGCAGAGAACGGAGGCACCGCACCCCTTGACTGCATCCGCACACAACAATGACCCAAAGTCGAGGCAATAGCCATGGGCACAGTGCCCAGCTGCCCCCACCCCTTTTTCAGGCAGAAGCAGTTCAAAGCATGGCACACCTTCTCTCTTGGGGTCCTAGAATCATAGACTTCTAGGGCTGGAAGGGATCCCAAAGGGCTATCCAGTCCAACCCCCTTCTGCCCCGCAGGAATACATAGACTCCTGGAGCTGGAAGGGATCCCAAAGGGCTATCCAGTCCAAACCCCTTCTGCCATGCAGGAATACATAGACTTCTGGAGCTGGGAGGGATCCCAAAGGGCTATCCAGTCCAAACCCCTTCTGCCATGTAGGAATACATAGACTCCTGGAGCTGGAAGGGATCCCAAAGGGCTATCCAGTCCAACCCCCTTCTGCCCCGCAGGAATACATAGACTCCTGGAGCTGGAAGGGATCCCAAAGGGCTATCCAGTCCAACCCCCTTCTGCCCCTCAGGAATACATAGACTTCTGGAGCTGGAAGGGATCCCAAAGGGCTATCCAGTCCAACCTCCTTCTGCCCCGCAGGAATACATAGACTCCTGGAGCTGGAAGGGATCCCAAAGGGCTATCCAGTCCAACCCCCTTCTGCCCCGCAGGAATACATAGACTCCTGGAGCTGGAAGGGATCCCAAAGGGCTATCCAGTCCAACCCCCTTCTGCCCCTCAGGAATACATAGACTTCTGGAGCTGGAAGGGATCCCAAAGGGCTATCCAGTCCAACCCCCTTCTGCCCCTCAGGAATACATAGACTCCTGGAGCTGGAAGGGATCCCAAAGGGCTATCCAGTCCAAACCCCTTCTGCCCCGCAGGAATACATAGACTCCTGGAGCTGGAAGGGATCCCAAAGGGCTATCCAGTCCAAACCCCTTCTGCCCCGCAAGAATACATAGACTCCTGGAGCTGGAAGGGATCCCAAAGGGCTATCCAGTCCAACCCCCTTCTGCCCCTCAGGAATACATAGACTCCTGGAGCTGGAAGGGATCCCAAAGGGCTATCCAGTCCAAACCCCTTCTGCCCCGCAGGAATACATAGACTCCTGGAGCTGGAAGGGATCCCAAAGGGTTATCCAGTCCAACCCCCTTCTGCCCCGCAAGAATACATAGACTCCTGGAGCTGGAAGGGATCCCAAAGGGCTATCCAGTCCAACCCCCTTCTGCCCCTCAGGAATACATAGACTTCTGGAGCTGGGAGGGATCTCAAAGGGCTATCCAGTCCAACCCCCTTCTGCCCCTCAGGAATACATAGACTTCTGGAGCTGGGAGGGATCCCAAAGGGCTATCCAGTCCAAACCCCTTCTGCCATGCAGGAATACATAGACTTCTGGAGCTGGGAGGGATCCCAAAGGGCTATCCAGTCCAACCCCCTTCTGCCCCACAGGAATACGTAGACTCCTGGAGCTGGAAGGGATCCCAAAGGGCTATCCAGTCCAACCCCCTTCTGCCATGCAGGAATACATAGACTTCTGGAGCTGGGAGGGATCCCAAAGGGCTATCCAGTCCAAACCCCTTCTGCCCCACAGGAATACGTAGACTCCTGGAGCTGGAAGGGATCCCAAAGGGCTATCCAGTCCAAACCCCTTCTGCCATGCAGGAATACATAGATTCCTGGAGCTGGGAGGGATCCCAAAGGGCTATCCAGTCCAAACCCCTTCTGCCCCGCAAGAATACATAGACTCCTGGAGCTGGAAGGGATCCCAAAGGGCTATCCAGTCCAAACCCCTTCTGCCCCGCAGGAATACATAGACTTCTGGAGCTGGAAGGGATCCCAAAGGGCTATCCAGTCCAAACCCCTTCTGCCATGCAGGAATACATAGACTTCTGGAGCTGGAAGGGATCCCAAAGGGCTATCCAGTCCAAACCCCTTCTGCCATGCAGGAATACATAGACTTCTGGAGCTGGGAGGGATCCCAAAGGGCTATCCAGTCCAACCTCCTTCTGCCCCGCAGGAATACATAGACTCCTGGAGCTGGGAGGGATCCCAAAGGGCTATCCAGTCCAACCTCCTTCTGCCCCGCAGGAATACATAGACTCCTGGAGCTGGAAGGGATCCCAAAGGGCTATCCAGTCCAACCCCCTTCTGCCCCGCAGGAATACATAGACTCCTGGAGCTGGAAGGGATCCCAAAGGGCTATCCAGTCCAAACCCCTTCTGCCCCGCAGGAATACATAGACTCCTGGAGCTGGGAGGGATCCCAAAGGGCTATCCAGTCCAAACCCCTTCTGCCATGCAGGAATACATAGACTCCTGGAGCTGGAAGGGATTCCAAAGGGCTATCCAGTCCAACCCCCTTCTGCCCCTCAGGAATACATAGACTCCTGGAGCTGGGAGGGATCTCAAAGGGCTATCCAGTCCAAACCCCTTCTGCCATGCAGGAATACATAGATTCCTGGAGCTGGGAGGGATCCCAAAGGGCTATCCAGTCCAAACCCCTTCTGCCATGCAGGAATACATAGACTTCTGGAGCTGGGAGGGATCCCAAAGAGCTATCCAGTCCAAACCCCTTCTGCCACGCAGGAATACATAGATTCCTGGAGCTGGGAGGGATCCCAAAGGGCTATCCAGTCCAAACCCCTTCTGCCATGCAGGAATACATAGACTTCTGGAGCTGGGAGGGATCCCAAAGGGCTATCCAGTCCAAACCCCTTCTGCCATGCAGGAATACATAGACATCTGGAGCTGGGAGGGATCCCAAAGGGCTATCCAGTCCAACCTCCTTCTGCCCCGCAGGAATACATAGACTCCTGGAGCTGGAAGGGATCCCAAAGGGCTATCCAGTCCAAACCCCTTCTGCCCCGCAGGAATACATAGACTCCTGGAGCTGGAAGGGATCCCAAAGGGCTATCCAGTCCAACCCCCTTCTGCCCCGCAGGAATACATAGACTCCTGGAGCTGGAAGGGATCCCAAAGGGCCATCCAGTCCAACCCCCTTCTGCCCCGCAGGAATACATAGACTCCTGGAGCTGGAAGGGATCCCAAAGGGCTATCCAGTCCAAACCCCTTCTGCCATGTAGGAATACATAGACTCCTGGAGCTGGGAGGGATCCCAAAGGGCTATCCAGTCCAAACCCCTTCTGCCATGCAGGAATACATAGACTCCTGGAGCTGGAAAGGATCCCAAAGGGCTATCCAGTCCAACCCCCTTCTGCCCCTCAGGAATACATAGACTCCTGGAGCTGGGAGGGATCTCAAAGGGCTATCCAGTCCAAAGCCCTTCTGCCATGCAGGAATACATAGACTCCTGGAGCTGGGAGGGATCCCAAAGGGCTATCCAGTCCAACCCCCTTCTGCCATGCAGGAATACATAGACTCCTGGATCTGGGAGGGATCCCAAAGGGCTATCCAGTCCAACCCCCTTCTGCCCCGCAGGAATACATAGACTCCTGGAGCTGGAAGGGATCCCAAAGGGCTATCCAGTCCAAACCCCTTCTGCCATGCAGGAATACATAGACTTCTGGAGCTGGAAGGGATCCCAAAGGGCTATCCAGTCCAACCCCCTTCTGCCATGCAGGAATACATAGACTCCTGGAGCTGGAAGGGATCCCAAAGGGCTATCCAGTCCAACCCCTTTCTGCCATGCAGGAATACATAGACTCCTGGAGCTGGGAGGGATCCCAAAGGGCTATCCAGTCCAAACCCCTTCTGCCATGCAGGAATACATAGACTTCTGGAGCTGGAAGGGATCCCAAAGGGCTATCCAGTCCAACCCCCTTCTGCCATGCAGGAATACATAGACTCCTGGAGCTGGAAGGGATCCCAAAGGGCTATCCAGTCCAACCCCTTTCTGCCATGCAGGAATACATAGACTCCTGGAGCTGGGAGGGATCCCAAAGGGCTATCCAGTCCAACCCCCTTCTGCCATGTTTGAATACATAGACTCCTGGAGCTGGAAGGGATCCCAAAGGGCTATCCAGTCCAACCCCCTTCTGCCATGCAGGAATACATAGACTCCTGGAGCTGGAAGGTATCCCAAAGGGCTATCCAGTCCAACCCCCTTCTGCCATGCAGGAATACATAGACTCCTGGAGCTGGAAGGGATCCCAAAGGGCTATCCAGTCCAACCCCTTCTGCCCCGCAGGAATACATAGACTTCTGGAGCTGGGAGGGATCTCAAAGGGCTATCCAGTCCAACCCCCTTCTGCCCCTCAGGAATACATAGACTTCTGGAGCTGGGAGGGTTCCCAAAGGGCTATCCAGTCCAAACCCCTTCTGCCATGCAGGAATACATAGACCTCTGGAGCTGGGAGGGATCCCAAAGGGCTATCCAGTCCAAACCCCTTCTGCCATGCAGGAATACATAGACTCCTGGAGCTGGAAGGGATCCCAAAGGGCTATCCAGTCCAACCCCCTTCTGCCCCGCAGGAATACATAGACTCCTGGAGCTGGAAGGGATCCCAAAGGGCTATCCAGTCCAAACCCCTTCTGCCATGTAGGAATACATAGACTCCTGGAGCTGGAAGGGATCCCAAAGGGCTATCCAGTCCAACCCCCTTCTGCCCCGCAGGAATACATAGACTCCTGGAGCTGGAAGGGATCCCAAAGGGCTATCCAGTCCAAACCCCTTCTGCCATGCAGGAATACATAGACTCCTGGAGCTGGAAGGGAGTCCAACCCCCTTCTGCCCCGCAGGAATACATAGACTCCTGGAGCTGAAAGGGATCCCAAAGGGCTATCCAGTCCAAACCCCTTCTGCCATGCAGGAATACATAGACTCCTGGAGCTGGAAGGGATCCCAAAGGGCTATCCAGTCCAACCCCCTTCTGCCATGCAGGAATACATAGACTTCTGGAGCTGGAAGGGATCCCAAAGGGCTATCCAGTCCAAACCCCTTCTGCCATGCAGGAATACATAGACTCCTGGAGCTGGAAGGGATCCCAAAGGGCTATCCAGTCCAAACCCCTTCTGCCATGCAGGAATACATAGACTCCTGGAGCTGGAAGGGATCCCAAAGGGCTATCCAGTCCAACCCCCTTCTGCCATGCAGGAATACATAGACTCCAGGAGCTGGAAGGGATCCCAAAGGGCTATCCAGTCCAACCCCCTTCTGCCCCGCAGGAATACATAGACTCCTGGAGCTGGAAGGGATCCCAAAGGGCTATCCAGTCCAACCCCCTTCTGCCATGTAGGAATACATAGACTCCTGGAGCTGGAAGGGATCCCAAAGGGCTATCCAGTCCAACCCCCTTCTGCCATGCAGGAATACATAGACTCCTGGAGCTGGAAGGGATCCCAAAGGGCTATCCAGTCCAACCCCCTTCTGCCCCGCAGGAATACATAGACTCCTGGAGCTGGAAGGGAGTCCAACCCCCTTCTGCCCCTCAGGAATACATAGACTCCTAGAGCTGGGGGGGGGGGGGATCCCAAAGGGCTATCCAGTCCAACCCCCTTCTGCCCCGCAGGAATACATAGACTCCTAGAACTGGGGGGGGGGGATCCCAAAGGGCTATCCAACCCATTTTGCCATGCAGGAATACATAGAATCCTAGGGTCTGAATCCCCGCTCAGCCATGAAAACACCCATGGTGCCTTTGGGCAAGTCACAGTCTCTCAGCATCAGGGAGGAAGGTGATGGCAAATCCCCTCTGAAGACATCTTGCAGAGAAAGCCTTGGGACAGAGAGCCAGGCAGGGTGAGGTAGTGGTTGGAGCAATTGAGGATTGGCTGGTTTAGCTAATAATCTGGTGTCTTGGGCCAACGCCAAGGAAGGAACATGAGATATGCTGTCCTTCTTTCCCTCCCATGGGACACACAATATGATACATGGTGCAGTGGTTAGAGCTGGACTGGGACAGGGGAGATCCAGGTGCGAGTCTCTGCAGTCTGATCTACACTGTAGAAATAATGTAGGTTGATACTGCTTCAACTGCTATGGCTCCTCACTATGGAATTCTGGAATCAGTGGTTTTGTGAGATATATATATGGTGCCACAATAAACGGCAACCCCCAGGATCCCAAAGGTGCAAGCCATGGCAGGCAAAGTGGGGTCAAACTGCATTATTTCTGCAATGCAGATTAGACCTACCAAGCCATGAAATTAATGGAGTGACCCTGAGCCAGTTGCTCTCTCTCTCTTCCTCAGCCTGGCCCGCCTCGCAGGGCTGTTGTTAGAGGCCAGAGCTGGAAGGGGATTCTGGGCGTGGGGCTTCCCCAAAAAAGCCCTGGTAAAGATAAAGTGGGGAGGAAGAGGAGGAGGAGGAGGAGGAGGAGGAGGAGGAGGAGGAGGAGGAGGAGGAGGAGAGTTGTATGAAACAACTTGCATTCCTTGGAAGCAAGGAGGGACTGACGTAGCACCCATAAGAGGCAGACGTTGTTGTTGTTGATGTGCCTTCAAGTCATTTACGACTTATGGCAACCCTAAGAAGTTTTCTTGGCAAGTTTCTTCAGAGCAGTTTGCAACTCCTTTCCTCTGAGACTGAGAGAGTGTGACTGGCCCATAGTCACCCTATTGGGTTTCCGTGGCTGAGCTGGGATTTGAACCCTGGTCTCGAGAGTCATAGTCCAATGCTCAAACCACTCTGCCATATTTGCCTCCTTCTTTGGAGGTCTTTAAGCCAAGGCTGGATGGCCATCTGTCCGTGGGGATACTTTGGTTAAGAGTTCCTGCATGGCAGAATGGACTGGACCGGGTGGTCCTTGGGGTCTCTTCCAACTCTAGGGTTCTATGAACAATATGCAGCCTCTCCCTTAGTTCCCATTTGTTTTTGACTTGTGGTGTCCCTAGGGGAACCTTGCATGGGGTTTTCTTGGCATGTTTCTTGGGGGGGCACCATTGCCTTCCTCTGAGGCTGAGAGAGTGTGACTGGCCCATAGTCATCCTACTGTGTTTCCATGGCTGATCTGGGGCTTGAACTCTGGTCTCCAGAGCCATAGGCCAATGCTCAAACCACCATGCCATGCCGGTGTTGGCTCTTTCCTGCCCAGCAGAAGAGGCAGGTTGGGCAACCTCACCCCTTCCTCTTGGCGTGCCCCCCAACTCCACGCTGCTTCCCTCCACCCCCAACTCCAAATTCAGCCCCGCTTTTTGGGTCGTGCTTCTTTATCCCCTGTTCCTTTGGCAAACAGAGCGTGGAGGGGGCTGCTCTGTTTTTGTCTTGGGACGTGTGTCTAATGAATTAGCCATGAATCGGAGCTCGGCACAAGGGCTAATTGAAAGCGAACATTCATCCAGGCTCATCCATCAGTTTCTGAAGACGACGTGACCATCTGCCATCGGCTTTCTTTCGAGGAGGATGGCGCCTCGTGCCCAGTGCCTCACCCACCCGCCTCTGGGTGCGAGTCTCCCCAGCGATTGCCCCCTTTGCATGCCTGTGGATGTGGGTGCGTTGGGGGTCTGGGCTGAAGGCATCTCCTAAGATCTGGTGTCTTTCCAGGGCTTCTGACATTCTCTTCTCCTTCACCCACAAGCTTCATCCCTGTCCATCCCCTTCTGATGCAGCAGAAAACAAGGTTGCTTCATCCTCCATAGGGCATCCCTTCAACTATTCAAACATGGCCTTTGTAGACTCATAGAGTTGGCAGAGACCCCCAAGGGCCATCCGCTCTGGCCCCCTTCTGCCCTGCTTTACACAGAGGTTGGATGGTGATCTGTTCGGAGTGTATTGTATTGCTGCATGACAGAAGAGGGTTGGACTGGATGGCCCTCCGGGTCCCTAGGATTCTGTGCTCAGGTCTTGCAAACACAGGGCAGCAGCCAAGGCCTCCTGGATGGACTCCGTCCACCTCTAACGCCTCCGTCCTCTTTTCCTGCCGCCCTCCCTTTGCTGAGCATTCTTGCCTTTCCCAGCCCAGGGAGTTCTCTCACGATGATGTGCCCAAAGTACAACAGGCTCAGTTGAATTGTTTTGGCTTCTAGGGAGAGCTGAGTCCTGGTTTGTTCCTGGGGCCATTTATTTCTTAAAGCACACACACAAACGCACACACCTGTGCTGCCATCTCTCTTGATCTTAAGAGTGCTGTGTCTCCTCCACTGTCCTTCCAGACCAAGTTCCAGGGATTCAGCATTAAGCCAGGTTTGGTTTCTTTTGGGAAAAGCCCCCTCTCCAGGTGTTTTCAGGTGAATCTTGTGTCTGTTTAGAAGCTGAACCACAACAGGGGGGTGCCCAGCCTGAGCCAATTCAAAGGGGCACCAGCCTCCATCGTTTGGGCATGTCTTAACAGCCGACTTGGAGGCTGCAGTGAAGAAATCCTGCTCCAGAAAAAAGGTCAAAGGCCACCCTTGAAAGGGATTGTGTCCTTTGAAGGCCACCTGAGGCATGCAAAACCTTTACCTGCAGGCCTTGTTTGTGTGTGTCTCTGCAAAAGAGAGGGGGGCGAAATGCAGGACCATCCAGTGAGACCCCAGACTCTTTGTGCCCTACTCTTTGCCTGCTTTGGGAACTGCTGGGCTCCTTGGGCGCCCCATCAACTGCCTCCACCTGCTGAGCTCTGGACCAGGCAGATGAGGGACTCCTGGGTGGAAAAACTGCCCCACTGACCAGGGCTGGACAGCCCCTAAGGAACCACGGGGCATTTGGCACCCCTGGAATGGGGGGGGGGGGGTCTCACCAGGCCCCAAAATGGTAAAAAAAAGAGAGAAAGATCTGGAACAAAAAACTCCAAAACAGATGTGCATGGGTTGAAGTTCACCCCTGCTTGCATTTTTGGAACTCCTGGGGTGCTTTTGAGGGTTGGGGAGTTTGAGTGTAAACAGGACCACTGCTCTTCAAATCCTCCAGGAGAGGGTAAAGGCCTCTGGTCAGGAGAGGCCTGGTCACTGATCATCCCTGTTGCGCAAGTGACTGGATCCGGTGCCAGGGAGAGTAGGAGGGAGCATCTGCAAGGCCAGCCGGGTGAGGGCCGGGTGGGCCAGGCAGGGCCATACATCATGGAGCCAGTAATGAGGGCACCAATGTGCTGAGTCAGGGAACTGGCCATGCTTCGGCAGAGTCCTGAGTGCATGTTGCCCGCCTGGGGAGCCGGCGCTGAGCTGGCGCTGAGCTGGCACAAGTGCGGCTGGGCCCGGATCTCTTTGCCCAGCACGGCTGGCGCTGCTGCTTAGCATTGCAGACACACACGGCCCCCCGCCTGGGCGCTTCCCCCCTTTGCCAGCCTTCAGAGAGATGCTCACAGGGGAAAGATTACGGAGGGGGGGACCATAATTGTGGAGATAACTGCTGATGGTTGAGTTTGCAGACACAGAAAAGAATGGCTGGGGTCAGTCATAATTGGTAAATATTTGTCTATCTAATCAAAAGGCCTTTTAATTAACAATTTTATCCTTGCAACTGGTTTAATTTAAAGTGAGGGATGAAGAGCGAAACTTCTGCAGAAAAGTCAATTAACACAAACAGATGGTGCGGAGACTCTTGCCATCCGCGTGCCCAGCCATCTGCCTTCGCCTGCACAGTGGGCCCACTCCAGGCACCGGGACGAGGGCACCAGATTGGGCAAACCCGGTGCCATACTGCTGGAGCACCTGTTGGGGAGACCCTGGGAGAAAGCGCACACACCTTGCCCACCCATCCACTCCCATGGGAGGGGCTCTCCCTATGGGAGAGGGGATTGCCTTGGGTTGCCATCCCTGTCACTGACGCCACCATTCCCCTTTGTTCTTGAGGGTCATGTGGGGCAGAAGGAGCCACAGTACCCATCTGCCTCTCTCACCTCACCCCATGATCATTTCTTGGGGGGCACTGGGCATTCAGGTGGGGCAGAAGAGAAGCCAGAGCAGGGGAGGTGTTGGGGGGTGGCACTGGAGCTCCAAATGGGTCCTGGCACCTCAAAGGATGCCCACTGGCTGCCCTCAACCCAGGACAAGGAGTGAGAGGGTGGGGGGAAAAGACCTCCTTCCTGGAAAGGGGTCCAGTTGCAGCTGGGGGTCCCTGTTTGACTGCTTTGGAGGAGCCAGTGGTGGCACCTGGGCACTCCTTTATCCTATTGCTGCCATTGCTCCTGGGCCTCTGGGTTGGCACCTGCCTTGGACCACTTTGGAGGGTTTTTGCAGGGGGAAAGATGACTAGTCTCCCTTCTCTCCTACATGGGAGCTGGGTAGGAATGAGAGCAGGAAGAAGAGGCTGGGAGGGGGCTCCAGAGAGACCCCTGCCTCTTAGGGACACAGGGGGGATGTCTCCTTCTCACTACCCTCTCACTACCACCTTAGATGCCTTCAAGAAGGCATTAAAGATGGATCTCTTCCGGCGAGCATTCCCTCCTGACCTTCTGGAAAGAATCGAAGAAAATCCCACTCCTGGTCATAATAGAATATTGAAATGATGTTTTTACTGTTTTCTTGTTGTGATGTAATTTTTAGATAATTTTACTGTTTTTATCATTTCCATCCTAGATATTACTGTTATTGTATGGTGATTTTATGGTTGTAATCCTGCTTCGATCCATTGGGAGAAGCGGGAAAATACAAATAAAATTTATTATTATTATTATTATTATTATTAATCTTTATGTATAAAGCGCTGTAAATTTACACAGCGCTGTACATACAATCTTTTTAATTAGACGGTTCCCTGCCCTCAGGCTTACAATCTAAAAAGACATGACATAAAAGGAGAAGGGAAAGGTGGTGGGGCTAGTAGGCTAATACATATAAAGTACATAGCAATACAGGAAATGGTTCGATAAAACAGGCATCGATGATATTATTATTATTATTATTATTATTATTATTATTATTATTATTACTATTATTCTCCTCCTCCTCCTTTGGGGTGCCCTTGCTCTCCAGGGGGTTTTCAGGGTATTCCTTTCCAGTCCAATGTGGGCAGGAAAGAAATGGGGAGAGGGTCTGTCTGTCGGCAGAGCAGCTCTTCTGCCCACTTCCCAGTCCTCTGTTGTCCACAGAGTGGTTCTGGGGGGACAGGCGGGTGGGCAAGCCACCTGGGGCACTACCTGCCCAGGCCCACATAGTCGCTACTCCCACCTGGCCTGGAGGCATCAGTGCCCCCCTTGCTCAGCCCTACCTGTGCCCCACCCTCCCTTGCAAACTCCTGCTGCTTAAGGATGTGATGCAGCCCCTTGAGTTGGCACCTGAGACAGACAGGTCCTCAGAGAGAATGGAGGCTGCCTCTCCCTCAATCAAGCCCTCTTCAGACCCAGCTCCTTGGTGCCACTCCTGGCTGATTGCCCCTTTGTCTCCTCTTCAGCAATCGCAGCAGTTCCCCCAGAAGGCGGGCAACTCTCTTGTGGGCATAAGCAAGCCAGCCTAATTCCCCCCTCCACGTGTGGGCACTACCTTTGGCTTGGGCATGGCAAAAGTGAGGCAGAGGCTGAGCCTTGGGGTGGGTATCCTGGGCACAGAACCTGTCCTCCCCTTCTGCAGGCCTAACTTAGGACCCCATCCCATACCACCCACTGGACCTGGATGGAAGGCGGCAGAAGGGCAAAGGCCTTGGAAGTGACCACCAGGGCTGCTACCAGACGTCTTCACCAGGTATCTCTCGAGGAAGGGGCGCTGCCCACGACCTGATGCTCTTCTCCTGGGCACAGAGTGAGGGGTGGAAGGGGGGCTTCTGGGGGAGAGAGTGTGTGTTCAGGGCAAGCACGATGGGTCATTCAGTTGGAAGGTGTGGCTGGGGCATGCCCTGTCTTCTCCCCAGGGCCTCAGCCCTATTGCTAGTTGCAACTGGAGTAGACCCACTGAATCAGTGGGATTTACCAGTGTGTTGGCTCACACAATGGCATCCAAGGGTTTACTCTTATAATCATAGAGCTGGAAGGAGCCTCATGGGCTATGCAGTCCAACCCCCTGCTCAGTGCAGGGTCTTGAGCAAAAGCATACCCCAAAATATGGAACCCCCAGCCTCTTTTTGAAGACATCCAGAGAAGGGGACCCCATCACTTCTGGAAGCCATCCAGAGGAGACCCCATTAAGTGGGCAGCGCCCCTTTCTCCAGAGGAGCCTGGTGAAGGCATCAGGCGGCAACCCTCGTGGTCACTTCCAAGGCCTTTGCCCCATTGCCAAGCCATTCTCACTCTCAAAATGTTCCTTCTAAGGTTCAGTTGAAACCTTCCCTCCTGTGAGTGGCATCATGTCAGCCCCTCAGCCTTCTCTGCACCAAGCTGAAGATGCCCAGCTCCTTCAACCACTCCCCATAGGTTTTGTTCTCCATACTTACTATCCTTGGCTGCATTCATACTGGAGAAGTAACTCGGTTTGGCACCTCTTTAACTGCCCTGGCTCAAGTCTGTGGAATTCTGGGAGTTGGAGTTTGTTGTGGGGCCCAGAGCAGAGCATGCTCCGCTCTGGGCCCACAACAAACTCCCAGAATTCCACAGCCTTGAGCCAGAGCAGTTAAAGCGGTGCCAAACAGGCTATTCAGGAAGGCATGAGTTTGGCTTGGAGATCTGCAGTAGACCTCTATTAACACCAAATCCCTGTTCTTTCTCTCCCTCTTTAATTTTACCCAAATCCACCTGGCTTCCAAGTTTTAAGTCATGGATCTCTTCAGAGGCGCAAACATCCTCAATATATAATGCTGTTATTCCTCCTTTCTTCTTTGGTCTATTTCTCTTTAAAAGGTCATATCCCTCTATTTTATTGTGTTCCAATCGCCAGGTTTCAGTGATGCCTATTATATCAGATTTGCTTTGCTATGCCAAGGGTTCAAGTTCATCCTGTTTATTTCCCATGCTCTGCACATTAATGTGGAGACCTCTTAAGACCACGGACCATTTCCCCAATGTGCCTTTGAAAGGGTACCCCCCTCCCCCCACTGTTGGGTTCTTGTGCCGTTTGCCTTGTTTACTGTGCGCCCTCAAGAATACTGTCTCCCTCCAGGACATAACTCAGTTTAAAGCCCTCCAGATCAGATCTTTGATCTGGATCAAAATGTTATGTGCCCACCTATGGTGACCCTTTCCTAGGGCTTCCTTGGCAAGATTTGTCCTGAGCAGCTGTGACCCTTGTCTTCCTCTGAGGCTGAGAGAGTGGTCACCCAGTAACTTTTTGTGGCTGAGTGGGGATTTGAACCTTGGTCTCCAAGGTCCTTGTCCGACACAAAAAACAAATATGCCACTCTGACACTTCCTAGGAGTGTAGTGGAGTCTCCTTCCTTGGAGGTCTTCAAACGGAGGCTGGATGGCCATCTGTCGGGGATGCTTTGATCAGGATTTCCTGCATGGCAGAATGGGGTTGGACTGGATGGCCCTTGCGGTCTCTTCCAACTCTATGATTCTATGATTCTATGATTCCTTTCCTTCCTTGGAGGCTGAGGATGATGTGCCAAAAATCATCCAAAGGGTTCCCATGGCCGAGCAGGGATTGCTCTTCCGGGGTCTTGGTCCAGCACTCAGAGGATCCTACCCCACTGGCCCTACTCTAGGGGTTACTGACCACCCGGGATCAGGGATCAGTCTTGGGAAGCCCAAGTGGGCACTCCAACGTGGTTCAGGTTTCACTCCATGGCACAACTGGACACTACAAAGCCCTTGGGGTCCCTTTCAGGAATTGACTCTGGGCTGTGGCCCTTACCTTTTCCCTGCGGAGGGGGCAGGAGGTGACCCTCTGGTGTCCACCATCCCATGAGAGAAGCCCAAAGGCAGATGGGGAGGCAGCAGGGAGGTTGGTAGCCCTGGGCTACTACACAGATACCCCTCCACTGCCTGCCCCTTGCCCCTTTCCCATCCTGGGGTCTTGCCTGGGCTTCCAGAGCTGGAGGCAATGGGCAAAGGGTGGGCTCTTCCCCCTCAAGTGATGGGAAGACAACCCCCAAACATCTCACCTGAGGCAGGTGTGCATCTGAGCTGAGCAACCCCTGCCCAGAGGAAAGGGCAGGCTGGGGACCTGTTTCCGATTTGCCAGAGAAGCTCTTTGCTCTGCAGCCTGGCAGCAGCGCCGTCTCTGTGCCTCCTTCTTTCCTTCCCTTGCTTCCAGTCCAGGGCCCAAGGGAATCCTCCAGGCACATTCAGCATTTGTTGACTCCTTCGAGTGGGTGAACAAGCAAATGCGAGAGAGAGAGAGAGAGAGAGAGAGAGAGAGAGAGAGAGAGGAGGACGGCATGCTCAAGTGATTTTTCTCTGCTTAATTTGGCACCCAGAAAACGCCACGGAGCACTCAGGCGCCGAATGGCTTCCAAGGGCTGCCAGAGGAACAGGGTCTCCTCAAGAGCAGAACCCCCTTCATCCTCTCCTTGGCCTTCAGCTTCCAGGTTAGCTGCTCAGTGGATGGGAGGCCCATGGCTGGCATCCCAGAGCCAAGCCACAAAAGCTGACCCAACAAATGCTGTAGGGTCACTTTGGGGCTCCCTATAGGCCCCCAGTTCCACACCTGGACCTCTGGCCAGGCCCCAAAACTGGCTATCCAGCTGCCCCCCTCTTCTAGCGGTGCCAAGATCCTACAGCCAGGATGGCACCAGGTTTACCTCCATGCATGGAATTGTGCATTGATTGTGCTACACAACCCTTGCCTTGAATGGCAGCTCTACACAATGAAGAGCACAACTGCAACCAAATGAGGGCCTCATGTGTGCATCTGGTGCAGATGTGCTTCTCATACACCTCTGCAATCCATGCACTGTGGCACCTTATGCACGGGCCTGGTTCTGCAACCTTCAACTGAATAGAGCTGGAGAGGGGCATCTCTGACACCCCACACATACTTCCAGCCCCACACAAGGGAAGGGAACCCATAGAGGCACCATGCATGATGGTTTGGGTGCTGAGAACCACTGCTGTTGGGGGGGGGGGATTCTGTAGCAGGGGGAGAGCCATTGCAACTCTGGGCCCCACAACAAACTCCAACTCCCAGAATTCCATAGCCTTGAGCTAGGGCAGTTAAAGCAGTGCCAAACCGGGTTATTTCTTCAGTGTGGATGCAGCCAGAGACTGACACAGTTTCTCTATAGTGATGGGGAGGGGGACAAAGTGAGAGAGGGAGAGGGAGAGAGCCCCCCAGGCCTGGCTGAGCCCATCTGTATGGCCCCTTGACCTTTCTCTTGCCAGGCTAGCCCAGCCCTGCTCACTGGGCCTGCTGACCAGCCCGTCTGCAACAGCAGCAACATCTGCAACCAGGAGGGTTGGCTTTGCTCCTCCATGCTCCTCTCTGGTTGCTCCTTCCTTCCCTGCTCCTTCCAAGGAGTGGGAGAGGAGGATGGAAGGAGTTGCAGCAGCTGAAGCAAACCCACCAGGCTCCTTTCCGCTCGGCTGAGCGCAAATAAAACGCAGAAAGATGCTATTTCCAGAACAAAGTGGTCTGTTCTCGCGCCCTGGCCCAGTTTAACAATACCAAATCAATAGCAGGAGCCGGGGTGATTTCATGATTGCCCGGGGCTGGCCTTTTAGGGCAGGAGGTTTGGGTGCCCTGGGACCCCGGAAGACTGCCCCAGGCAGCCACCTCCCAATATCCCATCCCCAGTATTGATCAGTGGGCAATGAGAGAGCAAATGGTGCTGGGCAGTGGAGGTGATGGGATGCCCGGGCAAATGTCCAGGGCAAAGAGGGATGCAGTGGGGGCAAGAAGCAGGCCTGTCCTGCTCCAGTCAATGGGAATGCCAGGCTAGATGAGGCCAGGTGAGCCATCTCTGAGTCGGACCCATTATGAGCCCAAGCCAGGGCTTTCTCCAACCCAGTTGCAAGCCAGCCCTGGCCAGCCTGGCCCTGCCATTTCTCTTGGGGACCAAGCAGGATCCCCTATGAACTCTTTGGGGCTCATGAAAGTGGATGGAGGGGTGACTGTCCAAAACTGGTCTCTTCCCAGCATCTCCTGGACTGCATGCCACCTCCAGGGCCCGGTGGTGAAGAAGGACACCGAGAGCAGAACAAAAGCGGGTGCTTGGAAGCACCCTCTGGCCAGCTGCTTGACCAGTCACCATCAGGCCTCCAGGCTTCCTTGGACATCTTCTCTCCCAAGGAAAAGTGAGTCAGCCAGTGGGGTTGTTTGCCCCACAGCCTGAAAACTGGACTGGCTCTCTCCAAGGTCCACTCTCTTTCCCTCCCCTTGTTTTTGTTGATGATGTTGCATGCTTTTAAGACATTTCCAACTTCAGGCAACCCTAAGGCAAAGCTATCCTGGGGCTTTCTTGGTAAGACTTGTTCAGAAGAGTATGACCATGGCCTTCTCCTGAGGAGGCTGAGAGAGTGTGACTTTTACCCAGGGGTCACCCAGTGGGTTTCCAAGGCTGAGCCGGGATTAGAACCCTGGTCTCCAGGATCATCATCCAGCGCTCAGCCATACACCACACTGGCTCTCTTCCTACTTTTTAAACATCAAGAAGGCTGTGGGCATTTGGGAGATGGAGCACCCTTGTCAAAGACCAGGACACAAGCCCACAGATTCAGACGGGGAAAGAAGAAATCCCATCTAAAAATTAGGAACAACGCAAGAGCTGTTGGAGAGTGGAATGGACTGCCTTGTTGCAACTGGAGGGGCTCTCCTTTCTGGCAGGGGGTTGGATTGGATGACTTTTGGGGTCCCTTCCAGCTCTATGATTCTCTGGCTGTGAGTCTTTGAGCAGAGCTTGGATGGGCATCCTTTGGAAGTGCTTTTAGCCGTGGGTTCCTGCATGCCAGGGGGCTGGACTACGTAGCCCTTGGGGTCCCTTCCAGATCAATGATTCTGTGTCTTTAAGCAGAGCTTGGATGGGCATCCTTCAGAAGTGCTTTCAGCCATGGGTTTCTGTGTGCCAGGGGGCTGGGCTAGGTGGCCCTTGGGAATCCCTGTGATGCTTTAGCTTCCTAAAAGCGCTGGTCTGCTCCCTGACCACTGTGCAGGACATCCATGGTGCTGGGCAGAGGGCCTGGTTTGTCCCTGGGCTGCCACTTCTCACCCTCTCGGCTCCTTGGATCCGGCTGCGAATTCTGGCTGTGAAGGAAAGGCCTGGTCTCCTGCTCTTGGCCGCTTGTCCTGCTCCTGGTGCCTCCCTTGCTCTCTCGCTCACTGTCTGCCCAGAGGGAGCCCCACGGGCATCTGTGATTAGCATCTCCATTGACAGGAGGACCTGGCAGTGCTTAGCGAGGGCCGCCAGCCTGGCAATCATCAGCTTAACAGGCCCGATCGATAGTTCACTTGGCACTCATCCCTCTCCGGCTCATTCCCTCCCTGCCAAGGCCTGGGCTTCGGCATTCCCCTCCTGCCCGCCTGAGTGGGTCCCTGATGGAGGGCATTCTGGCCAAGGCCTCGAGAGGAGGGTGCATCTTGCATCTCAGAAGGGAGCAGGCTGGCCTTAGGGGTCTCTTCCAACTCCAGGGTTCTACTGTTATGGTGCCTGCCCAGACCCACCCGTCTTCTCGGAAATTGCACCTTGGCATTTGGGGAGTGTGCCAGCTGGGCCTTGGCTACTAGACTGTCCTTTGGCCACTCTGCCCGGGGGTCTTCATGGAGCCCTCTCCCTGCAAGGAGGGTCCCAGTCTCAGTCTGGTTTGGCAAGGGGGGAGAGGGCACAGTGAGTGAGGAGGAAGGGGGCAAGGTGACCAGTTTATTATTATTATTATAGATGTCCCCCAACTGCAAAGGAGGACAAGGCACTGCAAAATGCAGGACACTCAAGAAAAATGGAGGACATGACCACATAAAAGCTACAAACATTCCAATAAAAGTAGATTCATGCTTCTTAGTGATGCTCAGAATGGAGCACATTTTGGAATGGAAAGGTTGGAGTGTAGGATATGTCCTGGAAAAGGAGGATGTCCAGTTGCCCTGGAAGGGGGCTGTCTTCAGGGCTGACCTGGTCTTCCTTACTGCCCCACTGCCACCCCAGGGCAAGGTTTGGGTTGGACCATCTCTGGGTTCCCCAGAAATGGGGAGGGGGCTGGCATGCTCCTGGAGGGAGGCAGGGTGACCAAGCACATCCTCCTTTTCCCGGGCTTGTCCTACATTTCAACCTTCTCTCCAGGAGGGATTTCAAAATGTCCTCCCTTTTCAGCATCTCTGAGAAGCATGAATTTACATGAGTGTTTCCAGCTTTTAATTGGCTATGCCCTCCATTGTTCTTGAACGCCCTACATTTCACAGTGCCTTGTCCTCCTTTGTGGGAGGAGGGCATCCAGTTGCCCTGGACAGAAGCCACTGTCCCTGCTTGCTCTTGACCCGTCCAGTTGTGCCGGCTGCACGTGGTCCAGGACTGAGTCCTGCTGATGTTTCCCTCCTCCTCTTCTTCTTCCTCTGGCTTGGGTCACCCCTGGGGTTCTGGGTTCTTTTCCTGCCCCAGTGCCCTCTCCTTCCCTCTCCCCGCAACAAGCCACAGCCATTCAGAGGGCAGGAGACATTTTTAGGGACCCCCCCCCGGCCTGAGTAGGCCTCTTGTCCTCCGGTCCCGGTCGGTGCTCCTCTCCCTCTCTGCCGCCCGACACTCTTTCCATCATTTGTACAGATTTATTTTACAATAATTTAATTCCATCCTCAGTGCCAGGAAGACGGATTGGCCCGCGATGGGGCTGGGATTTGGAGCCGGAATCATAAATCTGATGCATCTCTGCTGCTGCTGCTGCCTTCGCAGCTGCGTTGGGTTCGCTCCGAAGTTCTCAGCGCAGCCCCGGATGAGAGTCTGTAAACCAGGAGAGACAGGCGGTAAATCTCCCCGGCAGCTGTGGACGATGGAGCTCCTGCCACGCTGACGTTGAGCGAGAGGGTCCCCTTGGCTGCCACTCTCTCGGCCTCGCTCTTGCAATTGCCTCCTGGCCTCCCAAGAGCCTCCAGCGTTTCACAGATTGAAAGCCACATCAGAGTCTGGTCCAGCAGGGCATTAAGGAGGAAAGACACAGAAAAGCAGAGAGCTGGAAGAGACCCCAAGGGCCCATCCAGACTGACCTCCTTCTGCCTGTGAATCCATTGCTCCATGTCCTGGCCTCTGGAGGAGCAGAAAACAAGCTTGCTCCATGTGTGCAGCGTGAGAACACTGATGTGCAAGCACAATAATAACAGAATCATAGAGTTGGAAGAGAACCCCAAAGACCATCCAGTCCAACCCCCCTTCTGCCATGCAGGAATGCACAATCCAAGCACTCCTATGATAACCCTGTTTAGGTATTTGAAGGGGTGTCACATTGAGGATGGAGGAAGTTTGTTTTCTGCCGCTCCAGAGAATAGGACCCAATGGAGCAATGGATGCAAGCTCCAGGAAAAGAGATTCCTGACAGTAAGGGCTGTTCAACAGTGGAAGATGCTGCTTTGGTGAATGGTGGAGTCTCCTTCTTTGGAGGTCTTTAAACTGAGGCTGGATGGCCACCTGTCAATGGGGATGTTTTGATGTAGAGTTCCTGCATGGCAGAAGAAGGGGGTTGGACTGGGTGGCCCTTCTTGGGGTCTCTTCCAACTCTAGGATTCTATGATTCTATGACAGTCTCTGATTAAAAGGAGCCTCCAAGAAAAGAGATTCTGCCACACTCCAAGGGGCTGTCTTCCACCGTTGAACAGATCTTGCCATCAGGAAGGTCTTCCAAATGTTGAGCTGGAATCTCTTTTCCTGTAGTTTGAATCCATTGCTCCAGCTGCTACTCCCTGGAGCAACAGAAAACAATCTTGTTCCAAAGGTGCAGCAGGAGAACACTGATATGTAGGAACATTAATAATAGAATCCTAAATTTGAAAGGGACCCTAAGGAGCTATCCAGCTCAACCCCCTTCTGCCATGCAGGAAGACAGAATCAAAGCACAGACAGCCTCCAGCCTCTGTTTACAAGCCTCCAAAGAGGGAGACTCCACCACACGCCATTGAGGCTGCAGCATCTTCCGCTGTGGGACAGCGCTTACCCTCAGGAGGGTCCTCCTCATGTTGAGCTGGAATCGCTTCAATGGGGAGAAATGTAGGATACTGCACTTAGGCAGAAAAAATGAAATGCACAGATATAGGATGGGGACACCTGGCTTAAGGAGACTTATACGTCTGAAAGGAGGAGTCCTAGTAGATCACAGATTGTATTCTGTTTGCAGGAATGGAAGTAAGCTGAAGAAAAAGGGGGAAAAGAGGACAGAGAAACTGGGACATTTCAGAAGCAGATGTATATTATTTTAGTGCTTTAGTGTTTTATAATGTTGCGTTTTATTGTTTTGTCCTTGATTATATATGTTTGCTGTTCTGCCCTTTGGTGCAAAGGGCATTATAAATGAACGTTGCTGTTACATGATATACAACCAATACACCACCAGTACACAAATGAGGGAAGAGAAGTGGTTCACTGTGAGCCAGGAAGGGTCTCTGTGCTGAAGTGCACTTTTAAATAAGTGTTTAAAAGTCAGCACTGTTTTGGCCTCTGACCTGTGTTTTGGGAGGTCAACGTGGCAATGAGTTTCAAACACCTCTTAAAACTGGATGCTTGGAGGAGGGATGTTGCCACCGCTGCAAAGGCAATGCTAGGCGATGGTCTTTGGGACGCAGGAGAACTGGTCAGGCATCCAGGGAAGACCTCCAAGGCTGGCTGGGGGCATCTTCTAGGGCAGTGATTCCCAAACTTTGGTCCTCCAGATGTTTGGACTTCAGTTTCCAGAATTCCTGGCCAACCTGGCAGGGGTCTCTGAGAGTTCAAGTCCCAAACACCTGGAAGACCAAAGTTTGGGGATCACTGCTCTAGGGGAAGGGTAGGGTCTGTTATTATTATTATTAACCTTTATCTATGAAGCGCTGTAAATTTAGAGTGGCCCACTAGCCCCCTGCGGGAGAGACAGTCCGCCACAACATTAGAGGTTCCAGCCACATGTTGAATGTCAAAGTCAAAGTCTTGCAGGGATACACTCCAGCGGAGCAGTTTCTTATTTGCTCCCTGCACTGAGTGAAGCCATCGCAATGCTGCATGGTCGGTCTGGAGAGTGAATTGGCGGCCCCATATGTAAGGCTTCAGCTTGTCTAGGGCATACACGATGGCATAGCACTCCTTCTCTGGTATGGACCAGTTGGATTCTCTGACAGACAGCTTCTTGCTGAGGAACAGCACAGGATGTAGGAAGCCATCTGGGCCCTCTTGCATCAGGACAGCTCCAATGCCTCTGTCGGAAGCATCAGTGGCTATAGTAAAGGGTTTGTCAAAATCTGGTGCCATCAGGACTGGATCAGATGTCAGAGCTCTCTTCAGGGTGTCGAAAGCCTCCTGGCACCCTTCAGTCCATTTCACTATCTTGGGTTTCTTTGAACCCGTGAGGTCTGTCAGAGGAGCTGCTATCTGACTGTAGTGTGGTACAAACCTCCTGTAATAACCCGACAAGCCAAGGAAAGATTGGACTTGTTTCCGGGACTTTGGTCTTGGCCAGTCCTGAATCTGCTAAGTATCCTTGTCCTGAAGGGCTTCTTAAGCCAACAAGAGACCCCCGAAGATGGCTCCTGGCTTGCATCCAGTGGAGTCAAATCCCAGCACCATGGAGCCTCAGTGCCACAATTGATGCCCCTTGTGTCTGGGTGCCTAGGGCATTGTGAGTTGCCTGTGCATCTGGGGGAAAGAGGGAGGGCTTCTGCGTCCTGCCAAGGACTCTCATGACAGTTGTCCTGGGCCTGGCTCCCTGGCACTGGTCCCGAGACCCAAAAGCCTCTCCCTTCCCACCCACGCACAGACCGCTGCCCTCCAGATCCAAGGGAACGACAGCAGCCCAGCCAGCAGATGATGCTTTGCATCATAAATAGAACATTTCTGGGCAGCAAAGCAGAGTCAGCCATGGCAGCCACGACTGTGGCCACCGAGAAAGGCTGGCTGCAGGGCACGTCGGGGAAATCAATGGGCACGGAAGGGGCAAGGGTCACCTTGCCTGGCTAGGTCTGCTGCCCCCATTCTGGGGGACCTCTTGCCATTGCTCTGCCTTTTAGGTGGGAGCAAAGCTGGGGGCTTGGGATAATGCAAGCTCCCAGAGGCCACAGGACTGAACCCCGGCTCAGTGCAAGCTCTGCAGCCATAGCATCCCTTCCTGTGTGACAGTAGGCAATGGCACAGAATCTCAAGCGTCAAATCCTTCATTTCCCCAAACTCAGACTTTTATCTTTGTGAATGCAGAAAAATGTTGTGTGTGTGTATGTCTAGCAGAACAAGGGTGGGGTGAGCTCTTACTATCCTTGATGCCTCCTTCATCCTTTCCATTCCTTTGATAATACTTAAGTCAGGGATGGGCACCTGCAATGCCACCCAAGGGCTGTTCCAGGGATGGTCTGACGGAAGAACCCAGTCTGCTGTTTGAAAATATGGGACTGACCCACAGAATGAGAGACGTGGAATGGGCTGCAAGGGCCTGTCTGCATCTTTCCGAATTCTATTACATTCCCGCCCACAGCCATAACTGTGCAAATATGCTTTATACCTGAGCATTATTTATCTCTCTGTACTGCATTTATAGCCACAAAGCCTCATGCAAAACTAAAAACCAGTTAGTCTTAAAGCTGCTGCCACATTCCTTTTTCTTTCCTTCCCCCCTTCTTTCCAAGAAGAGACGCCCCTTCAATGTCTGTTTAAAGGCTTCCCAAGATGGAGACCCACCATGTGCCAAGGCAGTCCATCAGGAGCTCCTGTTCATGTCCTAGGCATGGCATCTCCCCTTCATACCATCTGGAGCCAAAGGAGGGACCACAAGGGCCATCCAGACAGGCCTCTGCCCTTGAGGAATCCACAACCAAAACCACTCCTGGGAATCCACTGCTTTGTGTCCAGAGCAGCAGAAGATAAGCTGGCTCCATTCTCCGCAGGAGCGGACCCTCCGACCCCTTCCTCCAGCCCCTTTGGGAAGGGCAGGGGAGGCCTGGCAGCCCAGCATCTCTGTCCACCCAGCCCTCCCAGGTGGGCAGCCTTTCCATTAAGGGAGACCCTTCCTCACCCCAGGATGGCAGTGGTGGCACCATCATCGCTGGGAGCGCATGCCCCTCTGAGTGCTATGCTTTTCTCCTGTCCAGGCAACATGGCAGCCGGGGTGGTGGTGGTTGTGTCTGGCTTTCAGAGCCCCTCTTGTCCCCTTGGCTCTAGAGGCCCCTCGACTGCCCCTTTGACCACCTGTGACGCTGCCCCTGACAGACTGCCTCCTGCGCTGGGCAGGTGGGGTGCCAGGGAGCGCATGACTCTGGCTGTGGCAATGCGTCTGTCACTTTACTTTCCCAAATGCATTTAGTTCCCCAAATTTCCCTCTCGCTTCTTCCAGGGGAGGTGCAAAATGGTGGCCACGTAGGGGCTTCTTGCTCAGTGCCCAGTCAGCATCTTCTCATCCCCTGCCACCTTAGGCCTGGAAATCACAGCAGTCCACAAAAGGGCAAGAGGCTGGAACTGCCAGGGGCGGGGGAGGGAAGGAGGAGGAGGAATTTGGGGAGGGGGTTCCTATGAGAGACCCTTCCAGCACTTGCATTGCCTCCTTGCTGGGACATCCTCCTCCACAGAGCCGGCAGGGCTCTCAAGGCATTAGAGGAGGGGTCCGAAACAGGCTAGGTTTCGGAAGCAGCTCTGCTTGTGTCCTCAAACCCCCTCCCCCCAAATAAGGCCTGCGGGGGTGTCAAGAACTGAATCAGGGCCATCCCAAGACAAGCAGCTGCCAGAGGCAGGGAAAGAAATGGCACACACCTGTGCCCTATTTGAGCAGCAGAGTGCCCCATGCCAGCCTTGCCCTTTTGCCAGAGGATCCCCAAGGGCCTTCCTGCACCCTGGTCAGCCAGCAAAGCAAAGGGACAGTGCTGCACCCCAACCTCCAGCCCCTCAGGCCCTCTTTCGCTGGGCATTGCTAGGTTTTATCTTATTTCTTTTATCCGTTCCTCCGTCCGTCCCGCCTTCTTCCCTTCCTCAGGCTCAAGGTTTTAGGGGTGGCCTCCTCAGACGCAACTACGACGAGCAAGTTCCAACTTCGTTTCTCCGTCTGAGGATGCAAGGTCTTGGCCTGAGGTTTTATTCAGGCCTTTGGGACCCAATTTATTTTTTCCAAATGTGCATCTGCAGGGTTTTTGCCATTTAAGCCATTTAAGCTGTTTTAACTTGGTGACCTGTTTAAAATGTTTCCCTCCTGACTGGACTCTTTTATTGCCTTAAATCTGCAATGGTTTCCGCTTGTTTGCATGGTTTCCCTCGTAAAGGGCAGTGGGCACCTGCACGCATGCAAACGTGGGAATGGGTGGCTTCGGGGTCAGGAGACCCCCATGAGCAGCCCCCCACCTCAGCTGCCTCCCCATACTCCTTGGGCTCAGATTGAACTTTGGCGCTCCTTCGTGAATCCAGCTTGACTGTTTTATATTGCCTATACTAACAATAGAATGGCTTTAATTTCATAGACAATTTAATGCCGTTTTGAGCACAGCATTTTGTATGTTTTTACAGGCGCACCTTAGTTAACAGCCAAGCCTTTGAAAGCCAAGCTCCCTTCTGAGGAGCCTTTTCATGCCCACCCTGCCCTGGCTTTTCCTCCTTGCCCTCTGTCTAAGCAGAAGGCTTTTAGCAGCATCAGCCGGGGAAAGTGTTGGAAAGTCCTGCATTCGCTCTTGTCCCCGTCCTCCTCTTCTTATTTAGAGCAAGTGGGGCTTAGAAAGTATGGGTTCTCTTGTAGGAGAAACTCTAGTCTTCACTAAACCCTCCATTGGCTCCTACTATCTCTTGGAACACATGGTCATAAATACGTTTTGTAACTGGGGCTGCAGCCACACTGGAGAAACAACCTGGTTTGGCACTGCTTTAACTCTATCTGGCTGTGGAATTCTGGGAGTTGGAGTATATTGTGGGGCCTTCCTTCCTTAAGCTCCACTCCACAACAAACAGAATTCCATAGCCTTGAGCCAGATAGAGTTAAAGCAGTGCCAGACCGGGTTATTTCTCCAGTGTGGATGCAGCCTAAACCTTTTTCTTTTCCCGAAGCTATGCATTAACCAGTTTGACTGTGGCTCCCGGTCCATATGTCAAATTCAAAGCCATTAGTGAACCTTTCCTTGATCTGAAGCTGCTTCTCTTCTTTGTTCTGAGTCAGTTTCAGCTCTCAGGGAAGCAGCAGTTTTCGTACTTCTCCGCAAAGAAAGCTGATCTCTAACAAGTTTTGGTCTCACATTTTTGATACTTAAACACTTTTGTTACCCAAACCAAGCTGAAGCTTGTTTGTGGGTTTTTCAGGGGGCTCTGTGGCCAGGTTCTAGAAGATTTTCTTCCTGACGTTTCGCCAGCATCTTCTGGAACATTGCCCGAAAAACCCACAAGAAACTATGGATGCCGGCCATGAAAGCCTTTGACTTGACAAGGGCTGAAGCCTTAGGAAGCTCCCAACAGGAGGATGCTGAAGGAGGACTGGAGAACACAGGGCCTGAGTACGCAATGCAATGAAGAGGGAGTGGGGGGCTGTAGTGCTGGGGGAGCTGAGAGGGCAGAAGTGGGCCAGGAGGAGGAGGAGGAGGAGGAGGAGGAGGAGGAGGAGGGAGGGAGGGACGTCCCATGGGGCGGGGCTAGAGAGGGAGGAGCCAAGGGTCCCTGAGGGGGAAATAAAGGAGGAGGGACAGTGGTGCGCGGAGAGAGGGAGAGTGCAGGTCAAGAGGAGCCCAGGGAGGGACGGGCTCCCAGTGTCTCTCCAAACCCGGCCCAGCTTCCGAAGGCGTGGGCCTCACCAGGAGGTAGAGTTGCGGAACCCGCGGACTGAGGGTGCCTATACCTACTCGGACGAGGAGGAGTGGGCACGACCGCCGGCCAGGGACCTGGAGGACGAGTGGTGGGAGTTTGGCCCTCCTCCCCAGGAACACGACAAGGCCGACTGGGAACCCTTAGAGAAGCACTCTGGAGGGCGGAAAGGCCGAGACCCTGAAGACGCCGGGGCCGAGAAGAGGGTAGACTAAAGTGTTGACTCCCAGGACTTATGAAAGGGAGACTTGTTGGCCAGTTGGGCTTTTGTTTCTTTGGCACAAGGGAAAGGGAAGAGTAGTTCTGTTGGTGCATTAAAGAACACTGTTGCAGCAAACTTGAGTCCAGTAAGTTTGTTTCGCACGTGGGCCAGAGCTTCCCCTTTTCTTAGGGCAGCATGCAGCCTGGAACGCCAGCCCTGCCCACAGCAGGGGGATCCTCTTGCAGCAATGTGTGCCTTCCTGCAACAGGCAAAGTAAACAGCGGCTGCCCCCAGCATCCCTCCCTGAACAGAGGAAAAAGGGGGGTGCTCAAAACCCAGCCTCCCCCGCCGCCCCAGCCTGGTTTTTCAAAGTGTCGATTGGTACGTCTGGCCACTAGAATGGAAATCCTAAGAGGAACAAAGGAAAAGTCATCCCTGGAAGCCTTTTGGAAGAAACCCTCTTCCTCTGAAGATGCCAGCCACAGATGCTGGTGAAACATAAGGAATAAATGTGAAATCAAAGGCTTTCATGGCTGGCATCCATAGTTTTTTGTGGGTTTTGGGCCACACAACCTGAAAACCCCACAAAAAACCAGGGGTAAACTCTTCCAGCCCATAGCCTGAAAACCCCATAAAAACTAAATCATTTTCAACTAAAAGTTCCCAGTGCTTTTGGTTTCCTTCTGTAAGGCCAGAATGAATGAATGAAGGAAGGAAGGAAGGAAGGAAGGAAGGAAGGAAGGAAGGAAGGCCCAGTGTCTCACTCCATGCACGCATATTGCTAACTTCGGACAAAAGGTTTGCTGAAACCTGTTGAAATGCCCCTCTTTTTTTATGCTGCAGGAACTCAGCCCTATTCTTTCCATCCTATTTCCACTTCTCTTAAGAAAGTAATACCCAGGAACACATTTGTTTTGTTAACTGGGGCGTGGGCACCTATAGAAGAGAGCCAGTGTGGCGTAGTGGTTTGAGGGTTGGACTCTGGAGACCAGGGTTCGAATCCCCACTTGGCCATGGAAACCCACTGGGTGGCCTTGGGCAAGTCGCACTCTCTCAGCCTCCTCAGGGGAAGGCCATGGCAAACCTCCTCTGAACAAATCTTGCTAAGAAAACCCCAGGATAGCTTAGCCTTAGGGTTGCTGTATATTGGAAATTACTTGAAGGCACACAGGAACATCAAATCTATGGGTTGGGGGCTGAAATGGTGGGAGAATAGAAACCTGGCAAAGCCCCCTCCTCACCACCTGCACCTGGCATGACCTGGTCCTAAACCCTACTCCATGGAGGCATGCACTGGTACCAGACCCAAATCGCTTCAACACAATGCCCACGTTACGTGGCATCACATTGCCATGTGTGCATGTGTCTGTGTGCCTTCAAGTCACCTGTTGCCGTATGGTGACCCCATTAATTTCTCATAGGGTTTTCTTAGGGAAGGAAGGCTCCAGTTCCTTCCTCTCCCCAAGACCTTGGCCAATGTCCCGCAAGGGGCATGGGGCAGTCTCCTTTCATCAGTGCCATAATGGGGGGGAGGCATTATTTGGGACCTCCGTGGGTCTGACCTCACCGTCTGCAGCTTCACCCGCTAAAGGCCGCTGAGGGTCTGTGGCTGCCCAGGGGCTTTAGCAGTGCCAGGCCTTGGGCTGGGTCACCCTCAACCCATTCTGCTCTATTGGAATGGAGGAAGAGCTGGAGCCCCACGGAACCGGTCCATTAGCGGCATCCAGAATTACTCCGATGGGTCTTTTGTGCCGCCCTTGGGATGCTGGGTCTCCCTCCTTCCTTCCCTCTCTGCATGGATTTGGGCCGAGGCACTTATGGACTCAGATGCAGGAGAGGAATGAAATTGCTTTTAAATCTACAAGGCGCTCAGATTAGCTTCTCCGTTCGGCGCTTGCAGAAGAGGTTTCAGGCATAACTGGATCAAGCGCCATCTTAATAGGAAAAAGTGGGGGGTGCCCCCCAAAAGGGGGGGAAAAAGAAAGAAAGAAGAAGAAGAAGCCTGGGGTGCCCTGAAGGGAGGAGGAGGAGGAGGAGGGCTTCCCCAACAGGTCAAGCAGAGATTTGGCTTTGGTGTTTGGCTACAATTCTGGCAGTCCAGGGTTCGAATCCCCTCTGCTCAGTCATGGAAAACCACTGGGTGCCCTTGCCTCAGTCACACTCTCTCAGCTTCAGAGAAGGCAATGGAGGCAAAGCTCATTTGAAAGAACTGAGCCAAGAAGGTTTGCTTTAGGAAAGGAAGGTGCTCAGACAACAGCTGAAACAATGGCACCAGCAAGAGTGGAAGAAGAGCATTCAAGGCAGACAGACCTCAAGGGCGGCAGAAGGGAACCCCTCTCCATTGGACGCAAGAGCAGGCTTGGCCTCCATGTCCTTAGATGGGAGGGGTTTGGGGGGGTTATCGCTAATCCTGCAGAGTTGGGAGGCCCAGAGATTGGCATTAAAGGGATCCAGGGGTCCTATGAGACCACAAGTTGAACATGAGTCAACAGTGTGATGTGGCAGCTAAAAGGGCCAATGCAATTCTAGGCAGCATCAGTAAAAGTATAGTGTCCAAATCAAGGGAAGTAATAGTGCCCCTCTATTCTGCTCTGGTCAGGCCTTACTTGGAATAATCCTGTGTCCAGTTCTGGGCACTGCATTTTAAAAGGGATGGTGACAAGACTGAGTGTGTCCAGAGGAGGGTGACCAAAATGGTGAGGGTCTTGGAAACCATGAAGCCCTATGAGGAAAGACTCAGGGAGTTGGGGATGTTTAGCCTGGAAAAGAGACAGTTAAGAGGTGATATGAGAGCCCTGTTTAAGTATTTGGAGGGATGCCATATTGAGGAGGGAGCAAGCTTGTTTTCTGCTGCTGCAGGGAAAAAGACACAATGGAGCAATGGATGCAAGCTCCAGGAAAGGAGATTCCAGCTCAACATTAGGAATAGCTTCCTGAGAATAAGAGCTGTTTGGCAATGGAAGATTCTACCTCAGAGATTTTGGTGGAGTCCCCTTCTTTGGAGGCCTTTAAGCAAAGGCTGGATGGCCATCTGTCAATGGGGATGCTTTGATTGAGAGTTCCTGCATGGCAGGAAAGGGTTGGTCTGGATGGCTGTTGAGGTCTCTTCCAACTCTACGATTCTATGATGCTATGGGGGTCCTGAGACCAAGGGTGGAGGACTAAGACAACCTGGATCATTCTGTCCCTCTTCAGGCAAAAGACCCGCTCTGGGTTCCTCTACTTTCTGCCCCAAACATGCAGCAGCAGCAGCAGCAGGACTTGGGGGCCGATTGGTGCAAAATGTGGGACAGGCAGCAAAATGGTCCTTCTTGGTGCAAAATGTGGGAAAGGCAGCTGGGGATCTGCCAGAGGAGCCACCAGGGACCAAGTTCAGGCTCTGGGAGAAAGTGCCTCTTGCATAGAGGTCTGGGGTGACAAGGTACTATGATCTCAAAGGAGGAAAAAGGAGGCCAAGGCACTGCAAAATGTAGGGCACTGAAGAAAACATGTAGGACCTTACATTACCTCTGTGCAGCGTGCTTTCTTTTCTTTCTTTCTTTTTTTTTATTAATTTTTATTGAGTTTTCTGTTCCTTCAAAGCAGAAAATATTGATATTACAATGAACTAATTCAACAAATCATAATTTCCATGTTCAGATATTCCATATTTAAAAAAAGAAGGAAAAATATATTTTCCATTTACACACCTTTCTTAAATTTTACAAAAAGAAAGAATAATAATAATATTAACAAATGAGTAAATAAACAAATAGTGTAAAGAAGATTAAAGTGCCTCTTTTTCTTAATTCTCTAACAGACATTTCCATTTGCGTTTACACTGTTGCACTGTTCTGCCGAGTGATAACATTGATAGGTTGTCCATTATTGCATATTCATGTATTTTTGCTTCCCATTCTTTAATTGAGGGGCCATAGGATTTCTTCCAATATTTGGCATATACATTTCTAGCTGCCGTTATCATATAAATAAGTTTGCTGCTGTCATCTCGATTCAGCTTTAGTATATCAGGATCGATTATATTCAATAGAAAGAGTTCCGGTGAGAAGGGCACATGTTTTTGCATATAAATTGTAATTTTTTTAAATATATTTTTCCAAAATTTCCTTGCTACCTTGCATTGCCACCACATGTGGAAGAACGAGCCCGGGGTTTTTTTGCATTTCCAACAGTTAATGTTATTAGAGTTTTTAATTTTTGCCAATTGAATAGGTGTTAAATAACTCCTAAAGAACATTTTAAAATAATTCTCCTTTAAATTGTTACACTTTGAGAATTTATGAGTGTTTACCCATGATCTTTCCCAACAGTCCATTGATATATTATTCCCAATATTTTGCATCCACTTCAACATATTGATTTTCACAACTTCATTTTCCATCTCAATTCTTAGGAAAATCTTATAGAATTTGGAAATCATATGTTTTTCCCCTCCTGACAGTATTTTATCTACGATGTTCCCTTCATTTTTAAAACCATAATTTTTTTTGTCCTTTTTGAATTCCTCCACAATTTGTTTATAGCTGAACCAGTGAATTGTAATTCCCTCATTCTCTAATTCCTCTCTTGTTTTGATTCTTACCCCTCCTAGAGTTTTAATTAGCACATCATTATAGGAAATCCAGTGTTTTCTTTTTATATTCTGGTCCTTGTGAAGTGCTTCTTGGGTGGAGTGCCACCCTGGGAGTTTTGTGTAAAAATGTTTTTTATAGGAGTTCCAAACTTTAAAAAGTGGTTTTCTAATAAAATGTTGGTTAATTTCTTTCCTTTCTTTGCAATCTTCGTAATTCAAATACGCATGCCACCCCATTGTTAAGTTAAAGCTCTCTAAATCTATTATTTTTTTATTTTGTAAAAGAATCCAATCCTTGATCCGTGTTGCACAAGCTTTGAAGTACACTTCTAAATTGGGTAAGCCTAGGCCCCCTCTTTCCTTACAATCGCACATTACCTTAAACTTAATTCTGGCTCTTTTCCCCTGCCACAGGAATTTCGCGATATCTCTGTTCCAGATATGAAATGGCTTCTTGTTACTCAGTATTGGTATTGTTTGGAATAAAAAGAGCATTTTGGGCAGTATACACATTTGGATACATGCAATCCTGCCCAATAATGTAAACTGCTGTCTGTTCCATTTCTTAAGATCTTCTTTAATTTTTTTCCAAGTATAATTGTAGTTATTCTCATGTAGCTCAGAATTTTTTCCTGAGATTCTTATACCCAAGTATTTAACCTGTTTTATAATTTGGATTTCTGATTTACTTTTAAGATCTTCCATTTCTTGTAGTGATAAATTTTTAATCAGAATTCCACTTTTACTTTTATTAACTTTACATCCTGCTATTGTTCCAAATTCGTCCAATATTTCTTGTAACTTATTTATACAATGATTAGGGTTTGCTAGAAAGACTACAAGGTCATCTGCGAAGGCACGGAGTTTATATGTTTGGTTGTTAATTTGAATCCCCTGAACTGAGACCTCACTTCTTATTCTTCTGTTTAGCATTTCCATCACCATTAAGAATAGTAGAGGGGAGAGAGGGCACCCCTGTCTTGTGCCTCTATTGATATTACATGGCCGTGTTTTTTCTCCATTTACAATTATCTGGGAGTTCTGTTTATTATAAATCATATTAATCCGGTTCATATAATTCCCTTGAATTCCACTTATTTTTAATACTTCTTTCATGAAATCCCATTTTACCATATCAAAGGCCTTTTCGAGGTCTAAAAAGACCATACCTACTCTTTGGCTGGTATTATGGTCACAATATTCCAGAATATCCAGTACCGTTCTAATATTATTTTTTAAATATCTACCAGGTAGAAAACCTGCTTGATCTTCATTTATCCATTCCGATAATATTTTTTTCAAACGATCAGCCTGGATTGAAGCAAAGATTTTATAATCCTGATTGAGAAGAGCAATGGGACGGTAACTGCTCAGTATTGATGGATCCTTTCCTTCTTTCAGTATCAGTGTAGTTAGTGAGTTTTCCCAAGATTGTGGATATTTACCTAAATCAATTTCTTGAAATGTTTTAAATAACGGAATTAATAAAATTTCTTTAAATGTTTTATAATACTTTGCAGATAAACCGTCTGGACCTGGAGCTTTATTATCCTTTAAGTTATTGATTGCTTTATCAATTTCTTCTATTGTAATTTTTGCATTCAGCTCTTTTAAAGCTTTATCGGGAATTATAGGGATCAAATCTTTCCTCAAATATTGTAAAATATCTTGTTGGCGATTGTTCTTTCCCTCTGTAATTTGGAATTGATTCTCAAAATATTCTGCTACCATATTTTTTAAATCTTTTTGTTGTGTTACTTCTTTCTTATTGATTGTTAGCTTTACTATTAGGTTTTTCTCCCTCTCTTCCTTAGTTCTTCTTGCCAGCCATCTTCCAGTTTTGTTCGCATTTTCGAAGTGGTAATGTTTTATATACTTAGATTTATTAAGCAGTTCCTTTGTGGCGTTTTGGTCTATTTGGTATCTTAGTTTTTCCCCTTCCTGGATTAACTTCCTATTCTGCGGATACCTTTTTAACTCTTTTTCCTTTCTTTTAAGTCTCTCTGTCAAGTCTCTCTCTATTTTCCCCCTTTCCCTTTTTTCCCTAATTTCCTGTTGAATGAATAAACCCCTTACTACCGCTTTGCTCGCATCCCAAATGGTGCGCGGCAGCATGCTTTCAAGTTGCTTCCGACTTAATGGCGAACCCATCATGGGGGTTTCTTGGCAATATTTATTCAGAGATTTGCCATTGCCTTCCCCTGAGGCTGAGAGAGTGTGACTTCTTGCCCAAGGTTCCCCAACGGGTCTCCATGGCTGAGTGGAGATCCGAACCCTGGTCCAAGTAAATCTATTTCTGGAAGAACAGCCAGTGTTGTGTTATTCAATGGGCTTCTTAGTCCTGGTCAAAGTGTAAGACATTGTGGAATTCCTCCTGGACAGAAGGCTGAAATGGAGGACATGGCCTGGGAAAAGGAGGACCTCCTGTCACTCTGTGCAGAGAGAGAAAGAGAATGCAAAAGAAAGAAGGAAGGAAGGAAGGAAGGAAGGAAGGAAGGAAGGAAGGAAGGAAGGGAGCCTGCAGAGCTTTGCCATTTGTTGCTCCCTGCGCTTGGGGAAAGGAGGGCCTCTGGTCCCCTGGCTTTGTGGGGAGCCCCTGGGTGGGGGGTGCAGGTGCAAGGGAAGGCTGGCAGAAGAAAGACCCCCAGGGAGAACCCATAAGCCAGCAGTGGGGTCACCATGTGGGCTCCAGAAGAAGCGGGGCACCCAGTGGGGACCCCCTCCCATGGCTCCCCTCCTGGGCTTCCGGAGTGTGCAAGCATGGCCCATCTCTCGGTCCCTGTGGCTGTGAGCAATAGGGAAGGCCATCAGCAAGGGAGGAAAATCCATCTCCCCCCAATTCTATTCCCAGCCTTCATATTTTTTCCCCTTCAGCCTCAAATTGCTGATCCACAGCAAAAAGCGTCTGCAAGGCCACTCTTGCGAATTAACCCTTCCTCTGCTGTTAACCTTGGGCAAGGATGCTGAAGCCCATGCGCCCACTGGAGGCTCACCACCTAACTGTGTGCTCCCTTATTTGGGGGAGGCCTTCGTGTCACCTGGATGGGGTCCCCCTTTTCTTTGGGCAGGATGACAACATGAGGGGCAGGTGGGGGCCATTGGGCAGCACTGCCCAGAGGAAGCCTGCATGGGATGCGTGTGCCCAGCAGCGCCATCCTGGAGAGACTCACTGCCCACCGCACACCAGTGTTGGGAGGTGAGGGGCTTTTGGTGAGGGGACAATGCACTCCATTATCCACTGCTGCTTCTTCCTCTGAGCCTGGCCCCAAGCGCAAAAGGGGATGCCCTGTGCCAGGCTCACTTGGGCCTCCACAGAGCCCCCCAAATCTGGGACATTTTCCCTAGGAGTGGAAGAGTCTCTCCATTGGCACAGCCGTCCATCCATAGGCCTGACCCATTTCATGTCCTGCCTGTTGGCCAGCCGGCTGCCATCTTTTGTGGTTTCCCGATTCCCTGAAAGGAGTCTGTACCTGGAGCTCCATGGCAACAACGACAACAGTGACAACAGAACAAGATGGAGCTTGCTTTCAGCTGCTCCAGAGAGGAAGACGGAAAGCTATGGATTTAAGTGACAAGGAAAGAGATTAGGAGCATTCCCAAGCATTAGGAGGAATGTGTTGAAAGTTTGGGCTCTTTGGCTGAGGATGATGGGCTTGGAAGGTCTTTAAAGAGAGGCCAAATGCCCTTCTCTGTCTTTTTATGTGTGGCTTGCAATGTGGCAGGGGTTGGTTTGGATGGCCTTTGGGGTTCCTTCCAGCTCTATGCGTCCACAATCGCATGGACTGTGGGGCAGAAGCCCCCTCCTCTGCCAGTCTGGGGATGCCAGGGCCAGGCAGCCCCTCGATCTCAATCCGCGGCATCTGCCTCCTTCCCTGCTTTTCCCTCGGAGGAGAGGCCAGGATTAGAGGCAGCTGTAATTTGCTGATGACAAATATCCCAGCAGTAAATATTCCCCCTCCGCTGCCTCCTCCGCCTTCCTGCCGGCAGATAAGGTGGCAATTCAGTTACTAACTCTTCAGCGGCCCTAAAAGCCTTTTGTGTCCCAGCAATTATTTACAGATAAACAGAAGAAAGCCAATAAGCAAAGAATGAGCCGGCGCGGCTGCACATGTTATAACTTATGATGCCGATGATGCTATCGCCTCCGCACCAGAGCGCGGGAAATGGGGACTCGCTGGAGCAGCGGGAAACAATGGAGCTATTGTCCCGGTGCAGAGCGGCAAAGCTGGCAGGATGCGGCAGTGGTGCGGATTCGGATGCCAGGCCCGGTAATGCTTAACGTGGAAAGAAAGAAAGAAAGAAAGAAAGAAAGAAAGAAAGAAAGAAAGAAAGAAAGGCCTCTCTGCTTTGCATGCAAGGTGCATTGCCGGCACTCCTGCACCTGCGCATGGGTCCTTCTCCTTGGACAGACACTTATTTATAAAGTGGGCGACTAAAGAAGAGCAACTAAAATGGTGAAGGGTCTGGAAGCCATGCCCTATGAGGAACACCTTAGGGAGCTGGGGATGTTTAGCCTGGAGAAGAGAAGGTTAAGAGGTGATATGATAGCCCTGTTTAAATATTTGAAGGGATGCCATATTGAGGAGGGAGCAAGCTTGTTTTCTGCTGCTCCAGAGACTAGGACCCGGAACAATGGATCCAAGCTCCAGGAAAAGAGATTCCACCTCAACATTCGGAGGAACTTCCTGAGAGTAAGGGCTGTTCGACAGTGGAACAAACTCCTTCCTCGGATTGTAGTGGAGTCTCCCTCCTTGGAGGTCTTCAAACGGAGGCTGGATGGCCATCTGTCGGGGATGCTTTGATATGGATTTCCTGCATGGCAGAATGGGGTTGGACTGGATGGCCCTTGCGGTCTCTTCCAACTCTATGATTCTATGATTCTATTTTGTGTGCCTTCTGGGACGGCTCAAGCAGCCCCCCACCAGAGGTCCCTCGCTCCAAATGCAACCAAGGAAGCAGCCTGTGCTGTCCAAAAGGTGCCCCTCTGGAAACGCTGCGTCCATGGTTGGTATGGAGTTCCCCTTGGCTCCCAGGCAGCAAAGCAAGCCAAAGATAACAGGGGCAAACATATGCATGCTTGCTGCACATGTGCACCTGTTCACACACACACATATATACACAGACACAGCCCCAAGTGTGCACAGACCCCCAACTGCAAATACCACTGCTTCCCAGCACAACAGGTGCATTGCAGGTGGAGGCGGGCAGGGGCCGGGTTGCCCTCCTCTGTTTTTCCACCTGAGCATTTTGTCTGGTGCCCCCTTCCCCCCATTGCCAGGTGTGATAAAGAAGCCCCTTCCTCTGCTTCTGCTCTTGTTGGTGCCGTCGTTCTTGTCGCCATCGTTACACCAAACCCTCGGTTGTGCCCTTGCGTGTCACCAACGCATTCTCAGCCATTGTCTGTTTTCAAACTGCAGCCTGTTTACTTCTTTCCGACCGTTTTTACATGCTGAAGGAGGCAACAAAGCAATACTTAAATAAACAAATAACTAAGTGGAAATATAATGCAGTCAGTAGTAAACAATACATCCGTACAGCAGTAAATTGGGCGTCAATAACAAACAAACCCCAGATCAATAAGAATAATCATCAGTTTCACTCCCAGCAAAGACCCAGAGAGACCTCATCCTTTGGCTTTTTGCCCCTCAGCAGCATCAGCAGCATCCAAAGGCCTCTGAATGGCTTCCTTTGCAGAGTGGGATGATGCTATGGATGGACAAGGGAAGGGAGAAAGAACCTCTGGCCGAAATGCCATCCTGTGCCAGCTGCAGCCCTGCGGACACGGGGCTCCTCTTGCTCCAAGGGTTTCATGCGCCAGTGACCTCCGGGAGGGATCTTTAGGATGCTTTGTGCTTCAGCCTGTCATTTAGGACTGTTCACTCTTTGTAGCAATTGCTGGATTTGATGGCCAGGCTGTTAACTGCTGCAAACAGACAAGAACGCTGTCTGCTGATGGCCAATTTCTTTCCTGGCCAGACTCCAAGGGTTGCTTTGACCTCTAAAGCCTGGCAGGACTTGGGACCCCCCAACTTCAAGGACTCTCTTTCTTCACCAGCAGATCTGACTCTTACACCAAGGTGGACCTTTGGCTGCTCCCTCCCTTCAGAGGGGCTTGTGTACTGGGGGTGTGTGTAATGTTCCTGGACCCCACTTTTCTAAGGACGAGGGGGAGGAATCTCAGAGAAAGAGCACCCATCTGAAAGGAAGTGTTCCTTTTATTGTTGACCATCTGCTGCTGGCTCCCATTGCTTCAGGTGGATTTCAGAGTGGCTGCTGTGGACTCTGGAGAGGCCTTGTTCCCTCCGTTGTCTCACAAGGGAGGCTTGTGTTTACCCTTTGAATGATTCGGGGGTAGCTGTCTGGGCCATTTAACAAATCCCTGGGCGGCTGCTTCTTCTTCTTCTTCTTCTTCTTCTTCTTCTTCTTCTTCTTCTTCTTCTTCTGGTGTTACAAACCAAACAGGACAAATAAAACAACCGGAATTGTTTCAGTCCTTAGTAAAGATGTCAAGATGGGGAGGATATCATTTGTAGATTTGCAGTCCCTGTTGAGATGCAAATGGACTTTAAATTTCCTGGACTTTGAAAGTCTCCCTATTGCCTATTGCATGGCTAGAAAAAGGAGGATCCTGCCTGCAAAAGATATATCATCCCCAGCATAACATCTTTATTAAGGACTGAAACAACATGCAGGCATCCAAATCTCCAATCGTTTTTTTCACCTGTTTGGTTCATAGAATCACAGAATCCTAGAGTTGGAAGAGACCCCAAGAAGGGCCCTGATCCAGTCCAACCCCCTTCTTCTGCCATGCAGGAACTCTCAGTCAAAGCACCCCTGACAGATGGCCATCCAGCCTCTTTGTAACCTCTTGCCTGATGAAGAAGAAGCTCATGGAGCTTCGAAAGCTTGCAACAAGTATATTGTGCATTTTGACTGGCCAACAAAGGTATCACTGATGGATTTTTGCCTTTGGATTATGTGTTCCATTCAGCTGTAGCTGATGCTTCATGTGCTACGTTTAATGGCAGTGCCAAGCCCTGCCCCTGTGGCTTCAGCAGGTGCCACTCCTGGGTCTCAGGTGTTGTGGCCCTGCAACCCCAGGGTCTCCTTGACTGAGAAGCCCAAGCAGGTCTGGAGCAGGCCTCTTCTGGGGCTGCAACACATCCTGGGCCCACTGCCCCCAATGGGGTCTGCCTGGCACCGGCACTGTGCCCCTCTCAGCACCAAGACAAAGGCAGGGTTCCTTCTCCGGTGGTTTGGATGCCAAACCTCCTGGCTTCATGGTTTTTCTTCTGGGTGAGGAGGTGCATGGAATTATAGGCGCGAACACAGCAGACGGACACATGTTCGTCACTTTTAAAATGATGTTTCCTTGATCATCCATTTGTAGCGGTGTTACTTGGCTTTATTGATTATGGATTACATTGCTTTTGTACTCACTTGGAATATTGACTATGGATTTCTGTGTGCGTTTCTCCTGCCATACGTCTCTTGGAGACTTCTTTGGTGGAAGGAAGCCGCTCACTGATTCAGTCCATCAGCAAATGTACCCCTTCCAGGAATCCCTCTGACGAAAACAACTGGAAAACGCCGTTCCAAGGCTCTTCCTCCACTGGGAACCTGGGCTCCGAGTCACAAGGACCCAGCAAGGTTCCCCTCCCCAGGCTTTTCAAGACTGCAAATGATCAAATCTGCAAACGACACCAAATTAGGAGGAGTAGCTAATACTCCAGAGGACAGGATCAGAATTCAAAATTCAAATTCTGAATAGACTAGAAAGCTGGGCCAAAGCTAACAAAATGAAATTCAAAAGGGAGAAATGTAAGGTATTGCACTTAGGGCAGAAAAATGAAATGCACAGATATAGGATTATGGAGGTCACCTGGCTGAATGAAAGTACATGTGAAAGGGATCTGGGAGTCCAAGTGGACCACAAGTTGAACATGAGTCAACAGTGCGATGCGGCAGCTAAAAAGGCCAATGTGATTTTAGGCTGCATCAATAGAAGTATAGTGTCTAGATCAAGAGAAGTAATAGTGCCACGCTATTCTGCTCTGGTCAGGCCCCACCTGGAAGACTGTGTCCAGTTCTGGGCACCACAATTGAAGAGGATGTTGAGAAACTGGAGCCCTGTGTCCAAAGGAGGGCGACTGAAATGGTGAAAGGTCTGGAAACCATGAAGCCCTATGAGGAGAGACTTACGGAGCTGGGGATGTTTAGCCTGGAGAAGAGAAGGTTAAGAGGTGATATTGTAAGGGAAATATGAGCAAAGCTTTTCCCTTCCGGGAAGGTTCTTGGAGTGCCCAGCAACAAAGGAGACTCAGAGTTCGAGATATGGTCAGAGTAAGACACAGGTTTATTTCACCGATCGGGGCTGGCAGCTCACCAAGAAGGTGAATCCAAAACTGCCGCGCCTTGCTTTGTATCTTTCACATTCTTATACATTTTCCTACTTCTCTATATCCTAGCATAAGCCAATTACAAAGGCAATAACAGCCCACTTACCTAATAAGGGTGCAAGGTTCAAAAGTCCATGAGTTAGGCTTGAAGTTACTAGCAAGGAGTTTCTTCAGCCGTTGCCTTGCAAAGGAAGCTAATTAACGAAATAGGGTTGCGGTCAGCCCCGCTTACAGGAATGAGCAAAGTGCAGCTTCAATTGCTTAAGCAGAGCTTGTCTGTGGCAAGCTTTGTCCCTGTTTCTTCATACAAATGAATAACATGAACATAGCTATTTCATATTTATAAACTTCAAACCTCTCAATATGATAGAGCCCTGTTTAAATACTTGAAGGGAGGTCATATTGAGGAGGGAGCAAGCTTGTTTTCTGCTGCTCCAGAGAATAGGACACAGAGCAATGGATGCAAACTGCAGCAATAGAGATTCCAGCTCAACATTAGGAAGAACTTCTTGAGGGTAAGAATTGTTTGACAGTAGGATAGATTTCCTCAGAGAGGGTTGGAGTCTCCTTCTTTGGAGGTCTGTAAACAGAGTTTTCAGGAGTGCTTTAGTTGGCTATTGCTGCATGGAAGGTGGTTGGACTATATCAGCGGTTCTCAACCTGTGGGTCAGGACCCCTTTGGGGGTTGAACGACCCTTTCACAGGGGTCACCTAAGACCATTGGAAAACACATATTTTTAATTACAGTTATGGAGTAACAACAAAAATAATTTTATGGTTGGGGGTCACCACAACATGAGGAACTGTATTAAGGTGTTGCAGCGTTAGGAAGGTTGAGAACCAGTGGACTATAGGGTCTTTGTGTCCCTTCCGACGCTCAGATACTGATTGTATGATTCTGTGAGTCCCCCTCTTTGGTGCTGGCGGATGTTGATCTTTGCCTGTGTGTAACTTTGGAGGAGGAGGCAAAGTTAGGGAATTGCTCCCCCAAATTAGAATCCTCTTCTCCCATGAAAGTTTCCTTCAGTCCCCAAATTTCTAGCATTGCCCAGAATGTGACCTTGAAAATCGCCCGTACCTGGAACTGGTATCCCTTCCATCGCTTTGCCTTTTGCCCTTGGCTTTGGATTCCTAAACTCTATTTTTGTTATTGTGCTTAACTGAGGTCTGAAGTTATTGTAGTGCTAGGAATTTGGCAACCAGGGAGACCCCTCCTTGGGGCCATTGGACCCCTTCTAGGCCACAGCGCAAAGGGACAGGAGGTGGACTGACCACTGGAATCACTGCCTGGTGGGGTGGCAGCCACTGCCCGGCTGCCCAGTCACCCCCATTCCACCCCCTCCAACTGTCCCAGTCCAGATCCATCCTCTGCCTTCCCATCTTCTCAGCTGCTGTTCAAATGGCCCTGTTGCTGAGTCTTCCTCCCTCTTTCCCCCTTTAATGGATTCAGTTGCTGCAAAGTGACTCCAAAGTGCAAAAGTGGTTTGCATTTAATTAACTCAGAATCTTTCTTTCCCATTCGGTTCAGGGAAAACAATTTGGCCGCATCCTCTCCCGTCTTCTGTGTCCTTCCTCGTTAATAACGATTGGCATCTTGACCACGTTCGGAGGCTGTTTGGCCACTGCTTGAGCCTGGCTTTTGAGATGTTGTGGGTCCTGCCCTCCATCCCCACCGGCCCCATGGCTGGCAGACAGGCCCTGGTCCCCACCTGGCATCCTTTGGGGAAAAGGGGGACGGCGGCCCAGCCATGTGGAGCAGCGCTGGGCAGGAGGAGTCATTTTTCATGGCTTCCTATTAACATCTGGACAGAAGTAAGTGACTGGTACAGTTCGTCCGCTCCACAAAGATTTATCCAATCACTTTAGCCGGTAATTGGTATTCCTGGGTGCGCGGGAGGCGCTGCTGCAGTGCAATCCCCATCTATTTGTTTTCCCTCTCTGCCTTCCCTCCTGGAATGAGTAATTCCGTCCCTCGCAACCCCTTTTACGCAGAGCCTGGGCTGAAGGAAGAATTAGCTACATTCAATTAGGCCTTGGAGCTCCTGCCCACTTCGGGGGTCTCAGGGGGGCACCTGGGTCCCGTGGCAGATCTCTGCCCCTCCTGCCCACCCCACAAGGCAACCAAGCAGGGGCTTAAAGTGGCCGGAAGGTGTCCAAGGAGGCTCCCCACAAGGAGGGGGACTCTGTCGCAGCTGCCTCAAAGCTGGCCCTGGTCACTCATAGACCATCCTATGGCTGGAAAGGGGGTCTGAAGAGACCCGGCTGCTCCCTTCGCCTCCCTGGCATCAGCAGAGCCCTTCAGGCATCACTCAAAGGAAGTCAGCTGCTTGCAATTTTGGCAACACAAATCAAATTAAGCAAGACAAGTCAGTTGGCTCAAGCAAGTGAGCCAAAGCACAAGGCAAGAGGCAGTGAAAGTCCTTTCCAGCCAGGGAAGTTTAGGTTGGGCCCTTCTCTGTTCACTTTGCTCCTTCCTTCCTTCCTTCCTTCCTTCCTTCCTTCCTTCCTTCCTTCCTTCAATTTATATCCCACCCTTCTCCAAGGCGGCTCTTTCCACTGTCAGGCAGAGACATTTTGGACTAGATAGGCTGTTTATTTGGTCCACAAAAGGTGACTCCTCCAGCTCTCTCTAGGCAATCGGTCTCTTTGCTATATCTCTCACTGTCAAAAAAGTCCCTTCTTCCAATGTCCAATCAAAATCTGTCCTCCTGTAACGTAAAACCATTAGACCTGGTCCTAGAGAACTAAACCAGGACAGTCATCTCTGGGGCAGCACATAGCGTCATAGTATCAAAAAGCAGGAAGGGACCCCCAAGGGCCATCCAGTCCAGCCCCTTCTTCTGCCACAACAGACTACATAGGATCCTAGAGTTGGGAGGGGCTCCCAAGGGCCATCCAGTCCAACCCTTTTCTTCCCTGCAGAAATACATATGATCCTAGAGTTTGAGTCAATAGTGCGATGCGGCAGCTAACAAGACCAATGCGATTTTAGGCTGCATCAATAGAAGCATAGTGTCAGGATCAAGAGAGGTAATAGTGCCACTATATTCTGCTCTGGTCAGCCCCACCTGGAATAACCCTGTGTCCAGTTCTGGGCAAAACAATTCCAAAAGGATGTGGAGAAACTGGAGCCATGGGTCCAGAGGAAGGCCACTCAAATGGCGAAGGCTCTGGAAACCATGAAGCCCTTTGAAGAGAGACTTAGGGAGCTGCTGGGGGTGTTTAGCCTGGAGAAGAGAAGGTTAAGAGGGGATATGATGATAGCCCTGTTTAAAGACTTGAAGGGATGCCATATTGAGGAGGGAGCAAGCATGTTTTCTGCTGCTCCAGAGAACAGGACCCAAGGGAGCAATGGATGCAAGCTCCAGCAAAAGAGATTCCAGCTCAACATTAGGAGGAACTTCCTGAGAGTAAGGGCTGTTCGACAGTGGAACACACTCCTTCCTTGGAGAGTAGTGGAATCTCCTTCCTTGGAGGTCTTTAAACAGAAGCTGGATGGCCATCTGTCGGGGATGCTTTGATTTGGATTTCCTGCATGGCAAAATGGGGTTGGACTGGATGGCCCTTGCGGTCTCTTCCAACTCTACGATTCTATGATTCTATGAAGGCACCCAAGGGCTATGCAGTCCTGCCCCCTTCTGCCATGCAGGAATACATAGGATCCTAGAGTTGAAAGACACAATCAAAGCACCCCCAACAGCTGGACATCCCAAAAATCCCATAGAGTTGTCCCTGCCATCAAGCTTTCCTCCACTAAGCCCTAGATAATAGAGAGGGCGACTGGGGGGGGGGGAGCCCACTGCGTTCCTGCCAGTCCTCTAAAAAGTTCCTTCTAAAAGGGGGAGAGAAAGGGGGCCTGGGGGTGATTTGGCAGGAAGGCAGTGCTGCTGATGGGGGGCTTTTGCTGTGGTTTGGGGGCTCTGTGCCCGCTGTGTCCCATTCTCCAGCCCTCGCGGCCCCACGGCTTGGCACATGGCGGGCACCACATATGCCTCTCCTCTGGCCTTACGTTGTGGGCCTGGCCCTTAAGATTCTCATCTTGTGTGACTAGTGTTCCTCAGGAAGACAGGCAGCCCCTCTCTCAGCTTCTGCAAACAGAGTGCGGCTCTGCAGCAGAATCCTCAATGACAGAAAGCAAAGAAAGGAGGCAGCATCCCTGGGGAAGGGGCAATATGGCGGTGTGTGTGGGGGGGGAGAATCTCCCCGGGAGATAGGCCTGCTTGCTCTTGGAGAGGGTGGGCCTCACCGGGGCACCCCCATTGGCCTTGCCTTTGGGGACCCCTCCCCTCGTCCCCCACAAACTCTTCCACTGCCCACCCCTCATGTCTCCTTGTATTGCACACCCATTATTCCAAGTCTGCCCCCCATCTGTGCCGACCCATGGAGTCATCCCCCTTGAGGCCAGGGGAGCAAGGGGGCAGGCAGGGGGCGCAAGCCGTGGGTGACCCCCGGCAGCCCAGGGACTCAGTGGCATCAGGACACTCCTAACAACCGGAACATATTGGTTCACTGGTAGGGGTCTGGGTTTACTGTAAGGAGTCTGGCCGCCCCACTGTACAGTGTAGGGATTGGAGAAGGAAGGAAGGAAGGAAGGAAGGAAGGAAGGAAGGAAGGAAGGAAGGAAGGACAAACGAGCCTTTGCTGCTGCTGAGCTGCTCTGGCCGAGCTGGTATTAGACGTGTCCATGGAGTTTATCCCATGAATATCCTGGGGAAATTGTGTAATTATGTGAAACGATTTCACACAACGTCACATAAAATCCTCCATTAAAGTGGTCACAAAGAAGCATTAATAGTCATCTTTTTACTTGTGGGATTTCAGTGAGAACGCATTTCCGATATCACTTTATTTGCACAATTGCGTGTGATAATCATTCACACAATTACTTGCCATTTTTGCTTTATTTGCAGGATGCTTTAAATGTGCTTTAATCTATGTTTAATGCCGAATTAGCCCCAGTGTGAGAAACCCGCGTGTGTCTTTGAGTCCCCTGTTGACTTATGGTGCCATCACAAGTTGCTCACAGGGTTTTTTAAAGGCAAGGAAGAGTCAGAGGTGGTTTTGCCAGTTCCTTCCTCTGAAACAGAGCCCACACCAACTGACTTTGTTGGTTTCCCATCCATGTCCTAACCAGGGCTGACCCTGCTTAGCTTCCAAGTCCAGACTCTGTGATTCAGTCGAGCAAGGCTGGAAGTCCGGGACCCCCTTCCCTGCTCCTCCTGGCTCTTGGGCCACGTTCTTTTGGGTGCGTGTGCCCACTTGTGCCAGGGTCCCCGGCAGTGATGGGGGAGGCTTTCTCCCATGGGGGTCCTGGGGTCTCCCCTTTCTCTCAGAAGCCCTATTCAGGCAGGCATTGGGAAGGGCGGCTGTGTGGCACCTTCACACGTTTTGCACGCACGCGTGTCAAAGGCCATCCTCGGCTATTCCGTCTCTCTCTTTCTTCGCTCTTGGCACATCTTCCACCTGTGTCTTTCTTTACTCCAGGGGCTTACGCTGCCACTGATGCCGGGGTCCATCGGCACGTAAATACTCTTTCAATCTGCTTCTTCCTTTTGCTCAAACAGGCAGCTCCATTCATTTCCCACTTTTATTTAAGCCACCGGAGAGTTTGCGGCGCATTTCAGGTGCATACAGATATGGAAAGTCAACAGCGGAGAAGAAGCGGCAGCGGCAGCAGCGGAGGGGCACAGGCCTCCACTTTGCTCCTGGGCAGAGAGGGGTTGCTTGGCTATGGGGGGTTTGGGGGCACAGGGCGAAGAAGGCATCGCCCCCTCCCTTAAATGGGAAACTGTCCCACCCCCCAATGAAATCTTTCCTCTGATCCCCAAATTTCTAGCATTGCAGTAGTTTAAAATGTCAACTGAGTGTTTAGAAACACAGTTTAGGCATCCAAAGAAAGGAGGCAAAGTGATGCCAAGGGAATGCAAATGCAGCAAATAGGAGAGTTTTGGGTATGAAGAACGGCTGCATCCACACTGGAGAAATAACCCGGTTTGGCACTGCTTTAACTCTTTTCAGCTCAAGGCTATGGTATTCTGGGAGTTGGAGTATGTTGTAGGATCTGGAGCGGAGCTCTGCTCTGCTCTGGGCCCACAACAAACTCCAACTCCCAGAATGCCATAGCCTGAGCCAAGAGGGCAGTTAAAGCGGTGCCAAATCGGGTTATTTCTCCAGTGTGGATGAGGTGCCCAGAACTGAACCCAGGACTCCAGGTGAGGCCTAAGCGGCGCAAAATATGTTTGCTTACTTACCTCATTTATTCACTTTACATGCCTCCTTTCTCCCAAGATGAGACCCAAGGGACCACTGGGGCTAGGACTTCCCTCCACTTGGAAACCGTGCATTTATTAACGCAGACTCCTCCAAGAGAATGGAAGGAGCGTTGTGGGGCTAGGGGTCTTCTTCCCAGAACACAGAAGTTAGAACTGTCCAAGCCATTGCATTCCCCATCATCCCCATGTGTGGATGCAAGAGCTGGACAGTGAAGAAAGAAGATAGGAAGAAAATCCATTCCTTTGGGATGATGTGGGGCTGGAGAAGAGGGCTGCGGATCCCATGGACAGCAGCCAAAAAGACAACGAAACAGGACCTAGAACAGATCAAGCCCAAAATCTCCCTGGAAGAAGCCAAGACGACAAAACTGAGGCTGTTGTACTTTAGCCACATTGGAAAAGGCCATAATAATGCTGGGAAAGGTAGAAGATAGTAGAAAGAGAGGAAGACTGGATGTCAGGTAGAAGATGGATATGAGTTTGCAGGACCTAAGGAGAACAGTGAAGGACAGGGGGGCTTGGGGACATCTCATCCACAAGGTTGCCATGGGTCAAGATCGACTCAAGGGCGGTTAACAACAACAAACTGATTCCCAGACTGATCCTTTCCCCACCCGGGAGGTTGTGGGCAGTTACTGCCCCTGGTTGCACAGTGGTTAAATACCTGTCCTGCAGCACAGCATTGTGAGTTCGATCCCAGGCAGGGAGGGCTCCAGGGTCCACTCAGCCTTGCTTCCTTCCGTGGGTCACTAAAATGAGTGCCTAGCTTGTTGGGGGGCATTGGCTTGCACGTGGTAAACTGCTTAGTGAGTGCTGAGTTCACTGATAAGTGCTATAGGCATGCACTTGCTATTGCTATTACTTGAGGTCTCTCCTTTGCTGGGATCACCCCAAGTGTGCTTGGTGCTGCTGCCCCCCCCCCCCCCCAGTGGATGGTCCTCCCTGCCTGCTTGGCAGCCACAAAGTCTCAGGATCAGATCTAGATCAAGGGAAGTCATAGTGCCACTCTATTCTGCCTTGGTCAGGCCTCACCTGGAATACTAACCTGATGCTGCTATGGTCCATGCAAATGGATGACCAAAGGGCAGGGGCAGGAGGAGAGGGGCTTCACATCTCTCTTGAGACTCCCTGTGCTCTGCCAGGGGAACTCACCACCACCGGATAAGAAGGGCAAACCCCAGGCAGACCCATTGGGAGGAGGATTCATCTCCTTTCCTTATGGGCATCACCCATCACCTTCACCTAATGTACCCCACCTTTCCTCTGTATTGATCCCCTGCATTGGCGCACCTGCTCTCCTAAGGTCCTCAGTGGAGGATGTCGCTTTGCCCCTTTTTTGTAAGTTGCAAGCCTTTTGGATCGCCTTCTTAAGCCCGGCCCTGATATTGGCAGGGATGAGGGGCAGCCTTGCCTCTAAAGAGTCTTCAGCCCCACTTTTGGGGGCATCCATGTTTGGAGGTGGCCCTCCACGCCTAAGGAAGAACCGCAACCTCCCCATGTGCCCCATTCCCTGCGTTGGGAGCCCCCCATGTTCTCCCACCCCCCATCATGGGAACCCACTTTTCTGACGCCCTCTTTATGCCAGTCAGCATCTGGGCAATTCTAGTGGGTTGTATATTTAATGCCACCGCCGCTGCCTCCTTTGCTGTTCCAGCTGTTATTTTAATGATTTGTGTACTGAGTGCTCTTGTTTGTGCAAACTGATTACTTATTGTATTTTAAAGTGAGGGTTTTGCCCTGGCAAGCGGCTGTGAACCTATTGCATAATAGCACCCTTTTACCTTTCTGGGCAAGTTCAGGCGGCTCCTTTCAGGAAGAACGGCGCTAATGACACGCCAGAGCTGTCCATAATGGAGCCCCGGTCAGCCGACGCCAGTTAATGGATGACACCCGCATGACGTTAGGGGCGTTCCGCCTCTTAGGATGCCCACCCCATGGCCACCTGCTTTCCAGACTCTTCCAGAGGTGTTTGCCAGGGCCCCACTGCAGCTGGCTCGGCCCAGAAGAAGGTCTGCCCCATGCTGGCCAGGACTTGCCCATGGGGCACTGGAGGGTGGAGAGCAGTGGTTTGGTCCCCTCTGCAGCTCCATTGGCACCCCCCAAAACAAGGCATTGTGTGGGCTGCGGGTTCTGCTCAGCTGGTTGCAGGAAGAAATGTGGGTTCCTTCCAGTTTGGCAGATGGATGGGCGCTGGTAGGGCTGCCAGGGCAAGCGAGGGACAGGTGGGCCAAAAGAGGGCATCCCAGCTGGCGTGGATTCTAGCTTCACTTGTACTCCCGGGGGGGCTCTGTCTGGATGCCCACCGCCCTGGCAAAGGAACATTTGGGGGGAATGGAGGTTGGTGTCATCTGTTTGCATCCAGGGAATGAGGTGATTGAAGAATGATTTTTAATCTGGGAGCAGGCAGCCATTTGCAGCAGCACAGACCCCACCAAGGCGCACTTGGGCTCAGCATCCGTCCTCTGAAACATCCAAAGCCACCGACGGCAAAAGGGCCAAAAATGATGAACAGGAACTGAAAGGGAACCTTGAGATGCCTCCTTCTTTCAAAGGGTCTGGTCAAGGGGTCAGCGCCCTCCATGCCAGCCCTTGCTTTTGGGTCTCAGAGTGTGAAGAAGCCACTGCTGCCTTGAAGGCTTGCAACTTGGGTGTTGTGCATTTTGGCTGGCCCCAAAAAGGCTATTAAAGTGGTGTCAAACTGGATTATTTCTTCAGTGCAGATGCAACCCAGGTGCTAACTTGAGAGGCAGTGTAGCCTAGTGGCTTGAGTGCTGGACTGTGGCTCTGGAGACCAGGGTTCAATTCCCAGCTCTGCCATGGAAACCCACTGGATTCCCCCTTGGGCAATAAGCCACACTCTCTTAGCCTCAAGGGAAGGCAATGGAAAACCTCCTCTGGACAAAACCTTCCAAGGAAACCCCAGGATAGGCTTGCCTTATGGTTGCCATAAGTCTGAAACAACTTCAAGGCATGCAACACCACCACCACCACCAACAACAAGATGAGGGTTCAGAATAGGTTTGCCTTAGGGCAGCCGTAAGTCCGAAATGACCTGAACAACAAACTTGCTTGTACCGTTTTGTACTGGAGATGGGTTAAAATGTGTGCGCTTTGGTTTTCTTTGTCCACGTCTGCGCTACGCAATCCTTGGGGCCCCTTTTTGGTCCAGCCTTGGCCCAAAGGATCAGAGCCCAGGCCAAGGGCTGCCCTTTAGGGGCTCGAGGTGGACGCCTCCTTTTAAAGAGCCCAATCCTCCCAGATCTATGCCTCTAAAGGGCCCAATCCTCCTGCTGGTGCTTCTCCTCCGTGGACCATCTGCTGCAACCCTTAGCCACCAGTAAAGCTTATCTCATGGAAGAACAAAGCGGAGGCCTGGAATTGTGCCTAGATCCGGCACAGAAGAACCTCCAAATGTTAGTATTCCTCTGCTGTGTGGTTGCGTGTTTGTTTTGCTGCACACCTGGCTGTGTAAGGCACAGACTGGACAGGACAGATACACACACGCACCACACAAACCACATGCCATTTCCAACTTAGGACCCACAAAGAGCCACCCACAGGAGCCTCTTTCTCTCTCTCTCCTCTTTCCCCACGCTCTTTCTCTTTTTCTCTCTGCCCATGAAGTTCAATGAGGTTTTCTCTCCCCAACATAGCCATAGAGGAGCCAGCGTTGTGGTGCTGTGGTCTGAGTTTTGGACAACGACTCTGGAGTCCAGGGTTCAAATCCTTGCACTGGGCAAATCATACTTTTTATATTTGTAAGCTGCCTTGAGTCTCTGTACTGGGAGGAATCATCATCATCATCATCATCATCATTTCTCAGCCTCAGAGGAAAGCAAAGGCAAACCTCCTCCGAATGAATCTTGCCAAGAAAACCCCAGGGTTGGTTCGTCCTTAGTGTGGCCATAAGCTGGGAATGGCCTGAAGGCACAGAACAACAAACAGGGACTGAGAAGAAGGAAAGTGAAGATTACTTGCCAGAAAGCAGGGATGTAGCCAGGATTTTGGGAAGGGGGGGGTCCAGACTAAGTGCCACCATTATAATGGGGCTTGGGTGCGGCGGCACGGCAGCACACACCATTCATTTTATCTAACGGAAAGGGGGGGTCCGGACCCCAAGAACCCCCCCTTGGCTACATCCCTGCAGAAAGCATGAGGATTGGAGAGGCAGCATGGCGCAATGGATTTGGGTGTTGAGCTATGACTCTAGAGACTAGGTTTGAACCCTCCTTTGGCCATGGAAAACCATGTTCACTGCCTTGAGTCCCTATTCTGGGGGAAAGGTGGGATATAAGAAAATAATAATAATAATAATAATAATAATAATAATAATAATAATAATAGAGTGATCTTGGGGAAGTCACACCTTCTCAGCCTCAAGGGAAGGCAATGGCAAACCTCCCCTGAACAAATCTTGCCTAGAAAACCCCAGGATAGGTTTGCCTTACGGTCACCATAAGTCAGAATTGACTTGAAGGCACACAACAACAACAACAACAACAACATGCGGATACAGCGCTCATGCAATTTTGCAAAGGGATGCCCTCCTTTGCAGCACTTCTGGCCCTGTGCCTCAAAAAGGACTTGGCGGGAATTGAAAACTAAAAAGAAGGTAGAGAAGAATGAGGACAAGAAGAGATAAAGAGTGGATTAAAAGTATGTAGAGGAGATAGAAGCAGAAGGGATAGAAGAAGAACAAAGGTAAAGGGATAGTAGGAAAAGTGGAGCCCAAGCAAGCTAAGGCAATCGGTGTGTTGCATGTTTGTTGCATGGATATTGCTTGGGGAGGGATGTTTTCTGCTCACCTGTTTGTTGTGAGTTGGAAACAGAGTGGTTTGAGTTGTATGGAGTTGTGTGGTGAAGGAAACTCATGCAATATACCAAATGTAAAGGAGGTGGCGGAGTGTGTGCTTTGCTCTCAGTGTGTGGGTTTGCAAAATGGGATCTGGTCCAGCAGCGCTCTGCAAATACTAGAAACACAACAGCACACGCATACTCTGTGTGTGTGTGTTTGTGTGGCACATGAACACTTGCACATGGGCCTGAGGAAGATGGACAACAAGAAGGGAACTCAGTGGCGAAGCGGGGAGAGAAACCTCTAAAGCGCCATAGCCTTTGGCAGAAGCATCCCGGCATCCATCCGTTGCCAGCAGGTGATTCACTCCATCTTCCCATAGAGGCTCCATGGCTCCGCATCTATTGCGTGGGAGCGCCAGCATCGCAAAGCCAAACCGGTTCCGGATTACATTCCGATTCTCTCTGGCAAACCTGGACCTCGTGTCAAGACATGTACTGGGTTTGCTGAGCCTTTGGTTACGTTTCACAGCTTGACAAAAGTGTGTGTTACATAAACATGCACTTGCATGGTGGTGCGTCTTGGGGCTTTAGTATGTTTTTGTGTGTCGTTGTGTTTTCCTTTTATGATGGCTCCTTGGGCATCGATCCACCATCCCTAGATTCTCAGCTTTCGTTTCAAAAAGCAAGTCTCTGGCCCACAGAGAAGCAGCAATGCAAAATAGCAAGGGACAGAGTGGTCTCTTGTTCTGCACAGCCAAATGTGGCCTATGCTCAAAAGGCCAATGCCGTTCTAGGCTGCGTCAATAGAAGCATCCCAGTAATGCTTCTATTGGTATTGCTTCTATCTGTACATCAAGGGAAATCATAGGGCCACTCTGTTCTGCTCTGGTCAGGCCCCACCTGGAATAATATTGTGTCCAGTTCTGGGCAAAACAATTCAAAAAGGACGTTGAGAAACTGGAGCCATGTGTCCAAAGGAGGGCCACCTAAATGAGGAAGGGTCTGGAAACCATATAAAGCCCGAAGGGAGGGAGGGAGGGAGGGAGGGAGGGAGGGAGAAAGAAAGAAAGAAAGAAAGAAAGAAAGAAAGAAAGAAAGAAAGAAAGAAAGAAGTCTTGCTGCATCTCCAGAACGGGAGCGGAGGGCGTCCTTTGCGCGTGGCAGGGGCGCCACCTGGTGGCCAGATGCCCAAGTGCCCCGCAGGTGGGAAGCCGTCCCTTTGCTGCTGCTGCTGCTGCTGCTGCTGCTGCCTTGGGCCAAAGGTCAGGCTGAGCAGAGGTCCTCCTTTCCCGGGGCCAGTCCTACATTTCAGCCTCCTGCCCAGAAGGGGCTCCAAAATGCCCTCCATTTGGAACATGATGAAGCAGCATGGGTTTATGTTTATTTTTTCCATAGGGGTGTGTGTGTGTGTGTGTGTATAAACAGCTGTAAACACATTTGAATTAATCACTGAAGCTTCTTCCCAAATACTACCTACTTCTTTATACGTAACAGGAAAAAGAATGGTCGAAATAAAAGGAAAAGCAGCTCCTTTGACTGCCTCCTAGTTTCCTCTGGTTCTGGTTTGCATCTCATTTCCCAGCGGCCTTCAGCCCTTGAGATCTGGTCTTCTAAGTCTCCAATACCTGGATTGATGTTGATAGGAGTGGCCATGGCCTCCATTGTTCAGTGCCTGGTCCTTCCTTTGTGGCTGTGAGGGCATCTGGCCACCCTGCTCCGGCTGCTTTGCAGACCACCTGGAAGCCCCCTCCCCATCTCAGCCCCAAAGGCACTCGGGTTCTATGTATCCCTGCATGGCTGAAGGGGGTTAGGCTGGGTGGCTCCTGGGGTTCCTTCAAACACTAGGACTGTATGTATTCCTGCCGGGCAGAGGATGGCCCTTGGAGAGTTGGAGTCCTTTCCAATGCTAGGATGGGGCTGGACTGGATGGCCCTTGGGTCCCTTCAAACACTAGGATGCCAAGTACTCCCACATGGCAGAGAAGGGATGGTCTGGATGACCCTTAGGGTCCCTTTCAACTCTAGTGAAATGGTCTGCCAGGGAGGGTGATGGTGTTTAAACAGTTTGGATGGGCATCTTTCAGGAGCGCTTTCCCTCTGTATTCCTGCATGGAAGGGAGTTGGACTGGATTGCCTCTGGGCTCTTCCCCAACTCTATTGGAAGACTCTTTTGTATGGGGCTGGGGGCGGTCTCCTTCATCGGAGGCTGGCTGGGCATCTTCTTTCCAGAGCACTTTGGCTGTGGGTTCCTGCGGGGCAGAATGGGGTTGGACTAGCGAGCCTTTCCAATTCTCTGACTCTAGGTCAGGTATGGGGATTGTGTAGCCTTCCTCTAGATATTACCAAAAGTCCCATCAGGCCTCCCTAGCCAGCCTAAACAGTGGTGAGAAATGCTGGGAGTTGCAGTCCACCAACACCTGGAGCAAGGCCAGGTGAGCCCCATCCCTGGTCCAGATGCACCTGGAGCCATTTTGCCTTTTCAGCCTTATACCCTGTGAGGAAGGGGAAGGCAGAGGAGACAAAACCCCATCGTCCCCAAACAGAACACACCTGATGGCTTTGCCAAAATAAAAAATATATCTATTTATTTAACACACAGAAAGGCAGACAAGGGAGCAGACACAGCAAAGCGCTGGCAGTGAAACCCTGCAATTGGTTGCGTTTGATACAAGAGGCCAGTGGGTCACATTTGCAGGACTCCCCGAGACCCAGAGCAGAAGGGAAGGAAGGAAGGGGTCTTGCTGGGTCCCCAGGCCAAGGGGCCTCTCTTCCTTCCCCACATCTATTTGCAAAATGTGGGGCCACTCCAGCAAGCCCTGTCTCTCCACTTGGGGGGAAGGAGGAGGAGGTAGGTCTCTCCACTGGACCACTGGAGGCCTCTGCTGACCAGCTGCAACTGGGTGGAGGTCTCCCTTGCAAACCCCACCCAGCTCCATGTGGCCTCCCAGAAAAGACGTGTTGTGGGCCACCAGAGAGAAGGGGCCATGGATGAGCTAAATGGCGCCAGGCCCCCTGACCAGCCAGAAGGGAAAAAGGCTTCTCTGACCCCCTTCCCTTGAGCCACCCCCCTCCAACAGCATCAGTCCTTGCAACTAAAGGCAGCCATAACACTGTCAGGACACACGGACGCTCTTCCTTCTCCTCCTCTGCATCCACTTGTTCTGGCGCTTTGGGGACACTGACTGTCAGGCCCCGTTGCTTGCAGCTCCCTCTTTGATGTGGGTGATGGGAAGCAATGCTCCCTCGAGGCTTTGCATGAAAAAGGCCCCCAGGGGAGGGTCCAGGTCCAAAATTCCCAGCGGCGGCATTGTTCTTGGGCGATGGTGGTGCCGCTGCTGCCTCCTGGGTGGGCAAGGAAGACCCCTGGCTCCATTCAGGCCTTCTCCTGGATGGCCAAGTGGCTCTCCTTGCCATCCTCCTGGGCCACCGGCTGCCCGCCCACCAGCGTCTCTGGAATGGGCAAGGCCAGGCGTTCCTCCATGAGTTCATCCTCCTCCGGCTGCTGGACCTGAAGAGGGGTAACAGATGACTGGCATCAGTTGGGAGGCATGGTCCAGGGGCGAGCGAATTGGGGCCTCCATTGTGCCATTTCTGTGCCAACCGAACAGTGTGACAGTGACACAATTGGGCCTGGAAGGTGGTGGGCTTTTTTCCCTGGCAGGGATGCTTCAATTTCTTGCCCTGGCAGAGAGGTTGACTTGAGGGGTCAAGCAGAGGCATCCCCCCCACAACTAGCAGTGCCCCACCACCTATCGACCCATGGGGCCTGGGGCTCACTCACATCCTGAGAAGGGAAGGGAAGGGGGGCATGGGCACATACCTGGTTGGGTTGTGGCTTCTGGAGGCCTATGGAGGAAGAGAAAGAAGGGAAAGCATCAAGGTCAGGGGACCCAGGGGAGTGGGGCCCTTCCTCTTTGGGTGACCCACAATGAGAGGGGAACTTTCGTGGGTGAGGGATCTCCCAAGAAGGTGCTGGAAGCAAAGCCCCCTCTTGCCACTGTGACCCACTCTGGGTTCTGACCACTGGCCCCACCTGGGCTGAGCCTGTCCTCCTTCAGGGAAGTAGAAGGAAATGCCAAGTCCCGGGATTGGGGCCCTTCCCTTTTGAACTTTCACAAGGGAGGGCAAAATAGGACCCTTTTAGTTAATCCATTAACTATGCAAGTCATTCCCCCCTCAAAAAATAGAGAGAGACTGCCCAAAGCCATCGCTGCAATGGGGTGAGGGTCCTGCGCATGCTTCTTTTCCAGGATACAGGAGCAATACCAGCCACGAAGCAGAGGCTTTTCTCCCAGTGGAGTGGGGGCAGCAATCCCATATAGAACGACCGTAGGACTGTCAGTCCAGCATTGCGTATGGGGGGGTACGACCCACAGCTCAAGGTCTGGAAGGGCAGGCCCCCCTCTCAGCCCCAAAGGGAAGCCAAGGCAAGGAGTCTCCTGTCAAGTGGGGAAGCTGGGAAGGGGCCCAGATCCAAAGCCCCCCCCACCCCATGAAAACCCTTGCCCTCCTTCCCCTCCCCAGCCCCCCATTTACCCCCCACCAGCCCTTTCCCTATAGCCCTCATGCTTCAACATGGACATATTCACCCCCCCAACCCACTGTGGCCCCCCTTTCCTCAGTGCTCCCCAATTTTCCTGAGCATCCTCATGAACCCAATGAACCCTGTCTCCTCATAACGCATCCAGAGGAACACTCCCCTTAGAATATTAACATTTTATTACAGTAATACTGTGACACTATCCTTGATATGCATTTATTATTGTTATTACTATTACTCCTATGAGTTCCATCCATCATCATCCATCATTAGAAGCCTTCTGCGTCTGGCAGAAGCTGAGCAAAGGAAGCTGGGGGTCCTTCTGAGGAAGGGGAACCCTCTGCCCCCTTAAGCCAGCCCCCCCATTTGAAGGCAGAAGCCCCTGCAGCCCCCCACAGAAGCCCCCCACAACCAGACTGGGCTCTGAGCTTCACTGCTGCCAAACCTCTCCAACTTGCTTTTCTCCTGGGGAAGAACTGGGACCGGCTGGGACTGGGGCCCTTCATGACAGGCCACTTGGGGGCATTCTGCTGACCAGTGGCTCCCCTGGGGGGGGGGTCTGCCATGGACCCCAAGAGTCAGAACCCACTGAGCATGTTGCTCCCTGCTTCTGCTGCCAAGCCCCCCCTTGTTTTCCTGGGACTGCCCCCCCAGCCACTTGCCACTAGGGCCACCCCCACAAGGCCTGCCCCACAGGCAGAGATCTCTGGGGGGACCCTCTGACCCAGAGACCCGAGACTCACCCTTGTGTCGTCGTTGCCAATACCAGAGAATGAAGATGCCCCCCAGCAGAAGGATGGCTGCTAGGGGGAGCAGTGCCAGCAGGTGGGTCCTCTCAGCATCTCTATGGGGAGGGGGACGGAAATCTGGGGGAGAGGAAGAGGAGTGAGTGGCAAGGGAAAGCCCTACACTTTGGGGTTATTCCTGGACCCCAACAGTAAGCTTCCTGTCCACCCGTCCCTCCCTTCAATTGCTCCTGCCCCCCACTTTGCTCCGCTAGATACCCCTGGTCAAGTTTTCCCCTTTAACGGGAACAGTGGTGCCCCCTTCCCCAAATCCCTGTGACCCATCTGGGCACCCCCCCAGTGGCTGCAACACACAAAGCCGTGCTTATGGCGCACTCCTAAGGACAGAGGGAATGCCCCTCCCCAGCATGCAGCCCCCTCCCCTCTGTGTCCCTTAAATGGTCTGGGGGGGTCAACCTGCCAAATTTCCACCCCTCTTTCCCAGGATCCTGCTGGCTGCCCCCGGAAGGTCACTGACCGCAAACTACATCCGAAGATGGTGTCCCACTCTCTTTCTGGACAAGATTTTGGTCTTCACAGCTGCAGAGAAAGGTGAGATCTGTTTTAATGCAAGATGTGGAATCCCACCCCATCCTTTGCCAATTGGGAGAAAGGCGCCATATTGAAGAAAGAAAGCCAAAAGACACCTAAGGAGTCTGTTTTGGCATGAAGGCGGTTGCCCCTTCATGTGGCATTCCGGATGGTCAGTTTGGCTCCAAATCATGCCCACTGCATTGCCCCCACTGTTGTTGGCAGGTCTTCCTGCAAAGGTGTCTGAGGTCAGCGGTGCCCGTTTGCATGCCAGTCGTGGTTCAGCCCAGCCGCCATCACCCACCCATGGAGAGGGTCTCCAAGACCCCCAGGGTGAGGAAGAGGAGGGAAAGTGCCTGGGGTTCAAGAATGGGGGAGAGCCCCCCTGCCAACCACGGTTTGGGTCTCCCTGCCAGGCTGATCTCTGCCACATTTTCCGTACCTGCTCCATGGTTGGCACCGGGCAGTGGTTGATGAGACGTTCGAGAAGGAGCCGTCCGGACAGTCCTTGCAGATGGTGTCATGCTCATGGGTGGCTGGATCGTGGAAGAGAAGGATGACCACGTTAAGCTGTTGTTGCACCCTTGGGCACAAGCCAGGACCCTAGAACAAGCATTAGCCACCACCATAAGCAACACCTCGGGTCCAGGCTATCTGGAGGAAGGCATCTCCCATGGAAGCCTGCCCAAGTTTTAAGGTCCTTGGGAGAGGAAGGCTTTCTCTTTGGAGGCTGTCTTTAAGCAGAGGCTGGATGGCCATCTGTCAGTGGGGATGCTTTGATGGAGAGTTCCTGCATGGCAGAAGAAGAAGTGGGTTGGACTGGATCAGGGCCCTTCTTGGGGTCTCTTCCAACTCTAGGAACCTATGAAGTCACACTTTCTCACCCTCAGAGGATGACAATAGCACATGCCCCCTAAAAAAACCTGCCAACCCCCACCCATGATAGGTTCATAGAATCCGAGAGCTGGAAGACACCCCAAGAAGGGCCATCCAGTCCAACCCCCTTCTGCCATGCAGGAACTCTCAATCAAAACATCCCCACTGACAGATGATGGCCATCCAGCCTCTGTTTAAAGACCTCCAAAGAAGGAGTCTCCACCAAAATCTCCATTGAGGGAATTGTGTGTTCCACTGTCGAAGAGCTCTTACTCTCAGGAGATTCCTCCTAATATTGAGCTGGAATCTCTTTTCCAGGAGCTTGCATCCATTGCTCCACTGGGTCCCAGTCTCTGGAGCATCAGAAAACAAGCTTGCACCCTCCTCAATATGACCTCCCTTCAAATACTGAAACAGGGCTATCATCATATCACCTCTTAACCTTTTCTTCTCTCCCTGGGCTTTATGGCTTCCAGACCTTCTACCATTTTGGTTGCCTTTCTCTGACCCGCTCCAGCTTGTCCGCATGCTTCTTGGATTGTGGCGCTCAGAACTGGACACAGGATTATTGCACATGAGAAATCATAATGTTGAGGTGTAGTTTCCTCTAGTTTGCATCCATGTGTCCTGTTCTCTGGAGCAGCAGAGAACAAGCTTGCTCCATCTTCAATGTGATATCCCTTCAAATACTTAAACAGGGCTATTCACTGCTTTGACTTGAAGACACACAACAACAACGATTGGATGACATGGCAGCAAATACCTCTTGTAACCCAATAAACAAAGCATGTGATTCAGGTGACTTCCTTTTAGCAAGTCACTCTCCAGGACAAAATAGGTGGCCATCATCTCCGCATCTTCCTAGGAGAAGTAGTGAGACTGAAGGTTTCTCCTTTTGCCTGCACTATCCTTTATCCCGTAGTCTGAGGATGTAGGCTTCCCAGGCAAATGTCGATCCAAGCCATTATAAACCTTTCATTAACTGCAAACTACTTTGTTGTTTTTGATGCATGTTCCAGTTCTCTGAGAAGCTCTGCAGAAGGAAGACGTGGTTCTGTTGTTACTCTGCAGATTTAAAGCTAAACTCTAGCGGACTTAGCATTGGCATTTTTGATATTTAAATATTTTGTCTCCTAAACAAAGGCGGAAGCCTTAAAAAACTCCAATTGGCCCCAGACGCATGCGCTGCACTTTGATTCCCATTGCTTTCTTCGAAGTGCTTTTGAGCTTTCTGAAGGTATAGCTGTGTCTAACAGAACTGCTTCTCTTGATTCTTTTACAACAATTATGTCTGCTCTTTTAGCTGCATTTGGTCCTCATTTGTATTGTGAGCTGCCCTGGATGTCGGGAGAAAGACAAGATCAATTCATTCCTGAGGATGCCAGGTCCTTTGCCCCGTGGCAACAATGCCTCTGTCAGTGGCATGGAGGTAAGAAGGGGACCCCAAAGAGGGAAGGGGTCGGCCGGCAGCCCCTCCTCACCCCCAGGACCCCCCAAACCCAGCAAGGGAAGAGGCTTCTGCCCCAGAGCCAGGCCATCGCAATCGCAGCCATCCTTGGACAGAGGGTCACTTGGCCGCAGGGGTCCAGGCACTGGTCACTTCTGGGCTGGACTACTGCAAGGGGCTCTAGGTGGGGCTGCCCTTGAGGATGGCTCTGAAATGGTAGCTGAAGTAGAAAGGCTTCAGATGGGCTTACGCAGAGTAAGACCATCAACTCCATACTGAAAAAAACTAAATGGGCTGCCTATCTGCCACTGGGCCAGGTTTAAGGTTTTACTCTGATGCTTGTTGTTGTTGTTGTTGTTGTTGTGTGCCTCCAAGTTGTTTCTGACTTATGGCAACCCTATATGGGGCTTTCTGGGCAAGATTTGTCTGGAGCAGGCTTGCTTTTTCCATCCCCTGAGGAGGCTGAGAGAGTGTGGCTTGCCAAAGGTCACCCAGTGGGTTTCATGGCTGAGCCAGGATTCAGACCCTGGTCTCCCAGAGTCCTGGTCCAATGCTCAAACCACTAGGCCATGCCGGCTCCCTTCCTGACCCACCATTTGTAGCCTTGGAATAATGCCACTTGCTCCCTATTGTCCGGCTGGACAGTCATTCGGAGCATTTGTGAATACTGTGGCCCTTAATATCCACTGGACTTTGGCTCCAGGATCTGCTGTGGGTACCAAAATCCATGGATGCCCCAATCTCAGTGGCATTCAATGGCAGAGTAAAAGGGTGTCTCTTATATCAAATGGCAAAATCAAGGTTTGCTTTTTTGGAAATCATATACAGTCAGCCCTCCATATCCACATTTGATTTATCCACAGATTCAAGCATCCACGGCTTGAAAATGTTTTTAAAATATGCAAATTCCCCAAAACAAACCTCCATCTTGGCAAGTTATATAAGGGACACCATTTCACTATGCCATTGTATTTAATGGGACTTGTGCATCCATGGCTGTTGGTATCCATTGGAGGGGGGGGGGGTCTTGGAGCCAAATCCCAGCAAATAGCAAAGGCCCACTGTATTTTAAAAATACTTCCAAGCTGTGGATGGTTGAATCTGTGGCTGCAGAATCTGTGGCAACGAAGGGAGGGAGGGAGGGAGGGAGGGCTGTAATTTGCATCTTCCTGGGGCATCATGCCACTTTGAATGTTTTGCATCTAAACAGGGTATCAAATACACAAACCTCAAGATTGCCTCTGAGCACATGCTAAGTACACATTTGGGGTTTAGCCCTCAGCATTCGCGGCTTTGACTTTTGTGGTTTTCATTATTTGCGATATGTTCTCTCTAGGGATCTCTAGGTCCTCCAGGGCAACTCAGCCAGAGGTTGACCATAGAGTTGTGCTGGAGGACTTAGAGGTTCCTAGAGAGAACACTTGTCTAGGCATTTGTGGTCCTCTATTATGGCTCTATGGTCAATGTCTGGCAGATGTTGAACACAGAGTTGCGCTGGAGGACCTGGAGATTCCTAGAGAGGTGTTCTCTTAGATAAAAAGAACAGTGGCTTTTTATTTGGGGGTCTCCCATGTTCCCGGGGGTCCTTTGCCCCCAACCCCAGCCAATGCAGAGTGACCACTGTACTGCCAGGCCTCTGGGTTGAAAGAGGCAACGTCCAGCCAAAACCTCATCTAAGCAAGAACTCCCACCTCCATGACCCCCCACCTTCGTGCTTGACCCCTTGGCCAGGGCCACACGGCGTGTTCTTCTTGCAGGTGTGGCACTCGTGGCTGGAGCAGTGGGTGCCATTGCGGCATCGGCATTTGACATCCCGTGTGGCTGACCCGGGCGCATGGACCACCAAACCGGCGTCTGAGAGAGGGAGAGAGGAATGAGCAGCTGGGAAGTGGGGGGCTCTGGGTGCCGTGAGAGGAGAACGTGGCGGGACCCCTTACTCTCACTGCACTCCCCGTGTGGGGTGCAGTACTTCTCCTTGGTCCAGCTGGCCTGGAAGTGCTGACCCTCGCAGGGCTCACAGACGGTGTCCCCCGAAGTCCCTGAACACTCTGTGCGCACCTTCTGGCCTGCAAGACAACGTCGGGACGTGCCACGAGATCCGGGAAGGGGAAATTGGGGGCTGGGGTGAGGTGTGTGTTATGGGGTGGCGGGTTCAAGAATGACATGAGTGCAGCCAAGCAACATCTGGGGGGCTGGAAGGGAAGAGCAACGGAGCTCCCCTCTGGCTGCATAGCAATCCTCATCCAGTTTCAGTGCAAGACCCTCCACAGAAGGAGAGTCACCCACGTTTTGAGCATCGTGGGAATTCTGTCAGCAACAGCAGTCACTTTGAAAGGGAGTTTGTTACACAATGCATTCTGCATGGCGGCAGAAGAGGGTTAGAACAGATGGCCTTTGGGGCTGCTTTTAAATCTAGGATTCTATGTATTCCTGCATTGCGAAAGGGATTAACATGGATGGTTCTTGGGGTTGCTTTCAAATCTAGGATTCTATCTATTCCTGCATTGCAAAAGGGATTAACATGGATGGCCCTTGGGGTTGCTTTTAACTCTAGGATTCTCTGTATTCCTGCATGGCAGAAGAGGATGAGAATGGATTCCAACTCTAGGATTCTCTGTATTCTTGCACAACAAAAGGGATTGGAATGGGTGGCCCTTGGGGGTCCCTTCCAACTCTCTGATGCTGTGATTCTTTGTTGTTGTTGTGTGCCTACAAGTCATTGCAGAATTGTAGGAACCCTAAGGCAAACCAAACTGAATCTATCACAGGGTTTCTAGACAAGATTTGTCCAGAGGCGTCTTGCCACTGCCTTTCCCTGAGGCTGAGAGAGTGTGCCTTCCCCAAGGCCATCCAGCGGGTTTTGTGGCCAAGTCAGGATTCGAACCCCACTCTCCAGAGTTGTTGGCCAACACCTAAACCACTACAATGCCGCACTTACAGTCAGGAAGTATTTCTCCTACTGCTTTGTCAGAATCTCCTTTCTTGCAGTGTTGGGGCTCAGATCCTTGTACCCCTTGGAGCAGCGGCAAATGACCAACAGACCAAAGAGCAGAGGGACCATCGGCCCTTTGGATGCTGGCTTTCGGGGCTTTGACCCCTTTCCCAAAAAACACTTCAGTGGAGCAAAGATGGGGAAGACCCCTGCCCCTTTTTCCAGCCAGTTCCTTGGACTGAGCAAAGGGGATAATGAGGCAACTCAGGGTCTGAAAAGACCTTTTCCCAGGTCTCTCCAAATAGACACGGGACAATGTACAGTTTGGACTGCAACCCAGGATGGATCCAAAGAACTACTGAAATGACGCCCCTGGACCTTGACCTCCTTATACCAAGTTGAGCACAGAATCATAGAATGATAAAAGTTGGAAGAGACCCCAAGGGCTGTACAGTCCAACCCCCTTCTGCCATGCAGGAACTCTCTATCAAAGCATCTCCGACAGATGACCACACAGTCTCTGATGCCTTGCCCACTGGTCCCTTGTAATTCGGGTGGGGGCTGCTCAACAGGTTGGGGGGCATAGGTGAGTCCTCCAAGCCTCGGGGGGGCAGGAGTCCAAAGAGGGGTCCCAGAGAGATCAGGGAGGAGGGCCACCCGCCCAAAGCTCTTACCTGGGGGGCATTTCCTGCAGCACCACTGGCTCTGCTTGTAGTGGGTGTCATTGCAGTCCCTCCCCTGATCCAGCGCCAGGCTCTGCCCAGAGGAAAGAGAAAGAGAGAGAATCATAGAATCAAAGAGTTGGAAGAGACCCCAAGGGCCCTCCAGTCCAAACCCATCTTCTGCCATGCAGGAACTCCCAGTCAATGCATCCCCATTGACAGATGGCTATCCAGCCTTTGTTTAAAGACCTCCAAAGAAGGATACTCCACTAAAATCTCCAGGGGAATATATTCCACTGTCAAACAGCTCTTACTCTCAGGAAGTTCCTCCTGATGTTGAGCTGGAATCTCTTTTCCTGGAGCTTCCATCCATTGTTCCATTTCTTAGTCTCTGGAGCATCAGAAAACAAGCTTGCTCCCTCCTCAATATGACATCTCTTCAAGTATTTAAACAGAGCTCTATCATACCACCTCTTGACCTTCCCTTCTCCAGAGTAAACATCCCCAGCAATTCCCTAAGTCTCTCCTGGGAGGGATTCATGGTTTCCAGAGCCTTCACCATTTTAGTCGCTCTCCTTTGGACACATGGCTCCAGTTTCTCAATTTCACACTGTTGACTCATGTTCAACTTGTGGTCTACTTGGACTCCTACATCCCTTTCATACGGGTAAGTCTCTCGTTCAAATAGGTGTCCCCCATAATCCTATATCTGTGCATTTCATTCTTCAGCCCTAAGTGCAGTACCTTACATTTCTCCCTGTTGAATTTCATTTTGTTAGCTTTGGCCCAGCTTTCTAGTCTATTCAGGTCATTTTGAATCTTGATCCTGTCCTCTGGGGTATTAGCTATTCCTCCTAATTTGGTGTCATCTACAGATTTGATAAGTATGCTCCCAATTCTGTCATCCAGGTCATTGATAAAGATGTTGAATAGCCCTGGGCCCAGGACAGAGCCCCACTGGACACCCCACTGGTCACTTCTCTCCAGGAGGAAGAAGAGGAGCCATGGCTGAGCACCCTTTGGCTTCGGCCGGTCAACCAGTTACTAATCCACATAGCAGACACATTGCCTAGCCCACATTTCGCTAGAAACCACAAGGCTGCCGCCGCCAACGCAGGAGCCTCTGCTCCGGGGAACGCCTGCACCAGTGGCTTCCTCTCCGGCGGTTATTTTGGGCGAGGTGATGAACGCCTGCTATCTGCCACCATCTTCCCCATCATCGCTGCCGCTCCCTGTCCCTGTCTGGCCATAAAGAAGATAAAAAGCCAGCCTGCCTCTTTCCTCTTTGGCCAGCGGCTAATAGGGCTGATTGGTGGCTGCGCTGAAAGGGGTCAGGCCCTCGGTCCTCTCCTGGGGCTCCGGCCGCTCTTTGCCAAAAGGCAATTCCTGGAACACAGTTCTTGAGCAATTCCAGGACACAACCCTCCCATAACTAAGGGCCTCTCTTGCGCCAGCAAAAGCAAAACCAGCGCCTCCATCCATAGCCATGGACTCTCTCCTTTCCCATCCCTCTGTGTCCTGGCCTGGCCCCCCTTTCCCCCCACTGTCTAGTCTGAGTGACCCCAAGAGCCCCTTGGGCTGCTGACTGGTGGTCCGTCGCCCGCAGCCCACTGACCTTTCCAAGCCCCTCACCCAAACCAAGGCCAAGGAAGAACAAACCCAAGCATCCACAGAAGGCAGCCGGGAGGTGAGCAGACGTCCTCATCACCACAAAGGAGGACAAGGCTGCGCAAAATGGAAGACATTCAGGCAAAATGTAGGACATTACCAAAGAAAAGACAGAAACACTAATAGAAATGGAAACTCATGCTCCTTGGTCATGCTCAAAATGGAGGATATTTTGACACTTCTCCTGGACTGAAATGCAGGACAGGTCCTGGAAAAGGAAGCCATCCAAGGACCAACCAAGGTTGACCCTGCTTAGCTTCCAAGATCATCAATTCTTAGGCTTTCCAATTTCCCAGGGCTTTTCTTAGTCAAGGAACCCTCCGAGGTGCTTTTGCCAATTTCATCCTCTGACATGGAGCCTCCAGCACTTGGCATTCACCGATGGTCTCCCATCCAACCCATAACCAGGGCTGACCCTGCTTAGTTTCCTAGAGAAGAGGAGATTTGGGGCCTTAAGGCTATTTAGGACCTCTCCACTGTCCCCAATAATTGAACAGAGGCTGGGGGACGGGGCCACACCCTTTTAGCCCCTTCCTTGGCAGGAGGGCAATGGGGGGCATCCCCTGGGGGTCTCCCTGGGGGCACCCCAAGAAAGGTGGGCCAGTGGAAGCCCAAGTGGGGCTGGTTTCAGTGCATGCCCTACAGCCATCTGTGGGATTTTGCCCCACTAGGCTTTAAAGGGGGCAGGAGAGGCTTGTGGGGCTAGGGGTGCCATTGGGAAACCAGGGTCCAAGCATCTCTTCCCTGTGGGGGTGGAGGGGGTGTTTTGGGGTTTTGGGGGGAGTGGGGTGACCTAGCCCAGTTTTGTGGAAGAGGGTTATGGGGCAAGGTCTGTGGGGCAGGACCCTGGTGGGAAACTGGGTGAGACCCACATGGGAGCCCTATGGCCGAATCAGAAAGGGAAAGAGGCTTCCTCAGCCTCCAGGGATTTGGGGGAATCCCCAAACTGGGAGCGCCCAGGGGAAACCCCAGGGCCCCCATCTGCCACGGGGCAGCCAGAGAAGCCAGGGACCCAGTGGGGACAGACAGGGGGGTCACACTGGGGCCTTGTGTCTGCAGTTGGTGGTTTCTCAAAGAGACCCCCAAAATCAAGACAGGGACCCTTGCCTAAGACCCCCCATAATGCCCTAAAGCCCCCTTGGCACCCCCACGAAACCCCCTGCGCCCCCTAAGTGCCACAGAGGTTGGGGTTCTGTGCTCACATTCCTAGGGTCAGGGTGACCAGACCCCCCCAACCCTAAAGGAGGACGAGGCCCCCGAAAATGTAGGACAAAATGGAAGACATCCCAAGAAGAAGGAAAAAAGCCCCTGTCCTCCGTCCTACTCAAAATGGAGGACATTGGCGGGAGGTGCGAAGGGGGTCCGGGAAAAGGAGGACAGAGGGTTCACTGGGCTACGAAGGAAAGGAAGAGCCCAGGGGAAGCTTGGGGCTTGGAGGGGGGCTTTGGGGTGGGGGTTAAGGGGAGGAATAAAGCCCCCCTCTCCTGTTTTCCCTCCAGTCCGCCTCAGCGAAAGGCAAAGGGACCACCCACGTCGCGTGCCTGAGACCCCCCAAGTGGCCGAGTGGGCTTTCCATTTGGGGACCCTCCCCAAGGGACAGAGGACCCCGGGGGCTTCGCGCCTTCCTCCCCCCACCCAGCGCCCCTTATTATGGGGGGGTCTAGGGGGTCCTCTGTCCCCTCCCCAGGGAAAATCCCACCGAAGCGGAAGCGAAAGCGAAAGCGAAACTCACCCCCAGCCCCAGCCCTCCTCCTCCTCCTCCTCCTCCTCGGGACCCCCGCAGCCCCCGCGGCATCGGCAGCAGCATCAGCAGCATCAGGGCCGGCCAGAAGAGCCCCCTCCTCCGCCCCATCCCAGCTCCCAAGTAGCCCCGGCCTCTGCCTGCTCCCCTCCTTATAAGAGGCCAAAGGGAATCCCCTCCAAGCCTCCGCCCCCAGCAGGCAGGGCTTCCCCCGATTGGGAGGGGCAGCAGCAGCAGCAGGAGGAAGAGCATGGACAGAGCGCCCCCAAGGCCTGCCCCCTCCCCAGCTGGCCTCCCAAACTTTGCTCCCTCTCCAGACGTTTTGGACTTCCGCTCCCAGAGTCCCTGGCTGCTGGCCAAACTGGCTGAGGCTTCTGGGAGATGAAGTCCAAAAACACCTGGAAAGGTTAAAAAAAAAAAGGGGGGGGGGGTCCACTGGATCCGCTTTTGGGTTTTGCTCCGAGTTCTTTCCCTGCAAATTCCCATCCTAGAAAAAGTCCTAAACTCAGAGGAAGGGGGTTTGCTTTGCATCCCCTTTTCTAGTAACCCCCCTTTTGCAGCCATATAGATCCATAGCACCCCCCTTTTGCCCCCATATGGCATTAGTTAATTAATTGGATTATTATTATTATTATTAACACGCAGTTCATTAAACAGGCTGAGGTTCGGGGAGACGCATTCATCCTCATCATCCTCCTCATCATCATGTATGTATTGACATGCCGCCTTTCCCTTTGGAGGATCTGGGCGGGTGACAAGAGTCCAACATAAGGTTTAGAGACCGAGCCCAGTCCCATAGCCCTCCCTCCTTCTGCTCAAAGACCCATAAACCTCACTCTCTGCCCCCCCCCCCCAATTGCCATTGCACCCAGATGCAAGGAGACTGAGCTGACCTTTGGGGGGGGCAGTTCAGGCTGGCATTTGGGGGGTGACTCTGGGGAGGCCTCCAAAGATGCACTTTGGCGGATCTCCTCTGGCAGATCGGTCCTTCCACATTTCCGGAGCGGCGGCTGAAAGGGTCCTCTGGGAAGTGGTCTTCCGTCCCGTTCTCTCTAACTGCAGTAGGCTCCTAGTCCCAGAGGACCGGAGGGTTTGGGAGGGACTCTAGGAGGGAGACCTTCCCTCAAGGAGTCTGGATCCCACCCCAAGAGGAGCCTAGAGATGGGGCGCAGGGTTATCAGTACGCTGATGACACCCAGATCTCTCTCTCTCTGGGTCTTGGGCATCTCCCCCGGAACGACTGCCTGAAGTCGGGAATGGATTGGATGCGGGAAAATAGACTCAAGCTGAATCCAAGTAAACCGGAGGTACTCCTGATAGGTAACCCTAATCTGGGTACGGAGATAAGTTCTTTGCCAGTTCTGGACAGGGTCACACTTCCCCTGAAGGACTGCCTTCGTAGCTTGGGGCTGCTCCTGGATTCGTGGCTTCAAGTGTCTTCTCAGGAGCGCCTCTTCTCAGCTTCGGCTGATGCGCCAGCTAGGACCCTTCCTGGAACCGGAAAACCTAGAAACGGTCGTACATGCCCTAGTAACCTCTCGCCTTGACTTCTGCAATGCGCTCTACATGGGACAACCTTTGTGCCACGTCCAGAAGCTCCAGCTGATACAAAACATGGCAGCCAGGCTGGCCGCCGGAAAATCCAAGTCCGACCATATTGCACCTATTTTAAAATCACTGCATTGGCTGCCTATTAGCTTCCGGGCTCAGTAGAAGGAGTTGGTTATCCCCTACAAAGCCCTACATGGCCTGGGTCCAGCCTCCTTGAAGGAAGGCCTCCTCCTCCTCCTCCTCCTCCTCCCATACAATCCTCCTGTACTCTCCGATCCTCCGGGAAAAACCTCTTGCAATCTAGGAAGACCAGGCTGGCGGTGAAATCCCCGGAGGGCCTTCTCTGCCTCCGCTCCAAAACCCTGGCATGACCTCCGGAAGAGATTGGCCAGTCATCCTCCCTCGAGGCTTTGAAAAGGCAACAAGACCCTTCCTCTTCCGGCAGGCCTTCCCCGATGGAGAAGGTCCAGGACCAACTGAACCCCCCTCCTCTTATTATTTCTCTTATTTGCGGCTTGTTTTTTAACTTTGATGTATTGTTATGTATTTTTCACCATGTTTACTTTCCTACTTGGGAGGGAGGGTTGGGCCGGGGTCTTCTGGGGCTTGTTGTTTTTATTGTTGGATATTGTATTAACTTGGATGTTACTCGCCTCCATCTTCAAAGCGGAAGAGGCGGGATACAAATAAATATTGATGATGATGATGATGATGATGATGATGATGATTGGTGACGTTTTGCCTGAGGCGTCTTCAGAGGATGCTGGCCTGGAGGAGAGTGGGGCAGTGTGTCCGGCATGTCGGCCGAAAGACCCACGGAAAACCATGAAGGCCGGCCGTGAAAGCCTCCGACTTCCCAAAGGCCACGGATGTGGAGCTTTGCACCAAGAAGGGACGGGGCACCGGGAATGAGGCCCCTCCGGCATCTTGGCCTTTCCCCATTGGGACTGAGCCCCCTGACCCCGACCCCGAGGCCCTCGAAGGCGGGAGGAAGGCTGGTCGGAGCCGCTGCGGGGTTTCTTCTTTTAATAAAGGTTTTTTATTAATAATGAAAGCAAGGCTATATCTACAATAGTTGTGATCAAATAACCCCCTTAAAACATGTCCCTGTGATCTCACCTCCCCAAAGTTCGATTTGTGCCCACTCCCCAAAGTCCCTTATTCTTCTAGACTCCTTTTCATCATCATATTATGATATATTATTATTAAATCCTAGAATCCTAGGGTTGGAAGAGACCCCAAGAAGGGCTCAGGTCCAGTCCAACCCCTTCTTCTGCCATGCAGGAAATCCGCATCAAAGCTTCCCTTGGGACAGATGGCCATCCAGCCTCTGCTTAAAGACCCCATTTCCTTTCCATCTGAGAAGGTAATAAATAATAATAATAAAAAGTTTATTTATATACCGCCCTTCATACATCAGGGCGGTTGACAACATATATCAAAATACAATAAAAACATTCCACTAAAACCAACAATTACACAGAAAAGGAATTAAAAAACACTCATGCCAGTGGCCATGCTGACACAGAGGAAGAGGTCAGGAAGCAGTCAGGGGCTAAGAGTCAGGGGTAGGCCTGCTCGAATAATAAGGTTTTTAACCCCTTCCTGAACTGGGCTAAGGAGGCGGCAGAGCGGAGCTCGGCGGGCAGCGAGTTCCAGAGGTTCGGGGCCAAGATGGTAAAGGCCCTGCTCGAAGTAGATGTCAGCCTAGCCTCTGGAACTCTTAGAAGTTGCTGCCCAGAAGATCTGAGTGTGCGGGGCGGATTGTATGGAGAGAGGCGGTCCTCTAGATACCCTGGGCCCAAGCCATTTAGGGCTTTATAGGTCATAACCAACACCTTGTATTGCGCCCGGAAGCGAATGGGCAGCCAATGGAGATCTTTTAGCCCCGGTGTTATATGGCTGGTCCTGGAGGTAGCAGTGACCAGACGTGCTGCCATGTTCTGCACTCATTGTAGCTTCTGGGTTTGGTACAAGGGTTGCCCCATGTTTTTTATTTTTCTTTAATTTTTTCCCCAGGAAAAATATCACAACTTTATTTACGTTCTCTCAAGTGTGCCGCAAGGCAAGGTCAGTTATTTCACACGTTTAGTAAACAAACCTCCACTCCCCTTTGGAACTTTATAACCCCTTTTCTGTTGTTCTGTGCTGGGATTTACCCAGAGGTTGGAAGGAGACATGCAGGGTTTCTGGGGAAGGGAAACTGGGCTCTCCAAGGGGGGAAGGAACGCTTTGGGAAACCCCAAAGGAGGCTGCCCTGGGCAGGGATGTCCTCTGTGGGTCAGGAAGAGGGCCCATGGCAAGGCCCCAGGGCAGTGAAGGATGCCAGCTGGGCACAGGGTGCCTTGGGATGCTCCTTATTATGGGTTGCCCCTGACACTTCATGGGGGAGGCTTATAGGGAGACGGTCACTGCCGCTGTGGGGCCTGTGGGAGCGGGGCCTTCTCAGCAGTGGGCACCCCAGTTGCAAGTGGCACCAGTTGCGCAGGGCTCTCCCATGGGAGGCCTGGCTGGCACCAGCACTGGCACCACTTAGGACAGCGGTTCTCAACCTCTGGGTCGCACCCCTTTGGGGGTTGAATGACCCTTCCACAGGGGTCGCCTAAGTCCATCGGAAACACATATGTCCAATGGTAGCAACGGACATAATGTTAGGGTTGTGGGTCACCACACCATGAGAAACTGCGCTAAAGGGGTGTAGCGCCAGGAAGGTTGGGAGCCCCTGGTTTAGGGGCCAAGCCAAAGCGAGACCCAACGGTTTGCTTTTGAAATGTTTCACACGTGGCTTTAAACTGCTTTAACCTTTTTGACTTGTTTCAACTTGCGAACGTTTCGTATTTGCTTTCAAGTGAAAAACAATTATTATTAAAAAGAAAAACATATAAAAACCAATTAGATACAAAACCCCCCAAAAGACACAACACCAGACCCTACGCTCCGCCCCAAAGTCTCCTGGCGTCGGGGTTTGTTGCTTTTGACAGCAGGGACCATTGGCAGCGATGTCCCTGGCGCCTCCTTCCCTCGCTCCCTCTTCTCTCCTTGTATTCTCCGCTTACGGAGCTCTAAGGGCTGCGGCTGGATTTCTGTGCTATCTCCATAGGGCAGCAATTGTCACTTGCATTGGATTGCTATTCTTTTGTTGTTGGCGGAGGGTGCTCCAGTCGCTTGTTCTGTTGGGTTAGGCATTGGTTCTTATATCGTGCTTTTATTGGAACCTGCCTCGATCCGGAGGGAAAGGCGGACTCCAAACTAATAGCATTGTTGCGATTATTATCGTACAACACAGATCCTAATAATGACCCCTCTCCTCCTTTGTCTTTACTCTTCCGCAGTCATGCCTGCAAGGTCACTCTCCTTCCGGGGAGGGGGCTATAAATAAATACTTGTTATTGTTGTTATTGTTATTCTCAGCCAAAGACACACACTCACAAACTCCACATGCAGTCAAACACATTTCCTTTTCCCAACCTTGTGCTATGGAGTTTCTTTCTGGCTCGAATGGATGCTTTTCTCTCACCACAATCCAGGCGTTTCTCCCATTGCTTTGAAGGCTCCATTTTGTATTTGCTTCCAAGCAGCTCCTGATTCAAGGTGAGCCCATCCTGGGGTTTTCCCTGGAGGTCTGCCATTCCCCTCCTCTGAGGCTGAGAGAGTGTTACCCAGAGCTTCGTGGCTGAGCAGGGATTCGAACCCTGATTTCCAGAGTTGGAGCCCAACCTGCAAACCGCTCTGCCATGCTATTTATTTACATGATTTCAAATTGTTTTAGCCTAGAATCGTAGAATCAGAGGGTTGGAAGAGGCCTGATCCAGTCCAAGCTCCTTCTTTTGCCATGCAGGAACTCTCCATCGAAGCCTGCCATTGACGGACGGCCTTGGACAGCCTCCAAGGAAGGAACCTGATTTCATACTGACTGCATTCATACGCTGCTGTGAGGTTTGGTAAGATTGAGCAGGACAGGAACATTTCAATGAGCAAATAAACGTATGAAGCACTTTCCCTTGTTAACCCCAAATAGCTTTGGGGAGGGAGACAGAGATCAGAGCAAATGCTGGTGTTGTTTGACTGCAGCTCCCAGCATCCCCCACCAATGGCTGGGTTGGCTGATGGCACTTGCAGCCCAGCAGCAATTCGAGGATGAGATGGTTCCCATTATGAATTTCAAGGCTGAAGGTGGCGATGGATGGCATCCTGCAAAAGGCCCCTGCCCCATGGAGACTGCAGCGTAGGGTTTCCGACTTCTAGCCGCTCTAATGGGCTCTTCCTGGCACAATTGTGCCTTTGTTTATTTGTGGGATTCATATCCCTCCTTCTCCCAAAATGGGATCCAAGGCAGCTTCAAGGTTAGTTCAGAGCGGCTCTGCCCTTGCCTTCCTCTGAGGCCGAGAGTCTGTGACTTTGCCTAAGGCCACCCAATGGGTCTCCATGGCCAAAGCAGGGATTCGAACCCTGCTCTCCATGGCCCTGGCCCAGCCTTCCAACCACGACACCATTCTGGCTCCCAGTTTTACCCCAATGTTGGAACCCTACACTTCGTCCAGAGGCTCCTGGGGCCCAGAGGCTGCTAAGTAAAAGCAACCCCCCCAAGAAGCCCGTTTTAGCCGCTTAGAGAAGAGGAAGCCACCCATCGGCCGCTTTCAGTTCCAGAAAAGCTGCTCTTTAAAACCCAACATCATCCGGGAAGGAAACGGCCTTTAAAGGGCAAACCAGGCCCTCCTGGGGCTTCTGGGGCTTCTGGGGCGTGGGTGCGAATCTCTACAGTTCGGAACAAGGAGGCCGGGGGGGGGGGCTCAGCAGGCTTGGAGGACTTGGAGGACGGTTGGGCGCGGGCCCAGAGGCTTCACTTATCCCCCCCACACCCACATTTTCTGCATCATCGTTCATTCACACAAAAACCCCACACGACGCGGGGAAGTTTCTTGCTGCAAAAAGCCCCCAGACGACCAAAGGAGCAACAAAGTCAAAGGGAGATTCCTGTTTCGGTTTCCTTCGGCAGAAACAACATTCTTTTAATCACATTGCGGCAAGTCTCTGGAATTCTGGCCCTCCGTGAAAAGAATCAGATGCCGATTCTGTGGCGTTCCTACGGCGCAGGTCTAGCTCTGGAGCGTATTCCACATCTACACTGTAAAAATAATGCAGTTTCACACCACTTTGAGCACCGCAGCTCCATCCTCAGGAATCCTGGGCCTCATTCCCACTACCTTTTAAACCGGATTGCAAATGGGTTTGAACTGGTTTAAATGACCACAATCTGCACTTGAACCGAATTGTTGAAGCGATTCGGAGAGGGGGGCCATGCGCCAGACCCATTCAACCACGTCTTTTTGACGCTGATTTTTTCCGTGTCTTTTGGGATACATCGATTCCAGGCAAGTGTGAACCAGATGCGGATTGGAATCGGTTTAAAAGTGCCCTTTGGCCATATGGAGCGGATGCATTTTGAATCAATTCGTTCATCAATGTGAACCACAAGTGGGTCCTTTTGTTTTATTTTGCAGCAAGAAAATGCGACCGGTGCAAACGTCGTCTGAAAGGATCCATCGATTTGGATCGCAAAGCTGTTTATTTGCAAGTGGGGATGCAGCCCTGGATGGCGCTGATGATGGTTTGATTGATTGATTGATTGATGATGCTGGTTTGATCGCCTGTATTGATTTCCCCTGCCTTCCCCCCCGACTATTATTCTCATTATCCCAGAGGGACTCACTCAAGGAGGCTCACCACAAACTTAAAACAAGATTTAATCAAGAATGGATGGAGGTTTGGGACAAAATGAAGCTGACTTATGCTAAGGCCAGTCTGAGGAGGTCGTAATCTGGCCGCAATGAAGACACATCGGATTCAATTTCAAAAGACTGGACACATATCAGTTACAAGGAATAAAAGGCAGGCCTCCGACCTGAGAGGCTTTGGGCAGCTGTCTGCTGTGAAGAAGGGCGCAAAGGCCAATGGGCAAAGGATGGCTCTGGCGGCGCCGATACCTGGAGACCCATCCCCAGAAGCCATTAGGATGGACAAAGACAGCGCACCATTTAGGCATTTGGAAGCTTGTTTTTACTTACATTGTTTTAATTGCATTGTATGAGTTTAACGCAGAGCAACTGTATATTTTCCCTTTTTTGTGGCTGTTGTTGTTTGGTGTTTTCTGTCTGTTTCTTGGCTTCATTTTTCTTTAAATGTAAGAAACCAAATAAAGATGATAATTAAAAAACAAAACCAAATTCAAAACGGAAGAAGTCTGGGGTCGTTTCACAAGGTCTTTAGCCTCTTCTCTGCCAAAGACGGAGCCACGGCGGCCAAAGCGGCGTGAAACTGCGTTATCTCTGCAGTGCGTCCTCAAGGCAAGGCCCTCTTCTGTGGGATTCCTGAGGCCTTTCTCTGAGGAAGAAGCCGGTGGGGCTTCAAGAGGAGGCAGGGCAGAAGGGCCAACAAAGGGGTCTCTTCTTCGGGGGGGGGGTAATTATGATTAAAAACAAACTTTATTGACGTAAAATAAAGACGTATCTCGCAAACGAAACGGGGGGAAACCAAGAGACAAAGACAGAAACGTAGAAATATGGGGGGGGGGGGAAATAGGGAAATAAATATCCGGGGGCCACCTCCCATTTCTAGACAGCTTTGCTTGCGATTACTCCTCTTCTTCTCTTATACACTCATTCACTTCTTAAGTCCTAAGACTTTGCTGGTACTTCCCTGCAAGAACTCAACCCTGGAAAGACTTGCTTGCAGGAGATTGGAAGTAAAAAGGAAGATGCCAGACTGGTCAGGAACAACAAATTCGGGAAGGAGTTGGTTTCGCCTGCCTCCAATAAAAAGAAAGGAGTAGCACTTTACGTTAATCTGGAATATGATGCGCAAGAGGTATTGAATGACAGAAGCGGACGCTGTGTTGGGGTTCAGATTGTTCTCGATGGAAAAGCCCTTCTGCTTCTAGGAGCAGATGCTGCCCGAGAGAATAAGGGCCAGGCTTGCCTACCTTTACTAAAGAAACTCGAGAACCTAGCGTTCGATTCCTGTCTGTCAATGGGGAACCGGAACGGTGTTCTGGAACCGCTAACCGACAGACAGCCTGAGAAAAACACAAAGGCGGGGCAAGGCACATCTCCAAAGGGATTTTCTGAATTGAAGCACGGCTTTTTATTAAAGGTGTTTGGAGAGAAGGGATTGGCTTTCCCCTGAAAGTCACACTCATGGGATAGAGTCGGCATGTCCTTTGACGCCAAGGATATTGGAGACGGAGGTCAAGCCAAGGGTGTTCTCTGAGCATAGGATGATTACCGCGTCCATTGATTCAGGTAGCAATGGATTTAACTGGAAACTGCAGAGCGAGCGTCTGTACAAAGAGAAAACAGCGGAAGAAACCTCCCAATGTATACAAGACTCCTTTAGAGAAAGCAGGGGTAGGCAACCTGCGGCCCGCTGGCCAGATGTGGCCCGGCAAGGCCTTGGGACCGGCCCCAGCCTGGTCCTGCTGCCAATTGCCACCAGGGCCTTTGGGGGGCAATTGTCTATAGAAGCCTCAGAAACATGCATTTATCTTAACATTTTTTAAAAAATCAGCAATTTTTTTCGCGTGTCCTCCATTTTTTAAAAAAGTTCTTCCATTTTAAAATTTTGTCCTACATTTGTCCTGATTTATTTATATATTTATTTTTTTAATTTTTTAAATTATTTATTTTTTGGCTTTGGCCCCCCAGTTGTCTGAGGGACAGCAACCCGGCCCCCGGCTCAAAAAGGTTGCCTACCCCTGGTAGACCCCGATCTGCTCCTCCTTCCACCAATCCCATCATCCCCTGCGTCCTCCTAGACCCCGATCTGCTCCACCAATCCCATCATCCCCTGCATCCTCCTAGACCGCGATCTGCTCCCCTCCTTCCACCAATCCCATCATCCCTGCCTTCTCCTAGACCCCGATCTGCTCCTCCTTCCACCAATCCCATCATCCCCTGCATCCTCCTAGACCGCGATCTGCTCCCCTCCTTCCACCAATCCCATCATCCCTGCCTTCTCCTAGACCCCGATCTGCTCCTCCTTCCACCAATCCCATCATCCCCTGCGTCCTCCTAGATCGCGATCTGCTCCCCTCCTTCTACCAATCCCATCATCCCTGCCTTCTCCTAGACCCCGATCTGCTCCTCCTTCCACCTATCCCATCATCCCCTGACTGCTCCTGCATCCTGATCCTGGCCCCCGCAACCCCCAGCCACCTATCCCATCATCCCCGACTGCTCTTGCATCCTGCACCTGGCCTCAGGGACCCCCAGCAAGCTATCCCATCATCCCCTGACTGCTCCTGCATCCTGATCCTGGCCCCCGCAACCCCCAGCCACCTATCCCATCATCCCCGACTGCTCTTGCATCCTGCACCTGGCCTCAGGGACCCCAGCAAGCTATCCCATCATCCCCTGACTGCTCCTGCATCCTGATCCTGGCCCCCGCAACCCCCAGCCACCTATCCCATCATCCCCGACTGCTCTTGCATCCTGCACCTGGCCTCTGGGACCCCCAGCAAGCTATCCCATCATCCCCTGACTGCTCCTGCATCCTGATCCTGGCCCCAGGGACCTCCAACGAGCTATCCCATCATCCCCTGCCTTCTCCTAGGCCCCAATCTGCTCCTCTCCTTCAACCTTCCACCTATCCCATCATCCCCTGCCTTCTCCTAGACCCCGATGAAGGATGACAGCTAAGGAGGGGGCAGGGAAGGAGGACAGAGCCCCACTGAGCATGTGCAAGGGGGCCGATTCGAATCGTTGACCCCTCAAAGTATGCTCTGGTGTGGTCATACAATGTGCGCTCACTCCCCTTTGCTTGATCCCGCATCAGGTGACTGGCTTGGAATCGGACTGACTTCTCTTCCCCTTCACTTCGGAAGGACAACAGAAAGGCAGCCAGGTGTGGAAAAACATGACGTTTTAACCTCAATCTGAATTGCTAGAGAGGAGTGACTCTGGATCTGGTGTGGAAGAACATCACGCTTTGCATTGCTAGAACAGGAGTGACTGCGCATCTGAGCTGCAAACTCCCCCCCCCCCAATGTGTGATAAGGTCCCATGTTAATGGATTTGGTTAAGCTAGATAGGCTTATTTCTCTGCCAGCCAAGAAGCCAAGATCGGGAGAAACAAAGGGAAATGTGGAAACTGCTCTAGAGTCATTGAAAGAGATCAAAGATCAAAGAGGAGGCTTTGTGATTAGAGGGTGTAAGCAAAGATGTTTGTAGGACTGAATGTGATTGCAGCCTTAGACCAGACCTGGAAGGCGTCTGAGTCCCGTTCTGCCAACGGGTGACAAGGCGGGCACAGTACCAAAGGCTGAATTCATTGCGACTTGCTTGAAGTTTGGGAAGTCGGTTCTTTGCGTTGTGTTTCTTTTTCTTTCTGTTCTATGTTCATGTTTTCTTCTTTTTGGATATTTGTGTAAATGACTGAATCTTCTTTTAATCCATAAAAATGCTTTAAAAAGCTCTGCTGGGATTTCATAGGAGTTCAGTACTTTCTATGTGTGTCTATAGCTATATCTATATCTATCTTAAACAATTCTTCATCTCTAGATGAGTCAATATATTTTATGTTCCACAGGTGTTTTGTTATCTTTGTTGTCTGAATCCTGTGCCAAGTCCTTTCTTTGGGTCCATGACAGAGACCCCTTTTTCTGACGCTAAGCGAAGAAGAGTCTGAACTCTCTCTCCTCAACATGGGTCCTCTCTGGCTTTTCTCCGCGAACGAAGATCCAGGAAGGACTCATGATCCCTCGCTTTCTACAAGCAACGCGTGGATAACTAAAAAGGCCAATCCGGGACAAACAGGTCCGGTTGCAGAAAGCACAGCGGAAAGTCTCCTTGGGTGATGTTTCTGGGTTGTGGTTCTTTCTGCGTTGTCGTTTCTCTTCTAGACTCCTTCGCCATGAGCTTTCGAAAAAGGCTGCAGTATCGTGGATAGTGCGTCTCCATGCCTCCCGATGCGAGGCCAGGGAGGACCATTGTTGGTGATCAATTTGGGCGAGCCTGAGATGTTGTTTCAGGGAGTCCTTGTATCTCTTCTTTGGGGCGCCCCTCTTACGCTCTTGACCCGTGGCGAGTTCACCATAGAATACTGTTTTTGGGAGGCGATGGTCCTCCATCCTAGAAACATGTCCTGCCCAGCGCAGCTGCGTCCTCAATAGCATGGCCTCAATGCTGGTGATCCCTGCTTGCTTGAGGACAGCAACATTTGTCACACAGTCAGTCCAGTGTATGTTTAGAATTGTGCGTAAACAGCGCTGATGAAAGCGTTCAAGGAGTCGCAGGTGTTGGCGATAGGTGACCCATGTTTCAGACCCATAGAGGAGCATAGACAGTACAATGGCTCTGTACACACTGACTTTTGTGCTTCGCCTCAAGTGTTTGTTACTCCAGACTCTTTTGTGAAGCCTTCCGAATGGGCTATATGCCTTTGCCAGTCTGGTTCATCCACATCAAGAGCTTTTAGGAACCGCTCATCCCTTGTTGGCAAGTCTTGGGCCTCCATTTCTGTGCAGTGGCTGTCCTTGCTGCCCTTCTTATGTCCAGCGTATCTACTGGGCCTGACCTGCTTAGGACTGGCCTGGATCCAGCTTCCATCCGCTTGCCCTCACCCGGCACAGAGGCAGCTTCCTTGGGGTCAGATGGCAAGGAGAGACGGTGGCCCCAAAGCCCCGGGGGACCTCTGGCAGCGGCTTCATGGAGATAGATGTTAAAGGGCCAAGGGCTCGGACGGGACGCCCTCCGGGAAAGAGCGGCCCCAGAGGCCAGGCTGCCCCCGTCCAAAGGCCCCTCCGCCCCACAGCCAGCCCTGGAGAATAGCAATAACAATAGCAAGGCTCTCGTTTCATTTGCCTTGGGTTCCTGGAAGGGCCTTCTTAGGCCAGGCAACCATGACTCCTCAGAGGAGGTGCTGCCATGGTGCCTGTCACTGGTCTCCCACCCAAGTCCCATCCAGGGCCGACCCAGCTTAGCATCCAGGATCAGGCCGGGTCTGGGGCCTTCAGGCTGTTCAGGCCTCGAGTTGTATATATAGACGTGTGTGGGGGGGTTGTGTGTCCGTGTGGCACCCATTTCCCTGTGGAGCCATGGAGAGAGAGCCCACAGATCATGCCACCAAGAGGCTTCCTTAGGCCAGGAACCCTCCTCAGTGCCTTCTTCTGAAACGGAGCCTGTCGCTGGTCTCCCACCCAAGTCCCATCCAGGGCCGGCCCTGCTTAGCGCTCCCTCCCACCCCCTCGGGCGTTTCTGAGGAATCGAGGCGCGGATTGGCTGATCGCCCTGTCAGTCACCACGGGGAAGAAAAGGCGGGGCCTATGCGCCGGTAGGAGGGACTACATCTCCCGGCGTGCGTTGCGAGCGCTCTGGCCCCGCCCACTCCCCCACAGCAACCGACCAACCCGCGCTGCTCCCGTGCGCCTGCGTACTAAGGAGAGCGAGCTAGAGAACGAGCGAGAGGGAGGCCGTTGGCGCCTTTTGTCACAGTCGCCTTCGCTTGAGGGAGGAAGCGCTCGGGGGAGCCTCGGGGTCCACGGTGAGCGAAAGGGCGGGCGAGCGAGCGAGCGAGCGAGGGAGGGAGGGAGGGAGGGAGGGAGGGCTTCCGCGGCGGGTGAGTTCCCCTCGTTGGGCTCCAGGGAGCGGGAGGCTTCGGGGCGGAGGGAGCGGGGCTCCAAGACCGTTACTGGGAAGGCGGGGGCGCGAGCGAGCGAGCGAGCGAGCGCGCGGGGCCTCCGCCCTCCCTTCTGCGCATGCGCGGCGTCGGCGAGCGCGTCTGGGGGGAGGGCAAGCGTCTCTTCTGCTGCGCCTGCGCAGTCGCTTCCGTGGGCAGCTGGAGCGTGCGCGCATGCGCGGGGGCGCCTTTCTCAAGTTCCTCCCCTCTTTGCTTGTCCTCCTGCTGCCCAGGCACTTCCGGTCGAGGGAGGGGCTCTTCCGGCTTGCTCCCGAGGCGGCGCTGCTGCTGCTGCTGGGCTTTGGGCAGCGAGGAACCTTTCGGTCTGGGGCTGTCTCCGCCGCCTTGGGAGGAAGGGCCCCAGGGGACAGGAGGGCTGGGAGGGCTGGGCCAAAGGGGCTCCAGCGCGGAGGAAGGTCAGGTCCTGCGCTTAAGGCAGAGTCCAAGCGGGGCAGAAGGTGAAGGGGAGTCAAGGGTGCCAGTGCCATTCTGGGCCGCATCTAGGAGTAAGGATTCCGGAAGGACAGGGAGAAGCTGGAGCCCTGTGTCCCAAGGAGAGGGAGCAGGATGGCCAGGACTCAGGGAATGAATGGCTGGAGAAGAGACGGTCCAGAGACGGGGATAGGATGAGGGCCCTGGCCCTCCCTCTTCAAGGAGGGAGCAAGCTCCTTTTCTGCTGCTGCAGAGAGGAGTAGGACTCCAAGGAGCCCTGGAGGCAAGGCCCAGGGAAAGGGACCTTCCTGAGAGTCAGAGATGCTAGTCCACTGGAAGCACAGCCTTGCCTCTCCTGCTTTGCTTCTTGTCCCTTTACTGGGCAAGAAACACGACTCCAACCCAAGAAGCTGCCTCTAAAGAGAGTAGGCCTTGAAGCCGGTGGCCTTTGCACCTGGACTGCCTCCTTCCCCTCGTTTCCTGGCTGACTCCTGCGTTGGGAAGGGCTTTGCTGCTTGAAGCAATGAGAAGGACTCATGCATTCACTCATTCTTACTCTCATGGCTTTGAGAGTACTTTGTATCTTGCATTATGTGTAGATTACATATATTCACATTTAATAGGATTAATAAGCAGTAAATACTGTACTTTATTGGTTGGTGTAAATCATATCAAAGCCGTTACTTTGCTCTGTAAACATTAGAGAGCATTAAAATATGGTTGATCAATTTTTATAACGCATGAATTGATGTTTGACAGAACCAACATAATAAGCATCATTCAGGGTTTCCCCCCATTAAAACGTGAAGGCCAAAGGCAAACTAAAGACCCACACAAGCCTGGGTTTGGGCAAGTTATGAGAAGATAAAATGAGAGACCCACAAGAGAGAAGAAGAAGAAGAAAGAAGAAAGTCAGCTGCAAAGACGATTCAGTCCCAAATGATGAACAGAAGACCGGGGCTTGATCAGAGAGGGTTGTCTCCATGTCTACCAAAACATGGTCTGAAATGCGGAATAAATGCCTGTCATTTGATATTATGGGAAAGGTGTTGATCAGATGTATACTTTAATAAAAACACTCTCTCTCTCTCTCTCTCTCTATAGATATATATACACGCACACATATACATATATACCCGCCACAAGTAGGTCTGGAGCAGACCCAGGAGGCGATGTGAGCCCCACCACAAAATGGCTCCCCAAAATCACACCGGCTTCTTTCAGGACCAGCAAGAGAAGCCGTTCTGTGGGTCTGAGGGGCCTTCCTTGCAGGCGCTGTGCGCACCTCATGAAGCCAGTCTGCCCTGGAGCGCAGTGCTGCCTGTTATGGCCCTCCCTTCCGAAGGGCCCCTTTCTCCCCTCTTTGCTGCCGGGAGGGAGGAGCGTGTTCTTGGCTTTGACGGATGGCTCTCGATGGCTCTGCTTCTGCGGAGAACTGGTCTTGGAGCGGAGCGTGTCCTTAAGGCTGTGACTCTGAATTGAAATGGTCTCCCTTTTGCAAAAGAAGGAGGGCAGAGTGCGTAATAACAATAATAATACACTTGCTTTGTATTTCCGCCTCTCCTGCGGATCGAGGCAAGATGACAACAGAGAATAAAACCAACAATAAAAGACAAGAGACAGTATTCTCTAAAAAGAGAACAAACAACAAAACTGCTTCCAATGGCTGAAATGGCCAAATGGCGCTCTGTTTCCATGCCCTCCAAGTCAGAAGCAGGCGTGTCCTTTGAGACCAGCTATAGAAGGCCAGGTAGGGAGGCCCACCAGAAGAGGTGTCCCATAGTTTAGGGGCCGTGGCTGTCAGCGCTTGATGGGAAGTTGTCCTTAGTCTGGTTTTCGCCTCTTCCAACGATTTCTTCCCTGGTGTCCTGAGAGTGTGGGGCGGATTGTGAAGGGAGAGAGAGGCCTTGCCTTAAGTAACTCAGGCCGCGGCTGTCAATTCTCTCAGAGGGCACTGCTAGGCAGGAGACAGAAAGGAAGGAGTGCTACCTGATGCTCTCTGGTTTGGATAAGTCATTGTTAAGTAGATAATGGAAGCCATTGGCAATGTGCAGATGTAAGGAAGCCCTGCAATAATAAGTTGCATAGAAGGAACTAATATCAAGGCCTGTGTGTTGTCTGTCGTACACAGAAACATGGGTGCAGAGATGAATGCCCCTTGGGTGCACAAGCCAGCAGTCTGCTGGGGTACTAAACCTTGCTAATGGCGGAGTGTGAATGCTGTCGTTCTCCCTTGCGTGCCGTAAATTGGGGACTCCAGAACACTGAGACAGGAGCTGGGTTTACAGAACGCATGTGTTGCATTTGGCCCACAAGAGTGTGTTTGCTCTGTAACTGATTTCCCTAAAGATCCTTGATGCCAAAATATTTATTTGAACTTGGTTGTCTTAAACGTGGCCTTGAAACATTGCTTTCCACACATTGTGTTACTGATCGTTCTGACAAATAAACTGTAACGGAAACTGACTTGAGGCTCTTTCAGAGTTGTGTTTGTACTCTGAGGAGGAGCCTTTCCTTCTGTGCTCCTCTGCCTTTGTGGCTCCAGCCTGGGCAGTTGGCGCTGCCTTTTGAACGAATGCGGGCTGCACTTGGTTTGTTTGCCTGTGGATACGCTCCTTGGCAAACTGGCTGCCCTGGACCGGTCAGTCCCTTGGGCAGCCTTGAGAAGACGGGGGAAGCGGGGAAGCAGTGTGCTGGTGTCTTCTTCCCAGTGAGAAGGCTCTCCGTCACAATCATCCTCAATAAAAGATGTTTTTGACATCAGTCTTTGTAAGTGTTTATTTGTCAAACTGTGTTGCCTGGCAGCCATTTTCTTATGTCATGGTGTACATTTGGTTTCAGGCTGTTGCCCCGAATGGCAGCCACACTTGCCGCTCTTAATTGTACCCTGTGATCCTACAAGTGGGCCTTCGTTGTTGTTGTATGTCCTCCGCTGGAAACGAGGGATGGAGGGAGAATTGGAAGGCCGCTGGGAGGAGGGTCAGGCAGATTGTAGAGAAGAGAAGCTGGACGTATCCTTCATCCCAGCCTTTACCCAAGAGAACTTTGAACCCCATTTTGTTAGTCTGATGAAAGTGTGGCAATGGCCCTTGGAAGAAGACATCCCTGGAGACAGGCCTCATGGTGTCCAGAGTCCTGATGGGATTTGAAAATGGAAACTGCTGCTGGCCTGAAGACTGTATGGAAGCTTAGCCTGATCCCAACAGAATTGTACAGCCTGCGAGGAACTCTGGGCCTTATTAGAGAGGAAGACCACATGCCAGGCGGATGGACTCCGTCAAGAGACCATGGGCCTGTGAACCTACAGGACCTGAGCAGAGAGGCAGAGAGCCCAAGGGCCATCCAGCCCAGGCCCAGAGAAGAGGAGGGGGCTTGGACACGTCTCCTTCGTAGGGTCACCATGAGTCGACTTGAAGGCAGCTAGCTAACAACAACAAATAGAACAAACTTGGCTGAGACCCTGAAAAGAAATGCAGAGGAAGTAAACACTTTACAGAGGCTGAGATGTTCCAGAAAGGAAAAAGACTCCATGTTTGCCATATGAAAGGTTCTCTAGCAAATAAGTAAGAATGGAAGACTGAAAGCGAAGTCATTAAGGAGAAGTCTTCGTAGACAATGAACGCATGTCCCACATTCAGAGAGGAGTGGGATGGCAGTCTATCTGCACAGTCTTCATTGGAGATTGAAAAGCCACAGGCGTCATTGGGTCGCTTGCAGGGACAAAGGCGGGACAGAAATCAAATAAATCAGTACTTCTCAATGTAGAAGGTACAGGCCAGTAGGGATAGCATCTGGAGCTGGCGTCAGGCTTTCGTAGGGGGTTCCTGGGGTGTTGGAACTGCTTGGCAGCCATGAGGACAGCTTCTTGTGTGGAATCAAATGCCAGGTGGTCAGTAACGTATGGACATAACTTTCCGATGAGTTGAGAGGCCCATCGAGTGCATTTCCAGCAGGACCAGAACTTAAGGTTGATGCAGTGCTGCTGCTGAGCCCTCTTGATCAGAAATGGATGTCTAAATAGAACCACTTGCGGCAGGACTATTTTCCGGTGAGGAAGAGCTATTCGGGGGCTGCGAGGAGGTCACTGGTTGTGGCAATGACCCAGAGCCAGTATGGCCTTGGGTCGGACAGTGCGCTGACTGGTCCCCTCTGAGCCATGAAACCCACACTGCGACTTTAGGCCGGTCTCTGTTGCATAGAGGGATGGGGAGAGGCGCATATACCACTTGAGCTCATTCTGGTGGGGACAGGCATAGTACAAAGGTAAACAACAACAGCAATAATCATAATAAATGATGTATTTATAGTCCACCCAATCACTAGGAATCTGGGTGGGTTACAACAGTAAAAATGCATTAGAAGTACAATAAAAGGCTGACTGATCCCTTCCCAACCCCCTCCCCCATATTAAAACTATACAGGATTGGGTGAAAATTAAAAACAATTTGGTGGGTAGAGAGACATACATCACAAAATTGAGATCATCTTTGTAAGCATAAATAATGAAAGAGACGTGTCTTCCTGTGGCATCTAATGATTTCACATCCGAGGGGGAAAGAGATGGCTCTCTTAAGGCGTGAGGGTGTTCTCTCAGGTCAAAACATAGGTTTCCCACATTCACAGGGGTCTTGTGCCCCTAACCCTAGCAAAAGTGGAGGGATGACTAGTTAAATTCTTGGCTGTACTTGAGAGAACATACTTTCCAAGTATTAATGTTGTGCCGTTGTGCAAGTTAAACCCCATCTGGAGTGCTGTGTGCCATCCAGAGCTCCCCCCTTTAAGGATGTGGAGGATATGGGCCAGAGGGATTGAAAACAGGTTCTCTTGAGGAGATCACGAAGGAGGGAGGCATATTTAGAAAGGCAACAGACTCGAGGAGAAGCCAGGCAGCCATCTTAGGCTGGGGTTTCCTGTACTGAGCAAGGGCTGGGTCAAGATGGCTTTCAGGGTCCCCTCCAGCTCTAGGATTCTTCCCAGAACCCCAGGTTCTGCCCATGGAACAAATGCCTTGCAGGTCTCCTGAACTTGGTCCTTTGGTCTCCTTCCATCCCCCTCCCAAAGACAGACAGCTGCCGTTTTCAGGGCCGCCTCTTCTGCACTGGAGAAATATGCCCCGTGTGCTCATATACCTGGATATACCTTCCAGGGGTTGAAATAACTGCACTCGAATGCTTCCTACTTTTCTCATGGCAGCAACTTACAAGTGACTGATAGATTGGTAGGAATTATTGGTAGTTTTTATTTGGCCAGAAAAATGACTCGCATTCATACGTATCATCATCATCATCATCATCATCATCATCATCATCATCACCACCACCACCACCATCATCATATCCCACCTCTCTCCCAGCATAGGGACTCAAGTAAGATGTATTACATTTCCCTTGTATTTTGACAGAATAGCACCTCGGGTCTAGCTGATGCAGCTGATAATGTGGAGTGATGGAGCTTCAGCGCAACGACCCATGGGCACCCCAACCCCTGGCACTGCCAGAGAATAGGGGATGCCTAGAGAGTTTTAGTAAATAGGAGATAATAGTGACCCCCCCCCCCAGGCCAAGGCCAAGGCCAAGGTGAGTCTGGCTCTCCTCAGGAGGAAGTGATTCTTCTTCCAAAGCAGCCATGGCGGGATTGGGTCTTAGCAGCGTTCCCTGCTTTGCTTTCAATTTTAGAGCATTTATACCCTGCTCCTCAGCCACAGAGGTTCTAAGAGCATCTTACAGATGGTTAATTTGACATTTCCCTGCCCTCAGGCTTACAGCCTAAAAAGACATGACACAAAAGGAGAAGGGAATGGCGGTGGGGAAGGGGATCAGCTCCCATTTGCCTCTCCTTCCAAGGCCAGGATAGAAATGGCTGCAGGAAGAAGAAAAGAACAGTCTTGCAGCCACTTCCTGCTTTAAAAATAAAGAGGAAGGATACAGGACTCTATGGCATCTGCCAAACTCAGGAAGCAGCCTTCATGCAGAATGGTTTTCTGGTTCCATGCTGGCTTCCTCTGCTTCTGATAGAAGAGGCCTGTATTTTGTGATAAAAATATGCAGGGGTAGCTGAGTTGGCCATACAGCAAAACATCACCCAAAATCCACTAAACAGCGGTAATTGTATTGGACCAACCAAAGATGCACAAAATACGTGATGTAAGCTTTCAAAGCTCCCCTGGCTTCTTCATCAGGTAAAGGAGCTAAAACTCAGGAAGGGAAAATGTTGTGTTAGTTGGTCCAATAAAGTCATTACTGTTGATGTGTCCTCCTGCAGTCTTGCATCTTGAAATCTGATGGGAGCCAGAGAATTGCTTCCAGGGCAGGAGAGGGACCCCCCCCCCCCCGGATACACACGCACTGTAAGGACCTCCCATATCGGTCCCTGGGTCCCATCCAGTTTAATGAGGCTGAGCAAGTGAGGTGGTGTCCTCAATGAGGCCAGGCAGCAAGGGTTTGTCATGCAGTTTTTTGTAAGAGGCTTGTAAGGGTCAGCTGTCCCTTTGGGAGCGAGATTTTGTCCCCGTTGACCAAGCCTTGCAAGCAGTGCCATTTCCCAAAAGGATCTCACTATGAGGATGTCTCTGGGGAAAACCGAAAGAGTGCTCCCCTTATCGTTCTGTTGCTGTGGTTGGGACAGTTGGTTGGTGTCTTTTGGGGGGTCGGGGGAGGCGCTGCCCAGTGCAGCTTTGTGGGGCAGCCACATCCCAGTGGGTTCTCCTTTCCGTCACCTTGACTGGCAGCGGTCCTGAGTTTCTGGCATAACATCTTTGGGGATTTCCTCCTCTAGCAGCTGTCTGCTTACTGAGTCCAAAGGGTGCCAGCCTGCTTCATGGCAAGAGGGCCAGGGTCTGACTTGCCTCCTGCCGGCCTTTGCTCTTGAGAGCCCAAAAGATAGATTCCTGCAGCTGCTTGGCAGGGGCAGTCAGAGCAAAGGAAAGCACATTTCCTAAACTTCCAGGAGGAATTCCTCCGCCTCACTGCCCTGCCCAAGATCACTGACATCATAAAGGTTCCCTTAGGTACTGCCGGCACCTCATTGCGTGGAGTCCCTTTCTCCATCTGGCGGAATTTGAACATTGTTGCTGTCTTTGCTCTGTGCTGATTATCTTTTCTTTATTTCGTAGCATTGAACAGATGGGTTGATTATTCTTTTCAGATATTAATAAAGCAGCGGAAAGAAGAAATATGAATAAAGCTTCCTCAAGGTCCAGCCCGTCTCGAAGGTAAAGTACCAAGAAGCGACAGATTCCCCTAGGAAATGGGGCTTAGCTTCCTCTGCTGCCAGTGGTGGATCTTCCTTGGAAGGGAATCCTGAGGGGGATTCCTAGTTTCTTGCAGGTTGCCACCTCCCAGGCAGAAGGTAGCCAGCATGGTTGGCTACCAGGCCCTTTCCAGGCTCAGTGCCAGCCAGCACTGTTGCCTGCCTGCCTGCCTCTGTGGTGTCCTGGGGGCACGCCTTGGGGCTGGGAGCCTCCTCCAGCTGCATCGGAGAGGAGAGGGCAGCAATGGCGGTTGCGCCCGAGGGCAGGGGCCACAGCTGTCCTTCACGTTGCAACTGCATGGCCCAGAAGACGCGGGCAGGACATCTCCTGTGGAAGAGGATTCAGTGATCCTCTCTTGGCACAACGTCAGTGTGCTCATTGCACACACAGCCTCCTGTTGGCACTAGCACAAAGATGTGCACGAGTCCATGCCTTGCTGCCACTTCTGCCAGGGCAGGAGCTGGGATATTGTCTGGGTGCCAGCAGCCAGAGCGCAAGCAGAGGCTGCAGCGCATCACTTTTGATGCTGGTGGCCAGAGCGCAGGCGAGCACTAGGGCACTGTGTGGCCCTGAGAGCTGTGGGCAGAGCGCATGCGGGTGCCCGGGCATGGCATTGCCCTGGGTGCCAGGGCTCGAGCATCAGAAGGAACAAAGGGGTGAGTCTGGTGGGGGCTTGTGGTCACATCCTGTCCGACTGTTTGCCTGGCAGACCCTCATGGCGTTGGGCCCAGTGTCTGTTCAAGAAGTGCAGCTTCTTGGAGAAGTGCAATGCTTACTCTCTGCCTAGCCTCCAATGTTCCTTTCACTACACTTCAGGTAACCTGCCCTTTCTGCCTCTTGTCTTTTTCTTGGTTTCCCATATTGTCCAATATACAGTGCAGGTGGGGCTGGGGAAATCGTCCCAGACTTCATTTTATATGAATCGGTGTGTTGTGTGAAGCCAAAACGTTTTAACCAAGCCTGGGGAAAGGGAAAGTTAACATGAAAGGAAAATAAAGAGCCACCCAACACCACCTGTGTCCTCCATAACATGTCCAGAGTCTGCGTTCCACATAATGCTGAGGCCTTCCAGCTGAGGATGGGTCAGTGTCTGACTCTTGGGGAGGGGGTCAACATCACTAGGTCCAAAGGTGCTGATTCTTTGTGTGTGCCTCATTGGCAGCCGTTGGGCATGGCGATTGGGCAGATACTCCTGAAAACTCCCACAGCTTCCTTGCCTTTTTCTAGGTATTTGGGGAAGTGGGGTCTTCCTGGGAGACACAGCATATCATCCAGGAGGTTTGCTTGGAGAGACATGTGGTGGCATACAAGCAATACAGCTACCTCTTCTAAAGGAGAGGGTTCCCCTTCTACCACAGATTCAGAGTCCCATGGTGCTGTCCTTCCACAGGCCACCAGTTCATGTGGCAGCCCTCACTTCTTTCAGAGCTCAGGGCTGGCTTTTATATCTATGACAGACTTCAGCCCCACTCAGGCCAGCTGCAGCGTGAATGATCCGGGGGTCATTGTGACTCACCTGACTCTGGCCTCTTTCTCACCAAGGAGGAGAGTGGTATCTCTTCAGTGTACACACAGGGCACTCATGATGGGACTGACTTCTTCTCTACAGAAATATTCCCTGCATCTAGTGTGTTCGGTATTTAAGAGAAAGGTTCTAATTTAGCCTTCTCCCCAGAATGCTGATTCTTTATGAAGGCGTGCAAGGCCACACAATCTGCTGTCGGCAATACATTTACTCCCTTAGTTACTATCCTGAGCTTGGATATGCACCAGTCCACTCCTCTCTTGGGTGTTTGTAGACCTGTGCTTCCTGGAGGGCCCCGGCCAGCACTGACCGGCACCCCCACAGACAGCTCCTGTCTAAAGGTTTTTTACTGGTGCTTTTTACAGAGATCCCTTGCCCTACGGAGAGAAGGATGCAAGGCGCGACCGTTCTCCAAACCAGGGCAGTCCACGGAGAGACGCAAGAGATGGCAGGAATGGCCGTGATTCCAGGGATGGCAGGGACCTTCGGATGCGAGATGCTCGTGGGCCCAGAGACCACCGGGACCCCAGGGAGTTCCGAGACCCCAGAGACCTGAGGGACCCCCGGGACCCAGTCTATGACCGCTACAGGGATGCGCGGGAGCCTCCCTACAGGTACGTGGCAGGCATGATGGTGGTGGGAGAGCGTCCCGGGAGTCCACTGTTGGGAACCTTGATGGAAGTGGAAATGCAAGCCTGTCCGCTCTCTGCTCTGCAGGCGGGAGGAAGGGTACGACCGCTATACGCGTCCCGATGACTACTACCGAAGGAAGGAGGAGCCCTACTATGACCGTTACCGTGAGCACTTGGACAGGCCCCCCATGAGCACTGAAGGTCAGTCTGGGCTGATGGGAGTCAGCTGGGGGCATTTGGGGAGAAAATGGGGAGGTGGGCAGAGGAAAAAAAGGCATTTGGCCCTGATTCTGGCGCTCTTCTCTGCCCCAGAGCGTATGAAGCGTGAGGAGAGGCGGCGGGAAGAGCTCTACCGCCAGTTCTTTGAGGACATCAAGAGGCGCATTGATGCAGAGCGGCCTGTGGATTGTTCAGTGATCGTGGTCAACAAGCAGACGAAGTAAGAGCGTGCCGTTGGCTGTTGGGCAAGTGGGATGTGTGGCTGGTTGGCCTCCTCTTTCTGCTTGGGGTGGTGGAGCGTGTTGTGGGAACTTCTTGCTTTTCTCTCCTGGTGAAGGAAGGAAGGGGAGTTGGTAGGCGGCTCGCAGTCCGCCTGGTTCTGGGCAGAGGGGTCTGGGGAACAGAGTGAAACTGGGCTAACTGACCAAGGCATCCCCATCCTTTCATAGAATCATAAGAGTTGGAAGAGACCGCAAGGGCCATCCAGTCCAACTTCCTGCCATGCAGGAACTCTCAGTCAAAGCATCCCTGACAGATGGCCATCCAGCCTCTGCTTAAAGACCTCCGAAGAAGGAAACTCCACTACACTCCGAGGAAGGAGTGTGTACCACTGTAGGACTGCCCTTACTGTCAGGAAGTTCCTCCTAATGTTGAACTGGTGGTTGCTTGCATCCATTGCTCCGCGTTCTAGTCTCTGGAGCAGCAGAAAACAAGCTTGCTCCTCCTCAATATGACACCCCTTCAAATATTTAAACAGGGCTCTCATATCACCTCTTAACCTTCTCTTCTCCAGGCTAAACATCCCCAGCTCCCTGAGTCGTTCCTCATAGGGCAAGGTTTCCAGACCCTTCACCATTTTGGTCTCCCTCCTTTGGACACATGGCTCCAGTTTCTCAATGTCCTTTTTGAATTGTGGTGCCCAGAACTGGACACAATATTCCAGGTGGGGCCTGACCAGAGCAGAATACAGTGGCACCATTACTTCCCTTGATCTAGACACTATACTTTTATTGATGCAGCCTAAAATCGCATTGGCCTTTTTAGCTGCCACATCACACTGTTGATTCATATACAACTTGTGGTCTACTTGGACTCCAAGATCCCTTTCACGCATAGTTTCATTCAGCCAAGTGTCCCCCATAATCCTATATCTGTGCATTTCATTTTTCTGCCCTAAGTGCAGTACCTTACATTTCTCCCTGTTGAATTTCATTTTGTTAGCTTTGGCCCAGCTTTCTAGTCTATTCAGGTCATTTTGAATCTTGATCCTGTCCTCTGGAGTATTAACTATTCCTCCTAATTTGGTGTCATCTGCACATTTGATAAGTATGCTCCCAATTCTGTCATCCAGGTCATTGATAAAGATGTTGAATAGCACTGGGCCCAGGACAGAGCCCCACTGGACACCCCACTGGTCACTTCTCTCCAGGATGAAAAGGAGCCATTGTTGAGCAGCCTTTGGGTTCGGCCGGTCAACCAATTACAAATCTATGTAACAGTTACCTCATGTGATGCTTATTGTTCAGAAATAAGGAGCAACTTTGCTGATTACTAATGCCTTACTTGTTTTAAAAAAAACAATCGCCTTCAGATGCCCCCAAATAACACTGAACTAAGGAATCCCTAAAAATGGGGATTATTTTCCCAGTGCTATCCTTGACCCTCATCGTCCTTCCCTCAGCGTGCATCATTGCTCCTGACATTGTTGAGAGGAGGTCACTGTGAGTGACTTTGGCCTTGGCCCCGCAGACAACAAGCTGCTCCCAGCAAGGAGGGTTTTCTGGTCTCCTTGCCGTCTTACTGGGGTGGTCCTTTGCTTTGTGCAGGGACTACGCAGAGTCGGTGGGGCGGAAGGTCCGTGACCTGGGCATGATGGTGGACCTCATCTTCCTCAACTCGGAGATGTCTTTACAGCAAGCCCTGGACGACGTCAGCCAGGGAGGCTCGGCTTTTGCAATCGTCATCACCCCCCAGCACCAGGTTCACCACTCCTGCACAGTCAACATCATGTTTGGCACCCCGCAAGGTACGTGGGGCTGCTGCCTGATCCAGGGGTTCTTTCTGGGGCAGCACTGCACAGAAATGAGTGGGGCATCCACTTGATGCCTGGCTGCATCTTCCCTGGCTCAGACCTGTGAGAATGGGCTCAGCCCCATAATCTCCTTTGTGTGTTGAGGGGCTATGGGGAGGGGGCCTCTTTGAACTCATGCTCCTGTGCATTGCGGAGGCTGCCCACAAGGCCTTGGAGGTGCCTCTGTGTGGTTGCTGCTCCTCGCTTCTTACACTTCTCGGTCCTTCTTTACAAGTAGTAGCCCTTTTAACTTTGGGAGGGCTGCCTGCTGTTGGATCAGTTTCTTGCCTCAGAAACCCTCAGATCTATCTGCACCTTTTTGACAGAAGGTGGACTATTTATTTTAAGTGCTAAAACTTACAATTGGGGGACTCAAAGGGATCATTACCAGGCATTGTGTCTCCTGTAGAGATCTGGTTCATTACTAAGATTCTTGAAGGAAGCACTAAGTAGTTTTAGCCATTTTATCCCCACTTTGAGTAGCTCTTAGAAAACTACACAATTTTTGAAGCTTATTCAGTATTTAGGACTTATTGGCCTGTTACAAACAGCCAAAATAAAGCTGCTTCGAGTCACAGTGAAAGTATAGTGTTTCAATGATGCATGCGTCCTAAGAGTCCAGAAGCCACACCAAAGCCACGTTCCAGTCCTTAGGGCTGGAGCATGGCTTTGGTGTGACTTCTGGACTCTTAGGACACACGCATCATTGAAACACCATACCTCCACTGTGACTCAAAGCAGCTTTATTTTGGCTGTCTGTAACAGGCCTCTGTGTCTAAACTTTGCATGTGGTTGTTTTGCACAGAAAACAGCATTTTCTGCAGAGGAAACTACAGGATGTGGGGCTCTCATCTACTGGAAATGGACATATCAGGGGAAAGAGCCACTGCCCCTTTTTCTGCACAAAACAAGCACTTGTGGATTTGTGCAGCATAAGCCCTCAGCTGCAAAGATTGTCTGCAGCCCATGGCTCTTTTCATCAAGTTTCTCAACACTTTTGGGAGTATTTGGGAATCGTGTTTCCATCCCTTGTTTCTAGAAGTTAGGCTGCAGCAGGCAGATTGCTCAGGGTGCTGTAGAGAGGCCCTGCCTGCAGGCGCTCAGTGTCACTGATGCATCGCAAAGGGGCTGGAGAGCAAGGAAGAAGGCAGCCAGATTCAGGCACCAGTATTTTCTTGACCAGGCAAAAGATCTGTGGGGCAAGTCCTGGCAGCAGAGTTGTTTGGCAGCGTCAGCAAAGGGCCCTGTGTGTGTGTGGGGGGGGGGGGGGGGGCTGAGGGATCTCTGTCTGGGGTGGGATTTTGCCCTTTGTGGTGCTCAGACATTTTGAAGCCGGTCATAGGGCCAGTCCCACCTGTTTCTCCACAATCCTTGGTGTCACCAATACACAGAGAGGGAGACGGCTTTGCTCCTCACACATTCCCTTCGGAAGAGGCTCTTTGTGCTGCATCTGGTCCCGTGCCCTGGAGCCTTCCAGAGCGCCTGGGTGGGTGGGTGGTCTTTTCAGTTGTGGTGCAGTCCTGGAGGAAGGGGCTGGGGCAGCAGCCTTGCTCACATCCTTTTTCCTGCCACAGAACACCGAAACATGCCACAGGCTGATGCCATGGTGCTGGTAGCAAAAAACTATGAGCGCTACAAGGTAGAGGTGCGGGAGAAGGAGCGCGAGGAAATCGCCAGGCAGGCTGCCAAGATGGCCGACGAAACCATTCTGCAGGAGAGAGAGCGCCCCCCGCCGGCCGAAGAAGGCTCCCGCATGGGCCACCCTCCCGGCATCCAGTCCCTCCTGAACTTGCTGGCAGACAACCGCTACTTGACCGCGGAAGAGACGGATAAGATCATCAACTACCTGAGAGAGCGCAAGGAGCGGCAGCTGCGGGCCAGTGGAGACGCCCTTCCAGGCAAGTCCTCTGTCAGGAAGGCAGGTTGCCCCTTCCCCAGGCAGGTTGGTTGGCTGCCCTGAGTCCCTGTACTGGGAGGAAGGTGGGATAGAAAAAACATACTACTACTACTACTACTAGGGTTGGGTGGTGGTGGTGGGGCTGCCTCCCCCGCCTCTTTCCCCTAATCATTTCATGCGACCGGCAGAGCTGCTCTGGGGCCCCAAGAGAATTGGAGCCCAGCTGGCTTCCCAGGACTTAACCTTTCCTGCTTTTCTTTTCCTGCAGCTGCGCTTCCCAGGCAGGCTGTGGGCACTCCGTCTGGGTCCTCTTTGGCCAGTATGCCCAGCTCCCAGACCCATCAGAGCACCCAGCCTTTGCCTCCGTCCGGCTCGGCCCCTGTGGCTTCCAACCCCCAGCAGGACCTGCAGGCCAAGATCCTCAGCCTCTTCAACAGTGGGGCGGCTGCGGCAGCGGTAGCAGCCGTTGCCAACAACAGCGCAACTGTGGGGAGCTCTCAAAACACCGGGTTTGCTACAGGGACCAGTTCCCAGAACCGTCCCACGCAGCTCAGTGGGGCCGGGTTACCCCAGTCCCAGCAGCGGGCCCCACAGCAGCAGGCCCCGCAGTTCCCAAACCACCCAGGCGCAGTTCGGAGCGCTGGCCCTAGAGCCCCAGCTCCACAGCCGTCCCAGCCAATGTACCAGAACCGGGCCCCTGCCCCAAGCAGTGCAACTGCCGCCAGACCGGCCACTTCTTCCGGGATCAACTTCGACAACCCAAGTGTCCAGAAGGCCCTTGACACGCTGATCCAGAGTGGCCCGGCCCTCTCACACCTGGTCAACCAGACGGTCAGCCAGTCCCGGGCAGTTCCGCCTGCCCAGCAGTCCTTGGGCTCTTACCAGAGGCATTACTGATGCCCACTGCCCCTCTCCTCCTTTTCCTCTTCTTCCTTTCCCTCTATTTCTTCCTCCTCCATCACCACCACCACCAGGATTGTGCATGCCCTTTCCCTGCCCTCCCTTTGCCCGGCTGGGTCCTGGAGGGATCTCTTTCCCTCTATTTGGAGAAGCCTGGGCAGAAGCCTCTTCTCCACCAGTCCTTCTCTCCAGGCAATGCTCCATCCGCCTGAGTGCGGACTCTGAGGCGCATGAGAGGCTCTTGCAAACCAGCCAGGAGGTCTGTGGGCTTCCTTGCTGTGGGTTGAAATCTGTGGGCCTGGGCTGCTTCTCGGGAAAGCTACCTGCCGGCCTCTGGAAGGGTTTAGTGGTGGTTCTGTCTCGCCCTGGGCCTCTCGGCTCCTTCGGCAACGGCTGACCCTTGGTCTCACGTTGAACAAACTTAGAAAGACGTTTATGTTATGAGGTGTCTAGCCTGCCTTCCTTTGCAAAAGGGGTGGCCTGCTGAAAGGCTCTTTCTTGTGGGTTCAGTTGCTTATCCTCATTCCTGCAGCCGTAGATGTTTTGTTCCTGAATGGTTTTGTCATGTAGATAAACCTCTGTACTGTTATAAAGAGGACAATAAGTTTTTAAATAAATATATATATATATATATACACGCTCGGAGAGATGTGTTTTTGGAATGATGTGGCTCTTGGCCAGCTGCGCGAGGCACCGCAGAGGAGGAGCGCCTTGCGTCTGCGTTGGGCGTGTTTCGCACGTGGCACATGCGGCTGCTCAGCTCCCTCCCTGCCTTTTTATTCCACGCTTGAGGCTTGGGGTGGGGAGAAATGGGGAGCCCCTCAAAATGTTGCTGTTTCACGCCATCCTTTTGGTCTCCACTTTGCTGTAAACGTATTAAAATAGATAATGGAAGAACGGAGCAGGTACTTCCTTTAAAAGCAGAGCAGCAGCTTAAAGTCCCTTATGCACCACTTTGCCCCTTTATGTAACTAACGTTCAAGGTCTGCTGTTGCCAAAAGGAGGTTAAAAATGAAAAGGGCAAGTTATCAACGGCCCCTCAAACTTGGGTTCTGTTTTTGAAGCCTGTTGGCACAGAGCCTTGTATTGATTTTGCTATTTTTATGCCCTGCCTTTCTCTCCAGAGGCTGAAGGTGCTTGGCAGCCTAGTGGGTAACCTGGAAAGGAGGGCAGGGGTGGACGGAAGAGGAAGGCAAGCAGCTCCCGATGCTTACCTAATGGCGAACGCAAGGGCCGAGGCCGCAGCAAAGAGCCTGCTTCACCTGTGGGGTCTGGTCTCCAGCCCCCTTCTCTTGCAACAGACAGGGAAGCAGGAGGGAAGCCCCACTTCACTTGCCTTTTCCTCCCTTCTTCCCTTTGCCATCCTTTAATCTTTGCCTTTGCCCAATGGGGGTTAACTTTGAGGAGCTGTGGCTGAGCATGAATGTCTCCCCGCCCCCCAATACCTGAGGGCCAGCCCCAGCATCTGGGGAGGGAAGGCTCTAGCTCTGCTACTGACGGCTAGAAGGACTCTTGAGGTTTGAGCTTGAAGCTGCAGCCACAGAATCAGGGGATCTAGAGTTGGAAGAGCCCTCAAGGGTCACCCAGTCCAGCCTTGTTCTGCCATGCAGGAATTCACAGTCAAAGGTCATGCACAGCTTGGCTGCTCTGCTAAAACATTAGGCACATACAAACCGTAAAATGTCGGGTTGGCAGCCTGGTGCTTCCCAAATGGGATTGTGGGAGGGATCCCAGTGTGGCCCTTCACAGTCTCCAGGGTAATAAAGCCACATAAATAAAATGTCTGGCCCCATTGAAGCCACATTTCTACAGCAAGTTGTCCTCCAGATTCATCCTGGCCCGGCTGGCCAATAGGCCAGAAGGAGCTTACCGGTTCCTCCACAGGGGTTGCGTCCAGTGTGTCTCCCCGATAGAAAGACTGTTCTGTATTGAGATGATGGAGTCCAGACAGAGGCCTCTGGGCGATGGCTTCTTGCTGGACAGTTAAGGCTTGGCAGTGGCCACAGAGAGAGCCCCAGGAGCTGCATTTAGGGACCAAGGCTTTGCTTGGACCTTCCCTGTTGGTTTGCAAAGGGCAGAAAAGTACTACTTCCAAAAAGCTCCTCTACCACCTGAAATGGTGCCCAGCGACGTACCTGGCGGCCTTTCTGGACAGGTGTGTGACCTTGCCCCCCCTCCCACCCATGTGGCCCGGCTGCTGCTCTTTGGGTACTTTCTCAAAAGCAGAGGTCGGGGTGCTGCTTTTTTGGGTTGCAGCTCCTTTGGCCAGACGGCTGGAGGATGAAGCCACCAAACGGAAGACCCCCCAAATTCTGCACAAGATTGGCATTGGGGGGGTTCCAGCTGGTGGGTGATAAGGAGTGCCCTGCGTCCCAACACAGCCCTGACCACTGGGAAGCCAGGCCCTTTTGGCAGACGGGGGCCCTTGAGCTGCATTGCCCTCTCAACCTTCTGGGGAGCATTGGTTTGTTTTCCCAGAACCAACCCATTATGCCAAATGAGATGCTGGATCTTGACTCCTGGCCCAGAACAATGGATTGCCAGCACCTTCTTGTGGATCCATCAATAAAATGGGAAAGAGGTTTAAAAGATGTTCCTTTTAAAGCCCCTTGGATGAAACCGATTATCTGGACCCATTTCAAACCAGCTTCAGGGCGGGATACGGAGTGGAGACTGCCATGGTCGCCTTAGTCGATGATCTCTGTCTGGGCACCAACAGGGGTAGTGTGGCCTTGCTGGTGCTCTTGGACATCTCAGCGGCTTTCGATACCATTGACCACGGTATCCTTCTGGAGCGCCTGAAGGAGCTGGGTATCGGGAGCGCTGCACTTTGGTGGTTCCGATCCTACCTCTCAGGTAGATTCCAGATGGTGAAGCTGGGAGACAGCTGCTCCTCGAAGAGGGAGCTGACATCTGGCGTCCCCCAAGGCGCCATTCTGTTCCCCATCCTGGTCAACATTTACATGAAACCGCTGGGAGAGATCATCCGGAGACACGGGGCGCAGGGTTATCAGTACACTGATGACACCCAAATATGTTTCTCTATGTCTCCGACTGATACAGTGTTGAAGGATGGCATCTCTCTTCTGAATGCCTGCCTGGAGTCGGTGATGGGCTGGATGAGGAAAAACAGACTCAGACCGAATCCAGAGAAAACGGAAGTACTGGTGACAGGTCCCTCAGGTCTAAGGAAGGAAGTTTGCCCACCTGTCCTGGACGGGGTCACACTTGCCCTGAAGGACGGAGTTCGCAGTCTAGGAGTACTTCTGGACTCGTCCCTGCAATTGGCATCTCAGGTAGATGCGACGGCCAGAAGTGCTTGCTATCAGCCTCGGCTGATACGCCAACTGCGACCCTACCTAGACCGAAGGGACCTTGAAACGGTGGTACATGCTCTGGTAACCTCTCGCCTAGATTTCTGTAATGCGCTTTACATGGGGCTGCCCTTGTACCAAGTTCGGAAGCTTCAGTTAGTGCAAAATATGGCAGCCAGATTGGTCACCGGATCATCAAGGTTTGACAATATAACACCTATTTTGAAAGATCATCATTAGCTTCCCATTCGCTTCCAGGCGCAATACAAGGTGTTGGTTATTACCTTTAAGCCCTATATGGCTTGTGGGACTGCATCTCCCCATATAATCCGCCCCACAGACTCAGAACACCAGGAAAGAACTTAATGGAAACAACGCCTACTAAATATGTGTCAGCCTTGCAAAGGGCCTTTACTACAGCGGCTCTGAGATTGTGGAACAGCCTCCCAGAGGAGATTCGCTTGATGACCTCCCTGGAGTCATTCAGAAAGGCAGTGGAAACGGATCTTTTCCATTGACATGGCCAAGAATTTTCTGCCGCCTTATGTCTGTTGATTTTATTAATTGTTTGATTGTTGAGGCTTTTAATGAATTAATGGTTTTAATGGCTTACATGTGTATGAATTGTATGTTTTGTATAATTTCAAGTAGTCTGTAACTCCGCTTCGATCCATTGGGAGAGGCGGGGAAACATAAATAATTACTATTGTTGTTGTTGTTGTTGTTGTTGTTATTATTATTGTTATTATTATTATTTTCCCTCTGACCCCACCGACCACAAAACCCACAGTATCCTGATGGGGAGGCTCACGTCTGAAACGCCGCATCCATGTGGCCATTGTACTGGAAAGAAAGCATCGGAAAGGTATGAGGGCAGGGCCCTGGCAAGAATTGAGCGCGGCTGCCATAAGCCAAAGGCTAGCGCCCACAAGTTGTAAGTCTGCCTCACCTTCTGGACTTCAGTCATTTGCAAGATGCCCTGCTTCTTACCCTGGACCAAAGATGGCACTTATAATAATAATATATAATAAATGTTTATTTATAAACCGCTTTTCCAATGATCAAAGCGGTGTACATGTCGTTAATCAAGCAGTAAAAACAGTAAAAAGAGTCTACATCATAAAATACATATTAAAATAGAATTAAATTCAAACGGCACTTGGCTTGAGAGCTTTTGGCATCTCCAGCAGAACTGAGTCCAGCTACAGGGCATTTCCTCTTTCATACGTATTTATTTAGGGGATTTATAGCCTGCCTTTCGTCCAAAATGGGACCAGCGTGGCTTGACTAAGTTGCTGTGCTTCAAGTACAGAGGCCTAGTGAGGCGTCACTGGCAACTATAGCCGATCTGGGGGCAATAGTTTTGAATTACCTCTCAGAAACCCATTGAAAACCTATTACGGAACATGATCACTTACCCAGGGAGAGTTAGAATTGGAAGAGACCCCAAGAAGGGCCCTGATGATACCCAGCATCTCCCTAAGTTGTTCCTCATAGGACATAGTTTCCAGACCCTTCACCATTTTGGTCTTCCTCCTTTGGACACATGGCTCCAGTTTCTCAATGTCCTTTTTGAATTGTGGTGCCCAGAACTGGACACAATATTATTCCAGGTGGGGCCTGACCAAAGCAGAATACAGTGGCACTATTACTACTTCCCTTGATCTAGAAACTAAACTTCTATTGATGCAGCCTAAAAACCGCATTGGCCTTGTTAGCTGCCGCATCGCACTCTTGACTCATGTTCAACTTGTCGTCTACTTGGACTCCTGCATCCTTTTCACATGCATAAGTCTCATTTTTGACCTTAACATTTCTCCCTGTTGAAGTTCATTTTGTTACCTTTGGTCCAGATTTCTAGTCTATTCAGGTCATTTTGAATGTTGATCCTGTCCTCTGGGGTATTGGCTGTTCCTCCTAATTTGGTGTCATCTGCAAATTTGATAAGCATGCCCTGTATTCTTTCGTCCAAGTCATTGATAAGGAATGTGTTTTGATATAAAGAGGAGGCGATGGGGAAGCAGAATCCCTCCAAACTTCCCAGCCCTTCATGGAGAGCAATGGCCCCAGAGGCCCTTGGGGTAGGAGAACTGGCACCCTGAGATGCCCGCTTCCTTCTAGAAAGGTCAGCATGGCGCACAAGAAGGATTCTGAGTCCTTCCACTGCCCCCCTGGCAGCTCCCTGGTGGTTATTTCCTTAGGACAAAAGTAGCCATGATGCCCAGCGAGTGAAGGGTGTAATAAAATCCTTTTATTGCATTTTGTGCAGACAGGAGTCTAAAAAATAAACTAAAAGTACAGTAGAAGCGTCAACACAAGCAACCAAAGGAGGGGCCACGACCCCTCGGAGATAGATATCTATCGGCACAGAGAACAGCGTTATTTGGGGGCAGGACCCGGGCAGCCTGGACGGGCCACGGAAACACTCACGCCAAGTAAAGGCAAGCTTAATGCGCGCGCGTTCCTTTGGATGTGCAACCTGGTTTATTTACAAGGAGTAAAGGGGTTAGCGCTGCTTTTTGCACACATGTTCCCTAGAACAGAAAGCCTATGGACAAGCTCACGATATAGCTATCGAAGTATTGCACTTGAATCAAAGTCACTTGGATGGACGGAAAAACAGGTTAGCTACGGTGATCGGTTATAAAGGTTACTGGGTGAGCCGACTGGTGAGGAACATTCATAACAAAGAGATTGCACATGGAGCACAGAAAGGAAGGAAGGAAGGAAGGAAAGAAGGAAGGAGTGTCTTTTAACCAACACAAATGTGGGCCTCTGGGTCCTTCCCTTGCTGGGTTCCCATCCCTTTGAGCAGCAGTAGCAGGAAGTGGAGCAGCATCCCTGACCAATGGGACTTGCCAGCTGCCCCACTTCTCTAGTCAGCAAGGGACATAGGGCAGGACTGGACACCAGTGGGAGGACCTTGTGGGCCCGGATGGCGTAGCAAGGGACTGTGGGGCTCAGGGCTCTCTTTCCAGCTTGCAGAGTGCTGGGAACACTGGTCAGGCCAGGGGCTTGGTTGGACCCCTCTCCAATATTTCTTACTGTTTCTGTGCCAGGGCCAGGCGCTGACGGAGCTGTGCGCCCCTCCTCCTGCGCAGGTACAGGTCCTGCTTTCTCAGTTGGGGGGTGAGGCTGTCTCTGGGTCCTCCCCAGGTGTGGACCAGAGGGGAGAGCAGCACCCACAGGGGCCGAACCAGGTGCGGGTTAGAAGTGGGGTGTAAACTAGCATGTGGTGCCGCCTGCTAAGCGGGGCCCTCTCCTAAAAGGGAGGTGGGCTGGGGTATAGGGGGAAGGGGTCAAGGCATGCAACACTGGGTTGAGAGATGAGGTGACAACTGGGGAGGGGGCGCCCTAGTGTTGCCATGAGTGGGACCCCCCTTTCTAGCTAGCCAAGGAGAAGGCTGTGGTTGACGCATGGCTCAGGGTGCGATGCCCCACAGTATTTGAGGAGAGGGGCTGCTGGCGCACTCTGTGCAGGGAGAAAGAGGCACATGGTGGGACCAAGGTTAACTTCCCCAGGCACGGGCCTAACTTTTGGAGGGATGGGTAAGCCAGACACATGTGTTTGTATGTGCATGTGCAGATGTGCAAGTGAACTAACAAGAAGCGGTGCCTTCTACCCAACCCAGGAAGAGAAACAGGAGCAGCTTCCTCCGGGACCCCAGACCCCAACATCCCCTTCCCCACTTGCCAAAGAGACAATGGGGGAAAGAGCAGAGGGGCTGAACGCAGGTTGCGCGGGGCGAGGTGAGGGGCATGTGCGGCACGGAGAGTTGGAAACTTAGCAGGCGGCACTTTGGAGTGGAAGCTCAGATCTGCTGCAAAATCAGTTCAGGTTGTTCTGGCCCTTTTCTCTGAAAAAGAAGAACCCGAAGAAGAAGAAGGAGAAGAAGAACAAGGAGGAGGAGGAGGAGGAGAAGTAAAAGCCAAAGAGAGAACGAGTGCACACAAGGGGAGCAGACACCGGCTCGGCTGCCGCCGCCACCATCCACAGGAAAAAGTCCTTGGGAAACCACTTGCATGCGAGTGCCGGACGCTTGCAAGGTCCGGGCTCAGTCCTGGCTACCGGCTTCCCCCGAGGAGGCAGCTGCGGCATCATCATCATCATCATCATTGGCATCATCCCCAAGCCCCAGGCCTCTATGGCCTTCCAGGGCTCCCCAAACATCCCTCAAAACGTTATACATTATCTCTCTTTCTCTGTATAGTATATTCTTCACCTGGTTTCTTTTTCACATAAATATGACCACTTTAAAAATACATGTCCTGTGCTATGTACAGTATATACATTTGCCCCGGAGCCGGGGCAGCGTCCTAGCAGGTTTCTGAGAACTATTCACATTGGTTAAAAGCTCCACAGCTTGTGGGAGGGGGCACGGTGGTGGGGGTCCCAATAGCCTCACATGCAAACATGTTTTGGTATAAAGAGGAGGAAGGAGGGGGGAGATGAGGGACGGGGGAGCAGAATCCCACCAAACTTCTCAGTCCTTCATGGAGAGCAATGCGGGGGGACAGGGACAGGAGAAGCTGGATGGAAGCCCCCCGAGGGGTTCCCAGGCAGGTGGGCTTCCCTGCCCTTGGCCAGGCAGGTGGGGTCCCAGGGCAAGGAAGGGGAGGAGAGGGTTTGCGCTGGGGCATGGGAGGGGGTGCCAGAGGGGGCTGTGGGGGCAGGACAGCTGCCCCTCTGCCCCTGGGGCACAACTCAGTCTTGAGGTCATGGGGGGCATTTGGGGTGGCATGGCCTGGGGGCTGGAAGACCCAGTCCTAAAGTGCAAGGGGGGCCCTGGAGCAGGTGAGGCCCCAAGCCAACAACTGGGCAGGATTGGCCGGTTGGACACACACCTTTGTCTTGGAGGGACTTTAGCCGGGAAGGAGGCAACGGGATGGAAAGTGCAAAATGGCTGAGGAATCAGCTGCCACTTTTCCCCAGCATTATTTGCAGGGGGCAGAGGAGAAGGACATGGGGCAGTAGGCATACTCTCTGGACCTGGTGCCACCGGTCACCCATAAGCGGATCTACTGTAGGCCCAAAGGGGCAAATGGCCTAAAGAGGGACCACAGGGAGTAAGCCAAGACGCCCCGCTCCCATCTCAGAGAGCTTCAGGCAAAGGAGTGCAGACCCCAAATCTTGGCCCCGTGGCACAAGAGGCCTCCACTGTGGGTAGAAAGAGGGTCAAGGGTGGAAGGCAGGGGGATAGGAGGGGAGAGGCCAGCACTGGCAGGGAAAGCATGCTGGTAGCCATGGCTGGTGCCTCTCCCCATCTGGAGCTGGGTGGCACTGGGTTGGCAGGTGGGGGGCAGCAATGGGGGCAAAGAGCAGGTGCATCCAACAGAAGGCAACAAGAGATAGAAAAGCAGGTGGGGAGCAGACCCGGCCAACGTCTCCGGCCACCCCGGGCGGGCCGGGAAGCGTCACTTAGCTGCCGATGGTGCTCTGTCCGTCGGTCCATCTGTCCGTCCGTCCGACTGTGAGGGTCAGTCCAGAGTCGGCGTCCGATCTGTGGGTCAACACAGCGGTGGTGGTGCTTCTGCTGCTGGGTGGAGGCAGCGGCTGCCTCGGTGCTCAAATGTGCCCGGCCTGGCGCTGCAGTTCGGGTACCAAGGGAGCAGGATGGAGAAAGGGGGAGAAAGGGGACAGGGGCCGGCAGGTGGTTGGGGGACAAGGGGGCAGGAGCGACGGCGCCAGCTCCTTTCTTGCGCTCTGGGACATGGGGGCAAGGGGGCAAGGAGGGGCTCTCAAGGGGTCTCCAGGCGAGGGGCACAGAGGGCTTCTCAGGAGTAAATGGTGATCACTTCCCGGCCGCCGCCGCGCACCAGCAGGACCCGGTCCAGGTGCTCCGTCAGCACTTCCAAGAACTCCATGTCTGGGTCGAAGGTCAAGGGTTGGACGGGTATGACAGGTGCCCCTCGCTCCCATCACCAGCCCCCTGCCCTGCCCTCCACTTCTGCCCAGGCCCCTGCCTCCTGCCCCACATGCTATCTCACCTGCCCTCAGCCCACAGGCTCCGTCTCTGAAACGTTGGGTCCGTGAACCCAGCCCCAAATATACTGGGCCCCTTGCAGGGTTGGTGACCCTTCCTTCTCTTTGTGTCCATCCTTCCTGCTCTTCCAACAGAGGCTGAGCAGGTGCCCTGGCAAAGTCGCCATTCAGAGTGGACTGCATCACCTCTTAAGGGTCCAGCCAACCCCGGGGTTCTCACACTTCTCCCTCCAAAATCCCAAACGTGTCCCTGCAAAAAAGCCCTTGCTGGGGGAGCAGGAGCACCTCTTCAGAGAGGAGAGGAGAGCTTAGGTCTTGCCCCTGCGCCAGCCATGGTTGCTCCGATGCCCAAACCTTCACCATTCATGGTTGTGGTCATAATCTGAGCCAGAAGGACAGCCCTTGCACTTGCCACAGAGGCAAAGCAAAGCCCTGCCAACCCTCACCCCGCTGCCTTGGCACCCTTGGCACCCTTGGCTTCACAGTCCCATTAACAGCATGTGCCACCCTGTCCACAGAAAGGGCTTGGCCTTCCTGATTGTGGGTTTTAAACCCAGCAGGCTGGCTGCCTGCTCTGCCCAGGCCAGATGACCATCTTTGCCAGCCCCTCCTCCTGTTCCTCACAGGTCAGTTCAGCAGTTCCTTGCTCCATCTCTATGTCTGCAGGACTCTGCAAACACAGGTTTCCAATCCTTCTCTTTGCTCTGCCTCCTCAGCCCCTCGTGCAAAGTTCTTCCATGCGCTGGACCCCCAGAATCCGAACCAGCAGCCCCTGGGAGCTAATGCCACTTTTGTCTTATCTGGTGAGCATGAGCCAAACTATGTCTATCTAACAAGGAGGGTTATATAAGAGGGCTGGATAAGCTCAGGGAATAGGCTCTTTGCCAGTCAAGCCTTGCATCAGGGACAGAAGTGCTAAAACATCTGGGACTTTGGAAGGCCAAGGATGCAGGAGCTTTGCTGCCTTTCTTCCCTAGTCCTCTTTGCGCTCTGGACGCTGGCAGAGGCTGGTCCCAAAAGAACCAGGCTGCCACTTCTCTGCTGTGGGGACGCCTGAGGCCAGAAGATCGGGATCTCCATAAGTGTCGAGGGAACATTTTGCTCAGGGCCATCAGGGATTTCTCTTAGCTTCCCCAGCTGGTGGTGGGTTCCAGGAGGTCTTCAAATGCAACCTCTTCCCTCTTTCTTTGCAACTTCTGCCTGGGGAAAAGTGCTGTGAGATAAAATAATAATAAAAACCCTCTGCTGCATTTGGGGTGCAGTTGCCTCTGTGGGGCTCACTTAGGGCCTATGCGGCTCCTGGGAAATAGACCATTCTCACTTGCCCAGTAGCTGTGCCAGTCCCTTTGGTGTACCGTCCCACTGGGTGAACCCCCTTTTGGGTGTCAGCCAGTGCGGTCCGATGTCCTCGCACTCCCCAAGTGATGCCACTGCTTCTGACTCTAAAATGGAAGCCCTCTGTTAAACCCCAGAGTGCTTTTAGCTTCTTGGCGTGCCCAGGGCACCTTGACCCCCATGGGCAAGGAAGTGGTCTACCTAAGCTTTCCTCTTTGTCTCCCACCTAGGAAAGTGGGGCCAGGGAGCATGTGGGCAATGGGCTAGCGCTGCGTCCTTTGCCCAAGAGCTTCAGGTGGAGAGCCTCCTCTTCCTCTGCTGACCCTTCCAGGCTGCGCAAACTCACCCATGCCCGTTCTGCTCCAGAACCACCACCGGCTTCAGCAGTGGCACCATAGAGGATACAGTTCTCATCGCCCTTGCGATTCCGAGGGGGTCCTGGCATGTTGAGCAGCACGAGTTTGGCATCCTGGGACTTCTTCACGATCGCCTCGTTGAGCCGGACCGCCGTGTGCATCCTCCTCACGTTGGACTGGTTCCTATGGGGAAACGGGGGGTGGTTGGGTGCCGGGTAGGTGTCAGGCTCTCCTCTGCCCCAGAAAGAAGCCCACTGCCCCATCCTGGCTTGGTTCCCCCCCTAGACACAGCACTGCCCTTCCTGCGATGGGGCAGGGGGGCGAATGCGCAGCCGGAGAGACCCTTGGCGCCTGCCTCGTTTTCTCCCCCCTTCCACCCCCGGCTTCTCCCACAAGCAGAGCAGAGCATCAGAAACACTTACAGGGTCTCCCACTCCCTGGCAGCGGAAGCAGATGGAGGACAAGGAGGAAGAGAGAGAGCAGGTCATTCACTGCCCAGGTGCGAAGGTGGCACGGCTGGCCTTCTCCTGCCAAGGGCACCGCCTGGTGCCACCCACCCCCCGTGCACCTCAAAGAGCCTTGCATGACCAGGACCAGCATCCAGGAGCTGGTCCTTTAACCCAGCCCCCAAAGGAGCCGCCCAGAGAGACCCCGCTGGGCTGAGGGGACTCACGGCTTCATGTTGAAGAAGTCCTTGATGCTCTCGGGACTGACGGGGCTCTGGGAAGCCTTGTTCTTCTCGGCCACCTTGTCCTTGGTCCATGTCAGGTGGACCTTCTCAGGGGCCGCCTCACTCTCGGCCTCTGCTTCCGTTTCGTCCCCCGGCGACTGAGGGCTGCTGGAGAAGGCCGTGGCGTTCTTGTCGTGAATCAGCTGCACCTGTTGAATTGAAGGGCAATGGTGGTGGTGGGCCCAGGCGGATGGATGGGTGGACGGATGGACTGATGGGGGTCTGCCGGAGGGGCCCTATTCCACGCAATGGATGTGGGAGGCATGGCAGAGGGTCTCCTCTGTGATGGCACCTGGTTTGGGGCCTCTTCTTAGAGGCCCAACTGGTACCAACTCTGGCATCATGCCAGCGGATCTTCGCTAAACCCTTTGCAGCTTTATTGACTCCATCCAAACCCAAAAGGGTGCATGGTTTTAAAGCATCATCAACCGCGTTGACTAGTTTTACGCTCCCTTGTCTTATCAAATTAATTTAATATGCTTTAACAGAGAGTCTGTGAACATCTAGATGGCAATTCCATAATCACAAAAAGTCAACACGGGTTTCAGAGAAAGAAGTCATGCCAGACAAATCTTATCTCGTTCTTTGATAAAATTACCAGCTTTGTAGATGAAGGGAAAGCTGTGGATATAGTATATCTTGATTTCAGTAAGGCCTTTGACAAGGTTTCCCATGACATTCTTGCAAACAAGCTTGTAAAATGTGGGCTAGACAAGGCAACTGTTACATGGATTTGTAATTGGTTGACCGGCCGAACCCAAAGGATGGTCAGCCATGGCTCCTTTTCATCCTGGAGAGAAGTGACCAGTGGGGTGTCCAGTGGGGCTCTGTCCTGGGGCCAGTTTACTATTCAACATCTTCATCAATGACCTGGATGACAGAATTGGGAGCATACTTATCAAATTTGCAGATGGCCCCAAATTAGGAGGAATAACTAATACTCCAGAAGACAGGATCAAGATCCAAAATGATCTGAATAGACTAGAAAGCTGGGCCAAAGCTAACAAAATGAAATTCAACAGGGAGAAATGTAAGGTACTGCACTTAGGGCTGAAGAATGAAATGCACAGATATAGGATTATGGGGGACACCTATTTGAACGAGAGACTTATCCGTATGAAAGGGATGTAGGAGTCCAAGTAGACCACAAGTTGAACATGAGTCAACAGTGTGATGCGGCAGCTAAAAAGGCCAATGCAATTGTAGGCTGCATCAATAAAAGTATAGTGTCTAGATCAGGGGAAGTAATAGTCCCACTCTGGTCTGCTTTGGTCAGGCCCCATCTGTCAGAACTAGTCATTTGAGTTCAGTTATAATGATAATTCATACATATATATATTCAGTTAATCGAGTTTAGTTACATATGTATTCAGTTAGTTGAGTTTAGTCAATATGGTACTTCGTATGTATGTATGTATGTATGTATGTATATTCTTCCTTACAACTGTTATCATATTATTCTTGTTCTGTCTATGGGTCTTTTGTGGGAAGGGGTTGGTAGAGAGTGGAAAGGTTCAATAGATCAAGGCCTGCTGAAGAAGAGGCCTAGCTGGGCAGCTTGGAATGCCAGTGACAAGGTTTTGCAGCCTCTGGCCTCCAGCGTTACAGTCCCTCCTGAGAAAGCCCCGGTTGCCCTCGCAAGGTGTGTGCGGCGTGGGATTGCAACTGGGCTGGAGAAGGAGGGCCTGGGAGGCAGTGAAAGCAGGCTTTCTGCCTGTAGCCCTCAGATTCTGCAAAAACCTGTCAATGGGTCCCTTCTGCCTTATTTCCACAATAAGCTTTCTTTCTTTGGAATAGGTTTCCATGGGGGTGACTGGTCTCAGGATCCCAGATCTCACCACCTGGAATAATAGTGTGTCCAGTTCTGGGCAAAACAATTCAGAAAGGACATTGAGAGACTGGAGCCCTGTGTCCAAAGGAGGGGGACTAAAATGGTGAAGGGTCTGGAAACCATGAAGCCCTATGAGGAAGGACTGAGGGAATTGCTGGGGATATTCAGCCTGGAGAAGAGAAGGTGAAGAGGGGATAGGATGAGAGCCCTGAAGGGATGTCATACTGAGGAGGGAGCAAGCTTCTTTTCTGCTGCTCCAGAGAATGGGACCCAATGGAACAATGGAGGCAAGCTCCAGGAAAAGAGATTCCAGCTCAACATTATGGGAACTTCCTGAGAGTAAGGGCTGTTCAACAGTGGATCACACTCCTTCCTTGGAGATTATAGTGGAGTCTCCTTCTTTGGAGACTGTTATTAAGCAGAGGCTGGATGGCCATCTGTCAAAGGGGATGCTTTGCTTGTGATTTCCTGCATGGCAGAAGAAGGGGGTTGCACTGGATCAGGGCCCTTCTTGAGGTCTCTTCCAACTTTACGATTCTACGATATATTTTTTCCTGTTTAAACTGTGCTAAAATTGGTGCCGTTGATTCAGTTGTTGGCTGCCCTGAATTCCCTTGATACAAGGCAAGAGGTAAATATTCAGACCAACCAACCAACAGCTAATGAATTATAGAATCACAGAATCATAGAATTGGAAGAGACCCCAAGAAGGGCCCTGATCCAGTCCAACCCCCATCTTCTGCCATGCAGGAACTCTCCATCAAAGCCCTCCCTGCGACCGATGGCCATCCAGCCTCTGCTTAAAGATCTCCAAGGAAGGATTGTGTTCCACTGTCGAACAGCAGTGCAAAAGGAATGTGAGCAACTCAACCAAATGCACATAGGCGCACCCCATGAACGTCTTCAGTGGGGCACCTTCTTTCTGCTACCCCAAATAAACTGGGCAAGCCTGGGCTGCCCACTGGCTGGAGCATGGAGAGCCTCCCAGTCTGGGCATTTGGATCTATGGACTCAGTTCTCTGGCCGCCTGCCAGCAAGTCTCCCAAGCTCTGTATGGGGCATGGCTGACTTCCTTGGGAAAAACCTTCTGGAGAAGACCATCCTGGTCACTATGGAGATAGAATCCCAGTTACTTAACATGCAACCCAACGTACTGGATTGCAAAAGAGGGGTCCCTGTTGAGATGCACATGGACTTTGAATTCCCTGGACTTTGGAAATCTCCCTTTTGCCCCATGGCCAGAAAGAAGAAGAGCCTGCCTGCACAAAATATATCCTCCCCAGCATCACATCTTTACTAAGGACAGAAACAGCAAACCGCAGGCATCTGACTAACACCTCCAACTGTTTTCTTTCTCCTGTTTGGTTTGTAATACCTTTGCCTGAAGAAGAAGAAGAAGCCAGTGGAGCTTCGAAAGCTTGCAACAAAAGTCCATTGTGCATTTCAGTTGCCCAATAAAGGCACCACTGATGGGTTATTGTTTGGATTTGTTAAGTGGCCGACACAGCTGCCCCTGAACGCAACCCAAAGGACAGACTACAAGCCATGAAGAGCACCATTCTGGATGAAGCCACAGCAAACCTGGACCACCAAATTCCGCCACTTTGTACTCAATCCTAATCACTTCCCTTTTGGAATAAATTGTTCCCATAAGTCACTGGCACTGCTATGGGCACCCAGCTGGCACCAGAGTATGCAAGCATCACCAGGGCTGACCTGGAGCAACGCTTCCTCATCTCCTGCACCCAGAAACTTCTGTCTGGGATTCGTCAAAGACAACTTTGTCACTTAATTCACATGAGAAGTTCCACCAGGATTTCAGCAACGTTCGCCTGCCTCAACCTGAGTGTGAAATCCAAGTACAGTTTCTGGACATCGCTGTGCAGCTGCACAATGGACATTAAGCACCAAGCTATATTGAAATTCCACAAATGGTCACACAGGCTCACATGCCTCCAGCTTCCACCTAGAACATACTGCAAGGTCTCTTATCATAGAATCATAGGATCCTACTTTGGCTGTGAAGGAAGATGCCATCCAAGCCCACCTTGCGACAGGCGGCCATCCAGCCTCTGCTTCAAAACCTCCAAAGAAGGAGGCTCCAGACCTGCATCATCTCAGACCCACAAGGCAAGGACTCAGCGCTCAGGGATTTGCAGCAGGTGTTTCTCAAACTACAACATGCGCCCAGGGAGCAAAACAAACCATGTTAACAAGGCAAGACTGAGACCCTGGAACAATATGTACTGGACAGTCTTTGCACAAGAGGACAAACAGACTCTAATCTAATGCTAGAAACAGCCATACCCCAAACCAGTCGCAGGACATTTCCCTCGGACATTCGGTCTCTGGTGTTCATTGAGGGAAGGTTGGAAGGAGAAGCAACTGAACTGGGCTAATTCCAGTCCATTAGCAGAGGGATGAACAGAGACAATGGTTTCTTTGCACACTATATATATTCATAGAATCATAGAATACGAGAGTTGGAAGAGACCCAAGAAGGGCCCTGATCCACTCCAACCCACTTCTTCTGCCATGCAGGAACTCTCAGTCAAAGCAGCCCCTGAGACAGATGGCCATCCAGCCTCTGTTTAAAGACTTCCAAGGAAGGAGATGCCACCAAAATCTCCAAGGCAGAAGCATCTTACAATGTCAAAAAGCTCTTCCTAATGTTGAGGTAGAATCTCTTTTCCTGGAGCTTGCATCCATTGTTCCGGGTCCTAGTCTCTGGAGCAGCAGAAAATAAGCTTGCTCCCTCCTCAATATGACATCCCTTCAAGTATTTAAATAGGGCTATCATATCACCTCTTAACCTTCTCTTCTGAACATCCCCAGCAGTTCCCTAAGTCTCTCTTCATAGGGCTTCATGGTTTCCAGACCCTTCACCATTTTAGTCATCTTCCTTTGGACACATGGCTCCAGTTTCTCAACATCCTTTTTGAATTGTGGGGCCCAGAGGTGTGTATACACAGGCCTGGTCCCCACCTGAAGTTGCCTGCGTCCTGCTCCCCCTTGGCTACTTTTAATTGAGCCAATAAATTCCCTTATTGAATATTAATTGTGGGTGCCCCCCCCCCCCCGGGACTCAGGCATTTGGATAACCTCAATACTATCTGTGCCCACATTTGCCTTGGGGAGGGGTCATAGAATCACAGAATCCTAGAGCTGGAAGAGACCCCAAAGAGGACCATCCAGTCCAAGCCCCTTCTGCCATGCAGGAACTATCCATCAAAGCATCTCCATTGACAGATGGCCATCCAGCCTCTGCGTAAAGACCTCCAAAGAAGGAGATCCTAATATCCTCCAAGGGAGTGTCCTCCACTGGCAAATAGCTCTCACTCTCAGGAAGCTCTTCCTAATTGGATGGGGGGCACAGAGCCCCCCTCCCCAGCCCCCCATTCTGTGGCCTCACCTCTTCCTCGGGCTTCTCCTCGTTGTCGCCAACTTGTTCGTCTGGGACGCTGAGGTGCAGCCGTGCGTTGGTGGGGTTCTTGCGTCGGATGGAGCCACGGGACTCGTCCGTGATGCTCTGGATCTGTGGGGAGAACCAAGTGGGCTTCAGGGGGAGCCGCTGCCCAGCCAAAATGGAGGGGTCAGCTGCCCTGGAAAGGGGACCTCCCCGGTTCAGGCCCACTTTCCAGTTCCCCATGGAGCCTGTTGCTTAATGAAACGCCTGGGCCTAGGTAGTAGATCTGTAGGAAACTGGGATCCAGTAAGGAAATGTCTAAGCAACAAATGGGGAGAGATGACAAGTATTGGTTTTAAGGACTAATGGAAAACCATTTTTGTAGGTAGATATATCTGAAATTTAGATCGGTTGGACTATTAAAGATGGAACCAAGAAGGTTTAATACTAGAAAAAAGAAGAGAACAGTCAGCCTTCTTTATCCACGGATTTTTTTATCCACGGCTTGAAAATATTCCCCAAAAGTATAAATTCTGAATAGCAAACTTGATTTTCCGTTTTATATAAGGGAGACCATTTCACTATGCCATTGTATTTAATGGGACTTGAGCATCCACGGATTTTGTTATTTAACATCTATATGAAGCCGCTGGGTGAGATCATACGGAGTTATGGAGCTGGGTGTTATCAGTACGCTGATGACACCCAAATCTATTTCTCCATGTCTCGTTCGTCGGCCTCGAATTCCGATGGCATCTCTTCTCTCAATGAATGTCTTCGGGCAGTAATGGGCTGGATGAGGAAAAACAGATTGAAGCTGAATCCGAATAAGATGGAGGTGCTCACGGTAGCGGCCCCGAAACCAAGAATTGGGTTGCAATCCCCAGTCCTGGACGGGGTCACACTCTCCTCTAGTGACTGCGTTCGCAGTCTGGGGGTGCTCCTTGACTCGCCGCTCCGGATGACAAATCAGGTAAATGCGACGGTCAGGAGCGCCTGCTATCAGCTTCGGCTTATACGCCAGCTGCACCCTTTTCTGGAAGTAAGGGATCTCGAGACGGTTGTGCACGCGCTGGTAACCTCACGCCTTGACTTCTGTAATGCACTCTACATGGGGCTACCCCTGTGCCTGGTTCGGAAACTACAGCTGGTTCAAAACATGGCAGCCAGGCTTGTCTCAGGAACATCTAGGAGGGACCACATTACTCCGGTTTTGAGGTCCCTCCACTGGCTGCCTATCAGCTTCTGGGCCCAGTACAAGGTGTTGGTTATCACCTTTAAAGCCCTAAATGGCTTGGGTCCAAGCTATCTCAGGGACCGCCTCTTCCCGTACAATCCTCCCCGCGCTCTCCGGTCCTCTGGGAAGAACTTACTGCAGCCTCTAAAATCTAGGCTTGTGTCGACCTCCCAGAAGGCGTTCTCTGCTGTCGCCCCCAAACTCTGGAACGACTTGCCGGATGAGATCCGTCAGATAACATCATTAGACAGCTTTAAAAAAGCGGTCAAGACGGATCTCTTCCGACAGGCCTTTCCAGATTAACCATCCCGGCCCAGGTTCCCTGATTCCCTCATTCCTCCCGTGGCCCCATCTTAGTGATGGTCGAGGATCAACAGAGGGACATCAGGGTTTTTAGTCTTTAATTGTTGTTTTTATGCTTTGATATTGTGTTTTAATATGTTATACTGTTTAATACTGTCTTAAGGGGGGGAGGGATAAAGTGTTTTTAATTGTCATATTTTATATTTTACTGTTGTTAACCGCCCGGATTGGTTTGCCAGAGGGCGGTATACAAATAAATATTATTATTATTATTATTATTATTATTATTATTATTATTATTATTATTAAATATTATTATTATTGTTATTCATGGGACCAAACCCCAGCCAAGGATACCAAAGGCCCTCTGCAATACATATGAAGACTAAGAACGGGGAGAACGGAAGGAATATAGCTTAGGAAACGAGTGCAAAACAGCCTTCAAAGTGCTTGCATGCTTGTTTTATTTCGTCCCTTGTCTCGTGTTATGGGGTGTTTGTTTTGGTATGTATGCCATGTTACGTATATTAATAACAATTGTTAAAAACCATCCATGCATGGGATGCCCTCGGTTCAAGGTGAGAAGGGCAATGGCTTGCAGAAAACCCATTGGGAGCAGAGGTCTTCAATTGCTGCGGATGCTGGAGGGATCCCTGCTGCCCCTCAGCCCTGCTTGGCCTGGCAGGACCCTGGAACTGGCAGCTTCGGCCACAGCGCTGGACATGGGCAGAAGATTTTGGGGTATGTGTGACCCCTCTCCGAACTCGTCTCGGGACCCCCGACCACTAGGAATGGCTTTTGTGTGTCTCGGAGATTCCTAGGCGGTGTGCTGGCGTTTTCAGTGTCACAAACCTGCTTTTTCAAGATGGAATGTTATACATTTCCGAGTTTCATCCCAAGACAAGTCCAGAGAGGGGTCACACACACACCAAAATCTTTGTTTTGTGCAAAGAAAATGGCCACCGCTTGTCACATTCAAACACATGGCAAAGCTACACTTGACAAGGATGGGACCTATTCGTAGTGGTTGGGGATCCTGAGATAAGTTCAAAGAGGGGTCACATGCACCCCCAAAAACAAAATTTGGCACAACCAAAATGGCCACCCTCTTGGGGTTCAAGGGAGGTCCCTGTAGCTCCCAAAAGTTGGCACCCCAAAATCTAGAACCTCCAAAAGTTGACACCCCAAAAACAAGGAGGTGGGACTAAGACTGAAAAGGGGACGGAGCACCTGTCACTTTTGATTTGACGAGAGTGGGGTTATATACTCCTAATGGGCTTTTAAGGGCTGATTTTTATATTCTGACTTTTAATCATTTTTTAAAAAAATGCTTTGAATTCTGTGCCTAGTTAAGTGGCATTTTCACAGCAATGTTTGTATGTTTTTTCCTGTCACCTCTTCATATGGAAGCCCAGTTTGGGGGAAAGAGAGGGTTCAGGCGGAGGAGAGTGACCGCAAGGGCTCCCAAGGCCACCTTCTTACATCCTGCAAAGACCCAGCATTGCACCTGAAGCCCCGCACCCCACTGGGGCCTTTGATGGAGAAGGTCACTCCCTTGACCCTTCTGGGGGAGCTGCTCCCTTGGTCTGACCTCCAGCCCCTTTTCCGCGGGCAAAGGGAGCGCTGCGGCGAGGCAGCCGCCTCACAGCCTGGCCTTACCTCTCGCTCGCGCTCTGTCTTGGTGAGGTGCATCTGCTTGAGGATCTGGGACCTCTGCTCCATCACCAGCGTCTTCTCATAAGTGTAGGCAGAGATGTCGCTCTCGTGCTGCCGGGGGAAAACATGGCGGAGGGGAGGAAGGGTCAGCGTCTTGATGCCACACGGGAGAGACCTCCTTTACCCCTTTTGCTGTTAACTGCCCTGGAGCTGATCTGGACCCATGGCGAACCTATGCATCAGACACCTCCAAGAGCCCCCTCTTTCCTCCCCTGCTCTGCAAAACTCCTGCAAACTCATACTGTTGAACTGTTTTAGATTTGTAAGCCACCTTGAGTCCCTATATTGGGAAGAAGGCGGGATATAAATAAACATAACAACAACAACAATAATACTCATGAGCTCTTTAATAGAGTCCATCCATCTTGCATGGGGCCTTCATCTCTTTATGCTTCCCTCTACCTTTCCTAGCATTACTCTGGTCTTTTGCAATGCGTCCTTCCTTCTCCTGATGTGTCCAAAGTACGACAGCCTCAGTCTTGCCATCTTGGCTTCTTCCAGGGAGGTTTCTGGCTTGATCTGCTCCAGGACACCTTGGTTTGTCCTTTTGGCTGCTGTCCGTGGGATCCTCAGCCCTCTTCTCCAGCCCCACATCATCTCCAAGGAATGGAGTTTCTTCCTAACTGTCCAGCTCTCACATCCATCCATGGCAATAATAGGGAATACAATGACTTGTATGATTCTATCTTTTGTGCTCAGTTACTGTATATATTCTTGCATTTTAGGATCTTCTCTAGTTCTTTCATCATAGCCGTCTTTCCCATTCTTAATCTTCTTCTCATTTCCTGACTTCAGTCCCCATTTCTATCAATGTTTGATCCCAGGTATGAGGACCCTTTTGCCATTTCTGTCCCCTCATTGCCCGGGTTGAACTTGTGAAGGTCCTCACTGGTCATTAGTTTTGTTTTCTTTATGTCCAGCAATAGTCCTGCCTTGGCACTTTCTTCCTTGTTCTTCCTTAGGAGTTGTTCCAGGTCTGTGAGGGTTTCTGCTAGGATTATGGTGTCCTTATATGGGTTTTAAATTAAAAGGGATGTTGGATCGCCTAGCCTCTAGCAGTGCCCCAATGTGAGAACAGCAGCCGGCCCAAATGCTAGGGAGCGCCAGCGCAGACCGGACAGGCCCTTGGTGGCTGGAATGGCACAATCCCTTCAGAGAGGTGTGTGGCGCAGGGCAAGGATCACAGAACCCTAGAGTTGGAAGAGACTCCAAGAAGGGCCCTGATCCTTCCTCTGCCATGCAGGAACTCACCATCAAAGCACTCCCATTGACAGATGACCTTCCAGCGTCTGTTCAAAGGCCTCCAAAGAAGGAGTCTCCATTGCCCTCCGACGGAGCAGTGCTTTCCATTGTGGAACAGCTCTTACTGTCAGGAAGATCTTCCTAAAGTTTAGATGGAATCTCTTTTCCTGTAGTTTGAATCCATGCATCTGGTACTTGCTGAAAGTTTGGGAATCAAAGGGCACATCCCTCTGGAAATGACACCTTTTTGTTGAAACATTTCGACTGACTGCTTTGCCATTCTGACCAAACCTTTGGCCATTCTTCCTCCTGGAATAAGCCTTTCAACTCCTGGGAAACTGCCTCGGGTCATGATTCTCCCACTAAATTTGCCTGTTTGGGGCAGTCCCAATTCGGTCCTGGCTGGACACAGGCAGACTCTCTGTCCACTTCTCCTTGGACTCCTTGGCTGAAGGTCTTGACCGCATGCGTCCCTGATAAGAGTTTTGTGCCTGAATCCAGTCACATATTGCCCTCTTCTAAAACCCTCTGAAATTAGGATCAGCTCCCACCTTTTACCACATTAGTTCTGGTGTGAACTTGAGAAAGAGTGTCTTGGAGTGAAAGTTGATTTCCTCTTGTTGTTACAAACGAACTAATTTAGGATCTGCTCTCTGGAGTTCTGGGTTTGGAACCGATGAACATTGGCTAAAATCCTGGCTTTTGAAGAGTTGCCTGAGCCCTCTTGCTACTTCCTAGTGTAATCCATAGGATCCTAAATCCATTCCCCCACTGAGGTCAATTGTGGGTGCCCTCCTGAGACCCCAGGATTTTGGGGGGCAGTCTGACCCTGAGCGGCTGCCCAGAGAGAGAGGGGTGCTGCAGCGGAGGAAGGGGCCCCTCTGAACCGTGGAGAAGGACAGGTGCCTTGACCCCTCCAAAAATGGAAAGCTGATCTCCGCAAGAGCGGTGTGCCGCTTCTCGTTCCAGATTTTGCTGGCAATTCTTGTCTTTCCTTTCTCTTATGAACTCATTCTGACAGTGAAAGAGCCCCTGAGAGAAAATGCTCAGTGAGAAAAACAAAACAACGCCTTCCTGATGAACTCGCACTTGACGCCGTTTTTGCAAAATCCTGGAGAACAGGTGAGAATGCCGCCAGAGAACTCGAGATGCGCAAACATGCTCCCTCTCTTCCAAAAAGGCAAAAAAGGAAGGCCCAGGAAACTACCGTCCGGTCAGCATTTGGTCCCCCGGCAAGGCATTGGGATTAGCAAATGGCATAAATATGGAATACATGGAAATCCCATGCGATGGACCCCAAATTAGTTGGAAAACCAAAGAGCTGTCATGGATGGCTGTGCCTCAAACTGGGAAAAAGGGTCTGTCTTTGGAGGGAATCCTTATCAAATCTGCAGATGACAGAAAACTTGGAGGAGTAGCTAATGCATTTGGAGATAGGAACAAAAACGAATAAACCAGGAAACTGGGCTGAAATTAATAACATGAAATTCAACAGACACAAACGCAAAAATTCTACATTTGGGCCACAAAATCCAAATGCACCAGTATAGGGTGCGGGATACATGTCTCAGATCAGCAGTACTACATGTGAAAAGGACTTTGGGATTATCGTTGACCATCAGTTGAGCATGAGCCAGCAGTGCAGTGCTGCAGCAAAGAAAGTGGATGCTATTTCAGCCTGCATTAATAGAAGCGTTGTTTCTAAATCAAGGGAAGTAATAATCCCACTGTATTATGCGCTGATGGTCAGTCTCATCTGGAGCCTTGCGTTCAGTTCTGGGTACTTAGTTTTAAGGATAGAGACAAGTTGCAGCAGGTTCAGACAAGGGCAATAAGGATGATGAGAGTTATGGAGAAGGGAATATGGAAGCATCTGGGCACGTTCAGCTTGGTGAAGAGAAGACGGGGTGACATGGCTGCCCTCTTTCTATGCCCCAAGGGATGTCAGAGAAACAGGAGGGGGTACGTTTGATCTCTGCTGCCCCAGAGGCTAGGACCAGCTTATCCTTCTTTGGAGGTCTTTAAGCAGAGGCTGGAAGGCTATCTGTCAATGGGGATGCTTTGACTGAGAGTTCCTGCATGGCAGAAGAAGGGGACTGGACTGGATCAGGGCCCTTCTTGGGGTCTCTTCCAATCATTCTATGATTCTATGACCAGGTCTAATGGTCTGAAGTTACAGGAAGATAGATTTCGATTGAACATCAGAAGGAACTTTTTGGCAGCGAGAGCAGTTTGGCAACGGGACCAGTGGCCTAAGGAGGTGGTGGGGTCTCCTTCTCTGGACGCCTCCAAAAAGAGCTTGGGGGCTGCCTGCTTTGGGGGATGCTGCATCTGGAGATCCTGCTCTGAGCAGGGGCTGGATCCGATGGCCTCTGGGAGCCCTTTCCAACTCTAGGATCCTAGGTTTCTTTGCCAGCTGAGGTCCAAGAGACACATGTTTGTGGCATTTATCCAGTGGATGAGAGTGGCCTTCCTCTGCTTCCACATTTGTTGGTGCAAGGCAGTGATGAAGTGGGCATGGCCAAGCACATGTGTGTTGGGTGCTGGTGGAGAATGGCAAGGGAAGGCCGGACTGGATCGATTCCCCCTTAGCAGGAACACCATGACCTTTGCCCCTCAGGAGCCCCCTCACTTTCCCTTGGACCCTTCAGGTGCCATTGCTTCCCCCCCACTGCAAGACCCCCCCCCCACGCCTCCTCCTCTCACCATCTCCACCACTTCCACTTCGGCAGTGATGCGCAGATGGTACAGGAAGGTGGTCAGGTCCTTCTTCATCTGGATGCTGTTGTCATCCATCTGGGCCACAGTGAAGATCCGCATCTTGCACTTGCGCCAAACCTCCGCAGGAGAAGAAAGGAGGAGGGTACATTCATCAAGTGCCAAGGGTCCAAGGAAGGGGCTTGGCTCTTCCTGAGCCAACAGAGACTCACACCCAGCCGTGCCCAGAGACCCCAGACATGTGGGCCACACAGCAAATGGTGGAGGATGGCCACCCTCTCATGGACCAGACCAGGGCAGGTGGCCTTTCCTCGTGGCTAGTGCAAGGGGAGCCCATTATGATCCCTGGCACCGGTTCCTGCTGCCCGCCCGCCCGCCTGCCCTCCTGGCGCTGGGTACCTTGTGCTGACGCAGGAGGAAGGGGAGAAGCATCAGCATCCCTCCGTCATGGACGATCCACCAGACGTCGATGTGGCCCTCGGAGAAGCGCTCTGTGTTGGCGGGGAACATGGCCACGTTCTTGGCCACAAGCAGCGCCACGTGTCCGGCCGTGGTTTCTCGCACCAGTTCTGCAGGGCAGAAAAGGAAAGAAGGAAAGAAGCCTGGGCTGTAGGAGCCAGGCCGCTGGACCAAGGAGGGGAGATGGGGAAAGACCTGAAGGGCTGACCAGGCGGCTATTGCGGGCCTTTCCACAGACAAAGGAGCCACTTTGTCAGGAACGTATGTGTGCCTGCATCTTCCTCTCTCTCTCTCTCTCTCACACACTTTGGACATACGGTTAATAGCAAAAGGCCATAATGCTTGGCAAGATGGAAAGAAGCAGATCTGTTTGTACCAGATCTGTTTGTAAAATGTACCAGATCTGTTTGTAAAATCACTCAGAGGTGATAAAACGTTTGTAGTGTTCTTTTCTCATATGTAAGAACAAAAGAAGGGACAATTTATATCCCGTTGTTGTTGTTAGTGTTGCTGCTGCTGTTGTCTATGTTCTGGTGGGCCTTCAACTTTCTGACTTATGGCAAACCTAAGGTGACCCTATCATGGGTTTCTTAGACATTGCAAAAATAATATTAATATATCGGAAGCCAGCCCCTGGAGACATGGGGGAGGACCCTCTCCAGCAAGGTCTCCTTGGCCCCCGACTCCAGCCTGCGCCTGAGGTCTTTCCCATTTTGCCCCATAACACCCCACAGCTCCCATGGGGTTGCCCTCCTACCAATGAAGTTCCTCCAGGTCTGGTGGTCCTCCTTGGTGCGCCAGTTGCGCGGCCACCCGACAAGGACGGTGTTGTGCTGGAGGCCCCCCAGACCGCTGGACTGGATGAGGTGGGACATGCCGTCACGGACGTTGGAGGAGGTCACCACCTGGCAGAAGCCCTTCACCTTCTCGGCCTCCATCATCCGCCGAATGGACTGCAGGAGGCAGGAGAGGGTCAAGCAGGGTCCTCAGAGGACAACAGCCCCATCTGTCCTCCCCACAAGGCTTTGTCTGCCCCACAACCCTCCATGGGACTCACCTCCTCAGCCCGCTGGACCTGGGGGTGGTTGTCCAGGAACATGCCCTCCAGGACGGAGCCCACTATGGTCAGCCCCTTGCCAGCCTTCAGCTGGTTGGTGAATGACAGCAGCTGCGGGTGGACGACGTTCTGGTCCTGATCCACGCGGACAAGCACCAGTATCTGTGGCCTGGGGAAGGAACCAGGTTATTTGACCATGGTTATTTGATACAGAGGTTATTTCTCAGAGCCCCAGCGTGGCCCAGCAACCACACTCTCCCATGGGGTTCCCATGCCTTGCAGTGCTATGGCTAGGCTGCCTCTCTCCTTCTCAGCCACGTTATGCTGACAGCAAAATCCCTGTCCTCACTCCTAAAGCCATCTTGAATGCCTTCCCCATCCTTCCCTTGTCCCTCCTATGCTCCATTCATTTCCTCCTGGAGCCCATTCACCACCAGCAAACCCCACCATGATGCCTCCCTCGGCCAGGCTGTTCTGTTCACTGGATGGCTACCCCATTCCAGCCCCCCAGCATTCTCCCTTCCCTTTGTTGCCAAGCAGAGTCTTTCACAGACTGTCAGCCCACCTGACCATAACCCACCCACCCTGAGCCCGATATGCTCACAGACTCTCCCTCACCTCCAGTTCTTTGTGTGGGGCTGCCCTTCTTCCAGGCGCAGGAGAGCATATCGGGCCGCACTGAGGGAGAGACCGCGGATCCCATCACCCCACTCCTTCTCCGCTCTGGAAGAGGCAACAGAGCATGTGAGAGATGCAGAGAAGGGCCCCTGCCACCCACTCCGACCAGGACCCCTGAGACCACCAGGCCCACGGATATCAAGGGCCATGCCTTAGGCCCCCAGGAGAGCACCTTGGGACTGGACCGCCCCCCCCACTCCATGACCTTGTTTTGGTCAGGATGGGCAGGCAAGGTGGAGACAGGTCCAGCTGTGCTCACTTTGGGCATTGCCTGGTACCCTGCAATATCTGGGGGCAACTTCTAGATGTGGCTGCCATTTGCACCACCATCATGGTCTCCTTTTGGAGGAGGGCTAGTTCCTTGCAGTGGCTTGGCACTTGCATCCCACTGGGATGGTTCTTGGGGGGATGCAGGGTCCAGGCTTATTCTCCTCCCAAACTAGGGACATTGAGGTGAAACTGCTGACCGGTGTCACTCCCCAGAGTCCAGGAGCGCATGGCTCTGCTGCAATTGCTGTGCAGACGGACAGGGGAGGATGCTGCCCTGGCATTGGGCATGGGTTGGGAGGGTCTAATCTCAATTTGCTCTTAATGAAAGGGAAGCTTTCACTGTAAGACACACACAGTCTTTAAAATAAAAATAGCGTCCAAAAAATGGAATGAATCACTGCTGTCACCAACACATTAAAAGGGGCAATGGTCTTGCTGACTCCAGATCTCTGGGGCCTGATGACTCAGAATCCCCCCTTCCCACCCATTCCCTGCATTGCTCAATGGACAGGTCCCTCCCCCCCAAAAAAACCTTACCCTCGATATTCAATATATTTATAGATGAGTCCGGCGATCAGCATGGCCACTAAGGCATAGTACCAGGAGCAGATGAACATCAGTGAGAGGCAGAGGCTCATGCCCAGGAAGGAGAGTGTCCTGCAAGAGCCAGAGGCATGTAACAAAACCCCTTTCCCACCTCCCTTCCTGCTAAAGCCTCGCTTCTATCCCTCCATCTCTCCCTCTTTCCCATCCATTGCTGCTGCATTCACTTTGGGGGCTGTTTTTAAGCAGAGGCTGGATAGCCATCTGTCCCAGGGAGGGCTTGGAGTGTGTCTCCCTGCGTGGCAGAAGAGGGTCAGACTGGATGGCCCTTGGGGGTCTTTTCCAACTCTGCGATTCTATGGGCGCCATCTCCCTGCCTCACTTGCCCCCAGGGGCATCCCCAAAAGGATGCAATGGGGCAGATTCTCCCGCCCGGCCCTTCCTTGGGCAGGAGGCACCCACCAGTGGTAATAGCGGAAGCGCGGGCGCCAGTTGGGCGTCCTCAGCAGCGTCTGCACTGCGCAAGCCAGATTGACAAACATATAGCACATCAGGAAGAACCTGCGGGTGAAAGAAGAAAGACAGGCACAGGTTGAAAGGTGGGGAGGGGGGTGAGAAGCTGGGGCAGGGCGGGCATAAGGTTGCCACAGGCCCTGGGGTTTTAGGGCCAAAACCTGAGACCCATGTCATGGGGGTGGACACATTAGGCATCAACCACAGCTGCAAAGAGGATGCTATCCAAATAAAAGAAGTGCCAAGACCAACAAGTGAGGTCCCCTCTTATCCAGGCAGTGCTTTTGCCCTGAGATTCCTCCCTGCCCCATGGGACAGCTTTGACCCGAGACCTGGTAAATCTAGGGCAGGAGGGAGAATCCCAGTTGACCCTGGGAAAGGCTCTGCCCACAGGCCCCTGGACCTTCCCAGCCTCCTCCTCCCCCTTTCAAGCATGGCACCACTGAGGCAGGCTGGACCCAGGATGCCTCCCTCCATCCACATTTGGGATCTTCCAGGCTGATGCAGGGGTGTGTGTGGGTATCCCCTCGATGCCTTGGAAATTGGGGTCCAGTGGGTAGCCCCTGGCATATGTCTTCCCATGCCCCTTACGATGCGGGGTTCCCCAGGGAGGCTGGCTGGCCAGCGGGCGTACATGGAGAGGATGGGGGCCACTTCGTCCAGGGAGGCAATGAGGATCCCGATTTCGCAGATACAAGCCGTCAGCAGGAGGGCCCAGGTGGGTTCCCCGTTCGCCTTGCCATGGCCAAACACCTGCAGGGAAAGAGCGGGAAGAAGGAGACAGAGAAGGAGAGACAGATTCAGCAAGCTCTATGGCTGGAGGTCCAGTCGTCCATGCTGCATTCGGTGAAGGTCACTCTCTATGCCCCATTGCCTCTGCAAATGAAGGGGACTCATTTAAGGGGTGCAGACCTTCCTTCTTCCTAGCTATTGGCCCATCCCAGCCTCTCCCAACACCTGAGCCTTGGGGGGCAGGCATTTGCATACTTACACTTTGGAAACTGCTTAGGGAGTGCTTAAGTGTACTGAGTGTCTAGATCAAGAGAAGTAATAGTGCAACTGTATTCTGCTTTGGTCAGGCCCCACCTGGAATAGGGTTAGCGTGTAGACCACAAGTTGAACATGAGTGAACAGTGTGATGCAGCAGTTAAAAATGCCAATGCAATTTTAGGCTGCATCAATAAAAGTATAGTGTCTAGATCAAGAGAATCATAGAATCATAGAGTTGGAAGAGACCACAAGGGCCCTGATCCAGTCCAACCCCATTCTGCCATGCAGGAAATCCAATCAAAGCATCCCCAGCAGATGGCCATCCAGCCTCTCCTTAAAGACCTCCAAAGAAGGAGACTCCACTACACTCCTAGGGAGTGCGTTCCACTGTTGAACAGCCCTTACTGTCAGGAAGATCGTGCTAATGTTGAGCTGGAATCTCTTTTCCTGGAGCTTGCATCCATTGCGCCATTGGGTCCTGTTCTCTGGAGAAGCAGAAAATAAGCTTGCTCCCTCCTCAACATGACATCCCTTCAAATATTTAAACAGGGCTCTCATATCACCTCTTAACCTTCTCTTCTCCAGGCTAAACATCCCCAGCTCCGTAAGTTGTTTTTCATAGGGCTTCATGGTTTCCAGACCTTTCACCATTTTAGTCTTCCTCCTTTGGACACATGGCTCCAGTTTCTCAATGTCCTTTTTGAATTGTGGTGCCCAGAACTGGACACAATATTATTCCAGGTGGGGCCTGACCAGAGCAGAATACAGTGGCACTATTACTACTTCTCTTGATCTAGAAGTAATGGACCAAAAGGAAGGGCTATTGGTCAGTAGGCTTGACCAGTCTGGCCAGCCTCTCCATCAGGGACCTTTGCCCCGGGGAGACAACACACCTCCTGAGACATCTAGTCAGGCCCACAAGCCACTGCTTCTGTAAGAGCTGCTTAACAGTGGAACGGATGCACTCAGAAGGCAGTGGATTCTCTTGACAATGAATGCCCTACTTACAATGCCCTATGTAGAATGCCCTACAAGCATTTGCTATTTGTTGGTATTCCTCTTTGGAGGTTCCCCCTTCTCCTATTTCTTATTCATGTATATGTGTTGTGTGCTTTCAAGTCATTTCCAACTTATGGCGACCCTAAAGCGAACCAATCATGGGGTTCTCTTGGCAAGACCTGGTCAGGGAGGGTGTCATTGCCCTCTGCTGAGGCCGAGAGAGTGTGACTTGCCCTAGGTCACCCAGAGAGTTTCCATGGCTGAGCTAGGAATCGAACCCTGATCTCCAAAGCCATAGTCGGAGACTTAAACCACTAAGCCACGCTGGCTCTTATACAGATCTTTTCTAAATCTCAGTTCATCTGAAATTTCCTTGTACCCTGCTTTCTTTAGACAGGTCCCATTTCCCCTTCCCTACCTCACCTTTAGGGACCTCCAAGCAGCACAGAGTCCCTTGCCTTTGAGCAGGTCTGACCATGGGATCTCACCTAGTATTTCCCTAAGTTTACCCAAATCGGCTTTCTTGAAGTCCAGGGAATGTCTGGCTCCCCCTTTCCTCTGTATAGCAAATCCCCAAAGGACATGGTCTCTCCCACCCAAGGATCCCACTGTTTCCACCCACTGACCAGTTCATTCCTGTTGGTCAGGATCAAATCCAAAAGAGCTGATCCCTTTGTTGCTTCCTCCAGCTTTGAACCCTGAAGCGGTCTGCAAGGCAAGCGAGGGCTTTGTGGGACCTTACACTCCTGGCAGAGTGTGGCTTCCAACAAATATCAGCGAAGGTGAAGTCTCCCATCACTAGTCTCTCCTTTATGAATAATTAGACATTTCTTTTAGGAAGGCACCATTGAGAATGCCTGTTTGGCTGGGAGGACTAGAGGAGGCACCCACAGTGAGGTCAAGGTTGCTTTGCTCTGCCTTTTACCCAAAGGGTCTCAACCTGTTTCCCATGCTCTGTCAGAGGAGATGGAGCAACTGTGGCATAAAATCCTAGAGCTGGAAGAAGGGGACCTAAGAGGCTATCAGCTCAATAAAGGATCTCCAGGAAGAGCATCCCCAGAAACAGTTGCCCAGCCTCTGTCTGAAGATGTCCAGGGAAAGAGATCCCACTTCTCCAGGTCACTGGTTCCATTGCTGAACCACTCTCAATGTCAAGATGTTCCTTCTAACATTCAGACTAGGTGGCCCTTGGGACGGTTAAGAGGTGATATGATTGCCCTGTTTAAGTATTTGAATGGATGTCATATGGAGGAGGGAGCAAGCTTGTTTTCTGCTCTCCAGAGAATAGGACCTAATGGAGCAATGGATGCAAGCTACAGGAAAGAGATTCCACCTCAACATTAGGAAGATCTTCCTGACAGTAAGGGCTTTTCCACAGTGGAACATACTTCCTTGGAGTGTAGTGGAGTCTGCTTTGGAGGTCTTTCAGCTGAGGCTGGATGGCCATCTGTCAATGGGGATGCTTTGATTTCCTGCATGGCAGAAGGGGCTTGGACTGGATGGCCCTTGTTGGGGTCTCTTCCAACTCTATCATTCTGTGATTCTATGAGAGAGGCAGAGAGAAAGGCGGCCAGAGAGACAGACAGATGCCTGTTCTGCATTTGCATTCAGAGGAATGCCACAGAGGGACGGTTGCCGCCTTCGCTCATGCAGCGCCAGGGAGCCTGGCTGTGGCAGATGCCAGCGGTGATGCAAGAGAGTTGCACTGGGGTGGGGAACACGTTCAAAACACCAAAGGAGACAAGGACGAACCCCTTTCCCCATCCCTGACATGCAGGGATGACTAGGCTGCTGCAAAAGAGGAGGAGAACAGCGGATGGCAGCCACAGGAGCCGGGCATCTCTGCCTGTCTCCTCTGTGGGCATCCGAGGCGCGTGAGCTGAGAGACAATCAGGTCAGGAGCCTGCTGGGCAGAATGATGCAGCCAAACAAAGCGGGATTCGTAATGCAGACGGCCCAAAACAATGGCAGAAACCTCTCTCTCTGGCTCTGGTGCTGGAGGTGGGGGCTCCAAAGCAGAGGAGGGTAGGGGTTTTTTGGAGGGGGGGAGAAATGGAGACAGTTCTCTGCATTCCTTTGCAGCCCAAGGTCCTCCTCACTAGAGCTGCAGAATCCAAGTGGGAAGGGGTCCCCCCGCCCTATGAGGAGAGGCTTCGGGAGCTGGGTACATTTAGCATCGAGAAGAGAAGGCTAAGGGAAGGGGGGCATGACAGTCTTGTTTAAATATTGGGAGGAATGTCCTAAGATGGAGCAAGCTTGTTTTCCGCTGCTCCAGAGAACAGGACCTGGAACAATGGATAGGAGCTAGAGGAAAAGAGATTGGAGGCCTTTAAACAGAGACTGGATGGGGATCTGTCACAGGGAGGGCTTTGGCTGTGTCTTCCTGCATGGCACAAGGGTGCTGCACTGCATGGCTCTTGGGCTCCCTTCCAACTCTATGATTCTAGAGGGATGCCAACGTAGCAGTGCAGGAGGTGTGTGCCCACTGCCCACCACCAAACACAGGCGCTGCCTTGGAAAGCCATCTGGGTGAGGAGGGAGGGATCCCAGAGGAAAATGGGGCATGGCTCCCTTAACTAGTCCCAGGGGATCCAGAGCTTTGTGGCTCCCTTGGGCTCTGCGCCAGAAGATGCAGCTGTGGCAGCAGCTGAATCCGGAGTCCTTCAGGGAGAAGGGCCACCTTCCAGGAGGTGAAAGAGGAACTGGGGCAGGGTCTTTTTGTTGAGTCTGGCTGTCCCAAGAAGCCAGGCAAGGGGGCACCTGCTTTGGGAATGGGGTGCCATGAGTGTGGGAAGAGTGCGTCAGGAGAGGGTTCTGAGCATGTTGTTCTTGGTGACGAGTAGGGGCTCACTCATAAAGCCAAAAGAGCCCCCCCCCACTGGAACTAGGCATGCCTGGCCTTTGCCCCCAGGGGTACCAGAGGACACCATGCTGCATGGAGCCCCATCCAGGTGTGCAAACCTCTGCATGCGATGTGGGCTGGGTGGGTGCCAACCCCCCTACTATTATCACTCTGGTTGGAGGGCAAGTGAAGAGGCATGGCAGGGAGAAAGGGCTGGCAGGCTTCCCCTCCATTGAACCCAAATAGGGGGAGCAGGGGTGCCGTGCCCTTTCCCCTGCTTTTGGGCCACTGCAGGAGTGGTGGCGTCTCCCTCTTTGGAGCCTTTAAGCAGAGGCTGGATGGCCATCATCTGTCAATGGGGAGGCTTTGATTGAGAGTTCCTGCATGGCAGAAGAAGGGGGTTGGACTGGATCAGGGCCCTTCTTGGGGTCCCTTCCAGTTCTATGATTCGATCATTCCAGGATGCTGGAAGGAAGAGGGAGGGAAAGATGCCAGCTTGGGCCTGATCTGGCTCCCAGGATCTTCTGATCTTCTTAGAATCATAAAACCATAGATTTGGAAGGGATCTTAAGGGCTCATCTATTCCAGCCCCGTTCTTCCATGCAGGAATACACAATCATAGAATCATAGAGTTGGAAGAGACCGCACGGGCCCTGATCCAGTCCAACCCCATTCTGCCATGCAGGAAATCCAATCAAAGCATCCCCAATAGATGGCCATCCAGCCTCTGTTTAAAGACCTCCAAGGAAGGAGACTCCAATACACTCTGAGGAAGCAGTCTGTTCCACTGTCGAACAGCCCTTACTCTCAGGAAGTTCTTCCTAATGTTGAGGTGGAATCTCTTTTCCTGGAGCTTGCATCCATTGTTCCGGGTCCTGTTCTCTGGAGCAGCAGAAAACAAGCTTGCTCCCTCCTCAATATGACATCCTTTCAAATATTTAAACAGGGCTATCATATCACCTCTTAACCTTCTCTTCTCCAGGCTAAACATCCCCAGCTCCCTAAGTCTCTCCTCATAGGGCTTCATGGTTTCCAGACCTTTCACCATTTTAGTCGCCCTCCTTTGGACACATGGCTCCAGTTTCTCAATGTCCTTTTTGAATTGTGGTGCCCAGAACTGGACACAATATTATTCCAGGTGGGGCCTGACCAGAGCAGAATAGCGTGGCACTATTACTTCTCTTGATCTAGACACTATACTTCTATTGATGCAGCCTAAAATCGCATTGGCCTTTTTAGCTGCCACATCACACTGTTGATTCATATACAACTTGTGGTCTACTTGGACTCCCAGATCCCTTTCACATGTACTTTCATTCAGCCAGGTGTCCCCCATAATCCTATATCTCTGCATTTCATTTTTCTGCCCTAAGTGCAATACCTTACATTTCTCCGTGTTGAATTTCATTTTGTTAGTTTTGGCCCAGCTTTCTAGTCTATTCAGATCATTTTGGATCTTGATCCTGTCCTCTGGAGTATTAGCTATTCCTCCTAATTTGGTGTCATCTGCAAATTTGATAAGTATGCTCCCAATTCTGTCATCCAGGTCATTGATAAAGATGTTGAATAGCACTGGGCCCAGGACAGAGCCCCACTGGACACCCCACTGGTCACTTCTCTCCAGGGTGAAAAAGAGCCATTGTTGAGCAGCCTTTGCGTTCGGCCGGTCAACCAATTACAGATCCATTTAACAGTTACTTTGTCCAGCTCACATTTTACAAGCTTGTTTGCAAGACTGTCATGGGAAACCTTGTCAAAGGCCTTACTGAAACCAAGATGTACGATATCCACAGCGTTCCTTTTATCATCCAAGCTGGTCATTTTATCAAAGAAAGAGATAAGGTTTGTCTGGCATGACTTCTTTCTCTGGAACCCGTGTTGACTTTTTGTGATTATGGCAATGCCTTCTAGATGTTCACAGACTCTCTCTTTAATGATCTGCTCCAGAATCTTTCCTGGGATTGATCTCAGACTAACTGGAGGATCATTGTTGGGACCCTCTTTTCCCCTTTTTGGGGACAACGTTTGCCCTCCTCCATTCTGCTGGGACTTCTCCTCTTCTCCAGGAGTCCTGAAAGACTATTATTGCCAACGGCTCCGATATGACATTTGCCAGTTGTTTTAGTACCCTTGGATGGAGTTCATCTGATTCTGGAGACTTAAATTCATTTAGATAACAAGGTGTTCCTCTACTGTCTCTTTACTTATTCTGTGCTGAAATTCCCCTATTCTGTCCTCTGCTCCATTATCCTCAGGTTGAGCTCCCTTTGCCATTTCGCATTTGCATTTACAATCAAAACCCTCCCTGTGACAGATGGCCACCGAGTCTGATAACTTCCTAAGAAAGACACCCCACTACACTCCATAGAGCTGGAAGAAACCCCCAAGGGCCTCCCAATCCACCCCCGTCTGCCATGCAAGAATACACCATCAAAGCCTTCTCTGGGAGGGATGATCAGCCAGACTCTCCATAAAGACCTCCAAAGGAGGAGATTCCAACACACTTTGAGCAAGGTGCTCCATTGTCCAACACTGCAGCGGCGGTGGTGCAAGGAAAGCAAAGCACCTGCAGGGTTGTGGGGAGGGGCAGAGGGGGAAAGTGGGGTGACCCTTCATGCGTGGCATTGCTTGCAAAGCCCCCCTGCCCTCTCTCTCTGCCATGAGGCAAATTGCTGCCTTGCCTCTCCTTCTGCTTTGATGGAGAAGTCCATCCTCATTGCCATCAGGGTGGCAGGGAGGCCCGGGTGGTCATCCGCTCTGCAGTCACAGAGCTGGAGGGGAACCCAAAGGTCATCTAACCTGACCCCTAACCCCACCATCAATGCAGGAAGCCTCCTCCGACATTTTGCCCACTCCCCGGCTGTAGCCTTCCAGCCCTCTGGTCAAGCTCTGGCCAAGGAAAGATAGAGGAGGCAGAGACCACCAGCAATGCCACCAAAGGTGCCCAGGATTGCCAGGAGGCTGATTGTGGTGTGGGGATGTGGTCCCTAAACTATACTACCTTTAATGGGGAGGGGCTGTCCTTTTATCGGTGTTAATGTGTTTTAAATATGCTTTTAAAAATAAGAATTATTTGATTTGGTGTACTCCAAAATTGTTTCAGGATCAGTTCGTTTTCACCTGGTGGAAGGCTGGAATGTAGGATGTGCCCTGGAAAAGGAGGACCGCTGCCCAGGCTGCCCTCAGGTTACTCCATGAGGGAGACCTGCATGCCCCACAAAATGCCAGGCTTGTGCCCGTGGGATGCAACTGCAATGGCATTAGAGCTATTTTTGGGGACGTGGCAACCCCAGCCCCGGTCCCAGTCCAGATGCAGGACTCCTCTGGAGTTGGGAGAAAGATGGGAAAGATGGCCCCCGTTTCCTTGTGGCTGCCCAACAGACCTGTGCGTTGGTGATGGGGTGGGCGACCACCATCCCTTTCAGGAGAAAGCATTTTGGGGATCCTCATCCCTTTCCTTTCCTCCCCTTCCACCCCAAAGCTGCCATGAGCACTTCTGAAGGAGGTGGCGGCGGTGGCTGTCTCTTCCTATTTATGTGCCACGGCTCTTTCTGCCAGTGAAGGGGGGCATGAGAGGCTGCGGCCATGGTGAGGAAGCCAGTTTAAAATTAGCCCCCAGTCTCAGTCGGAGCTGTCGGTTTGGATTTGCAGAGACGCATTTCATCGCTCGCACTGCACGCACGGAGCGGCCATGGGGCCACGGCCCCCCAGCCCCACTCCGCTTCACCTGAACCTGCAAACAAGGGCCACCAAGAGCACGGCTCGCATGGACCCGAGCCCTGCAGAAATGGTAACGGGGGGGGGGGGCACAGGAGCAACAGGCAAGACCCCCTTTCTCTGGCCTCCTCTCGGTCTCCACCCAGCGTCCCTCTCGTCTTTCTCCATCTGACCCCTTGACTGCCAAGAGCCACTCACCCGCAGGAAGGGCACGATCCCATCCCGGGAGATGGCCTGCAGCAGGCGTGGGGCCCCCGTCAGACTTTGCAGACCAGCCCCACAAGTGGAGAAGAAGGAGCCGAAGACAATGACCCAGGGCGAGGGCCAGGCCAGGGTGCCCACCACCAAGTTCCCACTGACGGCCTCGCCAAACCTGGAAGGACAAATAGGGTGGAGTGGGGATACTGGTCATGGACGCGGCCGGGACCCTGTCTCTTGGCCCCTGCCTCCAGCCGAACTCCTCTTCCTCCTCCCCTCCCCAAAAGTGCCACTGCCTCCATTGCACAGGTCTTGGTGCCTCCTGTGCCCAATGCAGCCAAAGGTACCAGCTTGGGGGGGGCCTCTGTACCTGGGCACAGCGGAAGAGGAAGAGGTGCTTTCATAAATGCACTAATACACACTGCGTACACACACACACACACACACACACACACACACACACACACACACAATACATATTGCACAGGTGCCTGATCCTGCTCCCCACCACCACCATCACCATCACCACCACCAACTGGGGCAAATGTGTGGGAACAGATTAGGAAAGGCACCCCCATCCCTCCTCCCAGCAGCCAGGGGTGTTCTGAAGTTGTTGTTCTCAAGTTGTTGTTGTTTTGCCAAGCCTGCAATGCTCATTATGCACCAACGACCCAAAAACGTCAGCAGCTGCAGCGGCACCTTGGGTGGCCTAAATACGGGGGAGAGGTACCCAGGTTCCAGCTGGCAGCAGGCACCGTGGGTGGGCAGGAGGATGGATGGACAGTTTGGAGGTGGGCAGCTCTCTCACCCTGCAGCCCAGCGTGCCAACTGCCAGGCGCAAAGGGAGGGGGCTCGGTCCATCCCAGACCTTGCTGCCCAGCGCTATTTTAGGAAAGCTCTTCTCAAAGATGCCCCTTGAATCTCACCTCCCCAAGTGCTGCAGTGTTTCTGTGCCGGGAAGGGTCTGAATCATTTTTGCTCATTTTCATGGGTTTTCTTTTTTAAAATGGCTTCTGTTTTACAGTGTCTTGACCTATAAGGTGTCCAGAGAGTGTCTTCTGGTGGCATAGAAACAGGGCCAAATTTTGCATCCTCTGATGGCCTGGCAGAGGATTCACAAGCTTGGCTCTGGGTTGCAACGCCCAAATGGTGGGTGGCAAGAAGAAGGAGAAGAGGTGCCAGCTGAGAAGAAGACTCCCTCCAAGACCCCCATGCCCATTGGCAGTGGTCAGAGGAACACTCACTTGTCCCGGAGCACAACGCCCTCGATGCAGGCGCCAAAGAGGATCACCGAACTGATGTCTGCAAGAGCATTAAGGAAGGAAGGAAGGAAGGAAAGAAGGAAGGAAGGAAGGAAGGAAGGAAGGAAGGAAGGAAGGAAGGAAGGAAGGGAACCACCTGGAGACTGGCTATCCCTCCATTTGCTAGGCTTGCTGGACCTCAGTCCCTGGCCCTAAACTTCAGGGCTTGGCCCTCTTCTTAAGTCTTCAATGCTAGGGAGAGGAATCTCTGGGAGAAAGCACTGCCTTGAAAAATGCCTGTGTTTGTTCCTCATTCCTGCATTGAGGAGTCAATGCAGTTTGGCCCTGCTTTAACTGCCATCGTTCTGTACTGTGGAATTCTTTATATTTTTGTGAGAGATCTAGCCTTCTCTGCCAGAAAGCTGTGGTGCCACAACAAACTGCACATCCCAAGTGCTCCATAGGATGTGGCCATGGCAGTTAAAGTAGTGTCAACCTGCATGCGCAACTCCATATTAATCCCATTCCTGGTTCTTCCTGGGAGAAGTCTGTTTTAATCACGATGTGTGGGGAAATGTTTCCCACGATCGCACAAATGTCCTATGGAAATGCCTTTTAAACCCCCGATTTTCCGCGTGTGATAAAGGCCTCAGCTGACTCTTTCTAAATCTCTTTATTTAATACTACAAGAAATGCCATTCAGAAACAAATCCTTCAATTAACATAAGTTTGACACAAACAACTTGCTTTAAAACAGCACTGTACCCAAACAAACTGCAAACCACATGTTTGTGGTTTGGGTTCCAATCTTGGGAAGAAAATGGGATAAATAATAATAATAATAATAATAATTACAGTTGGCCCTCCGTTTTCGCAGGGGATCTGTTCCGGATCCCCCCATGAAAACAGAGGCTCGCACTTATTCAAACCTCATAGGCACACAAAATGGTGGGCACACCACTGCAATTAGCAGAGGTTGCCCCTCCGCACATATTCAAGAACGCAGATCTCAGATCCGTGCATTAGCAGGGGCGACTGTATTATTATTATTATTATTATTATTATTATTATTATTATTATTTCCCCCAAACCCTGCAGAGCACCCAACCGCACGCTCCCTCCTTGTTCCCCAGACATGTCCCCCAGCCCCTGTCCTTGGCACGCAGAAGGAGACGGGTGGCATGGCCGGCCACCCCATGGCAAGGCTGCCCCCAAGGCAAGGATACAGACGGTGGAGGTGGTGGCGATGGCCAGGATGGTCCCAGTGGGGATCGACTTCTGGGCATCCCGCAGATCTCCCGACCTGTTGGAACCAGCCATGATCCCTAGGAGAGAAGGAAGGGGGGGAGAGAGTGGGAATGGGGCCGGGAGGGTCCCCAGGGAGGCCCCATATTTCAAGCAGAGCCTGGGTGTCTGGGCCAGTTTGCAGATGGCTCCAAACCAAGGGCCCCATGGTTGCAACCGCCCCAAGCCCCTTCTCATTGGGGTGAGTGAGTTGTAGGGAGGGCATGTACCTGTGACCGATGGGAAGTAGATGCCCACCAGAAGGGTGAAGTAGGAGGTCATGTCGCTGAAGACGTAGGGCTGGTCCATGTCGATGGCTGTGTCTGAGGGGGGCACAGAGGTCATCCCCGCTTTTTCGATAATCACCCCTTTGGGCAAGTAGGTGCTCCAGAGGTTTTCTAGAGAGAGAGAGAGAGAGAGAGAGAGAGAGAGAGAGAGATTCATTTATAAGCTGTTACCCACCTTGATCCAACAAAGGGAGAGACGAGTTATAAATAAATATTATTATTATTATTATTATTATTATTATTATTATTATTAATGGTTGTGTGCATGTACTAAGAGGCTTTGGGGCAACTCTGGATGGCATCTCTGCAAGGCATTGTCTCCATGGCTGGGATCCCTGCCCAGCAGAAGCCCTTCTCCTTCGCCAACCCAAAGGGCCCTAATGTTTCCTTTCCTTTGCCAGCTGCCCTGAGGCAGGAGGGCGCCCCTTCCCCATAGACAGCAGCTAGGAAATGGGGGCTGCTTGCCCCTTGCCATCCATTTGGGTCTGGTCACTCTGCCAGGAGGACCAGATGTCCTGACCTTGGGTCCCTTTTTGGGAGAAAGGTGGCAGATAACTGAAATAAAAACAAAACAAATAAATAACTGCGAAATAGGACAAGGAACCTCAAAAGGTAGGGAAAATGTGGGGCAATGCCAAATAAAAGCGAAGAACACTAACATAAACATAAATCCATTTCTCATAGTTTATTTACTCCTACATTACAAACACTGTATTTTTCTGATGAACGTATCTTCCCTGAAATGTCTTGTTGGTTTGAAATATACTTATAGAACTCTTAGTAAGATGAATGCTTAAAACTGCATTTTTCTAGCAACAAGCCCATGACTGAGTCGACTGCTCCTTGGGGAAAAATAACTTTAGAAGGACCCATCCTATTCCCCATTTGCAGCAAGGAGAGGCTGCAAAGATAGAAGCATTGTTCCAAGGAAACAGCAAAGGTGGCATTACTCAATGGGCTTCTTAGTCATGCTCAAAATGGAGGGCATTTTGGAATTCCTCCTGGACCAAAGGTGGACATGTAGGACCTGTCCTGGAAAAGGAGGACACCTGGTCACACTATGCAGGTGGAGGGTGTTGGTGACCCAGGAGCCATTCCCCTAAAACAAGGGGCCCTTTGCTGCGCAGGGCAGCCAGTGGCTTGCGCATGGCACGGCGGTGCAGAGATCAGTTCATTAAGTAGGTGAAACCCATCCGGCGCGATGGAGAGCGATGCCAGAATCTGTGTGCGAGAAGCCACTTCCAGCCCCGGCGCTTCCGTCACTCTAACAGCCTGATCCCATGCATTTTTTACTCAATTACTCAAGTAAAGCATGCAATATTAATGATAACAGGAGCATCGGGAGATTCAGCGAAGGACTGGGGAGGGAGACGGAGCCAACAACACCTTCGGCGCTTCTTGCCCTCCCCCCCAACAGCCGGAGGGGATCTGACCCAGAGCAATGGCCCCAACTGGACCAAGGACCAAGAGTCTGGCTGAGGCCTTTGCCGCCAGAGGGGGGCTGGGGCTGAGCTGAAGGGGGGAGGACCTGGAGCTGGGGTCTTCTTCCTCCGCTTTCACTGGGAGACTTTGCAGCCATCGGAGGGCACTGGTCATCCCTGCTGCCCCTTAACATAAACCAGTCTCCAAGGTGTTCCTTTGGCTGCCTCCACACTGGTGATATAACCTGGTTTGGCACTGCTTTAACTGTCCTGGCTCAAGGCTATGGAATTGTGGGAGTTGGAGTTTGTTATGGGCCCATAACATATGCCAACTCCTAGAATTCCATAGCCTTGAGCCAAGTTGCTGAAAAGCAGTGCCAAAACAGGTTATGTCTCCTGTGTGGATGCAGCCTTAATGCCTTCCTTCTCAGCTTTTAACACACATTGGAGGAGGAATTCATAACAAGCAGAAATCCATTAAGGATGAAGGCTTCACCATTTGAATTTCTACCTTTCACCCAGGCTTGAAAGGTCCACAAGGTGCCAGTTGGCATCTCCTTTGGTTGGCAAGGCTTTAGACCCTCATTCTGGGTGGCCACTGTGGGTGTTACTGGGACATAAATGGGAAAGCGGGGGGAACGGTTCAACCCCTGTTGAACATTTGCCTGCTCTGCAGCTGCTGGAAGGCACTGGCGTTCTCCCCTGATGCCAGGAATGCCATCTCTAGGGAACAGCTCTTCTCTCCCTTCAATGGGGCAGTCTTGGCCTGCTGGCACTGGAGGGAGCTGGGCAGGCGGGGAGGACATCAATACGAAATGACCACTGTCTGTCAGCTCAGGTTAAGGGCCCAAGGGACTCTGCTGACCTCTTCCCATTCCAGGGGCTCCCCTGCAAGCTCCCCTGCCATGACATTGTGGGCAATGCCCATCAGTCCCTAGAGAACTGCCCTCCAATATACAGGGGGGATGAAGACCCCAGGCCAAGTTGCTAGGGGCGCTCCTGGGGTCCCCAGGGAGCTGCAGCAAAGAGGGCCTGGCCCCTGGCATCCGCCCCGGCATCTGCTCTGAACTGCAGGTACCTCCTCCCGCAGGACTTTCTCTCCATGCATCCTCCTCTCCTCCCAAATGCACAGCTCCCTTGAGAGCAACAGAATGACAGGAGACACTGGGCGGATTGGGGAGGGAGAGAGAAAAGTGATTTTTCTGCTCTCTTCAGCTTCTCTTGACAAGAACGTGGGAGCAGGGAGGAAGGATTTATCTTTCTCTTCCCTGAAGTGATGGCATTTGTAGAATCCCAGAGTTGGAAGAGACCCCAAGGGCCATCTAGCCCAACCCCCTTACGCCATGGCATGGCATGACAGCCTGGCCCTCTCTGGGAGTCTGGAGCGCCACTTGGCCCTAGCCATGGCCCGTGGGGAGGTTGTCCACACTGCCCAGCCTCCTCTACATCAGTTCAACCAAAAAAGCCAATAATGGTCTCAATCCAACATCCCCTTAGCATAGTGTGAACACTTGCATGCAAACATGTGCCTCAGCAACAATACACAACTCCAATGCAGAATAGCAACACTGCACAATATATGCCAATGGCTAGATGCCACTGTGCAATGTACAATACATGATGCACAAACATAATGCAAAGTAGAGGATGCACAGCCATAATACAGACAACACAATGCACAACCAAAACAAATAATGCTTAAAGCACAAATGCAAAGTGTTTGCTCAAATGCAAAGAAGCACAGAGGAACATGCTTTCTCCACAACTCTGCTTATTCCTCTTATCCGCAGAATATGTTGATTGCAAAAGGGTGGCTTTTGGGCCAGCATGCATGGCTAGTGGGCACCAAGGGGAGCTGGGGGGGGGGGGATATCTGGCAAAAGTGTCCAAAGCAAGCCCCTTTCTGGAGCCCCCCAATCCCTCCCCACAGAGGTAGCATCTCAGGGCTCTGCAAGGCCCAGCCATACCTTGGATGAGACCGGAAGCCGCGCCAGGGATGCCCTCGATCTCGGTGACGTTGTTCAGCTCGAAGTACTCGTCGCAGGAAGCGTTGAGGAGGCGGGATGTGCAGAAGAGTTCCCACAGCTGGGAGCCAATGGTCTCGTTGCCCACTTGGACAACCTTGGCACAGATGTCAAAGCCGTGGCGGGACAAGGTCCGGTTCCCCAGCAGGCAGATCCTATCAGGGCATGAGAGGGAAGGAAGGAAGGAAGGAAGGAAGGAAGGAAGGAAGGAAGGAAGGAAGGAAGGGAAAGATAGAATCATAGAATCATAGAGCTGGAAGAGACCCCAAGAAGAGCCCCGATTCAGTCCAACCCCATTCTTCTGCCATGCAGGAACTCTCAATCAAAGCATCCCCATTGACAGAGGGCCATCCAGCCTCTGCCTAAAGACCTCCAAGGAGGCAGACCCTACCACGCTCTGAGATGGAGCAAACTCTCTGATTGGCATGCGAGGGGCATGGGGCCATCTCTGGAGTCATCTCTGGAGTGAATCTCACCCCTTGCCCACCCAACGGCCCTTGCAGCCTCCTTGCCTGCTGGATGGCTAGTCACAGTCTCTCCCAGTTTGCCCAAGGAGCCTACTGGTCTGGCCTTAGGTGCCTTACTGGTCCTCCTGGAGCTTTCAGGACCAGCGAGGGAGCTCTCCAACCATCCTGGCCTTTCCACATCGGGAGCGAGGCTCAAACGGCCACCCAGCTACTTTCAAGCAAACATTTTTTTCTGCTGTTGCATGCATGAAAGTCATGGGAAAGCTGTGGTCATAATATATCGTATAGTATATGGAAGCATGTCCAGGAAGAAGGGCCTGGAAACCACCAGGCTCTCTGAGAAGCAATTTAGGGAGCTGGGTATGTTTAGCCTGGAGAAGAGGAGGTTAAGAGATGATATGATAGTCCTGTTTAAATGCGTTAAGTGATGTCTTGCTGAAAATGGAGCAAATTTGTCTTCTGCAGCTCCAGAGCTCCAGGAAAAGAGATTCCACCTAAACATTAGGAAGATCTTCCTGACAGTAAGAGGTATTTAACAGTGGAAGACACTCCTGTCTCAATGGAGGATGCTGCTTTGGAGGCTGTTTTTAAGCAGAGGCTGGATGGCCATCTGTCTCAGGGAGGAGGGCTTTGATAGTGACTTCCTGCATGGGAGAAGCAGGTTCAACCGGATGGCCCTTGGGAGTCTCTTCCAAATCTAGGATTGTATGATTCTATAACTTGATGTCAGCAAGGCTCTGGTCATTAGCCCCCAAGGTCTCTTCATGGACAAGATAGTAAAACATGGGTTAGATCAATGCTTCTTATGCTACCTGATGTGGAGGTCTGACTATCCCCTCCCCTTGTCCCATGCACCATGGACCACTACCATATTTATGCTCAGGAGCTACAATTCTTTCTCCTTTCTTGGAATGGTTCTGGGGACCTTGAATGGTACCAAGGACCCTTCCTTGGAGCATCATCGGGTGAGAGGGCCCTACAGTTACACTGACCGAGAGTCAGACGACTGAGTGGCTGTTCTCCGTTTGTGCACATTGATGGCTTTTGTGAGCCAGAAAGCACTGCTCAACGTTTTTATGAATGACCTAGATGAAGTCGTAGAGGGTGCCTATCAAACTGCAGATGACACATAGCTGTGAGGGACGGCGGGCACCAAAGACGGCAGACCCAAGAAGGAGGTCACTGGGCATCTGGCTCTACGCTGGTCAGACGGCATTCGGAGCACTGCGCCCAGGTCTGGGCAGCCCAGTTTAAAACGGGCATTGATAAGTGATGCCTTGTCCAGGGAGAAAGAAAGCGGGATGAACATGGTCTGGGAAACCATGTCCTGCAAGGAGAAATGCCCAAAGGAACAGGTCAAGCCTGAAGAAGAGGCGAGGGGACTGCAGTCTCCAAACAGTGGAAATGGCTTTCATGTGGAACATGGTTATCCCCATGAACCCAGCCTGGGCCACATGCCCCCCCAAAATCAGCTGAAGAGCAGCTGAATATGATGTCAGAAATTACTTAATGTATGCTTTCTGCCCATTTGTGCTTACTATCAGCTTCAGCTGGGTCTGGAGGACCTAATACTGGCGGTACGTGTTCTGGTAACCTCAAGGCTGGATGTCTGCAATGCGCTCTACATTGGGCTCTACCAAGTCTGGAAACTCCAACTGGTTCAGAATATGGCAGCCAGGCTGATGACTGGGGCATCCAGGAGGGATCCCATGATGACACCTATATTCCCAAATCACTCCACTGGCTGCTAATTATTATTATTATTATTATTATTATTATTATTATTATTATTATTATTATTCTTTATTTATAAAGCGCTGTAAATTTACACAGCGCTGTACATACAATCTTTTTAATTGGACGGTTCCCTGCCCTCAGGCTTAAAAAGACATGACACAAAAGGAGAAGGGAAAGGTGGTGGGGAAGGGGCCTCTCTAGTAGGATAATACATATAAAATACATAGCAATATAGGAAATGATTCAATAAAACAGGCATCAAAAGAACATCAAATAGCAAGTATCTAAGTGTCCAAAGTGTTGGCTATTATTCCCTTTAAAGCCCTGCGTGGTTTGGGTCCAGGTTAGCTCCACAATCACCTCCTGCCATATAATCTGCCCCATATGCTCAGGTCCTCTGGAGGACATTTACTCCGCTCAGCCAGAGGACGTTTTCTTCAGCCGCCCCAAGACTGTGGCATGACCTGCCAGAAGAGATTTGCCAGCTGAACATACTGTCTGCATTTAAAAGAGCATTAAAAGAGCTCTCTCTTCCGGAGGCTCATCCAGATGATTTTTAAACTGGTGAATTTTAGATGTGGATTGTTTTGCTTCAATTGATGTGTGTTTTGACTGATGTTGCTTGTCTCCTGCCTCAATCCATGGGGAGAGATGAATCATAGAATCACAGAATGATAGAGTTGGAAGAGACCCCAAGAAGGGCCCTGATCCAGCCCAACCCCCTTCTTCTGCCATGCAGGAACTCTCCGTCAAAGCATCACCAGTGACTGAGGGCCAGCCTACCTCTGCCTGGATGGGTAAGAAATAATGTATTACTACTACTACTACTACTACTACTACTTGTTTGGGTTACTTCCCTACAACCATCAGGGACGCAGATGTCCAGGTGTGCTAGAAGGTCTAGTACCTTCTGCAAGAGCCACCAGGATGCAAGAGGCCATTGCTGGTGCATCACAGAGGTAGAGGATGGGGCAGACATGTTCCCTGTTGCTCCAGTGGCAGAGGACTGGGGTCGGTGCAGAAGATATAACCCACGGTGGTCTTCCTGGACCTCCTTCCTTCCATTGGCTGCCCAGTTCTCAGCCCAGGGAGGGTCTTTCCGTTCCCTTCCTCCTGGTTCTTTTAACTGAGATGCTGCAGGAGCGCATGAACCAGAGGCCTCCAGCGCACAAAGCAAAGGCTCAGCCTCTGAGTCACAGTCCATCCCATGGATGCAGTGGAAACCAGAGTTTGGTAGCATCTTGCCACAAATAACAAGTAACTTGTAATTAATTCCTTTCTCCAACAACAAAGGTTGAAGGTATATTACAGGAGTAACTTAAGGAATAGAGCCCACTCCCCCCGCCTTACACAGTGTGACTGCAATTTCTCTGGCCAAGTACACTTGTCCCTCCACATTTGCGACTTTGGCTTTTGCGGATCTGACTATTCACGGATTTGATTACTATGTTCTCTCTAGGCATCTCTAGTTCCTCCAGCGCAATTCTATGCTCAATGTCCGGCAGAAGTTGACCACAGAGTTGCACTGGAGGACCTAGAGATTCCTAGAGAAGTGTTCTCTCAGGTAAAAACATAGTGTTTTTATTATCTCCGGTTTCCCCCCATCCAGGGGGTCCTGTGCCCCTAACCCCAGCGAATGGGGGGAGTACCCAAATGGCCAGAAGGAGGAAGGCCCTCCCTGCAAGAGTCTCCCTCCAATACTGAGAACAGCCACATCTTGACACAATGCAGGCTTCGGACTGACATTGCCTTAATTCCCCCCCCCCCTTCCTGTATGATTTTTAACATCTTTGCTAGATGAAGAAGCCAGTGGAGCTCTGAAAGCTTGCAACATGGATTTTGCGCATTTTGGGTGGCCCAGTGAAGGTATCCCTGTTTTGTGGATGTCATTGTACTTTGCTGCATGGCAGCACAGCTGCCCTTGGCTATGCTTTCTGGATGAAAGAGGCCACACTTGAGACTCATCAGGGGAGGCCTATAGAGAGGGCTAATGGACTGGGGCTTGACCATTTGAGGTTCCTCATACTTCCAGCAAAGGTAAAGCATAGGACTGCATTGTGTTTTACCAAAACAGAACCTTAAAAATGTTTCCTGAGGCAAAAACATGGAGGGCTCCTTTAGAAATCCATTGCTCTCTGACTAACAAAGGAGCTTGTGGCTTCACAAAGGATGGGGACAACTGGGGTCTCAAGAAGGGCTCTCCCTTTGTCTTGCTAATGGCACTTGGTGGTTTTCCATTCCAAGGGCCAGAAGGAGGAGAGGCCCACCTGCAGCAATGCCCCTCCCTCCAGCAAGACCTGAATCCAGAACAGCCACATCCTGACAAACACCGGCTTCATTTGTATTTTAGGTTTTTGCTCCTGTATCATTTTTAGCATCTTTGCCTGATTCAGAAGAAGCAAAAAATCCACTGTTTTGTGGGTTGCAACTTCTTTGTCATCTTTTGTTTTCAGATGCACTTAGAATCATAGGTTCCTAGAGCTGGAAGAGACCCGAAGAAGGGCCCCGATCCAGTCCAACCCCCTTCTTCTGCCATGCAGGAATTCTCAATCAAAGCAGCCCCATTGACAGATGATGGCCAGGGAAGGGGACTCCACACAAATCTCCGAGGAAGGAGTGTGTTCCCCTGTCAAAAGCTCTTTCCATCAGGACATTCTTCCTGATGTTGAGCTGGAATCTCTTTTTCTGTAGCTTGCATCCATTGCTCCATTGGGTCCTAGTCTCTGGAGCAGCAGAAAACAAGCTTACTCCATCCTCACTATGACTCCCCTTCAAGTATTTAAATAGGGCTCATATCATATCGCCTCTTGACCCTTCTCCAGGCTAAACATCCCCAGCAATTCCCTCAGTCCTTCCTCATAGGGCTTCATGGTTTCCAGACCCTTCACCATTTTAGTCACCCTCCTTTGGACACAGGGCTCCAGTTTCTCCATGTCCTTTTTGAATTGTGGGGCCCAGAACTGGACACAATATTATTCCAGGTGGGCCCTGACCAAAGCACTATTACTTCCCTTGATCTAATAATAATAATAATAATAATAATAATAATAATAATAATAATAATGTTTTATTTATGTTTTCCCGCCTCTCCCGACAGATCGAAGTGGGATTACAGTCAGAATATATAATTCAACAGTACATAATAATTCTAATAACAAATTCTTTAAAATCAGAGTATAAAAGCAATATTCTATCTAAAAACATACAGTGTGCAAATCGCGGTTAACATCCTAAGATAGACTTCTATTTGAGAGTGATTTACTTTATGGAGAGTCGGGGGGTATGCTTGTCGGAAGAGGTAAGCATTTTGCACTAACTGAAGCTTCCGAACCTGGTACAAAGGTAGCCCCATGTAGAGCGCATTACAGAAATCCAAGCGAGAGGTTACCAGCGCATGTACTACTGTTTCAAGGTCCTTTTGGTCCAGACAGGGACACAGTTGGCATATCAGCCGAAGCTGGTACCAAGCACTCCTGGCCATCGCATCCACTTGGGATGATAACTGTAGAGATGAGTCCAGGAGTACTCCCAAACTGCGAACTCTGTCCTTTAGGGGAAGTGTGACCTGTCCAGGACTGGATGGCAGATTTCCCTGCCTGGGCCTGGGGCACCTATCACGAGTACCTCTCTTTTCTCTGGATTCAACCTGAGTTTGTTTTCCCTCATCCAGCCCATTACTGACCCCAGGCAGGCATCCAGAGGAGAGATGCCTTCCTTAGTCACTGTCTCAGTCGGAGACATGGAGAGATAGATCTGGGTGTCATCAGCGTATTGATAACACCGAGCTCCATGCTTCCGGATGATCTCTCCCAGCGGCTTCATTTAATGTTAAACAGCATGGGGGACAGAATGGCGCCTTGAGGGAAGCCAGATGTCAGCTCTCTTTTACGAGAGCAACTGTCCCCCAGCCTCACCGACTGGAGCCTTCCTGAGAGATAGGATCGGAACCACTGGAGCGCAGTGCCCCCGATACCTAAATCTCTCAGGCGTTCCAGAAGGATACCATGGTCGATGGTATCGAAGGCCGCAGAGATGTCCAAGAGCACTAACGGTTACACTTCCCCTGTCGCTGCCCAGACGGAGATCATCAACTAGGGCAACTCCGTGTCCCGCTCTGAAGCCAGTTTGAAATGGGTCCAGATAATCGGCTTCATCCAAGACAGCCTGGAGTTGGAAGGCAAAGGAGATCTAGGCACTAAACTTCTATTGATGCAGCCTAAAATTGCATTGGCCTTTTTAGCTAAAGTCTTTGCTTCCTGGGTTGCTTCCAGAGAGAAACATCCCTGCATTCAAACTGGTGGGAAGGAAGGGGGGGAGCTTTTCCAACATGTGAATGTGTGAGACAGTGAGCCCCCCCCAACATCCCTATCCTCCCTCCCAATGCAGGACTTACGGAAAGGAGGGAGGGTCGATGGCCGACTTGATGACGCCGGCGTAGATGGCCAGGATGGAGAGGATGACGCAGCCCAAGAAGACCAAGGCGAACTTGTTGACGTACTTGACGCCCACGAAGACCACGGTGGCCATGCAGGTGAGGACGCATGTGCCGTAGACCCGCATGTTGTTCAAAAGGGCGGCCGCTTCCCCGCTGGCGTCCTCCGCCTTGAAGATGGCCATCGCAGGGAAGATGTAGGCCTGAGAGAGGGAGAAGGGCAAGGAAGCATGCATCAGGTTACCTATCTCTCTGGCTTTTCTTCACGAACGAAAATTCAGGAAGGACTCATGGTCCCTCGCTTTCTACAAGCAGCGCGTCGATGGCTAAAAAGGCCAATCCGGGATAAACAAGTCCGGTTGCAGAAAGCACAGCAGAATGTCACCTTGGGTGATGTTTCCCGGTTGTGGTTCTTTCTGTGTTGTCGTTTCTCTTCGAGACCCGTTCGGTGTGAGCTTTCAAAAGGGTACCTATAGTATCACCATATAACCCACCCCATACACTCAGGTCCTCTGGCGGACGTTGACTCCAGTCAGCCAGGGCTATCTATAGGTTGGCAACCATCAGCCCGAGGACCTTTCCTTCAGCCGCCCCAGGACTCAGGAATGGCCTTCCAGAAGGGCTTTGACAGCTGAACACTGTCTGAATTTAAAAGAGCATTGAAGACCAGTCTCTCCTGACAGCCTTATTATCTGGATGATTTTTAAATTATGAATTTTAAATCATGAATTTTAGATATGGATGGTTTTAATAGGCGTACATCTTACTGGTCCTTTTAAATTGATGTCTGTTTTAGCTGATGCCTGTTTGCTTGTTAATTGTTGTTGTTCACAGCCTTGCTCAATGAGGAGAGGCTGGTAAGAAAGAAAGAATAATAATGGTCATGGTAATAGTAATAGTAAGAATAGAATGCAAAGATATAGCTGTAGAATCCGTTCATAGAGAGACCCTGCTGTACCTTTGAGACTAAATGAAAGAAAGAAATTGGCAGAGGGGCTCTCCTAGACTTCAGTCTACTTCCTCAGATGCATTTGGATGCAATAATCATCATCATCATAATAATAGAGAGAGATCTTGTAGCAGCACCTTTGAGACTCACTGAAATAAAGAAGTTGGAGCTTCTTTCCTAGACTTCAGTCTACTTCCTCAGATGCATTTGGTGGAGTGGAAAGCCAGGGACAGACCTATATATGCCATTGGTATGTGAGGATGCCAATACAAAGTACAAATCCTTCCTGTATGGAAATGAGGTTGCAATTCAGTGTTGGCCATTAGTGCACAAAGAGATAGGAAGTTGCAGACCTGGCAGAGAAGGAGGTGGAAGGAGGACTCAGCCCAAGACTGGATTATTTGCAGCTCAGCACTTGGGTGAGCCCCACAGAAACCCTTGGGGAGAGAGAGGGCCTGGCCTGGCCAGGGACCCAGATGGGGTTCAGGTGGGATCTGGGGGTTCAACCAAAAAGAGAGGCACCAGCAAAGGTGCAAAGCCCCCCCTCCCCCCGATTCCAAGACAACTCAGCTGCATTTCCCATTAATCCCTATTACAATTCCAGCAGAAGTCCTCAGTTTAAAATGCTTCCATAATGGCCTTCATTGTAAGAGATAATAATTTTGGGGAAATAGGAAAAGGCAGGGACGACCGTAGGACAGGTGGACAAACCCCATCCCGGGCGCCAGGACAGCTGCCCTTGAGTCTGCAGGGCTGGGGATGATGGGACGGGTGGTCTCGCATCCAAAGGGTCAGCATAAAGCCAACCTGATGGACAGAACAACAACAGATGCAAGGGCCTGAATGCTTATGGGTTTGTTTGACTAGAATGGAGCCTTTGGATGAATCCCATGGATTCAACGGGACTATTCTAGTCTGGACTAAAGTGGATTGATGCTAATCCCGCTCTTTCAATCAATCAAGGAGAAATCCATCTCTGCTGAAAAACCAGCTTCCATGCAAAAGCAGGGGGAGGCTGCCAGGTGCCAAAGTCAGTCCCAGCCCATAGAAAGAAGGGGTTTTGGGGGGATTCAGAGCAAAATACCTTGTCTGATCTTGGGAGCTAAGGAGGGCCAGGCCTGGTTGGTACTTGGATGGGAGGGATGGCAAGGAATGTCAGGTGCTGCTAGACTATAATGTTCAGAAGAATGCCATGGTAAACCTCCTCTGACTATCCATTGCCATATGAAATTCATGGGATCATCCTAAGTCAGCAAGTGACTTGGGCACACATGCTACTCCAAAGAGGAATGTGCATGGATGCATGAAGTGATGCGCCTCAACATCATTCTGCAATCTAGTATTTGTTGAAAGTGCATTGCCTTTGTGATTGGGGTGTGCAATAGGCTGGCCAACGTCCTGGCCATAGATTTCCTTACATTGCGCTTCAAGGAGGCCTTGCTGCCAACTTTGGGGGGCTTCAAAGGTGGGGAGGAGAGACCAAGGGCCCAGAGATTATGAGGGCTGGGGGCAGTCCAGTGTTTGTGGGTGAGAACATGAAAGGAGAAGGGCATAAATTGTCCTAGAAAGACTACTAGGAATGCAGGGGCACATGCATTCATGGGGTGCATCTACAATGCAGAATTAATGCTCTTGGATACTGCTTTCACTTCCATGACTCCATGTTATGGAATTCTGGGACTTGTAGTTTTGTGAGATATTTAGCCTTCTATGACAGGGCACCCACAACGAACTACAAATCCCAGGATTCCACAGAATGCTGGCATGGCAGTTAAAGCAGTGTCAAACTGCAAGAATTCTGCAGTTTGGCAGGAGACATGAGCAAAATCTTGGCTGCAAGACTTAAATCCCAGCCTAGTCATTCTCCCCAATGACAAGTGCTGGGTTCCGGAAAGATTTGGGGATAAATTGCCCCCTTCTGCCAGGACTCAGCCCCTCTATCACCTCCACAGTGTCTTTTCATTGGGCTGCCATGAAACCCAAATTCCTCCTTCAATTGCTCATTTCTGCAAAATGGATTCTGCTAGGAGATCTAAGAAGAATGGAAAGGGGCAGCCAAATCTCACAGAGGGATAAGAAGCACTACAGAGCACTGGAAACGTGGCTGGAGGGCAGTTGGGAGTGAATCGAAATGTGGTTGTTGTTTTTGTTGTGCTGCTTTTAACAAGTCAAGGCAGGACATTTTCTGGGTTGTGTGGAAGTTGCATGTGCCTCTGTGCCGAAGGGAGGCGGCATTGGATTTGCACGCCGCATTTCTGCTGCTGCTGCAGCCCATGTCCCTTGCAAAAAGTGCCACCTGTGCCCACTTTCCCTCACAACTCACCAGCAGGATCTCAATGGTGCCCAGAATGTACATGGCACCTGCAAAAGTGGTGCCCAGGTAGAAGCAGAGACCCACGGCGCCCCCGAACTCTGGGCCGAGGGAACGGGAGATCATGTAGTAGGACCCGCCGGCTGGAAATGCATACAGAGAGGGAAAAGAGAGGGGCAAAGAGGGGGCATCAATAAAACCCAACAGCAGAAAGGCCCTCCTTGCTGACAAAGCAGCCCCCTGCTGCCCAGCCACCCAAGGGGCTTACCAGAAGTCCCTGTGTCCCCTGAAAAGATTGTGACCCATCTGGGAAGAGCCCCCTTCCTCCCACGGAGGCACCCCTTCCCTTTCTTGGGAGCCACTTGCAAGCATTGGGCAACACATCTCTAGGAGGAAAGCATCCCTTCTGGGGATGGAGGTCTTTGCTAATGATGTTGGTTAGTAGTGGAATGGCAGACCGCCAATGAATAACAGGTGCTCTAGACTGTATTTCAGAGGAAGGAAGTAGCAAAACCACCTCTGAGGGTTCCTTCTCTAAGAAAAATTCTTAGAGGCACCATACATCGACGGGGGACCTGAAGGTGCACACATACACACATGCTCCACTGGACACTTGGAAGGGCTTCTAAGTGGACATGGTGCTTGGAAGAGTGTCCATCCAACCATCCACCCCAACCATCCACAGCAGAGAAGGAGGAGGAGTAAGCGACATATGCAGCCCCTTGTCCTGGTTGGTGGGCTGGGGGTTCATTCCCCCCGGTTGCCATTTCCCCAGAGTAAGCCCTGGATTTGTGTGTTTGTGGGAAAGGACTCCCTCACTTCAGCAGTAGCCCTATGCCATCTGGGCACATGCTCTTTGCACCTCCCAGGGCATGGATGCCTTTGCTCAAAGCCGGACCAAAGGAAAACCCTCCCCACAAGCCCAAGGTGCTTCAGCAGAGCCTCCATCAACCCCAGGCCTTAAAGACCAACCATACATCATTGCCCACCCAACCAACCAACACCAGCCCTCTACAGACCTGGCACCACTCCGTTGGTTGCAATGGCACTCATGGAGATGGCGGTCAGCATCGTCTGTGGGGAGAAAAGGAAGAGGCATTGGAGGGGGAGCATGGGTTACAAGGACCCAGGGCTGCCTTTTCCCAGAGGGGGGGTAGGTCTCCTCCTGCGCATGGGAAGGCACACTGGACACACTGATGGCTGCTGGTGGTCTTCTCCAGATGGAAAGGGTAGAGGGTAGGGAATGGAAGGGGTGGGGTTGGATGGCCCTGGTGGTCCCTTCCAGCCACATGATCCCATGAAGCCCTGAATGCATGGAGGAAAGGGAGGAATCATGGAGCCACAGAATCATGGACATGCGCCCCCCCCCCCCCGCCATACATTCGAATTCCATTCTGCCATGCAGGAAGACACCATCAAAGCCCTCCTTATGGCAGATGGCCTTCCAGCCCCTGAAAACCTCTAGAGAAGGAGACTCCACCACGCTCCTTTGAGGCAGTGACATCTTTCACTATCAAATTGCTTTGACAATCAGGGAACTTTTCCTAAGGTTTAGGTGGAATCTGTTTCCTTGGAATTTATGAAATCCTAGAATCCTTGACTTGGAAGGGACCTCAAGGGCCAACCATTTGAACCCCTTTCTGCCACACAGGAAGACACTATCAAAGCCCTCATGGCAGATGGACACCTAGCCTCTGTTGTAAAATGCAGGGAGGCATATAGTTTGGGTGAAGGGCAAGGGGAGAAGGGCTATGACAGAGTGACCCCCAGCCAAGAAAGAGGGCTTCCAGTGAGTGGCGAGAGAGAGCCATGGTGGCTGGCAAAGGGTTTGTGGTCAAACAGAGGAAACAAAGACTACCCTCTGGAGAAGGAGGATTGCTCAGGCTCCAAGTCCCTGCTTCCCCTTGAACCCAGACCCCTTGGTGCTGGGATCTTGCCCCTCTGGAAGGGTCCCAGGTCACCCACAGTTGTCCTAGAAGTCACCCATGTTGGGATGGGGGTGGCAGTGGCAGTGGCTGGCAACGCAGACCCTTCTCTGGCTCCAGGGATGCTTACTGTGGCCTCTTGCCATCCCTGCTCCCTTCCATTCAACCATGGGGATGATGGGTGGCCCAGCCCCATAGCATCTGGGTCTTTATCTGCTCCAGGTCCAACGATGAGCCTGAACCCAGGTCAACCTGAAGACAGTGCAGGGCATGCCCTCTCTTTGCCCATTTGCTCATTTGTCTGCAAAGATCTTCTCAGACACCCTAGCAGTCATTGCTGCCCTTGGCAGGGTGACCATAACCAGGGCCTTTGGCCAGGATCTGGAAGTGGGCCGATCGCTCATCCTCCAAGAAGCAGCCAGGCGGGACTTCCATGGCTCAGGGCTGTCGCTGCCGGGAGTTGCCCCAAGACAGATGGGCCAAGCAGAGCATCTGGGCCAGGGAGCACCTAGAGCGGCCCAGCGGAGGAGAAGGAGAGCGGCCGGGATTAATCGGCCGTCCTGGTTGGGTGACCAGCTGCTCTCCCTGCTCCGCCACCCAGCCAGGCAGGTGCATCCATTCTCAGCCAGGCAGATGCCTTTGGCTGGCAGTGGCTGAAGCAAGGAAGTAACTGGGCAGCCCACAGGGATATAGGTAGAGAGGAGGGATAAACCAAGGGCCCTGCATCCCCAAATTTCTAGCATTGTAAGGAGTGGCACACTGAAAATCCTTCACACCTAGAATGCCTCTCTTTGCTGCATTTTCATATTCCCTCGGTATCTTTGCCTGCCTCTTTTCTTTGGATGCTTAAACTCAGGTCAAGATCTTGCATCAGGAAACATCTCTGCAGAGACACAGCTGCAAGGTCTCCCAATACCACCTTGCAAAACCCTGCATCTTTGAAATCTCCCTTTTCTTCCCAATGAAGCCATTTCCAAATGGGGCAGTGATTAAGGACGTCTTCAGGCCCCTCCAGGCCGAGGGTTGCACTGAGACAGGCATCCCAAAAGTGGGATCCAGTCTCAGCTGCCTGCCTCTGCTCACGTGCCCCATGCCCAGGGCTGGCCCTTTCTCCAGAGCCTTGGAAATGGATGCATTGGGGGCACTATGAGGTAGGACTTGGAGAGCACTTTGGTCATTGCAATCATGCAATGACTGTAAATGTGAATTGGAAGAATTATGGTGTTGTATATCAGGGTTAGGACACTTATGGGGCACAGTGCCAGCTTCTGTTTCTAAATGCTCAATTGAAGTTTTTCATTTCTGCAGCACTAGAAATTGTGCAGAGTGAATGGACATTTCATTGGAGGGGCAGGATTCTTCATTGGGGGCAATGCCCTCCTTTTTGTCATTGTCCTCCCTCCATGGCATCCTGGGCAGGTGTGCGTCCCAGTGAAGGTTAATCCAGGAGGTGGGCATTTCAAAGCACCATGCTCCCTGTGGCTGAGCGTCCCAGAGCATTAGACCCACAGAACTGCAGAGATGGAGAGGCCCCAGGTACCATGTAATCTGACTCCTTTCTGCCACTGGAAGAAGGGGGGGTCAGATGTCTGGAGTGATTCCTCTGGTTTAACCGAGAGCGCCTCCCCATGTGCTACCCATCTCTGCCCCAAATGTCCAGAAGCGACTCACGGCGGAGCAGCAGAGCAAGACCATGCAGAAGGACTCCATGATCCCAGAGATGCCCACAACCCATGTCAATCGGAGGAAGAGGATGACGCCAAAGATGTTCTGCAGGCAGGGTAAGTAGACACCCATAAAGGTGCCCATTCGAGGAGCCTATGGGGGGAAGCACAGGGCGGTGAGAAGGAGACAGGTGCCAACCCCCCCACTGCCCCAAATTCCTCACATGCACACCCCACACTCTGTGGCATCTTCGTGGCCCCCCAGAATGAGAAGCAGCCCCTTGGCACAGAGAGAGTGCCTCTCCCACCTCTCCCAACACCCGTCAATGGTCAACCCCCCAAGACCAGGCTGCATTAATAATGGGGCAGTTGGTGCAATTGCAATGGGTCAGTTGGTGCAACTGCAATGGGGCAGTTGTTGCATTTGCCATTTGACAACTCAGGGGCCCAGAGCTGAAGGGGAAAGGATGCAATCAGTTTCCTCTCCTTCCATAGTCCTTTCCCAGATCTCCCAGTGTTTCTGTCACCCCCCAGATTTTGTGCATTCCTTGAGTAATTGAGTCAAGCTGCATAAGTCCAGGCTGCGAAGCCTCACTGATGTTTCAAGAATGAACATGGCTTCCCCATGGGGACTCTATCTTTGGTTTAATTCAGCAGCCAATTCATTCACTTCTGTGCTGCTGTTCTCAGAATCGTCCGCACATGGGCCAAAAGGGACCTCTGTTTTGGGGGCTGCTCCAGGAGACCCCAAATGCCTCTCTCTGGCCCAAGAGGCCCAGGCCAGCTTCTCCCCTTGTAGGCCCCCCAAATGCAGCCTCCCTGACCCCCAAGCCCCCCACCGCACACCTTGACCGGCTTCTTCTTGGCTCCATCGTTGTTCTCAGCCTCTTCGTGCTCCCGGCTGCCTTGGGGCAGGTTGGTGTAGTTGGCCAGGCCGCTGAGTAAAGAGGACACCATGGGGCTGGTGTCCATCTCCTCCTATGGGGCCGAAGGAAAGGAGGATGAGTTGTGGGGGCAGGACTGGGGGCTTCTTCCCTGGAGGACCCTACAACCCACCACCAGCTCCTCTCCATCCTTTGCCCCATGGCTCCCTTTCCCACTCTCCCATGAGCCGCTGTGTGGGTCCCACAGCCCAGACCTCGCCTCTGTAGCCATCCTGGGTCATTCTGTGACCAGTAAACAGGGCTGGTGCCAGCCTCTGGCCTGGCGTGGGCATGCCACAGCCCAGCATCCTTTGTTTCTCCTTCTTTTTAAGGCCTCTTTCTATTCCGGGGCTGCCAGCTGAGCTGGTCCACAGACGCAAGTGTCCCTTCTGTTTTATTTTTAGTCTGCGAATCTGTTGCCCTTTCCTGCAACGAAAACGGGGCTCGCATCCAAGGCATGTTGCATTCAGCACCAGGGCAGCAGCAGAAGCCAGCTCCATTTTTATTGGGTTTTCAGTCATACAGGACTAAGCAGGTTTAAAAAGCAAAAGCCACACATGCTCCAAGCATTTTTGGTGGTTAAAAAAAAGTATTACCAAATGTTTGGGTTTTCCTTTTCTTGCTTGAACATAATTGGCATCTACAACCTGCTGCAAAAGTGTTGGAATAACAGGAATGGGGGGAAGGAGCATGAGATAATGGTCTAAATGGCCATAAAGCCATAAAGGCTATCTAAGGCAGGGGTGGGCATGGCATGGACTACAGCTCCCAGCATTCCTTGCCACTGCCTATGCTGTTTAATGGGGCTGATGGGAGTTTCAGTCACTCAACCACAATGAAGGCTAGTGGCTTCCGTTTTGCAAAGACCGGTTTTGAGTCCTGCATTTAGGATCAGGGCCAGCTCCCATTTTAAAAAAGCCAAGCAGGCAGAAGCTTTCAATGCCAGTACAATACCAACTGTCTTTTAAACTGTTTTAAATTAATGTTTTTAATATGACTGCTTGTTTAATTGTTTATAAATGTCTGCATTATTCATTCTTGGAGCTCTTCTTCTGCTTTAACTCACGCTGTGAGCTGCCCTGGGTCCCAGAGAGGGAGAAAGGCAGGATGGAAACAAATGAAAGAAAGCAGGGGTTGCCAGGTGCAGATGCGATGCCCTTGTGCCATGAAGCTACCTACAATCTCTGCTCTCCCTAGTTGCTCACCTGCGGGCAATTTAGGCCAGGGCCAAGTGACCACCAGCCCACCTAGCCCTGGTCAGTCTGCTCAGGCGGTCAGCCGCTCTTCTGGGCCTCTCAAGGAAGGAAAGCTCTTCTAGCCCATCATCCTCTGACAGATCCTATGACCTGGGGATGCTGGGGACTCAGCCCTTGGGTTACTGCAAACCTGGGCTTGTTCTGCCCCTTAAGCTTCACCCCTCTGCTTCTATACAGAACTGCCTTTTGGGGAGCCATGGGCAAGGGGTGGCCCCAAGGATCATTGGCCCATTGCTTGGCTCTGACCGGCAGCAACTCAGATGGCCTTTCCCAGCACCCTCCAATGAATCCTCCTTTGTGCTGGAAGGGCTGCTGGAGGGACCCAGGACCATCTGCATGCAAAATGGGTCCTTGGCCCTGAATACATGCCCTGGTCTCTTGTCCATCCCACCCCAGACCCACTGCCCCACACATTGCTGACCTCAAAGAGAGCCATGTTCTTCCCATCATACTCCTTCGCCTTCTCCAGGTCGGTGCTGTTGATGAAAGGGCTGCTCTCTTTGGGGTTGCCATCACCTGCAAAGGGGCAAAAAAGGTGACCTGGGTGAGCTGCCTGTGGCTGTTCCCTTGGCCCTCCTTGTTGGCAGTGGGATCCCTCCCTGGAAAAACAGAGCTTGTGCCCATTCGTCTGACCCAAACCCACCAAGGAATCGGTGCCTCCATGCATCTGACTGAAATGCACCCAACATTGACACACTTGGCATTTCCCCCACCTTCTTGAACGCCTACAAAGAGGGGTAGCAATAGGGTTTGTGTGTGACAAAATGAGGGCACTGCAGCCCAATGTAAACATTCTCCCCTCCCCAGTATGATCCAGTGGTTAGTGCTGGATTATGATGCTAAAGACCATGGTTCAATTCCCAGTTTGGCTATCCAAACCACTGGGAGACCTTGGGCAAGTCACTCTCTCTCAGCCTGTGAAGATGGCAATGGCAAACCTCCTCCGAACCAATCTTGCCAAAAAAACCCCAAGATAGCTTAGCCTTAGGGTCACCATAAGTCATAGAATCATAGAACCATAGAGTTGGTAGAGACCCCAAAAAGTGCCCTGATCAAGTCCAACCCCTTCTTCTTCTGCCATGCAGGACCTCACAATCAAAGCATCCCCACTGACAGATGGCCATCCAGCCTCTGTTTAAAGTCAGACACAACTTCAAGGCATGCAACAACAACAATGATTTTTCCCCTTTGGTCCCCAAATTTCTAGCATTGCAGCAAATTAAAACTTAAGTTGAGCATTAAGTTAAGCATGCAGTGCCCAAAGAAATAAATAAAATAAATAAACTTTTTATTTATATGCCGCCCTTCCTTTGATCAGGGCGGCTTACAACATGTTAAAAACAACAGATTAAAATACACATAAACCAACAATAAAAAGCCCCATAGCCCAACCTCTTGGCCACGAAAGAGGAGGGAGGCCCACAGGATATTTATTCGGGGAATGCCTGTTGGAATAGGAAGGGTTTAAGGTCCTTCCTAAATTGGGCCAGGGTAGTAGACGAGCGGAGCTCTGTGGGCAGCGCATTCCAAAGGGCTGGGGCAGCTATGGAAAACGTCCTCCGAGAAGTGGAGGCTAACCTAGCCCCAGGCACCTTCAGTAGCTGCTGCCCAGTCGTTCTGAGGGTGCGAGGCGGAATGTACGGGGAGAGGCGGTCCTTTAGGTATCCTGGGCCCAAGCCATTTAGGGCTTTATAGGTAATTACCAACACCTTATATTGAGCTCGGAAGCGAATGGGCAGCCAATGGAGATCTTTTAAAACCGGTGTTATATGGCTGGTCCTGGGAGCGCCAGTGACCAGCCGGGCTGCCATGTTCTGCACCATTTGCAGCTTCCGAGTTTGGTATAAGGGTTGCCCCATGTAGAGTACATTGCAGAAATCCAGTCTCGAAGTTACCAGAGCATGTACAACAGTTTCTAGGTCCCTCTGGGCCAGGTATGGGCGCAGCTGGCGAATCAGCCGAAGCTGATAACAGGTGCTCTTGACCGTCGCATTCACCTGAGCAGTCAGGTGAAGCGACGAGTCAAGAAGCACCCCCAGACTGCGCACGGAGTCCTTCACAGGGAGCGTGACCCCGTTCAGGACAGGTGGAACCACCGCCATTCCTGGACCAGGAGAACCTATCACTAGTACCTCCGTTTTCTCTGGATTCAGCTTGAGTCGGTTTTCCCTCATCCAGCCCATTACTGACTCTAGACAGGCCACGAGAGGAGAGACGCCATCCTCAGTCACTGCATCAGTCGGAGACATAGAGAAAATAATCTGGGTGTCATCAGCGTACTGATAACCCCGCGCCCCATGTCTCCGGATGATCTCTCCCAGCGGTTTCATGTAAATGTTGAATAGCATGGGAGACAGAATGGCCCCTTGAGGGACCCCGGTTTTAAGGGGCCTCTCGTCGGAGCACACGTCTCCCAGCTGCACCATCTGGGACCTCCCGGAGAGGTAGGAGCGGAACCACTGGAGCACAGTGCCCCCGATCCCCACCTCTGCCAGGCGAGGGGGAGGGAGCGGGACCAAGGGACTGCAAGCACAGGAAATACAAAGAGGTGTGTGTGGCTGTGATTTCTTCTGGCCTTAGAGGGAGTGAAAGGACAGGCCCAACGCCATCGGCCCGGCCTCCCCCCACCATTCCCTTCTCCTTTTGTGTCGTGTTTTTTAGATTGTAAGCCTGAGGGCAGGGAACCATCTATTATCCCCTCTGTTGTAAGCCGGCCAGATTCCCAGTGATTGGGCAGCATATAAATAAATCCTATTATTATTATTATTATTATTATTATTATTATTATTATGCCGAGCAGACATTGCACACCAACTTCGCTCTTATGAAGCCATCACACTGATGCGCCTCCCCTGCGCAGGCCGAATATGTAACACCCAAGGAGGCTTGGATTTGCAACATCCATGCTCCTTCCACCTGTGGAAGTGGCCCTTGTCCCTCCTCCTTAGGCCAGTTCCTGCCATCTTAGGAATGATAAAATAATAGAACCACAGAGTTGGAAGAGACCTCAAGGGCCATCCAGCCCAACCCCATTTTGCCATGCAGGAAATATTTAAACATGGCTATCCTATCACCTCTTCACCTTCTCTTCTCCAAGCTAAGCATCTCCAGCTCCCTGAGTCTTTCCTCATAGGGCTTCATGGTTTCCAGACCCTTCACCATTTTGGTGACCCTCCTTTGGACACAGGGCTCCAGTTTCTCCACATCCTTTTTGAATTATGGCACCCAGAAGTGGACACAGTGTTATTCCATTTGGGGTCTGACCAAAGGAGAATACAGTGGCACTATAACTTCCCTTGATCTAGACACTATACTTCTATTGATGCAGCCTGTTGACTCATGTTCAACTTGTGGTCTATTTGGACTCCCAGATCCCTTTCACACTTAGACACAAGACTCTCCTAGACCAACTGTTAGTGGACTATGGAGAGGCGATACGAGCAGCAAAGAATTCGTTCTATGGTGCTCGTGTCGCGTCCGCGGAGTCGCGTCCAGCAGAGTTGTTCAGGGTAGTCAGGGAGCTAACTCAGCTCCCTCCTGCCCTGAACCAGATCCTTGAACCTTCTAAGGCCTGCTGTGACCAATTTAACAACTTCTTCGCGGATAAAACTTCTCGGATAAGCGAAGGTCTTGACGCCGACATTCAAGCAGAACCTAGGGTAGAGGCATCCAGAGCCTCCGTGGACTTTGTTAAACTGGATCGGTTTGAGTTGGTAAGTACCGATGATGTGGACAAGATCCTCGGAAGTGTTCGGAAAACGACCTGCTCTCTTGATCCCTGTCCCTCGTGGCTAGCAGCCCAGGGGGGACCGGCAGTAACTTCACTGTTATGCCGGATCATTAATACATCCTTGAGGGAAGGGCAATTTCCATCTGATCTCAAATTGGCCACTGTAAAACCTTTATTAAAAAAGCCCTCCCTCGACCCCCTGGTATATAATAATTATCGGCCAGTCTCGCTGCTGCCATTTCTGGGGAAGGTGATCGAGAGAGCGGTTGCAATCCAGCTTCAGTCGGTCTTGGATGAAACGGATTATCTGGACCCATTTCAAACTGGCTTTCGGGAAGGTTATGGGGTTGAGACGGCCATGGTCGCCTTGGTCGATGATCTCCGTCTGGGCATCGACAGGGGAAGCGTGTCCCTGTTGGTGCTCTTGGACATCTCAGTGGCTTTCGATACCATAGACCATGGTATCCTTCTGGGGCGCCTGGCAGAGGTGGGAATCGGGGGCACTGCGCTCCAGTGGTTCCGGTCCTACCTCTCTGGGAGGTCCCAGATGGTGCAGCTGGGAGACGTGTGCTCCGATGAGAGGGCCCTTAAAACTGGGGTCCCTCAAGGAGCCATTCTGTCTCCCATGCTATTTAACATTTACATGAAACCGCTGGGAGAGATCATCCGGAGACATGGGGCGCGGGGTTATCAGTACGCTGATGACACCCAAATAATCTTCTCTATGTCTCCGACTGATGCAGTGACCGAGGATGGCGTCTCTCCTCTTGTGGCCTGTCTGGAGTCAGTAATGGGCTGGATGAAGGAAAACCGACTCAAGCTGAATCCAGAGAAAACGGAGGTACTAGTGATAGGTTCTCCTGGTCCAGGAATGGAGGTGGTTCCACCTGTCCTGAACGGGGTCACGCTCCCTGTGAAGGACTCCGTGCGCAGTCTGGGGGTGCTTCTTGACTCGTCCCTTCACCTGACTGCTCAGGTGAATGCGACGGTCAAGAGCACCTGTCATCAGCTTCGGCTTCTTCGCCAGCTGTGTCCATACCTGGCCCAGGAGGACCTTGAAACTGTGGTACACGCTCTGGTAACCTCGAGACTGGATTTCTGCAATGCACTCTACATGGGGCAACCCTTATACCAAACCCGGAAGCTACAAATGGTACAAAATATGGCAGCCAGGCTGGTCACTGGTACTTCCAGGGCCAGCCACATTACACCGGTGTTAAAAGATCTGCATTGGCTGCCGATTCGCTTCCGGGCGCAATATAAGGTGTTGGTGATGACCTATAAAGCCCTAAATGGCTTGGGCCCAGGATACCTGAAGGACCGCCTCTCCCCATACATTCCGTCCCGCACCCTCAGAACATCTGGGCAGCAACTACTTAGGGTTCCCGGGGCTAGGCTTGTCTCCACTACCAGGAAGACATTTTCCATCGCCGCCCCGGCCCTTTGGAACACGCTGCCCATAGAGCTCCGCTCGGCTACCTCCCTGGCCCAATTTAAAAGGGATTTGAAGACCTTCCTTTTTGGTAATGCATTCCTCGACTAAGATGTCCTATGGACCTCCTTCCTCTTCACTGGCAAGGGGACTGGCTAACTCGGGGCTTTTCTGTGTTTTTATTGTAAGGATATCGATGTTTTTAATGTATTGTTTTTAAAGTGTTGTAAACCGCCCTGATCTGTGGAAGGGCGGTATATAAATAAAAATTTTATTATTATTATTATTATTTATTAGATTCATTCAGCCAGGTGTCCCCCATAATCCTATATCTGTGCATTTCATTTTCCCGCCCTAAGTGCAGTACCTTGCATTTCTCGGTGTTGAAAGGCACTTCCAAACCATTGGGCATCCACTTCTGCTGCCCATTACAAAATCAAACCCTGCAGGGGCTTCCAGGTGCTTTCAAGGCTCCCATCCATTGATCTGGGCAGTGACTCATTGCACAGGGAAGCAAGCCAAGCAATGCCAGGACCAGGAGTTCCCTCCTTCAGAGGAGACCTGCATGCCACTTGCTTGCTGGCACAGGGGAGACCCCAGTTGCCCTGGGAAGAAGAAGGGAGCCCTATGGGTTTCGGCAGGAGAAGGAGGAGGCCTGGCAAGACAGATGGGTCTCTTGCAAGCAGACAGGGAAGGAGCGCCTATGCCCTGGGATTCCCATCCCCAGAATGGGACTCAAAGTGGCACCCAACAATATGACACCAAAAGCAAAGGCTGTAAAATCATAAAACCAGGTCAGCCATTCAAGTGGAAGTTAAGGAAAAGTCCGGTTTAGAAAGATGAAGGAGGCCATGTGCAAACAGATCCCCAACACCCAGCCGGCAACCCCAAAGGCAGCCAAGATAGAAAAGCCTTTCTCTATACGTTCTTTAACCTAAACCATGGCCTCTTTTAATAACGTCTGGCAAAATCAACTCTACTTAACATCTCTCCTGAAGTAACTTGTCTATTATTCCTCTATATCTTTTCTCCCTGTTGCGCCTTTATCTACGCAGTTGCTACTGGCCACTCTACACTGAATTTCTCCAAAGAGTCGTCTCTTAATTTCTGAGACAATTTTTGAGACAATGTACATACGAAACTTTAAAAAAATTGAATTAGAGATAGAGAGAGGATGATAGTAGAAAGAATAATCTATAAAGTCACCAATCTTAAAATATTATAGAGATTAAAAGGGGGGGGGAGAATGATTAAAGGAAGTTGATAAGAAATGAAAGGGAGGAGTGGAAGTCAAGGGCTGACTGAGTCAGTTGGACAATAGATATATAATTGTAGTAGATGGAAGTTGTTGTTAGAGAATAGTTAGTAAGGAATTAATCAATGGCTTAAAGTGGCACAGTGGTTCAGTGCTGCCTGTCCTGCAGCCACTCGCTCCAAACCATAAGGTTGCGGGTTCAAGACCAGTGAAAGGGCTCAAGCTGGATTCAGGCTTGCATCCTTCGCTAAAACGAATCCCCAGATGGTTTGTTGGGGGCAATGAGCTCACAGTGTAAACCGCTTAGACACTGTCAGTTCGGTATGAAGCAGTATATAAATGAAGCTGTTTGTTTGTATGTAGCTGAATGTGCAACTATTTCTATTTGCAAAAATCAATAAAATTATTGGGGGGGGGGGGGGAGAGAAAAGTCTTCCTCTGCTGGAGAAGGAAAAAGGGGAAAGGGGCAGTTTAGCAAACACTCTCCCCAGCTCTAGAACAGAGTCCTTCCAGAGACACCAGGGCAGAGGCACCCCTTTCTTCCACCAGAGCCCATGCCTGGTGCCAGATATCCATGCCCCTCCATCTTAAAATGATTTTATGAGATGCAGAAGCCTCTTGGCTCCTGACTTTCCCCCAAACAGCAGCCAGTGGCCATTTGCGGTTTCTCCTGTCTTCTCCTTCGCAGCCCTCTCTCTCTCTTGCGCATGCTGCCCACTGCCATTGCACAAAAGCTGATCCCACAACAGGGATCCATGGCAATGCGGAGGAGGGCTGGCTCTGTGTGTGTGTCTTGGGGAGCAATGGTCCATCCTCCTGATTGGACAGGTATAGGAGGGGCCAGGCTCCAAGGTGTTATTTGGCACAATTCCAGGCAGGCAGCTGGAAAAAGAATCAGAGTCATAGAATCTTAGAGTTGGAAGAGACCCCAAGGGGCCATCTAACCTGACCCCCTTCTGCCATGCAGGAATGCACAGAGTCCTAGAATTGGAAGGAACCCCCAAGGCCACCCAGCCCAACCTTATAGTGCCATGTAGGATGACACCATCCAAGCCCTCCTCCCTGGGACAGATGGCCCTCCAGCCTCTGCTTAAAAACAGCCTCCAAACATGGAGACCCCACTAGCCTCCATTGAGGCAGCAGCATCTTCCACTGTCGAACAGCCCTTACCCTCAGGAGGTTCTTCCTAAAATTGAGGTGGAATCTCTTTTCCTGCAGCTTTCATCCATTGCTCCATTGGGTCCTAGCCTCTGGAGCAGCAGAAAAGAAGCTTGCTCCATCCTCAGTGTGGGATCCCTTCAAATACTTAAACAGGCCTCCCAGTTCAGAAGGGGAAATAACCCCCTCACCATGAACCAAACCTGTGGATTTTTCTTCTGATCCTTCAATGCACATCCAAGGGCTCCAGGATCAAAAATATTCCAGCAAGAAGGGGCTACTCTGCAGCTCAGGGCCAAGTGACCATCAGCTCTCCTAGCCCTGGTCAGTCTGCTCAGGTGGTCAGCCGCTCTTCTGGGCCTCAGGGAAGGAAAGCTCCTCTAGCCCATCATTCTCTGCCGGATCCATGAGCTGGGGATGCTGGGGACTCAGTTCTAGGATTCCTGCAAACCTGGGCTTGCTGTGGCCCTTAAGCCTCACCCTTCTGCTTCCATACAGAGCTGCCTTTTGGGGAGCCATGGGCAAGAGGTGCCCCCCAGGATCTGGGTGCCGAAGGGGTCACCTTTGGCCCATTGTTTGGCCACTGGTCCAGATCCAGCAGAACACACTTCAGTGGCATTGCCCAAGGTGCTCAGGCCCACTCCCCTCAAAATACCTCAGCACTTTGGACAACCTCTTTAATGTTTAGAGTACAACCCAGAAAGCGTTCCACATCCAATGGGTACCAGCACCGCCAGCTGCCACTGAGATGCAGAGAGCCAGCTGCTTCCATGGCAGTGGTCCATTTGGGGATCAAGAGCCCCAGCCTGGATTTGGGGCACCGGTGGAGAGCATGCCATCGCTCCTCTCAAGGAAGAGCCCAGAAATGCAAGCTCCAGGAAAAGAGATATTCGGAGGAACTGCCTGATGGTCAGAGAGGGTTGACAGCGGAAGACACTCCTTCCTTGGAGATTTTGGTGGGGTTTCCTTCTTTGGAAGAGGTCTTTAAGCAGAGGCTGGATGGCCATCTGTCCATGGGGGGCTTTGATGGAGAGTTCCTGCATGGCAGAAGAAGGGGGCTGGACTGGATGGTTCTTGAGGGACCCTTCCAACTCTGTGATTCTACGATTTGCCAGACCTCTGTCCTTTATGCAAGCAAGCCAGGATCCTTCATCATGGAAGGACAGGAGTGTCAGAGGAGGCACAGGCCCAGATTTCATGCCCATCCCTGGCACCCATTTTGGAGCGGAAAGAGCCAGGCGAACGGTGCCTCCGCGATGGAGACGGACGCGCCAAGTACAGCCAGCCGGATTGAGGGAACAGTCGATGCATTACTTTAATTGCTAACATGCTTTTAAAAAAATCTAATTCAATTATGTTTAGGCTGCTGGAAGGGGAACTTTTTAAACAATTAATTTCATTTTTAATTGGTGTTCCAATTTATGTAACATCGCTACACTAATAAAAGCCCCACCGAAATGGAGGTGGAAAATGCTTCTCCACAGTGATTTCAGTCCTTCTATTGCCAACCAAAGAGGAAAAAAGACACGGAACAAGTAAAAAGCATTAAGGAAGAAGATCAAGGGAGAAAGGCAAAGGCGACTGCGGAACATAAAGAAAACAAAAATAATGCCCACGCAGAATCTAGACAAATCCAGCCCAGACAATGAGGAAAGAGAAAGAGTAAAAGCGTTCTCATATTTGGGAGCAAACGTGGATAGAAATGGAGACTGCGGCCAGGAAATGAGACAGGGATGAAGAATGGGAACAGTGGCTATGAAAGGACTAGAAAAGGTCCTAAAATGCAGGGAGGATATACAACGGAGCACAAAAAACTTTGAATGGTACAACCATTGTATTCCCTATCACCACGGATATGGATCTGAGAGCTGGACAGTTAAAAAGCAAGATGGAGGGGGGATCAATATATTTGGGATGATGTAGGGCTGGGGAAGAGGGCTGAGGATCCCATGGACAGCAGCCAAAGGGATAAACCAAGGGGTCCTAGAGCAGATCAAGCCTCAACTATCTATCTATCTATCTATCTATCTATCTATCTATCTATCTATCTATCTATCTATCCTTGAGATATATAAAAATAGTAAAAAAGTTTATATATCTATACCTATATCTTGATACCTATAGAAATAGTAAAAGAGTTCTCATACCTGGGATCTAGCATTAATAGAAATGGGGACTGCAGTCGGGAAATCATAAGAAGATTAAGAATGGGAAGGAGAGCTATGAAAGAACTAGAAAAGGTCCTAAATGCAAAGATACACAACTGAACACAGAAGTGAGAATCACACAAGCCATTGTATTCCCTATTATTGCCATGGATGGATGTGAGAGCTGGACAGTTAGGAAGAAACTCCATTCCTTGGAGATGATGTGGGGCTGGAGAAGAGGGCTGGGCATCCCATGGACAGCAGCCAAAAGGACAAACCAAGGGGTCCCGATCAAGCCAGAAACCTCCCTGGAAGAAGCCAAAATGACCAGACTGAGGCTGTCGTACTTTGGACACATCAGGAGAAGGAAGGGCTCCTTAGGAAAAAAGAACAACAACAACAACAACAACAACAACAACAACAACAATAATATTTATTTGTATACCGCCCTCTGGCAAACCAATCCGGGCGGTTAACAACAGTAAAATATAAAATATGACAATTAAAAACCCTTTATCCCTCCCCCCCTTAAGACAGTATTAAATAGTATAACATATTAGAAATGCTAGGAAACCTGGAAGGAAGGAGGAAGAGAGGAAGGCCGCACACTAGATGGATGGACTCTATGAAGGAGGCCATGGGTATGAATTTGGAGGACCTGAGCAGAGCAGTGGAGGACCGGGGGTCTTGGAAAGGTCTCATCCAGAGGGTCGCCATGAATCTAGATCAACTCCAGGCCAGTTAACAACAACAAAGAAAAAGAAACAACTCCATGGGAAAGCCCCCCCAAAACCCCTTCTCTTCCTTTCCCCTTCCTCTTTCCAAAATCCACTTTCCTGGGATGGAAGAGGCGCCTGAATGTGGCAAATGCAGGGAGACCACCTGGATGCCAAGAAGACCACCGCTCCTTCCAAGTTGTGACTTGTTGGGTGCAGTCTTTCACACTTTAAACAACCAACGAAGCAAACGAAGACAGAGAAAGACTTCTGCAGCCATCTGCGCATATGTCAAAGTGCCCAGTGGTGAAATTCATAGGTATAATTTGTCATCTATGATTTCCTCCTTGCAGCTGTAGTCATTGCAATCCCCATTTGGAAGGAGTGGGACGCATTTGCAAATATTATTGCAAATGAACTACCACTTACATCATAGGGCTCCATCCACACTGGAGAAAAAACCCAGATTGGCACCACTTTAACTGTTTTCTGGCTCATAGCTATGGCATTCTGGGAGTTGGAGTATGTTGTGGGGTCCAGAGCAGTGCTCCTCATCTTCTTTCTCCTCACCTTCCCACTCCGTTGTTCCCTCCGTTCTGGTAGTCAAGGTCTGCTGTCCCAGCCCAGGATTTCCTCTGCCCCATCCCGGATTCACCCCTTTTCACTTGCTGCCCCTCACTCCTGGAACCTTCTTCCCCCGCGAGACACAAGAGCCATCACTTCTTTAACCAGCTTCAAAACGGAGTTGAAGATTGTCCTGTTCAGAGAAGCCTTCCCAGGCATTGCATAATTGTCACTTGCTATTTGATGTTCTTTTGATGCCTGTTTTATTGAACCATTTCCTGTATTGCTATGTATATGTATTATCCTACTAGAGAGGCCCCTTCCCCACCCCCACTCCCTTTGTGTCGTGTCTTTTTAGATTGTAAGCCTGAGGGCAGGGAACCGTCTAATTAAAAAGATTGTATGTACAGCGCTGTGTAAATTTACAGCGCTTTATAAATAAAGGTTATTATTAATAATAATAACAACAACAACAACAACAACAACAACAACAGTGTGGATGCAACCTTAGTTGCACAACCATCCTATGAAAGTTGGACCTGGAGACAACAAAGCCCATGAGGCTGTGTCAATGGGCAGCATTCTCCGCTCTGGCAGGCAGGAGCATCTGGTCCATCATGCGGCCCTGGATTGATGTGGGGCAGGGGTCTTCCCCCACACACACCTTGCAGCCATTCATGGCAATGCTGTCTCCTCTGGAGCCATGCACTGAGTTCCTGCAGAAGGGAGGCAGCTGTCAGACTTGTAATTTCTCCTTGCAAGGACACCGGTTTGCCGGAGGGACCGCTGGGCCCAGGCCTGACAAATGGCCCTGACAAGTCCTACACACACACACAACACACACAAAGACACACACACACACACACAGGCTTAATTGTTCTCCAGTCCTGGGGCTTCAGTGTCCTCCGAGGACAGGTGCCAGCCTCTGCTCTGCCAAGGCCATTCCTCAAAGTGGCAGCCGAGCCGCAAGGGCAGCCAAGGCAGCTCTTTCTCTCTGGTTCAGGGACCCAGATTTTGGGGGGGTTGGGGGTTGGTAGAAAGCAAGGGCTGCTCGGCAAATGAGGCCACTGAAGGCAAAGAAGCAGCCCTGCCTCAAAGAGAAGGGACCCCCAAGGGCCATCCATCCCAACCCTCTGCTCAGTGCTGGGTCCCCAGGTAGAGCATCCCCAGAAGCAGGTAGGGTTGTCCTGCCTCTCTTGGAAGACCTCCAGAGAAGGAGACCCCACCAGCTCCCCAGGCCTTTGGCTCCATTGCCAAACCGCTCTCCTTGTCATCCTGGAGTTGGAAGGGACCCCCAAGGGCAGTCAAGTCCAACCTCCTTCTGCCATGCAGGAATACATAGGATCCTGGAGTTGGAAGGGACCCCCAATGGCCATCCATCTAGTTCAACCTCTTTCTTCTGACATGCAGAAATACATAGGATCCTAGAGTTGGACAGGACTCCAAAGTCTATCCAGTCTAACCCAATTCTGCCATGCAGGAATACATTGGACCCTAGAATTGAGGGGGACCCCCAAGGGCCATCCAACCCAAACCCATTCTGCCATGGAGGAATACATGCAGAGTTGGAAGGCACTGCAAGGGCCATCCAATCGAACCTCCTTCTGCCATGCAGGAAGATACCATCCCTGGGACAGACGGCCATCCAGCCTGTGCTTTAAAACAGCCTCCAAAGACGGAGACTCCATCATGTCCCTCTAATGTTCAACCCATTCGGACTGGTCCTCCCTTTCTGGGGCATCAGAGGACAAACCCTCTCCCTCTTCCCTGGAAAAGCAGCCCTTGAGGGGTTGCTGAAGAGCGCTGCCATGCGCACCCCTCCATCTTCTCTCCATTAGGTTCAACATGCCCAGCTCCTTCAAGCTCTCCTCATACATTTTCTTCCCCATGCGTCTCAGCGTTCTTGCTGCCCTTCTCTGAATCTGCTCCAACTTGTATCCTTCCTAAAATGAGGTGCGCAGAACTGAATGCAGGGCTCCAGTGCAGAACATACTGGAACTGTGGCCTCCCTCCACTTGGGAACCATGCAGGCTCTTCAAGGAGAGCAGAAGGAGCATTGTAGGGCCTTTGGGGCTGAGGATCTGATTCCCAGACTGACCCTTTCCCCCTCTGGGGAGACGCTCTGTATGTTATGGGGGTCTGCTTCAGGATTTCCTATACCTGCCCCCATAACCCCAGTGGATGCTATCCCGCCCCACAGCCCCAATGTCTCAGGGGCAGATCCAGACAAGGAGGAGGTTGCGCTCCTTCAAGGGGTCACAGATGCTGCAGCCATAGGGATGGACAAATGAAGGGACTGTATGGCAGGGACGTGTACGGAGTGGAGCCCTCTCCCCCAGTTTGTGGCTTAGACCCAGGGCTGGATTAAGACAAAGCGCGGGGACCTGAACACTTTGGAGCATTTTAACCGCATTGCATTTCTTTTCATTTTGGCTTGAGTGTGTGTTGTGTTGTTTGCCTTGAAGTCGTTTCCGACTTAGGGCAACCCTAAGGAGACCATTTCACAGGGTTTTTGTGGTCAGATTTGTTCAGAGGGGATTTGCCATGGCCTTCCCCTGAGGCTGAGAGTGTGACTTGCACAATGTATTCAACCAGTGTGTTTCCATGGCTGAGCAGGCATTTGAACCCTTGCATCCACAGCCATAGAGCCAGCGTGGTCTAGTGGTTTGAGCATTGGCTTGCGACACCGGGAGGCTCACAGTTCAAATCCCAGCTTGGCCATGTAAACCCACTGGGTGACCATGGGCAAGTCACACTCTCTCAGCCTCAGAAGATGATAAAGGAATCGAGGAAATGTCCCAAGAAAGCTTCATGATAGGTTTGCCTTGGGGTCTCCATAACTCAGAAATGACTTGAAGGCACACACTGGGACCCAGAGTCATAGTCCAAGGTGCAAACCCTCCATGGGTTGGCTCACCAATGTGCCAGTGATAAATATATTCCACAGAATAACAGAATCATGGACTCCTGGAGCTGGAAGGGACTGCAAAGCCCATCATCTCCAACGCCTTGCCATGCAGGAATGCACAGCTAAGGCACTCCAGATCATCATCATCATCATCATCATCATCATCATCATCATCATCATCCCTGTCAGGCTTAAGAGACCCCCGCATCCCATCCCATCCCATCCCATCCCATCCCAGTGACTGTGTCTGTTTCTTTGGGAGCCTGTTTCCATGCCTCCTACACTGTATTTTAACCAGTTATGTAAAACGTCAACATTTGTTTTTCAAGGCTGAAGCCAGAGGCGTCTTGCTCCAAGGAGAGCAGATTTTTGCACCCATCTTTGCAAAGCGAGCAGAAGGGTTGCCATGCAGGTAAGTAAGTATTCTGCCAATGCAGATGCACTGCAGGATTAATGCAGTTTGACACTGCTTTATCTGCCGTGGCTCCTTGCTATGGGACCCCAGGATTTGTAGTTTCGTGAGATATATTTAGCCGTCTGTGTCAGGCCAGAACAAATTACAAATCCCAGCATTCCATAGGATGCAGTTAAAGCAGTGTCAAACTTCTGCAGTAGAAATGCAGCCATAGTCAGAATGCAGTTAAAGCAGTGTCAAACTGTATTAATTCTGCAGTACAGGTGCAGCCATAGTCAGGACTAACCATTGCATTTTAGCCTGAAAACCCCACAAAATCCTATGGACTCTGGCTGTGAAAGCCTTCGACTCCACAATTGCATTTAGGCCTGCGTTTCGTTTATTTGTTTGCAAAAGAAATAACCGAGGCCCCTGTTACTGGTCTGAAGCTCTTGCATGGAAGTCCAGCCCAGTCTGGTCTGCCTGTTTTGGGAACACTTCTCTCTCTGACGGTGTTTGATAACCACAGAATTCCCCACAGATTTGGGAGCGGCGGCTGCTGTCGCTGATGCCGAGGCCGCCTGACTTGGACTGCAGTCCGTTCAGCCCGGCTCTGTCTCCTCTGAAAGGCAGCAAAAGACATACCCGAGGCCCCTGTAACGCATGCCTTCCTCAAGGATGCACCTGCGCTGTCAGTTGTACGGTTGCACCTTTCCTGCTCTAGATGCCGTGACTCAATGCTATGGGATCCTGGGGTCTGTCGTTTTGTGGGGTATTTAGCCCTCTCTGTCAGAGAGCTCTGGCGCTGCAACAAACCACAAATCCCAGGATTCCGTAGGATGGAGCCGTGGCAGTTAAAGTGGTGTTAAATTGCATTATTTCTGCAATGCAGATGCAGCCAAAGACGCTATTCCGAATCCTCTCGCTTGCACCAACTGGTCTCAACACCTAAGCAAATCACATTGATTTGGAAGGTCTACTCTAATCAGGATTACCCACAGACAAGCATGAAGAGAAGCCCCATTGAACCAGTTCTTCAATGGCAAGTGAACACTTTTGCATAAATCCAAGGGGCGCAGTGAGCCTATCTAGTGTGGCTACCTCCAATAGGGTTAAAGCAAGTCAGTGCAATGCTCTTGCTCAGGTTTAGCAGGCCTGGTCCTGGTCCTCAACCCCAGCCTCAGACGCACCAACCCACAACACAACCCACACATCCACACATCCTCTTGGTGTCCTGTCCTGGGAGAAAGCCAGTCCTGCACATGCTGCCATCCATGCACAAGGCACCCCAAATCTCACCACAATTCAAGAGGGATGTGGAGGAGCTGGAGCCATGTGTCCAGAGGAAGGTGGCCAGAATGGTGAAGGCCAAAGGGATGGCTGAGAGAGCTGCTGGGACATTTAGCCGGGGAAGAGGCGGTTCAGAGGTGATACGATACGATAGCCGTGTTTAAATATTTGAAATCTAGACAATGGAGAAAATAGAAACAGTTCTCATGCCTGGGATCAAACATGGATAGAAATGGAAGAAGATTAAGAAGGGGGAAGACAGCTATGAAAGAACTAGAGAAGGTCCTAAAATACAACGGAGCACTGGATAGTTAGTATATGATCAATCAAAATTGGACGGGGACTTTAAAACCCACATGATTAGGAAATCAATATTTCGAATATGGGAGAGATATAAAAAGAAATTCCAAACTGGACATCTCCCAACGAAGCCTTGTTTTGGAGAGAGGTTTTAAAGGAGGACAGCTGGGTGACTTATGAGAATATAGCAATGCTAGCGAAAGGGAAAAGGAGAATGAAATCCCAAGAAGAGCTGCAAAATGAGGGTTATGTATGTAATTGGTTCGCCTACACACAACTAAAAGAAAGGTTCGTAATGGACAGTAAAACTATGGGAATTGGATCGGTAGAACCAGAATTTGACAAGATACTGGAAAACAAACTGCTAAATTATATCATTTGATTAGGAAATATGAATTAGAGGAAGAAACTGTGAAGGAATATATGGTTAATCGGGCGAGGGATCTAAACGATCCTATAGAGATGCAATCCTGGGGGAAACTGTGGCAAATCAAAGCAAAATATACACCGAGGGAAGGGAAAACCTTTACAGATCAATATACAGAGCGTACCTGACACCTTTCAAACTATCTAAAATGTACAAGAATAAGAACAATGTCTGCTGGAAGTGTAAAAAGCATATAGGAAGTTACTTACATTGTTGGTGGCTTTGTCCTAAATCTAAACTATTTTGGGGAAATATACATAACAAACTGAAAAAGACATTTGCATTTAAAGTTAGAGGTGTACCTTCTGAGTATAACGGATATGTGGAATTTAGAGAGAGAGAGAAAGCTCTGTTTTATATGATTATAGCGGCAAGAATGATCTTTGCAAAACTCTGGAAATGGAGAGGATCCCCAGAGAAGAAGAGCGGAGGAAGAAGGCGTTGGATATGAACAAGACGGACAGATGCACTGCTTTGCGGAATAGAAAGCCTTAGGAAACTCTGACAAGGAACGGAAGCCCTGGGGAAATACACGCAAAGAGAGTTAGTTAAAGGGAGAGTGACATATAGTTTTTAGACATGGTTAGAAGATAGAGGAAGGAAGTGTACATAGGGGACATTGCTAGTTAAGATTAGTAGATGTATAGCTATATGGACACAGAGGTTAATAAGTTTATGGAAAAGACTCCTAGAGTGGAGATATAGTAGTAGATAAGTAAGAGTTAGTACTAGATTATTATTTAAAGATATGGGGAAAGTTCAGCAAGTATAAGGAAGCGTAGAGGGAATATATAGTAGGTTCAATGTATGCGATAGATATAAATGGTATGGAATTTGGTGAATCTTTTTGACTTCCAGTGTTTCATTTTTTCCCCTTTTGTATGAATTTTAAAATCTAAATAAAGTATATTAAAAAAAATACAACTGAGCACAAAAGTTAGGATCGTAAAAGCCGTTGTATTCCCTATTATTGCCATGGATGGATGTGAGAGCTGGACAGTTACGAAAGAAGACAGGGAGAAACTCCATTCCTTGGAGATGATCTGGGGCTGGAGAAGAGGGCTGGGGATCCCATGGACAGCAGCCAAAAGGACAAAGAAATGGGGTCCTGGAGCAGATCAAGCCAGAAACCTCCCCAGAAGAAGCCAAGATGGCAAGACTGAGGCTGTCGTCCTTCGGACACATCATGAGTAGGAAGGACTCCTTGGAAAAGACAATGATGTTAGGAAAGGTGGAGGGAAGGAGGAAGAGAGGAGGACCATTGGCCAGATGGAGGACGGACTCCATGAAGGAGCTCTATTAAGGGTCTTGTGGGGTTTCAGGAATTAAGCAGAGCGGCGGAGGACAGGGGGGGGGTCTTGGAGATGTCGCATCCAGTGGGCTGCCATGAATTCAGATCAACTGGAGGGCAGTTAACAACAACAACAAATGCAGACGATGGAGCAGGCTTGTTTTCTGAAGATCGAGAGACTAGGACACAAAACAGTGGATTCATAGGAAAAGAGGTTCCACCTCAACATAAGAACCTCCAAATGGTAAGAGCTCTTGGACAGTGGAAGACTTTGCTGCAGTCTCCTTCTTTGGAGGTTTCAAAGCAGAGGCTGGATGGCCATCTGTCTCAAGGGGGGCTTGGATGGTGTCTTCGTTCACTACAGAACGGGGTTGGAATGAATGGTCATTGAGGGTCTCTTCCAGTTCTAGACTTGGAGGAGTCTATGAAGAGAAGTCAAGAGGTGATATGATAGCCCTGTTTAAGTATTTGAAGGGATGTCACATTCAGGAGGGAGCAAGCTTGTTTTCTGCTGCTCCAGAGAGTAGGATCCAGAGCAATGGATGCAAGCTCCAGGAAAAGTGATTCCAGCTCAACATTAGGAGGAACTTCCTAAGAGCTGTTTGACAGTGGAAGACTTTGCTGCCTTGGAGTCTCCTCTTTACAGGTTTTAAAGCAGAGGCTGGGTGGCCATCTGTCTCAAGGGGGCTTGGATGATGTCCTCATTCACTGCAGAAGGGGGTTGGGATGGATGGTCCCTGAGGGTCCCTTCCAACTCTAGGATTCTCTGAATCTCCAAGCCAGAGCCCCTGGGAGATTGTAGGGCTGGCTCCCCCGCTTCTTGGGCCCCACTGCAGCCACGGTTGCCTCTCTTCTTTCCATTCCCAAGCCACGCTTAGACTGAAGGCACTTTTCCTCTCTGCTCTCAGCCAGAAGTCCCCCCTTTGAGTCACAGCTTCTCAGCCCCAGCGCTACCTGCTCCACCTGGGGGTCCCTCTCCTGTGCCCCTCACCCACCCGCCCCTGTTTCCAAATGGAGCTTTTGCAGTCACCAGGACTGGACTGCAATGGTCAAGACATCTTCTTCTCTGGCCAGGTCCATTTCTCAGGGATGCCTTAGCTGTGGGTTACCTGTGCCAGCAAAAGTGGGGTGGATTAGGAGGCTGTGCTTATATAATCTGATATATAAATATAGCAGACATCATGGCCAAGTGTCCACTTTTCATGGGACCTCTCCAACCAGGCGACAAAGCGGGAAATGCTGCAATTTTGAGGACAGGAGGAAGGGACCGGGTGCAAATCCCCAAATCAGTTAGACAAGCCTGGATTTGTTGCTACAGTTTGCAAAGACTCTTTGCAAGGGTTGGGGTGTTTATGTAACTGTTTCCCTTCTTCCCTCTCAATTATTGCGGTGCCAGGGCTTACCCTCTGCTCTGCTCGGCATCCACCTCCTGGCTAGAAGGAAGTGTGCATTTGTGCGCTGTGTGCCTTCAAGCTGTTTCTGACTCATGGAAACCCAAAGGTGAACCTGTCATAGAGTTTTCTTGGCAATTTTCTTCAGAGGAGGCTTGCCATTGCCTTCCCCTGAGGCTGAGAGAGTGTGACTTGCCCAGGGTCACCCAATTGGGTTTCATGGCTGAGCTGAGAATCGAACCCTGGTCTCCTGAGTCATTGTCCAACATTCAATCCACTAAGTATTAAATGCTCCTTACCCCATCTCTCTAAGTAAGTGAAAAGGAATAATCCTCTCATTTAATCTTGATCTGGTTAAGAATTTCCTTGTTAATACCCAAAACAGGAAAAAAGATAGATAGATAGACAGATAGATAGATAGATAGATAGATAGATAGATAGATAGATAGATGGATAGATAGAGCGTGTTTGAATGACAGACTTTGAGCAACTGTAATTGGCATAATGCACAACACTGAAAGGCATCAGCAGGACAGGCCCTAGGGCTGCATCTAGGCTGCAGAATTAATCCAGTTTGACACTGCTTTAACTGCCCTGGCTCAGGGCTATGGGATTCTGGAAATTGTAGTTTGTTGAGGGATGAGAGGTCTCTGACAGAGAAGGCTAATTGTGCCACAGAACTAAAAAACCCCAGAATGCCATTGCATTGAGCTGCGGAAGTTAAAGTGGTATCAAACTGCATTAATTCTGCAGTGCAGATGCAGCCTAGGTCTCCGCTTTAGGCCTGGGCTGGGATGATCCTGAGCTGACAGGCCACTCCCTCATGTACTCAAGGTGGCCTGTGCACCTTTAACATTGGTTAAACCTAGCATCGACATGGAGAGCTCCCCCATTTTGGAAGACCGGTTCCTGGCAGAGCCATCACATGGAGACCTTTTCCAATTTCCCACCCAAGACCTCCATCCCTGGGCTCAGGGCTCAATCCTCCATGATCCCCAGCCCCAGGCCCCCCATGCTTGCCCCAGGGGCACCTGCTCCCCTTCCCATTGCCAGCCTATTCGTCCATTAGCAATGGGATGGAAGCACCAGAAGGACTCCCCAGTGAGCATCACTGTGAGCATCCCAGTGAGTGGAGCCCATCAGTGGCTACCCAGTTCCTCTTTCGCTAGCCAAGTCACAGACCAAGATGCTACACTGGGATTGCATCCCATAAACCTCCACATGTGGAGTTGCACGCTCATTGTGCTACCCAGCCTTTGAGTTGAATGGCAATCACACAACCTGGATGCAGACTCCAAGGCGCAATGGCATTTCATGCACAAATCCACTTTTGCAACCACAGAATCATAGAATCCTAGAGTTGGAAGAGACCCCAAGAAAGGCCCTGATCCAGTCTAACCCCATCCTGCCATGCAGGAAATCTCAATCAAAGCATCCCCATTGACAGATGGCCATCCAGCCTCTGTTTAAAGACCTCCAAGGATGGAGACTCCACCACAATCTCCGTTGAAGGAGTGTGTTCCTTTGTCGAACAGCCCTTACTCTCAGGAAGGTCTTCCTAATGTTGAGCTGGAATCTCTTTTCCTGGAGCTTGCATCCACTGTTCCAGGTCCTAGTCTCTGGAACAACAGAAAACAAGCTTGCGCCCTCCTCAGTATGACACCCCTTCAAGTATTTAAACAGGGCTATCTGACTGTGGATGTTCTGCATTGGATGCAAGTGTCCAGATGCTCTTGTATGGGAACTTAAAGGGGTGGAAGGGAATGACAGGATGCCCACCACAGGGTTCCACCTGGAGCATCGTTCTCGTGATCCTACCTCAAGACAAAGTGCCAACATTTGCAGGACCGAAATGAAAACAGGCAGTGGCTGAAGCACAGAAAACATTTTAAAAATTGCACGCTGGCTTTGGGTGAGGTTGCTGGACAAATGACAAGAGTCAACCTGACCACCATTTGCAAAAGCGTCATCTGCTGACATTGAGTCCAGAGATGGTGATGGGTGAGCAAAACAAAAAGGATGGGAAGGAACCATTCAAAAATGGGATTCATCCTCCCCCCCCTTCATTCAGCCTGAAGTGGCCGAGCCCCCTAAATCCCTCTCCACCCCCTTCCTGCCCTCAGTCCCTTATCGGTTTCCCTGATCCTTTTAAAAAGACACCCAGGCACATGGCTGCGTCAGTGCCTCATCCTCTGGCCTCAAATCCCATCAATGAATTATGTGCTGCGAGGAGAAAATGTTGCCTTTGGCCTTTCCCAAATCCCTTGCCATTCAGCTTTGCTGAGCGACCTCAAGCACTGGCCGCAAGAAGCGAGGGAAATCTTCCCTTCACCCCCCCTTTGCACCGTGGGCCAGATGGGACTGGACCTCAGGGCCAACATCTGGGGAGGGGGCAAAGGGCCGGTCAAGATGGCAGGGTTGAGGGCAGACAGGGGCACACCTGGGACTCTTCCTGTGGCTGACATGGCTGGATCTCCCTCCCTCCCTCCCCCTTCCTTCCCTTCCTTGCAGGTGGCCAGCTGGACATGCGCATAGTAGCAGGGACTCCTTTTATTTCTTGAAACTAAAAACATGGGCCAAGGCCCACTGTTCCGCAATGGAGAGGGCTGCCTTGGAGGGCGGTGGGCTCCTTCTTCAGAGGCCTTTCCACAGGGGTTGCATGGGCCATTCTCAGGGGCCTTGCAGTTGTGTCTTTGTGCCAAAATGGGGTTTGAGTGGATGGCTCTTGGGATCCCTTCCAGCTCTAAGAGTCTATGATCCAACATTACTGCAGCGTGACATAAATAGCACAACAAAAGAGTTACAGTCCGGTAGCATTACATTTCCTTTGTTCTGGATAACACTGTGGCCCAGTGCATGCGGACATGGCTGTAGTCCAGTGTAAATGCACAAGGCTGGTACCTCACTGCACAAATGCAGTGTGCAGTGTGATGTGCACCAGTAAGTGTTCTGCATTGGGCCTCTACATGCTCCCAATGGGGCCTGAGACCTCACTACATAATGACCAGAGGCCCATTGTGGATAGCAACCCCTCCACCTGATGCGCATTAGTATGGGGTCCACATACAGCCCTCCACCTCTGTCCCCCTTGGTTGGATGCAGGCGTTGTGCAAGGGCCAATAAATGCACGTTACAGGCATAATGCCACTTATTTGTGTGTGCATCACTAAGGAGCTGCTCTTGCTTTTTGCAGTTTTTCCCAGGTAAAAGCATTTAGCGGCAGAAGCCAACTCCATGTTGGTCCTGTCTTCAAAATGGTGCCATGATGTGAATTTAAAAGAGGAACCTGCACATGTTCAAAGTACCTCTTTGATCAAGACTGGCAACCGGTGATGTCCCCTCCCCGGGTGTCACCCGATGTCTGTGTGGGCTGCCGAAGGGGGTCAGTGGCCAAAATGGCTTGCTTGGCCCTCTCCTTTGCCTGGCAAGGTCTCCTCATGAGGAAGCCTCCTCCACCACCGCAATGAAACCAGGAGGGAGTCAGCAGGATGAGTGTCCTAACGGGGGTCACCCCTCTTTTGGGGTGTCAGCTGGTGCGGACTGCACTAGTGACCCCACTGCTGGCAACTAGTTGTGTGTGTGTGGTGTGTGTGTGTGTGCCAGTGTGGCATAGTGGTCTGAGTGTTGGACTACAACTCTGGAGACCAGGGTTCAATTCCCAGCTCAGCCATAAAACCCACTGGGTGACTTTGGGCAAAGTCACACTCTCTCAGCCTCAAGAGGATGGCAATGGCAAACCTCCTCTGAACAAATCTTGCCAAGAAATACCTTAGCCTTAGGGTTCCTGTAAATTGGAAATTACAACGTGTGTGTGTGCGTGTGCGCGCGCGCATGCTTTTCTGGAGCCCTAGTGGCACAGTGGTTCAATGCCTGTCCTGCAGCCACTCACTCACAAACTGCAAGGTTGCAAGTTCGATACCAGCCAGGGTCTCAGGCTCGACTCAGGCTTGCATCCTTCCAAGACTGCTAAAATGAGTCCCCAGATTGTTGGGGGCAATTGGCTTACACACATTGTAAACCGCTTAGGGAGTGCTTAAGTGCGCTGAGAACCGCTACATTTGTAAGGCAAAGGATTGCAACGGGAGAAGAGACATCTCAAAGTGGAGCTAAGCCTTAAGCACAGCACCCCGCAAAGCCTCGAATGGCCCAGATGAACCCCTGCCTGGGCTCCAGGGGCTCTTTTAGGAGCAGCCAGCTTGTTTTCCCTGAGCCATCTCCACTCCAGACACCCCAAACTTCCCAATGCCTAAAAGGCATTCAGCTGCCTCCTGAAGAGATGGTCTCCAAATTGTCTTCTTGCATTGCTTTCCCCATCTTTCCCACTCAAGATCCCCTTTGCGGTGGCGCAGCAGAACCGAGCGCAGTACTCCGCTTGCTGCAGCGCCCAAAATGTGTCTCGAAGCATTCGGATGTGCGCTGCCTGGTTTCTCCATCCCCGTCTTCATAATAATCCCCCGGCGTGGAATGAGCCCTCTCTGCTTCCGCCGCACGCTGCGCTGACGCCTTCATTAAGCTCTCCTTCGCCGCGGCCCCCGATGTATCTGTTTTCTAATTAGTTTGTGGCCCATTTGTTCTTTTGAGCAATTTCCCCCTTAAATTGTGCACTTCATTACCAATGAAGTGGGTTTTAAAAATTCATTAATTCCTACCATCCTGGCCCTGGTAGTCTGCTCGGGCCTTTCATCCTCGGCGAAAACGCAGCAACGTTTTAATTGTTTCCTAAATGAGTTTTGGGAGGTGAGTGTCCTTCAGAAATAAACATTGACATAACAGCCAGCCTGGACTCGGCTCATGCAAGGCAACCGGGAATTTGGGGGGAACGTCTGATACCCAAAATGTTTCTAAGAGATGCCATTTCTGAACATCTGACCCGTCGACTGGAATTCCAGGCATCAGAGATAAAAGAAGACAAAACTAAATGCGTCAAGCGCCACCTTAATTTGGACATTCAATTGGTGTCCAGTCATACTGAAGGGTGAATAAAAAGACCAGAAAGTCCTAGAAACCTTTAAACATAATTCAGGATATATTTTGGTCAATGCAGACCATCCATATCCAGTTTAAGACTGCAGAAGCAGAGTTAACACTTGCAATGCCGCTGTGCATGGTTGTGCAATGCACATGGATCATGAAATCCCAGAATCCCAGGGTTGGAAGGGACCCCCAAGGACCATCCAGTCGAACCCCTTTCTGCCATGTAAGAAGACACCATTAAAGACTCCTTGGGACAAACGGCCATCCAGCCTCCGTTCGAAAACCTCCCAAGAAGGAGACTCCACAACCCTCAGCAGCATCTTCTAAACCAGGGGTAGGCAACCTGCGGCCCGCTGGCCAGATGCGGCCCGGCAAGGCCTTGGGACCGGCCCCAGCCTGGTCCTGCTGCCAATTGCCACCAGGGCCTTTGGGGGGCAATTGTCTAAAGAAGCCTCAGAAACATGCATTTATATTAACATTTTTTTAAAAATCAGCAAATTTTTTCGCATGTCCTCCATTTTTTTTTTAAAAAGTGTCTTCCACTTGAAAATTTTGTCCTACATTTGTCCTGATTTATTTATATATTTAATTTTTTTTAATTTTTTTAATTATTTATTTTTTGGCTTCGGCCCCCCAGTTGTCTGAGGGACAGCAACCCGGCCCCCGGCTCAAAAGGGTTGCCTACCCCTGTTCTAAACAATGCTTTGGATGGAAGCTATTTTCCTGTAGTTTGAATCCATTGAGACTCCGTGTCCCAGTCTCCAGAGCAGCAGAAAACAAGCTTGCTCCATCTTCAATGTGACATCCCTTCAAATATTTAATCCTGGCTATCATATCCCCTCTTAACCTTCTCTTCCCCAAGTAAAAGTGCATTTACTTCCACATTTGCTTGCACAGTCGATGTGCTGGTTCAGTCGTGCAACGCGACAGCCATTCAATTCAATGCTTCCATTGCACACTTAATGTGCAGATTCAGACATGGTGATTTAGGTTATGCAACCCTGATGTGCTGGATGTGCTCCTGGAAGCGCTCGCAGAGGAGTAAACTGTGTTACGGGGGAGAAGGTTTATTTCTGAGCAAACATGCAAAGGAGGATAGAATCACAGAATGCTTGAGCTGGAAGGGACCGCAAAGGACATTTATTTACTTTATTTACTTCAAAGGTTTATATCCTGCCTTCCTCCCGCAATGGGATTCAGTCCAAACCCATTCAGTCTGCTCCCCTGGCCATGAAGGATCAGTTAGTTTTCAGGTGCTGGGGGTCTATTTGGGGGAGGCAGACACACAAAAGGGAGGATGCGCCTGCTTTTGTCTATGGCTGTGTAGAAGGCAGGGGCCGAACACTGCAACTGGCCTGAGCCTCGGACTTTGAGAGACCAGGGTTCAGACCTCTGCTTGACCATGCAATTCCCCCTGCAAGACCTTGGACAAGTCCCACCCTCTCAGCCTCAGAGAGGAAGGCAATGCTGGCAAGCCTCCTCTCAGTAAATCGGGTCATGAAAACCCCAGGAATGGGCCACCTTAGGGCTTCCAAAAGTCAGAAAGGACTCAAAGGCACACAACAACAACAAGGAAGAAGACAAAAGGGTAAGCAAAGGGACCTTGACTGAAAGCAAGCTACGGGGGCCCTCCTCCACGGGGCATGCCACCCCATCATTTGAGAGGGACCCCAAAAGCCACTCCCTCCCACCCTTGCACCATGCAACCCTGCTCCCACTTTGCTACTGACTTTGGAGGCTTGGTCCACTGGAACCTCTACTGGGACTCAGGGAATCCTATGGAATCATAGAATCATAGAGTTGGAAGAGACCACAAGGGCCCTGATCCATTCCAACCCCCTTCTTCTGCCATGCAGGAATCCAAATCAAAGCATCCCCAGCAGATGGCCATCTAGCCTCTGCTTAAAGACCTCCAAGGAAGGAGAATCCACTACTCTCTGAGGAAGGAATGTGTTCCACTGTCGGACAGCCCTTACTCTCAGGAAGTTCCTCCTAATGTTGAGCTGGAATCTCTTTTCCTGCAGCTTGCATCCATTGTTCCGGGTTCTAGTCTTTGGAGCAGCAGAAAGCAAGCTTGCTCCCTCCTCAATGTGACATCCCTTCAAATACTTAAACAGAGCTGTCATATCATCTCTTAACTTTCTCTTCTCCAGGCTGAAAATACTCCGCTCCCTCAGTCTCTTCTCATAGGGCTTCATGGATTCCAGACCCTTCACTGTTTTAGTTGCCCTCCTTTGGACACAAGGCTCCAGTTTCTCAATGTCCTTTTTGAATTGTGGTGCCCAGAACTGGACACAATATTCCAGGTGGGGCCTGACCAGAGCAGACTATACTGGCACTATTTCTTCCCTTGATCTAGGCACTATACTTTTATTGATGCAGCTAAAATCGCATTGGCCTTTTTAGCTGCCGCATCGCACTGTTGACTCATGTTCAACTTGTGGTCTACTTGGACTCCCAGATCCCTTTCACATGTACTTTCATTCAGCCAGGTCTCCCCCATGATCCTATATCTGTGCATTTTATTTTTCTGCCCTAAGTGCAATACCTTACATTTCTCCGTGTTGAATTTCATTTTGTTAGCTTTGGCCCAGCTTTCTAGTCTATTCAGGTCATTCTGAATCTTGATCCTGTCCTCTGGAGTATTAGCTATTCCTCCTAAGTTGGTGTCATCTGCACATTTGATAAGCATGCCTCCTATTCTTTCATCTGGGTCCTTGATAAAGATGCTGAAAAGCAAACTGGGCCCAGGACAGAACCCCACTGGACTCCCCTCTGGTCACTTCTCTCCAGGATGAAGAAGAGGAACCATGGCTGACCATCCTTTGGGTTCAGCTGGTCAACCAATTACAAATCCATTCAACAGTTACTTTGTCCATCTCACATTTTACAAGCTTGTTTGCAAGAATGTCATGGGAAACCTTGTCAAAGGCCTTACTGAAATCAAGATCTACTATATCCACAGTGTTCCTTTTATCTTTTAAGCTGGTCATTTTATCAAAGAAAGCGATCAGATTTGTCTGGCATGACTTCTTTCTCTGAAACCATGTTGACTTTTTGTGATTATGATAGAGTCATCGAGTTGGAAGAGACCCCAAGAAGGGCCCTCCAGTCCAACCCTCTTCTGCCATGCAGGAACTCACAAGTCATCCTTATTACACATGGCCATCCAGCCTCTCTTTAAAGACCTCCAAAGGACCCACTGTTGAACAGCTCTTACTGTCAAGGAAGTTCCTCCTAATGTTAAGGTGGAATTTCATTTCCTGGAGCTTGAATCCACTGTTCTGTGTTCTAGTCTCTAGAGCAGCAGAAAACAAGCTTGCTCCCTCCTCAAAATGACATCCCTTTGAGTATTTAAACAGGGCTCTCATATCATCTCTTAACCCTCTCTTCTCCAGGCTAAACATCCCCAGCTCCTTTAATCACTCCTCATAGGGCTTCATGGTTTACAGACCCTTCACATTTTGGTTGCCCTCTTTTGAACACACTCCAGTTTCTCAATGTCCTTTTTGAATTGTGGGGCTCAGAACTGGACACAATATTATTCCAGGTGGGGCCTGACCAAAGCAGAATACAGTGGCACTATGACTTCCCTTGATCTAGAGACTATACTCCTATTGACCCAGGAGACCCAACTCCTCCTCCTGCCCCGATCCCAAGTGTGTAAGGCGTCTATGGGGGAGTCCCTTGACCGCCGGGAGCCCTGGCCTCTTGGGCAGCTGCTCTCAGACCAAGGAGCTCTCAGGAAACATCAGGAAGAACAGCAAGAGCGGTTGGACAGTGGAATATGTTGCAACGTCATTCACACTTAGTTTTTTGAATGAAGAGATTTGCATCTCCGTGCCAATTCAGAACCAATTCAGAATCAATTTGGTTTTAGGGTACTGAATCTCTCTGTTGCCGTTCTCATTTGCCAGCACATGGATTACCGGAAACAGAGCCCAGTGGAGTGGACAACCCAGTGGGTTCCCTCGGTCAGGTCTCCCACAGAGTAAAGCCATGGGGAGGAATCGGGGGCCCAAGGATCCCTTTCTTCCAGGAAAGCGTGGGCCAAAATCCTGCAGGTGTCTTACGCATGCGAAAATTCATCAATGGAAGTGTGCATTCAGTTCAGAGTAGTGGAGTTGTCTCATTGCACAGCGTGGTATAGTGGTTTGAGCGTTGGACTAACACTGGAAACTAGGGTTTGAATCCCAGCTCAGCCATGTAAACCCACTGGGCGACCTTGGGCAATAAGTCACATTCTCTCAGCCTCAGAGGATAGCAATGGCAATCCCTCTGAACAAACCTTAGCAAGAAAACCCCGTGACTAGATTGCCTTAGGTTCACCATAAGTAGGGTTGCCATAAGTCAGGACCTCCAAACCGGGACAATTGTAGGACAAATTTTTCAAATGTAGGACACATTTTTGTAAAGGGAAGACACACGAAAAAATTGGATGATTTTTTATAAAATGTTAATATAAATGCATGTCAAAATGGAGGACATTTGGTCATTATTCCTAGACAGATGGCAGAAATGGACTTCCCTTTCTGGCCAAACACCCCCAACTTCCATTCCAAAACACACACAACAGCACATTTGGGCATTGAACATGGCTTTACTTAACATGGCAATCTCTTGCATATTTCAGAGGCTTATTCCATAACCAAACCCCTTGGGTTTAACACTTAGCATGGTTTAACATGACTATGCATATTGAACATGATGTCAAGGTGGTTTCACAAGAAGTGGATTTGCCGTTTCAGGTTTCTTACACCAAGTGTACTTCTCAATAATGTGTACTTGGTCAAGGGACTTTGGTTTTTCTTCACTGCTCATGAGTTTGTAAAAATCACAGCAACGTACATTGGCCATGCCTGAGAGAGTATCAATATCATCATCATCATCATCATCATCATCATCATCATCATCATCATCACCATCACTGTCACAACAAGGCAGACTTGTTAGCATTAAAAGCACCAAAAATACATCAAAAACACATTGTGGAAGGTGACACTCTCTCGGCTTCAGAAATGGTGCGTGCATGCCTCAGAAGCTGACTCATATCATCATCATCATCATCATCATCATCATCATCATCATCATCATCATCACACTATCATTGTCAAAACAAGGGAGACTTGTTTATTTTTAATAACAAAAATAAAATAAAATAAAAAAGGCAGACTTGTTTATTCTTAATACCATAAATATGGATTGGGACCCTTAGCCGCTCTGATAGCCTTTTTGGCTGAAGGGTGGGGTATAAATCCCATAAATAAATAAAAATAATTAAGAAATCATGTAAAAAATAAATAAAAGCAAGGCAGACCTGAAATGGCCACTCACCTCCCCCTCCCCCCTCCTCCTCGCTTGAATTTCGCGCCAGGAAATGGCGCTTTCCCCTCCCCCTGCCCAGAGGCCTATCCTCCTTGGTCCTCCTCCTTTGCCTCCTCCCCCTCCTCCAACGCTCTCTGGCCAATGGCAGACTGGGGCTGGAAACAGGCCAGCCCCCGCTCTTCTGCCATTGGCCAGACAGCTTCGGGGACGCATGCTCCTTTTTAAGTCCCGTGCGCAGGCGCACAAGAGGGGCGAGTGCACGCTGCTGCCGGCCGCTTCCCGGGCAAGTGCCGCGGGCGGCGCAGCAGCTGCACTGCTAGAGAAGGAAGAGGAGGAGCAGAGGAGGAGGAGGGCGGTGCAGCCAAGGAGGAGGAGGAGGAGGAGGAGGTGGGTGGCTGGCCAGCGCCAGCCGCATTAGCAGCCGTGGCAATGGCCGCATGATTGGGCCCGGTCCAGAGGCCGGGCCCAAACCCGGGATTGTCCCGGGGGCCGCTGGGATATGGCATCCCTAACCATAAGTTGGAAATGACTTGAAGGCACACAACAAGCAACAACATTGCACATACAGATGTTCATGTGGTGCACATGGGTGCATAGGGAAACATGCATACGGTGTGCTTCAGAGTGCAGGCAGGACACATGCGCATGGGTTGTACATTCTGTCCCAGATTTGGTGTCTCTGATCATGTGTGCGACTCTTGCCATTCTCCACAATCAAGATGAGGGTTTACACTATACTCCTCTGAAGCAATCTTGTCAAGAAAACCCCATATGGCCTTAGGATTGCCATAAGTAGGAAAGGCACATAACAACAACAAACTCCATTGAAGGATCTGCCCCGAGTCCACTGTAATGTTAGCAATGATAAGTGAGGAGGGGCCTACTGGTGGTCCCAGAGGCCTTGAATAGCCAAGGAAGGAGGGCATTGCAGCCCAGTCCTTCAGCAGAAGAGCTTTGGGATGAGAGCAGAAGTAAAGTGAGAATCCTGGAAATGGATCCAGCGGACCCTGGGCTGCCCTTGAACCCACGAAATGCAGTCGCAACAAAGCCCCACTCCCCCTTTCTCCCCATTCCCCTCGGTGAGCAAGACCCACTGGTCACCCGACCAGAAGACAGCTTTGGGGTCCCTCCAGCTTCCAATGGGGCCTGAACTGAGTCACTGGAGAAGACGGTGGCTTTCCCCCTCCCTCTCCACGATTGGCAATGGCTGGATAGATCATATCCACGATTTGAAGGGAAGGAAGATGTTAAGGCGGCCTTTCTTTTTAGCAACAAAACCCATCTTTTATTTATAAAACTGTGAGTCATCTTAAGAGGCGATCTCCAATTCCTTCAGACAAAAAAAAAACATGCTAAAGTTTTGCAACAAGGGCTTTGATTCGGTTGTAATTGGTTAACTAGTCCCTTGGCCAGGAAGGGCCCAAAGGTCGCTCCGTTCAGGATGGAGCCCTGCAAACTCCCCCTCGGTCCCTCGGAAAGGGCTTAGCATCTGTGCAATGCTTTTCATTCTGTTTCGATAGGAAACTTTCACATGGTTGTTTTTTGTTTTGTTTTGTACTTATTATGCCTGCACTTCTTTTATTTTATGGTAAGCCATCTTGAGTCCCAGAGCTGGGGGAGAGGAAGGCTATAAATGAAACGATGATAATGATAATGAATGCGATGCACCAACAACTCAGCAGGGACTGCTTTTCAGAAGAGAGAAGGGCACACAAATCCATAATTCCCTGGTCTCTTGCCTTTTCCTCCTCAGTCCAACAGAAGAGAATGGGACCCCCCCCCCCCCCCAATTGCCAAGAAGCCAGATATTCTTTATGTTCTGACATGGAAGCACTGCCCTGCTCTTGCCATGCATGGCCACACAGCTCCAAAAATGCACCTTCTGGAGCTTTGCAGAGAGGCAGACGTGTGCATAACAAGCGGGGCAGCATAAGGAGCCTCATTATTGTCTGCCGGACGGACGATGCTCCTCTCCTGCAGTCATGAGGCTGCCCCCATTGCTGCTGCTGCTGCTGCTGCTACAAAATGCAGGCGCCTGGCACCTCAAGGCCGGCCGGAGGGGCACTTTCCATAGTCAGCGATGCTCCCACCCAGAAGAGCGAGCTAGGGATCAGCCACCCGGACTCTAATGGGCAGAAGCATCAGGAAAGCAGATGGCAGAGCCAACGGCAACCAATTGTCTGTTTCCGGCCCCACAGAGCACTCCGATGCAGAGGGAAGGGCGGCTGAGGCCATTGGGGGCATTGTGCCCAGTGCCCCAATCCCAATTATGGGTGATGCCAGGGGGAAGAGGCAGGTGGATGAAGCCCCCCAAGCAGGACCAGGGAGGCAGCCAGATCCTTGCCCCAGACCCCTCAGGGGCTGGCAAGAGGGTCTTTGGCTGAAGGGCAATGGTTCACCCGACCCCTCTTCTCCTGTAGCCCCTTCCTCAATTGCCCCCCAGGTATCATCAGTGTTTTCCATATTCCTTCAGTAACTGAGCCAAACAGCAAGCGATCGGGCACTTTGGCCTGAAAAATGGGTTCATGCATGAAGACTTGGCTGCCGCTTTCTATTGGACTTGGTCTCTGATTCATTCATTTAATCAGTTCACTCCCCAAATAGGCCTCAATGTGTGCAGAAAGGGTCTCTCTTTTGGGAACTGCCCCCCGGGAACCTCCCTCCTTGGAGGTCTTTAAGCAGAGGCTGGATGGCCATCTGTCAATGGGGATGCTTTGATTGAGAGTTCCTGTATGGCAGAATGGGGCTGGACTGGATCAGGACCCTTTTTGGGGTCTCTTCCAACTCTAGGATTCTGTGATTCTAACCTTAATCTGCCCTTGCCCCCAAATCCTGAGGCTGAATCCATAGCCGGCCTTGTCTTGCTGGCCTGGAGGGCAGAGGGCTTATATTGGTGGGAGGGGGCTCATGATGACCTTCTGGACAGTGGAAGAGGTTGTTGCCTCAATGGAGGGTGGTGGAGTCTCCTTCTTTGGAGGCTGTTTTCAAACAGAGGCTGGATGTCCATCTGTCATGGGGGGGGGGGGGGCTTTGATGGTCCCCTCCTGGATGGCAGAATCGGGTTGAATTGGATGGTCCCTGGGGCATCTCTTCCAGAGCCATGTGTCCAAAGGAGAGCAACTAAAATGGTGAAGGGCCTGGAAACCATGAAGCCCTATGAGGAACAGGGAGATGCTGGGGATGTTTAGCCTGGAGAAGATAAGGCTGAAAAGTAATATGCTAGCCCTATTTATATATTTGAAAGGATGTCATGGTGGGGATGGAGCAAGCTGGTCAAGAGACAGAGCCATGGATGCAAACTACAGGAGAGGAGATTCCACTTAAACATTAGGAAGAACTTCTTAGAGGTAAGAGCTGTTTGTCAATTAAATGCATGCCTCTGAGCATCAGGGAGCCTCCTTCTTTGGAGCTTTCTAAGCAGAGGCTGGATGGCCATCTCTCACAAGGAGGGCTTGGATGGTGTCTTCCTGCATGGCAGAAGGGGCTTCGACTGGGTGACCTTTGAAATTTGGTGATTTTTCCCGAGATGGGAGGTTGGGGCAAATGGATTTATTTTTACTCTCTGGGTGGGCCGGGGATGGGATCCTTTCATTATTTCTCCTTAATGCGTCCCAGGAGAACGAAGGGCCACAAGAGGGACTACCTATTCATAGAATCATAGAGCTGGAAGAGACCGCAAGGGCCCTGATCCAGTCCAAGCCCATTCTGCCAGGCAGGAAATCCAAAGCAAAGCATCCCCGACGGATGGCCATCCAGCCTCTGCTTAAAGACCTCCAAGGAGGGAGACTCCACTACACTCCGAGGAAGGAGTGGGTTCCACTGTTGAACAGCCCTTACTCTCAGGAAGGTGGAATCTCTTTTCCTGGAGCTTGCATCCATTGCTCTTGATCCTATTCTCTGGAGCAGCAGAAAACAAGCTTGCTCCCTCCTCAATATGGCATCCCTTCAAGTATTTAAACAGGGCTACCATCATATCACCTCTTAACCTTCTCTTCTCCAGGCTGAACATACCCAGTTCCCTAAGTCACTCCTCCTTGGGAATGGTTTCCAGATCCTTCACCACTATCAAACAGTTCTTACAGTCAAGACCTTCTTCCTAACATTTAGGTGGAATCTCTTTCCCTGTAGTTTGCATCCATTGCTCCAGGTACTAGTCTCTGGAGCAGAAAACAAGCTTGCTCTATCCTCAATATGACATCCTTTCAGATATTTAAACATGTCAATCATGCTCCCTCTTAACCTTCTCTTCTCCAGTTAAACATCCTCAGCTCCCTCAGTGGCTCCTCCTCATAGGACTCGGGGGTTTCCAGACCTTTCCCCATTTCGGCTGCCCTCCTCCTCCAAGCACACTCCAGCGTCCCAACATTCATCTTGAAAACTGGTGCCCAGAACTGGGAGTAACATCTGGGGGGGGTATAGAATCCTAGAACTGAAGAGACCCCAAGGGCCACCCAGTCCAACCAACTTCTGCCATGCAGGAACTCTCAATCAAAGCAACCCTGACAGAAGGCCAAAGACCTCCAAAGAAGAAGACTCCACCAGCCTTCAAGGGAGTGAGTTCCACTGTCAGACAGCTCAGACAGGTTGAAGTGGAATCCCTTTTCCTGGAGCTCCATGTCTTATTCTCTGGAGCAGGAGAAAACAAGCTTGCTCCCTCCTCAATATGACGTCCCTTCAAATACTTAAACAGGGCTATCATATCACCTCTTAACCTTCTCTTCTCCAGGTTAAACATTCCAGCATCTCCCTAAGTCTTTCCTCATAGGGCTTTATGGTTTCCAGACCCTTCACTATTTTAGTTGCCCTCCTCCGGACAATTATCCAACCTCCAAAGAAACAGACCACTGGTGCAATCCTAATGTTGATGTGGAATCTCTTTTCCTGTAGCGTGCATCCATTTCTCCAGGTCCTATTCTCTGGAGCAGCAGAAAACAAGCTTGCTACATTCTCAGTATGGCACCCCTTCAAATAAAGGCATAAAGGAAAGGGGAAGACTCCCCCTTCAAATCTCCTTCGCCCTGGGGCTGCCATCCATGGCTGCTGCGCATTGGAGACTGCAGCTGATTCAGAGGAATGTGGCGGCGGCAGCGGCTGCCCTCCCCACTCAACGCGGCGTCCGTGGGCCAAGAGAGCCTCCTTACATCAGTGGCAAGGTTGCCAGGTTCTGTGTGGGTGGGGCAGAAACGCAACACTTTCAAAGGTCAGCTTGACTGGAGGGGGATTCTGGAAGATGGAGCCTTTCCAGTCGCAGCAGTGAAGTTGCCCCTGAGGCCTGGCATGCGTTTGGCAGCCCACCAAGAAGGGAAGCTGATAACCCTCCCAGGAGTCTGCTCCAGTTAATCTTGTCTCCCTTCTACATCCTGCAATTCCTGCTTCCAGGCCCTTTTCTGCCCCACCAAAAAAGCACTACAGTAGTCCAGACAAGAGAGGTTCCAGAACTTTAGCCCTGTCTCGAATCACAGCAATGGGGATGCATTGTGCCTGTTGTGATCTGTCACACTGAAACATGCACCCATAGAATCACAGAGCTGGAAGAGATCCCCAAGGGTCCTGATCCAGTCCAATCCCATTATATTGCCATGCAGGAACTCTCAATCAAAGCACCCCCAATAGATGGCCATCCAGCCTCTGCTTAAAGACCCCCAAGGAAGGAGACCCCGCCATGCTCCAGCATGTGCACACCTTGGGCCTTTGCAAGAGAAGACTGCCGAAGAGGAGCCGCCGATGCCAGGAACATTGAGGCCCATCATGGCAGTGGGTCTGCCAGCTGGCGAAAGGGTTGCTTTAAACACAGAGAGGGAGGAAGAGACGAACGGCTTCAACTAATTACTTGGAAATTAAAGGAATGTGCTTGCAAACGTGGGCTAGGCGCATACATCGATATAAGCTGGCCATCTGTCCAAAATCACGTTTCCTTGAAGTTAACGTCTCTCCTGTGTAATCCCTTTCCTTCTGCTTTCTTCCCCTTCCCCTCTTACTCTTTCTTTTTTCTTGCTTTGTGATTATACTTTTAAAAATCCAATAAAAGATAAAAGATGAGAAAGGGAAAGTACTTATGGGAAAGCCAGTAATCTAGCATCAAAGGTTGTGATAGGAAGTTCCCCTTTATGTGTGTGTTTGTGCGCCTATGTTAATCCGCTCTGGCTTTTGGTCTGAACTGTAAAGGAGTTCTCCAGGTTGCAGAAAGATGTATTGCTTTCAATTTATAGTCCACCTTTCTCCCAAATCTGGGACTCAAGGCAGCTACTGGGGACAGGGTTTTACACCTTGGAGAGCCCCTTTAAAAGTCAAACTAAAACTGGGAGCAAATCCCCTGATGTCCCACCAGTACAGGACCCCATTCCCTCATCTCCACTTCCAGGGATGGAGAGGAGGCCTCAACCTTCTCAGACTGTAGTTGTGTGTGTTGTGTACCTCCAAGTCATTTTTGACTTATGAGGACCCTAAGGCGAGCCTATCATAGAGTTTTCTTGGCAGGTTTCATCAGAGAGTTTGCCTTTGCCTTCCTCTGAGGCTGAGAGAGTGCGAATTGCCCAAGGTTATCCCATGAGTGTCCATGGTCTTGCAAGGATTTGAACCTTGGTCTCCAGAGTCACAGTCCAATGCTCCATGTACAAATGCAAGACTGGTGGAAAAGCCTCCCCTTGCGGCCCCACTCCGGCCCACCTGGACGCATCCCACCCCCTTCTCCCACCCCCACAAGGAGCCCATGTGTCTGGTCAGCTGTCCTCAGACCCCAAAGAACCCGATATTTCCACCTCACGGATTAATCAGGGAGACATTTAATCTGCAATTAAAGCATTCATTGGGCCAATCTTACTCATAAACTGATTACAGCTTTCAGCACTAAGGAAAGGGCTTTGCCCCACATACACACATACAGACACACACTGCACATCTGGGGGCTGGTGTGTTCAGGGCCCTCCTCCCTATAGCAAATTGAGCATCTTTGCTGCTGGAGGAGGAAGAGGAGGGTGTGTGTGTGTGTGTGTGTGTGTGCAGGATTGAGGGACCCCCTCCTCAAGATAGAGGGGCGACAGAGGAGGCGGCAAGGGGGTCAGGGGCTTCCTTGGGGAGGGGACCCCCATCCCAAGGGGCCCCCACCCCTCCTCTTCCTCCTCGGTGCAAGAAGGATGCAGGCCAGAGCCATCCCCATCCCTGGGTCGGTTTCCATGGCAACCCAGGAGAGGAGCCTCCGCTCATCATCATCATTGCTCCTCGCTTTTTCCCAAGGAAGGCAGGCTCTTATGTAACTGTACAGCTGCTCAGGCCGGTGGGATGTTGTGCCTCCCAGGCGCACAGGCAGCAGGCAGGCGCTGGCATGGCATGGCATGCGCCAAAGAGTGGGGAGGCAGGGAAGGGGGCCTGCGACCCCTATGACCTCCCACCCCCAGAAAGAGGAGGAAAAGGGTGGGGGGGACAAACCCCATTCTTCTCTCCCTGCCCCACAAGCCAGACCCCTTGGCCTCCACAGCTGGGACCCCGCCAGACATTCAGGGCTTTGGCAACTGAGGGAGAAGACAAGCAGCCCACCCCCTGCCCTCTCTTCCTCCAGCCCCAGGAGCCCCCAGCCTGAGACCCCTAAGCCAGTGCTGGGCCTCAGGCCTTGCTAAGAGTCAAGCAGACCATCCTAGCCAGGAAATGCTCCCCTTAATCCTAATATGAGGAGGGTGCCCTGACTCTCTGCACATGCTCAGAGGGGGCTGGTTCTGTTATTACATCATGACCAAGATTTTCCATCTTTCAAAACAGAGTCCTGGGCTGAGCTGGGAACCCTGCCTGAACCATAACTGTTCCATAAATCACACAAAGAGGGGAGCAGTGGGGCCTTCAAGTGTTTTGGGCCCACATCTTCCATCAGCCAGCCTAGCCAGGGGTGAGGGACTATGGGAGTTGCAGTGCAGGAAGCATCTGGAGGGCTGCAACCACCCACCCCTTCAAACACTCTTGTAAAGTGGGCCATCACCCACCCCTCCGATAAGCAAACAAGCCTTGCAACACTCCTGAAAGGTGGACTGCTGTGGTCACCATGCTAGCCGTTTATGCAAAGCCACCTGACCGGTCAGTTGGCAGCAGAGGTGAGACTGCACCTAGAAGTCACAAGGAGGATCCACACTGCCTTTGCTTTGCTCCTTCTTCAGACTGCAGCCTGGCACCTTCTCTGAAACCATATGCATCTGGGTTGGAAATCCTAATCCAAAAGCCAAGAACTGGAGCAGAGAGGAGATCCTAAGCCCCTTCTCTTGCCTTGCTCACTCCCAGGGCTTTTTGTACAGAGGGAAGAAGGAGTGCAGCTGTGCCAAGGGGAGCATCTCTGCAGCACCATCAGCGCCAGGGAGAAGGTGCCCTCTCCAGCATTCTCCCTTCTCTAGAGCTGCTCAAAGGACTGGGAGGAACTGGTGGCTATTGGTGCCAAGGTGGTGCAGTCAGTCTCCTTCGATGCTTAGGAAGCAGATGTGGGGGTGGCCTGAGAACAACCCCCATTTGCAGCTGTTGAACCCAGGACCAAGGCTGTACCCTGGAGGAGGATTGGTACATATGGGCATACATACGTCATTCCTTGGAGGAGGGTTGAGTATGTTTAGCTTGGGGAAGAGAGTGCTGGGAGGTGACATGACAGCCATCTTTAACTATAGGGAGGGATGTCACGCAGAAGATGGAGCAAGTTTGTTTTCTGCTGCTCCAGAGAGCAGGACATGAACCAATGGATTCAAATGCCAACAAAAGAGATTCCACTTGGCCATTAGCAAACATCTTCACTGCCTTCACTGCACTGCCTCAGAGGATGCTGATAGACTCTCTTCCTTTGACCAAGGTCTTTAAATGGAGGTTGAATGAGCTCCTTTCAGAAGTGGTTTAGTTCTGGATTCCTGCATGGCAGCTGGGGTTGTGATGGATGGCCCTCATTGCCCCTTCCAACTCTATGGTTCTGTGGCTTGGCCCTCCATAGAGCCTGCCTGAACAACATCTGCCCCCAGACCAGCCTCAGCCAAACAGCAGCTTCCCTGCCTCCAACCCACTTCACGGAATCACAGATCCCCAGAGCAGGAAGGGACCCCAGGGTCATCCAGTCCAACCCCATTCGGCCATGCGAGAGTACACATAAAATCACAGAATCCTAGACTTGGAAGAGACCCCAAAGGCCATCCAGTCCAAACCCATTCTGCCATGCAGGAACTCTCAATCAAAGCTACAACTGAAGCTCTCCTTCAGAGATGGCACTCGCTCTGCCCCCTGACAGTGGACCCTGGCTGACCACAACGGAAATGAGTTCATTCATTCCTCAGCCACATCTATGAGGGTGAGAAGGTCCTGGAAGCAGCATGGGGGGCAGGAAGCAATGCACTTGCCAGGGGTCACTGCCCTCCTGGGCACCTCTGGAACATGAGGGGGTCATGCAGTGAAACAGGTAGCAGACGCTCCCTTCTTGGCTTTTTAAAACAAAGGTTGGGTGGCCATCCCTCAGGGGTCACTTCTCTCCAGGAAGTGGAGTTCGGCCTCTCAACCAATTACAAATCCATGTAACAGTTGCCTTGTCTAGCCCATATTCCACTAGTTTGTTTGCAAGAATGTCATGGGGAACCCTGTCAAAGGCCTTACTGAAATCCAAATATACTATATCCACAGCATCCCCTTCATCTACCAAGCTGGTAATTTTATCAAAGAAAGAGATTAGGGAGCGTTACAGACTGCCTAAAAGTGGCAGTCTGCCGGCGTTGCCGGCTGCTCCGCAAGGGAGCCGCAGCAGCCAAACCGCACGACTCCCTCACGGAGCAAAAAGAAGCCCCAAAACGGCGCTCCTCTTTGCGGCGCAATTATGGCGCACTCGTGGCGTCATATGCACTGCGTGATGTGCAGACGCAACGTGTCCACTATGTTAAGATGGTGGCGCCCGTGTGGAATGGGCGCCACCATTTTGTACGGACTCAGTCCGTATTAGGGTTAGGGACATCCGGAAGTGACGCCCCTTTCTAACCCTAGTACGCGCAGAGCGCGTACTATATGCCCGTGCGGAACGGGCCTAGATTTGTCTGGCATGACTTCTTTCTCTGAAACCCATGTTGATTTTCTGTGATTATGGCATTGCTTTCTAGATGTTCACAGACTCTCTGTTTAAGGATCTGCTCCAGAATCTTTCCAGGGATTGATGTCAGACTAACTGAAGGATCATTGTTGGGATCCTCTTTTTCCTTCCTTTTGAAGATGGGGACAATATTTGCCCTCTTCTGGTCTGCCGGCCGTCTCCTGATCTCCATTTCTCAAAGGCTATTGCCAATGGCCCTGGGATTACTTCTGCCAGCTGTTTTAATACCTTTGGATGAAGCTCATCTAGCCCTGGAGACCTGAATTCATTTAGAGTAGCCAGCTATTCCGGTTCTGCCTCTTTACTTATTCTGGGCTGCATTTACCCTTCTGCGTCTGCTGCTCCATTTCTCTCACTGTCTTTCCTCTTGGAAGAAGACCGAGGCAAAGCAGGTGTTGAGTAGCTCTGCCTTTTCTCCGTTCCCCATTAGCATTTCACCATCTTCTCCTCCAAAGGCCCCACCATTTCCTTCTTCTTCCTTTTGCTACGGACATACACCCCCCCCTTAAAAAAAAAGACCCCTTTATTATTCTTAACCTCACTAGCAAGCCTGAGCTCATCCTGCGCTTCGGCGTATCTGACCTTCTCCCTGGCTATTTCTTTTGGAATTGTGCCTTCAATAGGACGCATGTTGACAAATGTTGGCTGCATCCACACTTGAGAAATAACCTGGTTTGGCACCATTTTAACTGCCCTGACTCAAGGCTATGGAATTCTGGGAGCTGGAGTTTGTTGTGGGCCCAGAGTGGAGCAGAGCTCTGCTCTGGACCCCACAACATACTCCAAATCCCAGAATTCCATAGCCTTGATCCAGGAGACTTAAAACTGGGTTAGTTCTCCAGTGTGGATGCAGCCTCAGTGTCCAGAATCTGGTGGGAGAGTTTCTTAAAAAGTGAAGTCCAGTTAAAACCCAAGTAGCCACTAGGTCCAATCTGCCTTGCAGAAATTAATGCATCTTGACACTGCTCTAACTGCGCCTCTTATGAAATCCTGGGTTTTGGCAGTTTGCCGTGGCACCAGAGCTTTGTTTTTAACAGAGGAGACTATCTCACAAAACTACAAATCCCAGAATTGCATAGCACTGAACCACGGCAGCCAAAAAACAGGGTCAAACCGCATAATCTCTGCAGCGCAGATTAGACCCAAGGCAAGACATTGCCCATGGAAAGCCTGAAGCAAGGCATGGGTCTTTCCCACCAGCCCTAAAACACAGCTCCTCTCTTCCCTACAAGTAAAAGCGTGGGTCCATATTTTGCTTGACCTGGGCTGCAGTTTCTCTGGCCTGCCAGCTGGGCTGCCTTAGAAGTGGCTTGCAGCTTGTGTCCACCCCACTGTCCCCCTTTTGTCCATCTCTCCCCTTGGCAGCGGGCACCAGGCCCCTCCGTTTCCCCTCCAAAACAAGATTCCCTCCAAAGGCATTCCTACACTTGGGATGCAAAGGCATCAACGCAGCCATGTTTTTAGATTCTTGCACTCAGGAGTCTAGCACTTCTCCTTGGAAATCTCCAGGCCAAGGGGACTCCAGCATTGAGCCAGGATATTTTCCTCCTTTCCTTCCTTAAGACGTAACCTAAATCTTTCTTTCTGTAGTTCACACGCGCCGTTCCTTGTCCTGCTCTCGGGGGAAACAAACTGGAGAGTGCCAATCAGATACACACACAGCGAGAGAAAGACTGAGACAGAAGAGAGGAGAGCAGAAAGGAGGTTAATGCCTGCGCTCCTGGCAGCGGAACAAGGGCTGCACCATCGCTTCCCAGAGAAAGCCTTTGGGCCTGGAAGAGCAAGCTGTGGGGCTGGACCCCCTTTGTGAGCCCCTCCTCACAACTGCTCCCATGGATGTGAAACTTAGACCTTCAAAGGCGCTGTGGGAGCAGGGAGGGAAGGATCCTTGTATCCCATGCCAGGAGCAGCAGGAGTGCCCCACGGTAATGGAGAAGACGTGGGTCCACTGCAAGCTTTAATCCAGAGTTTAAAAGGCTTCCTCCAAGGGTTGAATGTTTATCCTCCCAAATAGGCCCAGTGCCTTAGACAACTCCTTTATAGTCGCCCAAAATCTGGAGTAGATCCACCATTCCAAAGCCCCCAGCCGCCTCTGTGAGCAGAGTGACCAGATGACCTCCATATAATCCGCCCCGCACACTCAGGTCGGCTGGGAAGCAACTATTGAGAGTTCCAGATGCTAAATATTCAACAACATCACAGAGGGCCTTTTCTCTCTCTCTCTCTCGGCCCCACGGCTCTGGAACTCGCTTCCTGGGGAGCTCCGCTCGGCCACCTCCCTTGACCTATTCAGGAAGGGGTTAAAAACCTTCCTTTTCCAGCAGGCTTTCCCCTAGCGTCCCCAGTGTAACTTCTTCTCTCCCTTCACTGTTTTTGTATTCTGTGCTAGCTTGGATGTTGTTACTTGTAGTTTTTAACACATTTTACTGCTGTTTTTACTGTGTAGTGTAGTATGTGTATTATGTGGTGTAATTGTACACTTTGTACACTTTAGCACATTGTAACCCGCCTTGATCTATGGAAAGGCGGGCTATAAATAAAGATATTATTATTATTATTATTATTATTATTATTATTATTATTATGACTATGACCTCCTTCTCCAGGACCTTTCCACCTTCTGTCCAGGAGGAATTTCAAAAGGTCCTCCATTTTGAGCATGACTAAGAAGCATGAATTTACATTTATCTGAGTGCTTTTAGTTGGCCATGCCTTCTATTCTTCTTGAAAGTCTTACATTTCACAGTGCCTTGTCCTCCTTTGCAAGTTGGGACATCTGGTCATCCTGTCTGTGAGGTCTTTGCCCCTTTGCCACCTCTGTCATTTGGTTGCCTTGTTCTCATTCATGGAAATGAGAAGCCACGTTCTGGCTCCGATCTGGGGGCCTTCCCTCCTTCTTCAATTGGCCAGAAGGGAGGCCAAAGACTGGACTCAGGCCTGCTGTGAGATGCCCACAAGGCAGTGATGCCACTGGAGGCAGAGGACCACTTGCTGACTGACCAGGTGGCCTCTAGGCAAGTTTTCTAAACACCCCGCCGCAGCCAGGAAATGTTCGGAAATTAGCAGCATCAACTGGGATTATTATTATTATTATTATTAAAAATCTGAAGAGAAAGCTGCTACCCTCCTCTCTTTCTTTCTCTGGCTTGAGTTTCCTAACATGCAGAATGGTCCAGGGACAGGAGCAATGCCACCATCGGGAGATGCGTTGATGGAGAGTTCCAGCATGGAGAATGGGTTTAGACTGGATGGCCCTTTTGGGGGTCTCTTCTGACTCTATGATTCTACGATTCCAAGGAACCCTTACTTGCACCTTGGAGCTTTCTGGCCAACAGAAAAGCAAGGAAGGGAAGGAATGGCCTATGCAGAACATGGAGGAACTACAGAGGGAAAAGCTTTCCTCTCTGAACACTGGAGGCCAGATTTGTGGAGTCAGTGAGTTGGAGGGATACCCAAAAGTAGCTGAACCCCTCCCATGGAGGAATCCACTACTGAGGCACCCCAAAGAACTGCTTAATCTCTGACTGAAAAGACACCAAAAAGAGGTTCAGGGCAGGCCTATGATTCTATGATTCTTCCCACAATATTCAGTTGAACAGTGAAATTCACTGCCACAGGGAATTTCACTGCCACAGGGCCACCTTACAAGGGCATGGGGCTACCAGTCCTAGCCATAGTATTTACTCTCTTCCACCCACAACTCACCATGGGTGCCTCTTGTTTGTCAGTTCCTGGGGAGCAAAATCCATCGGGGAGAAGAGGGACCGTGGCTCTCATGTCCTGCCTGGGGGCTTCCTGCCAACATCTGCTTGACCACACTCGGGTCAGAAGACTAGGACGGTGGTCCAGTCTGACAGGGCTACCTTCTTTGGGGCATCCCCCTTCAGTCACTAGAGAAATAACCTGGTTTGGCACTGCTTTTCAGCATCCTGGCTCAAGGCTATGGAATTTCGGGAGTTGGAATTTGTTGTGGGCTCAGAGCAGAGCAGAGCCTCACAACATACTCCAACTCCCAGAATTCCATAGCCTTAAGCCACATAGAGTTAAAGCTCTGCTCTGGGCCCCACAATATACTCCAACTCCCAGAATTCCATAGCCTTAAGCCACATAGAGTTAAAGCTCTGCTCTGGGCCCCACAATATACTCCAACTCCCAGAATTCCATAGCCTTAAGCCACATAGAGTTAAAGCTCTGCTCTGGGCCCCACAATATACTCCAACTCCCAGAATTCCATAGCCTTGAGCCAGGATGCTGAAAAGCGGTGCCACACTGGGTTATTTCTCCAGTGTGGATGCAACCTGAGATTCTCAGGTTCCCTTGCAAAAGCCACCCCAAACTCTGCCAGCTCCATTTCCCCAGGCTTTCCTTGCTGCCTGCATACTCTTTCAGACACAGAGCCCCCTTTCTAAAGACCATTCCCCACATTTGCTGCACATTGGCTGCTGCATCAGGTGGGCCGCCTGGCAACTCCGGCCAGTGGCACCCGGTCAGCCCATGCGCTGGGGCCATGCGCTCTGTGGGAGGGGCGCCTGTGTGGACTCCAGCCATGAGTGATGATGGCAGGATCCTTGCAGAGTTGTTCCTCCTGCAGCACTGAAGGCAGCTTGAGTTGGGCCTCTCTGGACATGGCAGTGACCCCTCCTGGAGCAGCCCCCCTGAATCCATTGCAGAAGGGTGAGTCACAGGTAGATGCAGTTTCTTCAGTGGGCCTACTCTATTTGGGTCAAACAAGACCGAGCCTCTGGTTCTTGGCATTCCTCTCTCGCATACACGCTCACAGAGACCTCTGCATCCCCTCCTGTGGTTCACTTTCCCTCAATCCCCAGCTTGCCGGCCCCAGACGCAAGTGTTGATTGACCCCCAGATGGGTGAACCCGCGGCGTTGCCCCCCTCTGGTCCTTGACTTAGACAGATGTGTTCCAAGCAAGGCAGGCAGTGAGGTGTGCAGAATGCAAATCTTGCAGCAGTGGGGAGCCAACGGTGAAGAGTGGGACCTTCAGGTGAGGCACCAGAGAGGACCAGAAGCAGGCCTTACTGGTGGGAAGGGGTTAAGCATGATGTGTTATGGGGGTGGGAGGGGGTCTGGCATGATGGATAACCCCTGGATCCTCTAGCAGACAGACAGACAGACAGAAGGCGGGAGACCGGCGGGTGATGGCTTTGCCGCAAAGGGGCTGGTGCAGCAAAGTCCATTCCAGACCTGAGCCACGGCAGGAGGCGGCTGGTGGTGCTCCTTATCCGGGGACTGGGAAAGGGCAGCCAAAGGCCCTCTGGGGTCAGAGGTGGCCCAGGGTCAGGGCTTGGCTGGGGCAGCCTGAGGAGGGGTCCAGCACTAGCTTGTCTCCTCAGCTTGGGAGTGTGAGTAGCCAGACCCCTCTCGCCTCTCCTTCCCAGTCCAATGCGTGGGGGGGGACTTGTCCCGTCAAGGGGTGACTGAGGCTGGGGCCCACTGCAATGGGGGGGGGGGGGCTCTTGGGAATGCAAAGGCAAGGGTTGCCCCTCAGGGATGGAAGCAGCAGGCCTGGCTCTGGTTGCAGAACAAGACTGCTGAGGGGGGGATGCAGGTGGGGGGGCTGCAGTTGCAGACCATGCAGGCCAGAAGAGAGCTGGCAGAGGCTGGGGGGCTGGAGCTGCCACTGATGTGGAAAGGCCTTGTCCAGGGAAGGTGTTTGTGACGGGGGGGGGGCACTGCAGCATCAGCATCAGACGGAGCAGGAGTGTCTCTGCGATTCATGCTTCCCTCCCTCCCTCCCCAGGGATCACTCAACATGAACCGGCCTTTTAATTTTCTGCGGTGGCTGGCAAGGCAAGGCGAGCCGCTGGATCGCTGGCAGGGAAACAACAGCCCCAGTGCGAAGATCAGATAATCCTCAAAGCCAAGAGGGAGGGAGGGAGAAGCAGAGACGGGACGCTCCGGCCAAAGACAGGCAGAGCAACAAGCCCCTCTCCTTCTGCCCCCCACGCGCCAGGGCCATGGGGCTGCCCTGATCTCCCTCGCCTGCAGGGATGCCAGGGATGATGGGCTCCCATTCCTAGGCAGGGGCCCAGCTGGGCCATCACAGGGGTCTCTCCACTCCCACTCCCACTCTTTGGGGGTCCCAGGGGCCAGAGCAACCTGGGCTCTCCTTGGGCATACAGCAGCCATGAGGAGCCCCGGTCCACTCTTCAGGGTATTGTCCACCTGGACCTGGACCTCCCCCACCAGTTGCCCAAAGCCCAGCCACCCTCTGGCTGCAGGGTCACCCTTGGCTTCACCTGGCAGGACTTGGCTAGCCTCACATAGACGTTTTTCTGCAAATGGGGAAATGGAACAGTTCAGCAAATGTAAGCCTCCCCCCACCAAAAAAGCAATGCCCTCCTCAGCCATCTTAGGTGAGCTCCATGGCTCTCTCCCAAACCCAAACAGATGACCCCAGTGCCAATCCTCCAGCCATCCCAAGGGAAAAGGCAAGGCAGTGTATAAGGAGAGCCAATGCCTCTCCATCGGCATTGGGTTCAAGGCAAGCCACACAGACACTCCCAGTCAGCTCCTTTCTGGGACCCAAGGAAGGGTCAGACAGCTTCAAGGAGGAGGTTTTAAGACCGAGAAGCCATTAGCAGTGGCTTGTTCTGGGACCAGTGGGCAAAAAGTGGTGAATCTGGAAGGGACTGGTCCCAGCTGCAAGGGAAGAAGCACTGAATCTGGCAAGGCAAACTGCCGGCCTCCCTGCACCCACACCATCTGCATGGCAGAATGGGATTGGACTGGATGGCCCTTGCGGTCTCTTCCAACTCTATAATTCTATGACCATCTGGGTCAGGCCCAAGGCAAGGAGGGCTTGGCCCCACAGGCTCTTTTCTGCTGGTTCAGCCCTGAGTCTTCTCCTGTGAGACCAGTGTCTCCTTCCCTGAGGCCCCTGGAGCAGAGCCTTCAGCTTGGATCAGAGTAAAGCCCCCCTCCCATGAAAATCCACCAGCAAGAGATAAGGGGGAAGGGAAGCAGCCTCCAGAGGCCCCTGACCCCTCTGCTCCCAGAGGGACCACCACTGACCCTTCTGGCTAGCAGCCTCCTGAGCAGCCATGCGACTTAGGATGGCCCTTCTCAGGCTTTGACTGATGCTCCAGAAGTGGGGGTCTCAAGCACAGGCCTACAGATGAGGAGGGACAAGGGAGGAGGAACTTGGGACTGCCTGGCCTTGGTCTCGGGTACTTCTGTGGAGGGGGGAACATCTTCTCTAGCATCTGCCCCACATATAAACACCCACAGCCCCCACTAATCCTGGACAAATGAGGAGGAGGGCATCGGCCGGGCAATGTCTCTGGCACTTCCCACGCCAGCCCTGCCTACTCTCACCTGTCCACTTCTTGATGGTGGGAAGAGCACTGGGTGGGAAGAGTCACCCCCATGCAGCTCTTCTCCCCCCCCCCCCCCCAGCATCCATGCCTGCCTCACCCTCCAGCCCAGGAGGCTCTTCCGAGAGATGGAGGGACCTCAACCCTTGGCAAAGGCTAGGTGTGATGGAAAGCTGCAATACTGCACTGTCTAGAGGGCTTCAGGTCCCCCCCTCCCAGTTTAGCCAGTCCCTCTTTCCCAGCCAGGGAGGAAAGGCGATGTCATAGGCTACAACAGCTGCCAGCTGAGGAAGATGGGAGCTGCAGTCTAACACAACCAGAGGGAGCCTGGCCAAAGAAGGCTGGTGCGTGAGAAAACAGCAAATGTGGGAAGGCTCCCTCTCTGCTTTCCCAAAGGCCTGCAAAATCTCTTCCAGGGGCTTTTGGTCTCCCAACGTCCAGTGATGGTCTGCAGAACCAACAGCCAGACTGGGAAACATGAATGAAGGTGATGAGGCAGGACTGCAGCACCCATCAGCTTTGCCAGTGGTCTGAGGACTATGCGAGTCATGGTCCAAAACCTTTCCAGGTCAACTGGGGCTGGCTTTTGCTTCTTCAACGCCAGCCAGACCTTCAGCTTGGAAAACCCATAAGCCACTCCACTCTCTGTCTTGGAGGCTCAGTTTCACCTTTGACTGATGGCAAAGGATAGCCAGTCCACCCCTCTGGCAAGTAGCCCCCTTTCCCTATTTCTTAAATCCTCACTGCCACCCCCCCCCCCCGAAAACCCTCAGTCCCTCAGCCAGTCTTTCCCCTTGATAGGCATGTCTCCAGTCTGAAGGAGGAGGAGGATAGCCTTGCTATCAAAGGGGGTATTTGGGCTCCGCAGAGGGTCTGAGATCTGGAGGGGGGGAGAGGCAGGGGCCCAGCTCCCCACAAGAGCCACCCTGCAACTGCTGCATTGCATGCCCAGCAATGCAACCAGCTTCTTGTTGCGTTGCTGCTGCAAGGGCTACAAGCCATACAAGTGGGCACAAAGCCCAGGAAGGCTAGCCCTCCTCAGCCGGTGGCTGGCCAAGACCTGCCCTTCTGAGGCGACAGAGCCAGCCCTTGGTGGCGGTGGGGCCCTAGGACAGGAGGGGGGTCCATTGCTGGCAAGGTGGGGTCCTTCCTCCTAGCCCCCCATAGTCCCAAGATGGGGGCCTCTCTCCCCTCCAAGGATGTGAGCATCCAGGCCAGTCTGTGCTGCAGCCGGAGGCCGAGTGGACAGCCTCCCTTCCACGCAGACCCAAGGGAGTGGTCAAGTGGGCAGGGGCCATCCTCTGCCAAGCGCCAGGGGTATGGCCTGGAGGTCCCCAAGGAGACCCAGGCAAAGTGGACCATGCTCTCCAATTCTATCCTGGGATGCTCTGGGTGTCCCCATCCTCTCTGGGGAGGCTGCCCCCTTGACTGGTCACAGTGGCCAGAAGTCTGGCTGTGTGTGCCATCCCTGCTGGGCAGAGTGACCCTTGCTGGGGGAGGCTCACAGCCAGGTGGCATGAAGGGACTCACCCTGACCCAAGCCGGCTAATATGGGTCCACCGAACCTGCCCCCTTTGCCCAATCTCTGGTGGCACCCATGACGCATCTCATGCCCCCACATCTCCCTCGGGGTGGCGGTGGAGGGCCTGGGCACTGCGTGGCAGGGGGGGTTGCACCTGGATCAGGGGGGGTGGGTATTATTTGTAGAGAGGGGGAGATGGGGTCCTGGAGCAGCCGGTGCAAGGAGGAAAGTGGGGCAGACAGAGAGCCCCCCCCCCCAGTCTCCCGCTGTCACATTCCGATGCAGAGGGTTCCCTGCAAGGCTCGGCTGCTGCCAACGGCGGAGGAGAGAAAGGCCCCTCTTTCCCTGCGGCAGAAGGAGCGAAGGTGGGGGTCTTGCTGGGGTCTCCCTTTGGGCCGCTCCGGAGCAGCAGCAGCCCTTCAGCACCAGGGACAGCGCCGGAGGCTCGGCCAAGCGCTGGCTGCCTGGCTGCTCTCCTCCCGGGCTCCGGCTTCAGTCCCCGCCGCCTCCTCTTTCTCCCGGGAGGAGGCCGCTTACCTTGGCTGGCGCCGCCGTCGCCCTCCTCGCAGTCCGTCAGGTTGTTCAGCATGGTGCCTGGGCCGGACCCTGCCCTGCCTCCCCTTTGCTTGCTCGGGGGGCCTGGGGCTCCTTCCCTGCTTCCTTCCCTGCAGCTGCACTGCGGAGCCCGGCCAGAGAGAGAGAGAGACCCCCGCTGCCTGCCGCCGCTGAGTCCTCCGCTCCGTCCGCCTTCGCCTTCCTCGGCGGCAGCTCCGTGGAAAGAGGGGGGAGGGAGGGGGCGGAGCCAGGAGGCGGACCCAGGCCGAACCCCCCCCCCCCCGCTGCCGGACTCGAACCTGAAGCCCTTCTCACTGCAGCAGAACCCCCCCTCCTTCGACCCTCCCTCCCTCCCTCCCTCCCCCCGGTTCCCTGGCCGAGGGGGGGAGGGGGAGATAGGGGTGCAAAGGAGGAGGCGGGGATGGAGGACGCCCCCCTGGGAAAGGAGGACGCTCTGGGCCGGCGAGGGGGGCTGCCACCCCCCACCGCTTCTTCCTGAGGGGCCCCTGAAGGCTGGGGCCCCACCGCCAGCAAGGGCTGGCTCCGTCGCCTCCAGAAGGGAGCCCCCCCCTCTTAGGCCTGGGAAGCCCCAAAGGCTGGGGATGGGGCACAGCCCCGGAGGAGAAGGAGGCCCTGCAGCTCTGGGTTCAAGCCCACTGCCTGGCCCCAGACATCAGAGACCCCAGGAATCTGCAGGGGTTCAGGGGGGCCGAGGAGAAGAGCAGCAGGGAGGGAGGGAGGAAGGAAGCGCCTCTGGGCATACACAGAGAACCATTAGAGAGGTGGAAGGGACCCCCAAGGGCCGGCCAGCCCAAGGCCCTTCTGCCATGCAGGGATACATAGGCCCCCAGAGCTGGAAGAAACTCCCAAGGGCCATCCAGCCCAACCCCATATTCTGCCCTGCAGGAAGACACCATCCAAGGGTTTCCTGGGACAGATGGCCACCCAGCCTCTGTTTAAAAAAAGCCTCCAAAGGAGGAGATCCCAGCCCCCTCGAGGCAGGAGCATCTTCCACTGCTGAATAGCTCTTACTGCCAGGAAGGTCTGCCTGAGATTGAGGTGGAGACTAGTATCACCTCAATCTTTTTAGCCGCGGCATCACACTGTTGACTCATGTTCAACTTGTGGCCCACTGTTGGGAAGCCAAGCTCCCTTTCCCTCACACCTGAAAGAGGAGGAGGAGGAGGAGAAGAAGAAGAAAAGCAGCCTCCCCCCCCCCCAGTGAAGTGATCCTGTGACCCTTTGGCCTCCTAGGCCTGCAAAAGGGCAAAGGGGCGGAGTGGACACACTCCAAGGCACGCACAGAGGCCTTGCCAGGGAGAAAGCCACAGGGGCCCTGGTGCCCAGCCAAGGCGTCTGCCAGCCATGCTCCAAGAGGCCGGTCCCATTCCTGCCCAGGATGTGCTGCCAGCACCCAGAACGTCCAGCTTGCAGAGCCCTCCTGCAGCCTGACAATGCTTGCAGGTGGCCGGATCTGAGCCCAGAGTGACCGCCCCATGGACAGTGTGCTGAGACCTGGGCAAGGGAGAGACCATCCCTTGGCTGGCTGCAACTGCCTCCCCTGGCAGCCCTCAGACAGCCCTCATGAAGCGTTGGCTTCCTCTTGGGCACCAGCCAGGGGCTCTGTGCCAGCGCCAGCTCCTCTCCTTCTTGCGGCACTCGGGGGACTTGCCTGCCCCGAACTCCCCATCTGCCAACCGCTGCAGCAACAACAGCCCTCCAGCAGACAGAGGGGCTCTGGGCCCTCCATGGCCCATCAGGTGCAACACTGAGCCCGAGGTATTTGCCAAGGGCCCACAAGCAACCCAACTTTGCTCACCTTTATTTCTATGCCATAACCTTCCCCTCAAGGATCATGCCAGGAAACAAAACTCTCTGCACTCCAAATTTAAAGACTCTGTTCTGACTGCCCCCCTCCCCAGCTCCAAGCAAAGTGGAACCCTTCTGAATCCATCCACTGAGTGGTAAATCCCATTAACTCCATGGGCCTACTCTGGGTGGGACTTCCAGAAAGATCCAGGGCACAGCTTTGAAAAGCAAGGGGCCCAGGGGAGATGGTGGGGGCCATATTCAGAGACAGGCAAGAGGTTCATTAATTGAGAAGAGCTGTTCGGCCGTGGAAGGCACTCCCTCCGAGAATGGTGGAGTCTCCTTCTTTGAATTAGGTCTTTAGGCAGAGGCTGGATGGCCATCTGTCAATGGGTATGCTTTGACTGGGAGTTCCTTCTTGGGGTCTCTTCCAACTCTAGGAGTCTATGAGAAGGTTTACTGAAAAGGCCTGGGTCAAAAAGGGCATCCTCTCTGGGGAGGATGAACCACCCAAGGGGCCACCGTGGCCAGAATGAAGAAGGCCCTTCCATGGCATCTGCTGGCTCCGCTTCCTTCCGCAGGAGCCCATGGAGCAGGGCCACAAGTCCCTCGCCCACATCCCACGGCAACAAGGGTCTCAAATGAGTGGGAAGGAGATTCACAGAGGAGGAAACGGAGGGTGCATGCCGTCAGACATTGGACAAATGCTGCCATATAATAGGCAAGCTTCCAAGTTCCACATTATTCTTAGGCCAGGATCCGATTGGCTCTACCCAAAGCCACTTGTCCAGGGAACAGGGCAATGCTGTGCCCATACTGGCTTGGCACTCAGAACTCCTCAATGCCCAGAAGCCAGACATCAAAGAAAAGGTGCAGGCTCACATAACAGTTCATTATACTTGCATTGTATCCCAGTACTGAGAGGCAGAATGAAGCTAAACATGAGTCAACAGTGTGATGCAGCAGCCAGAAAAGCCCATGCAATTCTCTGCTGCCTCAACCGGACCCAGGGTCCAGACTGGAGGAAGTAGCAGCCCCTCTCAGTCCTGCTTTGGTCAGGCCTCACCTGGAATAATCCTTTGCCCGGTTCTGGGCACCACAATTCAAGAGGGATGCTGAGAAGCTGGAACCGTGTCCAGAGGAAGGCAACTAACATGGTGAAGGGTCTGAAAACCATGAAGCCCTATGAAGAGAGACTTAGGGGGCTGGGTCAATTTAACCTGGAGGGGACATGAGGGCCTTCTTCAAATACCTGAAGGGTCATCAGGTGAAAAATGGCACGAGTTTGTTTTCTGCTGCTCCAGAACCACACAAGTGAGTGGATTCAAGTTTCAAGAAATGAGATTTCCTCAAAACATTAGGAAGAACTTCTTGACTGCAAGAGCTGCTTGATGGTGGAACAGATTGCCCCAGAAGGTGGTGGACTCTCCATCTTTGGAGGTCTTTGAGCAGAAGTTGGATGGCCATCTTTGGGGAGTATGTTAGTGGTGTCTTCCCGCATGGCAGAAAGGGGTTGGTCTATATGGCCCTTGGAGTCCCTTCCAATTCCATGCTTCTATGACATGCTGCAGTCTCTCAGCGCCATATCCTCCAAAATTCAATGGCCCTTGGGGTCCCTAGGACTTTATGTTTCCACTGCTTTATCCCAGCCATAATGACACACAAGTCCTCTCTCCGACATGAGAGCTTGGCCGCACAGATGGAGCCAGTGGGGCTAGTGACTCCTTATGTGACATGAGTGTGTCTGTGTCCACTCCAGGTTTCAGTGCAAACTTTAGCAGACCTACCCAAAGTGCCCTGTTCCCAAAACAAGTCCAGCATCCTCAATAAAACAAAGAACTAGTTCACCTCATCACTGGTTTGGACCTTCCAGCTGCTTCCAGGAGACAGATCTCACCCTAACTGCCCTGAAGCCCCCCAAAGACTGAGGGTCGCAAAAGGGGGCCCTGAAAGGGGGCCGCTCCACCTCTCCCTTCTGTCCCTATGGCCCACATATGGCTTTCTGTGGTCCAGATTTTGAAGCCTCCCTTTCCCAAATCACCAGAAAGTTGTTGGCAGAACATGTCACATTTATGGTTGTGCCCACATTGATGCCAGTGGCTCAAGTGTTGGACTATGAGCCTGGAGCTCTGGGTTCAATTCCCCATTTGGACACAGAAACCTATTGGGTGCCCTTAGGGAAGTCACACTCTCTCAGCCCCAAAGAGAGCCAAGGCAAAACCCCTCTAAACAAATAGTGCCAAAACGAACCCATGACTTTAGAGTCTCCAAAGCCAAAATAATTTGAAGGCATGCACAACCGCCATGTGAAGTTAAAGAGATTTAACAGCATAAAAGTTGAGCCATTTGCACGACACTTCCCTCCTTCAATGTGCCCAAAGAATTCCACCAACATCCCCTCACTGCTCCTTACGACAACCTTGCAAAGCAGACCACTATCATCCCCATCCCCTTGCTAGCGACGAAGGCTAAGGCTTTGAGGCTGCGGTTGCCCAAGACCACCTGCTCCGTTAACAGCTGAGAAAGTATTTTTAAACGTGAGATTTCTCCATCTCATTATCACTTCCGCTCTCCCTCTTTCTGCCTATCTTTCTATCAAACGCTGGCATTTACACTCCCTCTTTCAGAACAAGGCAGCTCTCTCAAGGCAGTTTGCACACTCAGATCACCATGAAAGCAGGAAAGAAAACAAGTTCAACAATGCACTCTAGGCTAGGCACAACAGCACACCATTCTAATAAACTCACAGCAGCTGTTAAAAACCATGACTTGAAAGCCTGGGATGCTTTGGAATTGATCAGAGAAAGCAAGACATAAATGCATAGGTCTTTCGGGCTGCATCCACACTGGATAACCCAGTTTGGCACGGCTTTAACTCTTTCTGGCTCAAGGCTATGGAATTCTGGGAGTTGGAGTTTGTTGTGGGGTCCAGAGGGGAGCTTCTGGAAGATTTCCCTGGAAGGAGATCCCATTACCTTTCGAGGCCATTGGTTCCATTGCCCAGCCACTCTCACCTTTGTTAAAAAAGCCCTCCCTCGACCCCCTGGTGTATAATAATTATCGGCCTGTTTCACTGCTGCCATTTCTAGGGAAGGTGATCGAGAGGGCGGTTGCAATCCAGCTTCAGGCGGTCTTGGATGAAACGGATTATCTGGACCCATTTCAAACTGGCTTTCGGGCAGGTTATGGGGTTGAGACGGCCATGGTCACCTCGGTCGATGATCTCCGTCTGGGCATCGACAGGGGAAGCGTGTCCCTGTTGGTGCTCTTGGACATCTCAGCGGCTTTCGATACCATAGACCATGGTATCCTTCTGGGGCGCCTGGCAGAGGTGGGAATCGGGGGCACTGCGCTCCAGTGGTTCCGGTCCTACCTCTCTGGGAGGTCCCAGATGGTGCAGCTGGGAGACGTGTGCTCCGACGAGAGGCCCCTTAAAACTGGGGTCCCTCAAGGAGCCATTCTGTCTCCTATGCTATTTAACATTTACATGAAACCGCTGGGAGAGATCATCCGGAGACATGGGGCGCGGGGTTATCAGTACGCTGATGACACCCAGATTATTTTCTCTATGTCTCCGACTGATGCAGTGACTGAGGATGGCATCTCTCCTCTCGTGGCCTGTCTAGAGTCAGTAATGGGCTGGATGAGGGAAAACCGACTCAAGCTGAATCCAGAGAAAACGGAGGTACTAGTGATAGGTTCTCCTGGTCCAGGAATGGAGGTGGTTCCACCTGTCCTGAACGGGGTCACGCTCCCTGTGAAGGACTCCGTGCGCAGTCTGGGGGTGCTTCTTGACTCGTCCCTTCACCTGACTGCTCAGGTGAATGCGACGGTCAAGAGCACCTGTTATCAGCTTCGGCTTCTTCGCCAGCTGCGCCCATACCTGGCCCAGAGGGACCTTGAAACTGTGGTACATGCCCTGGTAACCTCGAGATTGGATTTCTGCAATGGACTCTACATGGGACAGCCCTTGTACCAAACCCGGAAGCTTCAATTGGTGCAGAACATGGCTGCAAGGCTGGTCACTGGCATGTCCAGGGCCAGCCATATAACACCGGTTTTAAAAAACCTCCATTGGCTGCCCATTCGCTTCCGGGCGCAATACAAGGTGCTGGTAATGACCTATAAAGTCCTAAATGGCTTGGGCCCAGGATACCTGAAGGACCGCCTCTCCCCATACATTCCGCCTCGCACCCTCAGAACATCTGGGCAGCAACTCCTTAGGGTTCCCGGGGCGAGGTTATCCTCCACTTCTAGGAGGTCTTTCTCCATCGCCGCCCCGGCCCTTTGGAATACGCTGCCCATAGAGCTCCGCTCAGTCACCTCCCTGGCCCAATTCAAATGGGAGCTGAAGACTCACCTGTTTAAAATTGCATTCCCCGACTAAGTCCTCATAGGCCCCCCCGCCGTAAAGGCCGCACAGGCAATGGTTGGCTAACCCGGGGGCATTTGTTGTTGTTTTATTCTTGTATTGTTTTGTAATTTTAAAATTGTTTTATTGGAATTTCTTATGTATTTTTAAATGTTGTGAACCGCCCTGATCATACGGAAGGGCGGTATACAAATAAAACATTTATTTATTATTATTAAGATGTCACTTCTAATGGTCAGTCGAAATCTGTCCTCCTGCCACTTAAAGCAATGGCCCTTTACATTTCTATACCACTTCATAGTGAACTAAGCACTCTTTAAGTGGTTTACAATCTGTAAGCCAATTGCCCCTAACAAGCTGGGGACTCATTTCACTGACCTATGAAAGGATGGGAGGCTGAGTCAACCTGGAGCCCTGTGGAACCAAACCCATAACGTTGTGGTGGCAGGACCAGCGTTTAACCACTGCGCCACCATGACTCCTAAAGCCATTACCCCTGGCCCGATCCTCTGGGGTGGCAGAGAACAAACCGACCCCCTCCCAGCTCCTTAAACCTTTCCTCCTAGTCTGGCTCCCCGTACCTCTTAGCATCCTTTTTGCCCTTCCATGAACCTGCTCTAACTCAACTACATCCTTCTTAAAATGAGGTGCCCAGCATTGAACACAGGACTCCAGCTGAGAAGAAATTGGATATTTTAACTGATATGGAAGAGTGGCATTCTAGGCTACAGAAGCAGAGTCGTTTGTGTGGTGCACTCTGTACGTGCATTGCGCATGTGTGTGCTTTCCACATTAGGCATGCACATGCACATTTGGTTGCGCAGTCAGCTGCATATGTGGTGCCTTAGCTCAGATGTGCTATGTTGCCATTTGACACAACAGGTTGCACAGCACATTAATGCCTAAACTCTGCGTGTGGAGATTTATGGTATGCAACTGCAAAGTCAGATCTCAGCCCAATGGGGTTTCGGTTCCATGTCAGGTCAGAAGAGAAAGCCAAATAAACTGTATTATCCAGACTACATGGAGTTGGGACTCCGTCAGTTCTTCTACCTTACACAAGATTGAACATGAGAGGGCCCATATTCCACAAATGGCCTCTTCCGGATGTGCCGGCCCTTGGCCAGCAGTGAGGACTGTGTGGCCAAGTGGATGCCAAGGGCAGGCAATGGTCTGTACCAGCTGAAACATACCATCTAGCCATGATAGCTGTATCCACTGACTCTGACAATCCTACGGCATCTAAGACAGGAGGAACAAAAGGGATTGTGCTTGCAAAATGCAGTGTAAATTCATCACAGCAAACCCCTGCTAAGCTAAACCAATTGCTTTTCTCCCCAGGCGGAGGAATCCATGGCGGGGCCATGGCTTCTGGGGGGCCTGGATACTAAGGCTTTCCTGCCTCCTGTCCCCTGATTATTATCTCCCCTTGCGCCCCCACCAGCCCCACGCTGCCCATGCTCAGGGCCATCTTGAAAGGGACAAGGAAACCCAAGGGGAATGGACCAGCATGTTGAGTGACTTCAGTTGCCCTCAGGCAGATTGGAGGGACGCATGTGCCGGTCATGCAGACACAGAGGGAACGTTTTGCAGACACCTTGAAGAATGGGATCCCAGAAAACTTGGAAAAAACAGAGAAGAGATGGCTTGGATTTGGTCCCAAACAGTGTTGTACCAAGAGCAAGATGGACGCATTGCTGCACCCACTGGACATAGAGGCTACCGCATTGCTATCCAAGCACATCGACACGGAAGTGGAAGATTGCCAAGGAAGCAGAACACAGGTGCATTTGCCATCCTAAGAGGCAACTAATCACAAGCAAATAGAAAGCATCCTTGTCTGAAAGAGAAAGGCATGGGTCAAGCAGGCCAAGTCGAGGGAGGCAACAGGAATCAAGGTCAACACGGTCCAAAGGTCCAAGAAGCCAGGTCTGAGGTAGGAATGCAGGAGTCTAGAAACAGGTAACAAGAATCCTGGCCAGGAAAGAGACAAGTTCCTTCCAGCCACTCTTTAGGCCAGACCAGCTCTTCAGGAGCCTGAGCCCAGCTGCTTCCAATCAGAGCTAGCTTGCCTGCTGAGGGCCTGAGCTCTGTCTTTGGTTGGATCCTTCTCTTCTTGCTCCTCCTTGAGGGAGGCCTTAAAGAGGCCAGCTGTGTTCTCTGTGTCCCATCAGGTAAGTCTTGCAGGTAAGTCTTGCCCTTGTCCAGCTGAGGCTGCCATTCCACAGGTAGAGCTGGCTGAAGCGCTTTATTAGGGAGGGCTGGCTGTTCCTTTGTGCAAGACTTGCCTGGGTCCCTTCCTCAGCCTCGTCTTCCAGGTCCCAGTCCTGCAGCTCTTGGCCCCTGGCACAAAGATGGAGGCTCCACCATAAAAGAGGTTTCACCACACCAAAACTGCATCCACTGGAGAAATAACCTGGTTTGGCACCACTTCAACTGTCAAGACTCAAGGCTATGGAATTCTGGAAGTTGGAATTTGTTATGCTGTGCTCCAGGCCCACAACAAACTCCAACTCCCAGAATTCCATAGTTTTGAGCCAGGATGCTGAAAAGCGGTGCCAAACCGGGTTATTTCTCTAGTGTGGATGCAGCCCAGGATGAGTAAGCCAGTATTTGGCTAGCTCTCTGTGGTCTACCTGTTTGAATTACTATCATCTATTTGGTTGCGTCCTTTTCTTATTTCAAAACCTTCTTTATTTCATGAAACTTGGAGATCTCTCACATCAGCGCCATTATACCAGTGCACTGGCGCCAGCACAGTGTAGTAGTTTGAGCACTGGGCTATGAATATGGACACCAGGGTTTGAATCCCGGACTTGACCATGTAAACCCTTGGAGGTCTTTAAACAGGGGCTGGATGGGGGTGCTTTGATTGCGAGTCCCTGCATGGCAGAACGGGGCTGGGCTGGATGGCCCTTTTTGGGGTCTCTTCCAACTCTAGGATTCTATGACACTCTCTCAGCCTCAGAGGATGGCAATGGTGACCCATGATAGGCTTGCTTTAGGATCACCATAAGTTGGAAACAACTTTGAAGGCACACAACAACAGCAATACACAGGTGGAAATGGTCTTCAAATTCCCCAACCTCTTGCAAAGCATCCTTTGAGCTAGATTATTTCCCCAAAGTTTTAGAGATGCAGACACAGCCCCCCCCCCCCCTTTAAGTAATGATGGGTCCAAACAGACAGGCCAAAATTAAACTGCTTTGGGTCACTTTGGAGGTATGCTGTTTAAATGATGCATGCATCCTAAGAGTCTGAAAGCCGCGCAAAAGCCACACTCCAGTAGTAAGGACTGGAACGCAGCTTTCATGCAGCTTCTGGCCTCATAAGATATGTGTTTCATTTAAACAGCATGCCTATCGCCAAATAGAAAACAAGCAACACACCAGTGCCAGCCATTTAGGAGTTCACACACACTTAAATGTGCAATGACTGCTCTTCCAACAAAAATATGCTGCACCTTCCTAACATTGTCCCTGGAAATTGGTTAGTGCCGTGCCCATTTCCCAAAAGGGATACAAGAGCAATCCAGCTACCTTAACATCAGTTTCAGATAAAAAGGTGGAAGGCATAGCCAAAGATACCGTGGCCAAGCATGCAGCGTGGAAGGCAAGTTGCGGATCAGCACCGCTCCTGCGGAGGCTTTGGGTTTCTTGGAGGGCGTCCAACAGGCCTTGGTGCAAGGATGGTCCAGTACATGCCAGTGGCTTGGATGGCCTCTCCCCAAAGACTCCTGATCCAACTCACAGAGTGGCAACCAGACAAAGGCCAGCGAGTGGAGGGCAGCCATGCGAGATGTGAGTGTGGGGTCCCTGGGGGCTCTCTTTTCGGCCCCACACTTTTTATTCAGTATGATCTGCTGGGTTGAGTGTGGGGATCAGGATTCGAATCCTTGCTCAGCCAAGGACACTCTTGGCTCAATGCTGTGGAATCCTGGGAATTGTAGTTTGTTGTGGCACCAGAGCTCTCTGACAGAGAAGGCTAAATGTGCCACAAAACTACCATTCCCAGAATTCCATAGCATTGAGCTACAGCAATTAAAGTGTTGTGAATCTGGATTATTTCTACAGTCTGGATGCAAAATACAAAATTCTAGACTTTTTTAATCGAAGAACTGCTTTATTGTAGAAAAGAAGATCTTGGCAGACAGTCCAAGTCCAAAGATGAAAGGCATTGAAACGCTTTGATAAAACATTGGCTCCCAGTTCCTGCGCTTTAGCCATTGGCACGATGTCATGGTTTTGGGCCGGGAAATCGGCAATTGGCGTGGGGCTTCCCACTGGCACCAGACGAAACAACATGGAAACAACACTTGCCCTCTGCATATGTTCTAGAACCCTTTGGATTGGCATCATATATTTAATATTATAATCACACCGTCACATATATTTAACCTAGATCAATCAATAACTAAACACAATTACAACTAAACCCATCACTTATGAAAACTAGTTATGAAAACTGGTCATTAGCTCTGCTTTGAACAAATCTGGCCAAGAAAACCCTGTGGTAGGTTCACCTTAAGGTCCCCATAGGTCAGAAACAACCTCAAGGCACGCAACAACAACAACAACAACAACAACAACAACAACACTCTGGACCAAGGAGGGAGCAATGGCTGAAGGCACCCAATTGTTACAGTGATCAAATCATAAAGGGACAGCAAGAAGCTCCACCAGGAATGCATCTGCACTGCAGAAACAAGCCAGTTTGGCACCGCTTTAACTGCCATGGCTCAGTGCCCTGGAATTCTGGGAACTGTAGTTTTGTGAGACAGTGAGCCTTCATTGCTGGAGAGCTCTGGTGCCACAACAAACTACAATTTAAGAATTCCATAGCAATGAGCCAGGGCAGTTAAAGTCGAGTTAAGTGTCAAGTGGTGCCACACATTCACACAGACACCTGGAATCTGCACATGAATTGGTGCCTTCTAGGCTAATGCTGGCCGACCAGGAAGGGGATCAGGAAATGTTGGCTCCGCGTGCAGTTGATGCCAAGAACAGCGTCTTGAGGATAATTAACTGAAACTCAGGCTGCCAATATAGCCATGGTTGTCCCTTTGAGCATAAACAGACACAAAGGGATGCAGCAGAGCCTTTGAGACTGACTGGGAAGAAGACATTTCCAGCAAGCGCTTTCATGGCCTCCACTTGCTCAGATGCTTCGGATTAAGCCTCTGTGGACGGTTCTAAGGGGGAAGGCTGGATTTAAAAATAATGGATGTGCAAAACACATTGGATTGGGGATACATATCAATGCAAGGTTGGTTGTTGACAATATTTAAAAGGACAAAGGTGGGAGAGAGGTTTTGCTGGATGGCCATCTGTCAAAATGGGGCTGCTTTGATGGAGAGTTCCTGCATGGCAGAATGGGGTTGGACTGGATCAGGGCCCTTTTTGGGGGTCTCTTCCAGCTCTAGCATTCTAAGAGCATACAATCTCCATAAGCAGTTAAACATAGAATCATAGAATTGTAGAGTTGCAAGTGACTGCAAGGGCCCTGATCCAGTCCAACCCCATTCTGCCATGCAGGAAATCCAAATCAAAGCATCCCCTTTGACAGATGGCCATCCAGCCTCCGTTTGAAGACCTCCAAGGAAGGAGGCTCCACTATAATCTCAGAGGAAGGAGTTTGTTCCACTGTCGAACAGCCCTTACTCTCAGGAAGTTCCTCCTAATGTTGAGCTGGATTCTCTTTTCCTGCAGCTTGCATCCATTGTTTATGTTGCTGCTGCTGCTGCTGCTGTTGCATGCCTGCTTCAAGTCCTTTCCGAATCACAGCGACCCTAAAGTGACCCTATCACATTACTTTATTTATTTTGCCAATCTATCAATCAATTAATCAATAGTTTATTACAGTCCTAGAGAAGCACAGCCAAAGGTAACAGATGTTTTACCATAGAATACGTAGGATATATGAGTCATATAAAACAGAGTGGCATAACATTTATTGCTGCTGTTGTTGTTGTGTGCCTTGAAGTAGTTTCTGACTTATGGCGATCCTAAGGTGAACCTGTCATGGGGTTTTCTTGGCAAGATTTGTTCAGAGGAGGCATGCCACTGCCATTGCCCTGAGGAGGCTGAGAGAGTGTGACTTCTTGCCCAAGGGCACACAGTGGTGTTGCAGGGGAGGAAAGTCCACAGACCACCAGACTAGGGGCTTTTCATTCTGTATCAGAATAATGGAGGCTTTGGTCCCATCCATCTTGAGGCTTCGCCTTTGCGGGGTCTCGATGCCAGGACTGATTCCAGTGGCCGCATCTCCATCCTAAGGAGGGCTAACCACTGGTTGCTCATCCAGAGTCATGCAGTTGTTTTCAATCCATGCAAACCCAGCAGACCTGTCCCTCTCCAAAAGGAACAGACGCTCCTCGGCTGAGTTGCCAGGAGGCAGCTGGAAACCACAACCTGAAGGAACAGCTTCAGGAGCTGGACATGTTGAGCCTGGAGAAGAGAAGATGGAGGGAGCAACATGGCAGAGGTGTCTTCAATTCCCTGAAAGGAGGTCAGGCAGAAGGATATTTGAACCCTAGAGCTGGAAGGGAACCCAAGGGCCATCCAGGCCAACCTCCATGCAGGAATACACAATCCAAGCACTCCTTGTGACAGATGGCCTCCACCCTCTGTTTGAAGACCTCCAAAGAAGGAGAAGGGGAAAGAGAAGGAGGAGAAGGACTTCTGCCATACAAGAATATGCAATCCAAGCATTCCCAGTGACAGATGGCCTCCATCCTCTTTAAAAGCCTCCAGAGGAGAAGGAGAATGAAAAGAAGCTGGAGTTGGAGAAGGAGATGGAACAAGTTGTGTTTCCTCCTGCTCCAGAGACTAGGACACAACACAGTGCATTCAGACAACAAGCAGAGATTTCATCTAAACACGAGGAAGAACCTCTTGAGGGCAAGAGCTGTTCAACAGTGGAACAGAGTGCCTGGAAGAATCGACTCTTGTCCATTGCAGGTATCTAAACAGAGGTTTGCTGGTCATCTTTTGGGAGTGCTTTAGCTATTCTTGCATTGTAGATGGCTGAGCTACATGACCTTTGGGGATCCCTCCGGCTCAGGGATGTGATGATCCTGTAGGACCCTTCCTCCAAGTGACACAAGGCACATCTGCATTGATGGACAAGTCCCAGCCAAAGGGAGAAGGGCACCAGTCATTCCATGGAGCCAGAAAAGGAGCCCTCTCCCTTTCCTGGCACAAGAAGCTCTGCCAAGAGCTCTCTTGAGGGCAGGGGGCTTTGGAGAGACCCTTCTCCCGCTGCCTCCCCCCCCATAGCCAGGGCCTTCCTTCTCACGCCATTTCCAGCAGCGAAAGTGGAGAAGATGTGCTTGCGTCCACAAGGGAGGGGGAGCACGTGAAAAACTGCTAATCCTCTAATCCCAGGATTATGGCTCCATTTCAAAGGCCTCCGTCACTGTTGGCACAGAAAGGCCTCCTGCCCACAGCATCCCTTTGCCTCCAGCGAGGCTGCTTGGCTTCCTCTGGCAATGAAGCAAGGGCAATCACAGAAGGGCCATCCAGCCCAAGCCCCTTCTGCCATGCAGGACACCCCCAACTCAGAGGGCAAGGGCTGGGGGAGATGACACAGATTCAGAGGATCATAGAGTTGGAAGAGACCCTAAGAAGGGCCATCCAGTCCAACCCCCTTCTGCCATGCAGGAACTCTCAATCAAAGCATCTCCATTGACAGATGGCCATCCAGCTTCTGCTTAAAGACCTCCAAGGAAGGAGACTCAGAGGCGGCATATTCCACTGTCAAACAGCCCTTACTGTCAGGAAGATCCTCCTAATGTTGAGGCAGAATCTCTTTTCCTGTAGCGTGAATCCATTGTTTTGTGTCCTAGTCTCTGGAGCAGCAGAAAACAAGCTTGCTCCCTCCTCAATATGACATCTGTTCCAATATTTAAACCAGGCTATCATATCACCTCTTATCCTTCTCTTCTCCAGACTAAACATCCCCAGCTCCATAAGGCCCGTTACACACGGGCTCTTGAGTTGCCCCCATCACGTGATAGGGGTTGGCCGGGGACCTAGCGTCCACACTGGCTTCACCCCTATCATGTGACGGGGGCGTAACAATGGCGGCGCCCTATACACACAGGCGCCGCCATTATTACGTGTCAGACGCATAGCATTCGCATGTCGCGCGGCGCTTATGACATCACGAGTGTGCGATTGGCACCTCGCAGCATCATAACCGCACCACGGGAAGAAGCGCCATTTTGGGGCTTCTTATTTGCTCCACGCAGGAATCGCGCGGTTTGGCTGCTGTGGCTCCCTCGCGGAGCAATCAGAAGCGCCGGCAGACCGCCACTTTTAGGTGGTCTGTAACAGGCCTAAGTCTCTCCTCAAAGGGATTCATGGTTTCTAGGCCCTCCACCATTTTAGTCGCTCTCCTTTGGACACATGGCTCCAGTTTCTCAGCATCCTTTTTAATTGTGGTGCCCAGAGCTGGACACAATATTCCAGGTGGGGCCTGACCAAAGCAGAATAGAGGGGCACTATTACTTCTCTTGATCTAGACACTAGACTTCTATTGATGCATCCTAGAAATCGCATTGGCCTTTTTAGCTGCTGCATCGCGCTGTTGACTCATGTTCAACTTGTGGTCTACTAGGACTCCTAGATCCCTTTCACACGTTTGTTTTCTGCTGCTCCAGAGAACAGGACCCAGAACAATGGATGCAAGCTATAGGAAAAGGGATTCCACCCAAAAGTTAGGAAGAACCTCCTGAGGGTAAGAGCTGTTTGACAGTGGGAGACGCTGCTGCTTCAATGGAAGATGGTTTTAAGCAGAGACTGGATGGCCATCTTTCCCAGGGAGGAAGGCTCTGATAGTGACTTTCTGCATGGCAGAAGAAGAAGGTTGGACTGCGTGGCTTTTGGGGGTCCCTTCCAGCTCTAGGATTATATGGCTCTGCAGACTCCTCTTCACTATAAGATGAAGACCCTACAGAATCAGAGAAGCCCAAACCTGCCACTAGGCTTCAGCAGTTGAAGGCAGGCGACCTGAACATTGAAGCGGCTGCTGAAGCAAAGCAAGAGGCAGCTAAGGCAAACGGGGGAAGGAAAAGGCAGATGCGAAAAGCCTGCCTTGGTGGGATAGATATATAAAGCGAAAGGAGGAAAGGCGGAAGAAGAGGAGGAGGAGGAGAGTGATGTAGCGTTAATGAGTGGTGAGAGATGCTTTGGGAGCAATCCCAAATGGAATGTCAAAACATCTGAACGAAATTGCCATAGATAGGATCAGAAGAGAACAATTACGAAAAGCAACCCTACTTGGAAATGTGTCACGTTATCCGATGCTATCTCACTCATTCTGATAATCTGGGGTAGGATCCAAATCACTGGCGGTCCAAAGCTCCAGTCTGTAACACCACAAGATGGTGGGACCGAGGGGGTGGCGGATGGACGGTGGGGATAATGGGAGCAACGGGCCTGAAGGCAACAGCGGCAGCCCTGGAAGACGCAGCAGACCACCAAGGCCTTGGCAGAAAGGAGCCCCAGAAGAGCCAAAGGGAGAGACCTGAGGGGCTTGAGCAGTGGCACGCTGGGGCTCTGAGGGCCCTGTGGCCCCCTGCCACCCCAAGACCCAGCCTCCTTTCACTCCCTCATTTCTGATATGAAATTGATATTAAGAGGGATGTTTGATGCACATAGCTGCAAATGCTTCTGGAATGCGAGGAAACAGCCATACCATCTAAGGAGATCTGGGCCCATGTTTGGGGATCTGGAACTCTCAGGAGGGTGAAGTGCAAAAGCCCTTAGACAACGAGAGATCAATCTACATTTGATATATTTGAAGGGATGTCCTATTGAGGAGGGAGCAAGCTTGTTTTCTGCTGCTCCAGAGAATAGGACCCAATGGAGCAATGGATGCAAACTGCAGGAAAAGAGATTCCACCTCAAGATTAGGAGGACCTTCCTGAGAGTAAGGGCTGTTCGACAGTGGAACACACTGCTTCCTTGGAGTGTAGTGGAGTCTCTTTCCTCGGAGGCTGTCTTTAAGCAGAGGCTGGATGGCCCTCTGTCAATGGGGATGCTTTGATTGTGATTTCCTGCATGGCAGAAGAAGGGGGTTGGACTGGATCAGGGCCCTTCTTGAGGTCTCTTCCAATTTTATGATTCTATTATTCTCTCTGGTTGCCAGCTTTGGAAAGTCGAGGAAGGGGCCTGCAGAACATAAGGAGGGAATGCCAAGGACTGATCCACACAGTCCTCAGTTCAAAACCTGAAAGCCCCAGGGGCCCTCTCACATGGCTTCCACCCCAATGCCTTGCAAGCAGGGAGCATGAATGACCGTCAACCTTGAAGGCTGGTTGGATTCCTGAAGTGAGGTGGATGAAGCGCAAGGAAGACGGAAACAGTCTATGAAGGCTCCCTCTGATTTATCCAGTTGGTGGAACCATGACGTGGCTCCGGCCCTCGGGGACATTGCTGCCGAGTTGAGAATAATCAGCCGGTGGAAGGTGTCACAGGCGAGGATGTCACACAACCCACACTCACTCACACTCACCACACACACACACACACACACACACACACACACAGGCACTGCTTGTTCCAGAGGAAGATGACCAAAACGGTGAAGAGCCTGGAGACTATAAAGCCCCATGAGGAGAGACTTAAGGAGCTGGGGATGTTCAGCCTGGAGAAGAGAAGGTTAAGAGGTGATATGATGATAGCCCTGTTTAAATATTTTAAGGGATGTCATGTTGAGGAGGGAGCAAGCTTCTTTTCTGCTGCTCCAGAGAATGGGACCCAATGGAGCAATGGATGCAAGCTCCAGGAAAAGAGATTCCAGCGCAACATTAGGAGGACCTTCCTGAGAGTAAGGGCTGTTTGACAGTGGAAGATGCTGCTTTGGTGAATGGTGGAGTCTCCTTCTTTGGGGGTCTTTAAGCAGAGTCTGGATGGCCATCTGTCAATGGAGATGCTTTGATGGAGAGTTCCTGCATGGCAGAAGAAGGGGGTTGGACTGGATCAGGGCCCTTTTGGGGGGTCTCTTCCAACTCTATGATTCTGTGTTGTACAGTCAAGATCACGGTTGCTCCTGCAGTAAGTGAACCAAAGTTCCCTAGCCATTACAACACCCCAATTGCCCATCACTAGCCACCACTGCCACCCCAAACCCCATCTCTGTCTCCTCTGTGATGGACCAGGGCCAGTACAATGCCCATCTTCTCTCACTTGTTCTCAGACTGGGATAATCAGATATACTGTTTCTTAACACAGTGGTTCCATTTTTTCTGTCATAACTAATTGCCTCTCCTTTATGAACCAGCAAAAGACTGTTATGTTACAGTGGGCCCTTGGTATCCGCTGGGATTTGGTTCCAGGACACACACACACACACACACACACACCGGATACCAACCTCTTGGAGGCCCAAATCCCATTACTTTTTACTTTCAGGAAAATCCCAATGGTAAAAAGCGGCCAATTTTGTCTACTTTCTGTTCAGGTTCATATTGGATTAATGCTCAATGCCCCCAATGTTTTGTGGGATTTGTCTATTTTCTGTGTGAGTAAGTTTCAGATTAATGCTCAATGTGTCTGAAAACGATCCCGGTTTTGTGGACTTAAATCCCATTTCTGCACAGGACTTGGCCGATTCCCTCCCATGTGATAAACTCCATGCCTCTGAATAAAAATGCAAGGCATCCAACAGAATTAGTACTCCATCCCAGCCCTGTCTGGCCTATGGGGCCAAGAAGCGCCATGCGTGGCATTGTGTGCCCACCTCTGGCTGGGAAAAGGCAGGCCAGTGCATTGACAATAAGTAAGACGACTGGGAATTTACAGTTTTCTTTCTCCTCCAGACCCAGCTGCCTTTGCTGGGAAGGTAGGTAGGTAGGTGTCTTGCTGAGCCGCACTCCTTTGTCCCCTTCATGACCGCGGAAGACCCTGGGGCACATGCCAGGCAACCCGCCTGCCCACCTGACTGCCAGGACTGGCTACTTCCCCCACCCGCCGTCCATCCTCCCCTCCGCTTCCTGCCACCTCCTGGGCTCTGACCAAGCCTTCTGTGTCACTCCGGCGTCTCCTCCAGCGGCCAGAGAAGCAGACCTGATAAATGGTTTCACATCACTCACTTTGCACTTTGCCAAGCGCCGGCATGTCACAGCACATGCCCAGCCCTGGCTGGAAAAGGAAGGCCAGCGTAATGGCGGCGGCGGTGAGAAAAAATGGTAAAAGGGGTGAGAATTTACAAGTCATGAGAGCGAGAGAGAATTAACACTGAAGGGCCACGGAGGTGGACAGTACGAACATCCATCACCAGCGAAGAAGCCTCAGCTCTGCATCCCTCCTCCAACCAAAAGGGATTAAGAGGAGCAAAGAGAGACTTCCAGGAGGGCATTGCCCTGGCACCTAGTCCAGCCTGAATGCTTGGTAATGGAGGCAACCCCAAGGACTTTGTGGGGCAAGGCAGGGTAACCGCCTGCAGCAATTTACTCCGATTCTTTGTAGTTATTCTGATTTATGGAGACCCTGTCACAAGATTTTCTTATCAAGATTCATTGTTCAGAGAGGGTTTCTCATGACTGACTTTCCCAGGGCCACCAAATAGGTTTCTATGGCTGAGCAGAAACTCTGTGGGTCTCCCAAGATCCTAGTCTGACTCAAAGCATGACACCATGAAACTGCAAGCCAGAATTCTGGAGAACCTGCAGCTGCAGCTGCGACCTGCAACTGAAAATTGCATCCCACAATTCAGCACAACCTGTGACCGCAACCAAAACTGCAACCAGCAATTTAGGATAATACTAAAAACAGACACACACACACACACACACAAGGTGTAGGAAGGGAGAGTAGTAACTGCAAACAGTAAGGTGGTATTTCATATGCAATAATGAGCAACATTCAAGTCCTCTGGAGGGGATGCTTCCTCCTTCCAGGGTCCAAAACCCTCTCTAGGTCAGGAGTGGACAAAGCCCACTGTGGCCCCAAAGGATGGCTTTTGGGGCTGTCATCCTCTCCAGAACCCACAGATTGCCCTTTTTCTGGGGGGGGGGGGGCAAAGGGGGGGGGGAAGGAGATGAACTCTCAGGACCAGCAAATCAGCTGAACAGCAATCCAATGAGTTCAGCCATGCCTGAGTCTGGACCAAAGGCAGGCTAGCGCTGGACAAATAGCCCCTGCTTTGTTGTTGCTCCAGCCAGCCTTTTGCAAAGGGCCTCTGCTCAGCTGGGGATTCATTTATTACTATGGCCAGTGGCACCCCTGTGTTTCATTCCCTGCCAGAGCTCTGTGTACATCCTCTGCCAGAGAAAGATACACAGAACCTACACAGGAGAGGAAAATGCTCCACACCCCTCACTTTGCCTCTCAGCCTTTAAGGCACCAGGAGACTTTAGAATCATAAGAGTTGGAAGAGACCACAAGGGCCATCAAGTCCAACCCCCTGCCATGCAGGAAATCACAATCAAAGCTTGCCCAACAGTATGCAAAGGCATCTTGTAGCACCTTGAGACCAACTAAAAGGAAGAGATTGGCAGCATGAACCTTCATGGCCTTGAGCCCAATTCATCATATGCATGATAGACCTTGTCACAATAGGCCTACCAAGCCAGGGAGCCGTTGAATGGCAAGCCCATCAGCAGGCATTCTTATTTAAAAGATGACCATCTAGACAAGGTAAGAGGCAATTGTGGTCTTTGTGGCAGACCCCTCAGGGCTCTACAGGAGGTCAGTATGGGATTTGAGCATCTCCAAAGGGCATGGCATTTGCCTAGTTTACTCATCGGAGCAGCCTTGGCTCACAGAATCATAGAATCATAAAGTTGGAAGGGACCCCCAAGGGCCACCCCCCCCCCCCCGGTCCAGTCCCCTTCTGCCATGCAGGAAGGCACAACCCAAGTACCCTCAAAATAAAGCCATCCAGATTCTGTTTAAAGACCTCCAAAGAAGGAGACTGTCACCCTCCAAGGAAGCATTGTCTTCCACTGTTGAACAGCCCTGACTGTCAGGACCTTCTTCCTGATCTTTTGGTGGAATCTCTTTTCCTGGAGCTTGCATGCATTGTTCCATTGTGTTCTGTTCTCTGGAGCAGCAGAAAACAAGCTTGCTCCTCCTCAATATAGCATCCCTTCAAGTATTTAAACAGGGCTATCCTATCCCTTCTTAACCTTCTCTTCTCCAGGCTAAACATCCCCATTTCCCTAAGTCTCTCTTCAGAGGGCTTCATGGTTTCCAGACCCTTCACCATTTTAGCCGCCCTCCTTTGGACCCAGGGCTCCAGTATCTCAACATCTTTCTTGAAATGTTTTGCTCAGAACTGGACACAGGATTATTCCAGGTGAGGCCTGACCAAAGCAGAATAGAGTGGCCCTCTGACTTCCATTGATTGATGCAGCCTAAAATTGCATTGGCCTTTTTAGCTGCTGCATCACACTGTTGACTCATGTTCAACTTATGGTCTACTTGGACTCCTAGATCCTTTCAGACATATAGGTTTCCTTAAGCCAGGTGTCTCTCATCTTATTTCTATGCATTTCATTTTTTCGACCTTAACATTTCTCTGTGTTGAAATTCATTTTGTTAGTTTTGGTCCACCTTTCTAATCTATTAAGGTCCTTTTGAATTCTGATTCTGTCTTCTGGGGTATTAGCCATTCCTCCTAATTTGGTGTCATCTGCAAATTTAATAAGCATGCCCTCTATTCTTTCATCCAAGTCGTTGATAATGATGTTGAATATCCCTGGGCCCAGGAATGATGTATCTGGGTTCCAGGGTGATGGAGATGAAAATGGCGACGGAGGGGGAAAGGCACGCTCCCTTCCCACCCAGCCTGGCCCCACAGACTGCCTTTGCCTCCCCTTTCCCCACCGTGGGCCGCTTCAGGCCCGCCATGGCCATCCTCGGCGCATCTTCCCAATTCCTCCCCGGTCTCCAGTGCTGCCCACCCTCCGGCCATTTCTCTCCGATGCCCATTGGCAGCCAATGCCCCCATTTGCACAAAGCGGAGAAGCTGCTTTTTCCGGCTCAGCTCCTGCCAGGCCATTATGCCAGGGATGATCCCCCACCAGCTCTGAATATAAACTGGGGAGGAAAGCCTCCTTCTATCATCCTTTTCTCCACACCTTACATAATTTCATAAGCCAAAAGAATCCTCTTCCTCTGGAGTCATCTTATTTTTAAAAAATCCTCTCTCTCTGTGCTAATAAGTTCCCAAAACGCTTTGTCCTTGCTTCAAAAACCACCTGCCCCAGTTCTTGGGTTTTGCCCTTTGCTGCATCCTTCATCCAGCTCCGCAGCATCCTTTTTTTTGGGAGATGAAACTGAAACCAGACGCTGCCCCTTGCAAAGCCATCCAGGCCACAGATGGGTAGAAAGTCAATGGTGGCCACAAGCAGTGGCCGGTTTATATGCAGACTCCTTCCTGGTCATCCCTAGCAGCCAGGACCTTTATTAGAGACCTTTCCCACTTCTACTGACCACTGGAGTGGACACTAGCCCCAAGGAAGGGAGCAAGGAGGAGGTCAGTTCAAGGCTGCATCTACACTGGAGACATAACCCAGTTTGGCACCACTTTAACTGCCCTGGCTCAAGGCTATGGCATTCTGGGAGTTGGAGTTTGTTGTGGGCTCAACAACATACTTCAACTCCCAGAATGCCATAGCCTTGAGCCAGGATGCTGAAAAGTGGTGCCAGACCAGGTTATGTCTCCAGTCTGGATATAGCCTACAATAGGAGATCGCAGGATTCAGCATCCTAGTGACACAGGTTGCATCTCCTCCTTTGTGGTTAGGATGTCTGCTCACCCTGCACTAAATCATAGAATCATAGAATAGTAGAGTTGGAAGAGACCCCAAGAAGGGCCCTGATCCAGTCCAACCCCCTTCTTCTTCTCCCATGCAGGGACTCTCCATCAAAGCATCCCCATTGACAGATGGTCATCCAGCCTCTGCTTAAAGACCTCCAAGGAGGGAGACTCCAATACACTCCGAGGGAATGTGTTCAAACTGGGTTATTTTGGCCATGTGGAGGCAGCCACAGTAGCCAGTTAGTTGCCCCACTGCAAAGCCCACCCATCTGTCCAGTATGCTTTGACTGAGAATTCCTGCATGGCAGAAGGGGGTTGGACTGGACCAGGGCCATTGTGGTCTCTCCCAACTCTAAAAGGATTCTATTCCATTCTAGGTCAGAAGGACAACAGCCAAAGGAACTGTCATGGGGCTCTCAGCTTACTTGCCATAGTTAATAGTCATCGGCTTTGCTTCCTTGCAACATGTTACGTTGCTGTAATGCTGGACGATGGGACATGTAGTCATAAAGTGATTGCTAAGCCCGGGAAAGAGAGGAGAGGCTGTGCTGAGAGCCTCAAGGGAATTGTGAGGAGGGATGGCCACCTGTCCCAAGGGGGATGCTTTGATGGAGAGTTCCTGCATGGCAGAATGGGGTCCCTTCCAACTCTAGGATTCTAGGATTACATGGTTTGGTTTTATGGGTAGATGCGGTTCAGCCGGCTAAAAGTTCGAATGACTGCATGCTTTAATTATGACACTGGCCTCTCAGTCCTGACAGCGGAAGTCTGCTGGAACTAGCCTCTTTTGCTTCTGAATAAAGAACTGCCTTCCACTTTTGGGGAAAGATGGGGGTCTCTCTGCAGCCCCTCCACTGGCCAGCTAAGACTTTGCTTCCATTCAAAGGCAATTCAGGCAGAAGGGTGGGTGCTAAGCTTCTTTAAAATGTGTTTGTAAATAGCTTCTCAGTTGAACAGCATTTTGATATTACAGCCTATCTAATGGTGCCCTACCTTTATCCCTTTCCTTTTAGCTCCTGTTTTGCCCACGTTCCGGGTGTTAAGAAATTGCAATAGCGATTGCAACATCACAGTACAACAACAACAACAATTGGTTTCTTAAAATACACATTTGAGTTTGTAAGACATTTTGTGACTATATCAAGAACTGAGTTGGCATTTAATTTGGTCTCTGTTCTTGTGATACGGCAAAATATAAGACGGTCAAGAAAAAGTGTGGGACACTAGAAAATAAGAGCTAAAGAAATTCAAATAAACAGAAATGCATGCTTCTTAGTCATGCTGAAAATGGGATTCCATCTGGACAGAAGGATGAAATGTAGGACAAGTCCTGGAAATGGAGGACCTCTCGTCACCCTGTGCCATGTTGCAAGCCCTTGCTTGAGTTCCAGGGTTGAAAGCAGGATGGGAAAGAAGTCGTATTAATAAACATACCGTCTGATCCCCAAAGTATTTGATCCCGTGACCAGAGCCACACACAGGCCATAAGCTGAACTACATTCCATGTTTAGGACTTGTGTGTGTTTTGGTTCTGAACATACAGCTGACCCGTTTGCTTGGAGGAATCATGTCCTAGGGAGGTATGATGTGAGGCCGGCACTGGATTCAAATCTCAGCTGCATCTGGATCCCTGGATCCCTTGCGAGGAGCAATGAGGCGGCACAAAGGGGCATCTCTTGCGTCAGGGCATGGCTAGACATGGCTAGACATCACTGCATAGTTAAACGTTAGCTGGATTTGTAACTGGCTGACCAGCTGAACCCAAAGGGTGCTCAGCAATGGCTCCTCTTCTTCATTCCTCCTAATGTGGAGCTGGAATCTCTTTTCCTGTAGCTTCCATCCATTGCTCCAAGTCCTATTCTCTGGAGCAGCAGAAAACACGCTTTCTCCATCTTCAATATGACATCCCTTTAAACACTTAAACAGGGTTCTCCTATCACCTCTTAACCTTCTCTTCTCCAGGCTAAACATCCCCAGCAATTCCCTAATTCGTTCCTCATAGGGCTTCACGGTTTCCAGGCCCTTCACCATTTTAGTCGCTCTCTTTTGGACACATGGCTCCAGTTTCTCAACATCCTTTTTGAATTGTGGGGCTCAGAACTGGACACAATATTATTCCAGGTAGGGCCTGACCAGAGCAGAACACATTGGCACTATTACTTCCCTTGATCTAGACACTATATTTCTATTGATGCAGCCTAGAATAGCATTGGCCTTTTTAGCTGCCGCATTGCACTGTTGACTCATTCAAGGATAAAGCCATGTTAGTCTGTAGAATCAACTTGTGGTCTACTAGGACTTCTTCACACAACACAGAGTTAAACAGTGGAGCTCCCTGCCACAAGACAGAGTGAAGTCTGCCAACCTGAGTGGCTTCAAGGCTGTGACTTTAGGAGATGCCACCCAACATTGGGAAGAACTTCCTGATGGTAAGAGCTGTTTGACAGTGGAATGAGCGGCTTTGGAGAGTAGTGGACTCTACTTCTTTGATGCTGCCTTCCTGCATGGCCCCCTGGGGTCTCTTCCAGTTTTTTGATTCTTTGAATGGACTTTTGCATCCCTGGCCTGGACCACCTTTTGACATAGAAAACAGGTGCTCCGGAGAGAGGTCAGGGAGTAGGGCAAACTTGACCTACCTGAAGGCTTGACCATTCCTAGGGAAGAAGCCCTAACCTTCCTGCGACCCGACAGCAAAACACTCTGCATATTCTCAGAGGCACCCCTTTTCTCTAACTCTGTTGCTAGGACTGGGAGCATAGGTTGAAATTAAGGCAGCCAGATGATCCAAGATGAGGATTTGGCAGCCCCAGTTGAGGTTCTCCCTTCACCACCAGCAACCAAGCAAGGTCATGGGGCAGGATGGGAGTGCCGCAGTGCCCACTCTTGCCCATGGGTCAGTTGGGGGATGACCCCAAGTGGCCCAAATGTCCATCCAACAAGCCCCCCCCCCATTGCAAAGTAAGCCCTTGGAGCACAGCATCTCCTATGGTCTTGACTGCCTTCCACCCTTTCCCCCCAAAACGATGCTTGTGGGATCCATCAAGCAGAAAAGAAGAAGAGACAGGCAGCCTGGTTGCCTTGGAAACAGGAAGGCCTCCTTAAGCAGCTGGTTCCCATGGAGACGGTGCATGGGGGATGCACATGCGCACAAGGGCATGCATACACACACAGGCGTGTGTGTGTGTGTGCGCGCACACACACACACACACACGGACCAGAAATGTCAAAGCTACAGCCGCTACTGCGGCTGTAGCTTTGACATTTCTGGTCCTTGTGTGTGCATACGTGTGCATACCCTCCTGCGCATGTGCTTCCCCCATGTGCCATCTCCATGGGGACATTTGACATTCATGGTCTGTGTGTGCATGCATTTGTTTGTGTGTGTTTGCATGCAGTGTGTGCACATACATGCACCATGTCCTTACAAACACCTATTTGGGACAGTGCGCATGAAAAAGGGAGAAAGAAGAAATGGAAAGGCAATCACGCACGCGCGTGCGCGCACACACACACATACACACACTGACAACTATGGAGGCCATGGGGGTCTCACACTGCCCCAGGACCCCACAAAGATGCCGCAACGGCTATTAACCCCCACATCCACCCATCCATTCATCCCCACACAGTGATGATGATGATGATGATGATGATGACTCTCTCCTCCTCGCTGTAGCTGAGCCAAATCTGGCGTTTCCATGGTAGCTGCAGTGCGCCTCCTCCTCCTCCTCCTCCTCCTTGTGTCGATCTAATTTATTTTATTTTAGGAAACGTGCATTGGATCATGGAGTCTCCCCTGAGCGAGGAGGGGGCAGCGGGAACTGGGGCAAGCGCAGCATCCCCCTCCGCCATAGGCCTTGGACCCCCAAATTGGAAGAGGGGGAACCAAAAGAAGGAAGGAAGGAAGGAAGGAAGGAAGGAAGGAAGGAAGGAAAAGAAAGAGCACACTGGCACACTCAGGATGGGCCTCGAGAGGACCAGCTGCAGGGCCAGGGGTCCAGCAGAGGCCCTTCCCGAAGCTGGCCAAAGATATGAAGGGCAACTCCATCCTCTGCTAGTCTAGCTTGCTTCTGGCCCCTCTGCAGAGAAGTGGTTTCCAAACTTTGGTCATCTAGGCATTTTGGACTTAGATTCATGGAATCCTAGCGTTGGAAGAGACCCCAAGAGGGGCCATCCATTCCAACCTCCTTCTTCTGCCATGCAGGAACTCACAATCAAAGCACCCCCCCCCCCTTGGGACAGATGGCCATCCAGCCTCTGCTTAAAGACCTCCAGAGAAGGAGACTCCACCAAAACCTCCAAGGCAGAAGCATCTTGAGCTGTCAAAAAGCTCTTAATGTCAAACAGCTCGTCCTAATGTTCAGGTGGAATCTCTTTTCCTGTGGCTTGCATCCATTGCTCCATTGTGTCCTATTCTCTGGAGCAGCAGAAAACAAGCTTCCTCCATCCTCAATATGGCCTCCCTTCAAGTATTTAAACAGGGCTATCATCATATCACCTCTTAACCTTCTCTTCTCCGGCCTAAACATCCCCACCATCTTCCAAAATCTCTCCTCATAGGGCTTCATGGTTTCCAGGCCCTTCACCATTTTAGTGGCCCTCCTTTGGACACATGGCTCCAGTTTCTCAATGTCCTTTTTGAATTGTGGTGCCCAGAAGTGGACACAATATTATTCCAGGTGGGGCCTGACCAAAGCAGAATAGAGTGGCACTATTACTTCCCTCCATCTAGAGACTATACGTATATTGATGCAGCCTAGAAGCGCATTGTCCTTGTTAGCTGCTGCATCACACTGTTGACTCATTCAAGGATATAGCCATGTTAGTCTGTAGAATCAGTATGTAGAAAGATCTTGTAGCAGCTTTGAGACTAACTGAAAGAAAGAAATTGGCAGCATGAGCTTTCATAGACTTCCGTCTACTTCCTCAGATGCATTTGGATTATGTTCAGCTTGTGGTCTACTAAGACTCCTACATCCCTTAAAACAAAAAGACAGTATCTCCAAATAAAGACTTCTCCCTCTTGGTTTCTGAGTGCCCCCTCCCTCCAGTCCCTGATCCCAGTGCCAGCGAAGAGGGGTTTGGTCAGTCTGGGGGCATCATGCGCTGCACTGACCAGCCGGGCGGGCAGAGCTCCCAGGCAGAGGGTGGCAGACCTTCCTGCTCAGCGGTGAGTAAGATTTGGACCAGGCTGGACCCCACCAGCCCCAATCCTGAAATGGCACAGAGCCTACCAGGACAGCTCTGAAGGCACCGCTGGACCCACGGGGGCCCTAGGGAAGCCCCATGTTGGTACTGGAGGTTGGGACAGACAAGGAAAGGCAACAGGGAGATGGGGCGCACCTTAGAGACAGGCCTCAGGTGTCACGAAGGCAGGAGAATAAGGGCAGCAATGGGGAGGGGGAACCCCATATTTAAGGATTATTTGTGGCCCTTAATACTTTGGTGTCTTTCCCAACCTCTCCCCAACCTTTCATTGTTGTTGTGTGCCTTCATGCTGTTTCCAGTTTATGGCGACCCTAAGGCTTATCAGGTTTATCCAATTGATTTTTAAATTGGATTGTTTTAATAAGAGTATATGTTATATGCCATTTTAAATGGATATTTTAATTGATGTTGTTTATCTGTTCGTTGTTGTTGTTGTTGTTGTTCCCAGCCTTGATCCATGGGGTAAGAAATCATCATCATCATCATCATCATCATCATCATCATCATCATCATCAATCATCGGCATCAGGTTTTCCTGGCAAGTTTCTTCAGAGGGGGTTTGCCATTGCCATCCTCTGAGGCTGAGAGAGCGTGATTTGCCCAAAGCCACCCAATGGGTTTGCATGGCTGAGCCAGGGATTCGAACCCTGGTCTGCAGGAGTCCGAGTCCAAGGCTCAAACCACTATGCCATGCTGGCTCTCCAACCTTTCATGCCCTCCAGCATTTCACATGCATGGCCAAACAACATCAGAGTGTGGTCAAGATAGCAAGGGTTATCAATGAATGAATGAGGAAGAGCAAAGAAGTAGGAGATGCTGCAGCTGTTTGCTTTTGCCTGAACCGACTGGGGAGGGAAAGGTTTGCCCCCCTCTTTTTTCCTCCAAAGCGCCGACTTAACTGGGTGCAAAATAAGTATATTCTGGGCCTTGTTATCTTTTCACAGCCTCAGACAGCCAAGCTATTGCAAAAAGCATCCAACAAGGTCACTGACAACCCTTTGTGTGTCCCTGGGCAGCTTTGCCACTGGCCACAATGCTAGCTAGTGAGGACTCTAAAACCCATCTGCCTGGAGGCAGAGACCCTACTCACTCCAGCCAAGAGGAAAGACCTTCCAGCAGAGCCCAAATCCATGGAGGACGAAGAGAGGAGCAAGGAGTCAGAGGTTGCATCCACACTGGAGGAATAACCTGGTTTGGTACTTGTCTGGCTCAAGGCTATGGAATTCTGGGAGTTGGAGTTTGTTGTGGGGCCCAGAGCGGAGCCCCAGCCTGGGGCTGTAGTGCCAGAGAGAATGCCTTCTGGATGCTGAGAGCAAAGAGCCTGGATCCACCGGCCAGGCTTTTAGGCCAAGGGCGCCCCTGGTGGCTGGCAAGGGTTTGCCAGTTTCAAAGAGCAGGAGCCCAGTTGCAGGCACAGGGCACACAGACAAGGGCATCCCAGCCTATCATCCCCGGCAGCCTTTCAAGATAGATGCTGAGGACGATGGGACAGCACAGCCCAAAACGGAGGCAGCTGATCCATGGGAAACCCCAGAAGTATCTAGGGATGCAGGTGGAAGGATTAAATACCTTGCGCTTAATGGAAGTTAAAGGTCAGAAACCAACCGCCAGCGCCCACTTGGCTGCAGCGAGACTCAAGATTTGCACCACCTTCTTCTGGAAGGCTCTTTCTATTTGGGCCTGAGAGCCCAATGCCTTGACCCTCTGGTTGTTCACACCAGGAATGCTGTTCCCTTAAAAGAAGGGGCTTCCGGTGTGATGGTGCTGTGAGGAGGACGTGAGTTAGGAAGCTCCTGACTCTACCCTCTACAAAAGGACAAAACTTCAAGAAGAATTAGAGTCCAGAGAGAAAGAATGGAAACAAAAGGGTGACAAAAGACTGAAAATGAGTATTGAAATTCTGAAACAAGAGTTAAAGTTATTGGATGTTAAGGAATAAAAAAGAAAATGTTAATAGCAAAACAAAGAACTTTTGAACAGGGGAATAAAGCAGGGGAACGATTAGCAGCCCAATTGAAAAACAGAAAGAGAGGAAGGTGATCTCATGCATTAACTATAATGGTAAAAATACACCGAACAAAGAGATACTAAAACACTCTATACAGCAATTCGGAAGAGAGCCATGATATAAGTAAGAGATTGCAAGGTGCTTTGGCAAACCAAACATCATTGTTCTTCACGGAAGAGGAAAGCTCTAAAATAAATCATGAAGTCTCCATAGAAGAAGAATCAAGAAACTGAACATTAACAAATCTCCTGGACCTGATGGTCTCTCTGCCAGACATTATTAAAAATGGAAGAGGTGTTGGTTCGCCCTCTGAAAGATCCTATTAACGACATTTTAGTTAATGGCCTGCCTGACACATGGAAAGATGCCTTGATTGTATTCATTCCCAAAAATGCCAATATTAAAGAGGATATAAGAGGATGTAGAGCTATCTCATTGACCAGCGTGGATTATCAGATATATACCAGCATACTGGCCGATAGAATAAGGAAGAGACTCGCTAACCCTATCCATGAGGATCAATGTGGGGTTTTGCCCAGTCGCCATGGAAAAGACCATTTAAGAACTGTGCTGAATATAAGTGAGCATTGTGAAAGCAATTGCAGTAAGAAGCTGGATCAAGAGAAAGCCTTTGATAGCATACACTGGAGCTTTCTGAAAGAACTATTAAGGCAGAGGAATCTAGGTAACAATCTCTTAACATGGATATTTGCTGTATATGATCATCAATGAGCACAGCTCCTAATCAATGGCGAGAAAACAGACTACTTTAACATCGAATGTGGAACGAGGCAGTTGTCCTCTGTCACCACTTTTGTTTATAGCTGCATTTGAAGTATGAATGAACAGTATCAGGCTCAATGATGATATCAAGGGAATATGTATTAGAAAGCATGCTTTTAAAGCAAGAGCATTTGCGGACGATCTTATTTGCTTTCTAGAGGATCCAGTTCATACTCTGCCAGCCTCAAACAGCACAATGCAGACGTTGGTGGGATTCTTGGGGCTGAAGGTAAATCAGAGCAAGTCGGAGTTACTAACTAAAAGTATGGATAGAACAGAACAGCATTTCAGGATACAAAGTCGTCAGTAAGGCCAAGTATTTAGGAATCTATTTAACTAGCAGGAACATTGATTTATTTCAGAATAATTATGGCAAGCTTTGGAGAGACGTAAACAAAGATATGATGATAACGTGGTTGAAGCTGCACCTCTCCTTTTACGGGAGAATAGCCACCCTGAAGATGAATATCCTTCCTTGGGTTTTATATTTGTGGTTGCTGATAGGAAATACTTTGCCTGATGGCAAAAAGAGTTCTCCAGATTCCTTTGGGAGGGAAAGCGGGAAGAATGAGTGGAAATTACTCACCGATGAAGTTCTGAGAGGAGGATGTGCGCTGCCTAACTTTGAGCTGCACTATTTCGCATCCTGCTTATGCTGGATTGAAAACGGGGTCAAGTTACAGAATGAGAGGCTGATGGCTTTGGAACGTGGAGATCTGAGGTTGGGAATGCATGCCTACCTTTGGTATGATAGATAAAGCGAAAGAACATAAGGGCTTTAGACATCATTTTTTGAGGAATGCTCTTCTTTTTGTATGGGACAAGGCTAAGGGTATTTTTTATATTGGCCTACTACCCCAAGAAGCCCTCTTTAGAAGAACTAGGGACTACAAGGATCCAAGGCTGACGTATAAAGACCTGATCTTTTGGAGGCCTGATAACATTGTGTCATTGAAACAGAAGGAAGCCATCATTGTAGACAGTCATGAAATTGACTGGTACTTGTCTTTCCAACTTGCAGATAGATTTAGATGAGATTTAAAGGTGAAAGGTTTCAACAAGGAAAATAATGAGCTAGATAAGGAATTGTTGGATAAAGGAAAGAAGCATTTGTCACAATATTACAAAATCTTGAAAGAGAGGCAGTTGGAGGATGAACGTGTCAAACACTCGATGGTCCGGTGGCCACAGGATCTACAGGGATCTATTGACTTAGAGACTGGGAGGGGTCCTGGAAAGATGCAAAAGGATCCACAGTCTGCCAAAACTACAAAGAGAATGATACTAAAATGCTTGATAGACGGCACGTGACGCCTGCAAAGATCAGCGAAATCTATAAAACGGCAAGCAATGTCTCTTGGAAAAGTGGGAAGCAGGAAGGTTCTTTCTTCCAACTTTGGTGGGACTGTGAGAGGGACAAAAAATTGGGGGGAACATACACAGATTAATGCTAAACATTCTCCAGGTAGATATACCATTGGATCCCCACATCTTTTTGTTAAATATGATTTGTATATTGGACGACCCAAAGATAAAAGAGATGTGCCTTTAATCCTCTTCATGGCAACGCTGGGCCGAATTATTTATGCACAATATTGGAAAAGGAAGGAAATGCCTTGAGAAGATGAATGGAGAATTAAACTGAGGGAAGCTAAGGAAATGGATCTGCTGACAGGGAGCCTGGGAAATAAAGATATGAAGGTGGCCAAAAAGAGATGGGAAGGTTTGGGTACATATTGTGGGTCTCAGACGCCATAGATATCGTATGGCTTCAAAATATATTGGCTGCATTAGAAGAAGTTATATTATAGGTCCTTATTACTTTATTACTTTAGGAGATGCCAACTGGAATTGAGTTTTATTTTGTTTCTATCTTTTGAAATATTAGACAGGATAACAAAAGCTAAGAATCCTAAGTTGGATATAGTGGAATATAGTATATGCTAAGATAGCTAAGTACCATGATGGATGCTGGAAGTACTTGAAGAGTAATTTAGATTGTAGAGAATGAGCATGCAATGTTCTATGTATGTTTGTCTTGTTGTGTTATAGCTTTGTATTTGTTTTGTATTTGTATTTGTATATACCAATTTTTGTGTAATTAAAAAAAAGGGGGGGGTATTTTTACTGGCAAGAACTGACCACTTCGTTGTCCTGTCGAACGGCAAAATATATTGAGTTAGAGCTGTCCAAAAGAGAAGCTTTTAAATTGTTTAGCAACAAGATATAATCTCAAGTTTTATTTTTGTATATTTCCTACTAGCAATGTAATGGTCCTATTTTAGGTTGAACGAGGTGTTGGGTTCTTTTGCGGTTGTATGCAAAAGCCTGGTTGGCTAATGTAAATAAAGGCACACTGTGTTGCAACCTCCCCAGCACAACGCAACCCTTCCTATGCTGCTGGACAGGGGTCAATGTTTGGCCCTAGAAACACAGAATCCTAGAGTTGGAAAGGGACCCCAAGAAGGGCCCTGATCCAGTCCAGCCCCCTTCTTCTGCCATGCAGGAACTCCCCATCAAAGCATCCCCATTGAGAGATGGCCATCCAGCCTCTGCCTAAAGTGCTCCAAAGAAGGGAAGTCCATCACTCTCCCTGCGATGACAAGGGCTCTAGAACCCACATCTCCTGCCCTATTCCACCCACAAGGCATGCACACTCTTTTCTTCAGGGAAGCCTTTTCCATGGCATGGCATGATGGACAGGCAGGCAGACACACAAGGGGCACAAACAAGCCACCTTCCACATTCCCCCTTCCTTCCTTCCCCCTCATTCCCAGGCATATGAAGCAGGCAGCCAGTCAGCAACGAAGCCCAGCTGGACCCCAGGGCTCTTGGTCACCAGCAAATGGGCCTTGATCCATGGGTAGAATGCCAGGAGAAAGGCAGGGATTAAAGAGGACTAAAATGCATAAAACAGAAGTCATCATTCCTGGCTCCTCCTTGGAGCTCTTGGTTAATGGGTCTGGGTAAAGAAGGGATGTCAGTTTATACTGATGAATCACCAGCCTTTTAACCAGTTAGTCAACTGAGATTTCAATGCATCTGCATGTGCCCCAACCCTCCCCCCCCCCCCCCCCGTGGCATGTGTCACTTGCAGATACTGATGCACCAGGTAACCGGAGCCATTCAGGGGTTTTCTCTGCCATAGGGTCTCAGTAGTGATAAATTACATACATACTACACACACACACATCCCCATAAAGGCCATCTTAGCTATTTTTCCCTTCCATGTCGCCAGAAGGGAGGAAAACATGGAATCTCCCATCTCTTTTGCTGAACATGTGCCAACACATATCTACATATGTAGATATATGTAGAATAAAAAAGTAAAATTAGGCTCCATTCACACCATGGAAATAACCTGGTGTGAAACTGGATTATTTCTGTGACATTCCCACTGGCCCTGAATGGACCTGGCACCGTTTGTGGCCTTGAATGCACTCGGTGCAGTTTGGGGGGCATGGAAAACCCCACTTAACCCATTTGACATTGGGTCCTTCAGCACATCTTTTTTAAAGAGCTGCAATGCTACATCGTTCCTGGAAATGGAGGCACCTCCATTTTAGACTAAATGGTAGCAAGTGTGAATGGCAACAGGGTTAAAATGCCACTGAGAGATTTGGAAATGGAAAACGCAATAGGAACACTGATCTGGGATTGCATCACTGCAGAGATCTGGATCTCCTTGGGGCAAAAATGTAAGTGTGAATGCCCCCAAAATCAGATACCAAATGATAGAATCCTAGAGTTGGAAGAGACCTTAAGGGCCATCCTTAGAACCATGGAATCAAAGTTGGAAGACAACATCCAAGCCCTTCCTTTGACAGATGGCCACCCAGCCTCTCCTTAAAGCCAGCCTCCAAAGAAGGAGACTCCAGTGCCCTCCATTGAGGCAGCAGCAGCTTCCACTGTCAAACAGCTCTTGCTCTCAGGAAGGTCCTCCTAATATCTAAGTGGAATCCCTTTTCCTGCAGCTTCCATCCATTGCTCCATTGTGCCCTGTTCTCTGGAGCAGCAGAAAACAAGCTCGCTCCATCTACAGTATGACATCCCTTCAAGTATTTAAACAGGGCTCTCATATCACCTCACCTTCATAGAATCATAGAATCATAGAGTTGGAAGAGACCGCAAGGGCCCTGATCCAGTCCAACCCCATTCTGCCATGCAGGAAATCCATATCAAAGCATCCCCATTGACAGATGGCCATCCAGCCTCTGCTTAAAGACTTCCAAAGAAGGAGACTCCACTAAAATCTCCGAGGAAGAAGTGTGTTCCACTGTCAAACAGCCCTTACTCTCAGGAAGTTCCTCCTAATGTTGAGGTGAGAGCCTCTTTTCCTGGAGCTTCCATCCATCCTAGTCTCTGGAGCATCAGAAAACAAGCTTGTTCCATCCTCAATGTGACATCCCTTCAAATAAGACATCCCTAAACAAGGCTCTCATATCACCTCTTAACCTTCTCTTCTCCAGACTAAACATCCCCAGCTCCCTGAGTCGTTCCTCATAGGGCATGGTTTCCAGACCCTTCACCATTTTAGTCGCCCTCAATGTTTCTCAATGTCCTTCTTGAATTGTTTTGCCCAGAAATGGACACAGCTTTATTCCAGGTGAGGCTTGACCAAAGCAGAATCGAGTGGCACTATTACTTCTCTTGATCTAGACACTATACTTTTATTGATGCAGCCTAAAATTGTATTGGCCTTTTTAGCTGCTCCACATCCTTTTTGAATTGTAGGGCCCAGAACTGGGCATAGGACTATTCCAGGTGGGGCCTGACCAAAGCAGAACAGAACCCAGCCAACCCTCTTTGGCAATGCTTCCAAAAATTAAGGCTGGGCTTTCAGGTCTTGGCCCAACTCATGCGTCTGCCCTTCATTGGTCATCCTTCTGCCCAGGAGTCCATTGCCAGAATGGAAGAAGAACCTGCCTGCAAAAGATATATCCTTCCCATCAAAACATCTTTACTTAGGGCAGAAATAACAAAACGCAGGCATCTAGGACGATGCAGCCCCCAAACGGCGCGCCATCGCTGGGGAGGAAAAAGAACCCAGAAAACTCAGGTTCTTTTTCTGGCGCTGTGCGCCGCTTACGTAACAATGGCAGCGCCCATGTACACAGGGCGCCACCATTGTTACGCCGCCATGCCATGCTAATGTGAGATACCGTGCAGTTGCTGTGCGGTCCCTAACCCTTGAATCGGCGCCGCAAAAGGCCAGTGTGTACCGCGCCTATAAGTCATCTCATGTATAAGTCGAGGGCAGGTTTCGGGACCAAAATTATGATTTTGATATGATCCGTGGATAAGTCAAGGGGAAAACTTAGGGACATGTAACAAAAAATCTAAAGGATGAAGCAAAGAAAAACAACGCCAAGGAACCTACAAATTCCAGCAGGCATGGCGACTACTGGCCCTCCGTTTGCGCGGGGGTTCATTCCAGATCCCCCCCTGAGAAAATGGAGGCTCATGCATATTCAAGTCTCATAGGCTTGAATAGGGTGCGCCCCAGGGGTGAGGCCTGGGCCATGTGCGTACAACATTGGAATTAATGCAGGTTGCCCCTCCGCACATAATCGAGGTCGCGGATGAGAACAGAAGGGGGCCAGTGCTTCCAGGACAGATTACGCTCTTTCCTTTCACCACGTGTGTGTGTGTGTGTGTGTGTGTGTGTGTGTGTGTGTGTGTGTATACCTGTATATGACTGAAAGTACAGTGTTTAACATTGACCCGTGGATCAGCTGCCTCAGGTTTTTTGGGTCAATTATTTGAGTAAAATATCTAGGCTTATTCATGAGTCTATATAGTATGGAAGTCTTTAAACAGAGGCTGGATGGCCATCTGTCAAAATGGGGATGCTTTGATGGAGAGTTCCTGCATGGGCTTGCACTGGATCAGGGCCCTTTTAGGGGTCCCTTCCAACTCTAGGATTCAATGGCTTAATACTTGGGGAGCTGGGGGCATTTAGCCTGAAGAAAAGACGGTTAAGGGGTCATATAAAGCCCTGTTTAAATACTTGAAGGGATGTCATATGGAGGAGGGAGCAAGCTTGTTTTCTGCTGCTCCAGAGAATAGGAACAATGCAGCAATGGATGCAAACTGCAGGAGAAGAGATTCCAGCTCAACATCAGGAGGAACTTCCTGAGAGCAAGGGCTGTTTGACAGAGGAAGCTGTTCCCTTGGACAGTGATAGAGCCGCCTCCTTCCTTGGAGGTCCTTAAGCAGAGGCTGGATGCCCATCTCTCAATAGGGATGCTTGGATGGAGAGTTCCTGCATGGCAGAATTTGGGTCGGACTGGCTGGCCCTTCTTGGGGACTCTCCCAGCTCTAGGATTCTGTATTCCATGGTTCCTTCCTGTTTTGGGGTTCGCACACAGGCCAGTGCCAGAAAGAGGCGAATGTGACCCAGGGATAACAACAGGTCCCCAAACTCATTTCTGCAGCCCCCAGTGTTCCCCTTAGTTTCTATTTCTATTCACAAACCAACATTTCCATTTCGCTGCCCAGATTTGTCAGAAACAGTCCATAGGGATTATGGGAAAGGCATCTGAACGCAGCGCCTTCATTGCGGCGGAGGATGCGCCAGCGATGGATCTGTCGGCTCCATTCCTTTGGTTCCGCATCAGCAGCCGCCGATATCGCATTACTCAAAGCCAATTTAAGCACACTTAAGGTCTGTTTATACGTAAGATATGTTTAATAACAATTAATCAACACGAACAGGGGATTTTATTCGTTAGTAGTCAGCGGGGGATTAAACAAGTGATATCTAATGAAGCACTGAGTTTTAAATTCCTTTCAGCTGATTCTTCATGTATTTTGCATCTGCGCAGCGAACGTTTGTAGGGTTTTTCCAAGAAAAAGGAAAAAGCCCTTTGAAAAGAACAAATGTACAAATGCTGGGAATGCGCAGAGAATTGAGGCACAGTTTGACATTCTTGGTGGCCTTGCAAAAAGGCTAAAACGTCCTGGACCCAAATAAATAAAGCAGCTTCAGAAATCGTAAAGGCTAAATTGCAACCGAATCCTGAAATGGTCCTGTCGAACTGGATTGACAAACACACAGAAGAAAGCAATGAAAGAACAGCATTTGACATGATTACAGCGGCAAAGGCTTGTATATTTGCAAAACCGAAGATCAATAAAGATCCGCATCACACGCAAGAATGTTAAACTGAGCAGAAATGGATAAACTGACTTGTTTACAGAGGCAAAACGCTGCATCTAGCTTCACAAAAGACTGGGAAACGCAAACTGAATATATGGCCCAAAGACGGAGTGCCTTACATTCTACAGGATTCAAGGAGTATTAACAATATTTGGGATACTCAACCCATTTGATGTATGTATAAATGCAAATTCTGGAATGAAGTAACTAAGAAACCATGTTAAGATTAAATAAGGTGAACACAGTGTTAAATAAAAATGTCGCGCTGGTAATGAAGAGTGACCGAAGGCCCATAATTGTCCAGGCACCTAACAGTTAAATGGGGAATCAATGGGAAAACGGAAGGAGGACTGGGACCCAACGATGGGAGTTTTGCAAAAAGAGATGGATCAAATAGTTATGAAATGAATCATTATAAAAGGAAACCCCTTTGAACAATTAAAGGAGGATACAGAAGTAAGACAGTATGGAAAGGAGAGCAGAACTTATAAAGGCCACAAACTTAATAGGCATTGTAACTAATAAAGGTTGAAGACATCAGGTTAATATTTAAGGATCTCATTAGACATAAAAGAAATGAAGTCGGGGTACACAAAGTAAATGGAGAACGTCATTAGCAAAGCGGGGAGACGTAAGAATTTTTTAGACTGTATTATGTATGAAGAATATAGATAAAATAACGATGATATTGGATGCGAGATTAAGATTAACGAAGGTCCAGGGAAAGAGGAGGAAGGAGGGAGGATTAGTGATCCATAAACTCATACAACAATGTATTATGAGGCATGCATTGCAGTATATCTGGAGTGACAATAAACATTACAAATTAGAAAAATACTTAATTGAAGGGAGGTCATCTTGAGGAGGGAAGGAGCTTGTTTTCTGCTGCTCCAGAGAATAGGAGCCAATGGAGCAATGGAGGCAAACTAGAGGAAAAGGGGATCCAGCTCAACATTTGGAGGAACTTCCTGAGAGTAAGGGCCCTTTGACTCCCTCCGTGGAGGACGGCGGAGTCACTTTCTTTGGAGGCTGTCTTTAAGCAGAGGCTGGGTGGCCATCTGTCAGAATGGGGAGGCTTTGATGGAGAGTTCCTGCATGGCAGAAGAAGAAGAAGAAGAAGAAGGGGCTGGACTGGACCAGGGGCCTTTTGGGGGTCTCTCCCGTCTCTAGGATTCTATGATGTGTTCTGAACTAAAACAAGAAAGCGGTTTTGGCCCTACATTGGCTGAGAGAAGAGGGGAAAGACTATCCAGTGGCCAGAAAGCAAACCCCACACGTTCTTATCTGGATGTTGTGTTTCCTTCGCCTTCCCCCCCAAAGCCACCTTGCGCCAGGGAGCATGGCACACCTGAGCTCAGGTAGAGCAGGCAGGCAGTCAGCTTAAGGAAGGGCTTTGCAGCAAAGGCTGAGCAAAGGGCCTCTGATGCATTAAAAGAATAAGGAGATTAGGGTTATACAGCGTTATGAAACGGAAGGAAAACAGAATGTGCTCTTGTCATTATATCGCAATCGCATTAAGATTTCCGCATGACGTTGTGCGCATCCGGTACTCCTCCTGGACAGAATGTCTATTCGTTCCATAACTTCTTATTAACGCGTAAAATCCGTGATTGATCTGCCGATGTCGCTGCGTTTGCGCCACTGCGGTGGTGCGGCAGTGCGTAAGCAAATGACGATCTATTAGTGCTCTTGCAGAGCTGGCGACATTTCCGTTTCCCAGGATCCTCTTTGGCAAACGCACTTCCTCGCTATTTGTAAGATTGTTCTCAGAGTCGCTTTACGTCTTGTTTCTTGTTATAGAACACGTTTTGATTTAAAATGGTAAGAATTATGATCTGAAAAAGTGAAATTTTGTTTAGTTCTGTTTCGGATGGAAATTTGTGTGTTTTCGTTTTCGTTCCAGTATTAAATCGCAATTGCAAAGCCGTGCGGAATATAGACGGCTGCAGCACAAGGCTCCCATTTGCTTCCAATGGTGCGATTGTTCAAAATGTGTTTTATCCTTTTATCTGTTTTACTATCGTAATGATTTAATTCCTTTTTAATGTACTTTTTCTATGCTTTTAATTGTACTTTTCTAATATTGTGAAGCTGCTCTCAGTTCTGGGAAAAGGGAGGGATACAGAGTCATAGAATAAAGGAATCCTTGTGGAATTGGCTCTAGAGGCTGCAGGGAAGGCCTTTGGCCACCAGAGGGAGCGCCAGGCACAGAGCTCCTCTGCAGCGATTCAGAAACAGGGAAGCAAAGGCCTGCAGGGACCCCCCCCTCGCTTCCTTGCCAAGAGGGCCCTTTGCCCTTCCGCCCCCCAACGCTCGCCCCACTAACCGCCATTGTTCAGACTGGGCCTGCCCCTTCATCTCCATACACTAGGGATTTGTCATTTGAACTGTCGTCCTCACATCCCAATGGCATAGATAGGTCTCTGCCTGGCTTCCTCTCCACAAAATGCATCTGAGGAAGTAGACTTTAGGGAAGCTCATGCTGCCAACTTCTTTCCTTCAGCGAGTCTCAAAGGCGCTGCTGCAAGATCTCTCCACGTATTGATTCTACAGACTAACATGGCTATATCATTGAATTCTTCCTTGATCTAGACACTAGACTTCTATTGATGCAGCCTGAAATCGCATTGGCCTTGTTGATTCATGTTCAGTTCATGGTCTACTTGGACTCCAGGATCCCTTTCACATGGATAAATCAAAGGGAAGACAAAGCATCCAGATCTGGAGTTACTGCCTTCTGCATCGCACCAGACAAATATCACCCTTAGGGTTTATAGTTATTGCTTTTGCCTATCTTTCTGGACACAGAGTCTGCTGAGACATCTGTCCAAAATTTCAGATGGTGTACTGGATGCATAAAGGCCCTAAAGGCACCAGATTCTGCCTGGCCTTGGAAGCTAGGCAGGGTCAGCCCTGGATAGTGCTTGGATGGGAGACCGCCAAGGAGTCCCAGGTGCTCTGGATGTTATTTGGGAGCAAGGAACAAGGCAAAACCACTTCTGCCTAAGAAAACCCTATGAGAAACTCATGGGGCCGAATGGTGTTTGCAAAACAATAGGAAAACCCAGAGATACCAACTGTATTAAGAATGCTGGACATAATGGAAATGGGCAGATAAACCCTGTATCTAAAGGATAAGTCAACTAGAGAGAAGGAGGACCTTTGGGAAGCACTGCTGAGCCATTGTAAGGAGAAATGGTCATAGATGTTAACAAGAACAACAACAACAACAACAGAGACCTTGGAGATCAGAAAACAATATCGGCATATACCTAAAATAAGCAGAACTAGCGGCAGAGAAAGCGGAGAGAAATGAAGGGGAAAGTCCAGGACGGAGGACAAAGAACAACAAGCGTTTAACATGGTTTTTTTGATGACGGCGGTAGAAGGAGAATATGGGGCCAAAGAGAGAAGGACAGTAAAGATTGCTGCAAAGAATATTCAGTCCAAAATGACAAGAAGAAGACAATGGCAGGAGAGGGATTTACGCGTTTAATGTTCAATTTTTCATGTTAAAAATGTATAGGAAAACATGATATAACTCAATATATTAGAAACAGTTTGGATGAGAGTCATACTTTAATAAATACTATTTTTAAAAAGAGAAGGCGTTCGGGGGTCATCCCCAAAAATGACCGGCGACTCGAAGGCCAGAGACTGGAGGCCGCCATAAAAGCCGTTCCGTGTTTATAAGTGGAAGAAAAGCGAAGCCAGTCTCTTCCGATCATCGAAACGTCTTTCTCCTGTCGCTTATCTCAGTTCCCTTGTCAGTTTCGCAGAGATGAGGGCCATTGTCCAAACCCAGTTTAGCCGATTGCTCTGGACAAGTCCAGCCAGCGCTCCCCTTCAATGAGCCGGTCAGCTCTTCGTCTTTAACATGTCCATCCTCTCTGGAAAATGTAGTCTCCTTGGGGTGGGATAACCTGGTTTGTCTCCTTGGGGTGGGATGACCTGGTTTGTCCCATGCGAAAGGAAGGAGTCTCCCTGCTCTGCAAAGATCTCAATGTCTTCCTGTTCACGCCTGTTTCGTACGCTTTTTGTGAGTCGAGGGCTCCATGTTTACGCAGCTTGGGTCTCTCATATCCAAAATCCCTTATTCCCCTGCCTACCATCTTAATTAGGGACAGGATCAACAAAATGCTAATGAACATCTTACTAACATTATTGCATAGAATCATAGAGTTGGAAGAGACCACTAGGGCCCTGATTCAGTCCAACCCCCTTCTTCTGCCATGCAGGAAATCCATATCAAAGCATCCCCAACAGATGGCCATCCAGCCTCTGCTTAAAGACCTCCAAGGAAGGAGACTCCAATACACTCCGAGGAAGGAGTGAGTTCCACTGTGGAACAGCCCTTACTCCCAGGAAGGTCCTCCAAATGTTGAGCTGAAATCTCTTTTCCTGCAGTTTGAATCCATTGCGCCATTGGGTCCTGTTCTCTGGAGCAGCAGAAAGCAAGCTTGCTCCCTCCTCAATATGACATCCCTTCAAATATTTAAACAGGGCTATCATATCCACTCTTAACCTTCTCTTCTCCTGGCTAAACATCCCCAGCATCTCCCTCAGTCGTTCCTCATAGGGCTTCATGGTTTCCAGACCTTTCACCATTTTAGTCTTCCTCCTTTGGACTGTGTTGAATTCCATTTTGTTAGCTGTGGTCCAGCTTTCTAGTCTGTTCAGGTCACAGATGTCCAGATGTTCCGGAAAGACCAAGCCAAGGAGCCCATAGAAGTGAATGAAAGTTCAGCGGTTTTTATCAGCCGGCCGGCTTCAGAGGAACATTTTCCCAAAATCTGAAGCCCCTGTTTAACTACCTTTTTGTAGTCATTTAGACAAAAAACCCATGAGCCATATATTGATGGGAGGCACATAGGAGAAAGACATACACCTTTTTGCAGTCATTGGCTACGAAACTGTCCATTTTGAAGCCCGGGTGGGTACCACCATCGATTCTCTCATCAGGGGACGGTTTCCTGGACTCATGGCGTTCCTTGTTTTGGGTAAATGCAGGCATCCAGGCACCACTTTGGGGCAATAAACAGGCCTGGATGCCATGAGGAGCCACAAAGAGATCTCTTTGACCTGTTATCTGCCACACAAACAGTCCCTTCCCCTATTTCCTCCTCGTCCAGCTCCAGCCATTCTAGCTATAATACATATTTGCTGTTTCTCTATCTTATTAATTTTTCCCTCCTCAGCATCTCCAGTTTTAATCTTGTTTGGTTTGTAAGGCCTTTTGCCTGACGAAGAAGAAGCCAATGGAGCTTCGGAGGCTGGCAACATAATCTCTCTTGTGCCTTTGGGTCGGTCCCATAAAGGGATCGCTGTTGGGTGGGCTTTTGACTGGATTTGCTATATGGCCAAGGCGGCTTCCCCTGGATGTTTTCTGGGACCAGAAGTGTTTGGGATTTCAGGTTTTCTTGGGGTTTTGGAATACCTGTGTTTGCATATACAGACAGATATACCAAGGTACCTTAGAGACGTTGTGGTTGCTGCTGTGTGCCTTCAAGTCATTTCCAGCTTGTGGTGACTCGATTGTGGGGTTTTCTTGGCAAGCTTTGACCAGAGGAGGTTTTGCCATTGCCTTCCCTTGAGGCTGAGAGAGTGTGACTTATTGTCCAAAGTCACCCAGTGGGTTTCTGTGGTCCAGCCAGCATTTGAACCCTGTGTCCTAGACTCAAACCACTAGAACAAACTGGCTCTCAAACTATGACATTAATGTCTGTTTCTTTGGGAAACCCTAAGGACTGGCATGATGCTGCCCCTTTCCTGGCCGGATCAGGGCCATGGCAACCACACGCCGTGGCCCCGATCCGGCCTTTCAAGGGGAGTCAGTCTCTTTCTTCCCTGGATCTGGAAGTGATTTGCAACAAAAAGGCTTTCCTTGGGGAGCTGTACTCCTTTCATCCTTTGCTTTGAAATGCATGTTTATTTGAGTAGGACATTTAAGATGATCTTAATCATGGCATGTTTGGGGTTTTCCTCTCCCTTCTGCAATACTTTTATACTTTATTTTGAAAAACCACACTCCTTTAAGTCCGATCTCTGGGAGAAAAGGAAGAAAGCGGCAGGACACCTCTCTCTTTCTCTCTGTCTTTCCATCCCTTTTTTGTTGCCTCTTTAAGGGACCTGGCAGCCAAACTAGGCTCAGGGCCTTTCCCTGTCTCCTCTCCTCAAGGATTTCTCAGGCAATAAATATAGGTTTACCCTTTTTACCGACTAAAGCATTCCTGAGCAGCTCTCCTTTTTCTGCAGCAAGCAAGAGCCAAAGGTCCTTGGCCTCCGGCTCCCCTTCCCTTTGCCTCCCTTCCATTCCTGACCCCAAAGACCCAGCAAGGGCTCCTCTTTGCTCCTGATAATAAGGCCAGAGATTCCTCTTACGAGGCTTAAAAAGCCAATTAACCCCCAGGAATCCTCCTAACACACGCTTTTGGGAGGGAAGGTTTTGCATTTGAGCCCACGCAAGGGAGCCTCTTGCTCTCCTGCGCTGAGCTCTCCCCACAAACCCCACATTAAGGTCTGCCATTGCATCCCCCACAACACAATCTGGGCACATGTGTACACACACACACAGAGTCCTTCCATGCCTTTAGCCCCGTTGGGGGCCAATTACAGAGGTTTTCCACTGCCTTTAAGATGCAAAAAGGTCTGGTGCCAGAGCCACTGGCATCAGACCATCTTCTAGAGTTCAAAATTTGGATGTGAAGTGGAAGGTTTTAAATATTGGCTTGAAAAATGGTAAGACTCCTTCCTTTGAAACCAGACTCTTAGCCTCAGAGAATCCTAAAACCAATTGGAGGAACTTCCTGAGGGTTAAAGCTACTTGACAGTGGAAGACGCTGCTGCCTTGAAGTGCAATGGAGTCTCCTTAGGACCTTAGGATTCTATGGGCCTCTTGGAAACCACAAGGGCACTAAATCCAGATGCCAGAGGAGGGTGATCCGAACGCACTACCCTGCCCTTGCTGTATTGGCTTCTTCTGCTCCTTCTTTTTTACCAGGCTCAATTTACCTGAGTGTGGATATGAACCCTGGGAAGCCCTCAATGACCAAGGAGGACTGTGAGATGGCTCCTTCGCACCCTTTGAGACACTCCATTCCCCAGTTGCACAGCTCTTGCAGCAAAAAAGTTCTTTATTATTGCATAACCCTAACCCTAACCCTAACCCTAACCCTAACCCTAACCCTGCCAGCATAGACCCAGGATGTAACTTTCTTAAGACAGATCTTATCGCATTCACCCATCACTGGTCACTATGCAGCCTTTATGTGATCCAGGCTTCTCTTGCAGCTTTTCAAAAATGGGATCTTCCTGTTCTTGAAAAGATGCGGAACAAACCCGGAGAAGCCCAGGTTGCACATGGGCCACATACTGGATCCGCTCGCTTTAAGAAAGTTACATCCTGGGTCTAAACCGGCAGTGAAGCTAAAGCGATAATAGTGTTTACATGGAACCTCTTCCCTTGTATGTTGAATCCACTGAGCAGCTCTTGCAGCCAAGAAGTGCTTCCAAATGTTTAGGTGGAATCTCTTTCCTTGTAATTGAAGTCCAGTGGTTCCTGATCTAGTTCTCTGGTGCAGCTCCATCTTCTATATTGCATCCCTTTGGATATTTAAAGAGGGCTACCAGATCAGCCCTCCGTGTTTTCTCTCCAAGACGAAGTTAAGTGGCCCAAAAGACAAAGTTCAAAAAAGTACAACAAATCCTAAGGGAGGGGTGCGCCTCCCCAAAATATCTGCAGAAGAACTGAGCATGTTCAGTGGGTGCAGAAGGCTGACCGGTGGAAGGCAGAATGCAAGGGTCCGTCATGGAGGATGGTACGGCCGGCTCCACAGAAGAGGGTACCCGGGGTCACCATGCAACAATACTTGGTTGCAGGTTCCACTTCTGCAATTGGCTTGGCTTGGTCTGTTTAGAGAAAAGTCATGCAAGAGGGCAGCTTGGAGCAATGCAAAGATGGCAAGGCGTTTATGGTCCAGTGTGCTTTGAGAGTTGGACTGCAACTCTGGAAACCGGGGTTCAATTCCCAGCTCAGCCACGAAACCCACTGGGTGACTTTGGCCAATAAGTCACACTCTCTCAGCCTCCTCAGAGGAAGGCCGTGGCAAACGCATTCTGAACAAACCTTGCCAAGAAAACCCCATGATAGGCTCGCCTTAGGGTCTCCATAAGTCAGAAACGACCTGAAGGCACAACAACAACAACAACAACAACGTGGGGTAGAAACTCTTTTTGCTGAGCTATTATCCGAGGTGATTTTGACACTTCCTTCCTCTGAAACACAGTCCGCAGCACCTGGTATTCCCAGGCAGTCTCCCATCCAAGTGCTAACCAGGGCTGACCCTGTTTAGCTTTCACAGTATGATAGGATCCTGTGCCTTTAGAGTACATTAGCAATAGACACACCTTTACTATGCTTCTGAAAGTCTATGGAAGAGCTCAATTTAATGGGCAATTCCAAGCTGAAAAATGGCTGGCGAGCAATGGCTGGCCACCGGTCTCCCTCCTTCCCTCTTCTTCTGAAACCCAGGAGCACCTTCGCTTTGCAAGCCACAGATCTCAAGGCTTTGCTGCCTTTGCATCCCATGTGAGATGCATCCTTGCATGCATGGATTTCATGGCAACCAGAGCTTTTGGAAGGATGATCTCAGGAGGCAGGGGACTTCCTTTGCTGGACTTTCATAAACAGAGGCCAGATAGCCAACTCTCCAATGTGAATTTGCTGCTGGAGGGTGAGACTAGATCCCACTCAGAGTCTGAGATTATGCGAATACCTATTAACTTGTTCTGAAGAAATCTCCACATTGCTCCAGCTTTTTGAACAGAGCAGAATGCCCACCTCTTTGTTGTTGTTGTTGTTCCCTCAAGTGGATCTGGACCCATGGCAGCCCTGTGGAGGAGGCCTCTCCAAGACCCCCGTCCCCCATTGCTCTGCTCAGGTCCTGCAAATTCATACTCATGACCTTAACACAGTACACAAACTAGCATGCAGCTTGTCCAGACCCCTTGTTCTCCATTGCTCTGCTCAGGTCCTGCAAAGTACTTAACAGAGTCCATCCATCTAGAATGTATCCTTCCTCTCTTTCTGCTTCCCTCCACCTTTCCCAGCATTATTGCCTTTCCCAATGAGTTGCGCCTCTCTTGATGTGACCAAAGTACGATGGTCTCAGTTTAGTCCACCTCCTATTTCCAGAACTGGGGGAGTAGAGTTGGAGCAGATGGCCCTTGGGTTCCCTTCCAACTTTCCCATTCTGCATTTGCTAAGAGCCTCCTTTGGGGCTGCAGATGTGGAAGGAGCATCTGCAAAAGAAATGGGGAGGAAGGAGGGATAAATGCAGCAGAGCTCTGTGCGGATGGAGACCTTGGCAGAGGGCGGACAGAGCCCAGGAAAGGTGACACCGGGATATCTGCCTCCCCACCTGCCAATCCAGAGCGCAAGCAGAAAAGGAAGACAGGCACAGTTTGCACAGCAGCAGCGTCCGCCAGGGAAGTGACCTTCCGGCCCCTGAGAGCAATGGCCTTGCTGGCCGGAGTAGACCCCAAGAGGAGGTTTGCTGGACAGCAGAAAGGAGTTTCTCCCCTTGGGGGGAAATGAGAAGGTCCCCATGCCTCCAGAAGAAGCAAGAATATTCCCAACTGGTTACTTATTAGAATCATAGGAACCTAGAGTTGGAAGAGACCCCCGAGAGCCATCCATTCCAGTCCCATTCTGCCATGCAGGAAGACCCAGTCAAAGCACTCCTGACAGATGTCCATTCAGCCTGATATGGCATATAGTATATAGGGTCGGTTTATCTGCGTCTTTTAGGAGTGTTCTGCGACTAGAGAGCTATGAAGACTGAGTCTTGGACTCCCCCAACTGGTCTGTGAGGAGTTTTGTTTCGCCACAGTTGTGACTTTCGAACAAGTTTTCAAAACTGGAGCTCCAGCGGCTCTTAGCTGATGGCTACATTTGCTCCACATGGTCTGAATTTAGGATCATGGGAGTTGGAAGAGACCCCAAGAAAGGCCCAGATCCAGTTCAGCCCTCTTCTGCCATGCAGGAACTCTCCATCAAAGCATCCCCATTGACAGATGGCCATCCAGCCTCTGTCTAAAGACCTCCGAGGAAGAAGGCTCCACCATCCTCCATTGAGGGAATGTGTTCCACTGTTGAACGGCCCTTATGGATATCTGGTCCAGTTAAAAACACATTGAATCATAGAATCCTAGAGTTGGAGGAGTCCCCAAGAAGGGCCCTCCAGTCCAACCCTTTTCTGCCATGCAGGGACTCCCAGTCAGAGCCTCCAAAGAAGGAGACCCCACCACTCTCCAAGGCAGCAACGTATTCCACTGTCTTCCTAATCTTTTAGAGGGAATCTCCTTTCCTGTAGCTTTCTTCCAAGGAGGTTGCTAAAATGAATCCCCAGCTTGTTGGGGGCAATGAGCTTACAATTGTAAACTGCTTAGAGACTGCTATGAAGCAGTATATAAATGAAGCTGCTATTGCTGCTATTGCTATTGCTAACTTGCATCCATTGCTCTGGGACTACAGATCCTATTCTCTGGAGCAGCAAAAAACAAGATTGCTCCCTCCTCAATATGGCATCCCTTCCAGTACTTAAACAGGGGTATCATGTCACCTTTTAATTGTCTCTTTTCCAGGCTAAACATCCCCAGCTCCCTAAGTCTCTCCTCAGAGGGCTTGGTGGTTTGCAGATCTTCCACCATTTTGGTCACCCTCCTTTGGACACATGGCTCCAGCTTGTCCACATCCCTCTTGAATTAGAATCATAGAATTGGAGGAGACCACAAGGACCATCCAGTCCAACCCATTCTGCCACGCAGGACAAACCAATGGGTCCTAGAGGTCACCAGGAGTCCAGATTGACTCTAGGGCAGTTAACAACAAAACAGATCTTACATTGTGTATCATGGATCTCTGCCACCAAGTTATGCACTAGCTGTGCTTTGCAACCCTTGTGCTAAATAACAACGTTGCACAAGTGAATGTGCAACCAGTTGTGAAAGCACACCACCCAAACACTTGGGTGCCCAGTGGCACTGTGCGCACAGCTTCTCTTCTGCAACCTTGAACCTTCTGCAACCTGAATGTTCCCCATCAGACAAAACAGCTGAATCACCTCTGGAAGGGAACTTGGGTGTGAATAAGACACCGGCTGGATTTGGGCCAAAGGGGGGAAACAGCCACCCGCACACAAAAACAAGGAGAAATATCCGCCGCTCGCCGGTTCAGAATACATCAGCTGCAACGGCTTGGCTTTGGCCATATAAGCTAGGGAAGATCACAGGCTCATAGGGCCAGGAAGGGATACCTAAGGGCCATCTAGTCTAACCTCTCCTTGCTGTGCAGGAACACACAGATGCCCATCCAGCCTCTGTTTTTGGGTCTCCAAAGATGGAGAGCCCACCACTTTACAAGGCAGTCGATTCCACTGCAGAACAGCGCTTAAAGTCCAGAAGTTCTTCTAGAATTATAGAATCACAAAGTTTGAAGAGACCCCAAGAGCCATCCAGTCCACCCCCATTCTGCCATGCAGGAACTCTCAATCAAAACACCCCTGACAACAAGTTCTTCCTAAGGTTTAGGTGGGAACTCTGTTCATGTTCTAGAAAACAAGCTCCCTCCATCTTCTACATGGCACCCCATGGGAGCTGGAGTCTGATGCATCCAGACAAGACCAAGTCAGGGAGGACAAGAACAGAAGATGCCATGCAAAAGCCCCCCCCCTCCATTGCAAACATTTGGGGCTAAGCCTTCCGGTGGTTCCCTCACAAGGGGGTCTGTGGATGATGGGCTTCAGTGGCCCCCTGCTGCTCCCTTTGGGTCTCCCCAGGCCCACCTGCGTAGGCCCCTCTCCCACAGGTAGAGTGCTCCTTCCAGGATGAACATGGAACGTGACTCACCATAAGGAGCGATATTGGCATCCTATCGACACGCCTGAAGGAGGAGACTCAGATTCACAAAAACTCTGGATAAAACACACCAGTTCATCTTAGCTATGCCACCATAACCCCCCTGCCCCCCCCCCCACAAACACACACACCGGCACCACACTTTTCTTTTTATACTGAAACAGACCAAACACCCGGGTCATCTTTTTGGAGAACTCCGCAAGGGTCAGGCTGTTAACCTTACTGTCCGAACGGGTATCGCTCATGGCAAAAATGGTCCGTATCTTAGCATTAAGTTCACAATTAAGTTCCTCCATCCAGGGGTCCCTTTAGAAACCAAAATGGACAGGTCACACTCTCTCAACCTCAGGCGGAGGCAAAGGCAACCCCCCCCCCTCAGAACAAAGTCTACCAAGACAATTCTGAGCTGCCTTGGATCCCTTTTGGGAGAAAGGCGGTACAGAAATAAAATGAATGAATGAATGAATGAATGAATGAATGAATGAATGAAGACAACCTCATGATAGGTTCGCCATAGGTCAGAGATGACTTGAGGGCACCCAAGAACATGAATGAGAGGTCTTCAGGTGAGTGGAGCTTCTGGGAGCTGAAGTCCAAAATACCTGGAGGATCAAAGTTTGGGAACCACTGCAAGTTTCTAGCTGGCGCTCCTGCATTGAAGAAAGGGTTGGCCTCTGGGGGACCCTCCCAACTCTTTATTATTCTGTGGGGCCACCCACAGCTGCCCAGAGTTTGCAAGACCTGGGGATGATGGGTCTGTGTGTGCTTGGAGGTCTCTCACTCCAGGGTCGCCATAAGTCAAAGCCAACCTGACACCAAATAACTCTTCATGCCAAAGACTTCTGCAAAGGTGCCACTGAGAAGGGCAGGCAAAAGAGGGTCCCTGGTTTCGGCCACATCAGGAGCGCCTCAAGGCTGGGGAGGGGGACGGGGGGCACAAGGACCCCCAATAATGAAAAAAGGGCAGCCCCTGTCCGCCAAGACTGCAGCATGGCACCTGCTATGGGTGCTGTAAGACGAGGCCAGCCCTCTTTCATTGCCAGGGATGCCCCACTGGAGAAAAGGGCCCCTTGGCACAACTCAGTCCTCCATCTCAGATTCCCCCGGGAATAACAGCAATAACAATTAATAGCACACTTGACATATATCCCACCTTTGACACCCCCCCCCCCCCCCAGAAAACAGCCCTCTGGAACTGGCAAGCAGTGGCACCCGTCGGTCACCCCAGACATTCCCAAAAGCCACCAGGGCCACCTTTTCTACCGAAGGATCTGCCTAACCCCCCCCCTCGCCATGACACCTTCAAGCCGTCCAGACTGGCCCCATCACCCCATTCCCCCTTGGGGCAGGGAGTTCTAGGGCAACTCAGGCGGAAGCATGGCCCTTGCATCTGAGACCAAGGTCCTCCTTTCTCCCTTTTGTGCCTCTGAGAAGTTCTGGAGTTTTCTTTTCTGGCTGAGCGCCCAAACTGCCCACCCAAGAGAAGACCCAGCCATGGCTGCCATGGGGCGTCTGGGGGGTGGGGGGGCTCTTTGGCCTGTCTGACCCCCGTGGAAAGCCCCTTTCCTAAAGCGCCTTCCTCCAATGGCCCTTGCTCTCTGCTTGGATCCCTTTGGCAGATCCCTGGGCGGCTGGGAATCCCCCACTGACCCCTGGGTCCCTCCTCTGCCTCTTTGGGGAACCCCCTGTTGATTACTTTCAAGGGTCAAGAGGAAGGCCTCGCCACTTAGCCCCCTGCCTCTGAGCATGTCCAGAGTGTTTTCCCCATTCCCCATCCAAGACCACAAGAAAAGGCTCCCAGACCACCCAGACCTCGAACCAAAAGCACCCCACGATGGATACAGGGCCCCCCCACTCTCCAGAGACCCCCCAGACCCAAAGACCACCACCATTTCCCCTGCCTTCCCCCCGAAGAGGGATGGGGAAGGTCGGCCAAGCCAGGAAGCAGGGTTTGGGTTTCCAGGATCGATATCCCTCCAGACAGAGGCAGACAAGCGGCTCCGAGGGGGGGATTATGAGGGGGAAGCTTCCTTAGCCCAGGAATGGGGGGGCTTTGGGGGACCCCCCCTTGGAGGGAGACCCCCACCCCACCCCACCCCAAGAGGCGAGGGGGCGTGGCAGCCACAAAGGCGGGCTGGGGTCCCCCCACTCGCCCAGCCAGGTCGGGGTCCACCCACTTCCCCCGGAGCCTGGGCCCCCCGTCGACCCCCCTCCAGGCTCAGGTTGGGGGGATACCCGCTCCCCCCCGTCAGCAGGGAGGAGGACCCCCACTCGACCCAGCCACCCTCCCCAGTGCCTGGGCCGGGGTCTTTGGGGGGGCAGGAATAGGACCCCCCCTCAGTCGAAGCCCCCTCCAGCCAGGTTGGGGGTCCACCCCCCCACGAGTCTCAGGACCCTCAGTGGACCCACCCAGAACCCCCCTTGTCTCAGGTTGGGGGTGCACTTGGGGGGTGTCCTCTCTGGGGATTCGGGGGTCCGTGGGGGGGTCTGCTGAGACTACTCACCTGGCTGCATCCGCTGCGGCGGCGGGGGCTCTCCTCCTCCTCGCTGGCCCCCCGATGGCTCCCCTGCTGCTGGGCCTGGGGCTCCGGCTCCGGGGCGCGGCTCCTGGCCGGCCGTGACGGTGAAGCGGCGGCTCATGGGGGCCCCCTTGGCTCGCCCCGCTCCCTCCTGGGCCACAAGTGGCTCCTGCCTTCTCCCCGGAACCAGGAGGAAGAAGAAGAAGAAGAAGAGGCGCCAAGGAGGAAGGATGCTCCGGACGGAGGGAGGGAGGGAGGCGGAGAGTGGTCCAGAGGAGGCCGGGGAGGGAGGGAGGGAGGAAGGAGGGATGGAGAGGGAGGAGGAGGAGGAGGCAGCTGGGGAGGGGGCGCCGCCGAGGGGAAGAGCAAGAGCAAGAGGGTCTTCCCTCCCTCCCTCCCTCCCTCTGGAGGGGAAGGAAGAGAGACGAAGGCCTCTCCTTAGAAGGGCCTGGAGGGAGGCGGTGGGTTCGAATCCTGTTCTTTCTTACCCTCGGTCTCTCTCTCCCTTTCCCCCCAGAAGCAGCCTGGGCTGGAGCTTCTGTCTGCCTTCTTCCTTCCCTCGGAGCCCATGGATTCCTGGCTGCGGGGCTGGACTGGATGGCCCTTCTCTTCCAACTCTAGCATCCGATGGTTCTAAGCACTGAGGCTCTTGCATCGCATGATGGGAGTCAGGCTGCTGACCAGAGGACAAGGCATGCTCAAAGAAAAGCTAACCAACAGACCTAGAAACCCAGGCTTTGGAGTCACGCTCAAAATGGAGGACTCTTTAGAATTCCTCCGGGACAGAGAGGGGAAATGTAGGACATGTCCTAAAAAAGGAGGACACTCTGCCCCTCTGTTGATGTGAGCCAGTGGGGGGAGGGAGTGCTTTGAGCATTGGACTATGACTCTGGGGACCAGGGTTCGATTCCCGGCCCAATGGGTGACCATGGGCCAGCCACACTCTCTCAGCCTCAGAGGATGGCAATGCAAGCCTCCCCTCAACAAACCTTGCCAAGAAAACCCCAGAATAGCTTCCTCTTAGGATCGCCATAAGTCAGAAACGACTTGAAGGCACACAACAACAACAACAACAACAGCAACAACTGTTGTGCCTCTCTGCTTTATATGACTCATATGTCCTGCGTATTTGATGGTAAAAAACCGGTTAATAATAATAATAATAATAATAAAATATTTCCGTAGATCAAGGCGGGTTACAACAATTTCAGTTACAGGATAAAAACACGATGAACAGCAAATATACATTAAAATCACAGTACAATTCACAATATCACAATATAACAATATCCAGCTAGCATAGGATGTTCAACAACAAAGATAATAATGGTGGGGGGGGGAGGAAGGAGGCTACAAAGGGAAGGAATTAGGGGAAAGCTTTTTGGAACAGGAAGGTTTTTAGTTCCTTCCTGAACCAGCCCAGTCCTGCCGCCAATTGCCACCGGGGCCTTTGGCCTCTCATGCGCAGGGCCTTTGGGGGACAATTCTCTATAGACGCCTCAGAAACATGCATTTATATTAACATTTTTTTAAAAATCAGCAAAAAATTTTTGCGTGTCCTCCACTTTTTAGGAAAAAAGTGTCCACCATTTGAAAATGTTGTCCTACATTTGCCCCGGTTTATTTATTTATTTATTTTTAAATTAATTATTTAATTTTTTATTTTTTGGCTTTGGCCCCCCAGTTGTCTGAGGGACAGCAACCCGCCCCCCGGCTTTAAAAGATTGCCTACCCCTGCTCTACACGATGTTGTGGCGTATTTTGAATCTGGGACTCTCAGCAAATGCTTCCCAGCCGACCTGAGAGCGCGGGGCAGATTATATGGGGAGAGGCGGTCCTCCAAGTACCCTGGGCCCAAGCCATTTAGGGCTTTATAGGTAATAACCAACACCTTGTATTGCGCCCAGAAGCAAATGGGCAGCCAATGAAGGTCTTTAAGGATAGGTGTTATGTGACTGGCCCTGGAAGATCCAGTGACCAGCCTTGCTGCCGTATTCTGAACCAGTTGAAGCTTCCGAGTATGGTACAAGGGTTGCCCTATGTAGAGCGCATTACAGAAATCCGACCGAGAGGTTACCAGAGCATGTACCACCGTTTCAAGGTCCCCCCAGCCCAGGTAGGGTTGCAGCTGGCGTATCAGCCGAAGCTGATAACAGGTGCTCCTGACCGTCGCATCCACCTGAGATGTAAGGTGGAGCGATGAGTCCAGAAGCACCCCAGACTGCAATCTGAGTCCTTCAGGGGGAGCGTGACCCCATTCAGGACAGGTGGGCAAATCTCACCACCCAGGTCCGGGGAACCTATCATGAGCACTTCCGTTTTCTCTGTATTCAGGCTGAGTCTGTTTTCCCTCATCCAGCCCATTACTGACTCCAGACAGGCGTCTAGAGGAGAGATGCCATCCCTGGTCACTACATCAGTCGGAGACACAGAGAAATATATTTGGGTGTCATCAGCGTACTGATAACCCCGCGCCCCATGTCTCCGGATGATCTCTCCCAGCGGTTTCATGTAAATGTTAAATAGCATGGGGGACAAAATGGCTCCCTGAGGGACCCCAGATGTAAGTGCCCTCTTATCGGAGCAAGCGTCCCCCAGCTCCACCATCTGGAATCTGCCCAACAGGTAGGAACGGAACCACCGCAGGGCAGTGCCCCCGATACCCAACTCCCTCAGGTGTTTCAGAAGGATACCATGGTCAATGGTATCGAAAGCCGCTTTGGCTATGCCTCTCTAGGAGCGTAATAAACTAGAGGCCAGAGAAAGCCCACCTCTTGTTTTTAATGGTACTGTTTTTTAATTTGTAAGCTGCTTAGTGTCCCAATTTTGATGATGATGTTGATGATGATGATGATGATGATGATGATACCTCTCTAGGCATTTGCCAAATGACTCTCACTGTCAAGAAGCACAGAGCCCTAGAGCTGGAAGAGACCTCCAAGGGCCATCCAGTCCAATCCCCTTCTGTACTGCAAGCTGTTTTTATACAGAAGCTAGATGGTCATGCGTCCCAAGGGGTGCTTTGATTGAGAGTTCCTGCATGGCAGAAAGGAGTTGGGCTGGATGACCCTTTGGGGGCTATTTTCCAACTCTGTGCTTCTAGGAGGGGCCTCGCTTTATGCTCCTCTAGTGCCAGAGACAGCCTGCCCCTGTCTGCCGGTTGCCCCCTGCTCCTGCTGCTGGGCTTAATGCCACTGGGGCTAGTGGTCAGCCATTGGCGTCAACGGTGCTGGACTGGAGAATGTGAGCACCTTATAGTTTGGAGTCCCCAAATTTCATCTCTCCTATCTGGAAGTAGCAAGTTTTGGAAAGATTAATGACCATTCAGGAACACTAGGTCAGGTTCCCAGGAGAAAAGGAACATCTCCCGAGGCATGCGCACATCCAGGCAATGGGAAGTGTTCCATAGAGTCATCATAAAATGATAGAGTTGGAAGAGACTCAAGGGCCCTGATCCAGTCCAACCTCCTTCTGCCATGCAGGAGCTCTCAGTTACAACATCCCCAACAGAAGGCCATCAAGAAAAGAGACTCCACCAAAATTTCCAAAGAAGGAGTGTCTTCAGTAGTTTTTTGTGGGTTTTTGGGGGGCTCTGTGGCCATGTTCCAGAAAAGTTTCTTCCTGACGTTTTGCCAGCATCTGTGGTTGGCATCTGCAAAGAATGCTTTGCCTGGAAAAAGTTGGGTGTATATATACTGTGTGAGCCTCCAAAGGAGTGTCTTCCACTGTCAAAAAGCCCTTGCTGTCAGAAAGTTCCTCCTAATCTCTTTTCCTGCAGTCTGCATCCATTGTTCCAAATCCTATTCTCTGGAGCAGCAGAAAACAAGCTTGCTCCATCTTTAATATGACACCTCTCCAAATGCTTAAACGGGGCTATCATATCTGCATTTCATCTTGCAACTGGAGACAAAGGATCTCCTTGCATCCAAAGGAATAAGACAACTTCTCTGCTTAGCTGCTGTTGTCTCCATCTATTTCAGGGATATCCTGATCTAATCACTTTTTGTTACACGCTAAAATAAAACAAAGCCATCAACCAGCCAGGATCCCATTGTCAATTTCTGGGGAAAGACATCCAGCTTTTCTTACCTGACCAGAAGCCCTTTGCTTGAGGCTAGTTTTTAGGTACAAACATGGTTCTCAAACCTAACCTCTGTGCATGCACCTCTGCACTCTGTGCATGTTCCGGTCATCCTCAGACCTCCCAGTCTGAGCCACTCCAGCTTTCCATGGTTTGCTCATCAAACAGGCAGTTATAACCAGACTGCAAACCCCTAAGAAGTCAGATATCCCATTTCCATCTTGGTTAGCTCTGCATGCTGAGTCTGAATTGCTATCTTGCGTGTGTGACTGCATTCAGCATTTTTTGTATAAGAACTTCTTAGAGGAAAAGGTAAAGGTATTCCCTGTTGACAAGGTGGTCAAGCAGTGTCTGACCGTAGGGGTGGTGGTCATCTCCGTTACTAAGCCAAAGAGCCAGTGTTGCCTCAGGACTGCTCTGGTGGCCATGTGTCCAACATAGCTGCACCAAACATTTGACCTTCCCACTGAGAAGTGGCTCCTATCTATCTCCTTGCGTTTTTGGCATGCTTTCGAACTGCTAGGCTGGCAGAGGCTGGTTCTAGTGATGGCAGCTCACCCCATCAAGGGGCACCTGCGCCTCGGACTGCCAACCTGCCAATCTTGCTATCACCAGAGCCGGCGTCTTAACCCCTTGAGTCCCCGCATCCCCTTCTTAATTCAGCCAAAACCTGAACTCCTGCTGGTGATATGATAGCCCTGTTTAAATATGTGAAAGGATGTCATATTGAGGAGGGAGCAAGCTTGTTTTCTGCTGCTCCAGAGAACAGGACCCGGAACAATGGATGCAAGCTCCAGGAAAAGAGATTCCACCTCAACATTAGGAAGATCTCCCTGAGAGAAAGGGCTGTTCAACAGTTGGAACACCCTCCTTCCTCGGAGTGTAGTGGAGTCTCCTTCCTTGGAGGTCTTTAAGCAGAGGCTGGATGGCCATCTGTTGGGGATGCTTTGATTTGGATTTCCTGCATGGCAGAATGGGCTTGGAATGGATCAGGGCCCGTGCGGTCTCTTCCAACTCTAGGATTCTAGGATTCTATGATTCTATGCTTCTGCAGGAGTGCTCCTCAGTTAGTACTGGTATACACTGGGGCAAACAATGAAAAGGTTACCCAGTGAGCAAAAGCTAATTCCTTCAACACTTGAAGCAATGCTGATATTCGGTGGGGACACCCCCCAGCCCCCCCCCCATCCATTTTTGGGGTATCAAGGGGGTTTCCCTCTGATCTGGGCTCTGGGTTCTTCTGATGTTCCTTCCAAGCCAAGGAGGTGGCAGTGGGGCAAAGGGGTCCTTGCAACTGTATAGCAGTGAGATTCCTTGATGGAGAGAGCTTGTTTTCTGCTGCTCCAGAGAATAGATGCAAGCAACAGGAGAATGGATGCAAGCGACAAGAAAAGAGATCCCATCTCAACATTAGGAAGCACTTCCTAAGATCTGTTTGACAGTGGGAAACTTCGCTGCTTCGGAAGGTGGTGGAGTCTCCTTCCTTGGAGGTTTCAAAGCAAGCAGAGGCTGAATGGCCATCTGTCAATGGGGATGCTTTGATTGGGAATTCCTGCATGGCAGAAGGGGGTTGGACTGGGTGGCCTTTGTGGTCTCTTCCAACTCCATGATTCTACAATTCTATGATCCTGGCCAGAGGTTGCTATGGGAAGATGTTGAGAGATCAGCGTTGCTATTGCCTCTCTCAGTCTGCAGAGGTTTTGTTTGGGGCCTTTTGTCTGTGTTGTGCATGTACACATGTGCCTTGGAGAACAGACGTCACATGTTAGCATTTGCAGCAACTTCCATAATGAGACTGTAGCCTTCCCTGGCACTTTTGCTGCAGCAAAACTGGGCCAGGAGATCTTTTGTGGCACAAGCCTCCCAAACTGGGCTCCTGGGCACACAAACTTCTGCCAGGAACAGAGCCACCTCTGAAGTCTTCCAAAGTGGCGCACGCTGAGGTCCTTGTCGTTGCCAGGTGTCTTTTCTCCCTGCTTTACTCCATTCTTTCCCAGTCTAATAACATCATTCACTGGATGCAGTCTCCTGAGCTCCGGAGGGCAAGGAATTCATCAAGCAGATGAAGGAGCGCAAGGGAGCTGCAACTGGCCACCAGGAAAACTCACCACCCAGATGAGTGCAATACCTTTAAATATTTTGTGTGGTTGTTTTAAATTAGTGTTATACATATTTTGTGTTACAAATGCATATACATAGAAGACACACACACACACACACACAAACACCCCTAGACAAAGCATACAAAAATAGCTCCAAATACAACAGATTTGTAGGAACTTCCTGAGTGTTGAGGAATCAGCTTATTAGTGCAATACTTTTATTCATCCAACCACAATGTCACCCAAAAAATGTGCAAGGTTTCATGATCTCTAGATCCCTTTACCATTGGAGAAGATGCTTGTGTTGGAAAAAGTAGGCCAGTGGTTTGAGCGTTGAACTATGACTCTGAGGACTAGGATTTGACTCCCTGCTCAGCCATAGAAATCCACTGAGGGACCTTGGGAAGTCACACTCTCTCAGCCCCCCAAAACCCCATGACTGGCTTGCCTTAGTTTGCCATAAGCTGGAAATGAATCATAGAAACATAGAGTTAGAAGAGACCCCAAGGGCTATCCAGTCCAAACCTTTTCTGCCATGCAATAACTCTCCATCAAAGCATCCCCATTGACAGATGCTCATCCAGCCTCTGTTTAAAGGCCTCCAAGGAAGGAGATTCCACCAAAACCTCTGAGGAAGGAGCGTGTTCCACTGTCAAACAGCCCTTACTCTCAAGAAGTTCCTCCTAATGTTAGGCTGGAATCTCTTTTCCTGGAGCTTGCATCCATTGCTCCATTGGGTCCTAGTCTCTGGAGCAGCATAGGTATACCCCTATGTTGCCCCATGGGCCGGTATACCCCTATGTTTCCCCATGGGCTGGTATTCCCCTATGTTTCCCCATGGGCCGGTATTCCCCTATGTTTCCCCATGGGCCAGTATTCCCCTATGTTTCCCCATGGGCCAGTTTTCCCCTATGTTGCCCCATGGGCCGGTATTCCCCTATGTTGCCCCATGGGCCGGTATTCCCCTATGTTGCCCCATGGGCTGGTATACCCCTATGTTGCCCCATGGGCCAGTATACCCCTATGTTGCCCCATGGGCCGGTATTCCCCTATGTTGCCCCATGGGCCGGTATTCGCCTATGTTGCCCCATGGGCCGGTATTCCCCAATGATCCCCTATGGACCCCTCCTCCCCAATGAGTCCCTAGGGGCCAGTATTTCCCTATGTTGTACTATGGGCCAGTATTCCCCAATGATCCCCTATGGACCCCTATTCCCCAATGATTCCCTATGGGCCTATATTCCCCTATGTTGCTCTATGGGCCAGTATTCCCCAAGGATTCCCTATGGACCACTATTCCCCAATGATTCCCTATGGGCCAGTATTCACCTATGTTTCCCTATGGGCCAGTATTCCCCAATGATTCCCTATTGGCCAATATTCCCCTATGTTGCTCTATGGGCCACTATTCCCCAATGATTCCTATGGACCCCTCCTCCCCAATGAGTCCCTAGGGGCCAGTATTCCCCTATGTTGCACTATGGGCCAGTATTCCCCAATGATCCCCTATGGACCCCTATTCCCCAATGATTCCCTATGGGCCAGTATTCACCTATGTTTCCCTATGGGCCAGTATTCCCCAATGATTCCCTATTGGCCAATATTCCCCTATGTTGCTCTATGGGCCAGTATTCCCCAATGATCCCCTATGGACCCTTATTCCCCAATGATTCCCTATGGGCCTATATTCCCCTATGTTGCTCTATGGGCCACTATTCCCCAATGATTCCTATGGACCCCTCCTCCCCAATGAGTCCCTAGGGGCCAGTATTCCCCTATGTTGCACTATGGGCCAGTATTCCCCAATGATCCCCTATGGACCCCTATTCCCCAATGATTCCCTATGGGCCTATATTCCCCTATGTTGCTCTATGGGCCACTATTCCCCAATGATTCCCTATGGACCCCTCCTCCCCAATGAGTCCCTAGGGGCCAGTATTCCCCTATGTTGCTCTATGGGCCAGTATCCCCCAATGATCCCCTATGGACCCCTATTCCCCAATGATTCCCTATGGGCCTATATTCCCCTATGTTGCTCTATGGGCCAGTATTCCCCAAGGATTCCCTATGGACCACTATTCCCCAATGATTCCCTATGGACCCCTCCCCCCCAATGAGTCCCTAGGGGGCAGTATTCCCCTATGTTGCACTATGGGCCGGTATTCCCCAATGATCCCCTATGGACCTCTCCTCCCCAATGAGTCCCTATGGGCCAGTATTCCCCAATGATTCCCTATGGACCCCTCCTCCCCAATGAGTCCCTAGGGGCCAGTATTCCCCTATGTTGCACTATGGGCCAGTATTCCCCAATGATCCCCTATGGACCCCTATTCCCCAATGATCCCCTATGGACCCCTATTCCCCAATGATTCCCTATGGGCCAATATTAATAATAATAAATAATAAACTGTTTATTTATAGCCCGCTTTTCCTGGGAGATCAAAGCGGGTTACAACAGAGTACTACACAATGTACAATTTGCAAACAGTATTCATATAAAAACCACAACAATACATCAGATTAATTAAAAACAGAATAAAAAGTCCCAAGATAAAACCAAACAAACTAGCCTAAAGTGCTGGTGCAACAAGGAGAGAGCAGGTCTCATAGCATCTGGGGGAAAGCCTGTTGGAAGAGGAAGGTTTTTAACTTCTTCCTGAACAGGTCAAGGGAGGTAACCGAGCGGAGCTCACCGGGAAGAGAGTTCCAAAGCTGCTGGGCTGAGCTAGAAAGCGCCCTCTCCACAGTCACGGAATATCTCATGTCAGGAACCCTCAGGAGTTGCTTCCTGGTCGACCTGAGAGTGCGGGGCGGATTATATGGGGAGAGGCGGTCCTCCAAGTACCCTGGGCCCAAGCCATTTAGGGCTTTATAGGTAATAACCAACACCTTGTATTGCGCCCGGAAGCGAATGGGCAGCCAATGCAGATCATGCAGAACAGGTGTTATATGGCTGGTCCTGGAACATCCAGTGACCAACCTCGCTGCCATATTCTGCACCAATTGGAGTTTCCGGGTATGGTACAAGGCTTGCCCCATGTAGAGCGCATTACAGAAATCCAACCGAGAGGTCACCAGAGCATGTACCACCGTTTCAAGGTCCCCCCGGCCCAGGTAGGGTTGCAGCTGGCGTATCAGCCAGGATTGGGCCCTTCCCTCAGGGCGCCATTAACCCGGAGGCCGACCAGGGGCTGAGGCTGAGAGAGCGCCACTGACCCAGACACGAACCTAAACCTCCAGGGCGACTCACTTCCGGTCGGGGGAGGAGCCTCCGCAGAAGAGGCACCGGAGCCGGGAGGCGAGGCGGGCGGCGCCTGAGGGAACAGAGCCCCTTGGTGGAAGGCGAGGCGTTCCGCCAGGAGCTGCATGAGGAGCTTTGAGAGGCGTTCCGCCAGGGACACCGCCAGGAGCCCCGCCAGGCCTTTGGGGGAGTTGCTGCCCGCCAGGCACCAGCTCAGGAGGCGCACAAGAACTGGGCGCAGGAGCCACCAGAAAATACCGGCCATGAGGCGCCTTAGCAGGAAACGTCCGCGGCGTCGAACGAGGGAGGCAATAACTCTGCACAGTCAGGCCCCGGCCACAAAGGGCGCTACTAGTATAAATGCCACGCTCTGTATGGATGTCGGAAGCGCAGTAACTGGCGGTAAAAGTAACACAACTTGGGCTGCTGCTACGAACAGGTGCGCTTTCTTCGCCATTGCGGAAACACTCTTCGTACTGGCAGCGTGAGTTACAAGTAAAGTAAGTAACACGACGGAGAGACAGAGACGTCCGTCTCCACCAAGCCACGCCCCTCTTCTGCGGAACGGGTGTCCAGTTTGCGCCTTTTATACTGCGGCTGCTGCCTAGGCCACGCCCCCCAAGGCAGCCAATCAGGAGCCGCCACATCACTACCCTGAAGGCCCCGCCTCTCCTCGGCCCACTCCTCCTTACACGGTTTGTAATTGGTTCCAGTCTTTTCCTGGGCTCTTGAAAGAAAGAGTTCCGGCTGAAATGCTTGCTTTGCGGGAGAACGCTTCCTCCAAATGCGGCAAAAGAAAGAACCGCAGCCGCCTCTATGTAACCTTAGGCTATAAACAATGCCGCCTTCTGCTCGGTTCCTGAAGGGGGCGCTACCAGACTCCAAGGAAGGAGTGGGTTCCGCCGTCCGACAGCCCTGACTCTCAGGAAGCCCCATAACGTTGAGCTTGCCTCCATTGCCCCCTTGTGTCCTGTTCTCTGGAGCAGCAGAAAACAAGCTTGCTCCTCCTCACCATGCCATCCATCCCTTCAAGTATTTAAACAGGGCTCTCATCCTATCCCCTCTTGGCCTTCTCTTCTCCAGGCTGAACAGCCCCAGCAGCTCAGAGGGCTTCCTGGTCTCCAGCCCCTTCCTCTGGACACCCAGCTCCAGTCTCTCAGCGCCCTTCTTGGCTTGCTTCCCCAGGACTGGGCCCGGCCCCTCGGCCTCACATGGGCCCTCCTCCACATTCGCTGGCCTTGGGGCGCAGTGTCACACCTGTCGCCAAGGAAAGGAAACGCTGTTGTGCAAATGGAAACGCCAAGGCGCTCCAGGTCCATTCCTTCACTTTTGGTGGGTTGCGCTTTGGCAAAATGACAGTGTTTTGCTGAATAGTTTTAAATGGCAGAACGATTTGCTGAATGGCTCCAAAATGTTTTCCTTCCCTGGACAAGGCTTGCCTGACTGGGCTGAGTCGTTTCTCATAGATATGCCCGTTGTTGTTGTTGTTGTTGTTGTTGTTGTTGTTGTTGTTAAGCACACACTTACACAGCGCTGTACACACAGTCAGTTGAAACAGATAAAACTTAAACCTGGCCATGGAGTACATTCTGTGAAATTCATTGAACATAAGACACATTAATACATCTCACATTCAGACAATAAAATATAGCAGGCAACAAATTAAGACAACATTGGATAACAAGCTTGGACTGAAAAGCTTTGCTGAAAGACATCGGACCAATCTCCTCTCCTTCTTCAAACCAACCTTTGGTTTGGCGGCCGTAAGATGAGGCCTGGTTCTCAAGATGGGAAAAGCGACGCTTGGAAGTCCACTTGTTAGATGTCTTTATCATGACTGCTGTATCCTATTATTGATGGCTCTTTTCGTGCTGCTTTTCTGTTCACTGGTTGGAGCAGGAAAACCGTGACGGCTTTTAGCTTTAACAACCAAGTTCCTTTGCTTACTTTCTTCTTCTTCAGGGCTTGCTAAATATACAGAGGGACCTTCGTATCCGCCGAAGTTCAGGTCCAGGACTCTTTGTAGAGTCCAAAATCCACGGATGCTCAAGGCCCATTATCCACAATGGCGCAGCAAAATGGCAAAGCAGGGTTTGCCTTTGGGAATTTATACATATATATTAAGCATTTTCAAGCTGCAGATGCTTGAGTCCAACGACTAAAAAACCGAGGGCTGGCTGTTTGTTGAACGCTTTGACTGTCTAATAATGTGTTCAATTTATGCTTTGAGGGGGGAAGTTTCCAACTTTGAGATGAAGATGAGCCTTTTGCTCTCCTCCTTCTTCCCCCAAATTCGTCACCGCTTCCTCTTTCTTTTGGTGAAACCTTCACAGAAACGTGGCTGAATTTGGGTCTAATCCATCAGAAGCAGTGCTGCCTCTTTGCAGCCTGGATTTTTCCAAAGTGGGACCCTTGGACTTTGGGTCTTCGTATTGTTTGCCTTTTGCAAAGAATAAAGGGTTGAAGGAAAGAGAGGGAAGAAGGAGAGGAGAGGAAAGCAGCTGCGGCACAGACGCTTTCAGTTAAGCCACAGGAAACACTAAATCGTTCTGTGTCAGTTTACGAAATGCTATAAAAAGGGTGTCTCTCAACAAACTGAAGAGTGTGGGATGCAGGAATCGTACAATTGGGAAAGACCCCTAAGGGCCATCCAGACTGACCCCCTTCTGCCATGCAGGAACTCACAATCAACTATTTAAGCAGGGCTATCGTATCACCTCTTGACCTTCTCTTCTCCAGACTAAACATCCCCAGCAATTCCCTAAGTCTCTCCTCAGAGGCCTTCATGGTTTCCAGACCCTTCACCATTTTGGTTGCCCTCCTTTGGACACAATATTATTCCAGGTGGGGCCTGACCAAAGCAGACTAGAGTGGCACTATGACTTCCCTTGATCTAGACACCATGCTTCTGTTGATGCAGTCTGCAATTGCATTGGCCTTTTTAGCTGCCGCATCACACTCTTGACTCCTGTTCAACTTGTGGTCTACTTGGACTCCCAGATCCCTTTCTGTGAGGATAGTGGCAGGGATGTAGGGAAGGGGGGGTTGGGGGGTCCGGACCCCCCATCAAGCCTTCCTCCTCCTCCTCCCCTCCATCAAAAGCACGGAAAGTCTCCGGGAGCAGGGAGGCTGAGAGAGGGAGCCTTGAGGCGGGGGCAGTGCCTGTTCAAGCCCCTTCCTCCTGCTTCCTCCTTCCGACCGTCAGACTCAGGAGGGAGAGAGGGAGACATCTTCGTTGCCTCTAGTCCTTCCTTTCTCCTCCTCCTCCTCCTCCGTGCTTTTGCCAGAAAAAGGTCTCCGTTCGGGAGAGGAAGAGGAGGAGGAGGAAGAAGAGGGAAGGAAGACACACAGAACAAAGGAAGGAAAAACGAGGGAGGGAGGAAGAGAAAGGAAAGAAAGAAGGGAGAAGGAAGGAAGGCTCTCAAAGGAAATAGCAAAGAAAGAAAAGGTGACTTCTAATAACAATAATCAACGACAGCTTGACTCTCCCTTATCCAAAATGCTGAGGACTAGATGTATTTTGGAGTCTTTCAGAGTTTGGGATGTTTACATATATCTATAATGGTATATATTGAAGCTACTTGAGTCCAGCCATTAAAGCCATTCACGTTTCATAAGCTCATCCTGAAGTAGCTCCTTTTTTGCCCTCCTCTGAACAGAGTGTCTCTGAGCATGAACAGAGTGGCTGCCGCTTATTGCTTGAGCAGCTGCACTTTGCTTTATCAACCTGAATTTATCTGATGTGAACCGCTTGAGAGGAAGGACTCCGTTTGCATCTGCACTAAAGAAATAATCCAGTTTGATGCCTTTAACTGCCCTTGGCTCCATGCTGTGGAATGCTGGGATTTGAAGTTTGCTGTGGCACCTGACAGAGATGGCTAAACAGCTCCTCAAAACTACAAATCCCAAGATTCCATAGCACAGAGCTATAATGGAAGTTAAAGTGGTGTCAACCATAAGAACCAAACTGCCTTGGCTCCTTTTCTGAAATGATGAGGAGATCTGGGAATTGCACTTCAGATTCTTGTGGCTGGCAGAGATGGCTAAATAGCGCCCAAAACTACACATCCCATGATCCCATAGCATGGAGCCAGGGCAGTTAAAGTGTTTTCAAACCGCACTATTTCTGCAGTGTGGATGCAGCCTTGGAGCTCTTTTGCTGATGCTATTTGCAAGTTGGTTCTGACTCATGGCAACCCTAAGGCAACCCTAAGGCAAACCTATCATGGGGTTTTCCTGGCAAATGTTTCCAGAGGGTGTTTCTCTGGGGCTGAGAGAGTGTGACCTGCCCATGGTCGCCCAGTGGGACCTCTATCCATGAGTTAAACCCACTCCCCACCCCTCTCCATTTTCTTTCTGGAAGGGGCCTTGCTTGTGTTGAAGGGAAGGCCGCCAAGCCTCTGAACCTCAGAATTATTGTTTCAATGCTCAGTCTTAGAAGCAGTGAGTGCCTGAGCATGCACAGAGGGTCTTTCACTCCTTCTCGCCTCTCTCTTAGCCAAAGACCCCCTCCTCATTTCACCACCCTCTTGATGCATGGGTTTGGCTGGGTGATCTTTTGCAAGCCACAAATGCACTTGAGGAAGTAGACTGAAGTCTAGGAAAGCTCATGCTCCAATTTCTTTCTTTCGGTGAGGCTCAAAAGTGCTGCAAGATCTCTCTACTTATTATTATTATTATTATTATTATTATTATTGGATCTAAATGCATCTGAGGAAGTAGATTGAAGTCTAGGTGTGGCTGCGGCTTCTCTCTCTCCCTCTTTCGCTCTATTTGGCGTACTCTCTCTCCCTCTCCCTTCCCTGCCCCCCTCCACATGCAGGTTGCCCTCCAGAGAGCAGAGGATGAGGAAAAGGGACCATGCCCTGGTTGCTGCTCCTGCTTCAGCCAGAGCTCCCCACGCATTTGGGTTTTGGGGAAGGCACCAGGGCAGCAGGAGCCCTGAGAGGAGGATGCCAGGGAGCAAGCCCTCTTTTCTCTTTTTCCTCCCCTTGCCTTCACTCCAAGGACAAACTTCCCTGCCCCGGGTTGTTGCAAAGACAGCTCTCTTGCCTCTCCTTTCCCCTGAATGAACCTGAGGAGCCTTTGGCAATGGCACGCAAGAGGAGCAGCCCCCTCCCCTTCTTCCCCTCTTCCCCCTTCCTGAGGTAAAGGCTCAACCCTCTTTCTGTGTCTGGGGGGGGCTTTCAGCCCTTCAAAATGGTGGCACTTAGTCTGGACACCCCCCCCCCTTCTCAAAATCCTGGCTATGTCCCTGATAGTGGGATGAAGAGAAGATCCCAAGACACAGGCTGGTCCATAAGGGAGAAGAGTCCTTCAGGTGACCTGGCCCACAGTAGGATGGCAAGGAGGCCACCAGTCTAACCTCTCTAGGAAGGGCAGCCACTAAAAAGGCCCTGCCTGCTGGGTTCCCACCATGTGTACCTTTGGGTTGGAGGGAGAGAAGGATAGACTTCCCTGCAAAAAGAAAGCATATTGCTTCCATAACCTCCCAGGAGTTCCAATTCACCATTTTAATTAAACGGACATCAGGAACACTCTGCGCCATGCAACACCAAAAACAAATTCCCATTTCTCACAATTAAAAATGTACTTCACTTCAGTTTCATTTCTTTCCTACTCAAGCGGTGCTTTCCTTGGCAATGCATGTGCCCCTCCAGAGGTCCCAGAGGCCCAAAATTGCATCCACTGCCACCATTTGCCTATTTCTGCCTTAGCATTTGCTGTGGTCGCCAACTCCACTGCCCTCCTCATCTGGTGTAGTCTGCAAATTTGGTAAGCATGCTTTCCATTCCTTCATCCAAGTAATTGATAAAGATGTTGAATAGCAAACTGGGCCCAGGACAGAGCCCCACTGGACACCCCACTGGTCACTCCTCTCCAGGATGAAGAAGAGGACCCATTGCTGAGCACCCTTTGATTTGTCCGGTCAACCAATTACAAATCCATTTAACAGCTGCATTGTCTAGCCCACATTTTACAAGTTTTGTAAATTCAACGCAGACAAATGTAAGGTACTGCACTGAGGGTGGGAAAATGACATGCACAGATATAGGATGATGGGGGAGACCTGGCTGAATGAAAGTACATGTGAAAGGGATCTGGGAGTCCCAGTAGACCACAAGTTGAACATGAGTCAACAGTGCGATGCGGCAGCTAAAAAGGCCAATGCAATTCTAGGCTGCATCAATAGAAGTCCAGATCAAGAGAAGTAATAGTGCCACTCTATTCTGCTCTGGTCAGGCCCCACCTAGAATAATATTGTGTCCAGTTCTGGGCACCACAATTCAAAAAGAGAACCTGGAGCCATGTGTCCAAAGGAGGGCGACTAAAATGGTGAAGGGTCTAGGCTTTGAGTCTAGAAAGCAAACAAGGGCAGGTCTTTGGGCATCACCCTTTTGCCCTCCTGATCAGGAATGCAGGCGTCAGGGCCAAAGTCAGTCTTTGTCTACATCTTTGGCTTCCAGGATTTATGTCCTGGATCTCTTCCCAGGTGGAAACATCCCTGACACATGATGATGCTAATCCTCCTCCTTTCCTGTTTGGCCTGTTTCTCTTAAAAAGAGAAATATACAGTGCATAAACATGATCCTTTGAGGATAGAAGGCAAAGAAGGGCAGGTCTTTGGGCATCAATGAAGCTCTTTTGTCCTCTGGGTCAGGAATGCAGATGTCAAGGAAAAGTCAGTCTTTGGCCACATCAAGCCCAGCAACCCTCCGGCTCCAAACACTGAGACCTGGATGGAGTCCAGCAGATGAGAGACTGAAATGGGATCATTGGGGTCTTTCTCTCCTCAGCCTTCAGAATCTGGGATCATCTTGGAAGTGAAAACAACGGCCTTTCTCTTTGGCCGAACTGGACTTCAATGCCACCTTGGTTACACTTGGACAGGAAGAAATAAAATGCATAGATGGGGGACACCTGGCTTGACAACAGTAGATATGAAAGGGATCTAGGAGTCCTAGTAGGTTACTAGGTGAACGTGAGTCAACAGTGTGATGCAGCAGCTAAAAAAGCCAATATGATCCTAGGCTGCATCAATAGGAGTGTAGTGTCCAGACCACAGGAAGTAATAGTACCATTCTGTTCCGCTTTGGTCAGGCCTCACCTGGAATAATACTGTGTCCAGTTCTTGGGCACCACAATTCAAGAAGGATGTTGAGTGTGAGATATAAAAATCCACTTTCCAATTTGTTGAGCTAAAGACAAGAAGGACTTAAGAAAACAACCAAACAAATAATCAGGTGAAAGAGCAATAAGCCACATTTATTTGAAAAGAATAATCAATTCTGCAGAAAAGGGTGCAATCAATCAATCTATCAGCAAAATTAAGCAAAGAGAGAGAGAGCACGGGTTTACACAGATTTTGCACCTTATTTATACAATTCTTTATATCATCATCATCATCATTTTTATCATCATATTTTTCATTGGCCAGATCAAGAGATGTGATTAGTCTTAAGTCTCCTTTGCATGTATGTAACATCACCACCCATACCATACATCTCATGACCATTTAAATTAGCCATTATAGATTCATAGGTGTGTTCTAATATCCATCACCCCATCATCATCATCATCATCATCATCATCATCATCATCATCACGAACGCAGGGTCAGTTAGATTTTGGTGTGAACGTTAAGTCAGCCTTTTATGAAAAAAGGATTCTTGTCCATTAGTGAGAATAAAACTCCCGTATCTCTTGATTTATTTCTCCCTCTAACATTGTCCTTGGTTTGCAGAGAAAGGCTTCTTTCCTTTGAAGCTTTTTGTCTAATTTAATTGCTATATTTGTAATGCAAGTCTATTTTATTCTTTATTTATTTATTTTCTAAACAAGACACTAGCCATCTTAATCGTCTTGATATAGCCAAGAGTAACTTATTCAGTCTATGTTTTATAAAATAAATAAACTCAACATATTCTACAATCACAAAATCATAAAATATTAGGATTGGAAGGGACCCTAAAGGTCATCCAGTCCAACCCCCTTCTTCTGCCATGCAGGAACTCTCAGTCAAAACAGCCCCATTGACAGATGGCCTTCCAGCCTCTGTTTAAAGACCTCCAAGAAATGTGTATCATGTTTATTTACCAAAGATATAAACCCCCTTAATTCTTACAAACAATTTATTTCATGGATAACAGTGTTCAGGGGTGTTATATATTTAATAACTTGAAGTCCAATATACTTTTATAAAGTGAACACAATCTAAAAAAACTTATCTAAAAACTATTTCTTTTACTAACTTAATTATTTTATGAAATCCCCCTTCAGTCAAAGGGCCTCAGCTGAACTTTATTCAATCCCATTAGATATATTGATTATAATAGTATACATGTGTATATGTGGTTCCATACTATCTATATATGTAATCTAATTATAGCATACGATTATATAATCCTTTCTACTCTAGTCCTATGTTTCTAACTCTCTTATTAAATCCTATGTGTTTGATTCAAATCCATTTCTCTCATTGAGAAACTGGACTGTGTGTAAAGGAAGGCCACCAAAATGAAGAAGGGTCCGGAAATCATGAAGCCCTATGAGGAACGACTTAGGGAGCTGGGGATGTTTAATCTGGATAAGAGAAGGTTAAGGGCTGGCATGGCTGTTGTTGTTGTTGTCGTTGTTGTTGTCGTTGTTGTTGTTGTTAACTGCCCTGGAGTCGGCCTGGACTCATGGTGGCCCTGTGGATGAGACACCTCCAAGGCTCTGCTTGGGTCTTGCAGGTTCAGGTCCATGGCCCCCATGATCAGGTCCATCCATCTGGAATGCAGTCTTCCTCTCTTTCTGCTGCCCTCCACCTTTCTTAGCATGATTGACTTTCTCTCGTGAGCCATGGCTTCTCATGATGAGGCCCAAGTACTACAGCCTCAGTTTCATCATCCTGGCATCCAGCGGGATTTCTGCTTTGATCGTTCAAGGACCCATTTGTTGGCCCTTTTGGCTGCCATTCTTCTCCAGCACCATATCTGAAATAAGCTGATATTTTCCTATCCATCTTTTTCATTGTCTCACATCCATAGCTGGTGATGGGGAATACTAGAGCTTGGAAAACTCTACTTTAGTGCCCCAGAGGTATGTCTATGCTCTTTAGGATCTTATTTAGTTCTTTCATAGGTGCCCTTCCCATCCCTAGTTGTCTTCTTATTTCTTGGGTGCCATCTCCATTCTGGTGGATGTTTGACCCTAGATACAGGACATGAGAGCCATGCTTAAATATCTGAAAGGGTGTCATATTGGGGATGGAACAAGCCTGGAAAAGAGACGGTTTAGGGGTGATATGAGAGCACTGTTTAAATATTTGAAGGGATGCCGTGTTGAGAATGGATCAAGCTTGTTTTCTGCTGCTCCAGAGAATAGGATCCAGAGCAATGGATTCAAAGTACAGGAAAAGAGAATCCACCTTAACATAAGGAAGAACCTCCTGACGATAAGAGCTGTTTTGGGCAGGCATCTCCTTCCTTCTGGGCTGCTTACAAGTGTCTTCCAAAAGGAAGAAGAAGGAGGAAACGGTAGGACTACTCCATGGAGAAGATGGCAAAATGCGAAGAGAAGACAGAGAAAAGGCAGAATTCCTCAAGACCTTCTTTGCCTCAGTCTTCTCAGAAAAGGAAAAGGGGCTCAACCTGAGGATAATGGAGCAGAGGACAGAATAAGTAAAGAGATAGTAGAGGAACACCTGGTTAATCTAGATGAATTTAAGTCTCCGGGACCAGATGGAACTACATCCAAGGGTACTAAAAGAACTGGCAAATGTCATATCGGCGAGAGGAAAGGAAATGCAGTGACTTGACTGGGACAACTCAAGCGAGTGAGCCAAGCAACACATAATAGGGATACAGAAACATAGTTGTTGTTATTCTTATGCACTTGCACGTTGTTTCCAACTTGTAGCAAACCCCAAGGTGAACCTATCATGGAGTTTTCTTGGCAGGATTTGCTCAGAGAAGCTTGCCATTGCCTTCCCCTGAGGATGAGAGAGTGTGACTTCTTGCCCAGAGTCACCCAATAGGTTTGCATAGACAAACTGATATTTGAACCCTGGTCTCCAGAGTCATAGTCCAACCCCCAAACGTACACCAGATTTTTTAAATTTACAATTTCACACTTATACACAACCATACAAGCCACCGTCCTTGTTATGTAGGCCAGTCTTGGCAAGTCAGGTGCCAGACATTGGGGCCCGACTCCCCCAAGTTAGTTGACTCGCTTACAACTCCCAGCCCCCCTCCAAGAGCATCCTTCCTTGAACAACCAAGATCGTTTTTTTCAAAGGCATCCTGAATGATTCCTAAGACTTAATATACAATACATTATAATTTACAAATGATTTCATACAGTTCATTGATCTGGGTTCAGTTCCTGCTCTAGATCTCCATTTATCTTTACAAAATTCTATTATCTAAACCATTCATTATCCGTATCTCAACATCTTTGTGCTTTAAATATGTCCATTTCATACGTTTCAATAAGCTTCAATGGCCATTCTGTGGTGGAAATATTCCTTGTTGAAATAAAAAGCTATAGAAAGATGGAGTCACCTTTGTCAGCCAGAGAGATGGTTTTTGAAATAAAGGCTTGGAGTTTAGAGAAACTAGAGCAAAGGAATAAGGAGTGCATCTTGACCTGGATGGAAGCTGGCACCAGTAAAAAGACATAACATAAACTACTGAGATAAGGACACATAGTTGACATTCAGAAGCAAGGTTAGGAGGAAAGCCACTGAATTCCTACAGGAGGGGGAAAGGAGTGATGATGCAGTTTTAATGTATGCATGTATTTCTGTTCTGATTGTAAGAATTCTGTATGTTTAAATTGTAATTAGCCAATCAGGTGTATGGAAGAAGCTTCTTTGTCTTGAATAATATCAAAAGAGCCATTTTGTCTTGTTCGGGGTCTCAGCTTTTGGAACTTGAATTCCACTGAGTTCATTGTTTTCCTTTGTCGACAATTGGAAATAAACTTATGGATTTTCAATTACTAGGTCCTCTTGCCAATCCTATTGCTCTGCCAATCCTAGAAATTTAAGTTTCCTGACATTTCTGTTACAATTCCTCTATCTGAGGCATTTCTGGGCTTTCCCAATATTGAGCAATCACCAACCTTAAATATCAAAGGACTCTCCAACCGCATTTTTTCTCTACAAGAACACAATGGCTGCCCTGAAATGGGGGGAAGGTTTCTGTCGATGGGCTCCCTTTAGAAAGACTTGTCAGCCTCACAGGGCCAGTGGTCAGTGTGACCAGTGGCCAAAAGAGGAAGACTCCTGCCTGGGCTGCAAGGAAGAGAACGAGGAGGATCTCCCTTTATAACCCATCATCCTATCTCTTGCAGCCACCAGCCCCATGGTTCTGGGAAGCCCACAAGCAGAGCAGGGAGGAAAAGATGCCAGGCTGGCCATCGCTGTCATCTGGGCCCTGCAAGAGGCAAAGGGGAAGAGGATCTGGAAAGAACAGCTGGAGTGCCCAGTTGGCCGCAGGATGAAGAAGAAGGCTCTCTGCACTTGCTTTGCTGAACTTGCTTTGTACTTCCTCCTGGTTTGCACTGAGGCCAGCAGCCAGAAGGACACCTGAACTGCCCTGAGCATTGTGCAATTGCACCAGGAGGTTGCTCAGCTGAGCCTGTTCTCACTCTGTTCATCACCACCGTCCAACGGCCTCCTTCCTTCCTTCCTTCTTCCCTTCCTTTCTTACCTCCCTCCCTCCCTCCCTCCCTCCCTCCCTCCCTCCCTCTGCCAGCCACGCCTGGCAGAGCTTAAAGCTTGGTCTGGGGCAGGCAAAGCCCCACTTAGAAGGCAGCATGAAACCCAGGAGGACCAAAAGCAGGAGCAACAGCAGCAGCAACTACCAACTCCTCTTGCTCTCTCTTCTGGGGCTCTCCACCTTTTGCGCTCAGCTACTGGATGCATCCGAATATAACAACGTTAAAGGTGGGTGAGAGAAAGCATCTGCCCACTTGGCTCTCCAAAGGAGAGGAAGGCCTCTGACTTTAGCCTGGCACTGCCAGCCCATGCGCACCCTGGCACCTCCAGCCCCTGACACTTGCACCCAGTGGGCAGCTGGGAGGTTTGCCCTTCCTCCCCTTGAGGCTTTGGAGAGCCAACTGTCCCTCTGCCAGCCTCTTTCCCCCTTGGCATGCCAAGGGCTGAGGGAGGGAAGCTCTCCTGCTTTCAAGGCTTTCAAGGGGCCAACTCTTTTGCCTTTATTTCCAGCTGCAGCAGGGAAGCCTGGCACATGCTCTGCAAACACAGAGACGGCAACCACCAGCAGGAACTGCACAACAGAATGCCAGTCGGACACTGACTGCGGAGGCAACGAGAAATGCTGCCCGGCAGGCTGTGGGATGTCTTGCCAGACCCCGGATGGTAATGCTTGTGCCAGTCCATACATACACACACCTGGGCCAAGGAGATAGTCAGGGCTGGAGGGCTTAGCCCCCAAAGAGTCAGGCAGGTCAGATCAGCCATGGTGCTTCTAGAACATGGCCACATAGCCCTAAACAGCCACAAAAAACTATGGCCATGGTGCAGTTTGCGCAATTGTTCCATGGCTGCTCAGAGGTCAGGAGAAACGGCACTGAAAGCAGGCAGTTGCTTCCTCCGTCTTCTCCCCAGTCCTTTCCTGAATCCTGTTTCGGAGGCCAATATTGTATATATTAGTGAATGAGTCAAATAGCAGGAGGGCAGGCGCTTCGTCTCAATGAAGGTGCAGACTTAAGGGTGGCTTCACATGTCAGGATTTCGGGGCTTTGGCCCACTAGGCCTAGGACTTGTCTATACTATTAAAATGCAGTGGGGGCCCTTGTTGTCTTTTGGAGTTTGGTTCCCAGGACCTTCGAGGACACCAAAATCCGTGGATGCTCAAGCCTCATTACATACAATGGCATACTATAATGGCATCCCTTATACAAAATGGCAAAATCAAGGTTTCCTTTTTGGAATTTATGTATATATTTGAATCTTTTCAAGGCACTTTTTTCAGGACATTCCCCAAAACCCCTTAAACTGTGCAGGAAAATGCTTTGTAGTTTTTAATGGAATAGCCACAGAAATCCAGAAATGCACCTTATTGCACATGTGGCTTTTTTCTGTCTGTCTGTCTGTCTGTCTGTTTTGCCTAGATTCAGATGGTTGCACATTTTTGGCAGAGGGAGGGTGAATAGATGCAAATGGGTGCAAATTTGCACAGAAAAGTAGAGTCAATGTGAGTGTGTGAATATCTGCAGCAGTTGGCATAATGCACTCATCTGTAGACTAGTCCCCTGTATTTTCTTCCTTTTCTTCATTTATTTGATGAATGAAATCTTATGGCAGTGCTCCCTGTTTTTGGAACGGCTCTAGAGGACCCCATGCATCTTAATCCAGCCTTGGTGCCAGGCAATGGGGCGTCCCAGCAAAGAGGGGCACAGATTTTTGGGGCTTGCAGGGTGCACCCTGCAATGTGCCACGTTGTTTCACATGGTGACACAATAGCACAACTGAATGCCAGTGGGACTGCAGAAGGAATGAGCAATGCTGCCTGGCGGGCCGAGGGGCATCTTGCCGGACCCTGCGTAGTGTGCACTGACTACAAACAATGCGTGGATGTGAACCTCACAGGTCCAGATGCAAAGGAGCTGGGACTGGCTGCGATGGTGAGCTGGAAGGAACCAGCCTCCAGATTCTGCAGATTCACTGGTTATTTTGCCAAGGCATCAGAGGAGTGGCATTCTGGTGGGATGTGGATTGCTGCCCCAAAAGAGGGTTGGATTCAATGGCCTTTGGGGTACCTTGCAGCTCTAGGGGTCTATGGTTCAGCTTTATGAACATTAGGAGGGACTTCCTGACAGTAAGGGCTGTTCGACTGGAAGACGCTCCCTCTGAGGTTTCGGTGGAGTCTCCTTCTTTGGATGGCCATCTCTGTCAATGGGATGCTTTGACTGAGAGTTCCTGCATGGCAGAAGAAGGGGGTTGGACTGGATCAGGGCCCTTCTTGGGGGTCTCTTCCAACTCTACGATTCTGTGATTGATGATAGTGTAGTTGTGGATGCAGGCAGGGGAGTTTATCATACAGGAGGCAATTAGGAGTTTAAATAGTAATTGACCCAAGAAAATCACGCAATTAATAATAATAAATAATAATAAAACTTTTATTTATATACCGCCCTTCTCGTGATCAGAGCGGTGAACAACAAGATAGAACAATACAATATCATCAAAACAAACAAACAATACAAATACAATATAACTATTAAAACCAACATTAAAACCCCTTCAGCCAGATACCCTTGCTGTCAGTGAGGGGACTAGCTGAACTTGTATTGGGGAATGCTGATTGGAACAGGAAGGTTTTCAGCTCCTTCCTGAACTGGGCCAGGGAGGTGGCCGAGCGGAGCTCAGTGGGCAGCGTATTCCAGAGGGTCGGGGCGACGATGGAATATGATCTCCTTGTTGTGGAGACTAACCTGGCCCCTGGAACCCTCAGTAGTTGCTGCCCAGATGTTCTGAGGGTGCGGGGCGGAATGTATGGGGAGAGGCAGTCCTCAAGGTATCCTGGGCCCAAGCCATGTAGGGCTTTATAGGTTATAACCAACACCTTGTATTGCGCCCGGAAGCGAATGGGCAGCCAATGCAGATTTTTAAGTACCGGTGTAATGTGACTGGTCCTGGACGTGCCAGTGACCAGTCTGGCTGCCATATTCTGGACCATTTGTAGCTTCCGGGTATGGTACAAGGGTTGCCCCATGTAGAGCGCATTGCAGAAATCCAATCGAGAAGTTACCAGAGCGTGTACCACTGTTTCAAGGTCCCTCTGGGCCAGGTATGGCATGAAACACAATTAAAATGAGATTAACACAAGGGCCATTATCATGTGAATAACCAGAGAATAACCAGGCAATAAACAGCAAAAAAGTCATCCCGCGAATGATTTGCTGCTGTTTCTTGTCTGGTTATTCACGGGATAATGGCACTTATGAAGTGATTAATCTCAACGGTGTGTGAAAACCAATAGTGCCATTGTGGGATTATCACGGGTTAATCACAGAATCATAGAATCGTAGAATCCTAGAGCTGTAAAAGATGCCAAGGGCCATCCAACCCCCTTCTTCTGCCATGCAGGAACTCTCAATCAAAGCATCCCCATTGACAGATGGCCATCCAGCCTCTGTTTAATGACCTCCAAGGAAGGAGAATCCACCAAAATCTCTGTGGAAGGAGTGTGTTCCACTGTCAAACAGCCCTGACTCTCAGGAAGTTCCTCCTAATGTTCAGCTGGAATCTGTTTTCCTGGGGCTAGCATCCATTGTTCCATTTCTTAGTCTCTGGAGCAGCAGAAAACAAGCTTGCTCCCTCCTCAATATGGCATCCCTTCAAGTATTTAAACAGGGCTATCCTATCCCTTCTTAACCTTCTCTTCTCCAGGCTAAACATCCCCAGCTCCTTAAGTCTCTCCTCAGAGGGCTTCATGGTTTCCAGACCCTTCACTATTTTAGTTGCTCTCCTTTGCACACAGTTGCAGTTTCTCAACATCCTTTTTGAATTGTGGTGCCTAAAACTAAAGACAATATTCCAGGTGAGGCCTGACCAAAGCAGAATAGAGTAGCACTATTACTTCCCTTGATCTAAACACTACAGTTCTATTGATGCAGCCTAGAATCGCATTGGCCTTTTTAGCTGCCGTATTGCACTGTTGATTCATGTTCAACTTGTGGACTCCCAGATCCCTTTCACAGGTAGAAGTCTCCTTAACCCAGGTGTCCCCCATCCAAGCAATGGGTCAAGTCCCTGGCCACCCTGTTTCTTGCCTTGTCTTCTCTCTCTCTGGTTTCATTCCTGACCTCTTGTTTCTTCCAGTGAAAAACAAAGGGTGTCCCATGTTCAAGATCAAGGCTGGGCTGCCATGCAGACGCGAATGCCAGAGGAACGAAGACTGCCAAGGAGGAGGCTTGTGTTGCCGCTTTGGCTGTGGAAAGATCTGTTGGGGAGCTAGAAAAGCTGCAAAATGACACTTCTCCTTGTGACCCCGCTCTTTACATTTCCATGCGGACCTTGCATCCTCCCCTTGTTTAATGTAGTCTATGAATAAAAAGATTCTGTCTGCTTAGCGTGTGTATTTTCATTTGCACATTTATGTGCTTTTCACATTTCGTAAGGAAATGACATGGTAAAAATTAGAAGAGTTTTACTTAAATGAATCCAATATTTAGCACATGGGTAAATTTTACACATGCTGTCTCACACACAGAACCACACTCACATGCACCAATGCTCACAGATCTATATACACACTCTGTCACCTACCTTCCTTCCTTCCTTCCTTCCTTCCTTCCTTCCTTCCTTCCTTCTCTCTCATCCTCATTTACTCTGTCATGCACAGTCAGACAGAAACACTCACTCTTTTGTGTATATGAGTCTACACAAATGCATATGTGAGCGTGTAAAAGAGGGGTGAAGAGTGTGACTAGGAGCCTTATCCATCCCTTGGAGATGATGTGGGGCTGGAGAAGAGGGCTGAGGATCCCACGGACAGCAGCCAAAAGGACAAACCAAGGGGTCCCGATCAAGCCAGAAACCTCCCTGGAAGAAGCCAAAATGACCAGACTGAGGCTGTTGTACTTTGGACACATCAGGAGAAGGAAGGGCTCCTTGGAAAAGACCATAGTAATGCTGGGGAAAGGTAGAGGGAAGGAGGAAGAGAGGCCAGATGGAGAAGGATGGACTCTATCAAGGAGGTCACAATGGGTTTTATGGGGTTGCAGGAATGAAGCAGAACAGGGCAGGACAGAGGGGGGCCTTGGAGATGGCTCATCCATAGGGTCGCCATGGGTCGAGATCGACTCAACAGCAGTTGACAACAACAATGCCAGGTACAGACCTATATATATGCCATTGGTATGTCAGGATGGCAATAAACTAAACATCCTCTGTGTATGGAAATGAAGTTGCAGGTCCCGTTTTAACATGGTACAGAAAGGCATAGGAAACTGGTCCTTCTTCATAGAGATGAACTGGCAGATCCAGTTTTGCAAAGGGACTGGCCTGTGGGAAGAGACGAATGTGGATGGGGTCAAGAGTCCAGCCTCTGCTTAAAGACCTCCAAGGAGGGAGACTCCACCAAAATCTCCGAGGAAGGAGAGTCTTCCACTGTCAAACAGCCCTTACTCTCAAGAAGTTCCTCCTAATGTTGAGCTGGAATCCCTTTTCCTGTACCTTGCCTCCATTGCTCTTTTGTGACCTACTCTCTGGAGCAGCAGAAAACAAGCTTGCTCCTCCTCAATATAACATCCCTTCAAATACTTAAACAGGGCTCTCCTATCACCTCTTAACCTTCTCTTCTCCAGGCTAAACATCCCCAGCTCCCTAAGTCTCTCCTCATAGGGCTTCATGGTTTCCAGACCTTTCACCATTTTAGTCGCCCTCCTTTGGACACATGGCTCCAGTTTCTCAATGTCCTTTTTGAATTGTGGTGCCCAGAACTGGACACAATATTATTCCAGGTGGGGCCTGACCAAAGCAGAATGCAGTGGCACTATTACTACTTCTCTTGATCTAGACACTATACTTCTATTGATGCAGCCTAAAATCGCATTGGCCTTTTTAGCTGCCGCATCACACTGTTCACTCATGTTCAACTTGTGGTCCACTTGGACTCCCAGATCCCTTTCACATTTACTTTCATTCAGCCAGGTGTCCCCCATAATCCTATATCTGTGCATTTTATTTTTCCGCCCTAAGTGCAGTACCTGACATTTCTCTGTCTTGAATTTCATTTTGTTAGTTTTGGCCCAGCTTTCTAGTCTATTCAGGTCATTTTGAATCTTGATCCTGTCCTCTGGGGTATTAGCTATTCCCCCTAATTTGGTGTCATCTGCAAATTTGATAAGTATGCTCCCAATTCTGTCATCCAGGTCATTGATAAAGATGTTGAATAGCACTGGGCCCAGGACAGAGCCCCACTGGACACCCCACTGGTCACTTCTCTCCAGGATGAAAAGGAGCCATGGCTGACCATCCTTTGGGTTCGGCCGGTCAACCAATTACGAATCCATTCAACAGTTGCCTTGTCTAGCCCACATTTTACAAGTTTCTTTGCAAGAATGTCATGGGGAACCTTGACAAAGGCTTTACTGAAATCAGGATATGTTGAAATCAAGATCAGATGAGTCTGCCATGACTGTTTTCTCTGAAACCCGATTACAGCATTGTCTTCTGAATGTTCACACACTTGTTTTACTCTGCCATTGTATTTAATGGGACTTGAGCATCCAAGGGTTTTGGGACCAGGAACCAAACTCCAAGGGCCCACTGTATGTGGCTTTTAATTCCATAGACCTTTCAAAGGAATAATTTTTTCTATCTTTCTGGCTATACATGTTTTAAAACTAATAAGCAGCCTTAGGACCTAGCTTTGCAAGTAAATGAAAAGTTTAATTAAAGTTGTACAATGGTTGTTGCGTTGTGTCCCCTTCAAGTCATTTCCAGCTTATGGCAATCCTAAGGCAAACCTTTCATGGGATTTTCTTGGCAAGATTTGTTGAAAGGAGGCTTGCCACCATTGCCTTCCTCTGAGGATGAGAGACTGGGAAAATGGGTTTCCACGGCTGAGTGAGGATTTGAACCCAGATCTCCTGCCTCCTCAGGCCTCTATACTTGCACCTGCTCCCAGTCAACTCTTGACTTATGACAACCCTCTTTGAGATTTTGCCATAGCCGCCTTCTGAGGCTGAGAGAGTGGGTCTTGCCTTTCACATCTAAGTGGAGATTTGAACTCGGGTCCAGCCTAACAATCAAAGCACTGCACCACACTGGCTCTCAAAGCTACACAATGCAACACAATGACACAAGACGCTCCAAATAGGCCAGGACTTCCTTTTATTGCTGATGATGTGCACAAGATGCAAGAGCTGACACATGAAACCAAGTGCAGAGACGGTGGAGACACTGTTGGGAGTGTGTTTGTGTGTGTTTGTGAAGGCTAACCTTCCTCTTCCTGGCAAGGGTCAGGGGCCCTTGCAAGCAGAAAGTCTCCCTAACCCAACCCAAGACCACACTGTCCACTCTGTGGCAGCAGTACAAACCCAGTGCAAACCAGCAAGGCTGTTGCAAGACTCCCAGTACAGGCTGGGCAAGCGTCCTGGCTGGAGAGTCCACTCCTTGCCCCAGTTGGGCTGGGGTCCAGCACTGTCCGTTGGTGGCCATTTCCAAGTGGCGGCCAGGCCAGGGCTAAAGCTGCAGCTGGACAACTGCCCTGGGGCCCCAGAGCCAGGGCAAAATGCGTCAAGGGGGAAAGGCGCTGGAAGGTCCCAGTGAGGTCCAGCGGAGGGGCCCTACTGCTCAGGACACTTCAGGATGCCGTACTTTAGGTAGCCCACCTTGTCCACTTGGTACTGTGGGGTCATCCGCCAACAGAAGGGGCCCCGGCAAAAGTGGTATTTCCCTGGAAGGAAAGAAGGGAGGGAGGCGCAGTGAGTTAGGGGGAACTTTTTGGTGGTAGCCCCAGAACTCGAATTCATTTCCTAGGGAACTGAGCATGCAGACCCTTCCACACTATTGCCCTTCCATCTTTTCAGAACTGAATGCTTCTAAAGAAAGGGTTTCTAAGAAAGGGCTGCACGCTTTTGGGAATCTGGAGCTATTTTACCTTTCTTGAGCCTTACCTTTGTAGAGGAAGATATTCTGGGAGTCCAGGGGGACTCCTGTGAAGAGGGAGTCCGTCCGGCGTGGATATCCCCGGTCCACCTGCTCCGTTTTGACGTCCAGCCTGAAGAAGGAAACAAGGAAAAGCAAGGCCCTGAAGCCACCTCCAGCCAAACCTTCCTCCTCCTTTGGGTCACTCTCTGAGTTTCAGGGCTGGGAAGGAGGGCATTATTGGGCACTTCCCATTCTCTGGCCACTGGGGCCAGGAATGACCTTTTCCTCAGGGGGGGGTCAAGGGTTGGTGGTCAGGGGCTGCCTTAGCCCTCCGGAGAATCCTAAGAGGGCCACACTCTTCTCCAATTAAAAATAATCCCCCCATGTTCCCAAATGCCCATGTGCCATGGGACAAGCCCATTAGTTTTGGCAAGCTCAGGACCTTTTCTCTTGCAGGAAATGGGACCAACAGTCGCTTCCTTGGTGGAAGAAGTCTCCTCCTGAGCCTAGAATTGCCCTCCTGCGTGTCTGTGTCTGCACCATCAAGTCCCCTGTTGACTCATGGCAACCCTTAGGCCCAGTATAAGCAGAGATTGTTTGCCTGTTCCTTCTTCTGAAACACAGTCTATGGCACCTGGGATTCAGTCTCCCATCCAAGTAGTGATCAAGGATGACCCTGCCTAGCTTTCAAGATCAGGTAGGAATCTGGTGCCTTTGGGGTATTTAGGCTCCCTGCTAGACTGCGTGTGTATGTGCCTTCAAGTCACCTGTCAACCTATGGCGACCCCATGCATTTCATAGGGTTTTCTTAGGGGGGGCTTTGGCCAGTTCCTTCCCATGAAATAGGGCCTGCAGCACCTGAGATTCCTTGGTGGTTTCCCATCTGACCTTGCTTAGCTTCCAAGATTGGGTGGCATCTAGTGCCTTTAGAGTACTTATGGTCCAAAATGTTTTGAAATTGGCCCAGCATCCCCTAGTAGGCAAAACAGGGCTTCTTATGTGCACTGTCTGCACTATCCCCACCACCATCCTTAGCATTCAAGGAGCATCAGGTCCAATGCCAGTGGAGTGCTGCCTTGGTCCCTTTCCCCACATTCTGGGATTGGCCCAGAGACCACCCCTCACATCTCCGTTAGAGCTGCTCCAGCCTGAGTTGGAAGGAACGGTCATCTCCAAGTGTTAGCAAGGATGGTCCCAGTTCAGTCCCAGTTAACCCTCTGCCTTCCCACTCTTTCAGCAGCTGTTCAAGTGTCCTGGTTTCTCTGCTCTCCTCCCGCTTTTCCCCTTCATTTACAGTCCTTTGCTGCAAACAGAATTCGAAATGCAAAAAGTAGTTTGCGTTCAATTAACTGAGCAAAGACAGAGAAGGGAGGAGAGGTCTCAAGCAAAAGCAAAAGCCTGCATCCTTTCCTAACTTGTCTGATCTTCTCCATTAGTAACTTTTGCCATATTGATCACAAAGTGATGCTGCTTTGCCAGGCGTGTCCTCGTTTTCCCCTGTGGACTTAGGGGGCATGTGTTCTTTCCAATGGCAATCTGGGTGGTAGTCCTGGGGAACCCCCTGCCCTCTCGCTGCCCTTCTTTCGCCACCTTCCCTTATAGCCTCCAGAGATCCATGCAGCAAAGGGTTTGCCCAGGTAGCCTTTGGCTTTGCCCCCCACCCCACCCCTCTGAGACCCCCGGTCGGTACCTCCAGAAGTGTTCCCCACTGAAGAGCAGGACTTTGCCGTTCTTCCGCTGAAGGGCCCCAATAATCTTCTGCACCTCTCTTCCGATGCCCAGCTTCTCGATGCTCCGGGGGCCCAGGACCCGTGTCCCTTGATACACCCAGAAGCGCTGGCCTATGGAAGGAAGGAAAAACAGGGGCTGCTGAACCCCAAGACTCTCCACTCGCCTCCCCAATGCCCCCCCAAAACACACCCAGCTGCCCCTTGGGTCGAGGTGTGTGTGGGCTTCACATCTGCCCTTCTAGGAGAGGGTTTGTGAGCAGGGCTGGAAGAGAGGACTCTGGGCCACTGAGGTCCAAAGTGCTCTGCAGAAATAATAATCCAGTTTGAGACTGCTCTGACTGCCCTGGCTCAGTGCTAGGGAATCCTTGCATTTGCAATGTGTTGTGGCCTCAGAGCTCTCCGACAGAGAAGGCTCAATGTCTCCCAAAGGTACAGTTCCCAGGATTCCCTGGCATTGCGCCAGGGCAGTTAAAGTGGTCTCAAACTGGAGTATTATTTCTGCTGCAGTGTGCTTTGGACCAGTTTCCCAGAAACCCTTCAGGGACGGATGGCCCTGGACCTCCGGGGGTCTGCAACTGTTCAGCGGCTGGTATTGGGGGACACTTTGTTGGGGAGAGGAAAGCCCTTGAACCTTCCCAGCATCCCATCTGGCATTTCAGTTTTAGGCAAACAATTCGTGGTTTCGATCGCACATTGGAAGGAACGTCTTGAGAGTGAGAGTGGTTCAGCAGCGGGACCCACTGCCAGAGAAATGGACCTCTGGAAAGGGGGATGCTCTATCTCAGGGCTTCTCAAACTTTGGTTCTGCTTTGGCCTTAAGCTCCCAGAGGCCCCAGCTACCTTGGCCAACAGCCAGGAATTCTGGGAGAGGAAGTCCAAAACTCTTGGAGGGCCAGAGTTTGGACTGCAGACTCAGTGGCGGACTCTGGGGGCCCCTTCCAAGTCGAAGGTTCTGAGATGCTATAAACTCATGGCATGTATACTTTGTGTATAGCAAGTAGCAATAGCAAGTGCATTTCTATGCCACTGACCAGTGCACTTAAGCCCTCCCTATGCAGTTTGTAAAGTGTAAGCTAACTGCCCCCAACAATCTGGGGACTCATTTTAGTGACCTACAGAAGGATGCAAGGCTGAGTGGCCCTTGGAGCCCCTGCTTGGAATCGAACTCACAACCTTGTGGCTGCAGGAAGAGGCATTTAACCCCTGCACCACCAGTGTATTTGTGCCTTTCTTTCCAAATTATAGCAACCCCAAGGAAAGCTACTGTGGGGTTTTCTTGGCAAGATTTGTTCAGAGGTGTTTGCCTTTGCCTCCCTCTGAGGCTGAGAGAGTGTGACTTGTCCAGAGTCACCCAGTGGGTTTCCATGGCCGAGTGGAAGGGATTCAATGGCTCAAACCACTATGCTGCACTGTCTCTCTGAGCCCTTTTTAATTGGCTTTCAGTTTCTCTTCTCTGCTGAAGGAAACCCTATTTGGCTTGTCAGAATTTGGGGTGAAAATCCTGTGCTATGCAGGCTGTTGGGCTGATGCAAATGGCAGGATTTGTATGAGCTACGTTCCTTGATTGTGAACAAGGTTGCCTTCCATTGCCTCCTGAAACCTAAAGGAAGCCCTCATTTGGAGACCTGCCTTTTCCTTCTCTTTCCCTGCTGACCCTCAGCTTTGAGGAAGAGTCTGCTGTGGCTCAAAACCTTGCAAGATGCAACAGATGCAACTTTGCCCAATGCTCTCCCTGCAGGGAATGGAAGCATCCTTGCTCCTCCTCCATTTCTTGAGTACCAAAAGTGCCTGCAAATCTGAAATATTTTTCCCAGAAGGGAGCCATGGAGCCAAGAGGACGGAGAGAACAAGATGGTGGGAGGCACTCACCTGAGAAGAAGAAGACCTTCTTGGTCAGCCTGTCCTGGAAGGCGGTGTCGATGACCTTGGGGACCTCCGGCCACGTGTCCTGGATCCGCAGCGGACCCTCAATGGACTCGGATCCCGTTGCTAGCTTCCTCCAGTATTGCCTTGAATGGAAAGTGACAGAGAGGGATGAGGCCCTCCTTATATACACTGAAGTTCCGTGGGAGGACAAAGTGGAGGACCTTCCTCTCAGCTCTTCCTCTCCACTTTAGCCTCACAACAACAACCTGGTGAGGTGGGACAGTGTGAGAAGGGGACTGAGGGAGACAGACCAGCCCAAACTCATCCAACTTTCCACTCTGGGGCTCTCCATTAGCTGGAAGAACCAGAGCTGAAGGCAGGGAAGGAGTCTGGGTTTTCTCCATTCCTCCTGAGATGCTCCGAACTCAGGTGGCATCTACACTGTAGAAATAAGGCAGTTTGACACCATTTTAACTACAGCATCCTGGGATTTGTAGTTTGGTGAGGGTCCAAAATGCTTTGGCAGAGAAGGCTAGAGAGACCTTTGCAAAACTACAAAGCCCAGGATTCCATAGGATGGAGCTACAGCACTTGAAGTGGTTTGAAACTGCATTATTTCTAATGTGTAGATGTCTAGTCTAAGGGACTATTCCAGTCTGTGTGAAGCAGGGAGAACAGGGATGTAATTGATTCTTGCCCATTTTCTCTTCCCCAATGACATCCCACTGAGAAAATGCATTGCAAGACTGTCCATTTTTAGGAAGTTATCGTATGTGGGGGGAGTCATTTTTTTTGGGGGGGGGGCTTTTTGAATAGACTCTCTCTCTCTCACACACACACACACACACACACACATTTCCCATAAAACACTATTTTGGGGGGGGGGGGAATGCACTGGTCATCTTTGCAAAAATGTTGCTTTTCTTTATGCAGCATCCATAGTTTGGGAAGAGGGAGTTGCACAGATGAATTCTTTGCAAAGAAGTCCTAAAGTGCACAAATATGCACACATGCACACACGCACACACACGTATATAGAAAAATGCCACAAAAACGTTTGTAATCTCAACCAGGAGAGAGAGAAAAAATGCCCTTGGTCTTTGCTGGGGTTTGGTTCCAGGACCTAATGGGTATCCAAATCTGTGGCTGCTCAAGTCCCATTAGATACAATGGGTAGTAAAATATATATAAAATGGCAAAATCAAAGTTTGCTTTTGGGAATTTTTTAAATACACATTTTCAAGCCGCGGATAGTTGAATCTGTGGATGCAGAACCCATGGATATGTTACCCATGCTGCTTCATATAAATTTTGGAATCAATGATAACCCTTGGATGACCCCTGACCAGACTCCAAGCCTGTCCGCCATTACTGGCAAAGCGAGAGGACATGTGCCCCTCCCCTGAGGAGAGAAGCCCCATTTACATCTTAGAAGGTCTGGGAAGTCGCATGAAGGGATTATCTTGAGTAAGAAGGAGAGGAATGTTTGCCTTTCCTGAAGCTATCACCCCCTCCTCAAGTCTGTTGTCCGAACAACTTAAGTCATCGATATTATCAGATCCAGACATCCAGGTGAAAGAAAGCAATTAAACGCCTTTGTTCCAATCCCCAAAACTCTCTGCCCTCAGGCGAGATTTCGCCCTTAAAAGGTCCCAACTTTGGCTGCTCAGCGCGCCATCCCAAAGGTCTACTTACTCCACGTCAGTCAGACCTGTGATCTGGTAGCCGGCATTTCTGCTCAAACCCAGGTTGCGGAGCAGACTTGTCTCACTATCCCACATCCCATTCGCTTCCCGGAGGAAGACTACATCTTGGTGAGTATACCATTAGCAGAGCCTAAACATCTTTTCCACAATTCCAACCTACCTTCCTGAGCCTTGAGTGTGTGTGTGAGTGTGTGCATTGTGTGTGTGTGTTCCCCCTGTTCTCAATAAAGTAGACATTTAGTTATTGCAGTCTGTCTCAGCTCCATTTATTGGGATACCCTGGTCTACTCCGTATACATATCGGGAGACGATCTCGGTGGGCTCTTGTAGCCAGCCCCCCTCTTGCAATATTTGGACTAATAACAACATAATAAAATTCCCCTACGGACCCTTGGCTACAGATATGGAGGTCAAAGTGTATTCCTTCCTCTGTGCATGCAAGAATGGAAGGAGCGGAGATGTATGCTGCCCGTGGCCAGGGCAGGAGGGATGATGGTACCCCAAATCCCCCCCCTGGCCCTTCTGCTCACCCGTCCTTGAAGAGGTAGAGCTCCTTCTTGATCTCGGACACAGCGTCGAATCCGGGGACCTTGCAGGCATCCTCTGGATGGTCCACTGGGGTGGTCTCTGTCACGGAGGAGCCCTCTTCGTCCGTGGTGGACGCCTCATCCCACTCCGTGGGGTTTTGGTCAGGCACATCGGGGCTTTCAGTGGGGCGGCTGGGCACCGTGGGATGTGGGCCTGACCCTTTCCCTGAGAAGGAGGACAACACACATTTGGTGAGAGGTCTGCAAACGTCTGGAGCAGAGGCACTGCAGGTGTCCTGGTGCCAGGATGATGGGATCAGGGATGCTGAGCTGGGATGGACCTCACAGTAGGACTGGGGAGAGGCAGATTCTTCCCAGTCCTCTTAATGGGACATACTGGGACAGAACGGAGTGGGGAGGAGAGGCAGCAGGGGCCGTGAATACGGGGGGCTGACTGTCATACAAGAAGGACATGCTCTGAGCAACTTGTACTTGATGCTTAATGTCTCCTGTTCAATTCCATCACTGGATGATGTGTGTGTTGACCATTGGTCCCAGGCTTTGGACCAGAGAAATGCCAGGGGTTATCCAGGACCCAACAGGCTTTGGCATCTGAGAAGTTCCTGGCCTGGCCATGTTGGTCCTCACTGGTCCCCTTTATTACATTTTGGGACCAGTGAGGAGACTGAGGGGCACCATTGCTGTGGGGTGGCCCTGGCGGCACAGTGGTTAAGATGCCAGTCCTGCAGCCACAAGGTTGTGAGTTCGAACCCCGCAGGGCCCCAGGGTCCACTCAGCGTTCCCTCTTTTTGTAGGCTGGTAAGATGAGTACCTAGCTTGTTAGGGGCAATTGGTTTACATACTGTAATCCGTTTAGAGAATACTGAGTTCACTATTAAACAGTATAGAAATGTAAATGCTACTTCTACTGGTGTGGGGTGGGGGATCTGTTAGGTATTGCTCCCCAGAGATCGCCTGCCATGAATGGTTATATGCGATTGTGGATGCTGGGATTGCAAGTTCCATGTTGTTGGGCTTCATGCCTTGAGCCAGAGCTAAGAGAATGCAAGTGCAAATGGACTGATGGGATAACGTTAGGTGGATTAATGTAATCTATGGAAGCCTGGATAATTATAAGAGGAGTTGATGGGATTTATTTATTTATGTGTTTATTTACAGTATTTATACTGCGCTCTTCAGCCATAAAGGCTCTCATCATATGATATGATGATAGTTATTAGTAGATCAATGTTAGAGGATATTGTATAGTTTTAATAATGGGATCAATGTGTGTTAATAATAATAATAATAATAATAATAATAATAATAATAATAATAATAGTGTGATAGAGGGAGTTGGTTATAGTTGTGGACATCTGGACACTCAGGGAGTTGAGAGCAGGGGAAGCATTCTGCGTGAAAGAATGTGATGTTTGGGATTTAGAGTGCAAACATTATTATTATTATTATTATTATTATTATTATTATTATTATTATTATTTCTTATGGTTATATGGGATGGGAATGTGGTGAGAAAGTTGTCTGAGCAGGAAATTATGTCTCTGAATATGCCTCAGAGCTGTCCATCTCCTAAAGCCCATTAGCTGCCTGTCATCCTATGTCTCCTATCCTTCAATAAATGGTTCTGAGAAAACTGCCAGAGCTTGGCTTTGGGGAGAAAGGGGAGCTTGTAGGACAGGGTCCAGACCTGGGGGGCCAGCTCTGTCCGCTCACCGTAGAGGTACTGGATCCCCTGGATGTCGTCGGGGTGTAGGTGGAAGTCCGCCAGGTAGGTGTACATGGGGTACATGAGTGCCTCGCGCACGCTGGAGTGCTCCAGGCCCAGCGCATGGCCAAACTCATGGGCAGCCACCAGGAAGATGCTGTAACCTGGAAGACACAAGATGGATGCTGGGCAGAGGGCAAGCGGTCAGGGGGTCAGCCTACCCCACCCCACCCCTTCATCCAGAGCACCTGGCAGAGGTGCGCTCCTCTTCCCTGCTGCTGGCCAGAGGGTCTCATGCACCACCCCTCAAGTGCCCACTGGGGGTCTCAGACAGGGACCTTCAGACCCTTCATGTCCTCCAGCCCACATGCCCTTTGGGTCAGCCTTTGGTACCTTGGTCAGGGCAGAGTCCCCACTTCTTGTCGGTGTCATAGTCGCTGGTGGTGGCGCACCAGAGCCGTCCGTCTTCACGGCCTTCGGAGGTGCAAGAGCTGTAGGATTTGCCCAGGAAGTTGAAGGGGAAGACGCAGGGCTCGCCTTGGGAGTTGCCCCCAACTACAGCCGTGTCTGCAAAGGGGGAAGAGAGGGCAGCACAATCAGGTGCATGCAGGTGGATGGCAAAGGGTCACATCTGCCACCTTTATCCATACCCACACATACACCAGACCCATGGCACACACCCCCCCCACTCATGCAGCAATGCTGTGCCAGGCAAGGATTGGTCACATTCTCCGTCCCGCATCCACATCCTCCCTCCATCCCCCCTTCTAAAAAAGGGGCTCTGAACCATTGCTGCCTATCTGTACCTCTGTTAGGACAGAAGCCGTACTTCTTGTCGTGGTCAAAATTTTCGGTGGTCGCGCACCACCGGTACCCATCATTCCGGCCCTCCGTAGTGCAGCTGTCATAAGACTTGCCATCAAAGATAAAAGGGAAGACACACTTCTCCCCGTCGCTGTTGCCGCCGTACGTGAAGAGAACTGGTGGGAAGGGAAGGCGAAGAGAAGACTGTGAGGTGACATGAGAGACATCTTTAAATATTTGAAGGGAGGTCATGTGCTGGACGGAGCAAGCTTGTTTTCTGCTGCTCCAGACAATAGGATCCAGAGCAATGGATACAGGAAAAGAGATTCTACCTAAACCTTAGGAAAAACTTCTTGATGGTAAGAGCTGTTTGACAGTGAAAGATGCAGCCTTTGGAGACTGTTTTTAAACAGAGGCTGGATGGCTGTCTGTGCCAGGGAGGGCTTTGATAGGGATTTCCTGCATGGTAGAAAGAGGTTGGATAGCCCTTGGGGTCTCTTCCAATTCTGTGAGGGTCCCGTGTTCACCTGTTGCAAGTGTCCTTCCATCCCTGGCCATGGGGCAGGCTGGCAACAGGAGGGCATCCTCCTCCTTATTATTATTATTATTATTATTATTATTATTTACACAGCGCTGTACATATAATCTTTTTAATTAGACGGTTCCCTGCCCTCATGCTTACAATCTAAAAAGACACGACACAAAAGGAGAAGGGAGTGGTGGCGGGAAGGGGATGAGGTCCAGTGGTTCTTCTCTCCCTCTGAGGCCTGGATCAGGGGAGATGGACTGGAGGGAGGACTTGGCTTCTTGGAGCTAGCCTGCCTCTCTCTCCCTCAAGATGGTGGATGAAGGGAGGGCTTTTCTCCTGTGGACCTCTGCCCATGGTCAAGGGGTCCTGGAGGCTTTGACACCTTGCAGGAGTCTCCTGGCTTGTGGGGGGGGGATTTACGCAGGCTCCCCTTTTCATGTTGCTCATCCCCAGGGCATCAGGAAGATGCTTCCAAAGCATTTAGCCCATTTTCAAAAGACCACCTGAAAGACCGTATCTCCCCAAATGGGGTGACCCCCAGTCCCAGGCTCTTTAGAAAAAGGTATGATTTCCACCAGCAGCAGAGGCTTGTTGGATAGCAATGGATGAGAGGGGATTCTCTGTGGCTGCCCCACTTCCCTCTCTTGGTGGGCTTGCTTGGCCCCCTCCTTGCTTTGGATGCCTTTAGGAGGCACTTGCCAAATGAGCCATTAAGCAGAGGGGTCATCAGTTAAAAAGGTGGGCTCCACTTTTAGCCTCACTGCTTTGTTTTTTAAATCATAGAGTTGGAAGAGACCAAAAGGGCCATCCAGCCCAACCTCATTCTGCCATGCAGGAACTCACAATCAAAACACCCCTGACAGATGGCCTATTTAATTGCATTTCAGCTTTTTTTATCAATGGGTTTTTAAATGCTCTTCCTTTTTAATTGATGCTGTAAGCCACCTTCAGTCCCACACTGGGAGAAAAGCTGATATTAACTCATCAATTGCCTTATTAAATAGCAATAGCAAGTACATTTCTATACCACTTATCAGTGCATACGCACTCCCTAAGTGGTTTACAACTGTAAGCTAATTTCCCCCAACAAACTGGGTATTCGTTTTAGTAACCTATGGAAGGATGCAAGCCTGAGTCGAGCCTGAGCCCTTTCACTGGCATTGAATTCGCAACCTTATAGTTTGTGAGTGAGTGGCTGGAGGACAGGCATTGAACCACTGCGCCACCAGGGACTTCTGCACCTTCATGAGGGCCACCATCTTCCAAACAGCTTTGCCAAGTGCAGCTCCAGCATCCCCCAGAGGTCTCGAACCCGTGTGCCAGTCTCCCCTTACTCTTGGCCCAGGCTTACTCCGTGGCTACTCACGTTCACTGGCGCAGAAGCCATAGGTCTTGTCCTGGTCATAGTTGGCGGTGGTGGCACACCAGGTGAGGCCGTCCTGGCGCCCAGCCGTGGTGCAGGTGGAGTAGGACTCTCCCTCGAAGATGAAGGGAAAGTGGCATGAGGCCCCGTTGGCGTTCCCGTAGTAGGTCTTGACCACTGCTCAGGGGGAGGGAAGGAGGAGAGGAAGATGGGGGTCAGAACTGGCAAAAGAGGCATCCAAGGTGGGTGGCATGGCGGGGGAAACCAGCAAGACCAGCCGAACAGGACAACTCACCGATCCCAGTGCCCAGGGTCCAGGTCTCGTCATCGTCAAAGTGGGCATCTCCACTGAACCGGTCTTTGCCCGGGGGGAAAGCGTGGGCCAGGAGCCCATCCTTGCCATCAAAAGGATATCCATCTCCATGCTCTAGGGAGATAAGCAGGCAGGCAAATCAACACTGAGGCTCTGGGTTTGAGAGGTATCACAGACAACCATCTTCCCCATCCCAAACCTCACGCCTTCTGCAATCCCCTAGAGATATTCTCCTGACCAGCAATGTCTCTCCATGCTGCTCTCCCAATTTCCCCAACCTGCCCTGCGTCTGCCTCCCCTTCCTCACCATCGGTTCCAAACATGATGAGGATGTCCACATCGCCGCTCTCGCGTTGCGTGAAAGTCAGTGGGGTCACATCACTCCACACCTGGAAGGCCCTGGCAAAGGCATCGTCTATAATGGCAGCATCCAAGTCCGGAGAGTGATTGATCACCCTGGAGGAGAGAGACAAAGTCAGGGGCCCCTGGCATGCCAGATCACAGACACATACCCTGCCTTGAGCCAGATGGACGGAGCCAAGGAACCCCCAAGACCCCTGCCTCCCCCTCTGTCCGGGTCTCAAAGCCCACCAAGCAAGCCTCCTGTGGCTCCAGAGGCAGAGGCATCCTGGACCCAATCCCTTCCTCCAGCCCTCTCCATAAAGCAGAGAGAGCAGCATGAATAGGGGTCCCATGGGTGCCGTTTATTGGGGTCTCTGGTTGGTGAAGGGCCTGGGACTGAAGAGAGAGAAGGCACCACTTCTTCATAGATTCTATGATTCCTCCATCAGGTGCTCTCACTGAACATGGCTTCACCCATGCGCTGCTCTCTAATGCATTTTTAATTTTATTTACCAGTCATTTATTTGTTTAGTGACTGCATTAATTTCTATGCATAACTCTATAGCTCACCGAGGTGCAAAAAAGGGCCACATTTTTGGAATGACTCCTGAGACCCCAACCACCTTACTTTGGGATTGAGGTGAGGAAAGCAGACGGCCAGGCCACCAGCTCCTGAAAAAGTGGCCAAAGCCCACCATGGTGCACTCATAGCCCAAAGAGGAGCTACCAGTGGCCAAAGGGGCTTGTGGACAGGTCAGTTTTGTGGCTGCCCTCACCGGTATGTGATGTCGGTGTGGTCCCACTTGAGATCCCCCTCGAAAGTCTGGAAAGAGCCGAAGTCGGGGACCCCGCAGCGTGGCGCCCGGATGGCGTCAAGGGTGAAGGTATCCAGCTCGCCCGTCTCCGGCAGGCCCAGCCGCTTCTGCATCCTCCGGAGAGCATCGTCCAGCGTCACCTGGCCGGCAAGGTGCCCTGACCCTTCCAGGTAGCCAAAACGCTGCAGGTAGCGCTGCAATGGAAAAAGATAAAGGTTGCAGGGTCTGGAAGCGTCCCTCTGACCATAAAAGGTCCAGGACATCTGCGGACTTTTCTGGCAAAGAGCCTTCATGGGTCACTTCCTTTCGCCGGGTGCGAGGAGAGTGAGAGTTTATCATATTGAGGCTACTTTCAGCATTAAAGAGAGGTTAAAGCGCATTTAAAGCATCTCACAAATAAAGTGGACATGGTGAGTAATTGCATGAATAATTATCACACGCAATTGCGCAAATAAAGTGATATCGGAAATGCAATGAAATCCCAAAAGTAAAAAGATGTGCATTAATGCATCTTTGTGACCACTTTAATGGTGGGGCTTTGTGCGACGTTGTTTGAAATCGTTTTGCGTAGTTACGCGATTTTGGGGGGATATTCATGGGATAAACTCCCAATCTCCTTCGTGTGATAAACTCCTTAGTTGCACATGAGCATGAAGCATTTCCATCTTGTGAAACCACAATCATAGTCCAGTGCTCAAACCACTATGCCATAGTGGCATAGGTCAATGAATAGGTCTGTTTTAATGAGGATTAAGGCTGCATCCACACTGCAGAAATAATGCAGTTTGACGCCACTTTAACTCTCATGACCCAGTGCTATGGGATCCTGGGATTTGCAGTTTGTTGGGGCACCAGAACCTTTTGACAGAGAAAGCTAAACGTCTCACCAAACTTTAATTGTTATCCTAGGTTTATGTTTATTATTTTTATTTGTTGCTTGCTATATTTTATTATTTAAATGTTAATATGTATTATGTTTGATTGTTTTTGTAGAAAGCACGGCATTTATTTCTGATTGATTGTATCTACAGTGTTGTATAAATTTGCAGCACTTGATAAATAAAGCTTAATAACAGTAATAATAACAAGAGTAATACCCAGAGTCCCATAGCACTGAGCCATGGCAGCGAAAGTAGTGTCAAACTGGATGCATCCCTATAACGCAGTTCTCATTTCCCAGCTGCTAAAACCCAGGACTGGAATCCTTTTGCTGAGTCCCAAAGAAGAGAGGGTTGCCCATCAAATCCGTTGTTGAACATCATAGAATCATGACAGGTTTGTCACACAAAGGAGATGGGGAATTTGTCTCGTCAATATCCTAGGAAGGTTGCGTAATTTTGCAATATGATTTCACACAATATCGCACAAAACCCGCCATTAAAGTGGCCACAAAGGTGATGATGTGCGTAGGTGCGAATTGCGTCTATGTTTTTTTGTTTGTCTGTTTGTCTATTTTTGTCTTTTTTATTGTAGAGACGGTCTGAATGTTTTATGTCTTGTTAATAAAAAATGAATTTGATTGATATATGTTTTTTAAAATTTAATAAAAATTATATATATAAAAATAAAAAAAATCAATTAAAAAAACAAAAAAATTGAAGTGGTCACAAAGAAACATTAAGATGCATCTTTTTACTTTCGGGATTTCAACAACAATGCATTTCCAATATCATGCTATTTGTGCAATTGTGTGCGATAATCATTTGTGCAATTACTCACCATTTTCGCTTTATTTGCAGAATATTTTTAAATGTGCTTTAATCTCCCTTTAATGTCGAAATTAACCCCAGTGTCATAAACTAGAGTTGGAAGAGACCCCAAAAGGGCCCTGATCCAGGCCAACCCCCTTCTTCTTCTGCCATGCAGGAACTCTCCATCAAAGCAGCCCCACTGACAGATGGCCCTCCAGCCTCTGCTTAAAGACCTAATCCAAAGGAAGAGACCCCACCAGAGTCAACACCCAGGTAAAGCCACTCAGTTCAATGGTTCTCCTCTAATCAGGGTTAACAAGGAGATCATGGCACCCTTTGAAAGGGAGGTTTGCTGCCCAAGTTGTGGAGGAGTCCTCACTGACTTCCTCAGCTCCTCTGGGCTCCCCATTAAAGTCCATTTGCTGAATTACATTTTGTCAGCAAACAAACAGTGTGGCGTAAAAGGTGGCTAACAAACATGGAACTCTGTGTTATGTGTTAGCTACTGTGTGTGCACAAAAGGTGTGCGTCTGCATTGCAGAAATAATGCAAACTGACACTGCTTTAACTACCACGATTCAAGGCTATGGAATTCTGGGATAGTTTGGACAGATATTTAGCATTCATAGAGCTCAGGTGCCACGACAAACTACAGATTCCAGGATCTCATGGGATGGAGCCGTGGCGATTAAAGTGTTGTCGAACGGCATTATTTCTGCAGTGCAGATGCAGCCTAAGAAAGATGGTTTTAAAATCACACACTAAAATGCATTAAAATCATGGAATGCTAGAGTTGGGAGAGACTATGAGGGCCATCCAGTCCAACCTCCTGCCATGCAGGAACTCTCAGTCAAAGCACATTAAATGACTAGATCTAAATAGCCAGCAGCAAAGAGCAATAAACAGCAAGAGCAGGGCTCTGTGGACTTGGGGTTGCCACATTGCTGCCACTGATGGCAGAGAGTCCTCCTGCCCAGTTTGCAAACAGAAAGAGGGGGGATATTTGTAGGGAACCAGGGTCACCAGGCGTCCTCACCAAAAAGGAGGACAAGGCACCACTAAAGGCAAGGCATTCGAGAAAAATGGGGAGCATTTCTAAACAAAAGCTTTTAAAAAGCCAGCACTCATAGAAATTTATATTCATGCTTGTTAGTCATGCTCAAAATGAAAGACCTTTGGAAATTCCTCCTGGGCAGAAGGCTGAAATGTAGGACATGCCCTAGAAAAGGAGGACGTGCCTGGTCACCTTTCAGGGGACTCTCCCAGGATGATGGAGCCACCCTTACTGGGGGAGAAGGGCGACTTTGGTGGTCTAGTCTCTCCCTCTTTGCATCCACAAAGCGGACCTTGGCATGCTGGATCTGGTGCCAATTTGTGGGTGCAAAGTGGAGCAGGCGTGCCTCAGTTCTGTGGGTCCTCCTCTCCCCTTGTTTCCTTAGAAATCAGATTCAAACCCACCTGGTGGGTCAGTGTATGGGACCCTCTCCATCTGGGGCTATATGTGTGTAAGGATGCAGATGGAAGGAGGCACACTCAGGACAGGTTTGCAAGAAGGATAGCTTGGATGCAAAGCCCATTCTAGCCTGAACTTGGCTTCCTTCAGCCTCTGGCCCTCCTGGTTGCTAGGGGCTTCCTGGCCTATTCAGGCACAGGAATGGAGCATCCCACTGACCCACCTGCAATGGAGAACCCCTTTATATGGGGTGGAGTGGTGGGCTTCAAGGGAGTCTAGAAGCCATTGGCCCTGCAATGGGATGGTCCAGCTGGTCCCATCTTCTTCCTATCCTTATGGCACCAGGGCTCACCCTCCGCTCTGCTCTGTATCAGCCCTCCATCTAGCAGCAAGTTGTGGGTCTCTGGAGGGACCGGTGGTCCCCCTGTATCCCCTCCATCCCCAGCCGCATCACTCACCTTGGCCAGCTCCTGGTCTGACATCTGGTTGACCATCTCTCCAGGGAAGGAGATGACCAGGGGCCCACTGGGGTCCTGGAGGGGCACTGCCCAGCTGCATCGCAGAGCCAGCAGCCCAAGGAGGAAGGGGGCCAGGCGACCGGGCCCCATGGCTAGCACTTGGGGGTGCAGAGGGTCTCTCTTCTCCTTTCTCTCGGTGGAGCAAAAGTGATGCAAGGCTCAGAGCCTCTCTCTGGAGGAAGGAGCCCTGCCAGGCCTGCTTTATAGCGGAAAGGGGTGACTCACCCTCCACCCCACAAATCACTCACGGCCCCAAGAAAGGAGGAAAGGCAGCAGCACAACACACCGGCTTCGGGGGGGGAGAGGGGGCTGCCCACTTCCTGGGACTTTCTCAACACTTTGTTTACTGAGCCCAGGAAGTGTGAAAACCAACAGCAATGTGGTTTCTTGGGGGGGGGGGGAGACAGCTGACTGGATGGGGCCCATCATCATCACCATCGCCATCATTGCCACCAGCTTCTTCATCACCACTATCTTCAGCATCATCAGCCCAAGGGCCTGGACTGGGACTTTGGGGCTCACCTGCCTCCGCAGCTGCCTTCCTTGGCTCCCTGCCACACTTTGAGAAAAACCCAACTGCTTCTTTATTATTGTATTCATTTATTGCACTGATATCCCTTCTATCTTCCAAAATGGGAGACTGCTTAAAGGTTCTCTCCGACCCAAGGAGAAACCAGCATCCAATGGGGAGGGTTACCTTCCTGTCGCACAAACACATCGCTTACACCTGGCCTGGTGCTACAGTTTGCAAGGCTCATGTGATTTGTTGCTGCAAGTTGCAGAAATTCTTAGACCTGCGGAGCAACGTGGTTTGAGAGTTGGACTACCAGGGTTCAAATTGTTGTAAGCTGCCTCCATCTCATTGGAGAGGCGGGGTATAAATACATTGATTATTGTTGTGGTTGTTTTTATAAACCATTTTACCATGCCATTGCATTTAATGGGGCTTGAGTAGCCACAGATTTTAGTATCCATGGAGGGCCCTGGAACCAAAGTCCAGTGGATACCAAGGGCCCATAGTACTTTGAATCCATTGCTTTGGGTCCTGCTCTTTGGCCCAGAGGGAAAAGGAAGCCCTCGTGGCCGAGGGCAGGACTGGGCAGAGTGGACAAGGGGCAGCCAGGACGGAACAGGGCAGGGTGGGCACCCCTTGAGGCATGGGTCGGGGGTGCCAGGATGAGTGGACAGTGCAACCTCCTCTGCCCATACCAGGCCTTTGCCTCGGGCAGCAAAGGGTGGTGAGTCCACAGCTGGGAGGTCTGCCTGCCCCATCCTGCCCTTGTTGCTGGTGACGCTGACCCACTGTGCCTGTCCTCAGATGCCCACCATCAAGGCCAGGGTCAGCTCTCTCTCACACACCCAAACTTTCCCTCCGTCCAGAGCAGATATTGCATGGCTCTGGTAAACAGAGACATAAAATATGTGCAGCAGACAGCCACCTCCCTTGACCCAGACTCAGACTCACTTCCTGCCTTGGTCTTGCAAAGAGGAGACATGCCTTTGCATCCAGGGCCTGGGGGCCTTTAGAGAGGGTTTGGGAATGGGATGGATCTCTCAGCCTCCGGCCCAGCACTGAGTTCGGCTGGGATCTGGCAAAAATAACCCCTGAAACCGGAAACCCACCAGCGCTGGATCCCAAAGCCTATGTCCTCCCATGACCCTGCTGCTCGCTTCTCCATAAAGATGTGGTTATAGAACGAGGGCAGAATGGCACTCAGCACATGCCCAGAGGCACTGTGAAAACTATGCAGTGCAGAGGACGGAGTGTCCCCTCCCACGCCTCTCCTTTCTCATGGAACCCTGCATGTGCCTAGAGGCATTTTTTCCCTTACAATTTTGGGAGTCTAGTTTAATCTCTCACTTGCAGTTTTGTTTGTTCAGACGATATGCATCTTAGTATTACAGAATCCTAGAGTGGGAAGAGACCCTAAGAAGGGCCCCTATCCAGTCCAACCCCATTCTGCCATGCAGCAACTCTCAATCAAAGCATTCCCATTGACAGATGGCCATCCAGCCTCTGCTTAAAAGACCGCCAAAGAAGAAGACTACCAAAATGTCCAAGGAAGGAGTGTGTTCCATTTACAAACAGCTCTTACTGTCAGGAAGCTTCTCCTAATGTTTAACCAGAAATCCCTTTTCCTGGTGCTGGCATCCATTGCTTCATTGGGTCCTAGTCTCTGGAGCAGCAGAAGACAAGCTTGCTCCTTCCTCAATGTGACATCCCTTCAAATACTGAAAGAGGGCTGTCATATCACCCCTTAACCATCTCTTCTCCATCTTGTCTGCTTGCTTCATGTACTTTTACCAGTCTGGTCTTTTCTCCACTGCTATCAGGCTGCCCACCTTTACGCAGGGATGCCTGTACTTCATGATTTGCTTTGATGGAGAGTTCCTGCATGACAGAAGAGGGCTGGACTGGATGACCTTGGGGTCTCTTCCAACTCTAGGATTCTATGATTCCATGACTGATTCAGGGCCATAGGCACAGTGCAATTCTGGCCTTGCTCCTGTCTCCTGAGATTGCCCACCTGTGTCTGTTTCTCTGGCTTTTCCGGCTGCCCGAGGCACTTGCCTTTCCCCACAGGACTTCCCCATTGCAGCCCTGGCCCCAGACGTTGTGGGCGAAGGAAGAAGGAGACGCATCCGGGTGTCTCAGCCTTTGCCTCCAAGGTGTTTTGATGCAGCCTTGGAAATCCCCAGCCGGGCGAGAAGGAGAGATGGAGGCGGAAAGAGCCATGCACCTGGGAGAGGCTGCCTTCTTGCCGGCAAGGGATTGGAATCACAGGAGATTATCACACGGGGGAAAGGAGGGGAGAAAAAGGCATAAAGATTGTCACACGATGTCATGCGCGTTTGGGAGTTCTCCTGTGAATAATCTGCAGCTCCAGCGACAAACCATTCACAGGCAACTCCCGCAAATTCATTCACGATAGCAGGAACAAAACGCGATTGCGATAGTGTGAAAGTCAATCACGCTTCATTACTGGTATTGTACAAGTAACTGTGGATACCCATCCCTATGCTGGGAGAAAGGCGGGATATAAGAAAATATAATAATAATAATAATAATAATAATAATAATAATAATAGCCAGAATGCATTGCGGTGCTCGCAATCCGTTCTCATTGCCAGGATCGGTTTTGCAGTGGATTACAATCTTTTATCAAGATATGGGGCACAAATTAGTTAAGTAAAGGTAATCTGTTGATTGCAAGACTGGCAGGTTGGCAGTTCGAGGCCCAGGTGCCACATGATGGAATGAGCTCCCATTGCCAGTCCCAGCTTCTGCAAACCTAGCAGTTCAAAAGCATGCAAATGCAAGTAGATAAATAGGTACCACTTTGGTGGGAAGGTAACAGTGTTTGGTGCAGCCACACCAGCCACAGGGCCACCAGAGCTGTCTTCGGACAATGCTGGCTCTTTGGCTTAGTAAAGGAGATAAGCGTCTCTCCCTACAGTCAGTTACTAGACACTCATCTCAAGGGAAAACCTTTACCTTTACCTTTACCTTTAATAAAGTTTATTTTTCTCTCTTTATTCTGTGCACATGCGGACATACACTAACAATTCATTTATGGATATGTGTGAAATGCCATTGTGATATTATTTTTAAATTGCTACAGAGAGGAGGAGGAGAGAGGCAGCTGGGAAGCCATTTTGAGTGGAGATCTACAGCAGAGGCAGAGTTGATTGAGCTCACAGCCAGAAATTGTTGAAACATCAGGGGCTTAACCTTGGTGTTTTCTGGAGGATTTTTTTTTCAGGAGGAAGCCCACAGTCCTGTCCCAGTAATTTCCTAAGACTTTTCAGTATGGAGACTGACGGAACCACGGCAGTCACCTGCAACACTTGTGGGATGTTTGTCTTCTTGCCTACAGAAGTGGAGAACTTCACATGCCCCAAGTGCAAGTTGGTAGCACTCTTGGAGAAGGTCCAGCAACTGGAGTCCAGAGTAGCTACATTTCGGCATATTAGAGAGCAAGAGGGTTTCCTGGACAGAACGGAATGGACGGTCTTGGATGGGGACCACACAGAGGAAGTTGCTGGGAAGGAGGAGGTCACTTCAAATACGCAGGAGGCAGACCACTGGAGAAATGTCATATGGAGAACTAGGAACACCAAGCATCGTTCTGAGAGCTTGCAGCTAGAGAATCGATTCGAAGCTCTTTCCCTTATCAAGGAGGATGAAGAAGAGCAGCCTGGACAGACTTCTGGGACAGAGCAGGGGGCCTGAGAGTCCCACCCGAGGGAACAGTCGCTGCTAAGCCTCGGAGGAGGCGTGTGGTCGTAGTGGGGGACTCCTTGCTGAGGGGTACAGAAGCAGTGATTTGTAGGCCTGACAAGAGTCTCGAGAGGTGTGTTGTCTTCCAGGTGCAAAGATCCGTGATGTGACAGAGAGGCTGACAAGACTGGTCAAGCCTACTGACCAATACCCCTTCCTTTTGGTCCACGTGGGAACTAATGATACTGCAAGACACAGCCTGCAGAACATCAAAAGGGATTACGAGGCGCTTGGTAGGAAGCTGAAAGGAATGGATGTACAGGTTGTCATCTCGTCTCTTCTGCCAGTTGAAGGGCATGGTCCAGGAAGGGAGAGGGAAATAGCAGATGTGAACAACTGGCTTTGCAGATGGTGCCGCCGAGAAGGATTTGGATTCTTGGATCATGGGCTGCGGTTCCATGAGGAGGGACTTCTTGCAACGGACGGGTTGCATCTCACGCCAGTTGGAAGAAATGTTTTTGCCAACAGTCTCAAGAACTTGATCAGGAGAGCTTTAAACTGAGTTCCGAGGGGAAGGGAGACAATATTAAGGAAGGCGAAAGGGATGGCGAAAATAGTCAAACTGACACAGAGGAAACAAGGCAAACAGTGCAAGGACCCAGCAGTGGGAGGCAGAAAAACTTGCACAGGCAGCAAGTAAATGGGACCCGTGGTCTGCGATGCCTCTACACTAATGCACAGAGCATGGGAAATAAGCAAGATGAACTCGAACTCCTAGTACAACAAAGCAAATATGATATAATAGGCATCACTGAAACCTGGTGGGATGAGTCTCATGATTGGAATGTGGAAATAGAGGGGTATAACCTCTTTAAGAGAAATAGGCCAAACAGGAAAGGAGGAGGAATAGCACTATATGTCAGAGGTATTTACACCAGTGAAGAGATCCTGGACATCAATCATGGAAGCCAGGAGGAGAGCATCTGGATAAGAATCAAAGGGGAGGGAAACAACAAGGATGTTACGGTGGGAGTCTACTACAGACCCCCAAGTCAGACTGAGGAATTGGATGATATCTTTCTAGAACAGATGACCCATAGATTCAGAAAAGAGAGATGTAGTAGTGATGGGCGACTTCAACTACCCTGATATTTGCTGGAAGTCAAACTCAGCCAAATCCTCAAGGTCTAGCAAATTCCTCACTTGCCTGGAAGACAATTTCATGGTCCAAAAGGTGGAAGAGGCAACAAGGGGCTCAGCTATTTTAGATCTGATCCTAACCAACAAGGATGACTTGGTTAATGGGGTGCAAGTGGTGGGATCCTTAGGTGGAAGTGACCATGTTCTCCTGGAGTTTGTTATACAATGGAGAGGAGAAGCCAGGCAGAGTCAGACGCGCATCCTAGACTTTAGGAGAGCGGATTTCAGTAAACTTAGAGAAGTATTGAGGGCGATCCCTGGTCAGAAATACTAAAAGATAAAGGAGTTCAGGAGGGATGGGACTTTCTCAAAAGGGAGATACTGAAGGCACAATTTCAAACAGTTCCAGTGAGAAAGAAAAACGGAAGGTGTCTCAAGAAACCAGGATGGATGACTAAGGAATCATAGAATCATAGAATCATAGAATCATAGAATTGGAAGAGACCACTAGGGCCATCCAGTCCAACCCCATTCTGCCATGCAGGAAATCCAAATCAAAGCATCCCTGACAGATGGCCATCCAGCCTCTGTTTAAAGACCTCCAAGGAAGGAGACTCTATCACCTTCCGAGGAAGTGCATTCCACTGTTGAACAGCCCTTTACAGAGGAGCTTTCACCGAAGGGGAATTCAGACAAATAGCTAGCCTGTGTAGGGTAAAGTCAGAAAAGCTAAAGCGCAGAATGAACTCAGGATTGCTAGAGAGGTTAAGAACAACAAAAAGGGCTTTTTTGGATATGTCCGCAGCAAAAGGAAGAAGAAGGACACAGTAAGGCCACTGAATGGAGAAGATGGCAAAATGCTAAGAGAAGACAGAGAAAAGGCAGAATTCCTCAAGACCTTCTTTGCCTCCGTCTTCTCAGAAAAGGAAAAGGGAGCTCAACCTGAGGATAATGGAGCAGAGGACAGAATAAGTAAAGAGATAGTAGAGGAACACCTGGTTAATCTAGATGAATTTAAGTCTCTGGGACCAGATGAACTCCATCCAAGGGTACTAAAAGAGCTGGCAAATGTCATATCGGAGCCATTGGCATTAATAGTCTTTGAGGACTCCTGGAGAACAGGAGAAGTCCCAGCAGACTGGAGGAGGGCAAACATTGTCCCCAAAAAGGGGAAAAGAGGGTCCCAACAATGATCCTCCAGTTAGTCTGACATTGATCCCAGGAAAGATTCTGGAGCAGATCCTTAAACAGAGAGTCTGTGAACATCTAGAAGGCAATGCCATCATCACAAAAGTCAACATGGGTTTCAGAGAAACAAGTCATGCCAGACAAATCTAATCTCTTTCTTTGACAAAATTACCAGCTTGGTAGATGAAGGGAATGCTGTGGATGTAGTATATCTTGATTTCAGTAAGGCCTTTGACAAGGTTTCCCATGACATTCTTGCAAACAAGCTTCTAAAATGTGGGCTAGACAAGGCAACTGTTACGTGGATTTGTAACTGGTTGACCGGACTAACCCAAAGGATGGTCAGCCATGGCTCCTCTTCATCCTGGAGAGAAGTGACCGGAGGGGAGTCCAGTGGGGCTCTGTCCTGGGCCCAGGGCTATTCAACATCTTTATCAATGACCTGGATGACAGAATTGGGAGCATACTTATCAAATTTGCAGATGACACCAAATTAGGAGGAATAGCTAATACCCCAGAGGACAGGATCAAGATTCAAAATGACCTGAATAGACTAGAAAGCTGGGCCAAAGCTAACAAAATGAAATTCAACACAGAGAAATGTAAGGTATTGCACTTAGGAATGAAAAATGAAATGCAGAGATATAGGATTATGGGGGACACCTGGCTGAATGAAAGTACATGTGAAAGGGATCTGGGAGTCCAAGTAGACCACAAGTTGAACATGAGTGAACAGTGTGATGCGGCAGCTAAAAAGGCCAATGCTATTTTAGGCTGCATCAATAGAAGTATAGTGTCTAGATCAAGAGAAGTAATAGTGCCACTGTATTCTGCTCTGGTCAGGCCCCACCTGGAATAATATTGTGTCCAGTTCTGGGCGCCACAATTCAGAAAGGACATTGAGACACTGGAGCCCTGTGTCCAAAGGAAGGCAACTAAAATGGTGAAAGGTCTGGAAACCTTGCCCTATGAGGAATGACTCAGGGAGCTGGGGATGTTTAGCCTGGAGAAGAGAAGGTTAAGAGGTGATATGATAGCCCTGTTTAAATATTTGAAGGGATGTCATATTGAAGATGGAGCAAGCTTGCTTTCTGCTGCTCCAGAGAACAGGACCTGGAACAATGGATCCAAGCTCCAGAAAAAGAGATTCCAGTTCAACATTAGGAGGAACCTCCTGAGAGTAAGGGCTGTCCGACAGTGGAACACATTCCTTCCTCGGAGTGTAGTGGAGTCTCCTTCCTTGGAGGTCTTTAAGCAGAGGCTACATGGCTATCTGCTGGGGATGCTTTGATTTGGATTTCCTGCATGGCAGAAGAAGGGGGTTGGACTGGATCAGGGCCCATGCGGTTTCTTCCAACTCTATGATTCTAGGATTCTATGAAATGCACGATTGCGTGACGGTGTGAAACCATTGAGCACTATTGAGCTAGTGTTGCTTTTTATTTTCTTTTGGTTTTCATTGCCGTGATCATTGCTGAACTGACCATCATGTGACAGTCTCCATAGAATCATAGAGCCTGTGGGCGGAGTCAAGGCACAGCGTCCCCATGCTGGACGCCCTAACTCGCCCCATTGCGTCATTTTGGCATGCGCTGGTCCACACGGCGCATGCCATTATGGCACAACTCCAGCGCTGAATCCACATGATGCAGCGCCAAAGGGGTGTCATAAAGCCATGCCGCCAGAGCTATAGTGCCTCTTGGAGAGCGCAGAAAGGAGCTGCTTTGTCCATCCTCTTAGTCCAGGGGGCGGGGGGGGGGGATCTTCCGTGCCATTTGCTTGCCTTCCCAGAAGAGCTGTTTTCGGATGCATTGGTCTTTTCTGCTCCTTTCCAGACCTTCTCACATGGACCTGACACACATGCAAGAGGGGTTTCCACAATCCCCAAAGTTATCTCCATCACTGCCAAGAGAGGTGTCCAAGATGCTCCATTTGGAAAGAAAGGGGTTTGCTTTGGGGCATCATGCAATGGAGACTGCAGCGAGTCTGGGGCCATCTTCCAAGGCATGTTGCCTGCACTTCCTTTCAGTCGAATTTGGCCCTCATTTCCTGCATGAGGTCACCCACGGCTCATATAGGATCCCCATGGTCCATATATGGGGCTGAATGGGTGCTGTGGGTCTGAGTCCTCTTTTGGTCACCACTTCCCACATCCCCATTATGACTGGCTACTTCTTTGCTTGGGGTGGGGGGGGAGGGAGAAGAAATGAGGGCAGCAAAGAAGGTATGGGTCAGTTTGGGTTCCCCAGTGCAAGGACATGAAACAGGGGAGGGCTTTTGGGGGAGCTTCATCACTCAGTTTTTACCATTGGCAGTGGGTTCAATGGACCCAAGCCGCCCCATGGGTAGGACATGGGGCCCTCTCCTCCCCTCTCCCAGGGTCCTAAAGGAGCCGGCATGAGTGTGCAGGTTCCCATAGGCCAAAAGGGGAAGAGGTGCAGGGAAGTCAGCCCCACCGGGCCCTGAGTCAGCCACAGCCAGCCGCTCTGACACACTGGTGCTCATGGGGGAATCCCGCACCCACAGCCCAGCTTCCTTGCATGAGCAGCCCTTCAAGACCCACTTCTTGGGGGAGGAGGAGACAGTGTCTATAAGTGTGTGTGTGTGTGGGTGTGCGTGTGTGTGTGTGCGTGTGTGTAATGTCCATAAACATAAATATATGTCTAGCATGTGCTTTATAGACTATAGCAAAGCCTTTGACTGCATAGATCACGAAAGGCTATGAAATGCCCTTCAAAACATGATGGAAGTGCCAACACTTCAGATAATCCTAATGAGGAATCTGAACTCAGGACAAGAGGCTGCTGTCAGAGAAACAAAATGGTTCCTAATTGGCAAAGGGGTCTGTCCATATTGGAAGAAAAGCAGGATTTGACATAGAAGAAGGAGGAGTGAAAATAGGAGGAAGGAATATCAATACACAGACGACACCATAATCCTAGCAGAAAACCTCATAGACCTGGGACAACGACTAAGAAAGATCAGGGAAGAAAGGCACGGTACAGAGCGCCAAAAAGAGGTGACAGGGAGGTGCTTCTCCTTGCTCCATAGCAGCAACCAAATTGCGCGCTGCTGCTGCGCAGCAAGAAAGGAGCACCCGGAAGCGGCTCCTTTTTATGGTGCAGTTGCAACACCGCAAACCACCAGAGATGGTGCAATGGCATCGCAGCTGCGCAGCACTGTTTGGTTGCTGTGCTGCTGCAACATCATAGCTGTGTGCACCGTGTAGATGGTGGTGCGCAGCTGTGACATCCTTGTCACGTGCTAGGGTTGCGGGGCATGTGCACGTGCTGCCCCTAGGCAACCCTAACATGTTGCCATGACGCCACAAAGTGCCTGTCTGTCCAGGGCCATAGTGAAAAGGCAAGATTACTATTGAACATGAAGAAATCAAAAATCATGACCACCGAGGAGGACCTTCACAAGTTCAACTTAGACAATGAAGAAATAGAAATAGTCAAAGAATTCTCATACTTGGGATCGAACATGGATAGAAATGGGGACCACAGTCAGGAAATCAGATGAAGGTTAAGAATAGGAAAAGAAGATATGAAAGAACTAGAAAAGATCCTAAAATGCAAAGATATACAACTGAACACAAATAACTTTGACTTGTACAAGCCATTGTATTTCCTATTTTCATGGATGGATGTGAGAGATGGACAGTTAAGAAAGAAGAGAGGAAGACAATCCGTTCCTTTGAGATGATGTGGGAGAAGAGGGCTGAGGATCCCATGGAAGGCAGCCAAAAGGACGAATAAAGGCGTCTTAGAGGAAACCAAGATGGAAACCTCCCTGGAAGAAGCCAAGTTGACCAAATGGAGGCCGTCGTTCTTTGGACACATCATGAGAAGGAAGGACTTATCGGAAAAGCGCATTATGCTGGGGAAGGAGGAAGAGAGGAAGGCCACAGGGCAGATGGATGGACTTTATTATGACTATGAGTTTGCAGGAACTGGGCAGAGCAGGAGAGGACAGGAGGTCTTGGAGATGTCTCATCCATAGGGCTGCCATGGGTCGGGATCAATGCAAGGGCAGTTAATCACAAAGAGGAGACAATGTCCAGCAACAAACCACATGTGGAGGAAGGTGGGTTTGCAAGAACCGCATTGCCTAAGCCAGATGCCAAGCTCAAGGTGACCAGATGTCCTAACCACAAAGGAGGACAAGGCACTGCAAAATGTTGGACAGTCAAGAAAAATGTAGGGTGTTCCAAAACTAAAAAAAGCTGAAACCACTCATCTAAAGATAAATGCATGTTAAGTCGAAGGCTTTCATGGCCAGCATCCATAGTTTTTTGTGGGTTTTTGGGGCTATGTGGACATGTTCTCTTCTGGAAAAACCCACCAAAAAACTATAAATGAAATTCCTCCTGGACAGAAGGTTGGAGTGTAGGAAAGGAGGACAGCGGCCGCCCTGGACAAATTTGTCCCTGGACGGTCCAGAGAAAGAAGCAGGTCGCTCCTTCCAGACACGCGCACAAACACAGGCTGCGCCTGCACCGCAGAAGTAACGCAGTTTGTCCCCACTTTAACTGCTGTGGCTCAATGGAAGCATTAAAAAGAAAATATTAAAACATGCATAAGCGTAACTTGGCTTGAAACCAGTAGATTCCAGTGAAAATAAAAGAGATTCTGCCTACACATTATGAAGAACCTCTTGACTGGAACGCCTTGGAGGCTGGTGGACTCGCCTTCTTTGGCCTGCATCTGCACTGCAGAAATAATGCAGCTTGGCACCACTTTCACTGCTGTGGCTCCATGCTGTGGAATTCTGGGCTCTGTAGTTCTGTGAGATATTTAGCCTTCTCTGTCAGAGAGCATGCTGGTGCCACAACAAACTACATATCCTAGGGCTGCATAGTATGGAGCTGTGCATTATTTCTGCAGGGAGCAGAGAGGCTTCCTCAGAGACCCAGATCTCCAAAGGGGGGACTTTGCTGCTTCTCCCACCTCCTTCAAAGGGAAGAACACTTTCAGTGCACCTCTTCTAGTGCCTTTGGGTGCATCCACACTCCACAAGGTATTGCACTTTGACTCCACTTTAAGTGTCCTAACTCCATCCAATGGAATAGTAGACATCTGTAGTTTCTCAAGGGACTTTGGACCTTACCACACAGGGCACAGAAGTAGGGTCAGTTTGCATTGGCCGATGCGTATTCGCGTTATATAGCATTGGAGTTCCACACCTGTGAGCTCTGAATACCCATTGACCAATGCGATATAACGTGAATACGCTTTGGCCAATGCGTATTCACGGCTGGGTTCCGAACTGAAGGCAGCCGGCTCCTCCGTTTTCCGAGTCCGCAAAATTAGGGGATCGGCTGGATCCGCATTGATGGCCAGTGCGGAACCCCTGCTGCTTTGGCTGGTGCATACATCCAATCCGCTGGTTCTCCTGAAGACCACCGGTTACAAATCTCCCATGATGCTGCGCTGGAATTTCCCCCTTCTCCTTCCGGTGGCCCTTTCCCCTTTTAGCACAACCGCCGGGGCTGGGGAGCCATTTCCCCACTGAACGAGATTAAGCAGAAACCTTTTGTGTCCGGGGAGGGGGGAATGTATATGTATGTGTGTGTGTGTGTGTGTGTATACACACACACACACACACACACACAGATGCGTGTGCAAGCATATACATGCAGCATTACACTTTCGGCTGCTCCACAGTTTGTGTGTGTGTATATATGTATATGTATATGTGTATATATATGTATATGTGTGTATATATACACGCACACACACACACACACACACAAAGATGTGTGTGCAAGCATATACATGCAGCATTACACTTTCGGCTGCTCCACAGTTTGTGTGTGTGTGTGTGTGTGTGTGTATATGTATATGTGTGTATATATGTATATGTATGTATATATACACACACACACAGACAGCTGTGTGTGTACACATATAAATACGGCTTCACACTTTTGGCAGTACCACTATGTGTATATGTGTGTATATCTGTGTGTGTGTGTGTGTGTGGGTGTGTGTGTGTATACACACACACACACATATATATACAAACACTCAAGCAGACAGATGTGTGTGTACACATATAAATACGGCATTACACTTTTGGCTGTGGCACAGTGTGTTTTTGTATATATATGTGTGTGTATATATATATATGTACGAATATATATATATATATATAAACACTCATACAGACAAATATGTGTGTACACATAAAAAAAGGCATCTCACTTTTGGCTGTACCACTATGTGTACATATATAAGTATGTATGTATGTATTTATGTGTGTGCATATATATATATATATATACACACACACACACACACACACACACACACACACACACACATACAGATGGTGCATACCCCTTTCGTAAGTTGCTAAAGGCAGCAATTCTCGCGATATTACGCACTAAACAGTGACCTCATTCTTCACCCCGGAAGTTAAAAATGTTGCCCCTGTTCAGAGCCCCACAGAGCATGCGCAAGGCTGCCGATGCGCATCGGCTAATACACATTGTTTTGGGCTGGTGTGGTTATCCAATCTGCACTTGCCTCACTTTGCCTGAATACGCATTGGCCGATTCGCAAAACCTCGATTCAGAAGGCCGCCCAGGTGTGAATGAACGATGCGATATGACGCGAATACGCATCGACCAATGCGAACTGACCCTACTTCTGTGCTCAAAAAATCCCTGTGTGGTAAGGTCCTTAGAAACCTCTCTACTCTGACAGAGCTTTTAAAGTGCATCCATTACATAGAATCATAGAATCGTAGAGTTGGAAGAGACCACTAGGGCCATCCAGTCCAACCCCATTCTGCCATGCAGGAAATCCAATTCAAAGCATCCCTGACAGATGGCCATCCAGCCTCTGTTTAAAGACCTCCAAGGAAGGAGACTCTATCACCTTCCGAGGAAGTGCATTCCACTGTCGAACAGCCCTTACTCTCAGGAAGTTCCTCCTAATGTTCAGGTGGAATCTCTTTTCCTGTAGCTTGCATCCATTGTTCCGGGTCCTGTTCTCTGGAGCAGCAGAAAACAAGCTTGCTCCCTCCTCAATATGACATCCTTTCAAATATTTAAACAGGGCTATCATATCACCTCTTAACCTTCTTTTCTCCAGGCTAAACATCCCCAGCTCCCTAAGGCGTTCCTCATAGGGCTTCATGGTTTCCAGACCCTTCACCATTTTTGTCGCCCTCCTTTGGACACGCTCCAGTTTCTCAATGTCCTTTCTGAATTGTGGTGCCCAGAACTGGACACAATATTCCAGGTGGGGCCTGACCAAAACAGACTAGAGTGGCACTATTACTTCTCTTGATCTAGACACTATACTTCTATTGATGCAGCCTAAAATAGCATTGGCCTTTTTAGCTGCCGCATCACACTGTTCACTCATGTTCAACTTGTGGTCTACTTGGACTCCCAGATCCCTTTCACACGTAGTCTCGTTCAGCCAGGTGTCCCCCATCCTATATCTGTGCATTTTATTTTTCCGCCCTAAGTGCAATACCTTACATTTCTCTGTGTTGAATTTCATTTTGTTAGCTTTGGCCCAGCTTTCTAGTCTATTCAGGTCATTTTGAATCTTGATCCTGTCCTCTGGAGTATTAGCTATTCCCCCTAATTTGGTGTCATCTGCAAATTTGATAAGTATGCTCCCAATTCTGTCATCCAGGTCATTGATAAAGATGTTGAATAGCACTGGGCCCAGGACAGAGCCCTGTGGGACCCCACTGGTCACTTCTCTCCAGGATGAAAAGGAGCCATTGTTGAGCACCCTTTGGGTTCGGCCGGTCAACCAATTACAGATCCATTTAACGGTTCCTTTGTCTAGCCCACATTTTACAAGCTTGTTTGCAAGAATGTCATGGGAAACCTTGTCAAAGGCCTTACTGAAATCAAGATATACTATATCCACAAATCCTAGAAGTCCATGGTGTGCAGCCACTGCAGCAGCAAAAGCAGGACCAAACTGCTATAAGGATGCAGTGTGGAGGAATCCTTTGTTCCTGATCAGCCGATGGCAGCCTTCCTACCCACATCACCTCTCTTTAAAAACCACCTTTAAAACAAACACTGCAAGCAAGAAGGAGACCTGGGACTCACAACCCTCTTTCCTTCCCGGCATGGTTTTAAAGCCATCTTTGATTGTGATGATGATTGCCCTGTTTAAGTATTATTGGGTGTTTTTTTTTGGGGGGGGGGGTTCACATTGAGAATGGAGCAAGCTTGTTTTCTGCTGCTCCAGAGAATAGGAGACAATGGAGCAAGGGATGCACTATAGGAAAGGAGATTCCACTGAAACGTCTTGGGGGTAAGAGCTGCTGGAGAGTGGAAGGGGCTTCTGCCTCGGAGTGTGGTGGGGCCTCTTTTTTTGGAGGTTTTAAAACAGAGGCTGGATGGCCATCTGTCAGAAGGGCTTTGAGAATGTCTAACTGCATGGCAGAATGGGGTTGGACAGGATGGCCTTTGGGATCTCTTCCAATCCTAGCATTCTATGTATTCCTACCTGGCAGAAGGGCATTAGGCTGGGTGGCCACTGAGGCATCTCTTCCAATTCTAGGATCCTCTGTATTCCTGCATGGAATACAGGAAAAGAGATTCCACCTGAACATTAGGAGGAACCTCCTGACAGTAAGGGCTGTTCGACAGTGGAATGCACTCCTTCCTCGGAGGGTGATAGAGTCTCCTTCCTTGGAGGTCTTTAAACAGAGGTTGGACGGCCATCTGTCGGGGATGCTTTGATTTGGATTTCCTGCATGGCAGAAGAAGGGGGTTGGACTGGATGGCCCTAGTGGTCTCTTCCAACTCTATGATTCTATGATTCTTCCAACTCTAGGATTCTTGCATTTCTGCATCAGCTGGAGAAGCAGAGACTAAAAGTGGAGTAAGGAGGAACTGGTGCCCCACTGACCCTTCAGCCCAGACCAAAGGGGCCCTTTTTTCTTGGCAGCCAAAGGGGTCCAGTTCCCATCCAGGGCTGGGCCAGAGCCAAACCCCAGAGAAGGCTGGCGCCTTCTGAACCCACCACTGGCTCAGGAAGAGCATAACTTAGGATGCCACATCAAAGGATTGCTGGGCAAAGTGTGACTCCACAGGAGTCCGAACCAAAGTTGCTTCTGCTGAGTGCCATTGGGCACTTTGGATGGCGCTGAGGAGCAACTTCCTCCATCGTCCTGGAAGCAGGGCCCCTGTTCCTGGCTCCAGCCTCCCTTTGATTTCCTGACCTCCAGGAAAGCCTGGACAGCTGTATGCCACGGAGTTGGGAGCAACAAAGAGGGAGGCAAAGAGCCCAAGGATGCCAGGAAGCGCTCTGTGCAGCAAGAGTGGAATCCACACACACAAGCACTTTTGCACATGACACAGCTGGAACGGTTGCCACATAACCCACACCAGTTAATGTTTTATTTAAAGAGGAGTGTTTTATTTAAAACAAAAACCCTCTCTCTGCAATCCAGGCAAGGCCTAATGCTTCTTGCTTGAACATAGTGACGCTCTCTCTCACTTGACATCCGGGATGTTGACCCAGATGTTCCGAATTCACCTCTGCGCTGCTAGCAAGCCACCCAAGAGCCATGCCAGTGTCGGTGCCAGCAGCTCCCCTCTTCTGTCCCTAGATGCTGCTAACCGTGAAGCCCTTGCACCTGCTTTGGATGTTGATGAGCGTCCCATAACCCCAGAGGAACTCAGCCAGGAAGGAGGTTATAGAATCCTAGAGTTGGAAGAGACCCCAAAAAGAGCCCCCCAGTCCAGCCCCATTCTGCCATGCAGGAACTCTCAATCCAGCCTCTGTTTAAAAACAGCTTCCAAAGATGAAGACCCCACCACAATCTCTGAAGCAAGGAGTCCTCAAAGGGGTTTTTGCTGATTCTTGCCTCTGAAATAGAGCCTACAGCACTTGGTATTAATTGATGGTCTCCCATCCAACTACTAACTAGGGCTGACCCTGCTGAGCTTCCAAGATCAGATTGGATCTGATGGTGCCTTTGGAGGTGTTTAGGCTCAACAATAACAGCAACAGACCCAGTTCAGTGTACAAAGAGGATGAAATGCTGCACTGTCTCAGCTGCACAAGAACAAACAGCGCAGCTGGGGGAAAGGGTGCTCTTCTCTTTATAAAGGGTAAAATGTCCCTTTAAGATGTTATAAAATAATTATATGGCTGTAAAGGGTGAGGAACACCAGGAGTCAATCCTTAGTAATGTATACAAGGTCTCTGAAAGCCAGGGCAGGTGGGTTGAGGACAGTGCACTGGAGAGAGGAGCTGGTGTGTTAGTTTGGAGAGGAGTGTGGATTGTAGATCAGACAAGTGTATGTTGACCGAAGTCAGAGCTTTTATTGTATATATTGCACATAATGCAATAGGAAGATAAAAGCCTCCAAGGACCCACTGCAATATGTACAGTATATACAACAAAAGCTCTGACTTCTCTCAACATACACTTGTCTCGATATATTTACAATTCTATGATTCTATGACTTTGGGAGAAGCCAACTATGTCTGTGCTGTGCCTCCTTTCAGGTTGGTCAGTGCCTTGTTGCCAAATACTGCAGTGCTGCATACTGGGTTGTGCTCCTGCACTCTGCTGTGTGAGAGCTACTGTTGATGTCAAGCACCTCAAGCAGTGCTGAACTTTGGCACCTCTCTTTGGGCCCAGTTTATGGACCTTATCACACATTGGGGGGGGGGGGTTGCAGCTCAGATGCGCAGTCACTCCTGTTCTAGCAATGCAAAGCGTGATGTTCTTCCACACCAGATCCAGAGTCACTCCTCTCTAGCAATTCAGATTGAGGTTAAAACGTCATGTTTTTCCACACCTGGCTGCCTTTCTGTTGTCCTTCTGAAGTGAAGGGGAAGAGAAATCAGTCCGATTCCAAGCCAGTCACCTGATGCGGGATCAAGCAAAGGGGAGTGAGCGCACATTGTATGACCACACCAGAGCATACTTTGAGGGGTCAACGATTCGAATCGGCCCCCTTGCACATGCTCAGTGGGGCTCTGTCCTTCTTCTCTGCCCCCTCCTTAGCTGTCATCCTTCATCAAGATGAAGGAGGAGGCAGGGGATGATGGGATCGGTGGAAGGTTGAAGGAGAGGAGCAGATTGGGGTCTAGGAGAAGGCAGGGGATGATGGGATAGGTCACTGGGGTTCCCTGGGGCCAGGATCTGGATGCAGGAGAAGGCAGGGATGATGGGATTGGCGGCAGGGTGAAGGAGGGGAGCCGATCAGGGTCTAGGAGGACGCAGGGGATGATGGGATTGGTGGAAGGAGGGGAGCAGATTGGGGTCTAGGAGGACGCAGGGGATGCAGGGGATGATGGGATCGGCTGGTTGGCAGAGAGGAGGAGATGGCATGAAGGAGGAGGAGAGGGATGACGGAGCAGGAGGCAGGGGCCAAGGAGGGTGGCATCGGAGTGCTTTTCCACACCAGAACAAATCGCAGGGCCATCGAAGGCAGACTGGAAGCCAATTCTCTGGAGTCATTCCCCGGTTTTACCAAAATGAGGGGTGACTTCAGAAACGCTGCTGAAGGAATGCGCAAGGGGCTCCCATAGATGTCAATGGCGTCTGATAAAGCAGTCCCTTTATGAGGTGAAACCACATCATTGAAGCGCAGTCACTTTGGAAGCGAGCTGCAACTGAGCCACAAGGCCACCAAAGAGCTCCCTGTGATCTACTCCTATGATCATTTGTTTTCCTCCCTGCGCTCCCGCAGGACAAGAGGAGAGCCAACATCTCTCTCCCCACCAGCCGAGGTTTTGGGGGCTACTGCTGCTGCTGCCCAGTTGGATGCCTCAATGGCTGGCTTTGGGGGCCCTCCTGTGACCCCTCCGTCCCAGTCTGAGCGGCTCCAGCCAAACCCTGTGGTTCCTTCTTGTTTTTCTGCAGTTTCTGCTGATGCCTTCCTTCTTGCCTGCCTGCCTTCCTTCCTTCCTTCCTAAACTGACTAGGAGTGATGCATCAGCAAACCAGGTGGGCCAGTGGCCAGAGGCCTCAGCAACCTGGGCTGCAAAAGGCCAAGCAAGGAGACTGGGGGAAGGCAACCTCAGGGGTCAGGGAAAGGACTCTGGCCAAGCTGTGGATCCCAGCTCTGGGGAACAGGGGGCAGGGAGAAAAGCCCTAGGACCCCTTTCTGCCCCCAAACCTCCCTCTTGGGCCAGGCACCGGCTTTGGGAGGTGATGCAAGGAGGCACCGGGAGGGCATCCAGTCTGACCCCATCCTAAAGCAAATGATGTATGTTTGCAAGAGCTGTACAGTGAGGAAAATCAGTTCATTGGAGATGTGGTGCTAGAGAAGAGTGCTGAGGATAACATGGATGGCCAAAAAGACAAACAAATGGCTCCTGGAGCAGATCAAGCCAGAAATCTCCCTGGAGGCAAAGATGATTAAATGGAGGTTATCCTACTTTGGCCACATCAACATTTGTAACTAAATATATTGTACTGGGGGATATTGTATTGTATTTTGATGTTCATATGTAATTTTAGCAGATGGAGGGAGGGTTAAGGGGATTAGGGATATTTTATGATTGTTTGTATATCTGTTTTGTTACTTGCCTAGATCCCAGAAGGGAGAGGCAAGATATAAATAAATGTTGTTGTTGTTGTTGTTGTTGTTGTTGTTATATGAGAAACTGTGAATCGTTGGAAAAGACAATCATGCTAGAAAAGGTGGAGGGAAGCATGATAGATGGATGGCCTCTGTTAAGGACTTTGCAGGACCTGAGCAGAGCAATGGAGAACAAGGGGGTCTTGGGGATCTCATCCACAGGGTCACCATGAGCCAGGATTAGCTTGAAGGCAGTTAACTGCAAAGAGGCATCCAGACCACTAAAATCCCATAAAAGCAGTAGGCAGAAGCCACCCCAATTCACACGGGTTTATCCTCAGCTCCCCAGCCTGGTATTTTAAGAAGGGTTCATCACTCTCCAAAGAGGCCAAGAGAAGAGCCGCTTCCCGTGCCCACCTTCTGCAACTGTGCCAAAGTTGAGAGTGGAAGCAGAGAACTGCTCTTGGGGTCGGTGCTCCCCATGGCCTCCTCCTGTGGGCAACGAGGGGCAAATTCTCCTCCCATAGAGGGTCTCCCTCTCAAGCCCCATAGGAGGGCAGAGGGGCTGCAAAGGAGCCCTTGTGAGGGAGGGGAGCAGAGACTCTGGAGGTCAAGCTTGGCATGGGGGGGGTCTGTGCTTTGCTTGGGGGGCTGGGTCACGTCCACAGAGCCTGAGTCTAGGAAGGGGAAATGCAGGCCACAGACCCCCAAGCAATATCTGGCAAAGAAGGATTCTAGGCTGCATCAATAGAAGTATAGTGTCTAATAGTACCACTCCATTCAGGTCAGGCCTCACCTGGAATAATCCTGTGTCCAGTTCTGGGTCCCTTAAGTCAAAAAAGGATTTGGAGAAACTGGAGCCATGGGTTCAAACTACAGGAAAAGATTCCACCACAACAGAAGGAAGGCCCCATTCCCACTCGCTCATTTGCCCTGGGTAGATCTGGCCCGGATTCGCTAAGCCGGTACTGAATCGCCCCAGAAAGAAGTTCCCACTACCTTTACCCCGAGTGAAGCCCCTTGGTGCAATTTGCCCCGCTGACGTTCACATTTCAAAAAGTAACGCTTTAAAATGGAGACTCCTTGTTGTCCAGCAAATGATTTCCAAATCACTTCCGCTCTCGTCATTGGTGACGTGTCATGCAGCCATTTGCCAATGGCAGGGGCGCTTCCCTGGCAGCAGTTGGCATATTCTGTCAATTTGGCACATAAGAAAAGAGAGAGACATGGGGAGCCTTGGCCTTTGCCTTTAGTGCCTTTCAAAAACAGCACCATTAGTGTCTTAAAAAATTATTTAAAATTATTTAAAAAAAAAAAAAAAAAAAAAATTAAAAAAAAAAAAATTTCAGTGGCAACGTTTGTTAATGGCAATGAGTGCTTCTCTCCCCCCTTTTAAAAAATCAAGTGGCAATGTTTGCATATTCTGTCAAATTGTGAAATTAACAACAACAACAACAACAAAAACCCTCCCAAACGTCCTCCCTGGCAATGCCCAGGGTTAGCCCCAAAACATCCCCTGGGTGAAAGCAGAGCCAAAAGTGCTCTGCTTTTATTTTGGCTGCTGTGCCGGAAGCAAGCAAACGAAAGGGAAACGGAGCACAAGCATTCGCATAATCTGTCAAAAATAAAAATTACCAAAGAGAGGGAGAGGGAGGCATGTTGAGCCCGCTGCCCACTCACTGCCCTAAACCCCTCCCCTGGACTTGACCCGATCACGACCGGGGCCAAGTTCACATTTGCCGGCAGCAGGGAAGAAAAGGGTTTCCCCAAAAGAAACGGGAAACCCACTCTAAGGGGGGGGGGTTGCCCTGGATCAGGTGTGCAAAACCCTGATCCAGGTGTGTAAAAACCGGCGCCAATGGGAACTTCCCACTTTTAATCTGGGTTACAGTTTAGTGCAAAAGGTAGTCTGAATGGCCCCAAAGAAGTTCCTGATGGTAAGAGCTGTTCCACAGTGGAAGATGTTGATGCCTTCTTTGGAGGTTTGGAGGATGCTGGATGGCCACCTGCTGCAGGGAGGGCTTGGATCATGTGTTCCTGTCTGGAAGAAGGTGGTTGGGGTGGATGGCCCTTAAGGTCTCTTCTAACTCTATGATTCTATGAAGAGAAGGTTAAGAGATGACATGATAGCCCTGTTTAAATACTTGAAGGGGTTCAGGACACGGAGCAATGGATGCAAGCTACAGGAAAAGAGATTCCACTTAAACATTAGGAGGAACTTTCTGATGAAGGGCTGTTGGACAATGTATGTACTATCTTGCAGAATGGGGTTGGACTGGATGGCCTTTGGGGTCTCTTCCAACATTAGGATTCTGTTAGTCAAAGTCCTGAGAGCTGGGAAGAATGGTCCCTTGTGCATCCAGATTAAGGACGGGGCATTGCTCCAGGTGAACCTCCTTTGGTGGCCAAAGAGGTGGCTTGCATAAGGCTGAGCGTGGGCCCTGGAGGGCCGGATGCCAGCCTCGGATTTCCTCCCAGCCCCATCTCTGTACTGAGCAAGAGGCCAAGAGAGGTAGTGAAGCAACGGTGGATGATGAGGCAAGCCCCCATTTCAGGTTGTTTTGCTCAACCTCTGACAACATGGCTTCTGATGCAACAGCCCCAGTGAGAAGAAGGGAGCCCTGTTTACAAATCCACTGGGCGCTCCTCCGGATGTTCCCTGCAAAGAGAAGGAGGAGGAGGAGGGTGAGGCTGCTCAGGTTGGAAGGAGAGCTGCTGCTGCGATGGAGGCCGGAGAGGTAGGGGTCAAAAATAGCCAAGGGGCTGACCCTGCAGCCACCGACACTTCTACAGCCTGAAGCTCAAGAAGCCCAGTGCATGAGGGTCCAAACTGGAAAGAAGTGGGCAGATGGGCTAGGAGGTCTTGCAAGACGATGGGAGAACTAATCCCTATGTTCTCACTCTGGTCACCCTGGTCTATAACCACAACCATCACCCTAAATTTGGAGCATCTTGTCTGTTGCAGGAACAGGTGCATGTTCAGGCCTCTCCAAGGGTTCTTCCAGTGCTGGATGCTGCCATTGCATTACTGCTATAGCATAAGATTTGTTGCTGGTCAATGATGCAGCCAATGGTATCCAGCAGAGATGCATCCTTCCAGCCCCATTCAGCATCCCAGTCTTAGAACTACGGCCTCAAACAAATCCCACCCAGATGTATCCCTTGGCCAGCCATCAAATCAATTCCACATTGCTGGGCCTACAAAACAAGAAAACCCAAGTGCGCAAGGGTGGTCCATTTCCCACTATAGGTATGAGAATGTGGCAGGCAGGTGAGCAAGGGAGGAAAATGACCTCCCCGGTCTGGTCCCAGCCCTCATCTCTTTTCCAGTGTCAAAGGGCCAGGCGAATCATGCACAAAACATCAGATAAGGCTGATAAAGCAATTTAACTCTTGCCTATGACTGTAAAGCTGTTAATGTGTGGCCCTGATGCTAGCAAGGATTCCAAACCCCATCTGTCCGGAGGCTGAGGCCCAGCTCATTCCACAGGGCAAAGGCCCATCAAGCCAACCTTCGGTCCTCACACTGGCCAGCTGGACAGGGCTACGGCCATTATCTCTCCTTCATCTACTTCCTCAGGTGCATTTGGTGGAGGGAAAAGCAGGGACAGGCCTATAGATGCCATTGGTACGTGAGAATGTCAATTCAAATTATAAATCCTTTGTGTATGGAAATGAAGTGCAGTTTTAATGAGGAGGTAGACTTGAGTCTACAAAAGCTCATGCTGCCAATTTCTTTCTTTCAAAGATATAGCCACGTTAGTCTGTAGAATCACTATGTAGAGATGTTTGAGACACACTGGACTTTTTCACATGGAGGAATGTATTATAATCCTGAAAGAAGAAGAAAGGGGGGAGGCAATCCAAAAATGCAAGAAATTACGCAGTAGCTTATCACACGCACAGACAAACACAACGTCCACATGAAAGCGAGAGCAGTGCGAATGCAAATGAACTCATCACATGAGTACATGCCCATCAGCTTCCCTGGTTTCAAATTAGCATCTTTGCACATGCGCAGGGAGGACAGGATCCCATGGCCGACAGGAACCCCACGGCCGAACTGGAGATGCATTTCATACTAATGGAAATGTGAATTGACTGAGAATTCGCAGTGGAAAAGTATGTATAAATTCAATATTTTTCCGAATTCAGCCATTCCTGGGATGTCTCACGTTTGTGTTTGGGTTGCCTTCCCTTTGAGTGCAACGTCGTTTGAAAGTCTTTTGCAAAATTACGTGAGCTACCTTAAAGAATCATAGAGTTGGATGACCCTGGATTAACCATTGGTTAACCTTCCAATTTTCCCCTTGTGATAAAGCCCACTGAAAGAAAGAAGTCGACAGCATGAGCTTTCCTAGACTTAGGGGCCACTCAGACTACCTTTTGTACCGAACTGTAACTTGGATTAAAAGTCAGAAGTTCCCATTGGCACCGGTTTAAACACATCAGAATTAGGGTTTTACACACCCGAACCAGGGCAAATCCCCCTTGAAGCAGTTTTTCCAAAAGTGGATTATTTCCCATGTCTTTTAGGAAAACCCGTTTCTTGCCTGCTGCCAGTAAATGTGAACTTGGCCCCAGTCATGATTGGGTCAAGTCCAGTGGAGGGATTTAGGGCAGCGGGAGGGCAGAGGGCGAACATGCCTCCCCTTCATTGGGGTGAAGGAGGAGGAGGAGGAGGAAGGAGCTGAAGGAAGAGTGCTATGAAGGGCAGAATCGGGGCCGAGGAGGAGGAGGAGGAGGAGGAGGAAGGAGCAGGAGGAAGGGTCAAGTTCAGAGGAGGGATTAGGTCAGAGGGAGGGCAGAGGGCAGAACATGCCTCCCCTTCGTTGGGGTGAAGGAAGAGGAGGAGGAGGAAGGAGGAGGAGGAGGAAGGAGCTGAAGGAAGAGTGCTATGAAGGGCAGAATTGAGGCCGAGGAGGAGGAGGAGGGAGAAGGAGGAAGGGTCAAGTTCAGGGGAGGGATTTAGGGCAGCGGGAGGTCAGAGGGCGAACATGCCTCCCCTTCATTGGGGTGAAGGAGGAGGAGGAGGAAGGAGCCAAAGGAAGAGTGCTATGAAGGGCAGAATCAGGGCTGAGGAGGAGGAAGGAGCAGGAGGAAGGGTCAAGTCCAGCGGAGGGATTTAGGGCAGCGGGAGGGCGGAGGGCGAACATGCCTCCCCTTCATTGGGGTGAAGCAGAAGGAGGAGGAGGAGGAAGGAGCCAGAGGAAGGGTCAAGTCCAGTGGAGGGATTTAGGGCAGCGGGAGGTCCGAGGGCGAACATGCCTCCCTCTCGCAGGCAGCTTCTTCTCTCTCTCTCTCTCTCTTTTGTAATGTTATTTTTGACAGAATATGCGCATGCTTGTTCTCCAGGTTTGCTACGTATTGATAGAACGTGTGTCTGCTTGTGCCACATTTCCCTTTCCTTTGCCTTCTGCCGGAACGACAACTCACTTTGCAAGAGGCTTTTTTAAAAATTGTTGTTTTGTGTGTAATATGCGAATGCTACAATGCGAATGTTACAAAGGTTTCCCTTTCAATTTGGCAAATTGATACATGTGTGAACGCTTGTGATACAAGTGTGTGTGTGTGTGTGTGTGTGTAAGGAGAGGTGGCATTCTGGGGGCAATCGGAGGGAAAGCAGATGCAGAGAGGGCATTCAGGTGGCCTCCTCTGCAAGCAATATTTGTTAGTGTTGTTGTTGTTGTTGTTGTTGTTGTGACAGATTATGCAAAAGCTTTGGGCTGGAAGGGAAGGGAAGAGGTTCAAAAGAGGGCTGCTTCCAGCCCAGCATTTCCTCCTCTTTGGAACCTCTTCCCTTCCCTTCCCTTCCCTTCCCTTCAAGCACAATGCCACCTCCAAAGCCCTTGCCTCCCCTCCAAATGCCAGCCTCTTCCCCTCCAGAGCATCATCATCATCATCATCATCATCATCATCATCATCATCATCACTTGAGGGAGAGGCCACCAGAATGCCATCTCTGCATCCTCTTTCTTTGCTTTCTCTCTGATTGCCACCCCTAGAGGCTGGCATTCAAAGGGAAGCTGTGGAAACCCATGACTTTGGGGGAGTCACACTCTCTCAGCCAAGAAAGCCCCAGGATGGGGTCGTTTTAGGGTTACCATAATCTGTAATGACCCAAATACACACAACACACACACAGTTGGAGGTTTTTAAATTTGACAGGTTGACAGAATATGCGCAGACTGCCACCAGTTTTTTTAAAAGGAGGGGGAAGGACCCATTCGCTTGGCCAATGGCTCTAGGATACGTCACCTTTGACAAAAGTGGGAGTGGATTTGATTGACAACAAAGGAGGCTCCATTTTAAAGCGGTACTGCAAATGTGAACCTCCGAGGGGCCAATTGCCCCGATCGAGGCAAAGGGTAGTGGGCCCTTGTGACTGGGCTGATTTGGTCCGGGGGCAACTGGATCTACCCAGTTCTATCCAGAGCAAGTGGGCCAGTGGGAATGGGGCCTTAGGTCCAGGAAAGCTCATGCTGCCAACTTCTTTCTTTAGTCTCCAAGGTGCTACAAGACCTCTCCACAACAATCTTGTTAGTGACAACTTCTGAACTTTGGGGAAAGGTAGGATGTAAAGTGATTGTTTGACTGACTGATGCACTCTTATGTGCATGTTCCTCTTATGTGCATTACACACATGGACATCTCTTTTGGAGCAGGGCAGGAAGCTGTCCTCTAGCCCTTTGCACCCCACCCCAAAGAAAAAGAAATCACTTCTGATAGCTTCCAACTGCTGCTCTTTATCAATGAGGAGGCAGTTGACGTGATGAAGAGGAGTCTGGGCTCCAAGGGAAAGGGAAAGGAGAGTGCAGTCCAGCTATGAGCATAGTCTCACTTCTTCCCTCTTTGGGCTGAGGCCAGTTGCTTCTTCGCTGCATGGAGGCCTTCCCTGCAAACCATGAAGCAGCAGAAGGGGCTTGGTTTATTTGTTACTCATTTATTTATTTGGAGGGTTTACAGCCCGCCTTTCTCTCACAGTGGGATCCGACAACCACAGAACGGTGCAGAGGGAGGGCTACACTCTGCCAAACCCCTCCAGCTCCCTGGGTTTGCTGGCACTGATGGGGCTTGGCCCTCCTTCAGCAACATTTGTCTTCCGTCGCCAGGAAATGTGGAAAATGCAACCTTTCAGACAACACTGGATTGCAATTCCCATCAGCACTTGCTATGTTGGCTACATGGGGCTGATGGGATTTGAAGTCTAACTTCATCTGAAGGACTGTGCTTTGCCTGTCCCTGTTCTCTATGCAAATGTTAAGCCAGGTGGTTAAATGCATTAGGAAGAATGTCGTGAGAGTGAATTTGTTGTCCTGGAGCATGATGGAGTCTCCTTCCCTGGAGGTCTTTCAGCAGAGGCTGGATGGCCATCTGTCAATAGAGATGCTTTGACTGAGAGTTCCTGCATGGCAGAAGAAGGGGGTTGGACTGGATCAGGGCCCTTCTTGGGGTTTATTCCAACTCCGTGATTCTGCTTCCCTGGATGACATGACATTGTCTGCTTTCCACAGGGAATGAACCTAGCGACACATTACATAGTTCTGTTAGAAGATAACTGATTTCACAATCGGTGTGTTCATTGTTGACTTTAAGTTCTCAAGAAGAGTCTCAGAGGAAGACAATCTGGACCCAGGGATTTGTTGGCCTCCAATTTGTCAAGGCAAGCCTGGCGCTTCCTCCCTTGCTGCCACCGTTTGCCACACTTCCTCTCAGTCCCTTTCTGAAAGTCCTCTTTCAGCCACAGGTACCTGCCCTCTGTGGCCAAGACCATCACAAACCATTATCCCCATCAAGCCATCACTGGTGGGTTTCCTGTTTAACCCTCTGCTCCCTCTGACAGACAGAGGATCCACCTCTAGGCCTGGTCTCTGCTGCCCCAGAGGGTTGAATGGCTGAATGGTTTTAACAGGCAAGTCGATTTTGATTAAGCATTAAAAGGAACTCCTTGGCAATGAGAGCGGCCCAGCAATGGATTCCTAGGGAGGGAGCGGTGGTCTCCTTCTCTGGACATCTCCAAAAAGAGAAGTGACCAGTGGGGTGTCCAGTGGGGCTCTGTCCTGGGCCCAGTGTTATTCAACATCTTTATCAATGACCTGGATGACAGAATTGGGAGCATACTTATCAAATTTGCAGATGACACCAAATTAGGGGGAATAGCTAATACTCCAAGGACAGGATCAAGATTCAAAATGATCTGAATAGACTAGAAAGCTGGGCCAAAGCTAACAAAATGAAATTCAACACAGAGAAATGTAAGGTATTGCACTTAGCAAGAAAGAAAGAATGAAATGCAGAGATATAGGATGATGGGAGACCTGGCTGAATGAGACAAAGACGTCTTCTTCTCTGGAGGTTTTAAATAGAGGTTGGAGGGCTTTGGTGGTGCCTTCCTCCAGGGCAGGATAAAGGGGCTGGGGGGCCCTTGGGGGGTCTCTTCCAGCTCTAGGATTCCAAGAAGTCTGCTGAGACACAGAAGATGTTGTAAGCCCTCAGTGATTTCAAGTGAAGTCAGATGTGTACAAAACATTCTGAGCCATGTCCTGAAACGTCCTGCTGATAAAGGACAGCATCTGGAACACCAGCAAGAGATACTGAGGAGACCAAATGTGACAGAATCATAGAAACCTTACTTCAAAAGCAGTGCTTGCACTTCTGGTCTTCTAGGACTGTCATAGCCCTTAGTTGCTCAGTTCCTGTCACTATAGAAACTTAACTACCACATAGAATCCTAGAGTAGGAAGAGACCCCAAGAAGGACCATCCAGTCTACCCCTCTTCTGCCATGCAGGAACTCTCAATCTCAGCCTACCTGTAGACTCTGTTCACAAATGGTTAATTTTCTCATAGACTAGTCTTAGATTCAATTGTTGTTCTCCCCTTTCTGAGGCTCCTGTCTAGAAAAGGTGGAGGGAATGCTGTGGATGTAGTATAGCTTGATTTCAGTAAGGCCTTTGACAAGGTTCCCCATGACATTCTTGCAAACAATGAATGAATGAATGAATGTTTATTTATATACCGCCGTTCCAATGATCACGGCGGTTAACAATAATAACAAAAACAATAACAATACATTATATAACATAGGAACCCCCCAAGATAAAACCATACAACATCATAAAAGCCATCATTCATTCCCAACTTAAAACCAATAAAACATCAATAAAACCCCCTAGCTAAAACACGATCAGACATCATTACAGGAGCAGATAACAATTCAAGACATGGTAGGGAAGGCTTGCCGAAACAAATGGGTCTTCAAATTCTTCTTAAAGGACTCAAGGGAGAGGGCTGAGCGGAGCTCGATAGGGAGAGAGTTCCAGGACTGCGGGGCAGCGACCGAAAAAGCCCTCTGTGAAGTTATTACAAATCTCGTCACAGGAACTCGCAGAAGTTGTCTCCCTCCTGACCTGAGAGTGCGGGGCGGATTATATGGGGAGAGGCGGTCCTCCAAGTACTCTGGGCCCAAGCCATTTAGGGCTTTATAGGTCGCGACCAACACCTTGTATTGCGCCCGGAAGCGAATAGGCAGCCAATGCAGATCTTTCAAGATAGGTGTTATGTGGCTGACCCTGGAAGAACCAGTGACCGGCCTGGCTGCCATATTCTGAACCAACTGAAGCTTCCGGGTTTGGTACAAGGGTTGCCCCATGTAGAGCGCATTACAGAAATCAAGTCGAGAGGTTACCAGCGCGTGTACCACTGTTTCAAGGCTCCCCTGGTCCAGGTAGGGTCGCAGCTGGCGTATCAGCCGAAGCTGGTAGCAGGTGCCCCTAACTGTCGCATCCACCTGAGGAGTCAGGTGGAGCGACGAGTCAAGAAGCACCCCCAAACTGCGAACTGAGTCCTTCACGGGGAGCGTGACCCCGTTCAGGACAGGTGGACAAACCTCCCTCCCAGGACCGGGAGAACCTATCACAAGCACTTCCGTTTTCTCTGGATTCAGGCTGAGTCTGTTTTCCCTCATCCAGCCCATTACCGACTCCAGACAGGCGTTGAGCGGAGAGATGCCATCCCTAGTCACTGCATCAGTCGGCAACACAGAGAAGACTATTTGGGTGTCATCAGCGTACTGGTAACACCGCGCCCCGTGTCTCCGGATGATCTCTCCCAGCGGCTTCATGTAAATGTTAAATAGCATAGGGGACAAGATCGCTCCCTGAGGGACCCCAGATGTGAGGGCCCTCTTATCGGAGCGACAGTCCCCCAGCTCCACCATCTGGAATCTACCCGAGAGGTAGGAACGGAACCACTGCAGAGCAGTGCCCCCGATACCCAACTCCCCCAGGCGATCCAGAAGGATACCATGGTCGATGGTATCGAAGGCCGCTGAGATGTCCAAGAGCACTAACAGGGACACGCTACCCCTGTCCATGCCCAGACGGAGATCATCGACTAAGGCGACCATGGCAGTCTCAACCCCATAGCCCGCCTGGAAGCCGGTTTGAAATGGGTCCAGATAATCCGTATCCTCCAAGACCCTCTGAAGCTGGAAGGCAACCGCCCTCTCAATCACCTTCCCTAGAAATGGCAGCAGTGACACAGGCCGATAATTGTTCCGAATTAGGGGGTCTAGAGAGGGTTTTTTTAACAAAGGTTTAACAATGGCCGTTTTAAGATTAGATGGAAAACAGCCCTCCCTGAAAGATGAATTGATAATTCGGCGCAACATTTCTGTTATCGCAAGCTTGTAAAAGGTGGGATAGACAAAGTAACTGTTACATGGATTTGGAATTGGTTTACCAGCCTGTAATGACTGGCCCCTCCAGTCATTTGGGGACTTCTCCTGAACCACAAAGGGTCAGCCCCTTCTTCTGCCATGAAGGAATACATAGGATCCTAGGGTTTAGAAGGGCCCCCAAAGGCCACCCAGTCCAGCCCCTTCTTCTGCCTTGAAGGAATACATAGGATCCAATGGTCTGAAGCAGGGGTCGGCAACCTCCAGCCCGCGGGCAGGATGCGGCCCGCAGAGGCCTTTGAGCCAGCCCCTGGCTACTCCTGCCGCCGCCACCGCCACCAGTTGCGGCTTTTCCCCGCTCTGGGCGCCGCCATTTCCCCCCCAAAATGGCGGCGCCCAGGGCTCCGACGGCGGCAGCGGGCCTCTGGGAGGCCCGTTGCTGTCGCTGGGGCCCTCCACGAGGGCTCCCTCGGCGGCAGCGGGCCCCAGGGAGGCCCGTTGCCGTAGCTGGGGCCCTCCAGGAGGGCTCCGGCGGCGGCAGCAGGCCCCTGGGAGGCCCGTTGCCGTCGCTGGGGCCCTCCAGGAGGACTCCGGCGGCGGCAGTGGGCCTCTGGGAGGCCAGTTGCCATCGCAGGGGCCCTCCAGGAGGGCTCCGACGGCGGCAGCAGGCCCCTGGGAGGCCAGTTGCCATCGCTGGGGCCCTCCAGGAGGGCTCCTGTGACGGCAGCGGGCCTCCCAGAGGCCCGTTGCCTTCGCTGGGGCCCTCCAGGAGGACTCCGACGGCGGCAGTGGGCCTCTGGGAGGCCAGTTGCCGTCGCAGGAGCCCTCCAGGAGGGCTCTGACGGCGGCAGTGGGCCCCTGGGAGGCCAGTTGAGGTCGCTGGGGCCCTCCAGGAGGGCTCTGACGGCGGCAGCGGGCCCCTGGGAGGCCAGTTGCCATCGCTGGGGCCCTCCAGGAGGGCTCTGACGGCGGCAGCGGGCCCCTGGGAGGCCAGTTGCCGTCGCTGGGGCCCTCCAGGAGGGCTCCTGCGATGGCAGCGGGCCTCCCAGAGGCCCGTTGCCTTCGCTGGGGTCCTCCAGGAGGGCTCCGATGGCGGCAGCGGGCCTCTGGGAGGCCAGTTGCCATCGCTGGGGCCCTCCAGGAGGGCTCCGATGGCAGCAGCAGGCCCCTGGGAGGCCAGTTGCCATCGCTGGGGCCCTCCAGGAGGGCTCTGGCGGCGGCAGCGGGCCACTGGCATCAGGGGCCGGCAAAGACGGGGAGGCCTCCAGTGCTGGCGGTCCCCGACGGCTCTTTCCCGGCCTCTGACAGGGCCTGGGGCCCCATCAGGGGCCGGCAAAGAGGAGGTGGCCTGGCCCCTGGGGGTGGAAGCTCCGCCCCCGGGGGTGGAAGCTCCGCCCCCGGGGGTGGGAACTCTGCCCTGGGGGTGGAAGCTCCACCCCCGGATGGTGGAGGCTCCATCCCCCGGCACGCGGCCCCCCAGTTGTCTGAGGGACAGCAACCCGGTCCCCGGCTCAAAAAGGTTGCCTACCCCTGGTCTGAAGGGACCCCAAAGGCCACCCAGTACAGCTCCTTCTTCTGCTCTGAAGGAATACGTAGGGTCCTAGAGTTTGAAGGTCCCCCTAGGGCCATCCAGTCCAGCCCCTTCTTCTGCCATGAAGGAATACATAGGGTCCTAGAGAGTGAAGGGAACCCCAAGGGCCATCCAGTCCAGCCCCTTCTTCTGCCCTGAAGGAATACATAGGTCCTAGAGATGGTAGGGATCCTCAAGGGCAATTCATTCCAGCCTCTTCTTGTGCTATGCAGGAATACATAGGGTCCTAGAGAGACAAGGGAACCCCAATGCCATCCAGTCCCTCCCCTTCTTCTGCCCTGCATGAATACATTGGATCCTAGAGTTTGAGAGACTCCCAAGGGCCATCCAGTCCATCCCCTTCTTCTGCCCTTCAGGAAGACATCGTCCCAGCCCTTCTTCCTTGGAGCGATGGCTATCCATCCTCTGCTTAAAGGGTTCTGTCCTGGGCCCAGTGCTATCCAGCATCTTGATCAATGACTTGGATGAAGGAATAGAGGGCATATTAATGGAACTCTGAGCCAGGCTTAATGGCTTAAAACTGGACTCTTCCAGCAGGCAACCCTTGACTGGACTCCCATTTAAGCCATTCCTTTCATTTGTCCATTGTGCTGAAAGTAAGGAAGAAGCCTCCTCAACCTTTGCATCGTGTCCTCAAGCAGCCCGTGGCCTAATAACCCCTTTGCTCTCCTTTTCCTCCCTGAGGAACAAATGCGCCCAGAGCTCTGGGTGCGAGTCCTGTCTGCTGCCTGCGAGGGATGCTGGGGGCAGCAGCTCTTTACTTTGCCTGTTGCAGGAAGGCACACATTGCTGCAGTAGGATTGCCCCCAAGTCAGTCTTCATTGCATTGCGTACCGCAGACACGTTGCTGCTCAAAATCTGTGTCCTCCATTCCTCCTTCAGCCTCCTCCTGTTGGGAATTAAAGCTTCCTAAGGCTTCCTTTGGGAAACAAAAACGTTTAAGTAACAAAATGTCAGAGCTAAACTTGTTAGAGATCAGCTTTCTTTGCGGAGAAGTGCCCCGATCCAAAAGTGCTGCTTCCCTGAGAGAAGAAACTGACTCGGGACAAAGAGAGGCAGCTTCAGATCAAGGAAAGGTTCACTAATGGCTTTGAATTTTGCATAGGGATGGGGAGCCTGCATTCAAACTAGTTCATGAATGCTGGGGAATCCTGGGAACTGTAAGTTTCTGAGATATGTAGCCTTCTCCTTTTCCCCCTTTTATTTTTATTCCACATATATATAGCAAACAAGACAAATGTATTATAAAGCCATCTCTGATCATAGGCAGCGTTTTACAAGTTGCTGGATTTGTTAACCTGCCATGTTGGATCCCTCGATGCAGAAGCTTCCTTCTTTGTTTCCTGATGGCCTTCCATTCCTCTTCTGCGTTTGGACCCTTGGAGGGATTACCTCACAGAATACAAACATCTAATAGAACATAAATATTGCGTAGGGATGCCGCTTACGATGATGTGGATTTTATGGAACGACTGGGTTTAACTGTTGTCACCCGCCTTGAGCCGCAAGGAGCGGCGGTCAAGGGAGGAAATGGTTATTGTTACTGTTATTTTTAAGGTATCTATCATTTGACAAGTGTTCTCAGAACATTTCCTTCCTCTAACCCTTATATCATTTACTTGGTTATCTTATCAAACACGTCGTTATTGATAGGCATTTCTGTAGGTTTGTTTCTTACTTGTGTAAAGGTACCAATCAGGAGAAACAAGCAAACTAAGTCCATGATCCAAGATGGCTTTTTATTTTGCATGCGAATGAACACAGGGGAATCATTTCTACCAAACTCTGCCTCCGGAGAAAGCGGAGAGCAGCCTTTTATACAGAGGACAGCGCTTAAGCTTCGGTCACCCTCCTTCTGAACTTTCAGTAACCCAAATTGAAAAAGTGTGTTCTTAACATTTCATGAGGACGAAACTAGTCTATGTCTTATCATTTGGCACCGAAAGCTGATTTGTCTCCCTCCTTGTCTGGGTCAGCTTGGCCTTGGCTTTGCAGGCGCACGGTGGAAGGAGAAGAGGGGGGCAACCCAGCCAAAGGAAGAGCAGCGAGAGAGAGAGAGAGAGAGAGAAGGGGGCTTATCAAACCCTAACACTTGCAACACTTTGTTATTGAGTGTTCGTATGTCTTAACGCGCATTATGTGTCATTCCTTTCACGGAATGTGCGCCAGAGGCAGCCTTATTTCGTATTTCATTTTATGCGCTGATTGTATGGAAGCACTGTGGAAATAACAAGCCATTTCTTTTCACAACGACCTGAACTCATCTCATTTCCTTCGGCCATTGTGTTAAAAGAACATCTAAGCTCTTCATATCTAACACTTTCCACACATTTAGCATTTTCTTGTCAGCACCGCCACGAACTACAACTCCCAGAATGCCACAGACGCGGAACCGTCACGTGACATGATTGGATCACCAACGTGAAGCGCGTCCCCTCCGCAGGAAAAGTAGTCCCTGGGGAGAAGGGTCGCCCGTCCGATGTAAAGGCCGCCATGGCGACGGCGACGACCGGGAAAGCAAGAAGGAAGCGAGAGCAGCCGCCCTGGGTCCGTTTTCGGGACGGAAAGGCCTCCCTGAGGAAGTAGTTCCGGCGGAAGGACCCTGAGCGCGTGAGGCCCTTCCGCGGGATCCCTCCGCCGGGCGAGGGAAGAGGCGATGGCGGCCTCGCTGGTGCCGGAACGGAGGAGGAAGGACGCCGCGGAGCAGGAGGAAGCCGCCTGGTGAGGGGAAAGCACTGCGGAGGGCGCTTCTCCCGGCTGCGGCTCTTCTGCGGCGGAGGGCGAGGGGTCCTTGGTCAAGATGGCGGCGGAGGGCGAGCGGGGGCTCAGGCAGCGCCAGGGGCAGCCCGCCTCGGACAAGGCCCCGCGGGAGGGGGAGGGGAGGGCGCCTCGGAGGAGAGCAGGGTGCGCGCGCACCTCCTCCGCTCCCCGCGCGCCATTGGACCCCTCTCGACCAATAGGGAAGGAGCGAGGCCGCGCGTGCGCAGAGGGGCCCCTGAAGCTCTTGTCCAGCCTAGAGTTTGGAAGAAGCTGCTTCTAGGGAGGGAAGGCTGCCACGCCCACAATCCCCAGATGGATTCTGGGAGTTATAGTCCCCAGAAAAGCCACTCTTTGAGACTCTGGAGCAGTGTGTGGGGATTCTGGGAGTTATAGTCTTTACAATGGATCTCTGATTCAACAGACACAAATCCTCTTGCATCTCCTCCCTCCGGAAGCCTGGCCATTCAACAACAGAACAATACACAGATCAACATGGAAATCACTTCCTCTCAACCAACAGCGTGTACAGTTGTCCCTCCGTATTCGCGGGTTTGAGTCATAGGTTCTCTCTAGGAATCTCTAGGTCCTCCAGCGCAACTCTATGGTCAGCTTTAACTACAAGTTGCCTTGAAAGACCTAGAGATTATTCCTAGAGAGGACACTCTACTAGGCCTTTATAGCTCCTCTAATGCAACTCTATGGTCAGCTTTAACTACAAGTTGCCCTGGAGGACCTAGAGATTATTCCTAGAGAGGACACTCTACTAGGCCTTTATAGCTCCTCCAATGCAACTCTATGGTCAGCTTTAACTACAAGTTGCCCTGGAGGACCTAGAGATTATTCCTAGAGAGGACACTCTCCTAGGCCTTTGTGGCCAGTATCTCTCAGACGTTGGCCACAGAGTTGCCCTGGAGGACCTAGAGATTATTCCTAGAGAGGCGTCCTCTCAGTAAAAGCATGGTCTTTTTGTTGTTTGCGTTTTTTCCATATTCAGGGGGTCTTGTGCCCCTAACCCTGGTGAATACGGAGGGACAACTGGATGTGTGTATAGATATATATATGCCCCACTCTCTTCCATGCCAGCGTTCCCTGAAGATGCCGGCCACAGATGCTGGCGAAACGTTAGGGTTAGGTTCTTCTAGAAGGTGGCCTTGGAGCCCGAAAAGCCCACCGAAAACTAGGGAGACTGTCAGCTTCCTTGGCTGCTTTGCTCAGAGGGAGGCACTACTGGTCCTCACCCCTCAATTCCTTGCTCCCTGTTTGAATTAAGACCCCAGAAGCTGCGTTTCTGCTGTGAAGCCATCATAGCTATGCTCAGCTACATTTAGGGGGGGGGGCATTCAGGGTGACCAGACATCCTCTTTTTCCAGGACATGTCCTACATTTCTACCTTCTGTCCAGTAGGATTTTCAACATGTCCTCCATTTTGAGCATGACCAAGAAGCATGAATTCACATTTGTATTCATTTTTTTAGCATTTATTTGGTTACAGAATCCTAGAGTTGGAAGAGACCCCAAGAAGGGCCCTGATCCAGTCCAGCCCCGTTCTGCCATGCAGGAACTCACAGTCAGAGCCCTCCATCCGTGGGGCAGATGGCCCTCCAGCCTCTGCTTAAAAACAGTCTCCTAGACTCCACCAAAATCTCTGAGGAAGGAGCATGTTCCATTCTCAGTCAGCTCTTATTGCCAGGAAGGTCCTCCTAATGTTGAGGCGGAATATCTTTCCCTGTAGCTTCCATCCATTGCTCTGGATCTTATTCTCTGGAGCAGCAGAAAACAGGTTTCCTCCATCCTCAGCATGGCATCCCTTCAAATACTTAAAAAGGGCTATCATATCACCCCTTAACCATCTCTTCTCCTTCTGAAATGCCCTACATTTTGCGGTGCCTTGTCCTCCTTTGTGGTTAGGACATCTGTTCACCCTGGGAAGACTTGGGACGTCAGGCAGGCAGGAACCCTGCATTTGTTACCTTCTCTGCAGGATTCAAAGATAGCCATGGTAAGTCTCATGTCTCATAGAAAGACATTGGGAGAGAGGCAGGCCAGCAACAACAGGCCTCACCTGAAAGACGAAGAGCCCTCCTTCCGACCACCATCTTGAGGGGGAGAGAGGCCTATGTGAGAGAGCAGATGAGCTGGACTTTCCCCCTTCCCTACTGTCATTCCCTTCTCCTTTTGACCATCCATTGAGAACATAAGCCCTCCCTCCATTCCATCTGCTTTGGTCCAGGCCTCGGAGGTAGAGAAGACCTGCTGGACCTCATCCCCTTCCCCTCCACCACTCCCTTCTCCTTTTGTGTCGTGTCTTTTTAGATTGTAAGCCTGCGGGCAGGGAACCATCTAACTAAAAGGTTGTATGTACAGCGCTGTGTAAATTTACAGCGCTTTATAAATAAAGGTTAATAATAATAATAATAATAATAATAAAGGAATCTGGTAATGCCTTTCAAGACTAACCGGGAAAGAAGACTACAGTCCCAGGTCTGCTCTGCTTAGACCGCAGCCTCCCCTGCTGCCCCAGAACTCTCCTCAGGCATTTACAGTTTCTCCTCCTTCTTTCTCCTTCCTTAGCCTAGAAGACTCTTGAGCCTGGGTCATATTCTGGTCTCTCCCAAGCAGAAGAACAGCCATTGCATCCGTCTCTCAACTGAAGCTAGGAGAGCCTCCATCCAGGTAGGTATCGTTATCAATGCCGTGCCAGAACAAGAGTTTTGTGGGTTGTCAAAGATGGTTTGGAGCTACATGATACCTGGGTTAAGGAGACTTATACGTGTGAAAGGAACCTAGGAGTCCTAGTAGACCACAAGTTGAACATGAGTCAACATTGTGATGCGGCAGCTAAAAAGGCCAATGCGATTCTAGGCTGCATCAATAGAAGTACAGTGAGCCTGCGCCATAAACAGCCTTGTTATAGGTGACTTCCGGTTTACATGGAAGCCGCCATGACAACGGGAGAATGGCGCGCATGCCCACAGTGCACACACACAGCCACGCAGCGAGCATGAGACTCATTATAACTAATGGGGCTCGAGCATATGCGCTTTTTGCCTTATGCGGGGGGGAAGGCGGAACAGATCCCCCATGTAAGGCAAGGGAGGGCTGTATAATGTCTAAATCAAGGGAAGTAATAAAGCCACTCTATTCTGCTTTGGTCAGGCTTCAGTTGGACTAATCCTGTGTCCAGTTCTGGTCAGAACAATTCAAAAAGGAGGTTAAGAAACTGGAGCCTTGTGTCCAAAGGGGGGCCACCAAAATGGTGAAGGGCCTGGAAACCAAGAATCCCTGTGAGGAACGATTTAGGGAACTGGGGAAGTTTAGCCTGGAAAAGAGATGGTCAAGAGGTGAAATGATAGCCCTGTTTAAATACTTGAAGGGATGTCATAGTGAGGAGGGAGCAAGCTTGTTTTCTGCTGCTCCAGAGAACAGTGGATGCAAGGTACAGGAAAAGAGACTCCAGCTAAACTTTAGGAGGGACAGGGGAACACACTCCCTCAATGGAGATTTTGGTGGAGTCTCCGTCTTTGGAGGTCTTTAAGCAGAGGCTGGATGGCCATCTCTCAAAGATGCTTTGACCGGCAGTTCCTGCATGGCAGAAGGGACTTGGACTGGATGACCCCTGTGGTCTCTTCCAACTCTATGGTTCTATGATATAGATTACAGCAGTGGTTCCAAGCCATTTCTATGCCCTACACACCTAGAAAATGAAATATCACATTTGACCGTGAAATCTAGTTTCTAATTTTTGAACTATATACAATACTATGGGTGAACAAGTTGAGACTTTAAAAATAAGCTTGTAACTCGGTGCATAAAATCCAACTCTAAGTGGAGCCATTAGATTCTAATTTATTCAGGGAAAAATTGTACACAGTAAAATTAATCCCAACTGTGAACATAACATTCAGTGGCCTCTTTGCTCCTGCTTCTCACTCGTGGTTTGTCAAAACGTGGAACTTGCTTGCTGACTGGGATGCCCAGGTCTGCCAATGGATTCAGGTGATTCCTAGATTTTACCTTGATTGACAAATGGAAAGTGAATCTAGATTAATACCTTTGTTGCACCCCCTGAAATTCCACCTCGCACCCCCTGGGGATACAGGCCCCCAGGCTGGCAAAACCCGGGCTTATAGGGAACATGTAACTCCCCTTTTGGCACAGCTTCACTGGCCACTGGTCAGCTTCCAGACAGAATTCAGCCTATAAAGCCCATATACCTTAGGTCCAGATTATCCGAAAGAACATAAGGATTTGTTTGTTTGTTTGTTTGTTTGTTTATTGTGGTATTTATATCCCACTCTTCAGCCCTAATGGCTATCAGAGCTGCTTACACATATTACTTTTAATTAGATGGTTCCCTTCCCTCAGGCTTACCATTTAAAATGCATGAGAGGGTCTTCTTGGTGGCTGCTCCCTGGCTGTGGAGCTCCCTCCCACCGGAGGCTATGCTGGTTCCGTCTCTGTTCTTCTCCAAGCAAAGTTCTTTATGTTTAGACAGAATTTTGACTACTAGCTGGTTGCTCACACAGCGGCTTTTCTAACGCAGGTAGAGTGCTGTACTTTAATCCACATTTCTGTGCTTTAAATCAGTGCTGTCTCTCATGCTATAGCTAGTTGAATTGTTTTTAATATTTTAATAGATTGCAACTTACATTTAAAACCTGTGCTGCCAGCTGCATTGAGCCCCAGATTGGGGAAGAAGAGGCTTGCCACCTCCACTGCGGTGGGCATTGGCATGTACCGTATCTCTGCGGACAGCCATCAATGAGCTGGATTTCTTCCTCCTCTCCCTGGCAGGTTGGCCATGGAAGCCGAGAGCGAAGTGGAGAGCAGCAGCGATGCAGCCCCACAGTTGCGGCAGCAGGAGGAGCCCTCTGAGAGCGGCCTGGGCCCAGAGAGCTTGGAGGGCATGTCTGCAGACAGCAGCAACGCAGCCTTGGTGCCTGTGACCCTCTCAGAAGCCGACGAATCGGGCATAGGGCAGAGCTCAGACAGCAGAGGGGTCTCTCTGGTATGGGTCAAGCCTCTTCTGGTCCATGTTGGGAAGGAGATGATGCTGGTTGTGGGCAGAGGGGTATGCAGTGTTGGTGGGAGAAAAGCACCATCCGAGGTAGTCTAGATGAGCTTGAGTTTTAAGGTCCTTGGAAGGAGCTCTCATTCAGTTCCACCGCCATCCTCACAGGTACATCTAGTGTGAATATGGGAAAGGCAGAGCCTCCTTGGTGCCTGGCCCCATACAGAGAGGCAGTAAGGGCTGTTCAACAGTGGAACACACTCCCTCAATAGAGAATCGTAGAGTCTTCTTCTTTGGAGGTCTTTAAACAGAGGCTGGATGGCCATCTGTCAAAGGGGATGCTTTGATTGTGAGTTCCTGCATGGCAGAAAAATGGGGTTGGACTGGATCAGGGCCCTTGGGGTCGCTTCCAGCTCTAGGATTCTGTGATTCTAGGCTAGGCTGGTCCCCTCATTGAAGACCTTGTTTTGGCAGGCCTTTCAGGACTGATTGCTTTGGGAGAATGGGTCTTGCATAATGTGCTGGGTTTTCTGTGTGTTGCTTTCCTCTTAATGTTTTTTTTTTGAGGGGGAAACATTTTAAATTTATTCATAGTTTTATTAACTTTGTAATGATTGTATGCTGGAACATTTTAGTTGTCTTTGTCTTAACTGTCATAAGAGCAAGGGAAAAGGCAGGATATAAATAGCAATAACAATAATATAACAACAATACAAAATACAGGAGCATCATCAAATTGTGCTCTCAGGAAGATGATTTTCCTCCCTTTGCTTTCTGTTTAGAACTGGGGTGAACAATGTGCAAGTCATGAGCCAGATGTGGCTGCCAGGGTCATTTTATGGTCCCTGGGAACTTTGTATTGTTTTTAATTGCCCCACATTCTCCAAGTCCATCTTAGGCCCACAAAAGGTATTTTTTTCCAACAGAAGGTGACCCAGAGACCTTTAAAAAGAAATCATTTCCTGTTGGAAGCAAAGGCCTCTCTTTTGTACACAGAGAACATTTGGGGGTAAACAAAGAAGTTTCCAGTTGTTTCAGCACCTTACCCCCCCCCCCAAAAAAAAAATTTCCCACATCAGATTGAGCAGCTACCTTCTCTGAGTGCAATGCAGACTCCTGTCTCTTCCTTGTGTCTCTTTTCTACAGGTCGAAACACCCGAGAGCAGCTCCAGCGTAGACATCGTGCCCGGCGCCTACCTGCCAGATTCCTCCTCTGTCACGCAGTCCCTTGGGGTCTCCAGCGCCTCCGCCGTGAGCCAGTCCGTTCTGGTCTCCCAGTCCCCCCAGGGCCTTGTCCATTCCAGCGCCCTCACCAAAGGGACTCCTGTGGTTTCCAACTCAGCAGCCTCCACCTCTTCTGACCTGGGCTCCACCATTGACAAGATCATAGAATCCACCATTGGCCCGGACGTCATTCAGAGTGAGCAGAAGGAGCAAAGAAAACTGAGAGATTATGGGGATGCATGCGGGGGAGTTGGGCGGACCTGCAGCCCCCTGAACCATGCAAGCGCAGAGTTGGAAGGGACCATGGGGGGCATCTTGTCCAACTCTTTGCCTTGCAGGAATTCACTGCTGAAGCATTCCAAAGGGATCTCTATCCAGATACTCTTAAAAGACTTCCAACGGAGGAGGGCCCTCTGCCTTCCAAGGGAGTCCGTTCTACTCTCAGACAGCTCTTACCTTCAGTTAGTTCTTCCCAGTGGTCGCATGGAATCCCTTTTCTTGTCATTTAAATCCATTGGTTCATGTTCTAGTCTCAGGCTGTCCCTATCTGCTACACGACATGCTTTCAGATATTTAAAGATGACTATTGTGCCATCTCTCAGTCTTCTTTTCTCCAAGCTAAACATATCCAGCTCCCTCTGTCATTCCTCAGGTCAGGACTTTCCTGATCTTTTTATCATCTTGCTTGCCCTCCTATGGACACCTTCCAGCTTGTCAATATCTAACAAATTGGGTTTTGCAGAGCTCTCTCTCCTGTAGAGTCGTATATTTATTTAGGGGTCTGCAGATCTGTGCAGACATAAGTGCACCCACTCTGGGCAGTTGCTGCTCTCCTTCCCCCACCAAAGAAGAAAATCTGAGCACTCTTTTTTATTTTCCCAACACAGGATGCATTGCTGTGACAAGTGAGGATGACGGCGGGGCGCAAACGACCCAGTACCTCATCCTGCAGGGACCAGATGATGGTGAGAAAAAGATCTTAGTTCTGTTTTTCCCTTCCTCAGTGAGTAAACCTTCTGGTGAAGCTTTCCTGGTCCTTCCCCTTAGGAATTGGGGGTGGGAGCTACTGTGGCAATCCAGGGCTGCATCCACACTGCAAGGGGGGGGGGGAGAATCCAGTTTGACACCACTTGACCAGCTATGGCTCAGTGCTATGGAATTCTGGGATTTGTACTTTTTTGTAGCACAGTAATTGTAAATGATCCTAACTATGGTGATTTAATCCAGATGTCTTGTCAGTCTGTTCTAAGTTGTTCCCTAAACACACATCACTGTTACTACTTCCTTCATTTTAATCACATTTGTTCCCCAAAACTGGGACCTGAGGCAGTTTACAGAAATTAAAACGGGGGTCCCTACAGTGGTCAGGCTCCCTTCCTGACAGGTGCTTTGGCTGCATCCACACCATAGAATTAATCAGTTTGGATCCTAGATGGTCCAAAATTCCTGTGAAACTGAGATAAGAATCAAGAAACCTTCTTGGCCAACCTGCCGGCTCCTGAAAAAGCGTCCTGGAGTCAGGGAGGAACATGAACCTGGAAGCTGCCCCAAGGCAAACGAGAGTGATGTCTGTGTGCTTTGCTCCCTCCACTTCAGGTGCCCCAGTGATTTCCCAGGTGGCCAGCTCTACTCTGGCCCACAGCTTGGCTGCAGAAACCCTGGCGGATGGCCCCACCTCCACTTGCGTGGAGCACCCAGTCCCCCTGGAACCTCCTATGCATTTGGACCAGACCGGAGAGCCAGACCTGGAGAGCCTGGAGGAGCTGATGGAGGTGGTTGTGGTTCAGCAGTTCAAGTGCAAGATGTGCCAGTACAAGAGCGCCTCCAAGCATACCCTCATCCACCACATGCGGGAACGGCACTTCCAGACAGGTGCGCCAGGCTGTCTCTGTGGTGGAGGGATGTGACGTCAGGACTAGCAGAAAGGAAGAGCGTCATGCAAAGGCTGGTGGACTCTTGCTGTTCAGAGGCTTACAGGCCCGAGGCTGGCTGCTGTTAAAAGTTTGTCATACAGGGAAATAGGATTCTGCACCTTGAATATGACAGGCATCGAAAGCCAGCTCATCTTGTTATGGCAGGAGAGGCTTCTCTGAGCCGAGAGGAAATTCAGGACATGTGGCAGAGCCCTGTGGTTCCTGCTGCTTATCTTACAGCCTTTCTGGTTGTGGAGACATCAACTGGTGGCTTCATAGAGTCCTAGAGTTGGAAGGGACCTCGTAGACCATTTAATCCAACCTCCTACTCAGTGTAAGATCCTCACCTAGCAAATTCCCAGAAACAGGGAGCTGTCCATCCTCTTTTTAAAGACATCTAGAGAAGGAGATCTCGCCACCTCTCTCAGCAATAAGATCCATGGCTGAGCCACTCTCAGTGCCAATAAGTTGCTTCCCGTGTTCCCCATGTTCCCTGTATTCCGTCAAGATCTGTCCTCTTCAAATTAAAATATTAGACCTGGTCCTACCATTTGGGACAGCAGAGAACAAGCCTGCCCCCTCCTCTTTGTGGCACCCCTTCTGAGTGACCTTTCCTGAATTTAAAATTTATGCAGGCCATATACACCCCAAACCTCACTTTTGTGTCCAGCTTTCCCTCTTTCCTTCAAAAAATAAGTTGGTGTAAATGTGGGGTGATTTTTTATTTTCCTGACTGAAAACTGCCCTAAAGAACCTGAAGCCAGATGCATATACAGTGATTTGTCTTCTCTGCACCCCATCAACACTAACTGGGTTTTATTGTGGCTGTGGAACAGCTACAAAGGGCAACTAAAGGTAATGTGGCTTCAGTGTGCCCAGACCTACTGATGCAGCCAGCAAGAGTGGGATGTAGGGGTGAAAATGCCCACCCCATTGCCCGCCCCTTCCTTCCTTATTTATTTATTTATTTATTTATTGCACTTATCTCCTGCCTTTCTCCCAAAATGGGATCCATGGTGGCTGGTTTAGAGAGAGGGAGACAGAGAAAGATGTCTCCCTTATTTGCCTGGCTGAGATTCTTGGAAGGTGGAAGTCCATGTTCATGTGAGGCATGGAAGGAAGGGGTCCAGGGGCTGAGTGGTCAGCCAGAAGTGGGCATGACACAGCCCTTCAACTGAGCCCTTGCCAGCTGGACTGGAATTTGCAACTATTGTTGTTGTCTGTTTTCCTCCAGCATCAGCCACCGGCCTGAAAAAGGGACGCCCACGTAAGAGAGTTCTTGTGACAAAGATGCTGGAGAAAGTGCAGGAGGAAGAAGAGGAGGATGACATTGTGGATGCAGGAGCTATTGATGACCCCAAAGGTATTTAAGAGGGACCACCCATCCCCACCATGCTCCCTTCCCCCCTCTTAGCTCTCCTTACTTTTTCTCTTGGGCCTTTCCTTCTACAGGTGACAGTGACTACAACCCAGCTGAGGACGAGCCCCGAGGACGTCTGCCCAAGCTCAGCCACCCCCTTCCCACCTCCAGCGAGGAGCCACTGCGTCGGCGCCCAGGGAGGCCCCGAAAATTTCCTCGCCTGGAGGTCCTCCCTCAGCAGGAGGGTAAGGAGAACATACAGAGCTGGACAAGTACCTCCCCAAGAGCATCCAGGGTGCGAGTGCTGGACCCAGACCCTTGGGGAGTTTAGGGTTTGTATCCTTGCTGGACTTTGGAGACCCCTTGGGTGACCCTGGACAAGTCCCACTCTCTCTGCCTCAAGAGAAGAAGGGAGTGGTGGCAAACCTTTTCTGTCCAGGTCTGGCCAAGAAAACCTTTGGAGTGGGTTTCCATAACAGCCTGTGTGGTTTATGGTTTGAATACTGTGTTTGGAGACCAGGGTTGAAATCCCTACTTAGCCCTGGAAACCCTAGGTGGCCTTTGTCAAGTCACACTCTCTCAGCCTTAGAGGAAGCCTCTAGGTAAATAAATAATAAATAAAAAAACTTTTATTTATATCCCGCTTTTCTGTGACAAGACAATCAAAGCGGCTCACAACATATTAAAATCCACATTTACAAATTTATGTCCCAAATTCCGCCCCCCCCCCTTAAAACAGGATTAAACAAGTTACAATTAAAACATCTATTAAAAACACAATGAAATACAGCAAGGACAGAGCAGGGGCTGATCCATGATGCGGGGGGCAGTCATTCTGTGGCCAGGCACTTTATTCAGGAAAGGCCTGCCGGAAGAGATCCGTCTTGACAGCGTCTTTAAAGCTGTCTAAGCTGGCAATTTGACGGATCTCGTCTGGCAGATCGTTCCATAGTTTGGGAGCCATTGCAGAGAAGGCCCTCTGGGAGGGAGCAGTTAGTCTGGTCTTTAAAGGCTGCAATAGATTCCTCCCAGAGGACTTGAGGGTGCATTGGGGCAGATTATATGGAAACAGACAATCCCTCAAATAGGTTGGACCTAAGCCATGTAGGGCTTTAAAGGTTATAACCAACACCTTGTTCTGTGCCCAGAAACTAATAGGCAACCAGTGAAGAGATTTTAAGACGGGTGTAATTCGGTCACTCCTAGTTTTTCTGGCGCCCAGCCTGGCTGCCATATTTTGTACTAGTTGAAGTTTCCGGACTAGGCACAAGGGTAGCCCCATGTAGAGCGCGTTACATAAATCAAGTCATGAGGTTACCAGTGAATGTACCACAGTTTCTAGGTCCTTTACTTCCAGGAAAGGGCACAGCTGGCGTATCAGTCGGAACTGATAACAGGCGCTCTTGATCGTTGCATTCACCTGATTTCTCATGTGAAGCGATGGGTCTAGGAGCACTCCCAGACTGCAAACACAGTCCTTTGTGGAGAGCGTGACCCCATCTAGGACTGGAGGTTGCAACCCTATACCTGGTTTGGGGGCCCCTACTGTAAGTACCTCCGTTTTGTCTGGATTCAGCCTGAGTTTGTTTTTCCTCATCCAGTCCATTACCGCTTCAAGACATTGATTGAGGGGAGAAATGCCATCTGTTGCCATAGCTGCTGGTCGGGACATGGAGAAATATATTTGGGTGTCATCAGCGTACTGATAACACCTGCCCCATGTCTGCGAATGATTTCCCCCAGCGGCTTCATATAAATGTTGAATAGCATCGGGGACAGTATGGCGCCTTGAGGGACGCCACATTTAAGCTCTGTTTTCGAGGAGCGACTGTCCCCGAGCATCACCCTCCAGAATCTACCCGAGAGGAAGGACTGGAACCACTGGAGTGCAGTGCCACCGATTCCTAACTCTCCCAGGCGTTCCAAGAGGATGTCATGATCTATTGTGTCAAAGGCTGCTGAGAGGTCTAGAAGCACCAACAGGGTGCCTAGACGAAGATCGTCAGCCAGAGCAACCATGGCAGTCTCTACCCCATATCCCGTCCTGAAGCCGGTTTGAAATGGGTCTAGATAATCGGTTTCATCCAAGATGGCTTAGAGTTGAACTCCTAGCAGTTACTAGCTAGCATAGTTGGTGAATAACTTCTCAAGGATGAAGGATGTTCTTTCCTTTTTTTGCAACAGGAAGTGACCTGTTCCTGTTCACTACCTTTCTTTAAAACAAATAGCAGGGGGCACTCCTAGGGCTAAAATGGCCCAGGGGGTCCCAAATACGCAATGTAAATGCACCACACCTTTACAGAGCATACCTTTCTACATGTCTGTCTGCACGTTAAGAGTCCCCAGATAGTTTCATCCCTTCCCGCAATTCCAGCCCTGCATCCCTCGCCCTTCTCACCCTTTCTGTTGCACAGGTGGCGAAAGGGAGCCGGTGGTCTCATCCCAGTGTGCCCCCCAGGAAGGCCTGCGGGGCCCTGAGGCAGCCACCTCTTCTGATCCAGGGCCTTTGGGTGGCGAATGCCCTGCGGAGCCTGTGGTGAGCCAGTCTGACTCAGAGAACAGGGACCCTGCTACCCGACAGGAGCCTGACGTTGTGCCCCGGCGGCGCGGCCGGCCCTCCCACCATTTCCTGGGCAAGAAATACCGCAAATACTTGGGACGAAGGTAAGAAGATGGGATGGGAAGAGGGGACCCTCACAGCAACCCCCTCTTGTGCCCCATAGCTGCTCCTGGCACTGAGTGCCCTTGTGCTCTCTTGCAGGTACTGCTATAAGTCAGCCAAGCCTCTGATGCGCCCCTTCCTGTGCCGGATCTGTGGCTCCCGGTTCCTCACGCAGGACGACCTGCGCTTCCATGTCAACTCCCACGAGGCGGGAGACCCCCAGCTCTTCCGTTGCCTGCAGTGCAGCTACCGCTCCCGGCGATGGTCATCTCTGAAGGTGGGATCACTGCAGCCGCTGTTTATGCCTAAGCAAGATGCAGCAACCCCAGGGAGAACTTTGGGTAATTTACCCACATAGACAAGGCCTACAAATGTATTAAAACTGATTTTAACTCAGGGCTTGGTTTTGATTTATATACCACCTTTCCAAAGTATCAATGTAGTGAGTTGCTTCCAGTGAGTCATTAATGGTTCTATAATTTCATAGATGATTGCTTTAAGTTAAATGTTGTTTTAGGCTGTGTCCAGCGATGGTTGGATATAAATCAAACCAAGAAATGAAAAACCTGCCCTCTTCCCCCTTCTTCCCCAGAGGCAGTCAGTGGGTTGGCGCTGTAACCCTCCTTTTGCCCCACACAGGAGCATATGTTCAACCACGTGGGGAGGAAGCCCTACAAGTGTGATGAGTGTGACTACACCAGCGTCTACAAGAAGGACGTCATCCGTCATTCTGCGGTGCACAATCGTGACAAGTAGGTGGTGTTTTGCTATGTCCCAAGACATCCCTTCTTTCCTTTCCAGTCAGGTCCTGGGTGGGTCAGTGCTTGCCTTGTGGCCACCAGACATGACAAGACCTCCCTTCCTCACACCTGTCAGCCTCCTTCTCCTCCTTTTCCACACAACCTCACCAGCTTTTTTCTCCTTCGTTGTTTTTTTTTTTTTTTTAGGAAGAAGCGAGTTGATCTGGTGAGTAGCCTGTTTCTGTCCAATTCCTCCATCCTATTCCCCTCCATGATATTCTTATTTATTTACAAGACAACATAAGAAATGATCAACGGCAATGTTGTAGCCACAGAGGCTGCAAGTAGGGATAGCCACAGTATCCATGTATTATCATAATAATTCCCCTTCATATGTCTGTTACGGTTTTCCTGCACATGGGGAAATGGGTCTCTGCACTCTTAACATGCATGGGGACTTCTTGTTTTCCCATAAACACAAATCAGCCCCAGGAGGGTAGGTTGCTTTTGATTTTCCCAGGGGCAGCTGGAAGCAAAAAAAACATGGCTCCAGAGCTGCAAGCAGAAGCCAGACTCAGGAGCTGAGGTTTTTCTGCTCAGCCTGAAGGCTAGGAGCTCTCTAGGGCAGACAGGTGGTGGTTGCCTTCCTGCCCCACAGCTAGGCTGCTCTAACCCTAAGGGAATGTGGGGATGGGAATCTCTCCGTCTCTGCAGCCCCCCAAGCGGAGCTCCTTCCCTTGCCCCATCTGCGACCGCATCTATTCAATGCAAAAGAGGCTCACCCAGCACATGAAGACGCACAGCAGTGAGAAGCCCCACATGTGTGACAAGGTGGGTGCATAGGGTCCCTGGGTGCCCCTCGAGGAGGGTAAATCTGAGGAGGAAGCGCAGGGGTACTCTGTGGGATGTGAGCTCATATTCTCTTTCCTTCCTCACAGTGTGGGAAGTCCTTCAAGAAACGCTACACCTTCAAGATGCACCTGCTGACCCACATCCAGGCTGTTGCAAACCGCAGGTAAAACGGCTTGTGCTACTGGTAGGGAAGGGTGGGGTGGAAGTAGTGTTTTGCGCACGCGCGTGCACACACACACACACACACACTGCAAACTCTTTGTAACTCTGGCCTCCTCCTGGGCAGGTTCAAATGCGAATTCTGCGACCACGTCTGTGAGGACAAGAAACTGCTCCTCAACCACCAGCTCCAGCACATTAATGACAAGCCCTTCCGCTGCAGCCTGTGCGCCTATGCTACTGTCCGCGAGGACTTCCTGCTCTCCCACGTGGCTGTCAAGCACACAGGTAGGAAGGGGTGTGTGTGTGTGAGACAGAGAGAGAGAGAGAGAGAGAGAGAGTGTGTGTGTGTTGCAGTGCTGGCAGTGGTGATGGAGAACATAAGCATTAAATTGATATCTTTCCCATAGGCAAGGATGGTTAATTTAATCAGTTTCCTCCCTGCTGCAAGAAAGTCCTAGAGGTTTTCAAGAACTTTTTACCATTCGTAACTGATTTTGCCCAAAAATTCAATTCAATTTTTAGGTGTGCAGAAAGTGGCATCCTATGTGGAGTTTTCTTGCACAGAAAATTTCCCAAACTGTTCTTGCGTCCAGGGCTGCATCCACACTTGCAGAAATAATTCAGTTTGACATCACTTTTATCTGCCATGGGTCCATCCTGTGGAATTCAGAGAATTGTGGTTTTGTGAGGCACCAGAATTCTCTGACAGAGAAGGCTAAATAGCTTGGAGCCAAAGTGGTGTCAAACTGGATTATTCTGCAGTGCAGATCCAGCCTGGGATTCTCCTTGTCAGGCTTTCCTGGCACTTGGGGAAGACTTTCTGTTTGTGGCCAAATACTTGCAAATATTCTTTCCATCCCTGATACTTGCTGAAGGTGGGGTAGGCAGCATTGGAGGGCAAGGCAGCAGCCCCTGGTTATGGCCTGGGAAGGGGAGGAATCTCTTTCAGGATGGCTTTTGCTCAGCAATGTGCAGCTTTTTCAGTCCCCCGCCCCCACCCAGAGGTCCGTCCCTGGGAAGGGAAAGCATGGGCAGTCAGGAGTTCTACGTGCACACAACCACACAACCCCTCAGTGTTCCTCTCTGGGAGGGAAGGGAGCGTCTCCTTTTCCTTCCATCATGAAAAGAGGCATCTGCATACGAGGGTCTTGGACCAGGGACAATAATCCTCACCCAAATCATTATTTCTGCTTTGCAGTCAGCAGCAAGAGCAGTCTGTATGAAATGAGTGCAAAACTGGGGCAACAGTGGGGTAGTGGGGATGGTGGGAGACCAGACTTTATGGGGAGGGCAGATTGGGCAACCCTGCTTCAAACTGAGGGGGGAGCAAAGGCGGTTTGCCCAGAGCTGCTCCTCTTGCCTTCTTCCCACAGAGATTCAGTCCGGCCAGAGAGAGGAGAAGGAGAGGAGCTGCTTGGCAGCCATTTTGAGACCGTGTGCTCGAGACCGTGTGCTCGTTGCTGAAGGAGCGGAGCTTCTGTGAGTCACATCTGTGAGTCACAAGGGGGCGGAGCTAGCAGACTAGCTTTATATACCAACTTCCAGAGCCTTCCAGAACAGTCCGGCCAGAGAGAGGAGAAGGAGAGGAGCTGCTTGGCAGCCATTTTGAGACCGTGTGCTAGAGACCATGTGCTCGTTGCTGAAGGAGCAGAGCTTCTGTGAGTCACATCTGTGAGTCACAAGGGGGCGGAGCTAGCAGACTAGCTTTATATACCAACTTCCAGAGCCTTCCAGAACAGTCCGGCCAGAGAGAGGAGAAGGAGAGGAGCTGCTTGGCAGCCATTTTGAGACCGTGTGCTCGAGACCGTGTGCTCGTTGCTGAAGGGGCGGAGCTTCTGTGAGTCACATCTGTGAGTCACAAGGGGGCGGAGCTAGCAGACTAGCTTTATATACCAACTTCCAGAGCCTTCCAGAACAGTCCGGCCAGAGAGAGGAGAAGGAGAGGAGCTGCTTGGCAGCCATTTTGAGACCGTGTGCTCGAGACCGTGTGCTCGAGACCGTGTGCTCGTTGCTGAAGGGGCGGAGCTTCTGTGAGTCACATCTGTGAGTCACAAGGGGGCGGAGCTAGCAGACTAGCTTTATATACCACCTTCTAGAATTTTCGTTTTCTTTAACTCAACAACTCTGCTCAAGTGGCATCAGGTTAGAATCAGATATTAAAACAGAACCTTCCCTTTAAGTGTAAGATAGCAGCCAGTACTTACCTTTAAAGAAGTATTCCCGGTAGATTGACTTATATTTATTACTAAAGACTTTGCAGTATGGACAACGAGGGATCTGCCGCAGTCACCTGCAACTCTTGTGGGATATTTCTATTCTTGCCTACAGAAGTGGAGAACTTCACATGCACCAAGTGCAAGTTGGTAGCACTCTTGGACGAGAAAGTGCAGCAGCTGGAGTCCAGAGTAGCTACACTTCAGCATATTAGGGAACAAGAGGATTTCCTGGACTCAATAGAACTAACCATCTTGGATGAGTACCACGCAGAGGAAGATGCTCGGGTGGAAGAGGTCACTTGCCAAACAGAGGAGGCAGACAGCTGGAGGAATGTCACAAAGAGAAGTAAGCCAAGAAGGAATTGTTCGGGGAGCTTGCAGCTGGAGAATCGATTCGAAGCTCTTTCCCTTATCAAGGAGGATGAAGAAGAGCAGCATGGACAGACTTCAGGGACAGAGCAGGGGAGCCTGAGAGTCCCACCCGAGGGAACAGTCGCTGCTAAGCCTCGGAGGAGGCGGTGGTCGTAGTGGGGGACTCCTTGCTGAGGGGTACAGAAGCAGTGATTTGTAGGCCTGACAAGAGTCTCGAGAGGTGTGTTGTCTCCCTGGGGCAAAGATCCGTGATGTGACAGAGAGGCTGACAAGACTGGTCAAGCCTACTGACCAATACCCCTTCCTCTTGGTCCATGTGGGAACCAATGATACTGCAAGACACAGCCTGCAGAACATCAAAAGGGATTACGAAGCGCTTGGTAGGAAGCTGAAAGGAATGGATGTACAGGTTGTCATCTCGTCTCTTCTGCCAGTTGAAGGGCATGGTCCAGGAAGGGAGAGGAAAATAGCAGATGTGAACAACTGGCTTCGCAGATGGTGCCGCCGAGAAGGATTTGGATTCTTGGATCATGGGCTGCGGTTCCATGAGGAGGGACTTCTTGCAACGGACGGGTTGCATCTCACGCCAGTTGGAAGATCAGGAGAGCTTTAAACTGAGTTCCGAGGGGAAGGGAGACAATATTAAGGAAGGCGAAAGGGATGGCGAAAATAGTCAAACTGACATAGAGGAAACAAGGCAAACATTGCAAGGACCCAACAGTGGGAGGCAAAAAATCTTGCACAGGCAGCAAGTAAAAGGGAACCATGGTCTGCGATGTCTCTACTACACTAATGCACAGAGCATGGGAAATAAGCAGGATGAACTCGAACTCCTAGTACAACAAAGCAAATATGATATAATAGGCATCACTGAAACCTGGTGGGATGAGTCTCATGATTGGAATGTGGAAATAGAGGGGTATAACCTCATTAAGAGAAATAGGCCAAACAGGAAAGGAGGAGGAATAGCACTATATGTCAGAGGTATTTACACCAGTGAAGAGATCCTAGACATCAATCATGGAAGCCAGGAGGAGAGCATCTGGATAAGAATCAAAGGGCAGGGAAACAACAAGGGTGTTACGGTGGGAGTCTACTACAGACCCCCAAGTCAGACTGAGGAATTGGATGATATCTTTCTAGAACAGATGACCACACAGTCAGAAAAGAGAGATGTAGTAGTGATGGGCGCCTTCAACTATCCTGATATTTGCTGGAAGTCAAACTCAGCCAGATCCTCAAGGTCTAGCAAATTCCTCACTTGCCTGGAAGACAATTTCATGGTCCAAAAGGTGGAAGAGGCAACAAGGGGGTCAGCTATTTTAGATCTGATCCTAACCAACAAGGATGACTTGGTTGATGGGGTGCAAGTGGTGGGATCCTTAGGTGGAAGTGACCATGTTCTCCTGGAGTTTGTAATACAGTGGAAAGGAGAAGCCAGGCAGAGTCAGACACGCATCCTAGACTTTAGGAGAGCGGATTTCAGTAAACTTAGAGAAGTATTGAGGGTGATCCCTGGTCAGAAATACTAAAAGATAAAGGAGTTCAGGAGGGATGGGACTTTCTCAAAAGGGAGATACTGAAGGCACAATTTCAAACAGTTCCAGTGAGAAAGAAAAACGGGAGGTGTCTCAAGAAACCAGGATGGATGACTAAGGAACTTCCAACCGAGCAAAGTTTGAAACGGAAGATGTATAAGAAATGGAAAAAGGGGGAAATCACGAAAAAGGAATTCAAAGAAATAGCAGGCATGTGTAGGGGTAAAGTCAGAAAAGCCAAAGCGCAGAATGAACTCAGGCTTGCTAGAGAGGTTAAGAACAATAAAAAGGGCTTTTTTGGATATGTCCGCAGCAAGAGGAAGAAGAAGGAAACGGTAGGGCCACTGCGTGGAGAAGATGGCAAAATGCTAAGAGAAGACAGAGAAAAGGCAGAATTCCTCAAGACCTTCTTTGCCTCAGTCTTCTCAGAAAAGGAAAAGGGGCTCAACCTGAGGATAATGGAGCAGAGGACAGAATAAGTAAAGAGATAGTAGAGGAACACCTGGTTAATCTAGATGAATTTAAGTCTCTGGGACCAGATGAACTCCATCCAAGGGTACTAAAAGAACTGGCAAAAGTAATATCGGAGCCATTGGCAATCATATTTGAAAACTCCTGGAGAACAGGAGAGATCCCAGCAGATGGAGGAGGGCAAACGTTGTCCCCATCTTCAAAAAGGGGAAGAAAGAAGATCCCAACAATTATCGTCCAGTTAGTCTGACATCAGTTCTAGGAAAGATTCTGGAGCAGATCATTAAACAGAGAGTCTGTGAACATCTAGAAGGCAATGCCATCATCACAAAAAGTCAACATGGGTTTCAGAGAAACAAGTCATGCCAGACAAATCTAATCTCTTTCTTTGACAAAATTACCAGCTTGGTAGATGAAGGGAATGCTGTGGATATAGTATATCTTGATTTCAGTAAGGCCTTTGACAAGGTTTCCCATGACATTCTTGCAAACAAGCTTGTAAAATGTGGGCTAGACAAAGGAACTGTTAAATGGATCTGTAATTGGTTGACCGGCCGAACCCAAAGGGTGCTCAACAATGGCTCCTTTTCATCCTGGAGAGAAGTGACCAGTGGGGTCCCACAGGGCTCTGTCCTGGGCCCAGTGCTATTCAACATCTTTATCAATGACCTGGATGACAGAATTGGGAGCATACTTATCAAATTTGCAGATGACACCAAATTAGGGGGAATAGCTAATACTCCAGAGGACAGGATCAAGATTCAAAATGACCTGAATAGACTAGAAAGCTGGGCCAAAGCTAACAAAATGAAATTCAACACAGAGAAATGTAAGGTATTGCACTTAGGGCGGAAAAATAAAATGCACAGATATAGGATGGGGGACACCTGGCTGAACGAGACTACGTGTGAAAGGGATCTGGGAGTCCAAGTAGACCACAAGTTGAACATGAGTGAACAGTGTGATGCGGCAGCTAAAAAGGCCAATGCTATTTTAGGCTGCATCAATAGAAGTATAGTGTCTAGATCAAGAGAAGTAATAGTGCCACTCTATTCTGCTTTGGTCAGGCCCCACCTAGAATATTGTGTCCAGTTCTGGGCGCCACAATTCAGAAAGGACATTGAGACACTGGAGCCCTGTGTCCAAAGAAGGGCAACTAAAATGGTGAAGGGTCTGGAGACCATGCCCTATGAGGAACGACTTAGGGAGCTGGGGATGTTTAGCCTGGAGAAAAGAAGGTTAAGAGGTGATATGATAGCCCTGTTTAAATATTTGAAAGGATGTCTTATTGAGGAGGGAGCAAGCTTGTTTTCTGCTGCTCCAGAGAACAGGACCCGGAACAATGGATGCAAGCTCCAGGAAAAGAGATTCCACCTGAACATTAGGAGGAACTTCCTGACAGTAAGGGCTGTTCGACAGTGGAATGCACTCCCTCGGAAGGTGATAGAGTCTCCTTCCTTGGAGGTCTTTAAACAGAGGCTGGATGGCCATCTGTCAGGGATGCTTTGAATTGGATTTCCTGCATGGCAGAATGGGGTTGGACTGGATGGCCCTAGTGGTCTCTTCCAACTCTACGATTCTATGATTCTATGATTCTGAGGGATCATTCACTGGGAAGGCTCCTGCCTCTGGAGCAGTGACTTCAACCATGGAATATCTCCAAGTTGGCTCCTCCTCACTTGTGTTTCCCCCCAACTACCCACCCACCCCAACCACCTCTAAATGTACTGCAGAAATTAACAGACACTGTGCTCACCTTGGGAGCCAGCCTGGTGTAGTATGCTTCAGCGTTGGACTATGACTCTGGAGACCGGGATTCAAATTCCTGCTCAGGAAACCCCCGGGGCAAGTCACACTGTTGTAGCCTCAGAGGAATGCAAAGCCATACACTCCTCTGAATATATCTTGCCAATAAATCCAGTTATAGGTTTGCCTTAGGGTCTCCATAAGTTGGAAATAGCCTGAAGGCACAAGCAACAGTAACACTCCCCTAACACACTATAGACTCAAGGAGGTGCCTCTGCATCCCACCCAGTCACTGGTGGAAAACCCTTTCAGTAGCAGCGGGTTGCTGCTGGCTGCTACAATCCCTCGCCCCCCAGTATCAAACTGGAGAGCGGTCCCTGGGGATCAGGAGGATGCTTTTGCCATTGTGCCCTATGGCTCAGGGGCCTCCCACTGGGCTGCTGATGGGAAGACTAGCCAGGCCCTTGGCCTGCTCCAGCTCTGGTTTTTATTATTGTTGTTGTTGTTGTTATATTTATTTATATCCTGCTTCTTTCTCAAATGCATAGCAGCTTACAATTTAAAAAATACAATTATAAACACACAAAAGTGAAGATTAAAATAGATTTAAAGTGGTACAGTATTAAAACACATTACTCAGTGGAAGAATACAGTTGTCCCTCCATTTTTGAGTTGTGCCCAGCTTTTCTCCGGGGAGGGACAGTACTTTACGCCATGGGAGCTATGGCACTCTGCCTTGGCCCTTCATGATGTGGCAGTGGGAATGTACTTCTTGGTGTATGCCAAGGCCACATCCAGCTACAATCCCTTTCAGGAGGGAAGCCGTTTGCCTGTGAGTTCTGCCACTTCACCACCAAGCACAAGAAGAACCTGCGCCTCCACATCCAGTGCCGCCACATGGAGAGCTTTGAGGAGTGGCTGCAGCGCCACCCAGAAGAGCCCCCCTGCCGACGCCGGCCTTTCTTCACCCTCCAGCAGATTGAGCAGCTGAAGCAGCAACACAGCCAGAGTCAGGGGTCTGTGGAGGCCACTGCGCCCAGTCCACCCGTGAGTCCTTCCACCTCTGGGCACCTTGACCATCCCTGCCCTGCTCTCTTCCACCTGCTCCCCCCTCCTCTCAGCTCTTGCTTTCCAGCAGGTTGCCTTCCAAATGGTTCAGGCCTCCCCGGATCTGCTAGAGCCCCCTGTCTCTTCCCAGGAGGCCCTGGAGGGGACCACCATTATCTACGAGCCAGGTATGTGCTGGGATGGTCCAAGAGGGAGACATCAAAATCTTAGAAGGGATACGTGATTAGGCTGGAAGGTGGACAAATTACACCAGAAGTAATCTGTGTGGCTGGAGTTGTGCCCTGAATGGACAGCTGGCTGGCTGAGGTCTGCACTCTAAAGGCTCTTCCTTGTTCTACCTGATGCCCCTCTTCTCCCTCTGCCAGATGTGGAGGGCTCCGCTGAACTGGCCACGCAGACAGCACTGGACCTACTGCTGAGCATGAGCGGCCAGCGTGAGCTGCCCACCAGCACGCTAGAGGTGAGATGGTCCAATGCCAGGGCCCAGTCTGACCCAGACGATGCTGTTCTTTGGGGGTGGGCAGTTGGCATCCCCAGGCCCCATGGAGTCTTTGTCCTCACAGGTGGCCGTGGTGAAGGCGGACAGCTTGGCCAAAGGTCCAGAGTCCCAGGGGGAGCCAGAGGGAGAGGTGCCCCGGACCCAGGTGCTGACGCTGCACGTGACGGAGCATCACGAGGCCCTGGTGCAGGAGGCCTATGAGGACGCAGTGCTGAGCGGCCCCTCTGAGATCCAGCAGGTCACCATCCCCTTCAGCCATGCCTCAGAGTACAGCATCATCACCCCAAGAGAGGAGGAGGAGGAGGCCGCTGTCGGCAGCACGTTCTACAGGTGAGGTTGGTGGAGGGGCCAGGTGAACCTCAGCCTCTGCGCATGATGTAAAAGAGATGCATGTGAGGTGGGATCAAGGGGTTTGAGCTTCAAGGGGTCTACCAGGGCAGCCAAAGTGGAGGCATGGTCCTTTGGGCACTTGGCTGAGACCCACTTATTTTATTTTATTATTTATATGCCGCCTTCCTCTCAGGACAGGATCCAAAGTGTCTTCCATAACAGCAAATCAAAATTTAAAATCAATTTTGAAACACCACACTATACAACTGATTTAAAATCAGACCACCAACCACCAGCTCCAGATAAAACATACATCTGTATTGAAAACCTTGCCTACTTAAGCATTAAAATCTTGCGTAAACAAAAAGGTCTTTGCCTTCCAGCAAAATGAAAGCAGGGAGGGGGCCAGCCTCGTCTCCTGCGGAAGGGAGTTCCAAGGGTTGGGAGCAGCCTCCGAGAAGGCCTTTTCTCTCATATCCTCACCCAGAGCACCTGAGATGGTGGCGGGATTGAGAGAAAGCCTTCCTCTGGTGATCTTAAAGCTCTGGCAGGTTCATATGGGGAGATACAGCCTATCAAATAGACCAGACCTAAGCCATGCAGAGCTTTATAGGTCACAAGCAGCACTTTGAATGGCTTGGCTTGCTTTAATAGAGTCCCCTGGGGTCACCTATTCTGTCCCTTTTCCATCCAGGAATCTACAGCTAAAGCATTCCTGGAAAATGCCCATTCGACCTCCAGAGACACCTCCTCATACCTTCCAAGGGAGTCCATTCCACTGTCTAGCAGCTCTTACTGTCCAGAACTCCTTAGAATCTTAGGCCTGTTACAGACAGCCAAAATAAAGCTGCTTCGAGTCACTTTGGAGGTATGCTATTTCAATGATACATGCGTCCTAAGAGTCCAAAGGCCGCACCAAAGCCACGCTCCAGTCCTAAGGACTAGAGTGCAGCTTTGGTGAAGCTTCCAGACTCTTAGGATTCATGCATCGTTGAAATACCATACCTCCAAAATGACTCGAAGCAGCTTTATTTTGGCTGTCTGTAACAGGCCTTAGTATTGGAAAGGACCCAAGAGTCATCGAGTCCAACCTCCTTCTGCCATGCAGGAAGACCCAGCGAAAGCACTCCCAAAAGATGGATCCCCAATTCTGCTTAAAGTCCTCTGGATAGCCGGTTTCACTCCCAAACAGCTCCTGCTGTCTAGAAATACTTCTACAATGACAATGTGATGTTCTTTCTCATAATTCTGAATCCATTAAATTAATGTTCTGGTTGCTGGAGCAGCATAAAACAAGCTCGCTCTATTTTCTACGTGACTTCTCTTTTGAGTACAGTATTTAATTATGGCTAAGTTGAGAGCCAGCATGGCGTAGTGGTTTGAGTGTTGGACTATGACTCAGGAGGCCAGGGTTCGAATCCCAACTCTGCCATGGAAACCACTGGGTAACCTTGGGCAAGTCACACTCTCTCAGCTTTAGTGGATGTCAGTGTCAAGCCCCTCTGAAGAAACTTGCCAAGAAAACCCAGGGATAGATTCACTGCTATACTTTGGAAACGACTTGAAGGCACACACAGCAACAGCTTATTCTTGCTGTTGAAGCTGCAGGTGGGCTTTGAGTTTATCTCTGGAGCCAGGTAGTCTAGTCAGCCTCGGCCCAGGGGTCCAGGAGGTCCCCAGGCTCACTTTCCTCCCCTCTCCTTGTTTTTGTTTTGGCAGAGAAGGGGAGGAAGAGGAGGAGGAGACAGGGCAGAGCCCCAGTGAGGCCGTGCAGTCTGTGATCAAGGACATGATGACCCCTGGCAGCAGTCATGCACCCGAGAGCCACCTCCAGTCCTCACCGCCTTCTGCTAAGGTGAGGGGGCCAGCCAACAGGTGGGGGGCCCAGCCAGACCTGGAAAGGGATCTCACTTTTGGTCTCGCCCCCAGCAGATGGACGGAGATCCTGCAGAGGCCCAAGGCAGCATCCGGTGGCCACTGGTTCAGTGCCTGGCCTGGCAGGCCCACAGGGCTGTGACACTGGCCTCGGGGGATCAGGAGGTGGCCCCTGCCAAGGCTGGAGTGCCCCCACTGCCCCAATCCCCCACGGCCAAGCAAGCCTCGTGCAGATCTGCTGGCCCCAAGAAGGTCCCAAGCAAAGGCGCCTCGGCCAAGACCTTCTCCTGCAAGATCTGCGCAGCCACCTTCGCCGGCCGAGCCGAGATGGAGAGCCACAAGCGAGCCCATGTTGGACCCAGCGCCTTCAAGTGTCCCGATTGCCCCTTCACAGCAGCTGCCTGGACCGAAGTCCGGGTTGGTGCCATCCTCTTGTCATGGGCTTTCGTGAGAGGGGCCATGAGAGGCCATTGAGGGCTTTTGGGACAAGAGGTCTTGAGTTGGTGGTCCTCCACAGAGCCGAGTATTATTGGGAAGGGGTATAGGGACATGCTGGTGGAGGGGGCCCTTTAGATTTCTAGGCCTCCCTGTGCCATGTCCTAGAGCAATCCCTTCATTGCCACTTTGAATCCCCAGGGGAACTTGAATGGCCACATCCCCAACTGTGCCCACTCCCTTGGAAATAAAACATTGCCCTCTGGGGGGAAGGGTGGGGCATTTTCACCACATGTATGGCCTCTGGGCCTAAAGCAGCTGGGGATGTGGTGCAAATGTCAAAATAGCCTCCCACACCTCCAAACTCTGGAGGCCACACAAGGCTCCGTGTGGTCCCCACACTTTCCCTATCCTGGCTGTAAAGAGTTTCCATCGGTAGCAGGAAAGAACCCTTGCTCTGTGTAGAATAAATTGGGAGGGAGTTACCCCCTGTGGTAGCAAAGGTGGGGAGGCCCTGGATGTATTGGAGGAGGGAGTATAAATGGTTCTGGGGTGAGGGAATGGGGTATTGAGGGGCTCATGCTACCCCTTTCTAGCTCTGGAGTGTGGCCCTAAGTTGACATCTCTTTCCTCTCCAGAGCCACATGGGTCAGCATGCCAGCCTCCGGCCCCACAAGTGCCAGCACTGCAGCTTTGCTTCCAAGAACAAGAAGGACCTGCGCCGACACATGCTGACCCACACCAATGAGAAGCCCTTTGCGTGCCACATCTGCGGGCAGAGGTGGGTGCGGCTTGGTGCTGGAGGACCCTTCATGCAGAATAGCTGCCTGCTGGGACAAGGCATCCACGTGCTGCAGGTTGCGTGTGTGTGTTTTGGGGGAGCGTGTTGGATTTTCAACACATGTGCACCTGCACCCTAGCCCAGCTTGGGCTTTGCCTGCAGTGAATCCTTTGCAGGCATTTGGGTTCGGGGATAATGGCTCTTATGGATTTGGTAGCCTTTCCTATCTACCAAGGGCTTCTGCTGGTTTTTTTTTTTTTATTTAATATTCTTTATTTATAATAATAATAAAATTAAAATAAGATGAACAATCATAATGTATATTCAATGAGTTCCACACTTATTTCATCCTCTTCATGTTTAGCCAAGACCAGGTACAGATACACAAATAGTATAGCATAATATGACCTTGCACATTCTCTCTATTTAATACATTATACATATTCTCTATTGCTGTTCTTCCTCAATTATATCTCTCCCATTTGTAATATCATTGTATCTATTCGTATACTTACTCTGTATCAACATAGTGTAAATGAGTTAGAAAACTATTGCCTAAGTACTTCACTTTATATTTTTCTTTACTTTACTTTTACTTTACACTTCACTTACAATCTTACATTCCATTTTTTGTTCACATATTCCTCAAAAGGTGTCCAAATACTGCTTTTATATTCCTCATTTCTTAATAATGCAGTTAATTTATCCATTGTTTTAATTTCCAAGACTTTTTGTATCCAGTCGTCTATACTGGGCAAGGTTTTTGTTTTCCACACTTTAGCAATTAGGATATGAGCAGCTGTCACAAAATATAACGTTATTTTCCAGTACCTTTTCTCCATTTCGGACCCCAGAAATGCAGTCATATTGAGCAGATAAAGCTCAGGTGTCATAGTGAATTTTACTCTTATTGTCTTTTGTATAATATCATGATTTCCCCCCCCAAAACATTTAACTTTAGGACAGGACCACCATACGTGGTAGTAGCTCCCTTTGACCCTACCACACTTCCAACATTTGTTTTCTTTTGAATTGTGTATTTTGGATAGCCTTGACGGCGTCAAGTACCATCGATTGACAACTTTCAGATGATTTTCTTTCAAATCTTGAGCTACCGTAAACTTTTTTGTTTTTCTCCATGAATTTTCCCAGTTTTCTAGGCTCATCGTATGACCCCCATCCTGAGCCCCCCTAACCATCTGGGATGCAATTACCTCATGTTCTAAATCTCTTGATGATAATAACTTGTAGAACTTGGCAGTCTTTCCCTTATCTATATCCCAGAATATTTTATCTAAGTCATTTGGCTGTATCTCCAGTCCTTCTTTTGCTAAATCTTCCTTAAATCTGGCTTTGATTTGTAAATATGCGAACCATTGAACACAAATCCCCTTTTTCTCTAATTCTTCTTTGGTCTTTATTTCTATTTTACCTTTATCCGTCATTTTAATTAAGTCTTTATACTTTAACCAAGTTTGAGTCTTTTCCCAATGACCAAACAGTGCTTCTTGGGCAGAGGCCCAATACGGTATTTTAGTGTAGAACATTGATTTAATTAATTTCCAAATTCTTAACAATGGCTTCCTGACTGAATGATTTATGAACTCTCTATTTACCAGGTCTTTATGGTACCAAAGATATCCATGCCAACCATACCTCATATTGGATGCTTCAATATTTAGTACATTGGGATTTTCCAGTCTCACCCAATCTTGCAACCATAAGAGAGTACAATTTAATATTCGGCATGGCGCAGCCTCCTGCTTCTTTCCTTTTCCGTAATACCTGCATTTTAATTCTTGCCCTTCTTCCTTTCCATAAAAATTTGCTGATCTCTTTTTCCCAAGCCAAAATTACTTTATCATTGTTAATAACTGGCAGATTTACAAAGAGGTACATGATCCTTGGAAGTATATTCATTTTTACAGTACTAATTCTTCCTAATAGTGATAAGTCCAGGTTGCTCCATCTTTGCATATCCTTTGTAATCTGCTTCCAAGCAACCTTATAATTGTTTTCGAACAACTCTATATTCCTATTTGTTAACCAAATACCTAAATACTTTGCTTTCTTTTTAACTTCAATTCCCGATTTTAATACTAATTCCTTATCTTCGTCTGTTTTCATATTTTTCGTTATCAATATAGTTTTGTTTTTGTTTACCTTAAACCCTGAGAATGCGCCAAACTCATTCAATTCCCCAAGAACGCGATCAATACAGCTACAAGGGTCTTCTAATATTATAATCATGTCATCGGCGTAAGCTCGAAGTTTATATTCAATTCCCTTGATTTTAGTGCCAGTAATTGCCTTGTTTTCTCTAATTTAATTACACAATACTTCTAAAACAGTTATAAAAAGTAAAGGGGAGAGGGGCATCCTTGCTTTGAACCTTTTTCTACATTAATGTAACTTGTCTTTTGCCCATTAACTATAATTTGTATTTTCTGATTAACATATATTTGAGAAATATTTGAAAGACATTCTCTTTAGAACCTCAAACATAAACTTCCATCTCAAGTTGTCGAAAGCCTTCTCTGCATCAACTAGCATAAGTGCCATCTTTTTGTCGTTGTGTATAGCGTAGTGCTCAATTATATTCAGAATGGTACGCGTATTCTATCGTATATGCCTCCTGGGTAAGAATCCATTTGGGCTACATGTATTAACTCCTCCAATACCTTCTTAATTCTATTTGCTAATATTCCAGTGTATATTTTATAATCTATATTTAGAAGTGCAATAGGTCTATAATTGGCAGGTTCTGTATTGTCTTTGCCCTCTTTTGGTATCAAAGATACGTTTGCTAGTCTCCACGTATCAGGAACTCCGTCTTCTGCTACGTTATTAAAGACTTTCTCCAGTTCCTTTATGATATCCTTTTCAAACATTTTATAGAAACAAGCTGTGTATCCATCCGGCCCAGGAGCCTTCCCATCCTTTAATGCCCTTATACCTTTGGATAATATAAGGGCTTCTGCTGTTTTGGGAGTGATTGGAGTTAATACTCCAACCTTGCTTTGTCGGTTCAAGAAAATTAATAATAATAATAATAATAATAATTATTATTATTATTATTATTATTATTATTTGTATACCGCTATTTCAACATTAGATCATAGCGGTTAACAACATTAATACAATAAAAAACATAATACATATCCCCAACAACAAATATCCCCATCCCCCCAAAAAAACCCACACTATGCAGCACATCGTTAAAAACATTACTATTTACAAGACAACAAAATTAGCTGGATAGAAACAGTTGTGTATTGGGGGGAGAACAAGTTAGAATTAGTACACATGAGGGAAAGCTTGTCGGAAAAGGAAGGTCTTGAGATTTTTCCTGAATAGATCTACAGAAAAGGAGAACTGTTTGATGAAAAACGAGGTGCTCTCTTCTGCTTATAGATTCAACCGCAATGGGCACCTGAAATTCCACATCCAGAGGCTGCACCGGTCAGAAGGGAAGCCGGAAGCTGAGCCGCCCTCCACTGCCGCCCAGACCATCATCTTGAACAGTGATGAGGAGGCATTGGCCACCCTGAAGAGTGAGTAGCAATCTGGGGTGGATCTTCTCTTGTCAAGTGTGGGGATGGCACAGGGCAGATCCTCCTGTCTCCTCCCCTGCCCCCAAATCCTACTATCAAGGCAGTGGGGGAATGTTTGGAAAAGCACTGCCGCTGCCTGATCCAAACACCTTGCGTCAGGGAGATGGTTTGCTTCCTGTGGCTCACATTATCTGATGGGCTGCCTCTTTTCCCCAACCCAACAGCAGCTCTGCAGTCCAGTCAGGCTGTGCTAGCACCTGAGCGGCTCCAGCAGGCTCTGGGGCAGGAGCACATCATCATGACGCAGGAGCAGAGCACCACCGGCCAGGTAAGCACAAGCAGTGGAAGACATACAGGCACATTCTGCCACTGGGAGCCCCAGAGGTTGGAGCTCCGTGGCGTACCTTGCTCTGTGTTCTGCTTTCCAAGCGTGGCAAGGCAGACACCTGAAGGAGGACACTGAAAACGGGGCTCAGCGGTCACAGGACGCCCCCATCCGTTTGCTCCCATTCTCTCACATCCTGTCTCTGCACCCAGAGCTTGTGTTGCTGGGAGACCTAGGAAATTCACCACCCATGAATTCATTTAAAGATCCCTTGAAACAACTAGTGCTTTTAACCCACACTGTCTGCCATGGCTCCTTCCTATGGGAATCCTGGGATTTGTAGTTCCATAAGGTATTCAGGAGTCATTGCATTGGAGCATTAGACCCTCTCCAAATGTCAAACCCCAGGATGCCATCGGAGGCATTGTTGTTATAGTTGTGCACCTTCAAGTTCTTTCCAACTTAGGTCACTGGGTTTTCTGGGGCTGAGAGAGTCTGACTCACCCAAAGTCACCCTTTGGGATTCCATGACCAAACCCTGGTCTGCAGAGTCATAGTCCCAATGTTCAAACCACTATACAACTCAGGCTCCCTGCAGCTAAAGTGAGTACTAGAATACTGTAGTGGGAAATAGACAAGGGTTTTATGTGTTTGTACGTGCAACCCTGGCACTGAAGGAAGCAGGCCAATTGGGTGGTTAGGTACAAAGGGCATTAAGGACACGGTGAAAGACAGCAAGTGGAACCGACAGAAGCTTGACAACTTGAAGACACACAACTATAACAACAATGCCTCCTACGGAATCCTGGGGTTTGACGTTTGGAGAGGGTCTAATGCTCCACAGATTTTTCATCTGGATTCAAGCAATCACAGCTTGAAAATATTTTTAAAATATATAAATTTCAAAACGCAGACCCTGATTTTGCCATGTTATATAAGGGACACCATTTTACTATCCACTGTATTTAATGGGACTTGAACATCCACAGATGTTTAGGGGAAGTCGTGTTGGCCATATAATAAATCTAATAACATCTAAACAACATTTTGGCCAACCGAAATGCACAATTACATGTTGCAAGCTTTCGAAGTCACACTGGCTTCTTCATCAGGCAAACAGGAGAAAGAAATTGAAAATGTTAGTCATAGGCCTGCGTTTTCTGTGTTTCAGTTTGAGATGGTAGGGAGGGCTATCTGCAGGCTGGCACCCACCCACCCCCTTTGGCCATGCGGTCACTGAGAGATTTTCAGAGACAAGGAAATTTAATGTCTGTTTGCAATTCACAGAATCCAGCATGTCTCCCTTCTTTGTGAAGCCACAGGCTCCTGTGTAGGAAGGGTAGGTAGGTAGCTACTGTATGTCTACCTACATAGGAGCCTGTTGCTTCACAAAGGAAGGAAACATCTTCTTTGAATTGCAAATGAACATTAAATTTCCTTGAATTTGAAAATCTCCCAGTGGCCCAATAAAGGTATCATTGTTTGGATGTTATTGGATCCACAGATGTTGGTATCTGTGGGGGTTCTGGAACCAAACCCCAGCGGATACCAAGGGCCCATGGTAGTTCAATTGTCCCTGAATTCAGTCTCTGCATCTGAAGACAGGACTCTGGCTAATGGGAGCAGGTTTGTTGCCCATTTGGTTCAGTTGGAAGTCCCTTCCAGTGTGAGAAAATGGATCAGTGCCTTCAGCCCTGTGCTCCCCTTTCATTGCTACATTTGGCTTTGGTGCTAAATGATGCATGAAGAAAGCAGGAAGGGCCACCAGTCCCCCAGTGATCCCTGGGTGCAGGGTTGGGAAGAGACAGTTCCAGTGAGGATGACCTTTGAGCCTGGAGTTGAACCTCATGCAGGGGTGCATGAACAGCAGCCTGCTTCTCCAGGGCCATATTTTGTGGCTCTTGGGGTCATTTTATGTTGGGAAGAAGACCCAAGAAAGAGCCAGAAGGAAACGTGGTGCAACTACTTTGGGGGGGGGGTATGTTTGTGGGTTACACAGTCCCCTGGCAGTGTCAGTATTGTCCCAATCCCCAACATCAGCCCCTCCTTGCTGGCCTAAAAATGCTGTATCTCTGCAGGATGAAGCCACCTACATCCAGGAGATCATGACAACGGCAGATGGGCAGATGGTGCAGCACCTGGTGACGGCAGAGAATCAGGTGCTGGAGCCAAGGCAGCAGATTTGGCATTTGTGCAGAGAGAACACACATGAGGTGTGTGTGCGCAAAGAATTGGAGAGGCTGGAACTCATGTGTCTGTCTCTTGTTCTCTTTCCTCCAAAGGTCCAGTACATCATCACCCAGGATGGTGTCCAGCCCCTTCTCCCCCACGAATATGTGGTCCTGCCCGAGGGTCACCACCTCCAGGTGAGCCACACGGGGCCCTGAGGCCTTCTTGACCCCCCACAAACACCCCCACAAGGGAAGCCTTGGTCCCCCCACCACCATTTCCATGCTCACTCAAAGGGTCTCTTGCTTTTCAGGTCCAGGATGGACAGATCACCCACATCCAGTATGAACAAAGTGGACAGTTTCTGCAGGAGTCCCAGGTGGGAGGCCTGGTGGGAAAAAGGGGCTGGGGGAGAACCAGGGATGCATCCTGGGCCCCCTCCCCAGTCCATGCATGCTGCGGGGGGAGGCAAGGCAGCCGATCTGTTAAGAGCCAGGCCATGGCTATGGCACAAGCCACTGTCCAGATTGCTAATGGGAGAGCCCCTGTGAGATGTTGCAGAAGTGTCTGGAGGTATTCTGTTCCCCCCACCACACATTCTCTCTCTGTAACTGTAGATCCAGTATGTCCCAGTGTCACCAGGACAGCAGCTTGTCACCCAGGCTCAACTGGAAGCAGCAGCTCACTCGGCGGTGACAGGTAAGTGTGTATGTAAGAGAGAGACAGAGAGCGTTCCTGCATTCACATCTACAAATTATTAACTGTTGAATGTGGACTTGGGTCAAGCAACTGAGCCTTATGTTTCTGGGAAACTGGAAAAATTGGTTGTTTCAGGGAGTAGAGAGGAGTGGTCCCTGACTCCTGCTTTTCCAGGGTGGATTTCTAGGTGCTGATCTTCATCCATGGGGGCCTTTTGTTTTCCAGTTTAGTTTTTCCAGTGCTGGGTGCCTGCTACGGTCCATCTCCTTCTTTGGAGGCCTTTAAACAGAGGCTGGGTAGAATTGTAGAGTTGGAAGAGACCCCAAGGGCCTTGATCCAGTTCAACCCCTTTCTGCCATGCAGAAAATCACAATCAAAGCATATTCGACAGATGGCCATCTGTTGGGGATGTTTTGATTTTGAGATCCTGCATGAACAATTGGGTTGGACTGGATGGCCCTTGTGGTCTCTTCCAGCTCTATGATACTATGATCTGTGCCTCCCTTTCTTCTGCCACCCCACTTTCTTCCAACTCCATGCCAAGCTGAGGAGAGGGGCCTGGGTGCCCAGCCTCTGCCAAGATTCCCATTTGTGTGAGTTGCAGAGTGGGGCTTCCCCCAGGCCAGATTCTGCCCATGCAGCAAGTCTTTCTTTTCAAATCCTGTTGGTTTGTTGTGTGTGTGCTTCATGCCTTTCTCCTCTTTGCAGCGGTGGCTGACGCAGCCATGGCCCAAGCACAAGGCCCATTCAGCACCGACGCAGCCACAGACCAGATCCATCAGCTGCAACCGGGAGTCCACTACGACATCATCACGGTGGCAGAGTAGCCATCACCTCCTCTCTTGACCAGCGTGGACCAGTCTTCTGGTTGTACCAGAGGAGTATCAGTGACATCGGGACTGGCGCCCTGTCCAGACCGGCCGTGCCTTCGGACATTTCTCAGCATGTGGCACAGCTGGTGTCCTTTTGGCCTTGGGTGGCATCAGTCTTTTGGGCAATGGGCCGTAGCCTGTGAACTGGCAGGGTTTGCCCTGTCCTGTCCTGGCTGTGGGCAACAGGACCCAGAAAGAGACTTTTTTTGGCAGATACTATGCATGGAGAGGAGCTCCCCTCCTCCAAGGGTCAGTTCCCTTATGGGCTTGGAGGGAAGTTGGTGGTCAGCCTTGGGTGATCTTCCCAATAAAATAAAGGCAGCAGCATGTGAGAGTGACCGTCTCTTCAGCCGCCTCTGTCCAGCCCTCTCTTTGCTCAGGTGACCTTGACTCAGGAGCCCCCCAGCTGTGTGTCCTCCCCCCATTTGTTTGCCTAGGATTAAGCGACTGGTGAACAGGGCAAATCCCGTGTAACTCTCCCGCCAGAACAACGGCTGCCTCCTTGAGCCGGTGGCTTGGCTGTCTGCTTACATGGGCTTATGACAGCTAATCTGGGACTTTTAACTAGGACTGTTTGCATTATACTGATTATTGTCTTTAATAGGGCAAACAGCCTCAGCCACCCAACGACCCAGGAGGGCACCGGCGGTCCTCTCTTTTTCCCTTGGGGATGGGCATGGGGGGTGGTTACGGGCTCCTGGGGTGGGTGAGGGGCTCCCAGGTCAGAACCCACCTCTCTGCCCCCTCTGTCTTGCTGGCTGGCCGGCCGGGCACACAACCAGAGATGGTGGGGGTTACAGGAATGTGCCATGCCAGTGTCCATTTGCCCTTCCAAGTAGCCCTGCAGGAGCCTGTCCACCGTGAGCTGGTGCAGGAATGGGGAGCTCCCCGAAATGTAGGGCACCTCGGCCATGGCTCTCGTCTGGCCCTCCAGCTGTGTGCCTGGGCATTAGCAGGAGGGGGCATTAGGGAAAGCCCCAGAGAGGGGGCCAGGCATGTGTAGATTACAGGCCATTATCTAATAAAGCCAGATCACCCAGCACGCCTAGCCCACGATCCCTCGGGCGACACCGAGTCCTTTGGGGACAAGGTCACGGCCACCAGATGTGCGCTGGGGGGGCACACGGTTGGCGTTTCACACGGAAGGCTGTGGCCAGCTCCCCTGGTTGCCTCTTCTTGGCAATTTCTGGTCAAGCAGTAGAAAGTGGCAAGGCCCTTGTCCCATTGTCTCCATTGGGGGGGGTCTTTTTGTGGTGTGTGCGTAGGGGGGAAGGAGGCAGCAGCAAACGCAAACAAACAGAGGCACACCTGGGTTGGCATGAGCCCCCACCGCAGGAGGGGTCGTGGTGCCCCTTTCTTCTCACTCCAGACCCACAGGTTTGTGGCCCTGGCTGGGCTGTGCAGGTAAGCTGGGTGCCCCGTGCCCCAAGCGTCACAGCTGTTGTGTGCCATTGAGCCACCTTTGTCTGGTAGACATGAGAGAGCGCAAGCTCAGCTCTTGCCAATGTACGGGTCTCCCTCTTTCCCTTCTCTGAGCCAGCCTTGCCATCCTTTCCCAATGTGGCCCCAAGGCAAAGGCCAGGGCTTCTGCTAGCAGTGGTCTCTGGATGGATGGCGGCTGCTGCCCAGAGGCTCTAGGAAGGGGGCAGCCCTGAGTGCGAAGCTGGTGCCAGGCCCTGGTGCCCTTGTCGCTGGCTGGCTGCTCCTTGCTATCTATCTGGCGGACTTTAGCTCATGGCCTCCAAGAGCCCATCATCCACTGCAGACTCAAGATTCGGGGGGGGGGTCTTCCTTCATGGGGCTCCATCCCCTGCCCCCCCCCTTTAACCAGCCAGGGCCCTTGGGGTACAAGAGCCTCCCAAACCCACCAACCGGGGGTCCCTTTCTGGGGCCAAGCAGAGACAAAACGCTTCCTGGTCCATCATCATCATCATCATCATCATCATCAGAGTCCGGAGGAAGGGCCAAAGGAGGGCCCCGTTGAAAGCCCTTTCTTTCCCGGAGGAGGAGGAGGAGGAGGAGCCCCGGCCGCCCTCGTCTAGTGGCCTTTCCTCCCAGGAGCAGCAGCAGCAGCAGCAGCAGCAGCCCTTCTTCCTGGGGCCGAGCGGGTCAGGCCCTTCTCCTCCCTTCTCCCTTCCTTGGGGGCCAGGGGGGCCTCCTCCTTTTCCCGGAGCTGCTCCCTTCCTCTGGGGAAGCAGAAGGGTCGGAGAGAGAGAGCCGGGGCCCTGGGGCTCCTCGGGGGCCATGGCTGCTAGACAGCCTCTTGTCTGCTTCCCTGCTGGAGATGCCCAGAGTGTCTCTCCGCCTCTCTCCTCCAAAGGTTGGCTGGCCCTGGGCTTTGCCATAAATGGAGGAATGACCCGGTTTGGCACCGCTTGAACTCTTCTCTGGCTTAAGGCTATGGAATTCGGGGAGTTGGAGTACGTCGTGGGGCCCAGGATCCCATGGCAAAGAGCCAGACCAAGAGTTAAAGCGGTGCCAAACCGGGTTATTCCTCCCGTGTGGCTGCAGCCAATGCTTGCGAAGGAGAAGCGACTTGGGACTGGTGGCAATCTCTCTTAGAGCGAAAGGGAGAGCCTTCGGGACGCCTTGCTGCTGCGTCCCTCCGGCAGGGGGCGCTCTTGGCTAAGAAGCCGGCCTTCCCCGCCCCTCCCAATTGGGGGGGGGGGGGCCTGGGCAGAAAGAGAGAGCAGGGACCCTGGGGCCAAAATGTATGGATAGATCTAGATCTAGATCAAGGTAGAGAATAGAAAACAATGATACAGATCTAGATAGATCTAGACCTAGAAGATAGAACACACACACACACAACTGCCAGGGTGCCACCTTGACATTACAGTCTCATGCAAAGAGAACAAATGTGTCCTCACAGAGTTTCATGAGATTGACGTGAACATTTGGCACATTTGCCCATGCGCTCGGCCCACCTTCTCCATGGGTTTTGGTTTTTTATCCACGGGTTCAAACATCCACGGCTTGAAAATAGTCCCAAAAGGTGCAAATCCCAAATAGCAAACCTTGATTCTGCCATTTAGATAAGGGACACTGCTTTGCTCTGCCATTAGATTGAAAGGGACTTGAGCATCCAGGGATGTTGATATCCCTGGGAGCGCCAGAACCAAAGCCCAGCGGATGCCAAGGGCCCCCTGTGTATGGGAATGACGATTTATGGGTAACAGTCGTATACAACCCCACAAGGAAGGATGGCATCTGGATGTGGGATGGGAAGAGGAGGAGAACGGTCACTGGGGGGACGGTGACCCTATGGGTTTCCAGGGCAGGTGACCCCCGTCCCGACTGGGACCGGTGGCCTCCCTCTCCTGGCTGGAGGAGCCTCCCAATGGACAAGGCAAGGGCTGGCCAGAGGGTCCCTGGGGCTGGAAAGGAAGGGGCTTGTTTCGTTTATTCCATCCTTTTATGCATTGTAAGGATTTCCATCCTGCCTTTCTCCCCAACGGGATTCCAGGAGGGATCTACATCCTTGAAATATATACACTAATGCCTCTTGCAGTGGGATTTTTCCAGGTGGATGTGGGTCTTGCCTTGGAGCCTATGGAACTCACGGCTACAAGAAGAAAGCCAAGTTTTGGGTCTGTTCCTCCAGGCATTTTGGACTTCAGCTCCCAGGAGCCAATGGTTTGGGATTCTGGGAGTTGAAGTCCAAAACCCCTAGAAGGCCCAAGTTCGGCAAAGCAGCCCAATAGAGCTTCCAGTCTCAGGGGCAGCCTACCTTTGGAGGGAGCAGGGCTGGTGGGGGGCTTCTCAAAGGAGGCATTGGGCCACTTGGGGGGAGATGGGGGTTGGGATGCCAGGCCAAGAAGGAGGAGGGAGGGGGTCTTAAAGCCACCAGGGGCCCTCCTGCATGGGCCGCAGGGGGTCCAACTAGTTGACCTTCAGGGACACCTTCCTTCCAACCTTGTCATGCTGACCAGTGGCCCTCCAGCGTCCGACTCCCTCTGTCCAGCCAAGAAAGCAAAGGGGGCCCTCCTTCGTGAAGTCGAAGGCTTTCATGGCCGGCATCCATAGTTTGGGTGGGTTTTTCGGTCTCTGTGTCCATGTTCTAGCAGAGTTTCCTCCTGACGTTTCGCAAGCAGCCTCTGTGGCATCTTCAGAGAATGCTGCCTGGAAAGGGCTTGGGTATATATATATTGTGTGACCTGGAAAGGCAGGAGGGATTTGCATGGGTCTGGTTCTGTTGCTAATGGCAGGCCTCAGGCTGGGAGGGTCTGCACAAGAGGATTGACGTCTGCTTGATCCGTGCTCATTGTCTGCTGGGAAACCCCTGGCCCTGGCAGATTTCTCATTGGCATTTATTCCAGGGCCAGGGGTTTCCCAGCAGACACTGAGCACCAACCAAGCAGACCCTCATCCTCCCAGCCTGAGGCCTGCCATTAGCAACTGAACAAGACACAGATCACCATACAAATCACTTTCTCTCAGCCAAGAGTCACGCAGTGTATTGATACCCAAGTCCTTTCCAGGCAGCATTCTCTGAAGATGCCAGATGCCACTGAGGCTGCTTGCGAAACGTCAGGAAGAAACTCTTCTAGAACATGGACACAGAGCCCGAAACAGCCACAAAAAACTAGGGCCATCCTTCCTTTAGCCCCTGAATAGCTGAGGTTAACATCTGTCAGGGTTTTGAAACATCTGGAATTCCTTTAAGCCCCCCCCCCCCATCTCACCCCCCAAATATATCTGAAGGACAGAAGGCAAATCCCTGCAAGGAAGGACTGCTGAGTCAGTGCAGAACAACAACAACAACAACAACTATTATTATTATTATGTGTACCTCACTTCCCCCCCCCAAAAAAAATGGGGGTGGGTGGGTAGGTGTGAGTCTGTGTTTGGGGGAGCAATTCTGCTAAGCTTGTTCTTCTCTTTTTCAGGAGGAGAGGAGACCCCCCCCCAAGGGGCAGCGGATTGGGGCCCCAGCCATGGCCTCTGGCTGTCTGGCCAATAGGGGGGGCACTCTGGAGACCCCTGTGCTGGACACAGCCTTGACCACTGCTCCACAGATCCTGGTCACAGCCTGCAATGGCAGGACAGCGGTAGGTCCTCCTCCTCCTCCTCCTCCTCCTCCTCCGCGGGGGGGTGGGGGGGTTGGAATCATAGAGTTGGAAGAGAATCCTTTTTGCATTGTTTTGCCCAGAACTGGACACAGGGTTATTCCAGGTGAGGCCTGACCAAAGCAGAACAGAGTGACTTCCATTCTAGACACTGTACTTCTATTGATGCAGCCTAGAATCACATTGACTTTGTTAGCTGCTGCATTGCGCTCTTGACTCATGTTCAACTTAGAATCATAGAATCATAGAGTTGGAAGAGACCGCAAGGACCCTGATCCAGTCCGACCCCATTCTGCCATGCAGGAAATCCAAATCAAAGCATCCCCATTGAGAGCTGGCCATCCAGCCTCTGCTTAAAGACCTCCAAGGAGGGAGACTCCACTACCCTCCGAGGAAGGAGTGGGTTCCTCTGTCGGACAGCCTTTACTCCCAGGAAGTAGACTTGAGGTCTACTTGGACTCCTCAATCCCTTTCACATGTATATGTCTCCTGAAGTCAGGTGTCCCCCATAATCCTATGTCTGTGCATTTCATTTTTCTGCCCTAAGTGGAAAACATTCATTTACAGTTCTCCGTGTTGAATTTCATTTTGTTAGCTTTGGCCCAGCTTTCTAGTCTATTCAGGTCGTTTTGAACTTTGATCCTGTCCTCTGGAGTATTAGCTACTCCTCCTAATTTGGTGTCATCTGCAAATTTGATAAGTTGCTGATCAGGATCAGGGCCCTTGTCTCAGGCTATAGACCCCTTCCTTTACCCCCCCCCCCAACATATACCTTCCCCCGCTTTGGCTTTTGGGGGTCCGGAGGGGGTGAGGCTGGTGCCTTTGCGGAGGGAGCCAGTCCTCAAGCAGTGAATGTAAGGCAGCGGTTCTCAACCTCTGAGTCGCAACCTCTTTGGGGTCAAACGACTCTTTCACAGGGGTTGCCTAAGACCATTGGAAAACACGTATTTCTAATGGTCTTAGGAACTGAGATGAAAATAATTTTATGGTTGGGGGTCACCACAACATGAGGAACTGTATTAAAGGGTCTCAGCGTTAGGAAGGTTGAGAACCACTGATGTAAGGGACTAATTGTGGGCCACACCACGGATTTTGCACTTAGCTGCTTGGATGGGAAGATGCCGTTTGCAAAATTGGAGGTGCAGCATCATCCAAAATCCGGCAAACGGCGAGACCTTTATTCTCCCAACAACCGAAATGTACAAAATCCATGTTGCAAGCTCTCAAAGCTCCACTGGCTTCTTCATCCGCAAAGAAGTTAAAAATCATACAGGAGAAGAAGAAGAAGAAGCAAATGACAGTGTTAGCCCCAAGCCTGCATTTTGTCAAGATTTTGCTGTTGTTGTTGTTGGAGGAACAATCATAAAAGCCGGACCTTCCTCCTCCTGGCTATTTGGGTACTAATACAAATTTAAGTCTCATTAGCAAGAGAAACGCTCCTCTGGGGACCCAGGTTGCCTCCCTTCTTGGCAAAGCCACAGGCTCCTTTGGTAGGTGATGCATTGAACAACAGCCAATGCAGCCAAAACAGCTCAACTCCCCCAGAAACCATCCGTTCCCAAGGTTCATTTAAAACAGTGATACACAAAATGTGCCCTTTAAGAGATTTTGGACTTTCCCAGAAGCCTCAGCCATGTTGGCCAGTAGTCTGGGATTCTGGGAGCTGAAGTCCAAAATCGCCTTAAAGAGCCCAGTTTGGGGACCACTGATTTAGAAGTCAGAAGCCTTTTAAAGAGCCCCATGAAGATGGTCCAGTCCAGCCCCCCGAAAAGGGGTCCCCCATCGCCAAAGGCCACAGCAACCCAATCATTTAGTTAAATGGAAAAAGAGAGGCTTTTTTTGTGGTGCCTTAAAAACTATGGAGTTTGATCCGGCATCATGGGCTGCCGGTCAGTTCAGTGTGAAGATGGACACAAGGAGCTTGGCCACCAGTTTTGCAGCACCAGAAAGATGCAGCACATTTAAACAACGCCCAGCGTCCACTTTAAAGCAGCCGAAACCCTATCTGCTTTTGAAAGCTAAGCGGGATCACTTCTCTCACTTGGATGGGAGACCACAAAGGAATCCCAGGTGCTGGAGGCTCTGTTCCAGAGGAAGGAACTGGCAAAACTGTCCCTGAGGATTTCTAGCTCAAGAAAAACCCACGAAATTCATGGCGCTCGCCATAAATCAACAGGCGACTGGAACGCCTGCGGACACATCCGGCGTAAACAGGATGCAGACAAAGCAGCAACATCTGGGTTTCCTTCCCTCTTCCTTCCTTTAAAATGGACCAAAATGAAAAGAAAAGGCAGGACTCTCTATTCTCATTCATAAAGATCACAGCAAGCATCATTTTTAAAAGGCTCTTTGTGCAAAGCTACTGGAGAGTTCTGGGGGCTTCCTTTTAAAAAGCTGCCAAATCTTAATTCTCTGCTCCTTAGCTTGAAAAATGCAAAGCCAAACACAGAATATAATGCCCGAAAAGGCCCCCAGAACAAATACTTGTCTGCTGCATGGAATGTGCCAGGATTCCTTTTGGACCGGAAAAACGACAACCTGAAAGATCTGCTGGGCTGGACAGAGAGAAGAAGGAGAACTGGGCAGAGGCCACAGCAGTGGACCGGACGCAAGAGGAACCGGGAAAGTGGGAGAGAAGGACCCCGGGGCTTTGGGGAGAAAACAGCTCAGCAAGGAGGGCTGAAAGCGGTCACTCTCAAGCAGAGAGCCTTGGGGCCCCTTCTCTGGCTGGAGGAGCACTGCAAAGCTGACCCATTTGTTGTTGCTGTTCATGGGTGCCTCCAAGTCGTTCCCAACTTATGCTGACCCCAAGGCAAACCTATCATGGGATTTTCTTGGCAAGATTTGTTCAGAGAAGGTCATAGAATCCTAGAGTTGGAAGAGACCCCAAGGGCCCTGATCCAGTCCAACCTAGGGCTGCCATAATTGTCCACTTTTACCAGGGACAAAATGTAGGACAAATTCAAGACCAAACTGTAGGGCAACTGCAGGACAAAACTCAGCTCAAAATGTAGGACATTTAAGGTCCACCATTTTTCTTCCATGTCCTACATTTTGGGCTGAGTTTTGTCCTGCAGTTGTCCTACAGTTTGGTCTTGAATTTGTTCCACATTTTGTCCCTGGTAAAAGTGGACAATTATGGCAACCCTCCAACCTCTTTCTGCCATGCAGGAACTCTCAATCAAAGAATGGCCATCCAGCCTCTGCTTAAAGTCCTCCGAGGAAGGAACCTCGACTACACTCCAAGGAAGGAGTGTGTTCCACTGTCGAACAGCCCTGACTCTCAGGAAATTCCTCCTGATGTTGAGATGGAATCTTTTTTCCTGTAGCTTGCATCCATTGTTCCTGGTCCTGTTCTCTGGAGCAGCAGAAAACAAGCTTGCTCCCTCCTCAATATGACACCCCTTCAAGTGTTTAAACAGGGCTCTCATATCAGCTCTTAACCTTCTCTTCTCCAGGCTAAACATCCCCAGCTCTGTAAGTCTCTCCTCATAGGGCTTCATGGTTTCCAGACCTTTCACCATTTTAGTCTCCCTCCTTTGGACACAGGGCTCCAGTTTCTCAACATCCTTTTCAATTGTGGTGCCCAGAACTGGACACAATATTATCCCAGGTGGGGCCTGACCAAAGCAGAATGCAGTGGCACTATTACTTCCCTTGATCTAGGCACTATACTTTTATTGATGCAGCCTAAAATCGCATTGGCCTTGTTAGCTGCCACATCGCACTGTTGACTCATGTTCAACTTGTGGTCCACTTGGACTCCCAGATCCCTTTCACATGTACAGTCATCCCTCCATATTTGCGGCTTTGATATTTGCAGATTTGATTATTCACGGATTTCATTAACATGTTCTCTCTAGGACTTTCTAGGTCCTCCAGTGCAACTCTGTGGTCAACTTTAACCAAAAGTTGCACAGAAAGACTATTTGTAGCTACTCCAGTGCCATTCTATGTTCAGTGTATGTTGGACATTGACCACAGAGTTGTACTGGAGGACCTAGAGAGTCCTAGAGAGGTGTCCTTCAGGTAAAAACATGGTGTTTTTGTTATTTGTGGTTTTTCCATATTCACGGGGGTCTTGTTCCCCTAACCCTAGCAAATATGGAGGGACAAGTGTAGTTTCATTCAGCCAGGTCTCCCCCATAATCCTATATCTGTGCATTTCATTTTTCCTCCCTAAGTGCAGTACCTTACATTTCTCCGTGTTGAATTTCATTTTGTTAGCTGTGGCCCAGCTTTCTGGTCTATTCAGGTTGTTTTGAATTTTGATCCTGTCCTCTGGAGTATTAGCTGTTCCTCCTAATTCGGTGCCATCTGCAAATTTCACAAGTATGCCCCCAATTCTGTCATCCAGGTCATTGATAAAGATGCTGAATAGTAAACTGGGCCCAAGACAGAGCCCCACTGGGCACCCCACTGGTCACTTCTCTCCAGGTTTACCATTGCCATTCTCTAAGGCTGAGATGGTGTGGCTTGCCCAAGGTCACCCAATGGGTTTACATGGCCAAGCTGGGATTTGAACCTTAGTCTCCAGAGTTGTAGTCGAACACTCGGACTCCTACACAACGCCTGACTCTAAAGTCATCCTGACCCAGGGCAGTCCCTTGAATGAGGCATCTGCAGGACCCCTGTCCTTAACTGTTCTGCTCAAGTCCTGCAATTCATTCCCATCCCCTCCTTGATGGAGTCCATCCATTTGGCCTGTGGCCTTCCTCTCTTTCTATTGCCTTCTTCCTTTCCTAGCATTATTGTCTTTCGCAGTTATTCATGCCTTCTCATGACGTGGCAAACAGTGATAGCCTCCGTTTGATCGTCTTCCCTTCCAGGAAGATTTTGGGCTTGATCTATTCACTTGTTCGTCTTCTTGACCATCCGCAATATACTTAGCACCGCATCTCCAATGAATTGATTTCCCTTTTATCTGCTCTCTTCACTGTCCATCTCTCGCATCTGTACATAGCAATGTGGAATAAGATGGCTTGGACAGTTCTTACTTCAGTGTCCGGTTGTATATTTTTGCCCTTTGGGATCTTGTCCAGTTCTTTGGTGGCTGCTCTGTCCATTCCAACCCATTCTGGATCCTTGAGTGCAATCCCCATTCGGATCAACGACTGATCCAAACTACTTCAATTTCCTCCTCGTCATCATCATCCAGATTGGATTTCTGTAACTTATTATTGTCATTTTCGTTTCCTTAATGTTCAAGAGCAACGCTGCCTTGGCACTTTGCTCTCTGACATTCTTTAATAAAGAGAGGTCAGTGAACAGACTTCAGAGAGAGTTTAATGCTTGCCGTAATACACTGGCAAAGAGTACTGTCTCATAAGTGGATTGCTCCATCTTTTGGGATACTCCTCTTGGCTGTTTCCCATTTTAAAAGGCTTTGCAGTGTTGCCCCTTTTCATAGACACTGTTGTTAGCCTCAAAACAATGCCGTTTTGCAAACGCCAGAAGCTGCAGAGGAAAGAGGGGGGAAAGCGGCTGGCCTTGGACGGCTTATCAAAAATGGCCAGGACCTTCCCTTGAAGATAAGAGAGGGGTGGCTGGTCATTAGCTCCTTGCAAAACGAGGCACCAAGAGTGGGCTTGTCTCTTGTCTGCAGAAATGCTGCTTTTAAAAAATGCATCTAAAAGCAAGAATGCAAAGCAGATTTGTTCTTAGATCTTGTAGCACCTTTGAGACTCACTGGAAGAAAGAAATTGGCAGCAGGAGCTTTCATAGACTTCAGATACATTTACATGCAGAATAATAATAATAATAATAATAATGAGAGATTAACTGAGAGAAAGAAGTTGGCAGCAAGAGCTTTCCTAGATTTAAGCCTACTTCCTCAGATGCATTTGGACCAAATTTGGGCTGAAGTCTAGGAAAGCTCATGCTGCCAACTTCTTTCTTTCAGTGAGTCTCAAAGGTGCTACAAGATCTCTCTACATATTATTATTATTATTATTATTATTATTATTATTATTATTATTGCATCTAAATGCATCTGATGAAGTAGACTTAAGTCCAGGAAAGCTCCTGCTGCCAACTTCTTTCTTTCATTTCTCAAAGGTGCTGCAAGGTCTCTCTGTGTTTCTGATCCTACAGACGTAACACGGCTGGCTCCCTCTTTGAATTCTACCAGATTTGTTCTCGGTTGTTCTGTAGGGAACTTAAAGTGGGATGCGTTCATCTCCCCAGGCCTTCTGCCCTCTTTGCACAAGGAAGTTTTGTTTCCGCAGAGTTTTGGAGCAATACCCGCGATCCCCTCAATTAGAAATAAAAGGGCAGAACGGCTGGGTGCTATCTATCCCAAAACAGCTGCAAAAAGGTTTTCTGTCTTAAATGGTCTTAAAAGTGTCCGGTCTTGTGGCCATTAGTCAGGCAAGACCCGTCCGCTTTGGTGCAAACGCATGGGTCTGCCTGGTCCTTGGCCCAGAGAAGCTCACAACAATTTTATTTCTATACCGCTATTCCAGCGATCACAGCGGTGTACATCAAAGAGTAAGACAATTAAAACATCAGCATGACAATAATACAAAGTTAACAATTAAGAACAGTCAAAACCAACAACACCCTAAACAAGTGGCTGTGTAGAATGGAATACACAAAAACATTGCCACGGGGAAGAGAATGGCCACAAGGCTCACGGGGGAAAGCCTGGCGGAACAAACAAGTCTTCAAGTTCTTCTTGAAAGCATGGAGGGAGGTGGAAGTACGGAGCTCATTGCGGAGGGAGTTCCAGAGCTTAGATTAGCCAGGAATTTGTTGGCCAGCCCCCATTTCAGCCTCCGACTTCCTCCGAAACTTCCCTGCACTTCCTAACGTTTGCAACGAATTTCCTGGTAAGAAGGCTGTTCAGCAGCGGAGAAGAAGAATGCCTCGGAGGGGAGTGAGCTCTTCTTCCTTCAAGGTTTTTAAACAGAAGTTAGATGGCTAGCCATGGCTGGGATGGATGGATGGATAGATAGATAGATAGATAGATAGATAGATAGATAGATAGATAGATAGATAGATAGTAGATACCTTCAGGCTATGTGTATAAGGCATGTACGAAACATGAATGAGTTTCATAGTTAGACCTGGGTCCCATCTCCAAAATATTACATTATGTATTTGCAAATATTGCAAAACCTGAAGAACTCCAAAGCAGACAGAGAGAAGGACTGTCACCCCTCCTTTCTCCTGATGGGATCCAAGGCAGCTTACAGCAGTTTAAAGCAATGGTTCCCAAACTTTGGTCCTCCAGGTGTTTTGGTCTTCAGCTCCCAGAAGCCCAGCCAGTTTGGCCAGTAGTCAGGAATTCTGGGACTTGAAGTCCAAGACATCTGGAGGACCAAAGTTTGGGAATTACAGATTTTAAACAAAGTTCAGCTAAATGCTTATTCCACAAACGTTAGAAAACAGCGAAACAATGTCAGTTTGAGTTCCCTTTCCCAAAATGTGTGGGACCAGAAGTGTCTTGGAGTTTTTAAAGATTTTTGGAATATTTGTACATTCCTAATGTAAAGTCTTGGAGATGGGACCCAGGTCTAAATATGAAATCCATTCATGTTTCATATAATACGCATTACACACATAGCCTGAAGGTAACCTTATACAGAATATTTGTAATACTTTTGCACATGAGACAAAGCTTGTGTACATGAAAGCATCAGGAAGCAAAGACGGCACTATCTCAGCCACCCATCTAGACAGTTTGGGATTTTGGAACATTTGGGATTTCTCAGTTCTGGATAAGGGAAACTCAACCTCATAGAATGATAAAATCATGGGACTGGAAGAGACCCAAGGGACCATCCAGTCCAACCCCATTCTGCCCTGCAGGAACTCACAATCAAAGCGCCCCAGACAGAGCCAGAATATTCAAAAACCATATCCTCAAAACAATTTAAAGCACATTGAAAACATAGTTTTAGAAAAATTAAAGCATGGATTTATCAGTGGGGTCCTACATGGCAGGGGCTTAGTCTGGATGACTTTGGGGTCCCTTCCAAATCTGCTTCTTTAGACGGAGACTCTGGTTTTCAGGGTGCTGGGGAAGGGGCCTTGTGCGAGAGACCACCATCTGCCCCCAGGGTCCCTCCAACGCAGTCCTACTTCTGCAAAAAAGGGATTTTCTCCCCTGCCGCCGCTGGCACTGCCAGGAAGAGCCAAGGTGACCCTGGGCAGATGTCTGGCTGCCAACCCGTCCGGCCTCCCCATCTGGAATGGGAATCCCTTCCATATTTGCAGGGGATGGAGAGTTGATGGAGGGAAGGGAGGGGTGGCACTGGACGCCGCTTTGTTGGCTGGCAGCTGCCCAGATGTTCTGGATCATCCCTTGGCTTTTTTCTCATGTTAATAGGATTGTCACAGATCAGGGGAAGGGATTCCTCCCTCGCTGTTTAGGCGAAGGGGGCAAGAAGCCCTGATCCGGGGTGTCTAACTGTTGGGCCCATCCTCCCTGGGAAAGTAAGGGGCTCATGTTTTGGGGGGCTACATTGGGGCAAGCGTGCCCTCTTGCCCCCTTTCCATCCCATTTCTCTTTTCGCAGCCCGAGTCGGACCGAGATGCCCCAGAAGACGGAGGTGGAAGCTTGGGCCCTAGTCCGGTGGCGGTGAGTGTGGGCCCTGCAAGGGGTCAGGGGTCTCAGGGAGTGAGTGGGGGACACACAGAGCAGAAGCCATGCCCCTGAGGGTGGCCAGGGGGTCTCCACAGTGTGTCCTTCTGGGTGGTTTGAGGCTTTGCTGGGTGATGCAGAGAGATGAATGGAGCTGTAGGGGTGGAAATTGGGGTGAGGGGAAGCAGAGGGTCTTCCTGGGGTCTTCCTTGGCCCCAGTGGGGTCCCTCGAGTCCTCCTGGGGCCCTAAAGCCTGTCTCTTTACAGCTGGAACCGCTGGAAAAAGAGTGGTTCCAAGGAGCAGCCAGTGGCCATGTGGCTACTCTCAGGCAACTGCTCCAGCAGGATCCGAACCTGGCTACAAAGAAGGTGAGAGGGCAGTAGATTTGGGGGCTTCCTCCTTGGGGTCTTTGGAGAGGGGTCTCGCCAATGGGAAGGTGGCCACCTCCAAAGGGTCTCCTCTTCTCCTGCCAGCGGAGTGGGAGGAGGCCAGGGAAGGGGTCTTAGGGGACTGGACCCATTGACCATTGCTCCCTCGGCCCTGCTACTGAACGGGTCCCCCTTTTCTCTCCTCTTTCGGGGCTACCGTCCTGCGGCTGCGGATTCTCCCAGGACTTCACCTCGGTAAGTTTTACCCAAACTGCTGCTTGGTATTCATTTTATTTTGGACCTGCTTTTCTCAGCCCAGCCAGACCCAGCCGGAAACAGAACAAAACCCAGCAGTCATATACATCTCAGTTAACACACCTGAGCCAAACCTTACATTCCTGTCATTCCAAAACATGTCTATATACAGCACACTTCCAAGTCACAATTCCCAGCTGAACCCATACAGTGGGCCCTTGGTATACGCTGGGGTTTGCTTCCAGGACCCCTCATGGATAAGAAAATCCATGCATTAAAGGCAATGGCATAGCAAAGTGGTGTCCCTTATATAAAATGGCAAAATCAAGGTGTGCTATTTGGAATGTATATATATATATATATATATATTGAATATTTTTAAGTCGTGGGTGCTTGAATCCGTGGATTAAAAAATAATAATCCGTGGATAAGGAGGGCGGACTGTACATGCACAATATCATACATCACAGTTGGATCAAATGTGTGATCCAAAATAGAATTCCCCAGCACAATACTATGGCAAGATTAGCCCAATCCTGCACTTAGCTGCTACAGCCACTCTGCACATGTTCAGAAGTCATTCCAGGTCCCTAACACCTCTCTTTCTCCCTCTCTCCCTCTCTGCCTTCCTGCTTTGGGATTTGTCTCCATGCTCCCAGGGGGTAAGTTCAGCCGTACATCCCTCCCTCGTCCGCACCGGCAGCTTTTTTACTTTTGGAGGGGGGTGTCTGATTGATGCCAAGTCAACATACCGTTTTTCCAAACGAAGCCTTTGGGGCACATTCGCTTTGTCCAAAATGCAGCCCCGCATGGCTTTTAAACCGTTTCAGCCTTAGTCTGAATAGTCCCATTGAACAGTTTAAGAAGTCAGTTGAAATGATGTTGATGGTTCCAGATCCTGAACCGCTTTATGAACTGCTTAAGTCGGTTTCATTGGGGGACAGAGGTTGTGCTGCCCCTTGGCTCCCATTTCCTCCCCACAGTGTCCTTCAATGTCGGGGTCCATCCCTGGAAACCGGAATAATTGGACTTTGGTTGCAGCAAGTGCAAGACCCGTTTGGGGAGTAAGTCTACAACAAAAAAGGCTATTGTACCCAACCAGGTATAGAGAGGAAAAAGGAAAGAAGTCAGGTCATGGTAAAAGTTATACACTTGCCCCTCCATATTTGCTAGGGTTAGGGGCACAAGACCCCTGTGAATATGGAAAAACTGCCAGTAACAAAAACACCACGTTTTGACCTGAGTGGACACCTCTAGGAATCTCTAGGTCCTCCAAGGCAACTCTGTGGTCAACTTTAACTAAAAGCTGCACTGAAAGACCTAGAGATTCCTAGAGAGACCACTCTGCGAGGCCTTTGTAGCTCCTCCAGCACAACTCTATGGTCAGTGTCTGTCAGACATTGACCATAGAGTTGCCCTGGAGGACCTAGCGATTCCTAGAGAGGTGTCCTCTCAGGTCAAAACATAGTGTTTTTGTTATTTGCGGTTTTTCCATAATCACGGGGGTCTTGTGCCCTTAACCCTAGTGAATATGGAGGGGCAAGTGTATTACTTTTACCATTATCTGACTTCTTTCTTTTCTCCTTGGGAGTAAGTCTAATCGTAACCCGTTTCTCTCTTTGTCCGCATGGCGTCGGCTGTTGCGTCTGCCTGGCGTGGAGCAGTTTGTAAGTACCCGGCCCCTGCTTCCCTTTCCAGCCCCCCAACTCAATAGCACAGCCCCTGGCCCTTTGGCCAACTGACCACCCCTGTCCTGGGCTGACCCTCAAAGCAAACTGTTCCTGGATGGTGTCCATTTTCTCATTCAGAGCATTTGTGAGTGGGACAGTCTCTGTTGACAGACAATCCTGGAATTTAGATTGGAGCAAAAGTGTTTTTTAAAACAGTGACGACAACAATAGGGAATAAACAACACACTCGCAAATGCGTTGACGCAGATTGGCCTCCTAGCATTGCTCAGTGCCCTTTCAGTCTGAGAGCCTTATCGCATTAAAAACAAACCCGGCAGGGAAACAGAGAGAAGCGGGTTTATCTTTCTGTCTTTGCATGACATTCAAGAACTTTCATTCCCTTCCAGTTGCAAAGGTCTGGGAGAAGGTTGGAGAAGTGTCCATTTTGCAAAACTGGAAAAATCCGTTTGGCAAAAGGGACATTTTTACCACTTTCTCCCACGCTTTTACAACTGGAAGAGAAGAAATATGGGGACAGAAATATAAACTTGCTTTTCTCCATTTGCCTGCCGGGTTTGTTTTTAATGCAAAAAGGCTTTCAGTCTGTGTGTTTCAGTGATTACATTGCAAGTGTCTGTCTTTGCTCTGTGCCCAAAAGCTAGCATTGGGGTCCCTGTGCACACATGGCCATTAAGCACTGCCTCTGTGCCACCTGCGTGAACCTCAGAGTTGGGACCAGGGACCCTGGCGGCTCCATAGCGGCTCCTCCTGACTCTTGGAAATGGGGAGAAGTGTTGGAAGCTGGAGGAGGACAGTGGGCAGAGAATGTGCCCCATGCCCCTCACGGCCCAGGAGTGACCGGAGGGGCAGCCCAGAGTGACCACAGCTGTGCTCTCTCCCCATTCCCTTCCACAGACAGCCCTGCATTGGGCAGCCAAGCATGGCCAAGAGGACTTGGTCACTCTGCTTCTGGACGCTGGAGCCGATGTCAACCTGCGAGCAGTGAGTGCCACCAATTTGCCTACCAGACTGGGTCATGGTGGTGTGGGGAGTGTTAGGTTTGATTTGGGGTGTAAGGTTTAATCCCAGGGGGAGAGCATGGGTGGGTAGGCGGGTGGCATTTACAGCACTTCTAATCATTGGCTCTTTCCCCCACAAATTCTTTCCTGTCGCTCTTGGGATGCCGCTGACCCATCTGCCCACCGGAAGCATGTGAGTAGTCCCTTCCCTTCCTAACCCTTGCTCTCTCAGTGTCCAGTTGTCCAGTCCCAACTGAGGGGGCAGTTCATTCTCCTGGGGAGAGAGGTTGTACAAGGAGGTCTCCATGCCATGCATCAGTTGCAGAAATAATGCAGTTTGACACTGCTATAGCTGCACTGGCTCCATGCTGTGGCATTCTGGGATTTGTAGTTTTGTGAGCTATTGCACCTTCTATGACAGAGTGCTGTGGTGCCACAACAAATTACAAATCCCAGGATTCCATAGCATGCAGGCAGGGTAGTTAAAGCGGTGTCAAGCTGCATTATTTCTGCAGTGCAGATGCAACCTACGAGAATGATGCTCCCAGGAGCAAAAATTCTTGTCTCCTCCATCTCTCTTTCCTCACCATCTCTCTCTCTTTCTTTCTTCCTTCCTTCTTCCCCATTTTCCCCATAACAGGGTGTGAGTATCTGGCTGGAGCCATATGGGGGACTATCCACCCCAATCTGTGGGTTTTTCACTTCTGGGGGGCAGCTGGAAGAGACCCCAGCCAACGGACTCTTGGCAGAAGACCCCACTGAAGCCTGGGTAATGGGAGTGGGCTGCCCCCTCCATGGATTTGGGGGCAAGGGGATGCTGTGGGGAATAAACACTTTTGCAAGGAAAGGGTTTTGAAGGTGGAGGGTGCTGAACTGGTTTGGCTCCTTTGCAATACCAGAGCTGCTGGAAGGGCTTTCAGTTCAGTAGACAGGAATGCTGCTGCAAGCCTAACTTCTCAGGTGTTTGTATTTGAGTTTCTATTTTTCTTGTCAGCTGCCTTGAGTCCCAGCTTTGGAAAAAGGGAGTGGGGGGGTTATAAATCCAGCTGTTGAATGCAAAGCCATTTCTGGGTTGTGTCTTCTCTCCTCCCCACATCTCTTTCTCCCCGGTCTCTCCAGGGCTACACTCCTTTGCATATCGCTGCTTTGCACGGTCACCGGCAGCTGATGGAGCTGTTCATCTGGACTTACGGTGAGGAAGGACACATGGGCTCCCTACTTTGTCATAACCGCAAAGGAGGACACCACAAAATGTGTGATGTCTTTGCCGTCACCTAACTGGCGCAGCCACCAAGAAGGCCATGTCTGTCATTGCCATAATCTGTGTCTCAAACCTACAAAGCAGGACACTTAGAAGAGTCTTTCATTCAGATTGGAGGGGGACAGGTTGGAGGGTATGAGAGGAGGCAATCCCACTGGTATCCTGGACCCAATCCATATCTGTAATTGCCAGCACCTTGAATTGTGTCTAGCAGCAGGTTGGCAGAGTCATAACAGGTTGGGGTTGGCCTCTGGAGGGCCTTTGGGAGGTCGAGGAAGAGGCCTGGTTCTTTGCACATCTGTCTTCCCTATTCACTAAAAGACCTTTGAAGACCTGTCTTTGCTGGCAGGGTGGTATTTTTCATGGGGGGCTGCAGGCGGAGGAGCCGCATACCTTAACCAGCAGCATCCAGAGAACGAGGTATATGGGGCATAATTTGCAGTTAACTTGCATAAGTCACCAACAGGGGTCTTGCCATTCCTTAACTGCCCTTTGAGGTCGGTGGCTCGGCCCCTTTGCTTTCTTAATCCCTGATGCTGCCTTTCTCCTCCCCAACCCAATCCACCTTACAGGTGCCAAGCAGAACATCCGGGATTACAGCGGGCGCCTGGCCAGGCACTACTTGCACCTCGAGTCTCCGAAGGATGCCCCCCACACGCCCCGTAAGAGCCCCCTCTCCTCCATCATCCTTCTCAGTGGGGCTGGGGGGATCCCTTCTCTTCCCTTGGCTTAGGTGCATCTCTGCAGGGGGGGGTTTGTTTGTGGGGGGAGAAGAAGCAGGGAGCCAAGCATTGAGGGGGTGAGCCTGGCCCATGGTGGGCTTCTGTGCACCTCTTGCAGCATGGGGCTGCAATCATAGAATCCTAGAGTTCGAAAAAACCCCAAGGACCATCCAGTCCAACCCCATTTGTCCACATCCTTTTTTAATTATGTCCAGAACTGGACACAGGATTATTCCAGGTGGGGCCTGACCAGAACAGAATACAGTGGCACTGTTGCTTCCCTTGATCGATTCTAGACACTATACTTATATTGATGCACCTAGAATCGCATTGGCCTTTTTAGCTGCTGGATCGCACTGTTGACTCATGTTCAACTTATGGTCTACTTGGACTCCTAGATCCCTTTCACACATATGTCTCTTTAAGACAGGTGTGCTCCATCCTATATATATGCATTTCATTTTCTCACCCTTACATTTCTTCAGAGTTTGGCCTGGAATTGGCTGCAATTCCAGCCCCCTCCACCCCAAGACTTTGGTTGGTACCCAAAATGGTGGTAAATTATTGCTGCAGAATAAAGCATCCCAACCCCGGAGATTCCCAACCCCTCCCAGCGGGTGGTAGAATAGGGCCCTCTGAAGCAATTGATTCCACCTGGATGATCCCAGAGTCAACATTCCAGATCCTCCATGGCTGAACAATGATCCCCAGGGGATCCCACTGGAAAATGGATCCCCAGTAGGGCTGCAGGTTAGGGCTACCCCAAGCCCTGACATTTCAGGGCCAGATTCTTAGGACATGGGGATGATCACTGGTGATATTGCAGGAGATGGACCCTGGCGATATGACAGTGGTGGTGGCACAGAGCAGAATATGTTAACCATCAACCACACTTGAACAGAATATACGTACTAGTCTAAAAAATACCAGTTCTAACGAATAAGTGTTCACATGCATGAATTTTCAAGGCAATGCTCTCACCCTGAGATTCCTCTCCTCACCCCCCCGGAGAAGAGGGCCAGGCCCTGATACAACATAACCCTATTCCCCAGGATTATTTAGGGCAGAACTGCATAACAGAAACTGAACGGCACAAACCCAACCCTCCTCCCATCCTAATGGCTATCAAGACAGGTACGTTGTGTGCCTTCAAGTCACTTTCAACATGTCTGACCCTAAGGCAAGCCTATCCTGGGGCTTTCTTGGCAAGATTAGTTCAGAGGGGGTTTGCCATAATAATAATAATACATTTTATTTATATCTCCAGCTTCTCCCTTCGGATCGAAGCAGGATTACAGCAGTAAAAACATCATAAAAATACATAGATAATACAAAATACATCAGTCAGAAATAAAAAAAGAAGAGTTGTTACAGTATTTGTCACAGTCGTAAGAATGGCCATCCTCTGAGGCTGAGAGAGTGTGACCTGCCCAAGGTGTCCCAGGGGTTTCATGGCTAAGCTGGGAATCGAACCCTGGTCTCCAGAGTGATAGTCCAATGTTCAAACCCCTATGCCATGCTGGCTGATGAGGGAAGTGCAGTCAGTTTCTTCATAGGAATGTTGGCACTCCATCTCTGTACCCCTGAATTTGCCAGGCTAAAGCACAACCCATCCAGCAAGGGCACCTAAACACAAAATAGCTCTTTGGCTGCTGCTGGAAATCTGTTAACTAAGATGCTGATAAGGCCAGGTGAGGATCGTAGAGCCCATCTGCCTGGTGAGGGGCAGTCTGCCCACTCCAGGGACCCATTGGCACAAATGCTGGGGGCTGAGTGTTGCTGGGGGTCCCTGCCTCTATCTCATAGCCCCCTTGGTGAGCTTGACCCTTTCCTTCCAGAACTGGGACCAATGCGTGGGGAGCGGAGCAAGAACCGGAACCTGGCCTCCCTCTTCCTGCCCAAGACCAGTGGCCAGGGCCGGCGGCGGTGGGGCTCGGCCAGTGACCTGGCAGAAGAAAAGCAGGAGGAGGACAGCAGGGAAGAGGGACAGGAGCCACAGAGGGGCCCCCAACACCTGGCCCTGCCCCCCAACTACCGGCCGGTGCGCAAGTTCTCTCGCTAGCCGGCCAGGACCCCTCTGGATCTCAACTTTGGAATGCTATGGAGACAGACTTGGCACCGAGGGGTGATAGTGCCGTGTGTGGCACTTTCTGGCCCCACATATCCTGCATGCCCATGGGACTCTCTTTTTCCTCCATGGCAGGGACTCTGGACCACTGTGGCAATAAAGGCACTTTGAGCATGCCCAACCACCCTGGCTGCATCTTTTGGGGAAGGGGGAATGAGGGGCTGGGTAGTTCTGGGGGCATGGCCTCCCAAACATCACAGGGAATGGACTGGGGCTGCTCCTTGCTCCTCTTTCCCAGCCGTTGTCAGGCCATGTTGACTGGACACGCGGCCCACCATTCTGCCCCTGATGTCTCTTGGCTAACTAAAGAGATGTGGGCCACCAGATTAACATCTGGATGGGGGAATTTTCCAAGGTGGCACTGGCACATCTCTGGACTTAGTGGGTTCTGTAGTAGTAACTGTGTCCTTGGACAAGAGTGTGCTTTGTTTTGTTTGTTGAAAGTCTTCCACCATGTAGTTGCTCCAACCTAGTTGTGATCATTGATGCTGCCTCTTTTCTGCACCATCAAAAGGATCACCAGTTTCTTGTCACAGTGTTAGGTTGGTGATGGAGCATTTGCCATTCAAAGTCAGGGTTTAAATGGCCTGCTATCTTGGCCGGGTGGGTCACAGAATCTCAGGGTTGGAAGAGACTCCCAAAGCCCATCCGGGCCAACCCCATTCTGCCATGCAGGAACTCACAATCAAAGCACTGCCTGTGCAAGATGGCCATCCGCCTCTGTTTAGAAAAATGTTGGTGTTTTGGGTGATGAACCTTGCCTGTGGCCCCGGCTCGGTGCCAAATGGATGAGGATGCCGGTTCCTCTCCAACACGGGAACAAAGCGAAACCCCAAACAGGCTTTCAGCTTGCTGGAACCATGCCTGGAGAAACAGCTGCTGAATCAAAGAATCACTCTCCAGCAGTTCACTCCTTAGAGGCTTTATTACTTTGTTTCCAATAAACACAAGTTAGTCACTCCTATACAAAAACTCTTACTGTCACACCACACTGTCTCCAACTCTCAGGCTCCAAAACTCCCACAGTTCACTAGAACAGCGTTTGTTTTCTTATATACAACATTCCCACGATGTGACCACTAAGTCCAGCCTCCTTCTGTACAAGATGCTATGCAACATAGAAACCAATCCCTGTTCAGACTGAAGACATATCGTATTTACATTTAGTCTTGCTCAGTTGCCCTTGAACGTCCGGCTGCGGCTCTGGACTCTGGACTCCAGCTGCAGCCAATTTAGACTTCTGCAGACATTGCCACATCTGAACATTTTTACCTTCAATATACATTAACAAAAGACCCAAAAGAAGGAGACTCCATCATCTTCCAAGCATCTTCCACTGTCAAACAGCTCTTACTGTCAAGAAGGGCTTTCTAAAGTTTAGATGGAATCTCTTTTCCTGTGGCTTGAATCCACTGCTCTGTCTTAAGTCTCTGGAGCAGCAGAAAACAAGCTTGCTTCCTCCTCAATATGACATCCCTTCAAGTATTTAAACATGGCTGTCATCTCACTTCGTCTTAAGCTTTACTCCAGCTAAATGTGCCCAACTGCCATATCCGTTCCTCATAAGCCATGGCTTCCAGATGTGTTACCATTTTGGTCACCCTCCTCTGGACACATTCCAGCTTGTCCTGGAGTTGGCTGCCCATCTCTCCCTCTGGATGATGGCTTAATCCTGGTCAAATTCCTGTCTCTTGACCTTCGTTTCCCCCAGAATCTAGAATGCGCATGACCTATTATTGCAAGAGTGAGGAAAGTACACTCTCAACGCTTTTTTTTGCAACACTGCATCCGTCTCTAAATTTGGGGGGCAAATGTCACCCCACTTGTTAAACTGCCATTCCTGAAGACCTCCAGCAGTGAAAATGGATAGCAATGCACCCCCAGCAAAATATAAAAGCTTAAAATTGGCCATGAAAACTAATTAACTTCTGGTTCCTATGTACATTCATTTTCTGCCTGCCGCAAGGCCTCTTCCCTGGGATTGTTCTGGAGGAAACAGCACCAAGACGCTTCTTTTCCCCGTTTTTAAAAAATCAAAACCTGCTATAAAAACAAGCGTTAGGTGTGAGTCCCGATCCTTCTTTAGCACATCATCCTGGTTAATAGTGTTAAATGTTTCATTTTTACTAGCAGTGTACTGATAGTGTTAAATGTGTTACTCCTTTCCTTCTAGTGCTGGCGATGCCTTCAAGAAACCCAACGCCGGGGTTCCTGATGGCCTGGCATTTGGCAGAAGCTGGGAAGGCAAAAGTGGCCGAAAACAAATTTGCTGTTTTAACTTGTTTTCTTAAGATGCTCCTCGCTTGTTCTTTTAACCTCTAGATTGTCCTTGATTTTATTTGGTTTTTGTACAGCGCCGTGTACATTTACAGCACTTTATAAACAAAGCTAATCATCATCATCATCATCATCATCATCATCATCATCATCCACCTCTTTCTTAAATTGCACTGCCCAGATGTGGACACAATATTAGTCCAGGTGGGGTCTGACCAAAGCAGAATAGAGTGGCACTGTTACTTAACAGTCAAGGCACTATTCTTCCATTGATGCAGCTTAGAATCGCCTTGGCTTTCTTAGCTGCTGCATCACATGTTGACTCACATTATGCATATGGTCAAGTAAGACTCCTAGATCCCTTTTGCATATAATGCTTCATATACAGAATGTACTTATGGTTTTATGCAATATGGTATCTTGTATTTACATGTTCATAGAATCCTAGAGTTGGAAGAGACCCCAAGGGCCCTGATCCAGTCCAACCCCATTCTGCCATGCAGGAAATCACAGTCAGAGCATTCCCTACAGATGGCCGTCCAGCCTCTGTTTAAAGATGCCCTTTAATGGCTTTATATAGATCTCCAATGAAGGCCCTTAAGAGCACCCACAGTCCAAAATGCGCCAGCCTTTTTCACTAATGAAAGAATCATCCTCCAAACCTCTTGAAAAGCACCCCCAGTTTCTTCTGTGGCTTCCATTTTGGAAGCTCCCCAGTTTCTGCCTCCTCCGGATGTTGGTCAGTGCCTTTGTGAGCTGCCACCATCCAGGTGAATGGGCAGAGATTGCCAGGGGAAAAGCAGCAGCTGTGCCCAGCTGTGTGGAGCCTAGCCATACTGCCCCTTTAATGTCAGCTGGCACACAGTGAATGCTGACCCTAATCAGCTGCCAGTCTAAACCTCCACACACACACACACACACACACTCCTATATAAATCTCCTTGTCCAACCACATCCCCAAAGAGCCAGAGTCACCTGGGCAGAATGGCATCAGCACTACCCCAAGAGCTGCCCACCAGCAGTGGGGACTTGGAGGGCTTTTGGAGGCCCTTGCGGGGCCAGCCTGCCCCACTCCTGCCCCACTTCCCTTGCTCCTATCCTGCCCTGCCTTGCTACGGGTTGCTGCACCCACCGTCCATTGGCCTCCTGACGCAGACGGTAAGCGAGTCGGGGGCAATTGTGGTGGGGGGCTTCTGCGGGGTGGCATTTGGCAAATGATGGCTTGGAAAGGGTGGCAGGATGATATGGTGCCAGAAAGCTGACTGTGAGTTATGGGCACCCTTTGGGCGATCGCCAAGGGCCGCCTTGGCCATCCCTGGTCCTGCTCAGCTCTTGCAAAGTCAGGGCATCATCTTCCTTGACAAAAGAGTCCATCCATCTATACTACAGTCTTCCTCTTTTGCTTGTATTGTCCACTTTGTACCTTAGCCTCAGCTGAGTGGTTTTGGCTTCAAGGAAGACCCGAGGCTTTATTTTTCTCAAGGAGCCATGCATTTGTCTTTGTTGCCATCCATGGCATCTGCAGAATTCCACAAAACATTTCAAATGAGTTGATCTTCTTCCTCTCAGCTTTTCCAGCCATTCATAGAAATACTGTGGAGTGAATGATCCTGACTTGGCTGCTCAGTGGCGTTTCTTTACATTTGGCATGATATGCAAAGCAATCTTATATCCCCCTTGAGACTAACTGAAAGGAAGAAGTTTGTAACATATTGGGAGAAAGGCAGGATTGTTGATGATGATGATGATATGCTTTTGTAGGAGGTCAGTGCGCTCCATTGGATGCGTCCGTTTGCATGCATGTTCTATTGAGTCCAGGAAAGCTGATGCCACAAACCTTTAAAATCTCAAAGGTGCTACAAGATTCCTTTGCATCTGACCCAGACTAACACAGATCTGTCTTTGGATATGACTTGATATGAAATGATGGCCATCTTTAAATACCTGAATCTCTTTAAATACCTTTAAATAGCTGCATGGCAGAACAGGGCTGGACTGGATGGCCCTTGTGGTCTCTTCCAACTCTAGGATTCTATGATTCTGTGAATATATATTGTTAAGGAAAAAGCAACATGGGATATACAGTGAAAGAAATAAAACATGTATGTGAGAGTCAGCATGACTAAGCAAAAGCAATTAGAAGCCACACAGGTGTAAAAGGTAATGGAATTAGCAGTCCTAAATGCCAAGGACAGAAATGCAGAGTGAATAATTGAAAGCACCTGAGAATCGTTAAGTGGACAAGGTGAGATGATGAAATCATTAATTATGGGTTGAACTATGACAGCCAATCAAAATGGATGTACACGCCCACTGGGTGGAGACTGGCAAGAGTGGGTGGTGTTTTACTATGACTATAATAATTGCTTTGATTCCCAATGTATTTTGTGGGTAGTTGTTGGAGTAGAGTGGAGTTTTGTGAGTAGTTTGGAGATTGTAGAGATTGTGATTTGTAGGGCATTACTATTTGTATATAGTAGAATAAAGTAGATCTTTGATATAAGACTACTGAGTTGTCTGGTGTCTTGAGTCAAGAGACAAGAGCCAGCTGGATCCTGAAGAAGTGGGAAGACTTCTCTGGAAGCAAGAGTGAGAAGGCTTGGAGGGTTTGTCAGGGTCTTCAGCCTATTCTCTGTAACTCTGCTGCTTTAGAGCAAAGCTTTAACCACTGGCCAAAACTGGTCAGCGCCGGTGCGTAACAAGGTGGTGAGTTCGAGCCAGAGGTGAAGAGCTACAACTCCCATCATCCCTGACATATATGGATATTTATTTGATATGTAGATACTTATCAGATGTTGATTGCACAAGAGATTACCATCTGCAAGTATCTGAAAGGCTTCCTTCAACTGGAAAATGGAACGAGACTGTTCTCCGCTACTCCAGGAGGCAGGGCCTGAAACGTGATGGATTCCAGCAACGAAATGATATTCCAACTAAACATTTGGGAAGAATATTTCTGGAGGGTAAGAGCTGCTCAAAGTGGGAAAGGCAGCCTTGGAAGGGGCAGGTTCGCTTTCACCGGATGTTTTAAAGAGCGGTTGGATGCTTGTCTCTTGCCTCTTGCTGTAGATCCCTTGCCTAAGCTAGATGGCCTTTGGCAGTCCCTTCCAGCTCCATATTTCTATCATTCTGTGACCGAAGAGACACAGCTCAGGTATTCTTCTGGAGTGGACCAAGGCCCTTATCACACCTGGGGGCTTTGCAGCTCAGATCCGCAGTCACTCCTGTTCTAGCAAACGTCATGTTTTTTCACACCAGATCTGGAGTCACTCCTGTCTAGCAATGCTAATTCACGTTAAAATATGATGTTTTTCCACATCTGGTTGCCTTTCTGTTGCCCTTCCGAATTGAGGGGAAGCAGAGTCAGTATGATTCCATCACGTGATGCCGATTCAAGCAAAGCAAAGTGAGTGCACATTGTATTACCACACTGGAACATAATTTGAGGGTTCAACGATTCGAATCGGCACCCTTGGGCATGTTCAGTGGGGCTCTGGACGCTGTCCTCCTTCCCTGCCCCCTTCTTAGCTGTCATCTTTCATTGAGGTGAAGGAGGACGCCCATCGCTCTGACCATATCTCTCCTTTGCTGGCATCCCTTCACTGGCTCCCCCTCCCTTTCCGCTTTCAGTACAAGCTCCTGCTGTCGACGTTTAAAGCCCTCCATGGACTGGCCCCTCCTTACTTATCAGACCTCCTTTCTCCTCTCCTTCCCACTCTGTTGTTCCCTCCGTTCTGGTAGTCAAGGTCTGCTGTCTCAGCCCAGGATTTCCTCTGCCCCATCCTGGATTCGCCCCTTTTCACTCGCTGCCCTTCACTCCTGGAACCTTCTTCCCCCGCGAGACACAAGGGCCCTGATCACTTCTTTAACCAGCTTCAAAACGGAGTTGAAGACCGTCCTGTTCAGAGAAGCGTTCCCAGCCATTGCATAATTGTCACTTGCTATTTGATGTTCTTTGTTGCCTGTTTTATTGAATCATAGAATCCTAGAGTTGGAAGAGACCCCAAGAAGGGCCATCCAGTCCAACCCCATTCTGCCATGCAGGAAATCCAGATCAAAGCATCCCCGACCGATGGCCATCCAAGCCTCTGCTTAAAGACCTCCAAGGAAGGAGACTCCACTACACTCCGAGGGAGTTTGTTCCACTGTCGAACAGCCCTTACTGTCAGGAAGTTCTTCCTAATGTTGAGGTGGAATCTCTTTTCCTGGAGCTTGCATCGGAGTGGTTTTCCACACCAGATCAATTCGAAGTGCAATTGAAGTGAGCTTGGAAGTGAATTCTGTGAAGTCACTTTTTCGGTTTTACCAAAATGAGGGGTCACTTTGGAATCACTGCAGAAGCACCTCGCAAGGAGCTCCCATAGAAAGGAATGATAACACATTCACTTTATGACGTGAATGCGCATCGTTGGACCCGCACTCACGTCGGAACTGAGCTGGAAAACCCCCCAAAAGCTCCATGTGACATACCCCGAAGAGAGCCTCCCAGCAGTTTCTCTGGGCTGCGCTTCCTTCTCTAGCAGCCAGAAGACGGAGAAAGGGTAAAGTGGGTTGTTGCACAGGTATTGTGTGTTCCTTACCATGGGACAGAATCACAGACACATGGAGGAGACCAGGAGGTTATCCCATGAAGATCCTGGAAAAATCATGTCATTTCAGAAAATGATTTTACACGTCGCACAAAACCCACCATTAAAGTGCATTAACATGCATTTTTTTACTTTTGGGATTTCAGCAAGCATGCATTTCCAATATCACTTTATTTGCACAATTGCATGTGATTATCATTCACACAATTGCTTGCCATTTTCGCTTTCTTTGTGGGATGCTTTAAATGCACTTTAATCTCTCTTTAATGCTGAAATTAGCCCCAGTGTGATAAACTCCATAGGATCCTAGAGTTGGAAGAGACCCCAAAATCCAGTCCAACCTCCTTCTGCCATGCAGAAACTCTCAATCAAAGCATCCATGAGAGATGGCCATCCAGCCTCTGTTTAAAGACCTCCAAGGAAGGAGACTCTACAAGTTTAAAAGCACAAACCACATGTATTTTCTGTTTGCTCCTTCCAGCATTCTCCAAGAAGGTTAATTGGTTAATGGTGCTTGTTGGCGTAATCAGAACAGACGGACTTTTTTCGTCCTTGGTTGCACTGCTAGCGTTGCAGCATCATGCGGCAGTGAGTCCCACAGCTGAACTGCACACAAGAGTTCGTTTGGTTCCTGCCAGACAATGCAGTTAAACCTAACTAGTTTGGTTGTATCTCAAGTGCGTTCGCTGCAAAGACAGACCTTCTTTGACCCAGCTGTTCCAAAATGTGATGCAACAGCCCCAACCCTTTACATAATTTCCAGATCGGAAAATGCGCTCCTTGTTCCACCAGTTCCTTTAAGAGAGAGTTTTGTTGAGCGGCAGTGACAGAATGAGGCAAGTGTGAGCCAGAGGAGTGTGTTTTGTGTGTGTGGACTCTGATGTCTCCAGACTGTCACATCTGTTTTAGGGGCTCGACAAAACCACAGAGCAACCAAGGAGATGGATATCATGGCCAGGAAGGAGGAGTTTCTCTGGAGTGCAGGAAAACCCAGCAAAGGCTAAAGCTCAAGGGATCACCAGAGATGGGACCAAAGGCACCTAGTTTGCTCCTCTGCTCTCCCCTTTGCTAGGTCTAACTATTGTGCCTCAGGCTTGGAGGGCAGTGCCCCATTTGTGCACAAAGGGTAGCGCCAGGAGAAAAAGAGGTTTAGGGTGGGCTGGGGCAAGGAGGGCAAGCATTCTTCTGCTCCAGAGACTAGAACACAGAACAATATCGTATCCTATTCTCCAGAGCAGCAGAAAACAAGCTTGCTCCCTCCTCAATATGACATCCCTTCAAATACTTAAATAGGGCTATTATATCACCTTCTCTTCTCCAGGCTAAACATCCCCAGATTCCTAAGTCTCTCTTTAAAGGGCTTTGTGGTTTCCAGGCCCTTCACCATTTTAGAAAGTTAAGAGGGGACATGATAGCCCAGTTTAAATATTTAGAAGGGATGCCATATTGAGGAGGGAGAAAGCTTGTTTTCTGCAGAGCAATGGATGCAAGCTCCAGGAAAAGAGATTCCAGCTCAACATTAGAAAGAACCTCCTGATGGGAAGAGCTGTTGGACAGTGGGAGAAACTGCCTCAGAGAGCGGTGGAGCTTCCTCCTTTGGATGTTTTTAAACAGAGACTGGGTGGCCATTCGGTTTGGATGGGGTCTTCCTGCATGGCAGAAGGGGGTCAGACTGGATGGCCTCTTGGTGTATCTTCCAATTCAATGATTCTATGACACTCTGAGTCCCACAAGAGGGACAAATCCTGGGTGCCTTTCCAACCCCCATGCTCTCATAGTGCCCCTGTCTTTGTGTCTTCCAGGTCTCTGCCCCTTGCGAACTGTCCGGTGGTCGTCCGCTTCTGTGGCCTGCCCCCCTGCTCTACTCACCCCTGATGCGGCCAGGCCCTCCGGAGGACCCATCGGGGGCCAAGGTGTCCACCTCAAGGGAGAGCACGGCGGCCCTGAAGGCCTGGCTGGGCCAGCACCTGAAGAACCCCTACCCCAGCAAAGGGGAGAAGGTCCTCCTGGCCCTGGTCAGCAGGATGAGCCTCACCCAGGTCTCCACCTGGTTCGCCAACGCCCGCCGGCGCCTCAAGAAGGAGAACCGGGCATGCTGGGCCCCCCAGGCCCCCAAGGAAGGAGAGGAGGAGGAGGAAGAGGAGGAGGAAGGAGGAAGCGAGGGGGAAACCAGGGAGGAGGACATAGCTGCCCCTGGCAACACAGAGACCAGGATAAAGCCCCCAGATGGTTCTGGGGTGGCATCTGCCCCCCGGCTGAAGGTCAAGCAAGAGCATGGCCTGGCCTCCTTTGCTAGGTCCAGCAGCATGGCTGACCCTCTGCCCCCCAAGCCCAAGATTTGGCGTCTGGCTGAGTTTGCCACCGACCCCAGCCAGGGAGGACTGCAGTCTGAAAGACCCCACAGGACCCCATAACTGTGGGTCACTTGGGGTCAAGGGGGCCAGATGTCCTAATGGCAAAGGAAGACAAGGCACTGCAAAATGTAGGAGCTTTGAGACAAAATGTAGGGTGGATGCGGTGGCTCAAGTGGTTCAGAAGTGTAGGACACGACCAAACAAAAGCTAAAAATACTCATATACCCACATTCACTGGGGTTAGGGGTGAAGGACTGCCATAAATGTGGGGGAAATGCAAATAAAAAAAACCCTTTTTAACTTAAGAAAACACCTCTCTAGAAATCTCCAAGTGCAACTCTATGATGCCTAGAGAAGTGTTTTCACTAAGAACTTCTAGCTGCCCCAGCCAACTCTATGGTCAACTTCTGGAAGAGTGGCACTTGAGAACCTGGAGAGATTCCTAGAGAGAACATATTCATCAAAACCACCAATAATACCCTCCATTTTGCGGTGCCTTGTCCTCCTTTGCAGTTAGGGCATCCAATCACCCACCTTGAGCTCCAGTCTGCATGGTTTGGGGCCCTGTGTGTGTGTGTGTGTGTGTGTGTGTGTGTGGAGGGGAGTTGCATGTTGTAAAACACAGTTGTGCAAATCGGTGAGTGGCAGCTGGTCCCCATTGGCAAGCAGGGCACCGTGTCTCCCTGCCCAGCTGCAGACTCAGTTGGCCACCCTGCGCCACCGGTCCTGAGGTCACCGTCCACAGTCGGAACTAACCAAAATCTGGAACTCCCCTTGGGTGACCATCACTCCCCTCTGGCCACTGAAGGAGCTACATGAAATAGTCACCTTTGCTCTTCCCAGAGACTTCATGGAGACCCCACTCTGGACGATGAAGTGGTGCTGCCTTCATCTCAGCTGGCTTCAGCATCTCCCCTTAGAATGGAGATACCCCCCCCCCAACACAGACCTACATACTCCTACCTAAGCCCCATAAGGTGCCCCCATGAGCCAGCAGCTCTTTTGGAAACAACTTTGTGAGGGGTGACACCCTGCCCTTCCTCAACATGGACAGCTCTCTCAATGAGCTTGAGATGCCAATAAAAGGGAAAAAGTGAACTTCCATCCAGTCTTTCTTCTCCTGCCTCCTTGGAAAGAGGGTGGGAGTCCGCACCTTGTGTAGGATTCGGGGGGCGGGGGATTCTTGGGGTACGCTGTCTCAGCCTGACCCTCTTGTGTCCCCTGAGACCTGGACATAAGACCTGCCAGGGCCCCCAGCCCACTTGGCACACTGGGAACTGCCTGGCTACTCAAGGGCTCCCAGTTCCTCCAGAAACCCCAATGGTTTCCCATTCATTCCACTCCTAGGGAAGAGATCAGGTGGAGAGCCAGCCATAAAGGCTGCAGATGCTCCCAGTAGTAACACTGCTTTCTTGTCCTCTTCCTCCCTGGCTACCACCTGCTCCAAAGGTCTGCAGGAGACATCTTGCACAGGGTCAAAAGCCTGCAAAGACCAGCCAGACACTCAGAGCCTCCAGGACAAGAGAGGGTCCCCATGGACACTTCCCCTGATAAGAAACAGAGGAGGAGACAGCAATGAGGATGCTGTGGCTACTCATGTGCCACACCACATAGTCCAAGGCTACGGCTCAGCCCTCCTGGGCCAGACTCAGCAAAGTCCTTTGCAAAAATGCATTAACACTAAGCAGGAAGGACCTAACATTTCAGCACCCCATAGGACAGTGATGGTGAACCTTTTCGAGGCCAAGTGCCCAAACTGCAACCCAAGACCCACTTATTTATTGCTAAGTGCCGTGTCCCTCTGGCTTTCTAGTAACAAACTCTGGAAAACTCTGTGCTAAGGTGATGGTGTATGTGCCCACAGAGAGGGCTCTGAGTGCCACTTCTGGCACGCGTGCCATGGGTTCGCCATCACTGCCATAGGAGGCCAGCATGGTGCAGTGGTTTGAGTGTTAGACTAAGACTTTGGAGACCAGGGTTCCAATCCCAGTTTGGCCATGGAAACCCACTGGGTGACTTTAGGCAAAGTCACACTCTCTCAGCTTCGAGGGATGGCAATGGCAAACTCCCTCTTAAGAAACTTGCCAAGAAACCCTCATTACAGGGTCGCCATAAGTCGAAACTCAACAACAACAAGAATCTTGGCATGGCTCATGTCAGCAAACCCTAAAATGCTGGCTGGCTGTTCTCTGTGGACAGCTAGGGCTTTTCTTGTGTGATGCCCACGGGGTAAGAGGATGTAATGCACAAAGGTTTCTGGTTTGAAACTCAGCAGGCTCTCCAAACGAAAGAACCGGAAAAGGCGGAGAGTGTTCACAGAAGCAGGTTGGCACTTCTGGACACCTCTCCCCCCCTCCCCTGGGTCCCTGCAATGGTTGCCAGAAATCTTGATGCCCCACCCCACCTGGATGCCACCTCTTCAGCACTAGCAGCCATAAGAGAAATCCTTGTTTTGTGGTGGCCTCTGAAGCCACTAGGAAGAGCCACAGTGGGCCCAGAGGATGGGCTAAGTGCTGCGGGCGTTTCGTGGACCTTAAGGCAAGGAGACCATACTCAGAAGCACATAGTGGATAGATGCCAGCAGAATGCACCAAGGCCAGGGAATGGCACGATGGTGGCTTTCCGTGGCACACCAAGGCAAGGCTGGGAAAGACAAATGGCATTTCCTTCTACTCTTTGGGTGACACACACACAAAAAAACGTAGCGAATAAGTCCACCTCGGAAGAGCTGAGAAAGGCCATCATCATCTTAGACCCCTTCACCTGGGGTAAGTCCTCCCCCTTTGCAGAATGGCCCCTTGCACCAGCTTTTGGGGGAATTCCCCTACATTACAGCACCCTGATGCACTGCAGCCCTCTGGGGTCTGAAATGGTCCAGCCACACCTCCTCTGCGTCTTCAGATGCCTCTCCTTGGACTTATCCTCTCAACCCCACAAAGCACACCTTGCACCAAGCTATTGTACAAAGGTGCCCTGGAAACCTTGCAGAGGATTGACACTTGCACCCCTTTGACCTCAGAATCACAACCTGGAATTGAGAGATGGCTTTCACTGGCGTTGATGGATGCAAGATGCTCAACACGAAAGTGGAATAGTTTTTGGAGGGCTCAAAAGCTAAGTCAGCAAAAACAAACTGTTGTCTGTTGGCTGTAACAGGACTGAATGTTGTAAAGAGATCTTGCAGCATCTTTGAAAGAAAGAAAATGGCAGCATGAGATTTCCTATACTTCAGTCTACTTCCTCAGATGCATTTGGCGGAGTGGAAAGCCGGGGACAGACATAAACATGCCATCAGTGTGAGAGAATGTCAATTCAAATTCAAAATTCTTTGTGTATGGAAATGAAGTGGGAAGTCCGGTTTTAATTATGGTCGTTGGTGAACAAAGGCAGAGGAAGCTGTAGCCTGAAGGTGAGGAAAATGGCTTTCCACTCACCAAACACATCTAAGGAAGTAAATTTAAGTCTATGAAAGCTTATACTGCAAACTGTCTCAGAGATGCTTCATGATCTCTTTACATACTGATTTTACAAACTAGCACTGCTATATCTTTGAATGTGGTAAAGGCAAAATGGAAGGGAGATACTTCTGCAAGGCACTCTGTGCATTAATGCCTAGGTAAATGGGGGAAAGACTCCCAAAAATGGCAAGTTGCCAACCAAAGTAGGGCATGCAGTAGCCAATGAAGCCCCATTACTGCCTTTCTATGTGCACCTCTGTGTTTTTTTCAGGGCACCTCCCTTGCCATTCCCAGGTCCATGAGATTCCCTGGTCCACTTGTTGCCTTGGCCACCTGGGGCTCAGCTTTTGCACCCGTGCCCACCCCACTCCAGCAGGCCTCAACCTCCCCTTCTTGCCCACTCCAGCAAGAAAACATGACCACCTCTTTGCCAACCAATATACCTCTTTAATTTGGGCAGAGTCCCTTCTCTTCTCCCGCAAGAGAAGCCCTGCGGCCGGGAAAGAAAGAGCCAGCTGGGTCCCTGCGGCCTCCTTTCCTCTCTCCAGCCGTGGTCAGCCAAAAGCCTCCAGAGAAGTAGAGCATGAGGACCAGGGAAGGTCAAAGGCCTCACCTGGACACCCAAAGGGTCAGTTTCATTTTGTGACGGCTAGCCATTGAGAGAGTGCTTCCCTTCTTGGCCAATTGTCCTTTTCAACCACCTAAAATGTGCTTTGTCTGCCCTGAGACTCTTTTCCTGTTTCCTGTGAACATGGTTTCAGGGTCTGGTTATGTGTTGCGTGAGATGGGTGGCACCAAAGACACAAATCTGTGAGCATCCAAATGTGGAATGATGCACTGCCCCCCATTGCAAAGGAAAACATAAGCTGACCCTGGCAAATGGCTCTAATTACTTATAGGTTGCCAGGAACCAGGCGTTTGGGGGTCCCTTGTTGTTCCATTGTGGATTCCTTGTTCATGTATGAAAAAGCAGCTCTACAGTTGCCACAGCTGAATACTCCGGGTGTGTCTGTGTGAAGTTGTGCGGCTCATGGAACACCCAGGTCCTGATCCTCTGCCACCCCTCAGAGGGGTCTCTCATTTGCAAGGGACCACCACGTCTTCCAGGTACCTCTGTTTGCGTTGGGGGCAGCTGGAGGTAAAAGTGGTCCAGGTGGGGTGTAAAACCATTGGCCCGGGGCCCAGGAGGGTGCACTGTATCTCGGGGGTCCAGGCTTTCCACATGCCCAATCTGTGCCAGTCTGTGCCTCAGGAGGGCAAGTCTAAGATCTCATGGCAGAGGCACTGGCAGAGGCTGTAGAAGAGGCAGAGGATGAGGGTGGAGGGCACCAGGCTGACCAGGACGATGCCCAGGTTGAGGTGCCCCTCTAGGAGGAGGTAGATGCCGAAGGGCAAGGAGCTCAGGTAGGCCAGGCAGAGGACAGCCAGCAGGAACCGGGGCAGGTCACGGCACGAGCCACAAGGCCGGCACTTGCCCAGCGGCAGGTAGCAGGGCAGGGAGCCCAGGCTGGGTGGCCGGTAGAGCCGCATCACCTCCAGCACTCCGACCCCTTCGGGGGCAGCCAGGTCCTCGGGCATCTCCAGGAGGGTGATGACCAGGCAGTCCGATGAGGAGCTGTGGCGCCCGTCCGCCAGGGGCTCCAGGACGCTGGGGCACAGGAGCACTTCAGGGGACAGTGGGGGACCCCCAGGCCTGCGGGCCCTTTCCCGGCCGCTCAGCAGGGCCAGCAACTGCCCATCATCCAGCAGCCGCCCGACGTCTCTCTCGGGCACAGGGGTCTCCTGGCGGCAGAAAGGGCAGCTGAGGCGGGCAGGGGACTCCTCCACATCCGCCATCCTCCGCAGGCACCGGGTGCAGACACGGTGGCGGCAGCTGAGCAGCTTCGGGCGGCGGGTCCGGACATCGAAACGCTCATAGCAGATCTTGCACTCCATCTCGTGGGCTGTGAAGACCAGTGGGGGCTGAGAAGCGGCCACCTTGCTCTTGGCAGGGGACATGGTGGCCTGGACAGTGACCACGGTGGAGGTCAGCGATGGAGGGATCTGTCTGGAGGAAAGAGAGAAGGAAAGAGGGTCTTTCAGAAGGGCACCATGCTGGGCTCACTGCTGGATGGCCCACTCATGGCCCGATCTCTCAGGGCCCCCAGCTGGTCCAGTGGGCGCCTCTTGACCTTTGTCACTGCGGGGGTCCTTTCCTCCATAATGCATGAATAAAAATCCCAAAATGCTTCCCAACAGCCTTCAAGGGATGTTGGGGGTCAGTTTCACCTCTTTTGGGCCCTCTCTTTAGACCTAAGAGAGGTTTTTCCCTCTCTCTTGAGTTCCAATTTTGGGGGAAAGGCAAGATATGCAAACTGAAGATGAGTCAACAGTGTGATGCAGCAGCTAAATAACCCAACACAATTCTAGGTTGTATCAACTGAAGTCTAGGTCAAGGGAAGAAATAGCCCAACTCTATTTCACTTTGGTCAGACCTCATCTGGAATAATCCTGTGTCCTGTTCTGGGCACCACAATTCAAAAAGGACATTGAGAAACTGGACTGTGTCAAGAGGAGGGTGTCTAAAGTGGTGAAGGGTCTGGAAACCATGAAGCCCTCTGAGGAGAGACTCAGGGAGCTGGGGATGTTTAGCCTGGAGAAGAGAAGGTGCAGAGGTGATATGATAATAGCCCTGTTTAAGTATCTGAAGGAAGGTCATATTGAGGAGGAAGTAAGCTTGTTTTCTGCTACTCCAGAGAATAGGACACAGAGCAATGAGGCTGGATTTGAGTGCTTGGATTGTGTCTTCCTGCATGGCAGAAGAGGGTTGGGATGGATGGCCCTTGGGGTCTCTTCCAAGTCTAGGATTCTATAGTTCTGTACAAACAAATAAATAACCATACTCCTCCAGGAAGTGAACTGGAGGGCATCCCCCAATAATAATAATAATAATAATAATAATAATAATAATAATAATAATATATTTATATCCCATCCCTTTGAGGTCAATCGGGGCGGCTAACAACAAAGCCCCCTGGCAGCCACCCACCCAGCTCTAGGTGTTATGCCCCACAGGTGTCTGCAAAAAAACTCTTGTTAGGAAAGAAAAAATATTTCGCAAAGTTCCTTTTATTATTATTTTTAAAGATTTCTCCTAATTCCTTTATTCTTTCCTATGGAAGAAACTGGATGTTTGGTCTAGCAATCCTGTCCCAAAGTAAAACAAGTATAACCTCTCCCACCCACTCACCCTTTTCCTTGTGCCACCATCTTTCCCAGGACCCTTTCGTCTTTGGTTCTGCCCTTTTGGCTAGGAGGTGGTACATCTGAAATCTTGTCAAGAGGTTTTGCCTTTCAAGAGAGGGTAGTGCCTTGGCATCAGCAGGCCTGGCCCCATGCCCCTTGGGGGTCTGCAGCAGAGATGCTGGCATATGCTCTCAGGCACGGGGCTCACATAGGGTCATGTGTCCATGTGCATTTATGGCCTAAAGTGGAGAAATTGGACACCTGCCCTATGCCAGGTATTGTGCCAGTCTTCATTTCCTCCACAATATCTGACCAAACCAAGGGTCCTCCAGCAACTTTGACCCTCCCCCCAGCATGCCCAATGGCAACAGATTCTGAAAGCAAATGCCCCAAACATCTGGAGGTTTAAAGATGCAAAGCCCCTGGCATGGATTCGACTTCCTTCAGTCTGTCCTCCAAGGGCGCATGGAGGGGCAAGAATCCACTTGGCCATTGGGAAGTGAGTGCCCCTAAGGGCCAGAACCGAGGGGGCCTGTGTGCCCCATTGCCCTCATAGGAAGTGATGGTCCCACCCCACATCCAACCAACAACCTACTTGCCAGGCGGTCCCACCAGGGATGAGCTCCTTTCCAGGATGTGGGCCTGGGTCTCAGTGTGGCTGGTTGGGGGGCTTCTCTTCCTCTCCAGCCCCACTTTCTGGCCTGTAAGGCACCACAACCGTGGCTCAAGGAGGGGTCAGTTGATGACAGTGAGGGGGAGGATTAGGGATAGAGAGGTCTTCCAATGGCCAGCAAGAGGGGAAGACTAGGAGGGTCCAGGTGGGCATCCCTTGCCTCAGGCACACAAACACACAGGGAACCTCCACGCCTGGCTAGCTGGCTAGTGGCTTCCATTGCCACCTCCCAAGCCAACTGGTCCCCTGCATCCAGCCCCAGCCCCAGCATCAGGACAAACAGCCCTCCTTACCTTGGACAACTGTCACTGTCATAAAAGAGGAGGAAGGGCTGTCCCAGTGGCCTGGTGGCCAGCTAGTTTGCCAGCCAGCCGGCCGGCCTATTTGCCACCCAGGAAAGGATAGTGGCGATGGTGTTCGTGCTGCAGCAGCAGTACCAGCCAGGCAGCCAGGCAGCCAGGGGCATCCGCCTTCGCTGTTGCTGTGGCAACAGAGGCTGAGCAAAGGATGGAGGATGCCAGCCAAGACTTAGCCCACATCCCTCTCACCCCCGGGGCCCTCCATGGCCTGTGAAGCCAAAAGGAGGGTGGGATGGATGGGGAGCAAAGAGGGAGATGCATATGGAGGAGAAGAGGACCCTCAAAGCTCCCCTACAGGCACTATGCACTGAAAGGCATGTATGAGGATGCTCTGCTGGCCGGCTGCAGCTGGAGTGTGCCTTCCTTTGGCCCTTAGTCAGCCTAGTGAATGAAAAGGGGTGATGGGATCTGCAATTTTTCTACTGAGCAAAGGATGGAGGGTGCCATTCAAAACTTGGCCCACATCCCTCTTGCCCCCAGGGCCCTCCATGGCCTGTGATGCCAAAAGGAGGGTGGGATGGATGGGGAGCAATGGGGGAGATACAGATGGGGGAGAAGAGGACCCTCAGAGAAGCATGGATGGACAATGTGCCGACAGCTGGCTGCTGCTGCTGGACTATACCTTTCCTTATCCAATGCTGAGGGATGATGGGACCTTCAGTCTTCCATGGGGGGCGGCAACGACATCACATCTCTCTGGACCAATGCTCCCCAGGCTTCTTCCCATGTCAGGAACTGGAAATTGGTTTCCCCCCCAGTGGGCCAGGGATTTGTTCTTAACTGCTGTCCAGCCCATCTTGACCCATGGTGACCTTGTAGCTGAGACCTCTCCAAGACTCCCTCTGCTCCGCTGCTCTGCTCAGGTCCTGCAAATTCATACCCACGGTGCCCTCCTTCATAGAGTCCATCCATCTTACATGCAGTCTTCCTCTTTCTGCTTCCCTCCACCTTTCCCAGCATCATTGTCTTTTCAAATGAGTCCTTCCTTCTCATGATGTGCCCAAAGTATGACAGCCTCAGTTTATTCATCTTGGCTTCCAAGGAGATTTCTGTCTTGATCTGCTCCAGGACCCATTTGTTGGTCTTTTTGGTCATCCACGGGATCCTCAGCACTCTTCTCCAACCCCATAGAATCTCAAAGGAATGGAGTGTTGGACTAGGATTTCCAGTGGTTAGGGTTCGAATCTCTGCTCAGCCACAGAAACCCATTGGGTAACCTTGGGCAAGTCACTTGGCCCTATTAGAGGAAGGCAAACCTCTTTGGGATAAGTATGTAGAGAGATCTTGTAGACTAGATTGACCAACTCTATGGGATGCCCGCCTACTTTCTACTTAAGTATTCCTAGCGGAGGACAGCCCTTCACCTCTACCTTTCCAACAATCCTTGGCATCAGCCATCTTTCCCTTGAGTTTTCTTGGCATTTACTTTCCTACAGTCTCCAGTCCTCCGTTTTGGAGTAGCCAAGGCCAAGCCTGCTCTGTCTTCTGTACAGCTGCCCTCTGAATATTTGGACATGTTTATTAGGATTAGGATTGTTATTCCTGGAGGAAAAGACAGTGCTTCAGGAGGCAACACCAGCCCTTTGGCCCCTCTTTCTACAGGCAGATCCACTCTCTCTCATTGAACCACCGTCGTCCTGTTCCTCAAAGACTACACAGCCCTCTTACCTGGATTACTAGCTAAGGCTGCCTGCAAAGAGCTGTCAGGCCAGATGCTCTGAACACTTAAACTGGTGCATAGGGAAACAGTAGTGTGGCACAGTAGCTTCAGTGCTGGATTATAACTGTAGGGACCAGGGTTTGACTCCCCGCTCTGCCAGAAACCCACTGGGTGACCATGGGCAAGTCACATCTGCTCAGCCTCGGAGGAAGGCAAGGGCAAGCTGCCAATGGAGGCTGGATGGTGTCTCTGATTGAGAGTTCCTGCATGGCAGAATGGGGTTGGACTGGGTGGCCCTTTTTGGGGTCTCTTCCAACTCTAGGATTCTATGGCTGCATTCCTACTATGATTTAAAGTGAATTGTTAATCAGGTGATATGACTGTTGTTCCCATTTGAAACCGGCTCCGATCCTACTGTGACCAGTTTCAATCGTGACGAAGCAAGGCAAATGCAAAAACCCCGCTCTTTCCTGACACTAGTTCTTTGGTGGTTCTTTTGGAAAGAATCAATTCCAAAGTGTGTTCAACTAGTGGGAACGACGGATCTGAATCGTATCTTTCTGGAGGAGAGGGACAAATGCCAGAGGGGTGTTTACTGTTCTTCCCCAGTTTTTGGTAGATCCACCATTTCCCCCCTACGGGCACATGATTTTTTTTAAATTGATAAAATATTCACTGATTTTGCAACTACTTGCAATTACTCGGGCGGCAAGCCGGGCGATCGGGCCGATGGCAGCTCAGCGAGGCAGGTACTGTAGTTGCAAAGCCAATGAATCAAAGGTTCTCCAATTTTTAAAAAAGATATAGTTCCCATGCTGGGCTGCCGCTTACGTCACCAATGACTGACATGCATTTTGAAGCGGAGACAACTAGCGGGGATGACGATCGTGTCAAAAAAGAAGCAATTACACAGGGATAATGAAAAGATCTGCTTTCATAGTGGGAACAACGGACCTTTTGGAATCAATTTACCAAAAAGGAGTGAAGGCAAATCGCAAACCGGTTTAAATGTAAGTGGGAATGGGGCTTCTATGGCCTCCAAAGAAATCTGGCCAAGAAAAGTCCATGGGAAAAACAGTGCACTCCAGAGAGTATTTTGGGTCCCCATCCATCGCCCTTGGTACACAAGGCACTGATGTGGGCAAACTGTCACAACCTCTGATATGCCACAATCCATTATCTGAAGGTTGGGTGGGATGAGACTAATACAGTGGAGCACTGAGGAGGAATGGCCCTATGGGGTCAGGCTTGCTAGAGAGGTTAAGAACAATAAAAAGGGCTTTTTTGGATATGTCCGCAGCAAGAGGAAGAAGAAGGAAACGGTAGGGCCACTGCGTGGAGAAGATGGCAAAATGCTAACAGGAGATAGAGAAAAGGCAGAATTACTCAACACCTTCTTTGCCTCAGTCTTCTCAGAAAAGGCAAAGGGTGCTCAACCTGAGGATAATGGAGCAGAGGACAGAATAGGGGAATTTCAGCACAGAATAAGTAAAGAGATAGTAGAGGAATACCTTATTAATCTAAATGAATTTAAGTCTCCGGGACCAGATGAACTCCATCCAAGGGTATTAAAAGAGCTGGCAAATGTCATATCGGAGCCATTGGCCATAATAGTCTTTGAGGACTCCTGGAGAACAGGAGAAGTCCCAGCAGAATGGAGGAGGGCAAACGTTGGCCCCATCTACAAAAAGGGGAAAAAAGAGGATCCCAACAATTATCGTCCAGTTAGTCTGACATCAGTTCTAGGAAAGATTCTGGAGCAGATCATTAAACAGAGAGTCTGTGAACATCTAGAAGGCAATGCCATAATCACAAAAAGTCAACATGGGTTTCAGAGAAACAAGTCATGCCAGACAAATCTAATCTCTTTCTTTGACAAAATTACCAGCTTGGTAGATGAAGGGAATGCTGTGGATATAGTATATCTGGATTTCAGTAAGGCCTTTGACAAGGTTTCCCATGACATTCTTGCAAACAAGCTTGTAAAATGTGGGCTAGACAAAGGAACTGTTAAATGGATCTGTAATTGGTTGACCGGCCGAACCCAAAGGGTGCTCAACAATGGCTCCTTTTCATCCTGGAGAGAAGTGACCAGTGGGGTGTCCAGTGGGGCTCTGTCCTGGGCCCAGGGCTATTCAACATCTTTATCAATGACCTGGATGACAGAATTGGGAGCATACTTATCAAATTTGCAGATGACACCAAATTAGGGGGAATAGCTAATACCCCAGAGGACAGGATCAAGATTCAAAATGACCTGAATAGACTAGAAAGCTGGGCCAAAGCTAACAAAATGAAATTCAACACGGAGAAATGTAAGGTATTGCACTTAGGGCGGAAAAATAAAATGCACAGATATAGGATTATGGGGGACACCTGGCTGAATGAAACTACGTGTGAAAGGGATCTAGGAGTCCAAGTAGACCACAAGTTGAACATGAGTGAACAGTGTGATGCGGCAGCTAAAAAGGCCAATGCTATTTTAGGCTGCATCAATAGAAGTATAGTGTCTAGATCAAGAGAAGTAATAGTGCCACTGTATTCTGCTCTGGTCAGGCCCCACCTAGAATATTGTGTCCAGTTCTGGGCGCCACAATTCAGAAAGGACATTGAGAAACTGGAGCATGTCCAAAGGAGGGCGACAAAAATGGTGAAGGGTCTGGAGACCATGCCCTATGAGGAACGACTTAGGGAACTGGGGATGTTTAGCCTGGAGAAAAGAAGGTTAAGAGGTGATATGATAGCCCTGTTTAAATATTTGAAAGGATGCCATATTGAGGAGGGAGCAAGCTTGTTTTCTGCTGCTCCAGAGAACAGGACCCGGAACAATGGATGCAAGCTACAGGAAAAGAGATTCCACCTGAACATTAGGAGGAACTTCCTGACAGTAAGGGCTGTTTGACAGTGGAATGCACTTCCTCGGAAGGTGATAGAGTCTCCTTCCTTGGAGGTCTTTAAACAGAGGCTGGATGGCCATCTGTCAGGGATGCTTTGATCTGGATTTCCTGCATGGCAGGGGGTTGGACTGGATGGCCCTAGTGGTCTCTTCCAACTCTATGATTCTATGATTCTATGATTCTATGCTCCAGGGCTTCTTAAGGCATTTAATGTTGGGATGGGGGGGCATGCCAAGATTTTTGCCCCAATATACAATGGATCAGCATCATATTTCTTCTCCAAGGAGTCTCCTTCCTTGGAGGTCTTTAAACAGAGGCTGGGTGGCCATCTGTCAGGGATGCTTTGATTGTGAGTTCATACATGGCAGAAGAAGGGGGTTGGACTGGATCAGGGCCCTTGGTGTCTCTCCCATTTTTAGGATTATATTTCTGCCTATTAATGGCACTTTCTTTCTTTCTCTCTTTCTTTCCTGGAAGCCCACGCCAGGCCACAGGACCACTTCTGACCAGTTGCTGGGGGACATGTGTCGCACTACTTGCCCCTTGGACCTCCACTCTGTGTAGCAGTGCTCTGGGGGTATACTAGCACCCCACACTCCAGCCAGACGCCCTACAAAGGCAGCTGGCTGCTAGAAGATTCAGAGAAACATCTGCCTCACAAGGAGCTTCTGTGCATGTCTGGATGTCCCAGACCTTCTGACAATTCCTCTTCAGCCACTGAGACTATTATCCCATCTCTCTTGTGCTGCAGTGCAAGGAGGAACCATGGACCCATCAGTCTTGCTGACAGGCTTAAAATGTGTTCAGATAAAAACACTCAATGCAAGGCCCTTTGGGGGGGGGGGGCACACTGTAGGCCTCCAGCTGTAGTTAGAAGGGTAGGAGCCACTGTCTTGGCCAGAGGAGGACATGCTCTGCCCACAGATCTGGCATGTTCGAGCGTAAGAGCTGCACGTTTTAGCTTTGCCTTTAGGGAAGCTCACAGCAAGTTTGGAAGAGGACAGAGAAAAAGATGGAGAGCGCATTCCCTCTCAATACCAGCCCTATGACAAAGGCAGCTGGCTGAATGTCCAGCAGTAAGTACCAGGGCAGCACTTTAGGTTCTTACACCTTGAGCAGCAAACCTGCTGAAGCTCTGCTCTACACAGGAGCAGGTAAATGCCTGTAAGTGCTCCTTTCTCGGCACCTGCCTTACCTGAAAGAGGACCCCTTTCAGGTCCAGAGCACCAGTGGATCTCATTTGGGGCCATCCATTTTGGGGGCTCACCCTCAGGGCAAGCGAGAACCCACTTTCCTAATGTACGAAAGTCACCAAGGCCCCAGGCACCATAATGCTGGTTTTTAATGTCCCTCAAACTAGGAAAACAAAATCAAAAATAGACTTTTCCTTTGCTCTTTTTTGATAAAAGTAATAAAACGGTTAGCACTGTTAAATTAAATCCTTTAAAAAAAAAACCTCCAAGAAAGCCTGGAGCTTCAGATAAAAACCATGACAGACTACAAAATGGCAGCCAAGACCTCTGTACACACAAGAGACACACGAAGGAACTTCGCCTCTGCTCTGCGGTTTACAGGAAAGAGCTTCAGTGAAAACACGCAACTGGGACACCAGGGGAAGAGCCTGGACAGGGCAGCAGAGCAGCCAATGCACAGACATGTATTTACATGGCAGACACACAGCGGGGTCTCTGCCGTGCAGACCGCCACTGTCTTCCTTCCTTCCTTCTTTTTGGATGGGAGCTCCTCTTCCTGTGGCGATGCTGGCCTGTGAGGTGCATCCCTGCTTCAGGCGGACCCATCCTGCTACGGTCCGTAGCTTCTGCTGCAGCCAGAGGTGGTTCCTCCTGGGAGTGGCAATGAGAGACTGCGGAGGTGTACAGGAGGCACCACCATGGTCATCCTACAGAGGCCTGTCCAGTTGGCCAGGGCAATATGTCTGGCTGCCACCTCCTTCCACAACGGCCTGCAAATCTGGAGGGGAAGGGAGATGCTGCTGGACATACGGCCCACTCCAGTGTCTCAGAGTCAGCTGCTTTCCCCCACCCCACCTCAGCCCACCCCACGGCCCATCAGTCCAGACTGTTCACTGCTGCTTAGTTGGGGGTCGTCGTCTCGCCACTGGTGCTCTGCTCCCTAACTGTCTCTCGGTCCTTGTCCGAGGCTGAGGAGGAGGAGGAAGATGACAAAGAGGCGGTGGTAGAGGCAGCGGCGGCAGCGGCTGAGGCGGCGGCCAGGGTCCGTCCCGAGTGCTTGTACGCGGTGACCAGCTCTTGCAGCCGCTCCTGCGTGGGCTCCCACTTCGCAAAGCCAGCGTCGTTTTGCAGGAAAAGGACCACGGTGTTGTGCACAGCTTTGTAGTACATCTCCTCCCTGCAAAGGAAAGCAAAGGCTCAAGAGCTGCCCCTGGTCCTGGACGGGGTACATCGACTTCCTGATTAGAAGGAACTTTCTGATAATAAGGGCTGTTCAACAGAGGAAGACACTCCCTCAATGGAGATTGTGGTGGAGTCTCCTTCTTTGGAGGTCTTTAAACAGAGGCTGGATGCAGGGAGATGCATTTTGGAGTCCCTGTCAGCAACATGGCCAAATACTACCAGCTGTCCAATGCAACAGAAAGGGTTAATTTGTATCACTGATCTTGTCTGATCCTTTTTTAGGTGGATTTAGGTGGATGTTTGAGGCCGAGAATGGACTGGGTAAGTAAATTTTCTATCCTGCTTGCACTGTTCTCCTATCTATTGGAGAAGAGTGGGGACATGGGTCATACGTGCACACTTTGTTCTTTGTGTCTGCGCTGCATAGCCCTTGGGAGTCCACCTTCCGTCAGGCTCCCACAGGAAGAGGGGCACCTGAGCCAAGTAGTGGGGAACTGGATTACCCACCAGGGATCTTCTGGGTAGAATTAGCTGTTCATGGTAGTCATTGTCTGTGAGGGGATGCTGGACTCCAAAGAAATTCTTGGAGAGGACTGGAACTGCGCCACAAGAGAAACAAGTCCTGGAAACCTGGCTCACCCAGGGAAGTCCACCAGTGGGAGGCTGAAGACCAACAGAAGGAGGAGTTCTTTGCACAGCACCCAGTGAAACTGTGGAGCGTGCTTACATAAGTAGTAGTAATGGCCACCACCTTATCAGTAGCTACTACTCACGAAGGCCTCTGTGCACCAGTGGAGACAGAATGCAGAGGCAGAGAAGCCAGTGACCTGCTGCAGCCTTAGGGCTCTTGGGATGCTCTCCAATTCCTGCTATCTGCCCAATAACAGTGGCCAGACTAGGCAGGGCTGGGCCAGAAGGACTTTATCTGAGGCAACAAGGCTAAATGTGAAGGTACCAGAGCCTAAGAAATACTGCTGAGGGCTGGGGCTGAGGCTGCAGATGATCTTCAACAGCAAGTTCAACAATGGAAAATGGAAGATCTGAAAGTGCCTTCAAGAATATTTTGCCCCGAACTTGAGTGTACCCTGAAGTGTCATGACCATCTCAAGCACACAAGTTGTGCTGTGTGACACAGTCTGCCTTTTTGTCTTCCTTGAATGGCCTTCTCACCAGCAGACTGGGGAAAGACATCAGAAAGGCAGGACAGAGCTGCTAAGAGTCATCCTCCCAATCTGTGCCAGTGGGGAGATCTACACTAAAGCGCCCTGACTACTCAACTCTCTCCTCCTCCAATAATGGAGAGTCCTCCACCACCTTCCTTCTGTGGGAGTCTGCTCCACCATCAAACAGTTCCTACTGTCAGAAAGTTTTTCCTAATGTTTAGTCAGACTCCTTCCTTGTAACTGTAGTCCAGTGGGATTCAGGTCCTTAAGAAATGCCTAAGTAGAATCCCCCCCTTGCAGGAGAGGAAGGGAAACCCTGCAGGACAAAAACCCACTTCAGTTGAGCAATAAATGTAAGGTACAGTATCTAGGCAAGAAAAAATGCTTGAGTATAGGATGAGGACCCCTGGTTTGAAAACAGTACATGCAAAAAGGATCTAGGGGTCTCAGGAGACTTACATGCTGAACACAAATCAATGCTGTGATGCAGCACCTCCCTCCCCACAAAAAACCCCAATGCAATTTTGGGTTGTATCAACGGGAGAATAGTGTCCCTGTCAAGGGGAGCACTATACCACTCTGTTCCATTTGATCAGACCTCATCTGGAATACCATGTCTAGTTCTGGGCGCCAGAGTTTGAGGATATTGGCAATCTGGAATGAGGATGACCAAGATGATCAAAAGTCTAGAAACCACCAGGCCCTTTGAGTCTCAATGACTTAAGGAGCTGAATATGTTTGTATTTATCTGAATTAGGTTATAACCCTCTATTACTACATTCCAATCACGAGCCTCATCCCACCAGGTTTCAGCAATACCTATTGTATAATATTTGATTCAACGGGCCAGAAGAGATCCCACCTAAACATTAGGAAGAACTTCTTGACCAAAAAAGATGTTTGACAGTGGGATGGATTGTCTCAGAAGGTGATCGACTCTCCTCCTGTAGAGACTCTGGATAGTCAGCTCTCAGGGATGGTTTAGCAGTAGATGCCTGCATGGAAGGGGGGGGGGGTCATTCTAGATGGCTCTTGTGGTCCCTTCCAATGCTATGATTCCCTTTACTGAAGGGATGCTGCACAGCTCAGTCTCATGGTGAAAAGCCTGCTGCCAGACATCAAGGAAAAGAAGGAAGTCAGGCAGGACCAGCCAGCACTGGAGAAAGGGCCTGCATGTGTGTGTAGCATGTGGACCTCACAGCTTACTTTTTGCAGACGTGCTGGGAGCCACTGCGGTACTCGTGGTCGAAGGCAGGCAGGATGAGCTGGTGCCGCTTGAATTTGCTCTGCTCCATCCGCGTCAAGGCTGGGGTGGGTGGATCCCGCCACTCGGGGATGAAGATGATGAAGGACAGCGGCTCACTGGAGGTGTCCAGCAATTTCTATGACAATGGGGAGAAAGGGGCAAATGCACTCAATCACAGTGGGGAACCAACGTGTCCCAAGTATCCATCCAAAAGGGGAGCCAGGGAGGCGACACCACCTTCAGAGCCAAGCAAAAGCCCTGAACCACAGGAAGGGGCCACGTACCTCAAAGTGGGATGCCATGGCATCCATCAGCTCCTCACAAAAGGGAGGGTTTGCCTCAAACGAGCCACTGATGGGAAAGAAGTCCAGGCAGGGACTGAATAAAAGAAGAGAGAAACAAAGGCAACCAAGGCCAGGGAGTGAAAAGGAGGTGGCAGCAGAGGGGAAAGGCCATCAGCTCTGCCCTCACTAAGACAGACAGCTACACATACCTCACCAAATCCCAGGAAACAGAACAGTCACATAGCAGTCAATGGCCAAGCAAGAAGGGTTTCTGCCCCTTCTTACCTTCCTCTCCTTTCAGACCCAGATGGAGGCTTGCCCTCGCACTCCTTGGCACTCACCCCCTTGATCCAAAGTAGCCATCTGTGTCCAGGAAGGCTGAGCAGTACTGCTTGAAGTAGCAGTTCAGGGGGGATGCAAAGCACTCAAAGCTGACACTGAAGAGCTTGTGGAGGGCCTCAAAGACGTGTACTGGGAGTGCCCCCTGAAGGCTGGTCCCTTCGTAGAGCCCAATGCCAAACATCATCTGGAGAAGGCAAAGGAAAGAGAGCCCATTGAGCAACGTGCCTCCAGAGCACAGGAACAGCTCAGAAGAGCTCCCTGTTTTGACTATGATCTCCCAGAATTCCCCCATCAAACCCAGAAAGAATGGCTCTTCCAGGTTCTGCGTGCAGGAGTCATAAGTGCCTCTCCAGAGAGATTTTTGAAGTAGTGGCCACCATGCTCTGGCCACCACAGGAAGGTGAAACCGGTGACATCAGCTGAGTGGAAGAGCTTGTCCCCCCTGCATTTTGACACACACACAGACACACACACCCTGACTTGATCCCAGTACCTGGTATCGGCGGAGAAGGCACCAAACCCTCGGCAAAAAGCGCTCAAAACTGGAGTCGTCAATGCAGCTGTACCGGTACAGCAGCCACTGCAAGAGAAAGGCAGTCACTGCAGAAAGAATCAAGATGGAGGGACTGAGAGAGGTGGGTGGACAGGAGGACTGGCAGGAGAACCCTCACCAGCCATCTCTGCCCATGCCTTCCCCTACTGGCTTCTTCCCCTTCTCCTTTCAGCTGAAAGGATTTTTATGGTTTTATAGGAGAAGGCTGAGGGCTTCCATGCTCCTGCCCCGTACCAGCTTGCTGAAGTAGTTGCGGCTGACTTTCACCATTTCACCCTTGTAGCGGACGCACACCACGTTGTTCTCCACATGCATCTCCACATTTGGAAGCGGTGGGGATGGGGCAGCCAACCGGACAGGGTAGCAGTAGACGAGCCGGTCCTGTACCTCAGGTGTTTCCACCTCGGCTGCGGATCAGACAATGTCTGTTAGTTCCCCTCTTCCCTATTTATTAGCCTCCTCTCGCAAATAGGCTGGCAAAAACGGACCCAAAGGGCACTCCCACATGAAGCCCATGTCCAGCCCACTCCACATCTCCAGTGCCCTGCCGTCCCACACATCCAACACTCAGAGATGGACATCAACGGAGACAGGGGTGGGGTGGCAGAGAGAAAGGAGCCCTGGTGGCGCAGTGGTTAAATGCCTGTACTGCAGCCATTCACTCAAAACCACAAGGTTGCGAGTTCAAGACCAGCAAAAGGGCCCAAGCTCGACTCAGGCTTGCATCCTTCCGAGGTCGCTAAAATGAGTACCCAGACTGTTGGGGGCAAATTAGCTTACTTGCTAATTAGCTTACTTGCTGTTCACCGCTATGATCTTTGGAATAGCGGTATATAAATAAAAAACAAAAAAATATGCTAGAGTTGGAAGAGATTCCAAGGGCTAGCAAGACCAACCTCGTTTTGACATGCAAGAAAACCCAGTCAAAACCATTCTCTGGAGCAGATGACCATCCAGCCTCTGTTTAAAACCCTCCAAAGAAGGAGGATCTATTTAGAGGTTTGCCACCATTGTCCTCTTATGAGGCTGAGAAAGTGTGACTGGTCCAAGGCCACCCAGTGGATTTGACCAAATGGCAGAAGTGAATAACAAGAGTCCCAGTCCAAGACTCAGACCACTGTGTATTGTGTCCCTTCCCTCACTCCATCTGCCCCCCTACTTCTTCCTCCCTCCTACCAGATATATTGTGCTCCTTGAGGATGGCCAGATGCTTCTCGCGAATGCGCTTAACGTATTCCAGAGAAATGTGGTAGATCTTGCTGCAGATGCCTTCTACAGAGTCCCTGGCTGCTGCGGACACATGGGGGCCACACTGTTTGCGCAGGTGTTCTAGGCGGTCCTGTGGGGTGAGACGGCAAGGCTCTTACACACTCCTACTGACTACCAGCCTGGGCTCCGATGCAAAATAGTCCAGCATGGGGGGCGGGGGGGGAGGAAGGAATCGACTCACTGACTGACCATATAGTCTTCCTTGGAGGCAGAGTGGTCCCGCCGCAGCCAGCTGAAAGTGTCCTCCACATTCCACTTCACCACTTTCCTGCTGTCTGGAGAGGCACTCCTGCACAGACCCAGAGGCCCAACCAAGCCCCAAGACCAATTTAGTTTCAAGCACTTTTGAGCAAACCAAGCTGGAAATGTATTTAAAATACAATATACTTTTACACTTTTGTGATTTTCTTTAGATCTCTGAGTATCTCTCTACTATGTTTCTGGTTACTGGCAATGACTCGCCTTCCACTTGACTCTCACCATTCAGCCTCAGAATTTACAACTCTTATTTCATCCAAATCTGCACATGTGTCATGTAATTTTGAAATTGTTTTAAGTTGTCTTGTTTGAACCTGCCAAACTACTTAAAATGATTTCATTGTACTCCACCCTGAGATTCTACAACATGGAGCATGATGCAAATACTCCAGCAAATAAATAAGCCAGCAAACCAAAGATTTCTTAAAACAGTATCTTTAGAACACAAACAGTGTTCTTGGTGTTTGCTTCTGCCCTTTCCTTGAGACTTCTTCCCATCACCAGCTTTCCCTGTTTTGAAGGAAAGTGGCTCCGAAATACCGCAGACAGCCTCATGCTTGGCATCATTTCCCTCCCTCTGGCCAGCAACAACCACAAAGATCAGAAGCTCCAACCTGGATTCAATCAGCCTCTTGGCAGCCTCTGCATACTTGAAAAGGAGCCGCTTTGCTTCTTCTCGGAACTTGATTCGGGACAACCTGCAGGATATGTAAAGGGATGGGAATTCAGATCAGGCTCCCAGACTTGCTCCTGCTGCCACTACAAACATTCATACATCATTCTTGTGAGTATTTGCAGTATACTCTCTCTCACATTACCTGATGGGAATGTCATTCATGATTTCTCTGAACATGGAAGGAGAAACGACTGGCTCGCAGTTGCTTGGGAGCAGAGGATCCAACCCTTTGTCCACCACCTTTCGTTCCAGCATCCAGCGATTGAAAGACTCTCGGGGAGGATCAATCCCTGAAGGAAATGCAGGACTGTGAACACCAGGAGACCCTGTCCAGAACTGACACCTATCCATGCTATAAAGGAAGGTTTGTTAGTAGTCAATGGATGCAGCTGATGTCCTACAGCAGAGGAAAGCATTCAAACCCTTTAGCTTCCATAGGATTCAGTTTTCCCTGACAGCTGATGGCAGAACTTGGTTCCTAAAAAACAAATTTTACAACCTCAGGGTCAATAATCCAGATTCCCAGTGCTTGATAGCAAGTTCCCTGGGCTAGGGTTCATCACTCATCCCTACGACAAAGACCCTGAAAATGGAACCATCAGGTTATATAGGGCCAAACCAAACGAAGGAATCTGAACTGTGGAAGCGTCGACTCATCTCCCATCCTAATAGCTATGGTGAGAGCAGTATAAACCAGTCAAAAGATGCTTTATTCCCCTGGCCCCTTCCCAGCTGCCTCTGTGGTCTCCAACTGCCAGGCTAAAAGACTGTTGTGCAGGTCCTATTCAAGACAAAATAACCCTTCTTGGGCCAGCGGACAGCTGTTCCTGTTTGCCCATGAGGCTGACAGAGCTCTAGATCCAATGGGAAGGGGGACAGAAGAGAACTTACCCTCTCGCTGCTGGCAAAGTTCCTTGTAATGCTGGCGCAGTTTCAGCATTAGCTGGGAGCGAAGGAGCTCCACTTCTGGGTGGGGGCTGAGCACCTCAGAGGGGGCCCGCTGCTTGATCACAGCATTCGTCTGGATGTCCAAGTCCCAGTACACCCTGCCAAAGGCAAAGAGAGAAAAAGAGATAGAATGTCCCTAGTGAGGATGGGAAGCCCTCTGCTCTGAAGGTCCCACGGCAAAGCCCATGACTCACTCCGTCGGCCGCAAGAGAGCTGTCTGCTTGTCTTCAGGAGAGACACCCCACATCTTCAGCAGAGGAGTCACCGGAGTGTTAGAGGAGTTTGGGGCTGGCTGAGCTGGGGGGTTTCCTGGCACATCCACCTGAAAGGGAGAAAAGGCCAGATCCCAGAATTAGAGTTGCAAGAGACCTCAAGGGCCATCAAATCCCTGCCACACAGGAATGCACAATCATAGACCCGCCCCCCCCGACACATGACTATCCAGCCTATTAGTTTGAGAAAGGTCATTTGAGAAAAGTTAGCAGTGGCCGCAGGAACAAGGGGTGGACATTCATTTCCCCTTCCCCTCCTCCTGAAGCCAAGAAGCAGTGGACAGAGGGGAAGCAGGAGCCAGTAACTGGAGAGCTCCTGATGGAGAAGGAAAGCAGAGAGAGACTCTACCCACAGGGCTAGGCTGAAGGTGTCAGAGAGGTCTAGTTCTCTGCCTGACTGCTCAAAACTCCCCATCTCACTCACAAGGAAATTTGCCTTCAGATGAAGGCCCCTTGGCCACACCACTTCTCCAGAAGAACGCCACCTCAGTCTGGACTTATGCCACTCAGAGCTGAACATCACCCTGCAAAAGGCTTACAGTTCCCTCTGCCAGGAACCCCATTATCTCCATCACCTCAAGCAGAAGCACCATGCAGGACTGTAGTGTAAACTGAGAGAGCTGAAGGCCCAGCTAGGCATCAGGGTCTACCTTAGGCTTTTTCACACTGTTGCCACTGGGTTGAACCTCCTCAGAAAGCCTCCGTTTCTGCACCTTGTTTTCAGGGGCAGCATCGCTGACACCCCCTTCTGCAGGTACCGGAGCAGCATTCAGGCCAAGAGGGTCAGACTAGGAAACCCAGAAAGAGAACAATTAGGTGCTGAAGTCCTGGATTCCCTCACCTGACGTCTGGGGACATGAATAATCTGAGCCACTGCTGCCTGGCACAGAAATATAAGAGGAGGCCGGGCACACTGCACACACAGGACTGTTGGGTTCCTGGAGATTCCTGCCTGGTCAGTCCCCCAGCACACACAGCCTTTGATCCCAGTCTGGCCCAACAACTCACAATCATGTCATGCTGCCCCAGTAACGGCATCTCCCAGAGCGACTGGTTGGTGAAGCGGTTGAAGTAGTATGGCCGGTTCTCGCGCTTGCTCCAGCACTTCTCCCAGCCAGCCTGCACCAGCTCATCTGGGATTGGGGGAGCACAAGTGTTAGGGGTTGGGAAAGGCAGCCTGAGGAGGATGGTGGTGGGCAGCAGCAGGGGTGAGACCAGAAGCCACCCTCCAGAGGCTGCAGACAGGCATCTCCCTCCCTGCTCCAGAGCCACTGAGAGAAAATGCAAGGCAAGCAGGCGTACCTGGCAGGTCCTGCACCAGCCGGATGGGCTTAGGAGAGCTTGGCTGGTTCTGATGGGAGGTGCTGGGAGAGTGGCTCATCAGAGCAGCTTCCTCCCTGGCGCCGCCGTGGTTTTCATTGGCCATTTCACAGCATTTGCACTGGAGGAGGAGACACAAGGCAAGCACATCACAACAGGCCTTGACACCCCCACAGCTCCCAGCAGGAAAGAATACTGTGCACCCACAGTCCTGCGTGACCTGGAGAAATGCACTGAGCCCAACACACGGGTTCAGCCCTCCCTCCCTGCTGCCCCAACCCAGAGCCTGGTGGGGAATCAAATGCAAATCCTATGCAGGCCTCCATGACTGGGGCATTGGCATCAGCATGGCAAAACCTCAAGCCCAAAACCCACCAGTCCTCTTCTGGCTCTCAAATGCATAGGAGACATGAACAGAAAGCAAGCGCCTGCCCCAATCCTTCCTGTGCTTCAGGGCCCTCATCTCATCTTCTTTCTGTGCAACAGCTCCCTCATGTGCAAACCAGGAGGAATAGAGAACAGGAGACAGGCAGGCCACAAAAATCAAGGCCATGAAACGAAAAAGTTGGGAAAGGAGGCACAACACCACTGCTGCCTGCAGCTCAGCTCATCTGAGAAGCTGCCTTGGAGGCTCCCTGTTGCATCCTGCACACCCTTTGCTGTCCCTAAGATGCTTCTCAGCTACCATCTCTGTCCCAAACCCTCTTCTAATGAGGACTGGACAGGGGCCAACTGAGACTGGAGGCAAAACTTTCTGTTGTCTACATTTCGATCAGGCCTTTTCTATTTGGACCAGGTTTGGGAACCCCAGCCTAACTTCCTGTCTTGGCCTGCAGGAGCGAAGACAGGCTGATTGGCTACAGGTATATACATCTGCCTTGCCCGTGCCACACAAAGAGGGCCCCAAGGGGTGCAGATCCCCTGCTTGAGGGACTAGGATGCACCTGGGAGCCCTCCATCTACTGTCCCACAGCACCCAAGAAAAGCAGTGGCAGGATGGCTCCTGGCCTAGGTTTTCCAATTCTTGGCAGGAGCTTGAGGTGTGATTCTAGTATGTAAGCCCTTCCAGGGATCGCCCATTAAGTCACTCTCAACAACTCAGCTGAACTCTTTCAGAAATAGTGGACCTTAATTCAATCAAGGCTTCAGCTGACTTGCCCATTAACTACTGGAGTTATGCTCAAGTGGAGCAAGGTGTAGCCAAGGCTTCAGTTGTGGCAGCTTCATTGGGCTAGTTATATCCCAAGGGTCCCGTATTCATTTCTTTATCAGCCCCATCCCATCCCTCATGTCAATGCCAGAAGCATAAAGTACACTGTGAGGTAATACTGCACTGCAGGAGTTAAAAAGACATTGTGGTCCTTGATTGACTTGCAAGACAACTGAGCCACTATCACGCTTTGCAGGAGAGCAATTCCTGTCCCAACTACCTGAGAGATATCCTAAAGATGAGAAGCGAATGGGCCACTCTGAGGGAGATCCAAAGCACCACTACACCTTCTCTCCTGATCAGGATCAGGACTATTCAATATCACATGCAGTCTACGGTGCAAAGTTAAAACCCATGTGAAATATAGATTCTGTCTCAAGCCCAGAAGCAACAGAGACAGCATAGGCTGGGGGAGAGCTCTTTCTGCTTCCTCTTTGGGAGACCTCCACATTGCGTGGGAAAGGACGAGAATGAGGGGCAGAAGCCAATGCAGCAGCAACTGCCTGGGATTGGAGTTGTCCTGCCTCCCAGCTCTGGGGCCAGGATTATTGTGGAACTGGAAGAGCTTGCACCTTTACCAGGCCCAGGGGGCCTTTGTGGTATAGTAGAGACTCCTCCACCTTACAGGGAGTCATGGCAAGGAATAAGTGCTCAGCAAAGATGCTGCTGGGGTTCCTCAAAGCAGAATTTCAACTCCCTTTTGAAAAACTCCAATTCTCAGGGTCCCTTGGGAGAAGCCAGGGCAGATTACAACTTCTTGAGAGAGAGGCTTTATGACTTGGTCTGCCCATCAGGCTGGGAACAAGTAGCCCGCTCTCTCTCTCTCTGTCAGCACAAAGGAAAACCAGAACACTAGTAAAGTTTATGGAGTGTGGTATAAACACTGCCCAGTTTAATCGGAGAAGACGACCCATAAAGTGACGGAACCCAAAGTTCAACACACGGCGCAGAACGTCCAACACGTCCAAGAGATTGAGAGGAGCAGGACAGTTAAATGCAGCTTGAACATTTCAAAGTGTGTGTGTTTTGCAGAAACAGTAGCAGATACCCACAGGGCAGGACGGCGGCGGTGTGACACCAGAGGTAGCCGCAGTCCCCAGGGACCGGAGTTTGAGCTTCTTTTTGCCCCAGCACCTACGCAGTCCTACTTGCACCAGGCAGGCAGGCGGGTGGGCAGAATCCGGGCTGCCTGGCTGGCTCTCTCCCTGGCTCACCAGCGGTGTGGCTACTTGCTGCTTTGCTGTGGGTGGATTCTCTCTGTCCCAGAGGAGGAAGAGTAGGGCGAGCGCCTCATGCTGCTGTCAGGGGGCTCAGCTGGCCCAGGAGCTGTGGGGCTGCAAGAAAGAATTGGGGGAGAAGCGTCAGCCACAGTGGCTGGCGCATTGGGCTACAATGCCAGGGACTAGAGTCTCAATCCCCGCTAGCAGTGTTTTAGTATACGTGTGTGCCCCTACATTTGTGGTTTAATAAATAATAATAATAATGATTATTATTATTTATATGCTGCTGCTGCTGCTGCTGCTCCAAATGATCAAAGAGGCTTGCAATAAATATGATATCAATACAATATCATATAAAACATTATAACTCTTTATTTTACACATTTGATTAATATGCTCTCTAGGAATCTCTCGCTCCTACAGAGAAATTCTGCTGGAAGTTGACCATGAAGAGCCTAAGGATTCCTAGAGAAAAACTTCTCTAGGCAATTGTAGGTCCTGCAACATGATTCTATGGTCAAATCCTGGCAGATGTTGACCACAGAGTTATGCTGGAAGGCCTAGAAATTCCTAGAGAAGTGTTAAAAAGCATTGTGTATTTATTTGCAGTCCCCCCCCCCCACTTTCACGGGGGTCCTGTGCCCCTAGCCCCAGTGAATGTGGAGGGACAAGTATAGTGTCATGTATAGGATAGGGCTTGGACTGTTGGACTATGACTCTGGAGACCAAAATGGTGAAGCATTGGGAAACCATGAAGCCCTCTGAGGAGAGACTTAGGGAGCTGGGTGTGTTTAGCCTGGAGAAGAGAGACGTTCAAGAGGTGACATGATGGCCATATTTAAACATCTGAAGGGATGTCATGGTGAGGATGGAGCAAGCTTCTTTTCTGATGCTGGAGAAAATAGGCCACAAGGGAGCAATGGATGCAAGCTCCAGGAAAAGAGTCCAGCTGGAGATTAGGAAGACCCTGCTGAGGGAAAGCTGTGTTTGGCAAGGGAAGAGGTCCCTTCTTGGGAGGCTGGATGGCCTTTGGTCCCAGGGAGGGCTTTGCTTCTGTGTCCCTGCAGGGCCCTTGGGCTCTCTTCCCACTCAGCCATAAAACCCATTCCCTGGCCCTGGGCAAGACCCACTCCCTCAGCCAGCCTCATGCATCTGAGGAAGTAGACCTTTCAGGGAGTCTCCAATGCGCTACAAGATCTCTCTCGACATCCATCTGGGCATCACCTGACATCAATGCATCTGAGAAAGCAGAGTAGAGTCTAGGAAAGCTGCTTTCTCTTAGTGAGTCTGGGAGGCCTTTAAGCAGAGGCTGGAGGCCCATCTGCCAATGGGGAAACATAGGGGAATACTGGAGGGGCTTGGACTGGGTCAGGGCCCTTCTTGGGGTCTCTTCCGACTCTGTGCTTTTATGATGCGACAAGAGCTCTCTCCATCGATCTGGAGAAGGCATCAGTGCTTCCCAAAGTCTGATCTTTAAGGCTCTTTGGGCTCCAGCTCCCAGACTCCCAGGGGCTGAGGCCTCTGGCAGCCGAAGCCCAGATCGGTGTTTGGGGCCCACTGCGTCACAGGGAAGGCCTCCGCGGAGAGCTCCTGCTGCTGCTGCCGCCCAGCCCTTCCTCCGGCTGAGCCTCAAAGGGGCCGAAAGACCTCTCGGCCTCTCATTGTCATCGTCATGGAAGGGCACCCGAGAGCCTCAAAGGGGCTGAAGACGGTTCCTCCCGAGGAAAGGCCGCCAGGGCAAGCTGGGCCAATGGCCAGCCAGGGCTCCGCCGCCTCAGGGCCGCCACACGCCGGGGAGGGAGGCAGGGAGGGAGGCCGGCGGGGAGCCATTGGCTCGGTCTGCCTCCGCCTCCGCCTCCTCCTCCTCCTCCTCGCCGGGGCCCGGCCCCTCGGCGCCTGCAGAGCCGGAGAGGAGGAAGGAGCAGCAGCAGCAGGAGCCCCGAGGGGGAGCCCTCCTTGGCCCCAAAAGGAAATGGCGGCGGAAGGGAAGCAGGAGGAGGAGGAGAGGAAGGAGATGGAAGGAAGGAAGGAAGCACCAGGGGAAGGCAGCGCGCGCTCCCGCGGGGACGGGGGCGCGCGCGCCACAAAATGGCGGCGGAGGCATCGGCGGAGGCGGCGCCTCCTTCTCCTCCCCGCAGCCGCCGCCGCCCTCCCCACCGCCGCGGCTCTCCTCTCCTCCCTCGGAGGCGGGCCCTGAGGCCTGGCGCCCCTCGCGCTCACCTGAGGCCCCGGCGCGGGCTGCCTGAGGGCGGGCGGCCTTCCTGCCGCCATTCCGCTCCTGCCTCCTCCTCACCCTGGCAGCCGCCGCCGCCATCTTGTAGTCGGGACCCGCGGGCGGCACCGCGCGTGCGCATGCCACGCCCCCGCCACGCCCCAAGCGCTTTGCGCAGGCGCACTTCGGCGGGGCTGGCCCGGACGCGCAGGCGCAGTGGTCGCCCTTCGGACGCCGAGCGGAACAAGAGACTAAGTCGATCAGTGCGCATGTCCATGGAGGGAAGGGGCGGGGATATTGCCTGCATTTGAAGGTGCGGCGCGCAGGCGCAGACGCGTTTTTGTAACTTGGTCTCTGGTTGTGGGTTCGAGGCTCAGTTGGGGCTGTATTTTTTCCCCTTCCTTTGCCTTGAGGAGCAGCAGCGAAGGCCGCTAAGGCGGAGGCTATGCCTCTGTACCGTTAAATAGCTATATAGGCTTTGTATCATTTGCAGATTAATTCTATAAACAGCTAAATTGTATTTATATACTTCTACATGTGATAATATATAAATTTTGATTCTTAATTTTCATTTATTAGAACTATAAGTCAATTTTTAAAATTATATAATTTTGATTGTATTTAAATATATGTTTCTGCATTTTATTCTTTCTTTCAGGTATTTTAATATTCTCCAGAAAGAAAGAATGAAATGGAAGAAAGACAGAAGGAGGCGCTTTAATGTTCGCAAACTCCGGAACCAGGCTTCGCGTTTTGTATTCCAGTCCTTGCAGCCCTTTGAGTGTAATACTGGCCCATAGGGAAACATAGGGGAACACTGGCCAATATGGAAACATAGGGGAATACTGGCCCATAGGGAAACATAGGGGAACACTGGCCCATATGGAAACATAGGGGAACACTGGCCCATAGGGAAACATAGGGGAACACTGGCCCATAGGGAAACATAGGGGAACACTGGCCAATATGGAAACATAGGGGAATACTGGCCCATAGGGAAACATAGGGGAACACTGGCCCATAGGGAAACATAGGGGAACACTGGCCAATATGGAAACATAGGGGAATACTGGCCCATAGGGAAACATAGGGGAACACTGGCCCATATGGAAACATAGGGGAATACTGGCCCATAGGGAAACATAGGGGAACACTGGCCCATATGGAAACATAGGGGAATACTGGCCCATAGGGAAACATAGGGGAACACTGGCCCATATGGAAACATAGGGGAACACTGGCCCATAGGGAAACATAGGGGAATACTGGCCCATAGGGAAACATAGGGGAATACTGGCCCATAGGGAAACATAGGGGAATACTGGCCCATAGGGAAACATAGGGGAATACTGGCCCATAGGGAAACATAGGGGAATACTGGCCCATAGGGAAACATAGGGGAACACTGACCCATGGGGAAACATAGGGGAACACTGGCCCATGGGGAAACATAGGGGAACACTGGCCCATGGGGAGACGTAGGGGAACACTGGCCCATATGGAAACATAGGGGAACACTGGCCCATATGGAAACATAGGGGAACACTGGCCCATAGGGAAACATAGGGGAATACTGGCCCATAGGGAAACATAGGGGAATACTGGCCCATAGGGAAACATAGGGGAATACTGGCCCATGGGGAAACATAGGGGAATACTGGCCCATGGGGAAACATAGGGGAACACTGGCCCATGGGGAGACGTAGGGGAACACTGGCCCATATGGAAACATAGGGGAATACTGGCCCATGGGGAAACATAGGGGAACACTGGCCCATGGGGAAACATAGGGGAACACTGGCCCATGGGGAGACGTAGGGGAACACTGGCCCATGGGGAAACGTAGGGGAATACTGGCCCATGGGGAAACGTAGGGGAACACTGGCCCATGGGGAAACATAGGGGAACACTGGCCCATGGGGAAACATAGGGGAACACTGGCCCATAGGGAAACATAGGGGAACACTGGCCCATAGGGAAACATAGGGGAACACTGGCCCATATGGAAACATAGGGGAACACTGGCCCATATGGAAACATAGGGGAATACTGGCCCATAGGGAAACATAGGGGAACACTGGCCCATAGGGAAACATAGGGGAACACTGGCCCATAGGGAAACATAGGGGAATACTGGCCCATAGGGAAACATAGGGGAATACTGGCCCATAGGGAAACATAGGGGAATACTGGCCCATAGGGAAACGTAGGGGAATACTGGCCCATAGGGAAACATAGGGGAACACTGGCCCATGGGGAGACGTAGGGGAATACTGGCCCATGGGGAAACATAGGGGAACACTGGCCCATGGGGAAACATAGGGGAACACTGGCCCATGGGGAAACATAGGGGAACACTGGCCCATGGGGAAACATAGGGGAACACTGGCCCATAGGGAAACATAGGGGAACACTGGCCCATAGGGAAACATAGGGGAACACTGGCCCATAGGGAAACATAGGGGAACACTGGCCCATAGGGAAACATAGGGGAACACTGGCCCATAGGGAAACATAGGGGAACACTGGCCCATAGGGAAACATAGGGGAACACTGGCACATGGGGAAACATAGGGGAACACTGGCCCATGGGGAAACATAGGGGAACACTGGCCCATGGGGAAACATAGGGGAACACTGGCCCATGGGGAAACATAGGGGAACACTGGCCCATGGGGAAACATAGGGGAACACTGGCCCATGGGGAAACATAGGGGAACACTGGCCCATGGGGAAACATAGGGGAACACTGGCCCATGGGGAAACATAGGGGAACACTGGCCCATGGGGAAACGTAGGGGAACACTGGCCCATGGGGAAACATAGGGGAACACTGGCCCATAGGGAAACGTAGGGGAACACTGGCCCATGGGGAAACGTAGGGGAACACTGGCCCATGGGGAGACGTAGGGGAACACTGGCCCATGGGGAGACGTAGGGGAACACTGGCCCATGGGGAGACGTAGGGGAACACTGGCCCATGGGGAGACGTAGGGGAACACTGGCCCATGGGGAAACGTAGGGGAACACTGGCCCATGGGGAGACGTAGGGGAACACTGGCCCATGGGGAGACGTAGGGGAACACTGGCCCATGGGGAGACGTAGGGGAACACTGGCCCATGGGGAAACGTAGGGGAACACTGGCCCATGGGGAAACGTAGGGGAACACTGGCCCATGGGGAAACGTAGGGGAACACTGGCCCATGGGGAAACGTAGGGGAACACTGGCCCATGGGGAAACGTAGGGGAACACTGGCCCATGGGGAAACGTAGGGGAACACTGGCCCATGGGGAAACGTAGGGGAACACTGGCCCATGGGGAAACGTAGGGGAACACTGGCCCATGGGGAAACGTAGGGGAACACTGGCCCATGGGGAAACGTAGGGGAACACTGGCCCATGGGGAAACGTAGGGGAACACTGGCCCATGGGGAAACGTAGGGGAACACTGGCCCATGGGGAAACGTAGGGGAACACTGGCCCATGGGGAAACGTAGGGGAACACTGGCCCATGGGGAAACGTAGGGGAACACTGGCCCATGGGGAAACGTAGGGGAACACTGGCCCATGGGGAAACGTAGGGGAACACTGGCCCATGGGGAAACGTAGGGGAACACTGGCCCATGGGGAAACGTAGGGGAACACTGGCCCATGGGGAAACGTAGGGGAACACTGGCCCATGGGGAAACGTAGGGGAACACTGGCCCATGGGGAAACGTAGGGGAACACTGGCCCATGGGGAAACGTAGGGGAACACTGGCCCATGGGGAAACGTAGGGGAACACTGGCCCATGGGGAGACGTAGGGGAACACTGGCCCATGGGGAGACGTAGGGGAACACTGGCCCATGGGGAGACGTAGGGGAACACTGGCCCATGGGGAGACGTAGGGGAACACTGGCCCATGGGGAGACGTAGGGGAACACTGGCCCATGGGGAGACGTAGGGGAACACTGGCCCATGGGGAGACGTAGGGGAACACTGGCCCATGGGGAGACGTAGGGGAACACTGGCCCATGGGGAGACGTAGGGGAACACTGGCCCATGGGGAGACGTAGGGGAACACTGGCCCATGGGGAGACGTAGGGGAACACTGGCCCATGGGGAGACGTAGGGGAACACTGGCCCATGGGGAGACGTAGGGGAACACTGGCCCATGGGGAAACGTAGGGGAACACTGGCCCATGGGGAAACGTAGGGGAACACTGGCCCATGGGGAAACGTAGGGGAACACTGGCCCATGGGGAAACGTAGGGGAACACTGGCCCATGGGGAAACGTAGGGGAACACTGGCCCATGGGGAAACGTAGGGGAACACTGGCCCATGGGGAGACGTAGGGGAACACTGGCCCATGGGGAGACGTAGGGGAACACTGGCCCATGGGGAGACGTAGGGGAACACTGGCCCATGGGGAGACGTAGGGGAACACTGGCCCATGGGGAGACGTAGGGGAACACTGGCCCATGGGGAGACGTAGGGGAACACTGGCCCATGGGGAGACGTAGGGGAACACTGGCCCATGGGGAAACGTAGGGGAACACTGGCCCATGGGGAAACGTAGGGGAACACTGGCCCATGGGGAGACGTAGGGGAACACTGGCCCATGGGGAGACGTAGGGGAACACTGGCCCATGGGGAGACGTAGGGGAACACTGGCCCATGGGGAGACGTAGGGGAACACTGGCCCATGGGGAGACGTAGGGGAACACTGGCCCATGGGGAGACGTAGGGGAACACTGGCCCATGGGGAGACGTAGGGGAACACTGGCCCATGGGGAGACGTAGGGGAACACTGGCCCATGGGGAGACGTAGGGGAACACTGGCCCATGGGGAGACGTAGGGGAACACTGGCCCATGGGGAGACGTAGGGGAACACTGGCCCATGGGGAGACGTAGGGGAACACTGGCCCATGGGGAGACGTAGGGGAACACTGGCCCATGGGGAGACGTAGGGGAACACTGGCCCATGGGGAGACGTAGGGGAACACTGGCCCATGGGGAGACGTAGGGGAACACTGGCCCATGGGGAGACGTAGGGGAACACTGGCCCATGGGGAGACGTAGGGGAACACTGGCCCATGGGGAGACGTAGGGGAACACTGGCCCATGGGGAAACGTAGGGGAACACTGGCCCATGGGGAAACGTAGGGGAACACTGGCCCATGGGGAAACGTAGGGGAACACTGGCCCATGGGGAAACGTAGGGGAACACTGGCCCATGGGGAAACGTAGGGGAACACTGGCCCATGGGGAAACGTAGGGGAACACTGGCCCATGGGGAAACGTAGGGGAACACTGGCCCATGGGGAAACGTAGGGGAACACTGGCCCATGGGGAAACGTAGGGGAACACTGGCCCATGGGGAAACGTAGGGGAACACTGGCCCATGGGGAAACGTAGGGGAACACTGGCCCATGGGGAAACGTAGGGGAACACTGGCCCATGGGGAAACGTAGGGGAACACTGGCCCATGGGGAAACGTAGGGGAACACTGGCCCATGGGGAAACGTAGGGGAACACTGGCCCATGGGGAAACGTAGGGGAACACTGGCCCATGGGGAAACGTAGGGGAACACTGGCCCATGGGGAAACGTAGGGGAACACTGGCCCATGGGGAAACGTAGGGGAACACTGGCCCATGGGGAAACGTAGGGGAACACTGGCCCATGGGGAAACGTAGGGGAACACTGGCCCATGGGGAAACGTAGGGGAACACTGGCCCATGGGGAAACGTAGGGGAACACTGGCCCATGGGGAAACGTAGGGGAACACTGGCCCATGGGGAAACGTAGGGGAACACTGGCCCATGGGGAAACGTAGGGGAACACTGGCCCATGGGGAAACGTAGGGGAACACTGGCCCATGAGGAAACGTAGGGGAACACTGGCCCATGGGGAAACGTAGGGGAACACTGGCCCATGAGGAAACGTAGGGGAACACTGGCCCATAGGGAAACGTAGGGGAACACTGGCCCATGGGGAGACGTAGGGGAACACTGGCCCATGAGGAAACGTAGGGGAACACTGGCCCATGAGGAAACGTAGGGGAATACTGGCCCATGAGGAAACGTAGGGGAACACTCGCCCATGGGGAGACGTAGGGGAACACTGGCCCATGGGGAAACGTAGGGGAACACTGGCCCATGAGGAAACGTAGGGGAACACTGGCCCATGAGGAAACGTAGGGGAATACTGGCCCATGGGGAAACGTAGGGGAATACTGGCCCATGGGGAGACGTAGGGGAACACTGGCCCATGGGGAAACGTAGGGGAACACTGGCCCATGGGGAGACGTAGGGGAACACTGGCCCATGGGGAAACGTAGGGGAACACTGGCCCATGGGGAAACGTAGGGGAACACTGGCCCATGGGGAAACGTAGGGGAACACTGGCCCATGGGGAAACGTAGGGGAACACTGGCCCATAGGGAGACGTAGGGGAACACTGGCCCATGGGGAGACGTAGGGGAACACTGGCCCATGGGGAAACGTAGGGGAATACTGGCCCATGGGGAAACGTAGGGGAACACTGGCCCATGAGGAAACGTAGGGGAACACTGGCCCATGGGGAAACATAGGGGAACACTGGCCCATGGGGAAACATAGGGGAACACTGGCCCATGGGGAAACATAGGGGAACACTGGCCCATGGGGAAACAGGGGAACACTGGCCCATGGGGAAACATAGGGGAACACTGGCCCATGGGGAAACATAGGGGAACACTGGCCCATGGGGAAACATAGGGGAACACTGGCCCATGAGGAAACATAGGGGAACACTGGCCCATGGGGAAACATAGGGGAACACTGGCCCATGGGGAAACATAGGGGAACACTGGCCCATGGGGAAACATAGGGGAATACTGGCCCATGGGGAAACATAGGGGAACACTGGCCCATGGGGAAACATAGGGGAACACTGGCCCATAGGGAAACATAGGGGAACACTGGCCCATGAGGAAACATAGGGGAACACTGGCCCATGGGGAAACATAGGGGAACACTGGCCCATGGGGAAACATAGGGGAATACTGGCCCATGGGGAAACATAGGGGAACACTGGCCCATGGGGAAACATAGGGGAACACTGGCCCATGGGGAAACATAGGGGAACACTGGCCCATGGGGAAACATAGGGGAACACTGGCCCATGGGGAAACATAGGGGAACACTGGCCCATAGGGAAACATAGGGGAACACTGGCCCATAGGGAAACATAGGGGAACACTGGCCCATAGGGAAACATAGGGGAACACTGGCCCATAGGGAAACATAGGGGAACACTGGCCCATAGGGAAACATAGGGGAACACTGGCCCATAGGGAAACATAGGGGAACACTGGCCCATAGGGGAACACTGGCCCATAGGGAAACATAGGGGAACACTGGCCCATAGGGAAACATAGGGGAACACTGGCCCATGGGGAGACATAGGGGAACGCTGGCCCATGGGGTGACATAGGGGAACGCTGGCCCATGGGGAGACGTAGAGGAACGCTGGCCCCTGGGGGGACGTAGGGGAACGCTGGCCCCTGGGGAGACGTAGGGGAACGCTGGCCCCTGGGGGGACGTAGGGGAACGCTGGCCCCTGGGGGGACGTAGGGGAACGCTGGCCCCTGGGGGGACGTAGGGGAACGCTGGCCCCTGGGGGGACGTAGGGGAACGCTGGCCCCTGGGGGGACGTAGGGGAACGCTGGCCCCTGGGGGGACGTAGGGGAACGCTGGCCCCTGGGGGGACGTAGGGGAACGCTGGCCCCTGGGGGGACGTAGGGGAACGCTGGCCCCTGGGGGGACGTAGGGGAACGCTGGCCCCTGGGGGGACGTAGGGGAACGCTGGCCCCTGGGGGGACGTAGGGGAACGCTGGCCCCTGGGGGGACGTAGGGGAACGCTGGCCCCTGGGGGGACGTAGGGGAACGCTGGCCCCTGGGGGGACGTAGGGGAACGCTGGCCCCTGGGGGGACGTAGGGGAACGCTGGCCCCTGGGGGGACAGCGGGGAGGAGGGGTCCATAGGGGATCATTGGGGAATACTGGCCCCTAGGGACTCATTGGGGAGGAGGGGTCCATAGATGATCATTGGGGAATACTGGCCCATAGAGCAACATAGGGGCTCCGCTCGGCCACCTCCCTTGACCGGTTCAGGAAGGAGCTAAAAACCTTCCTGTTCCAACAAGCTTTCCCCAACTGTTCCCTTTGTAGCCTCCTTCCTCCCCCTCACTGTCATTGTTATTGTACATCCTAAGCTAGCTGGATATTGTTCCATTGTTTGATTGTATTTGGTGTTTTAATGTATATTTGCTGAGTTTTGTGTTTTTATCCTGTAATTGGCACTTGCTGTAACCCGTCTTGATCTGTGGAAATGTGGGCTATCAATAAATATTTTATTTTGATTTGTTTATTATAGGGGAATACTGGCCCATAGGGAATCCTTGGAGATGTTTCCTATGTCTCCCTATGGGCAAGTAATCCCAGTGATTTTCTATGGGCCAGTATTCCCCAGTGATTCCCTATGGGCAAGTACTGCCTTTTGTTTTAATACGTCCCCTGTGTTCTGATTTTCCCCAAAGCTAATGCTTGTATATCCTCCCTTTCTTCTTCTTGAAAGTCTGAATTCCCTTTACCTTCAAAGGAGAGGCGTTCCTCTTTTCTTTTCTTTTCTTTTCTTTTCTTTATAATCTTTATTAAATTTTAATGTATAAAAAGGAGAAAGTCAAGCACATTTCTATTCAATATGGTCATACATTGTTCCTTTACTCTTCTCCCCCCCTCTCCCCCCCCTTTATTGTTCTTTGTGTTGCTGAACTCTTAGCTACAATTTTTAATTCCTCATAAAATCAGTCAAGTATTATTATCTCTTTATCTCTTATTTACCCTTACTCTTATGCTTAATTACTAAGACTATGTTTTCCATACATCCTCTTCTTTCTTATTTTAACAAACCAAGTATTATCCCTTCACCTTTACTTAATAGATGTTCTACATATTCACTATTTACTTATGTATTTTTGCTTAGTTATTTTTCTATCTCTTGTCAGATTGGTATATTTGCAGCAGCCTTATCCAAGTAGCGTTCCCTTCTTCTTCCTCTTTCTCATTGAATGCCATTGTTAATTTGTCCATTTCCCATATACCTAAACTTTTTTCTAGCCAGATCTCTATATCCGGCACCTCTTTGCTTTTCCATTGCTTTGCTAATACTATCCTTGCTACCGTAATCAAATATAATATGGCCTTCTTTTCTTTCCTTACTTCTTTATTTTCGATGATATTCAGCAGCCACATTTCCGGGAGCAATGGGAATTCCATTTGGGTTATTTTCATTAAAATCCTATGCACTTTAATCCAAATTTTTTTGTTACGGGGCATGTCCACCACAAATGGTCAAAGCTACCTATACCTTTTTCACACTTCCAGCACAGTGCTTTATCCTTTTTATATACTTTTGCTATTCTACTCGGGGTAAGATACCATCTATGTATCATTTTATAGTAGTTTTCTTTGATATCCATACATAATGTAAACTTAAGATCTTTCCCCCATGCTTTTTCCCAACTTTCTAATTGAATATTATGACCTATGTTTTGTGCCCATTTTACCATTCCTTGTTTTATATGATTTTGTTCTAATTCCAACTTTAAATTTTTTTTATAGAATTTTGCTATCTTTTTTCCTTTCCCATCTCCTAATATTATATCTGATTCTGTTTTTTTGTCCGTTATGCCATATTGATTCTCATCTATTCGGTATCTTTCCCTTAATTGATAATACAAAAACCACGATATATTATAACCCTCCGCATTTAAATTTTCCCTTGTTTTCATAATTGTTTTCCCTTCCTCCCATTTCAATAAGTCTTTATACTTTAGCCATGCCTTACCCTCTGTTTTCCCTCTTTGAAAAAGTGCCTCGTGTGCGGAGGTCCAATCTGGGAGTTGGCTATACATTTTCCCTTTATATATTTTCCATACCCTCCATAGTGATCTTTATTTAATTCCACCCTATCTAACCATATATAAGCATGCCAGCCATATCTCAGATTAAATCCTTCTAATTTTAATGTTTTTTCGTCTTTCAACCCTATCCAAGTCCTTATCCACTCCATACAGCATGCATCAAAATACAATTTAAAATCTGGCATTCCTAGTCCTCCTCTTTCCTTAGCATCTGTCAAGGTTTCCCGTTTGATTCTCGCTTCCCTTCCTGCCCAAATAAACTTTCTTAAATCTTTTTCCCATTCACTGAATACTTTATTATTGACTATAATTGGTATATTTTGAAATAGAAATAAGATTTTTGGTAATACACTCATTTTCATAATCGCTATTCTCCCTAATAAAGATAATTGTAGCTTCGACCATTTTTCCAGATTCTTTTTTATATCTTGCCAATTTGTTTTATAATTATTGTCAAATAATTCACTATTTTTTTTCGTAATCTGAATTCCCAAATATTTCACCTTTTTCTGTATTTGTATCCCTGATTTTCCCTGTAATTCTTTTTGTTTGCTGACTTTTCTTTATTAATTTTTAGTCCTGCTAAATTTCCAAATTCATTTATTATTTCCAAAGTTCTAATAATGTTTTCAACTGGATTTTCTACTATTACCATTATATCATCTGCGAACGCCCGAATCCTTATTTCCTCTCCTTTAATCCTGGCTCCTTGTATCCTTTCTTCCTGTCTTATTCTGTTACATAATATTTCTAGACACATTATAAATAAAAGGGGTGACAATGGACAACCCTGTCTTGTACCTTTATTAATTATAAATTCTTTTGTTTTAACATTATTTATTATAATTTTTGCTTTTTGTTCTTTATATATCTCCTCTATCCATGGCTGAACATTGATCCCAAAATCCAATTTTTTTAACAATTTTATCAAGAAAACCCAACTCAAATTATCAAAGGCCTTTTCTGCATCCAAAAATAGCATAGCTGCTTCCTTTCCTGGTTTTTTTTTCATAATATTCTATCAAATTTAATATTGTCCTTATGTTTTGCTTTGCCTGTCTATTTGGTAAAAAGCCACATTGATCTTCCTTTATCCAATCCTTTCATACTTTTTAAATTCTTTCTGCCATTATAATTGTAAATATTTTATAACGAAATAGGCCTATAGTTTTGGGGATATCTCAAATCTTTCCCTTCTTTAGGGATCAAAGTTACATATGCCTCTTTCCAAGTGTTTGGTATTCCCTCTACCAATATTTTATTAAAAACTCTTTCCATTGGTTCTAACAATTCCTCTTCAAATATCTTATAATATTCTAAAGTGTTCCCATCAGGACCGGGTGCCTTCCCTTTTTGCCCTTTTTTTATCGCTTCCCTAATCTCTTTTTTCTTGATTTATACTTTTCTTTATTCCTTCATCTATTTCAATTCTCTCTATTTTCTCTATATAATTCTCTAATTTCCTGAGTTTCCCTTGACCATACTCCCTTTCCCCGTATAATTCTTTATAGTATTCATAAAATATATCTCTTATTTTTGTTTGTTCTGTTGTGATTCCTTGATCTCCTAATATTTCAACAATTTGCCTAACCTCTTTCATTTTTTTAACTTTATAAGCTAAAAATTTGCCTACTTTGTTCCCTTGTTCAAATTGCCTTTGTTTTATAAATTTCATTTTTTTACTTACCTCATCTACCATATTTACCTCTAATTGTTTCTTTAATACTTTTAATTTTTTCCCCTAATTTCGCATTTCCTGGCTTCTCTATTATTCTTTTTTCTATACCTTGTATCTCATCTGAAATTTTTTTAACCTCTTCTTTATTTCTCCCGTCTCTCTCGCTTTTTTTCTTTATTAAAAGTCCTCTAATTACAGCCTTATGTGTGTCCCATATAATTTTCATACTAGTATCTTTTTCAATGTTTTCTAAAAAAAAGTATTTCATTTGCTCTTTTAATTCTTTTATAAGTTCTTTATTTTTTAATAGTGTATTATCCAATTTCCAATTATATTCTTTTCCTTTTTGTTCTAATTCTAACCATATTTGGTTGTGATCTGAATTCTCGTTTACTTTTATTTTAACCTCTGTTACTTCTCTCATCATTTCTGCTGATATAAAAAACATATCTATCCTAGACGCAGAGCTGTGCGGAATTGAGAAAAAGGTATGGTCTTTAAGTTCCTTATTTTTGGTTCTCCAGGGGTCTAATAGGGATAGTATATCTAACATATCAAAAAAATTCTCTGGTAGCTTCCCTTGGTTCTCTGCTATCTTTTTATTTGACATTCTATCTAATTTTGGATTTACTACCCCATTCAAATCTCCCATAAAAATATGGTATTCATATTCCAAATTTGTTATTCTTTTTAATAGACTTTTATAAAATTTTGCTTTTTTTCCCGTTGGGCCGTATATTCCCACTATCAACGTCTGTTTCCCATTAACCATTACTTCTATTCCGACATATCTGCCCTCCTCATCATTTAGCACTTTTTTTACCGGGATCTTGTTTTTGATATATATAGCTACTCCGTTTCTTTTCCTTGTGCCTGCGGATATAACCACCTCCCCCAATTTTGGATTTCTTAAATATTTTTCATCTTTTTTCTTTATTCTCGTCTCTTGGATGCTGCAAATATCCCATTTCTGTTTTTCTAATTCATGAAATATTTTTTTCCTTTTGTAACTCGAGTTCATTCCTTTTATGTTCCATGAAAGGAACTTCATTTTCGTTATTATTTGACTTTCTTCTTGTTATTGTTATTTTCTTCTTGCTCCTTCTTTCGGACTTCTTACTCCTTCTTACTCCTTCACTTCTTCCCACTCCTTCCTTTCTTCAATTGTAATTTCTGTGTTGTCTCCTAGAATCCTTAATTCCTCTTCCCATTCCAGATCCGCTCCCCCTGTTGCTCCTGCAGGGAGATCCTCATCTTCTACTCCATCTTTCTCTCCGTCTTCCTTTTCTTCTTTCTTTTTCTTTTCTTTCTCTTCTTTTTCCTTTTGCATTTGATTCTGCTCCTGTTCTTCTCTTCTTCTTTCAGCCTCTAAGTCTTTGTCCAGTTTTTCTTCTTCCTTAAACCATCTGTTGTAGAATATTTTCGCCTAGTGTCTCTGCCTCCACATGAAGGAAATTCCCTCCAATGGCTCCCATTTATATCTTATGTTCTTGTTAGATTTGAGTAATCTCTTCTCCTCCTCAAAATGTCACCAGGTATGTCCTTAAAAATTTGAACTTCATTCCCATCTACAGTAATTTTCTTTTTATAGCTTTCCTGGATTATTCTATCTTTCACTCTCTCTCGTGTGAAATAAACCACAATGTCCCGTGGCAAGTTTCTATTTTTGGCTGCAACTGAATTTATCCTGAAGATCTTATCCACGTCCAGGTCTAGAAGTTCTGGTTGACATTCTTTCAGATTTGCTAGCACTGGAACTACTTTGTCATATAAATTCTCATTGTATCTTTCTTTCAGGCCTCTTATTTTAATGCATTTTCTTCTTTCTTTCATATCTTTTATTTTATTTTGTTCTTTTTCTTGTGCTTGTACTTGAGATAGTTCTTGCGTCACTCTCTCTAACTCCTCAGTTTTCATTTCCAGCTTGGTCACTTTCTTCTTAATTCCTTTCATGTCTTCCGATAATTCTGCCATTGTGTTTTTCAATTCCTCCATATCTTTCTTGAAATCTACCCTTAGTTCGTCTCTAGAGTCTTTGATTTCTTGTCTTATGTTTGTCTCTATTTTTTGTATCGCCTCTAATATCTTCCAATTAGGATCTGTAGTTTTAAGTTCCACTGAAGCTCTTCGCGGTATCATCTGTCTTGCTTCTACACCTTGTATCATCTTTTTCTCTTTCTCTTTTTCTTGTCCTCTAGTCATCATTTTAAGTTCCTCTTATTCCAGTTGTCGATGCTATTATACCTCTTCACCACCACGTGTTGCTCTATTTCTTATTTCTTTTAAATTCTCTTCTATTTCCTTATTTCTGTTTCCCGGTGTAGTTATACCTCCTCGCCACTAGATGTCATTTCCTTTTTCCCTACTGTTAGCTCTTTACCGGGGCCTTCTTGCCTCCTCTCTTTCCTCTCGCACTTCCTGTTCCTGTCCCTTCACTTCCCTTCCCCACATGTGGCGCCTGACCTTGAAAACGCTGAACAGTAAGTTTTTAGTCCTGTTATCCACTGCCTCTCTTCCCAGTCCGCCGTCGTCGTCTTCTCCTCCTGGTCCGCCGTCGTCGTCTTCTCCTCCTGGTCCGCCGTCGTCTTCTTCTCCTCCTGGTCCGCCGTCGTCTTCTTCTCCTCCTGGTCCGCCGTCGTCGTCTTCTCCTCCTGGTCCGCCGTCGTCGTCTTCTCCTCCTGGTCCGCCGTCGTCGTCTTCTCCTCCTGGTCCGCCGTCGTCTTCTTCTCCTCCTGGTCCGCCGTCGTCGTCTTCTCCTCCTGGTCCGCCGTCGTCTTCTTCTCCTCCTGGTCCGCCGTCGTCGTCTTCTCCTCCTGGTCCGCCGTCGTCGTCTTCTCCTCCTGGTCCGCCGTCGTCGTCTTCTCCTCCTGGTCCGCCGTCGTCTTCTTCTCCTCCTGGTCCGCCGTCGTCTTCTTCTCCTCCTGGTCCGCCGTCGTCTTCTTCTCCTCCTGGTCCGCCGTCGTCTTCTTCTCCTCCTGGTCCGCCGTCGTCGTCTTCTCCTCCTGGTCCGCCGTCGTCGTCTTCTCCTCCTGGTCCGCCGTCGTCGTCTTCTCCTCCTGGTCCGCCGTCGTCGTCTTCTCCTCCTGGTCCGCCGTCGTCGTCTTCTCCTCCTGGTCCGCCGTCGTCGTCTTCTCCTCCTGGTCCGCCGTCGTCGTCTTCTCCTCCTGGTCCGCCGTCGTCGTCTTCTCCTCCTGGTCCGCCGTCGTCGTCTTCTCCTCCTGGTCCGCCGTCGTCTTCTTCTCCTCCTGGTCCGCCGTCGTCTTCTTCTCCTCCTGGTCCGCCGTCGTCTTCTTCTCCTCCTGGTCCGCCGTCGTCTTCTTCTCCTCCTGGTCCGCCGTCGTCGTCTTCTCCTCCTGGTCCGCCGTCGTCGTCTTCTCCTCCTGGTCCGCCGTCGTCGTCTTCTCCTCCTGGTCCGCCGTCGTCTTCTTCTCCTCCTGGTCCGCCGTCGTCTTTTTCTCCTCCTGGTCCGCCGTCGTCTTCTTCTCCTCCTGGTCCGCCGTCGTCTTCGTCTCCTCCTGGTCCGCCGTCGTCGTCTTCTCCTCCTGGTCCGCCGTCGTCTTTTTCTCCTCCCTATCTGCTTCTCCTTTACTCTATCTTCTCATCTGTACCCGCCGTCTTCCCTCCTCTCCCTTCCTCCGAACTAGCGGCCGGGTTGCTTCACTCCTCGGTTTGTAATTCCCCTTCTGGTATCACACGTTTCCTTCTTATTATTATTTTATAGTCTTAGATTGACTTTCTCTTATTCCAACTCTCCTCCTCTCTGCCTCCGATAATGTGTATTTGATGAGGATCTCAATCTACAGCAACAGCTTCTTTCCTCTCACTCTTATTCTTCTTTCTTTCTTCCCCTAAAAGCCGGGCTGGCGGGGCTTTGCTTGCGCCCTGCTTATAGTCGCGGTTTGCCCTTGTCCTCCTTTCCCCCACCGATCCCCCACAAAGAGCCCTTTTAGTGGCTCCTTCTGCGAAATCTAGTGGTTCCTAGAGAACCCCGCGGGCCCGCCCGAGTCCCCTTTACCGGGGGGAGCGATTTTCCCCACAAAAGACACTATAAGCGGTTACTGCTTCTTGCCCGCTACCGCAAGTTGCAGCTTTCACTCCGCCATCTTTCCCGGAAGTCCTCGCGTTTCTCTTTTCTATAACATTAAATTCTGAGTTTTTAGAGATCCCAAAGCCTCACCTTTTGCTTAAGAATCCTTTCCCCGTTGTTTCTGGCCGAATCCTATCACCGGATCCCAATCCTTTTCATATTCCTCCCATGATTGGCCTCTCAACAAACAGGGATTCTTGTCAGTCTCAACATATTCCAGTCATTTCTCCAACCATATCTTACTATCCGCATAATCTTTCTTTTTCCACCCGGCATATGCTTAAATATATTTAAAAGGGATCCTCAGTGAAAAAGAAAGTTGGGTGGCTTCCCCGCTTAAAGCAAAATCCAAAGGATTTTGTTATTTGTTTGTTTATTTGTTATTGTGTTTATTTGTATCCCGCTCTTTCCCCACAATTGGGAAAATGGCCAACTGGGGCTGGTGTGACCACCCTCCTTTTATTCTTAATAATAAGAATAACCTTCATCTATTTCATCTATTTCATAGAATCCTAGAATCATAGAGTTGGAAGAGACTGCAAGGGCTCTGATCCATTCCAACCCCCTTCTTCTGCCATGCAGGAAATCCAAATCAAAGCATCCCCAGCAGATGGCAATCTAGCCTCTGCTTAAAGACCTCCAAGGAAGGAGAATCCACTACACTCCGAGGAAGGAGTGTGTTCCACTGTCGGACAGCCCTTACTCTCAGGAAGTTCCTCCTAATGTTGAGCTGGAATCTCTTTCTCTATAGCCTCCATCCATTGTTCCATGTTCTAGTCTTTGGAGCAGCAGAAAACAAGCTTGCTCCTCCTCAATATGACATCCTTTCAAATATTTAAACAGGGCTATCATATCACCTCTTCACCTTCTCTTCTCCAGGCTAAACATCCCCAGCTCCCTAAGTCTTTCCTCATAGGCCTTCATGGTTTCCAGACCTTTCACCATTTTAGTCGCTCTCCTTTGGACACATGGCTCCAGTTTCTCAATGTCCTTTCTGAATTGTGGTGCCCAGAACTGGACACAATATTATTCCAGGTGGGGCCTGACCAAAGCAGAATGCAGTGGCACTATTACTACTTCTCTTGATCTAGACACTATACTTCTATTGATGCAGCCTAAAATTGCATTGGCCTTTTTAGCTGCCGCATCACACTGTTCACTCATGTTCAACTTGTGGTCTACTTGGACTCCTAGATCCCTTTCACACGTAGTTTCATTCAGCCAGGTGTCACCCATAATCCTATATCTGTGCATTTCATTTTTCCGCCCTAAGTGCAATACCTTACATTTCTCTGTGTTGAATTTCATTTTGTTAGCTGTGGCCCAGCTTTCTAGTCTATTCAGGTCATTTTGAACCTTGATCCTGTCCTCTGGAGTATTAGCTATTCCTCCTAATTTGGTGTCATCTGCACATTTGATAAGTATGCTCCCAATTCTGTCATCCAGGTCATTGATAAAGATATTGAATAGCACTGGGCCCAGGACAGAGCCCCACTGGACACCCCACTGGTCACTTCTCTCCAGGATGAAGAGGAGCCATGGCTGACCATCCTTTGGGTTCGGCCGGTCAACCAGTTACAAATCCATGTAACAGTTACTTTGTCTAGCCCACATTTTAGAAGCTTGTTTGCAAGAATGCCATGGGAAACCTTGTCAAAGGCCTTCCTGAAATCAAGATCTACTACATCCACAGCATTGCCTTCATTTTATCAAAGACGGAGATAAGGTTTGTCTGGCATGACTTCTTTCTCTGAAACCATGTTGACTTTTGTGATTATGGCATTGCCTTCTAGATGTTCACAGACTCTCTGTTTAAGGATCTGCTCCAGAATCTTTCCTGGGATTGATCTCAGACTAACTGGACGATGATTATTGGGATCCCCCTTTTCCCCTTTTTGGGGACAATGTTTGCCCTCCTCCATTCTGCTGGGACTTCTCCTCTTCTCCAGGAGTCCTCAAAGACTATTATTGCCAATGGCTCCGATATTACATTTACCAGCTCTTTTAATACCCTTGGATGGAGTTCATCTGGTCCTGGAGACTTAAATTCATTTAGATTAACCAGGTGTTCCTCTACTATCTCTTTACTTATTCTGTCCTCTGCTCCATTATCCTCAGGTTGAGCCCCTTTTCCTTTTCTGAGAAGACTGAGGCAAAGAAGGTCTTGAGGAATTCTGCCTTTTCTCTGTCTCCTGTTAGCATTTTGCCATCTTCTCCATGCAGTGGCCCTACCGTTTCCTTCTTCTTCCTCTTGCTGCGGACATATCCAAAAAAGCCCTTTTTGTTGTTCTTAACCTCTCTAGCAAGCCTGAGTTCATTCTGCGCTTTAGCTTTTCTGACTTTACCCTACAAATGCCTGCTATTTCTTTGAATTCCTTTTTCGTGATTTCCCCCTTTTTCCATTTCTTATACATCTTCCGTTTCAAACTTTGCTCGGTTGGAAGTTCCTTAGTCATCCATCCTGGTTTCTTGAGACACCTCCCGTTTTTCTTTCTCACTGGAACTGTTTGAGATTGTGCCTTCAGTATCTCCCTTTTGAGAAAGTCCCATCCCTCCTGAACTCCCTTCCCTTTTAGTATTTCTGACCATGGAATCGCCCTCAGTACTTCTCTAAGTTTACTGAAATCCGCTCTCCTAAAGTCTAGGATGCGTGTCTGACTCTGCCTGGGTTCTCCTTTCCACTGTATAACATTTAATAAAGTCTCCTTTTGAAAAGAATGAGGTTTTGGCCTCTCTTTGAAAGCCCAGAGAAGTTGGCATAAAGACCTGGCATTAAAGGAAGAAGAAGAAAAAGGGATCAATCAATCAATGCTATCTATCAGTCAGAAGGAGGGATCTATTGGATTTATGCACCTCTTTTCCCTCAAGTGGCATTCAAGGTGGCTTAACAGTAAGTTAAAAAGGATACAACTAAAACTATTACAAAAGTTGTAAACTGGTTCTTCCGAATCCGAGGCATTCTCCACATCTTTTTCAGTGATTCGGTTCAATGCAAGCGCAAACGCACCATCGATTGGATTCGGTTCCTTGTGATGACACAACTCCATTATGAATCGATTCCATTGTTAATGTGAACATCAGGTGCATTATATTGAAATGGACAAGTTTGACTGCGGCAACCGGAAGAGTGTTTCACATGGATTAGTTGTTGTTTTATGTTGATTTACGTATTATGGGAGCGGTAACTCCATAAAGATATTATATAAAACATATAACCAAGCCAAAACCAAGCGTACCTCAAGAGTCTTTAAAAGGATGCAATGAAGCTTTACCTCCTGGAAGAGAAAGGGTTGAGACAGGTGTCTGGATTTGATTTGGACAGTCCATTTTGAAACGGACAGGTACACACGGTTCAGTGCATAAAACACTCTTAATAAACCCCGCATGTCTTTGTTTCCCCTCACAATTCCCAGCTGCACATTTTCCAGGTTTCCTCATCCCACTCAAATGCACATTTTGCCTCCAAGCGCACATTAAAGGGAAGGAGAACCCCGCTGGTCAGCTGTTGGTTCTTTGGGGCCACTGGGCAGCTCCCTCGGCTTGGCCAAGAGGACTTTCCAGGATGGAAAGGCCCTGGTGGCCGCAGCCTTGGCCAGACCACAAGGGCCAGGAAATGCAAAACCCTTCAGGGAGGCAGTTTTTCTCTGATGGAGTCAGGACCTTGGCTGTTTCTTTCTTGTAAAGTTACTATAATTATATATCATAGAATCCTAGAGTTGGAAGGGACCCTCAAGGGTCATCCAATCCAACACCCTTCGGTCATGCAGGAAGACACCATGCAAGCCCTTCCTGGGACAGATGGCCATCCAGCCTCTGCTTAAGACTAACAGCCAAAGAAGCATCACCTGGAGTACTGCATCCAGTTCTGGGCTCCACAGTTCAAAAAGGATAGTTGAGAAGCAGGAGTGTGTTCAAAGGAGGTCAACTAAAATGATGAAGGGGCTGGAAACCATGAAGCCCTATGAGAAGAGACTTAGGAAGCTGGGTATATTTAGCCTGGAGAAGAGAAGGTTAAGAAGTGATATGAGAGCCCTGTTTAAATATTTGAAGGGATGCCATATTGAGGAGGGAGCAAGCTTGTTTTCTGCTGCTCCAGAGAGTAGGTCACAATAGAGCAATGGATGCAAGCTGCGGGGAAAGAGATTCCAGCTCAACATTAGGAGGAACTTCCTGAGAGTAAGGGCTGTTTGACAAAGGAAGATGTTCCTCCTTATTTTGGTGGAGTCTCCTTCCTTGGAAATCTTTAAGCAGAGGCTGGATAGCCATCTGTCAATGGGGATGCTTTGACTGAGAGTTCCTGCATGGCAGAAGAAGGAGCTTAGACTGGATCAGGGTCCTTCTTGGGATCTCTTCCAACTCTAGGATTCTATGATTCCGATCTTGGGCGATCCTGTCACGGCCAACTGCCTAGGCTTCCCTCATGCCGAGCCATCTGGCTTTCTTCATATGGTATGGCTAGTTTCCTGCATTGGGGTGTCCCCTTCTGGCCACCTGCCTAAAACATCCCTTTTTGATAGGAATTTGATAGCCCCAACCATGGTTTTGCCATCCATGGATTTGAGCATCCGTGGATAGCCCTTCCCCATTGAACCTAATGACAGCACATGTACGTAATCACAGCAGTGCAGCTGTGCACATGGCACACCACCATTAAAAACCATGAGGTTTGAGATCCCAAGGTTTTTGGTATCTGTCTGGGGGGGAAGGTCCGAAATGGAACCCCTGTGGATATGGAGGATGGGCTTTAAACCAACGGGTAACTGGGACTGGATCCTGGAGTAACGCAGTGCCATGCCTGCACATCCCAGCCTCAGGCTTTCCTATCTGGGCAGGTCCTGCTCTGGGTGCCCAGCATTTGCAGCATTGGGGCTGATCCACGGCATACAGTGTGACCTGGCCCACATTGATGTACCAGCCTAAAGTGCCATGTGCTGGGAGGGCGACTGGCTCTGCATTGTAGGGACTCCTGTGGCTGCATGGCCCAGCTCCATCTGAAGAAGTGGACTCATAGCTGAAAAGTGACCTGGCGAGGCGGTCCACCCAACACAACTCTGTTCCTGCTGCTTTCAGCAGAGTAAGTCCGTTGTACCATGGTGAAAATTTTGCCCTGTGCATATAGTGTGAAAAACACAAGCACATGTCACTAACAGAGGCCAACCACAATCTGTGAAAGTCTGGACCTCGGCTGGGAGGGCTCTGATGCTGTCTTCCTGCGTGGCAAAAGGGGGTGGGCCGGATGGCTCTTGGGGTCTCTTCCAACCCTTAGGGTTCTGTGATTCTGCAGAGGGCTTTATGGGGCAAAACCAGCACTTTGAATTGTGCCCAGAAACAAACTAGAAGCCGGTGAAGCTGTTGCAAGAAGGGAGTTACTGCATGGTTTCCTGTGGCAGAATGGGGTTGGGCTGGATGGCCCTTGGGGTCTCTTCCGACTCCTCCATTCTATGATTTCACCCCAAGGCGAACGTACAGTATAATAAGGTTTTCTCGCCAAGACTCCTTCTGATGGGGTTTGTCACCATTGCCTTCCTCTGAGGCTGAGAGAGAGTCACTTGCCAGGGTCACCAGTGGGTTTCCAGAGCTGAATCAGGATTTGGACTCTGCTTTCCTAAAGTCCAGCACGCAAGCCTTGTTTGTTGATGCTATTGTTATTGTATGATGTTGGATATTTTATTGTTTTTAGTTGCTTTGAATTGAATTTTTATGTAAACACTCTATGCTTTTATGTCGTCTGTAACCCCGCTTCGATCCACCGGAGAGGCAGGGAAACATAAATACATTTTATTATTATTATTAAGCCACTACGCCTCAAAGGCTTTCTTGGCCACTCTTCTTCTGGGCAGCTTGGCCATGGCCTTCCTCTGAGGCTGAGAGTGTGTGACTAGAGCTGAATTCAAACCCTGGTCCTCCAGAGTCCTGGTCCTCTGCCCTGTGCTGACTCCAGGCAACCTGAAGAAATTTGCTGTGCAGATTCCTATGGCATTTGCAGCATGAAGGTGACCACTACCTGAGTCCTGCCTGAAGGTGGCCAGTGGCCTGAGGGCTCTGGACACTTGTGGCCAGCGGCGGGATTCCTGTGTAGCCCAGAACTGTGGAGGGGCCCACCAGAAGAAATGGTGGCTGGAGTTCTTGGGTCCACCTTTGGTATCTTTGGGTGCGACCAAATATGAAAATGGTTTTACTGCAGGGATGATTTGTGTGGTTTCTTCAAAGAACAATTTGTGGGCTTGGGTTGCTTAAAAATAATGTTGACATTTTCTGGCCTCGAGATCAAACAGGAAAATATTGTCAACCCAGGATTCTTGTTCCTCTGCCTGACTCTCAACATGTGGACTGCCCTGTAATTCCTGGTAGAGCATCATGCGGCGGCAGCCCTTTTGGGGATCCCCGGTTTTGGAGAGGCTGCAAATGTCTTCTTGGCTTGCCTGTTATGGAACATTTAATTAATATAGATTACACACACACACACATATATATATATATGGAAGTGCCTCTCCTTTTTAACTCAGGTTTTAATAGACTATATATATATATATATATATATATATATATATATATATATACATATACATACACACATACATACACACATATATGTTAGTGATGGAAGGGACCGCTAAGGTCATCCAGTCCAACCCAAATTCTGCCATGCAGGAAGATTCAGTCTAACAGATGCCCATCCAGCCTCTGTTTAAAAACCTCCAGAGAAGGAATACATCAAAGCCTAGAGCTGGAAGGGACCCCAAGGACCATCCACTCCAACCCACGTTCTGCCATGCAGGAATGCACATTCAAAGCCCTCCTTGGGAGAGATGGCCACCCAGCCTCTGTTCAAAGCCTCCAGAGAAGGAGACTCCACCAAACTCCATTGAAGCAGCTTATTATTCCACTCTCAGGAAGGTCTTCTGAATTTTTATTAAATCTTTTACATTACATTTAAAACAAGAAACTCATAAAAGGAGTTTCCATCAATGGGATGATGATATGCCATACAGTCATACGCTCTGAATGCTCACTGACCCTTGGCTTCCTCGGTTCCTCCGATATTTAGCCTCATTACTTTCCTTCATCTTCTTGTCCTTATAACCATTTTTAATATAGTTCTCATTGAGCCTATTCTCAGTCTTAGGATTTGTCACTTAGGCGGGGTACAAACCGCCGCTTTGCGGCGGTCTGCCGCCGCCGCCGGTAGATCTGTGGGGGAGCCGGAGCCTTCAGACGGCGCGGCTCCCGCGCGGACCGAAAAAGAAGCTCCAAAATGGAGCTTCTTTTTCAGTCGCGTTTGTGACGTAGCGAGGCGCCAGGGGCGCACTCGCTACGTCATAAAGGCTGCGACACGTACAGACGCTCAGCGTCCGATACGTAAAGATGGCGGCGCCCATGTGGAAGGGGCGCCGCCATCTTGTACGTATAGGATACGTACTAGGGTTAGGGGGGTGCGGAAGCACCGCCCCTTCCTAACCCTAGTACGTATCCTATACGTACTAAATGGCGGTATGTATCCCGCCCTATAATCTGTTCATAATCCAATCACACTATTAATCTTCCCGCACCTTTTCCCACTTAGTGTTACGACATAATATTACTCCTCCTCTACTACCTGCATGTCTTTCTGGCTTATATGACGGGTTAATTTGTCCATTTCACACATTTCCAGTGACTTCATTATCCATTCAGCCACTTCTTTAAGGCATTTCATGATTTTTCCAATGTAGCGCCAATATCATTCTAGCGGCTGTTATCAGACAGAGCAGAATACAGCTGTCTTTGAATCTTTTTCAACATATTTAATAGGTATGCTTCTGGTCTCATCTCAAATTTGATATTTGTACTTGGAAACCACTGTTTACGTCCAAACATCTGGAATAGGCTTCCTCTGTCTGACATCTGGGGATGTTTGATGATGATGATGATGATGATGATGATGATTTTATTCCTTACTTGCCTCTCCTTGTGGCTCGAGGCGAGTTACAGCATCGTTAAAACACAATCATTATATAAAATGCTCATATTAAGAGATCTATGCAATATTTATATTACAGTACATAGAACAATATTTAAATATAAATACAAAATTCACCTTTGACAATAATTAAATATAAAGTTCTATTTAGCTGGAGAAGAGAAGGCGAAGGGGAGACATGATAGCTATGTTGATTTGGAGGGGTGCCACACGGAGCAAACCTGTTTCCTGCCGCTTTCCATCATTCATTCACTGCATTTCTTGACAGACTGAGTCTCCTTCATCCGCAATTCTGAAATCCAGAATATTCCAAGATCTTCCCAAACTGGCTACTTGGGTGGCCGACATCTTTGATTTTCTGATGGTTCAATGTACCCCCATTGGACACAATGGGGCTTCAGCATCCATGGGTTGGGAGTCCTGGAACAAACCGCAGCGGATACCAAGGGCCCAACAATAACAACAACAACAATAATAATATCCTATTGTATTTAATGGGACTTGAGCATCCATGGATTTTGGTATCTATTGGGAGTCCTGGAACAAACCGCAATGGATACCAAGGGCCCTCAATGAATTGTGCATAAAATTACCTTCAGATTATGTGCATAAATATATATGAACTACAAATTAATTTTATGTTTAGCATGCTCAAATTGAGGACACCTTGGAATTCCTCTTGGACAGACGGTTGAAATGCAGGACATGTCCTGGAAAAGGAGGGCAACTCAAGGCCGCTCGCAGAAATTAAAACAGTTAGAGATAAAAACCCACATCACTAAAAACGTGCAAAAGCTGAAATGCAATTAAACGGAATTAAATGCAATTTAAAAGAGGAGCCAGTGCTCTCTATGCTCTCCAATTGCCACTTCTCAGCCAAATACTCCTTAGTGTTTTGTTGGACAACTGCTAAACCCCTCGAGGCCAAATTTGGCCCAGATCTGTCGGCACACGCAGAATACGCGCCTTCTCTTTTAAGGTTCTGTGGAAGGAGAAGAGGAGGAAGCGTACACAAGGGCCAAAGGGCCAGAATATGTCAGGATAACTGTGTCCTCAAAGAGCAGAAAAGGAGGAGAAGGAAATGAATGGCCTTAGCCCAAAGCAAGCCACTGGTCCATGGCTGTGGTTCTGTGCCTTCAAGGGTGCATCTACACCATAAAGATAATGCAGTTTGACACCACTTTAAGTCCTGCAGCTGCACCCTAGTGAATCCTAGGATTTCTAGTTTTACAAGGGCTTTAGCCTTCTTTGCCAAAGAGTGCAAGTGCATTGCAAAACTGCAGATCCCAGGACTCTGTAGGATGGAGGAAGGGCAGTTAGAGTGGTGTCAAACTACGTTATTTCTACAGTGCAGATGCACCTAGAGAAAGGCTAAAGGCCTTGTAAAACTAAAAATCCCAGGGTTCTTCAGGATGGAGCCGTGACAGTTAAAGTGGTGTCAATCTGCATCACTGCATAGTGTAGACGCACCCCAAGGAATAACCGCGGGATAATCATGACGTCACGAGACGTCGTGTGATAACCTTTGCCAGATCAGGCGATATTGACTGGAGCATCCCACTCTGCTCCTTTCATTGTTCGCAGTGTGATAAAAGTCCTCAGTTTAGCGCCTGCAAACATGAATCCCTCTGGAGCCCTGTCTTTGCATTCTTGCGGAGAGGGCAAAACCATCTCCCCACCTTACCCCCCAAGTCTGCCCCATTGCAGGGAAGTAGATATTCCATCATGGGGATATGTGGCAGGTATAGGGAAAGAGGGAGACTTTCCAAAGTACCTGGACTGATCTTTGAAGGGTGTCACATTGAGGAGGAAGCAAGCTTGTTTTCTGCTGTGCCAGAGAATAGAACCCAATGGAGCAATGGATGCAAAGTACAAGAAAAGAGATTCCAGCTCAACATTAGGAGGAGCGTTCTGACAGTAAGAGATATTCGACAGTGGAAGATGCTCCCTTGGAGTGTTACAGAATCTCCTTCTTTGGAGGTCTTTCAGCAGAGGCTGGATGGCCATCTGTCAACGGGGATGCTTTGATGGAGAGTTCCTGCATGGCAGAAGAAGGGGGTTGGACTGGATCAGGGCCCTTCTTGGGGTCTCTTCCAACAATGTAGATTCTATGAAGTTTATCACACTGGGGCGAATGTCGACATTAAAGAGAGATTAAAGTGTATTGAAAGCATCCCGCAAATAAAGCAAAAACGGCAAGTAATTGCACAAATGGTTATCACACGCAGTTGCGCAAATAAAGGGGTATCGGAAAGGCATTGTCACTGAAGTCCAGAAAGTAAAAAGATGTGTGCTAATGCTTCTTTTTGACCCCTTTAACGGTGGATTTTGTGCGACGTTGTGAAGTCGTTTCATGTAATTACATGGCATTTACGGGATATTTATGGGATAAACTCCCGATTCCCTTCGTGTGATAAACTCCTATGATTCTATGATATTTGGCACCGAACAGTATTGCTGGGACGCAGCATCCCATGGAGACACATTTTGCCCCCTTTCCATACCCAAAAATCGTACAGTTTTTAAAAAATGAGACTTGTGAAGCTTAAAAGAAGATACAAGGATTGCATCTGCCACAGAATGGGGTGCAACGGTGCTCTTGTTGAGGAATGAATCAGCTCTAAGGAACCTGGCAGCGTATATATGTATGTATGTGTGTGTGTGTGTATATATATCTATATCTGCTTTTTCTTGCTTGAGTTCTGCCCCTTCCAAAGGGCATGTAAAACCAGAGGCCTTTCGATTAAAGGCTGTAAGCCCATTAGCAAAGAGACATTCCTCCTCGCTTGGTTACGGTGCTTTTCCCTGGGCTAATGCCCGCTCCGGCGTATAATGGGCGCCCTTGTTCTAAGTAAGCCTTAAGGGAAGATGTCAGGATTTCGCCTTGAACGCCTGCGGCCGGAGAAGAGGTTTGTGTAACCCTGAGGCCTGTGCTTACATCCTTCCATTATGCTGGGTCCACAAAAGCAGGGCTTGCCCAGACCTGCCGGATTTGAAACAGCCTTGGCGCAAGTGGCTCTTCTTGGAAAAGATGCTTGCGTAACAGGTAGATCATGCCCCTGCCATGTGCAAAAAGGGCTCCTTTGGGGGCAGGTGGCCTGACCCACGTTTGCAAAGGGTTAGGTGGGCTTTGCAGGGCGGTTTCATGGAGACGTGCTAAAAATCACATTCTGACTGGACTGGAAGACGCAGTTTTGCTAGGGAAGGAAGCTCGCTTCGGCATGTGCTTTCCATGGATTCCTGGCTCCCCACCTTCTCTTGGCAAAAAGCAACCTGCTCTGTAAACAGGCTGCAAACTGACCGCTGGGCCTGAGTCCTTCATCAAAGCCACGGCTCAGCTGGGGTGCCAGATGCGAGTTCCTCCCCACAACTCTGCCCAGCTTGTAAGCAGGAAAAGAAAAGGGAAGGGCATTCAAAGGACGACTTCTAGCTCTGGGCCAGCAAGTCAGATTCATCTGATGGCAACTGTGTGATGGACAGCCTCCAAGGCACCATCATGCCCAGGCTGCCCTTGCAAACTCAGTCTTGCAAACTCAGGGCAGCCTTTGTAGGCAGCATCCCTGATGGAGTCCATACATAACACAGTCTTCCTAGAATCCCAGAATAGATTACATAGAATCCTCTTTTCCTATAGCTCTCCATTTTGTTGTCATTGTGTGCCTTCAAGTCATTTCCAACTTATGGCGGCCCAAGGCAGACCAAGCACAAGGTTTTCTTGGCAAGATTCGTTCAGATGAGGTTTGCCATTGCCCTTGTCCTGTGGATGAGAGAGTGTGACTTCTTGCCCAAGGTCCCCATTGGGTTTCATGGCTGAGCTGCGGCTGCAATCCACAGCTCAAACTGCTCCACCACATTGCCTCTATACTTTCCATTTTACCAAGTTCTAATTGTCTTTTCCAATGAGTCACATCATCTCATGATCTCTCCAAAGTATGACAGCCTTGAGTCCTTTTGGCTTCTAGGGAGAGTTCAGGCCTGATTTGCTCTTGGACCTATAGACAGTGGGGCCCTTGGGATCATGGCTACCCAAATCCATGGATGCTCAAGCCCCATTAAATACAATGGGGTACTGTTATTATTATTACAGCGGAGCTCTTGATATCTGCTGGGGTTTAGTTCCATCACCCCTCATGAACACCAGAATAAAAACAATGGGAAGTTGTTGTTGTTGTTATTATTATTATTATTATTACAGTGGGGGCCTTGGTATCATGGCTACCCAAATCCATGGATACTCAAGTCCCATTAAATACAGAGGGTTGTTATTATTATGATTATTACATTGTGGCCCTTGGTATCTGCTGGGGTTTGGTTCCAGCACCCCTCATGGCTCCCCAAATCCATGGCTGCTCAATTCCCATTAAACAGAACTGGATAGCAAAATGGTGTGGATGGCAAAGGCAAGGTTTGCTTTTGGAATTTTTATATATTTAAAATGGTTTCAAGCCACGGATAGTTGACCCCACGGATAAAAAAGTCTGTGGATCTGGAGGGCCAACTGTGCTGCTGTTTGCAGACCTCTCCTCCATCCAGGACCACCTTCCAAAGGCGGATGGGAGGTCCAGGAAGGTTGCCCCGTTGGGTCCAGCTGCGCTCCCACACCGTAAAGCATTGTGTTGCCTTATTTATTTCCCCAAAGGTGGGGCTCAGGATGGCTTTCAAGATAAAAAGCAACAGAAGTTAAAAATACATGATGCTAAAAAAAAGAAAAGAAAAAGAAAGGTGTGCCTAAAAGGGCATCAAGTTGTTTTGTAGAAAGAAAGCTGTTTAAAGCATGGATTTAAAAGCAGATGATAAAAGCAGGGCAGCACCCCACAGACATTATTGTTAAAACCTATAAAAGTCAAAAAATACAGTGGGCCCTTGGTATCTTTGGGGATGCGCTTCCAGGACCCCTGTGGATGCTAAAATCCATGGATGCTCAAGTCCCATTAGATAGACTTGCCAAGTAAATTGGCGTTCCTTATATAAAACGGCAAGATCAAGGTTTGCTTTTGGAATTTATATAATACTCCAGAGGAAAGGATCAAAATTCAAGAAGACCTGAATAGACTAGAAAGCTGGGCCAAAGCTCACAAAATGAAATTCAACACAGAGAAATGTAAGGTACCGCATTTAGGGGGGGAAACGAAATGCATAAATATAGGATGGGGGACACCTGTCTTAAGGAGACTTCTACGTGTGAAAGGGATCTGGGAGTCCAAGTAGACCACAAGTTGAACATGAGTCAACAGTGCGATGCGGCAGCTAAAAAGGCCAATGCGAATTTAGGCTGCATCAATAAAAGTATAGTGTCTAGCTCAAGGGAAGTAATAGTGCCACTCTGTTCTGCTCTGGTCAGGCCCCACCTGGAATAATATTGTGTCCAGTTCTGGGCAAAACAATTCAAAAAGCAGGTTGAGAAACTGGAGCCATGTGTCCAAAGGAGAGCAACTAAAATGGTGAAGGGTCAGGATACCATGAAGCCCTCTGAGGAATGGCTTAGGGAGATGCTGGAGATGTTTAGTCTGGAGAAGAGATGGTTAAGAGGTGATATGAGAGCCCTGTTTAAATATTTGAAGGGACGTCATATTGAGGAGGGAGCAAGCTTGTTTTCTGCTGCTCCAGAGAATAGGACACAATGGAGCAATGGATGGTAGCTCCAGGAAAAGAGATTCCACCTAAACATCAGGAGGAACTTCCTGAGAGTAAGGGCTATTGAACAGTGAAAGATGCTCCATCCTTGGAGTGTAGTGGAGTCTCCCTCCTTGGAGATGTTTAAACAGAGGCTGGATGGCCATCTGTCAATGGGGATGCTTTGATGGAGAGTTCCTGCATGGCAGAAGAAGGGGCTTGGACTGGATCAGGCCCTTGGGGTCTCTTCCAACTCTAGGATTCAATGATTCTATGATCAACTGTTTGTCTTTCAAGGGCTCTCAAAGCCAAAGGGTCTTTCCCTGCCTTTGGGAGGATGCCATGGAGGGTACAAGTCTGGGGAGGGAGTACCACACTTTTGGGAGCAGCCACCAAGGAGGCCCCAGCATTTCGCTAGCATTGGGGATGAGAAGTCTGGGCTCTGCTTCAGGCAGCAACAAGTCTTGGTCTGGCACCACAGGCCCCAAAACCGCAGTGACTCATGCGCCAGTTTCCCTGGAGAAAGGAATTTGCGATGAACTTGCGGTGTCACCTGACCTTTGCAGCCCAATTTAGGATTTCCTGGCGGAGAACATGCAAACACAAGAAGAGATTCTTTCTGCAGATTCCTTCTTCAGAGGGAAGAAAGAGCAAGCTCCTTTTTTGCTGCTCCTAGAGACTAGAAGGACGTGAAGAAGCAACGGATCTGGAGGCTACAGGAAAAGGGATCCCACCTAAACATTGGGAAGAACTTCTAGGAGGTAAGAGCTGTTCAATAGTGGAAGATGAGCTGCTCTGGATTGTGTTGGAGTCTCCTTCTTTGGAGGCCATGGGGCTTGGATGGTGTCCTCTCGCAGAACAGAAGGATGTTGCATTGGATGTCCCCTTGGGGTCTCTTCCAACTCTATGGTTCTAGGCTGGATGGCCATCTGTCATTGTGTCTTCCTGCATGGCAGAAGGGGTTTGGGTTGAATGGCCCTTGGGGGTCCCTTCCAACTCTGGGAGAGGGAGCAAGCTTATTTTCTGCTGCTCCAGATACTAGGATGTGGAACAATGGATGCAAACGGCAGGAAAAGAGAGTCCAGCTCAACATTAGGAGGAACTTCCTGAGAGTAAGGGCTGGTCAACAGTGGAACAAACTCCCTTGGAGAGTAGTGGGGTCTCCCTCCTTGGAGGTCTTTAAGTTGAGGCTGGATGGCCATCTGTCAATGGGGATGCTCTGATTGAGAGTTCCTGCATGGCAGAATGGGCTTGGACTGGATCAGGGCCTTTCTTGGGGTTCTTTTCCAACTCTGTGATTCTATTTTTGCATGGCAGAATGGGTTTAGGTTGGATGGTGTTGGGGTCCCTTCCAACTCTAGGATGCTATGTATTCCTGCATGGCAGAATGGAGTTGGACTGGATCAGGGCCTTTGGGGTTCTCTTCCATGCAGTTGGATCCACTCAATGGTGGCAGCTTGGAAAGTGCAGGGTGAAAGATGTCATTGCCCAGTCATGGAGTTACCCATTGGATAACCTTGGAGTAGCCTGCCAGTATCTTTCTGCCCAGACTGCTTTGGAGGGTTCTTACAAAGAGGAATGGAGAAGGCCATAGACTCTGCTCAGGGCTTTGCTGAGAAAGGTTGGGCGATGAGTTCAAGAGGGAGAGTCCCTGGGATTGGAATGAGGCCGGGGCCTTCTCTGTTTTCAAAGAGACCACTTCTAGAGGTCCATGAACCCAACCAAAACCAAAGCAGTACTTGCGCTGGGAGGCTTCTGCCCTTCTCCCTGTCCCGCACTGCAGGGTGGGCTCTCTCACGTTCATCTGCAGGCCAAGGAGAGAGATGGGTCCAGCCATCTCCAGGAGGTCTCTGGCAACTGACCATGGGCATCTCTTGATCCCTTTCTGCAGGATCTGGGAGGAGGGGGGCGGTGGGGAGAGATTCCAGGGGAGGTCAGGGGTCAAAGGTCCCTAGAAATGGAGGGAGAGGCAGCTGCGTCCTTTAAGTCTCCCAGACCCAGAGCAACCCCTGAGGAAGAGCCGAAAGCGCAAAGGCAGGACTACTGCTGAAGCCCAAATGATGGCTGCGGAGGAGGATCTAGGCCAATTCAAGCTAAGAGAAACAGTGGCAGAGTTCCCCTACCTTGGATCTGTACCTTGGATCAAATAGGATCAAACCTAGATCAGAGAGGCAATGGGAACTAGAGGAGATCCTAAAGTGCCAAGAGATCCAGAAGCCATTGGGTTGACTAGTCTTGGCCTGGATGGAGGAGAGAGCTGGACAGTCCCCCACCAGGAAGCTGGGAAGGAGAGGATGGATGTGGGGCTGGAGGAGGAGAGGGCTGAGGAGCAGCAGCTCAAGGGACAAAGCCAGGAAGGCTCTTCTTGGGTCAGAACAAGCCAGAAACTTCCCCGGAGCGGAAGAAGCCAAGATGCTGCTAAAGTGGAGGAGGGCAAGGCTGGCTGTCTGTCTGTCTGTCTGGCGGGGGACCTGAGTCCTGGCAGGGAAGGAAGGAAGGAAGGAGGAGGCAGGGAACTTGGGCTGAGAGCTCTCCTCCTCTTCCAGCCCCAGCAGGCTCAGCCCTTGCCTTGCCTTGCCTTGCCTTGCCTTCCTGGGGTCTGTGGGGCCGGGGAGGGGGCTGCCTCTGGCTCTCTGCCTGGCCAGGCTCCGTCCTGAGTGCGAATCCCGCAGCAGCCCTCCCTCCAGAAAAGAAAGAGGGGAAGGGAGGGGAGGTCCTGCCGCTGCTGCTGCTCTGCCTCCTCCCTGGCCTTCCTCCTCCTCCTCCTCCTCCTCCTCCTCTGGCTCTAAAGGCTCCAGGAGGGCAAGGCGCCGAGGGACCAAGCCGAGGAGGAGGAGGAGGAGGAGGAGGAGGAGGAGGAAGGCTGGCAAGTGGGCGCTGGGGGGAGGGCGGGGGCTCTGGCATCCCTCTCTCTCTCTCTCTCTCTCCTTCCTCCTCCTCCTCCTCCTCCTCTTTGCCCTCCTTTTCTTTCTCCGGCGGGAAGGGAAGGCAAAGAGCCCCAGGAAGGCAAGGGAGGGAAGGGAGAGGGAAAGAAGAGAAAGAAAGAAGGGAGGGAGGGAAGAAAGAAAGAAAGAAGGAAGGAGAGAGAGAGAGAGAGAGAGAGAGAGAGAGAAGGAGTGGAGGGCTCGGTGCTGCTGGCTTCCCTCTAGATGCCGCCCAGCCTCCAGAGAAGGGAAGAGAGGGACTCGGGGGACCCGGGAGGCTGGAGGGAGGCTGGCCGGGGCTCCGGGGCGGCGGCAGGTCCTTCGGGGGAAGGTGGGTGGGGCCTCCTGGCTCTCCCAAAGGGCGCTGCCTCTCCCGGTCCTTCCTCCGGCTGCTCCTGGCTGCTCTGGCGGGGCCCCTTTTCTGGAGGATGGGAGAAATGGCAGGGCCCCCAAAGTTGCCCAAGGCCCCCTCCTTCCAGCCCTCTCTCTCTCTGCCCAGAAAGCCCACCGCTCTCTTAGGGGTGCTTTTTTTTGGGGGGGGGGTCTTGGGGTCCCTGTGGCCGTCTTCTGGAAGGGCTCTTCCTGAGCTTTGGCCTCCTCAGTTTCTCTGGAAGCCCTTTCCTTGAGGAAGGCGGCAGCCTCCGCCTGTTTCGGCCCCCAGCCCCCTGGAAAGGCCTCTTTCCCGGTGGGGGGGAGGCTCCCTGTGGCCCCCAGGGCCCCAGTCCCGCTCTTGTCTGCCGCCCGGGCCCCAGGCCTTTGAAAACGTCTCTAAACAGGTTTCTCTGACTAAGGCAGGCTGACAGCATTCGCCTCCTTTGCTGCAGCATCACAGGGCTGGCTCATGCTCAGCAATAACCCCAAGGTCCTCTTTGCTGACAGCCTGGAACCAGCTCCTTCCACCCGTTTCCCCTTTGCAGGGGGATCGCCAACATTATGATGATGATGATGATGATGATTTATTTCTACCCAGCCTTGCGCCATACATAGGGACTCAAGGCGGCTTGAGGCAGCATCATGGCTCAGAGGATCTCCTTCCTATTCCCACTGCTGCTGCCCTTTCTGGGGATGGCATCCACTGGCACCACAGAGATGCCAGCCTGCAAGATCAGGATCACTGCCAAGGGCTTGGAGCTGGGTAAGTTGCCCGGGGAGGGCATGGGGAGGGGGTGAGCCTGGCCCCTTCTGCACGGCAGCTGTGGGACCCTAATGCATCCCCTCCCACCTGGTTTGACCCCTTGGCTGGGCATGGATGGCCTCATGATGCCCAGATGGGCAGAGGCAAAGGGTGTGGGGATACTGAGGAGGGCTGCCTGATGGCAAACTGGGAAACTTGGGGGCAGTTTGGGATGGGGGGCAAGAGGTGACCCCCAGCCCCCTTGGATTTTGCAGTGAAGCAGGAGGGGCTGCGTTTTGTGGAGCAAGAGCTGGAGAACATCACCATCCCTGACCTGCATGGCAAGGAAGGCCAGTTCCATTACAACATCAGCAAGTGAGTTGGGGGGCTGTTGGGGCGGAGGCCAGTCCCATTGGGCAGAGGCAGCCCCTAAGTCGTCCGGACACTCAGCCCCTCTTGGCCTTTTCCCCTCGCAAGGGTGGCTGGTTCAGGTGGAAGGAGCCCCACCTGGGGCTACAGTCTGCACCTGGGAAAAGGGAAAAGGTGAGGAGGTGTTGCAAGGAAGGGCTGTTGAGCCAGCCAAGGAAGAGAGAAGAGGCAGGGCTCTCACCTCTCCATGTGGAACATATTGGGGGCCTAAAGCCCTCCCATCCAAAGGATGGGGGCTTCTCAACAAAATGATATAGGCTCCAACACATCCCCCCCCACAGCAGTCAAATCTTGCCAACCATGTCCAGCTGACGTTTGCACAGCTGCAAGCCGAAGCAGTGACCCTGTGAGCCGGACAAGAGGTGTGTTGGCATGGCAGGGCGGTGGTGGTCTAGGGCTGGGTGGGGGAGCTGGACCCCACTGGGACCCTGCCATGCTATACAAAGATAGCACAGTGGTCCCCCTTTAACTGCCACAGAAACATCCTATGGGATCCTGGGGTTGCAGTTCAGAGAGGATATTCAGAATTGTCAGGGAGAGATCTCTAGCGCCTTCCCAGACGACACATCCCAGGACTCTAGAGGATGCAGCCAAGGCGGTTAATGTGGAAATCATAGTGCCATAGGTGTGATGGAGTGTGAATGGACCCCTGGCCTTTTCACAGGAAGCAATGGGAAGGGATATGACTGGTGAGGGTGTGTATATGTGTGCCTTGTGGGGACAGGCTTGGACTGTGGGGAGGACAGATTGTGACCCCCAGAGAAGCCCTTTGGGTGGCAGCACGGGTCTTGGGACCTGGCAGAAGGTACCAGGAGGGGTGTTGGCAAGCCAAGGACTTTGCTACAGGGAAGGCAGAGCAGGCAAAAGTGGCATGGAATTGGACAGATGGACACATGGAGATGAACAGCACTTGCAGGGGGCACAGGAACATCCAGGGTGGTCTTTGCTTTGAGAGAGTCAAGGCTGGATTAAGATAGTTGGGGGCCCCAAGGCTAGTTGTGATGGGGGGTTATGAGTTATGATGGTTGGGGGTCCCAAGGCCAGTTCCAGAAGAAGGACACACCTGGGCTATTCTAGGAATGGTGGCAGCATAGAAGTTGAATGAAATAAGCAGAAAAAATAAAGAGGGGAGTACAATAGAGAGGCTGCAAGAAACTCTTCCAGTAGAACCTGTTCCCAGCCCTGTGAGTTTAGTGTGAGGCTCCCTGCTGGATCCTGGTTCATTTGTCACCCAGTTACCCACTTAATTTATGTTAATATACTGTTTTTATATGTTTTTAACTGTATGGTGTTTTTTAATGTTGTAAGCTGCCCTGAGTCCCAGCCTTGGGAGAAGGTGGGGATGATGATGATGATGATGATGATGATGATGATGATGATGGATATAGAATATGGGTGCAATGGGAAATGTTGGGAGATTCAGGAAGGGACTGGGGAAGGAGTTACGCCTTTGGTTCTGGGCATCGATTGTGCCATTGGTAAACCAAACCTGGGGAGGGGGAGAGAGACCTGGTCATCTGCATCCGGCCCTCCTGGAGCCAATCTCTGTGTATCTCCCTATGAACCCAGCGTGAGGGTGACCCACCTCAATCTGCCCTCCTCCGACCTCCGCTTCCAGCCGCAGCAGCACCTGGCCTTTGACATCCGCAATGCCTCCATCAGCCTCCGCTTCCGGCGACAGCTCCTCTACTGGTTCTTGTGAGTGTCCTCCCATCCTCTCCTTCCCATCCACGCCAGTTGCAGGGCCCAGAGTCCATTCTTGGCACAACTGGGGTCCTTGGAACCTTGGAGGAAGCCAGTGCCAAGGAGCTGTTCCTCTGAGGGCATCAGTGGGGCAACCAGCAGCAGTCAGATGGATGGGTTCCACTAGCTGCACCCTGTGCCTTCTGGGTGACCTAGGTCATGGGTGGGTAGAGGGTCCTTGCCCCCAGGGACATGCAGACCCCCTCTCACCATTTCAACCCACTCTGTCCTTTCACCACCTGTAAGACCTGCACCATTTTACACTACTCTTTGAAGGTTTAAAATTTGCACTTGTCCCATTACATTTGGACCCATTCCCCCAGCTAGGCAGCTGTACCTAAATAAATTTGGCTAAAGTAACATGGTTTCCATCAGTGCATTGGAAGAAGTGGTTGAAATCCAGGAATGGCCATGCTGAAATAAACCAGAGGTGCTGCCAGATTCCTTCTTCCCGTGCCTCCATTTTCCTTTTTCTGGATTTTTCCTGGGGAAATGGAGGTTGTTCCCATGGTGAATGGAGTGAGCCCCCCCCCCCAACTTTCATTATCACAATAGTTGTCATCATGATGCCTGTTACTATTATATAACTTGTTTATATCCTACTTCTCCTTGTTTGGAGGTTTTGAAAGAGAGGCTGGATGTCCATCTGTTTCAGAGAGTACTTGGTTTATGTATTCCTGCATGGCAGAAGGGCTTTGGGTTGGATGGCCCCTTAAGGTCCCTTCCAACTATGATTCCACTTTGTCCTTCCCTGGGACACAAGGCAGCTTGCCATCATTCCAACAGATGTGAATGGAAGGCCAAGTCACTGAAAAGCATCACTCCCGATAGAACATGACTGACTTGCTCTTGCCCCTAGTTACGACATTGGCTCCATCAACACTTCGGCTGAAGGGGTTCAAATCCACACCGCGCTGGAGCTCTCCAAGGACAGCAGCGGGCGCCTCAAGATCTCCAACAGCAGCTGCAGCGCCTCCATCGCCCGGATGCATGCCGGATTTAGCGGCACGCTCAGGTATTACTTATTTATTTATTTCATGTATACCCCTCTCTTTAGATATGCTCACATATGATGTGTAACATATATGTCACAGAGAACCCACACAAATTTGAATTAGAAAACAAAGAAATAGAAATAGTCAATGAATTCCCACACCTGGGATCAAATATGGATAGAAATGGGGACTGCAGCCAGGAAATCAGAAGAAGACTAAGAACGGGGAAAGGAGATATGAAAGAACTAGAAAAGATCCTAAAATGCAAAGATATACAACTGAGCATGAATGTTAAAATTGTACAAGCCATTGTGTCCCCTATTCCCATGGATGGATGTGAGAGCTGGGCAGTTAAGAAGGAGGATAGGAGGAAAATCAACTCATTTGAGATGATGTAGGGCTGGAGAAGAGGGCAGAGCCAAAAGGACAAACCAAGGGGTCCTGGAGCAGATCAAGCCAGAAATCTCCCTAGAAGCCAAGATGACAAAACTCAGGTTGTTGTACTTAGGACACATCATGAGAAGGCATGGATCATTGGGGAAAAAGTAATGCTGGGAAAGGAAGAAGGAAGTAGAAAGAGAAGAAGGCTGCATGCAAGATGGATGGACTCCATTAAAGAGATCACTTTGAGTCTGAGTTTGCAGGAATTGAGCAAAGCAGGGGAGATTAAGAAGGGCCTTGGAGATGTCTCATCCATGGGATCGCCATGGGTTATAACAAATCTCTGCCACCAGAGCCCTGCCCTTTCCCTTCCTGGGCAGAATGCATCTCCCTTCCCTTGGGATCTCGTCCTCCTTTCTTCCACCAAGCCCTGCTTGGTCCCAGCTGGACAAGGCACCCCTGAGAGACCCAGGCACTCCTTTGCTCTTTCCACATTGCGCAGTTATAGAACTGGGATGCCACTCTGACTGACTTGGCTCCATCTTCTCAAAACCTAGGGTTTGTGGTTTTGAGGTGGTCCAGTGTGGTCCAGTGGCCTGATGGACAACAGGAGAACAGGGGCCAAATCCTTGGTCAGACATGGAGACCCACTGGGTGACCGTGGTCAAGTGGTACTCTCCCAGCCTTCTTCTAGGAAGGCAAAGGCAAATCTCCTCAGAGCAAATCTTGCCGAGAAAACCCTGCGATAAGGTCACCTTGTGTGTTTATGTGCATTGTGTGTCTTCAAGTCGTTTTCATCTTATGGCGACCCTATCATGGAGTTTTCTTGGCAAGATTTGTCCAGAGGTGGTTTGCCATTGCCTCCTCCTGAGGCTGAAGGAGTATGATTTATTGCCCAAGGCCACCCAGTGGGTGTCCATGGCCAAACTGGGAATTGAACCCTGGTCTCCAGTGGTAGTCCAATGCCCAAGCCACTAGGCCACACTTAGGGCTGCCATAAGTTGGCGAGAACTTGAAGGCACACAGCAACATCAACCTAGGCATTTCCTGCTAACAAGCTATGCCCTCCCTAGCAGAGAATTAGAAGCCTCTCACCTCCCCAAACTACAAATCCAAGGATTCCATAGATTGGATCCATGGCCAAAAGGTACTAACTGTGCACTGTGGGCAGCTGAAAGAGCCAGGGACCCAAGCTAGGATCGGGGGTCCCAGAGCGTGGGTTGGGGGCACAGACTGTCCCAGGAATGTGACCCAGCGCTGTTGTCTTTGCTGGGCAGTCTATGGCTCTGCAGGGAATCCTCAGGCTGACCACTGACCCCAGGAGGCTAGCAAAGGGAGGTCAGGCTAAGCGTCTGTCCAGATGTGGAGGTTGTTTGCAGGGAGGAATCTTTGCTTTTCCCTTTTGAAGAAGGCAAAGGAGATCGATGCACCCAACTTTTGTGTTCTCCTTTTCTCTCTCCAGGAAGGTGTACCAGTTCCTGGCCACTTTTATCACCACAGGGATGCGTTTCCTCCTCAACCAACAGGTGAGGCCCAGGATAGTCCAGAGCCAGGCAGGGCAGATGGAAAGCAACTTCCTCCACCATTCCCTGAAGGGTTTCTGGGAGTTGGAGGGGAGCACTGGACATCTGGATGACCAATGGTTGTTGTTGGTGGAGATATGACTTCATCAGAAAGCTTTGGGTTGGGAGGCCCAGTGCTCACTTGGTATTGCATCTCTGGGAGCTTTGGCCAGGCTCTGTGGTTGATCCCTAGCTCCAGAGCTTGCACGCAAGGCCAAAGTGAAAAGAATACTATTATGCATGTTCAGAGTGCTGTATCTGTTCCACCTCTATCTGTCATTTGGGGGTAGGATCCTTAAACCCCTCATGCCCTCCAGCATTTCACCAATGGAAACTGGGAGAGATGTGGTCAAGATGGCACAAGTTTTTAATGAAGAACAACAGGCCAGCTAGGAGAGTTTGCCCTGGTTTGCTTTTGCTGGAGCCTCCTGGGAAGGGCAGGATTCTGCCCCTCCAATTGAGTGCAAACTACGGGCCCAAACAGACAGGCCAAAATAAAGCTGCTTCAGGTCACTTTGGAAGTATGCCTTTTAAATGACACATGCATCTTAAGAGGCCAGAAGCTGCGCCAAAACTGCGCTCCAGTCCTTAGCATTGGAGCATGGCTTTGGTGCGGCTTCCGGCCTTATAGGACGCATGCGTCATTTAAAAAGCACACTTCCAAAGTGGCCCAAAGCAGCTTTATTTTGGCCTGTCTGTTTGGGCTCTACTTTTGTATTTTGAGCTCAGCTTGCAGCCGAGGACAAAGACAGAAGGAGGAATGGGAGGAAGAAACTGAGACATTTTAAAAGCAACTGAAAAAAGTGGGACAACAGAGAATTAATTGGGACTGTCCCAGCCAAATTGTGATAACTGGAGGATATGAACTGTGCATCTGGCAGGATGGGGTGGGGCAACCTGTCTCCCCTCATGCCTCCGATGATCTTCCTTTGTTTCCAGATCTGCCCTGTGCTGAACCATGCAGGACTGGTGCTCCTCAACTCTGTGCTGGACACAGTCCCAGGTGAGTTTGGACTGCGGGGGAAATGGCTCTTTGCTGCCAGGTAAGCAAGGGATGGCAGGAAGGATGCAATGAGGGCAGAGTGAGGTGTTTGGCACATTGCTCCAGTTGGCTCCTGTTCAGGCATGAAAGAGGGGTCAAGGTTTGGAAAGGGGGCTGGCCCCATGGGTCCTGGGGGCCAAGTTCGGCCAGCCCAGGGAGTCATTCACTCTTCCTGCCTCGCAGTGCGGAACCCAGTGGATGAACACATCGGGATAGATTACTCCCTGCTGGATGACCCCATGGTCACTTCAGACACCATGGACCTGAGTTTTAAGGTACCTATGAGGTGGGAGGGAACCAAGGAAGAGGGGATGCTGCAGAGAAGGGGCCTAAGAAGGGGAAGTGGGGCCACACTCCATGGCTGGAATCCTGTAGGTGCCTTTGCCCGCGTAGCTTCACCTGCAGAAGCAGTGGGACCGTTTCCTCTGATGTGAAACATCCACATTCAAGGTTGTGGAAGCAGAGTTGTGTGTGTGGTACCATTGCGTGTCAATGGGCTTGAATGTGAATTGTGCACAGATGAGCATGCGTGATGGTCTATGCACTCAGCTGCCCGTTGGGTGTTGCACTTCAGTTGTCCTTCAACACAAAGGCCCTCTGCACCCCTCCTTTATCTGCTACCATTTTTATACTGTTTTATACAGTTAGTTCTTGAATGTGTGCATGAGTGAGTGTCTTGTGTGAATAATGGTTTCCTTGGACTATAAATAAAGTTATATTTGGATTTTACACTCTGGAGTTCTGTTTCTTGGAACTGGTATAACCCAGGCTTGGTTCCCATTTTAGTTGCTGTCATTTGAGAAAATACACCCCCCCCCCCCCCATTTGTATATTCATTGCAGGTGCTCTCTCAGGACCTTTGCCTTTTAGATAAAAAGATAGCACCGGACTCCCAAACCCATCTGCCTAATTCACTATTCCTTAAGAGGAGCTGCAGGGTGGGTTTAGGGACCTGGGGGTGGGCTCAGACCAGTTGTAGTAACCTGCTAGAAAGCATTCTTCCCAATGTGCCTGTTGTTTAGGGCAGCTCAGGGTTGGCACAGGAGTTTTTATGGTTGTGTCTAATTGTGCCAATCCCCTTTCTCTTCACTCTTCCACAGGGCATGTTCTTTCATTTATGGGGGGACAATGTGACGCTGCCCAACGTGGCCCCGGAGCCCCTGGTCAAAGAGACGGAGCGCATGGTCTACCTGGCTGTCTCGGAGTACTTCTTTGATTCTGCCCTTTTTGCCTACTATCACGCTGGTGTCCTGAACATGGAGATTGCCGGTGCAGAGGTGGGTCAGGCGAGGAGACCTGTGGAGGGCAGAGGCATGTCAGCCTGGGGCTCCAGATAGCCAACACCTGCATCACAGAAGCCCAGAGGTTGCTGAGCGTGATGCTGTGTTCTCCTTCTAGGTGCCAAAGGATCTGGAGGTCTTGCTGCGAGCCTCGTTCTTCGGGAGCATTGTCATGTTGGTAAGAGTTTAGGAGACCCGGGAAAGTAACTCCGCCTGGACTGAGTTTAGGATGAAAATGGCAGAAAAGCCCTGGTGGGGTGGTCTCTAAGGCTTGGGCCCAGGCTATCTGTCCCCCGGTATGAGCTAGCTGAGCCTTGAGATCTAAAGGAGGTCTCTCAATCCCACCACCTTCGGAGGTGCAACTGCTGGGGACCGAGAAAGCTCTATGATTCTATCACTCTATCCCCCTCTCATCAAATCTAAAGGCCAGCCAAGCCTTAGGTAGACACAGCTTTGCATGGTAAACCCCCTCTGCTTGTTTTGGGGTCCAGGTGGGCTAACCTAAGCTCTCTTCTCCCTCTCTTTGTGGCCCCAGAACCCGTCTGTGATGGACGCCCCACTGCTGCTGAGGCTCCAGGCCACAGCCCCCCCACATTGCAGCATCAAGAGTTCCGGCATGTCCATCTCCGTCACGGCCCTCTTTGACATCTTCTTGGCCCCTGCTGACCAGCCCCTCGTCCAGCTCTCCAGCATGACCATGGTGAGGCAAGCAGGGGACACGGGGCAGATGGAGGGATGAATCTGTGGGGGTCTTTTCATCCTGCAGCTTTGGGCCAAGGGGTTTGGGAGGGTGGCTGGGAAGGCAACTGGCTGCCCAGTTCAGCAGCAATGCTGTGGAAGATTGTACTGGCGGTGAGGTAAGACGGCTCCTCTGCAGTGGGATCAGTGACTCCACTCTGCATTAATCCAAGTTTCAAAAGTGCTAGTCAAGTTCTGGGCCTGTTTGACTGGTAAGATTAAATGCATCACAATTGAAAAAGGATGTTGAGAAGTTTGAGTGTGTTCAGAGGAGAGAGACCAAAATGGGAGAAGTCTGGAAACCATAAAGTCCTATGAGGAATGACTTAGGGAGCTGGGTATATTTAGCCTGGAGAAGAGATGGTTAAGGGGTGATATGATAGCCCTGTTTAAGTATTTGAAGGTGTGTCATATTGAGGATGCAGGATGCTTGTTTTCTGCTGCTCCAGAGACTAGAAAATGGAGCAATGGACTCTAACTCCAGGAAAAGAGATTCCTTTTCTATCAGGAGAACGGTAAGAGCTGTCCAACAGTAGAAGACACTGTGGTGGAGTCTCTTTCTCTGGAGGTTTTTAAACAGAGGCTGGATGGCCATCGGTCACAAGGAGGGCTTTGATGGTGTCTTCTTGCATGGCAGAACGGGCTTGGACTGGATGGCCCCGGGCATCTCTTCCAACTCCAGGATTCCATGATTCTATGAATGTAATGGGTAGTACTCTTAAAGTTCATAACAAAGCCTAGAACGGACTGGCCTCGCCCTTGCATCATGCGCACTGCCACTGCACCTGTCACAAGGGATGGAGCCCAGGTGAGACTCCTGGCATCCCTTGCAATAGCTGTGGCCCTTGTCTTCTCTGCAGGAAGCCCGGATGAGTGCCAAGGTGGCCTTGCGTCAGAAGGCGCTCCAGGTCCAGCTGGACCTGAGAAGGTATGGGTTGTGTGTGGGACCTTTTTTATGGAAGTGGGAGAAGCAGGGCCCTCAGCCACCGCTAGGTCTCTGATGCTCAATGCCCGCTCTCTTTGCCTTGCACAGGTTCCGGATCTACTCAAACCAATCAGCCCTGGAATCTCTGGCAGTAAGTGAAGGTGGCTTTGAAGGGCTCCAGTTGTGGCTAGTAGAAGTAGCCCTGGGCAAGGGAGGGGGCCTGGCCCATGCATGGACTGCGACAAGCTGCCCAGGTCTGACTAAAGGGGTCTGGAGGGAGCCTTCTCTGCCCCGGTTTCCAGGGAAGCAGCTGCAGGCCAGAACCAGAAGTCTCTCCGCTGGGAAAGCTGTCAGCAGTTTGATGAGGGAGCCGCTTCAGGACCTCAAGCTGGCCCCCCTCACCTGCCTCCCCTTCCCCTTCTTCTCTCTGCTCCAGCTCATCCCACTGCAGACACCCCTGAAGACATTGCTGCAACTGACCATCATGCCCCTCATAAATGGTAGGAGCGGGTCTCGGGGTGGGTGGGTGAGTGGTCAGGCACCTGGTGATCCATACTGCCCCTCTGCCACAGACCCAGCCATCTTGCCGGTCAGCCTGCCTGCCACTCTTCTCTCCCAGGCTGATGATTTGGGGTTCAAGGGGCAACTGCATTTAGAGACCTACAGGGAGGAATGGACTCTGCACATGGTCAGAGACGCCTCCTCAGCCCAGTTTCACATCATCCCCTTTGCAGAAAAAACCAAGAAGGGCGTCCAGATCCCACTTCCGGAAGGGATGGACTTCATGAAGGAAGTGGTCACTAACCACATGGTAAGCAGGGCCACCAAGCCACCCAGCCCTACCTCTGCTGGGTGTGTTTTGGGGGGCATGAAGAGAGTCCTTCACACACCCCTCAACTTCTCCCCTCCCTCCTTCCCTCGCAGGGCTACCTCACCATCGGGGCCGACCTCCATTTCTCCAAAGGGCTGCGAGAGGTGATTGAGAAGTACCGGACGGCGCCTGGTCCAGCCCCAACCCCAGTGGCAGCGTGAGGGCTTCCCCTTGCCAGCGCTTTCTGAACAAGGACTTGCTCCCTTCAAAGGGCTGTGCCCACCCAATTGCCCACTCCGTCCTCCTTGCGCTCACCCACCAGGCGTTGCAAGAACGGCGCAACAATGGCTGCTTATCCACGGCTGATGCCTTAGGACCAAAACCAATAAAGTTTAGACTTAGACAGGGGTTTTGCCATGCCTTCCCCACACTTGCCTTTTCTTCTTCCCTGGGTGGGCTGATACTAGTTCCCCTTGCCCCAAACCTTCTCTCTGGCGTTATAGCAAAGAAAGTGTAATGAGGGAAGGAGTTTATCCCCAGCACTTTACACCTCACTCCCACTTCACCCACTTGCTAAGGGATAATTTTCCTGTCTTGCATATAACTCACCCACAGAAAGAGGGTTTAGGATGGGGGACACATGTCTATACAACAGAACATGTGAAAGGGATCTAGGAGCCCCAGTAGACCACAAGTTGAACAAGAGTCAACAGTGCGATGCAGCAGCTAAAAAGACCAATGCGATTTTAGGCAGCATCAATAGAAATATAGCGTCTAAATCAAGGAAAGGAATAGTGCCATTGTATTCTGCTTTGGTCAGGCCTCACCTGGAATATTGTGCCCAGTTCTGGGCCCCACAATTCAAAAAGGACATTGAGAAACTGGAGCCATGTGTCCAAAGGAGGGCCACCAAAATGGTGAAGAGTCTCAAAACGATGAAGCCCTATGAGGAATGACTTATGGAGCTGGGGATGTTCAGCCTGGAAAAAAGATGATTAAGAGGTGATATGATAGCCTTGTTTAAGTATTTGAAGGGATGTCATATTGAATCACAGAATCGTAGAGTTGGAAAAGACCACAAGGGCCAGCTCATCCCACTGCAGACACCCCATTCTGCCATGCAGGAAATCCATATCAAAGCATCCCCAACAGATGGCCATCCAGCCTCTGTTTAAAGACCTCCAAGGAAGGAGACTCCACTACACTCCGAGGAAGGAGTTTGTTCCCCTGTCGGACAGCCCTTACTGTCAGGAAGTTCCTCCTAATGTTGAGAGGGGAGCAAGATTGTTTTCTGCTGCTCCAGAGAATAGGACCCAATGGAGCAATGGATGCAAGCTGCAGGAAAAGAGATTCCAGCTCAACATTAGGAAGAATTTCCTGAGGATAATAGCTGTTTGTGGAAGACGCTGCTGCCTTGGAGGTTGGTGGAGTCTCCTTCTTTGGAGGTTTTTCAATAGAGGCTGGATGAGGGATGCTTTGTGTGTTCTTGCATGGCAGAAGGGGGTTGGACTAGATGCTCCTTGGGGGGGTCTCTTCCAGCTCTGTGATTCCTGGGATGCTTTGGGTGGAAGCTGCAACTCAAGGGAGGGAGGGAAGAGGGCAGGAAAGGTGTACTTCCCTGATCTTAAAGATTTGGAATCATAAGATTTGGAAGGGGCCAGAGCAGTGTTGTCAGTAGGGGAGTGTGGGCCACACCAGGTAAGTGTTGAACAGCTCTTGCTGTCAGAAAGTTCCTCCTAAGGTTTAGGTGGAATCTCTTTTCCTGTTGCTTGCATCCATTGCTCCATTGTGTCCTGTTCTCTGGAGCAGAAGAAACAAGCTTGTTCCATGTTCAATCTGATCTCCCTTCAAATACAGGGCTATCATATCACCCCTTAACCACCTCTTCTCTAGACTAAATATACCCAGAGACAAGAGGATCTAGCCTAACCCCCGAGACGGTCTCTGTCCAGCCTCTCTTTATAGACCTGGAGAGGACAGCCCAGCTCCATCAAGGTAGTTCCCCACTGCAAGATGGCCCATGCTCCAGCTGACATGAAGGCGTGCAAATGCCACTTTTTGTTTTTATGGGGAATATCTATCTCAACTTCCCTATCCCCAGGAGATGACCCTGCTGGGTCTTCCTGTGGCCTTCTGTGGGAGGTTTGTGGGGATGTTTACCAGGAAAGCGGAAGTGACAGGAGAAGCAGACACCCACCCACCCCACTCCACCATGCAAATCATTTGCAGAGCTGCTCCTAAAACAGCATGGCCTGAAATCCCCTTAAATGGAAGTAGATAGAAGAGTGCAATTTGGGGAAGTGGGCCCTGCACCCTGCCCCCCTACCTCCCCCCAAAAAAGCTGTAAGCAGAGCTGCCTTCCCCTCTTTGTCTGCAATCTGTAAACAGCTGGAGACAAGGAGGAAGTGCCAGGAATCACGGAGTCAAAAGGTCTCTGACCGCTGAAACTGTGGCTCTTTCCGCTACAACAGCAGGACTGGAGTTTGGTGGGGGAAGCAGAGAAAGCAATTTCCCTCCCGCAGATGCTCACCTGCCAGGCTCTCCCCAAATCTATTTCAAGGTGGAGGAGAGCAGGCTGGAAGAGGACCCAGGAAGGCAGAGCAGGAGGGACATGACAGAAGCAAAGAGGTTTTGGGGTAGATTTTGTCCCATAATGGGACTTTCCAAAGAATGGATGCAGGGTGGAGGCAGCTCAGTACCCAAAAGGCAACCACTCAGCTTCAAAGACGGCCCAGGACTCCAGCTTCTTTTAGAAAAAAGTGATTTTTAATAAGCTTGCCCAGGGCTCACAGGAGCCAAGAGTGAGGCTGCTGCCCAGGGCGAGAAGTGGCTTCTTCTTCATCATCGTCATCATCAGTGAGTCAGGTTCCTTCCTCTTCACGCTGACTGAGAACTAAGGCTGAGAAAGGGTCCTTCCAGGGCCCTGGATGCGGGCAGAACAGGCATTGCCTCTGCCCCAGTTCAGTGCAAATGTGCAGAGGGAGGGAGGGAAGGAAGGGTGATGGGATGGTCGCTCCCAGAAAGGACGCCTCCCATCACCAGCGCAGCGTGGGAGCCCCAGAAAGCATGCCAGGTGGAACCAGTTGAGACAGGGAGGGCGCCTGCGCCAAAGTCCAAGTGGCATTGAGGATCAGGACAGTACCCAGTTCCCAGGAGAGGAAGTGGGTCCCTGCCAGTGAATGTAAAAGTGGACGATGGGACTCCAGGCTAGTAGGGCTGCCGGGTGATAAAGCGCTGGAACATGTTGAAGGCTGCCCGGGGCTGGTCTGTGGGCACCATGTGACCGGCTCCCTGCAAAAAGGTGGGGAGATAAACAAAGAGGTTTAGGTATTAGGCACAGAGGTTTGGGTTGCCCACCGCCCTGAAGAATGTTCTATTGATCATTTCAGACTACCCGCCCAGGTATCGTCTAGCCAGAAATGAAAAAGAAATGGGTGCAGGTGAACTAGCATTCCAGAGAGGAATTCACCCCTTAAATAGGTTGCACATCACCATGCACTACTGAACAGGCTAAAAGATTTTTGTTCTCAAAAGCCAAAGCAGATCACTGGCTATTTTCCCCATGACTTTTTTGCATTTTTCAGGGCACTCAGTTCCTCCAGAATCCCCTGCCTGTCCAAGAGAGAGCCCAGGATTTACCCGGCTCCAACTGCCCTTTACCTTGACAGTGAGGAAAGCAATATTGGTGAATTCCTTCACGAAGCCTCCAATCTGGTCCTCCCCATTGTCATCTGTGTAAATCCAGGGCCGTCGAGATACCTCCACCTGGCAGCAAAGACAGAGAGCAACCCCATCAATTTTAGATTGATTCCTGCCTAATTAACATTCAAAGACATAGCTGTGTTAGTCTAGGGAATCAGTATGTAAAGCCATCTTTGAGACTAAGTGTAAGCTAGAAGTTGGTAGCGTGGGTTTGCCTAGACTTGAGCATACTTCCTCAGATGCATTTAGTGGAGTTGACAGCCCAGGAACAGACCTATATATGCAGTCTGTGTATGAGAATATCCATAGGAATGCAAAACTTTGTAGGTGTGGAGGTGACAAGTTCAGTTTTAAGGAGGGTTGCTGGGGAAAAGGCAGGGGGGAAGGATGTTGCCTAAAGTCTGTGTTCATAGAGAACCATATTATTGCGTATTGAGACGTAGTGTGGGAACCGGAAAGTTGATGTGATGAACTGGCCAGGAAATCCCTCACAGCTAATTAACAGGGTTTGGGCCACATGGTCGCTGGGCACACCTTTAACTACTAAGAGTGCCTGCCACACAGGCTGTCATTGTCTGGCTCACCTTCTGGCGCAAAGAGTCCACGAACCACTCATCTCCCAGGAAGTTGCAGGCCATGTCCACATCCCCGTTGTAGAGCAAGATGCGGTATTTCTGGAGCAGAACCAGCCAGAGTGAGAAAGGGAAGGGAAGACAGAGGGGAAGGGAGAGCTCCCCCAAAGCCTCTCATCCTTCCCAATGCCCTCTTGGAGGAGGAGAAGGCAGTGGTCCCACCACCCAAAGTCCACAACGACTCCTCTGACTCACCATGGCGCTGAGCAGCTTCAAGTACTGGTCATTCATTTTTGTGTAGAGGCGCTTGTAGCCACGGCTGACGTCAAAGCTGCAAGGGAGAGAGGCAAGCAGTGTCACCAGTGGGCCTTCCCCTGCCCCAATGGCAACCTGGGCCCTCTCCCTGCTTGTCCACCCTCTAAGCTCTCACCTGCACATCTGCCACTCTGGAGCTCCATCCACAATGTGCAGAGCCTTGCGCACCTGTAGGTCGTTCATGTAGTTGGAGGGGGCAGTGGTGTTGGTGCAGGGGGGGTCCAGCCGCACACTCTTCCTGGCCACTTGCAGCCTCAGCAGGTTCTGGGGAGGTAAAAGTGTTGCCTGCTCCATTCATCCCAGTCGTAGCAGGTCAAACCATTGCTAATCCTGATACTTTCAGGGACTTCCTGACTTCTTTATTTTTAGTTTGTAACTAACTGACCTTGAGCCAGGATGGTGCGATAGTTTGGGTGTTGGACTAAGTCTAGAGACCAGGATTTGATTCCCAGCTTGGCCATGAAACTCACTGGGTGCCTTTGGGCAAGTCACATGCTCTCAGCTGCAGGGGAAGGCAATGGCAAGCCTCCTTGGTTGCCAACAAAACCCTTTGATAAGGTTGCCTTAGGTTGCCATAAGTCAGAAATGACTTGAAGGCACATAACTACAACAAACAACTAACTTACAAACTACAAAGGTGAGGCTGAGCTATATTGCATGAAATGTTCAGCAGACAGGTAGGAACAGAAGAAGTGGTCTTCTACGGAGATCAGACCACTTAGTACAGTAGTAGTAGCAGCAGGAAAGTACTTATCCTACTGCTCTTCCATTCAAGTGGGATGTGAGTAATGTTCCTTCCAAAATTAGGAAGAACTTCTTGACTGGTAGGACTGTTTGACACTAAAAGAGATTGCCATGGAGAGCAGTGGCAGACTCCCCTTTTTCGGAGGCCTTTACACGGATGTTGGCAGGGCATCTCTCAGGACTGATTCAGCTGTGGATTCCTGCATGGCCAAATGAGGGTGGATTAGAGGACAACTGTTGTGCCCTCCCAACTGACTGGCTCTCTGATTCTGAATACCAACCAGGCCCAACCTTCCTTACTTCCAAGTCAGAGAGATCAGGTGACTGGATCCAGCAACATACAAGATTTCTAACAGAACTGTTGCACTGGCTACCCCATGAATATGGGCTGGTCAGTCCAAAGGTCTGAAAGCATTTACATACTAAATCACAGCAAAGGAACTTTGCTCTGCCACACTAGTCTGGAATCATCCCAGCTAATCATCATCATCATCATCATCATCATCATCATCATCATCTTTTTATTTATATCCTGCTTTTTGTCTGGACACACATCAGAGACAGCAATAACTCCCTGAGATGTTTGCGCTCTCAAAGCATCCTCTCTTTCTCTTCTGTCCAGCTGGGGAGCCTGAGACCAATCCCACCTCTACCTCATTCTGCTACTTGAGGGTTTTTTTTGTCCAGGGCCACAAGGCCATGCCTCAGAAAACATGGGAAAGGGTCACAGCCTCACCTGCCTCCAAGAGTAACGCATCGGCTGCCAGATGAAGCTATTGCCCAGGTCGTGAGTGACCAGCACCCCATTCTGGTACCTAGAAGCCAGAGAAGGTCAACATTTACTACCCAGGCTCCTCCATGGCCGCACTCCCTCAACCTCCTCAAGTGAGCAAAGTTTGATGGCCAGGGTTAACTCAAACTCCACCCCCAGTCCAAACCTGGCTACTGACCAGGACCCAGGAGGTCAGCCTGCAAACAGCCATGCGTACCTGTAGTGGCCCGGTACCCCGCCGGCACACGGGGCATAGAGGTTGTAGATATTGAGGCCTGACTCGTCCACAATGCGGATCATCTCAGCCATCTGCAACAAGCCACAAGAGAACACTGGGATCCAGCCACTGAGCAGATGGAGGTCTAATAAAGCCCCCCACCTGCTCCCACCCTCTTGCCCCAGCAATGCCTCATAGGTGGACTCGGGAGGAAGGCAAGAAAGAGAGATGTCCTAGGACAATGGTCTACTCACAGCAAGGGTACAGTTCACGTTTGTGTTATCGTGGAAGTTGCATTTCCCATCAGAGCAGCAGTATGTTTGCAAGTCTGTCCAGAGCCTGCAGTGAAGAGAGCAAGGCCAGGGTCCTGTCAGACTCCTCACTCTTTCCCTATTGGGCTAGAGCCCACTACCCTGCATGTCACGCCACCATCTGGTAGCATGGACCAGCATGGCACCAGTCTACTGCTGTGACTTCTGCAACCAAGGAATGCCCAGACCCTTACCTGCTCCCCAGCAGGCCATGGTAGTAGGCAAAGTAAACCAGAGAGTTGTCATTGGTTTCGTAGCAGGAAAGGCCATTGCCCACCGCGATTCCCTGGAACACACAAGACAAGACACAGGAGGATCAGCCTCCTTGAGAGGAGTGGAGCCTCTGCACAGCACACAAGCTAGCATGGCAGTTATTCTTGAAAGAAGGGGCAAGTTCTCTTGAGTTTAGTCATGCGTCTGCTGCTGAATTTTGTCCTCCTTTTGTCCAAGCGTCAGATCTTGACTAGCAACTTCTTTCATTTGATCCTTTGAGAACTTTTAATAATAGGGAAGCTAAGTACAGGGGTGGAAGAGAGGATGGGTGCATCTCAGGGGAAAGGCGGGCATTTGAGTGACATACACAGCAAATGCCAGCTTTTCATCTGAGATGCACCCCGTCCTCTCTCCCACCCCTGAATTTAGTTTCCCCATTATTCAAGGTTCTCAGATGTTTAAATAGAGGAAATGGCCAGTCAAGCTCTGATGTTTGGTCATTGTAGGTTCCTGCAAAGTAACTTCGGAGGTGCCAACAAGTTGCCACCCACAACTCTTTGGAGGCCAGGCTCAGTGCCAGGAGGAAATTGGCAGTGGCCTACTTTTACAAGTGATGCATCTGGTGGCACCGCTGCCTCTGCTATGCCATTGCAGCTGCAGCGGCCGCCACCAGTGCCTCCTCATCCTCCTTACATAAATATCTGCCTTGTCAGGAAGGATTGTGGGTATTCTTTTTCTCCCACCCCAAAAGACTCCTTCCCAACACACCCACACCTACCTTCAAGTTGAGGCTGGGATCCTGCATGACCCACTCTGCCAGGGTGGGGATATAAATCCCTCCATAGCTTTCCCCAGTGAGGTAAAGATCCTTTTTGCAGTACTCTGGGTAGAGGCGGAAGAACTCTTTCAAGGCCAAGTAGTTCACCCGGGCCACCTGCGAGGTGGAGGAAGACAAAAAGAGAAAGAAACACATTTAGCAAGCAACAGTGACAGCAGTGGGGGTCCTCAGAAACACCCACCCACCCTCCAGCCCTAGCATTATACCCACCTCTGTGTCGTTAGTCCGGTAGTCTTGGCTATCTGAATAGGAGTATCCAACGCCCACGGGGGACTCCAAATACAGCATGTGGGCCAGCTGCAGAGAAAGCATCTGGTCACTCTCAGCACCCACAGCCTCCCCACACTGAGCCAGCTGGTGGCTAGTCCCACAGCACCAGAGGGCAGGGACACTTCCCTTTCACAACTGCAATGCCTTATGGCTCCCCACCTATGTTTCTTAGGGGCCATCTTGGCTGGGGAGGGAGTGAAGGAGGACTCACCTTGTTCCAGGCATAGTCATTGTACTCCAGAGAGGCTCCATCAGGCTGAATCTGCGGGAGGAGGAGGAGAAGGTGAAGCCACTGATACCATGACACGCCAGTTCATGTATCCCAAATCTATAACAATCACTGGGAGGATGAGTCACACCCAGGTCACAGTTTCCGATCAGCCCCCAGATTTTTGCCTATTTGTTCACCTAAAGCAGCCAAGCAGGCTATTATCTGTAATGACTGGGAACAAAAGAATTGTCTGCATATCCCAGCAGTCAGGAGATTACCAGTCACGAGGTGGAGGCAGGTATCTGTACATGTGACCTCAGAAGCACTCATGAGCCCCTTGTTGGGCAAAGGTCTCCACACCCAGGGCTGGGAGCATCATCACCACCCACCCAAAAGCTCTCAGTTATGAAACCTGGGGGATCCCCTCAGCTCCCAAACTACTTCCACATACCAACCCCCTACAAACCTCCTTTCTAACACTTGTAGGGAAGCCCCAAGATAGATTAATGTCAAAGATTCTGTCCAGAAGTTGACCTCATTCAAGGGCCTCTCCAAGACTGGAGAGAGGAGGAAACCTGTTGTAGAGAAACTGGGGTATGTGCATGTCTTTGCCACTGACCCTGAAGGGACCATGCTCAGTCAGGAGGCCTGTCACGGAGCTGCAGCCAGGGCCACCATTCAGCCAGAGCACCAGGGGCTTGTCCTGGGCTGCATTGCCCCCCTGGGCTTCCACGAACCTGCAAGAGAGATGGTCCGGGGGTAGGAGGGGAGCTGTTTCCCTGCCCAAATGGGCTCATTTATTAAAATCCTATACATCAAGAAGTTTCTGGGTGGTATACGAGTAAAATGAACACAAACAGAATAAAAACAATTTAAAACAGTTAAAATAATTTAAATACAATTACATGAAACAGGTTAACAAGTTAAGAACAGTTTTAAGCTATATGCACCAACATTTTTGGTAAAACAGGCACCAAAGGCTTTTGTTAAGATTAAAGAGCTATGTTTTTACTTGGTGCCAACAGGAGGCTAATGTTGGTGCACATCAGGTTCCAAGGGAAGGGCAAGCCAGAGCTGGGGTGCCACAATTGAAAAGGCCCTGCTCTATGGTGCATTGACCTTCTTACCAGTGGAGAAGAGCCCCCTCGACAGACCTCAACCCAGATTATACTCAAAGGCTCCCCTTCAGGCATCAGGACTTCCCTTTTCTCCAGCGAGAGCCAGGAACACGCTGGCTGCCCAGTGTGGGATGCCTCTTCCCCACAGCCAAGCTGTGCACCCTTTTCCTCCTTCCAACCCTTACCAGTAGTGGAGGTGCTTGTCCTTCTCTACATCCAAGTAGCCCGAGAACTGCCTGAAGGCTGGCTGCTTGGCGAGGCCTGGCAAGTAGGTGATCTCGTGCCCAGCGGGAGCGGCCCTGGTGCCGGAGGCCAGCAGGGCCAGCAGCAGCAGGAATGGCAGCAGAGAACTCATCACCTGAAGAGAGAGTGGGTTGAAAGAGGAAAAGTCTCAGATCTGGACACATACAGGAGGGGGGGGCACCTGGGGGAAGGAGTCTCAGGCTTGGGGGGTGTAGTTGGAGTGGGGCTCTGGGCCCCAGAGGGATCCCTCAGCACCTCAAGCTTTCGCAGCTGGACTCACTGCTCCCTCTCTGTCATACTTTTCCTCCAATGGTGGGGGGGAGAAGGCTGTCAACCAGGAGAGTCCCCCACTCACACACCCATCTGCTCCCCTCTCTTGCTGCAATCCCCCCAGTAGGACCTCTTTGCTTGCTGCCCTCAATGGTGGGAGGGCTATCACCCCTCAGCACACTAAATCTTCACAGCAAGACTAACTGCAGCCCCCTCTGTCCTTGTCCTTGCCCCCTTGTCAACCAGGAGAGCCCCCCACTTGCTCATATGCAGCCCCCTCTCTCCCTACAGACCCCCTCTCTTGCCCACTGCTCTCTCCATTCTTGGTGAGGGGCTATCATCCAGGGGAACCCCCTCATTCCTTGGCCCCTTGAGTCTCTAGTGGGGACCCCCACTTCTGGAAGGGGAGGCTATCAAACACAAGAGCCCCCCCCAATCATCCACAGCCCCCGTCTCCCTAAATACCCCATTGCTTGCTGTCCTCTCCATTCTCAATGGGGGGCTGCCACCTGAGGTGACCTCCTCTTCCCTCCATTCCTCAGCCCTTACAGTCTCTAGAGGGGACTCCCACCTCTGGGGGGGAGGACGGCTGTCAACCAGGCGAGCCCTTCACAGCCCCCCTCTCTCCCTACAGACCCCTCTGCTCACTGTCCTCAAGAGGCAGGGGCTGTCATCCAAGAGATGCCCCTCCTGTCTCTCAAGGTGACCCATGTCTTGAGGGGAGGGGAGGCTATCAAGCCAGGGAGCCCCCCCCCATGTTGGCTGCCCTTTCCACTCTCAATGGGGGGCTGCCATGCAGGGGGGAACCCCCACTCTCTGTCCCCTTCAGTCTCTCGAGGGGACTCCCACTCTCCTCACTCACAGGCCCCCTTCTCTCCCGAAAGACCCCATTCTCATTCAGGGGAGACCCTCTCTTCCTCTTCGACCCCCCTGTTCTCTAGAGGGCCCCCTCACCCAGAGCCCCCCTTGTCGCCTGCCCTCTCCATCCTCAAGGGGCTGCCACCCCTCTTCCTCCAGTCTCTCTGCGGGAGGGGCTGTCAACCCACTCACAGCCCCCTCTCTCCCTAAAGACCCCTTGCTCCATTCTCAATGGGGGGACCCCCACATCCCCCCTCAGTCTCTAAGGGGGCCATTTCCTTTTGGGGGTGAGGCTGCCATCCAGGGAAGCCCCTCACAGCCCCCCTTGGCTCCATTCTCGATGGGTGGCTGTTACCAGGGAAGCCCCCCTCTTGCCCCCCAAGAGACCCGGGGGCCCCATCCTGCCCTCCCCTTCCAGGACCTCGACCCACTTCTTGCCTTCCTTCTCTCAGCTGCGCCTGCTTCCTCTGCCGTCCGGCTTCTGAGTCCTCTTTCGGGTCCGGAAGGCACGTGACTCCATGGGGAGGGGAGGGGGAGAGACGGGGCGCCGCCTCTGTGTCACCTGACCGCAGGTGGGCGGGGTCAAGCGCTCTACTTCCGGGAGTGCGCGCGCACCTCGACCCCCGGCTCTCAAGCACAAAATGGCCGCTTTCGAAGGAGAAGGAGGCGTTCTGCCTCCCGCCGGGTTTCCCTAAGAGCAAAGCAGGACCTCCCAAATGAGAGCTCCTTTACAGCAGTGGACTTCAGCTCCCAGAAGCCTCAGCCATGTTGGCCAATAGCCTGGGATTCTGGGAGCTGGAGTTTCTGGGGCCCACTGGTTCACAGCTGTATTGCACTGGCAGTTCTATATTTTATTATGGACGCCATGCTGTATCCGCGTTTGTCTCTTGAACCTGTCCTTGGTCCAAGACACTCTTTGGAGTTCCAGCCCTGACTCAGTGCCAGGGAATCCTGGGAATTGTAGTTTATTATGGCAGCAAAGCTCTCTCTCTCTCATATCGAGTCACAGAATGCTAGAGTTGGAAGAGCCCCCAAGGGCCATCCAGGCCTCCAGAGAAGGAGACCCAAAGGCAGCCTCTTCCACTCTCAAACGGCTCTTCAATCAGGACTGAGCTGGAGTCTCTTTTCCTGTAGTTTGCCTCCATTGCTCCATTGGGTCCTATTCTCTGGAGCAGCAGAAAACAAGCTTCCTCTGGCCTCAGTATGGCACCCTTCAAGTGTTTAAACAAGGCTCTGGTATAACCTCTCAACCTACATCTGTGCCTTTCATTTTTCTGCCTTAAGTGCAGCAGCTGACATTTCTCTGTCCTGAATTTCATTTTGTTAGCTTTGGCCCAGCTTTCTAGTCTATTCAGGTCATTCTGAATTGATCCTGTCCTCTGGAGTATTAGCTATTCCTCCTCTACTCAATGGGCTTCTTTGTCCTGCTCAAACTGGAGGGCATTTAGGAATTCCTCCTGGACAGAAGGTGGAAATGTAGGACGTGTCCTAGAAAAGGAGGACCTCTGCTCACCCTGCATGTTCTGCCAATCCCCTGAGGAGAGTCTCAGCTGCTGGGCACAACTGGGCCCTTGCCACAGAGGAAAATCTTCCTGGCAAGCTCCCCTTTGCAGCTTGGGGGTTGCTTTGGCCTCTGGCACCTTTCTCTGTGTCTCTCTTCTAGCTGCAGGTCTCCCCTTTGTAAAATGGGATAATTTAATCACTTTCCTAGTGCTGTAATACAAGTGTTCTGGCTGACAGGAGCAATTATGAGGCTCTCCTTGTGTGCTGCAAGTGCATTTGGCCCTGGCCTCCATGGCCTTTGGGAAGCAAGGCTCACGCCGCCTGCCCTCTTGGCTGTTCCTCGTCCAGTGGAACCCCTTGGCACACTTTCAAAGAGCAAACCTGTTGCTGCGGACAAACTAGCTGGAGCTGGTGATTGATTTGGGAGGAGCGCCATAGCGCCAAGGCTTCCCTTCTCTCTTGAGTCCTCCTCCCACGCAGCTGCTCCGGGTCGCGGCAGGACGAGGCAGCAGGGAAGGAAGGCAGGCAGCGAGGAGGCGGAAAGGCACAAGCCCAGGGGCCAGTTGCGCAGCCTTTGCACTTTGGGAATTTAGCAAAAGGAAAAAGAAGCTATTTTGACTACTTTGTATCTGGATTATTTTTGCATCATTTCCCTTTCACGCAAACGCCTGAAAAACATCCTGCAAATGCGGGTTTTTTCAACTTTCTGTTCAGGTTAACCCCGAACGTCGTCTGAAAAACAATCCACAAATGCAGGTTGCTTTCAGCTTAAATGTAGTTTCTGTGCAGTATTCGTCCCGTGTGACAAACTCCTGTGAGAACTCTCTGGCAGAGAATCCTAAGTTCCTCATGAAACTTACAGTATAAACCCCAGGAGTCCATAGGACAGAGGAGCGGTTAAAGTGGGGTCAAGCTGCTATAAACATAGAATGTGAATGCATCCTAACAGGGCCCTCCTTCTGAAGCCTGTGTGAGCAGCAACAGCCAGGAACTCAGAGCAAAGCTGCTGGAGGCGCCCATCACACTTGCCACTTGGAGGACTTTTCTGATAACGCTCACCAAGGAGCTGAGAGGTCCCAGTCAGTAAAGGCAGGAGGAATTTGTCTTCTTTGTACAGCCTTGAAGGTAAAGGTGTGAAAAGCTGGGTAGAGGGACAACGTTAGGCCTGAAGAATGACTTTGCTGGAACAGACGAAAAGGGCAGCTGCTTTTTCCACAGCGGCTGGATCATGGGATGTCCCCATGGGGAAGTTCAGCAGAGGGCATGGAGGTCAGTGGTCTTGTGGTCCTCGCTTAGAATCATGGAATCCCAGAGTTGGAAAAGATCCCAAGGGCCATCCAACCCAACCCCATTCTGCCATGCAGGAACTCTCAATCAAAGCATCCCCAACAGATGGCCATCCAGCCTCTGTTTAAAGACCTCCAAAGAAAGAGACTCCACCAGACTCCATTGGGAAGAGTGGTTCACTGTGCAACAGCTCTTACCCTCAGGTCATTCTTCTTAATGTTGAGCTGGAATCTCTTTTCCTGCAGTTTGCATCCATTTTTCTGGGTCCTGTTCTCTGGCTTACTCACTCCTCAATATGACATCCCTTCAAATACTTAAACAGGGCTATCATATCACCTCTTAACCTTCTCTTCTCCAGGCTAAACATCCCCAGCTCCCTAAGTCTGTCTTCATAGGGATTCATGGTTTCCAGACCCTTCACCACTTTAGTCATAGAATCATAGAGTTGGAAGAGACCGCATGGGCCATCCAGTCCAACCCCCTGCCATGCAGGAAATCCAGATCAAAGCAAATCAACGTCACCCTCCTTTGGAGACGTTCCAGTTTCTCAACATCTGTTTTGAATTGTGGGGCCCAGAACTGGACACAGTATTACTCCAGGTGAGGCCTGACCAAAGCAGAACAGAGTGGCACTGTTGCTTCCCTTTAGATACTATACATCCATTAATGCAGCCTAAAATTGCTTCCCCTTCCATGAAATTGTCTCAGCCTTACTTGAAAGTCAGTGGTCACCAACCTCATGTTTTTCCACATCAAATGGTTGCATATTTGTGCGCCACATAGCAATATGCACTACACTGGCGGCCTAGGAGGGCAAATCTAGGCCAAACATGTTCTTCCATGTTGTCTGGTTAAATCTAGCTGCTGTTGGGGCACTAGGACCTGTCCTCCTCTCAGCAGCCCAGCGTTTCCTTTTTGGGGACCTCAGAGGTGTCCTGGGAGCAGCTGCCTTGACTCAGAGCCCACTTAAAAATAGCCTCAGTGCTGCCTGCAAGGGCCAGAGATGGCGGCTTTGACTGCAGTGCCTGCTGCTGGTGGGTTCCCTCACCACCCCCCAACCCGCTTCCACCGCATCCATGGGACCAATGTCTGTGTCGACCCCTCGCGCACCCAGGCTACCCGAGTGGAGAGCTTTGCCAACGGTCTCTGCTTCAGCCAGGAGCCTCTGGAACCTGGGCAGATCTTCCTGGTGGAGATTGAGGAGAAGGAGCTGGGCTGGTGCGGCCACCTGCGGGTGGGTCTGACAGCCCATGACCCTGTGAGCCTGGAGGCAGTGCCGGAGTACTCCTTGCCGGACCTGGTCAACATGGGGGACAGCTGGGTGTTCGCCATCACCCGCAACCACAACCGAGTCACCCCAGTTGACACCGAGGACCAGTCGAATGCTGGCCTGCGGGGCTTCCTCTCCAGCCCCTACCTCTGCATCGAGACCGTCAGGATCCCCCGGGACAAATTGGTGGGACGGAGCAGGCCTGGCCGCTACAGCCACATCCTGGACGACTTGTACAAGACCAATGTGCTCCCCGCCACGGCCCGGAAGAGTCGGATTGGGGTGCTCTACACGGTTCAGCAGGACGGGACCGCCGACATGCACATCGTCATCAATGGCGAGGACATGGGCCCCAGCGCCAGGGGACTCCCGGCCTCTCGCCCGCTCTACGCCGTGGTTGATATTTTTGCTTCCACCAAGAGCGTCCGGGTCATCCAGGTGGAATATGGCTGTAGGTATCTTTGTGGGGACATCCCTGTTCCTCTCTGCCGCCAGGACACACAGCTTACACAGTGGTCCTCAGGGCAGATGGTAATTCGGTCATTTGGTCACAAGCACCAAGAGAATGTGAAAGCTCGGAGTCTCCTTCTTTGGAGGTCTTTAAACAGAGGCTGGATGGCCATCTCTCAGTGGGGATGCTTTGATTGAGAGTTCCTGTATGGCACAATTGGGTTGGACTGGATGGTCCTTGTGGTCTCTTCCAACTCTTATGATTCTATGAAGGTTTGGCTCCTGGTCATTCATAGACAGGAGCTCTGTGGGTATCTGTTGGGTTGGACAGGTGAGCCAGGAAAGGGTGAACAGATAGATAGAGAGACCAAGGCCACTGAAATGTGGATGATATGCTTTGCACTGGAGACGGAGACAGAGAAAGAGAAACAGAGCTCTGTACCTCAGAGATGCTCCACACTGTTATTTGGTAAGATGAAGAAAAGGCAATGTTGGGAAAGGCAGTGGTTGTAAACGGCTATGTACTAATGACATGTCAGGGAGAAAGGGCTATGACTTTGAGATGATGGAGCAAAGAACGAGGGAATTCCTGGTTTAGTTCCTGCTTGTGTCCTGAGACTGTGTGGTGCAGTGGTTTGAGCCTTGGAATACAACTCTGGAGACCAGGGTTCAAATCCTGCTTAGCCATGGTTTCAGCAACTCACACACTCTGAGTCTCAGAGGAAGGCAAAGGCAAACTCCCTCTGAACAAATCTTGCCAAGTGTTTTTTTTTTCGCCCTAAGTACAGTACCTTACATTTCTCCCTGATGAAATTCACTTTTTAAAAAAATTCTGGTTCAGTTTTCTAATCCATTAAGATTAGATCGATTAATCTATTAAGAGAAATGTCTTCAGATGGCTGGCCACTTGGGAGGCTGGCCTTTTGCCCTTCCATGTAATGTCAAAAGTGCCAAAAGGGGAATGCATCAGTTCTGAAGACAAAGTGGAACAAGTTCCTAATACATTTTAGAAGGAACTCTTGAGCAAGGGAAATACTTGATCTCATTTTGTATTCCATTCCTAACTGCACAAGTGTAGCTGTTGCATATTTGGTTGTGCCTTCTTGGATGGTGTGTAACTACAATGCTTGCTTTCAAAGTACCCCTTGAATCACTGGGGCTGTGGAAAAACACATTCACAGATAACACTATCAGTTGCACAACACTAGAATCCAACAGATGAATGATGTTGCCCAACCACCACTAATCTAAGGGAATGTAAATATATACTGTGCAAACCCAATCTAGGATCTTGGATGAAGAATCCAGTGGCTCCATAAAGGCTAAATAAATTGGAGTGGCCACCTTGAAGGTAGAATCATAGAATCATAGAGTTGGAAGAGACCGCAAGGGCCATCCAGTCCAACTCCATTCTGCCATGCAGGAATCCAAATCAAATCATCTCCGACAGATGGCCATCTAGCCTCTGTTTAAAGACCTCCAAGGAAGGAGACTCCACTACACTCCGAGGAAGGAGTTTGTTCCACTGTCGGACAGCCCTTACTCTCAGGAAGTTCCTCCTAATGTTGAGCTGGAATCTCTTTTCCTGCAGCTCGCATCCATTGCTCCATTGGGTCCTAGTCTCTGGAGCAAGTGAAAACAAGTCAGCTCCCTCCTCAGTATGGCATCCCTTCAAGTATTTAAACAGGGCTTTCATATCACCTCTTAACTTTCTCTTCTCCAGGCTAAACATCCCCAGCTCCCTGAGTCTTTCCTCATAGGACATGGTTTCTAGACCTTTCACCATTTTACTTGCCCTCCTTTGGACACATGGCTCCAGTTTCTGAATGTCCTTTCTGAATTGTGGTGCCCAGAACTGGACACAATATTCCAGGTGGGGCCTGACCAGAGCAGAATACAGTGGCACTATTACTTCCCTTGATCTAGATACGATACTCTTACTGATGCAGCCTAAAATTGCATTGGCCTTTTTAGCTGCCGCATCACACTGTACGCTCATGTTCAGCTTGTGGTCTACTTGGACTCCCAGATCCCTTTCACACATATAACTTTCGTTCAGCCATGTGTCTCCCATCCTATATCTGTGCATTTTATTTTTCCGCCCTAAGTGCAGTACCTTGCATTTCTCCCTGTTGAAGTTCCTTTTGTTAGCTGTGGCCCAACTTTCTAGTTTATTCAGGTCATCGTGAATCTTGATCCTGTCCTCTGGAGTATTAGCTATTCCTTCTAATTTGGTGTCATCTGCAAATTTGATAAGTATGCTCCCAATTCTGTCATCCAGGTCATTGATAAAGATGTTGAATAGCACTGGGCCCAGGACAGAGCCCCACTGGACACCCCACTGGTCACTTCTCTCCAGGATGAAGAAAAGGAGCCATTGTTGAGCACCCTTTGGGTTCGGCCGGTCAACCAATTACAGATCCATTTAACAGTTCCTTTGTCTAGCCCACATTTTACAAGCTTGTTTGCAAGAATGTCATGGGAAACCTTGTCAAAGGCCTTACTGAAATCAAGATATACTACATCCACAGCATTCCCTTCATCTACCAAGCTGGTAATTTTGTCAAAGAAAGAGATTAGATTTGTCTGGCATGACTTGTTTCTCTGAAACCCATGTTGACTTTTTGTGATTATGGCATTGCCTTCTAGATGTTCACAAACTCTCTGTTTAATGATCTGCTCCAGAATCTTTCCTGGGATTGATCTCAGACTAACTGGACGATGATTATTGGGATCCCCCTTTTCCCCTTTTTGTAGATGGGGCCAACGTTTGCCCTCCTCCATTCTGCTGGGACTTCTCCTGTTCTCCAGGAGTCCTCAAAGACTATTATGGCCAATGGCTCCGATATGACATTTGCCAGCTCTTTTAATACCCTTGGATGGAGTTCATCTGGTCCCGGAGACTTAAATTCATTTAGATTAACCAGGTGTTCCTCTACTATCTCTTTACTTATTCTGTCCTCTGCTCCATTATCCTCAGGTTGAGCACCCTTTGCCTTTTCTGAGAAGACGGAGGCAAAGAAGGTCTTGAGGAATTCTGCCTTTCCTCTGTCTTCTGTTAGCATTTTGCCATCTTCTCCATTCAGTGGTCCTACCGTTTCCTTCTTCTTCCTCTTCCTGCGGACATATCCAAAAAAGCCCTTTTTATTGTTCTTAACCTCTCTAGCAAGCCTGAGTTCATTCTGCGCTTTAGCTTTTCTGACTTTACCCCACAAATGCCTGCTATTTCTTTGAATTCCTCTTTAGTGATTTCCCCCTTTTTCCATTTCTTATACATCTTCCGTTTCAAACTCATCTCGGTTGAAAGTTCCTTAGTCATCCATCCTGGTTTCTTGAGACACCTCCCGTTTTTCTTTCACACTGGAACTGTTTGAAATTGTGCCTTCAGTATCTCGCTTTTGAGAAAGTCCCATCCATCCTGAACTCCTTTATCTTTTAGTATTTCTGACCATGGAATCGCCCTCAATACTTCTCTAAGTTTACTGAAATCCGCTCTCCTAAAGTCTAGGATGCGTGTCTGACTCTGCCTGGCTTCTCCTTTCCACTGTATTACAAACTCCAGGAGAACATGGTCGCTTCCACCTAAGGATCCCACCACTTGCACCCCATTAACCAAGTCATCCTTGTTGGTTAGGATCAGATCTAAAATAGCTGAGCCCCTTGTTGCCTCTTCCACCTTTTGGACCATGAAATTGTCTTCCAGGCAAGTGAGGAATTTGCTAGGCCTTGAGGATTTGGCTGAGTTTGACTTCCAGCAAATATCAGGATAGTTGAAGGCGCCCATCACTACTACATCTCTCTTTTCTGAGTGTGTGGTCATCTGTTCTAGAAAGGCATCATCCAATTCCTCAGTCTGACTTGGGGGTCTGTAGTAGACTCCCACCGTAACATCCTTGTTGTTTCCCTCCCCTTTGATTCTTATCCAGATGCTCTCCACCTGGCTTCCAGGATTGATGTCCAGGATCTCTTCACTAGTGTAAATATCTCTGACATATAGTGCTATTCCTCCTCCTTTCCTGTTTGGCCTATTGCTCTTGAAAAGGTTATACCCCTCTATTTCCACATTCCAGTCATGAGACTCATTCCACCAGGTTTCACTGAGGCCTATTATATCACAAGACATTAATTTTTACTGAGAAAAAAGGTTTTTCTTATTAGCAGTCATGTTTTCTGGGGAAGTTTGAGGTTCACTGCATGACAGCAAGGGCAGGGGCATGCTGCAGTCTGATCCAATTCATCATAGAATCCTAGAGTTGGAAGAGACCCCAAGAAGGGCCCTCCAGTCCAACCCTCTTCTGCCATGCAGGAACTCTCAGTCAAAGCATCCCCATTAACAGATGGCCATCCAGCCTCTGCTTAAAAACAGCCTCCAAAGAAGGATACCCCATCACACTCCAAGCATCTTCCATTGTCAAACAGGAAGTCCCCCTAATGTTGAAGTGGAATCCCTTTTCCTACAGCTCGCATCTATTGTTCCGTTTCTTAGTCTCTGGAGCAGCAGAAAACAAAGCTTGTTCTATCCTCAATGTGACACCCCTTCAAATACTTAAACAAAGCTATCATATCATGAGTCAACAGTGTGATGCAGCAGCTAAAAAGGCCAATGCGATTTTAGGCTGCATCAATAAAAGTATAGTGTCTCGATCAAGAGAAGTAATAGTGCCACTGTACTCTGCTTTGGTCAGGCCCCACCTGGAATAATATTGTGTCCAGTTCTGGGCACCACAATTTAAAAAGAACGTTGAGAAACTGGAGCCATGTGTCCAAAGGAGGGCAACTAAAAAGCTTGTTTTCTGCTGCTCCAGAGACTAGGACCCGGAGCAATGGATGCAAGCTGCAGGAAAAGAGATTCCACCTCAATATTAGGAGGAACTTCCTGAGAGTAAGGGCTGTTCGACAGTGGAACTCACTCCTTCCTCGGAGTGTAGTGGAGTCTCCTTCCTTGGAGGTCTTTAAGCAGAGGCTAGATGGCCATCTGTCAGGGATACTTTGATTGTGATTTCCTGCATGGCAGAAGAAGGGGGTTGGACTGGATGGCCCTAGTGCTCTCTTCCAACTCTACAATTCTGTGATTCTATATCACCCCTTAAACTTCTATTCTCCATCATATCAGAATACATGCTGCCTGCTTTCCTATCAGGACTGCTTCCTCTCTTGTGTTGGTCTGGCAAGGTCTACTGCTACTTGGGTGCCATTTCTCGGAACTGATTTTAATTGTGATCTTATCATGGGGGCATCTGATAACCCAAAGCAGGGTCACAGGCATTCTGTCTTTCTGAGAAGGTCAGTAGGGCTGGACTCTCAGTGGTAAAATGGCACGCACAGCAGTGGGTCCTTACAGGGCCCCTGGATCTGTTTTTTGGCCAGGGGAGGCCCAACATTGGCAGGCAGGGTGCTGCTATTAATTTTGCCTTCGTGCAGGTCCTTGAACGGGAAGGGCAAATTGTTTTTGCCATCCATTATGACTGAAGCATGTTTAGAAGCTTAAATATGTGAAGGGATGTCATATTGAGGATGGAGCAAGCTTGTTTTCTGCTGCTCCAGAGAACAGGACATGGAGCAAGGGATGCAAATGGATGGAAAATAGATTCCACCTAAATATTAGAAAGAACTTCCTGAAGGTAAGGGCTGTTCGACAGTGGAACACATTTCTTTGGAGTGTAGTGGAGTCTCCTTCTTTGGAGGCTGTTTTTAAGCAGAGGCTGGATGGCCATCTGTCCCAGGGAGGGTTTGGATGGCAGAAGTGGGTTGGACTGGATGGCCCTTCTTGGATGACTCTTCCAACTCCATGATCCTATGAAAAGTATTCCACCTAAACATTAGGAAGGACTTTCTGATGGTATGAACATTTTGACAGTGGAATAGATTGCCTTGGAGAGCGGTGGAGTGTCTTTCTTTGGAGGTCTTTGAACAGAGGCTGGATGGTCATCTGTCACAGGGAGGGCCTTGGTAGTGTCTTTTTGGACTGTTTGGCCGGGGGGGTGGGGGGTCTCTTCCAAGTCCATGATTCTGTAAATCTGTGACATGCACTCCATATGCCCAGTGCTGCTTGCTCCCAAGTAAGTAGCCACTCTGAGAGCCTTTAGGGCTCATGAGCGGGGTATTAATACTGTAAATAGCAAACAAATTAATAAGTGTGCCTAGAGAGATGGCTGAACAATAACTGCTGGCTTGGTATCTCTTGGCACTTGGTCATTTACTTGTAACTACATATCTAAGGGGTAGCTGTGTCGGCTGTATAACAAAGTACAATATCATCCCACATCCACAAAACAGTGATACCTTTATTGGGTTCACCAAAATGCACAAAATACATGTTGCAAGCTTTCAAAGCAGCACTGGGGTCTTCATCAGGCAAAGGTGTTAAATATCATATAGGAGAAAGAAATGGGGGGAAATGATGATGTTATCCATAGCCCTGCATTTGGTCAAGATGTTGTGGTGGTTGTCCTCAGTTCAGATGCTTTGGAGCGGTCTTCAAGCAGGTGGGGCCCTTCTCCTTTTGGCCAGTGGATACTGGGAGAGTCAGTCCAGGAAATAAACTTTAAACCCCGTTAGCAAGACAAAGAGCTGCTGCCTTTGAGATCCAGTTTGTCTCAAATACTTTGTGAGGCCACAGCTCATCTTTGGACTCCTCCATGACATTGCTCTTTCTGACTGAAAATGCCTAAGGAGACTCAGTTACAGAGGAGTCTTGGAATTCCAAGATATAGCCCTGTTAGTCTGTAGAATCTGTATGTAGAGAGATCTTGGGCTCATTCCCACTTACACTTTAAACCAATTTCCAATTCGCCTTCGCTCCGTGTTGGTAATCAATTCCAAAAGGTCCGTCGTTCCCACTATGAAAGTGGATCTTTTCATTCTCCCCTTGTAATTGCTTCTTTTTTGACATGATTGTAATCCCCACTAGTTTGAAGCGCCGCTTCAAAATGCATGTCAATCATCTGTGCGCCATCAGCACCGTAAGCGGCAGCCTGGCTTGGGAATTAGGTATTTTTAAAATAAATGGATAGAAGATGCGATTCAGTGGTTTTGCAACTACCTGCGTATACCTCCAACATTTTTAAGGTCATGGCTCTCTCTGAAAATCTGGTTAAAATTGTGCAGTTCCCCCCATCCCACCCCCCTGAAAAATGTCTTTGAATTCAGTTGTCAAAGTAATAGGATGGAGACCGAGAGGAGAAAAATCCCCACTTTTTGCACAAGCTTCACAGGCCCCCAGTAGGTTCCTTCCCTGCAGGGCTCCAGGGGAAGAGACCCTGATCCACAGGATCCTGGGTTTAGTTCTTGGATCTCAGACTCAGGGGGTGGGAAAGAGGGTAGTTCTGACTGGCTTTTGTGTGTTTGTCTGTGTGTCTGTTGTGCAGGTGCTGGGGGCAGGGGAGCTTGGCTTTGCCCCGTCTCAGTCCTTGGTGCTTCCAGCTGGAAGGAGGTCGCAGTTGTGCCCCTGAGCTTTTTGGCTCCCTTTTCAAGCCAACGGTGAAAGGACCCTTGTTGTGGGTTTTGTGTTCTTTTGAAAAGGATGGTTCATGTTCAGGGCTGCTGGTAATGAATGCTCTTTGCTCTTTGGAAGAAAGGAAAACAGCCAGGCACTTGGATCATTAGGAGAGATTCCAGCAAAGCAGCTGGTCAGCCTTTATGGCAACTGAGTGAGTGACCGAGTCCAACCTGGCCAGAGGAATCAAGATCAGGCTGCATCCACACTGGAGAAATAACTGTTTGATACTGCTTTTCAGCATCCTGGCTCAAGGCTATGGAATTCTGGGAGTTGGAGTTTGTTGTGGGGCCCAGAGCAGAGCTTTGATCCTCTCTGGGCCCCACAACAAACTCCAACTCCCAGAATTCCATAGCCTTGAGCCAGGGCAGTTAAAGTGGTGCCAAACCAGGTTATTTCTCCAGTGTGGATGCAGCCCAAGAATGCCAAAGTTGGAAGAGATATTGCTGGACTTCTATGACTCTCATTCCCTCTGACTCTGGACCATGCTGATGGGAGCTGGAGTCCAAGAGCACCTGATAAATACAGTGTACAACCACCCACTCCACCAATTTTAGGGGAAATAAAGATTTACCTGTGATCAGGTAAATCACTGACTCGGAACAATCTGTAAGGAAGGGCAAAGATGGAAGGGCAAAGGCAGGCTTAATGCGGAACATAAGGAAAACAAAACTAACAACCACAAATGAAACACTTAAATTCTACCTAGACAGTGAAGGACTTGAAATAATAATACAAGTGTTTCAGTTCCTAGGATCAAACATCAATCAGAATGGAGACTGCAGCCTAGAAATCAGGAGAAGACTACAGCTATGGAAGAACAAGACAAAATCCTAAAGTGTCAAGATATACAAATGAATCCAAGCCGTGGCATTCCTGATCACCATGTATGGATGCAAAAGTGAAGAAAATAGTCTCCGCTTGACCATCTTTGCTTCCAAAGAGAGCCCTGGTCTGATCTGTTCAAGAACCCATTTGTTTGTCTTGTCTATGGGATCCTAAATACTCTCCTCCAGCCCCACATTTCAAAGGAGTTGGTTTTCTTTTTGTCTGCTTCCTTCTCTATCCAGCTCTCCAATCCATACCTGGGGATGATGGGGAGTACAGTGGCCTGAATGATTCTGACTGTAGTGCTCAGTTGTATGTCTTTGCTCTTCAATAGCTTTTCCAGTTCTTTCACAACTGCCCTTCCCATTCCTAGTCTTCTTTTTATTCCTTGACTGCAGTCTCCATTCTGGTCAATGTTTGATCCTAGATACGGGAATCCTTTCACTATTTCAGTTTCCTTGTTGTCTGGACTGAATTTGTGTATTTCTTCTGTGGTCATTATTTTTGTTTCCTTTATGTTCAGCATCAGACCTGCCTTTGCTCTTTCATCTTTGACCTTCCTTCCAATTCCTGAATGTCTTCTGCTAATATTATGGTGTCATTGTCTGCATATCTTAGGTTGTTGATGTTCCTTCCTCTTATCTTCACTCCTCCTTTTTCCGATTCTAAATCTGCTTTTATTATGATGTTTTCAGCATATAAGTTAAACAAGAAAGGGGATAGGATGCAGCCTTGCCGGACCCTTTTTCCAACTGGGAGCCCCTCTGTTTCCCCAATTCTGTTCTGATGGTGGCTTCTTGTCCTTGGTACAGATTCCTCATCAGGACTGTCAGATGTAGTGCCACTCCCAGGTCTTTGAATGCGTCCCATAACTTTTCATGATCTAGACAATCAAATGCTTTGCTATAGTCTATGAAACACATGCTGATTCTTTTTTGGAATTCTTTGGAGCGCTCCATTAGCCATGTCTGCAATGTGGTCCCTAGTGACTCTTCCTTTTCTGAACCCCGCTTGCACCTCTGGGATTTCTCTCTCCATGGATGGTTGGAGTCTATGTTGCAGAATTTTGAGCATTAAAGAGGTCATGGGCATGAATTTACAGGAACTAGGCAGAGCCATGGAGAACAGGGGGGCTTGGAGGTGTCTCATCGGGATCAACTCAAGGGCAGTTAACATCAACATCAAAAGACAGGTGACAGGATGGCCAAAATAAGCCCAGTGACTCAGAAGGTAAACTTGGGGTGCATATCAAAGGCAGATGTTGCCAACTGACCAAGCACCTCTTTGCTCAGGCATGAAAGCAACTTTGCAGCTTACATTGGGTGTAGAGGCGTAGGCAGTTTAACTCCCCTGTCAAGCCCAGCTTTGCCTTTCCTTTGATGTCACACACAAGGCCCACATTTCTTTTGGGAAAAGGGCAAACTGCTGCTTCTGTTGAAGCACTGAGCCATGGCACCCTCCCAAAAAAGGCACAGAACAAAGAGAAAACACATGCAACATCCTCCCCCCAACATGATTGGGGATTGCACAGGACATAGCCAAGAGGTAACTATGGATGCCTTTCTCCAGACTGAAGTATGCCCCGAACCGGCACAACCGGCTTCTCTGAATTTGTCCCAGGCTAGGAAAACATGTTGTTGCTCTCGCATGCCAAGCCTCCTCCTCTCACACCTCCTCCGACACATTCCACATTCAGTGTTACATCTGTTTTCATCCCCGGTTGTGTGTTTGTGTGCACATGCTGACACTGCAAAGCAGTCAGAGAGAATTACTACCAGCAATAAATATTTATAATGAATATTTATCTGTACAGCACATTCAGTATGCAAAGTGCATTATGGAATTTAACCAAGAAGAAAGATCTCTGCCTAAAGGAAATTACAATGCAAGAGTGTCTGGAATGGGAGATGATACAGTGATAGATCAAAATGGAAGAGGCTTAGGTAGCAAGGGCTGACTGCTCTTAAGTGCTCTTACAGATTTAGGCTGCATAGAAACAGAATCGTAGAGATGGAAGGGATCCCAACTAAAGAGACACACACCTAAAGCACTCCTGAGAGATGTCTAGCAAGCCTCTGTTTAAAGACCTCCGAGAGTCCACCAGCCTCCAAAAGCGACTATTCCAGCGTCAAACAGTTCTTACAGTCAAGAAGTTCATGGAAACCTTTTAGGAAAGGAAGCAAAGGGTTGGAGTAATACAAAAGGCTTTGGACTTTATGTCCCACCACAATTGCACTAGTTTGAGAATGGAAGCATGCCAGTTTGGCATCATGTCTTATCAAGCTTTCCCCCATGATAGCACTTGGGTGATCCATGGTCGTCTGATCTGTGTTCTGCACTGCCAAATGGCATCTTCTAGGAGGAAGAGGCAGAATGAGCAACCATGTCTGCCAATTGGATCTGGATGCCAGCTGCTGTGCAAACTAGTCACCTCCTGGGATTCATCCTCATCATCATTCATGTATATAGCACCATCACTGTACATGGAGTTTTGTTGCTGTTGTTGTGTGCCTTCTAGTCAAGGGAAGTAATAGTGCCACTCTGCTCTGCTCTGATCAGGTCTCACTGGGAATCCTGTGTCCAGTTCTGGGCACCACAGTTCAAAAAGGATGTTGAGAAACTGGAGCGTGTCCAAAGGGGGGCAACTAAAATGGTGAAGGGCCTGGGTCTGGAAACCATGTCTTATGCGTTTATGTGATTCCTCTGGCCAGGCTGGACTTAGGGAGCTGGGTACGTTGAGCCTAGAGAAGAGACAGTTTAGAGGTGCTATGTGAGCCCTGTTTAAGTATTTGAAGGGATGTCATATTGAGGAGGGAGCAAGCTTGTTTTCTGCTGCTCCAGAGAATGGAGCAATGGATGCAAGCTACAGGAAAAGAGATTCCAGCTCAGCATTAGGAAGATCTTCCTGACAGTAAGGGCTGTTCAACAGTGGAATACTCCCGCAATGGAGATTGTGGTGGAGCCTCCTTCTTTGGAGGTCTTTAAACAGAGGCTGGATGGCTATCTGTCAGGGATTCTTTGATTGAGAGTTCCTGCATGTCAGAAGGGGGTTGGAGTGGCTCAGGGCCCTTGGGATCTCTTACTACTCTGTGATTCTATTACTTTTATTCATTGCTTTATAATCCAAGCTTTACATGACAATATTTCTGCAGGCTCTTTAATGCCATTTTAAGCATATGTTTTTTGCATGTTTTCAGCTTCACACATTTTTGCTTTGTACTTCTTTTGATTTCGTAAGCCACCTTCAATCCCCAGCTTTGCAGAAAAGATGGAGTATAACATAAAAGAACAGAACATCCCAGTGCACTCATAATAATCAGAGACAGGGACAGGACGAAGGTCTGGGCCAGAGAGGCACTAATGTCGGAGGACAGGTGGCCCTGAGAGCCTGGGATTTCACAAGGTGACCTGTGGGCAGAGCAGAGACAGGGAAAAGCAGGAGGTCCAGCGGAGAGAGCAAAAGGGGCCCCTGAGGGACTCTGCACTGGATAATTGGCAAAGAGGTGAGGCAAGGCTGCATGTTATGGCCCTATTTATTTAATCTGTATACAGAAAACCAACAATCTAAGATATGCAGGTGAATGAATGAATGAAAAATTATTTATATACCGCTATTCCTACATAGATCATAGCGGTTTACAACATGAAATGATACAATTACAACAACATATATCCCCAACAGTGTAACAAACTACCCATAACCAATTAAAGGCTATACAAAATACTCTAAAAGCCATTATATTACAACCATTAAAACCATATCATAAAACCATACAACAAAGTAGCTGGATCGAACAATATGCGAGAAGGGAGAAGGGATAGTATTAAGGCACATGGGGGAAAGCTTGACGGAAAAGAAAGGTCTTCAAATTTCTCCTGAACACATCTAGAGAGGTGACAGAGCGGAGCTCGTCGGGCAAGGAGTTCCAAATCTGCGGGGCTGAGATGGAAATGCCCTCTGTGAAGATGAAGTATATCTAGCCTTCGGAACTCTTAGCAGATGTTTTCCGCCCGATCTGAGAGTGCGGGGCAGACTGTATGGGGAGAGGCAGTCCTCCAAGTACCATAATACTAGCAGAAATCTCACAGACCTGGAACAACTACTAAGAAAGATCAAGGAGTAAAAGGCAAAGGCAGGCCTATTATTGAACACAAAGAACACAAAAATAATGACCACAGAGAACTTACACAGAAATAGTCAAAGCATTCCCATACTTGGGATCAAGCATAGATAGACATGGGGACTGCAGTCAGGAAACCAGAAGAAGCCTAAGAATGGGGAAAGAAGATAGGAAAGAACTAGAGAAGATCCTAAAATGCAAAGATACACAACTGAACACAGAAGTGAGAATCACACAAACCATTGTATTCCCTATTCTTGCCATGGATGGATGTGAGAGCTGGACAGTTAGGAAGAAACTCCATTCCTTGGAGATGATGTGGGGCTGGAGAAGAGGGCTGGGGATCCCATGGACAGCAGCCAAAAGGACAAACCAAGGGGTTCTGGAGCAGATCAAGCCAGAGACCTCCCTGGAAGAAGCCAAGAGGACCAGACTGAGGCTGTTGTACTTCGGACACATCCTGAGAAGGAAGGGCTCCTTGGAGAAGACCAGAGTCATGCTGGGAAAGGTGGGAGGAAGAGAGGAAGGCCGCATGGCAGATGGACTCTATGAAGGAGGTCACTATGGGATTTTGGGGGTTGCAGGAATTAAGCAGAACAAGGGAGGACAGAGGGGGGTCTGGGAGATGTCTCATCCGTAGGGTTGCCATGGGTCCAGATTGACTTGGGGGCAGTTAACAACAAATATGCAGAAAAGGTATTATGCAGAGTGTGCTTGGACTCAGAAGCAGGAGAAGTGAAGATTGGCGGAAGGAACATTAACAACCACAGATATGCAAAGGATACAGTACTACTAGCGGAAACAAGCAAAGACCTGGAGCAATTACTCAAGAAGGTCAAGGAGAAAAGTGCCAAGGCAGGCTTGATGTAATAATAATAATAATAATAATAATAATAATAATATAAAATTTTATTTATATCCCGCCCCTTTGAGGCCAATTGGGGCAGCTAACAATAATAAAATACAATACAATATATATCAAAATCTACTTCCCTCCCCCCCTTAAAAAGTTATTAAATCAATTATAATTAAAACCAACAAATTAAAACAACATAACACACACACACACCATTACAAAACAGACAAAAACAAAATAGCAAACTGTGGCAGCATTCCACTCAAATTTCCAGAGAGGATCTTAGGGACTCTCATGAGAAGAGGGTTCCTGAGGCCGGGGTTATCTATCCCGGAAAGGCCTGCCGGAAGAGATCCGTCTTGACAGCCTTTTTAAAGCTGTCTAAAGATGTCAGTTGACGGATCTCGTCCGGCAGGTCGTTCCACAATCTGGGAGCAACAACAGAAAAAGCCCTCTGGGAGGTAGCCGAAAGCCTATATCTTTGAGGCTGCAGCAAATTCCTCCCAGAGGAGCGGAGTCTGCGGGGAGGATTATATGGGAGGAGGCAGTCCCTGAGATAGTTTGGACCCAAGCCATTTAGGGCTTTAAAGGTGATAACCAACACCTTGTACTGGCCCCAGAAACTAATAGGCAGCCAGTGGAGGGACTTTAATACAGGCGTAATATGGTCCCTCCTCGATGTTCCTGACACTACTCTGGCCGCCATATTCTGCACTAATTGCAGTTTCCGAATCAAGCACAAGGGTAGCCCCATGTAGAGCGCATTACAGAAATCTAGACGTGAGGTTACCAGCGCGTGTACAATAGTCTCGAGATCCCTTGCTTCCAGAAAAGGGCGCAGCTGGCGTATCAGCCGAAGCTGATAACAGGCGCTCCTGACTGTCGCATTTACCTGATTTGTCATCAGGAGCGATGAGTCAAGGAGCACCCCCAGACTGCGAACACAGTCACTGGAGGAGAGTGTGACCCCATCCAGGACTGGGGATTGCAACCCAATTCTTGGTTTCGGGGCTGCTACCGTGAGCACCTCCGTCTTGTCCGCATTCAGTTTCAATCTGTTTTTCCTCATCCAGCCCATTACTGCCCGAAGACAGAGAAGAGATGCCATCAGAATTCGAGGCCGACGAACGAGACATGGAGAAATAGATCTGGATGTCATCAGTGTACTGATAACACCCAGCTCCATAACTCAGAATAATCTCACCCAGCGGCTTCATATAGATGTTAAATAACATCGGGGACAGTATAGCACCCTGTGGAACCCCACAGGTGAGCTCCCTTTTACTGGAGCAGCTGTCCCCGAGCAGCACCCTCTGGGATCTGCCCGAGAGGAAGGACCGGAACCACTGCAAAGCAGTGCCCCCGATACCTAACCCCCTCAGGCGGTCCAAGAGGATGCCATGATCTATTGTGTCGAAAGCCGCTGAGAGGTCTAGGAGCACCAACAGGGTCACACTACCCCGTCGATGCTCAGACGCAGATCGACGGTCAAGGCAACCATGGCAGTCTCAACCCCAAAGCCTGTCCTGAAGCCAGTTTGAAATGGGTCTAGATAATCGGTTTCATCCAAGACAGCTTGGAGTTGAAGAGCAACCGCCCTCTCGATTACCTTGCTCAAGAATGGTAGTAAAGAGACTGGCCTGTAATTATTCATAGCCAGGGGGTCAAGGGAAGGTTTTTTCAGAAGCGGCCTAACAGCCGCTTCCTTCAAACAAGATGGAATATGTCCTTCCCTGAAGGACGCATTGATGATATCCATAAGGAACTTCCTCAATGCATCCCCCCCCTGGACGGCCAGCCATGATGGGCAAGGGTCGAGAGGGCAAGTTGTTTTCCTCACCCTACCAAGGAGCTTGTCCACGTCATCAGTACTCACAGATTGCAGCTGATCCAGAATAACTTCATCAACGGAGTCGCTGGACACCTCACCTATAGTTTCTGTTGAAATACTGGCGTCTAAGTCGGCTCTTATCTGAGAGATTTTATCTACAAAGAAGTTATTAAATGCGTCGCAGCAGGCCATCGTTGGGTTAAGTAAAGGATTTGGCGCAGAGGACACCTGCGTCGGCTCCCTCACCACCCTAAACAGCTCTGCTGGACGAGACTCTGCAGACGCAATACATGCAGAGAAGAAGGATCTCTTCACTGCACGTATTGCCTCCCAATAGGACCAAAGAAAGTTCCTATGGCGAGTTCTGTTGGATAAGAGTCGAGTCTTCCGCCACTTGCGCTCTAGTCGTTGTCCAAGCTGCTTCATATTCCTAAGCTCTGGTGTATACCATGGCTTACGGTTTGAAGCAGAATGGCAAGGACGCTTGGGAGCAATCGTGTCGATAGCCCTGGGGAGATCGGTGTTCCAAGTATTAACCAAAGCATCAACAGGATCACCGGCATTCCCAACCAGTAAACCCTCTAAGGCTTTCTGGAATCGAGTTGGTTCCATTAGCCTTCGAGGGCGGACCATTCTAATGGGTCCACCACCCCCGGAGGGGCAGATACAGGCTCTAAGTTCCATCTTGACCAGGAAATGATCCATCCATGACAATGCGGAGGTACTAGTAACCTCCGCCCACGGATCTTTCTGCTCCGTACTAAAGACCGCATCGAGTGTATGACCTGTACAATGTGTGGGCCCAGCGACCAATTGGGATAGGCCCATGTTTGTCATGGTCTCCATGAACTCCCGAGCCGCACCTGTTAAACTGGTCTCGAGAGGAATGTTGAAGTCTCCCAAAACTAAAAGTCTGGGGGACTCCAACAACAGCTCGGAGACCAGCTGTGTCAGCTCGGTTAGGGAGTCTGCTAGATAACGGGGTGGTCGGTTGAACATAAAACAAGCAAACAAACAGACAAACAAACAAAACCCCAAATATAATGACCAGGGACGATCGACAAGAATTTGCCCCAGACAATGAGAAAATTGAAAGAGTCAAAGAGTTCCCATGCCTTGGTTCAAATATAGATAACATGGAGCAATGGATGCAAGCTCCAGGAAAAGAGATTCCAGCTCAACATTAGGAGGAACTTCCTGACAGTAGGAACGCAGTTCCTTGGAGAGCAGTTCAGTCTCCTTCTTTGGAGGTCTTTAAACAGAGGCTTGATGGCCATCTGTTGGGTGTGCTTTGATTGAGAGTTCCTGCATGGCAGAAGGGGGTTGGACTGGATGGCCCTTTTGGGGGTCTCTTCCAACTCTATGATTCTATGAGACACCCAGAAGCAGGGCTTTGTCCTGGAAACAAAAGCCAAGGCCGTCTTCCAAAAGCCCCACTTCTGCAAAGTCAATTTAATTTTATCCAAACCAGTTTGCAAAACAATATAAAAGGGAAGGACGTGACCTGATGAGGACAAATGCTCATCCAGGGATGGGGAAGGCTGAAGAGATTGTCTTGGCACTTTTGCTTACAAGTCACAAGTTCTGAAGCTGCTTGCCTCTTTGTTTCTGGCTGGCCTTCCCCAAATAGTCTGCCTCATGCCTGAGATAAAGAAAGAAGAATCCAAAACATTGTTGGAAGAGAGTCAGACCTTGGACAATAGAAGGGCCAAGACTGCCAGTGGCTCTTTAGGGTTTTGGCAGGTTCTGGTGGGGAATGTGCTATGCATCATCTGGACTGCTTGCACCAGAACCAAGGTTTGGGATGTGCGTTGTCTGAACAGGATGACCCCAAAACAGGGGGAGGGGGGGACAAAATGGGCTTCTTGGCTTGTTCTGGGCATGTTAAGTCCTGATGATTTTGGGTAACTGTAGACTCCTAGAATTGGAAAGTGACATCCAGCATAGTACAATGGTTTGAGCACTGGAGTACAACTCTAGAGACCAGGCTTCGAATCCCCACTCAGCCATGGAAGCCCACTGGGTGCCCTTGGGCAAGTCACACTCTCTCAGCCTCAGAGGAAGGCAAGGGCAAACCTTACCAAGAAAATCCCATGATAGGTTTGCTTTAGGGTCGGTACAAGTCAGTAACAACCTCAAGGCACACAACAACAAGGGCTATGCAGTCCAACAGCCTTGTGCCAATGCAGGGATCCACTAATAAGGCATCTCTGAAAGGTAGCTATTCTGTTTTTGCTTTAAAACGTCCCAAAAAGAAGGGCCCACCTCCTTCTGAGGGAGTCCATTCCAGATGTGATGGATCTCTGCTGCCCTCTGTCAGTGACCCTGAACGCTTTCTTGCTATGGGTCAGGCTGGCTAAGCAGGGCCCATTAGGAAGAGGCAAGCAGGGCCTGTCCTCTCCCAAAAACCTAAAAGAGGACGGGGGCAGCTGGGACACCTTTCCAATTGTTCTCTCTTGTGCACACAGATTGGGAACTGCAGGGAGAACAATTTGGGGCACCTCCTCTAACGTGAGTTGGCAGGCAGACCAAAGCCCTTCCGAATAAACCATGGAATAGTCACATCTGCCCCAGGCCAAGGAGCTGTTCCTTCCCCTTCCTTGGAAGGCTGAGATGGCTCTGGGGGCAGCAAGAATAGCCAGGAGAAACAGACAGTGTAATGAACTATACCACAACAGTGTACCTAAAGGAATACACAGAATACACAATCCAAAGTACTATAGCGAACTATATATCCCAAAACCATGCAGGGGGAGCTGTGTTGGCCATTTAACAAAAACAAACAAAACCCCATCAATGATACCTTTATTGGCCAACCGAAAGGCACAGTGTACTTGCTGCAAGCTTTCAAAGCTCCATGGGCTTCTTCATCAGGCAAGAGGTTCCAAAGAGGCTGGATGGCCATCTATCAAAATGAGGATACTTTGATTGAGAGTTCCTGCATGACAGAATGGGGTTGGACTGAATGGCCCTTGGGGTCTCTTCCAACTTTATGATTCTGTGATTCTATGAACCAAACAGGAGGAAAAAACAATTGGAGATGTTAGCCAGATGCCTGCATGTTGTTTTAGCCCTTAGTAAAGCTGTTATGACAGGGAGGATATCTTTTGCAGGCAGGCCTTTCTTCCTTCTGGCCATGGGGCAACAGGGAGATTTTCAAAGTCCAGGGAATTTAAAGAGGGACCCCTCTTTTGCAATCTCCATGTACAGTATGTTCCGATTCCAGTGAGATCACAGGCCTCTTTGTAGGCAGAGAACTTCACAACCTCCCATTCAGATAGATATTTCCACAAGTCATAGACAATAGTCCACACATTAATGGTTGTGTATTCTGTTTTACAGTATTACTGCAGTGTGGTTGCTACTTATAAACATATGATCATTGCATATGTTAGAGTTGTGGTTTTATTCCTTAGGTACATTGTTGTGATATATTTCATTACATTGTTGGTTCCTCCCTCCTATTCTTTCTGTTTGTTGTGAACCCCTCCTGTTGTGTGTTCTCTGGTGATGGAGGCAGCTCCATGGACAGGATCTGAACCCAGAGTTCTCCGTTCCCCTCTGATGCTCTGACGCAGCCTTATTTCCAAGGGTCCTCTGGACCAGTGATCCTAGGTATCTGTTATGGGGGGGGGGGGGGGGGGAACTAGTAGAATTTCCCCGCAATGTGCCAAATACCATCACCATATTTCTGCCCATATCTAGACTATGCAGCCACTTCAGACCAGTTGCTGGGGTTGTGATGCAGGATTATAACACTCCCCTGCTTCTGGGGGCTCTTTTTGCTCAGTGCCTTGGCTAGGGCTGAGACAGACACATTTGCCAGATGAAGAATCAGTTCCAAGCCAGATTCAGAGGCTGAGTAACCGCACACTCCACTTCCTCCTTCTTTACTCCCTCTCCCAGTCCCTTCCTTGCAGACCCTTTGCCGACTGGCCATCCAGAAGCACATTGTCCACCGCTTGGCCATTGATGGTCTGGACCTTCCTCCGTTGCTGAAGAACTTCTGCAAGTATGAGTGAAGAGACCGACGTGGTGGGGCTTGGTCCATTTGGGGAATACTGTACATATGAACCAGCAAACAAGGGAGAAGCCAAGCTCCAAGTCTTGTGCACCGAGGACCCTGTGCAGTAAGTGGGCAGCAACCTATGCTATGAGCCCTGGCCCTGTCATGCAAGAGGATTCTGAGATGGCAGGAGGCCTCTAAGCCAAGGAGGAGTTTAATCTTCACGTGGCAGAAGGTCCCCGATGTTTTAAGAGCAGGGAGCATCAAAGTGGAACCACTGGGTCAACAGACTACGTGTTGTTATTTTCCAGCAGCTCAAAGGAAGCAACCCATGATAGAGAAAGGGTTGGGGTGGGGAAAGGCACACTCTGTAAATATGAGAGCTCAATAAAAACAGCTTTGTAAAAGAACCTGGACAAAGTCCTGAGTGGTGAGCTTCCTTCAGCTTTCTCTCCCTCCCTTCTGTGGCTCCTGAACAGAGGGCAGCCCAGATGGAAGGGCAGATGACCTAGGGATCCCTGCAGGGGGGCATGGTCAGAGGTCTGGGCCTCTCCATGGCCACAGATGGAGGAGGCTTGGCAGTCTGACTGAGCCAGATCTTCACTTTGGCCTGTCCCAGGCCAAGGGGTCCTAATCTGTGAGAACAGCAAGGGCCAGGACTTGGGCAGAGGGGCAAGGCAGTGGCTGCCTAGGGGCCCTGTGTGACGTAAGGGTCAAGCCCTGTGACGCTGGTTCTAGAATGGGGCTGGGGGCTCAGGACAGGCATTGCACTGCAGCAACACTGGACAGGCTGCAGTTGGCACCATGTCCTATTATGGGACGGGGAAAGCTTCCTCAGGCCTCTTTCCACCACCTCACCAAGGTAATGCTCCTCTCTCCCTCCCTGAAATGGCTTATACAGATGATGCCAGCTCAAGGTGCCCATTGCTCTCAAGCCTAGAAGCATCTGGCTGGCTGCTGCTGGTGGTCCAAATGGGACCAGCTCCCAAAGGAGACCAAAATGCCAAATGAAGGTGCGCATCCTTGATGACCCGGGAGAACAGTGCAGGGTCCCATTTCACTGCCTCAATCTCAAGGTGCCTGACAGCTGCACCACAGACAAGAAATGCAGTAGTCCCATCTCACCTCCAGGCCAAAGGAGAATAGTCTGTTCCCAGAACCTCCTATCTTCCTGCCAACTGCCATCCCACCTCTGCAGAAAGCCATGTTTGTGGCTCCAAACATCCCACCTTCATGTCCCACATGAGCCGGGTCTCATGCAGGAAAAGCACACAACAGGAGCAAGTGCTCTTCCTCTGGCTGCTCAGCCTCCTCTCCTTTCCTCTCCTTCCCAACTGTGGGAAAGCCTTGCACCCCCCCCCCCCTTCCCGAAGCCAATGGCTTTTTACAGCAGAGCAAAGCTGAATGCTCTGGATCCACTTCCCTCACAGCAGTCAGACCTGGAGGCAGGGCAACCAGGGAAATCTAACCATAACCTCTGTGGGTTGGGTAGGAAAAAATGGGCAGAAGGAATGAAAATGAGAGGCTTGCTGCTCCCTCTATTTGCAGTTTGTGTTTCCCTCTTGGGAAAGAGGTTTCCTTGCAGCATGAAGTGGTAGGAAAATGTGTTAGCCATGGGTCCTGATCCTGAGGATGAGCGAGGGATGCATGCTTAGCCTAGCTTAAGCATGCAAGGGTCCCCCAAGCCCTTTTCAGACATTCTCTGAGCCACTCTGCTGCAAAGGAGGGAACTTTCTAACTGTTCCTCCCTTCTGGTGCATCTCCATCTCTGTTCTGCTGGGGAAGACCCGAGGGAAATGCTCCAGAAGATGTTCTAACCTTCCCTCCCAACCTGCCCTTTGCACAGGACAGCCCAGCAGCACAGAGACCAAAATGGCAACCAGCCGCCAGCCAAGCCTCTGCTCAGGGATGGCAAGGGAGGCCTCTGCTTCAGCCAGGATCTCCTCCGCCATCAGCCACTTGCGAAGGAAACTGCAAGCCAAGCAGGCAGCTCCGCTCCTGCTCCAAGCCCTCCAGCTGCCCCCGGAGCCAGACTTTGACCAGCCTTGCAGTGGAGGTTCACCAAGAGGTCCCGCTGGGAAGGAGACAGTGGTCTCATGGGAGGCGTTGCACCAAGGCCTGTGTGCCAGGCCCCCCCTTCAGAACCCAGCCCAGGAATCCCACCCCATGGAACAGGCAGGGGACCGGTGGCTGTGCTTGCCCTCTGCCCCACAGCAGTCCCTTAGCCAGCAGCCAAAGGACAGTGCTAGCTCTGGCGGAGACTTTGCCCCAACCAGGTGGGGCCTCTTGCCTAGTGGGGTCTTGCTGATGTCAGCCATGCTTAGCAAAGACAGAAGGCCCCATCTGGTCTGGCCCCCCAACATCTGCATCCTGAGCCTGGCCATGATGATTGCGGGCATCCCCACCATCCCGGTGCCCGGTGTTCGCGAGGAAGACATGATCCAGGCTGCCCAGTGCTTTATGGCAGAGAACCTGGAGCCTGGAGAAGGTCTGGGGGAAATAGCCCAGAGGCAGCGATGGGCTGCAATCCAACGCCTGAGACCATCTAGCAAGAGAGACAAGCAGCGCAAAAGAACAGCCCACCGAAGCCTCCTGCCCCTGTTCCTAGCACAGCTGGAGAAGTAGGAGCTGCTGGAGGACAGCAGCAAGAGGCAATTCATTTTGTAGTGAGAAGCCCACATAAAGGGTTTGCAAACATACGACATTTCTGCATTGCCTGTTTTTCTGCTTCTGAAATTGGGTTATTGGCTGATGCCTCCACTCTTTAAAAAGCAAAGCAAAACTCAAACAGCCAGCAGAAACCCGGACTGCCAGTCTCTCAGGCCCATTCCTGCAATTCCACAGGGGTCACACAGCCAGGTTCTTTGGGATAAGGTGGGAAGTATGGCCCTGCTCTCTTCTGACAAAATCCCAACCAGCAGCTAGCCTGAGCTGGAACCAGGTTGTTATCCAACAGATTTAGCTTTGGTATGTGACTTCCTCCCTGACACACCACCAATGGCTTTCTTCCATTGGCCCTGGCATGGGCCAGCTGCCCAGGCTGGCACAGGTCGGAGCCTACCAAACTCCTCTTGTGCACAGTTGCAAGAGTTGCCCTACCCTGTTCTTTAAGTTGCATTGCAACAACAATTAAAGGGTGACATATCGAGAAATGACAAACAAAGATCCATTTATTAACAGCCAAAAGGAGAAAAAAACCTACAGTGTTGCAGGAAGGGTTCCACTTCAATAACAGGGAAGGCATGGGTGGGAGAGGTGTGAAACAGGACATGGGGAATAACAGGGCACCTTTTCCATTGGGGTGTGTTTGTGATACTCCTTGGAGGTGGGATAAAGTGCACCAACTCTGTTGGCATAATTGTGCAGAGAGATGTTGGGGCATACAACAAACTGACAGGAGTTAACATCAGCTCTGGAATCATGTGTTTACCATGCTCTCAACCAAGCAGGGGACCCACAGAGCCACAACAAGCTTTCTCAGCACCTTTCTGACATTTCTGTGAGAAGCTACAGGCAGGGATGCTTCTCCTCCTAATGGGGGAAGAAACAAGACAGAAGGATTTGCTGGTCCTCCTCTCCCCCCTCACCAGAAGCTCTGGACTTGCGCTATAACTTCACCTGCATGTAAGGTCCAATCCAACTGTCCGCCAGCTCACGGAGGGTGCTGTACCTGCGGTCGAACTCCTCGCAGCTGCACTGGTTCAGGAGCCGGCTGATCTCTGCTGTCAGAAAAGACACTGCCAGATACTTATCTAACAATCCATCCCACGAACTCCTGAGGACTTCCAAGAGACCATCTGTGCCAGTCTCCTCTGTCTGGGAAGCACCATGCCCCTTGTGCCACTGCACAGGGATCCTGTCTGGCTCCACATCTTTCCCTTCCGAGTTCAACACGGCCAGGATGTGCCTGCAGGGCAGCTGGAATGTTTGGCTGAAGTGGCATGAGCAGGTGCTAAGGCCCCTGTGGCGCACCACCTGGGCATCCTCCAGGATCTGGATGTTCACAGTGTTCTCATTGGTGCCCAACAGTTGCACAGAGCTCTGGACTACAGCGAGTTCATTCAAGCACAGCCTGGCTGCCGGCTCTGTGCAGATGTCAGTCAAGGACTGCCTGAGGAGCCATTCGGCCTCCTTGGCACTGACCTCGGCCTCACGATCACCAGTTGCATTGTTGGAACAGCCATCTCCATTTGCGCTGGCAGTGTTCTCCTGCTGGGCTGCTGGAGAAGGATCCCGAGGAAGCAGGGTCCTCTGAGAGTTTGCAGTCGGAGAGCCAAGAACCAGGATGTTGTGAAAGGGCGAGACGTTCTGACTGAGCAGTGGGGCTGGGCATGGGGCAGCCTTGGTTGAGCTCTTCTGGTAACACTTGGCTATGCTGCTGACAAAAGTGTCCAGGGAGGGCTCAACACAGAAGATTTGGCTCAAGCTATGCGTGATCACCTCCAGGTCTTTGAAATATTGGCTGCACTCCTGCCAGGTCCGCCAGCGGTGGAAGGCCCAGATCTTGTTGTTGTGTAGCCAATCTTTGTGAACCGGGGGCAAGAGGTTTGGCTTGACAAAGTCACTCAAGATAGTATGCATCTTCTTCAAGTTGCTCTCACTGGGGGCACACATGGCGTTCCTCAGGGCGCTCAGGATCAGCCTTTCTGTGTGGAACTCCAGGGAGGCCTGGTGGATCTTGTGCTGCAAGTGTTTGCATATATGGAAGACGGACAGCTGGACATCTGCCAAAGGGAATGCCTCCGACAGGGTTGGCAGCAACCGGAAGCGCGGATCCACTAGGAAGGTCTTGATCTGCCTCCATTCTGGGTTGAAGGACTTGAAGTTGCGGTACATATGAGCCAACTCTTCGGCCGACTCCTTGGCAGGGATTGCGAAGTGGATGATTTTGGTCCACTCTCCCTGCAGCTTCAGGAAGGGCTTGTCCACCATGAAGACATACAGGGCTTTGCCCCAGGGACTGTGGGTTCGGTGAATCAGCACAACCTCTGGGTGATTTAAGAAGAGGTCCCTCATGAGGATGGTCTGGAAGCTGATGGACTCCAGCTGGAAATGTTTGTCCAGCTGGGAGGAGACAAGTGAGCCACACTCCAAGGTCTGCAGCTTCCTCACTGCCTCGAGGGCCATTGTGTTGAGGGCTGGCGCCTTCCTTGCAGAGCGCTTCTTAGCGAAGCCAGCTGGGCACAGGGCTTGTCTTCTGGCATTTGGTCCCACAGCCAAGGCCCTAAGGGGAGAGGAGAGAAGTCTTAGGCCCACTGCCTCATCATCCTCATGACCATTTATAGCCCGCTGGGGCTTAGGGCAGCTTGCAATATTGAAAAGCACCATGCAGTTAAAGGGACACAAAAACCGCATATTAAAAGAGAATTACATTACGGCAACAATTAAAACAGGTTCAATGCTAAAAGCAAGCAAGGAGGTCTGTTTGGACCCTGGTTCTGGTGCAACCCCTTTGAGCAAGACCTGGGGAAATCCCGTCCGTCAAAGGAAGGCCCAGAGCGGAGGCGGCTTGCCTGGGCCTCCCATTAGACTGAGAGCCCTGGCCAGAGCAGGCAAGGCCTGAGGGCGGGAGAGGGGCCTCTTGCCCGGCTTTCTGCCCATGCCTCCAGACTGGCAGGGAGGGCGCTTGGAGAGAGTGGGCTTTGGGGGAGCAGAGGCTGGCTGGCCAGGGCCTCTGCAGGGCTCCAGGGAGGGAGGGAGGGAGAGCGGCTGCCCTGGGCCAGGCCAGCCGGGGAGCTTCTGCCTTGAGCACCGCCTCGATGTCCAGACTCCTCCTCCTCCATGGAGCCCGGCGTTGAGGCGGAGCCAGGGGCAAAGGGGCGCCTGGAGGCCCGGGGCTGCTCCGTCTGACTCGCCTCCGCCTGGGCCCCAGGCCCTTCCCGCTTCGTCCTGAGCGTCTGCGCTCGGTCTGCGGCGCCTGGCAGGCAGCCAAGGGACCCCGCCGCCAGGGGCCTCGGCAGAGGCCAAAGGGAAGCCTGTCTCGGAGCCAGGTCCCGCTGCCATGGCGCTTCCAGCTCCCCGACCCAGAGCCCCGGGGCCTCCCGAAGGAGGGCCTCGAGGCAAGGAAGAAGGAACAAGAAGCCTCAAAGGCCCTCGAAGGCTTGCAAAGCTTAGGGCCGGCCGGGGAAGGAGGCGCCGCAGCCTCCGCCGAAGCCTTACGGACCCATCTCCCGCTCTGCCGCCGCCGCCGGGAAAGGCCTCGGGCCGATCTTAGTGGCCGCCGAAGCCCTGGACTTCCACAGGAGGCAGCGAGGGCAGCAGAAGCGGAATGATAGCGCTACAAGGCCAGCCCCGCCCCGGACCCAGGGCGACGGCCCTCGCCACCCGCAGCCCCTTCCTTCCCGGCCTCCGCGCTCACCGCCGCCGCCGCCGCCATTTTGCCTGCTCTCAGGCTCCCGCCGTCGCCTCAGACGAAGCCCGCGACGGACAGAAAGGCGCACCAATCGCAGCCCTGCCGGCGGCCCTCTCTGCCAATCAGCGCCACTGGAGAGCGGGTGGGCGGAGCCCCGTCGCCAAGGAAACCGCCGCAGGATACATCGGGGCGGGAGGGGGATAAGGACAACCAACTTCCGGCGCCGAGGCCCACGACTGGCCTTTTCTAAGCTCGCCATTGGTGGAAGGCGACGTCCCTCCGCTGCCGCTGCTCCTCCCCTTCCGGCTAGCGAGAGGAAGGGAAGGAGAGAACCAGGAAGTGGAGGTGTCCAGCTTGGCTCCTCCTTGTTGTCGTCCTTCCAGGAACCGGAAGCCCTTTTCGGACAGACTTTAAAGGACGGGCCGCGGGCGCTTTCCTTCCTTCTTCCGCTTGAGCTGCGAATGGCCTCAATGCCGGGAAGAGCTTCGTTCCCCGTTTTGCACGTTCTCCAAGGGACTTGTTCAAATAGGTTAATTATGTGTTATGAATATATAGATATCTACGTAAAGATCAAATAGATCAATCAAATATGTCTATAAGCTTCAAAGAGATTAATGCTATGTCCCTTTAAATGGCCAGCGTCGGCTTCTGCAAAAGGGCAGCCGAGAGGAAACAGGCCTTGCTTCCAATCTAGCAATTGTCTATTATTAACCTCTATCTCTGTATCATCGAACATTTCAGCCTGACCTGGACTCAGGAAGTGAAATGCACTGTTAATTGGCTTGAAGGAAATTCCTATGATTAGGCCAGACACTGGAAGCCTTTTGGCAGCAGAGCTGTAGACGGACAAACAGAATCGGAGGCCAAAGGCAGCAGAGGAACCCAGTCTCTGGAGGCAGGAAGCATTCGATGGTCTTGGAACCTGCGTGAAGCCAATCGTGAAGCCAATCAAGACGATCAATAGCATCCACTGGGACCATGCTGGGACCTCTGTGTCCGTGGGGCTCCTGGAACCAAACCCCAGCCGATAACAAGGCCCCGCTGCATTCCGTATCTCTGGCTAAACCCGATGGCTAGTCCTCAGTCTCTTGGGTGCCTTCCAGTCCTGTCCAATTTACAGCGACCCTAAAGCAAAGCCATCCTGGGGTTTTCTTGGCAAGATTTGTCCCGTGGAGGTTTGCCGATGCCTCCCCCAAAGTCACCAAGCGGGCTTCAGGGCTGAGCTGGGAAAGACCTCCAAAAAGGGCCATCCAGTCCAAGCCCATTCCGCCAGGCAGGAACTCACAAGGAAAGCAGGCCCAAAGGATGACCATCCAGCCGCTGTTTGAATCAAACACTGGTCTCCAGAGCTGAGGTTCAACACTCCCCAGAAGAGTAATTCTAACGGTGACCCCGTTGTAGAAGGGTCAGCCCATAGGGAAACCCCACTGGCTCCATGGGCGTCCTCTGTCCAGACCCAGAAGCCGCAGGGCAGGGACCCCAACATGGCTGCCCTGCTGCCACACCTCAAGGGTTTGGTTGGCTAAAAAGACCTGTATGATGTTTCAAGGGTTTTCACTTTGTGTTTTAAATGGGATTAATGAAAAAACACACACTATTGTACAACAGGTTTTTAGCGATCCTTCGTGGTAACGGCACAGAAGCTGTGTGTGGAGAGATCTTGTAGCAGCTAACTGAAAGGAAATTGGCAGCATGAGCTTTCGCAGGCTTCAGTCTCCTTCCTCTGATGCATCTGAGGAAGTAGACTGAAGTTTACAAAAGCCCCTGCTGCCAATTTCTTTCTTTCGGGTAGAAGATTATTGCAGTACACTCTTAAAATGGGGCTAATCCACTTTAACTGCTCTGGCTGCATCCTGTTGCATTCTGGGGTTTGTAGTTTAGGAAGGGGCATTCAGGATGTTCAGCCAGAAAGCTCTTAGGCCTCACAGAACCAAAATGCAACAGAAGGCAGTAAAGGTGGATTAGCCCCGCTTTAAGAGTTTACTGCAATCCTCTACTTAGCCTTAAAGGCGCTACAAGATCTCTCTACATACTGATTCTACAGACTAACACGGCTGTATCTTTGAATTCTACCTGTATAGAAACTGCTCTGGGTTCTGTGAAAATATCATAATTTGATTGATTGATTGATTGATCGATCTCCCGCTCTTTTCCAGGACTGGGGCTCAGAGCGGCTTCACAGCAATTAAAAAACAAACAAACAAAAAGTACAATTAAAACATTTTAAAAATAAATAGATAAATGACATGCATTAAACAGAATGATTAAACTAGTCCAACATTCCTGCCTGTTCTTGTAGGGATTCCTTAAATGCCTGTTTGAACAGGTAGGTTTTCACCTGCCCTCGGAAAGCCATCAAGGAGGGAGCCGTTCTTCTCTCCCTGGGAGATCAGGGAGTTCCAGAGTCTAGGAAGGGCAGCCACTGAGAAGGCCCTCTCTCATGTCCCCACCAACCGTGTTTGTGGGAGAGAAGGGCTTCTCCAGAGGATCTCAGAGTCCGGACAGGTTCATACCAGGAGAAAAGGTCTGCCAAATAATGTGGACCTGAGCCATGTAGGGCTTTGTAGGATATAACCAGTACCTTGAATTGTGCCTGGGAACGAACTGGCAGCCAATGAAGCTGTTTCAACAGGGGAGTTGTATGGGCTCTGTAATCGGCGCCTGTTAACAGCCTGGCAGCAGCTCTTTGAACCAGTTGAATTTTCCAAACACTTTTCAAAGGCAGTCCTATGTAGAGCCCATTACAGTAGTCCAAACGGGATGCAACCAAGGCATGTACCACCGTGGCCAGATCTGGCTTCTCAAGGAACGGGCGCAGTTGGCGCACAAGTTTTAAATGTGTGAAAGCACTCCTGGTCACAGCAGAGACCTGGGCCTCCAAGTTTAAAGCTGAGTCCAAGATTACCCCCAAACTGAGAACCTGTGTCTTCAGGGGGAGTGGGACCCCATCTAACACAGGCTGGATCCCTATTCCCTGAACTCCTTCCGACTGACCAGGAGCACCTCTGTCTTGTCTGGATTAAGTTTCAACTTGTTTGCTCTCATCCAGTCCATTACTGAAGATAGGCACTGGTTTAGGACCAGGACTGCCTCCTTGGATTGAGGTGGGAAGGAGGACGAGAGTTGAGTGTCATCTGCATATTGATGACACCGCACCCCAAAATTCCGGACAACCTCTCCCAGCGGTTTCATGTATATGTTAAACAGCATAGGGGACAACACAGACCCCTGAGGGACCCCACAGGTCAATGGCCAGGGGGTCGAACAGGAGTCCCCCAGTACCACCTTCTGAGTTCGCCCCTCCAGGAAGGAACGGAGCCACTGTAGAACAGTACCTCCAAGCCCCATCCCAGAGAGGCGGTCTAGAAGGATACCATGATCGATGGTATCAAAAGCTGCTGTGAGGTCCAGAAGAACCAAGAGGGACACACTCCCCCTGTCCAGTTCCCTGCATAGGTCATCCACTAAGGCGATCAAGGCTGTCTCTGTTCCATAGCCAGGTCTGAAACCAGATTGAAATGGATCTAGATAATCCATTTCATCCAGAAACCCCTGGAGTTGGGAAGCCACCACATGTTCCAGAACCTTGCCCAGAAATGGTAGGTTAGACATTGGTCAATAGTTATGCATTATTGTGGGATCCAAGGATGACTTTTTTAACAGAGGCCTCACAACAGCCTCCTTTAGGCAGGATGCAATTCTGCCTTGTTGTAGGGAGGCATTGATTACTTCCTTTACCCACTCAGCCAGTCCCCCTCTGGCCTGTTTAATAAGCCAAAAAGGACAAGGGTCCAAGACACATGTGGTGGCTCTTATCTTTCCAAGGATTCTGTCCACACCATCAGGCTGCACAAGTTGAAAAGTATCCATCAACACTGGACCAGCAGGAGCCAAGGTAACATCCACTGACATTGTATTAATTGTAGCATCCAATTTGGACCTAATCTGAGTGATTTTATCTGCAAAATGCTGAGCAAATTCTTCACAGCGAGCCTTTGAGCGGTCTGCATTTTCTACTAGAGGGTGAGTGTGTAAAAGACCCTTGACCACTCGGAACAGCTCTGCTGACCGGCTCCTTGCAGATGCAATGCTGGTAGCAAAAAATAATTTCTTTGCTGCCCATATTGCCAAAGAGTAGGCTTTCAAATTGGATCTAGCCCGTATTTGACCAGATTCACTCGAGTCTTCCGCCAACATCGCTCTAGTCTCCTTCTCCTTCACTTCATCAACATCAAATCCCTAGAGAACCAGGGGGCTGGTGAGAGGGGACGCTCAGGAGCGATTGTGTCCACCGCTCTGGCCATTTCCCCATTCCAAAGGTTGGCCAGGGCTTCAACAGAATTGCCTGCCAAGGTGAGAGGAAACTCCCCAAGAGCCCTCAGGAATCCATCTGGATCCATCAGCCTCCTGGGGCAGACCATCCTAATCGGTCCCCCTCCCCTGCAGAGGTTCTGAGTCCCAGTAAGTCTAAACCTGACCAGATAATGATCTGTCCATGATAATGGAACTGTGGAGAGTTCCACCACACCAAGATCATCATCATCCCACCCAGCACAAAAAGCAAAGTCCAGAGTGTGCCCAGCAATAATGCAACAAGGGTTATCTGGAGGCCTCTCCTTTGTACGATGGCCGTAAATTGAAGCAGACTTCATGGCAATTAACAAACGTAAGACTTGTATTACCGTATTATCTGGTGTATAAGACGATTTTTTTAACCCTGGAAAATCATCTCAAATGTTGGAGGGGGGGGTCTTATATGCCAGGTGCAGAAACTTCCAAGCTAGACTGGTCACCACAAATGGTGGGGGGAGCTGAAAAACGGCTGCGGAGTTCCGCTCTGGGCCCCACAACAAACTCCAACTCCCAGAATTCCATAGCAAAGAGCCAGACCTAGAGTTAACGCACTGCCAAGCCTCTTTATTTCTCCAGTGTGGATGCAGCCACAGTTCTCCTCCTCCTCTGTCTCCCCCTGGATCCCATCCTCCATTTCACAGCAGCAGCAAAGGAATGCAAAGCTTGCAGCTGCACTATTTTGCAAGCAAAGCAAAGGCAAAGCAATGCAAAGCAATGGGGAAAGCGGAGCCAAAGCCTCTCCAAATGGGACTCGAGAGGCTGGGGCCGGAGGGGAGCCTCCTTTTTTCCCTGCCAGGTCCTGAAAGGGGGTAAAAAAAAAAGAGGCCTGGCTTTCTTTCTTTCAGTATCCTCCTCTGGCCCTTCTCTCTCTCACTCATATAGAAGGAAAGAGATAGGGAAAGAAGGGGGAAAGGGTGGACCTTTTATTTTTAAACCCCAGAGTGGGTTTTGTGGTGCTGCAAGGACCCACTTCAATGGCGCGAAATGAGGATTTTGCACTAGAAAGGGAGGAGAGGGAGGCTGCATCCACACTGGAGAAATAAGCCAGCTTGGTACCGCTTTAACTGCCCTGGTTCAAGGCTATGGAATTCTGGGAGTTGGAGTTTGTTGTGGGGTCCACTCTGGGCCCACAACAAACTCCAACTCCCAGAATTCCATAGCCTTGAGCCAGAAAAGAGTTAAAGTGGTGCCAAACCAGGTTATTTCTCCAGTGTGAATGCAGACTGAGTGTGCTGAGGGGAAAAAGACACCCCTCTCTAAGGCATCTCTTAGCCTTAGCATGCGCTGGAAGAGGGGTAGTCTTATATGCCAAATATATGCCAAACTCTAACTTTCAAATGGAAAAGTCGGGGGTTGTCTTATGCACCGGAAAATACGGTAACTTAATATTCAGGCATCTGAGGAAGTAGACTGAAGTCTAGAAAAGCTCATGCTGCCAACTTCTTTCTTTCAGTGAGTCTCAAGGGTGCTACAAGATCTCTCTACATATTGATTCCACAGATTAACATGGCTGTATCTTTCAATTCTACCACTTAAGATTCAGGGATTCTACTGAAACCAGAAATGACTCCAGGCTTCATTGGAGAGGCTGCTGTATTTCTTGAAGGTCTAGGAGCCAGAGTAGGCCCTAGTTTGTTCTCCCCCCACTCAAGGAAAAACTTTCTCCATAGTCCCCTGAACTGGGTACCTTCTCAAAGAGTGTGTGTGTGTGTTGGTGAGGAATGTCCCTTTAAATTTTTCTGGCATAAGCTGTCCATCACAAATCCACAACAAGATCTTTGCCAAAATAACTTGGGAAATGAGGAGAACTGGAAAATAAATCCAGCAACAAAGGAGCAGAGTCAAATCTGTATTTTAAACAATTAATTTGTTCTAATTACATAGCAGCAATCTTGCCCCAGCTAACAGAGGCTTCAGAGCAAGTCAAGAAAGCACCAGCTGAGCACTGCCAATCCTCCCAGCCCTCCCAGTACCAACCAGTTTGCTCTGGTGAGTGACGGCCCAGCCTCCACCCCGGGGCATCAGGGCAGAAATACAAATGGAACAGGATCCAAAACCAGTATCGCTTACATGCATTGGGCGCAGCAATTCTTCCCACACAACACAAGAGAACATAAACATTCCATGTGGGTTTGCTCAAAATGATCTATGCCAACGGAACAAACAACGGAAAGCAGGGAAGAATTATACAGGTGAATCAAGAACAACTGAAGACACTGAAGGAAGCCTACCTGGAGCACAAAGTATCATGGATAAAACCCCTCAGTATGAAGTAGCTTCCCTGATTGTCAACCCTGCAAAACCTGAAGGCCCTCATACCCGTTCTGCATTACTGGCCTGTCTCCTACACAGGGAGAGGTGCATATATGAACTGCATTCAAGTAACACAGGCCTCGGTTGCATACTGAGCAGGAAGGAGTCCTTCATCCTCTTGCACATTCCCCTAGAAAGCAAGCACCACGGGGACAGTGGAAGAGGCCCTGTTATTGCTGAGATGCCAAACAGCAACCCTGAGCTTCCTGAATTGGAAGAACCACAGTGGGCTTGGGACACAGTCAGACCCAGTGCCAGCCCAAGCAACTGTCATGACCAGAAACTAGACTGACCTGACTGGGAGGGGTGTGCCTCTCAAGCCAGAGAAGTCTGACTGCCTTCCGCAGCCGCACCATGAGCTAACGAGGAAACTTCTATTTCTTCCATCTCTTCCTTCTTCACCCAGAGGAAGGGGAGGTCCCCCACATTCCGGATGTTAAGGGACTTCCCTGCTGCTGCCGCCACCTCCTCTTCTTCTTGCAGCTCAGAACATTTAGTCCATATGCTCACAATCATCTTGAGGGTGGCGCTACGCTCCTCCAGTTCCTCCCCGTCACTCTGCAGCAGCAGGTTGCCAAGCTCCTTGCTGATAGATTGGATCTTGTCCTGTCGCTCCTCTGACTCTGCTGTTGCTTGGGGCTCCGGGGTGCCTTTGGAGTGCCCAGGATACTCCAGCAAGTTCTCCCCCAAGATGGACAAGTGTTGGTATTTCTTCTGCCAACGCTTGGCCACCATGGCTTCCTCCACGACCTGTCGCTTAGCCAGGAGCACAGACAAAATGTGTCGGCAGGGCAACTGGTAACGGCAGTAGAAGTAGCAGCTGCAGCTCCTACCTCCTTTGCTGACCTGGTGCGTGTCCTCCAGCAGTTGAACCACAGTCTTGTGCCTGGTGGAATGCATGAGCTGGGTGGACTTCTGTACCACGTCCCACTCATTCAGACACAGCTGATAAGCGAGGTCAGTGCAAGTCTCCTGCACAGCGGCCAGCATGGTGGCCACAGGCTTGGCTGGACTATGCCTTGTGGACTGCTTGGGAATCTCTGTGGCCACTTTGACCGGCAGGTGCTGAGATGCAGTGCTGGAGCTGTGCTTCACAGAGGCCCGGGTCTGGATTTTCAGCTCCTCTATGAGGCTGCTGGGGCTGTCCTCCTCCAGGTTGGAGAAACCCTGGTTCAGGTTCTCTAGGCCTTTGGTGTTGAAGCAGTCGGCGTACTCCATAAAGCGAAGGATGCTCGTCTCCAGGGACAGTTGTGTGGTAAAGAGGTTTGACAGTTTCTGAGTTATAAGATCCAAGCTGTCTATGTACGTGCTGCAGGAGTGGAGACCCTTCTTGGCATGCATGTACCACAGCATCTCGCAGGAGAACCAGTGGGTATGAAGGTACTCGTACAACTCTGGGTCTACCAGGCGCTTCACGAGCCGAGACAGGGTGTCCAGGTTTGTGTTGGAGGTGGAGAAGACGGCCTCCCTCAAAGCCACCTTCAAGTTGTTTCTAAAGGAGAAAGAGGTGCGGGATTCCTTCAGCTTCTTTTCCAGGAGCCGCACAGTGTGGTAGACAGAGAGGAGCACCTGCGCTGAGGGGAAGAGCTCCTGCAAGACACCATGGTGGAGGAAGGACATGTCCACAAAGACCACCTTGATCTTCTGCGCCTCCGGGTTAAATTCCCTGAAGGAGGAAAGCATTTTGTGCACGTGCTCCTCTGAGTCTTCCTTCAGAATGGCAAAGTGTACCAGCTTCCCCACCCGGTCCTTGCTCTCCACCAGGAAAGCATACAGTATGTGGCCCCTCTCGCTCAGCACCTGATGCAGCAAGAGGCTCTCGGGGAACTTGACAAACAAGCTCTTCATTTTGCTGGTCTGGAAGTTCAGCAGCTTCAGGTCCTGGTCGTTGCTCATGGTGATGGAGGCCAAAGAGCCTGCGTCCACTCGCAGGAAGTTTTTCATCACTTCAGCAACTCGGGCCAGAGTAGAGTTGGAGCTGCCATTTTTCTCTGTCTGAGGGACTTCCAGCTGCTTGAGAGGGGAAGCAGGCAGAGGTTCCTCAGAATCCACTTCAACGGTCATGCTCTCATCGCTCTCCACTTTGACCTTCATGCCCAGGTCAGCCTCCATATTACAGGCTTCCACCCCTGCGGGCTCCTCTCTGCGCAGCTTGGGCGGAGGGCTGCCACAGGCTTTAAAGGCAGCCATCCTGGCTGCCAGTCTGGCCAGAGGGGAAGGTTTAGAGTCAGAGAGTGCCTTGGCCTCCAGATGGATGTGGTTGCAGTTCAGTTCGGTGATCACCAGCTGGTCTAGCTCCACGCTGTACTGCAGGACTAAGTATGCCGGGCACAAACGGGGCTCCAGATGCTGCTTCTTATCGTTGTTGGGTTCTCTCAGTCGGACACAGCCAAACTTCACCTGCATGAACCTGTCAGATCAGAGAGAAAAAGAGAGGCTGTAAGGGTGGCATCCAGCCCAGTGCAAGTGGGGCAATGCTGTAGGACACTGCAGCTGCACTGAGGGCCAAGAGTCTCTAGGGAACTTTGTAGGCTAGATGGGATTTGGAGGGGCTCAGGGTTAGAGGGCATGTTCATCTGGTCCTGGAGACTTAAATTCATTTAGATTAACAAGGTATTCCTCTACTATCTCTTTACTTATTCTGTGCTGAAATTCCCCTATTCTGTCCTCTGCTCCATTATCCTCAGGTTGAGCACCCTTTGCCTTTTCTGAGAAGACTGAGGCAAAGAAGGTCTTGAGTAATTCTGCCTTTTCTCTGTCTTCTCTTAGCATTTTGCCATCTTCTCCACGCAGTGGCCCTACCGTTTCCTTCTTCTTCCTTTTGCTGTGGACATATCCAAAAAATCTCTTTTTATTCTTTTTAACCTCTCTAGCAAGCCTGAGCTCATGCTGCGCTTTAGCTTTTCTGACTTTACCCCTACACATGCCTGCTATTTCTTTGAGCACCAAATTAGGAGGAACAGCTAATACTCCAGAGGACAGGATCAAGATTCAAAATGATCTGAATAGACTAGAAAGCTGGGCCAAAGTTAACGAAATGAAATTCAAGACAGAGAAATGTAAAGTACTGCACTTAGGGCAGAAAAATGAAATGCACAGATATAGGATTATGGGGGACACCTGGCTGAATGAAACTACATGTGAAAGGGATCTGGGAGTCCAAGTAGACCACAAGTTGAACATGAGTCAACAGTGCGATGCGGCAGCTAAAAAGGCCAATGCAATTTTAGACTGCATCAATAAAAGTATAGTGCCTAGATCAAGGGAAGAAATAGTGCCAGTATAGTCTGCTCTGGTCAGGCCGCACCTGGAATATTGTGTCCAGTTCTGGGCACCACAATTCAAAAAGGACATTGAGAAACTGGAGCCATATGTCCAAAGGAGGGTGACTAAAATGGTGAAAGGTCTGGAAACCTTGCCTTATGAGGAATGACTCAGGGAGCTGGGGATGTTTAGCCTGGAGAAGAGAAGGTTAAGAGGTGATATGATAGCCCTGTTTAAATATTTGAATGGATGTCATATTGACGAGGGAGCAAGCTTGTTTTCTGCTGCTCCAGAGACTAGGACCCAGAGCAATGGATGCAAGCTACAGGAAAAGAGATTCCACCTAAACATCAGGAGGTACCTCCTGAGAGTAAGGGCTGTTTGACAGTGGAACACACTTCTTCCTCGGAGTGTATTGGAGTCTCCTTCCTTGGAGGTCTTTAAGCAGAGGCTAGATGGCCATCTATTGGGGATGCTTTGATTGGATTTCCTGCATGGCAGAATGGGGTTGGACTGGATCAGGGCCCGTACGGTCTCTTCCAACTCTATGATTCTAGGATTCTAAGTGTCCTGAGGCAGGCACCTTGCTGATCCTGAGCGTGCCTGCACTGGCCAGCATCTAGATGGGAAACAGCCTCAAAATCGCCACCTATGGTACCCCTTCAGTGGATGAACGGCAAAAATATGAATGTGCTCAACATAACCAATTAGAGCCTACTGAATTATGGAATTCCTGTGGACATCATACAGTTTGGAGGGAGCAAACAGGCCTGCCACAGAACTTGAGCTGGGGGTCACAGAGGCCAGGTCTGAAGAGGAGGGCAGGAATCCTCAGGCCAGATCAGACTTTGCTGGCAGGGATCTTCCTATGCTTTACTTCAAGAGCCAGTCCCTACTACCCTTCCCCTCAACCTTCCTGCTTCAGGATCTGCTGCAGTCCTTCACTCTCCAGGCCAGCTGTGGACCAGAGGATTGCCAACGTGGCCCCTCTGTGCTACCAACCACTGCTCCTAGCTGCCTTTCATCTTGGTTTGCCTAGCACAACATCCTCCTACACCTGTTGGCCACAGGACTAAGAGGTTTTGCTTCCTTTCTTGATCATAAACGCCAGTTCTTCCTTCTTGACAACAGAGAACACAAGAGTTGGTAGAGACTGCAAGAGCCGTCCAGTCCAATCACATGGCAATGCAGGAACATCCTACATGCTTATTTTTTGTGAGTCTTTCGAGCTATGTGGCCATGTTCTAATCTAGAAGATGGCCACATAGCCTGATAAACCCACAAAAAACTATGGATGCCAGCCATGAAAGCCTTTGACTTCACATCCTATATGCTGTTTTACAAGACCCCAATGGACTTGTAAAACAACAGATTAACCTAAAATCTTTCTTCCAAAGGGAGATTCTCTCCTGCTAGCACCTATTCTCAGCTGCCAGTGATAGCAAGGTGACAGCAATCCTTTGGAGAGCTAGCTAAATATCTGTGATTCATCCTATTACAGGCACACACCTTCACTGCTGCACAGCATCTGCTGGAGTAGAAAAACCAGGTTGGAGGTTACAGGTACAGTGCTGGTTCCCAAGCTCAGCTCCATTTATTGCCCATCTTGATCAATACATGCTCACTTATTGCACACTACAGTGTGGCAACAGTGGAAACTTAAACTATAAGTGTTAGTAAAAATTCAGTAAAGTGCTATGTGTTTTAATGTTATTGTAGGAGACTCATGGAACAACAGCAAACAATCCCATGAAAACATATCTTTGGTGTAGCATTGTGCAGTGGAAGACAGGGGCTCTGCATGCCAAAGATCCCAAGTTCAATCACCAGCAGCCTCTCCAGTTAAGGAGATGTCAAGCAGCAAGGGACAGTTTCCCAACCTGAAACTCTGGAAAGCCACTGACAGTCAGAACAGCTAAGACGGGGCTTGTCCCAAAGTTAGCAGGCTCAAATGTAGGGCTGAAGTCTCCTCCACTCCTGACTAGTACCATGCTGCCTTGGGATGATAAGGGTTATCTTACAGCAACATCTGGGTTCAAAAGACTAGGATGGAGAAGCTAATTATCTGACTGAAGATTCAGCACCTTCCTATGAGGAGAGCCAGAGAGAAAATAGGCAAAGCTAGGGCAAGCCAGCATTTCCGGGACCCAAGAAGGCCTTACAGGGAATTCAGCCATATTTTGAGACAGAAATACTATAAAGAAGGAATTGCTGCCCCTATGGGGCTGCTGTGAACGAACTTGGTTAAAAGATAGAGACTGGTCCTTAGGAAAATGTGTTCTGTAGTTCATCTGGAAAACCGCATTCTGTAAGAACTGCAGTGTGTTTGTGAAATACATTCATCTATTTGAGATATATATATATATATTATATTCTGCTTTCCTTCCAATCTGAGATCCAAAGCAGCTTACAAATATGTAATTTATTTGTTTCTTTTAAATGTTACCTTTCCTTTAATGAGCTCAAAGCAGCACATATAACTCCTGTACCTTCTTTATTGTCACAACCCTGTGAAGTTGGCCAGGCTGAAAAATAGCAACAGGCCGAAGGCTATCCATTCAGTTTCATGGCTCAGTACAGTTTAATCACGTAAGCCCTACTCTGACACTATAAACTAGAACTTTGAGATGAGTAAAGAATGGGATGTTTGTCAGGTCTGAAGAGACAATCTGCTGTTAGGTGGATTTCCAACTGGCTGGCCGGCCGGCCGCACCCAAAGAGTGCTCAGCAATGGTTCCTCTTCATCCTGGAGGAAAGTGACCAATGGGGTGCCACAGGTTCTGTACTGGGCCCAGTGCTAGTCAACATCTTTATCAATAACTTGGATGAAGGAATAGAGGGCATGCTTATGTATAAAATTTGGGAAAAAATGAGATGCAGAGATATAGGATAGGGAAAACCTGGCTTGACAACAGTACATGTGAATGGGATCTAGGAGTCCCAGTAGATCACAAGTTGAACATGACTCAACATTGCGATGCAGCAGCTAAAAAACCCAATGTGATTCTAGGCTGTATCAATAGTGTATAGTGTAGACTGAGAAAAGTAATAGTGCCACTCCTCTGTTCTGCTTTGGTCAGGCCTCGCCTGGAATTCTGGGCAATTCAAAAAGGATGTTGAGAAGCTGGAGCATGTCCAGAGGAGGATGACCAAAATGATGGAAGGTCTGGAAACCATAAAGTCCTGTGAGAGACTTAGGGAGCTGGGGATGTTTAGCCTGGAGAAGAGAAGGTATGATAGCCCTGTTTAAGTATCTGGTGTCATATTGAGGATGGAGCAAGCTTGTTTTCTGCTGCTCCAGAGAACAGGACATGGAGCAAGGGATGCAAATGACAGGAAAAGAGATTCTACCTAAATATTAGGAGGAACTTCCTAACAGTAAGAGCTGTTCAGTGGAGGATGCTGCTGCCTGTCAGAACCAGTTAGCACCAGTTCTGCCATTATAAGAATATGGGCAGGGGAGGGGCATGTTGTGTGGGTATTCATTAAACGTGTATAGTATATTGAGTTATAACTGGTTATGTTATTTGTAGGGGTTAGTAATTACAGTATTAGGATTTAAAACAGGGAATGATATTAGAAGCTGCTAGGTTTAGGGGGGAAGCGGGGAATGGTTAGTGTAGTTTGTGTGGGAATTGGGGGGAAGGGATGCAGCGGTGAGGCCTGAGAAGTGTTATCTGTTATGACTAGCTTGCCTTGGTATGCAGTGCTGGCGATGGTACCAAGCCACTTCAAGGCTGTGGGAAGAGGGAGGGACTTGGAAAGCAAGGGCAACCATGGCAATGATGGAATGTCTCTCTTTGAATGGCTGGGGGAAGGAAGGGAGGCTTTAAGTGGGGTTTGGAATTTGGCAAGTTAAGTTTGCTTAGACGTGTTCAAGGGACATTTCTGAATAAAGCTTCTTAATCAATTGAGTTTTATTTCTGGAACCAGTTCTGAGTGCAGATCTCACACTGCCTTGGAGAGCAGCGGAGTCTCCTTTGGAGGCTGTTTTTAAAGAGAGGCTGGATGGCCATTTGTCCCAGGGAGGGCTTTGCCTGTGTCTTCCCGCATGGCCAAAAGGCGTTGGACTGGATGGCCTTTTTGGGGTCTCTTCCAGCTCTAGGATTCTAACCTGTTTTTGTTTTAGTTAGTGTAAGATCTGAACTACAGACATGAAGTTTTGAGAAGGGGGCCTCTTGCAGGGCTCTCATTTAGAAGGCTGTCCTAAGTCAAAGCGGGCTGGATGGCAGAGCAAGGAGGGAAAAGGACTCTTGGAGGATGTGACTTGAGTGAGCAAGCCTAGGCTTGGGACATGGATAGTCTCACTCATCGCCACCCCGCCTGCGCCACTCGCGGTCGCGTTCTTACGTGACATCTTCGCGGATGTTGGTCCCATTCTGCCGGTTGTAAAACCGGACGGAGATGCAGCTCCTCAGGCCGTAATGCAGCCGGTTCTCCTTCTTGTAAGTGCCAAAGCACTCCCGGAAGTCCTCATAATTCTTGAAGCAGGATCCCAGCTTCATGGCTGCAGCTGGCCCTGGGGCAGGCGGCACCTTCCTGCCTTCCTTTCTAAGTCCCTGGGGGCTAGCAGCCCATCTCTCTCCTCCACAAGAACTGCCACTTATTCATTCACTCCCTCCTTGCTTCCCCCCCCCCCCAGCCTTCTGGGGTAACAAGAGCGTGTGTGTCTCTGTGAGCATCAATAGTGTGCCACCTCCTCACCACAAGAACCAGACCTCTGGAGGGGATGGTGGGGGGGGGGGGGGGAGGAAGGCTCCCTGGCCTCTCCTGGGGGCCCAAGGCAGGAGGCGGAACCCTTTGCTGCCCACTCAGGGGGCCCTTGCCTCCTCCTAGGGCCAAAAGAGAGAGAGGGCACTTACCCCTTCCTGTCTACTGGGGGGGGGGCTTGGCTTCTCCTGGGGCAAAAGGGAGGGGGCTGAACCCAGTTGGGGCCCCTTTGGCTTCTCTTGGGGTCAAAAGAGAAGGGCCATCCCTGTCCTGCCAGACTTAGCCCCTCGGGGCCTCCCTTGGCTATTCCTGGGGTCTGTCCATTCAGACCCCTCTTTGGCTTCTCCAGGGGCCAAACTCAGGAGCCTTGGCCCTTCCCTGCCCACTCTGCCCTTGTCCTGCTTCTGGGCGTACCCCCTTCCTACCCACTCAGGCCCCTTGCCTTCTCTCCTGGGGCCACATGGGGGCCTCTTCGCCCCTTCCTGCCCCCTCTTGCCTTGGCCTCCTTGAAGCCTCTCCTCCAGGGACCACGTGCCACTAGAGCAACCGGGCTTTCTCCCTTCTATTGCCCTTCTTCTTCTTCTCCTTCCGCTTCCGGTTGCGCGGGAGAACCAACCAGGTCAGCCCCGGCGCCTGACTATAAACCAGGACTAAAACCCGCCCCTCCGACTCCGCCAGCCAATCGGGAGCCACGGCGCAGACGCTCGACCAATCACGAGGCGGGACGCGGCCTAACGGACGCGGAGGCGGACCAACCACCTGCCAAGAGCGGGACTTCCGGTTTCTACAGCCACACCTCCGGTCCCTCCTTGAATTCTACCCCCTCCGAGGCCTACTTCCGGGAGGGTCACATGACCGCCCAAGATGGCTGCCGCCAGGGACGCCGGCCGGCTCCGGGACGCGGAGGAGGGAGAGGACTTGCGGAGCGTCCTGGTGACCAGCGTCCTCAACCTGGAGCCGCTGGACCTCGACCTCTTCCGGTCAGCGGGGCGCTCTTCCGGTTGAGACCTACCTCTGAGGGAACCCTGGGATTTGTAGTTCGGGAGGGAGGCGCTAGAGCCGGAGGAGGCTTGCCATGAGGAGGCTGGGAGCGTGGCTTTCGCCCAGGGTCAGCTGGGGGCCCACTCCCCAAGCCTTGCCCTGCTTTGTAGGACAAGTGTTCTGCCAAGTTCCTGAGGATGGAGCCCTTTTGCTAAGGCTTTAGAGTCATAGAATCCTAGAGCTGGAAGAGACCACAACTCACTCTGGAATCCTGGGAAGCGTAGTTTGGGAGGGAGGCACTAGACCTCCCTGGGACCCATGTTCTTGTTGTCGTCGTGTGCCTTGTCTTGGGATGTCCGGAGGAGGCTTGCCATGAGGAGGCTGGGAGCGTGGCTTTCGCCCAGGGTCAGCTGGGGGCCCACTCCCCAAGCCTCGCCCTGCTTTGTAGGACAAGGCCTTCTTCTTAGCCGGAGTCTCAGCCAAGAGCGTGGCCTCCACACCATTAGCCCCAGAAAGAGGGGGCAATGCCGGGTTTTGCTGCATGAGAGCATCTGTGTCCCTTCTTGAGTCAGAGTCAAGCTGCCCATGAGGCGCCTTGGATTCCATCGAATCGCATTCAAGCAAGCGTCTCCTGAAACAGCCACCGCCTTCAACCATTTCTTAATGTCCTGGCAGAGCTTTATTTTGCCCTGAAGTGTTTGTTTGTTTGTTTGTTTACAGTGGTCCAGGGCAGACATGTTTAGCTCTAGAAAAAACGGAAAGAGCAGAGACACCTTTCATTGAGGATAAACTCTGGGAAACCAAAGAGGGATCTGTTGATTCCCAAGACAAACGCAGGCGGCTGCAACTATATACCAGCCGCTCTTGGATTTGGCCTCACGAGAACAAGCCTCATGGCCTTCATAGAAGCTGGATGGAGTCATCGACAGCTGCTCCCAGCAGAGATGCCCCAATCTTCTTGTAGCGCCTTAGTTAAAATGCATGCAAGCCCTGCCACACTTTTACCAGCGCCTTCTTTGATTGTGACAAAAAGATGCAGAAATAGGAGCCCTGGTGGCGCAGTGGTTCAATGCCTGCGCTGCAGCCATTCACTTGAAACCACAAGGTTGCATCCTTCCGAGGAGGGAGCTCAAATGAGGACCCAGACTGTTGGGGGCAAATTAGCTGACTTGCTGTTCACCGCTATGATCTTTGGAATAGCGGTATATAAATAAAACAAATTATTAATGAAAATTAAATCATTTTGGGAACCAAGATATGAGAAATGTTGCTTCTGCTGTCAGTGAGCCCAGCTCTCAGCCCAAAGAACCTGCTTCAAAAGAGCGCTCCTTTTATTTAGCGCGACCCGAGCCACGCCTGGCTACTGAGTTTTCTCATTTCAGTCCTCTTTTGGGGCAGCCTTACATATTAATACAAAAACTGCATTTTTATTTTTTTTTAACAAGTAATCTGTTTTAATGTTCTAACAATTTAATTCTGTTTTAACATATGACTTTTCTATGTTTTTAATTATATTGTTTTTAAATGCTGTGAAGCCCTTCTGAGTCCCAGTTCTGAGAAAAGAGCAGGATACAAAAATATGAAAATAGTAATAATATTAATACAAAACACACACACCACAACCCTGGTTTCGACAGATGAGGTGAGACTCGAACCCTGGCCTCTAGAGTCAGAGTCCACCTATCTCTGCAACCCAAACAGACTTTGACCTCACTGTATGGATATAAAGAGATCTTGTAGCACCTTTGAGACTAACTAATTAAAGGAAAGATATAGTAAATGCATCTGAGGAAGTAGACTGAAGTCTAAGAAAGCTCATGCTGCCAGTTTCTTTCTTCGCTAGGTCCAAAATACACTATAGAAATAATCCAGTTTGAGACCACTTTAACTGCCCTGGCTCAATGCTAAAGAATTCTGGGAATTGTAGTTTATTGTGGCACCAGAGCTCTCTGACAGAGGCAGCTAAATGCCTCACAAAACTACAGTTCCCAGAATTGCCTAGCACTGAGCCAGGGCAGTTAAAGCAGTCTCAAACTGGATTATTTCTGCAGTGTGTTTTGGACCTTGGAGAGTCTCAAAGGTGCTACAAGATTACTGTGTTTGAGCTCACTATAACTCTTGCGGACACCTGGGATGTTGGCTGATAATTCTAAGGACTGCACATCCCAGGATTGCTCAGGATGATGGAACTACATGGCAATTCCACTGGGATAATTGTAAAGGACAGGAACTCACTTGCTTCTGAGGTGGCTATACATGGGCCTAGCCTTGCCCTGCCTGGAACCAGACACAGTGGCCTGGAATGAACGTACCTACCACCCAGTATAACGCCTCGCCTCTCTCTGTTTCCTTTCCCTCAGCGGGAGGCACTACTGGGTCCCAGTCACGGAGCGACTCTTTGGGGGGCAGATTGTCGGCCAGGCCTTGGTGGCGGCAGCCAAGGCCGTGAGTGAGGACGTCCATGTCCATTCCTTGCACTGCTACTTTGTCAGAGCAGGTAATAAGGAGCCCCTCCTGGGAGGAGGAACATTGATCCTGGAGCAATGCAGCCAACCAAGACTGTCTGTTGAGTTGCAGGCTGAAAGTGGCATAACCCTTCCTTCATCCTTTCTTCCAGGGGATCCCACGGTGCCGGTCCTGTACCAAGTGGAGCGCACCCGCACAGGGAGGAGTTTCTCAGTGCGATCGGTCAAAGCTATCCAGCATGGGAAGCCCATCCTCATCTGCCAGGCCTCCTTCCAACAGGCGCAGCTTAGCCCTATCCAGCACCAGTTCCACATGCCAGAGGTGCCATTCCCAGAGGAGCTCCTGACCAATGAAGAGCTCATCCACAAATACCTTCAGTGAGTGGTGGGGATCATATCTCTTTCCCTCTGCTGGAGGAGATGCTGTGCTTGAGGGTGGGCAGAAAGTTAACCTAAAGCTGAAGTCCTGGGTGTGTATGAGAGTGAGAGCTGCCCAGGTGCCCTTTTTCCACTTGTGCATAACTCAACAATCCTCCGTTGCTTGAGGCTGCAGAGGTTCTCTTTTCTGAAAACATGGAGAACGATGGGGGAGGACCTTCTCTAATGTTCTTTAAGTAAGCAGGAACCTCATCTGGGCTAATTGCTTTTAACCTTGCTCTGCACCTGCATCCAATTCAGAACTCACCTGTGGCTCCCCTGCATCTCTGAGAGTTCTGGGCAAACTAAGGAGTGTTCCCCGCCACCCCTGCTGGTCCAAGCAATGGACAGTCAGAGCCTCTGCGGCCTTCAGCAAGTGTGAGATGAGGGTAACCAGCCTGCCAACCACTTTGGCTGTACAAGGATAGAATCCTAGAGTCGGCAGAGACTCCCAAGGGCCATCCAGTCCAACCCCATTCTGCCATGTAGGAAGACACAATCAAAGCCTTCCCTGTGAGAGATGGCCATCCAGCCTCTGTTTAAAAACCTCCAAAGGAGACTCCACCACACTTTGAGGCAGTGTTTGAAATGGTGCCTTTAATATTTCACTTTTAAGAAAGTCCCATCCATCACAAACAGTATTTCCCTAAGTTTACTGAAATCAGCTTTCTTATGTTTTTGACTACACTAGGCTTCTCCTTTCTGCTTTATAACAAAACTCCATAAGAAGGGTCCACTTGATCCCTCCACTTTCACCCCATTAACCAGGTCAACCCTGTTGATTAGAATCAGATCTAAAACAGCTGATCTCTTTGTTGCTTCTTGGACATTGTCAGCAAGGCAAATGAGGAATTTGTTGGACCTTAACTGTTTGGCAGAATGTGACTTCCAACAAATATCAAGATAGTTGAACTCCTCATTACTGCTACATCTCTCCTTTCTGAATATGTGGTCACCTGTTACAGAAATACACCCACGTCCTCAGTCTGATTTGGAGAACTGTAGTAGACCCCCAACACCACCACAAAGCTGTTGTTTCTCTCCCCCTTAATTTTTACTCAGTTACTTTCAAGTTGGTTTCCCAGATTTAAGTCATGGATCTCTTCACAGGAGTAAATGTTCTTGACATATAATAATAAATAATATATATATATAATAAATGTTTATTTATAAACCGCTTTTCCAACGATGAAAGCGGTGTACATGTCGTTAATCCAACAACAGTAAAAACAGTAAAAAAGAGTCTACATCTCAGCTGATAATGCTCCTCCTCCTTTCCTGTTTGGTCTGTTTCTCTGAAATAGGCTGTACCCCTCCATTACTACATTCCTAACCTGAGACTCATCCCACTAGGTTTCAGTGATGTCTATTATATCATATTTGCTTTGCTGTGTTAATTCTCTAAGAATTGGGTAAATTGGGTAGGGAAGCTGACTTGAAGGCAAAGACTATCAGGGAAGCTATGGTCCTCCAGAGATGCTGTGGGTCTGCAAGTCTTGTCAGCTCTAGGTCAACAGTCAGCAGTAAGAGATGATAGAAGCTGCAGTCTGACATTTCCTGGAGTACCACACATTCCACATCCTGGCCTTAACACAAAACATAGCAGTAGTGGTTGTTGTTGTATGCATTCTAGTCATATCCAAGTGAGGCGACCCTAAGGCTACCTTATCACAGGTTTTTCCTGGCAGAATTTGTTCAGAGTGGGGTTTGCCTTAACCTTCTTCTGAGGCTGAGAAAGTGTGACTTGCCCAAGGTCACCCAGGGGTTTCCATGGACAAGCAGGAAATTGTAGCCCACTGCTTGAACTGCTCCAGTATTCAAAACACAGTTGCAATGGTACTCACTCTCCTAAATTTGCCTTTCTAGCCACCTGATTCCTGTCTGTATTTTCAAAGGGACCCAAACCTCCTGGAGCAGTACCGCCAAAGGCTCACTAAGATGTTGGCACAAGAAGTTCCCATTGAGATGAAGCCAGTGAACCCACCCGATCTCTATCACCGGAACTTGCAGGAGCCCAAGCAGCTCTTCTGGGTGCGGGCCAAAGGCTACATTGGTAAAGTATGCCCACCATGCTCCCTCCCTTCATCCCTCTGGTTTGCCACATGCTGCCCTAGAAGAGACTCCATGGCTGGGACTAAGAGAAATCCCCCATATCAAACATCTGTCCCTCAATTAGCTTCTGGGCACAGTATAAGGTGTTGGTTATTACCTATAAAGCCCTACATGGCCTGGGTCCAGCTTACCTGAGGGAACGCCTCCTCCCATACAATCCTTCCCACATTCTCAGTTCCTCTGGTAAGAATCTCTTGCAGTCTAAGAAAACCAGACTGGTATCGACTTCCCAGAGGACATTTTCTGTTGCCGCTCCAAAAATTTGGAATGACCTGCCGGAGGAGATCTGCCATATAACATCTTTGGAGGCCTTTAAGAAGGCAATAAAAACGGCTCTCTTCCAACAGGCCTGGCCTTCCCAAACTGACCTCCTTGGAATTTTTCACTCTCCACTTGCATAGCTGTTCCCACCGGACTGTGATCATGATTGATTTTACTGACTATTTTATTAGGAGCATTTTATTGGGAATTGTTGTTTTAACGCTATTTTAGGGTGGGAGGGAGATAGGGAATTAGGATTTGATATGTCTTGTTATGTTTTTACTTGTCGCTTGTTGTATCGTAATTTCATTGTTCTTTTGTTTGTTGTTACCCGACTCGATCCAATACAGGGAGAAGCAGGATACAAATAATAATAATAATAATAATAATAATAATAATAATAATAATAATAATAATAAATTGTTATGCCTTCCTTTGGATCGAGATGCAGAACTCCAGCCTCCCATCTGCAACCCAGCCTCTGTTTTGCCAGAGGAAGAGGGTCATAGAGTGGAAAGTGCAGCTCTGCTGTCTTTCCAGAAGTGTCCCCCCCCCCTGTGGGCTAGAAGTTGGCTTCATAGCATATTTTGTTTGTTCATCTTTGTATTCCAGGAATGGGCAACAGACGACCACATTGGGTTCCTTGGATCTTACAGGGCCACACCTTCTTCTTTTTTTAAAAAAGGAAAGTGTGGCCCTGTAACATCCAAGGAATCTTTTTAAAAGATCCAAGAGATCTTTTTTTTAAAAGGGGAGGGTGGCATAGGGGGCAAGTTAGGGGTGTTTTAGCCCCAGGGCAAGAGACCTTTTTCTGCAAGAGAAGGTGACTTAGGAATTAACCTCTAGCTCTAGGGCACTTCCTGTTGGGAAAAAGGATTTCTACTGAACGTATAAAAGTATGTTTGGGACTATGTTATGTGACAATTTTATGTGCCCTGGAGATGGACCTGAGGGCAAAAAGTCTTGGGGGAAAACTTTTTTGTGTGTTTGTAGGATGCAGTGGTCAGGGCAATTCTAGCAGCACTGCTCTACCTATTTCTCTATGAGCAGCTAAGGAGGGGTCTTTTGGGTCCATTGGGTGGAAGGATTGCTGTTCCCTTTGCAGGCAATGTTTATGTGTTTCAGGGGATTGTGACATGAAGCTGCACTGTTGCGTGGCTGCCTACATCTCCGACTACGCTTTCCTACACACAGCCCTGCTGCCCCACCAACACTACAAGGTTGGCTTCCTGGCCTCCCTCGATCACTCCCTGTGGTTCCATGCCCCCTTCCGAGCCGACCATTGGATGCTCTATGAGTGTGAGAGCCCCTGGGCCGGTAGGTGCTGCCTTTGTGTGGTGAGGAGGGAACACTGCAAGGCAAAGAAGGGTCTCGTGAGAGGGAACTGACGCTGCAGCCTCCCTCTTTCTCTTTCTGCCCCATCCCAGGTGGGTGCCGGGGACTGGTGCAGGGGCGGCTGTGGCGCAGAGATGGTGTGTTGGCTGCCACCTGCGCCCAGGAAGGCGTCATCAGAGTGAAGGAACAGAGAGCTATAAGCAAGCTATAGTAAGTACTCCCTCCCCAGCTATGGTTCCTGGCAGGAGGTGCCAGCTCAGCCTTCATGGATGTGAACAAGGCCTCCACACTTGACCCTGAACCTGAAAGCATCCGCAGCAAGAGGCAAGCCCTGCAAATGGGCAGATGGGCAGAGAGACTTGGAGATGGAAGTACAGATTGTGTGGTTTTTATTGGGCACGTTAATTACAGACTGGCCCATGGCTTTCCAGATTACCAATAAAGTGACTGAAGCTCCTTGCAAGGCTCTGGTCTCTTGGGGGTGCAGGGTGTGTGTGTGTGTAAGTGAGTAATCAGGGACCCTTCCTTCCCCATGGAAGGAAGGGGACAAAAAAGTCATGGTGTTACATCCCTCCTCCAACCCACTCCCCCCATTACCTTTTCCCTAGTATCCCATCTTGTGGTGGTTGCAGTGCAATCCGTCCATATATATGAGTCCAGTGAGCAGCGACATCACAGTTCATAAGACCGCTATCCCACCTGCCGCACCTCTGTCCAAGATGCTTGTGGCAAGTGCTATCTTCCCTTTTTCTTGTCAAATCTTCAAGCCATGCTACAATTCCTTCTCAAAAGAGAAGGAAGCATCGAATCCCTGTACTACACAGACGCGGCGTCTCTGGGCCAATCCTGGCAGCAGCAGCTGTTTCCACTCAGACCAAGGAACAAGTGGGGTCCTGGCTCTCAGAGGCTGGGGTTCCAAGAGGAGAGGGTCCAACTCACCCACGTCTGCTTGATTCCTGCTCACTCCCCAACTGCTGGCTCCTCTCTGGCGGTACGCTAGCTAGGCCGCAGCCGCCCCTTCCTTCCTCTCATGGCAGGGGCTGTTTGATGAGCAGCTCCTTCAGGGTGGGCGATGGGAGCAGCCCTCCTCCATGGGCTACTTGCAGGCCTTGGAGGCGGGCCTCGGCCTCCCTCTTGTCCTTGCCCAGAGTCGAGGCCAGGTGGATGTGAGTCTGCAAGAAGGGGGCCAGGAGCGTGTGGCTCTCTTGGGCTTCCAGGAGACGCAGGGCCTGTTCACAGGAGGCATAGGCATTGTCAAACTGCTCCAGCTCCTGATGGCACACCGCCAGACCGGCCAGGGTCAGCAGAAAGTGCCCCGAGCGGCTAGCACCCAGCTTCTCCTGCAGCCGGTGGGCGTTGGTCCAGGCCACCAGGGCCTCCCGGTACAAGCCACTGCAAGTCATGCGCTGCGCTTCCCGCAGGTCCTCCAGGAAGAAGAACTCCAGGTACTCAGCTGAGCGCCGAACCTCTGACAAGGAGTGCAAGTGGGAGAGGAACTGCTCAAAAGCCCGGCTCCGCTTGGCAATAGTCTCTGCGGTGAAGTTGCGCCTTAGCCGCTTCCGGGGGAAGGAGATGTCTGCCATGTCAGCCCCGAAGCGCCGGCGCAAGTGTCGGTTCAGCCGCTCAAAGTCTGAGTAGCGGCGGGAGATGGTGGCAGGCGCCTTGTCAAACTGCCCCGCCTGGATCAAGTAGATGGTGTAGAGCTGTGGAGCAGAATGGGAAGAAGGGTGAGGGAAGCTGTCCAGATCTACTGGATCCCCTCCCCATGGCAAAGCCCAATGGCGATCAGCAGGCAGGCGTCTCGCAATCCGCACACACACACAATATATTCTCTCTCTCACTCCACAAGCAGATTCCAAAAGCAGAGCAGGTGAGGTGGTGGCGGCGGCGGCAGCAACAGCCAAAAGAGTTACCTGAGGCTCTTCTGAGCCAGCCATGCCCAAACCGCAGCAGAAGGGAAGAAGAGAGAAGAGTCAGGGCCCCCATGAGGACAAAGTAAAGGACAGGAGCAGCACAGCCACAAACCCACTGCCTTGGGGGAGATGGAGAACGACTCCACCTGGCCAGCGCTCCTTTCCCTGGCTTAGAACCGTGGCTCCCAAATTTCAGTCCTCCAGATGTTCTGGACTTAGCTCCATCCAGCTGGACCAGTGGGAGTCCAAAACATCTGGTTTGGATGAACTGGGAATGTTGGGTCAAAGGAGGAGGGCCGGGGGAATCCAATCTGTCTCTTCAGTTCCCTCTACTGCCTCATGCCCCGAGAGGTTGGTTCACCTCCATCTTTCTCTGCTGATCAACAGTCGAATTCCCCTCCTTGGCTTCCCAAGGGCCCATCCTTCCCCTCCCTCCCACCGTCACTCACCACGTACTTGGAGTTGCGCTCGTTGACCACATTGGCGCTGGTAACCTCGAACAGGAGGCGCTGGGGCACGAAGCTGCCCCGGGATTTCCGCCAGAGCTCCTGCAGCTGCCTCGTGAGCATGTTGCTGCCCCGGCGCTCAGCCGAGGGAGGGCTGTGCTCTGTGCCAAAGGGGAGAATGGGAGTGGGAGAGAGAGAGGGCACAGATATTGGGGTTGGGGGAACTGGTCTGCCGTCCTGCTGGACCACCGCTCCTGCCGCCCTTGGAGTGGGATTCCTGCAGCACTGCAACCACCAGAAGCCCTAGCAGGCATAGCCAGGGATGGAGAAGGCTGGCAGCTGCAGTTCAGCAACATCCAGAAGTCACACCATCCCTCCCCAAGATGGAAAATGGGAGGCCTGCAGACAGACCTTTGAACTTTAATTGGATTGTAATCAGGTTATTAAGGGCTGTGAATCAACTTTAGGATCATGTAACCTAGGTCTCTACATCTGGATGCAAAGGGATCTTGTGGCACCTTTGACACTTAACTGAGAGACAGAAATTGGTGGCATCAGCTTTCACTAACTTAAATGATAGAATCATAGAGTTCGAAGAGACCCCAAGGGCCATCTAGTCCAACCTCCTGCCATGCAGGAAATCACAATCAAAGCATCCCCGAAAGATTGCCATCCAGCCTCTGATTAAAGACCTCCAAAGGAGACTCCACTGTTCTCTGAGGGAGTGGGTTCCAGTGTCGAACAGCCCTTACTGTCAGGATGTTACTCTTAATGTCTTTTCCTATAGTTTGCATCCATTGTTCCGGGTCCTGTTCTCTGGAACATCCTCAATATGACATCCCTTCAAATATTTAAACAGGGCTATCATATCACCTCTTAACCTTCTCCAGGCTAAACATCGCCAGCTCCCGAAGTCGTTCTTCATTGGGCTTCATGGTTTCCAGACCCTTCACCATTTTGGTGGCCCTCTTCAGGATATGCTCGTTTCTCCACATCCTTTTAAAATTGTGGGGCCCAGAACTAGACACAGGATTATTCCAGGTGAGGCCTGACCAAAGCAGAATAGAGTGGCACTATTACTACGCTAGATCTACTTCATCAGATGCATACTTAAGCTTATGTTAAAACTTCTTTCTGAATATCACACTACACCATTACAGTGCTATTATTCCACTTTAACTGCTATTGGTGACTCCTGTGGTATCCTGGGATTTGTAGTTTAGGGAAGAGCATTTAGAATTGTTAGCCAGAGAGCTCTTGGGCCTGAATAGACTAGAAACCCCAGAATGCCACAGGAAGCAGCCATCCCAGTAAAAGTGGAATAAGAGTGCTGTAACAGTGCAGCACTGTCTCAAAGGTGCTACAAGAACCTTTTGCATACTGATATTCCAGACTGGGATCTCTGCACATGGAGTAATGCATCAGAGGTGCTACACAACCCTCAGGCCAAGTGGCAGAGTTGCACCATTGAGCCACCGCATCTAATCAGCAGCTGAAGGCACATCCATACACATTGGTATACTACATGCACAGTTTTGTTCCTGCTGTTTCACATTGGGCAAACATATCTGTGAGCAACTGGATTCGAGCCAAAGTGTCCTGCTGAGTCTAACAGTGCAGGAAATTTAAGCCTTGTTCCCGCAATGTGTGTGTTTTTCATACCTTGGCCCCATAGCTAACAATACAGTTGCTCCTCCACTTTTGCAGGGATCCATTCCAGAACCCCCCTCTGCGAAAACCAAAATGCACATATATTCAAGCCCCATTGGCATGTATCGGGGTGCGTTCCCATGGGTGTGCGTCCCATTGTTTCCCCCTCCGTTTCCTGCTCGTGTGTATGCGAAGGACACGGATTTCAAGTCCGCAAAAAGGGGTGGCTGTATATTCTTTTCAAATGATGAAATGTTCCCGAGACATCATGCCCACAATCTGTGTGGAATTGGGAATGCCCCCCTCCTCCTGGCATTGGGGTCCTCCTTACCTCCATTCTCTGCATCCTCTCCAAGGAGCCCAGGATCTAGGGGTCCCCCCTGGCTCTGTCTAGCCACAGTGGGGGTCCCCCCTTCCTCCTCTTCTTCCTCCTCTTCCTCTCCTTCCTCCTCCTCTTTGTCATTGCTGGTGAAGCTCAGGGTCCCGCTCAGCCGTGTCGAGAGGCCCTCCGTGTCGTCCTCCAGCTCAGAACTCTCTGGGAACTCTTCGGCCTCCAAGCTGCAGCCGGCCAGTCCGTCCCGCTCGCCTTCCCCAGTCAGCGCGTGTCTCAGGCGTTGCAGGATGCGGGACGCCATGGGGCCGCGGCCGTGGGGAGCCCTGCAGGGAAAGAGGGCAGTTGGGGTCAAGGTGCAGGGCCTAGTCCTGACTGCCCCCCAAGGCTGAAAAGGCAGCAGACGGGGGATCGTCCTCAGGCCAAATTTCTGGAATCCCCCTCTCTTTGCCTCATTCCTCTCCTTCCTCATGGCAGATCAGGACTCTTGGAAAAGAGATGCCACCTTGACACTAGGAGGAACTTCCTGAGAGTAAGGGCTGTTCGACAGTGGGACACACTCCTTCCTCGGAGATTATAGTGGAGTTTCCTTCCTTGGAGGACTTTAAACAGAAGCTGGATGGCCATCTGTCAATGGGGATGCTTTGATTGAGAGTTCCTGCATGGCAGAAGAAGCGGGTTGGGCTGGATGGCCTTTTTCCGGTCTCTTCCAACTCTACGATTCTATGATTCTATGCTCTCCTGGAAGTGCATGCCACTGGCCCTTAGGGACAGGGTCTGTGGCCCTTGCTCCAGATTCTTTCTAGTAGTAGTAGTAGTAGTAATAATAATAATAATTTATTTATAGCCCGCCTCTCCCCAAAGGATCAAGGCAGGCAACAATCATAAAATCACAATAACATAGTTAACATAATCCCTAACCCCCAACTGAAAACTACAAGACATCATAAAACACAATCAAAGTTACTAAAATTAATCTAACACTCATTAACATGAGGCAGTTGTGGGAAGAATGAAGCAACCAGAGTTATGGGACAGACATGGGACAATGGGAGCCCGTTTCAGTCGGGGAGGAATTGGAAGGGACCCCAAGGGCCTCCAGCCGTTTCCTATGCAAAAGGGCCATCCAGCCTCTGTTTAAAAATAGCCCCCAAAGGAGGAAAGGCACCTTACTGTTCAGGTGGAATCCTTTTTCCTGTAGTTTGAATCCAGTGCTCCATTAGGTCCTATTCTCTGGAGCAGCAGGAAACAAGCTTGCTCCCTCCTCAACATGACATCCCTTCAAATACTTAAACAGGGCTCTCATCATATCCCCTCTTAACCTTCTCTTCTCCAGGCTAAACATCCCCAGCATCTCCCTAAGTCTCTCCTCAGAGGGCTTTGTGGTTTCCAGGCCCTTCACCATTTTGGTGGCCCTTCTCTGGATACAGTCCGAAGTTCTCAAATCAGAGGCAAGTGTTCTTAACATTTGCTACAAGGGTTAAGCTCCATGGTTGGCTTTCATGATGGTTAACCACCTTGCAGACCTGCTTTAGTTCCAAAAAAGGTACATACGTATTTAATGAATAAATTAAAATGTCATGAGACTATGAAGAATCCATGGACAGCTGCCTCTTGTATTGAACATCTGGCTGGCCGCTCCGGGTTCTGGAATGAGAGCCTCAAGGACTCAGATTCCCCCGTTTGCTGGCCCTCCTTTGGACCTGCTCCAGTGTCTTCATATCCTTTTTGAATTATGGGGCCCAGAACTGGAGACAGGATTATTCCAAGTGAGGCCTGGCCACACTTCCATTGATGCAGCCTATTGAGCCTTCCCTCCCTTTGCTCTCTCCTGGAGGCGCATGCCGCCAGCCCCCATTGACTGGGTCTGTGCTCCTTGCTCCAATATTAAGGCAGAACATTTATCCCGCAAGCACAGCACAGAAAAGGAGCCCTTCTGTTTCTCTTGGCCAGCAAAAGCTCTCTTGGTGGCAAAGGCCCCTGGGGATGGCATCCAGAGGCAGCCTTCCTCTAAGGCTGAGTCTGCACTGCAGAAATAGCGCAGCCTGAAGCCCTGGCGCCACAAGGAGCTCCCATGGCACTAAGCCAAGAAAGGGCAAGCTGCATCAAACTGCTTCATTTCTGCAGTGCGGCCATCATCACCCAAGGTTTCTCTGCCCTCCCTCCGTTTCAGGTCTACTACATTGTGGCCGTATTTATTAACATTTAACATTTATGTTAAGGCAACTTTAGAAAAAGTTAAAACACGTAAAAGTATTATTATTATTATTATTAATGATGATGATTATGTTATTTTTATCCCGCCTTTCTCTTAACCTGGGACCCGAGGCGGCTAAAGGCATGAAAAAGACATGAAAGCAGCCATTAGAATCATGGAATTGTAGAATCGTCGAATTGGAAGAGACCCCAAAAGGGCCCTGATCCAGTGCAGCGCCTTCTTCTTCTTCTTCTGCCCTGCAGGAACTCTCCATCCAAGCATCCCCTGAGAGAGACCGAGGGCCATCCAGCCTCCGAGGAGGGAGGCTCCACTGAGATCTGGGAGGAAGGAGTGGGTTCCTCTGTCGGACAGCCCTTCCTCTCAGGATGGAAGTCCCTGCTGATGTTGAGTGGAATCTCTTTTCCTGGAGCTGGCCTCCATTCTCTGGAGCAGCAGAAAAGAAGCTCGCTCCTCCTCCCTTCCAGTCCTTCCAGACTCGGGCTCTCCTCCTCCTCCTCTCCCCTCCTGACCTTCTCTTCACCTTCATGAAAACCCTGCAATGAACGTTGTACAGAACCTTTGAAGGACCGCAAACATCAACTCTAGAACACAGCCAAAGCCGCCCCCTGGTCCTCCGCCGCCTGAGCCTCAGCCAAGGCAGCCCTGAAGGGCCCTCGGACGGACCTCGCAGCAAAGGAGGAGGAGGAGGAGGAGGCCTTTGGAGAGGGCTTGCTCCTTGGGCCCCGAAGGAGATGCCTGGCGCCGGGCTTCGGCTGTTGGAGGGCGCCTCTGTCTGGAGACCTGCCTCAGCCTCAGCCTCAGCCTCAGCCTCCTCCCGGGGACACAGCTGCTGCCCAAGGAAGCCCCCAAGTCGGAAACAGCTGGAAGAAGGCAGGACGCGCCCCAACAAGAAAGACACAACGCTGGGACGGACGGAGGGCCAGCGCTGGGCCTTTGGCCAGAGGCAGAGAGAGAAGAGAGAGCCTGGCCCAGGGGCTGGAGCCTGGAAAGGCCTGGGCTGCCAGGGACCAGCCAGGCCTCCTCCCCGAGAGAAGGGGCCTGCTCCTTCGGGGGCCATTCGGGCCAGCAGCCGGGAAGCCGAGGGGGATCGGACTCGACGGCAGGAGAAGAAGGAGAAGGAGAAGGAGAAGCAGCAGCCCCGGGGGCTCAGCCTCCGAGGGGAGCCAGCAGCAGCAGCAGCAGCAGCAGGAGGAGGAGGAGGAGGAGGAAGATGGCTGGCTGGCTCCCTCCCTCCCTGGGCTCCTGGCGCCAGGGGGGCCTCCCAGGGAGGCAGGGGAGAGGAGAGGGGACCCGGCCGGGGCTCTCTCTCGGGGGGGAAGGCTCCTTCCTTACCCCGGAGGAAGCAAGGAAGAAGCCGGGCAGCGCTCTCCGGGCTCCTCCTCCCGGAGCCTGCCTGCCTCCTCTTCCCGGCGGACGAAGCGAGCCCAGGGCCCACCGCAGGCAGCAGCAAAGGCCCGGCAAGGGAAGGGAAGGGAAGGGAAGGGAAGGGAAGGGAAGGGAGGAGGCGCCTGGTCAGGAATCTGGCCTCAGCCCCGAAGACAACCAGGGAGGCCAAGAGCAGCCCGGCCCAGGCTGCAGCCCCCCAGCATTGGATCCTCCTCCTCCTCCTCCTCCTCCTCATGCCAGCCCTGCGCCTTGGCTCCAGAACACCTTCCAGGAAAAGGAGGAGGAGGAGGAGGAAGGAAGAGCAGCCCTCCAAAGAGGCCCAGGCAGAGGGCCCCAGGCTCCCCGCCCAAAGCCCCACAGACCTGGAACAAGGGCTGAGGAAGAGCAAAGAGGAGACCGGGCCAAAGCATGGCTTCCTCTTCAACATAAAGCAGACAGACCTCATCACCACGAAGGGCCCTCCCAAGGGCCTCCCCAACAAGGAAGAACTAGACAAGAAGGGACCACGGGGGGGGGGGAGGACAGGGGGCCCAGGGCTATTCAGCATCTTTATCAATGACCTGGATGACGGAATTGGGAGCAGACTTATCAAATGTGCAGATGACACCAAATTAGGAGGAATAGCTAATACCCCAGAGGACAGGATCAAGATTCAAAATGACCTGAATAGACTAGAAAGCTGGGCCAAAGCTAACAAAATGAAATTCAACAGGGAGAAATGTAAGGTACTGCACTTAGGGCAGAAAAATGAAATGCAGAGATATAGGATTATGGGGGAGACCTGGCTGAATGAAACTACGTGTGAAAGGGATTTGGGAGTCCCAGTAGACCATAAGTTGAACATGAGTCAAGAGTGCGATGCGGCAGCTAAAAAGGCCAATGCAATTCTAGGCTGCATCAATAAAAGTCTAGTGTCCAGATCAAGGGAAGTCCTAGTGCCCCTCTATTCTGCTCTGTTCAGGCCCCACCTGGAATAACACTGTGATCAGTTCTGGGCAAAACAATTCAAAAAGGACATTGAGAAACTGGAGCCATGTGTCCAAAGGAGGGAGACCCAAATGGTGAAGGGTCTGGAAACCATGAAGCCCTATGAGGAGAGACTTAGGGAGTTGCTGGAGATGTTTAGCCTGGAGAAGAGAAGGTTAAGGGGTGATATGATGATAGCCCTCTTTAAATACTTGAAGGGGTGTCATATTGAGGAGGGAGCAAGCTTGTTTTCTGCTGCTCCAGAGAACAGGACCCCAGGGACATAGCCAAGGGGGGGGGGTTCTTGGGGTCCGGACCCCCCCTTCCATTAGAAAAATGAATGGTGTGTGCTGCTGCACTGCCACATTCAGGCCCCATTATAATGGTGGCACTTAGTCTTCCTAAAATCCTAGCTACCTCCCTGAGGACCCAGAGCAATGGATGCAAGTTATAGGAAAAGAGAATCCAGCTCAATGTTGGGTAAAGGCTGTTTGAGTGTGGAACACCCTCCTTCCTCAGAGATTGTGGTGGAGTCTCCTTCTTTGGAGATCTTTAAGCAGAGGCTGGATGGCCATCTCTCAATGGGGATGCTTTGATTTAAATTTCCTGCATTGCAGTCTCTTCCAACTCTATGATTCTATGATCCCTATCCCTGGGATCAAACATTGATAGAAATGGAGACTGCAGTCAGGAAACCAGAAGCAGAGTAAGAATGGGAAGAGCGGCTGTGAAAGAACTAGAGAAGGTCCTAAAATGCAAAGATATCCAACTGAGCACCAAAGCCATTGCCTTCCCTCTGACTGCCCTGGATGGACATGAGAGCTGGACAGTTAAGAAAGAAGATAGGAAAGAAATCCATCCCTTGGAGATGAAGTGGGGCTGGGAAAGAGGGCTGAGGCTCCTGGAGCAGATCAAGCCAGAGACCTCCCTGGAAGAAGCCAAGAGGACCAGACTGAGGCTGTCGTACTTCGGACACATCCTGAGAAGGAAGGGCTCCTTGGAGAAGACCAGAGTCATGCTGGGAAAGGTGGGAGGAAGAGAGGAAGGCCGCATGGCAGATGGACTCTATGAAGGAGGTCACGATGGGATTTTGGGGGTTGCAGGAATTAAGCAGAACAAGGGAGGACAGAGGGGGGTCTGGGAGATGTCTCATCCGTAGGGTTGCCATGGGTCCAGATTGACTTGGGGGCAGTTAACAACAAGGGAAGGCAGGGGAAGACTGGCCTATAAAGATACTTGGGGAAATACTGGAAACCTGGGAGAATATGTGCCCATGGGGATGCATAGGGACACATAATAGCTATGTGTCACCTATGTTTCCCTATGGGCAAGCACTGTCATTTAGTTTTAATATGTCCCTTTGTTTAGTTATATATTATTTCACCCCATTTGCATGCCACCTTTCTCCCAGAAGGGACCTACACTGCTTCTTAGTACTGCTCCAAATGGAGGACATCCTTGGAAGGAATCCCTCCTGGATAGAAAGTGGAAATGGAGGACAAGTCCCCGGAAAAGAGGGAGGACATGTCAGGTCACCCTGGATGGAGGACATTTTGGGAATGCCTCCTAGATGGAAGATGGAAATGGAGGACAAGTCCTAGGAAAGGAGGACAGGTCTGGTCACCCTGGATGGAGGACATTTTGGAATTCTTCCTAGGCAAAAGGCTAGAATGGAGGAAAAGCAGGATGTTTGTTTTCACTCTGAATGGAAGACATCTTTGGAATCCCTCCTGAATAGAAGGTTTAAATGGAGACAAGTCCTAAGAAAAGAGGGAGGATGTGACTGGTCATCCTGAATAGAGGACACTTGGGAATTCCTCCTGGATGAAGGTTGGACTGGATGGCCCTTTGGGGGTTTATTCCAACTCTAGGATTCTATGACGAACCCGGATCCTACATACTGGGAAACCTCCCAGGACTTTGACCCCTGAGACCCTGCAGTGGGGACCAGTATTGTGGGACACATGGCAGCCAGAAGCAGGGACAGGCAGAGGCCCAAACCTGAAGAGCCCCAGGCCTCCATCTGCTGCACTTCCAGTCTTGCAACATCACCAAGACACACTCCTTGTTTGCATCCCCACCCTGTCCAGGTGTCTTTAAGGCCTTCCCTGCCATTGAGGTTCCAAAAGAGATGGACGTGGTTCGGAGGGGGATGCCTTATTTAGCAACTGGCAGCCACTGCTGCCTCCTCCTCCTCATCATCATCATCAGCAGCAGCAGCAGGTTTTCTTAAGAAGACTTTCTATTAATAGGGGAGGAAGGGAGGGATGACAGGGCCAAGGCACCTGCTGCTGCCCATCCTCAGGGCATTTCCAAACCCTTCTGCCTCCACTTTGGGGCCTGGCTGGGAGTCCCACAGGGAAAGCCCCCCAGCACCTGGTTCATAAGACCAGGACGCAGCCAACGGGGCTGGGAAACAGGGAAATCCGTTGCATGGAAGTGCAAGAAATACATTTTTCAAAGTGTACAGTTGCTCTCCCAAACTTTCAGTGATCGATATACACTTGTCCCTCCATATTCACTAGGGTTACAGGCACAAGACCCCCGTGAATATGGAAAATCTTGCAGATAATAGAAACACCATGTTTCGACCTCAGAGGACACCTCTCTAGGAATCTCTAGGTCCTCCAGGGCAACTCTGTGGTCAACATCCGACAGACACTGGCCATAGAACTACGCTAGAAAAGCTACAAAGGCCTAGTAGAGTATTCTCTCTAGGGATCTCTAGGACCTCCAGGGCAACTCTGTGGTCAACGTCCGATAGACACTGACCATAGAACTGCGTTGGAGGAGCTATAAAGGCCTAGTAGAGTGTTCTCTCTAGGAAACTCTAGGTCCTCCAGGGCAACTCTATGGTCAACGTCCAACAGACACTGGCCATAGAACTGTGCTGGAGGTGCTGGAGGAGCTACAAAGGCCTAGTAGATTGTTCTCTCTAGGAATCTCTAGGTCTTTCAGTAGAACTTTTAGTTAAAATTGACCATAGAGTTGCACTGGAGGACTCAGATATTCCTAGAGAGAACATATTAATTAAAATCTGTGAATAATCAAATCCGCAAATATCAGTGCCACAAATATGGAGGGATGAATATATAATCAGAGAAAGGTAGAACTTTAGAGTTGGAAGAGAGCCCAAAGGCCATTCTGCCATGCAGGAAGGCACCATTAAAACCTCCCAGTGATATCTGGCCATCCAGCCTCTGTTTGAAAACCTTAAAGAAGGCGCCTCCTCCACAGGCTCTGTATCTTCCTCTGTTGAACAGCTCTATCTTCAGCAAGTTCTTCCTAACACTGAGGTGGAATCTCTTTTCCTGTAATATACATCCACTGCTCCGTGTTCCAGTTTCTGGTGCAGCAGAAAACAAATTTACTCCGTCCTCAGTATGGCATCCCTTCAAATATTTAAACAGGGCTATCATGTTCCCACCTTAACCTTCTCTTCTCCAAGCTAAACATACCCAGCACTCTCCTCATACTAGCCGATATACAATATGTGCATCATCCATAGTTTTATAGCAACAGATGCAAATATCTGTTAGTCACAGATCTTTGGAGGAAGGTTAGCGACCATGGATCTAAACAAGCCTTCATTGTTTAGAGTCCGTGGCTGACATTCAAGCCCTTTCCATTTTCTTGTTCATCCCAGCCAAATATATCTGTATATAGGCACCAGGGTCATCCCTGGTAAGTCCTTGGAAGGGAAACCAGCAACAAATACCAGATGCTGTGGGTTCCCTTTCAGGGGAAGGAACTGGCAGAAGCCCCTCTGAGGAATTCTTGCTTAAGAAAACCCCTTGATATTAATGGGGTCCCCATAAGCTGTCGGGTGACTTGAAGGCACACAGACAGAACAATTCCTAGCAGAATGTGAATACCCTTGCTTGCCCTCCCCCCTGCATTGCCCAGCTCCCCATTCTGCCCTATGCAGTGGCATCACTAGCTATGGCGCTTCTGTTGCTCCATCAGTGGGCTTCCTCCCCAGGGAGAAAGCCCAGCATCAGGGCAGCCAAGAAGGGCATGTGCTTGCCCCTCCTGCACTTTTGGGGAATCACCCAGTGCAATCCATATTCCATGCACTCTCCCAGTGACGCCACTGGTCCTATGGGCATTTTGTGTTTCCAGGGCATCAGCCTTTTAGCAATGGGGCGAACTCACAGATCCACCTGTCTCCTGGAGTAGTGCAATGAGTGTGAAGGCTTGGTGTCTTTTCTTCCCGGCCTTCTTTCCCCCCACATTATGGGGAAACCAGATCCCCGTGTCAACAAAACGGGACAGAACAGTTGGGAGCCAAGGAAGGCTGCTGGAAAAGGAATGAAGGCAAGGGGATGAATGCTCTGCATGCCTGCCCCTCTCCCCACAGCCAAGACCCCAAGGCTGAGTGATGTGGGGGAGAGGCATGCAGAGCCACCCCTTCTATCATAATGAAGACCCCCCCCCTTGCAAGGGAACAGCCTTAGAGGCAAGACCCCCTCGAAGTGGGCCAGTGCTCCCTTCTCCATATGGGGTGGGTCTATTTTTACCCCTGCAGAAGTGGGGCAGGAGCTCAGCAGATGGGCATGCCTGCATCCATTGCACACTGACCCCCGCCCCTCATCTGTCGTCAATACCTTGCCATCCCCTCCGCCGTCTGGGGTAGGATTTCTCCCTGAGGCTCCCTGAGCCCAGCTGGACACTGTCAGGAGTGGCTTTCCTAAATTTGGTCAAATGCCTCACTGACCAATGGGCAGGCAAGGAAGAAGGCCATTGGCCATCCAGAGAGCTGCCTCTCACCGGCATCCAATTCCTGGTCCCTGCCCAGATAATGATGGGGTACAAATTGGGCTGCCAGCCCCCTGGACGGGGTGGTTTGCCCTCTGCTTTGGAGCAGCAGAAGTGGGACTTGGTGACGGTTCTTGTCTTTCTGGGTTGCAGTGGGGTGCCTTGATCTGCCAACATGGTAAGCAAGCATGGTCGAACCATGGGCATGAAGGCCCATATGTGTGTGAGGAAGGCGGTGGTGGCCAAGACGGTTGGAGCTGGACCTCCTCCCAAGGATGCCAAACCAGACCGTGGATTGTGCACAATTGGCAAGAGCTCTGTGTGGGGCTGAGCGGACACTGGGACCCTTTGGCCGAGGCTGCTGGTCTGGGGGTTGCAGTGGGGTGGGATTGGGGTGGATGAAGGTGGCTGGGGAGGGAAGCAAAGAAGGAGCACTGAGACACTCCTGGGAGGGAGTTGGCAGAAAGAGACCACTTTTGATGGAAGAGAGAGTGCCAGTCTCCTTTGCTTGGTCAAATCTCCTTCCTTGTGGAGTTTGGGGTGGAAGAGCCAGGCCAGGACTCTGCAGAAAAAGGGTCTGGATGCCTCCGACTGGGGCCCAGAGCTCTCCCAGGATCTGGCCAAGGACACGAAGAGCACAGCCAGAGAGAAAAATGAGCCTCTGGTCACAAGAATTGGCCGGAAAGGAGACAAGACCCAAAGGCTCGAAGGAGTAACCCAATCCGACAGCCAACAGGTGCTGGAGCAGCTGGCGTCCAGCCTGTTGCTCCCCTTACAAGGCGGTCCAGAGGCACTGCTAAGAATAGTCCGGCTCAAGAAGCATCGCCCATCCTGGACGGCGCTGGCTGCCACCACCATGGGAGGCCTCTTGAGGCTCACCAGCCGGACCCAGAAGATCTGGGTGGACGATGGCACCTGGGCGGAAAGAAGGAAGATCAAGACCAGGGTGGAAGCGGGCACCAGTTGCCCCACTCCTTGAAAGAGGACCCCAGGACCTTTGCAGAGATGCTAACAGCTGGGCAGACCTTTCATCACTGAAAACCAAGCAGCCCTTTGCTTGCCCAAGGAGCCCTAAGAGAGCAGATGGCCCCAGGACTTGCTAGAGGGGCTCTGGTGCAAGCAACTGCCCTTTAGGAATGGTAGTGGTTTGATCCATTTTTGGCATGGGCCTCTCCTGCCATGCCCATATGACAATGCTAGCCTCCCAGGGCCCCAAGGCCCAGGTGCTAGGAATCCCTTTGCAGGGAGGTGCCCCCATGGTTTGGGGGTGATTCAGGTCCCTCTCAGTACCAAGGCCCAGGGCCCAGGGCAGGAGGGGCTTCAGGGGTCCAACTGACCCAAGGAGGAAAGGAGGGTCCTGAGAAACAGCCCCCTTGGGGTGCCTTGGTGGAGTTTGGGGGGAGCTGAGTGGGGGGCATCTGGGCCTCCCTCTGGACCAGTGTTGACATTCTGTGTGCTTGCCTTCCAGACGGACCAGCAGGCGGAGGCCAGGTCCTACCTGAGCGAGGAGATGATTGCAGGTAAGGCGGAGGGAGTCCCGGGAAAGGGGGGGGTAAGGAAAAGGCTAGGCACTGCCTAGCTGGTCAAGGACCCCCCAGTGGGGTGGTCAACAGGGGCCTCAGAGGGTCAAATGCTTGACCATTGCCAAGGCTGGAACTGAGATGCTTAGCCAAAGGATTCATTATCTAGGCTGCCTTTTTACCCTGCAGAGTAGAATAGAATCAAGCTAAAAAAAATCAACTAGTCATCCAGTGTGGGATGGTGGTTCGAATCCTGGCCCAGCCATGTAAACCCACTGAGAGACCTTGGGAAAGTCACACTCTCACAGCCTCAGAGGATGGCGATGGCAAATTCCCTTTGAAGAAACTTGCCAAGAAAACTCCTTGATAGGTTTGCTTTAGGGTTGCCTAAGTCAGGACTGACTTGAAGGCACACAACAACAACTACAAAACCAATTTAAAAAGCAAAAGTAACGATCCTATTAAAAACAAAGGGCTGGGGAGAAGGCAGGAGGGAGATAAAAGAAGAAATGTGTGTAATAGCATAGAGAGCATCACAAACATCTAGACACAGCAGCCATCCAGCTTTCCTGAGGACCAAAGGCCCCAAATGAGAGAAAGAGAGCAGGGGTCTGGAGGGTCAAGTGCTTGACCGCTGCCAGGGCTGGAGAAAAGTGGAGGGTCTCTTCTATTGCAGGCCCAGAAGGGACCCCTGGGTGGCATGTCAGACAGCTCCTTTGCCTCTTGCAAGAGGGGAAATCTTGGAGCCCAAAGGTCAGTCGGGCAAATGGTGGGGCATCTGCTGCTCCCTTCTGGCCCAGTCCTGACCCCTTGCCCAGGGTGTCCAGATGTCATCACCGCAAAGGAGGACAAGGCACCACAAAGTGTAGGACATTCAAGACAAGAAGGCACAACATGACCAAATAAAAAGCTAAGAACACTCATGCAAATGTAAATTCTTGCTTTTTTAATCGTTCTCAAAATGGAGGACATTTCGGAATTCCAGCAGGGCAAAAGGCTGCACTGGAAAAGGAGGATGCCTGGTTACCCTGCCCTTGTCCCATATGGGGAGCAGAGAATGGGGGAGACTGTGCCTCTGCCTCACTAAAGCCCCCAAAGTGTCCTGGGGTCCCATTGCTGCTTTCAAGGGGTTGCAGAAGCCCCTCAATCAAGGTGGGAATCCAATAGCCCTCCAGATTGTGATGGACTGCAACTCCCATCAGCTCTCCCAGCCAACACACTTTGGCTGCATCCACACTGGAGAAATAACTAGGTTTAGCACCAGTTTAACTGCCCTGGCTCAAGGCTATAGAATTCTGGGAGTTGGAGTGGGCCCCACAACAAACTCCAACTCCCAGAATTCCATAGCCTTGGGCCAGATAGCGTTAAAGCGGTACCAAACCAGGTTATTTCTCTAGTGTGGATGCAGCCTCAGTGGTGAGTAGCAGTCCCAGGTAATCTGGCTAGCTGCATGGTTCCATTCCTTCCCTACGTAGTTATATTTATTGAATTCACACCTTGCGTTATTCTCTGGACAGTGGGACCCAGTGCAGCTCAGGCATTAAAACAAAATATAGTGAAAACAGTGGAGAAAATAAAAAGTTATAAAGCAATTAAATAAACAACCATATTGGAAACCTAATAAAAATGATGATAAAATGAAGTTTCCTAGTCTCTAAAGCAGCAGAAAACAAGCAGGCTCCATGTTTAAAGATGGTTATCGTATATTGTTGTTGCAGTTGTGTGCCTTCAAGTCATTTCTGACTTACGGCAACCCTAAGGCAACCCACTAGTGACCTTAGGCAAGTCACACTCTCTCAGCTTCAGGGGAAGGCCATGGCAAACCTCCTCTGAACCAATCTTGCCAAGAAAACCCTATGACAGGGTTGCCTTAGGGTTTCCATAAGTCATAAAGGACTTGAAGGCACACAACAACATAGAATCATAGAACAGAATCATAGAACCATAGAGTTGGAAGAGACCCCAAGAAGGGCCATCCAGTCCAACCACATCTTGCCATGCAGGAACTCCCAATCAAAGCATCCTCTGACAGATGACCATCCAGCCTCTGTTAACAACAACAAAGGCAAGGTGTAGTGGTTTGAGTGCTGAACTATGACTCTGGAGGCCAGGGTTTAATTCCCAGCTTGACCATGTAAAACCACTGGATGACCTTAGGCAGGTCACACTGTCTCAGCTTCAAGGGAAGGCCATGGCAAACGTCTGAAGAAACCTGTAAAAAAGCAGCCATGGTAGGTTCACCTTAGGTTGGCCATAAGTCAGAATTGACTTGAAGGCACACAACAACAACAACAACAAATCTTGAAACATACGATGCCAGTCGATGTACAAAGACCACAGTGACCCACAGAAGCAGGGGAGCACCCTTCCACAAGCCAGTTCACAGCCCATGCTTGGTTCCTTGCCTGCACTTGCTTTGTATCTCAATCCCTGCCTGGTTCTTCTCACTTGCAGAATTCAAAGCTGCTTTTGACATGTTTGACGCTGATGGCGGCGGTGACATCAGCACCAAGGAGTTGGGTACCGTCATGAGGATGCTGGGCCAGACACCCACCAAGGAAGAGCTGGACGCCATCATAGAGGAGGTGGACGAGGATGGTGAGGAGCCAGTGGTCATCCTTGGGGTGTGGGGGGTGATGGAGAGGGGCCGTGATGGCTGACAAACACGTCTCCTCCCAACTCACAGGCAGCGGAACCATTGACTTTGAAGAGTTCTTGGTCATGATGGTGCGCCAGATGAAAGAGGATGCCAAGGGAAAGTCCGAGGAAGAGCTGGCCGAATGCTTCCGCATTTTTGACAGGTGAGGACAGGAAGTCCCACCCCTTGGCAGGAGAGACAGGAGGATGTCAAAAAGCACTTAGGCCCTCACTTCCACTGGGGTTGGTTTGCCCCCCTGCCCCATTTCAAACATATTTTAGGGTCAATTTCCAGGTGGTTTTAACACCCCCCATGGCCTCAAATGCCAGGAAAGCACCTAGAAATGTTCCTGTTAAGCCTTTTCACCAGGATGACCAGGTGTCCTAACGGCAAAGGAGGGCAAGGATCTGCAAAATGTAGGGCATTTAAGAACAATGTAGGGCATTGCAAAATAAAAACTAACAACACCAATATAAATGCAAATTCAAACTTCTTGTAGTTGTTGTTGTTAGCTGCCCTTGAGTCAGTTTGGACTCATGGCTCCCCTGTGGATGAGCCATCTCCAAGAATCCCTCTCCTCCGCTGCAGTTTTGCCCAGATCCTGCAACAAGCCCCTGCCCATAATGCCCTGATCAAGTCTATCCATCTGGTTTGTGGTCTTCCTCTCTTTCTTCTCCCCTCTACCTTTCCTGACATTATTGTTTTTCCTAGTGATCCATGCCTTCTCATGATGTGGCCAAAGTAGGATAGTCTCCGCTTGATCATCTTTGCTTCAAAGGAGAACCCTGGTCTGACCTGTTCAAGAACACATTTGTTTCTTTTCTTGGCTGTCCATGGGATCCTAAGTCCTCTTCTCCAGCCTCACATTTCAAAGGAGTTGGTTTTCTTTCTGTCTGCTCCCTTCACTGTCCAGTTCTCACATGCTTTCATGGAGATGATGGGGAATACAATAGCCTGGATCATTCTGACTTTAGTGCTCAGTCATATGTCTTTGCCCTTCAGTATCTTTTCCGGTTCTTTTATAGCTGCCCCTCCCATTCCCAGTCTTCTTCTTATTTCTTGACTGCATTCATGCTTCTTAGCATGGAGAACATATTGTAACTACTCCTGAATAGAAAGGATGAAAAGTAGGGCATATCCTGGAAAAGGAGCATGCCTAGTCATGCTTTTTCACCCACCTTTGGTCAAGTTGGGACCAAAACTGCTCAGAAATGGCACCTGGACCTGATGTGGCATCATGTCTGGTGTGTCTGGATGCCCTGGCATTCCCTCTTGGGTAGCCGGTGAGGCTGAGTGTGGATGTGCACAAGCAGAACCAGCCGTTGCTTGAAGGCTTGGATGCAGAGTCCCCCCTTGGGCTCCTCATTTGCCTTCCAGCCTGCCATTAAAACAAGGCAAGACCGCAGTCCTTTCTAGAAGCTGCTCTCCACAGAGTGTCCAACTGGCTCAGCCTCCACCGCTCCTCTCAAGTTTCAAGGTGGCTAATTGTGCCGGTGTCCACTATCGCCTCCCAGGGAACGTCTCAGCTTTCTCACCAGCCATGGCATGCGCACATTGCAAGGGGCACCGCTGGGCGTCCTGTATGCTTGACCAGGCCTTATGGGGCACATGCCCCACTGCTCAGCTGTGCCAACCCCAGAAGGAAGTGCGAGGATAGGCTTACCTTTTGTCCTGGAAAACCAGGGAAAGCCCAGATTGAAAGGTTTGAAAAATGTCCACGCCAGCTGGGCCAGTTGAAGCCACAAACTACAAATCCCAGAATGTAAATGGATGGCAATAGAGATAAATAAACAACAACTTGAAATACAGTGCGACCTTGGTATATCCACTGGGGTTTGGTTCCAGGAAGATCCAAAATCCATGGATGCTTAGTCAAATGGTGTCCCTTATATAAAACAGCAAAACTAAGATCTGCTTTTTGGAATTTGTTTATAATTTTTTGAATATTTTGAAGTCTTGGCGGATGAATCCATGGATATGGGGGGGAGGGTTTCCAATTAACCCCCTGCTGTCAAACTTTTCCAGCTGCTTTTAAAATCCCCCCATTTCTCTCTCCACCTCCCACTTTCCCAGTTCATCTTCAGATGCGTACTGAGGTCACAGTGCAAAAGGAGTTTGCATTCACTTAACTCAGAGAGGAGAAAAGGGGCCAGAATCTTGTCCTTCAGCTGTAGACTCAGACAAAAGCAAGCTGCTGCAGCTTCTTCTGGCCTTATTAATGACATTTCCTATCAGGGCCACACGCTGTTGTTGTTTGGCCACTCGTGTCCCAGTTTTCACCAGTGAGGTGTTGCAGGGTCCTCCTCTCTCAGATCTTTTGCTGGTGGGATTGTCCCTCTGGTCAGTGGGAGGTCAAGAAGCTCAAACTTCCCCGGCTCATGACTGTCCCCTGCAACAGGAATGCCGATGGCTACCTGGACGCTGAAGAGCTGGTGGAGATCTTCCGGGCATCCGGGGAGAGCGTCACTGAAGAGGAGATTGAGGAACTCATGAAGGACGGAGACAAAAACAACGATGGCCGGATTGACTTTGATGGTGAGTGACTCCAACAGGGCTGACCTCCCCAGTGGGTGGGAGATGGATCTGCAGCAATGTGCCCAGGCCATGCACCCATTCATTCCCATTCCCATAGTCCAGGGTGCAGAAAGAATCGGCTGTGGGCCACATATGGCCTCCTGGCCTCCCTTTTATTTCCACTTTCAGGTCACTTGGTGTTGAATAAAACAGTCTAGAGGGGCCCAGAAGGCTATGCAATTGCAACATAGCCCCCTAACCTCCAACATTTGCCCACCTTAGCTTAATCTCACCAAGGTCCTGGGGCTTCCCTTTGATTTGCACCCTCAACCAATAGACCAGAGATGCAGAGCAACAGGCCTGGCATCTCTTGCTGCTGCTGTCAACTCCACCTGGCTACATCCAGCTCCCTGAGCATCTTCCCAGCCAAAACGTGTGATTTCAGCTCTGAGAATCATAGAATCATAGGGCTGGAAGAGACCCCCTGGGGTCATCCAGTCCAACCCACTTCAGCCATGTAAGAACACAAAATCAAAGCCCTCCCTGGGACAGATGGCCATCCAGCCTTTGAAAACCTCCAAAGAAGGAGACTTCGCCACCCATCAAGGCAGCAGCATCTGTTCTTCCTAATACTGAGGTGGAATCTCTTTTCCTGTAATTTGAACCCATTGCTCAAACTACGGGAAAAGAGATTCCACCTAAACATTAGCAAGAACTTCTTGATGGTGAGTGCTGTTCGATAGAGGAAGACACTCCTGCCTCGGAGACTCTGGTGGAGTCTCCTTCTTTGGAGGTTTCATAGAATCATAGAGTTGGAAGAGACCTCAAGGGCCATAAAGTCTAACCCCATTCTGCCATGCAGGAAGACACCATCAAAGCTTTACACCTTGGGACTTGGTGGTATGAGATTCTGGATGGCTGAGTCTATGGGTGGCTGGACATAAGGACCACTGCGCAGGTCTCTGGTTGAGCGCTTGCGCTAGGGCACCAACCAGTCCTTTGCTTGGCTGCCCCACTCCATCTTCGGGGCTGATGGATCTTCTTTCCTCTTCCCACAGAGTTCCTCAAGATGATGGAGGGTGTGCAGTAAAGTGCCTTCGGAGACATTCCTGCAAGTCCGGTGGCCAACACCAGCAGCCCAGACGGCCACCCCTTGCCTCGGCTCCGGCCGCCTCGCCGTGCCACGCTCACGCGCACCCTTGCTCCTGTTCCAGCCTGCTCCACACAGCTCCAAGACTCCTTTTTGCTCAACTCTCTCCTTCTTCCAAACCCCTGAAATTCTGTTTATAAGATTGACATCTCAATAAAGAGCAAAGGACTGGAAACTGGCTTGAAGATGGAAGGGGGAAGCTTGAGGAGGGTGGTCTGCAGTGGGCGCCAGGGGAGGGAGGGTTGATGGCAGGCTTGGTCTTGGCACCCTGGGTGATGACACACACTCCGTCCAGGTGCCATCGGGTTCTATGCATCACCAACCTAGAACCTGGGAAGGGAGATGCCTCTAAGACCAAACCAAGGAAAGAACCACTGTGAGTTGGCTCCTAGGGGTCACCTCTTCTGGGTCTCCACATCACTCATGAAGCCACAAATGGAATTGATGTGGGCACATGACATCTCCTCACTGTGATTATACCTCATCTGCTCCCCCAAGTTAGAACTCAAGGTGGATGACGAAACAAAGAATGACAGGTAAAATCACCTGTAAACGCAAGGGCCAAAATGCAAAGACCTTGCAAACCATGTAAGCTGATAACACGGTCATTTCTGTGTTGCTGGAAAGAAGGGAAGTGAGCAGAGATGCCTCCTGCTCTTTTCCTGTATCTGGACATGCTGCAAGGACATCATCTGCAGAGAGACCCCCGGAGATCTCAGCCTATGCCAGATGCTGCATGTCCAGCTGGGATGCATCTCTGCTCCCTGTTTTCCAACAACATGGAGATGGCTGTGCTGCTGGCATGGTGGTCTAGACAGCAGTGTTGGGCGATATAGCCATAGGGTGCATGCGTGTCTCCAGAGGTGGGATCTCAACCAGTATCAGTGTCCATAGAAATAAAACCATTGACTCAAAAGCAAATAATAAAAGCAGCACAGCACATTAGGAAAAGACCTGGTCTTGTAAAGCAATCAGTTCCCCCAAGGCTGCTTATATAAAGAGAATCATAGAATCCTAGAGTTGGAAGAGACCCCAAGAAGGGCCATCCGGTCCAGCCCCCTTCTTCTGCCATGCAGGAACTCTCAATCAAAGCATCTTTGAAAAATGGCCATCCAGCCTCTGCTTAAAGACCTCTAAGGAAGGAGGCTCCATTACACTCCGAGGAAGGAATGTGTTCCACTGTTGAACAGCCCTTACTCTCGGGACATTCTACCTAATGTTGAGCCGGAATCTCTTTTTCTGTAATATAATAATAATAATAATAATAATACTTATTTATTTATACCCCGATCTTCAGCCAAAAGGCCATCAGAGCGGCTTACAATTTGTTAATTAGACATTTCCCTGTCCTCAGGCTTACAATCTAAAAAAAGACAAGACACGAAAGGAGAAGGGAATGGCAATGGGGAAGGGGAAAAGTCCAGCAGAGTCGGAGGCCTGTTTTTGCTGGCTGGCCTTTCTCTCCTTCAAGATGGTGGATGAAGGGAGGGCCTTCTTGCATAGATACATTGCGTCAGCTTGTAAACAACGCAATGGAAGATAAAAGCCTCCAGAACTTTGGATGAATCAACTATGCCTAGAATCATAGAGTTGGAAGAGACCCAAAAGGGCCATCCAGCCCAACTCCCTTCTGCCATGCAGGAAGACACAATCCAAGCCCTCCCTGGGACAGATGGCCACCCAGCCTCTGTTTAAAGACTTCCAGAGAAGGAGACTCCATCAAACTCCAAGGCAGCAATGTATTCCACAGTCAAATAGCTCTTGCCATCAGGGAGTTCCTCCTAATGTTGAGCTGGAATCTCTTTTCCTGGAGCTTGCATCCATTGCTTCATTGGGACCTAGTCTCTGGAGCAGCAGAAAACAAGCTTCCTCCATCCTCAATGTGACACCCCTCCGAATGTTTAACCAAGGCTATCATGTCACACCTTAACTTTCTCTTCCCTCGGCTAAACATACCCAGCCCTCTAAGATGCTTCTCCCAGCCTGGGCTCGGTGGTTTCCAGACCTTTCGCCATTCTGGAAGATACAGCCCTTCAAGCAGCACCCCAGGCATGCATTGCTTTATCGTTCATCATAATCCATCCCTTTCACAATTATGCCCAGAAACCAGCAGAGCTGTTGTAACAGGGGAATTGTGTGCAAAATAATCCAAAGCTTGCATTGGGGAAGCAGGGGAGGTAGGGCAAAGAGGGAAAATAGCTCCAGACACCTTTAGGGCAGAACTTGAACAGGGACAAACACCTCAATGAGCATTTTTGCCTCCGAGAGACGAAACCAGGCAGGCACTCACAGCATTAGCTATGCAAATAAATCACTAATCTACCAGCCCAGGACATTAAAGTATTGCAACAACAAGGAGGAAGTCCCTCTTCTCCACAGAGCTTGTAGGGAGGTTCAACACAGTTAAGAGCATGTCTTCCTTCATGGAAGGAGGGAAAGGAGGTCCAAAGCCCAGTCCAAGCCACAGAGTTAAGTCCTCTCCAGTTTGGTGCTTCTCCTGCAAGGAGTACAGGCCGAGTCTCCCTTATTCCAAATCGCTTGATACCAGAACTGTTTGGGATTTTGGAATATTTGCATATACATAATGAGATCTGTTGGAGATGGGACCCAAGTCTAAACACTGAATTCATTTCCAATAACATCCAAACAACGATACCTTTATTGGGCCAACCAAGATGCACAATTACCTGCTGCAAGCTTTCGAAGTCACACTGACTTCTTCTTCATCGGGCAAACAGGAGAAACAAATGGAAGATGTTAGACACAGGCCTGCATTTTGCAGCTTCTGGTCTTAGTTCAAATGGCAGGGAGGGCGATCTGCAGGCCATGCGGTCACTGGGAGATTCTCAAAGTCCAATGTCCATTTGCAATTCAAAGAAGACGGTTCCTTGCAACCCAGCATGCCTCCCTCCTTTGTGAAGCCACAGGCTCCTATATAGGTAGAGAACACTGGATTTCTCAAGAAGTCTCCATGTTTTGCATCAGGAAAACTTTACGTAGTCTAGAGGCAAAGCATGCCAATCGCTCCCAATATTAGGAAAACATACTTTTCTTGGAGCCAGAAGCCTCAGGCGGCAAGGTCCCAGTGCACTGGCTCTCCCTTTAAAATCCCCTGGCTGCGACGGCTAAAATGCGGTATCTTGAAATCCAAAAAACATCTCGGGGTAGCCCTGCTGGCCATAAAGCAAACCCAATAACATCCAAACAATTATACCTTTATTGGGCCAACAAATTCATTGGTTTATATTAAACAAGGTAATGTTATATACAACATTCTCAATAATTTTGTGCATCAGAAAGCAGAACGGTGCTGCCATCTCAGACACTTATGTGGACCATTTTGGAATATTTGGGAATTCCAGGTAAAGGAGACTCAAGCTAGACTCAAAACGTAGGCCAGAGCCCTGCAACCCCATTGGCCCCAAACCCCTGGCAGGGACGGCTGGCCAGAGACTGGGCCCAGTATGGCCCGGCTGGAGGCCTCTGGGCAGTTGCAGCGAGGAACCTTTGCAGGACGTTGGTTTCCCAAGAGCAAGGGTGACGCATTGCCGGTGGAGCAGATGGGTTTGTGTCCCAAGGAGGGCAGAGCCGGTTTCTCCACATTTCTTCATCAGAACAAAAAGCTGGGCAGGAGAGGGGCGGAAAGGACTTTATATACAAGCATGGCTCAGTGAACAAAGCTGATGCATTCCTCAGCATTCGCTCTTTGATTTAGTACCAGAAATAGAAACAACCTGGGAGAGCTATGCCACAAGGGCAGCTCAGCATGCCTCTGCAGACCTTTTATCCAAAACAAACTACGCCTACATTCAAATGACCCCAAACAACCAGGTCAGGTAAGCATTGCATAAACAAACCAAGGCTGCCTCTGCACTGTGGAATCCATGCAGTTTGATGTTGCTTCAACTGCCAAGGCTCCATCTTATAGAATCCTGGGATTTGTAGTTTATTTCTGCAGCCAGAGCTCTCTGACAGAGAAGCTTAAATCTTTCACGAAGCCAAAACATGGGGGATCTACTAGACCACTTGAAAAGTTTTTATTAAAGGCATCCAAGGGTGACTTTTTTTCACCAGCGTCCAACTTTCTCCTGGTTTACCTTTTGGTTGTCGGACTTATTGTTATTGTTATTATTATTATTATGATTAACCTTTATTTATAAAGCGCTGTAAATTTACACAGCGCTGTACATACAATCTTTATAATTAGACAGTTCCCTGCCCTCAGGCTTACAATCTAAAAAGACATGATACAAAAGGAGAAGGGAGTGGTGGAGGGGAAGGGGATGAGGGCCAGCAGTTCCTCTCTACCTCCGAGGCCTGGACCAAGGCAGATGGACTGGAGGGAGGGCTTGGCTTCTTAATGGATGGGCAAACTTCTCCCAGGGAGGCCTGTTGGAGTTAGCCTGCCTCTCTAGTAGGATAATACATATAAATACATAGCAATACAGGAAATGATTCAATAAAACAGACAACAAAAGAACATCAAATAGCAAGTGACAATTATGCAATGCCTGGGAAGGCTTCTCTGAACAGGATGGTCTTCATCTCCGTTTTGAAGCTGGTTAAAGAAGTGATCAGGGCCCTTGTGTCTCGCGGGGGAAGAAGGTTCCAGGAATGAGGGGCAGCGAGTGAAAAGGGGCGAATCCGGGATGGGGCAGAGGAAATCCTGGGCTGGGACAGCAGACCTTGACTACCAGAACGGAGGGAACAACAGAGTGGGAAGGAGAGGAGAAAGAAGGTCTGATAAGTAAGGAGGGGCCAGTCAATGGAGGGCTTTGAATGTCGACAGCAGGAGCTTATACTGAATGTGGAAAGGGAGAGGGAGTCAGTGAAGGGATGCCAAGACAGGAGAGATGTGGTCAGAGCGGTGGGTGGAAGTGATAATGCGTGCAGCTGAATGCTGGACAGAGATTAAAGGACGGAGGTGAGAAAGAGGAAGCCCAGCCAGGAGGACGTTACAGGAATCCAGTCGTGAGATCACTAGGGCATGGACCAGGATCTTGGCAGAAGAGGCGGAGAGATAAGGTCGGATTTTGGCAATCTACAAGCCTTGGCTGTGGTCTGGATCTGAGGGATCCACGACAGAGAAGAGTCAAAGATGAAACCAAGACTGCGGGCTTGCTGGACTGGTTGAATGGAAATGTTGTCCACAGAGACAGAAAAGGAGTGTTGAAGGTTGGGCTTAGGAGGAAAGACAAGAAGCTCCGTCTTGGACATGTTGAGCTTCAAACGCCGATGGCGCATCCACTGCGAGACAGCTGTGAGGGAAGACGAAACTGGCTGTTCAAGCCTTGGAGAAAGGTCAGGGGCAGAAAGATACAACTGGGTGTCATCGGCATAGAGATGGTAGGAAAAGCCAAAAGAGCTAATGAGTTTTCCTAAGGACAGTGTGTAGAGAGAGAACAGAAGGGGACCCACTGCTTCTTTAAGATGTCGGTGGTGTCAGAATCCTCCTTCATTCAGTGATTCAGAGAGGATTCTGCCATGAGGATTGTATAAGTAAGTGAGATAAGTAGGGATAGCTTCTAGACACATAATCGTATACTTTGGAGATTATGCAATGGGATATTAGTTGACTACAGTGGGGCCTCCGCATACGTGGACTTTTTATAAGTGGCTTTGAGTATATGCGCTCAAGCCGCTGGGTGCGCGCGGGGCAGAAGGGGCAGCGCATCCCATTCAGTTGAATGGGCGCACGCGCCCATTGCGCCCCGCGCACCTCCGCGCCGCCATGCATAGGCTGAAATCGAGCATAGGCGGAAATCGCCATACACGGCGGGATCCGGAACAGATCCCCCGCGTATGGCGAGGTTCCACTGTATTCATATGCTTCAATGGACTGTCATGAATGGGTGGTATGCTGGGATGGACAAGGATTGGAGGGAGGTTGCAGAAGGCAAGTCCAGCGGGTTAAGCTCTCACATATATATAGTTATATAGATACATGGGTAGACAGATAAATAGATAGATAGATATATAGATAGACATGATGCATCTTATGTTAACAACACCTGTATCTAAAACTCTCAGGGAAAGGCATTATGGGAAAGAGTTGCTGCCACCATGGGCTATGCTCAGGATGATCATGTATCCGGAACTGTCAGCTGAGAGCAGCAATCAATTCGTGCCAGTCAAGCAGTTTTATGATGGGGTGATGTTTAACAGATATCCTCTATCCATATCCATAGATTCATAGATCTCTCAAGGCAGGAGAAACTATGAACCAAATGGTGCTTTTGTTAGGACTGCTTTGATGTAGAACCCCCTCCTCTGTGGCGAAGGGGGGTGAGTTGGGGGGAACGATCTGGGTTGAACAGGAAAATAAGGTGGGAGCTGGGGATTTAAAGTGGGGTTTCTCTTTGGAGTTCTTCAGATTCAGCAAAAACGTGATCCAATGTATTTCTACCTTCTCTACAATAATTTTTTTTTACAATAGCTGTTGTGGATGATTGGTTCAGAATTCCCAAGTCTCACAGTTTGATGATGTCCAAAGAATCCCTGCCACCGGAGAAGATACAAGTTGGCTCCGAAGAAATCCCTGAGGGGAGCAAAACCTAGAGGCCGGTGAGCAGTGGGGAGCCAAGCCCAAAAAGGAGGGCGATGGAGAAGGTCTGCCGGAGGCTCTGTGGTTCCCACCTCCGGAGGACGAGAAGAAACACCGCAGAGCAGGCAGAGCAATGGCTTGGGACCAAACCATGGGAGAGGCCATGCTGTGGGCGCCGAGGGAGGAGAACCTGGCAGAAGAGGTGGCCAGCCTTAAGGAGGACCTGAGGGAACTAAAGTCCATGATGTCTCACCTGACGACCAGAGAGCCAGGGACAAGGGAAGGGAGACCGAACGAGGCGCTGCTGGAGGCGGCTTGCTCAAATCCCAAACCAGTGATGGACTTGTTGGTTGAAGGTCTGGAGGAGGAGTGTGATGAGGAGGCAGAGGTGACCTTGCGACCACCCTCGCGTCAAACAAGACTGGACGCGGCGCCCAGAAGGGGGAGAGGGGAAGCCGAGGCGTTGAGGAAGCTCCTGGCGAGTAAGCTGGAAGCCAAATTTAATGGAGATCCTGAGCAACTCCCGTTTTTCCTGGCCCAGGACCCGAGGAGAATACTTCCCGGACGAAGCCGAGAAAGTGCGTTGCGTGGCTGGCAGGCTGGAAGGCCAGGCTGCACAGTGGCTGGTGCAGCTGTATGACTGCAGGGCACCAGAGCTTCAGAACCTGGCGGCCTTTATGACGGCGTTGAGGGCCCAATTTGAGGACCCCTTCCAAGTGGATCGCACCAAAACGAAATTCATGACCCTCCAGCAAGGCAAGCGGTCAGTGGCCGAGTATGTGTTGGTGTTCAGGAGTGTGGCGGCGCAGATCCCCAACTACCCAGAAGCCATGAAGGCTCGGCAGTTCCAGGATGGGCTCAACTCAGACCTACTGGAGTGGGTGCTGATGCTGTTGTACAGCCGCGGGAAGGGTGGGAAAGGGCAGGAGGCGACCCCGCCCCTTCCTTCCCTCCCTGCGGCTGTCAGGCAGCCGCGGGAGGGGCGGGAAGGAGGAGGAGGACCCCCGCCTCCTTCCTGCCCTGTCCAAGGAGGAGCTCCTCCTCTTGAGGCTGGCTGGCCAATGGGGGCAGGCTGGAGCTCCAACAGCCCGCCCCCTGCCAGCAGCCATTGGCCAGCCAGCCCCAGGAGGAGAAACTCCTCCTATTTAGCCCTGCGCACGGCCCTGCAGGCGCGTGCAGGGCTACAGGAAGGTGCGGGCGGTGGCAGCGGCACACTGTCTGCGGCCCGCCCTCCTCGGCACCGCCACCGCTGCCGCCGCGGTAAAACCTGCGGCAATCAGCGGCAGGACCGGGCTGAGGCTGATCCTGCCGCCTCTGCAGGCCGGATACGGCCCGCGGGCCAGGGGTTGCCGATCCCTGGCTTAGACCCTCTGTTACACAAGATCATTTATGCCTATGAAGGGGATAAAGGCTTGGATAACTTGAGGAGTGAGTTACAGAGGACTGAACAAGGATTGTGGGTCAAAGCCAATAAAATATATGTGCCGGAGGGTTTAATGGCTAAGATAAGGGCAACCTGCCATGATGTCAAAGCTGCGGGACATTGGGGGTTCGTGAAAACCTGGCGCGCCTTACGCAGCAAATATTGGTGGCCGGGGGTGCAAGAGGAAGTGGAGAACTATGTACAAAGTCGTGTGGTTTGTGCCAGAGTTAAGGCTGACACCGGGAAGTAGGGATGTAAAGAATATTCTCCAAAATTCGAAAATTAGGAGAAATATGCCTAATTCGACTTTTTCGATAACATTTTAGAGAGGAGAAATTCTGAGCAGTTCTCGATCAATGAGTAAGAATTTTGATTTTTAATCATTTCGAAATGAAAGGGAGAGACAAAACTTTCAGCTGACTCTCGGATGGCCAGGATTTGCATATTTTGTGTAAGAAAAGCTACCATTCATCCTGGAGGCTATTTCCTTTGTTAAGGTGATTCCCCCTCCAACTTTGCTCATTTACAGCTTTGCTTTGAAAAACAAAAGAGAACAAAAGGTGAGGCTTCTGCCCTTTATGCCATGCTCTGAGCCTCTGCCATTCAAATTCACACAAGAGAGAAGAAGGGTGAAATTTTAGCATTGGATCAAAGATGTGCGTGTAAGCATATACATGCAGCATTACACTTTCAGCTGCTACACAGTTTGTGTGTGTGTGTGTGTGTATATATATATATATATACGTGTGTGTATATGTATATGTATGTGTATATATATATATATATATATACACACACAAAGATGTGTGTGTAAGCATATACATGCAGCATTACACTTTCAGCTGCTCCACAGCGCCCGGCCTTTCTCCTGGCTGTAGCGGCGGAGGGAAGGCCTCTGGTGCTGGAGGACCAGCGCCAGAGGCCTCCTCTCCGTCGCCACGGCTGACGGGGGAAAGGCCGGGCGCTGCTCCTGGAGGCCTCCAGGAGCAGCACCCGGCCGTTCTCCTGGCAGCGGTGGCGGCGCCACGGAGAGGAGGAGGAAGAGGAGGCCGAGCGCCTGGGGCCTCTTCAGCCCCCTCTCCGCCGGCACCGGCGCCTGCACCTCGATGCAGGGGCCGAGTGGCGCACTGGAGACCAAGAGGCCTCCAGCCCACCACCCGGCCCTTGCACAGAGGTGCTGGCAGCGACGGCGGCGGAGTGGGGGCTGAAGAGGCCTCTGGCGCTGGTGCTCCGCTGCCTCTGCCGCCGCTGCAGACGGGCCGGGTGGCAGGCTGGAGGCTTCTTGGCCTCCAAAACCCCCACCCGGCCTTCCCCCCGGCTCTAGCTGAGGCGGCAGCGGCAGCAGCGACGCGGCACCGGCGACGAAAAGGTAAGTAAGGAGGGAGGAAGGGAGGGAGGGAGGGAAGGAAAGAGTTGGGGGGAGGAGAGGGGAGGGAGGGAAGTTGTCCCCAATGGCGGCGCGTGTGCACGTGCACCGCCATTGGGGACGAGACTTGAGCATACGTGGATTTTGGTATACGCGGGGGGGGGGTCTGGAATGGATCCCCCGCGTATACCAAGGACGCACTGTATATGTATATGTATGTATATATATATATACACACACACACACAAAGATGTGTGTGTAAGCATATACATGCAGCATTACACTTTCAGCTGCTCCACAGTTTGTGTGTGTGTGTGTGTGTGTGTGTGTGTGTATATGCGTGTGTGTATATGTATGTATATATATACTCACACACACACACAAAGATGTGTGTGTAAGCATATACATGCAGCATTACACTTTCAGCTGCTCCAGTTTGTGTGTGTGTGTGTGTGTGTATATATATATATATATATATGTGTGTGTGTGTGTGTGCATATGTATATGTATGTGTATATATATATATATATACACACACACACAAAGGTGTACGTAAGCATATACATGCAGCATTACACTTTCAGCTGCTCCACAGTTGGTGTGTGTGTGTATATACATATATATATGTGTGTGTATATGGTCCTTGAGGGTACCCCAACTCTAGCCTCCCAATTCACCATAGAAATTCACTGGCTGACCTTGGGCAAGTCACATCCTCTCAGCTTCAACTCCAACTCCTAGGTATTCCTTCATGGTAGGTTTTATTCATGGCAGAATTCTTGCCATCACACCCTACTCTGCTCCTAATTGAGGATTCCTGCTTGGCAGAAGAGCATTGCCACTTGGCACTCGACCCCCCCCTTCTCATCTGTGAGGGTCACACTGTCTCAGCTTCAGGGGCATCCCATGGCAAAACTCCTCTTTATGCCAAGAAAACCCTCAGTTTGTCCCATCTTCCAGTGCCATCCTGATGTTGAACAGGGGTCAGACTACATGCCCTCTAGTATGCCATGTATTCCTATGTGTTACTTCATAGCAGAAGGGGGTTGGACTGGATGGTCCTTGAGTCCCCTCAACTCTAGCATTTCTTGTTGGGGCTTCACAGTTTATTTTTTGAGACTGGGCTCCCCCCCCCCCCCTTTTGTGTGTGTGCCTTCAGGGTTTTTAAGCATAGGAATGTTGTTTAAACCTCTGCCAAACTTCCTTTTGAGATGGTAATTGAGTTTGAAATGCAAAGTAATGAGCGTAATTATTCGCCTTGTCTTTTATTGTCATTCAGAGAAATCTGTGCTGAAAGAGAGAGAAGAAATCGCCTTTTGGAAGAGGGACTTTTGAAACAAAATTCTCCTCAAGGTCTCAATGAACGAGGAGAAAAACATGGGTTTCTCCAATCACTTCCGGGAAGCCTAGTGGTCTTTTGAGGCCTTTGGAAACTCCCAACCGCCCCTGGCAACATATAGGCATGGATTTCATCACGGGTGGACTTACCGGATAGCAAGGGCAGAGACACCATTTCGGTGATCGCAGACTTGTTTTCTAAGCAAGTGCATTACATGGGGTGTAAGGGGGTACCCAGCACTCCAAGGTTGGCGGTTGGTCCCTGGCGATGTGGGCTAGCTATGTGCAGCTCTCCCCTCTTCTGCTTTGCCTTTCCTGTCTGCGCAGCAAGGGACTCTAGGAGGAGTTCTCTCGGCCTTCCTTTCCCAGCTGAAGCGCCATCGCATTCTTTACTGCAGACACACTGCTGCAACCTGATGCAAAACATTGTTTTTCTTCAGCTTCCTTCAAATGCTGGTTCTGCTTTTTCCAGCTAGAAAGAGGAGGAGGGGGAGGAAAAAGGGGGCTGAGCAGGTGGAGAAAAGACTATCTGCACTTTGTTGGCAGAGGCTTTGTTAAATGAGGGGTATCTGCAATTGTGTACAATGGGGAGAAAGTCCAGAGACGTCTCTTCTCCCGATACCACTTCCAAACGATGCCACTAAACGTAAACGCACTCTCCATTCGAACAGCGATGGAGTGGCTGGGGAGTGGTTTGACATCACATGTTTTCGTGTATTCTAAATGGCGCTTTCTCTTTGGAATACCATTGGAATTCAGCAACAAATAGCTTCAAGCTTGTTTAAAGCAAGCAGAAATGCGTCCTTCTGCAATGAGGGTTTTATAGGGTCGCTGCTAAAAACTGGCACCGTGTTTTCCTGTCAAATGTCACCAACTGTTTTGTGTGAAAAAGCATGCAACCTGGAAGATGCTGGACAGGACAAGACACCTTTTAAAAAACAGTCCCTGGAATGCCAAGATCTAAACTCTCAGCCCCTCGCTGCTATTCTGAGATATTCAAGGTATGTTGCTAGGACAGTTCAGTGCCCTTCTATGAATCCTATGGTAATATCAGCCCTTAGCATTCTTTTGGGGTGCAAGGAGGGGAAGGTGGGCACCACTGAGTAGCGCCAGGGAACAGAAACGCATGGTCCTGATCCCCAAGCCAACCACAGAACAGTCACAACTTAACATAAAAAAAGATGACTTTATTTATACATTAAACGGCCGGAGAAAATGCCAAATAAATTTAAAAACAGTCTATAATACAGCATGGTACTGACGCACCAAGTGCGCACAGACAACAAGGAGGAAAGACAGAGAGCGAGAGAGACACCGCCGGGGGGCTGGGGGGGGGGGCTTCATCAGCTCTCCTGGCTCTTCATGTGCTTTGCGTACGATTCGTGGAGGTGCTTCTTGTAGGCTGCAGGGAGAAAGAGAGAGATGTGTGACGATGACCCATTCCCATCCCTTTTGCTGGGAGAGGAGGGGTCTGCATCCCACCCAAGCAACCCCCCCTTATTTCCCAGACCCAAGTTGCAGGGAACAGGAACACCCCCATATCCCCCCAACTCTCCGTTGGGCAAAGGGCCTAGATGGGGGGGCAGTGGTCAGGGTATGGGGGCACCCCTCTATATTCCAGGGGTAGAAGGGCACTCTTGAGGTATTTCAGGTTCCATTTTAAGCAAAGAAGAGGTATGTGAAGTCGAAGGCTTTCATGGCCAGCATCCATAGATTTTTGTGGGATTTTCGGGCTCTGTGGCCATGTTCTAGCAGAGTCTATTCCTGATGTTTCACCAGCATCTGTGGCTGGCATCTTCAGAGAACATGGCCACATAGTCTGAAAAACCCACAAAAAACTAAAGAAGAGGTACATTAAAAAAAAGCATCAGGGGGACGGGATAGTTAACGTATTTTATTGTTGTGTGCCTTCAAGTCATTTCCAACTTATGGAGACCCTAAAGTGAACCTATTATGGGGCTTCCTTGTTACGTTTCTTCAGAGGGGGTTTGCCATCCTCTGAGGCTGAGAGAGTCTCACCTGGTGGGTTCCCACGGCTGAGCCACGATTCGAACCCTGGTCTCCAGAGTTATAGTCCAATGCTCAAACCACTAGACCACACTGGCTCTCACCTCTATATATACATGGGCTACAAGCACTCTTCCAGGCTGTTACCTGAGGGATCCCCCAGGACCCCAAAGATATTTTGGGGAGAATAGGCTCTCCATTCCCACCTAAAGGGTAAGACTGACAGTTTCCCGATGTGCTGCAGGGTGGGTGCGAGGGGCAGGTCCCGGAGCCATTTTAGATCCAGCATATAATGGAATATATATATGTTCCCTGGCAGCACATAGCCAACTTGTCTGCCACCCTCTACAGCGAGCAGAGAGATTACATTTTCCCCAAAATATTTTTAGGGTGCTGAGAGGCCTCCCCCCAAGTACCAACCTTCCTTGAGGATCTATGGGCTGCCTTGCCCAGAACTTGGAGTGAGGGTGGGGGGTCTCCATGTCTTCCAGACATTTTGGACCTTACAGCCTCTTTTTGCCAACCATACTTTTGGGGGCCTCTGGGACCTTTGATTGCCCAAAGGGTCCCAGCCCCCCCATCCTTCCCTGCCCCCATTAGACCTGGGGAGAAAAGGCTGCCAAGGATTGTGTGGGGAACTTCCCCCAGGACTTCAGCTACTAAGGATGGCTCTGTGCTTCAGTTCCCAAACACGGAATTTAATGTGGGGAGTGGGAACCCCAAGTGTGCCCACAAGGCACTTGTGCTCTGACCTGTGAGGCTCCTGAAGAGGAAAGTGAACTCTGTACATGCTCCTGGAACAGGCGGGCAAATCACAGCCCCAACAGCTCCAGCCCCCCAAACCTGTAAGAATGATACCAGAGACCACTCACCTGCTTGGTTTTTCCAGAGCTCCGCGGCGTCTGTGTTCAGGGGGCTCTCGATGTTGGGCTCTGGGGGGTCAGTGCAAGAAAGGGGCCATCAGTCCAGGCGTCTGGCTGGCTAAAGACCTAGGATTCTCACCCAGCGCCAACTCCAAGGGCTCAGTTTAATCCTTTGCCCCTTTATTATTACAGGGACGTGGAAGCACTGGCCAGCCAAGACACCCACCGGATCCTGTGGCACAAGTTACCATGCAGAGACAAGGGCCCTATGTGGCCCCTCGATGCCCCCTGCCCACCTCAAGGGGCTTCTCCCTCTTTCCCCCTATTGCTTCTCTTGTTCCTTCACAGCTGGCAGGAGCAGGGCTGTCTTTGGGGATGAGGCTTGGCTGGCAAAAGGGATTGGGAGCACCCAGTAGTCACTTAACAAGCAATGGGCATGAAAAAGGGTGAAGGTAAGCTGAGAGAGGAACTATTTGGGAAGGAGTGTGGCGGCTGGTGAGGAATTACTCTTCAAGGCAGTTGGAAAGAATGTGTTTCCCCATACCAGGGGTTGAAACGTTGTCAGGGAAGGCCCCTCTCTCAGTCTGGAAGGACATGGGCAACAGGGACTTCTTGGTGGCTGCTCTCAGGCTAAGGAACTCCTTCCCACAAGGGCCTTGGATGCACCACCTCTCTGCTCTCCTTCTGCCAGCAGATAAAGACCCTTTTTATTCAAAATGGATTTGGGCGACTATGGCCTGAAACAAATGGCAAAGAGGGGTAGTTTCCAGCCACGCCGGCCGTGTCCAGAGTGCCCCAAAGCAGCCAAAAAAAAAAAAAAAAGGTAGGCTTGCTGAGCTAATTGAACTACAGATTGTTTTGGCTGTATTTTCATGTTAAGCAATGCTGCAAGCTGCCATGGCTCCCAGATTGGGAGGAAGGCAGGACGACAAACCTGAGAAACACAGCTGGCCTCCCTTTCCTTCTCTCTCGGGGGTTGGGGGGTGTCTGTGCTAAACTCCATCAAGGGGTCCCCAGGGATCTCCCCCTGCGCCCCCCACTCACCTCCCAGCAGGCTCTGGATGGAGAGGAGGATAGTCCGGACGTCGTAGAGGGCTGACCACTTGTCCTTCAGGATGTCCAGGCAGATGTTTCCTTGCAGATCCACATTGGGGTGGTAGCAGGGGGTCAGGAACTTGACTGTGGGGGCGTTGTAGGGGTATCCGCTGGGGAACTCCAGGGAGAGCTTGTACCGAAGGTCCTCGTACGCCTGCCAGGGGGAGATGGGCACGGATCCTGTTCTGCGCTTCCCATCGTCCCCAACCTGTGCTGGGTTGCAGTTCCCAGAATCCCCAATGCTGGAGGGTGCAGTTTGGGATGTGGAAAGCTGGCTCCTGCCTCACTGCCCCCCCACCCCAATCCACACATTGTGGAAGCATAGAATCATAGAGTTGGAAGAGACCACAGGGGCCATCCAGTCCAACCCCCTGCCATGCAGGAAATCCAAATCAAAGCATCCCTGACAGATGGCCATCCAGCCTCTGCAAAACTAATAAGGTTTTAGTAATGGGTCAGGACACAAGTCTTGCCGTCCCAGAGACACAAAACCACACCAGGTTACGGACCTGGAGCATAATTGGATCTCTGTGTGCGTGTAGAGTGCACACAACAACAAACAACAATGTGCCTCTGGGCAAAAGCTTCCTGAAAACTGTGCCTAAAAGAATGGGGTGCATGGGAGCAACCGGGGTGGGTTTTTGGGGTCCATGTGCTGCCCTGCACCCATGGGCCCCGGGGGCAGAAAGAACTGGCCCTGACCCAATGGCCCCAATTTGCCCCCAGGGGCCCAACTTACCGTCCCGGCGGCTCCGACAATGGTCCCGATCCACTTGAAGAGGTTTTCTGACTCTGGGAAGGCCGAGATGCCTTTGTCTCCAGACATCTGTTAAGGGGAAAGGTTACAGGGGAGGCTGGAAAGAGGGTCCCCCAATGGGATTGGGGTCACGCACTGCAGGGTGAGCGCAGATGCCAAGGGGGATCATGTGCCAGCCTGCCCCCAGAAGAGTGGACACTGACTCTGGAGACCAGGGTTCCAGGCCTGGCTCAGCCACTGAAACCCACTGGGCGACGTTGGGCAAGTCACACTCTCTCAGCCTCAGAGGAAGGCAATAGTGGCAGACCTCTTCCGAAGGAATCTTGCCAAGCAAGTCCCATGATAAATGGATTAATCCCAGGTTGAAGAGATGGCCGGGCCTGGTGCCATGACTCTGGAGACCCGGGTTCGAATCCTGTCTTAGCCAGGCAAAGCCAGTGGGCGACCTTGGCCAAGTCACACTCTCTCAGCCCCAGAGGGAGGCCAAGGCACAGAAGAAGAGTCTACTCCACGCAGAGTGAGCATAATGCCTTAAGGGCTAGAGCAGCAGGGCTTTGGAGCCCAGGCTCCTCCCCACACTGGGCTGACCCTGGGTCAAAGTCACACTCTCTCAGCCTCGGAGGAAGAAGCTTGCAGATGGCCCCCCCTCAGCCCTTTCCTTAGTCCCCATTTCTGAATCCACTCACCATGAGGGCCATCAGCTCCTGCTGCAACCTGCGGGGCAGAGACCGAGAGGAGGAGAGTCAGGCCCGGGGCTGCAGGGGCACTCTGCACGCGCCCCGAGGAGCCCTCGCCCGCCCTTCCTTCCCTCCTTACCTGCTCCGGACGGAGCCCCTCGCGGGGCCGCTGCCGGCCTCGGCCGCCTTCCCCAGGGCCCTGGAGGCGGCAGCTGCGCTGGGGTCTGTGTTCTGGGAGGCCATGGCGGGCGGCGGGGCGGCCCTGGGTTCGAGTCCTGCGCGGCGGAGGCGGCGGCGGCGGCGGCGGCGGCGAGAGCGGCGCTGCTCCTCTTCCTCTTGCTGCTTCTGCGGCTGCTCCTGCGCCGCTCTGACTCTAGTTTGAATGTTGCAAAGCTCTGAGCCACTGGCCAATCAACGCCGCGCTGGCTTAGCGGCCGGCCAATGGCGAGGCGGGAGCGAGCGCGGAGGGACCCCATTGGCTGCCGGGATGCAAAGGGCGAGCGGGGCGGAGCCTTAAAGGGGCCGCAGCAATCCCTGCAAAGGGCCCTAGAGACAAGGCAACTGTTAAATGGGTTTGAAATTGGTTGACCCTTTGAACCCAAAGGATTCTCCCAGCCATGGCTGCTCCTCTTCATCCTGGAGAGAAGGGACCAGAGGGGAGTCCAGGGGGCTCTGTCCTGGGCCCAGTGCTATTCAACATCTTTATCAATACCTGGATGACAGAATTGGGAGCATACTTATCAAATTTGCAGATGACACCAAATTAGGAGGAATAGCTAATACTCCAGAGGACAGGATCAAGATTCAAAATGACCTGAATAGACTAGAAAGCTGGGCCAAAGCTAACAAAATGAAATTCAACTCAGAGAAATGTAAGGTATTGCACTTAGGGCGGAAAAATGAAATGCAGAGATATAGGATTATGGGGGAGACCTGGCTGAATGAAACTACGTGTGAAAGGGATTTGGGAGTCCCAGTAGACCATAAGTTGAACATGAGTCAAGAGTGCGATGCGGCAGCTAAAAAGGCCAATGCAATTCTAGGCTGCATCAATAAAAGTCTAGTGTCCAGATCAAGGGAAGTCATAGTGCCACTGTATTCTGCTCTGTTCAGGCCCCACCTGGAATAACACTGTGATCAGTTCTGGGCAAAACAATTCAAAAAGGACATTGAGAAACTGGAGCCATGTGTCCAAAGGAGGGAGACCCAAATGGTGAAGGGTCTGGAAACCATGAAGCCCTATGAGGAGAGACTTAGGGAGTTGCTGGAGATGTTTAGCCTGGAGAAGAGAAGGTTAAGGGGTGATATGATGATAGCCCTCTTTAAATACTTGAAGGGGTGTCATATTGAGGAGGGAGCAAGCTTGTTTTCTGCTGCTCCAGAGAACAGGACCCAGACTGAATGGATCTAAGCTCCAGGAAAAGAGATTCCAGCTCAGCATTAGGAGGAACGTCTGGAGAGTAAGGGCTGTTTGACAGAGGAACACATTCCCTTGGTGGGCAATGGCATCTCCTCCTTTGGAGGTGTTTAAACAGAGGCTGGATGGCCATCTATCCCAGGGGGTGATTTGATGGAGAGTTCCTGCATGGCAAAAGGGGGTTGGGCTGGATGGCCCTTCTTGGGGTCTCTTCCAAATCTAGGATTCTATGAAAAGACAACAATATGTAGGAAGGTGATTGTTGTTGTTTGCTGTCCTCAAGTCAACCTCATAGAATCACAGACTCACAGAGCTGACAGAGGGCCATCCAGGCCAACCCCATTCTGCCATGCAGGAACTCACAATCAAAGTATCCCCAACTGATAGTCGCTTCATGGTTTCCAGACCCTTCACCATTTTGATGGCCCTCCTCTGGACACGCTGACCAAAGCAAACTCATGGCGATCCTGTGGATGAGGCACCTCCAAGGCCTCCTGTCCTTAATTGCTCTGCTCAGGTCCTGCAAATTCAGGCCTGTGACTTCCCTGCTTTGAGGCATCCATCTGGTGTGTGGTCTTCCTCTCTTCCTACTTCCCCCCACCTTTCCTGCCTTCTCAAGATGTGGCCAAAGGAGGAAAGACTCAAGCATCTTGGCTGCCAGGGAGATTTCTGCCTTGATCAGTTCCAGGACCCATTTGTTTGTCTTTTTGGCCATCCAGTGTCCTCAGCACCACGTCTCAAATGATTTGGTCGTCTTCCTAGCTGCTTTTCCCCCACTGTCCAGCTCTCACATTTGTACAAAGTGATTGGGAATACCTTGGCTTGGATTATTCTAGCTTTAGTGCTCAGTTGTATACCTTTACTCTTTAGGATCTTGTCTACTTCTTTCATGGCTTTGTTGACTGGAGTCTCCATTCTGATCATCATTTGATCAGTTATGGGAATTCTTTTATTATTTCAATTTCCTCATCATCTAGGTTGAATTTATGTAGCTCTTCCATGTTTGTTATTTTTGCTTTCTTTGTGTTCAGCAGTGCGCCTGCCTTTGCACATTCTTATCTGACCTTCTTTAAAAACTGTCCCAAATCCATGAGGTTTTCTGTTAGCAGTATAGTGTCACCTGCACACAGGAGATGGAGGGCTGTAGAAAGAGAGGAAGACCACATAACAGATGGAAGACCCAACCCAGGAGGTCTGAGTCTTGCAGGACCTGAGCAGAGCTGTTGAGGACAGAGGAACTTGGAGGTGTCTCCTCCACAGGGTTGCCATGAGCCGAAGTCAACTCAAAGGCAGTTAACAACAACTCCACATTTTGGCTGCTCCTGATCTTCTCTCCTTACTGCAGAGAGGACAAGACTCACTTTCTTTACTCACAACCACAGCTGGCCTGGGAGTGTGTCCCCCTCCAAAGGTAGTTTCTCGGTCCAGCCCCAGGCTGGATTCGGCCACCCTCCCACATAGGCTTCCAATGGGACAAGAAGCATCAAGCAGATGTATATTTATTTCCAGCCGGTCCCTATGAGCCCAATACAGAAACAAAATGGTGGAGCCCAGGACCGACTCTGCGCTGTCCCTGGACCTGAGTGCTAGAGAGCTGCCTTCCATCCAGCTCCAGCTGTACACTTCTCTCTCCTGCTTTCCATCAGCCCCACGACAGCTGCACAAACCCATCTTCTCCAGCAGAGACAGATGGGAGAGCCCAAGAGTTCTCCCCGAGGGGTTAGGACCAGAGGAAGCCTAGGTTTTGGGTGCTCCTTCTTGCGGCGGAGGAGGCACAGACTGTGGTGGATGCTGCTCCCCTTCATTGCGCAGGGTCTCCATGTATTTCCTCATTTTCACAGTCATCCAAGGTGGTGGGGTGAAAGGCTTCAGTTCATCCAGCTTCAGCTCTGGAGATCCTCTGGGGAAGCCAGCAGAAGAGCAGAGGAAGGAAGGAAGGAAGGAAGGAAGGAAGGAAGGAAGGAAGGAAGGAAGGAAGGAAGGGCAGTCTTAGTAAGGGCATAGTGGTCCTCTGATCAAGCTTCCAAACCTCTTCAGTGCTTTTGGCTTGATGGTTCCCCACTAGGGCTACCAATTCAGGATCATCCTAAACACTGAGGTCTCTGGGCCACAACCTGAGATCTGAGGTGGCCTCTAGTGATGCCATTAAGCATTATGCATTAAATACCAACCACAGCTGTTCATAGCATGTCACACACACACACACACATACACACACACACACACACACACACACACTGTTCCCATTTGGAAAGTAAGGCAGAAATCTTAGGATAAAATGAGAGGGTTATTCTTTCTCACATACTTAGGGAGATGGGATAAAGTGTGTCTAATCTAGCCTAGGGCCAGTGTGGCATAGTGGTTTGAGTGCAGGACTTCAACTCTGGAGATCTGGGTTTGTTTCCCCACCCAGCCATGAAAACCACTGGCTGACCCTGAGCAAGCCACACTCTCTCAGCCTCAGCAGAAGGCAATGGCAAACCTCCTCTGAACAAATCTTGCCAAGAAAATCCTGTGATAGGTTCACCTTAGGGTTGCCATAAGTTGGAAACGACTTGAAGGCACACAGCAGCAACAACAAAATCTAGCCTACTTGCTTCTAGCCAGAAAATGAGTGGAGGGTTAGGTCTGGCATCACAATGAATGGGAGGGAAGGTGGCCATTGACTGAGGAAACACAGAAATTCCCTGGAGAGTCTCTTACAGCAACCAAACAACTAACCTTGCCGATTGTTGCTGTATTCGCTGAGCTGGAGATGTGCGCACAGCCCTTTCCTCTAGCCTACAGCTAAGCTCCCCAAAACTGGATAATGTGCACCCTAATCCTCCATCTTGGAGACGACTCATGAAAACTGGAGATGCATGGTCAGGCCCTGAGATCTGCCAACCCTATTTCCTACATGTATCACCCAAGACTAATCACACACTCTTACCTCTCCTCCTTGCAAACACTCTCTCTCACACACAGCAACTATTGCTTCAGAGGCAAGCACAGCTTCTCCCAGAGTTCACCTGCTAAGAGAAGGGTGGGCAATCCCAGCAGGTCCAGGGGGCCAGCAGCCGGCCACAGGAGCCACCAAGGGTTTTGGCCCGACAGACTCCCACACCTGTTCTCTTGGGCCAAAGCACACAAAGGGAGATGGGGCTTCTTTGCACCCACCACCTGGAAACACACATACTGTATACACATGCTGACCATTGCTGAAGAGACTGGTCAGTTCTACCCAGTAGGGTTTGGACCCTAAGATGGGCAGGTAAGTGTGATAGGCAGGTGGGGTCTGCTCCAGGACTCATCTGGGGCTTTATGGATTGCTATAGAAACCAAAAACCAAGATCCATCAACCAAACACACCCAGGAACTTCCAGGAGCCCACTTCTGGTTTTAAAGAAATGTTTGTTTTTTTAAAAGTTAAATCTTTACTCTTGGGGGCTTTCTATAATTCAATTCATGCCCTTTTTTGGGGGAGTGTGGAGGGGTTGAGGCTCTTAAAAGTAGCCCTGGGACTATACTCTCCCTCCAGCCGCCCTCAGTGTTCACTCTGTGCCTCACCTGTACTCTTCACTTGCTGCCAGATCTCGAATGTCTTCCTCTAGAAGAAGATAGGCCTATGGCAAGGGAAACACAAGGAGAGCAGAAGCCCTGGTGAGGCCACCGTCTGCTATTCTTTCAACATCCTGGCTGCAAGGGGGAAGACCCCTGGGCCCTCACCTCTCATGCTTACCCAAATGGGTCTGGTTCACATCTACTAGGATCCCACAAAACCCCAGCAAGAGAGTGCCAGAAAAAGTCCTGGCCAACAGAAAATCCGCCACGTAGCCAAGAATCTGTTTCCCTCCTGAGCCAGCTCCCCGCACTCTTCTCCCCGGCCTTGTTACACTCACCATCTTGCCACCGGTGGCCCGCATGTGCTGCTGCTCTGCTAGCCAGTGCTTGTCCTGAGGATCAGCTGCATACTAGAAGAGGGAAGTGGAAGCGAGGAGATGGTGAGGCTTAGATCCTCTAAGAAATGCCATGATGGTATTGGGCCACCAGTCCAGAGTTCTGTTCCTATTCAAATGCCCCAATGGGGAGATAATAAGCATGGCACAATGGTAACAGCACCACTCAGAAACTGGCATGCAGAGTCATATCCCCTTGCACACAGACTATAACTGTTACAGGATGCTGTTTACCACTCCCATTTCAACAGACATTACTGAGGAAGGCAGAAGCCAAAATGTTATGATGCTTTTTGTAAATACAGGTTTTCAATCATCCTATTACATCTTGTGGTTGTTGTGTCATTTCTGACTTATGCCGACCCTACGGCAACCCAGTTCGGAGGGGTTTGCCTTAAACTTTTTCTGAGGCTGACCAAGCATAATTTGCTCAAGGTTGCCCAGTGGATTTCTGTGGCCGAACAGAGACTTGAACCCTTGTCTCGAGTCCAGTGCTCAAATCACTACACCATAGTGCCTCTCCTCTATTAAACCTACTTCAGTATTATAATACCCCTTTGGAATTGAGGAGCCAGCATGGCATAGCAGTTTGAGTGCTGGAATAGGACTCTTTTAGAGACCAGAGTTTGAATCCCCGCTTAGCCATGGAAACCCACTGAATGACTTTGGGCACACTCTCTCATCCTGAGAGAAGAGCTGGACACTGACCAAATCCTGTGTGAGACTTCACCTTAGGATTGCCATAACTCAGAAATGACTTGAAGGCAAAAACAAGAACAACAACAACAACTGGTATTCAGATTCCATGTGAAAACAGTGGTGTTTAGTTGCTTTTTTCATCTATGATACAAATAAAAATAGTCTGTAAACAAGGCCTTGTGATGAAAAGTTTAGGCAGCTGAGTACAGTGGAGCCTTGCCTTATGTGGGGATCCGTTCCAGACCCCCCCTGCATAAGGCAAATATCACGTAAGCTCAAGCCCCGTTCAATAGAATGGGGCTCGTGGCGGTGCAGCGCCAGCACGGCTTCCTTGTAAACCAGAAGCCACGTATGGCGTGCCCGTGTATGGAGCGGGTGTGCTGTACTTAACTGGGAGAAGAGAAGACTGAGAAGCGACATGAGAACCATCTATCAATATGTGAAGGGATGTCATGAGGAAGACAGAGGAAGTTTGTTTTCTGCTGCTCCAGAGACTAGAACAATTCCACCTAACCATTAGGTTGGCTGTAAGAGCTGTTTACCAGTGGAATACAGACTGCTTCTGGGAATGGCGGACTCTCCATCTTTGAAGGTGTATAAACAGAGGTTGCACGGGTATCTCTTGAGAGTGCTTTAGTTTATATTCTTGCAGGGCAGGAGGTTGAACTAGTTGGCCATTGGGATCCCTCCCAACTTTCTCATTCTATGACCAATCCCTAACTAAGGGAAGTTAGTGCAATACCAAAATGAAGCCCAGCATGAGGGACTTGGGGGGTCATGATCACTTCAGGCAGGGAACTGGCACCCAAAGGTTCTCAAATCCTGGTGCTGTGGCTTGATCCGCCCACCCCAGGACTGAATCCACTGACCTTAAACATGTGGGGGTGTTTGATGTAGAGTCTTCCTCTGGTCCCTCCCATACCCAGGGCTCTGAATCAGAAACACAATGGTGGGTTAGACATTTGGATTTGATACGATGCATCCCATTTTCTCCCTTCAGTTCAAAGCCCCACACCTCATGTCAAAGAACACAACTAAGTATTTGTGGCTGACATCCCAACATCCAGCTCAGCCTGAAGGGAACTTTCAACAAGCTCTGCTTCTCACCTGCCTGACAGTAACTTACTTGTTTGCTCTTGATCCAAGCACAAGAGGTGTGGAGTCCTTGATCCGTGCGGGGTCCCACTGCAAAGCACAAAGAGGAAGAGAGTTTTGTGACGATGGCCCCTGCCCATCCCATGCATGGAGGGGTCCAGAGGCTAGGCTTAGAGGCAAGAGCCCACCCTCTGGAGTTTAGCACACAGTAGGAGTGATTCTGCACCTGCTAACCCCTCTGTGCTCTTCCAGCAGGAAGATTTGGCTGCCAGCTTTCCATTGCCCTCCCCGCAGGTGGGTCTGTGGAAAACCAGAGATGGGCAGAGCATACCTTGGGACCATCCCTTGGCACTGGCTCACAGGATTTGTTTTTCCCCCTGAGAAGACAGAAGACAACCAGATTAAGTTGCTCCAAGGATAAAAGCAATCAAGAAAGGCGAACTGTCTCCCTCTTTGAGAGGTATCATTCTCCCACCTTCTCTTGCTTTCTCTTCAGCTGTGGATTATCTCCCTTTTTCTCAGCTCTATCCATCCTAACCAACTCAGCAGCAAGGCTCCTTTGATGCCTTGGCCTCTCCCTGCCAGGCTCTGGCTCATGTGGGCTCCTGCCCTTCTGTAAGCTAAGACAGGCTAGCAGTTCTGGATACTCTGGTTCAAGAAGGATAATAACTAGCTGGAATATGTCTAGAGGAAGGTGAACAAGATGGTCAAAGGTCTGGAAACCACCAGGCCTATGAGGAATGATGGAGGGAGCTGGGTATGTTTACCCTGGAGAAGAGAAAATGGAAGATATGACTTGATAGAGCCATCTTTAAGTATCTGGATGTCAGCCTGGAGAAAAGGAGACTGAGAGGTTCCATCTATGCTTCTTCAGTGTAAGAAATGTTTGGCAGTAGAATGGACTGCCTGGAATGATAGTGGACTCTCCATCTTTAGAGGGATTTCAAGAGAGGTTGGATGGACAATTCTCAGGAGTGCTTTCCTGAGGACTAAAGGGCCTTTGTGGCTCTTTCCACCTAAATATTAGGAAGAACTTCCTGACAGATAAGAGCTGTTCATCAGTGGAACACGCTGCCTCGGAGAGTGTTCAGAGTCTCCTTCTTTGGAGGCTTTTAAACAGAGGTTGGATAGCCATCTGTCACAGTTAGTGCTTTGATGTTGTCTTCCCACATTGCAGGAGGTTGGACTGGATGGCCTTTGAGGTCTCTTCCAACTCTATGATTCTATGAATCACTCATTCCAGGTGCTGCTGCTCTCCACCAGAGCCTTTTATGGGGCTCAACTGGTTGTGTCTGTGCCAGGGGCGAGGACTGTGGGTTATTCCAGGGAGGCTGGGTAAACGGGATGGGGAAAGAGCTGCTCCCCTCGCATCATATTTGGTTAGCAGACTTACGTGCTCCCGCCCACAGGCTTTGGATCACTCAAGTGGCTCTGTCCTGGAGGCCGTCCCTTCCTCTGAAAAGGGGCAAAAACTTCTGTTAATGCCTTCTGGCCAATATGTGCTCCTCCCAGCAGAGGCTTTTGCCAGTGTCCCCCTCTTGCATCAACCTAAGGAGGAAGTCAGAACCTGCTGGCAAAAGGAATGGCTGAGTGTGCTGTGATGCATGCCTCTCTGCCTCGCAAAGTGAAGTGGAGCACCCAGTGACATCCCTCTGCCGCTTTAAGGGCCTCACCTACCTTCTTGGGGATGGGGCTCCCTTGCCGGTTCACTTCCTCTTCCACAGGCTTGGTACGCTAGTCAGGCAGAAAAGGGAGTTCATTGAAAAACAAGAAGTGCCCACTCTTCACAACTTGGCATCAAAGTCATTCACTCTCCTGGATCTGTTCCTAACTGGGGAGAGTGCCCTCTCACCTCCGTTGCCCATTCCTGGCAAGCCACAGAAATTAGCCCAGGCCTCCACTAGGCAGGAGAGCTATTGGCTTTGCAGTTATGGGTCCCTTGGGGCATGAAAGGGCCCAGGCCCCGAGACGGGAAAGAGAGGACCATCCCTACACCCCTTGCTGTGAGCAGGAGTTGGGGAGAGAAAGCTGCTCCCACCTTCATTGTTGGCACCTCATGCGGCAGCCTCGCAACAGACTTCTTGTCATCACAGAAGAGAAGTTTAGCCTGCCAGGGAAGAAAAGGGTCGGGGAGTAGGGAGCAACTGTGAGAGCAGATTCTTGTTTCGGTCTTAGGTGTCTGGAGCCCTATGTTTGCAGAATGCAGAGCCAAGAAATAAACTCTTTGAGGGGCATTTCTGCACCTTTCAAGACGTCTCAGATGTCCACTTGGTGGCACCAAGTGGCTTGATGGGAAGTGGAATACGCCTACAATACACTGCCCTCTGCTGGGTGATGCTAAGCAACAAAGAGAAATGGTGATGGGAATAATGATTAGTTCTGTTTAAACAGGTTGGGCAGCCCTGATCTCAAAATCCAAATCCACGAAAAACCAAAACCTTTTGCTGTCAACTGCCTCCTTCTGCCTTCAAGATGGCAGCTGTGACATTCCTGCTCGTTCGTCTCCCAGATCCTCAGTCTCTGTCCAGCCTTGCATCTCATACACAACACAAATAAGATGTGAGGCTGGAGGCAGATGAACAAATAGGAGGGCTGCAGCTGCTGCCTGAAAGGCATAAGTGGGAAGCTGGTGGTAAGAAGATGGAAGGTTGGAGAAGGACTGAAGATCTGGGAAACTGTGGGAATCCAAGTGTAATAACTGGCGCAAATACATGCCTCCCGCCATTTCACAGATCCTCACATCTGTCTCCAGCCTCACAAATACAGTACAAGAATTTCCTACGCTGTGCATTCTACAATTCAAAATGCTTCTGGTCCCAAGCCTTTTACATACTTAACCTGAGATCAAGCTTCAGTAACAACAAAACATGTTGGGATCAGCAAAAGCACTATGGATAATTTTTCTCAGGAGTCCAGCAGTCCCCAGAGGTGAGCAGCAGGAAGCAAAGAAGGAGCAAGGGTAGCTGGGAACCTTTTTGCTCCAGCTGTGGCCTTTCCCTTCTTGGGTGCTCAGGCAGGACTGGTGTCTCACTTCCCATCCCACCCAGATGCAGCATGAGGCAGCCTCCATGCCATAAGGGGAGCCTCAGAGATCCACTGGGGATGTTTCTTGCTCTTGGGAGAGAGCCGTCACTTTGGAGCTCTGACCCCTCTCCAGACATACCTGCTCCAAGCAGTTCCGACACGTTTCATGAATGAGCTGCTCCATGTCCACATCTTCTCCCACGTTCTCTCGCACGTTCCCTGCTGCCTTCTGGAAAAACTTGGGAACAGGAAGGGGAAGCCAACTGGAATACAGGCCCAAGGAGTCTCTCCTGCAACATCCCCTTAGCCCCCTCTCTTCACAAATGAGTTTCTCCTAATTTAGCAAATGCCTGTAGCGACAGGACCCCTCCAAGTCCCCCAACTGACACCCCGCTCCAGATATGTCCTGTGCTACTGGGAAAGGAAGGGTTTCCTCATCACAACCCTTTGAGATGAAATGTAGCAGGTTCCCCCTCCCTCACAGCCCCCCCCCACTTGCCAAAAGCTCCCGGTTCCAACAGTTCTCTTCCATACCTTCATGTATTTACCAAAGACAGCCTGGATCTCATCGTTGATGGTGGGCTGCAGAACGGCTCGCAACAGGTCCATGGAGACCACGGGGTCCGTGAAGCTGAAAGAGGAGAGGATTAGAGGCCGTCAACCACACCAACGGTCACTCAGCTCAGGCCACCTTGGAAGCCGTCTCGACTCATGGCCTCTCTGCCAACCGCAGGCTACTTCTTCTGGCAACCATGTTTCTCAGCAGGGGATTTTAAAAGGACTTCTGGATGGATTGCCATTCTCCCATTCAAAAGCTTCACTGCATAGGATCCTAACACTCAGATTGTGTTGAAAGTTGTGTTTTTTAAAAAGGAAGACTACAGAACTGCAAAAACAGTTACAGGTATCAATAACCTATACTTTTTTTGTTATCCTGTTTACTACCAGAAAATACCAAAGTATAAGCAAAATTCCTAGTACAGCTTAGAGAGAATGGTTGAACAACAATTATTGATTTGGGATTGCAAAAGTTATGAATCTGGGAATTATAGCCTGCTCATCCTAAACACGGCTGAGCATCCGTGGATGGCAAGCCCCAAAGGCCAAAATGGTGGCCCATGTATGCCAGCATTAAAAACCATGCCAGTTTTATTTAAACCAGTTCCCTTCCCACTGGTCTTGATTACTGTGTGGGGTGGGTCTGGTCTTGAGCCCCCCACTGACCACTGAAGGAGTAAAGCATGGGCAGGAACTGGAGACGCTTGTGGGTTGTGACCTCTCCCAGGATGGAGAGACGGGTGGATGAAGGCGGCCTGCGTACCTGGTCATCATCTGGGAGCGCCGTCCTCGCCGCTGGACCAGCCGGTGCTTGATCATGATGTTCCAGGGACTCTGTGGATATCATGACATTGGTCCAAGAATGGAAGAGATCCCAAGGGGTCATCCAGTCCAAGCCACTTCTGCCACACGGAAGACAAACCCCAGGCCTTCTCTGGGGCCAATGATCCTCCAGCCTTGGCTCTCCAAAGGAGACTCTGTCTGTCCGTCCGTCCGTCCGTCCAGGTGGCCCTTTCGCTCCCTGTGAGAGGCACTTGGGAGCCAGAGAAAGGGGGGCAGGAAGCCAAGGGCCAGGGCCCACCAGGACAGACGGACGGAGCACTCCCTGCCCCAGGGCCAGCCCTTCTGCTCTTGCTGCAGAGACCCCCGGACCCAAAAGCTCCCGTAGGGTCCCCGTGGCCGCTCCCCCAATGGCCACCCTCTCCCCAGCTCCCTCCTGCCCCAGTGCATTGTGGGGTGGGGCCTTCCCCCTGCCCCATGGGATTGTGGGATGCGGTCTCTCCTGCCCAACTGCATTGTGGGGCAGGGTCTCTTCCAGCTCCATGATGCTTTGCCCCAGTGCATTATGGGGCGGGGCCTCCCCGTCTCCCAGAGGATTGTGGGCAGGGTTCTCCCTCTGCCCCAGTGCCTTGTGGGGAGGAGTATCCCCTGGGTCTCCCGTCGGGGGACTGTCTGTGGGGCGGTGGCGGAGCCTGCCCCCTCACTCACCGCGGCGCCCGCCAGCGCCCCCCGCTCCTCCTCCTCCTCCTGCTGCTGCTCTCCGTCCTCCTGCTCCTGCTCCTCCTCGTAGTCCTCCTCCTCCTCCTCGTAGTCCTCCTCCTCCTCTCCGCCCTCGGCCTCGGGCTGCTCGATCTCGCGGGCGGCCCCCATCCTCCCCGCTCCGCTCCGCTCCGCGCCCCGCCCCATCACGGCTGACGTCATCACCGCGCGCCTCGCAGAACCCGGAAGCGGCGCTCTCCCGTTGCCCTGGCAACCGCGCTCAGGCCGGCTGAGGCCTAGTCCTCGTAGTAGTAGTAGTAGTGACTGTAAACAAACCAAGAAGCTGCCCTTAGCCTCTTTCCGTGACGCGGATCACACTCTTCGCTAGTGGATGTTTAGATGTCGAAAACTCCTTCCTCACACAAGGCCCTGGACCCTGGACTGTCAGGGAGGGGCATCCACACTGCAGAAATAATCCAGTTGGACACCACTTTAACTGCCACAGCTCAGTTTACATGGCTAAATGTCTCACAAATGACAGTTCCCAGAATTCCCTAGCATGGAGCCAAGGCAGCTAAAAAGGTGTGAAGGTGGATTATTCCTGCAGTGTGTTTTGGACCTGACTGAGTCAAAGCCTAATCTCTGAGTCTGGGAAGTCTAAATATCGCACAAAACTGCAAATCCCAGACATCTGTAGCACTGAGCTACAGCTGTCAAAGCGGTGCCAGTCAAACTGGACTATTTTTGTGAAGCTGAAGGCTTTCAAGGCTGGCATCCATAGCGTTTTGTGGGGGTTTGGGGCTCTGTGGCCATGTTCTAGATGCTAGCCACAAATGCTGGGGAAACATCAGGAATAAACTCTTCTAGAACATGGCCACAGAGCCTGAAAAGTCCACAAAAAACGATGGATTATTTTTGCAGTCCTAATGCAGCCCCAACATCTATTCTCCAGTTTTCACTTCCGCATTTCCCAAATGGTTTTCGGCCAGTTCTTTGTTTTGGGAGATTCTGGAGGTGGCAAACCGAGCAGTTGATGTGGTGTCAAACTGGATTGTCTCTGCCATGCAGATGCAGCAGCCATTGTGAGCCAGCAGATAACAAGCAAATGAAGGCATGCCCCTTCAGACCCACACTCCAAACCATGGCAGAAAAACAGAAGAACCCAGCTCCTGACAAAGGCTTGATATTCCTGTGTTCATATTAATTTTAACGTTGCTGCAAATCATTCAGGTGGCCTCCTCAGCTTCCCCTAAAACTAATAAAACCCCATGGTTTTATTTAGCAGATATGGCTGTTCTACATACTCTTCCCATTTGGTATCTTCTGGGGAATGTGACGATGCGGGGGCCTTTTAGTGAAAATCTTGTTCGCATCCCCATATGAACATATGCAAGGTCTTCACCTCCCGGTTCAGACAGAACTCAGCAAATTAAGTATCAGAGGTTGGCTAAGGTCCAAAACACACTGCAGAAATAATCCAGTTTGAGACCTCTTAACTGCCCTGGTTCAGTGCTAGGGAATCCTGGGAATTGTAGTTTGTTGTGGCACCAGAGCAATCTGACAGAGAAAAGTCTAAATGTCTCACAAAACTACAGTTCCCAGTAGTCCTTAGCAATGAGTCAGGGCAGTTAAAGCGATCTCAGACTGGATTATTTCTGCAGTGTGTTTTGGACCTAAGTATGGTTTGCCATTGCATATCATTGAAAACCCAAAGAGCTGGTTCTGAGATCTGCCAGCCTGACAAAAATGCTATCTGCCATCAGTGACTATTGACCCAAATGCCTTTATGCCTTCAAGTCACTTCTTGACTTATGGCAAACCCATGAATTCCACAGGGTTTTCTTAGGGAAAAGATGTTTTTGCCAGTTCTTTCCTCTGAAATAGAACCTACAGCACCTGGTCTTTCCTGGTGGTCTCCCATCCAAGTACTAACCAGGGCTGAGCCTGCTTAGCTTGCACAATCAGCGGGGATCGGGTGCCTTTAGGGTCTTTAGGCCCTGTTGTATTGTGTGTGTGTGTGTGTGTGTGCCTTTGGGCTATTTAGGCATGTGTTTTTGCTTTCAAATCGCCTGTTGATTCATGGAGAACCCACAAATTTCTCAGAGGGTTTTCTTAGGCAAGGATTAATTGGAGGCGGTTTTGCCATTTCCTTCCTCTGAAAAATAGCCTACAGCACTTTAGCACTTAGCACTTCTATACAATTCTATACCACTTCTAAGGAGTTTATCAACAAAGAAGATCGGGAGTTTATCCCGTGAATATCCTGGAAAAAACGCGTAATGTCGCACAAAACTCCATTAAAGTGGTCACAAACAAGCATTAACACACATCCTTTAGTTCCGGAATTTCAGCGACAAGGGATTTCCGATACAACTTTATTCACGCCATTGTGTGTGGTACACATTCGCGTAATTACTTGCCATATCCGTTTTATTTGCAGGATGCTTTAAATGCACTTTAATCTCTCTGAAATGCCAAAATGAACCCCAGTGTGATAAACTCCTGAGCTCAGCACTCCCTAAGCAGTTTACAATGTGTAAGTTAATTGACTCCAACAAGCTGGGAACTCTTTTTTAACAACCTATGAAAGGATATACAGTACAGTATGCTGAAAACATCATAAGAAAAGCAGAATTGGAATCAGAAGAAGGAGGTGTGAAGATAGGAGGAAGCAACATTAACAACCTCAGCTATGCAGAGAAATCACGGCCGCCTCGCTGCGGGGCAGGCCGTTTTGCCGAAGAATCGGCAGAAAACTACAAGCCCCAGAATGCTCTGGGGCTTGCCCGGCTCCCTATTGGTGCACGGGGCGGAAGGGGCGGCCCTTCCGCCCCGTGACGCTCTGGGAGCCGGACTTTGTGGTGCGGGACTTCCGGTCCTCCAGGGCAGCTCATTGGTTGGGCTGCCCTGGAGGAGGAGCCCCGCACTGCACGTTGGAGGGGGCGGGGCCTAGGCCTATATTAGGCCGGGTTGTTGGCCCTGTCCCCTCAGTCGGTGCTTGGCTTCGCATGGAGCGGCGCCAAGAAGGAAGGGAGGAAGACTGGAGTAGCTTCCTCCTGAGTCTTTCCTCCCTTCCTTGGAGCCGGCCGGGGCCGGGGTAAGTGGGGCGGTGTGGTGGGGGCGGTTGGTCCTCCCCCATCCCCGTTCCACTGGGGCCATTCGCCCCGGTCCGCGGCTCCGTCGCCGACGGACCCAGTGGGGGGGTCCTCGTGGCCAGTTTAGGCCTGGCCTGCGGGCGCGGCGGCCATCTTTTCTTCCCCCTCAGGGGATTTTGGCCCTCCTGCCGTTTTGGTTTTGGCGGGAAAAATCCGCCATTTTGTTTTGGCGGGAAAATCCGCCATTTTGTTTTGGCGGGAAAATCCGCCATTTAGAATCAATTTGAGGCACTATCCTCTGTGCTGCAATTGCCAGGCCTTGTTTTATTAAGAGACTTTGCTTGCAATCTTTGTTCTTTGTTTAGACTTCAGGACATTGCACTTTGTTTTGGTGCCCTCTGTTCATTAATTCAATAATGCCTCCTAAGAGGTCCAGGACTGGCAGGGGCCAGAGCTCAAGAGCTGTGCAGCGGCTCAGATTGTCGGTCCCTCAAAATGTTGGGACAGGTCCCAGAGACATCTCTCCCAGCTCTAGCAGTGGGTATGGGGAGAGGCATCGGCCTCCTTCTAGACCACCTGGGGACACATTGACGCAGCCAGATGGGGCTACTGGTATGTCAGGCGAATCTTTGGCCGTACTGTCAAGATCCATTGCTGAGCTCATTCAGAAAGCTACTACATCTAGCCAGCTTGCCAGCTCTTCGGCATCTGCGACACATGAGCCTCAGTTATCCGGTCGTCAGGTTCCCAGATCGTCGGTTCTTGCATCGACATCTTCAGGCGGTCAAGGCTCCAGTTCATCGGTTCCTTCATCGCGACATCGTGTCCGGCAGGTGTCCAGTTCGTCCAGCTCATCGAGCTCGAGTTCGTCCTCCATGTCATCAGCTGAGCGTCGGAAGGAGAAGAAACGTAAACGCAAGGCCAAGAGGAGACGTCGCAGAGCGCGTCGGGAGGGAGTTCTTCAGCCTGCCGTGGAAGGTGGAGATCCTCATGGGGTGCCTTTTGGGAGAGACGGTTTTTGGGTTGAGCATGCTTTGGTTCCTGGTTTGCCCAGGTGGGCCATCAAAAAGAGGGCTTGGTGCCCAGGTCTTCAGGGTGTGTGGGTGGATCCGCGTGCAGTGGATTTTCCTGTTTGCTCTCCTGGAGAGCGTCCACCTGGCGCACATTTATCGAAGAAAGTGCGCAAGAATATCCTGAAGGGTTGCTATGTAGACGTTTTTACCCTTCTTCAACCTAAAGGAAAAGATGCTGTGGCTGTCACTTCAACAAAGGCTAGTAAGCACGAGCCAAAGGCAGTTCCTGCTGAGCCCACCTTTTCCAATTGGTTAGAGGGCTTTGTTATCTTCAAGGCTGTGGTTTCCATGGCCTTCCCTGAACGTGCTTGGCATTTGGACAGCCATTTTTTGAATGTTCTGCGTGCAAGGACATTCGCAGGTGATGCTGCTGCCATTGCCTACGATGCGGCCTTTCGTCAACATGCATCGCAGAATTCACGGGAGCGTTGGGACTTTCTCCATAACGAAATTTGGCTGCTAGAGGTGGGCACCCTTGCTAGGTTCAAGGGCCCACAGAAAGGACAGGTCAAGAAGGACGCAAAATTATCTTGTTGGGACTATAATGCTGGACGTTGTTCTCGCACAAATTGTAAATTTGAACATTGTTGTAGCAGTTGTAGAGGGTCTCATCCTAAGTCATCATGTTCCCGCCCTGCTCCAGCCGCTCAGCCCTTTCGAGCTGGGCGCCCTGCCTCCGCGACCACCGGCAAACGAGAAAGTTCGGGGGGCCCAGATGCCGGTGCTGCAGGGAGCCAAAAATCAACAGGTTGCTAAGGTTTCAACCCAGATATCAGCCAGGGCTTTTACACCCGTAAATACCAATGCTCTTCTCCCTTTATTGTCAGCATACACTAATAAGCATGCTGCTTCTTATTTGGCTGATGGTTTTTCCTTTGGATTTAGGATCCCGGTTCAAGCCCCACTTTCGCATCATTTTCCTAATAATTTGTTGTCTGCCAGATCCATGCCTGAGGTTCTTAGGGCCAAGATCACCAAGGAAATCCAGGCGGGACGCGTGGCCAGTCCCTTTGATGTCCCCCCTTTTGATAATCTGCATATTTCTCCCCTTGGTGTGGTGCCTAAGAAAGCACCTGGAGAATTTAGAATCATTCATCACCTTTCTTACCCTCCAGGGTCTTCGGTGAATGATGCGATCCCAGAGGAGTTGTGTTCCGTCAAATATGCTTCCTTTGATCATGCGGTCCGACTTGTTCGGGCGTGTGGAAAAGGTGCACTTATGGCCAAGTGCGATATTCAGTCGGCCTTTAGACTCCTTCCGGTTCATCCTGAAGATTTCAAATTTTTAGGTTTCCAGTTCGAAGAAAAATTTTATTTTGACATGGCCATGCCTATGGGCTGCTCTATCAGCTGTGCAGCCTTTGAGTCTTTTAGCACCTTTTTGGAATGGGAGTTAAAACGCAGGGCCTCTTCCCCTTTGGTTACCCACTATCTGGATGATTTTATGTTTGTGGGTCCTGCAAATTCCACCAAGTGTTCTGATCTGTTATATGCCTTCACTGGGTTGGCAGCTGAGGTTGGGGTTCCCCTGGCAGCAGATAAGACGGAAGGCCCTGCTACGGCTATGTCTTTTTTAGGTATTCATTTGGATTCTGTTATGGGCTTTTCCTCTTTGCCTCAAGAAAAGGTTGCCAATCTGTGTGGTTTGTTGGACCATGCCTTGGCTGCTTCTAAGCTTAAGTTAAAACAAGTTCAGTCTTTATTGGGGCATCTGAACTTTGCTTGCAAAGTGGTGACACCTGGTAGAGCCTTTTGTGCCAGGCTTGCTAGATCACTGGCTGGCCCCATGCTTTTGCATCATCACGTTCGCATTACCAGACAAATCAAGGAGGACCTGAGAATCTGGTTGCAATTTTTAAATGGCTTTAATGGTATTGCCATCTGGCAAAAATCTTGGTGTCTGGAAGATAAATTGCAAGTTCACTCTGATGCTGCTGGAAGCATTGGTTTTGGTGTTTATTTTCAAGGCCATTGGTGTGCCGAAAAATGGCCTGAAGAGTGGCATGGGTCAGATATCTTAAGAGATATGACCTTCCTGGAGCTTTTTCCCATTGTTGTAGCAGTCATCATTTGGTGTGCCGAATTTTCCAACAAAAAGGTGTGTTTTTGGTGCGACAACCAAGCTGTGGTGGCTGTCCTTAATAAGCAAACCTCTAAATCCACTAGGGTCATGGGTTTGGTCAGGAATTTTGTTTTGTGTTGCTTGGTTAACAATATTTCTTTCACAGCTCGACATGTCCCAGGATTAAAAAATGATATTGCTGATGCGATTTCTCGATTCCAGGTTCAGCGGTTTCGTCTGTTGGCCCCAGAGGCAGATCTTCAACCTACCCAGTTTCCGGTGTCCATGTGGGAGGTTGGATGTCTGAAATAATAGAAGGCATTTTGGGTTCCATTGCTCCATCTACTTTTAAGAGCTATAAGAATGCCTTAAAGAAACTCTTTCAGTTTTTTGGTGAATCAACTTTACAGCCTTGTTGGCCGGTTACCACAGAAGTGGTTTTGCAATTTTTGGTTTGGCTTAGGCACAATAACATTGCTCCCAAAACTATGGCCATTCATCTCGCTGGCATTTCTTTCTTTTCAAAGGCAGGAGGTTTTGGTGACCCTTGTGCTTCTTTTCTGGTAAAAAGGGCTGTCGAAGGTTGGAGAAGAGCTCATGTGATTACTAACGATGTACGTCGCCCTATATGTTTTCAATTGTTATGCAAGTTGTATATGCATTTACCTGTTGTTTGTTCATCTCGTTTTGAAATCAAACTGTTTCGTGCAGCATTTACAGTGGCTTTCTTTGGTGCCTTCAGATTGGGAGATTTGGTGGCTGGGTCCAAGAGCGATGTGTCAGGGCGGGCGTTGGGTGCCTCTGACATCAATTTTTTAAAACTCGGTGTTTCTTTTACGGTTCGCCGGTCCAAGTGCGACCAATTGGGAGCTGGTCAGACTGTGGTGTTGCATCGCTTACGTGGCTCACCTGTCTGTGCTGTTAAGGCCCTTCGATCTTATTGGAAGATTCGGCCTATGGGTTTGGATTTGCTTTTTGTTCATTTGGATGGATCACCGCTTACCAGATACCAATTTGTTTCGGTGCTAAGAATGACTTTAAAAAATTTGGGGCTCCCGGCTGAGGAATTCGGAGGTCATTCTTTTCGCATAGGCGCTGCTACGGCGGCTTCCAGGGCAGGCTTGCCCGCGCAGGACATCCAAAAAATCGGAAGGTGGAGATCTAAGGCCTACGCTGGTTATGTTCGTCCGCACTTGGACCAATGCACTAATCATTAGCATCACTCTTGGCAGGGTTGGCGGTAGGCCTTCGGTGTAGGCCTTTTGTGGCGGCAGCATTGGCCAGGATCGGCACGGTGTAGGTACCAGGGCCATGGTGCTCTGGTCTGGGAGTCACTAGGTACCCGGGGGCGAATTGGACAGGCGTATGGCCATTGCGGGGGCCATAACGCGGGTGCGCCTCCCGGTGACTAGGGGCTTAGTGAATATGTGAACGCATGGCAGGGTTTGCGGTCAATTTGTGTTCCTTAGCCCCTAGGTCATCCCAAGCGCCTGGTGGGTGCCAGGTTGGTTAATCAGACAACATCGGGTTGTTTGATTTCGCAGATCCTGACCTCATGCTTTGTGCCAACCCATACCAATGGCTTGCTAATAAAGTTGTGGCCTTTCTTCCAAGTTGGTGTTGTGTGGTTTTTTGCAGCAGCATCTAAGGCAATGACACCATAATATTAGCAGAATATTATAGTTAATAAGGAAGGTCAGAGGCGAAAGTGCAAAGGCAGGTCTGATGCTGAACATAAAACAATAATAATGACCACAAAAGAAATACACAAAGTCAATCTAAACAACAAGGAAATTGAAATAGTTAAAGAATTCTCATATATGGGATCAAACATTGACCAGAATGGAGGCTGTAGTCAATGAAGTCAAGAAATAAGAAGAAGACTAGGAATGGGAAGGGCAGCTATGAAAGAACTGGAAAAGACATACAACTGAGCACCAAAATCAGAATGGTCCAGGCCACTGTATTCCTCATCATCTCTAGGTATGGATGTGAGATCTGGATAGTGAAGGAAGCAGGCAAAAAGAACTCCTTTGAAATGTGGGGCTGGAGAAGAGGACTTAGGATGAACCCATGGACAGCCAAGAAGACAAACCAATGGGTTCTTGAACAGATCAGACCAGGGCTCTCCTTGGAAGCAAAGATGGTCAAGCTGAGACCATCATACTTTGGTCCCATCATGAGAAGGCATAGCAAAAACAATAATGGTAGGAAAGGTAGAAGGTAGAAGAAGGAGAAGAAGATGTGAGATACAGATTTTTCTAAGTACCAAAGTACCAAATCGAATGAATCAGGACGAAACTAGTGAAGCAGCCATTTCCAATTTATTAGTTACAATCTTGCAAGAAGAAGGAGTGTCTCAGGCAAGGAGGCTTTACATCGTCTGAGGTTTTACACAGTACAGCGCGCCCGCGCCATACGCGGCCTTGAGCATACACGCTCAAGCTGTGGGGGGCGCGCGCGGCGGAAGGGGCGGCGCGTCCCATTCAATTGAATGGGCGCGTGTGCCCATTGCGCCCCACGCGTGCCCGCGCCGCCACGCTGCCGGAACGGATCCCCCGCGTAAGGCGAGGACTGACTGTATTTATAAGACATTTTCTGTTACAATATTTCTGTCTCATTTTTTTATTGGCTAGATCTAGACATGTGATCAATTTTAAGACCACCTTTCCAAGTATGTAAAAACTCCACCCATAACATATTATTATTATTATTATTATTATTATTATTATTAACCTTTATTTATAAAGCGCTGTAAATTTACACAGCGCTGTACATACAATCTTTTAGTTAGACGGTTCCCTGCCCTCGGGCTTACAATCTAAAAAGACATGACACAGAAGGAGAAGGGAGTGGTGGAGGGAAAGGGTAAGAGGTCCAGCAGTTCCTCTCTACCTCCGAGGCCTGGACCAAGGCAGATGGACTGGAGGGAGGGCTTGGCTTCATAATGGATGGTTAATCTTCATCCAGGGAAAATACATACTCTCAAGTAGGATAATGCATATACAATACATAGCAATATGTATAAACAGGCAACAAAAGAACATCAGATAGTAAGCAACAATTATGCAATGCCTGGGAAGGCTTCTCTGAACAGGATGGTCTTCAACTCCGTTTTGAAGCTGGTTAAAGAAGTGATGGCTCTTGTGTCTCGTGGGGGAAGAAGGTTCCAGGAGTGAGGGGCAGCGAGTGAAAAGGGGAGAATCCGGGATGGGGCAGAGGAAATCCTGGGCTGGGACAGCAGACCTTGACTACCAGAACGGAGGGAACAACGGAGTGGGAAGGCGAGGAGAAAGAAGGTCTGATAAGTAAGGAGGGGCCAGTCCATGGAGGGCTTTGAATGTCGACAGCAGGAGCTTATACTGAATGTGGAAAGGGAGAGGGAGCCAGTGAAGGGATGCCAAGACAGGAGAGATGTGGTCAGAGCGGTGGGTGGAAGTGATAATGCATGCAGCTGAATGCTGGACAGAAATTAAAGGACGGAGGTGAGAAAGAGGAAGCCCAGCCAGGAGGACGTTACAGGAATCCAGTCGTGAGATCACTAGGGCATGGACCAGGATCTTGGCAGAAGAGGTGGAGAGATATGGATGGATTTTGGCAATATTGTATAAAAAGAATCTACAAGCCTTGGCTGTGGTCTGGATCTGAGGGATACACGACAGAGAAGAGTCAAAGATAAAACCAAGACTGCGGGCTTGCTGGACTGGTTGAATAGAAGAAATGTTGTCCACAGAGACAGAAAAGGAGTGTTGGAGGGTGGGCTTAGGAGGAAAGACAAGAAGCTCCGTCTTGGACATGTTGAGCTTCAAACGCCGATGGCGCATCCACTGAGAGACAGCTGTGAGGGAAGACGAAACTGGCTGTTCAAGCCTTGGAGAAAGGTCAGGGGCAGAAAGATACAACTGGGTGTCATCGGCATACAGATGGTAGGAAAAGCCAAAAGAGCTAATGAGTTTACCTAAGGACAGTGTGTAGAGAGAGAACAGAAGGGGACCCAGAACAGAGCCCTGGGGAACTCCAACAGAGAAGGGAACAGGAGATGAAGTCTGACCCCCTGCAAGACAAGTAAGATCGAAACCAGTCGAGAACAGAGTCTGAGAAGCCAAGGTCAGAGAGTATATCCACTAGAAGACAGTGATCAACAGTGTCGAAGGCTGCAGACAGATCAAGAAGGATGAGAACAGAGTAAAGGCCATTAGCCTTGGCCTGTAAAAGGTCATTCGAGATCTTGGTGAGAATGCCTTGGGCGGAAACCAGACTGAAAGGGATCGAGGATGGAATTGGCTTCAAGAAACTCATCATATGTCTCATGACCATTTAAATTAGCCATTATAGATTCATAGGTGTGTTCTAATATCCATCATCCCCATTACATACGCATGGTCAGTTAGAAATTTTTGTGAACTTTAAGTCACCCTTTTATAAAAAAAGTATTCTTGTCAATTAGTGAGAATAAAACTCCCGTATCTCTTGATTTATTTCTCCCTTGTGCAGACAAAAGTTTTTTCCTTTGAAGCTTCTTTGTCTAATTTAACTGCTATATTTGTAATGCAAGTCTATTTCATTATATATATATATTTAAATAGAACACTTAGCCATTTTGATAATCTTAATAGAGACAAAAAAATACTATTTAAAATAACTAAGTCCAGCATATTTTATAAGCGTATCTTATTTATTATCAACAATATAACCTCCCTTTATTCTTGTAAAACAATATATTTAATAAATAACAGTGTTATAAAAAGCTTATCTAAAAACTCTTTCTTTTACTAACCTATATATTTTTATAAAATTCCCTTTCAGTTAAAGGCCTCCGCTGACCTTTACTCAATCCTATTAGAATAGATATATTGATTATCATAGTATACATGTATATATGTGGTTCCATATTATATATATGTAATTTAGTTATAGCATACGTTTATAGAGTCTAACACAATTTCTATTCTATTCATGTGTTTCTAACTCTTTTATTAAATCTTATGTGTTTGATTCAAATCCATTTCTCTCAGAAGACAACAGATCAGATGGATAAACTCAATGAAGGAGGTTATTATGGTCAAGAGCTTGTGGGATCTGGGTAAGACTGTAACGGATGATGGGGATTCTTGGAGATGTCTCATCCATGGGATCACCATGAGTTGGAACTGACTTGAGGGTAGATAAAAACAACAAACGAAAGGATGCAAAGCTTAGTGGACTTTGGAGCCCTGCCTGAGATTGAACTTGCAACGCTGTGGCTGCAGGACTGGTATTTAACCACTGCATCACCAAAGCTCCTTGTATTTGCTGATGATCTCCTATTGAAGGACTAACCAGGGCTGAGCCTGCTTAGCTCCCAAGATCAGAGGGGATCAGAGGGGACCTGGTACCTTTGAGGTGCTTAAGCCCTTACTGTTAACTCTACCCGGGTCAGATAGGCCCTTTGTTCTTGGTCCACCAAAATAGCACCAGGACAGGCGATCTGCAGCAGAGAAGAGGGCTGGTCAAGGTGGAAGGAGGATGCTTGGCTTGACTCCAAAGAGTCAGTTTCCTAGCAAGCCGCTTCCTTTTTTCCCCGGGAGATGTCTCCAGTTGCAAACCAAAAAACCTCAAAAGGAATTTTATGCCATATACAGTATATTGTTGAGTGAGTTTGACCGAGTCTCTTTCCCCACATGAGCCTCCTCAGTCTTTTGAGAACCAAAGAGCTGCTTTGAAAGAAAGGATTTCTCTTGGGGTGCAGAAGTACTCATTTTGAGTCTACAGTTTTTAAACTGATTTTTAAAAAAATACAAAAGGATCTTGCAGCGCCTTTGAAACCAACTGAGGTTGCAGACTGCACTACAGAAATAATGCAGTTTGACACCACTTTAACTGCCCTGGCTCAATGCAATGGAATCCTAGGAATTGTAGTTTTGTGAGATGTTTCCCCTTCTCTGTCAGAGAACTCTGGTGCCAAAACAAACTGCAAATCCCAGGATTCCATAGCATGGAGTCATGGCAGTTAAAGCAGTGTCAAAACTGCATTATTTCTGCAGTGCGGATGCAGCCTAAGACGAACAGAGAGAGAAAAACGGCTTTCGTGGACTGAGTATATTTTGCCGTAGGGAGAGGCGGGGCAATATAAATAAAACTTTTATTATTATTATTACTACTATCATCTGCCTTCATGGTCCCAGTTTTGGGGGAAAAGCAGCATATTGCCATAATCATAATTCTAGAAAAGTCTGTGCCACCAGCTTACAGTCTCAAAGATGCAGCTACAGCATCCCTTTAACAGCCGTGTCTTTGAATACTGCTTTTCATCCATTATTTTAATGGGATGTTTTAAATTGCTTTGTTTTATTTTATTGATAGTTTAATCCCATTGTAATGCTGACCTGATGCATGAATGAATGCTGCATTTGTAAGCTGCCTTGCGTGTCAATATGGGGGAAATGGGAGGATATAAGTAAAGATAATAATGATAATGAATGATAATGAGTGCAGATGAATGGAAGCATTCCTGCCCACGGATGCCAGCGGGAGTCCAAAATACGCAGAGGCCTTTCCCTGTGAAAATCTTGGCGTGGAGCAGTGGTTTGAGCATTGGACTATGGAGTTTATCACACTGGCACTAATTTCGGCATTAAAGAGAGTTTAAAGCATCTGCAAATAAAGTGGAAATGGCAAGTAATTGCACAAATGATTATCGCATGCATTGTGCAAATAAAGTGGTATCGGAAATGCATTGTTGCTGAAATCCCAAAAGTAAAAAGAGGCGTGTTGATGCTTCTTTGCGACCACTTTAATGGCGGGGTTTGTGTGACATTGTGTGAAATCGTTTCATGTAATTACATGATTTTCCCGGGATATTCACAGGATAAACTCTCAATCTCCTTCATGTGATAAATGCCGATGACTCTGGAGACCTGGGTTCAAACCGCTGCTCAGCCATAGAAACCCACTTGTGGACCTTGGGCAAGTAACACTCTCTCAGCCTCAGAGGAAGACAATGGCAAACCCTCTCTGAACTTGGTTAGCATGATGTCTACCATCTAGGAATTTAAGATCTGCAAGGAAAGGATTATTGGCAATTCCACAATATGTACAGCTCCACCAAGGCTGTGGACCTTTCTAGGTCTGGTTCTGCATTTTGCCTCAGATGCTGCTGCAAATAACCACAACACAACGTATTGGAAGAAAGGCCACAACTTTATTGTCAAGCAATTGGTAAGGGTTGGCACAAAGCATGAGGTCAGGATCTGCTAAATCAAACAACCCAATGTTGTCTGATTATCCCAAACCTGGCACCCACCAGGCGCTTGGGATGACGTAGGGGCTAAGGAACACAACTTGACCGCAAACCATGCCATGCGTTCACATATTCACTAAGCCCCTAGTCACCGGGAGGCGTTCCTGCGTTATGGCCCCCGCAATGGCCATACGCCTGCCCTATTCGCCCCCGGGTACCTAGTGACTCCCAAACCAGAGCTCCATAGCCCTGGTACCACACCGTGCAGATCCTGGCCTATGCTGCCGCCTTAAGTTGTGACAAAAACCCACTAAACAGCAGTGGGTGGGCGGGGGAAGCTTCTCCTGTCTTCCACCCTTCCTGCTTGGCTCCGCACCGTGCGAAGCCAAGCGCCAACTGGGGGACGGGGCCTGCAACAGGGCCTTATATAGGTCTAAGCCCCGCCCCCTGCAACGTGTAGAACGGAGCTCCTCCTCCAAGGCAGCCCAACCAATGGGCTGCCTTGGAGGACCGGGAGCTCCGACCACATAGCCCGGCTCCCAGAGCGTCGCGGTGCGGAAGGGCCGCCCCTTCTGCCCCCGTGCACCAATAGGGAGCCGGGGCAAGCCCCAGTGCACACTGGGGCTTGTAGTTTTTCGCTGCTCATAGCGGCAAAACGGTCTGCCCGGCTAGCGGGCGACCGTTTTTATGGGGCAATCTTCCTTTGCATCTTGCTGTGCTAATTCAGTGCTGTGAACTTCTTTTGCACTTTGTTTGCAGCAATTGAAGTAGATGGAGGACAAAGGAGGGAAAGTGAGAGGAGGAGAGAGAAACTGGGACATTTTAGAAACAGATGAAAAAATGGGGCAGCAGAGGATTGATTGAAAAGGTATGTGCCCAGAATGCCTGGGACCAACTTTGACAGTGCCCCCCCCCCCCCCCGCCATGATTCCTGTGTTAACATTTAAAATTGTTGTTTCGCCAGCGTCTGTGGCTCTGGCATCTTCAGAGGATGTAACTGACTAATCACCGTTTAGACTCAACCATAAGTCAACCTCAGGGCAGATTTTGGGGACAAATTTGTGGATTTTTATATGATTCATGAATACGCAGAGAGTAAAACTTAGCAGTAAATAACAAGGAATGCAATGGATGAAGCAAAGGGAAACAGTGCCAACAGGCTCATACTGTTTGTGCTCCTACCAAAGGCTTCATGGATGAGAGAATATAAAGGGAGCGTGAGTGCTTCCAGAACAGATGGCACTCTGGCCTTTCACCGAGGGATGGTTCCTTTTGCAAATAGGAATTGAAGTGCAATACAGGGCTTGCTTTGAACTGTGGATAGGTTGACTCAGATTTTTTGACTAAAATTTCTAGACTTACACAGTAAATCAAACCCCCAAATACCCAAGCCCTGCTGTGAAGAGGTGCTTGCAGTTGCATGGAGAATCGAGACCTTTGAGGAAGCGCCCTCCTTTGGCTCATGCCCAAGGGTTGCGCCACCCCTAAGCTGTGAGCCAAGAAGGCAGGGATGGGCATTTGTGCCGGAGATGGATCTGCTTGTGGTGTGGCTGGTCTAGACGGCTGCAGTTATCCAGGAATAGCAGCCACGGTTGCTCTGGGCTATGCTCAGCCGAACATGGAAGGAACAGCCCCGGGCCATCTCATGCTGGAAAGAAAGAGGCTGCAGATGTCACATTGAGGAGGAAGCAAGCTTGTTTTCTGCTGCTACAGAGACACAATGGCACAATGGAAGAGATCTCACCTCGATATTAGGAGCCACTTCCTGAGAGTAACTTCCTGACAGTGAAACACACTCCTTCCTTGGAGATTGTGGTGGAGTCTCCTTCTTTGGAGGTCTTTTAGCAGGGGCTGGATGGCCCTCTGTCTCAGGGGATGCTTTGATTGTGATTTCCTGCATGGCTTGGATTTAGTGGAGGGGGGTCTGGGGGTCTGCACCCTCTGGGACCCCCTTCTTCCACCCCACAACCCCAAAGGCACTGGCTGTTCGGTGCTCTGGTAAACAACTGAGGCCAATTCAAAATGCATTACCCCCCTCTTTCCTCCCCCTTAAATAAGAGCTAAACCTTTCTTTCTTCTCCTTAAAAAATCATCACTCAGACAACCTCACACTGAACTGACCAAATAGGTTAAAGCGCAGACTATATAACACTGAGGTTATCTATGGATCCAGCCTCAGTCTTTCATGAAAGTTATAGGTGATTTAGATGCCCAGGCCCAGGGTGACCAGACGGCCTCCTTTTCCAGGACATGCCCTACATTTCATCCTTCTGTCCAGCAGGAATCCCAGAATGTCTTCCATTTTGAGCATGTCTAAGAAGCCTGCATTTACATTTATATAGGAATTAGAGAGATCTTGTAGCATCTTTAGCCGTGTTCCCACTTACAAATAAATTGCCTTGCGATCCAAATCAATGGAATGGTTTGGCAACGGAGCATGGGTTCACACTACCTTTGCCCCAATCGCATTTTCTTGCTGCAAGATAAAATAAAATAACCCACTTGTGGTTCACATTGACGAATGAATCGATTCAAAATGGACCCACTCCAGCCAGCCAAAGGGCAAATTTAAATCGATTCCGATCCACATGTGGCTCACACTTGCGCGGAATTGATTTATCCAAAAACACAGAAAAAATCAGCATCAAAAAGACGAGGGTTAAATGGGTCCTGCGCATGGGCCCTCTTTCTGAATTGCTTCAACTATTCGGTTCAAGCGCAAACCAGGGTCATTTAAACCATTTCAAACTGATTTGTGACCTGGTTTAAAAGTTAGTGGGAATGAAGCCTTTGAGACTAACTGAAAGAAAGAAATTATCAGTGTGAGCTTTCATATATAGGTGTTTTTAGCTTTTGTTTGGTAACGCCCTACATTTTCCTTGAAAGCCCTACATTTCCCCCGCACCTTGTCCTCCTTGTGGTTATGGCCTCTGGTCACCTTGCTTGGGGCAGCTAGGACAGCAAAGTGCCAGTGATGCAGACGTAAAGTGATGCCCATACCTGTAATTATAGCCATTGGACAGGCTATGATTATATTATTGGTTTAGTAAGCAATAATAGCAATAATAATTCCAAAGATTGACAAAGAGCTTGATTGAAACTGCCCATAGAGAGGAATGCAACGGCACAATTGCAGAAGGTGACACAACTTGGAAATGGCTTTGTCATCCAACAATACCTCATTGGTTTCAAAATGCCAGTCGGTAGATCTGGGGGATGGTGAAACCAAGATGATATGAGTAATAATGGCAGGGAAAGCCACCCAGACTGGCATGCAGGCAAGGCCATCTCTGTGAAGAAGACGCACCAAACACAAGGGGGGCTGTCTTGCTGCCCACCTGCAAACTACACATCCTGAACCTCTGGCAGGTAGCTAGCCCCAACACATGAGCTCACTTAGGGCGGAAAAATGAAATGCACAGATATAGGATGGGGGAATATTTGGCTTAGGGAGATTTGCCAACCAGTCCTGGACGGGGTCACACTCCCCCTAAAGGACGAAGTTCACAGTTTGGGGTACTTCTGGATCTCTCTCTACAGTTATCATCTCAAGTGGATGCAACGGCCAGGAGTGCTTGGTACCAACTTCGGTCGATGCGCCAACTGCATCCCTACCTGGACCGAAAGGACCTTGAAGCGGTGGTACATGCTCTGGTCATCTCTCACCTTGATTTCTGTAATGCGCTCTACATGGGGCTACCCTAGTACCAAGATCGGAAGCTTCAATTGGTGCAAAATGTGGCAGCCTGGTTGGTCACTGGAACACCTACGTCTGACCATATAACACCAGTACTCAAATCTCTTCATTGGCTGCCAATTGGTTTCCGGGCGCAGTACAAAGTGTTGGTTATTGTAACAGAAAAAGCCCTACATGGCTTGTGCCCAAGTTACTTGAAGGAACGCCTCTCCCGACACAGTCCACCCCACACTCTTAGAACATCCAGGAAGAATTTATGGGACTATCCAAAGACCAACTGATATCAACTTCCCACAAACATTGACCATCATGGCCCCTAAATTGTGGAATTGCTTACCGGAAGAGATCCGACTTATCACTACCTTGGATGCCTTTAAGAAGGCACTCAAGACGGATCTCTTCCGGAGGGCCTACCCCCCGATCTCCTGTAGACAACCATAAAGGGACACTCCACTCTGAGCATGTTTGTTAGACAAGATGTTGATATAGTCATTTTATGGATGTTCATGCAATGCTGTGATTTTATGGACTGTATTTTATATGGAACTGTAATTCTATTTTTATTGATGTAATCCTGCCACAATGCTCAGGAAGAAGCAGGAAATATAAATAAAAACTATTATTATTATTATTATTATTATTATTATTATTATTATTACTATTATTATCTGTGTGAAAGGGATCTGGGAGTCCAAGTAGACCACAAGTAGAACATGAGTCAACAGTGCGATGCGGCAGCTAAAAAGGCCAATGCGATTTTAGGCTGCATCAATAGAAGTCTAGTGTCTAGATCAAGGGAAGTGATAGTGTCACTCTATTCTGCTTTGGTCAAACTTCACCTGGAATAATACTGAGTCCAGTTGTGGGCCCCACAATTCAAAAAGGACATTAAGAAGCTGGAGCCATGTGTCCAAAGGAGGGCGGCCAAAATGGTGAAGGGCCTGAAACCATTAAGCCCTATGAGGGGAGACTTAGGGAGCTGGGGATGTTTAGAAGAGAAGGTTAAGAGGTGAAATGATAGCCCTGTTTAGGTATTTGAAGGAATGTCATGTTGAGGAGGGAGCAAGCTTGTTTTCTGCTGCTCCAGAGACTAGAACACAGAAGCTAGATGGCCATCTATTGGGGATGCTTTGATTGGATTTCCTGCATGGCAGAATGGGCTAATTTGGTGTCATCTGCAAATTTGATAGCATGCCCTCTATTCCTTCATCCAAGTCACTGATGGAGATGTGGAGGCTACTTTGGTTGAAAAGGAAGTGCGATAGGAATTCTGTCAACAGCAATAATGTGCAAAGGGATCTTGTAGCACCTTTGCATCTCAAAGCTGCTACAAGATCCTTTTGCACACTGATATTCCAGACTAACACGGCTATACCTTTGAACAGTAATAATGTGTTTGCTGCCTCATACCCTGCATGTTGAATTTAAGAATGTGTTAACCACGTTTAAAAGGTGCCAACGGTGTTACAGGGAAGGCTTATGGTTGGCTGCAGTCCAAGGCTCATCTGTCTAGCACTAGGCTGCTAGCTGCTCCAATTAAGCTCTTAATAACTGTTGCATATCTGTGGGAAGCAGAATGGGAGCTCAATTGCTGGGCCTGGAGAACCGGTGTGGCTGAGTCACTGGGCCACAACAGAGTGCAAATGCCCACATGTTGCTGGCAGATGGGACTCATTGACACAGGATGTGGTTGAAATCAGGAATGTGCTTGGAACAGAAATGAAAGCCAGGAGGCTTCCAGGTATGATGGGAACTTCCAGGGGTCCTCGATGTGGAGGAAGGGCCTTCTTAATGGTAAGAGACCCTCAGTAGTGGACCAGACTGTCTTGGAGTGTGGTGGACTATGGACTCATAGAGCTAGAAGAGACCTCCAGGGCCATACAGTCCAATTCCCTTCTTCCACAAAAGAAGACCCGGAGCAATGGATGCAAGCTGCAGGAAAAGAGATTCCACCTCAACATTAGGAGGAACTTCCTGATAGTAAGGGCTGTTAGACAGTGCAACACCCTTCCTCGGAGTGTAGTGGAGTCTCCCTCCTTGGAGGTCTTCAAATGGAGGCTGGATGGCCATCTGTCGGGGATGCTTTGATTTGGATTTCCTGCATGGCAGAATGGGGTTGGACTGGATGGCCCTTGCGGTCTCTTCCAACTCTATGATTCTATGATTCTAAGACCCAGTCAAGGCACCCTTGACAGATGGCCATTCAGCCTCTCTTTAAAAGCCTCCAAAGAAGGAGACCCCACCATACTCCAAGAGTGTATCTTCCACTGTTCAACAGCTCTTCCCATCTGGAAGTTCTTCCAAAGGTTTAGGTGGAATCTCTTTCCCTGTATCTTGCACCCATTGCTCTATGTTCTATTCTCTGGAGCAGCAGAAAACAAGCTTGCTCCATCCTCAGTTTGGCATCTCTTCACATACTTAAGCAGTGCTATCTTGTCACCCCTTAACTGTCTCTTCTCCAGGCTAAACATACCCAGCTCCTTAAGACTCTTGTCAGAGGGCTTCATGGTTTCCAGACCTTGAGGTCTTTAGAAGGAGACCGGATGGCCATCTCTCAGGATGGTTTTAGTGGTGGATTCCTGCCCTGGCAGAGGGTTGGATTGGATGGCCAGCTCTAGGATTCTGTGACCTCCTGGCATCCTTGGCACGGTCAGGGTTTTTGTTTTGGGCAACTCATCATCCCAAGGGCTGGCTCTCATCTGTTGCTGCAGAAATAGAGGGTGGGGCATTCTGCATTCAGGGGTCCTTGACAGGGAAGGAATAAGATCTCTCATGGCACCAATAAGGAACAGATTTGGCTTGCTCTGGTAAGGGCTGAGCCAGGTGCTGGGACCCAGGAGGGTCTGCATCCTTTACGTCCCTCTGGGAACTGGCTGGTGGTTGCCTTCCTTCCTCCTGGATGGCAGATTTTTGCTGCTCTGCTTTTCCAGGCTGCTTCTGAGCAGTTCTTCCTTGGTGATGCTGGCTGTGTAGGTGGCAAGGAGAGTCTGAGATGACTTGTCAGGGTGTGGAGTTCAGCTAGTAAAAGGGAAGTCCTCCTCACCGCTCCACATGCAAGTGACTTCCTTCCATCCCGAAATGGATCCACCCAGGAGATGGTTTATATCTTGGCATGGTTCAATCCTGCCTGGCACTTGGGCCACTTGCTCAGCTCCACCACCATCGCCGCCATCATGAACCCTCGCCATCTCTGGCTCCTCCTGGGGCCCTTCATACTCTGGAATGTCCTTCTGGCTGCACCCCACAAAAGTGAGTAGAGGCCAGTGCTGGACAGGCGTGGGGTGGATGGGTGTGTGTGTGTGTGTGTGTGTGTGTCTCCAATGCCAAGCTTGTTATTAAGGGGCATGGGCCTGCTGTAGGAGGGAGAACAGCACATAAATCAAGCACAAGACAAAAAGTTATTTTTAGTTGGGATTTTTTATAGACATATTGTTCCTGAATTACTTTGTAAACAGTAGGTTTTAGATTTGGAGTCACTCAGCAGTTGGGGTAGAGCAACGGTTGCCAAACTTTGGTCCTTTGGATATTTTGAACTCCAGATACTGGAAGCCCAAACCAGCTGGACCAATGGTCAGGAATTATGGGAGCTGAAGCGCAAAACATCTGGAGGACCAAAGGTTGGGCAGCACTGGGGCAGAGGAATCATTACGATGGGACTGCAGGGCTCAAAACACATTGCTGAAATGTTGGAAGATGCAGCATCACTCCACTAAAGGCTCAAGCATCCTCCTTGGCACTCTCTCCTATTTTGGAGGAAGTCTTTAAACAGAAGTGACCTGCAGTGAACACCTGAGCTGTGGATTCCTGCGCTGGCAGAAACAGGTTGGACCTGGCGGGGGTGGCTTCCCGCTCTCAGCTTTGGTGAAAAGGTGGCAGCGCTAAGACTCTGTGGGCAGATGCCCATGGCAGAGAAAAACAGTAGGGTGCTGTTGCAACATCACTTCTCAGCTGAGCAGAGAAACCAACAACCCACTGAGTCTTGGGAGCGGATATATGTGATGCCAGGAGGAGAAACTGCCAAAACTTAGCCAGTGGCCAAGGGGGCACAGGAGTGACGAACCCACCTCCAGCCATGCAGTGCATTCTGATGTGCCCCAGAAGATTTTGTCTACCTGGGAAGGTCATGAGTGGGGTTCTGGTAGCAATCTAGGGCCTCATTCCCACTTACAAATAAAGTGCTTTGTGATCTGAATCGATGGATCCGTTCAGCAGCGGAGCGTGGTTCACACTACATTTGCCCCGATCGCATTTTCTTGCTGTAAAATAAAATAAAATAAGCCACTTGTAGTTCACATTGACAAATGAATCGATTCAATTTAAACCGTTTCCTGCGGAAGTCTCTCAAATTAACCCACTTGTAGTTCACATTGGCAAATGAATCGGTTCAATTTGAAGCGTTGTGGATGTTTCCTCCCTGTCCATCACTGGAATCGCATTTACGTTCTCTCGGAGGGTTGGTGGACGCAGGTTGTTAATTTCCGCTTCCCCATCTGGTGACCTCTTAACATGTCATAATAAATAGATTTCAATCTGCATCCCGTTCACACTGACACTGAATCGATTCATGAATTCAATTCTTCTAATCGATTCCGATCTGCATCTGGTTCACACTTGCGTGAATAGATTTATCCAAAAAGACACAGAAAAAAATCAGTATCAAAAAGACGTGGGTTAAATGGGTCTAGTGCAAGCCCCCCCCCCCCCCCCCCCCGATTTGCCTCAGCGATTTGGTTCACGTGTGAACCAGGGTCATTTAAACCATTTCAAACCAATTTGCAAACTGGTTTAAAACCTAGTGGGAATGAGGCCTAGTAATGTCTTTGGTGGGAGGAGATCTGAAAAACCAAGGCATTTTGCTGCCCAAAGCAGCTGCATGCCACATTACCACCTGAGCCCAGAGTCATTGCCATGGGGCAGCCCTTGGAAATCTGTCCAGCATTGCAAAGCATCCCAGGTCTGGTGGTTTGGGCCTCTGGCTGCCTTGGCTCCTTTGTTTTGCCCACTTTCTGCTGTGGCCAGTGCTGTGATTTGGCCAGTACAAGCGAAGTGGCAAGGAGACAGATCCTCCAAGTGGCACATCCTGGCACCCATCCTCTGCTGATCTCCCTTTCTTTGGGAGCTCTACCCTTGGCTGGCATTGCATGGGCAGTCTCCTTGCCCCTTTCCTTTGTCTCTTCTGACCTACCCTTCCCCCTCCGTAACAGGTTGCCCTGCTGGGCACCTGTGTCCCAGACTCTTGCTCCTCCTCCTGCTGCCCGCTTTGCTGCTGGTGGTGAAGAGGGATAAGGCTCAGGTGCACATAGCTCAACTGATTTGCATGATTGCTCAGCAACAGATACAGTTGGACTTTCCAGGTGATCAGAGCTGTGTTACTCTTTCCCAGGCATCCGGCAGCAGCTAGGAATATAGTTTCCAGATCGAGGGAAGTCATAGTGCCACTCTATTCGGCTTTGGTCAGGCCTCACCTGGAATAACCCTGTGTCCAGTTCCGGACACCCCAATTTAAAAAGGATGTGGACAAGCTGAACTTTGTCCAGAGGAGGGCAACCAAAATGATGAAGGGTCTGGAAACCATGAAGCCCTATGAGGAGAGACTGAGGGAGCTGGGGATGTTTAACCTAGAGAAGAGACAGTTAAGAGGTGATAGGATAGTCCTGTTTAAGCATTTGAAGGGATGTCATATTGAGGAGGGAGCAAGCTTGTTTTCTGCTGCTCCAGAGAATAGGACCCAATGGAGCAATGGATGCAAGCTACAGGAAAGAGGTTCCACCTCAACATTAGAAGGAATGTCATGAGAGTAAAAGATGTTCAAGCAAATGTTTTGGAGGGTGGTGGAGTCTCCTTCGTTGGAGATATTTAAACAGAGGCTGGATGGCCATCTCTAACAGGGAGTGCTTTGATTGTGGCTTCCTGCATGGCAGGGATTTGGACTGCATGGCCCTTGGCGGTGTCTTCCAACTCCAGGATTCTATGAAAATGTTCTCCCAGTTTGGCCTTCTGAGGTCTGCATCTCTCCTGGGTTTGGCTGAGTGTCTTTGCCATCAGAGTGGGGCAGGGAGAGGAGTTTATCACCCCCAGGGGCCTTCCTTGGGGTTATTCATGCCTGTCATGGCCAGCCAAGAGGAGGACTCGGAGGAAGCTGTGGCTCCTCAGGTGCAAGAGGAGATTGAAGCTACCAGGTCCCAATTCTGCCCTGTCAGACCCCAGCCTTGATCTTCCAGCCCCAGGGGTTGAGGCTCAGCCAGGCTCTAGCTCTGTGGAGCCCCCTCCAGAGGCTCAGCAGTTGAGTGTGGCTCCTGAGAAAGAACCAAGCATGCAGGTCCCTTCCTTTAAGCAAAGAAGAGCTGAGAGTGTTTGTGTGCGTCGGTCCAGGAGGCTTGCAGAGAGGCAAACTACAAACAAGCTACAGCTGGCACCAGGGAGAGCATCTCTTATTTAACCAGCTGGGGGATGCCAACTCGGTGCCAGAGTTTATTGCAAGATCCTTTGGTGTGATTGCTGCCGGCACTGGCCTCGTGTTTCCTGAACCCTTGTTGCCTTGAACCTATGACTTTGGAACGAACTGGACTACTGCTACCTTCTGGCTGCCCTGACCTTGGACCAAACTGATTACTGTGACCTCTGATATCCTGACTCTGGCTTTGGCTTGTGGCTTGCTCTCTCTCTGACTATTGCAAGGTCTGTAGACTGTTTTCCACCTGCATAGCTAGCTTCCTTGCTGAGCCATTTCTTATCGGTGTTTGTGTGTACTGGCCGCAGTCCAGGACAATGCTTCCCATAAGTCTCAACTGAAGGGCAGGCACTGTTCTTTTTTGGCAAATCGGCCAGGCCAGGTGCCACACCAAAGAGACCCTCCCAAAGCAAAACAGACCTCCCTCTCCTGGTGGAGACATGGGACAGTTGGGATGGAGAAGAAGCAAAAGGCTTTTGTGGGAGAGGAGCCTTGATGGCGCAGTGGTTCAGTGTCTGCACTGCAGCCACAAGGTTGTGAGTTCAATCCCAGGGCCCCAAGGTCCACTCAGCCTGGCATCCTTCCGTAGGTCACTAAAACGAATACCCAGATTGTTGGGGGCAATTGGCTTGCACATTGTAAACCATTTAGGGGGTGCTTAGTTCACTGATATGATGCAGAGAAATGTACTTGCTATGGCTATTTGCTGTTGGTCCAGGGATCCCCAGCTCAAACGGAACAGATTATTCTGTTGCAAGAGCTGAGCCGCCAGGGAAGGTGGCTGCTGGTTCTTTCTGCCCCAAGCTCTTGCTCAGCCGCCTCTGTCCTTTCGGCTGCCTCTGTCTTGACTCATCCAGGCTCCTCTCCTTGCACTTTGCTCTAATCCACATTCCTGAGAAAATGACACCGGCTGCTTTGTCACGGGAGCGGGTTCCAGGGCTGCCTCTTGCGGTTCTCTTTGGCTCTTTCTCTGATGTGCAAATTTACACCGTTGGAAAAACGTTCAGCACTGAAAAGGCTGTCAAAGGCCATGGCAAGGCCTCTCCTGTTTTGGGCTTTGGGGTCTCCATGACTCCCACAAAGACTCACCTGGGCTAACCTCATTCTGCCATGCAGGAAGACACAACGAAAGCACTCCCCAAAGATGCACATTCACCTCTCTCTCTCTCTCTCTCTCTCTTTCTCTAATCTATCTCTCCATCTCTATCTCATTCTAATCTATCTCTATCTAATCTATCATCTCTGTCTCGGCCTCTGTCTGTCTGTCTCTCTAATCCAGGGGTAGGCAACCTTTTTGAGCCAGGAGCTGGGTTGCTGTCCCTCAGACAACTGGGGGGGGGGGGGAGCCAAAATAATAAATAATTAAATAATTTTTAAAAAATTTAAATAAATAAATAAACCAGGACAAATGTAGGACAAAATCTTCTAATAGTGGACACTTTTTTTAAAAAAAAGTGGAGGACACGCGAAAAAATTTGCTGATTTTTAAAAAAATGTTAATATAAATGCATGTTTCTGAGCCTTCTATAGACAATTGCCCCACCATGCCCCTCATGTGAGACGCCAAAGGCCCCGGCGGCAATCGGCGGCAGGACCGGGCTGGGGCCGGTCCCAAGGCCTCGCCGGGCCGCATCCGGCCCGTGGGCCGCAGGTTGCCTACCCCTGCTCTAATCTGTCCTCTATCTATCTATCTATCTATCTATCTATCTATCTATCTATCTATCTATCTATCAATCATCTCCAAAGAAAGAGATCCCACTGCCCTCGGAGGCAGTCCATTCCACTGTCAAACAGCTCTTACCATTAAAAAGGTTTTCCTAGTGTTTGTGTGGATTCCCTTTCTTTGTAATTTGAATCCATTGGTTCAGTACCTATCCTCTGGAAGGGTCCATCTTCTCCATGGCATCCCTTTAGATATTCAGAGATAGCCATCACATCACCTCTCAATCTTCCCTTCTCCAGCTTAAACATCCCCAGCTCCCTCAGTCGTTCTTCACAAGTTCCAGTTTGTCAACATCTTTTTGGAAGTAGACAATGTATTCTCCAAAGCACAATGGCACGATGCTGCTTCACTTGATCTGGACACTCTTCACCTGTTGATGTAGCCCAGAATTGCACTGGCTCTTTTGGATGCTGCATCACACTGTTGGTTCATGTTCAGCTTGTGGTCTATTGAGACCCTGAGGTCCTTTTCACATGGGCTGCTTTCAAGCCAAGTGCCACCCATCACATTACATTTTATATGCTCACCTTCCACGGAAGCTCTTTCCCTCTGCCATCCCCCTTGTTGCCCGAGAAGCCTCCAAATCAATGGGGCTGTGAATCCACTCCTGGTTTTATTGTGAATTTCAGAAGGAGATATCCAAGATGCTGCAACACAGAGTGAATCTGCACTGTAGAAATAATGCAGTTTGACACCACTTTAAGTGCTGTAGCTCCATCCCGTGGAATCCCAGGATTTGCAGTTTAACAAGGTCTTTAGCCTTCTCTGACACAAAACTACAAATCTCAGGATTCCACAGGAAGGAGTCATGGCAGTTAAAGTGGTGCCAAACTGCATTATTTCTGCAGTGTAGATCCACCCACAGTCTAACATGGCTGCTGCTGTTTTGTTTTTTAGCCAATTATTACCTGGTCAGTTAATAGTTTTTCACTGACTTCTCCTGGTTAATTGGTGTTCAACTCTCTGTGTTTTCTTTTTTAAATGCAATCATATAAATAAATGATATGTGTACCTAAGAATGTAGTTTACAATGCTTACGCGCATTGCTGAATTTCCAAACTAGACGCTTCCAGCCTTTGCATCTTTAATTATACAATTGAAACAAGCCCTGGTCTGTTACATGAAACTCTCTGCCTTTCCAGAAATCCGTCCCATGAATTAGTTTAATGAGCGTCAAAAGGCATAAAAATGCAAGAGGAGGAGTCTAAAAATAGGACGACTCTGAGCAAGAGGCGCTTGGTGCATCCAGGCGAGGCTTCTGTTGTGTCAACATCCGGCAGATTTTGCAAGGGGTCCAAATGCTGACACCTTTCATTTGTTACCCTTCTGTGTTTTCCCACTGTTTCCCCATCCCCCCCCCAAATAATAATAATAATAATAATAATAATAAAAACACCTTAGAATAAAAGAATGCTATAGTTGGAAGAGACCCCAAGAAGGGCCACCCAGTCCAGCCCACTTCTGCCATGCAGGGACTCACAATCCAAGCCCTCCCTGGGACAGATGGCCATCCAGCCTCTGCTTAAAAACAACCTCCAGCGAAGGAGACTCCAAAGGGAGAGCAGAGGATGGATGGCCGTCTGTTGACCATTTTGGCCATCCTCCTTTGGACACGCTCCAATTTTGGCAATATTGTTTTTGTATTCTGGTGCCCAGAAGTGGACCCAGAGCTGTTCCTAAGGCAAGGGTCAGAACAAACATAGAGTCACAGATTATGGACAGAGGTCCCCTAGTCCAACCTCCTTCTGCCAGGGCAGGAAATCCTTCTGTAAAAGTACCTTTCGGAGGTGGACATCCATCCTCCATTGATTCTAGGCTGCATCAACAGAAGTCTAGTGTCTAAATCAAGGGAAGTACCGTATATACTCGACTATAAGTCGACCTCATGTATAAGTCAATGGCAGATTTTAGAGACAAAATTATGGATTTTGATATGAGCCGTGGATAAGTCGAGGGTAAAACTTAGGGGCATGTAACAAAGGATGTAAATGATGATGCAAAGGAAAGCAATGCCAAAGAACTAAGAAGATTCTGGCAGGCATAACTGTTTGTGCTCATCCTAAAGGCTGGACGGATGAGAGAGTAGATGGGATCCATGCTTCTTTTTGGTGTTCCCAAGCTGAACTAAGCCCATGTGTGTGTGTGTGTATGAATTAAAATACAGTATGTACATTGACCCATGGATAAGTCGACCCAGGTTTTTTGGGTCAACTTTCTGACTAAAATTTCTAGACGTATACATGAGTATATACAGTAATAGGGCCACTCTGTTCTGCTTTGGTCAGGCCCACCTGGAATAATGCTGTGTCCAGTTCTCGGCAACAAAATTCAAAAAGAAAACGGTGGGACATCCTAACCCAGCTCTTATTGTGTTTGAGAGAGTTTCCTGGCTGTTAGGAAACCTTTTTAAAAAACACATGGGGATGAATAATGGTGAATATCCTTCCCATCCCTCCTCCAGAGTGGATTCAGTATTTTTGCAGAGCCAGATCCACTGGAAACCTTTGCACTCGCTGATATTTAGTGGGAATTTCCTTTCTTCTAGTCAGCCTCAGAGGAAGGCAATGGCAAACCTGCTCTGAGCAAATCATGCCAAGAAAACCCCATGAAAGGTTTGCCTTAGGTCCGCCATAAGTCAAGAACGACTTGAAGGCACTCAACAACACACAAATGTTTGTAAGAAAGGAGATGTGCAAAGGGCTGGGTGGGAAAATCTGCTGTGGATTTGTGGAGGTGGCTTGTCTATCTCTCACTTTCTCTCTTCTGTGTCCAGAGACCTCTGGGATGCCACCTTTTCCCCATGGAAATGAGTTCGAAATGCAACAGCAGAACACAGTCAACTCTAGGGATGGAGAAGCTGAAGATCGTTTGGAGAAGCAGGAGGGGGAAATGGAAGCCAAGGAAACAATTTGCCTTGAAGAAGCCTCCGTTGCCAAGGATAGAGATGGCCTTCTCTCCAAGAGGACAGGACTTCTCCCAACAGAAAAGCCACTCTGTAATGCCAAGGCACTGCGGCCGAAGGGAGGACCTTCAGACAGGATGCCAAGTGTCCCTTTGGAGCAACCCAGGCCTTTGGAAACAGTCCTGACCAGGGCAGAGGGAAACTTTCTTTCTGGCAAAAAGGTTCAACTGGGAGCCATTCCTGGTGAGAAACCTCATCTGAGCAGGGAACCCACTTCTCCCGAAAGTCCAGATCTTGCCTCCAAGCCGGCCTTGTCCAAAGTGAGATGTTTTGCCAAGAAAAATGCCACATCTGGAGATAAGACAGCATCCGATGGGAAGCCAGTTTCTAATAGCCAACATGGCAAACCCATGTTGGATTTGACTGGGAAGCCTGTTCCAACTGCTGGGAACGCAACCCATGGCAAACTGGTTCCCAGTGGAAAGCCAATATGTGATGGGAAGCTGGGTCCTGCTTCTGGAAACACAACTCATGTGGCCTCCAAACCTGGAGGAAAGCCAGCTTCTAACACAAGTCAAGTGAACCACGGCAAACCCACTTCTGGTGGGCAGCCATCAACCTCTAAGCCTGGGCAAGGGTCCCATGGGAAGCCCTCAGCGGATGGCAAACCAGCCGGCCATGCAAAGCCAGAGTCTGGAAAGAAGCCCAAACCGGAAGCTGAATCAGAGAAGGAGGATGGCAAGGATGGCAAGGATGATGCTGAAGACCTTTTTGACGATGACGATGACGATGACGACAGTGGCGAGGATGGCCATGGCTATCCTGGCAAAGGAAGTGATGATGAAGATGAAGATGCCTTTGACAAGGAGCTTGACCATGGCTTGAACACGTCCCCCTTCAACCCCGAAGACTATCGCGATGGATGGAGTGAAGGAGATTCAGAGGAGGGCGAGGCCGGTCCCCCTGAGGACAGCTTTGACTACAATGAGGGGGAGCCCACGTTCGATGTTTGGGGGGACGTTGTGAGGGGACCCAGGCCGGACCCACTGGAGAGGAGGCTGACCGGCAAGACTGGTTTATTCCGGGATGCCAAGGAAGACTAAAACAGAGCTCCTTGGGGCCTGGCATTCAGAGTGCAAAAGTCATTTCGTAGAATCATAGAGTTGGAAGAGACCACAAGGGCCCTGATCCGGTTCAACCCCATTCTGCCATGCAGGAACTCTCAGTCAAAGCATCCCCGACACACTGATTTGCACTCAGTTAACTCACTTGGATTGGGTTTGGGAAGAGGAGAAGAGAGGAGGAAGCAGAAACCTTCTAAGGCTGCATCCACACTAGAGGAATAACCCGGTTTGGCACTGCTTTAAATGCCCTGGCTCAAGGCTATGGAGTTCTCCAGTGTGGATGCAGCCCCAGTAGTCCCAGGCAAAAGCAAACTGCTGCAGCCCCTCTGCTCTCCTTAATTCTTCCAATGCCTTCATCACCAGCCATACCTTGGGAGTCCATGCTGCAGCAAATAACCACTAGGGGGCAGCACCATCAAGCCACTATTATGGCATCCTCCAGATGATTAAGGCTGCAGCGACACTGTATAAATAATGCACTTTAATGCCGCTTTAACTACCAGGGCTCCCTCTGACAGAATCCTGGGATTTGCAGTTTTGTGAAGCACCAGTGCTCTTTGGCAGAGAAGACTAAAGACCCTGTAAAACGACAAACCTCAGGATTTCATAGGATGGAGCTACAACACTCAAAATGGTGTCAAACTGCATTGTTTCTGCAGTGTAGATGCCACCTAAAGCAGCCTGTAAAAAATAAATAAACCATGTAGTCAAAAATGTGTGCACAGCATACAGAGTACTGGATTGAGCACTGGGTTCGAATCCCAGCTCAGCCATGGAAACCCACTGGGTGACCTTGGGCAAGAAATCACTCTCTCTCAGCCTCAGAGGATGGCAATGGCAACCCCCCTCTGAAGAAATATTGCCAAAAACCCCTACATTAGATTTGCCTTAGGGTCAAAACGACAACAACAACAACAACAACAGCAGCAGCAGCAGTAGCAGCAAACATCTTCTATGTCAATTAGCTGGAGTTTGGGGCAGTAAATAAATCAACTGGAAATCTATCTATCTATCTATCTATCTATCTATCTATCTATCTATCTATCTATCTATCTAGTAATTCTTTCCTTATATCTAAAGATCTTAGTTTGGGATTCAGTTTAAACAGTTTAAAATAATAGATATTCAGTGGGTCCATTGCAGTTGGGTTCCAGGACCCTCCATAGATACCAAAATCCATGGATGCTCAAGTCCCATTAAATACAGTGGCTTAGTAAAATGGTGTCCCTTATAGCAAATGGCAAAAATCAAGGTTTGCTTTTTGGAATTAATATCTTTTTCCCCTTGAATATCTTTCAAGCCACGAATGGTTGGATCCATGGATAAATAATCTGTGGATACGGAGGGCTGACTGTCATTTAAACAGACTAAAAGCATATTAGAGAAGTTGACAAATTAAAAGAAGGACATGCACAGGCATTGAAATCTGGCTCAAGGCTCAAAGTCACAAAGCCATTTCCCCTTCAGACCACTTTGCTTTGCTGGCCTTTGCTTCCCACCTTGAATACCAGCAACAAATCTTCAAACGCAGCCGAGGAGGCTTTGCAACGAAGGGGTGCAATGCAGGGTTTCTCTTCCCTCTCCAAAAGGCCCATTCCCAGTTTTACAATAAGTCCATATTAATCACCCTCTCCTCCATCCTTCACCCTTCAATTGCTTTGCAATTTGGGGCAGAAAAGATATGATGCGAACAGTCAATGAATACAACCCCCGCCTAATCTGGAGATTGCCAACAGGAGGGTGACCAAAATGGTGAAGGGTCTGGAAGGCGGTGGAGTCTCCCTCTTTGGAAGTCTTTAACCTGAGCTTGGTTGGCAACTGTCGGAAATGCTTTGACTGAGAGTTCCTGCATGGCAGGAAAGGCTTGGACTGGATGGTCTTTCTTGGGGTCTCCTCCAGCTCTGTGGAGTTTATCACATCGGAGCTAATTGTGACATTAAAGAGGGATTAAAGCACATTTAAAGCATCCCACAAATAAAATGAAAATGGAGAGTAATTGCGCAAATGATGATCACACGCAATTGCGCAAATAAAGTGATACCAGAAATGCATTGTTGCTAAAATCCTCCAAATAAAAAGATGTGCATTAATGCTTCTTTGTGACCACTTTAATGGTGGGTTTTGTGTGACGTTGTGTGAAATTGTTTTGCGTAACTATGCAATTCCCCCGGGATATTCATGGGAGAAACTCCCCATCTCCTTCGTGTGATAAACTCCTAGGATTCTATGATTCCCATCCAGATAATATGTCCTGTTTGCTATAGAACATGTAAATCCTGCCACTTGCGTGCTGTTATTGCTCCGTAAGACAGTCCCCTTCTGCCCAAACCTTTGGAAGGAGCTCTCAGTCATTGCCAGAGCCCTGTTTTTCCGTACAGAAGGTTCAATGCTGCATCGCCAGTCAGGCTGAAAACCTCCCATAGCAGGGCATATGAAAGACCCCTTTCTCTTCCAGAGGCCCTGCAGAGCAGCTGGGGTTTCGGGGATCATGAGCTGGTGTCCAAGTGATGAATGACCAAGCAAAGCCCCTTGTATGACAGAGGGCCATTTGTCCATCCGGACAAATCTTTTTAGGGAGCCAGTGTGCTGTACAGTCGGCCCTTCTTATACACTGATTTTTTTATGCACAGATTCAAGCATACACAGTTTGGAAATGTTCAAAAAAAGGATACATTTCAAATATCAAACCTTGACTTTCCATTTTTTATAAGGGACACCATTTAGCCATGTCATTATATTTAATGGGACTTGAGCATCCATGGATTTTGTTATCCGTGGTGGATCTTGGAACCAAACCCCGGCGGAGAACAAGGGTCCACTGTATTAGCTTTACTGTTAGGCTATGAATGAATCCCTCCTCTGCCGTGGGTTCCCTTGGTAAGTCACACTCTCTCATCCTCAGAGGAAGATCATGGTGGCAAGCCCCCTCTGAAGACATCTTGCCCCAAAATAGGATCTCTCTAAGTCAGAGTTGACCTGATGTCCCAAAACAGCAACAACTGCAGAGATAATTTGGATTTATCAGAATCCATCTAAGATGAGGAACAGCAAAGGAATCCTAGGGTCTTAAGGTTGAAAGGGACCCCAAGGGCCATGTATTCGAACCCCACTCTGTCATGCAGGAATACACACCAAAAGCACTCCGAAAAGAGGGCCAACGAACCTGATCCCTCTTGGCCTGAAGCCATCATGTCTTAGCTTTTTAAAATTGCATTAAAAACATGATTACAAAGCGAAGGGGAAAAGGGACAGAATAACTGGAAAATAAAGGGGGGGGGATACATAACATATGAACACGGACTAGGCAATAAAAGCTGGCCATGTTTCCAAAAAGCTCATTCCCTTGAAGCTAACATCTTTAAAATGCACCTTCATGCATTGCTGAAAAGAGCATGGAAGACCACGGTGTATTCTCATAAATAAGTCTAGAAATGTTAGACAAAATATTGACCCCAAAAACCCGAGTCGACTTATCCGTGGATCAATATAGTACTGTACTTCAATACGTCCTTTAAAAAAGGGACCATCCCCGGGCGAAAGGCAAAAATGATACTAACTTTGTAAGAAGCGGATCCACGAAAAACATTCTGAAAAAGTAAAGATTGCTGTCGATGGCGTGATTTAAACCCTATGTCAGGTAAAAGGAAACAACAGAGTTAGGTGTTAAAAGAAAGAAATCAGTTCTTAACCAGTATGAATGAAGAAGGTTTTTATTCTCACAAATATAACTAATTACTAGAAATGACTAGTAGGTAAATAATGCCATTAGCTATGTTTTATTTGTGTGTTATAAATGATATATATATATATATATATATATATATATATATATATATATATATATGAAGGCAAAATGTAACCTGTCCTGGAATCACTGGCCCTCCTCTGTTTTATCCTCCAGCCAGCCTTTATTTTGAGCACAAACAGCTATGTCTGCTAGAATTTTGTAATTTCTTGGGCATGGTTTTCCTTTGCATCCTCCTTGATATCCTTTCTTGCATGGCCCTAGATTTTACTCTTGTCTTACCCATGGGTCATATCAAAACCAATAATTCTGACCCCAAAACTTGCCCTCAACTTTTACATGAGGTCGACTTACAGTCGAATATACAGTAGTCTCTTCCAGAAGGCTTATCCAGATGGTTTTTTAAATTGTGAATTTTAAATGACGAATTTTAGACATGGATTGTTTTAATGTGTGCACATCTTATTTGTCCTTTTAAACTGGCACATGTTTTAACCAATGTGTTTTAACTGATGTTGTTTGTTAGCTGTTGTTATTCCCCATCTCAATCCCTGGGGAGAGGAGGGTAAGAAATGAATTTATTACTACTACTACTACTACTACTACTACTATTATTATTATTATTAAACCAGTGGGATCTTCTGACCCTTGCAGGGCAGACAGTGATTTTCCCCACCCTGCAATATCAGCCTTGCAGCAAAATTCGGAGCATGCAGGACCGAACCGCATCCATCACTGGTTAGATTGCACATTGCAAGGATAGCCCAGGTCCCCCATGAGCCAAATTGAAAGTGACTGACTCTGTACCCCATCCTTGAAATTGGGATTTTGGGTGGTCCAGGGATGGAGTCTGCAAAGAACCAAGGGAAGAGATGGTGCCCAGGTCTGTGTAGGATGAATGGAGATGGCTTCAGGGCCTTCTCCTGGGCATGCTGCCATCTGTTGCTTTGCCCTTTCCAGGTCTGAACATGGGGTTAATGCGTTGGGCTGGTGGGCCCTTGAGAGGTCCCTGGGCAAAGGCTGGTCTTCTGTGCCTCATCCCTGGAGACACCTCTGATGGCACTCCTTGCGTTTCTGGAAGTTATTCTTGTTCCCGAGGCATCCTCCGTAGGTGAACCTCTTGCACCTTTTAGTGGTCCAGTCGTAATACCACTTCTTGAGCTTGGCACCACAGGGACCCGTCTCTGGAGGCAGCTTGCAAAGATCTGGAAGGAAAAGAGAGGGAAGGCTGAGAGCCAGTGTGCGGCCGGCAAGGGACCACCATCCCTGGTTATCCTTGGACCTCTGGCCTGTGTCTCTTGGGCCACGTTCCCGCTATGATTTAAAGCTGATTGGGTTATATGATCGTTGCTCCCATTTGAAACCGGAATGGTCTGATGCTACTGTGATCAGTTTTCATTGCGATATGCAAAAATACGCATAAAACCCACTCTTTCCTGACACTGGTTCTTTGGCGGTTATTTTGAAAACTGGAGCGTGTCCAAAGGAGGGCGACAAAAATGGTGAAGGGTCTGGAAACCATGCCCTATGAGGAACGACTTAGGGAGCTGGGGATGTTTAGCCTGGAGAAAAGAAGGTTAAGAGGTGATATGAAAGCCCTGTTTAAATATTTGAAAGGATGTCATATTGAAGAGGGAGCAAGCTTGTTTTCTGCTGCTCCAGAGAACAGGACCCGGAACAATGGATGCAAGCTACAGGAAAAGAGATTCCACCTGAACATTAGGAGGAACTTCCTGACAGTAAGGGCTGTTCGACAGTGGAATGCACTCCCTCGGAGGGTGATGGAGTCTCCTTCTTTGGAGGTCTTTAAACAGAGGCTGGATGGCCATCTGTCAGGGATGCTTTGATTTGGATTCCTGCATGGCAGAATGGGGTTGGACTGGATGGCCCTAGTGGTCTCTTCCAACTCTATGATTCTATGATTCTATGATTCTATGAAAAGAATTGGTTCCAAAGTGTGTTCAACAAATGGGAACAACGGATCTGAATCGCCTCATTCTGGAGGGGAGGGACGAAGGGCAGAGGGGTGTTTTTGGGAGAGCCACCATTGCCCCCGTCTCTCTCAGCGCTGCCCTTGTGCTTCCGGTGTGACCTATGCGCGCTTGACTATTTTTTAATTGATAAAAGATTTGATTCATTCATTTATTTTATTTTTAACCTGCCTTTCTCCCAAGCTGGGACCCAAGGCGGCTCACTACACACACACACACATTAAAACAACATTTTAAAAAACAATTAAAATAATACCATTAAAATAATACAATCAATGAGGCAAGCAGTTGCAAAACCAATGAATCACATCTTCTATCAATTTTATTTTTTTAGACGATTCGATCCGTTGGTTTTGCAACTACTTGCAAGTTGGCGATCCGAGGGCAGCGCATAGTGAGGCAAGTAGTTATAAAACCAATGCACTGAATCTTTTATTAATTGTATTTGTTTAAACATATAGTTCCCAAGCTGGGCTGCCACTTAGGTCACGCATGATGCGCAGATGATTGACATGCATTTTGAAGTGGCGCAAACTAGTGGAGACAACAAGTGTGCCAAAAAAGAAGCGATTCCAAGGGGATACTGAAAAGATCCGCTTTCATAGTGGGAATGAGGGAACTTTTGGAACTGATTCACTGACACGGAGAGGAGGCAAATCCCAAACCGGTTTAAATGTAAGTGGGAATGAGCCCCCGGTGTCTCTCTATCTCCTGCCCCCTCCTTTGATCTTCATGTTATCTCTTCAGTCCCTGAGTGCTCTTCCTCAGTGTAGAGCTTGGAAAAGTTACTTTTTTGGACTACAGCCCCCAGCATCTCTTAGCCAGGTGGGTCCATTTTTCTGCTGTGATGGGACCACTTTGGGCCAGCCCTTGTCCCTCTATTGCCAACTTCTCTCTGGCTGAACCTGCATTTCAGAATTAACGTAGTTTCACACTACCTTAACTGCCATGGCATCCCTGAGAGAGAAGGCTAAAGATCTCACAAAACTACACACCCCAGAATCCCATAGCATCAGTGTGGGCCACAGTCCTCCTCAGGATGGGACCTGTCTCTGCCCCCTTCTCTTCCAGCCCCCCAGAAGTGATACCTGGGACTCACCTTTCACAGGGTCAGTACATCGCAAGGCACAGCCATAGGAGCAGCACTTCTGGTCATCGGGGCAGCCGCCGTCGTGAATGCAGCTGGTCAAGCATTCAGTGATGAAGCCTGTCGGACTTGGAGGACAATATCCGGCCTTTTCTGCAACACAGGACAACCCCATAGGCATTGGGGTTTAAGTGGTTATGGATACCCAAATCCTAGGGGAATTCCCAGGTGCCAGAAAAGTTCCACAAAGGGAGGAAAGAGTGTGCGTGTGTGTAGGAAGAAGGTGGACTCTCTGTTCCTTCTGGGAATCAGGTACCACAAAGAAGGAGAGAATGAAGAATGGTTTCATCTTGAGATCACACTGATGGATTGTGAAGTCCTGCCCAGGTGTAGTTACCTGCAGCATTGCTGTTTTCTGGATGGCTTCCCTTCACCTGGCCATTCAGTGCTCAGGAGCGGCTGCAGTCTGGACAGCCAGCTAGCCAGGTCAGTTCCTGCAGCCGGACACAGGAAGATGCTAGCCACCTGGGCCACCGGAAGACCCCCAAAAAGTGTAAGAAGGGGGACACCGTCTGTCTACATATGACCAGCCACCTGCCTGCCCTCTCTTCCTATTCTCCACTGGCCATTCAGGCAGCATCTTTGCGGCAGAATTAATGCGCTTTGACACCACTTTAATTGCCATGGCTCCATGCAATGGAATTCTGGGATCTGTAGCTTTGAGAAATATGATTTAACTTTCTCTGTCAGAAAGCTCTGGTGCCACAACAGACTATAAATTCCAGGATTCCATATGATGGAGCCATGGCAGTTAAAGCAGTGTCAAGCTGCATTAATGGTGCAGTACAGATGTACCTTCAAAGAAGAATTCTGCCCTTACCAATGGAGTTTTCCTTCAGTCCCCAAATTTCTAGCATTGGAATAATTTAAAGCTTCTGTTCCACAATGGAGTTTATCCCATCCAAAGAAAAAAGGGAGGCAGAGTGATGCCAAGGGAATGCAAACACTGCAAACGGAAGAGTTCTAACTGTGGAGGGTTTTCATTGTCTCCGCAATGCTAGACATTTGAGGAAGGAAGAAACATTTCATGGGGTATTTTTGTGGGTTTTTCGGGCTATGAGGACGTGTTCTAGAAGAATTTATTCCTGATGTTTCACCAGCATCTGTGGCTGGCATCCTCAGGAGCTGTGTGGGGTATATATACTGTATACAGTCCTCCCTCCGTTATCGTAGTTTTGGAAACCACATCCCTTGCTTATGCACAACGGGCGAACAGAGGGGAAATAATGTAGCACATGTCCAAGGGGTGCGCGCATGCGCTCCTGTGGCCACGTGCCTATATTCAAGCCAATGGGGCTTGAATATATGCGGAACTCCTTTTTCGTGGGGGGGGTCCAGAACGGATCCCCCGCGAAAACAGAGAATTGACTGTATATACTTTATACACATTATATATACCAACCCTCTTCCATGCCAGCATTCTCCGAAGATGCCAGACACAGATGCTGGCAAAACGCCAGGAATAAATAGAAGAACATGGCCAAATAGCCCGAAAAACCTACAAAAAACTATGGATGCCGGCTATGATAGCCTTCGACCTCACATTTCATGGTGGCTGCAGAATTCTTATTTGGAATAGCAATGCCCTCAGTTTGCCTCATAAGCTAAAAACCTGACGTTGCTTCTGATCCTGGAGCTGGTATGTAGCCCCTTGACTTGTAGGGTCAGATCCCCTTGACTTTGCCATATCCCCTCTAAAGTTGCCCCCTTGGAAGGCACCAGGGGCCTGATCTCTGTGGGTCTCCTGCTGCCTCCCGGGATATATGTGTGACCAGTGCTGTCACCCAAGGGTACATGTCTGCACATCCACAGTATGCATGCCACCCATATCCCTCATCGCCACACTCACCGATCTTGGCGCAGTGACGCTGGCATCCTTCCATGGTGTGAAACCGGTTCATGTTCCCAGGGCAATCTCTGGAGAGGAAAGGCTCACAGGCCTTGGAGGAAACGTTGTAGAAGAAGCGGCGCTTGGGCTCCCCACAATGCTCTGACTCCTTGGGGAAGGGGCCACACATGTCTCTGACTGGAAAGAGCAGAGGAGGGATGTTGAGTCACTGGACGGAGGAGGCGCCTCGGTCAGACTGTGGCTGCCACATCTCTAAGGGACCTCTTGACGTAGCAAAGTGGTTCCCAAACTTGTCCTCCAGAGATCTAGGAGTCTTAGTAGACCACAAGTTGAACATGAGCCAACAGTGTGATGCAGCAGCTAAAAAAGCCAACTCAATTCTAGGCTGCATCAAGTGAAGTACAGTGTCTAGATCAAGGGAAGTAATAGTGCCACTCTATTCTGCTTTGGTCAGGCCCCACCTGGAGATAATCCTGTGTCCAGTTCTGAGCAAAACAATTCAAGAAGGATGTTGAGGAACTGGAGCCCTGTGTCCAAAGGAGGGCGACTAAAATGGTGAAGGGCCTGGAAACCATGAAGCCCTATGAGGAAAGACTCAGGGAGCTGGGGATGTTTAGCCTGGAGAAGAGATGGTCAAGAGGCGATATGATGATAGTCCTGTTTGAATATTTGAAGCTGTTTGGGGCTTTTGGGTGTTGAAGTCTAAAGCAACTGGAGGAGCAAAGTTTGGGAATCACTGGAGATTATCAGATGGGGGGTAATGACAGGAGAAGGACGAGAGCGAAGCGCCATGCTCCTGTCCTTATTGTGTGTGAGCGCATGAAGATTATCAGACACATGGCACTTGTCCCCGATTATCTCATCAATGAAGAGGAATTGTCCCGTCACTTCAGTATTAACAGGTTATCCCATTATTAAGAAATGGAGGTAAATGATGGGACAATTCCTCTTCATTGACGGGATAATCATGGGATAATTGTGATGTTGTCTGATAAGCTTTGTGCATAGTTTTTTGTGGGTTTTTCATGCTATGTGGCCATGTTCTAGAAGAGTTTATTCCTGATGGTTTGCCAGCATCTGGGGCTGGCATCTTCAGAGAATGCTGGCCTGGAAGAGAGCTGGATACACACACACACACACACACACACACACACACACACACACACACAGTGTGACCCTGGGTTGGGAGAAGGTGATTTCCATGTTAATCTGTGCATTGTTCTATTGTTGAATGGCAAGGTCTGGGGAGGGCATGCAAAGAGGATTACTGTCTGTTGAATTAGAGATCCATTACCCTGACCCTGATGGTGGTTTTCATTTGCGTTTTGCTGGGTCTTGAATTTGGTGTTTTTCAGGACTGGGAGCCAAACTCTGTTCACTTTCAGGGTTTCTTCTTTCCTGTTGAAGTTGTCTGTTTGTGGATTTCCATGGCTTCCCTGTGCGCAATCGCGCTATAAAGTTGGGAGCATGGTGCTTCGCTCCCATCCTTATCCTCCATTTGATAATCTCCACTGTCTGGGTGGTCATTTAGATTTGTTAAACCATCGCTCTGAACAGAAAGAGGAAACTCTGAAGCCAAGGACTGATCTTCACCTTGGACACTTTCACACGGTGCATTTCGGGTGGAGTGGCCACACTTCTTTTTTGCAGGGCGTCCAAACAGCTGCGGACCATTAGGTAATTTTAAGTCTGAATTAAAGACGACTTTGTCTAGGGAGGCATTTCAGATTATATCCTGATACTACAGATAGTTCAGATTAAGTGTATTAACTGTGTGAATTATTTTATAGTTTATAGATTGGAATTATTATAATGGATAAGTGATTTGTTTTAAATTTCATGCTTGTGATTTTAGATTGTACGCTGTAACCAGTTTTCTTTTCTGTAGATGATTACGTAAACGTGCTCTGTAAAATTTATGGTGTGATATAAATAAACTGATGATGATGATGATGATGATGATGATGATGATGATGATGATGCCACCTCTCACTCACTAGTATCCTCTGTGGAGAATTAGACATTTCATTTTGGTCACCCTTCACAGAGAAGCCAAATTGTTAGTGACAAATTCCTGAAGAATGTGGGCCATAAAACGCTCAGCTGAGTTTCTCTTGTTAAATCCTGCTGCAGTTAACAAGGAAGGATGGCTTGTGTTTATCTTTACAATGGAGCTCCCTTTCCCCTTCCCCTCACATTGCCTTGACCGAGGACTCTTTCACTCAAATGGAGGAGACAGCGAGGTCAATTTGAAGTTTTGCAAAATAACATGGTTAGATATCACACGCAAAAAGTAACATAGCAGCCAATGCGAAGTCAATCCTGCACTAGTGCGCAGGAGAGCATGACATCCATTTCTACTCTGCACTTTCCAGACTTAGACAGCGCAGGGGTGTGCTCTGACCCCTGTACACTTCCGGGTGAACCTCCCAGCTTCCTGGGCCCAGGACAGAGCCCCATTGGACAGCCCACTGGTCACTTCTCCCGAGTCCTCCAGATGTTTTGGCCTTCAACTCCCAGAAGTGCCAACCAGCTTGGCTAACAGCCAGGAATTCTGGGAGCTGAAATCCAAAACATCTGGAGGACCAAAGTTTGGGGGCCACTGCAAGGTCTGTGCCTCATGCAAGGAATCCCCAGGAAGCCCAGGAGATGGATTGCAATGGGAGAAACTAATAACAAGGCTGTCTCTGGCCTTTATGGTGGGAGCCCTGTCCAACTCCTGCCTCCCGTTCTCATTGTGCAAGAGTGGCACCGCAGCCGCCTTGTGTGCAAGAGTCTGGAACGACCCTCTTCCCTCTGGGACAAACGCCAGGCACCAGCCATAAGGGGTTTGGCGCAGGGAGCGTTGCCTGGGCAGCCGTGAGTAATCCGTGGTTTGCTCCCAGGAGGAGCCTGACGTCAGCTGCAACCGACTCAGAGAAGAGTCACACTTTGGGGAGGCTGAGTTTCTGCTGACTCTGAGCCAGTTTGGAGGGCAGTTTCAGTCTGTGACGCCTGCGGAGGAGAGGACCCTTGGCCCTCTCCAAAACAAGCATGGCTCTCCTCACCTCTTCCTTCCCTCTTCTGGAGTTGTGGTCTCACGTTCACATACGCACACATACACACACATACACACACATACACATGCCTGCAGCTCCCTTTGGGGAAAGTTGCTTAAGCCCTTAAGAGTCTGTCTGGAGCCACTCCCTTCTTGTTCTTATGTTTCTTCACATTCTTTCTGACTTATGGCAACCCTAAGGCAAACTTATCATGAGGTTTTCCTGGGAGTTTATCCCACGAATATCCTGGAAAAATCGTGTAATTACATGAAATGATTTCACACAACGTCACACAAAACCCGCCATTGAAGCGGTCACAAAGAAGCATTAACACACATCCTTTTACTTTTGGGATTTCAGAGACAATGCGTTTCTGATGTCACTTTATTTGTGCAATTGTGTGTGATAATCATTTGCGCAATTCCTCGCCGTTTTTACTTTATTTGCAGGATGCTAAATGCACTTTCCTCTCTCTTTAATGCTGAAATCAGCCCCGGTGTGATAAACTCCTTGGAAAGTTTCTTCAGAGGAGGTTTGCTATTGCCATCCTCTGAGGCTGTGAGAGTGTGACTTGCCTAAGGTCACTCAATGGGTTTCATGGCTGAGCAGGGATTTGAACTCTGGTCTCCAGAGTCACAGTGCAGAGCCCACATTTTACTAGTTTGCTTGAGGAATGTGCTTGCAATCCTAAAAGCAACTTCATCTGGTCCCTTCTAAACAAAGCCCCACACTTTTGCTTTCTCCATAGTCTTTATCATCTCCCCCAGAATGTTGATTTAAAACTTCCCTTCCTATAGTCCTTTAAATATTGGGCACAAGCAGCACACTTGTTCCATGCCCCTCCGACAGACCACTGTTTTCCATTTGCCTTAATCTGGGCCCACCATGAGAGCTGGATTTTTATTCTCATTCTGGGGGTCCATGGAGGGCTGAGGGATATTTGGGTCTGGGAGGAACATTTGGCGAGGGAGGGGCACAGTTGAAAGTTCACCCTGAAGCCCCCAAATGCTACAAAAGCCCCGCATTCATGCCCTTACCTCCCTTGTCTTGTGCAACCAATGCCCACAAGGGAGTTCCCAGAAAGGAGCTGCCACTTTAGACAAAGGAGGTTTTTAAACAGAGCTTGGATGTCCCTCTCTCTGATGGACTTGAGCGCTGGACCAGTCCTAGGCTGATTGAAGGGGGTCGGATTAAATGACCCTTGGGGTTCTTCCCCATCCTCTGATTTGGTGAGGAAGGGGACAGTTTGCTTGGTCTCTGCTGTTTAAGGCAGGAATAGCCCAAGGCATTGAAAACCAGCCTCTCTCCTCCTTGTTGCTGGTGTTGCTGTTGTGAGCCTTCAGGTCATTTCTAGCTTATGGTTTTCTTAGCAAGATTTGATCAGAGGGATTTTTGCCTTTGCCTTCCTCTGAGTCACTGTAGTGTAATACTTTGGACATTGGACAGTAATAATAATAATAATAATAATAATAATAATAATAATAATAATAATAAAAATGTATTTATGTTTCCCCGCCTCTCCCGATGGATCGAAGCGGGGTTACAGACTATTAAAAACAAATACATATAACGCTCTTATAAAAGCATAAAAATAGTTACATCAATAATACAACAATCAGACATCCATATCCAGGGCAAGGCAGAATATCGTTGTCAACAAGCATGTCTAACTTCACTCTTCAGGGGGAATGCTTGGCAAAAGAGAACAGTTTGGAGTCTCTTTTTAAATGTTTCCAAGGGGGTCGTGAGACGGAGCTCCTCAGGAAGACTATTCCAGATCCGCGGGGCCATTGTTGAAAAAGCCTTCTGGGATGAGGAAACATATTTGGATGATGGTGTTTCCAATAAGTTCTTACCAGATGCTCTGAGGGTGCGGGGGGCTCATAGGGGGAGATGCGGTCCCTCAAGTAACTCGGACCCAAGCCATGTAGGGCTTTATAGGTAACAACCGACACCTTGTATTGTGCCGGGAAATGAGCCCGGAGACCTGGGTTCGAATCTTTGCTTGGCCATGAAACCCAATGGGTGACCTTGGGCAATAAGTCACACTCTCTCAGCTTCAGGTTAAGGCAAGGGCAAACCTCCTCTGAACAAATTTTGCCAAGAAAGCCCCATGATAGAGTTGCCCTAGGGTTGCCATAAAATGGAAATGACTTGACACACGCATTTCCTCTGAGGCTGAGAGACTGTGACTTGCCCAAGGCCAGCCAGTGGGTTTGCATGGCCAGTGAGGATTCAAACCCCGGTCTCCAGAACTGTAGCCCAGTGCTCAAACTACTACACTATCTTGGCTCCTCTCCTCCTAAGGGGCTTCCATGGATTTTCATGGGCATTTCGCTTGTGGGTCTGTGTGGTCCTAGTCCTGTAGAGATCTGGGATGGGTTCTGGATGGTGCCTTGAAATATGGGCTCAAGGCTTGGCCAGGGGAGGTGGGCACAGACACAGGGGTCCCTTAGACACAGGAGTGCAACTACAGGCGAAGAGAGGAGGCAAGGAGGGCACTGGACCCCCCAAATAAGAATTCTGCCCCCTCCAAATGAAATCTCCTTCAGTCTCCACATTTCTAGCACTGCAGTAACTGAAAACATCTGGGAAAGTAGAGTCTATGGAAGCACATGCTACAACTTCTTTTACACAGTTACTCTGAAAGGTGCTGTTGCAAGATCCCTTTTGTAAACTGATATTCCAGACTTGCATGGCTACGTCTCTGAATTAAAACTTTGTTGTTGTTAAATGTCCTTGAGTCAATCTTGACCTATGGCAACCCTATGGATGAGCCATCTCCAAGACCCCCCCCTCTGTCCTCCCCTGCTCTGTTTAATCCCTGAAACCCCATAAAACTCATGACCTCCTTCATAGAGTCCCTCATCCTCCATCTGGCCTGTGGCATTCCTCTCTTCCTCCTTCCCTCCACCTTCCCCGGCATTACTATGGTCTTTTCCAAGGAGTCCTTCCTTCTCATGATGTGTCCAAATTATGACAGTCTAAGTCTTGTCATCTTGGCTTCTTCCAGGGAGGTTTCTGGCTAGATCTGCTCTAGGACCCATTTCTTTGTCCTTTTGGCTGCTTATCCATGGGACCCTCAGCCCTCTTCTCCAGCCCCACTTCATCTCCAAGGAATGGGTTTTCCTCCTATGCTCTTTCTTAAGTTTATTATTATTAACCTTTATTTATGAAGCGCTATGAATATACACAGCGCTGTACATACAATCTTTTAATTAGACAGTTCCCTATCCTCAGGCTTACAATCTAAAAAGACATGATACAAAAGGAGAAGGGAGTGGTGGAGGGGAAGGGGATGAGGGCCAGCAGTTCCTCTCTACCTCCAAGGCCTCACATCACATTCCAGCTCTCACATCCATCCATGGTAATAATAGGGAATACAATGGCTTACATGATTCTGATTTTTGTGCTCAGTTGTATATCTTTGCATTTTAGGATCTTTTCCAGTTCTTTCATAGCTGCTCTTCCCATTCTTAATCTTCTTCTGATTTCCTGACTGCAGTCCCCATTTCTATCAATACAGTGCACCCTTCTTTTATGCGGGGGATTCGTTCTGGAGAAATAGCATGTATGCTTGAGCCCCATTACAAGTAATGGGGCTCGTGATCGTGGCAGCGTGGTGCAGTGGTCGTGCGCGTGTGCCATGGGCGCACACACCACTATTTCTTCTGGTATGCGGTGCCACTTCTTCCAGTGCTGCTTTCAGCGTATGCTGAAAGTAGTGTATAATGCGCCCATGTATGACACAGGCGCACTGTATTTGATCCCAGGTATGAGAACTCTTTTACTGTTTCTATTTCTTCATTGTCTAGGTTGAAATGTGAAAGTCCTCAGTGTTCAACAATAGGTCTGCCTTTGCACTTTCTTCCTTGATCTTTTTAGTACTTGTTCCAAGTCTGTGAAGTTTTCTGCTAATACTACGGTGTCGCTTATGTATCTCAGATTGTTGATATTCCTTCGCCCTATTTCCACTCCTCCTTTTTCTGTGTCCAAGCCTGCTTTTCGTATAATATGTTCTGCATACAAGTTGAACAGAAAGGGTGAAAGGATGCAGCCTTGGCTGAGCCCTTTGCCAATTGGGAACCATTCTGTTTCTCCTTGTTCTGTCCTGACAGTGGCCTCTTGTCCTGAGTTCAGATTCCCCATCAGGACTATTAGATGTCTTGCCACTCCCATGTCTTTAAGAGTGTCCCATAGCCTTTCATGATCTATGCAGTCCAAGGCCTTGCAATCGTCTATAAAGCACATGCTGATTTTCTTTTGGGATTCCCTGGAGTGCTCCATTAGCCAGAATTAAAACGACAGGTGAGCATTTTTAAAAAGAGACCGAAGATGAGAAGCAGCAGCAGACAAGGTTCACAAAGGGGTGTGTGTGTGTCAACACAACAAGTGAGGGAATTTTAGGTGTGAACAATTTCCAAGGGCTCACACTTTGCAGTGCAAGGAATTTTTTGGGAGGAGGAGGAATGTCATGGGGGAGAGTTTTGAGGGGCGATGCCCTCATTTTGCCAGCCCCTTCCCCGTATCTACAGTCTTACTAAGGCAGTGCCAACCAGGTCCTCTTAAATAAGGTATTCAAACTGAACAAATGTCCCCAATGAACCACACAGAAAGCTCTCTTTGCTCCTAGAATCATAGAGCTGGAGAAGACCTCAAGGGTCATCCAGTCCAGCCCCGTTCTGCCATGCAGGAACAGCCTCCTGCCTTGCAATTTGCTGCAATGGCAGCAGCTTCTTCACAGAAACCAGTGGCTCTTATCTCTTATCCAACTGGAATGGGCTGCTGGCTCTGCCTCCTTTCACTGACAAAGCATCCAAAGCCTCCTTTGCCCTATGGGCATCTCCACTTCATCTTGCCCCTAGGCAGCAAATACCTTGAGCTCCATCAAAATCTGTGCTGCCCAAAGTGGCCCTTGTTCAAAATGGGGCTTTTCTCAGATTTTGCAAAGATGGGCTGAAGAACTTCAACTTTCCAAGTGCTGAACGAAGGTTTCAAAGGGGTAGTTTCCTTCCCAGTTTTCCAACGGCACTTTTATTATCAGGTGGAAAAGTGTCTGCTTTTATTCCCCCGTTCGCCGCTTTTGTGTCGCTAGGTAGCTCTTGATGCTGAACCCACAACCAGACATGCTCTAAACCCTCCATCTTCATTCCCTCCCAAAGTCTGGCTGCAGTATAAGGACACTAAGGCCCTATTCGGACGTTGTTGTTTTTAGTGCGACTATCCAAATAACCTCACTGACACATTCTGATTTTGTTGTTCACACGATTTTAAAAATTAGAACTGCATCTCTGCACATCTCTGCACAAGTTCTGTTGCTCACTCAAATGAAAATGGAGTTGGAGATGTAAATGTATTTGAAGCACATTCAAGGCATGCAAAGTTTTATCCCCGATTACCTGGGATCTATTTGCATCAGTTATTCACACAGCAAAGAATGTAAATCTTTTAGGAAAACCTGGGAAAACCTGTGAGATCAATTATCCTGGGTTAAGTGGGCTTAATTGGATGCATTCGAAATGAGTCTCAATGTCTGAATACCCCCCCCCCCAGTTTTGTTGTTAACACTATTTTTAAAAAACACAGATGCAGTTTCAGAGTGTGAATAATAAACTTGGAATGCGCAAGTGAGATTATTTGCATTCTTGCATTAAAAAAAACCCTGGCGTCTGAATGACCCCTAAGGAAAAAACAAACCCAGATCAATTATCTCGGGTTAAGTGGGTTTTTTTGGCAGCTCCCCAAAAAATAATTGGATATGAGGTTGAAGTCTTTCATGGCTGGCATCCATAGTTTTTTATGGGTTTTCTGGGCTATGTGACTATATTCTGGAAAAGTTTATTCTTGGTGTTTTCCCAGCATCTGTGGCTGGCCTGAAAAACCCACAAAAAACTATTAATCGGATGCATTTGAAATGCATGTGAGCAACAAAGGCTGCATGCGCATGGAGAAATAACTTGGTTGGCACCGCTTTATTGCCTTGGCTCAAGGCTATAGAATTCTGGGAGTTGGAGTTTGTTGTGGGCCCAGAGTGGAGCAGAGCTTAAGGAAGGAAGGCCCCACAACATACTCCAACTCCCAGAATACCATAGCCTTGAGCCAAGGCAATAAAGCAGTGCCAAACCAAGTTATTTCTCCAGTGTGGATGCAGCCAAGACCTTTTGCTGAGTGAGTGTCCAAGGTGCTGCAAGGTCCCTTTGCACACTGCTACTCCAGAGCAACACAACAACAAGTCTTGGCAACCGACAAGCCCCTTACTCACACTGGGTTGCGGCGGAGGGCAGGTGGGTCCATAGGGCCAGGAGCGCCAAGGAGAGGAGGAAGAAGATGCTGGACCTCATGATGGTGCTCCTTTGGAGAGCCAGAGCCTAATGCTCCCTGGGCTGGGCTGGGAAGCCTTCTTCTATTTCTCCTTCCTCCTCCTCCTCTTATGGGCTGGGTTGGCTGAGAAGGAGCCAAGCCCAGCTCAGAGGGACTGTCTCACTCCTGGGCACCCGGTCCGGCGGGTTTTTTATTATTTCGCCTGACTCCCAATTAGCAGCCCTTGACAGCAACAGGAGCTTTGGGGCGAAAAGAGTCACCTGGGGGAAAGGTAAGCAGGGAAGGGCCCAGGCCCTCCTCCTGGGAATGCATTGGCTCTCCTAGACCTCTGTCTCACAAACACAATGAGGCCAGTGTGGGACTGAGACAGATGGTGGAAACATGCTCTTGCGAAGGAGCACAGGTTGCAACATGTGTTAGCTTTGGCTCTGTGCGCCTCACCTGGATGGAGCCAAGGATCAACCGTAATCCCTTGTGTCTGCACAAACAGCCTTACAGTGCCTGCAGTGCCCCGTTGTGCTTGTTGTGTCCTTCTTGGCCCTGGGGCCGGAGAAGGGGAAAACAGGCTCCCTTCCAGCAAGGCAACACTTGTGTCACAACCCTTTTTCCTTTGGTTTAAAGAGCCTTATGGATCCCAAGGTAACAGCTTTTCAGGTCAAGTTACAAGTGCATCCACACTAGACCGATATCATTTTAACAGCCATGGCTCCTTCCTATGGGATCTTGGGATTTGTAGTTTGGGGACGGACTTACACTGCTTTGCTAGAGAGTTTTAGCCCACCCTCCTGATCAACAGGAAACTATGCATCCCAGGAGGTACCAAACTGCAGGACCTTTGAGAGTAAGTGTGCAAAAGATGTTGTAGCCTAAGCTTTTCTGGATGTGGCCTACTTCCTCTCTCCATGCATCCGAGGAAGAAGACCAAGTCTACAAAAGCTTTATGCTACAACTTCTTCTGTTCAAAGAGTCTCATAGGTGCTACAAGATCTCTTTGCATACTGATGTACCAGGTTAATAATGCAAAAGTGCAATTTCACTCATAGAATCATAGGTCATCCAGTCCAATCCCATTTGACATGCAGGAATACACGATCCAAGCCCTCCCTCGGACAGATGGCTATTCATTCCTATTCTCTGGAGCAGCAGAAAACAAACTTGCACCATCTTCTCATTCTCACTACCTTTTAAACCGGATCGCAATTCAATTTGAACTGGTTCAAATGACCCTGGTTCCCACTTCATCCAAATTGATGAAACAATTCGGGGGGGGGGGCATGTTCCAGACCCATTTAACCCACACCTTTTTGATGCTGATTTTTCCAGTGTCTTTTTCAATACATCGATTCTGCGCAAGTGTGAACCAGATGCAGATTGGAATCGATTTAAATTTGCCCTTTGGCCGGCTGGAGCAGGACCATTTTGAATTGATTCATACATGAATGTGAACCTCAAGTGGGTTATTTTACAGGGAAAAGATGGGATCGGGGCAAATGTAGTGGGAACCACACTTCGCTGTCAATCGATCCATCAATTAGGATCACACACTGATTTATCTGTGGGAATAAGGCCAAGGAGTCATGCAGAGATGGATTTAAATGGGAGAGAGGACCGATTCTGCTCGTCTGAGCTTACTTTTCACTCAGTATTTCCAGGTTTCTGCCATAAAAAGATTAGAGACAGTCATCCCTTTTAAAGAGTGAAGCATACCATTGCAATGAGTTGTTCATTTCGTCTGAGCGCACCCAAGCAACTGAGTCATCATTCATAAGAAAATGAGCTATTTGTTTTATTTGGCGGCACAATATAGCCGTCAATGTGTCTGAGTAAGAGGCTGCGGCAGGGCATCTTCCTCTTTCTTGTAAAAATGAAGCATCCCCACACCCTGCGGCACATAAACATGAAGGCTTTGGCTCCGTCTTCATGCTTCACGAACTCAGAACAGCTCCTGATCTTCATCCTGTGCAGAAAAACGTGTTTTCCTCTGTGTAGCATCACAGGATCAAAGAGCTGGAAGGGACTGGGAGGGACATAGAGTCCAATCCCCTTCTGCCATGCAGGAATACACTCCTGAAAGATGCCAATGCAACCTCTCTTGAAAGATGGAGAGTTGTAGACCTATCTCTCACAGTAAAGGAAGAATGTTGTAAAGCGTAGCTGGAATCTCCTTTCTTGTAATTTCAACCCATCGGTTCCTGTTCTGGTCTCTGGGAAAGAACCCTCTGTGGAAACTGTGGATTTGCCACGATTGAATCTTTCCGTGGCATTTTATCCCAGTTCCTGTTCACACTCAGGAAAGGGGTAAAATGCCATGGAGAGATCCAGTCCTGGCAGTCGTGGCAGCGGAGGCAGGTGAGGAGGAGGAGGAGGAAGAGGAGGAAGGCAGACCCAGGGAAGGGGCGGGGGCAGGTGAGGAGGAGGAAGAGGAGGGACAAGAGACGCTGTGGTGGGGGCAAGACGAAGAAGTAGGAGGAAGAGAAAGAGCAGCAGTGATGGAGGGAGGGAGAGGAAGAGGAGGAAGAGCAGAGGCGGCAGGATGCTCCGAATGGGATCCACTTTGAGTTCCCATTGGGGGCTCCTGCAAAAAAACCAGTTCTTTTGAAAAGAGCCTCTGAAATCCCCGGCTCAAAAAAACCCGGGCTAAGGAGGTTTTGCACCAGACACCCCCCCCCCCCCCCAATTCAGGTCAGAAAAACCCGTCAGAAGTGTGAATGACCCCAATTTAAATTGATTTGCAAACCAGTTCAAAACGTAGTGTGAATGGGCCCTGGACAACAGAATAGAAGCGTGTGTAGCAAACAGGAGCAGGAAAGAGGGGCAGAAGCAGCAGCTCATGGCTGAGGTTCCTTGGGAGAGGAAGGCATCCTGGGAGCTTTGCCTGGGTTTCTGGGTTGCAGCCTACTTTATGGAGAACTCCATTGCCTTTCTTTCTTCTGGTGCCTCTCTGTGGGAATAGGCTTTGGTAAGTCTGGCTCAGGTGGAAGGTACTTTGTTCCTGGGAACGTGGCCCTGGCCCTGGCTGCAAGTTTGCCTCCAGAGGCTGCTGGAGTGGTTGCAGTCCTGGCCTGTCCCTTGGGTCCTGAGCTTCTTCCTCGGACTCAGAGGACATGCCTGGCTCTTGGAGGAAGGGCATGATTGGGGTGGGGGGTGGGGGGTGGGGTAAAAAGACCCAAATAGCAAGGAGCACAAGAACACAGGAACCTGCCCACCCACCGGAGCAACTGCCCTGGCGCATCACTTCCATCCCATTCATCAGAGCTCCCTCCCAGCCTCAAAGCCCAACAGCTACTCTGTGTGTGTGTGTGTGTGTATACGTATATACACACACACACTCAGCTACAAGTCAACCTCATGTATAAATCAAGGGAAGATTTCAGGGTCAAAATCCTGGATTTTGAAATGACCTGGAGGTAAGTTGAGGGCAAAATGTAGGGGGCTATAAGGAAGGATGGAGAGGGGGAAATCCCACTTCCGTCTCTCCTTCTCCGGACCTCTCCCAAACGATTCCCAGGCGCTGGAGGAGAGGTTTTAACATCAGATTGAGAAAAGAAACAAGTGGATTTAAATGGAGAGGTTTTTTTCCCCACAGGAAGCAAAGTCTTGCAAAACGGACTGGAGAGGGAAGGAACTGGTCTTCAATGGAGATTGGGGCATCAGGCTTGCTTGCTTTAGGACCTTTCTAAGCACTACTGGTGTATTGAACCTTATATAAGTCTACCCAGAATTTTAGGGTCAATTTTGGGGCATGAATTTCTCGACTTATAGTTGAGTATATACGGTAAATCTCTTCCCTTCTCTTTGCTGTCTCACTGAGCTGTGGCCTCCTGAAAGCTGAGAAAGCCTTCAGAGAGGAATTGGTCACCACCCCTTTGCCCCAGGCCCTGGCCACTTATCAGTTCTGTCCACCAAAAGGAAAGTGAGAGGCCCAGGCCTTATGCAAACCCTTTGCTTCTCCTTCTGCAGATGGAGGCCAGCTGTCCTGCTACACAGCTGGCAACTCCTAACACAAGGTCTTAATGTTACTTTGTTTGCACCTTCAGGCACCTGCCGGCAAGTGGGCAGGTGTTGCTACTTGTTGTAGTGCTCCAAATGAAAAACATCACTACTTATTTGATAATGTATGAAGATCGTTCCTTATTTTGGAGAGCCCCTCCAGACTTGAATGTTATCCAGAATGGTCCTTTGGCTGTGTATTATCTTGCAAATGATATTGAAAGATACTAGTGCACAGACACATATGCACTGTAGTTTTCCAAATTGTTGCAGTCTTCTCAGATTGAAAGCTCTGTGTGTGTGTGCTTGTGTGTGCTTGTGTGTGTCTGATGACTACTGCTCCTCTTCAGATCTGTAGTATATGCCTGTGACTGCATGCACACCAGTGCAAAATGCTAGAGCAGGGCTTCCCTTCCGTTGTCCCTTTGTTTAGGCAGTAAATGCATTGAGAGGATTTGAAACAGAGCTAACGAAAAGCATTGCTAGATGTCTGGAGCCCTTCTTACAGTCAGCCCTCCATATCCACAGGTTCTTCATCCATGGAGTCAACAATCCTTCAAAATATTCAAAATAAATATGAATTCCAAAAAGCAAACCCTGATTTTGCCACTCTATACAAAGGATACCAATTTACTATGCCATTGTATTTAATGGGACGTGATCATCTACGAATTTTAGTACCTATGGGGGTCTTGGAACCAAACCCCAGGGGATATCAAGGGCTCCCTGTATTTCTCTTCCGCTTCCCACAGAAACCTCAACGGCATCAGTGTTCCAGACATCATGGAGTTGTGCCATTCACATCATGCCACCCTCAGCGAAATACCACTGCTTCCTTCCCCATCTTGCCTTCCCACATGTTCCCTCCTCAATGTTCAGGTTCAAAATAAGGCTCATTATGCCGGGAGGTTCAGATAACAAGCTTTATTGAGTGAGCCTCCTCAGTGCAAGAGTACGCTGATTGCATTATAACATGCCATGTGCATCTGCCAAGAAAAGGAGGTGGCCAACGCTTCATCTTCCCTGGAGTACAGTTAACGTGATCCTAGAATGGAAGAGAAATCATCCGTCAGCAGCTGGATAGCCATCCCAGAACCTGACAGTGGATTTGGAGCATGACTCCATGATAGGAACCCACTACTTGGTTCATGCCCCAAATCCACTGCCCTGGTCATTATACAGTTGGCTCTCCATATCCACAGAGTCTTTATCCACAGACTCAGCCATACATAGCTTGAAAATATTCCAAATATATATTAAAAAGCAATTCTTGATTTTGCCATGTTATATAAGGGACACCATTTTACTAAGCAACAAGGACAGAAGTAGTTTTTTGTGGGTTTTTCAATCAATCTATCTCTCTATATAATGGGATTTTAGCATCCATGGATTTTGGAATCCATTGCGGGGGTGTTGGTCCTAGAACCAAGCCCCAGCGGATACCAAGGTTTTTGATATAATCATCAATGATCACCCCACTGTCATGATTATTGATGGGCATGGTAGGCCATGTCATCACATTAAGCATGATGGACAATTTAACCTTCTAGTAGAAACTTCTGTCCTTGGAAGTGAGAGGGGTGTGTGTGTGTGTGTGTGTGTGTGTGTGTGTGTGTGTGTATATATATATATATATATATATATAGTGACCCTGGGTTGAGAGGAAGTGATTTACTAATTATATAGACATTCTGAGGCCATTCAACAACAGAACAATACACAGGTACACATGCAAATTGCTTCCTCCCAACCAAGGGTCAAATAGTGTGTGTGTGTATATATCTCTGGCTTTTCTCTGCGAATGAAGATTCAGGAAGGACTCATGATCCCGTGCTTTGTACAAGTGCGTTGGTGACTAAAAAGGCCAATTCGGGACAAACAGGTCTGGTTGCAGAAAGCACGGCGGAAAGTCTCCTTGGGTGATGTTTCCGGTTGCGGTTCTTTCTGCGTTGTCGTTTCTCTTTGAGGCTCGTTCGCTGTGAGCTTTCGAAGAAGGCTGCAGCGTCATGGATAGTGCTTCTCCATGCCTCCCGATGCGAGGCCAGGGAGGACCATTGTTGGTGATCTATCTGGCCAAGCCTGAGATGTTGTTTCAGGGAGTCCTTGTATCTCTTCTTTGGGGCGCCCCTCTTACGCTCTTGACCCGTGGCGAGTTCACCGTAGAATACTATTTTGGGGAGGCGATGGTCCTTCATCCTAGAAACATGTCCTGCCCAGCGCAGCTGCATCCTCAATAGCATGGCCTCAATGCTGGTGATCCCTGCTTGCTTGAGGACAGCAACATTCGTCACACAGTCAGTCCAGTGTATCTTTAGAATTGTGTGTAAACAGCGCTGATGAAAGCGTTCAAGGAGTCGCAGGTGTTGGCGATAGGTGACCCATGTTTCAGACCCATAGAGGAGCATAGACAGTACAATGGCTCTATACACACCGATTTTTGTGCTTCACCTCAAGTGTTTGTTACTCCAGACTCTTTTGTGAAGCCTTCCGAATGCACTATATGCCTTTGCCAGTCTGTGATCGATCTCTTTATCAATCTTGGTTTCTGAGGAGATGATGCTTCCCAGGTAGGTGAACTGCTGGATTGACTTAAGCACAGATGTGCCTACAGTGATGTGGGGATGGTAGTGTTCTTCCTGAGGTGAGGCTGGTAGAGAACTTCCCTTTTCTTCAGACTGACTGCCATCCCAAAGAGCTTTGCAGCTGTTGCAAAGTAAGATGTTAGGTGCTGCAGAGCTGCTTCCATATGGGCAACAAGGGCAGCATCGTCAGCAAAAAGCAGCTCACGGACTAGATAGTTTAGGGTCTTAATGCGAGCCCTCAGGTGGCTTAAGTTAAACAGGCTACCATCAGTACAGTAGCGTATATAAATGCCATCTTCTTCTTTGAGATCTGCCATAGCCCTTTGGAGCATCATGCTGAAGAAGATTGTGAATAGAGTTGGAGCGAGAACACAACCTTGTTTCACACCGTTTGTTATTAGAAAGGGCTCTGAGAGAGCGTTGCCATATCTGACTTGGCCTTGCTGGCCTTCATGTAGCAGGATGATCATTTTGAGGAATTTGGGGGGGCATCCTAGTCGTTCCAGGATCTGCCACAGACCTTTTCTACTCACAGTGTCGAAGGCTTTGGTGCGGTCGACAAATGTTACATAGAGTCCTTTGTTCTGCTCTCTACATTTCTCTTGCAGTTGTCTAAGGGCAAATACTGTACCATGCCTGTAGTGCTCCTATTAGCTCTAAAGCCACATTGGCTTTCAGGGAGAAGTTCTTCTGCAATAGCAGGAACTAATCTGTTCAGCAGTACCCTTGCAAGGATTTTTCCAGCAATGGAGAGCAGTGTTATACCTCGATCGTTTGAGCAATCTGATTTTGTTCCTTTTTTCTTGTACAGGGTGATGATGATGACTGCGTCTTGGAGATCTGATGGGAGTTCGCCTTTTCCCCAGCAACTCACAAGGAGCTCGTGGAGTTTAGCATGGAGTACATGACCTCCATATTTCCAAGCTTCAGGTGGAATTCCATCAATCCCGGCAATCCCGGGATATATATATCCCACTCTCTTCCATGGCAGCCACAGTTGCTGCCGAAATGTCAGGAATAGACTCTTCCGGAACATGGCCACAGAGCATGCAGAAGCCCAAGATGTGCGCATGGACATCTAAACACAATGCCTTGCCACTAAAATTCCTTCTCCTTGCTTGCAACTTCCCATGCTGAAATGTGCATGTGTTATAGAAGAGACACAGCTTGAGATTATGAACTGGGCAAAATGTCCTCAGTGGCCTCAGTTTTGTATGTGCCATAAAGCCATAAAGATGCAAAATGCATGGGTGCAGAACACTCTGGCAAGAGCAGGAGCAGGAGAGAATAATAGAATCATAGAGTTAGAAGAGACCTCAAGGGCCATGCAGTCCGACCCCATCCTGCCATGCAGGAACTCACAACCAAAGCATCCCCAACAGATGGCCATCCAGCCTCTGTTTAAAGACCTTCAAGGAAGGAGACTCCACTAAAATCTCCGAGGAAGGAGTGTGTTCCACTGTCGAACAGCCCTGACTGTCAGGAAGATCTTCCTAATGTTGAGGCAGAATCTCTTTTCCTGGAGCTTGCATCCATTGCTCAGGATCCTAGTCTCTGGAGCAGCAGAAAACAAGTTTGCTTCCTCCTCAATATGACATCCCTTCAGATATTTAAACAGGACTATCATATCACCTCTTAACCTTCTCTTCTCCATCCCCAGCTCCCTAAAGTGTTCCTTGTAAGGCATGCTTTCCAGGTCCTTCACCATTTTGGTGGTCTGTCTTTGGACACGCTCCAATTTTTCAACATCCTTTTTGAATTGACAGCAGGAAAGGGAAATAATTCATGATGCGTTTGTGTCTGTGGCTGCATCTACACTGCAGAATAAATGCAGTTTGGCACTGCTTTAACTGCCATGGCTCAGTGTGATGGAATGCTGAGATCTGTAGTTTTGTGAGATTTTTAGCTTTCTCTGTTAGATAGCTCTGGCACCGCAAAAAACTACAAATAGGATGGAGCTATTGCAGTTAAGGTCATGCCAAGCTGCATTAATTCTGTGTTCCTGGAAGTGGCCTCCTCCCCTGAAAATGTCATTGCTGCTATTCTCTGCAAGGTCCCTGCTAGTCATTCATTTAGTTGGCATGAATATATAAAGTGGGGGCTGGAGGCTGGATGGCCACCTGTCAATGGGAATGCTTCGATTGAGAGTTCCTGCATGGCAGAATAAAGGGGTTGGACTGGAGGGCCCTTGGGAGTCTCGTCCGACTCTATGATTCTATCAATGGACAGGAGGCAAATGGAGCCTAGGCCCCCAGGGCTGCTTTTCCCCAAACTCACAAAACTCATTTGCCCAGCTTCCGTCCCACACTGTCTCCGGTTCTCTTACCTCCAGAGACCTTGGTGCAGACATGGCCACATCCGTTGCTGCAGCACTTCTCTCCTGGACCACAAGATTCATCACTTGCGCACAATTCCACGCAGGCCCCATTACCTTGAGGCTTGGGACATTGGCCGACCGCCCTCGAGGGACGCTCTGAAAGGAGGAGAGGACCAAAATTAAGAACATCCTTCGGTGCTGGTCCAAGAGAAATGGTGCCCTGACCCCAAGGAGCAGAGAAGATGATATAAAAATGATCCGGCCGCAGGCTGGAATTCTGTGTCAGCTACCTAGTTAAATTTATTTAACTAACATATGTTTAACGAATAACAACAAGCTTTCTTCACATCCCTACTTACCATGACGGCCGCAGGCATGCTGGCACTCTTTCAGAGTCTTGAAGTTGTTCTCATTTCCTCCGCACCCTCCGTAGGTAAATGCTTCACATTTCCGGGAAGCCCAGTTGAAGAACCAACGGGGGAATGCGGCTGTGCAGGGTCCTACCACTTTCGGCAGGCGGCAAATATCTGAGAAGCACACCAAAGAAAAGAAGGATGGTCAGGAGATGCCAGGCAAGATCTGTTTGACCCCTGCTCCTCCAAGGGCCAGAGGACAGGTGGGCTGCTGCTGTGGGAATGGCTGCTCCCTGGCTAACTTTGTGCCCTGCGCAGGGAGGGTCTTCTCTATCCCTTTAATACGGCTAGTGCATTTTGCATTTTGAAGGAGGGATATTCCAGTGCAAACTTTGCCAACAAGTACCTAGGAGAGCCAGAATGGATCCATTGTTTTCTGAAACTGGGGTAAACATCTGGAATGGGAAAACCCTTGACTTGTGTGGCCTTGCTTGAGTGCTTCCCCAATAAGGCATACTGGGTGAAAATGGAAAACCAGTATAAGATACCAGTATGGAAATGTCATGCCAATAGAGTAGGATAGAAAAGGGTCTCCCCCTTGCTATAGCTCTTTCAGAGATAGCTAGTGACCCAGGTAATGTCAGCCTGGCAGAGAAGCAGAGAATGAAATGCAGAAAGTGGGTGAAAGGGGCAAAAACGACAAGGCTTAATGGAAACAAGATAGATAACTGGCACCAGTGCATACATAGTGCCTGGCACCAGAGAAGGGAGCAAAAGGCTGCACAGAGGTTTTGAATTTTGGATGCCCTATTGATGCCACAGGCCCCTAAAACACACTTCTTTTCCCAAAGGGGCCATCCTCTATTTTGGGGTCACCAGGCAAGAAGAGGGCAGTATGGGATAATAGTATGTGACCTCCATAGGATGCATGCTCCAAAAATGTGACCTGCTCATTAGTGATGCTATACCTACGTAGAATCATAGAATCATCGAATTGGAAGAGACCCCGAGGGCCATCCAGTCCAACCCCCTTCTGCCATGCAGCAACTCTCAGTCAAAGCATCCCCGACAGATGGCCATCCAGCCTCTGTTTAAAGACCTCCAAAGAAGGAGACTCCACCAAAATCTCCGAGGGATTGTCTTCCACTTTCAAAAGCTCTTACTGTCAGGAGGTTCATCCTAATGTTGAGGTGGAATCTCTTTTCCTGGAGCTTGCATCCATTGCTCCATTGTTTTCTGTTCTCTGGAGCAGCAGAAAACAAGCTTGCTCCATCTTCAATAGGACATTCCTTCAAATAATTAAACAAGGCTCTCATATCACTCCTTAACTGTCACGTCTCCAGGCTAAATATACCCAGCTCCCTAAGTCTTTCCTCATAGGGCTTCATGGTTTCCAGACCCTTCACCATTTTGGTGGCCCTCCTTTGGACACATGACTCCAGTTTCTCAACATCCTTTTTTGATTGTGGTTCCCAGAACAGGACACAGGGTTATTCCAGGTGAGGGCTGTCCAAAGCAGAATAGAGTGGCACTATTCCCTCAATGTAGACACTATAAGCCTGAGGGCAGGGAACCGTCCAATTAAAAAGATTGTATCTACAGCGCTGTGTAAATTTACAGCGCTTTATAAATAAAGGTTAATAATAATAATAATAATAATAATAATAATAATAATAATAATAATAATATTGTTGCTACCTAGAATTGCATTGACCTTTTTAGCTGCCGCATTGCACTGTTGACTCATGTTCAACTTGTGATCTTCTAGGACTCCTAGATCCCTTTCACACATAGAAGTCTCCTTAATCCAGATGTAGAGATAGGATGCCTTGGGATTATCATATAGAAAGGTGTACAGTATATGCCTGGATATCTGCTCCTTTCCTTTGTGCCAGTCTTTGGGTCATTAGACTACTGGCATCTATTTGCTGCAGCAAATAAAACTGAGGGTTCTTCTCTCTCCAGTGTGGACTCTGGCTATAATTGCACTTAAGTAACAAACTCTTACTTTTGTGGATCACACTCCGCCTTGAGCTATATATTTCCCCAAAGTGGAACCACCAGAACGGGAGGGAGGTTTGTGCCTCCTATCATGCCTTCCTTACCTTTTTTCCCATTTGCAGAGGGCAGCTCAGCCCAGATGGTGAGGAGCCCCACCAAAAAGAGGAGGACAAGCCTGCTGGTCTTCATGATGCACCTCTTGCTGCTTCCTCCAGAGGTTACTGGGTGTTGAGGCTCTTTGGGTCCAGGATTTAAAGCCTCCCTGAGTGACGCTGAGCCCAGCCATGGATTGAGCAAGAAGATCCCGGAATATCCCCAGCAGGCAGGATTGCAGGCTTGGTCCATCCAGGGGATGCCCCAAACCTTTCCTGGCAGCTCTTTCCATAAGGTGACGCCTGTTCTTCTGCCCCTTTCCCACTTCCTGCATTGCACACATCCTGAATGTCTAGTAGACCTGGCCCTTAAACCTCCAGCCGGTCACATCAACAGGAGGAGCACCTCTTTGGCCTTGTGGGGAAAGTGGGCACCTGTTTAGTCCCCCAAAGTATAAGCAGCAGATGAAAATATTTAATAATAATAAATAATAATATTATTTATTATTAAATAATAATATTTAATTTTATTTCTTCCAAAAACCCTACCTTGATTTTGCCATTTTATGCAAGCGACACCATTTTACTACTCTGCTGCATATAACAGAAGAGCCAGCGTGGCAAAGTGGCTTGACACCAGGGTTTGGCTCCCAGCTCAGTTGTAAAACCCACTGCGTGGCCTTGGAAAGATCACACTCTCTCAGCCTCAGAGCAAGGCAATGGCAAGCCTTCTCTGAATAAATCTTGCCCAAAACCCGGCATGGTAGTGTTGTCTTAGGTTTGCCAGAAACAATTTGAAGGCAAACAACAACAACAAGAACAAGCACAACTGTATATAAAGGGACATGAACATCCATAGAATTTGGTATCCACTGGGGTCCTGGAACCAAACCCCAGCAGATAATAAGAATCCACTGTAATAATAATAATAACAGTACTCCATTGTATTTAATGGGACTTGAACATCCACAAAATTTGGTATCCTCAGGGGTCCAGGAAACAAACCCCAGTGGAAACCGAGAGTGCACTGTATTTATGTTGTAACCTATCTGATGGTGCTGAGATATATGGTAGACTAGCAATATTTTAACCATGCTTCACCTTTGAGGAGGGAAGTGTCCTTCCTGAGCCTTGCTGTGGACAGACGGTTGGGAAACCCTGCCCTCGGCGGAGTCTTTGCCCTTTCCTCCAAATGCCCCCTTGCAAGCTGGGGGTTGCCCCGGCCCAGCTCAGGTGCTCTGCGGTCAGGTGGCAGCTGTGAACAGGAACAGGTGAGCCTCCTGTCCAATGGAGATCATGTCCCCAGGGGAAAGTCCATGTCTTGCAACGGACTATTTCAAGGAAGAGGCACGTTTACATAGACAATCATGGCTGTGAAAGGGCCTTGGGTCATTCATGTTTGGTAACAACGATGAATGACCCAAGACCCTTTCAAGGCCATGATTGTCTTTGTAAACTTGCCTCTTCCTTGAAATATTCCATTGCAAGACAGGTTGGTCCAGTCCAGACTCCCTTCTCTCCTTCCCTTCCAGAAGGGCTGCAGGCGATAGATGCTCCACCTTGTGGCTGTCAAACAATTGTGTGTACTTTTCCTGGTAACCTTTTTTGACCCTATGCACCCTATACAGACGGGCAAAAAGTGCTGTCCTGAGGCCGATTTAAGGGCACCGTATGGCTGGGACTCCATATGTGCCTAGCCCTAATAGCGGTGCCCAAGCGCCATCTTGCCACGGCCCTACCCACAGGGGCGCATGATGATGGCGCATGGGCATCCATGTGCCCAAATGGCACTCGCCAGAAGTGGTGGCATTCAGGGCGTGCAAGCACTATTATGGCACTCCTAAAAGAGTGTGCAGTTGGCATGGTGCCAATGAGGGGTAACGATGGGCAGCATGGAGATGCCTGTCTGTATCCCCCCTCAAGCAGCTGGGTATGTTTAGCCTGGAGAAGAGATGGTTAAGAGGTGATATGATAGCCCTGTTTATGTATTTGAAAGGGTGTCACATTGAGGATGGAGCAAGCTTGTTTTCTGCTGCTCCAGAGAACAGGACCTGGAGCAATGGATGGAAGCTACAGGAAAAGAGATTCGAGCTCAACATTAGGAAGAACTTCCTGACAGTTAGAGCTGTTCAACCGTGGAAGACACTGACTCAGAGATTTTGGTGGAGTCTCCTTCTTTGAAAGTCTTTAAACAAAGGCTGGATGGCCATCTGTCAATGGGGTGCTTAGATAGAGCGTTCCTGCATGGCAGAAGGGGGGGTTGGACTGGATGGCTCTTGGGGTTCCCCAACTCAATGATTCTGTGATTCTTTCCTGTCCCCTGCACACAAAATAATATTTGCAAGGTGTCCTCTTACTTTATCCAGACCATTCCCCCCGGTCTCTTTCTTGTCTGTTGTGTGATAATCCTGCTTGTTTAGGGTCCTGTTCATGATTCCTTTGCTGCAGAGGCTTGATGGTTGCTGTTCTGGTGGGCAAAATGCTTTTGCCTTTCTGGTTTACCTACTGTGTAAATTCATTTCCTTCGCTCTCTGTGGGAACAAAGGGTCTTCAGGTGCATCTGTTCAACTTGGCTTTTAAGATTTTGCTTTGAAGGAGAGCCAATGGACTGGGACTTTATTACTCCCAATGTGTCGTTTATCACTTGAAGGAGATCGGGGGTTTATTGCATGAATATCCCGAAAAAGTAGCGTAATTATGAAAAACTATTTCACACGATGTTGTACAAAACCCACCATTAAAGTGGTCACAAAGAAGCATTAACACACATCTTTTTTACTTTCGGTATTTCAGCCACAATGCATTTTTGATATCACCTTATTTGCGCAATTGTGTGCGACCATCATTCGCATAATTATTTGCCATCTTCACTTAATTTGTGAGATACTTTAAATGCACTTTAATCTCTCTTTAATGCCCAAATCAGCCCCAGTGCAATAAAGTCCTATAGGTAAAATATTTATTTTTAAAAAATTAGGACTCCATTTGGCATGTTTTACTAAAACGATAGCTAATTTTTTCCTAATGCAAAAGGCTTCCCTTGAGAAATGCCATGCTCCCTGTCTAAGGAACGGCTGCTGTGGCCTCACAAAGGATGGAGACATCTCAGAAGAAGCACCTTCTACTATTGGGAATGGCATTCACATTTTCTTTCCTGGAATGTGGAGGCTTTGTCCCCATTTTGCTGCTTTGCCAGAAGAGGTAGGGAACTATCTGCAGAGGTATCCACCACAGAACAACACAACAACAACTTGGGGAAATGCAGGTCTGTCACTAACAACATCATTTTATAAATTTTTCTCCTGCAACAACAACAAACGATAAAGAACCCAGTGGAGCCTCAAAAACTTGCATCATGCATTTTGTGCATTGCTGGCGGAATACAGGTATCCCTATTTTGTGGCTTTTAGTACAATATTATTACACTTTACTATATAGCCAACACGGCTACCCTGAATATGGAGATTATCGCATATCGTTCTCAGACGTGATGAGAATGTTCCTGGAACGGATATTACCGCGTTGAGTAAACTGGAGCGTGATCATAGAATCATAGAATCATAGAATCGTAGAGTTGGAAGAGACCACTAGGGCCCTGATCCAGTCCAACCCCATTCTGCCATGCAGGAAATCCAATTCAAAGCATCCCTGACAGATGGCCATCCAGCCTCTGTTTAAAGACCTCCAAGGAAGGAGACTCTATCACCCTCCGAGGAAGGAGTGCATTCCACTGTCGAACAGCCCTTACTGTCAGGAAGTTCCTCCTAATGTTTAGGTGGAATCTCTTTTCCTGTAGCTTGCATCCATTGTTCCGGGTCCTGTTCTCCGGAGCAGCAGAAAACAAGCTTGCTCCCTCTTCAGCATGACATCCTTTCAAATATTTAAACAGGGCTATCATATCACCTCTTAACCTTCTTTTCTGCAGGCTAAATATCCCCAGCTCCCTAAGTCGTTCCTCATAGGGCAAGGTTTCCAGGCCCTTCACCATTTTAGTCGCCCTCCTTTGGACACGCTCCAGTTTCTCAATGTCCTTTTTGAATTGTGGCGCCCAGAACTGGACACAATATTATTCCAGGTGGGGCCTGACCAGAGCAGAATACAGTGGCACTATTACTTCCCTTGATCTAGGCACTATACTTTTATTGATGCAGCTAAAATCGCATTGGCCTTTTTAGCTGCCGCATCACACTGTTGACTCATGTTCAACTTGTGGTCTACGTACTTGGATTCCCAGATCTCTTTCACATGTAGTTTCATTCAGCCAGGTGTCCCCCATAATCCTATATCTGTGCATTTCATTTTTCCTCCCTTTTCCTACCTTACATTTCTCTGTGTTGAATTTCATTTTGTTAGGTTGGCCCTAGCTTTCTAGTCTATTCAGGTCATTTTGAATCTTGATCCTGTCCTCTGGGGTATTAGCTATTCCTCCTAATTTGGTGTCATCTGCAAATTTGATAAGTATGCTCCCAATTCTGTCATCCAGGTCCAATCAGAACGTGATTGGAACACATTTTACCGCACAGCGCTTCCTTTTTCTTGAAACCGTTCCCAGAACATTTTCCACGGAGGTCCATTCAAGCCGAGAGAAATCCATTCTCTCATTCCTCCGTCTCCTGATTGGCTGAAAGAATGACAGGCAGGGAGGCAGGCAGGCCAGCGACTGCAGTGAGGGAAGGTGTGTGTGTGTGTGTGTGAGAGAGAGAGAGGGGGGGGGAAGAAGGAGGGAGGGAAGGGAGGGAAGTTGGGACAAGGGAGAGAAGAGGAAAGGAGGGAAAGAGAGAGAAAGAGAGAGGGAAAGAGGGGACCAGTACAGAGAACAAGAGGGAGAAGGTCTGGCTCTTTGCTATGGAATTCTGGGAGTTTGCTTGCTTTTGTGTGGTGCTCCAAACAGAGGAGCTTTTGTGGGTTCCCTCTTTGAGGGAAGGAGGAGAAGGTCCTGGGCATCCCTGCCATCCCTGCCTCCTGCAGGCTGCCAGCACAGGAGCCCCGCTGGACATGACACCAGAGGCCACCCGCAGAAGCAGCCAGACCCTCTCCCTCTTGCTCTCTGTCCTGGTCCCCTCTTTCCCTCTCTCTTTCTCTCTCTTTCCCTCCTTTCCTCTTCTCTCACTTGTCCCAACTTTCCTCCCTTCCCTCCCTCCTTCTTTCCCCCCTCACACACACATGCACACGCACACACACACCTTCCCTCACTGCAGTCCCTCACCTGCCTGCCTCCCTGCCTCCCTGCCTGTCATTCTTTCAGCCAATCAGGAGACGGAGTGAAGGGGGAGGGTAGCAAGCCCTCCCAACCTCTGCTGGAAGGGTCCTTGGAGCACCCAGCAACAAAGAGAGTCAAGAGCCCGAACTGTGGTTCAAAATAAGCACACCTTTATTTTCCGTACGGGGTGACAGCCGCCTAGATGGCAATTCCAAGACTGTCACACCCAATTGTCTTTCTTCAAACGTTTTATACATTCAAAAATGCAAGCATAGTTTAAACAACATCTTCTTCAAGTTACCTTTTCACATTTCTTAATAATTCTCCAGAACCAGTTTATTGACTCATTCCTGCCTTCCTGGCAAGTTTCCACAGTTCTGGTTAATCTTTCACAATCCCCATCGTTCCTCCTATCTCTAGTTTAGATTGCTTGGCCATGCTATGCTGTAATCATTAAACTGCCCAACTGTCCTTTAGACTTTCTAGGTGGTTGTCTCTCTCAGGAGGAATGAGAGAACGGATTTGAGAACGGATAAGAATACCGCACAGACCTCTGTTGGAACGTTCTCATCACGTTATGCTCGCTGGGAACACATTCAATCCGTCCCCTCCTGGAACACATGTAGAACACATTTAGAACGTTCTGAGAACCCAATTGGAACACATACGTGCGTTATTCTTAAATGTGTTCCGTTCTCATTGGGTTCTCAGAACGTTCTGAGAACGCAGTGCGGTATTCTCCTATGATTCTTCTTTTTGATTCATCTCAATAGACAGTCTCCAGATTGATGGACATAGTAGTGCCACTTGGTCAGGCCTCAGCTGGAGTCCTGCACCAAGTTCTGGGCACCTCAGTTCGAGAAAGGCATTGATAGGCTGGAAAGTGTCCAGAGGAGGATGACCAAGAGGGTCAAAAGCCTGGAAACCAAAGGTGCTGCCACACTGCAGAATTAATGCAGCCTGACACCACTTTAACTTCCATGACACAATGCTATGGAGTTCTAGGACTTGCAGTTTGTTGCAGCACCTGAGTTCACTGACTGAGAAAGCAGAATACTTCAACAAACTCTAAGTCATGGAAGTTAAAGCAGTGTCAAAGTGCATCCATTTGGCAGCGTAGATGCAGTCCAAGCAGCTTATTGCTTGGTTTATTAAAATGGCTTACCTCTCCTGGTTTAAATTTCAATTTGGGCTGCATCCTGATTGTATCAGAAGGTTTTTGCCGCTGAATGTGCCATGTGAATACATCCCAGGTGCATCCCTGCTTCCAGGAGTGCTCCGTGCGGCTCTTTTTGGATCTGGGAGTTTTCCAGCTGAAGAAAATGGCTGCCAGAACGCTCCTGGAAGCAGGGAGGCACCCGGGATGTATTCACATGGCACATTCAGCAGCAAAACCCTTCTGGTAACACCGTGATACAGCCTGAATGGAAATCTAAACCGGAAGAGGTAAGCCAAATTAATAAACCAAGTGATAAGCTCCCAAGACTCATGAGGAAGGACTTGGGAGCTGGGTATGTTTAGCTTGGAAAAACCTGAGAGAAAGATGATAGCTGATGTATTTATTTATGGTATTTATACCCTGCCCTTCAGCCCTAAAGGCTATCATGTTTTGAAACATCTGAGGGGATGCCATCTGGAAGAAGGAGCAAGCTTGTTTCCTGCTGCTCCAGATCAATGGATTCATGGAGCAATGGGTTCAAACCGCAGGAAAAGGGATTGCAACTCAACATTAGGAAGACCTTCCCGGTGATAAGAGCTGTTAGCCAGTGGACTGGTGGCCTCCTGACAAGTGGCCTGGGACTGGCATGGAGGGTGGCGGACTCCTTCTTTGGTGGTCTTTACAGAGAGCCCAGGTGGGCCTCTCTCAGGCGTGCTTTATCTGTGGATTCCTGCATGACAGGTGGTTGCTCCAGATCAGTGGTCCCAACCTTTGGTCCTCCCTTTGTTTTGGACCTCAGCTCCCAGAAGCCCCAGCCAACTTGGCCAGGAGTTGGGAATCATGGGAGCTGAAGTCCAAATCATCTGGAGAACCGAAAGGTTGGCAACCACTGGTCCAAATGGTCCCTGAGGTCTCTTCCAATGCTATGATTGTACAATTCTACTCCAGGGGTGGCTGGTGGGTCTGGTGCTCTGAGGGCAGTTTGTACAGTTTGCCTGCCCAGAACTGGAGATTAGCATTTGCAACTAGTCCCCAGGAAGAGTGGTAGTAAACCCCAGAATGGATTACTGCCCTCGCAGTGAGAGATCTATTGGCTCCCTTTGCTCTACCCACCTTCCTCCCATTTTCTTCCTCCCATTTATTTCTTAGAATTGTACAAGAACCCTTAGCGGTTCTTTTTTTAAGAACAGCAATGATCCACATGACGTTCAGCCAGAATCATCCCTCCCATTGGGGGTTTGGGATGCCGTTTCATGCCCCATCTTCCAAAGAAGGACACAATTTTTGTGCATGGTATATTTCTTCCAGGTGCACGGCTTACAACTAGGCAGTGCATTTGGAGGATGTCTGAGGAGAATGCCTAAGGAGGGATGGGAGATGGAGATGAAGGCCATGCCGCTCTTTCTTTTAACTGTGGGTGCCTAACACCTGTTTCTGACTCCCCTTAGCATGCAGCAAACCCTCCTACCTACAATTTTGCACCCCTTTATCTGATCTCATGGAACCCAGAATTGGCGACTGGCCCTTTGCTTCAGAGAGCAAGTCGCCTTTTCATCTGGAGTCATTCTAACTGATAAAGTGGGCTACAATCTGCAGAAGCTCATGCATTAATAAATGGAGTAGTCTTCAAGGGCCACATTCACACTACAATAGAACCCGGTTTGGAAACTGGGCTATTTACCTGTAGTTCAGACTCATTGCAGCTTGGGGGGGAGGGAGAACCAAAAAGTCCATTTAATCCGGTGCATTTGGCACTGGATCCCTTGCATCTCTGATAGTGTGTCTAAGCCATTGGATCGATTCGGATTGTGCAACCACTATTCAGGAAATGGAGGCACCTCCATTTTGATCCAAAATGGTGGCAAATGGGAACTTCAGACCGGATTTAAATGCCACAGAGAGATTTGCTGCCTTAAAATGTAGTGGGAACGTATGAATTGATTTTGTATTGATTCACAGAGGAGAATCTCTCTGTGCAAAAAATGTAAGTGTAATGGGACCCCAGATGTCACCGGATCTGTTTTTCTATCCCAGAAGGCCATATACCCCAAAGAAAAATGTGGAACCTCAATACTGCTCAGGCCATACAGTCCAGCTTGCTACTCAGTGTGGCCTCCTCTATGCTTTTGGGGAAGTATAGGGTGAGTGGGAGGGGGAGGACTGGTTTTATAAAAATACCCCCACAAATCCCTATCCCAAAATGCATCTGTGGAGGTAATCAGGTGGCCCCTCTTCCCTGGCATCACTTGATCATAGAGGCCTCCAAGCAAGTCCTGCATCTATCGTGTGAAGGTATGTCTCCTTATGACCCTAATGGAAAGGCATTATGGGAGCTGCCCCTTGGCTGCCATGATCTGAAAGCGGAGAGACCACATAGGCAGCAAGCCTTCGCTAGGAGTTGCAAACAGGAAGATTCCTTCACACCTATGAGACAGATTTATGACTGGGAGACATTTCACAGACACAAGCCATTCCGGTATCAATTGTTTTCCCATGGCAGAGGATGCCTATGGATCAAGTGATGTGTAAATTTGGTTTTGCTTTGATGTAGGACAACAGCTTCCACTGCCTACGTGACTGGGAACCCATTTAAGGTCCAGTTTTTCCTTTGTTCCCTGTTCCATGTTGTTGGCAGGCAGGCACTCTGTCGGTCTGCTTCTCCTGGTGTGGGTCCACGCACCCCTTTCCCCATTTCCCTTCATCCTGTTGCTGCATCTACCTTGATTCCGAGGGAAACCATCTCAGGCAAGTATTTCCATTAGAAGGCCTTGTGTTCTCTCTCCATTTTTCCTCCCTTTCTTCTATTATTTGCCTTGAGTGATTGCATGAGTGAATGTATGTGTGTGAGTGTGCGTGCGTGCCCCTGTGCATCAATAAACTAGCTTAAAATTCAAAGACTTTGCCTTTGCGTCAGTTCCTGGAAGTTCTGGTCTATTTGTATACAGGCTGGGATTCAGTCCGAAAAGGGGACTTGTAAGGAGCCCTATATTGGTGTGTTGAGCTAATTAATATTCCCCAAAATATGAGCAGCTATCCTTACAAGTGGGAGGGGGAGGACTGGTTTTGTGGGTCAGTCTTTCAGTTTTCTGACTAGTTGCAGGGACTTACACATTGCAGACATCTTAAAATGCAGGACAAGTCAAAACTGGCCCAGCTGGAATACTGAATTGTGGTGCCCAGAACTGGACCAGGAAATCCCCGTTCTCCTTTCCAGATAGGAAAGGTCCCTTTCAGACCTCTGGCAGGAGGCTGTGGGCCTTGTACTGGATGACCTGAGTTCAGAAATCCAAAACTCAGGGACTTCACTTCCATCGTAGATAAGGAATGCTGTAGAATGATTTTGGGACACTCCCAATAAGATCCATTTCTGGGTATTGGGAACACTCTTTGGCGTTCATCAGACGGGGTCTTTGCAGCTCAGATCTGGGGCTGTTCCGTTGCCCTTCCGAACGGGGATTCAACGATTCGAATTGGGACCCTTGCACATGCTCAGTGGGGCTCTGAAGGCATCCTGAACCTTTGCACTTCTGGGGTGAAGAAGGGAGCCTGGCTCCACTTTCATGCGAATGCTAGCCTCACCTGAATGACAGCTGCACCTTTCTTCCTCCCTTCTAGTTTCCCATCCCTGGCAGCCAAATTCAAGGGGTCCTCCATGTTAGAGCCCCCCTCCAATTCATCCACATCGACATCTATCCCAGTGGTCCCCAAACTGTGCCCTTTAAAGGATCCTGGACTTCAGCTCCCAGAAGTCTCAGCCATGTTGGCCAATAGCCTGGGATTCTGGGAGCTGAAGTCCAAAAGCCCTTAAAGAGCTATATCGATATCTAGCTATATCTACATCCATCCTCCTGTCATTCAGTTGCCTTCTTTTAGGTTGCATCCACACTGGGGAGATAATCCAGTTTAACTCCAGTTTAACTATCCTGGCTCAGTGCTATGGAATTCTGGGAACCTTCTCTGCCAGAGAGCTCTGGTGCCTCAGCAAACTAATAAATTAAATTATTATTATTATTATTACTATTATTATTTTAAAATAATAAATTATTATTATGATTTTTAAAATAAATTATTATTACTATGGGAGTTGGAGTTTGTTGTGGGGTCCTTGACTCGAGGCTATGGAATTCTGGGAGTTCCATCTCTCCCTCCATCCTCATGTTTCATTTCCTTCACATCTATTTCAAAAACATTAGTAGACATCCTTAGGATAGATGTACATGTGGATAAAATAGATGGGGCTCTGACACGGAGGATCCCTTTGAATTTGGCTGCCAGGGATATATATGTGTGTGTGTGTGTGTGTGTGTGTGTGAGAGAGAGAGAGAGAGAGAGAGAGAGAGAGAGAGAGAGAGAGAGAGGCAGGGAGGGAGAAAGCGCTCACTGGCCAGGCTGCTCTGCAAGGGAAGGAGAGGGACGCATAGAGAGAGAGAGAGCTCCAATGGAGCCCCGGTTGCCCTGAAAGCAAAAAGAGCCACTGGAAGTACATGGGGCAAATTGCAGCAGGGCATCATGGGAGATTTGCAACCCGGGGGTCTTGCGATGGTGTTCAGGAGCACAAGCAAATTGGGATTCCACACCAGACCAATTCGCCGTGAGATCGAACAGAGCCCTAATGCGAATCGCGTCAATCCACTTATTTAGCGCACTCGCCAAAATGCGCCAAAATGAGGAGCCAGTAAGGATTTAGTTCGCAAGTCCCATGGAAGGGGCTCACATTTAAAGCTACCAGGTAGGAAAATACATTCTCGTTGTCACATGAATGCGAATGGTCCGATCCGCAGATCCCCGGATCTGAGCTGCAAAGACCCCGTCTGATAAACGCCTTTGTTATTTTCCTTGCTTCCTGCAGTATGCAGAGCAGCATGAGTGATGCTTGAACTCTTTTCATGGGTCATGAAGATGGAGCAGTTACCTGGAGCCAACTCCAGTGAAGTAGTTCTCCATCACCCCAAACCTTGATGTTTCCTCATTAACTTGCAGGCTCAGATGATGGCTCATGATACTAGAGAATTCAGGTAAACTTTATTGTGTGTGTGTGTGTGTTGGGGGGTGGGGGAGACTGTTCACTCCAAGCATGCCTTTGGGGCAGAGCAGCATGTGGGTCCCATGGGGGCAAGGCGAAGAGTGGGGTGGTAAATCTTGCAAAGCAATTCATCCTTGCTGGAGTCAAGTTAATGAGATCCTAGAGCAGAAGAGAAGGCAACCATCAGCAAGGGACCATCCCAGCTTTCTGCAGAGACAGAAACATATCCCCATAGAATAGAATATGTTGCCCACTTCCTAGCCCACCCGGTTGTTGTTGCTGGCCTTGGCACTGCAACCCAATCTATTAAGTGCTATTAATGCATTAACTCTAACCAGTGGCTGGATAATGAATTGAATGGCGTTTAGCCCCCAGGCCAGCTATTCCTGCCACAAGGGGGCATCTTCCTTTGCAACCCTGTTTGCATGCAAAATCCCACCTGAGGGTACATATGTGCCCATTTGAACAAGCTCAGGGACGTAGCCAAGGGGGGGGGGGTGTTCTTGGGGTCCGGACCCCCCCCCTTCCATTAGAAAAATGAATGGTGTGTGCTGCTGCGCTGCCGCACCCAAGCCCCATTATAATGGTAGCACTTAGTCTGGACCCCCCCCCCTTCCTAAAATCCTAGCTATGTCCCTGACAAGCTTGTTATCTGCTGCTCCAGAGATTAGGACAAGGAGCAATGGGTGCAAACTATAGGAAAAGAGGAAAGAAGATGAAGGGTCTGGAGACCATGAAGCCCTATGAGGAAAGACTTAGGGAGCTGGGAATGTTTAGCGTGGAGAAGAGACAGTTAAGAGGCGATATGATAGCCCAGTTTAAGCATTTGAAGGGATGCCATATTGAGGAGGGAGCAAGCTTGTTTTCTGCTGCTCCAGAGAATATGACACAATGGAGCAATGGAAAGGAAAGGAGATTCAACTTAAACATTAGAAGGAACATCTTGACAGTAAGAGCTGTTTGACAGTGGAACACACTCCCTCAGAAAAGTTGTCTGAGTCTCCTTCTTTGGAGGTCTTTAAACATGGATGGCCATCTGTCAGGGATGCTTTGACTTAGAGTTCCTGCATGGCAGAGGTTGGATGATCCTTGGGGTCTCTTCCAACTCCAGGATTCTATGGTTCTTTGAAGTTTCAATAACTAGAAAAATCAAGAAGACATGCACAAAGTTGGAGGATAGGATACCAAATGTGTTAGGCAATGGGCTGCTTAAAATCTACTCAGCAACCTGTCTCTGCTGTATGTTGGAGAAGACCTGAAAACTAGCTTTAGAGGGATTATCCTTCTGCCCCAAGCAGCCCATTGCCAAACACCTTTGCTGTCCTTTCCCTCTCTGAGTACGAACACATCCCAAGCTCTGGAGGCAGGTCTTGTCTACTGCTGCTCCTAGGAAAAAAGGACTTTAGAAGGACCCCCTATTTGCAGGCTGCTGATAGACTTCAACTCCAGCTTCCAAACCCAGAAATATCAAGTTGGTAGCTAAAAAAAATAGTGTGGTAGTATGAGCTATCATTGACTTGAGCCTAATTCCTCCGATGCACAGGAACTTCCTGAGAGTAAAGGCTGTCCGACAGTGGAACAAACTCCCTCGGAGTGTAGTGGAGTCTCCTTCTTTGGAGGTCTTTAAACAGAGGCTGGATGGCCATCTGTCAGGAATGCTTTGATTGAGATTTCCTGCATGGCAGAAGAATGGGGTTGGACTGGATCAGGGCCCTTGGGGTCTCTTCCAACTCTATGATTCTATGATTCTAAGTAGGCTGAAGTCAAGGAAAGCTCATGCTCCCAACTTCTCTCTTTCAGTGAGCCTCAAAGGGGCTACAAGATCCCTTTGCAGACTGATTTTGCAGAATAACATGGCTGTGTCTTTGGGAAAAAAATAATTTGAGTTGAATTGTGTCAGGACACCAATTTTGTGGAGTTGAGTCCAGCTTGAGTCCAGGTCAACGGACTCATGCCTATGGATCCCTGCCACTTTGCTCTCCTGTTTGCTGGGGCAGGGGGACCAGATGTCCTAGCCACTGCAACATATAGGACATTCAAGAAAAATGTAGGGCATTACCAAGTAACAGCTCGAAACACTCATATGAATGTGAATTCATGCTTCTTAGTCATGTTCAGAATGGAGGACATTTTGGAATTCCTCCTGGACAGAAGGTTGAAATGTTGGACATGTCCTGGAAAAGGAGAACGTCTGGTCACCCTGCCCAAGGGGCATCTTTCAAAAGCAATACTCACCCCTATGAAGGCAACAGCTCTCCCTACTCCATCCCAGTTCCCTCTTCTCCTTATTTCCCACCCAGCAATCTGTCTTATGCCCTCCTGCCACTCCTGCTTCCAAAGGCATGGATGGCCCCATGGACGATGGAGGGTTAGCCCCATGGGATGGCTCCTCCTCCCCAAACCCATCAGCCTTCCCACACTGATTCCATTGAGGGCTCTGGTCTGAAATGGGTCCTTGGCAGCTTCTCTCTGGTCTTCTTCTCCTACCTCCAGTGAACTTAATGCACTGGTGACCACAGCTGTTGCTACAGCACTTCTCCCCCGGACCACAAACATCATTGCTTCCACAGTTTTCCACACAGAGACCAGCGCCTTGAGGCTTGGGACATTTGCCAACAATAGCTTCAAAGTAAAACCCTGGAAAGAAGAGAGGAACAAGCTGGGGATGTTTAGCCTGGAGAAGAGAAGGTTAAGAGGTCTGAGCTGCAACCCCCCCCCCCCCCACGTGTGATAAGGTCCTAAGACACTGACTCAGAGATTTTGGTGGAGTCTCCTTCTTTGGAGGTCTTTAAAGAGAGGCTGGATGGCCATCTGTCTGTCAAGGGGGATGCTTTGATGGAGAGTTCCTGCATGGCAGAAGAAGGGGGTTGGACTGGATCAGGGCCCTTCTTGGGGTCTTTTCCCACTTTATGATTCTATGATTCTATGAAATAAGTCAAAAAAGTAGCCAGGACACACACACAAACAGTGTGATGCAACTGTCACTTCAGAGGACAAGAACATCCATAAAACAACTTAGAAAATAGCCTGAGTCCCAGGTTTGGGAAAGAAGATGGAGTTTAAATAAGAAGAAGGAGAAGGAGAATAGCATTTGGCATTTGCCTCTCTGTACCGCTTCATAGTGAACTCAGCACTCCCTAAGGACTATACAGTCTGTAAGGCAATTGCTCATTTTACCAGCCTATAAAAGACTGAGTCAACCTTGGAGCCCTGCAGGGATCGAACTCACAGCCTTGTGGCTGCATTGCCAGCATTTAACCACTGTGCCACCAGGGCTCCGAGAGAAGAATAAGAAGAAGGAAAAGGAGGAGGAGGAAAAGGAGAAGAAGACAATTCTTAAAATCATACAGATCTTCAACGATATACAAAGAACCTTTCAGTTGCCACTATAATAATCAAAATATAAAACTCTCCTTTTCCAAAGTTGACTCATTTTATTTCTTGTTTGCTAAGTGCCAAGTGCCTGTATGTATTATTGCTAAGGACAGGTCTGCAAATCCATCCCGATCCTTTTAGCAGTGATTCCCAAAGTCTTGCCTTTCATGGTGTTTTGGACTCCAGCTCCCAGAATCCCAGGCTATTGGCCAAGAGGGCTGAAGTCCAAAACATCTGGAAGACATGAGTTTGGCAAGCACTCTCCTAAAGCATCCACCTCCAACCTGTATGTTTGTGTCATTTTATAGTTAGTTTTTTTAATTTTAATGTAAAAATTTTAAATGCTTTTATTTGTGAGCTGCCTTGGGTCCCTTTCTGGGAGAAAGGTGGCATAGAAATGAAATAAAAATAAAATAAACCAGTTGCCTATTATTCCATCCTTGGATAATGGGAGCCTAGCCTTCTGCCGAGATCGGCAAGCATGGCCCCTTCTCCCTTTCCTCCCTCCCTCCCTCCCATGAATGATCCCTTCCTCCCAGACAGTTTGGGAAGACTTCTCCCCAAATCTCACCATGATGTCCGCATGCAAGTGCGCACTCTTCCAGAGTCTTGAAGTTGTTCTCATTCCCTCCACACCCTCCATAGTTGAATCCTTCACATTTCTGGGTCTCCCAGTTGAAGAACCAGCGAGGAAACACAGCGTCACAGGGACCGACCACTTTGGGCAGGCGACAGACATCTGAGAACAGGCGGAACAGGAGACAACGTGGAAAAGTGTCAGGTATGCCACACCAGAGCTGTGTATCCCAAATTTTCAGACCAGTTTCCAAAGTGAGGTGCCATGGACATATCTCTCTCTTGGTCCCCTGGGCAGAGGGTCCTTTCCTTCTCTTAAGCATGGCCAGATGAGGCACACGCAGCTCTGGGCTGTGCAAGAGGGCCTCCCCGGGGAAAAGGCACAGACAACAGAAAAGAAGGGGTGATATGAGAGCCCTGTTTAAATACTGGAAGGGAGGTCCTGTTAAGGATGGAGCAAGCTTGTTTTCTGCTGCTTCAGAAAATAGGACACAATGGCATAGGGTTGCCATATCCCAGGAAAATGGGGGACAATCACGGTTTTTGAGGAAGCGGCACGGTCCCGTCCCGCTTCCTCGGTTGTCCCAGGTGGCTGGGGCTCCAGGGTCCCTCTCGCCCTTGCCTACTGGCGAGGGTGAGTGCAGGCGCCTGCAAGAAGAGGAGGAGCTTGAGCCGCTCCTCCTCCAGGCTCCAGCAGAGGCGCATGCATGTGCACCGGGTGCACAAGAGGCGGGAAAGTGAGGAGGCCGGAGGTGAGAGGCCTTCCAGACCTCTCCACTGCTTCAGGGCATGGCAGCAGCCAAATGCCTATAGGCCTAGGGTTGCCATAAGTCAGGACCTCCAAACCGGGACAAATGTAGGGCAAATGGAGGACACATTTTTTAAAAGTGGAGGACACATTTTTTAAAAGTGGAGGACACTCGAAAAAACTGGATGGTTTTTTAAAAATGTTAATATAAATGCATGTTTCTTGGGCATGCTCAAAATGGAGGACATTTTGGCATTATTCCTAAACAGATGGCAGAAATGGACTTCCCTTTCTGCCCAAACCCCCTCCCCTCTATTCCAAAACACACACTAAGAACATTGGGGCATTGAACATGGCTTTATTGAACATGGCCTCTTGCATATTTCAGAGGCTTATTCCATAACCAAACCCCTTGGGTTCAACACAAAATGTAGGACATTCAAACAATGGAGGACACAACCAACTAAAAGTAAAAAACATATGTGTGTGTGTGTGTGTGTGTGTGTGTATATATATATATATATATATAAACACACATTAATATAAATCCTATCATAGAGATCTTGTTGCACCTCTGAGACTAAATGCATCTGAGGAAGCAGACTTTTTCAGTTAATAATAATAATAATAAAGGAATTAAGGGACATTAGGAGGCAGTGGTAGAGAAGGACCAGGGTTCGATCTGTTGCTTGGACATAAGCATACTTGGGCTAAATCACACTCTCTCAGCCTCAGGGCATGGCAATGTGGAGGGGAATTCAAGTTTCCTAAGGCTTCAGCCCTTGGGAAGGAACCAAAATATCCAAACTATCAAAGCCAAGGCTGTGAGGGTCTTGCTTGTAAATCAGCAGCGCAGCAGAAAGGGTCTTTTGTCTTAAGATGCTTCCATAAGGACTGAGGCTGACACAAATTGCTTGTAGTTTAAAAAACAAAACTTTACTAATGGCTTAAATCTACATATCCATGGAAGCTACATCCTCACCTATTGAGTGAATAGTTCAGGTGAAAGAAGGAGTTTGTATCTCACCATCGTTTGCAGGAAAGCTGAGAGAGCAAAGCATGAGAGACCGAAGGGAAAGCAGGAGAGATCTATTGTGGGAGAGAACTTCCTAAGCAAGTTAGTTAGATCCCATGATCTGTTTACCAACTTACAAAGGTATTCATTGCCCCTGGAATTTAGCAGGACCAAATGATGGCCAATTGCAAGGTCTTCTGTTCTGAGTCTCTGCCGGGCTGAATGAAAAGCTCCTCCTCCTCCTCCTCCTCCTCCTCCTCCCTGCCTGGCTGCAGCCTCTCCAGAACAAATGGACGGACGGACGGAGGCTGCTTTGGAAGGGAAGATAGATCAGGCGTCCATCTGTCCCAGGTGACAGAATGCAGAAGCTGGGAAAGACCTTCCCCAAGGACAAAAAACCAGGAAGGTCATGGCTGCAGCCATGAAATGGCAAGCCTACTCCTACGTGGACTTTGCTGACTGGGAAATGGAAAGGACTCACACCAAAGTGAACCTTGTTGTTGTTGTTAACAATTTGTCAACCTCCTTTTTGAATTGTGCCCAGAACCAGACACAGGACCATGCCAGGGGAGGCCTAACCAAGGCAGAAGAGAGGGGCACTATTATGCCACTATATGCCACCTTTCTCCAGGAGAGGGACTCAAGACGGTTCACAGAAAGGATCAGCTAAATCCCAACAACAACCCAATTAAACCCAATTTAAAATAATCAGATCAAAACAATAGCTTATATACAGTAAAGAACAGCAGTTCCGGTGGCGCTGGACACCTGAGTCAGGACCCTTTGGATCTTCCCAGAAGAAACAGAGCAAGAGGGGTAAAACCCAGTTCTGGCGCACTGTCCAGTCTGCTCACACCAGAACTGGACTTTGAGCCACGCATCATCTGGTCTGGCCATCCAGAGAATGGGAGGCCCTGGTTAAATATCTGAAAGGATGTCATGTAAAAGATGGAGCCTGTTTGTTCCCTGCTGCTCCAGAACTTAGGGCACAAACCAATGGATTCAAACTGCAAGAAAAGAGGTTGCAGTTAAACATTTGGAAGATCTTCCTGATGATAGTAAGAGGGATACAGCAGAGGAATGGACTGCTTCAGAGGCTAGTGAAGTCTCTTTCATAGAATCATAGAATCATAGAGTTGGAAGAGACCACTAGGGCCATCCAGTCCATCCCCATTCTGCCATGCAGGAAATCCAAATCAAAGCATCCCCAGCAGATGGCTATCTAGCCTCTGCTTAAAGACCTCCAAGGAAGGAGACTCCACACCACTCTGGGGGAGTTTGTTCCACTGTCGAACAGCCCTTACTGTCAGGAAGTTCATCCTAATGTTGAGCAGGAATCTCTTTTCCTATAGCTTGCACCACTGTTCTGGGTCCTGTTCTCTGGAGCAGCAGAAAACAAGCATGCTCCCTTCTCCCAGACCTTTCACCATTTTAGTCGCCCTCCTTTGGACACATGGCTCCAGTTTCTCAATGTCCTTTTTGAATTGTGGTGCCCAGAACTGGACACAATATTCTAGGTGGGGCCTGACCAGAGCAGAATACAGTGGCACTATTACTTCTCTTGATCTAGACACTATACTTCTATTGATGCAGCCTAGAATTGCATTGGCCTTTTTAGCTGCCGCATCGCACTGTTGACTCATGTTCAACTTGTGGTCCACTTGGACTCCCAGATCCCTTTCACACGTACTTTCATTCAGCCAGGTCTCCCCCATCATCCTATATCTCTGCATTTCATTTTTCTGCCCTAAGTGCAGTACCTTACATTTCTCTGTGTTGAATTTCATTTTGTGAGCTTTGGCCCAGCTTTCTAGTCTATTCAGGTCATTTTGAATGTTGATCCTGTCCTCTGGAGTATTAGCTATTCCTCCTAATTTGGTGTCATCTGCAAATTTGATAAGTATGCTCCCAATTCTGTCATCCAGGTCATTGATAAAGATGTTGAATAGCCCTGGGCCCAGGACAGAGCCCTGGCCTTCTCTGGAAGGCATGAAATAGAGGTTGGATGGGCATCTTTTGGGAGTGATTTAGTGATGTATTCCTGCATGGCAGAAGGGGCTGGATGGCCCTCGGGGTCCCTTCCAGCTTTAAGAGTCTATGGAGTTTATCACACGGGAGGCATCCTGTGCAGAAATGGCGTTTAAAGCCCTAAAAAACCCTAAGGAGTTTATCACGCAGGGGGAATCCCATGCAGAAACGCGGGTTTAAATCAGAAAAAGCCTGCAAAAGTGGGTTGATTTTCAGACAATGTCATTGTTAAACTGGTGTTAACCCAAACGGAAAGTAGACAGAAAGTAGACAAAAGCTGCTCCTTTTAACTTTTGGAAAATCCCAATTAAAAAGGAGTGGCTTTTGTCTACTTTCCATTCAGGTTAAACACTAGTTTAACAACAACGTGTGTGAAAATCAACCGGCTTTTGCGGGGTTCCCCCCAGCTTTTAAATCCTGTTTTTGCACTGGATTTCTCTTGTGTGATAAACTCCTAAGAAGACATACAAAAGTGCGATCGATTTTCAGACACACCGGGGTTAATGCAACATTAAACCTGTTAGAAAGCCGACAAAATACCATTCTTTTTACTTTTGTTTTTTTCCACAAGTAAAAAGAATCACGTTTTGTTGACTTTATAGCTGGGTTAATGTTGCATTAATGCACCTTAACAGGGACGCCGTCTCAAAATCAATTGCGCTTTTGCATGTCTTTTCTACTTTCTGTCCAGGTTAATGTCAGGTTAACATCATCTGACAATAAATCTGCTTTTTAGGGGGTTTTCCACTTTAAATCCCGTTTTTGCACAATGATAAACTCCATGTGATAAATTCCTATAAAATGGGGGGGGGGTTTGGAAGAGGTGAGATTAGGAAGACCCTTGACATGTACTCCCACCCCCATAGAAACACCCCTAAAAAGAGACAGAGCCACTGGTAGGGAAGGAGCATTGCCCATCCTCTGCCATTCCCTCCTTACCTCCCTGTCCAGATGCAGAAGGCAACTTCACTAAAATGGCAAGAAGAAGCCCCACCAGAAAGAGGAGGACAAGCCTGCTGTCCTTCATGGTCCTCCTGCTGCAGGCCCTTCCAAAAGATGCTGGGTCTTAAGGCTCTTTGGGTCCAGGATTTAAAGCTTCCCCGAATGACGCTGAGCCCAGCCATGGGCTGATTTGAGTCAGACGCCAAACCTGTTGGGCAGCTTTGCCTCCATTGGCAGCTGCTGAGCCCTGTTTGCATGGCCTGCTCAGAACATGGGGGTTTCTGTCATGCCTAAATATGTTTAGCTGGTTTGGTCTATTGGAATAGTTTAAAAAAAGAGAGCACATAGGGGTTACAGCGGAAGGGGAATGATGGAAAGTGTAATACCGATGCTTTGCAAGGGGCCCGATTCAAAGGGGGATGCTGGACCTTGAAGCTGGAATTTGCAGATGTCCTAATTATTGCGGGAGTCCAACGGATAACGGTGAGGTAATAGCCCAGAGGACAGGGTCAGAATTCAAAATGGCCTTAATAGATTAGAAAGCTGGGCCAAAGCTAACAAAATGAATTTCAACACGGAGAAGTGTAAGGTACTGCACTTAGGGCAGAAAAATAAAATACACAGATATAGGATCATAGGGGACACCTGGCTGAATGAGAGACTTATACATGTGAAAGGGATCTGGGAGTCCAAGTAGACTACAAACTGAACATGAGTCAACAGTGCAATGTGGCAGCTAACAAGGCCAATGCAATTTTAGGCTGCATCAATGGAAGTATAGTGTCTCGATCAAGGGAAGTCATAGTGCCACTCTATTCTGCTTTGCTCAGGCCTCACCTGGAACAATCCTGTGTCCAGTTCTGGGCTCCACAATTCAAAAGGAATATTGAGAAGGTGGACCATTAAGGTAAGTGCCATTCATCTCCCTTGGCCACCCAAAGCACCACATAAAACACACACGAAGCAACAGCACACAGAGACAGCAGTTGAGGGATTTGTTTTTTAAAGTTCATGCCTGGCATTCATTTATTATTCTGTAGAGACCAAAGCAGAGAAGTGGAGGATAGAGGTTCTTGGAGATGTCTCATCCACAGGTCGCCATGAGTCAAAATGACTTGAGGGCAGCTGCTAACAACAACAACAACAACTATTAATTTACTAAACGTTGCTGCCCTCTCCCAGGAACCCACACATGCCCAGGGCTTTCTCATGTTGGGATGGTGGCAATGGGGAGAAGCAGGAGACCTGGGTTTTGTTGTGATGTCCTCAGAAGGACTACATAATCCCTAGAGAAGGGGCTTATTTGTAAGGTTTACAGAGATGAATTCTTTACCAAAAGCTTTCCAGAATAAGGAAATTGGTGAAAAATGAGCCACATCTCTCAACTAAAGGGAAGAAAACGTTTGGAAATTATGTGTTCTTACGTTCAAGAGTGAGCTAGCTGAGGGTTGGCATCTCTACCCAACCCATTTGGTAACTGAATTTGGAGATATAGCTGTGTTGATCTGGGATTTCGGTATGCAAAGGGACCTTGTAGCACCTTTGAGACAAACAGTGCAAAACGTCTTTAGTCACAAAGGTGCCACAAGATCCCTTTGCATTTGCCAACTAGCCAAAGTGGAAGGCTCCTCTGCCAGCTCCAATGACATGTGGGCAGCAGATGAAAGGAAGAGGTAAACTGAGGCTGCATCCACATTGGAGATGTAACCCGGTTTGGCACCGCTTTAACTTGTCTGGCTTAAGGCTATGGAATTCTGGGAGTTGGAGTTTGTTATGGGCCCAGAGCGAAGCAGAATGGCTGCTCATGCTGCCTTCCAGATGGCAAGCCTCCTCCAAGATCCTTCATTAGAGGTCACTATCTACAGGGTCTTCTGCAAGAGAAAAACAAGACTCTGGTTAGGGACGGGTGTAACCTTTCCCCATTGCCCATTTTCCATGCGAAAACCCCATATATGCAGAACCCAAGGATGCAGAATGAAGTCCCAAATGGAAAAGATTCTTATCTGGCCAATCTTCTCTTCACTCATTTCATTACTTTTGAATATCTTTCCCAGCCCTGTTGAACAAACCTACTGTATATGCTCCATTCATATTACCTAGGACTGGGGGGCAAATACCTATAGGCCTTAGGTATCTTTCCTTTCCTTGTGATGTCCTCCGCTGCTGTTGTGTGGAAGCTCCCAAGCCTTATTTTGCCGCTTTCCTCCTCCACCATCTGCCTCTGTCTCTGGGTGCATCTACACTGTATGAATAATGAATAATGACACCACTTTACTTGTGTTTTGTAGATTTGCGAGGCACCAGCACTCTTTGGCAGAGAAGAATAAAGACCTTGTAAAACTGCAAATCACAGCATCCCATAGGATAGAGTAACAGCATTTAAAGTGGTGTCAAACTGCATTACTTTTACAATGTAGTTGGGCATTCTGTTGTTACTGGAAATAGCTTCAAAGGATGCTGGAAACCTACTGAAACTTTTTCTTTCTTTCTGCACACATTTATGAGGCAATAAACTGTCTCTGTGTCCTTTATGATCCCTATATTTCTGTGTTTATAAGCACGGCTATATCCTACATGGTGGTAGTTCGCATGCATGCGCCATGGGGACGCTCTGCAAACACTCTAGCCTCGTACCTCTCTGAACATCAATGCAGCTCATAGAGCATCCCGTGAAGCAGCACTTCATCTGCCCAGGACACTGCTGGTCCTGGAGGCAAGTGTCGTAACATGGACCGTCCAATGGCCGCTTCACCCATCGCTGTCGGGGGCATTTGCCTGCTTTTTCTAGAAGTGAAAGAGAATAGGAAGAAGCAACACAACAGCAATACTTTGTTAATTGTGTTAATCTAAACAAATATAAGTCTCCAGGAGCTGTTGAACTACATCCAAGGGTACTAAAAGAACTGGCAAATGTAATATCAGAGCCATTGGCCATAATAGTCTTTGAGAACTCCTGGAGAAGAGGAGAAGTCCCAGCAGACTGGAGGAGGGCAAACGTTGTCCCCATCTTCAAAAAGGGGAAGAAAGAGGATCCCAACAATCATTGTCCAGTTAGTCTGACATCAATCCCAGGAAAGATTCTGGAGCAGATCATTAAACAGAGAGTCTGTGAACATCTAGAGACCCCGTTGAATAGCCCTGGGCCCAGGACAGAAACCTGTGGTCCACTACTGGTCACGTCTTTTGCTCGCATTCTCTCCAAGATGGTAAAAATGTCTTCTTGTCCCACTACTTGATTTCGCTTACCTATCTATCTTATGCTCAGTGTGCTTTGCTTTGTGACTGGTTATGGGAAAGCTTGATTTGCAAATCTGATTGGTGGAGCATGTATCTCTGGGGAAATCCTGTTGTGAGAGGGAAAACGTAGGAAATGTGCATTCAGCTTAATGTCTAGTTTGATCCTCCTGTGACCCTATGAAAATGTCCAACCCTCCTGGGCAAATGTAAGTGGCACCTGATGGTCTTTTAACACCTCCCCATGAAGTGTCATCTTGCTGCATATCCAGATACGAACCAGATTCCCCTTTACCTTCTAGAGGCGGTGTGCAGATGAAGCCGCATCCAGTCGAACAACATTTCTCCATCCCTGGGCAGTCCTTGTCCTCTGCACAGACAACGTCACACAGCGAGGGTCCGTTCAGCTTCTTCATCAGAGGCGGTGGGCAGTGGCCGGCCTTCTCTGCAGCCAGGAAAGAAAGCAGAGGAAGTGTGTTCCTTAGGAATGGGAAGGGCATTTCCTTCACACAATGGAATCATTGAGTCCTAGCATTGGAAGGGTCCCCCAAAGGCCATCCAGTCCAACCCCCTTCAGCCATGAAACAAGACACCATCCAAACCCTCCCTGGGAGAGATGGCCACTCAGCCTCTGTTCAAAAACAGTCTCCAAAGAAGGGCACTCCACCACCCTCCATCGAGGAGCAGCATCCTATAGAACCCCAAGGGCCATCCAGTCCAAGCCCATTCTGCCATGCAGGAACTCTCAATCAAAGCATCCCCATTGACAGATGCCCATCCAGCCTCCTTCCAAGGAGGGAGACTCTACCACTCTTCGAGGCAGAAGTGTCTTCCGCTGCCAAACAGTGTTTACTGTCAGGATGTTCCTCCTAATGTTTACCTGGAATTTCTTTTACTGGAGCTTGCATCTATTGCATTCTGTTCTCTGGAGCAGCAGAAAGCAAGCTTGATCCCTCTGGAGGTTGGGGATGCGTTGATGGAGAGTTCCTGCATGGCAGAATGGGGTTGGATGGGATGGCCCTTGGGGTCTCTTCCTACTCTATGATTCCCCCAGATCTCTCAAGGAGTAGTCCCTAGCCATGAGGGGGGAGGCCCCCTTTGCCACCCTCCAAGATGCTAAAGAACCACTAGCCCCACATTTCCCTGGCATTTACCTCCCGTACCCTGGCAAGAGAATCCAGCTTCCTTGCTGTTTTTAAATCCAAATTGACAACTTTTTTTTTGCTTCCTAAAACTTTTGGAATTTCGGATTAATGTTTTATATGTTTAGTATATTTGATTCTCTGTATTGCCTATTTTGTTTTATTTTGCATTATGCCTCTCTCTGTGTGGATTTACTTCCCATTGTATTTTAGTACTGTATTTTAGTACCGGGTGCATGGATGGTGCTATATAAACAACAACAACAAAAACAATAACCTCTGCAGGGCGGCATGCACTTGTAGTGGCAGGCGTGTTCACAGCATTTCTCCGCTCCTGGGCACTCGGTGTCTCCTTCGCATGCCACTTTGCACGGGGGATCGTACAGTCCATTGGGAGAGGGCATGCAAAACCCAGCCTTCCCTGCAAAGAAAGAGAAATGAGCACAGGAGGGTACAAACGGGGACACATTCAACTGGGTCACCAGCTATGCCCTTTCCTGGGCAGGCCTAACTTACAGCCATGCATTGGCAACTTCCCCATGAAACTACCGCATTGCACTGTACATGAGGCTGCCCTCTGAAGATGATGCAGAGACAACAGCTTTTGCAAAATGCAACATCTAGACTTGGAATTCAAAATGTCAGTTCAGAAGGAATTGCACCAGCTGCCAATGTATTTCTATTCTGACTTCAAGGTGATGGCAATAACATTTAAAGCCCCAAACAGCTTGGGATCTCAATACTTGAGGGAGTGCCTCTCTCTCTCTCTCTATACTGGCTCAAGAAATCTTTTGGAGGAGCCCTTCTCTGGGTCCCATTGGTAGGGGAAAGACATTGACGGAGGGCATGGGAGTGCGGCTTCTCATGGTGGCACCCCAGTTGTGGAATTGACCCAACTGGCACCAACCATTTTGATGCCATGTTTTATTAATGCCTTTGGACCAAACTGATTTCATCCTAGGATCCACTAGGATATAGGAGTCCAAGTAGACCAGAAGTTGAACATCAGTCAACAGTGCGATGCGGCAGCTAAAAAGGCCAATGCAATTTTAGGTTACATCAATAGAAGTATAGTGTCTACAGGGACGTAGCCAAGGGGGGGTTCTTGGGGTCCGAAACCCCCCCTTCCATTAGAAAAATGAATGGTGCGTGCTGCTGCGCCGCTGCACCCAAGCCCCATTATAATGGTGGCACTTAGTCTGGACCCCCCCCCCTTCCTAAAATCCTGGCTATGTCCCTGGTGTCTAGATCAAGAGAGGTAATAGTGCCACTCTATACTGATCTGGTCAGGCCCCACCTGGAATAATGTGTCCAGTTCTGGGCACCACAATTCAAAAAGGATGTGGAGAAACTGGAGCCATGTGTCCAAAGGAGGGAGACCAAAATGGTGAAAGGTCTGGAAACCATGAAGGCCTATGAGGAAGGACTTAGGGAGCAGGGTATATTTAGCCTGGACAAGAGAAGGTTAAGGGGTGATATGTTAGCCCTGTTTAAATACTTGAAGGGATGTCATATTGAGGAGGGAGCAAGCTTGTTTTTTTGATTCTCCAGAGAACAGGACCCAATGGAGCAATGGATGCAAACTGCAGGAAAAGAGATTCCAGCTTAACATTAGGAGGAACCTCCTGAGAGCAAGGGCTGTTCGACAGTGGAACACACTCCTTCCTCGGAGATTTTAGTGGAGTCTCCCTCCTTGGAGGTCTTCAAACGGAGGCTGGATGGCCATCTGTTGGGGATGCTATGACTGAGAGTTCCTGCATGGCAGAAGGGGGTTGGACTGGAGGGCTCTTGGGGTCTCTTCCAACTGTATGATTCTATGATCCACATGCTGCACATATTTTATAGTTCTATCATTCCAGATTGTTTTAATCAGTTTTAAACTGCCCTTTTTTCAAATCGAGGGATTTAATGTTTAAAATGTAGCCGCCCGAACTGTGAGCTTGCCATCTGTGGGTCTGAGCATCTGCGGATGGCCCTGCTCATTGTGGCAAATGGCGACATGCACACATGGCCGTGGCAGTATGGCAGCATGGTGGCTTGCCACCATTAAAAACTACAGGACCTGAGCTGCCACAGTTTTTAGCATCCATGGGAAGGTCCAGAACAGAATCCCCAGAGTAAATCTTTTATACTTCTGTAATTATTTATTGTTTTAAGTATATTTTATTGAAACCTTCCTGAGATCTTTCACTAAAGTGTAGGATATAGATGTTCAAATATTTAAACAAATGCGTAAGCAAATGGAGGAGGTGGGAGGCAGAGAGAGGCCAGGGCCGTCCCAAGGTCTCTCTTGCGGCTGTGGCAGGAGGCACCTGTCGAGGGCCTCGTTCCCATTAAGTTTTGAACCAGTTGGCAAATCGGTTTGAAGCGGTTTAAATGACCCTGGTTTGCACTTGAGAGGGGGGCCATGCGCGAGACCTATTTAACCTGTGTCTTTTTGGATAAAAAAGATGCTGATTTTTCCTGCATCATTTTGGATAAATTGATTCCGTGCAAGTATGAATCAGATGTGGATGGGAATCGATTTCAAGAATCAAATTCACTAATCAATTCAGTGTCAGTGTGAACGAGATGTGGATCGAAATTGATTTATTATGATTTATTAAGAGGTCACCAGGTGGGGAAGTGGAGATTAACAACCTGCGTCCACCGACCCTTTGACCCTCGTATGGAAGAAGGTAAATGCAATTCCAGTGATGGACAGAGATCAAAAACATCCACAATGCTTCAAGATGAACCGATTCGTTTGCCAGTGAACTACAAGTGGGTTAATTTAAGAAACTTCTGCAGGAAACAGTTTAAATTGAATCGATTCATTTGCCAATGTGAACTACAAGTGGGTTATTTTATTTTGCAGCAAGAAAATGCAATCGGGGCAAATGTAGTGTGAACCACGCTCCGCTGCTGAACGGATCCATTGGTTTGGACCGCAAAGCGATTTATTTGTAAGTGGGAATGAGGCCTAGGGTTGCTGGGTTGTCAGATCTCTTCCAGGCCTGGAAGTTTCACAGCCTGGGGCCTGAGACTTAGCAATGGCCCCTTGTGAGGTCATAGAGGGCGGTGCCTAGTGATGTCACTATGCATGACATGAAGCATGGCCCTGGTGATGTCACTAAGCATGTCACATTGAGCATGCATCACAATTGTGAAGGGCATGTCACCCAGGTCTAAAATGCCATCTAACCAGAGAGGAAAGTACATATGTACACACATGCCCTTTCCAAGACAGTGCTCTTGCCCTGAGATTCCTTCCCAATACCCCAAGAGCCAGAGAAGAGGGGCCAGATCCTGAGATTGGGCAACCTATTATGACAGGGTTTTGCATTCACAAGGTGCAAGAGGGCAGGATGGACTCCTCACCTGGACCCACCTCCAGCTCTCCATCCCCAGAGCATCCTCCAGACTGCCTCCTCCCATAGAGATGCTTACAAGGGGTCTGGCTCAGTGGAGAGATGATGGGAAAAACAGTGACCTTGATGCCATCTGTGGCAAGTCTCTCTCTTGGTTAATGAGGCTTAATTCACAACTTGGGTCAAAAAGGGAACCTATACATTTGTGGGAGGGAGGGAGGGAGGCAGCCAATTCCCCCCATGCGCGTCTCTGCAGCCACTCTCCCTTTTCTCTCTGGGACTCAGATCCTGTCTTTCTGCCTCCCTGCAAGTGTCCCATTGCAACACAAAGTACAGTCGTCCCTTCTAATTTGTGGACTTGGAGTCTGCAGCCTCCTTTTCGCGATAGCAAGGCGGGGAGGGATTGAAATGGGGCGCACAGGAGAGTGCACCAGTCATAATCAATGGGCTTTGGATATATGTGAATTTCCATTTTCACAGGGAGGATCCAGAACAGATACTCCGCAAAAATGGAGGGATGACTGTACAAAGAATTCTTTATTGAATAAGTCTCCTGATCATTTCCAAGTAGCAAAAGCAAGCAAACAGATGAAATAATAAAATACTAGAAAACATATACAATTAAAACAAATAAACATAAAAAGTCATTCATTCCTTCTGTGCAAGAAAAAACTAGGCTAATCCTTTTCTTACTTCTTGCTTCCTCAGGGTAGATGCTTTGACAGCAAAAAGGACAACCCTAAGCATCACAAATTGGACTGACCCCTTGCAACAAGAAGGCCAGTTTGCTCTCATCATCCCTCTCACCCCAGCTTCCCAAGAATGGGGCTAAATATTGCTTGCTGATACTGTCATAAAGCTGCCAATGCAATAAATAATGTGCTAGATCTTCACCTTTGGAAGCCCCCACAAATGCAAAGTCTGTCATGAAAAGGGATTCCCTGATACTTTCCTTGTAGCATTGCAAGACAGTGCTGTCCAAACAGCTTTTTCATGCAGTCTGATGGTTCGTCTACACTTGCCAGAATACTCTGGGCTGCTTGAATCATCCCCAGATCCATCCTTTACTTTGCAATGATAGACTGCTGCCTTTCCAAGTGGTCCTTGCTTGTTGCCTGGTGCCAATGGTGAAGTTAGAACGAGGGTCCCAACCGTGCTATCAATGCTGGGCACCTTGTTCCGAATTCAGAGCGACGCATGCCTACAAGTTCAAGGGCAACTCACAGGGACTGCAAGTGAAAAGGCAACTGCTATTGTCACAGAAAACCCACCAAAATCCTACAGGAAATGGTTGGGTTGGATTCGGGTGGAGTTATTTAAAGGGCAGATATGGGGAAGAAGCCCTGAATTGGGTGCAGGCATCATGAAGATAGTCTGGATCTGATTCAAGGGCTTGGCCCTGCATTGTGTAAGTCAGGGTAATTCACCCATGTAGACAAGGCCTCTGGCGATGTGAAGCTGCTTCTACCACTTGAGTACGGACAGATCCTTCTAAACTATCTTGCCCTGAGGACAACCAGAAGAGAGAAAACACAAGTCCAACAGCGAGTATGACCACCAGAAACCACCTGGCCAAACACATGGGCAAGGCCCCGAGGTGGATCCTGTCCCCCTATCCCTCACAGTGCCTTCCCATCCCGATCTCCCTCCCTCCAGTATCAGACCTCTCAGACTCAGAAAGGTACCCGTCTGATCCAGCCCTCCTCCTGCCAATGCAAGTCTCTTGGTTTCTCAGCTGGCAATGACCACACTCTGGAAACCATGGAGCCCTGTGAGGAAAGACTTAGGGAGCTGGGTATGTTTAGCCTGGACAAGAGATGGTAAAGGGGTGATATGATAGCTATGTTTACATATTTCAAGGGATGTCATACCGAGGAGGGAGCAAGCTTGTTTTCTGCTGCTCCAGAGAATAGACCGTGGAACTGCAGGAAAAAAAGATTCCACCTTAACATTAGGAGAGCTGTTTGACAGTGCAAGACACTCCCTCAGAGAGTGATGGAGTCTCCTTCCTTGGAGGTCTTTGTTGGGATATAGCAACTTCGCATGCTGAGACCTTCTAGCAATGCATGTCTATGGTAGTTTATTGCTTACTAACAGCTCCTTCTCATTTCCTGTTTACTCAAAAGAGCACCGCTCACCTTTTGTCCCTGAAGAAGAATCATCGCCATTGCTTACTTGCTAATCTCCTTGCCTTTGTCCAGAGCTGATGGATGCATGCTCAGGGAGCATCTTTCCTAAGATGCATGCAGACTACCTTTTCTACCTCCTATTTCTTGCTACATGAAGCTAGACCTGTGTATCTCTTCATACACATGATTTTGTAAGTCAACTTGTTTATTTTTCACTTTAACCAAGTGACTGTGTTTTCATTGGGGACACATGGATGGGAGAGAAAGTGAGTTTTCCTGCTCAGCCTTATATTCCGCTGTGTTTACTCTGCTAGTGAGATTACGCAATCTTGCTTGCTTTCCTGAGTTTCTAATGAACCTCAAGAAAGAACTACATTTCCCAACAGTCTTTAAGCAGAGGCTGGATGGCCTTCTGTCAGTGGGGATGCTTTGATACAGAGTTCCTGCATGGCTGAACGGGGTTGGACTGGGTTGCCCTTCTTGAGGTCTCTCTTCCAATGCTATGATCCTATGATTCCAGGTCACACCAACCCCTATGCAAAGGGTCTTGTAGCAATTTTGAGGCTGGGGGGGGGGGAATACAGATCAGCACTTTGGGTCAGCCTATGAGTGGAGTCGTGGCATAGCGTCTGCATGCTTAATGCCGTGACCCCACCCCCAAGGCACCATTTTGGCACAGCCATTTACATGGCATGTGCCATGTTGACGTCACTTTGACACAGCACCCAACGGTGCAGCGCAGAAGGGGTGTCATAATGGCGCACCACCACACTTATGATGCCCCTTCCAGGGAGCAAAAGGAAGCTGCTTTTCGGGGCTTCAATTTGTTCCCTCCAGGGAATGGAGCAGTGCCACTGTGTACAGCTGCTGAAGCACTGTTCCGGAGCTAAAAGGGGCAGTTGCATGTTGCCCATCTGTACAGCTCCTAGCTGAAAGAAAGAAATTGATTTAATGAGATTTCCTAGACCTTGAGGTAGACTCCAGACTAGGAAAGCGCCTTCTGCTAACTTCTTTCTTTCAGTTATTCCCACTACAAGATCCCTTTGGAGACTGATTTTCCAGAGTAACACAGCTGTGTCCTGAATTCTACCACTTTGAAATTAACTGAAGAGCAGGCGTCAGTAGCATGAGCTTTCCTGAACTCAAGCCTCCTCAGGTGCATTTGGTGGAATTAGTCTCAAAGGCGCTATACAAGATCCCTTGGCAGATTTGCAGATCAACACAGCGATGCCTTTGGATTCTAGCCCCATTGCTACCTGCTTTGGCTCACCCTTGCCCCCCAACCAAAGACTCACCTTTCTTTTCCTGCTGCCCATAGTCTGAGACCTGAGCCCCTTCTCCGAGCACCAGGATCCCCACAAGGAGCCAGAGCACCCCTGGCTTCATGATGCTCCTGAATCCCAGGCTGGAAAAGCCAGAACTGAACCACATGAAGAAGACAAAGAGCTTTACATTCCTCCCGGGGTGGGGCCTGCGTGACCTACCTGGGTGATCCACCGGCTCCTCCTTCCTCAAACGGCTGGATGTGGGACAACAGGAGGGATTGGGGCCAAAAGGAGCCCTCTCTGGACTTTGGGGAAGAGAGGGAGAAGGTCTGGTTGGGCTATCCTTGGACCACCCCCCATTCTGGACCCATCTTTGGCCACCCTCCTGAGGCGTTCTGCATTCCGGCTGCTCAGCTGCTTCCAAGATGCTCTCTCCAGGGAAGAAGGTGTGCAGTTTCTGGCAACGCTGCTGCAGGTGGAACCTCCTGGCCTGGGTCCAACACCAGCTCCTGATCTCCCTCATCTCTGCGCCAAAGGGAAAGAATCCCCCTCTCAGGCTCAGACTTGCTGGAGCTTCAATGGTGATGGATGGGGCAGAGGAGACAGACGCAGGCAACTAAACACAAACACAACACACAGAATTGCCTTTCCTCCTGCCCTGGGACTGTCTTGCAAAGGACAGATTACGGTGGCTGGGGCTATGGATGGACAGCATATTCGCAACTCCTTGTTCCCAGGTTTAAAAGTGTGCATGTGTGTGTATGGTCCTAACAGCTAGAAACCTTAATTGTGAAGAATATAATCATAGAATCATAGAATCCTCACGTTGGAAGAGACCACAAGGGTCATCCAGTCCGACCCCATTCTGCCATGCAGGAACTCTCAATCAAAGCATCCCCAAGAGGTGGCCATCCAGCCTCTGCTTAAAGACCTCCAAGGAAGGAGACCCCACCAAAATCTCTGATAGAGTGTGTTTCACTGTCGAACAGCCCTTACTGTCAGGAAGTCCCTCCTAATATTGAGCTGGAATCTCTTTTCCTGGAGCTTGCATCCATTGCTCCATTGGGTCCTAGTCTCTGGAGCAGCAGAAAACAAGCTTGCTCCCTCCTCAATATGACATCCTTTCAAATATTTAAACAGGGCTGTTCTTATATCTCCTCTTAACCTTCTCTTCTCCAGGCTAAACATCCCCAGCTCCCAAAGTCTCTCCTCAAAGGGCTTCATGGTTTCCAGACCCCTCACCATTTTAGTCCCTCTCCTTTGGACACATGGCTCCAGTTTCTCAATGTCCTTTTTGAATTGTGGCTCCCAGAACTGGACACAGTGTTATTCCAGGGGCCTGACTGGTTTTGGTATTCAGATTATTATTATTTTATCAGAACCAGATCTCTGCACATCCCTGTGAATTCTGCTGCTCACATGTTTCAGCATTGCAAATAAAGATAGAGTTGCATATGTGGATGCATTTGGAACACATTCAAGGCATGCAGAATTTTAGCTCGGTTTATCCCAGGTCTATTCGCTCCAGTTATTAACATTGCCAACAATGCGAATCTTTCAAAATAAAACTCAGAAAAACACTTGAGATTGATTATCCTGGGTTAAGGTATTATCCTGGGTTAAGGGATGTTTTGGGCAGCACATCCAACTTACTCAGGTGCATTCAAAATGCAGGTGAACAACAAAGATTCAATCCACATTCTACCAGGATTATTTTCACTGTCTGAACTTTGTCTTCCCTCCCTGCTACCTGCTCATCCTTTATTATTATTTATTAAATTATAATTTGTTATGATTATGTTATTCTTCTCTTCCCCAAGCAAAACATTCCCAGCTCCCTGAGTCAGACCTCATAATGAGGAACTACAATGAGATCCCCCATAGATAACAAACTCCATGGATGCTCAAGTCCCATTAAATATAATGGCGGAGCAAAATGGTGTCCCTTATATAAAATGGAAAATCAAGGCTTGCTATCTGAAACTTATACTCTTTCTGACTATTGTCAAGCCATGGATGCTTGAATCTGTGGATAAAAAAAGTCAGTGGATAAGGAGGGCTGACTGTATTGCAATGAAATGATTATTATGCAGAGAGAAACATGATTTATTTTGTGCACAACCCCTTCTCTTTTTTTGCACACAAAATGGGCTTCCTATGCAGAAAAGACCTCAATGTCTCTATGTGTGGGAGCTCCTGTAATTATTTGCATTCAAATGCAAGGGGGAAATAGCCAAGGCTTTACAGCCTGCCTGGGGCACTGCAGCTGCTCCTGCTCTTCTAGGAGAGTGGCATGGGAATTAAAGCATGTGTGGCAGGATTCCCAATGCTTGTGGGACCCACCTGATGGCCAGGATGGTTCTGACGGCTCTTCTGGGGTTGTGCCTCAATGGCCCTTTCTTCACAGGCTGGGATACTTCCCATCCACGGGGGTTTGATTTCAGGTGCCCTTGGAGATGGGAAAAACATGGCTGCTCAAGTCATGATGTGCGCACCTGTGTCATAGAATCATAGAATCCTAGAGTTGGAAGATACCACAAGGGCCATTGTGTCCAACTCCATTTGCCATGCAGGAACTCTCAATCAAAGCATCCCCAACCGATGGCCATCCAGCCTCTGTTTAAATATGTCCAAGGAAGGAGACTCCACCAAAATATCTGAGGCAGCATCTTTCACTATCAAACAACTGTTTAGGTGGAATATCCTTTCTTGTAGTTTGCATCCATTGCTCCATTGTGTCCTGTTCTCTGGAGCAGCAGAAAACAAGCTTGCTCCATCCTGAATATGACATGCATCCAGACCCCGTCATTCTTGGGGTCATCTGCAGGAGCTCCAATCTACAGATGGCTAGCCCACTGATACGGTGGGTCCACTGTATGTATTAAACCATTTCTAGTTATTAATTGTTTAATTGCATGTAAATTTGACCTTTGATATGTTTAACTATATCATACAGTCAGCCTTCCTTATCCATGGATTTTCTTATCCAGAGGTGGTCCCTTCCAAAGCTGTTGCCACACTGCAGAATTAATCCAGTTTAACACTTCTTTAACTATCATGGCTCCATCTTATAAAATCCTGGGATTTGTAGTTTGCTGTGGCACTTCTCTCTCACTGACAGACAAGGCTGAATATCTCACCAAACTAAAATCCCAGGATTCCATAGCACTGATCTGTGGCAGTCAAAGTGGTGTCAAACTGCATTAATTCTGCAGTGCAGTCACATTTCAACTCTATGATGGCTCTGTGAAGCGCTGTGACTTGACATTTCCAGGCTGGCAGCTGGTTGATGCCATTCATGGCAAAAAAATGCCATGGCTGCCTGGTGTGGCATTATATAACAAAACAATTTTGACATGTCTGGGATGTTTTACAAACAGCAGCGCTGAAACCCACAGCCATGTCATTAGCATCAGTCATAATGCTTCGTTATGGGCAGATAATGAAAGGCTTTGAAACAGTTGGAGGAATGAGGATAATGTTGGAAGAACGAGGATAATAAGTGGGGATGTCTCATTCTTAAGCCTTCCTCAAGAGTGGAAAGGCTCTCTAGGGATGAATTGTAGCCTATCCCCAAACTAGGCTTGACTGTTTAGGATTGCCCAGGCCCTGATGTTTCTTCTGGGCCAAAACCTCAGACCAAGGGAGTCATGTAGCATTACATATTTCATTCAAACACATACTGTATATTAGAGAACATATTATCCTGTTTGGAAACAAAGCCAGAAACTTTAGCTAAAGGGGCTGTTTCCAGATCGAGGTGACATTAGGAGACCATCCCTTCTTACTTACTTAGGGAGATGGGATGAGGAACCTTTAATGTAGCCTTGAATCAGAATGTGGACGCAAAGCAGAGTGGAGGGTGAGTCCTGGAGCCAAGACAGCCCAAAAGAAGGAAGAACCTGACTCATGGAGTCCTAGGGCTCATTCGCACTATGAAAAGGAAAACGAACTGGCAAACAAATTATATGACCCTCATCCCCATTTGAAACTGGTTCCGATTTTGGTGTGACCGCAAGGCAAATGGGAAAAACCTGCCCTTTTCAAAGAGCAGTTCCCTGCAAATCTTTTTTAAAAGGTTCAACAAGTGGGAACAAGAGATCAAATCCGCATCCTTTGGAGTGGGAGGGAGGCATGGCGGGGGGCCAGAGATGTCACCCACCCCCAGTGCTGCTTTTTTGCTTAAAATAAAATAAAATAAAAATGGATGGATAAATTGATAGAGCGATGTCACAACTGCTCAATTGTGAAACTATCAATTTCACGACCCCCCCCGCAAACCCCCCAAAGGTTTGCCTTGCCTTCCTCTCCTCCTCCTTTTCAAACGAACAGCAATCCTCTGCAGAAGGCAGCCCTGGCACTTCCTCCGTGGAGCAGACCAGCCTCCTGGGCGAGGGGCGCAGGAGCAGCCCAGAGTCAGGGAGCTCCGGCCGGCCGTTCTCCGAGGCTCGCTGCGCCTTGGCCAGGCATCGGGGAGCGCCAGGGCCAGAGCCAGCCACTGCTGCCGTTATGCGAGGGGAAGAACATGTGTGTGAGAGAGAGACAGCTGTGAAGAGGGAAAGGGGTGTTTGTGTGTGTGTGTGTGATATGCCCCCCCCACATGGGCTTATAGTTGGGGAGCCTGAGACTGGCCCTAGTTCTGCTGGAGCAGAGTCTGTAGCCCCTCCAGAGGTTCAGCTGCCAAGTCTGCCTGAAGCCCAGGCTGTGGGCAGAGAGGAGGATCTGGGAAGCGTGCCTACCTTCAGGGAGCCTTGAGCCGAAAGAAAAGGCCTTTGAGGATCACAGAGGCTTTATCAGAAGTGTGTTTGTGATCAGACACACCTGAAGGCCTGCTGCTGGCCTATTTAGGCACCTGGAGCAGCTGTGGCTCTTTGCCAGGGGCTTTCTGCCTTTTCTGTAGGAAGGACTCTATCTCCTGTGGCTTCTTGGAACAAATCCTTGTTTCCTAGATTGCTGACTATCTTGATCAGGGGTAGGCAACCTTTTTGAGCCGGGGGCCGGGTTGCTGTCCCTCAGACAACTGGGGGACCGAAGCTGGGGGTGGAGCTTCCATCCTCCGGGGCGGAGCTGCATGCCGGGAGCGGAGCTTCCACCCTCCGGGGGCCAGCCCTCTTCCTCTTTGTTGGCCCTTGACGGGGCCCCAGACCCCATCAGAGGCCGGGAAAAAGCCAGCAGGAGCCGCCAGCGCTGGAGACCTCCTCCTCTTTGCTGGCCCCTGATGGGGCCCCAGGCCCCGTCAGAGGCCAGCAAAAAAGTCCTAGAGGCCTGCTGCTGCCACCAGAGCCCTCTTGGAGGGTCCCAGCAACGGCAACGGGCCTCCCAGAGGCCTGCTGCTGCCGTCGGAGCCCTGTAGTAGGGCCCCGGAGGCCGCAGCGGGCCTGCTAGATGGCGATGAGGTCTCGCGTGAGACTTCGCCTCTAGGCCGCCGCCATTTTGAGAAATAAAATGGCGGCGCCCGGAGTGGCGAAAAGCCGCAATCGGTGGCGGCAGGAGTTAGCAGGGGCCAGCCAAAAGGCCTCCACGGGCCGCATCTGGCCCACGGGCCGGAGGTTGCCGACCCCTGATCTTGATTATCCCGAACCCTTGACCTTGGACTGCCTTATGGACCTTCCTATCTGATACCTTGAATCTCGGATCGTTGGACAACTCTTTTGGCAATCCTTCTGCTGATACTGCTTTGAATCTCCAAGACTGTGTTGCTTGCTCTGACTCTGCTATCTGGGGTTTGTTTGTTTAAGAACTAGGCTGGCTTTATCAGCCATTTGGCTGCTTTCCTGGACAATTTGATTGACATGTATTTCGAAGAGGGGCATCAAGTGGGAATGACAAACGTTCCACAAAAGGAACTGATTCCATTGGGGTACGAAAAAAATCACTTGGATAGTGGGGACAAGGGACCTTTTTGATTCCACTTCTAAAGCGCTAGATGGCCCCCCAGCCTCTGCTTAAAAACCTCCAAAGGAGTGGAGTTTAAAAGGCCCAAGGGGTTTGGGGGTGTGGGAGACAGTATTATCATCTACAAAACCAGGTAGAGAAAAGGCTTTTAAAAGTGGGGAAGAGGGAGGAGAAAGGGGGCCGTTCTTGGTATGCTTATGTCTGGGTTTGAGTCAGTGTTTATGTCTGGACTTTATCACACAGAGGCAAATGGGAGGCAAACTTGTAAAATCCCGTGCAGAAACGGGATTTTAAAATCTACTTTTGCGGGTTCTTTTTCAAACACATTTGGGCCAATGAGAAATAATGCGACATTAATCCGATCACAAAGTCAACAAAACACACTCCTTGTTTACTTTTGGGAAGTTTCCGAAAATAAAAAGAAATGGGTTTTGTTGACTTTGCATTCAGATTAATGTTGCGTTATCTCTCATTGACGCAAACGTTGGCCAAAAAACTACCCGCTTTTGCGGGTTATTTCTAATTTCTGTTCTCTTCACCTTCTCTTCTCCAGGCTAAACATTCCCAGCTCTGTAAGTGGTTCCTCACAGGGCTTCATGGTTTCCAGACCCTTCACCATTTTGGTCACCCTCCTTTGGACACATGGCTCCAAGTTTTCAATATCCTTTTTGAATTGTGGGGCCCAGAACTGGACACTGGATTATTCCAGGTGAGGTCAGGACTTTATCACGCCGGCCTGATGTCCCACTACAATCCTGCTGGTTTAAGAATGGAAACATAACCGTTTAGAATCATTTCTTGTCACACTTTTCTCTCCAATAGTGCTTTGGCAAACCAAATGGCACAGTCTCTCTCCTGCACTGCTTTCATAAACCCACCTTCCTGCCCTAGGTCCTCCCCAGCACGCCTTTCCATTTATTATTTTTACTACAATGGGCAATGCAATGAACTAAAAAAAGAGAAGAAGAAAAGAAATAGAAAATAAAAGGAAAACAGCTTGCCTGGGAGAAGCAAAGGGAAAGGAGGAGAGGGGAAGAGCAGCAGAACCATGCCCACTTGCACCATGCAGTTGCCTGAGAAGCAGAAATCCAAAGTGGAAAAGAAGTGTGATTTGGGGGTCATTGATTGGTTTTACCTGTCAATAAAAAGGAGCACTTCAGGATTGAATGAAATGTGAAGCAGCAGCAGGATGGACACAACATCGTGTGATAAAAACTGGCAAACGTTTTTGCACCCTCTACAAAAGTAAGATCATATTTGAAGATGAAGAAGTCTGATTTCTAATTTTTGAACCACACACAACACTGAGATCTTAAAGGAATTAGCTTTTAACTCAGTGCATAAAATGCACATCTAGGTTTAGCCATTAGATTCTAATTTATTCAGAAAAAAATGGTAAGCAGTAAAATGAATCCGAATTGTGAGCGTAAAATTCAATGACTTTGTTGCTCCTGCTTCTCAAGCATGATCTTATCAAAACATGGACCTTCTTTGCTGACTGCAATCGGCAGATCTGCCTGCAGATCCTGGCAATGCCTAGACTTTGTCTTGACTGACAAAAGAGAACTGAATCCAGATTAACACAAGGACAGTCCACTCTTTGTATCCGTGTAGGATCCGTTCCAAACCCCCCATGGATAAAGAAAAACACGAGACCTCGAGTCCCATTGTCCTTAATGACAGGCACAACACACATGTGGCCACTAATGCAGCCGTGTGCATGCACACCCACTGAAAGCAACGGGGCTTGCCGTCCATGGATGTTTAAATCTGTGGATGGTAAGCCCACAGATATTGAGAGCCCGCTGTAACTTTGTTATACCCCCCCGATGTGCAAATGTACAGACAGAGTTTTATGCTGCGTGACCTCATTGTAGGACCTTGACCATCGTCTTCTGCACCATACATTGCACTCTGCAGCTGGCTTTACCTACTTCTCTTTACTCCTTGCAGTGCTTCCCCACCAATAAACTGCCTTTGAGTGCTGACAGTTGGACCGTTGTGTGTAATTTCCTGGTAGGAAATAAAGGAAGGCGGCTGGTTGCCACAGCAAGTCCTTGGCAGTATTATGGGTAACCCTCATCCCCCAATGTATTCTTTGAAGGAAACTAGAAGGCTTCAGGCTTGGTGCGAAGGAGGGACTGTGTCTCTCCAAGGAATGAAAAGCTAACTGGTAAAGCCTCGCCAGGCCTTTCCTGGGCTAAACTGGGTTTGGTGGTGGGAAGTGATAAATAAATAAATAATAATAAATAAACATTTTATTTGTATACCGCCCTTCCGTAAGATCAGGGCGGTTTACAGCAGTTAAAATATACAATATTCAAGTTAAAACCATACCAAAAATTACATAAAACACACAATAGACAAATCAAATCAAAACAAAACAAAAGCAGAAGCCCCCAGGTTAGCCAATCCATTGCCTGTGCGGCCTGTGCGGCGGGGGGGCCTATAGGGACTTAATCGGGGAATGCTATTTGAAACAGGTAGGTTTTCAAATCCCGTTTGAATTGGGCCAGGGAGGTAACTGAGCGGAGCTCTATGGGCAGCGTATTCCAAAGGGCCGGGGCGGCGATGGAAAAGGACCTCCTGGAGGTGGAGGATAATCTCGCCCCGGGAACCCTAAGTAGTTGCTGCCCAGATGTTCTGAGGGTGCGAGGCGGAATGTACGGGGAGAGGCGGTCCTTCAGGTATCCTGGGCCCAGGCCATTTAGGGCTTTATAGGTCATCACCAACACCTTATATTGCGCCCGGAAGCGAATGGGCATGACTTGATGACTTGCTTGTGCTAGTTTAGGCAACAGTGGGGCTTGTGTGGATTTGGGGTGCAGGACGTTCTTCTCTAGGATGACAGGAGATGAGTTATGGAGCCCATGGGATTGTTTCCTGACGTGGGACAGGATGGGAAACGGGGGGAGCATGTATTTCCCACAGCAGGAGCCTCCCCAAGCTCCCAGTTGCACATGTGGATGCATGTATGATTGCATGCTTCATTAAGAAGAGCATGGGATATCACCAGAAGAACCTAGGACCAGAGTCTACCAAAAGCCTGACTCACACAATAAGTTGCCCTTAAAAGGAAGCCCATAGATTCATTGGCCCGTTACAGACGGGCCTTTTAGTACGGAGTCAGTCCGTACTAGGGTTAGGAAGGTGCGGTGCTTCCACACCCCTTAACCATAGTACGGACTGAGTCCGTACAAAATGGCGGCACCCCATCTACATGGGGGCCGCCATGACGACGTCACGACCGCGCTGCCTCTATACGGGGCGGCGCGGATGTGACGTCGTCGCTCCGTGCGAAGGCGCTTACTGCGCCCTTTGCGCAGAGCAGGAATAAGCTCCATTTCTGAGCTCCTTCCTGGTTTGCGGCGCTGCTTTGCGTCGCTGGGCACAGCCTTCAGACGGCTGCGCCCAGCAACGCAAGGGAGAAAGGGGCCAAGCGGCCCCTTTCTCCTCCTCCCCGCCGCCTTTTGCCACTTCCCCGTGGCCTGGACAGTGGAGGATCGGGGCCTCAGCAGCTGCCGTTCTGGCCGCTGAAGCCCCGATACCCCGGGGAAAGGGGCAGGTACAGGCCGCCGCTTTTCAGCGGTCTGTAACGCACCATAAACTCTTAGAGTTGGAAGAGACCCCAAGGGCCCTGACCCAGTCCAACCCCATTCTGCCATGCAGGAACTCTCAATCAGATGGCCATCCAGCCTCTGCTTAAAGACCTCCAAGACCTCTCCGATGAACTGTCTTCCACTTTCCAACAGCTCTCACTGTCAAGAATTTCCTCCTAACATTAAGGTGGAATATCTTTTCCTGCAGCTTGCATCCATTGTTCTGTATCTGGAGCATCAGAAAACAAGCTTGCTCCCTCCTCAATATGGCCTCCCTTCAAGTATTAATCAGGGCTATCATATCACCTCTTGACCTTCTCTTCTCCAGGCTAAACATCCCCAGCTCCCTGAGTCTCTCCTCAGAGGGCTTCATGGTTTCCAGACCCTTCACCATTTTAGTCACTCTCCTTTGGAAATGCTCCAGTTTCTCAATGTCCTTTTTGAATTGTGGTGCCCAGAACTGGACACAATATTATTCCAGGTGAGGCCTGACCAGAGCAGAATAGAATGGCACTATCACTTCCCTCGATCTTGAGACTATACTTCTATTGATGCATCCTAGAATCGCATTGGCCTTTTTGACCTGGGTGGACTGTGGCCCCCGTCTCCTGTTCCCTGGCATCCCATACACAAAGGAGGCTCTTCCCAGCACTGGAGGGGCCATGTAGCCATCTTGGCTGGTCGCCACTGATGGCCCTGTCCTCCATGAATGGGGCTCTGGTCTGTGATATATAGCCTGGCTGCACACCTCTCCAGAGGGAAGATGCTGGGAAGAGAGGACAGAAGAATCTCCCTGCAGCTCATGGCGAGGTCTTTGTGCATAAGAGCCTCTGCACCGCAATAGGCCAATGCTGCTCTGTGGCACCGCCTGCTCTTTCTGTTTGATGCCAGGGCATGGAATGGGGTGTTCCTTGAGAAAGTGCCTTCAAAGCAGCCCAGGCCCTTGGAGCTCCAAGCAAAGGCAGGCACCGCCGTCGTCTTCTCAGCCGGACTTGTTAAACCAGAGTATTTGGTCCGACCAGTTGATCTGGAGCATTTGCAGGACTCCTGGCTCTCGATCTGGCTTTTGTTCTACTAGGTTACTCATTACGTTTTAAAAACATCCTCACCTTTTTCTCATGAAGTCTCAGGGTGGCAGATAGCTAAAACAACGTGTGTGTGTGTGTGTAATATTTGCACAATTCCACATTAAAGTCAATCAATAGCATAAACAAGGCAAAAACAGATGAAACTACTTACACAAACTAAAGGAGCTTTATGAGGCCAAATGGGTTTTAAAGCCATGTACATGTTTAAAAGAGACGCAGATCACTGACCTCAATGAAAAGCCACATCTTGACCTGCTACTGGAAACAGAAGCCAATCGGTCAGACGGTCTCCCAAGGGGAAGGCAGCTGAGAAGGCCCTCTTCCATTATATACTTCTTTATCAGTGGGGCTGTCTATATTTTCCAAAGACACAATCTCTTGCAAAAGGAGGATATTTCTGGTTCCTCGGGAATGAAGTCAGCATCCCATCTGCTCCATGTCTCTTCCAGCCCGAGCTTCTTGTTAGGTCTTATGCTCCAATATTTCATAGATGAAAACCGGAAGACATGTGGCCAAGCAACCTCAGTCTAAGAGTCCAGAAGCTGTGCCAAAGCTCCGATCCAATCCTTAGGACTGGAGTGTGGCTTTGGTCTGGCTTTCAGTCTCTTAGGACGCATGCATCATTTAAACAGCATATCTCCAAAGAGACCCAAAGCAGCTTTATTTTGGCCGGTCTGTTCGGGCCCATAGTTTGCAACCACTGAAACTGCCAAAAAGACAAAGGATGAAAGTGAGAGGAAGAGAGAGAAACTGGGACCTTTTCAAAGCAGCTGAAAAGGTGGGATGGCAGAGGATGAATGTGAATTGTCCATGCCAGGTGTGCCAATAGGGCTATATGGCAGGTATGCACCAAGTGGCTTCCTAAGAGGAGGTGACACCACTGCTCCCTAAATGTCTTTCCAAATGTTCACTTTCATCACATGAAGCTATACAAATGCCAATACAGTGGGCCCTTGGTCTCCACTGGGGCTCGGTTTCAGGACCCCCGTGGGCACCAAAATCCATGGATGCTCACGTCCCATTAAATACAGTGGCATAGTAAAGTGATATCCCTTCTTTAACATGGTCAAATCAAGTTTTGCTCTTGGGAATTTACATCTTTTTGGAATATTTTCAATCTGCGGATGCTTGAATCCATGGATAAAAACCATCTGTGGATCTGGAAAGCTGACTGTAATGGCATAGTAAAATGGTATCCCTGATATCAAGGTTTGCTGTTTGGAACATATATATATATATATATATATATATGGAATATTTTCAAGCCATGGATGGTTGAATCCATGGATAAAGCATCAGTGGCTATGGAGGGCCAATTTATGATATTATAATTGAAAGGTATAATTTTGTGCTTATGCTTATTTTGTGCTCTGTTTATGATATTATAATTGAAACTAATTTTGTTAGTGGTTTATGTCACAAGGACTGCCTTTATACTCAGTGGCATACAGGAATCGTGATTTACGAGTAACAGTAGTACAGAAAACATTGCCAAGGATCCTGTATGGTCAGAGAAGAGGTCAATGCGTATCTGACACCAAAGACTTGGAAGAGACCCCAAAGTTCATCCAGCCCAACCCCAGTCTGGCATTGAGTCTGAGTACTTTAGGGTATTTAGGTCCTTAAAAGAGGAGGAAGACCCCTCCATGGACATGAGTTGTCACCAGATGATGCCAACCCTTGGCATGCCACTCCTCACCAAATCAGGACAGTCGGGGATGGTAAGTTTTAGCGTGTGACAAGGGAAGCTTCTCCCCCTTTCTCCCCTTCATTGTCTGCTCAGATGCTTTCTCCTACAGTTCCCTGGGGCTCATGGTCAGGGTGACCAGAGACTCTCACCGCAAAGAAGGACGAGGCATCCTCCAGCAGAATGGAGGAGGGCAACTGCTGTCCCCATCTTCCTCCCTTATGAGGAAAGGGAGCTGGGTATGTTCAACCTGGAGAAGAGAAGGTTAAGGAGTGATATCATAGAATCATAGAATACTAGAGTTGGAAGAGACCCCAAAGTTCATCCAGCCAACCCCAGTCTGCCATTGGGTCTGAGTACTTTAGGGTATTTAGGTCCTTAAAAGAGGAAGCAGACCCCTCTATGGACATGAGTTGTCTCCAGATGATGCCAACCCTAGGGATGCCATCCATAGTGATGCCACTCCTCACCAAATCAGGACAGTCGGGGATGGTAGGTTTTAGAGTGTGACAAGGGAAGCTTCTCCCCCTTTCTCCCCTTCATTGTCTGCTCAGATGCTTTCTCCTACAGTTCCCTGGGGCTCATGGTCAGGGTGACCAGAGGCTCTCACCGCAAAGGAAGACGAGGCATCCTCCAGCAGACTGGAGGAGGGCAACTGCTGTCCCCATCTTCCTCCCTTATGAGGAAAGGGAGCTGGGTATGTTTAACCTGGAGAAGAGAAGGTTAAGGGGTGATATCATAGAATCATAGAATACTAGAGTTGGAAGAGACCCCCAAAGACCATCCAGTCCAACCCCATTCTGCCGTGCAGGAACTCACAACCAAAGCATCCCCAACAGATGGCCATACAGCTTCCGTTTAAAGACTTTCAAGGAAGGAGACACCACCATGCTCTAAGGTATGATAGCCTTCTTTCAATATATGAAGGGGTGTCACATTGAGGAAGGAGCAAGCTTGTTTTCTGCTGCTCCAGAGAATAGGACACAATGGAGCAATGAATGCAAGCTCCAGGAAAAGAGTTTCCACCTTAACATTAGGAAGACCTTCTTGACAGTAAGAGATGTTTGACTGTGGATGACATTCCTTCAGAGAGTGAAGTCTCCTTCCTTGGAAGTCTTTAAGTAGAGGCTGGATGGCTATCTGTCAATAGGGATGCTTTGATTATGATTTCCTGCATGGCAGAAGAAGGGGGTTGGACTGCATGGCCCTTCTTGGGGTCTCTTCCAACTCTACGATTCTATGAAAATGTGGGACATTCAAGAAAAATGCAAGGCATAGCATTATTATTATTATTAAGCTTTATTTGTATAGCACTGTAAATGTACACAGCGCTGTACATAGAGTCAATAAAAATAGGTAACATAAACCTTCCCATGGCATACATTCTACAAAAAGAATTAAATATAATACAGATTAGTACATGTTAACGTTCCATAAAATAAGGCGGATAACAAATTTAAATAACATTAGAACATAATTACACAATGCCTGGGAACACTTCCCAGAACGGTATTCAAATTCTTGCTGGTCAGAAGGTAGAAAGGCAGGGCATGTTCTGGAAAAGGAGGACGCCTGGTCGCCCTGCGCATGGTCTTCCTTTTCCTCATTCCTGAGGCTTCGTTCCCACTCTTGCACCACTTCAGGCAATGCCTAACCCCAGAAGCCACTGCCCTTTCTTGTGCCTTCACTTCGACATCACAACTCAGCCTCTGGCTCAGTGCCCCGGGTGCAAGGAAGTGGCAATTTGCAAAGGAGAATGTAGGTGTTTGGCAAGCATGCCTAGGTCTAGGGAGTGGGTCTGGCTGGCACAGCACCCCCTTCTTGCCCCACTCAGAAGGAAGGATTGCACCACCCCAAAGCCATGGCAGGCCTCTTTGCCAAGCCATTGCACCTCCTCCTCCTCAGCCCCTTTTCCTCATTCCTCTGGGATGATGGAGCCCTTCCCTCATTCGCAGGTGTTGCTCCTAGTCCTGGGTGACTCTTGCAGATCCATTGCAATTATTTTTGGATGACAGGATGTAAGGAACCCTGATGGTGACGCATTGCACCCAGCAGAGGATGGATGGCAGAAACTGAGCCGCCAAACAGGAATCTGTTTTGAATCTAGCTTCTGGAAATGGTGACTAAGGTCCAAAGCACACTGCAGAAATAATCCAATTTGAGACTGCTTTAACTGCCCTGGCCCAGTGCTAGGGAATCCTGGGAATTGTAGTTTATTGTGGCCCCAGAACTCTCTGACAGAGAAGGCTATATGTCTCACAAAACCACAATTTCATCCAGAATTCACTTGCATTGAGCCAGGGCTGTTAAAGCAGTCACAGACTGCATTATTTCTGCAGCATGTTTCGGACATTAGGAGATTATCACACGAAGGAGATTGGGAGTTTATCCCATTAACATCCCGGAAAAATCGTGTAATTAATTGCACAAAATGATTTCACGCAACGTTGCACAAAACCCGCCATTAAAGAGGTCAGAAAGAAGCATTAATGCACATCTGATTACTTTCGGGATTTCAGTGACAATGCACTCCTGATATCACTTTATTTGCGCAATTTCATGTAATAATGATTCTCCCTGTTGAATTTCATTCTGTTAGCTTTGGCCCACCTTTCTAGTCTATTGAGGTCATTTTGAATGTTGATCCTCTCTTCTGGGCTATTAGCTACTCCTCCTAATTTGGTGCCATCTGCAAATTTAATTAGTATGCCCTCTATTCTTTCATCCAAGTCACATTCATCCAAGATACATTTTGTATTATTGAGCTGTATGAAAAAGGAGACCCTGGACAGTGCTTTCGCATTGTGCGCAGAGGAAGGGGCCAGATTCTGCCTTTTGGTTGGAATCAGGATCCCATCAGGGCTGCAAGAAAGGGGCCAAATGTTCAAAAGGCAGAGTCCATTTCCCTCCTGACTTCTCTTTCCCCTCAACACCAGCCCCAGTTTTGCTACTTTATCCATTCCTGAATGAATCATTGGATGACTGAGTTGGAAGAGACCTCCAGGGACCACTTGGTCCAACCCTTTGTGCCATGCAGGAATGTGCAGCTAAAACAGTCCCCAAAGAGGGGCACCCGAGGGATCCTATCAAGCCCCATACGCTGCACTCCAAGAAACCTTGGCCTAACCCAGGGATGGGGTTTCCCCAGGCTCTGTCCTTTGCTAGCTGCTTCCCTGCCCCAGGCCTGGCCACACCAGTTCAGAGGGGAAGGAAGCTGCATTGTGCAGTTCTGGACAAATCCATCCTGGCCCTCTTGTGCAACGGCCTGGGAGCTTCTTATAGAGGCAGCATCCTCTGCCTTGCCTTTGAGTCTCAGCTGCTGAGCACTCAACGCCTGGCACCATGGTGGCCTCCATCAGCCTTGCCCTCTTCATTGGCATCCTGGCTCTCTCCACTGAGCTTCCCGGTGCCAAGGCCAAAGGTAAGTCCTGTGAGCGGCACCTTTTTGGGTCTGAAGGAGAGGTGAATGGGACCCCTCCTGTCTGGCTATGAGGAAGACATCAGCAGGGCCAGGACCCATCCCTCTCACACTCCCTCAGAGGTAGTCTCCTTCTATGGAGGTCTTTGGAGGAGTCCTGGTGGCGCAATGGTTAAATGCCTGTATTGCAGCCATTCGCTCACAAACTGCAAGGTTGCGAGTTCAATACCAGCAAAAGAGCTCAAGCTTGACTCAGGCTTGCATCCTTCCCAAGGAGGTCAATAAAATAAGTCCTCACTCCCCAGCTTGTTGGGGGCATTTCGCTGCCACTTTGCAAACCCCTTAGGGACTGCTTAAATGCACTGATAAGTGGTATAGAAATATATTTGCTATTGCTGCTTGCTATTTAAACAGAGGCTGGATGGACATCCATCACAGAGAGCCCTTGGGGTCGCTTCCAACTCTAGGATTCTAGGCTTCTACCGCTGTCTGGAGGGAAGAGAAGGCATGCAACAAATCCTTCTCCTCTTGGAGTGTGAGATCCACAAGGGAGAGGACACTACCAGAGACTAGAACACGGAACAATGGGGGCAAGCTCCAGGAACAGAGATTCCAGCTCAACATTAGGAGGAACTGCCTGACAGTAAAAGCTGTTCAACATTGGAACAAAATCCCTTGGAGGATAGTAGAGTCTCTTTCTTTGGAAGTCTTTAAGCAGAGGCTGGATGTCTATCTGTCAATGGGGATGCTTTGGTTGAGAGTTCCTGCATGGCAGAATGGGGTTGGACTGGATGGCCCTTGGGCAATGCAATTTCTGAGGCACTTGTGGCTGAAAAACACCAGACTGTGGTCAAAGGGTTGTGGGCAGCCACCAAGAGGGACAACTTTTTTTTATACAATCATAGATTCATAGAGTTGGAAGAGACCCCAAGGGCCATCCAGTCCAAACCCTTCTGCCATATAGGAACTCTCAGTCAAAGCACTCATGGCAGATGACCATCCAGTTTCCATTTACAAACCTCCAACAGAGGAGACTCCCCTCCTCCAAGACCAGGGGTAGGCAACCTTTTTGAGCCGGGGGCCAGGTTGCTGTCCCTCAGGCGACTGGGGGGCCGAAGCCGGGGGTGGAGCTTCAACCCTCCGGGGCGGGGCCACGTGCTGGGGGTGGAGCTTCCACCCTCCGGGGTGGGTCCGCATGCCAGGGGTGGAGCTTCCACCCTCTGGGGCGGGGCCGCGTGCCGGGGGGTGGAGCTTCCACCCTCCAGGGGTGGGGCCACATGCCATGGGCGGAGCTTCCACCCTCCGGGGGCCAGGCCTCCCCATCTTTGCTGGCCCCTGACAGGGCCCCAGGCCCCGTCAGAGACCGGCAAAAAAGCTGGTGGGGGCCGCCAGCACTGGAGGGCCCCCGCGATGGCACCAGGCCTCCCAGAGGCTTCCTGCCGTCATCGGAGCCCTCATGGAGGGCCCCAGCGACGGCAGCGGGCCCCCCAGAGGCCCCCTGCCGCCCTCGGAGCCCTCCTGGAGGGCCCCAGAGACGGCAGCAGGCCTCCCAGAGGCCCCCTGCCGCCCTCGCAGCCCTCCTGGGGGGCCCCAGAGACAACAAAGGGGCCCGCAGAGGCCCCCTGCCGCCCTCGGAGCCCTCCTGGAGGGCCCCAGAGACGGCAGCGCGCCCCCCAGAGGCCCCCTGCCGCCCTCCTGGAGGGACCCAGAGACGGCAGCGGGTCTCCTAGAGGGCCGCCACCGCGGCTGCCCATTGCGGCTTTTCGCCGCTCTGGGCGCTGCCATTTTGGGCGAAGAAATGGCGGTGCCCATAGTGGCCTCTGGGGCTATGGGCGCTGCCATTTTTTCGCCCAAAATGGCGGCAAAGTCTCGCGTGACCTCGCCGCCATTTTGCTGCCCAAAATGACGGCGCCCAGAGCGGCGAAAAGCCGTGACGGGTGGCCGCCGTGGCGGCAGTGGCGGCGGCGGCAACAGAAGCTAGGGGCCAGGAGGCAGGCCTCCGCGGGCCGCATCCGGCCTGCGGGCCGGAGGTCGCCGACCCCTGTCCAAGACCATGCAAAACCACTATTTGAAGCAGAGAAGCTGTGGAGTTTATTCAAAGATATAGCTGTGTTTCTCTGTGGAATCAGAATGTAGAGAGATCTTATAGCAACTTTGAGACTAACTGAAAGAAAGAAGTATGCAGCATGAGCTTTTGTAGCTTTTGTCTACTTCCTCAGATCTTTCTTTCAGTTAGTCTCAAACATGCTACAGGCTCAGCAATGGCTTCTTTTCTTCGTCCTGGAGAGAAGTGTCCAGTGGGGCTCTGTCCTGGGGCCAGTGCTATTCAACATCTTTATCAATGACTTGGATGAAGGAATAGAGGGCATGCTTATCAAATTTGCAGATGACACCAAACTAGGAGGAATAGCTAATACTCCAGAGGACAGGATCAAGATTCAAAATGATCTGAATAGACTAGAAAGCTGGGCCAAAGCTAACAAAATGAACTTCAACAGGGAGAAATGTAAGGTACTGCACTTAGGGCAGAAAAATAAAATGCACAGATATAGGATCATGGGGGACACCTGACTGAATGAAACTACGTCTGAAAGGGATCTGGGAGTCCAAGTAGACCACAAGTTGAACATGAGTCAACAGTGTGATGTGGTAGCTAACAAGGCCAATGCAATTCTAGGCTGCATCAATAGAAGCACAGTCTGCCTTTTCTTTATGTGAGGGATCTGTTCCGGACTGCCCCACGTAAAGCGAATTCCGCCTATGCTCGAGCCCCATTTAAAAGAATGGGGCTCGTGGCATGGTGGTACGTGTGTGCCATGGGTGCCCCATTATTCCGCATGGGACGAGTCACCCCTTCTCCCAGCGCGGCCGGGTATGACTCAGGTGCACTGTATAGTGTCTAAAATAGATCAAGGGAAGTCATAGTGCCACTCTGTTCTGGTCAGGCCACACTTGGAATATTGCGTCCAATTCTGGGCAAAACAATTCAAAAAGGATGTTGAGAAACTGGAGCCATGTGTCCAAAGGTGGGAGACTAAAATGGTGAAGGGTCTGGAAACCATGCCCTATGGTTAGGGAGCTGGATATGTTTAGCCTGGAGAAGAGACAGTGAAGGTGTGATTTGATAGCCCTGTTTAAGTTTTGGAAGGGGTGTCACATTGAGGATGGAGCAAGCTTGTTTTCTGATGCTCCAGAGAATGGAGCAATGGATGCAAACTGCAAGAAAAGAGATTCCACCTCAACATTAGGAGGAACTTTCTGACAGCAAGAGATGTTTGACAATGGAACACACTCTGGCAAAGTGTATTAGAGCCTCCTTCTTTGGACGTCTTTAAACAAGAGGCTGGGGGTGCTTTGACTGAGAGTTCCTGCATGGCAGTAGGGGGTTGGACTGGATGGCCCTTCTTGGGGTCTCTTCCAACTCTATGATTCTATGATTCTGTTATTCTAATGTAGAGAGATCTTAGAATCATAGAATCCTAGAGTTGGAAGAGACCACAAGAAGGGCCATCCAGTCCAACCCAATTCTGCCATGAAGGAAATCACAATCAAAGCATCTTGTAGCAACTTTGAGACTAACTGAAAGGAGGAAGTTGGCAGCATGAGCTTTCGTAAACTTTACTTTCTTAGATCTTTCTTTCAGTTAGTCTCAAACAGCCTACAAGATCCCTGGTGTTTATGTACAGTGTTTAGGAAAGCTTGAGCAAAGAAAACCAAAACCCAAATGAGCAGGCTGGGAAAGACTTCACTCCTTCCTCTCCTTTCCTTCCTGTTGAGTTGAATCCAGACCACTTTTGCACTTTGAAGTCAGTTTGCAGCAACCAAATTAAGCTAATGATGAAAGAGGAAAGTGGGAGGTGGAAAGAGAAACGAGGACCTTTTAAAAGCAAATGAAAAAGTGGGATAGCAGAAGGATTAATGAAGAGGATGGTCCCTGCCAAAGTGAGGCTGCTGCTGCCGCACTGCAGAATTAATGGCAGTTTGACACCACTTTAACTGTCGTGGCTCAGTGCTATGGAACAGTGGGATTTGTGGTTTGCTGTGGGACTAGAGCACTCTGACAGGGGAGGCTAAATATCTCACAAAACTACACATCCCAGACTTCCATTGTATCGAGTCAGTTAAAGTGGTATCAACTTGCATTAATCCTGCCGCACAGATGCAACCCAGGACACTTGGAGGGCATGACTTACCTGCCTACTTACCTTCCTCTCACTCTGTATCTCTTCTCAGAGCGGTCCGGCTATTGCATAAATGTGCCGGTGCCATCCAGGGGCCCTTCAGACCCAGGCCCCTGCACCAAGTGCCATGCCGACGCCGACTGTCCACCGAAGAAGAAGTGCTGTGGTTCACCCTGTGGCAACACCTGTCAGACACCAGAACCAGGTAAGGACCGGTCATCTCATTGCACAAAATGGTGGTGGAGGAGAATGTTGCAGAGGAGGCGTTTGTAGTCATCTGGTGGGGAGGAATATAAGCAAATATGTTACCTTTTCATAGGCGTGTTTTAAAACTGTTATAAAGGGGAGTTCAAAACACACACACACAAAAACATACAAAACACAAATACACATACATATATGAAATGTCCTGAGTAGAAAAGGGTACAGTGGCTCTATGTTATCCGCTGGGATTTGGTTCAAGGCCCCTCCATGGATGCCAAAATCTGTGGATACTCAAGTCCCATTAAATACAGTGGCATAGCAAAATTGTGTGCCTTATATCAAATGAAAAACCAAGCTTTGCTATTTGGATTTTATACTTATTTGGAATGTTTTCAAGCTGTGGATGCTTGAATCTGTGGTTAAAAAAATCCATGGATAAGGAGGACCAGCTGTATATGATCTTGTAGCCCCTTTGAGACTCACTGAGAGAACGAAATTGGCAGCAGGAGCTTTCGTGGATTGCAGTCAGTTTCCTCAAATGCATTTAGAAGAATTGATAGGAAATAGACTGAAGTCTAGGAAAGCTCCTGCTGCCAATTTCTTTCTTTCAGTTTGTCTCAAAGTGTTTCACTCTTGAAGGACGTGTGTTGGTGGCTGGCAGCACAGAAGCCAAGACTGTGCCCAGCTCTGCCCAGCGGGGCTTGGCCCTCACCGTTGTTCCTGTCCTCACCCTCCTCTGGGTCTCTCTTCCAGTTCTCTGCCGCCTTCCTCCCATGACTGGACCCTGCAAGGCACGGATGCCCAAATTCTACTATAACTGGAAGAGCAAGAAGTGTGAGGAGTTCATCTACGGCGGATGCTATGGGAACCTGAACAGATTTGATACCAAGGAGAAATGCCAGCGGACCTGTGGGAAGCCAGGTAAGCCAAGTGCCAACCTTCCCCTCCTTCCCAGGCATCAGGGTCTTTGCTTCTTACACATCTCTCTCTCTCTCTCTCTCTCTCTCTCTCTCTCTCTCTCTCATCTATCTATCTATCTATCTATATCTAGAAATATACATTCAGCCCAGGGTGGGTGAGTGGGGGTCTCCCTTGTGTAGTCAAGCCATGGCACCATGCTGTTTCTCGTCCTTGGATGTCAGAATGAAATAAGCGAAGGGTTTCAAATTAGTTTGGCACAACTTAGTTCTGCCATCTTGCAAACTCTTTTTGCACAAGATAATCCCACTGAGTTGTAAACAATAAAAAGGGCCAAGGAGCATGAAGGGCTTTCCTCAAATCACTGAGCAATTGTTTCCAGAAATAGATTTGAAATGCCTCCTAGAAGACCTCTGGACATTTTTGCGATAGAAGTGCCATCGGATGCCTTCCAGAATCTGATAACGGTGTCTTTCTCTTTCAGGAGCTTCCTGAAGTGGAGGCAGGACAAGAGTTGAAGGAGTCATGGCACCATCTGGATGGAGCACCCCAAAAGCCAGCCCTCTGGCAGCACCCTTTCCACCTTCCTCCAACCCCCTTTGCTGTCTTTGGGGTCCTTTGAGATGGTCTGAAGCTATTCAGGGCAAGCAGACTGGGCTGGAGGGCTTCCATGAGCATTGGGGAAATAAAAGGTGGCCAATGTTTTCTTTCGTCTCCTGGATGCTTTGTGTTGCTCTTTTGAGTAGTTCCCATTTCTCCAGCTGATCTCCACCTTGGCTATTGCTGATCCTGCCCACAAAGACCGGAACCCCCCTTGTGAAGTTTTAATTCCTGCTGAACAAAATGGGACATGCTTTTGAATTATCATTTTTGGGCCACAGTGAAACACTGGAGAGGGCTCCTATATCTTTAATAGTTGTGTAGAAGAAAAGCCAGTGCAATTCTAGGCTGCATCAATAGAAGAGTAGTGTTTGGATTGGGAGAAGTAATAGTACCACTCTATTCTGCTCTGATCAGGCCTCACCTGGAATAATCCTGTGTCCAGTTCTAGGCAAAACAATTCAAATAGGATGTTGAGAAACTGGAGTGTGTCCAGAGGAGGCCGACCAAAATGGTGAAGGGTTTGGAAACCATGAATCTCTATGAGGAACGACTCAGGGAGCTGGGCATGTTTAGCCTGGAGAAGAGAAGGTTAAGAGGTGATATAATAAGCCTTGTTTAAATACTTGAAGAAATTTCATATTGAGGATGGAGCAAGCTTGTTTCCTGATGCTCCAGAGATTAAGACATGGAGCAATGGATGCAAGCTCCAGGAAAAGAGAATCCAGCAAAACATTGGGAGGAACGTCCTGAAAGTATTGGGCTTGTGCTGGATGGCCCTTTGGGTCTTCTCTCCAACTCTACAATTCAATGAGACTATGATTCTAAGAGGGAATTTCGGAAGGTGTTGCTTCTTACACAACCAGGTAACAAGCAACACCTTCAAAAATCCCTTCTTCTCCACAAGCATTGAAGGTAAAGGGGGCCTCTCCAGTTTGCACTCTGGAAGGTCTTGTGGGGTCATGCTCCAGATGGAAGAACTGCTTTGTGCCATCTTCTCGTGGGCCACACTCAAAGATGATGTATAAGCCTCAACCTGACCAGTGGGATTGCTGTCTGTCTGTTGGATTCTATATCAAGCGTGCAGTGAATCCATTCTAGACGTTAGGCTGAACTTCAAAGGCGCTATCCAAGATGCTGAAATCGTTTTGAAGGAGAATAGAGTCTGTATCCACACTGGAGAAATAACCCAGTTTGGCACTGCTTTTCAGCATCCGGGTTAAAGGCTATGGAATTCTGGGAGTTGGAGTATGTTGTGGGGTCCAGAGCGGCTCTGCTCTGGGCCCACAACAAACTCCAACTCCCAGAATTCCATAGCCTTGAGCCAGGGCAGTTAAAGTGGTGCCAAACCGGTTATCTCTCCAGTATGGATGCAGCCAGAGTTCATCATAGAGTAGTGGTCTGAGCATTGCACTATGCCCCTGGCGGTCAGGGTTCGATTCCTTTTTTTGCCATGGAGACCCACTGGGTGCCTTTGGGCACGCAATGACAGATCTCAGCACCTTGGGTACCTCCGTCAAAGTTCAGAGTAACATCTGGAGCAAGGGGAAATGTAAGGTATTGCACTTAGCACGGAAAAATGAAATGCACAATGAAATTGCGGGAGATGGAGGAGGCACACATGCCCCGTCAAACCTCTCTGTTGCTTTTCTACCAAAGTCTAGCACAGCCATGCTTGTCTGAATGGTCCCCCTCCCCTCCTTACCTTCAAACAAAAACCCAGTGATGCTTTTATTGGCCAACCGAAATACACAATGTACTTGTTGCAAGCTTTCCAAACTCCACTGGCTTCTTCTTCGGGCAAGAGGTTATAAAGCAAACAGGGGGGAAACTGGAAAAGTTAGTAAGATGCCTGCATTTTGTTGTTTCTGTTCTTAGTTAAGATAGTATGCAAGTAGGGTTGCCATAACTGTCTACCTCCAAACCCGGACAAATGGGAAAAAATGTAGGACGAATGTAGGACAAAATTTGGCGCCAAATGTAAGACATATTTTGTAAATGGAGGATGCAAACAACTAAAAAACAAAAAAATTAATAAATTCAAAAAGCATTAATATAAACGGTGGGAAGCCTTCCTGGAGGCAGAGGACGCTCCTCCACCACAAAGAAGGTTTCCGCAGCCTGGCTAGGCTCTGAGAAGAGAGGCCGCTGTCGCAGTCTCTCTTCTCGGAGTCCAGCTCGGCAGGAAGCCTTCTCCAAGGCGGAGCCACACAGGGCCTAGTCAGTGGGCTCGGATCCAGAGGAAGCCGCGCGGCTGTGGCCTCCTCCTCTGGAGCCCAGCCCACTGGCTAGGCCCTGTGCGGCTCCACCCCGAGCCCTCATTCCCAGCAAGGCTTAGCATGGCAGCTAGACCTTGCATTACTAAGAGGGAGGAGGTGGTGACCAGGAGTTCCGGGACGGCTGCCATACCCGGGACAGGATGTTCCAGACGGTTGAAAAGCCATGAATGTCCCGCCTGGAACCGGGATATGGCAAGCCTATGTGCAAGGGAAGCCAGTGGACTGGGACCTACAACCAAGGTAAAACCATTTCTTCTGCTTCTTACATTTGGACTGGATTAGCATGTTTTACCTCTACACCTTCCATATTACCCCTGATGCAAAAACATGGAGACTTCCTGAGGAATCCTTTGTCCGCTGCCTACAAAGAGGCCTGTGGACTCACAGGAATGGAGACAGATTGGATTGCAAGAGAAGAGTCCTGTTGAGATGCAAATGGGCTTTACATTTCCTGGACTGTGAAATCTCCCAATGCCACATGGCCAGAGGAAGAGGGGCCAGCCTGCAAAATTTACTGGAGCTTCGAAAGCTTGCAACAGGTATACTGTGCATTTTGCTTGGCCAATAAAGGTATCACTGTTTGGTGGATTTTTGTGTGCATTTGCTAAATGGCCAACGCAGCTAGCCCTGCGTATCTCCTTACCTTCGGTCCCTTACCTGGTTTTCCTGGCTATTCTCTTCTGTTGGCAGCTGCCCCCTGCTGGCAGGAAAGCCACCTCAAAGAGGCAAGGAGGTGGTTTGTTGTTGTGAATTGCCCTTGAGTTGACTTTGACTCATGGGCACTTCTCACACGTGAGACTGAAACTCCGACCCAGAGCCAATCCGAAGTGAAGGGGAAGTCAATTCGAATCTAAGGCAATTCACGTGATGAATTATCACACGTGAAGAACAAAATTGTGGTGATTCCTGAGTCAAAGTGGAGCGAGTGCACATTAAATTATCACACCGGTACATACCATGCGGATCCACCAACGTGAACCTTTGCACTTCTGGGGTGAAGAAGGGGGCTACTTCCCGGTTCCAGTTTCATGTGAATGCTAGCCTCACATGAATGATAGGGAATGTCACCTATACCTACATGCCCTCTGCTTCATCCGAATGTATCACCGGCAAAATTATTATTATTATTATTATTATTATTTTGCAGTGCCTTGTTCTCCTTTCTTCTTCTTCTTCTTCTTCTTATTATTATTATTATTAAAGAAATATTATGCAGCCTCCGTTCTTGAAGGAACACCAGAAGCAAATGGGGCAAAATTGCAGCGCAGCATCATGGGAAATGTGGGACCTTGGAGGATGAATGCAAAGTTGCCTTCCACACCAGACCAATTCTGATTGAAATCAAAGTAAGCTTGGAAGCAATTTTTGTGAATTCGCTTGTTACCGAATTCACAAAAATCAGGAGTCATTTTGGATTGACTGTGGATCCGTCTCACAATGACCCCCCATAGAAAGCAATCATGTCTGATAATACATGATTCTGCATGGTTGGACTCACAATGGCTTCAGATCATTGCTGCAAAACCCACCGTGCGATAAGGGCCATGGAGACCCCATGAACCAGACTCCTCCAGGCCCCCTTGTCCTCAGCTACTCTGCTCAGGTCCTGCAGGATCAGGGCCATGGCCTCCTGGATCATACAATCCTAGGATCATAGAGATGGAAGACAGACCCCAAGGGCCATCCAGTCCAACACGCTTCTGCCATGCAGGAACTCTCAATCAAAGCATCCCCAATGACAGATGGCCATCCAGCCTCTGCTTAAAGACCTCCAAGGAAGGAGACTCCATCACTCTCTGAGGGAGTGTTTCGCATCGTCAAACAGTTCTTACTGTCACGAAGTTCCTCCTAATGTTGAGGTGGAATCTCTTTTGTTCTGGGTCCTATTCTCTGGAGCAGCAGAAAACAAGCTTGCTTCCTTCTCAATATGACATCCCTTCAAATACTTAAACAGGGCTATCATATCCCCTCTCAACCTTCTCTTGTCCAGGTTGAACATCCCCCAGCTCCATAAGTCGCTCCTCATAGGACATGGTTTCCAGACCCTTCACCATTTTGGTGACCCTCCTTTGGACATGCTCCAGTTTCTCAACATCCATTTTGAATTGTGATGCCCAGAACTGGACACAGGTTTATTCCAGGTGAGGGCTGACCAAAGCAGAATAGAGTGGTACTATTACTTCCCTTGATCTAGACACTATTGAATCTATCCATCTAATAGGCAGCCTTCCTCTCCTGCTACCCTCCACCTTATTGCCTAGCATCACAGTCAGCCCTGCACATGTGCCGCTTTGACATTTGTGGATTTGACTATTAGCGCATTTGGTTAATACGTTCCCTTTAGGAATCTCTAGGTTCTCTGGTGCAACTCTGCTGGAAATTGACTATAGAGTTGGACTGGAAGACTTGGAGGTTACTAGAGAAAACAATTCTCTAGGCATTTGTAGTTCTGATAAGGTCACTGATAAGATCTCCTCACTCAGTTGGGGAGCAGAAATGGCAAGAAATGCAAGCATCCTTTATTCAGAGAAGACCAAAAGCAACAGTTCAATCCACATGCACATTTATTGCTTGCATCCAGGTAAAGAGCTTGGCCACTGACCCCTATTTTTATCAGACCTTCTTCCGAACGGTCAGCATCAGCTTCTTTCTTAGCCTGAAAAAGAAAAGAGTCAAATGCGTCAACACCGCTGGGCCACCATCCCAAAGGCAGAGCTATCAGGCTTGTTCTGCCTGAAAATGGGTTGTCTCTGAAGAAATATTGACAGAATAAAGATGTATCTGTATTATGTAGTTATATTTTTACTGTTGCAACCCGCCCCAATTCTTCGTGATTGGGTGGGCTATAAATAAAGCATCATCATCATCATCATCATATCACAGCATGAACTGTGCAATGTGGGAGCAGCCCCAGTCACCATCTCTTTTAAAACGGCCTGGAAAGTGGCAGAGGGAGCCTCGCTGAGGTCTCATCTGCACTGCAGAAATAGCACAGTTTCACTTTCATGCCGCTTTAATGTCCATGGCTCCATCCTATGGATCCCTGGGATTTGTAGTTTGCTGACAGAGAATGCTAGATAGCCCACAAAACTACAAAGCCCAGAATTCCATTGCACTAAGCCATGGCTGTTGAAGCGGTGTCAAACTGCATGATTTCTGCAGTGCAGATTAGACCTGAGACACAAATGACCGAAGAGATGCTGGCATTGCTCCTGAGGTTTGGTGGCACTGTGTGCCACGCTGGCCCTCCTCTCAGGAGATTATCAGATGAGTGGAAAAGCCAGGAGTAAAAGAGAAAGTCCTGGGGATGGGTTATTGCTGGAGGATTCCTGGATCTTCATGGATTAAGTCCTGGATAAGCACAACGTTGTCTGAAAATCTTCAGTGCAATTGCGCAACTTTGCAGGGAGTATGCCTTCTTCTTCCTTGATTTGCCCCCATCTGATAATCTCCTCAGTCTTGTCTCCATTGGTTTGCCCACATAATCGCTTTACTGCTGAATCTCTTATCAGTCCCAGGAAACCTCAATTTATGGCAAACCTCTCAGTCATTGGGTTGCCATAAGTTGACGTCTTCTGGAACAGGTAATGGATTCAACAGTGAAGGCATTATATGGGTGAAGAGGTGGAGACACAACATGGACATTTAAAAACATCTGTCTCTTCTTTCCGCTTGCTTGCCTTTTTGCATTTTCATAGGACCTTATCACACAGGAGGCAAAGTGCCCAAATTCTGTGGATAAACAGAGTCTAGATCCCGGGAATATCCCGCAAAAGAGGATTTGTTTTCATATAATGTCATGCTACCTGAGCATTAACCCGACATTAATCTTTGCAGAAAGTGGGCAAAATCTGCCACTTTTTACTTTCGGGAAAATCCTGAAAGTCAAAAGCGGTAGATTTTGCCCACTTTCTGCACATCTTAATGTCAGGTTAATGCTCAGTTAGCCCAATGTTGTATGAAAACAATCCCGCTTTTGCGGGATATTTCCGGATTTAAAACTGGTTAATCCTTGGGATTTGGGTGCTTCCCTGCCATGTGATAAATGGTCCATAGGGTCACAGAATTCTCTGGGTGGGTCTGCACTGTCCAGAATACTCAGGGGTGCTCCCGAAGTACTTTGGCCCCAAAGCTGCCCCGAATTTCCCCCATTATCTTAGGAGCCATTCAGGACAGATGTTTCCAAAGGATCCTGCTGTGCAAGTGCAACCCACCAATGATGATGGTGGTACAACAAGTTCCTCCTTCCAAGGTGCCCAACACTGATCACATAAACATAACATAAACATGCCACAAACAGCTGCCCTGTGTTGCTCTGAAGTGCTCTGGATTTTCTTGGAAGATGCAAAGCAAAAGGTAGTATTTGCAAATTTGTTTTAATGCAGGGTCAGCCAGGATTTGCTCCAGAGCTGCTCTTCCCATGGAAAGACAGTCTGCATTCAAATCCGGCCTTTGGCCCTGGATCGTAAAGACCAGGTGGCCCAGTTCATTTGGCCTCTGTAGACATGCCCTCTGATGCCATGGTTTTTATGAGGATGGAAAAAAGCAGCCTCAGCATCAGCATCATGGAGATGTTTCAAAAAGATGCATGGGATATGAGCCCTTGCTCTGGTCCAGTGCAGTTCTTCCCAGGTTCTGTTGGACTTTGAGGAGCAGATGTTCCTTTGGTGCAGGGAGACCAGATGTCCTCATAACCACAAAGGAGGACAAAGCACCGCAAAAAGTTGGACATTCAAGAAAAATGCAGGACATGAGCAGATAAAAGCTAAAAACACAGATATAAATATTAATTTGTGCTTCTTAGTCATGCTCAGAATGGAGGACATTTTGGAATTCCTCCTGGAGAGAAGGTTGAAAGGTAGGACAGGTGCTGGAAAAGGAGGACATCTGGCTGCCCTGTTTTTGTGCTCATGTCCTGCTTGTGAGCTTCCCATCGGGGCAACGGTCATCTTCTCTGGGAAGGAGGTCCCAGGATGGCCAGATGGAGGCCTTGCTTTGGCCTGACCCAGTTTCTCTCTGAGGTTTCCTTGCAGTGGCCTCTCGGTGGTCCTGGCCATTTGGAAAGTCCTCCGTCTGGGCTACTTGACCCTTTTCCTTACCTGCGCCATCCTCCGGAGGGTTTGTTCTGAGACTCACCGTAACGCATGCACGCAGCCTCACATTCGCGGCGATCCTTAAAATTGTTCTCGTTGGCTTTGCATCCTCCCCAGGTGAATGGCCTGCATTTCTGTAGATGGTAGTCAAAGTACCAGCGCTCTTCCAACACAAAACAGAGTCCTGGGTCAGGAGGGAGCATGCAGACCCCTGGGGATAAGGAACCAAGAAGGGGGGAGAATCATAGGATCATTGCATCACTGACTTGGAAGAGACCCCCAGCGCCATCCGCTCCAACCCCCTTCTGCCAGGCATGAAGCCACAGGCCCCATTCACACAACGGATCCAGGATGAATCTGGGTTCAAGCCTTGTTGTTCACACACGTCCCGAATGCACTGGATGCACTTCAGGATTTTGGTGGTGGCAAAACCCCAAATATTCGATACTAGGGAGTTTATCACACAAAGGAGATGGGAGTTTATCCTGGGAATATCCCGGAAAAATCACATAATTACACGGAACGATTTCACATGACGTTGCACAAAACCCCACTATTAAAGTGATCACAAAGAAGCATTAACACGCATCTTTTTTACTTTCAGGATTTCAGTGACAGTGCATTTCTGATACCACTTTATTTGTGCAATTACTTGCCATTTTCGCTTTATTTGTGGGATGCTTCAAATGCGCTTTAATCTCTCTTTAATGCTGAAATCAGCCCCAGTGTGATAAACTCCTAGGTTTTCCCTCCAATTTTTCCTGAAAAATCCCCATCCATCTGCATCTTTGGCAATGTGAAGAAGGGGCCATGCAGACTACCTTTTGTACCGAACTGTAACCTGGATTAAAAGTCGGAAGTTCCCATTGGCACCAGTTTAAACACACCAGAATTAGGAGTTTACACACCCGAATGAGGGCAAATCCCCCTTGGAGCGGTTTTTCCAAAAGTGGATTATTTCCCATGTCTTTTAGGAAAACCCGTTTCTTCCCTGCTGCCAGTAAATGTGAACTTGGCCCCAGTCATGATCGGGTCAAGTCCAGCGGAGGGATTTAGGGCAGCGGGAGGGCAGAGGGCGAACATGCCTCCCCTTCATTGGGGTGAAGGAGGAGGAGGAAGGAGCCAAAGGAAGAGTGCTATGAAGGGCAGAATCAGGGCCGAGGAAGAGGAAGGAGCAGGAGGAAGGGTCAAGTCCAGCGGAGGGATTTAGGGCAGCGGGAGGGCAGAGGGCGAACATGCCTCCCCTTCATTGGGGTGAAGGAGGAGGAGGAAGGAGCCAAAGGAAGAGTGCTATGAAGGGCAGAATCAGGGCCGAGGAAGAGGAAGGAGCAGGAGGAAGGGTCAAGTCCAGCGGAGGGATTTAGGGCAGCGGGAGGGCAGAGGGCGAACATGCCTCCCCTTCATTGGGGTGAAGGAGGAGGAGGAAGGAGCCAAAGGAAGAGTGCTATGAAGGGCAGAATCAGGGCCGAGGAAGAGGAAGGAGCAGGAGGAAGGGTCAAGTCCAGCGGAGGGATTTAGGGCAGCGGGAGGGCAGAGGGCAAACATGCCTCCCCTTCATTGGGGTGAAGGAGGAGGAGGAGGAAGGAGCCAGAGGAAGGGTCAAGTCCAGTGGAGGGATTTAGGGCAGCGGGAGGGCAGAAGGCAGAACATGCCTCCCTCTCGCAGGCAGCTTCTTCTTCTCTCTCTCTCTCTCTCTTTTGTAATGTTATTTTTGACCGACTATGCGCATGCTTGTTCTCCAGGTTTGCTACGTATTGATAGAACGTGTGTCTGCTTGTGCCACATTTCCCTTTCCTTTGCCTTCTGCCGGAACGACAACTCACTTTGCAAGAGGCTTTTTTAAAAATTGTTGTTTTGTGTGTAATATGCGAATGCTACAATGCGAATGTTACAAAGGTTTCCCTTTCAATTTGGCAAATTGATACATGTGTGAACGCTTGTGATACAAGTGTGTGTGTGTGTGTGTGTGTGTGTGTGTGTGTGTAAGGAGAGGTGGCATTCTGGGGGCAATCGGAGGGAAAGCAGATGCAGAGGGCATTCAGGTGGCCTCCTCTGCAAGCAATATTTGTTAGTGTTGTTGTTGTTGTTGTTGTTGTTACAGATTATGCAAAAGCTTTGGGCTGGAAGGGAAGGGAAGAGGTTCAAAAGAGGGCTGCTTCCAGCCCAGCATTTCCTCCTCTTTGGAACCTCTTCCCTTCCCTTCCCTTCCCTTCCCTTCCCTTCCCTTCCCTTCCCTTCCCTTCAAGCACAATGCCACCTCCAAAGCCCTTGCCTCCCCTCCAAATGCCAGCCTCTTTCCCTCCAGAGCATCATCATCATCATCATCATCATCATCATCATCATCATCATCATCATCATCATCATCATGTTACTTGAAGGAGAGGCCACCAGAATGCCATCTCTGCATTCTCTTTCTTTGCTTTCTCTCTGATTGCCACCCCTAGAGGCTGGCATTCAAAGGGAAGCTGTGGAAACCTATGACTTTGGGGGAGTCACACTCTCTCAGCCTCAGGGGAAAGGCAATGGCAAATCTCCTCGGAACCAATTTTGCCAAGAAAACCCAAGATGGGGTCATTTTAGGGTTGCCATAATCTGCAATGACCCAAATACACACAATACACACACAGCTGGAGGTTTTTAAGTTTGACAAGTTGACAGAATATGCGCAGACTGGCGCCTGTTTTTTTTAAAAGGAGGGGGGAAGGACCCATTCGCTTGGCCAATGGCTCTAGGATACGTCACCTTTGAGGAAAGTGGGAGTGGATTTGACTGACAACAAAGGAGGCTCCATTTTAAAGTGGTACTGCAAATGTGAACTTCCGAGGGGCCAATTGCCCCGATCGAGGCAAAGGGTAGTCAGAACTTCTACCTGGGAAGATTCGGTATGGGGCAACCAGATCTGCCCAGTTCTATCCTGAGCAAATGGGCTAGTGAGAATGGGGCCTGAGTTTGGTATTTGATTCGGATTGCTCTGTATTGTTCAAGGGAAAGGAGCTGGCTCCATTTTATCCCCAAATGATGGAATGTGCGAAAAGCAAAGGGGTTACAGTGACTCAAAGAGATTTGTGAACCCAAAACATAATGGGAACACCAAACCTAATAAGCATCAGCATGGTGATCCCCATCTTTTTGGGACAAAAAAAAAGAGAGTTTGAATTCCCCTACAATCAAAGTCCTCCCTGCAACATATGGCCATCCAACCTCTGTTTAAAGACCTCCAAAGAAAGAGACTTCATCACTTTCCAAAACAACAGCGTCGAATAGCCCTTACTCTCAGGAAGTTCTTCCTAATGTTGAGATGCAATCTCTTTTCCTGCAGCTTGCATCCGTTGCTCCATTGTCTCCTATTCTCTGGAGCAGCAGAAAACAAGCTTGCTCCCTTTGGACACATGGCTCCAGTTTCTCAACATCCTTTCTGAATTTTTATGCCCAGACTTGGATGACAGGGAGTGCTGAGAGACCAGGCAAGACACGGGTTCAAATGGAGGCTGACAAATGGGTAGTAGGCATTATTATTATAATTAGTATATTATTACCCATAATAATGAGTCTCCTTCCCTGGAGGCCTTTAAACAGAGGCTGGATGGCCATCTGTCAAAAGGGATGCTTTGACTGAGAGTTCCTGCATGGCAGAATAAAGGGGTTGGACTGGAGGGCCATTCTTGGGGTCTCTTCCAACTCTATGATTCTATGATTCAAATAATGATGATGTTTTAAATATTTTGAAAGTCCTTTTAGTGTTTTAGCTGTTTTAATCAGGTTTTTGCAAATGCTGTTTAATACTTTTTTAACTTTTCTAACTTAAAAGTTTTAGCGGGATCGCTTTAAATTATTATAAGCTGCCTTGGATCCCGCTTTGCAATAAATAAATAAAATGGAGAAATAAGAATTGCAGCCAGCCCTTGGGGTCTGTTTGGGTTTGCCCCCACCATGGATACCAAAATCTGTGGAAACTTGAGTCCTACCATATACAATGTTGTAGTGAAATGGTGTCCCTTATATAAAATGGCAAAATCAAGCTTTGCTTTTGGGGTTTTGTCTGTATGTGTTTGGAGGGAAGGGAATATTTTCAAGCCATGGATGGCTGAATCCATGAATGCCGAATCCGTGGATTCTGCATCCACATATCATGGCCACAAATTATGCAGCCAAGTTTCCTGTATTTAAGGAAATTGTAGGGGCCAGGACACCTGAAGTGCAAGGGATGAGCCTCACTCTGGGAAAACCACCCACCACCACCACCACCATCATCACCACCATCATCATCATCACTCTGTATAGCACCATCACTGTACATGGTGCTTTACAAGTAAAAGAACAGCCAAACAATTGTGAAACTGATAACTCCCTTGATTTCTATAGTGAGTTCCCATCATCCCCTTTAACTGGACTTACCCAGATCTCCAGAGACCACTGAGAACTTCTCCCAAAGTACCAGGAACCCAAGAAGGAAAACACTGGTCCCGAACCTCATGACGCTCCAGGAGAAGGGTCTGAAACCCCAAAGACCGACCTGGGAAGAGGTCTGGATCACAAAGCCAGCGGTTCCTGGGGAAAACGAATCCTCCTTGCAGCTGAAACAAGAAGGACACAGAAGGACTCGCCATCTTCTCTATCAGCATGGCTCTGGTCTTGCACCAATGTGCACATTGATAACTACTACATGTTATGCACCAAGCAGAGCATGACATTTGGGATGTGTTGTGCTCAGTTCAAATTACAGCTGAGCACCAAAATATAGGAGAACATCTTATTCAGAACTGGGACAACTCATCATGTTTTGTTGTTGTGTGCCCTCAATCCATTTTCTGACTTATGATCACCCTTTACCCCCAATTTCTTGGCATCTAGACTTGCAAAAGCATCAACACTTGCCATTTGGATACGGCTGGATGCAAGCTCTCTTCTTCTTGATTTAAAAAAATATTTTTATATACCAATAATTTGAAAACAACTATCATACAATCAGACATAAAAACAGACACGAAGAAACATATAAACCACTACAAAATTGAAGCACTAAGTACACTACCATACAAAAACATTGCATGACACTACATTACAACACAACACAATACGATACGATACTTTTCCTGTTTAACAATACCAATCTTAATGTTACATTAAAACGTTAAACACTAAAAAAGATTTCCTAAATCTTTACCTCTCCAAATATTGGTCCGTCATTATATCACTTTTATCTCTACTGAAACCATATTATAATATAACTCTGTCCTATTCGCTTATAAAGTACTTTTCTACTATCTCTGATTTAAGAGAACGCAGATATTCGGTCCTTCCTACTTTATTCTCTCTGTTCCTTTTCCCAATTTTGACCCATATATTTTTTCTGCACAAGACTTTAGACCTTTCTCTTTTATGTTTGTCTATTGATCTCTTTTTAAGCAAACAGGTTGACATGTCTATTCCAATATAGTGGCATATTTTTCCAAACTCAAGCGTATAGCAGCCTTGCAGCCGAGGTCATTTATTATAACACTCTGCCATGTTTCTTTTCTAGCTCTTCATCTATAATTTCCAGTAAGTATATTTTGGGACCTTTTTCAGTATTGATGCCAATGATTTTTGTTACGATGTTATCATGCAAGGTTTCTTCTTGCGCTGTGTTTGTCTTTAGAGATGGCAGTGCCACCTAGTGGTTCGTCATGAAAGCATCAAAGCATATTATTTTGTGGGCTTTTCAAGCTCTGTGTCCATGTTCTAGAAGAGTTTAATCCTGATGTTTTGCCAGCGTCTGTGGCTGGCATCTTCGGAGAATGCTTGCCTGGAAAGGACTTTGGTGTGTGTGTGTGTGTGTGTGTGTGTGTGTGTATATATATATATATATATATACTGTTGGTTGTGAGGAAGCGATTTCCATGTTAATCTGTGTGTTGGTCTGTGGTTGAATACCAAGACTTCAGGGTGGGAGGATATGTGAGGAGGATTTGTGTCCGTTTAATTAGTGTTTGATTAGTGTTTAGTGGTCCCTATGCAGACCTGTCCACAGCTGCATGGCATGCGGCCAACGCCTGGGCAGGTCTACATAAGGGCCACCAAACGCAGCGTCCGAACACAAATCAAGGAACATGAGAGACACTGCAGACAGAAAAATCAGCCATTGCAGAAGACGTTACAAACCCTCCTGGGCACAAAATGCTGTTTGAAAACACTGAAATTCTGGACCAGGCCAACAAGCATCAGGTCAGAATGCACTGGGAAGCCACTGAAATCCATAAACACCACGACAACTTCAACAGGAAAGAAGAAACCCTTAAAGAGAACAAAGTTTGGCTCCCAGTCCTGGAAAACTCTAAAACCAAGACCCAGCAAATGCAAATGAAAACCACCATCAGGGTCAAGGGATTTCCCAGCAGCCTGAGCCCATTTCCCTTCTGTGAGCCTCAGTTGCCTGAGAGAGACAGAGTTTGGGGAGCTGTGGATGGAGGAGAGGAACAGTAGCGCTTTGCTACCCAAGTCAAGTCCAGTTATGCGGCCTAAATGTCCACGTAAATGTGATATTGGAATAGCTGATGTGCAGAACAACCTGCGCCTTCTGCATCCAGCCCTTCTCTGAAGGCCACCCCCAGAAACAGGATGCGGGCAGCCGCTCTCCAGGCCATTTTCCTCACCCGCTTTGAGTGGCAGATTGCCAAGATGATGGGCATCCCAGGCTGGAAACATAGTTATAAAATTGTTCTCCGCTTCCCTTGGTTCGGAAAAACACTGGACTTCTGCAGCAAGGGCTCCTTCTCACTTAGAGAGGCAGCTCATGTTTGGAGCATGCCTCCTGAGCCATGGGCTCATGCTATGGAACTGTCCTCCATGAAGGAAGGAAGGAAGGAAGGAAGGAAGGAAGGAAGGAAGGAAGGAGTTGGAAGAGACCACAAGGGTCTGTTGACTCACGTTTGTTAATTCTGGAGTGCAGATGCAGCCTGAGTCCTAATTCATTGCGGTGCCATAGGGGAACTCACACACATATAAGTCACCACGAGGGCCAAAAGAGGAATAAAACCCCTGCTCACCTTAGTAGATCGTGGTCAGGACTGACCCGCAAGGCCTTCCTTTTCAAGCTCCAGTGATCAATGAGTGCAGGAAAGAAGACGCAGCTGCTCCATCCCACAAGGGTTGCATTTTAACCCAGGATGCCTCCTACGTGGACTTTGCTGAGTGGATGATGGAAAGGACTCACACCAAAGTGAACCTTGTTGTTGTTGTTAACAATTTGCCAACATCCTTTCTGAATTGTGGAGCCCAGAACTGGATACAGGACCATGCCAGGGGAGGCCTAACCAAGGCAGAAGAGAGGGGCACTATTATGCCACTATATGCCACCTTTCTCCAGGAGAGGGACTCAAGACGGTTCACAGAAAGGATCAGCTAAATCCCTACAACAACCCAATTAAACCCAATTTAAAATAATCAGATCAAAACAATAGCTTATATACAGTAAAGAACAGCAGTTCCGGTGGCGATGGACGCCTGAGTCAGGACCCTTTGGATCTTCCCAGAAGAAACAGAGCAAGAGGGGTAAAACCCAGTTCTGGCGCACTGTCCAGTCTGCTCACACCAGAACTGGACTTTGAGCCACGCATCATCTGGTCTGGCCAGCCAGAGAATGAGAGGTTGCAAATAAGAATTGTAGCATCATAGAGAATCATAGTGTTGAAATAGACCTCAAGGGGCATCCATTCAATCGCTTTTCTGCCACGCAGGAATACAGAATCCAAGCACTCCCTGGCAGATAGCCCTGCAGCCTCTCTTAGAAAAGAGTCTCTTTTGACGGTGGAAGATGCTCCTGCCTTTAGAGACTTTAAAAACTCCAAAGAAGGAGACTCCACAATACTCCGAGGAAGCAGCGTCTTTCACGGTCAAACATCTCTTACTGTCAGGAAGTTCCTCCTCATGTTGAGCTGGAATCTCTTTTCCTAGAGTTTGGATCCATTGCTGCGTGTTTCCTATTCTCTAGAGCATCAGAAGAAAGGCTTGCTCCATCCTCAACGTGACACCCCTTCAGATACTTAAACAGGGCTCTCATATCACACCTTAACCTTCGCTTCTCCAGGCTAATCTTCCCCAGTTCCCTAAGTCCTTCCTCATAGGGCTTTATAGTTTCCAGACCATTCACCATTTTAGTTGCCCTCCTTTCTTCACATCTCTGCATGCTAAGTAAGATCTCTCTACTTACTGATTCTAGAGACAATAGAAGATAACAGACATTGCATCAGGTAAATTAAAAGCAGTACAAACACTCATACACAAGCTGAGGTGAACTGAACATTGACTCCATGTGTAACCAATGCACCAGCAAAGAGACCCATCTCCTCAAAGGAAAAGCATTGGGCATTTTGTTCTCTGCCTCCCCAAGTTTGAAGCATCCATGTTTTATGGGCATGCGCAGCTGGTGTCCTTCCAGCCCACTTAAAGGGCTCATTGTTGGACGTGGGAGAAGTGTGTCTCTTAAAGACCCAATGACTGGGTCCGAAGGGGTTCAGCGACACTCCTAAGGACCTTTCTGGAATGGATGTGTTTTGCAGGCTTTTAAGCAGAGGCTGGATGGCCATCTGTCAGGAGGTCTTTGATGGTACATTCCTGCATGGCTGAAGCGAGTTGCACCGGGTGGCCTTTGCAGTCTCTTCCATCTCAAGGATTCTAGGACGCCAAAAAGTCAGTGAAGTATTTGCATTTCAGAGTCATGCAACAGTTCTTCCAACAAATCCACAGAGGTCAAGATGACATAATCTGGCAAATATGGATTAAGTGGAAGAGGCGAGGATGGGGCGGGGAAGGAGAGGTGACATTTTTTGGGGGGAAAACAGCTCCTTCACTTTGGAAAGATGCCAATAGGATTTCACATTATGCTTTTGTTAGCTGAACACATTCCTTCTCCCATTGACAGCTCAGTACATGGCACCCCAGGTGCTTCTGCAACACAGATATCTAGTTATGTTGCTAAATTCTGTTTGTTGTCCTAATAAGGGTAGACCCAGACAATCAATGGGGTTTACCTACATATTTACTCACTATTCAACTATTGCTTGAATCGGTCTACTCCAGCTGAGACTAACCAATGGGACACTAGCCAATACTGTTATCTCTCCTAGCAAGAAAGGGTCCTTTAGGCAGGCAGATGTTTAAGGCTTCAGTTGCCAAACAAGCCTTTGGATTTTGCCCAGAGGGAAGATGCTAGTACAGTTGGCCCTCCACATTTGTGGCTTTGATGTTTGTGGATTTGATTATTTGCGGTTTTGATTAATATGTTCTCTCTAGGAATCTCTAAGTCCTCCAGTGAAATTCTGCTGGAAGTTGAGCATAGAGTTGTGCTGGAGAACCTAGAAGTTCCTAGAGAAAACACTCTCTAGGCATTTGTAGGTCCTCCAGCCTGATCCTATGGCCAGTGTCTGGCAGATGCTGACCACAGAGTTGCACTGGAGGACCTGGAGATCCCTAGAGAGGTCTTCTCTTAGCCAAAAAGAATAGTGGGTTTTATTTGCGTTTTTCCACATTCACGGCGAACGTGGAGGGACCACTGTATTATGTTGTCTTGGAGATGGTTGGCACATCTGGACCACCGGGGCAACTTTGTTGTGTTGTTGTTGTTGTTATGGTGACCTTAAGGCCAACCTGTCATGGAGTTTAATTGGCAAGATTTGTTCAGAGGGAGTTTTGCCATTGCCTGAGGCTGAGAGAATGTGACTTGCCCAAACTCCTCCAGTGGGTTTCATGGCCAAGCTGGGAATCAAACCAAGTCTTCAGAGCCATAGTCCAATGCTCAAACCACTATGCCATGCTGGTTTACCATTAGCATAATGTTGTCATGTTGTTGTTGTTATTGTTGCTATATGCCATCAAGTCAGCTTTGACTTTTGGTGACCCTCTGAGTGAACGACCGCCAAGATCCCCAGTCTTCCCCAATTCTACTACTCAGGTCTTGCAAGCTCAGGACAGCAGCTTTGCCTTCCTTGATCGGATCAGTCTATCCATACTCTGGTTTTCCTCTTTGCTTTCCATCCCCCCTTGGATTATTGTCTTTTCCAGTGATTCATGTCTTCTGGCCAAAGTATGATTGTTGTTGTGTGCCTTCTAGTCATTTCCAAGTTATGGAGACCCTCCCTAATGGGAAACCTATCACAAGGTTTTCTGGTGCCAAGAGAGTATGATTTCCTAAAGGTCACCCAGAGGGTTTCCACAGCTGAACGGAGAATCAAATCCCAGTCCCTACAATCCCAGTCCTATGCTCAAACCACTACACCACACTGGCTCTCAACCAAGGTATAATAGTCTCAGTTTAATCATTTTGGCTTCTGGTAAGAATCCAGGCTTCTTACTTTGCTCTTGGATCTGTTCATGTGTCTTTGGGTGGTCCTTGGTATCTGCAGAACCTTTCTCCAGCAACATGCATCTAGTAAGTTGATCATTTCCCCGTCCACTTTCTTCACTGTCTGGTTTTCAGAAATCGGAAATACTATTGCCTGGAGGATTCTGACTTTGCTGTTTAATAATATATCTTTTCACTTGAGGATCTTTCCTGGTTCCTTCCTAGGTGCCCTTCCAAGTCTCCTGTCTTCTGATTTCTTCACCATAGACTCCATTTTGATCGCTGAGTCAAGGTATAGAAAATCTTTTAACTGTATTGATGTCTCCACCATCTTCTTGTTGTTAACTGCCTTCAAGTTGACCCTGACTCAGGACTCATGGCAGCCCTGTGGATGAGACATCTCCAAGACCTCCTGTCCTCCAGCGCTTTACTCAGGGCTTGCAAATTCATACTTGTGACTTCCTTAATAGAGTCCATCCACTGAGCATGCGGTCTGCCTCTCTTTATACTTCCTTCCACCTTCCATAGCATTATTATCTTTTCCAGTGATTCATGTCTTCTCGTGATGTGGCCAAAGTTTGGCAGCCTCAATTTGATCATCTTGGCTTCTTCCAGGGAGAGTTCAGGCTTGATTTGTTCCAGGATCCATTTGTTTGTCTTTTTGGCCATCCATGGCATCCTGAACACTCTTCTCCAGCACTACGTCTCAAGCAAATTAATTTTCTTCTCATCATTGGGTGACCTTGGACAAGTCACACTCTCTCAGCCTCAAGGGAAGGCCATGGCAAACCTCCTTAGACCAAATCTTGTCAAGAAAATCCCATGATAGGGTAGCCATAAGTCAGAAAAGACTTGAAGGCACACAACAGCAATAACATTAAACATTAAACAAAGAACTTTTAAAATCTCCAGATTTCTCTTAAAACTATCTCTAAGACCAACCAGTTTAAGGAACAGCCAGAGAGGACACTCCTAATTTTAAGATCCAAAGGCCAAGCAAAATGGCACATGAGACTCATAAGGATTCATGGAACCATAGAGTCAAAAGAGTTGGAAGGGGCCACAGGGGCCATCCAGTCCAACCCCATTTTGCCACGCAGGAAGACCCAAAGCACTCCTGACAGATGGACACTAAAAATCCCGAAGGAGGGTTGGACCTCCTTGTCGCCCATTGCATTGTCCTCCACAGTTGGGGGGCTGCAGCAGAGAAAGCCCTGTCATGGGGACCCACCAGCCAAGCCTCACTGAATGGTGGGAGATGGAGCAGAGTCTCTGGTGATGACCTTAGATATCAGGCAGGCTCCTATGGATAGTAGTCTTTTGGCTACCCTGGCCCCAAGGCCAAGGCTTTATAGGTCAAGGCCAGCAGCAGCTTGCATTGTGCTTGGAAGACAACTGGAAGATTAATGGCGAAGCAGAGGATTATCCCGGTGGCAGAGGTGGAGCAGAGGTGGCTTTGGACGCTCCATCACCACCACCTGCCTCCTCCCCACATGCCGCCTCCGGTGAGAAGGTGAGCACCTCTCCTGTCCCATGCCTCCCACGCTGAGCCAGAGCTATTAGGGAGACAGCCATCCCTTTGGAATGGGACCGCTCCCTCCTGCCCACACCTCTGTTGATCTTCATCCATCTCTCTGGGGATGAGCTTCCAGGTAACGCACCACCAACATGCCAGGCAGAGCTCATTGAGCCCAATAACTCCAAGAAGGACTGAGGCTTCCTCCTGACTAGCCATGTTGGAGCACCTCTCCCTATGTCTATCTGCCTGCCAGAGAACTGAGAGCCGATGTTGTGGGCCTGCTTCATGTCCCACTAGTGCTTGGATGATGTCTTCCTGGATGGCAGAAGGGGCTGGAATGGATGACCATTGGGTTCGCTTCCAACTCTATGATTCTATGATCCTATGGAAAGTGATTCCACTCAAACATTAGGAAGAACTTCCTGACAGTAAAAGCTGTTCAGTAATGGAAGATGCTGCATTGGAGGATGGTGGAATCTCCTTCTTTGGAGGTTTCCAAACAGAAGCTGGCTGAACACCTGTCAGGGATGCTTTGACTGTGAGTTCCTGCATGGCAGAAATGAGTTGGACTGGATGGCCCTTGGGGTCTCTTTCAACCCTATGATCCTATGATTCCATGAGTATTAGGTCTCTCCTAGCCAATTGATAGCAATCACAATGAAAAGATAAATGCATGATTGATTCTAAAGGTAAAGTAGAATCATCGACTCCCAGAGTTGGAAGAGACCACAAGGGCCATCCAGTCTAAACCCATTCTGCCATGCAGGAACTCTCAATCAAGCATCCCCAACAGATAGCTAGCATGACTGCACTGAATGTTGTTACCTGCCCACTGAAGTGGTACCTATTTGTCTACTTGCATTTGCATGCTTTTGAGCCACTAAACCACTGCATGCTTGGGATTCTACTTCAGTATCATTGCAAAGCTAGCAGCAGTTGTTCAGTGGGGAGGTGCTTCAGTGGGGAGGTGCCACCTTGGGGTGGGAGGCCTACTCCAATATAACTGCTTCCAGGTGGGACAGGAGGGATGGAGAAGCAATGCAGATGAGGAAGAAGTGGCTGGTCTTGGCTGCGGAGGGGAGAGAAATGAGAGTGAACTCACAGATTGAGAACACCCTTCTTTCCTTTTCCCTTGGAGCTCAGACCAGTCACTTCAGCATCCAAAGAGGGAGACTCCACCAAAATCCCTCCCTTATCTCCCTAATTTCTCCCTTCCTCCTTTATCTAACTGTAGGCAACAATGGAAGCTGTAGACCCCCAGAATTTGGGGAGTGGCTGAAGAGAAACTTTTGAATACCATTCTAGTGCAAAGAAATGCTCCCTGTGCCCCTCCAAAAAGAGAGGCACTGAAGCACACAAAGGTCACTACCAGGATGCTGCCCACAGAGACCTGATTCAAAAGCCAGCCTATTATTTTTAATTCTTTGCTTATTTTAAGGGTTTTCAACCCTCCCTTTTTCATTTTAAGGCACAGAGACAGCTTCCAGCCATGAAGAATTCCTTTCTTGGCTTCAGTCATCATGAGACCAAATGTAATTGTTGTGTGTTGTGTGAGTGGGAGAGCAAGTGCCAACTTTTGAACTCACTCCTAAAGGTTGCAGATCACCTTCTGCGGTTGTTGGGCATTGTTTCTGAGAAGGGTGTTGCTGGAAAGGCAGGTGGAAGAACAGAGGTTCTTTCAGACACATTTGTAACCATGATTTATGCAGGATTAAAGCGCTAGGAAAATAAACACAGGATTGGCAAGAAGGGCGGCTGGTAAGGTTTGGCACGTGGTGATGGAGCTCTCACAGATACTAAAGGTGAGTTATAGCTTGCAAGGAGTTACGCACCCTGGATGGCAGCAGTGGGTGGTTAAAGAGCTAAGATGGCTGCAATAATAGCCCAAGGCCAGGAGTGGGAAGACTTGGGTTCAAATCCCCACATGGCCAGGAATTTCACTGGGCGACCATAGGCCAGTCATAGAATCATAGAGTTGGGAGAGACCCCAAGGGCCCTGATCCAGTCCAACCCCATTCTGCCATGCAGGAACTCTCAATCAAAGCATCCCTGAAAGATGTCCATCCAGTCTCTATTTAATGACCTCCAAAGAAGGAGACTCCACCATAATCTCCAAAGGAATGTGTTCCACTGTCGAACAGCTCTTACCATCAGGAAGGTCTTCCTAATGTTGAGGTGGAATCTCTTTCCCTGCAGTTTGCATCCATTGCTCCATTGGGTCCTGTTCTCTTGAGCAGCAGAAAACCAGCTTGCTCCCTCCTCAATATGACATTCCTTAAACAGGGCTATCATATCACCTCTTAACTTTCTCTTCTCCAGACTAAACATCCCCAGCTCCCTAAGTCTTTCCTCATAGGGCTTCATGGTTTCTAGACCCTTCACCATTTTAGTCTTCCTCCTTTGGACACATGGCTCCAGTTTCTCAATGTCCTTTTTGAATTGTGGGGCCCAGAAGTGGACTCAGTATTATTCCAGGTGGGGCCTGACCAAAGCAGAATAGAGTGGCACTATTACTTCTCTTGATCTCGACATCATACTTCATTGATGCAGCCTAGAATCGCATTGGTCAGTCTCTTCCTCTCAGCCTATCCTACTGCACAGGATTGTCATGAAGATAAACCAGAAGGGATGAGTATCATCTCAAACCAATTGCAAACATCCTTTCTCAAGGTTCCCAATGCAATGCAAATTTCTTTTCTTTTCTTTATTTAGAAACAAAATGCCAGAATGTTGGATATAAATGTATTGTTCCTGTAGAAGTCATGTATCTACCAAGGTTCCAGTTTTCACTCAATAAACTTATCTACTTTGGATATGTAGCAAATCAATCAATCAATCATCTATCAATCTAATTGGGAGAGATCCACTCCGATTACGTTAAGGGCTGTATTTGCTCTCTGTGGATGGATTTGGGGAGGTAAAGGGTCCCCCTGTTTTCCTTTGAAGTACAATGGTAAAGTCTTAATTTCCCATTTTAGGATTTCCTGTTTAGGATTCTTTTGTATCAGAGGTAGAATCTATGCTGCCTTTGGGGATTTTTGTATCCCCCGAAGTCCCAGGGATTGCTCCCAAGTGCCCCTCATGTGACATTTTCACCATGTTTTTGGTTTCTTAAAAATGGGAACTATAAAAGACAAAGGAAATGACTTGTTATCACTTCCACTTGTTAAAAAAGGAGGAATTAGAGACATGATAAAAATGCCCTCATACAATCTAGAGGACATTTTTTTGGGGGGGGGGGGATTTTGTGTCAATTTTTATCTTTATTATTTGCTGGAGGGTTGCAGCTCTCCAAGGTCTCTTGGGGGTATCTAATGTGCCCCCCCCCCCCAACCTTCCCCAGTTGCCTGTCTCTTCTTTATCTGCAGCAGCAACAGACATCTTAAGGGCAAACTACTGAGGGGTTTATCATTCCAGGCCTGCTTTTATAAATGGATTTGGTTCAATGGTCATCTGCTGTGGATGGCCTTTGGAGCATTGTGTGTGTGTGCGGATGTGTGCATGCATGGGGGTATGTGCATATTTTGGGTACAGCTCCAGAATCCCCAAGCTGTCCTGGATATAATTTTGTGAGTTTTGGTACATAGGGCACGCATCCACTTGCATGTTGCTGATGGTCTTTTCCTTGCATTTCTTTGCTAGAAAAACCCACTCTCTGAAAGCTATCATATCATCTGTTCTGGATTCCACCTGTGGAATGTAGGATCCTATGCCAACCAAGTCCTGACTTTTGGCTACAGTGGTTTTTCCTGCCCTCCTTGGAGCCAGTGCTTGACCAACTGGACCAATGGACCACAGAAGGTGTGGTGCGTGGTGCAGAGAAACTGGTGCTCACCAATCCCAAGGGAAATGAAACTGCAAGGAGTGGCACTGAGGAGTGTGGTTTCTGTAGTTGTCAGCCTTCTCCTGTAGATACCTTAAGGCCTCTGCAGCCAGGGCTGTGGGAAGGGTAGGACGTGAACACAGAGCCCACTCCCAGTTGTATCCCCAGTCCTCTCAGCCATCCCCATCTCTGCCTGCTCTGACGCCAGAGGAATGAGAGGCACCCACAACCCGGCTCCAGTCTGACTGGTCTCCCCACGCCTGGGAGTCACCCAGCTACACCTCCCCGATATTTTGGGAACCCGTCTGGCTGGGCCGGATTAGAGGGGAATGTGCAGTGCACTGTTGTGGCTGCTAGTTGTGAGAGAGCCCTGTGGTGTGGCAAGTCCCAGCGCATCCCTTGTGGGCCAGCCCCACCTGCCAGGCTCTTTAAATGCAGCCACGCTCAGACTGTAGGGCTCAGAGAGACGGCACCATGAAGACACTGGCCCAAATCCTGGCCCTCTTGCTGACCATCCTTGGGCCCCAGATGGTCTCTTTGGCCCCTAGCGCAGGACGAGAAGGTGAGCCCCGTGGAAGGGAGGGATGGAGGGATGGAGGGGCAGGTGAGACCCACCTGAGGAGATGGCACCCGGGGTGCAAATCTCAGGCATGCAAGGATGAAGAGTTCCTGAAGTTTCTCCACCGCAAGGGAGAAAACAAGTATGCCCACATCATTGTGGCATATGAAAGTCAGCCCTCCATGTCCTCAGATTCTTTTTTATCCACGGATTTAAGCACCCATGGCTTGCAAATGTTTTAATAATATATAAATTCCAAAAAGCAAACCTTGATTTTGCCATTTGTATAAGGGACACCATCTTACTGTGCTGTTGTATTTAATGGGACTTGAGCAGGTTTTGGTATCCACAAGGGGTCTTGGAATCAAGGGCCCACTGTGTGTGTGTGTGTGTGTGTGTGTATGTATATGTGGGTGTATATGTCGATCTCGATCCATGGCAACCCTGTGGATGAGACATCTCCAGGCCCCCTTGTCCTCTATTGCTTTGCCCAGATCCTGCAAACTCATATTCATAATAAAGTCAATCCAATCAACATGTGTCCTTCCTCTCTTCCTACTTCCCTCCACCTTTCCTAACATTACTGTCTTTCCCAATGATTCATGCCAGGGACGTAGCCAAGGGGGGGGGTTCTTGGGGTCCGGACCCCCCCTTCCATTAGAAAAATGAATGGTGTGTGCTGCTGTGCCGCCGCACCCAAGCCCCATTATAATGGTAGCACTTAGTCTGGACGCCCCCCCTCCCAAAATCCTGGCTACATCCCTGTTCATGCCTTCTCATGATGTGTCCAAAGTACGACAGTCTAAGTCTTGTCATCTTGGCTTCTAGGGATATTTCTTGCTTGATCTGCTCCAGGACCCCTTGGTTTGTCCTTTTGGCTGCTATCCATGGGACCCTCAGCCCTCTTCTCCAGCCCCACTTCATCTCATTTCAAAGGAATGGGTTTTCCTCCTATGTTCTTTCTTAGGTTTCCAGCTCTCATAGCCATCCATGGAAATAGGGAATATGATGGCTTGTATGATTCTGACTTTTGTGCTCAGTTGTATATCTTTGTATTTTAGGATCTTTTGCAGTTCTTTCATAGCCGCTCTTCCCATTCTGAATCTTCTGATTTCCTGGCTGCAGTCCCTATTTCTATCAGTGTCTGATCACAGATATGGGAATACTTTTAGTATTTCTATTTGCTCATTGTCGAGGTTGAACTTGTGAAGGTCTTCACTGGTTGTTCTTTTTGTTTTCTTTATGTCCAACATTAAGTCTGCCTTTGCACTTTCTTCCTTGATCTTCCTTAGTAGTTGTTCCAGGTCTGTGAAGTTTTCTGCTAGTATTATGGTGTTATCTGCACATCTTAGATTATTGATATTCCTTCCTCCTATTTTCACTCCTCCTTCTTCTGTGTCCAAGCCTGCTTTTCTTATAATATGTTCTGCATATAGGTTGAACAGGTGAAGTGATAAGATGGAGCCTTGTCTGACCCTTTTGCCAACTGGGAACCATTCTGTTTCTCTTTGTTCTGTCCTGACAGTAGCCTCTTGTCCTGAGAGTTAACAGAAATACTTCCTTTTAGTACTGAGGCTGAACACCAACTGGCTAATTGCTCCTTCATGAGGGTCAGCCTTTTGTGTTATGAATCCTAACTGTCCATTATTGTAACTGCATTCTCTTTTGCAGCCAAGGCCGGCTACTGCTACAATGTGCCACCCTTGGGAGACGTCTTTGACGAGAAGGACTGCAGCGCCTGCCTGAAGAATGGGACTTGTTCCACTTGTGCCAACGACTCCCAGTGCCCAGGAACCCAGAAGTGCTGCCCAGGAGACTGCGGCTATGCCTGCCAGGAGGCCATTTTTGGTGAGTGTGGCAGTGGGTTGCCTGGTGGGTCCCACAGTCTTTGCCACCTTTGCTCCTGCACCTTCAGTTCGGAGACCGTGGGGTGCCTTTCAGACCATTGGATGCCACCTATCCCTCTATCTTCCTTTCAAGATCATAGAATCAAAGATCCATAGAATGATAGATTTGGAAGACCCCATCCAGTCCAACCCACTGCCATGCAACAATCCAAACAACCCCTGTGACAGGTGGCCATTTAGCCTCTGCTTGAAGACCTCCAGAGAAGGAGACCCCATCACCTCTGTGGGCAATTGGCTCCATTCTCAGTGTCAAGAATCATAGAAGCATAGGGTTGAAGAGGCCAAAGGGCCATCCAGTCTAACCCCCTTCTGCCATGCAGGAACTCTCAATCAAAGCACTTGGGGAGCTGGGGATGTTTCACCTGGAGAACAGGAGGTTAAGAGGAGATATGATGATAACCCTGTTTAAATACTTGAAGGGATGTCATAATGAGGAGGAAGCAAGCTTGTTTTCGGCTGCTCCAGAGAACAGGACCCAATGGAGCAATGGATGCAAGCTCCAGGAAAAGAGATTCCACCTCAACATTAGGAGGATCTTCTTGAGAGTAAGAGCTGTTTGACAGTGGAACACACTCCCTTGGGACTTTTTCACACGCTGAAAATTGGAAGGGTAAACTAACCTGAGTCTGGGGTCATCCATGGAGTTTGACATTATTTTGCAGGAGAATATCAATGTCGAGTTCAATGCAAAGGCAATCTGAACGCAATCACAAGGCATCCCAGGAACAGGTAAATTCAGGAAAACATTGAATTTATAAACCCTGTTCCGCTCCAAATTTGCAGTCAATTCAAGTTTTCCAGGTATGGAATGCATCTCTAGATCAGCCCTGGATTCCCTTCCTAAGAATCAGACTACAGCTCCCATGATCCTTTGTCCGATTTTCCCTCTTGCACTCCCTGGCTGCTCCCTCTGTTTTGGAGGAAAGAGCAAAGCGGGGAAAAGTGAAGGCAACCCCTCGGAAGCAATCTTGCCCATAGAAGCCCATGACAGGGTCTGGCACAAGCCTGGAACGACCCGAAGGCACACAGCAACAACACGAATGCTCAGTTCGATGCTCTGAGAGGAAACGTTAGAGACAGATTCCCAAGATCTTTTGCTGTGATTTGCCCTCCTGCGATTGGGATGTCCTCATGTGATGAATTCATTCAGATTGAGACTGCTTTCTCCTTTGGATGGATGCTATCTTCCTCTTTGTGTATGATGAGAGAGTACGTAATTGTGTGCATCCGAATTGGCCCCACTTTCTTTTCTTTGGGGATGCGGATACGTTCCTCCCGTGTGAAAGGTCTTTAAGCAGAGGCTGGATGGCCACCTGTTGGGGATGCTTTGAGTGCGAGTTCCTGCATGGCAGAAGGGGGTGGCCTGGGTGGCCCTTGGGGATCTCTCTTCCAACTCTATTATCCTATGATTCACCCAGGACACATGGGCATCCAGCCATCCAAACCTCCAAAGAAGGAGACCCCCCCCCCCCTCTCCAGGGCAGGCTATTCCACGGTTGAAAGCTCTTACTCTCAGGAAGTTCTTCCTAAAGTGTAGCTGGCATCTCTTTTCCTGGAGCTTTCACCAATTGCTCTGCATCCTATTCTTTGGAACAGCAGAAAACAAGCTTGCTCCATCCTAGCATCAGCCATCGATGGACTGGATGGCCCCCCGTGGTCTCTTCCAACTATGATTCTGTGATTCTATGATCCTCAATATGCAAACAGAAATGAGATACGCTCCGCGTGCTCTAAGATGATCAACTGTTATTCACTGTCACCCCTTTAACCTTCTCTGATCCTGAAGACAGAGGTTAATAAGCAAGGTCTGTAGAAACAGAGACGTGCTTCATGCATTGCTTTTGTACTTGAAGAGACAGAGAGCAAGGTGAAGGAAATGTCTTCTTTTGCATCTGGTGCATCTCTGGGGGAGGAAACCCACCTTTTCCTGTCCTACAAAAAACTCAAGTACCACAGATTTGACCAGTTTCTTTTTCTCCCATGGGGGATGCTGGGAGCTGTAGTGCAAAAGGGATGGGCAGATATCTGGGGTCAGTTCTCCTTCATTTGCATTTTTTAAACAGGAGATACAAAGTAAATATTAGGAAGCAATTTCTCATGGTAAGAACTGTCTGGTGTTGGAACCGACAGTTTGGGGCTCTTTCTCATCTGGGGCTTTTAAGCAGAGTTTGGGTGGCTACCTCTCAGGGCTGCAAAAGCAGAAGACAGAGGGACTAGATGACCTTTAGGGTCCCTTCTGACCCTACAATTCTTATGATTCAATTAGTCTGTATATAAAATAACCTTTTCGCACTCTGTCAAGGATACAAAATGCATAGGGGTCTTGCAGAAACAAGTTGTAGCATCAGCTTTCATAGACATGGTCTACTTTCTCAGATGCACAGAATGTACAAAAAGGATGCACAATAGCTCAAATTCTACATTGAGGAAACAGAGAGTAATTTTACATGTCCAGAGTTATACAACAATTGCCCATCATGGCTTTATTGGTGAATTGCAAACTTGCACAAACCACTGTACAGTGTGCATCAACACACAGCTGGGTGCAAGGAGCATAAAGCATGCACAATTCACACACATACACAAAAGCACTGCATGTGCAACTCTGCTTCTACAAACCAGAACTGAAGGCAGATGTCTTGCCTTAGACAAGTTGCTTCTCTCAGGGAACTTGCCCATGACTAAGTCCCAACAGGGTTTTGGCTAGTACTGCAGGTTTTCGTTTTTGGCAGTGTGGATATTTGACAATGTGTGTAACACCAGTGAGTGTGACAGTTGCAATGACGATGCTGGAAAATATACAACGTTATGTAAGTGTAAGCATGCCTCTAGAAGGCAGATTGTAGGCGTCACGTTGATGGCTCTCTGTCCCACACCTTGGTCCATTCACTGCTAGTGCCAGGGTGGTGGTTGTGTTTGCTCTATGCTCCATGTGTGGTCGGGTGGAAGCATCTTAGAGCATATCCACACTGAATAATTATAGCAGTTTGGCTCCATCTTGTGGAATCCTGGGATTTGTAGTCTGTTTATTTATTTATTGCACTTACAGTGGGCTCTTGGGGTCTGCTGGGCTTTGGTTCCAGGAACCTCCTCCCTTGAATAGCAAAATCAGTGGATGCTCAAGCCCCATTAAATACAAGGGCATTTCAAAACTGTTGAGTTGAAAGAGACTGCAAGGGCCATCCAGTCCAACCCCATTCTTCTGCCACGCAGGAACTCTCAATCAAAGCATCCTCATTGACAGATGGCCACCCAGCCTCTGTTTAAAGACCTCCAAGGAAGGAGACTCCACCAAAATCTCCAAGGAAGGAGTGCGTTCCACTGTCCCTTACTGTCAGGAAGTTCTTCCTAATGTTGAGGTGGAATCTCTTTTCCTGGAGCTTGCATCCACTGCTCTGTGTCCTATTCTCTGGAGCAGCAGAAAACAAGCTTGTTCCCTCCTCAATATGACATCCCTTCAAATATTTAAACAGGGCTATCATGGATGCATCCCTTTTATAAAATGGCAAAATCAAGGTTTGCTTTTTGGAATGTATATACAGTTGGCCCTCCGTCTTTGCAGGGTTCTGGATCCCCTGCGAAAATGGAGGTTCGCACACATTCAAGCCTCATAGGCCTGAATGGGGCGCACAGCCTGGGTGTGTGTGTGCCATTGGAAATAGTGGAGGTCGCCTCTCTGCAGATATTCAAGGGACGCTGATCCCAGATCCACAAGATCGGAGGGGAGACTGTACATTAAAAATATGTGCAAGCTGTGGATGCTTGAATCCGTGCATAAAACCATCAGTGGATCAGTGCAGCCACACAGCCTGAAAAACCCACAGAAAACTATGGATGCTGGCTGTGAAAGTTTTAACTTCACATCATCAGGACTGTTTGCACTAGACTTGGGCCTTGCATCGTCTGGACTCCCCACCAAAAGGATGGGAGGAGGACATCTTATTTGGCCTACTGGTTCCACTCAGCTGCCATGGCTGCATCCTATGGACTCCTGGGATTTTGTGAGGCACTATATCTTTCCGGCAGAGAAGTCCAAGACAATCCCACAGGATGAAGCCATGGGACCTGAAATGGTGTCAATGCGCTCCAGTTGTGAAGTCTGAAAGATCTTCCCTCCAAGCCGTCGTCAACTCTACTGGGTTGCTCTTAGCTTAAGATCTTGTTACTGTAATTATTCCAGTAGCAGCAGCAAGGGCTGCTGAGTAAAAGCTGCTGGTGGGGAGGAGGATGCTGCCCAGGTCCCTACACTCTTCCCTGTGGCTCATCCCACACTTTCTTTGCACCGCGGTGTTTCGCGCTGGGTGTGAACCCTACCTGTGGCTGTGTCACAAGAGCTGGGCTGGGCTGATGTTGGCATCGAAAGCATGCTCCCCTCCAGATGATGCAAGGCTCTTGGGTGATAATCCTGACCTTCCACAAAGCCCCAGGGGATGCCACATCCCAGCCCTAGCATGCCTTTTGCCAGCCGCTGCTGGGTGCCAGATCTCAGGGCCCAGCAAAGGGAAGAGACCTGCCTTACAAAATGTGTGTTTATGCATTTTCTTCATATGTTCACATGGTGGGTTTTGCTCTCAGTGGCATATTCAGAACAACTGCAATTGATGTGTCATAGAATCATAGAATCCTAGAGTTGGAAGAGACCCCAAGAAGGGCCCTGATCCAGTCCAACCCCTTTTTGCCATGCAGGAACTCACAAACCATCCCCATTGACAGATGGCCATCCAGCCTCTGTTTAAAAACCTCCAAAGAGAGAGACTACACCAAAACCTCAGAGGAAGGAGTGTGTTCCACTATCGAACAGCTCTTACTCTCAGGACGTTCCTCCTAATGTTGAGCTGGGATCTCCTTTCCTGCAGTTTCCATCCACTGTTCTGTGTGTTAGTCTCTCGAGCAGAAGAAAATAAGCTTGCTCTCTCAATGTGACATCTCTTCAAACACTTAAACAGGGCTCGCCTATCACCTCTTAACCATCTCTTTTCCAGGCTAAACATCCCCAGCTCTCTGAGTATTTCCTCATAGGACATGGTTTCCAGACTCTTCACCATTTTAGTTGCCCTCCTTTGGACACATGGCTCCAGTTTCTCAGCGTCCTTTTGGGTATGTTTTGCCTGGAAGAGAGATGGATAAGAGGTGATATGATAGCCCTCTTTGGCATGTTACAGACTGCCCAAATAAAGCTGCTTCGGGTCTCTTTGGAGGTATGCTATTTAAATGATGCATGGGTCCTAAGAGTCTGGAGGTCGCGCCAAAGCCACACTCCATTCCTAAGCACCGGAGTGCAGCTTTGGTGCAGCTTCCGGATTCTTAGCATGCATGCATCATTTAAACAGCATACTCCAAAGAGACCCGAAGCAGCTTTATTTGGGCAGTCTGTAACAGGCCTTTAAATATTTGAAGGGATGCCATGTTGAGGATGGAGCAAGCTTGTTTTCTGCTGCTCCAGAGATCAGGACCCTGAACAATGGATGCAAGCTCCAGGAAAAGAGATTCCAGCTCAACATTAGGAAGAACTTCCTGTGACAGTAAGAGCTGTTTGAGAGTGGAAGACATTCCCTCAGAGTGTGGTGGAGTCTCTTTCCTTGGAGGACTTTAAGCAGAGGCTGGATGCCATCTGTCAGGGATGCTTTGATGGAGAGTTCCTGCATGGCAAGGCTTGGACTATATGGCCCTTGGGGTCTCTTCCAACTCTATGATTCTATGATGAGAAGGAATACATGTTTGGAATAGTGTGAATAACCTTTTTTTCTGCTGCTCCACAACCTGAACCAGTGAATTCAAATAACAAGAACCCACCTAAACATTAGGAAGAACTTCTTTACTGCAGGAGCTGTTCAGTGATAGAAATGACTCACTTAGAAGGTTTGGACACCCCTTCTTTTGAAAATGCCAGCTTCTCGAAGGTGATTTAGCAGTGGGTTCTTTCAAGGGCAGGAGGGTTGAACTAAGCTGTCTCTTGCAGTCCTTTCCAACTCTATGACATCTTGGATACTTTTCATATGTGAGATTGTTGTGTGGGTTTCCCTAGGCGTGTGAGGGGTGACGCACCCGTCCCAAAACAAGCGCATGTCTGAGCGTAAACAGAGAATGGGATGATGCCACCCACAAGTTGGCTGTGGCTCTCCAGATCTGGTCTGTCCGGTTGTGCGAAGGATTGCCCTCCCTCACCTGCATGTCAACAAAATCCATGGGGAAAGCAAAACAAGGAAGAGTCTTGCAGCAACTCTAATGCGACTGGATTTATTTCAGCGTGTGGTTTCATAGATTACCATCCACTTCCTGAAAGCTCGATCTGCCTGTCGTAAATGTGACATAAGATGTTTTGTTGTTTCTCTGGAACAGACTAATAGGTCTAGATACCTCTTTGATTATTGCAACATGAAGGAATGCTAGCTGTAGCCTTTGCATATTCCTCCTCTAAGACTAACTGTTTGACCTCTGCATCTGCATTGCAGAATGAATGCAGTTTGACAGTGCCATGGCCCAATGCTATGGAGTCCTGGGATTTGTAGTTTTCTGAGAGATTGAGCTGTCTCTGTCATCAAGCTCTGTTACTACAACAAACTACAAAGCCCAGGATCCCATAGGATGGAACCATCGCTTTAAATATTAAGCGGTGCCAAACTTCATTAATTCTGCAATGCAAATGCAGTTCATGTGTTCTCTCTCTTACTAACCCTAACACAAGCGTGAGGAAAGTGTGGCCCATGGGGTTTATGTGAGCCCCAATTTTGCTTTTCTGGTCCGCAAGGCCCTAATATTGTAGGAAAACATTTTTTTGGCAAAGGATATTTGGTCCCAAATGCTCTCTGAATGGTATGGGAGCAGTCTTACCATGCTTTGGGTTGGGTTGCAACTTGGGTTGCATTGACAGTATGGAAATAATGTAGTTTGACACCCCTTTACATGCCTTAGCTCCATTATATAGAATCCTTGGATTTGTAATTTGATGTGGCATAGCACTCTTTGGCCAAGAAGGATAAACACTTTGTAAAGCTACAAATCCCAGGGTTCCTTAGGATGGTGCCACAGCACTTAAAATGGTGTCAAACTGCATTATTTCTACAGTGTAGGGGCACTCAGAGTCTGGTCTATGTCTGAGAATGCCTTTTTCCTCCCAAAGAAGTCACCTGCAAGTGAAATTCTATGTCCCTTTCTGGTGGAAAAAAGGGGACTCTCCTGGGCTTGGAATGGAGCAGAGAGAGAGAGGAATGTGACAAAATGGCCTCCTGTGAAACTTTGACAGGCATTTCAGGCAAAAAAAACATACTATCAAATGGCGGGATAGTGGCACTGTAGACCCCTAAAATTCCAAGAGTTGCCTGCCACAACCCACCTTAACCCTAACCCTAACTGTAACCTAGCTGGGACTGCACCCCTAACCCTAACCTAACCTTAACCCTAACTGCACTTAACCCTAACCCTAACTGTAACCCTAACTGGGACTGCACCCCTAACCCTAACCTAACCTTAACCCTAACTGCGCTTAACCCTAACCCTAACTGTAACCCTAACTGGGACTGCAACCCTAACTGGGACTGCAACCCTAACCCTAACCTAACCTTAACCCTAACTGCGCTTAACCCTAACCCTAACTGTAACCCTAACTGGGACTGCAACCCTAACCCTAACCTAACCTTAACCCTAACTGCGCTTAACCCTAACCCTAACTGTAACCCTAACTGGGACTGCACCCCTAACCCTAACCTAACCTTAACCCTAACTGCGCTTAACCCTAACCCTAACTGTAACCCTAACTGGGACTGCACCCCTAACCCCAATCCTCTGTTTGCTTGCCACAGACTTTTGCCAGCTGCCTTCTGTTTGCGGAAACTGCAAGGCCATGTTCTCCCGCTTCTTCTACAATGCCTCCACCCAGAAATGCGAGAACTTCGTCTATGGCGGCTGCGGCGGGAACAAGAACAACTTTGAGACAGAAGCTGAATGCTTCAAAACCTGCGGGTTCCTTGGTGAGTCCCTTCGTCACTGGTGAATGAAAGAAACCATTAGTCCTGGAGTGTGTTTTGGGGGAGACAGGAATGAAAAAAAGGGAGGGGGGTCTCAGGTAAGGTGCCATTGCAGAAAGGTTGCACGGTTTCTAACTCGCCAGAATGATGACTGTGTCCCACTGCATCCATGGCTGGCTGAAACCTCCTGCAGCTGCCTCTCTCTCTCTGTTTGGTCCATCTATCTGTCATATATGAGAGACCGAGGAGCTTATTGCATGAGGAAAGAAAGCAGAAATGCATCTGGATAGTAGTGCCTTTCTATGGGTCTTTCTGCATGACGTCGTAGTTCTCTTCCTATGAGAGATTGTTATAGATAACTCTCAATTTAATAATAAAAACCATGGGAACCCTAGGAACCTGGGCCTTCCCTCACAAAGCCACAGGTCCGTCGACGAAACCAGGAATTTGGCAGAGGACCAGAAGGTTGAAAATGCCAAAGTTTACCGTATAAACTCGACTATAAGTTGACCTCATGTATAAGTCGAGGGCAAGTTTTAAGGGCAAAATTATGGATTTTGATATGACCCATGGATAAGTCGAGGGTAAAACTTAGGGACACACAAAAAAGAATCTAAATGATGAAGCAAAGGAAAACAATGCTGAAGAACCCACAACATTATGGCAGGCATAACTGTTTTGGCTTACAAGGCTGGATGGAAGAGAGAGTAGAGGGAGGTCAGTGCTTCCAGGACAGATTGCCCTCTTGCCTTTTGTAATAAGATGGTTCCGTTCTTAATCAGAGGTAAAGTATAGTATTTATGAATAAGTCGACCTAGATTTTTGGGGTTAATTTTTTAACTAAAATTTCTAGACTTATACATGAGAATATACAGTATTCTTAAAACCGGCAAAGAAAGAACAATGTCCTCAGTGGATTTCAAAGTTCCAAAAGTGAGGCCCCGAACAAAACAAGATGGCCTAATTTTATAATCAATTACACAAAGAAGCTCCTTCATTACATCTCATTGGCTAATTACAATTTAAACATACAGAATTCTTACAATCAAGACAGAGAGATATGCATACATTAAAATTACATTAAAACGGTAGTTTCCACTCTTTAATCCTCCCCCAGGAATTCAGTAGCTTTCAGTTACCTTCCTTTTGAACCTCAATAAATGTCTCCTTACCTTGAATTGTGTATGTTATGTCTATTTCGCTGCTGCCAGCTTCCCTTCAGGTCAAGATGCACTTATTATTACTTTGCTCCAGTTTCCTAGTTTTCAAGCCTCATTTTAAAAGCTTTTTCTTTTAACCAAAGTGACTCCATTTTTCTATAGCTTTTTATTATAACAGGAAAATTCTGCCATTTCAAGATGGTTTTAAAAATGAGTATTTTCTCAAAAGGATTTTTCCCACCTAGAAAAAAGACTTGCTTTTACAACCATCTCCCATAGGAATAGAACTGAAGAACTAGGACATCATGAGGCATATAGGCATATAGAAAGGCTCTCCCATCCAGCCAAACCTCCTCTTTCCTTCTGTGTGATAAGGTTTTGAGAGTAGGGCTAGGACTCTGAGAGACCAGGGTTCAAACCCCCCTTCAGCTGTGGAAACCCACCTTGGGCAAGGCACACTCTCTCAGCCCCAGGGCAAGGCAATGGCAACTATTTACTATGAGTACATCTGGCCAAAATCAACCTCTGAGCCAGAGTGGTCTGGAGTGTTGGACTAGGATTCTGGAAGACCAAAGTCCCTAATGGCTGCTCAGCCATAGAACCCCACCTTGGGAGAGTCACACTGTCTCTGCCTCAGAGGAAGGCAATGGCAAACAGCCTCTGAACAGATCTTGCCAAAAACCCTGGATAGGGTCACCTTAGAGTCACTGTAAGTTAGAAATAATCTGAAGGCACACAACAAGCAATCTGTCATCTCTCCCTTTCTCCCTCCTTTCTTGTAAAGCCTTCATCGGTTGCCTCTTAGTCTGCCAGGGTTCCTTCAGGGAGGCAGAAATATTTAAGATATGGCATAGTTTATTTGACCTGCCTGGTCCTGTTTGGGCACAAGCCACAGCTGAACCATTGCTGGGCTGCGTTTCCTAGGCTTTGCTCCTACTTTAAAGCCGTCCGTCTCGGCTGGCCGTCTCAAGAGTGTGGACAACAGAGCTGCTGGACAAGAGGACATTGTGTCCCACTGCCTTTCCATCCTCTGTCTAAAGCTCTTTGGACGGCTACAGTAAAAGCAACCTAACCTGTGTCTCTTTCCTCCTTTTCTCAGGTTCAGCCTAGCCAACCCAGCCCTCAGTTGTGAATGCAGACAGGGCATGCTTTTGCCCTCTTTTCCACCATCTGAGATCCAGCTTCACACTTGGCTCTATAGTGCAACTTCTTCCTTAGAGAGAATGGGGAGAACTCCTCCACTTTTGACTCTGTCCCAGGAAGGAGGACATGGATGGTTGGGCTTGCGGAGAGGGTTCCTCCACCCCTCCTTGCATTCAATGACTTTCTTGCTCTCCTGAAACCACCCTCCCAAAGGCATGTGCTCTGCATCTGTGTGGGAGCTGCACAGCCCTGTGTCGCAACCTGGTGATACTCCACCAATTCTGGTGATACTCCTCCTAGGATACTCCTCCAGAGTTTCAGAGTTTGCTGCAGGGATTCCCCTTCCCACTTCCTTGTTCCAGGAGGATGCCTTCTCTTGCTCCCAGGTTTGGCTCTGGAGACGTGGTCCAAGTGCCTCCTTCCCCTTTGGCTCACCAGCTGGACTGTTCCTCCTCCTCCTCCTTCTACCACTGCTGCTGCTATAATGGACCCTCTGGGGTGGCTGGCCTCCTCCATTTTGCACACACCCCTTCCTTGCTGGAATGGTTGGGTTTCCCCTCCTTGGACCTGCCTGCCTTCTCCTCTATGGCTCTCCACAACGGGTTGCAGACCCCTCTCCCTGCACCCCATCAGCCATGCTCAGGGCAACCAGATGTCCCCACCGCAAAGGAGGACAAAGCACCAAAATGTAGGACGCTCCAGAAAAATGTAGGACATGACCAAATAAAATCCAAAAAAAACCCCACAAACACTAATATAAACAGAAATCCATTTGATATGGTTTATTTACAGCTCTAGTACATAATAGTGTATTTTATTATATAAGTCGTATTTTCTGCTGAACCTATCTTTGGAGTTTATCACTGATTTCAACATTAAAGAGAGATTCAAGCGCATTTGAAGCATCCCGCAAATAAAGCGGAAATGGTGAGTAATTGCGCAAATGATTATCGCACGCAATTGCACAAATAAAGTAATATTGTAAATGCATTGTCACCAACATCTTGAAAGTAAAAAGATGTGCACAAATGCTTCTTTGTGACCATTTTAATGGCAGGTTTTGTGCGATGTTGTGTGAAATCATTTCGCATAATTATGATTTTTCTGGGTTATTCATGGGATAATCTCCCAATCTCCTTCATGTGATCAACTCCTTTGTTAAAATGCCTCGTTGGCATTATCCAGTGTTAAAATCTTCTCGCCCTCCCTGTCCCCTCCTTTTCCCGCTCTGGACCTCTCCCACCCACTAGACACCACTTCCCTTCAGTTCCTTCCATTCTGAATCCAATATTAAAACCTATCATTCTTTTCCTTCTCTGGATCTCTCCCAGCCACCAAACACCACTTGCCTGGGCCTGAAGAAAAAGGTGGGTTTCTTTAGCATCCTCAGAAGGGAGTACATTTTGGAGTTCCTCCCAGATCCCAGGACAGAAGGTTTAAGTGTAGGACATGTCTGGGAAAAGGAGGAGGCTTGGTCACTCTGGCTTTGCTTAAAAAACCTCCAGCTGCAACCTGGGCCCTTTTGTCTTGGCTGGAAGAGAAGGCATTTGCCTGACCGGTGTGTGGGACAGTCTTTTGCCCTAGCAAGAGTTGTGGGGACCCCTCTTCCATTTCGGACTAGTCAGAAAACAGAAGAAGACCATTCAGAGTCAGGAGTTGTATGCCACTAGTTCCCTGGGCTGGAAACTCCCACCTAAAAATGAAAAGGGATGATTCTCAGGGTGAGTCATAAAATCTTTGGGGAATGCAGAGTTACTGCACTAAAGCAAGTGTGGGACTCCTGTGGCCCCTTCCAGCTGTTGCTCGACTTCAACTCTTAGCAAGCCCCACTGTCGTCTGTGCTGGCTGGGGCTGCTAGGGGCTGCAGTCCAACAACTCCTGGAAGGTCACATGAGTCCCACCTCACTATTAAAAGGCTTCCGAGGTTTGGACAGTTAATATGCAGAGACCTACGTTCCCCCTTCCTCAAATGTCCTCTTTTGCAACACATTAGGAAGTTCACAGAATCTGCCCAAGAAGCAGACTGGAGGGGAGAGAGAGGCGATGGTGCATCTTCTTGTTGTCTTCAAGTTGACTTGGACCTATGGTCCTCCAAGTCCCCTTGTCATCCTGCAGATTCAGGGCAGCCATTGTGTCCATCCATCTACAGTGCAGTCTTCCTCTCTGCCTGGTGCCTTCTACCTTCTCAAGGATTCAAGGTTCCTCAGGAGTAGATCAGGCCACTATGGAAGAGAAAGGCCCCATTCTGCTTGCCTACTTGCTGGTGGACTGGGGCACCCAAAGGGACTGACTATGTCCCAGGTACACTGGTGCCTCGGGATACGAAATGATCGGGTTACGAAATTTCCGGGATACGAAAAAGTTGGATTGGCAAAAACTGTTTCGGGTTACGAAATATTTTTCGGGTTACGAAATTCATTTCGGCGCGAAATTCAAATGCTGCAAAGTGCAGCTATAGGCTTTCCAGTGCTAACGGATTATTTTTCGGGTTACGAAATTTTCGGGTTACGAAAGGAATGGCGGAACGAATTAATTTCGTAACCCGAGGCACCAGTGTACTCCAGTTTACCCACCTTGTTCTCAAGTCACGAAGGGAGCCTGGTGCCATTTGGTGTCCTGTCTGGCCTCCTTGCCACCTCTGGGCAGGTGGACCAGGACCCTCAGTCTCCAAGAGTCCCAGTCTACCCTGCAGTGAGGTGCAGCAGTACACTTCACACTGGAAGGTAGGCACCTCCAGAACATGGAGATGGACTCTGACTCAGAGACAGAAGCCATGGACTGGCTGGGACCTGGTGTTGAACCAGAGCAGGAGGAGCCACACATCTCAGAGACAGAGCAGAGTGTAGGACCAGCTCTGGCAGAGAGTCCTAAATATTCAGGTATGGAAGACAACTTATTCCTACCTACCTTTTCTGAGTGCAGACAACAAAGGAAGGGCCTGAGGAGATCTCCATCAATTTATAGGAAGCAGCAATAAATAAAGCAGCAGCTGCATTGAGCTGCTGTTCTATACATTCCCAGCCCTGTCTTCTGGAAATTGTCAGAGATTATTTGACCTACCTGGCTCTTCATTGCGTTCCAGAACTCTGACCTGGACTGTGTTTGTGGACTCTGGATGCTGTTTACTGGACTTGGATATTGCTGAACTGTCAGTGTATGTATGTATGAATGTACACCATTGTATTAGGAATTACACAGGACAGAAATATGGCAGCTGAGGAAACAGCTGGATGACGCAACGTCAGGAAAGGTTGCAAACATGGGGAAGTGTCACCATCACACCCCTTGGATGACATGCCCAGGATGCCTGAACAGGCTGACACAAGGGACAACTGCAAGCACCTGTGAGGGGAGATCATAGAATCATAGAATCGTAGAGTTGGAAGAGATCCCAAGGGCCATCCAATCCAACCCAATTCTGCCATGCAAGACCTCGCAATCAAAGCATCCCCGTCCGATGGCCATCCAGCCTCTGTTTAAAGACCTCCAAGGAAGGAGACTCCACTACACTTCGAGGAAGGAGTGTGTTCCACTGTCGAACAGCCCTTACTGTCAGGAAGTTCCTCCTAATGTTGAGCTGGAATCTCTTTTCCTGTAGCTTGCATCCATTGCTCTGGGTCCTAGTCTCTGAAGCAGCAAAAATCATGCCTTGGAAAGTGTGCATAAATAGTGAACATAACCCACTAGAGAGTGTGGGTTACTGAGTAGCGGTTGTTGCTGAGTAATGGCTGGTTCGTTGTCATGTATGTAGTGCTGTATATACTTAGCAGTAAAGTTCTGTAAATAGCAGTTGGGGACTCTGAGTATTTCTTTAGCACTTTATGCAGTTGTAGATTTTGGCAGCATTGCAGAGCCCAGCAGAGAAAGACCACGGGAGTGGAGTGTGCGGCTCTGATGTGAACTATATTTGGGACTTAAGGCTTGTATCTACTACAGTGACGTAAAATGTGGGCTAGACAAAGTAACTGTTACATGGATTTGTAACTGGTTGACCGGCCGAAGCCAAAGGGTGCTCAACAATGGCACCTTTTCATCCTGGAGAGAAGTGACCAGTGGGGTGTCCAATGGGGTCTGTCCTGGGCCCAGTGTTATTCAACATCTTTATCAATGACTTGGATGACAGAATTGGGGGTATACTTATACAATTTGCAGATGACACCAAATTAGGAGGAATATCTAATACTCCAGAGGACAGGATCAACATTCAAAATGATCTCAATAGACTAGAAAGTTGGGCCACAGCTAACAAAATGAAATTCAACACAGAGAAATGTAAGGTATTGCACTTAGGGCAGAAAAATAAAATGCACAGATATAGGATTATGGGGGACACCTGGCTTAAGGAGATAACATGTGAAAAGGATCTTGGAGTCCAAGTAGACCACAAGTTGAACATGAGTCAACAATGCGACGCAGCAGCTAAAAAGGCCAATGCAATTTTAGGCTGCATGAATAGAAATATAGTGCCTAGATCAAGAGATGTAATAGTGCCACAGTAGTCTGCTTTGGTCAGGCCTCACCTGGAATATTGTGTCCAGTTCTGGGCACCACAATTCAAAAAGCACATTGAGAAACTGGAGCGTGTCCAAAGGAGAGCGACTAAAATGGTGAAAGGTCTGGAAACCATATCCTATGAGGAACGACTGAGGGAGATGCTGGGGATGTTTAGCCTGGAGAAGAGAAGGTTAAGAGGTGATATGATAGCCCTATTTAAATACTTGAAGGGATGTCATATTGAGGAGGGAGAAAGCTTGTTTTCTGATGCTCCAGAGAACAGGACCCGGAACAATGGATCCAAGCTGCAGGAAAAGAGATTCCACCTCAACATTAGGAAGAACTTCCTGACAGTAAGGGCTGTTTAACAGTGGAACAAACTCCCTCGGAGTGTAGTGGACTCTCCTTCCTTGGAGGTCTTCAAACGGAGGCTGGATGGCCATCTGTCGGGAATGCTTTGATTGTGATTTCCTGCATGGCAGAATGGGGTTGGACTGGATGGCCCTTGTGGTCTCTTCCAACTCTACGATTCTATGATTCTAAGTGCTGAACTGTGACTTGGCTGGCTCATCATGAGCTGCAGGCTATCAGCTGTGTAGCAACCAGCCTTTGGCTGTTTTCATGGACTGCATTTGGGACCCCCCCCCCTTTGGAGGTGTCCCCCATTGCACTCCGCACCCCCCTAGGAATGCCCCTGGTTCCTCCTCTTCCACCTTGCCAGGCAAAAAAGCAGAAGAAGCATCTCAATGGGTAATAATGCTTTATATGGGTACCATCAATGTACATAGCATTTCATGTAGGGAGAAACATAAGCAATGCCAGGTCTGTACCCCAAGAGGCTTGCAATCTACATCTAGGATTCGGGAAAGGAGTGGGTAGGATAGGAGGGTTTTATTTTTAAAATGCAGGGTGATTGAGGGCCAGGTATGGAGGGGCTGTGCCAAAGTGAGACCCCCCCCTGGGAAGTGGGGAGAAGAGAAGGCTGGGAGGGTTATTCAGACATAAAGGGCTGGAAAGAGCTGGGGAGCTAAGCGGGGCTGCAAAGAGATGCTGGGATGGAAGAAGGCAATGCAATAAGGCAATGGTGAGGGGTGGGATACATTGCTGTGCAGGACTGGTGGTCTCTTCATGCGCCGGGGAGGGTCCAGGAGTAACTTCCAGGACTTTTGAGAGCGCTCTCTTCTTTCACCTGGAGATTCCCTTTCCACTTCAGGCCTCTGTAAGAAGAAGGGAGGAACCATGACAAGAAGCACAGTGACCTTGCAGCTGAAGGCAAGAGAGGGAGCATCCGCTCTGCAGAAATAATGCAGTTTGAGACTGCTTTGACTGCCATGGCGCCTTTCTATGGGATCCTGGGATTTGTAGTTTTGTGAGGTAACTAGTCTTCTCTTTCAGAGAGCGCTGGTGCCACAGCAAACAACAAATCCCAGGATTACATGGGATGGACCCATGGCAATGAAAGCGGTGTCAAGTTTCTGCAGTGCAGATGCACCCAGTGCTAGCCACACTCTCCAAGTACTAGCCAGAGAAGACTCTGCTTCTGTTTTGCTGGTTTCTGGAACCGGGGACATGATTAAGAGGGACGGGTGTAAGTGTTCATATTATGATGGTAGAGGAGATATTCTTGGACCAGAGAAAGAGCAAATACATTCACTGAGAAGGGTTGGGCTCCTGAAGCTTAGGCCCAACTGGAGCAGACGCACTGGATCCATTGCGCAAAGGTGCGCCAGCAGATACGTCAATCCAAGTGACCCAATCGCTTTACTCTAGTGCAGACTAACAACAGGATTTGGGCCAATGTTTTCATTGATCACGAATGATTATGTGGGATTCAAAGATGGTCAGACCACATCATTGACCCAGTCATAAATGGTGGTGAGGGGGCAGTGTGACCTCTATGGACTTCTATTTCACTGTTATTGCATGGTGAGTTTATACAGTTGGACCTTCATATGCATGGATTCTTATCCACGGATTCAACTGTTCACAGCTTGAAAATAGTGTGTGTGTGTGTGTGTGTGTGTGTATTCCCAAAAGCAAACCTTGACTTTGCCATTTTATATAAGGGACTCCATTTTATAGTGCCATTGTATATAATGGGACTTGAGCATCCTCAAGGACTCACTGTATTGCATTCCTAAAGTGATTAAACCTTTGTGAAGTGCTTCATCTAAAGTGCTTCAGTGTGTTATGCTAGATGTCCTGTGCATGTAGATAACGTGGTGCCATGGGGTCTGTCACACTATATGCATTTTATGCCACAGTGTGGTTGTTATTGTTCTGTGTCTTCTGACTTATGGTAACCCTAAGGTGACACGGGGTTGTCAAGATTTGTATAGAGGAGGTTTTCTGTTCCCTTGAGGCTGAGAGTGTGTGACTTGCCAGTGAATGGGTTTCATGGCTGAGTGGAGATTTGAACCCTGGTGTCCGGAGTCATAGTCCTATGCTCAAACTACTATACCACACTGCTTCTGTTCTCTTGTCAAGATGTATTCAGCGGGAGGTTGCATTTGCCATCCTCTGAGGCTGAGAGAATGTGACTTGCCCAAGGTCACCAAAAGTGGGTTTCCATGGCTGAGCAATGGAGATTCGAACCCTGTTCTCCAGTGTCCTAGTTCAACATGCAAGCCACTCCACCTTGTTGGCTCTCAGTGCAGTAGTGGGCAGTATCTGCCCCTATAGATGGCTCTGGACTGCTGCTCCCAGCAGCCTGATAAAGCAGCATATCCAATGAAGGGGAATTCTGGGAGACACTGCTTGCACTTTTGGGGACTTTACCACCCGCCTGGGTCTGCCTTTGGAAGCAGATACCCACCAGGTTCAGGCAGCCTCAGTCTCAGCATGGACAACGCAGAACCGGAGACAATCCTCTTTCTCCCAGAAGTTGTTTGCGTTGCCTCTGTGTCCTCGATAGAAGAAGCTCTCACAGGTCCTGGATGTGGAGTTGTAGAAGAAACGGGTCCTCAAGGCATCGCCCCATCCTTGGTCCACTGGGAGCCGGCAGATCCCTGGAAGGAAGGAGGAGAGCTTCAGTGCTGAACACAATGCTGAAATGCATTCCCATTCGGCCAGTGTGGCTTAGGTACAATAATGACATCCTAGAGTTGGAAGAATCTTAAGGGGCATTCAGTCCAGCCCCCTTCTGCCATGCAGAAATACATAGAGGTCCAGAGCTTGAAGGGACCCCAAGGGCCATCTAGTCCAAACACATTCTGACAAGCCCTCCTTCAGACAGATGGCCATCCAGCCTAAACCTCCATGTTCTAGTAGTCTCTGGGGCAGCAGAAAACAAGCTTGCACCCTCCTCAATATGGCATCCCTTCAAGTACTTAAACAGGGCTATCATAGCAACTTTTAACCATCCCTTCTCCAGGCTAACAGCCCCAGCTCCCTAAGGCGTTCCTCATAGGGCTTCATGGTTTCCAGACCTTCCACCATTTTGGTCACCCTCCATCTTATCAACATCCTTTTTGAATTGTGGTGCTCACTAGGAGTCAGGACCTTATCTCCCATCCTTCTGAGCCCTTTTCTCCCCCAGTGCTCCTGATTTCCTTCTCACCTCGGTCAGAGCAGGCCTGGAGACACTCTATGTGAGTCGCAAAGTTGTTCTTGTTGCCTCCGCAGCCTTTGTAAGGAAACTTCTCACACCTCCCAGACTGAGAATTGTAGAAGAAACGGAGGACGGAGGTAGCGTTGCAGGAGCCAGAGTCGCTGGGGAGCTGGCAGAAATCTAGACAAGATCATGGTTTAAGGGGGACTGGGGCCATTTCCCACCCCAAAGGTAGAAAAGAGAGCAATGTCTCCTGGACTTTGGTCCTCCAGATGTTTTGGACTTTAGCTCCCAGAATTCCTGACTCTTGGCCTCCCGTTTTTCTTTCTCACTGGATCTGTTTTAAATTGTGCCTTCAGTATCTCCCTTTTGAGAAACTCCCATCCGTCCTGAACTCCCTTCTCTCTTAGTATTGCTGACCATGGGATCACCCCAGTATTTCTCACTTGTCTTCAAGGCAAGTGAGGAATTGGATTTTGCTGAGTTTGACTTCCAGCAAATATCAGGATAGTTGAAGTCACCCATCACTGAAATCTGCGCGTGGAGGAAGGGGTGGCGTGTCCCATAGGGACAAATGGCTTGTGCGCCCGTGGTGTGCATGTGCCACTGCGCCACTGCACGGTCACATGCACGAGTCCCATTAATTTAAATGGGGCTCAAGCATATGCGTTATTTGTTTTATGCGGGGGAGTCCGGAACAGGCATAAACAAAGGGCGCACTGTAGTTATGTTTGGAAATGTATTTATTTATATCTGAAAAGTGCAGAGCATTCTCCCTGAAAGAGGTTCATCCACTCGAGTTGAGACTATCCACTTTAAAGGTCCAACTAAAAAACCGGTGCGGATTCACTGATGCCAAGAGACACCACAAAGGAGAGAAATGGGAAGCGAAGTGGTTGAGGCCATGTGCCAATTAGAGTTCATGTATCCCAAATGTATTCCAGCTGCTCAGGCAAACTGATCCTCCTCTCCCAGATGCCAATTATTTCAATTAATAAAAATCTGTCTGTAGGCTGCAGTTTCACCTTTAGCCACTGGGGGCAGATGTCTCCTAACAATGGAATACAAAGCTGGAGGGGGACCTTTGGGTCACTCTTGTGTTGCTATTCTCTGCAGGGCCTTTTCTACTCCTTCTTTCAGTGGCATGAATGGACAGGAGGCAAATAGAGGCTAGGCCCCCAGGGCTGCTTCTCCCCAAACTTCCCTCCCACACTGACTCCAGTGGGGTCCCCAGTCAGAAAGAAGAGCTTGGTTCCTCCCCAAAAGTCTTCTCTTACCTGGAAAGACCTTGATGCACACATGGCCACATCCGTTGCCACAGCACCTCTTCCCTGGAGCACAAGACTCATCACTTATGCACCTTTCCACACAGGCCCCAACACGCTGAGGCTTCGGACATTTGCCGACCGCTCTCGAGGGACGCACTGCAAGCAGGAGGGGACCAAAATTAAGAGCATCCTTCAGGGCTGGTCCAAGAGAAATGGTGCCTGGACCCCCAAGGAGCAGAGAAGATGATATAAAAATGATCCAGACAGAGGCTGGAAGTCTGTATGAGTTATCTAGTTAAATCTATTTAATTAACATATGTTTAACGAATAGCAATGAGCTTTTTAGTCTTTTAGACTTTTTAGTCTCTCAGAGAGCTTTGGTGCCACAACAAAATACAAATCCCAGGATTCCATAGGATGGAACTATGGCAGTTCAAGTCATGCCAAGCTGCATTAAATCTGCAGTGTGGCAGCAGCCTGTGTCAAGGGGCATAATTATGTTCCTGGAGGTGGCCTCCTCCCCTGAAAATGCCTTTGGTGCTATTGGGGCTGTGTAGACTGACCATTAAGGCTGACTTGGCAGTGGAGTTGTGGCAGGGTGCCCACATGACGCATGCCCTGACTCCACTTCCATGGTGGTGTGACACCACATGCTGCGCATGCCATCATGATGCTCCTCTGGCGCTGCGTCTATATGACTGTGGCACTGGCAACTATGGCACCCTTCCTGGGGCACAAAAATGAGCCACTTTTTGCGGCTCCTTTTTGCACACTGGAAAGGCCAGATCAAGGCTGTGGCATGCAGTTGCCATGGCCCCAATCTGGCGAAGATGGAGGCTGGTGTAGGTGGTCTGCACAGCCCCATTCTCTGCAGGGCCCTTGCTACTCATTCTTCTAGTGGTATGAATGGAGAGGGGGCAAATGGAGGCCAGATCCCCGGGCTGCTTCTCCCCAAACTTCCCTCCAACATTGACTCCGGTGGGGTCCCCATTCAGAAAGAAGAGGTTGGTTCCTCCAAGGGCTTCTCTTACCTCCAGTGACCTTGGTGCACACATGGCCACATCCATTGCTGCAGCACTTCTTCCCTGGACCACAAGATTCATCACCTGTGCATTCTTCCACACAGATCCCAAAACCCTGGGGCTTTGGACATTCACCAGCTGCCATCAAGAGATGTGCTGAAAGGAAGAAAAGTTACATCTACACTAGGACCAAAATTAACAGCATCCTTCAGGGTCGGTCCAAGACAAATGGTTCCCTGACTACCAAAGGACCACAGAAGATGATACAAAAATGATCAGGACACAGGCTGAAATCCTGTTATCAGCTACTTAGTTATTTAACTAAGGGCCCATTCAGACTACCTTTTACCCCGGATCAGAACCCGGAGAAACCTCGGGAAGCCCCGATTCTTCCACAAGCAAAAATGAGGCTTTCACACCCGTTCAGGGGCAAATGCCCCTTGGCATGGGTCTTTTGAAAGCGGAGTTTAACCTGTATCTTTTGAGATAAACCGGGTCCGGCAAATATGAACTTGTCCCCGGTCATGATCTGGTCAAGTTCAGGGGAGGGATTAGGTTAGAGGGAGAGCAGAGGGCAGAACATGCCTTCCCTTCATCGGGGTGAAGGAGGAGGAGGAAGGAGCTGAAGGAAGAGTGCCATGAAGGGCAGAATCAGGGCAGAGGAGGAGGAGGAGGAGGAGGCGGAGGAGGAAGGAGCCGAAGGAAGAGTGCCATGAAGGGCAGAATCAGGGCAGAGGAGGAGGAGGAGGAGGAGGAAGGATCAAGTTCAGGGGAGGGATTAGGTCAGAGGGAGGGCAGGGAGTGCAACATGTCTCCCCTTCATTGGGATGAAGGAGGAGAAGGAAGAGGAAGGAGCAGGAGGAAGGGTGCCATGGAGGACAGGATCAGGGTGAAGGAGGAGGAGGTTGAAGGAGCCGGAGGAAGGTTGCCATGAAGGGCAGAATCGGAGTGGAGGAGGAGGAGGAGGAGGAGGAGGAGGAAGGAGCAGGATGAAAGGTCAAGTTCAGGGGAGGGATTAAGTCAGAGGGAGGGCAGAGGGTGGAACATGCATCCCTTTCATCGGGGTGAAGGAGGAGAAGGAAGAGGAAGGAGCCGGAGGAAAGAAATGTGCCATGAAGGGTAGAATCGTGAAGGAGGATGAAAGAACGAAGGTTTAAGTTTAGGGGAGGGAATTAGGTCAGAGGGAGGGCAGGGAACGGAACATGACTTTGCTCTCGCAGGCAGCTTTCTCTCTCTCTCTCTTTTTTTGGGGGGTAATTTTTATTTTGACAGACTATGCAAATACTTCTACAGGTAGATAGATATATAGATAGAATGTGTGTCTGCTTGTGCTACATTTCCCTTTCCTTTGCTTGCTCCCTGAATGGCATCAACTTTGCAAGAGGCTTTTTTTAAAATTACTTTTTATATGCGAATGCTACAATGCGAAAGTTTCAAATGTTTCTCTTTCAATTTGGCAAATTGATAGAGAATGCTTTTGCTACATATATGTCTGTGTCTGTAAGGAATTCTGGGGCTGCAATGAGGGAATGCAAAGGATGCAGAGATGGCATTTTGAGGTGAGGAATTATTATTATTATCATTATTATTATTATTGTTGTTGTTGTTGTTTGTGAGGCATTCTGGGGTGGCAAGGAGGGAGGATGCAGAGATGGCATTAGATTGCATTTTGGGGTTGAAAACGGAGTCAGAGGAAGATCCAAACAGGAGGGAAGGATAGATTGCATTTTGGGGTGGCAATCAGAGGGAAAGCAAAGCAAGAGGATGCAGAGATGGCATCTGGGGTGAGGCATTATTATTATTATTATTATTATGGGAAGAGGATGCATGGGGGGAGGCAAGGGCTTTGGAGGTAGCATTGGGCTGCAAGCAAAGGGGAGGCAGGAGGCTGGAAGGCTGTGGAAACCCCTGACTTTGGGGGAGTCACACTCTCTCAGCCTCAGGGGAAAGGCAATGGCAAATCTCCTCGGAACCAATCTTGCCAAGAAAACCCCAGCATGGAATCATTTTAAGGTTGCCATAATCTGTAATGACCCAAATACACACAACACACACACACACCTGAAGGTTTTTAAATCTGACAGAAAATGCGCACACTGCCGCCAGTTTCTTAAAAAAAAAAGGGGGGGGGAAGCACCCATTCGGTTGCCCAATTGCTGTAGGAAAAGTCACCTTTGACGAAAGCGGGAGTGAATTTGATTGACAACAGAGGAGGCTCCATTTTAAAGTGGTACTGCAAATGTGAACTTCAGATGGGGTAAAATACCCCGATGGAGGTAAAAAAGAGTTGTCATTTGCTTCCGAGGAGATTCGAGGTGGGGGGACCTGGATCTGCCCAGTTCCATCCAGGGTAAATGGGTGACTGGGAATGGGCCCCACTAACTTCTCCTATAGTCCCACCAGCTATTGGAAATGTCATTCAATTGTGCTCCAGTCTCCAGCAGAATGGCTCTTCTTCTCACCATCCAGCTGATGTCTGGTAAAGTAGGTTGGAGGGGTGACATTATGGTCATGGCAAGTAATGATCATGAGTATGGAACAGTTACAGATGAGTAAATTTAAGCAACACTGTTGTAATCACAATTGCTACTCCATCACAATTGTGTCACTACTGGCAAGCTCATAATAACTCCCTCCATACCTTACTTTACTAGGGTCAAGAGGGTTGCACGCAGTTCTGCATGTTGAAAAACTGATCCTCCTGATGTGTACGTACCTTCTAGGACTATTCATAGAGTCATAAAATCATAGAGTTGGAAGAGACGCCAAAAAGGGCCATCCAGTCCAACCTCATTCTGCCATGCAGGAATTCTCAATCAAAGCATCCCCATTGACAGTCTCCAAAGAAGGAGACTCCACCAGACTCTGACAGAGCATCTTCCTCTGTTGAACAGCCCTTACTCGAACTTCCTCCTAATGCTGAGCTGGAATCTCTTTTCCTGTAGTTTGCATCCATTTCTCTTTGTCCTATTCTCTGGAGCAGCAGAAAACAAGCTTGCTCCCTCCTCAATATGACCTCCCTTCAAGTATTTAAACATGACTATCATATCACCCCTTAATCTTCTCTTCTCCAGGCTAAACATCCCCAGCTTCCTGAGTCTCTCCTTATTAGGGCTTCATGGTTTCCAGACCCTTCACCATTTTGGTCACCCTCCTTTGGACACAGGGCTCCAGCTTCTCAACATCACTCTTGAATTGTAGTGACCAAGAACTGGACAAAAGATTATTCCAGCTGAGGCCTGACCAAAGCAGAATTGAGTGGCACTGTTGCTTCCCTTGATCTAGACACTGTACTTCTATTGATGCAGCCTAGAATTGCATTGGCCTTTTTAGCTGCCGCATCACACTGTTGACTCATGTTCAATTTGTGGTCTACTTGGACTCCTAGACAGTGTTGCCAATTTCGCGACTTTCACGCGAAAACGGGGACTTTTCAGAGCTTTTTGTGTGATTTTCGCGCCTGGCTCTAATTCAGTGCCTTTTCCGTGACTTTGGCCCTTTCAGCTCCAGCCTGAGACGGCTGCAGAGCAATCAACCCTTTGGAGTGTAACAGTTTTCAGCCAATTAGAGAGAGGGCTGGAGAAAAAACTCTCTCTCTCTCTCTCTCTCTCTCTCTCTCTCCCCATGACTCCCTCTGAGAGAGCGAGGACGGAGCAAGAGCAAACCAACCAACCAACCAACTGTTTGGAGGAATCACACTAACAGTTTTCAGCCAATCAGAGAGAGGACAGTGATTGCCCCCCCCCCCCCCGGCATTCTCAGGCTCCAGGGGAAAGCAAAGTGGCTGCTGTGTGATCATGTGAATGTGATGTCCCTGAGAGTGTGTGTGTGTGTTAGTCATTAAATATGCCTCTGAGCATGGGCAGAGCACCTGGTAAGTTGGCATCCCTGCTGCCCTGTCTTCCCAGAATTTTGTTTTGTGGCTCTCTTTTTCGTTCTCTTTTCCATCACCATCCATACTGCAGAAATAATCCAGTTTGGCACTGCTTCTAACTGCAAGGCTCCCTGCGATGATGGGATTCTGGGCAGAACAAACCACCAAGCCCAGAATTTCATGCATGGAGCCCTGGCTGCCGGTAAAAGCAGTGTCTCAACATGTCACAACAAACTACAATTCCCAGGATTCCCTGGTTGAACAAGGGAATTGCCTCCACGCTTCCAGATCACAGCCCCAGAGAATGAGTCTACAGGATATCAGTGTTGCCAGTTTAAGTCCACTTCTTCAGCTACATTTGGATTTAATAATGATAATAATAATGGTGATGATGATAGATCGATCTTGTAGCACCTTTGAGTCTCACTGAAAAAAAAGTTGGCAGCATGAGCTTTCCTAGACTTAAGCTTATTTCCTCAGATGCATGGGAATTGTAGTTCATTGTGGCACCAGAGCTCTTTCTCACAAAACTACACTTCCCAGGGTTCCCTAGCACTGAGCCAGGGCAGTTAAAGCAGTCTCAAACTGTATTATTTCTGCAGTGTGTCTTGGACCCAACTCAGGCTGCATCTTCACTCCAGACTCCAGAGACAATCCAGTTTCATACTGTTTTTACTGCCATGGCCCAGTGCTATGCAATCCTGGGAATTGTAGTTTGTTGTCACACCAGAGTTTGCTGAGAGAGAAGGTTAAATGTCTCCGAAAACTAGAATTCCCAGGATTCCATAGCACTGAGCCAAGGCAATTAAAAGGGTGTCAAACTGCATTTATTTCTGCAGTGCGGTTGCAGCCTAAAACATTTCTATTTGGCACAAAGCTTCCTGGACCCCCTTCATGTCAAAATAAAAATCTTAAAAGGACTGAAAGATTCTTTGTTTGGTTCAATGGTGATTTTGAGAGTTGAAATAAGTTACAATTATTTTTATTCAATTATGTTTACGTTTATTTGCAAAACATCCGCCATTTTAACATTATGGGAATTTTCCGGGAATTGTGGCTGAATATTCCGTGGGATCTGGGGGGATTCAGCGGGTTTTGGACAAACATTTTCGGGAATTATCTTCCAGGCTTGTTGGCAACACTGCTCCTAGATCCCTTTCACACGGATAAGTCTCTCGTTCAGGCAGGTGTCCCCCATGATCCTATGTCTGTGCATTTCATTTTCCGCCCAAAGTGCAGTACCATACATTTCTCCGTGTTGAATTTCATTTTGTTAGCTTTGACACAGCTTTCTAGTCTATTCAGGTTATTTCGAATTTTGATCCTGTCCTCTGGGGTATTAGCTACTCCTCCTAACATGCTCTCTATTCCTTTGTCCATCTTTATAGTAAAGAAGAATTGCAAAATAATGAAATAACCTTTGCAATTAAAACAGTTCAAAAGCTTTTAAAGCATTGCAGCCACCCCTCAGCAACAAATGTATAATGGTCAAAAGCCATTCTAAATAAAACTATCTCCGTCTGCTGAAAGAAGGAGAGCAGAGAGGGGCCTTCCTAGTCTCCTGTGGGAGAGAGTTCCACAGACCAGGAGCAGCTACGGAGAATAAAACCTACAATAGAGAATAAAAAGATTTAGTGTTGCCACAGTGACTTCAAAACTGTATTTAATCATCTCCTGGGTTGAATAGCAGGAGAGCCTCTTTTCCCACATTGCATCTCGATGCTTGCTTTCCACAGAAGGAACAGACACACACAAACGCACACTGCCACAGCATGAAATGCAGCCCCAGAAGCAGGTTTGCAGAGAAATTTGCTCCCTCCCTGGAGTTTGGCTAGCTTTCCCAACTCACCCTTTTTCTGGCCATGATCAGCAGAAGAAAAATCAGCCCAGAGGCAGAGGAGACCCAGAAGGAGAAGTCTGGGCCACATGGTGCTCTTCTGGAAAGCAAGCATCACCTTGATCCGGCCAGGGACCTTATAAACCTGATGGAGATGGGTCAGAAGAGGTGGGGCTACTGACCGTTGGACCACAGAGGGCCAGGGACACTTGCCCAAGACGCATGTCCCAACGGAAGATGCTTCCTCTTGGCAGAAGGCCTAAGCTCTTGCATCAATTGGGGCTCAGGGAAACTCACAACCACTGCTTTGCTCAGGTTTGCCTGCAAATTCCTGGAGTGTGAAACATTCTGGAACCAGAACGGCTAGTTGCAACACTGCTCAGCGAGGGCTTTTGCAATGGCTGGGCTACAACTTCTAGGAAACACGTAAGTGCAGGAAACAAGGAAGCCGCGTGTGCAAGAGCCACCAAAATAAAGTAGAGTATAAACAAACCAATAAACTGCAGTACAATCTCATTTCCAGGGCAATCCAGAGAGAAGACGGATGGAATCTGGGCGAGAAGTCCAGAAAGATACATACAGGCACCTTGATGGAGTAACTGGTCCTTCAAGATTTGCTTCTTTGTTGGCTAAAAGAGAAGGATGGGTGGCAGGAAGACCCCCAGGGTTAGGACCTTCAGTCCTTCTGTAAGGAACACATAACTCCTTCCTTGCAACAGCTACTAGACTCGGTCCGCCGCCCCCGCCACTCCCCCTTCCCGACCCCGGCTCCCTCCTCCTCGCCTGCCGCCCCCCTCCCGAGACGTGGCGGGGGCGGCGACGCGGTGGTGCGTCCTGCACCGCCTCCCCGGCCCCTCGGCCGGGTGCCCCCGGCGGCAGCGCCCGGACCCGTCCGTCGGCCGCGGCCGCGGGCGAGGGGCTCCCCGGCGTGAGCGGGGGTGGCGAGGGCGTCCGGCGGGTCCGCGCGCGGCCCGTCCTTCCTCTCCCTCCGCCGAGGGACGGGAGGACGGACGCTGTTGCGGCCGGCCGGCCGGCGCGCCCCTCCCGCCGCCACGCCTTGCCGGGACGGGGGAAGGACGCGGGCCGCCCGCCGCCCGAGGGGCGGCCCCCCGGCGACGCGCCCCCTCCGGGGGACGGTGGGGCGGGGCGGCGCGTCCCGGGTGGGCTCCCGAAGCCCCGCGCGTTTCCCTCCGACCAGAGGCTGGGTACCTGGCGCCCTCCGGGGCGGTGGTTCAAAGACTCGCGCCCCCTCGCCCCGGACCCGCGGGGCGAGGCGGGGAGGCCCGGCTCCGCCCGAGCCCGGTGCCCCCCGGCGGCCGGCGGGCCCCCTGCGCCGGCGGGGCCCGCGGCCGGGCCAAGCGCCCGGTCCGTTTGCCCGACCAACCAGAGCGCCGAGACGGAGAGAGAGAGAGAGAGAGCGAACCCGGCCCCACCGGGAAACCGAACCCGTACGACTCTTAGCGGTGGATCACTCGGCTCGTGCGTCGATGAAGAACGCAGCTAGCTGCGAGAATTAATGTGAATTGCAGGACACATTGATCATCGACACTTCGAACGCACTTGCGGCCCCGGGTTCCTCCCGGGGCTACGCCTGTCTGAGTGTCGCCCGACGGTCAATCGCCCGCCCTCTCCTCCTCGGTCCCTTCCCTCAGCTGAACGGGCTCCAAGGGGCCCTTTCGGCCGAAGGGGAGGGAGGCCGAAGGGAAGGGCTAGGGCACCTGTCCCAGGCCCTTCCCTTCGGCCGAAAGGGCTCCAAGGGCCGTGGAGGAGCCCAGGAGGCGGCAGGCCGCTTCCGTGGGCCCCTTCTCGGCCCGTGCGGCCCCAGGCCTCCCTCTGGAGAGAGAGGCCTGGGGGCGCAAGGGCCGTAGGGGAGCCCATGGAGGTGGCAGGCCGCTTCTGCGGGCCCCTTCTCTGCCTGTGCGGCCCCAGGCCTCCCTCCAGAAAAAGAAGGGGAAGAAGAGAGGAAGAAGAAAAGAAGGGCACACACCTCCTCCTCCCCGCGGGGCTTCGGTGGAATCTCTGCCCCCGGCGTGCAGCTCCACCCCCAGAGGGTGGAAGCTCCACCCCCCAGCATGCGGCCCCGCCCCCAGAGGGTGGAAGCTCCACCCCCCGGCTTCGGCCCCCCAGTTGTCTCAGGGACAGCAACCCGGCCCCCGGCTCAAAAAGGTTGCCTACCCCTGCTATAAAGCATTCACAGCCACGGCCCCTAAATTATGGGACAACTTACCAGAGGAGATCCGTCTCATCACCACCTTAGAAGCCTTTAAGAAGGCACTTAGGACGGATCTCTTCCGGTGGGCCTATCCACCTGACCTTTTATTGCTGATTAATAATAATAATAATAATAATAATAATAATAAGCTTTATTTATATACCGCTCTTCTGGAGTGATCAAAGCGGTTCACAGAATCATTTAAAACTTTTACATCATAAAAGCAGCATCTCAATGTATATATCAATAAAAATCAATAAAAACCAATAAAATCGAACATCATGAAAACATGCAAACAATAAAACAGACAAGGAATCTATCAGTTGTGGTTAAACTATCGTATCAGGGGAGACAGTCTCTATGAGGAGTCCGAAGGAAATGCTAATCGGAAGAGGTGGGTCGTTAAAGCCTTTTTGAAGGCGTCCAATGTGGGGATCGTATGAAGCTCTTCTGGAAGTTTATTTCATCAGCTGCATTGCTGCAGCTGATGAAAATGCTCTCTGGTGGGTTGCGGTTAGTCTCACCTTTGGCTGTACAAATAAATTCTTTCCTGATGTTCTGAGAGTGCACGGCAGACTATATGGGGAGAGGCGGTCCTTCAAGTAACTCGGGCCCAAGCCATATAGGGCTTTATAGGTAATAACCGACACTTTGTACTGAGCCCGGAAGCTAATAGGCAGCCAGTGTAAGGATTTTAGTACCGGTGTTATATGGTCTGACCTGGAAGTTCCAGCGACCAATCTGGCTGCAGCATTTTGTACTAGCTGAAGCTTCTGAACCTGGTACAAAGGTAGCCCCATGTAGAGCGCATTACAGAAATCCAAGCGAGAGGTTACCAGCGCATGTACTACTGTTTCAAGGTCCTTTCGGTCCAGACAGGGATGCAGTTGGCGTATCAGCCAAAGCTGGTACCAGGCACTCCTAGCCATCTCATCCACTTGAGATGATAATTGCAACGATGAATCCAGGAGTACCCCCAAACTGCGGACTTTGTCCTTTAGGGGAAGTGTGACCCCGTCCAGGACCGGATGACAAATTTCCCTGTCTGGACTTTTTTTTTTTTTAATGTATTTCTATACCGCCGTTCCCACGATCACGGCGGTTTACAACAATACAAATACAATACAATACAGATTAAGAAAAGAACAATTTTAACAATGAAAAAATACCCCAATAAAACCAGACATAACTATACATCATTAAAATCCATCATAAAATCAGTTAAAAAATTACTAATCAATACAGTACAATACACGATACACAGGGGAAAACCAATCAGGACATGTGAGGAAAGGCTTGGCAAAATAAATGAGTCTTCAGGTTCTTCTTGAACGACTCCAGGGAGGGGGCTAAGCGGAGCTCCTCAGGGAGAGCGTTCCAAGATTGCGGGGCCACAACAGAAAATGCCCTTTGCGCCATTAGTACGAATCTTGTCTTGGGAACGCTCAAAAGATTTTTCCCACCAGACCTGAGTGTGAGGGGCGGATTGTATGGGGAGAGGCGGTCCTCCAAGTACTCTGGGCCCAAGCCATTTAGGGCATTATAGGTAGCAACCAACACCTTGTATTGGGCCCGGAAGCGAATTGGCAGGCAATGCAGATCTTTCAATATCGGTGTTATGTGGCTGGCCCTGGAGCTACCAGTGACCAGCCTAGCGGCCATATTTTGAACCAACTGCAGCTTCCGAGCTTGGTACAAGGGTTGCCCCATGTAGAGCGCATTACAGAAATCAAGTCGAGAGGTTACCAGTGCATGCACCACTGTTTCAAGGTCCCCCCCGAGAGGTAGGGACGCAGCTGGAGTATCAGCCGAAGCTGATAACAGGTGCTTCTGACTGTCGCATCCACCTGAGGAGTCAGGTGGAGCGACGAGTCAAGAAGCACCCCCAAACTGCGAACTGAGTCCTTCACGGGGAGCGTGACCCCGTTCAGGACAGGTGGACAAACCTCCCTCCCAGGACCGGGAGAACCTATCACAAGCACTTCCGTTTTCTCTGGATTCAGGCTGAGTCTGTTTTCCCTCATCCAGCCCATTACCGACTCCAGACAGGCGTTGAGCGGAGAGATGCCATCCCTAGTCACTGCATCAGTCGGCAACACAGAGAAGACTATTTGGGTGTCATCAGCGTACTGATAACACCGAGCCCCGTTTCTCCGGATGATCTCTCCCAGCGGCTTCATGTAAATGTTAAATAGCATAGGGGACAAGATCGCTCCCTGAGGGACCCCAGATGTGAGGGCCCTCTTATCGGAGCGACAGTCCCCCAGCTCCACCATCTGGAATCTACCCGAGAGGTAGGAACGGAACCACTGCAGAGCAGTGCCCCTGATACCCAACTCCCCCAGGCGTTCCAGAAGGATACCATGGTCAATGGTATCGAAGGCCGCTGAGATGTCCAAGAGCACTAACAGGGACACGCTACCCCTGTCCATGCCCAGACGGAGATCATCGACTAAGGCGACCATGGCAGTCTCAACCCCATAGCCCGCCCGGAAGCCGGTTTGAAATGGGTCCAGATAATTCGTATCCTCCAAGACCCTCTGTAGCTGGAAGGCAACCGCCCTCTCGATCACCTTCCCTAAAAATGGCTACAGTGACACAGGCCGATAATTATTTCGAATTAGGGGGTCAAGGGAGGGCTTTTTTAATAAAGGTTTTACAATGGCCGTTTTTAAATTAGATGGAAAACGGCCCTCCCTGAATGATGAATTGACGATGCGACACAACATTTCTGTTGTCGCCGTTCCCCCTTGAACTGCCAGCCATGAAGGACAGGGATCGAGAGAGCAGGTCGTCTTCCTAACGCTGCTGAGGATCCTGTCCACATCCTCGGTACTAACAGACTCAAACTGATCCAGTACAACTGAGTCCATGGAAGCTCTGGACGCCTCTACTCTTGATTCTGAACCAATAACAGCGTCAAGATCAGCCCTTAGCCGAGAGATTTTATCTGCGAAGAAGTTGTTAAACTCGTCACAGCAGGCTTTAGATGGCTCCAATAGTGGGTTCAGGGGGGGAGCCAATTGAGTAAGCTCTCTCACAACCCCGAACAGCTCTGCTGGACGCGACTCCACGGACGCAATTCGTGCAGCATAGAACGAATTCTTAGCTGCACCAATTGCCACTCCGTAGGCCTTCAACTTGGGGTACCTATCATGAGTAATAATAATAATAAAATTTTATTTGTAGCCCGCCTTTCCAGTGATCAAGGCGGGTAACAACATGTTAAAATGCAACAACAGCATTATACACAATAAAACATCAAAATAAAATCACAAATACACAATACAAATAACACCAGCTAGCATTACAGTGCTGCTGAGAGGGGAGAGGGGAGTACTTCGGGGGCATTAGGAGTACCTCTGCTTTCTCTGGATTCAGCTTGAATTTGTTTTCCCTCATCCATCCCATTACTGACCCCAGACAGGTGTCCAAAGGAGAGATGCCTTCCTTAGTCACTGTATCAGTAGGAGACATGGAGAGATAGATCTGGGTGTCATCAGAGTACTGATAACACCGTGCTCCATGTCTCCGGATGATCTCTCCCAGCGGCTTCATGTAAATGTTAAATAGCATGGGGGACAGAATGGCGCCCTGGGGGACGCCAGATGTCAACTCTCTTTTGCGAGAGCAGCTGTCCCCCAGCCTCACCATCTGGAATCTTCCCGAGAGGTAGGAACGGATCCACTGGAGCGCAGTGCCCCCGATTCCCAACTCTCTCAGGCGTTCCAGAAGGATTTTATGGAACATTCCCACTCTGACTTGATAACACGGAAAATTGACAACGATTTGGTCTTTTTAGTGATTGGGAGTAATATTGCTGTTGTTTTACTGACTGTATTTTTTAGATAATATTGTATTTTGTATTGTATTGTGGTTTTTATTCTTTGCTGTAATCCTGCCTCGATCCTCACGGAGAGGCAGGAAATACAAATAAAAATTATTATTATTACTATTATTAGACTGTTGCCCAACACAGTTCCAAATGATTTTATGGCCTACAATTCTCTATACAGCCCAGATCCCGGCTATCTGAAGGACAGTATGTTCCCCTCTGAGCCTGGCCAAGTGAGGACATCTTCAGGAGAGGCCCTCCTCTCCATCCCCCATTTTTCATCATTTTCAGGCAGGAACATGGGAGATTGAGTCGGCTGCACCCAGACTGTGGTGTTCCCTCCCAAGGGCAGCTAGGTTGGCTTCTTCTGTGTTGTCCTTCTGGTGTCAGGTGGAGGCTTAATCCAGACAAGACAGAAGTGCTGTGGGTCAGTAGGAAAACCAAACTACTGGGAGAGTGTGCCTGTTGCTGAGGGGTGGGGCTTCTGTGAATCACATCTGTGAGTCACTAGGGGGTGGAGCTATGAGTCTATATAATTCCTCCCAGAGCCTTTTCAGGCCATTTCCTGCTACAGAGAGGGGAAGGAGAACAGTTGCTGGGCAGCTAATTTTGACTGAGCCTTTCCAGACCAGTTCCTGCTACAGAGAGGAGAAGGAGAGCAGTTGCTGGGCAGCCATTTTGACTGGGGAGTGTTTGAATTTTTAAAAAACTCTTGGGAGAGTGTGCTTGTTGCTGAGGGGGTGGAGCTTCTGTGAGTCACACCTGTGAGTCACACCTGTGAGTCACTAGGGGGTGGAGCTAGGAGTCTAGCTTTATGTAATTCCTCCCGGAGCAAGAGTTTTTGAAGCAGCAAAAATCATGCCTTGGAAAGTGTGCATAAATAGTGAACATAACCCACTAGAGAGTGTGGGTTACTGAGTAGCGGTTGTTGCTGAGTAATGGCTGGTTCGTTGTCATGTATGTAGTGCTGTATATACTTAGTAGTAAAGTTCTGTAAATAGCAGTTGGGGACTCTGAGTATTTCTTTAGCACTTTATGCAGTTGTAGGTTTTGGCAGCATTGCAGAGCCCAGCAGAGAAAGACCACGGGAGTGGAGTGCGTGGCTCTGATGTGAACTCTCTTTGGGACTTAAGGCTTGTATCTACTACAGTGACGTAAGTGCTGAACTGTGACTTGGCTGGCTCATCATGAGCTGCAGGCTATCAGCTGTGTAGCAACCAGCCTTTGGCTGTTTTCATGGACTGCGTTTGGGACCCCCCCCCCCTTTGGAGGTGTCCCCCATTGCACTCCGCACCCCCCTAGGAATGCCCCTGGTTCCTCCTCTTCCACCTTGCCAGGCAAAAAAGCAGAAGAAGCATCTCAATGGGTAATAATGCTTTATATGGGTACCATCAATGTACATAGCATTTCATGTAGGGAGAAACATAAGCAATGCCAGGTCTGTACCCCAAGAGGCTTGCAATCTACATCTAGGATTCGGGAAAGGAGTGGGTAGGATAGGAGGGTTTTATTTTTAAAATGCAGGGTGATTGAGGGCCAGGTATGGAGGGGCTGTGCCAAAGTGAGACCCCCCCCTGGGAAGTGGGGAGAAGAGAAGGCTGGGAGGGTTATTCAGACATAAAGGGCTGGAAAGAGCTGGGGAGCTAAGCGGGGCTGCAAAGAGATGCTGGGATGGAAGAAGGCAATGCAATAAGGCAATGGTGAGGGGTGGGATACATTGCTGTGCAGGACTGGTGGTCTCTTCATGCGCCGGGGAGGGTCCAGGAGTAACTTCCAGGACTTTTGAGAGCGCTCTCTTCTTTCACCTGGAGATTCCCTTTCCACTTCAGGCCTCTGTAAGAAGAAGGGAGGAACCATGACAAGAAGCACAGTGACCTTGCAGCTGAAGGCAAGAGAGGGAGCATCCGCTCTGCAGAAATAATGCAGTTTGAGACTGCTTTGACTGCCATGGCGCCTTTCTATGGGATCCTGGGATTTGTAGTTTTGTGAGGTAACTATGGTAACCCTAAGGTGACACGGGGTTGTCAAGATTTGTATAGAGGAGGTTTTCTGTTCCCTTGAGGCTGAGAGTGTGTGACTTGCCAGAGAATGGGTTTAATGGCTGAGTGGAGATTTGAACCCTGGTGTCCGGGTTCCTGATTCTTGGCCAGATTGGCTGGGGCTTCTGGGAGCTGAAATCCAAAATACCCAGAGGACTAAAATTTGGGAATTACGGAGAGCCCAGAGGAAAGGGAGGAAAGTGTCTGTGTGTGTCTGTGTGTGTGTTGTTAATTGTCTTAAACTCCTAAGCCAACACTGGAATTTATCACACAAAGGAAATCAGGAGTTTATCCCGTGAATATCCCGGAAAAATCTCATAATTACGCAAAATGATTTCACACAACGTCGCACAAAACCCGCCCTTAAAGTGGTCACAAAGAAGCATTAGCACATAACTTTTTTCTTTTGGGATTTCAGAGACAATGCATTTCTGATATCACTTTATTAGTGTAATTGTGTGCAATAATCATTTGTGCAATTACTCACCATTTTTGCTTTATTTGCAGGATATTTTAAATATGCTTTAATCTCTCTTTAATGCCGAAATTAGCACCAGTGTGATAAACTCCTGAGTCAATAACAGTGTCTGAACTGTGATTGCAACCAACCATTCCCTGCGATCTTGGACATGCTCAATAGTAGGATTTTGCTAATGCGCAGTGTTCCTACCATTCCACAGACATTACATGTATTCCCACACTAATTTTATTTTACTTTCTGTTAATTGTAGACTTGGTCATTGACTCAGTGACCACCTCCGATCAGGCTCCAGTTAACACAGTTATGACCCCAATCCTGTTATTTCTGCTCAGTGACCAAACACTACATTGTGAAGGATGCACAAAGGCTGTGCTCCTGCATCTGGGTTGCACAATGTCAATTTCCACCTGTGGAGTTACGCATTGATTGTGCTGTGCAACCCTTGCATCGAATGTCAGTACTGTGCAACTGAATGCACATAGCCACATAGACCAACAATCCCACAGAAAACTATGAAGGCTGGCCATGAAAGCCTTTGACTTCACAATTTTTTTAATGAACCAGAACATACAGGAACATACAGGAAGTGTGTACTTCCACTTTATTTATTTATAATTATGTTTGGAAATGTATTTATTTATATCTGAAAAGTGCAGAGCATTCTCCCTGAAAGAGGTTCATCCACTCGAGTTGAGACTATCCACTTTAAAGGTCCAACTAAAAAACCGGTGCGGATTCACTGATGCCAAGAGACACCACAAAGGAGAGAAATAGGAAGGGAAGTGGTTGAGGCCATGTGCCAATTAGAGTTCATGTATCCTAAATGCATCCCAGCTGCTCAGGCAAACTGATCCTTCTCTCCCAGATGCCAGTTATTTCAATTACTAACAATCTGTCTGTAGGCTGCAGTTCTACCTTGAGCCACTGGGGGGCAGATGTCTCCTAACAATGGAAGACAAAGTGAAGTCGAAGGCTTTCATGGCCAGCATCCATAGTTTTCTGTGGGTTTTTCGGGCTCAGTGGCCATGTTCTATAAGAGTTTATGTTTCTCTGAAGATGCCAAAGCCACAGCTGCTGGTGAAACGTCAGAAATAAACTCCTATAGAACACGGCCACATAGTCCGAAAAACCCACAGAAAACTATGGAAGACAAAGCTGGAGGGGGACCTCTGGGTCGCTCTCTTACTGATATTCTCTGCAGGGCCCTTGCTACTCATTCTTTCAGTGGCATGAATGGACAGGAGGCAAATGGAAGCTAGGCCCCCAGGGCTGCTTCTCCCCAAACTTCCCTCCCACACTGACTCCAGTGGGGTCCCAAGTCAGAAAGAAGAGCTTGGTTCCTCCCCAAAAGTCTTCTCTTACCTGGAAAGACCTTGATGCACACATGGCCACATCCGTTGCTGCAGCACTTCTCTCCTGGACCACAAAACTCATCACCTGCGCATTCTTCCACACAGGTCCCAAAACCCTGAGGCTTGGGACATTCGCCAACCGCTCTCGAGGGACGCACTGAAAGGAGGAGGAGGCCAAAATTTAGAGGATCCTTCAGGGCTGGTCCAAGAGGAATGGTGCCCTGACCCCCAAGGAGCAGAGAAGATGATATAAAAATGATCTGGACACAGGCTGGAATTCTGTATCAGCTACCTAGTTAAATCTATAGTGCACCTGCATCATACGCGGGCGCACTATACGCGGTTTCAGCAAATGTTGAAAGCCACACAGGAGCACACGGGGCACACAGGGTGGCACATCCCATTTGCATTAATGGGGCGTGTTCTTGTGGCATGCGCGCGCGCCACACCGCCACATGTATCAGTCCCATTCACTTGAATGGGGCTTGAGCATGCACGGAATCCGGCTCATGTGGGGGGGAGGAGGAACGGATTCCCCGTGTAAGCCAAGGGTGCGCTGTATTTAACTAACATATGTTTAACGGATAGCAACAAGCTTTTTAGTCTATCAGAGAGCTCTGGCGCCACATCCTACAAATCCCAGGAGCTATGGAGGTTCAAGTCATGTCAAGCTGCATTAATTGTGCAGTGTGGCAGCAGCCTGTGTCAGGGGACATCACTGTGTTCCTGGAGGTGGCCTGCTCCCACATCCAAATGGCGCATGCCCCAACTCTGCCTCTATGGCAGTGCGACACTGCGAGCTGCACCACATGGCATCATGGTGCTTCTCTGGTGCTGCGTCTACATGACACAGCGCAAAGGAGTGCCGTAAATCCGTGGCACTGGCAGCTACAGTGCCCTTCCCAGGGCACAAAAGGAGCTGCTTTTTGTGGCTCCTTTTTATGCCTCCTTTTTATGCCCTGGAAAAGCCAGATCGGGGCCATAATGTGCGATTATGTCAAATAAAATTATGACAAATAATTATGTCAAAGATGAAGGCGGCTGCAAGCCACCTTTCAGGGGCGGTCTGTGCAGCCCCATTCTCTGCAGGGCCCTTGCTACTCATTCTTCTAGTGGTATGAATGGAGAGGGGGCAAATGGAGGCCAGATCCCCAGGGCTGCTTCTCCCCAAACTTCCCTCCAACATTGACTCCGGTGGGGTCCCCATTCAGAAAGAAGAGGTTGGTTCCTCCAAGGGCTTCTCTTACCTCCAGTGACCTTGGTGCACACATGGCCACATCCATTGCTGCAGCACTTCTTCCCTGGACCACAAGATTCATCACCTGTGCATTCTTCCACACAGATCCCAACACCCTGGGGCTTTGGACATTCACCAGCTGCCATCAAGAGATGTGCTGAAAGGAAGAAAAGTTACATCTACACTAGGACCAAAATTAACAGCATCCTTCACAAGTTGAACATGAGTCAACAGTGTGATGTGGCAGCTAACAAGGCAAATGCGATTTTAGGCTGCATCAATAGAAGTATAGTGTCTAGATCAAGGGAAGTAATAGTGCCACTCTATTCTGCTCCGGTCAGGCCCCATCTGGAATAATATTGTGTCCAGTTCTGGGCACCACAATTAAAAAAAGACATTGAGAAACTGGAGCGTGTCCAAAGGAGAGCGACTAAAATGGTGAAAGGTCTGGAAACCATGCCCTATGAGGAACGACTCAGGGAGCTGGGGATGTTTAGCCTGGAGAAAAGAAGGTTAAGAGGTGATATGATAGCCCTGTTTAAATATTTGAAGGGATGTCATATTGAGGAGGGAGCAAGCTTGACAGTAAGGGCTGTCCGACAGGGGAACTCACTCCTTCCTCGGAGTGTAGTGGAGTCTCCTTGCTTAGAGGTCTTCAAACAGAGGCTGGATGGCCATCTGTTTGGGATGCTTTGATTGTGATTGTGATTTCCTGCATGGCAGGGGATTGGACTGGATGGCCCTTGTGTTCTCTTCCAACTCTATGATTCTATGATTCTATGAAATGGTTCCCTGACTACCAAAGGACTGAGCCGATGACACAATAATGATCAGGACACAGGCTGAAATCCTGTATCAGCTATAATTCTAGCTACAGAATCATAGTGTTGGAAACGATAGAAGGCCATCCAGTCCAACCCCATTTTGCCATGCAGGAAATCACAATCAAAGCATCCCCACTGACAGATGGCCATCCAGCATCTGTTTAAAGACCTCCAAGGAAGGAGACTTCACTATAATCTCCGAGGAAGGAGTGTGTTCCACTGTCGAACAGCCTTTACTCTCAGGAAGATCTTCGTAACCACAAGTTGAACATGAGTGAACAGTGTGATGCGGCAGCTAAAAAGGCCAATGCTATTTTAGGCTGCATCAATAGAAGTATAGTGTCTAGATCAAGAGAAGTAATAGTGCCACTGTATTCTGCTCTGGTCAGGCCCCACCTAGAATACTGTGTCCAGTTCTGGGCGCCACAATTCAGAAAGGACATTGAGAAACTGGAGCGTGTCCAAAGGAGGGCGACAAAAATGGTGAAGGGTCTGGAAACCATGCCCTATGAGGAACGACTCAGGGAGCTGGGGATGTTTAGCCTGGAGAAAAGAAGGTTAAGAGGTGATATGATAGCCCTGTTTAAATATTTGAAAGGATGTCATATTGAAGAGGGAGCAAGCTTGTTCTCTGCTGCTCCAGAGAACAGGACCCGGAACAATGGATGCAAGCTACAGGAAAAGAGATTCCACCTGAACATTAGGAGGAACTTCCTGACAGTAAGGGCTGTTCGACAGTGGAATGCACTTCCTCGGAAGGTGCTAGAGTCTCCTTCCTTGGAGGTCTTTAAACAGAGGCTGGATGGCCATCTGTCAGGGATGCTTTGAATTGGATTTCCTGCATGGCAGGGGGTTGGACTGGATGGCCCTAGTGGTCTCTTCCAACTCTATGATTCTATGATTCTATGTAATGTTGAGCTGGAATCTCTTTTCCTGCAGTTTGCATCCATTGCTCAGGGTCCTAGTCTCTGGAGCAGCAGAAAACAAGTCTGCTCCATCCTCAATATGGCATCCCTTCAAGTACTTAAACTGGGCTATCATGTGAATTGTTAACCTTCTCTTTTCCAGGCTAAACATCCCCAGATCCCTAAGGTGTTCCTGATAGGGCTTCATGGTTTCTAGACCCTTCACCATTTTGGTGGCTCTCCTTTGGACATGCTTCAGTTTTTCAACCTCCTTTTTGGATTGTGGTACCCAGAACTGGATAAAGTCTTATTCCAGCAGAAGTCTGCTCTGGGCCCCACAAACCAACAAACAGCATCATTTATATACTGATTCACACTGAACTAATAATGTCTAAGTGGTTTACAATGTGTGTAAGCTAATTGCCCTCAACAATCTCATTTTAGCGACCTCCTCGGAAGGATGCAAGTCTGAGTCGAGCTTGAGCCCTTTTGCTGGTATTGAACTCACAACTTTATGGTTTTGAGTGAGGGGCTGCTGTACAGGCATTTTAACTAGTGCACCACCAGGGCCCCACAACAATGTTCAGCTCCCAGAAATCCATAGCCTTGAGCCAGGATGCTGAAAGCATTGCCAAACCCGGTTATGACTCCAGTGTGGATGCAGCCTGGGTCTCTCCCTCCCTGGAGTTTGGCTAAGTTTCCTTACTCACCCTTTTTCTGGCCATGATCAGCAGAAGAAAAATCAACCCAGAGGCAGAGGAGACCCAGAAGGAGAAGTCTGGGCCACATGGTGCTCTTCTGGAAAGCAAGCATCACCTTGATCCGGCCAGGGACCTTATAAACCTGATGGAGATGGGTCAGAAGAGGTGGGGCTACTGACCGTTGGACCACAGAGGGACAGGGACACTTGCCCAAGACGCATGTCCCAACGGAAGATGCTTCCTCTTGGCAGAAGGCCTAAGCTCTTGCATCAATTATCTTACTAGAGAGGCCCATTCCCCACCACCTTTCCCTTCTCCTTTTGTGTCGTGTCTTTTTAGATTGTAAGCCTGAGGGCAGGGAACCGTCCAATTAAAAAGATTGTATGTACAGCGCTGTGTAAATTTACAGCGCTTTATAAATAAAGGTTAATAATAATAATAATAATAATAATGATAATAATAATAATAAATCAATTGGGGCTCAGGGAAACTCACAACCACTGCTTTGCTCAGGTTTGCCTGCAAATTCCTGGAGTGTGAAACATTCTGGAACCAGAACGGCTAGTTGCAACACTGCTCAGCGAGGGCTTTTGCAATGGCTGGGCTACAACTTCTAGGAAACACGTAAGTGCAGGAAACAAGGAAGCCGTGTGTGCAAGAGCCACCAAAATAGAGTATAAACAAACCAATAAACTGCAGTACAATCTCATTTCCAGGGCAATCCAGAGAGAAGACGGATGGAATCTGGGCGAGAAGTCCAGAAAGATACATACAGGCACCTTGATGGAGTAACTGGTCCTTCAAGATTTGCTTCTTTGTTGGCTAAAAGAGAAGGATGGGTGGCAGGAAGACCCCCAGGGTTAGGACCTTCAGTCCTTCTGTAAGGAACACATAACTCCTTCCTTGCAACAGCTACTAGACTCTTGCCCAACACAGCTCCAAATGCTTTTTATGACAAATAACAAAGCTCTATACCAGGGGTAGGCAACCTGCGGCCCGCGGGCCGGATGCGGCCCGGCAAGGCCTTGGGACCTCTGGGAATGCTGGGGTTAAAGGCAAGCCTGGGGTCCTCCTTTTTCCCCCTGCAAGCCATGGGTCTGGGAATGCTGGGGTTAAAGGCAAGCCTGGGGTCCTCCTTTTTTCCCCTGCAAGCCATGGGTCTGGGAATGCTGGGGTTAAAGGCAAGCCTGGGGTCTTCCTTTTTCCCCCTGCAAGCCATGGGTCTGGGAATGCTGGGGTTAAAGGCAAGCCTGGGGTCCTCCTTTTTTCCCCTGCAAGCCATGGGTCTGGGAATGCTGGGGTTAAAGGCAAGCCTGGGGTCCTCCTTTTTCCCCCTGCAAGCCATGGGTCTGGAAATGCTGATGCAAAGAGGTGTGTGTGTGTGTCTGTGTGTGTGTGTGTATGCACCCAGACTTGTTTCCCCATGCTGATACTGTGACTCTTGAGAAAGGTTCAAAGAGGGAGATGTAGAGAGGGAAGTGGTGCTTTGTTTCCTCCCTTAGATCTTTTGTAACATGCCCTCGACTTATCCACAGGTCATATCAAAATCCATGATTTTGGCCTCAAAAACTGCCCTCGACTTATACATGAGGTTGACTTATACATGAGTATATACGGTGTGTGTGTGTGTGTGTGTGTACATACAGTGCGCCCTTTGCTTACGTGGGAGATCCATTCTGGACTCCCCTGCATAAAACAAATAATGCGTATGCTTGAGCTCCATTTAAATTAATGGGGCTCCTGCACATGGCGGTGCGATGGTTTTGCAGCGTGCACGCACATAGGCACACATCCCATTCCTCTCTATGGGATAAGCCACCCCTTCCTCCCCGCACGGCTTTCAATGCATGCTGAAAGCCGCATAAAGCACGCCCACGTATGACACAAGCACACTGTGTGTGTGTGTGTGTGTGTGTGTGTAGAGCAGTGCTTCTCAATTATTTTCTGTCATGCCTCCCCTAGGAAGAAGAAAACATTTCGCGCCCCCCGCGCGACTGTAAATAGTATCATTTGTCTATAAAATTGTTATAAGTACACCTCTGCATAACAGAGCCTCGCGCCCCCCTTTACAGAGCCTCGCGCCCCCCCTGGGGGGCCCGCCCCACTATTTGAGAAAGGCTGGTGTAGAGAGAGAGCATCATAATGTACACAACAGAAGATAAAAGCCTCCAGAACTTTGGATGAATCAACTATGCCTGTGACTGTGAGTCGTCTTCTTGTGTGTGTGAAAAGTGGGTCAGTGCATTGCCAACAGCTGGGTATTTTTTTGTTTTTGAACTCTGTTACAGTATTGTTTTGGCTGCATCTGGGTGATTTGTCTCCAAACTGCACTGGGAGTTGGCTTTCACCTCACTAATGCTCCACCTGCCAAGCCTGGTGCTCACGTCTTAGTTGTCTCCAACCCCTTGGGCTCACACATTATGTTTTTCTATCACAGAAAAACCAACTGCAGAGTTGAGGACTCCACAGTTGAATATTTGTGCAAGCCAAGATGAATGGATGGAGGATTTGTTGACCGCCACATAGCTCCTTATCCAGCCAGAGCTTCCATTAGGCTAGTATAGGAGATGGAAGCAGCAGCCTGGGCATTGGCCAGGAGGCTGTGATAAGGGATCTTGGTTTGGGTCCTGCCCTCTGGAGAAGCAGAAAGCAAGCTTGCTCCATCTTCCACATGACGGCAGTTCACCTCTTCAAGGTATACATATCAGTTCAGACATGGCATCACTTGATGGAGGACACCATGCTAAGCCCACCTTGATATCATCTCTCTTTTGTACAGAGACACTGCTGGCAGCCATCCCAGGGCCATTTAGGGGCTGGATGAGAGTGGTGCATGTGTGGCAGGTGGCATCCAGCATCTGGATGTAGAAAGAAGTTTGGGCAGGGGCTTGGACTGGATGCCCCTTGAGGTCTCTTCCAACTCTTATGATTCTAAGATGACGTTCTCTCCATATGTTCCGCTGCAGAAATGGCTGAAGGAGGTGGAACAGCAGCTGCCAGGTGGGTTGTAGGTGCTGGGATTGTTACAGGAAAGAGGTACTGGATACATCTTACTGCAGCAACCATAAATAGACACACATCCCTAGCAGGAGCCTGGATGCAATGTTTTTCCACCAAAGAGAAAACCAAAAGCAGGAGGCAGCCCAAAGCCAATGATAGAGTCTGTGGTTCCATCTTCCATACATGTGAACATAGACAAGGCAGTAGAAATGGCACGAAAATGGCTGCCAGCCTGGCGAGATGCCTTTGGTCCAGCAGCAACAGGTTAGAGATATGGCCAGGCCAGACCCCTTCTGTGCCCCTTCCCATGCAATACCCTTCCCTTCCTATCCAGATGGCAAAAACTCACCTCCACAATTCCCATTCACCGCTGTCCGATGTCCGCCACGACGATCCACTGCAGGGACACACTTCAGCCCACAGTCAGCGAAGCAGCACTTCTTGTCCTCAGGGCAAGACCGGTCATCCTTGCACTCATTTTTGCATCGGGAAAACACTCGTGCAAAACATTTCATGGGACAAAGGCCAGGTTTCTCTGTGAGGGAGAGGATTAATAGGCATTCAGCGAAGGTACCTGAGGTAGCCAATTCTTCTTGGAAAGAATGGCTCCATAATCCTTTGGAGTGAGACAAGGCAAGGCAAAGGGTCACTGCGTAGTGGGCACCAGGTGCTTTGTGCCAACCCCCTCCCTCTCGAAACCATCACTTGTAACAAGACCATGGCAATGGGAACAACCTGTCACACAATTCTGTGCCACCTTGAGCTAGTATTTCAGCCACTGCCCCACTGACCATTCATCCAGTCCATTTTGATCTTGCTAATCACTGCAAAAGAGATTCTCTGGACTGAGGGAATGTCTCCTTGGTCCTGGAGAGCTGACCAGGGCAAGAAATGCGTCTGAAGGAGAAAGCAGTGCTTTTGGGGCATGGGTAGTCTCTCTTTTTTGGGGAGGTGTCAATGGCTGAGTCCCTGGCAGTGTGGGACAGTGAAGATGCTGTGGGTCCTTGGATCTAGTTCTTCTTACCTGGCACAGCTTTGGTGCACCTTTTGCGTCGTTCGCTGGGGCAACATTTCTCATCCATGGCACAGTTGGTGTCCCAAGAACAGCTCTTGGAGGAGACTGCGACATCTTTCTTCTCAGGACAATAGCCATGATGCACTGCAAGGGAAAGGGACAGACAGACACATTGCAAGGTCAAGAGCAGAAAACCTCCTGGGAGGTCCTAGGTAGGCCTGGGCTTGGGCTTGATCCTTGGCTGAGGTTTTATAGGTGCGTCCCTTCATGTCGTTTCCAACGTACGATGGCCCTAAGTCAAATCTGTCATGGGGTTTTCTTGGCAAGATTTGTTCAGAAGTGTTTTGCCCCATGGCCTTTCCCCGAGGCTGAGAGAGTGTGACTTGCCCAAGGTCACCCAGTGGGTTTCCGTGGCAGAATGGGAATTTGAACCCTGGCCTCCAAAGTCATAGTCCAATGTTCAAACCATTGCACCATATTGGCTCTCACTGCAGTAGTGGGAATTATTTGGCCTGACCAAATTTGGGAATTATAAGGACACCTCATCAGAAGGACACTTGGAATATAATCATTTTTTTGCAAATTCTGCATTTCGATGTTCAAAAATATCCCCAAACTCCCATTCTGGGGACCAAGAAAAAGAAGGACACAGACCTACCTCCTTGAAGAAGGAAGCATTTCCTAATAGTCCCAACGCGACAGCATTTCTCCTCTCCTGGGCAAGCTGCATCTTCAAAGCAGTAGTCATAGGTGAGGGGCTGATATTCAGGAAAAGTTTCCCTTGGACAGTCTCCAGGCTTAGGGGTCACTGGAAGGAAGGAAGGAAGGAAGGAAGGAAGGAAGGAAGGAAGGAAGGAAGGAAGGAAGGAAGGAAGGAGGGGAAACATAGTCACTATCCCCCAAAAGAGAGAGAGAAGTCAGGTGTAGTTTGTTGTGGCGCCAGAGCTCTCCAACAAAGAAAGCTAAATGTCTCACAAAACTATAGTTCTCAGAATTCTATAGCATGGAGCCAAAGCACTTAAAGTGGCGTCAAACTGGATTATTTGTGCAGATGCAGCTTTTGTCTATTTCTGTTATTGCAATAGGGACGTAATTCTTTACTATGTTTCTTCTTGATGGAAGCAACAAGTAATTTTAGCAACGTTCTTCCTGTTGTGAGAAAGTCTTTGAAAACCACAGTTTTGGAAGGCTATTCACAATTCAGGACTTAGGTGCATCTACACTATATAAATAATGCAGTTTGACACTGCTTTAAGTGCTGTAACACCATTCTATTGAATCCTGGGATTTTGCATGGTCTTCAGCCTTCTCTGCCAAAGACTGCTGGTGCCTCACATTCTGGGATTTCTAGTTTGGCGAGGTATTCAGCCTGACTTGTCAGAGAGGCCTGGAGCCTCGGCCAAGCACAAATCCCAGAACAGAGTTATGGCAGTCAAAATGGTGTCAAACTGCTTCAATTTACTAAGATAGACTGCTGTTGGCTTCAAACTGTGAACTTCTGGTTGCTTTTACCTTTTTCTTAGGCATGTTTGCCTTATACTTAGTGTGTCAACTAAACTAATTGTATCTGCTTGCATTGCACAATGGACTGCCATGCACACACCTAAGCAGACACCCAAAGGAGCATGGCATGGCTTGTATTTGCAGAAAAATGCAGACGAGATGAATAACCGACAGATGACAGGCTGCTGCTCATCTATCCATGCACATTTCTTATAATGCAACCACATGTATATATGACAGCTTGCTTTGAAGACCCCATTTAACCATTTCATAGCTTCTATGCTCTCCGCTTCAGTTTTGGGCACTCTGCCAGTGAAGTGAGAAGGTGGGCAAGCCTGGGCCAGGGAATGCTGTGAGGCCTGCTCTTCATGCCTTCATGGCTCAAGAAGGTAACTGAAGTGACTGGCATGGGAGGCATGATTTGGGGCTGCGTTGTCTGGTTGGCTGGCAAGTGGAAGGAAAGGTAGCACCATTGGTACATAAGACCTAATTGTTGCATACCAGATACTCTAGGGTTAATCATAGAATCATAGAATCATAGAATCGTAGAGTTGGAAGAGACCACTAGGGCCATCCAGTCCAACCCCCTGCCATGCAGGAAATCCAAATCAAAGCATCCCTGACAGATGGCCATCCAGCCTCTGTTTAAAGACCTCTAAGGAAGGAGACTCTATCACCCTCCGAGGGAGTGCATTCCACTGTCGAACAGCCCTTACTGTCAGGAAGTTCCTCCTAATGTTCAAGTGGAATCTCTTTTCCTGTAGCTTGCATCCATTGTTCCGGGTCCTGTTCTCTGGAGCAGCAGAAAACAAGCTTGCTCCCTCCTCAATAAGACATCCTTTCAAATATTTAAACAGGGCTATCATATCACCTCTTAACCTTCTTTTCTCCAGGCTAAACATCCCCAGCTCCCTGAGTCGTTCCTCATAGGGCATGGTTTCCAGACCTTTCACCATTTTAGTCGCTCTCCTTTGGACACGCTCCAGTTTCTCAATGTCCTTTTTGAATTGTGGCACCCAGAACTGGACACAATATTCTAGGTGGGGCCTGACCAAAGCAGAATACAGTGGCACTATTACTTCTCTTGATCTAGACACTATACTTCTATTGATGCAGCCTATAATAGCATTGGCCTTTTTAGCTGCCGCATCACACTGTTGACTCATGTTCAACTTGTGGTCTACTTGGACTCCTAGATCCCTTTCACACATAGTTTCATTCAGCCAGGTGTCACCCATCCTATATCTGTGCATTTTATTTTTCCGCCCTAAGTGCAATACCTTACATTTCTCTGTGTTGAATTTCATTTTGTTAGCTTTGGCCCAGCTTTCTAGTCTATTCAGGTCATTTTGAATCTTGATCCTGTCCTCTGGGGTATTAGCTATTCCCCCTAATTTGGTGTCATCTGCAAATTTGATAAGTATGCTCCCAATTCTGTCATCCAGGTCATTGATAAAGATGTTGAATAGCCCTGGGCCCAGGACAGAGCCCCACTGGACACCCCACTGGTCACTTCTCTCCAGGATGAAAAGGAGCCATTGTTGAGCACCCTTTGGGTTCGGCCGGTCAACCAGTTACAGATCCATTTAACAGTTCCTTTGTCTAGCCCACATTTTACAAGCTTGTTTGCAAGAATGTCATGGGAAACCTTGTCAAAGGCCTTACTGAAATCAAGATATACTATATCCACAGCATTCCCTTCATCTACCAAGCTGGTAATTTTGTCAAAGAAAGAGATTAGATTTGTCTGGCATGACTTGTTTCTCTGAAACCCATGTTGACTTTTTGTGATTATGGCATTGCCTTCTAGATGTTCACAGACTCTCTGTTTAATGATCTGCTCCAGAATCTTGTTAGGAGTGCAGCTGATGCTTACTCTCAACACTTCAAAGATATGGGATGATGTTGTTAACTACCCTTGAGTCGACTTTGATTCATGGTGACCCTGTGGATGAGGCATCTCCAAGCTCCCCTGTCCTCTGTCTCTCTGCTCAGGTCCTGCACACCGAGGCCCATGTCTTCCTTGATTGAATTTAACCATCTGGCATGTGGTTTTCCTCTCTTTCTACTGCCTTCCACCTTTCCGAGCATCATTGCCCTTTCTAATTATTCATTTTTCTTCATGTTGTGGCCGAAGTATAACAGCCTCGGTTTTGTCATCTTGGCTTCCATAAAGAGTTCCAGCTTGATCTATTCTAGAACCCATCTCTTTATCTTCTGTCCATGGTATTCTCCAGCCCTACACCTCGAATTAGTTGATTTTCTTCCTATTCACTTTCTTCACTGTCCAGCTCTCACATCCGTACTTGGCGATGGGGTACACAATGACTTGGACTATCCTCACTTTGGTGTTCAGAGTTATATCTTTACGCTTTGTGATCTTGTCCAGTTCTTTCATGGCTGCCCTTCCTAATCTTTGTCTTCTTTTGATTTATTGACTACAGTCTCCTTTCTGATAAGTATTTGAATCCACTCCCAACATTTCAAAAATGTAGGATTTGGGACATCCTATAGCTGATATGGTCTGATATGGGACCAGAGATCAACCTCCTCCCAAATACAGTCACTCTTCCTTTTTCAGTAGGGATCTGTTCTGGACCCCCTCATGAAAATGGAGCTTCGCTTATATTCAAGCCCCATTGGGGGTGCAGGGGCATGGAGAATGGGGGCACATGGGCACATGCCCTATTCTTCCCCCCTCCGTTCATCCCTTGCACATAAGTGAGGGACGCAAGTCTGAAGACTGCAAGAATGGAAGAAGGACTGTATAGGATATCCTCTATAAATCAGGGCTCATGGGAACCATAACCTATGAATTAGAAACTGCCAAAAGTCCCATTCATCAGATGTCTGGCCAAAAGTTAAGCAGCCTTTGAACTATGGGGGGTTTTCCCCAGTCACAGACTCCACTCTTGGGACTTCTCCCAAAAAACAATACTTTTCCGATCATTGCTAAGTATGGGAGAAGTCCCAATCGGGTACAAGATGCCTCCAGTCTGGGCACGGATCTGTGCAATAACATCCATTTATACAGGGTCTCAGCCCATGCCCAGATTGGGGGGGAAAGCTGCACTATAATCTCCCTGGTTACAGTGGGGTCAGTGACTGGAGAAAACACCCCAGTTCAAATGCTGCTTAACTTCTGGCCAGACAACTGATGAATGGGACTTTTGCCAGTCTCTAACTCATAGGTTATGGGGAAAACAGCCGGTGCGATAATCTCCTAGTCCTCACTAGTCCAGATCCACTGCGTTTGGCCACTCACCGGCACCTTCGCAGACCCGGAGGCATTCTGTACTTGTCAGAAAGTTGTTCTCGTTTGCTCCACATCCACTATAAATGAATTTCTTGCACTTCCGAGTGACTGAGTCGTAAAAGAATCGAGTGACTTCTCTGTGACAGTTTCCACGTTCAGGACGAAGGAGGCAATAATCTAGAAGACACAAGAACAGTCTTTTCAGGAAGCAATGGAGACCAGCAGGGTGGGTCAGTGGGAGATAGGTCTGCCTCTGATAATAATAGCAATAATAATAATAATAATAATAGTTGTTGTTAACTGCCTTCATGTCAATATTGACCCATGGCAACCCTATGGGTGAGACATCCCCAGCGCCCCTGTCTTCTCCTGCTCTGCCCAACTCCTGCAAACTCCGACTGATGCAGTGACCAGGGATGGCATCTCTCCTCTAGACGCCTGTCTGGAGTCAGTAATGGGCTGGATGAGGGAAAACAGACTCAGACTGAATCCAGAGAAAACGGAAGTACTCGTGATAGGTTCCCCTGGCCTGGGAATGGAGATTTGTCCACCTGTCCTGAATGGGGTCACGCTTCCCCTGAAGGACTCCGTTCGCAGTCTGGGGTGCTTCTGGACTCGTCGCTCCACCTTACATCTCAGGTAGATGTGACAGTCGGGAGCACCTGTTATCAGCTTCGGCTGATACGCCAGCTGCAACCCTACCTGGGCCGGGGGGACCTTGAGACGGTGGTACATGCTCTGGTGACCTCTTGGTTGGATTTCTGTAATGCGCTCTACATGGGGCAACCCTTGTACCATACCCGGAAACTCCAATTGGTGCAGAATATGGCAGCGAGGTTGGTCACTGGATGTTCCAGGACCAGCCATATAACACCTGTTCTGCATGATCTGCATTGGCTGCCCATTCGCTTCCGGGCGCAATACAAGGTGTTGGTTATTACCTATAAAGCCCTAAATGGCTTGGGCCCAGGGTACTTGGAGGACCGCCTCTCCCCATATAATCCGCCCCGCACTCTCAGGTCGACCAGGAAGCAACTCCTGAGGGTTCCTGACATGAGATATTCCGTGACTGCGGAGAGGGCGCTTTCTAGCTCAGCCCAGCAGCTTTGGAACTCTCTTCCCGGTGAGCTCCGCTCGGTTACCTCCCTTGACCTGTTCAGGAAGAAGTTAAAAACCTTCCTCTTCCAACAGGTTTTCCCCCAGATGCTATGAGACCTGCTCTCTCCCCGTTGCACCAGCACTTTAGGCTAGTTTTTTTGGTTTTATCTTGGGACTTTTTATTCTGTTTTTAATTAATCTGATGTATTGTTGTGGCTTTTATATGAATACTGTTTGCAAATTGTACATTGTGTAGTACTCTGTTGTAACCCGCTTTGATCTCCCAGGAAAAGCGGGCTATAAATAAACAGTTTATTATTTATTATTATTATATTCGTGGTCTCTTTAATTAAATCTATCCATCTGGCATGTGGCCTTCCTCTCTTTCCTACTTCTCTCCACCTTTCCTAACATCATGGTCTTTTCCAATGATCCATGCCTTCTCATGATGTGTCCAAAGTATGACAGTCTAAGTCTTGTCATCTTGGCTTCTAGGGATCTTTCTGGCTTGCTCTGTTCCAGGACCCATTGGTTTGTCCTTTTGGCTGCTGTCCATGGGATCCTCTGCCCTCTTCTCCAGCCCCACATCATCTCAAATGCATTGATTTTCTTCCTATCTTCTTTCTTAACTGTTCAGCTCTCACATCCATCCATGGCAATAATAGGGAATACAATGGCTTGTATGACTCTAACTTTTGTGCCCAGTTGCATATCCTTGCATTTTAGGATCTTTTCTAGTTCTTTCATAGTCGCTCTCCCCATTCTTAATCTTCTTCTGATTTCCTGACTGCAGCCCCCATTTCTATCAATCTTTGATCCCAGGTATGAGAACTCTTTTACTATTTCAACTTCCTCATTGTCTAGTTTGAATGTGTGTAAGTTCTTTGTGGTCATTATTTTTGTTTAGTAATACTAATACTAATAATAGCCCTCCTCATGGATCAAGGCAGGGAACAACAACCAATCAAGAACGAGCAACACCAATCGAAACACATTGATTAAAACACACAACAGCTTAAAAGGACAAATAAGACACATGCAATTTAAAACAGTCTATATTTTTATAATTCAGCATCTAAATTCACAGTTTAAAATTGTCTGGATGAGGCTGCCAGAAGAGACTGAAGGTGCCTTTGGGGCGGTTGGGGGAGTGGGAAGGGGAACCGGTGGATGTGGGGCAGGAATGACAGTACACTCAGCCCTCCATACCCATGGATTCATTATCCACAGATTCAGCTATCCACTGCTTGACTGGATGCATAAATTCCAAAAACCAAACCTTGATTTTGCCATTTTATATAATAAGAGACACCTTTTTACTATGCCATTGTATAAAATGGGACTAGGGATCCGAGATGTTCGTGGAACCAAACCCCAGCATAGCGTCATTCAAGAATGGATGGCAAATGCCTAGTAGATGGGAAGAACTGGTACTTGCAGTACTGGAACAGACTTGCTATAAATGTGAAATGACTCAAAGGCACACTACAAACATCTCTTACCTGGCTGCAGCTCGAGGCCAGGGACCCCGTAGTCAATTTGGCAGTACCTCCACTTTCTTGGACATCGGGTTTGTAAAGAAAAGAGGTGGAGACAAGGATCGGGTTCATCCAGAACAGATGCAAGTGGGCATGTGTCTTCTCTCTCTGGAACGCATACAGATACATGTCAATGAGTTATTCTCAGAGTTACAGAAAGCTCTCTGAGTCTTGGTGGTTGGATTGCACAAGTATGTTCTGCTAGTCCAACTGCCTGAAGAATGAAAAGAAAAGCCATTCAATTTGGTGTTCTCTGAGAAGTTTTGACATGGATTCAATTTTTTTAACCTTGTTCCTGTGTTGAGATTGATTTTCATATCAAGGCATAACATCTCCACCAAAAGCATCTGAGGAAGTAGACTGACGTCTAGGAAAGCTCATGCTGCCAACTTCATTCTTTCGTTTAGTTGCAAAGGTGCTAAAGATCTCTCTGTGTAACACCTGAGTATATGACAGAATTATAGCCATAATGTTTTCTGTCCAGAGGAAGCAAAGGTGGAAGGCAACCTGGAGTCAATTGAAGGGTGGCTAGTTCCACTTTTAAAAATGTTCAAAGAATAAGGAGTGGCTACAGACCTCAAGAGAACAGCTATCTCTTCATCAAGATCCCCTTGGCCTAGTTGCAACATGGCAGAGGGCAATGGATCAAGCAAGACCCCCTTCCCCGCAGTTGCCCTCCAAGCCAAAACTCACCTCCAAGGTCCATCTCTGGCACAACAAGACCCTGGTCCTGGTCCAGATCCATCTGCTGTCCAGCGGAAGGATATTGCGGGGGCACACACCTCAGGCCACATTCGAAGAAACAGCATTTGTACCCGTCAGGGCAAGACCGGTCATCCTTGCACTTATTTGCGCACCTTGTAAACAACCACGGGAGACATTTCTTTGGGCAAGAGCCAGGTGTAGCTAGAACAGAATGAAAGGATGGGTGTGGAATACATGCATGGTCACATAACCCTCCACAGGAAGAGCAAGCGGTGCGAGAGGTGGAAATGGACAATGCGCCCTGGGCACTAGGGGCTTCATGCGCCAGCCCTTTCTTGGGAGCTTGGGGATTTTTGCTCCTGATAAAACACTGGCAATAGGGTCAGACTGACATCCAGTTCTATACCACCCCCTCCGGTAGCAATAGCAATAGCAGCTTCATTTATATACCACTTCATACCACACTAAGCAGTCTCTAAGAGGTTTACAAAGTGTAAGCTAATTGCCCCCAACAATCTGAGACTCATTTTAGTGACCTACGGAAGGATGCCAGGCTGAGTTGACCCTGAGCCCTTTGCTGGGATTGAACTCACAACCTTGTGGTTTGTGAGTGAGTGGCTGCAATACTGGCATTTAACCAATGCGCCATCAGGGCTCTTTGGTATATTAGATATTGTTCACTGGCCCACAGCTGGTCATTCATCTAACCAGTTTTCCTTGCTGTCCAGAATAAAGATTCTCTGGGAGTGAGGCCAAGACTGAGTCCACAAATGGGCCTAGGGGAGAAGATGGTGCCCTCTCTGTATGCCTTCTGAGCCATGGATAATCCCATTTTTGGAGGCTTGGATGGCTGAGGCCCTGGCAATGTGGCATGAGGAAGATGCTGTGGGTCCTTGGATCCAATTCTCCCAAAGAGACTTTACCTGGCACAGCTTTGGTGCACCTTTTGTGTTCTTGACTGGGGCAACACTTCTCGTCCGAGGCGCAGTCGGTGTCCCAAAAACAGCGCAGTGAGGAGGCTGTGGCACTTCCGTTGCTGGGACAGTAGCCAGGATGCGTTGCTAGAGAAAGGGAGAGATGCGGTCACTGTAAAGCCAAAAGCGAATGTAATACAAAGCTTCCTGTTCTTCATCCCTCATGAAGAATCTGAGGAAACTGAAGAAGAGGCATCAGATCTAGAAAGGCAACACAGTCTCCCAAGAGCTTCTGTGGGGTTTATAGCTGAGGAGAAAACTACACAGCTTTGCATGGACTAACCCAGAAAAAAATCCTTGTTATCTCTATTAAATCCTTGTTATCTCAATATCACTCACTATGGGTCAGAGTGGAATGGAATCCATAGTGAGTGCTATTGAATCCCCCACATATGACTTGGCCAAATTTCTGGCCACACAATTACAAACCCAGATAGGGCAGACCTCCCACTACATCAAGGACTCAGCTCATTTCATAGGAAAAATCAGTATCCTTGAACTAAAATCCAGAGACATATTAATCAGCTTTGATGTGGTCTCCCTGTTCACCAAAGTCCCCATAATGGACACCATGACACTCATCCAACAGATTTTTCCAGAAGACATCACAGCCCTGTTCAAACATTGCCTCACCACAAGCTATTTCCAGTGGGACGAACAGAGAGATGGGGTAGCAATGGGGAGCCCTCCAAGCCTGGTGATAGCAAACGTTTACATGGAACACTTTGAAAAGCAAGCCCTGGAAACAGCAGCGAAAAAGCCCACAACTTGGTTCCGATACGTGGATGACACTTTCACCATCTGGAGCCATGGAGAAGAAGACCTGGCTGTATTCCTGAACCATCTGAACAACATCCACCCCAACAACCAATTCACTATGGAAAAAGAAAAGGAGGAACACTGCCATTTTTGGATGTCCTTGTCATCCGCAAACCGAACCAACGCTTGGGTCACACAGTATACCGAAAACCCATACATACAGACCGATACTTGCACAAGAACTCCAACCATCACCCAGGACAAAAAAGAAGCACAATCAAAACACTGGTAGACCGAGCAAAACGCATCTGTGAACCCCACTTCTTGGAAGATGAACTGAAGGACTTGGACCAGGCTCTACAGGCCAATGGTTATTCCAGCTCAGACCTCAGAAGGGCTGCCAGGCCCAGGAAAACCCAGAGGAGGGAAGACAAGCAGCCACCCAAAGGGAAGGTATTTTACCATACATCCAAGGAGTCACAGACAAAACAGGCAAAGTGGTGAGGAAGCACAACCTGCAAATGGTTTACAAACCGACAAAGAAAACCCAGCCAATGCTTTGCTCAGCCAAGGACCAGAGAGACCCTCTCACAGCCGCAGGAAGGTTTAGCGCATACCATGCAGCTGTGGACAAGTCCATAGGGTCCACCAAACGCAGTGTGCAAACAAGGATCAAGGAACACCAGAGACACTGCAGACTGGGCCAGCCAGAAAAATCAGCATTGGCAGAACATGCCACAAACCATCCTGGGCATAAAATGAAAAGACTGAAATTCTGGACCATGCCAACAACTATCAGGTCGGGATGCAGAGGGAAGCCATTGAGATCCACAAACACCTGGACAATTTCAACTGGAAAGAAGAAACCCTGAAAGTGAATAAAATTTGGCTCCCAGTCCTGAGGAATAGCAAAATGAGGACTCAGCAAATGCAAATGGGAAACCGCTCAGAGTCAGGGGCTTTCCCAGCAGATAATGATCACCAATTAGCAGACACTAATCCTCTTTTGCATTAGCCTCCCAGCCTGAGGCCGGCCATTAACACAGAACAAGACACATGCAAAGCACTCCTGCATTCCCAGGCTCACACAGTATGTGTGTGTATGTGTACACACACACACACACACACACACACACACACACACACACAACTTTTTCCAGGCAAAGCATTCTCTGAAGATGCCAGCCACAGATGCTGGCGAAACGTCAGGAAGAAGCTCTTCTAGAGCATGGCCACATAGCCCAAAAAACCCACAAAAAACCATTTCTGTTCCCTCTTGACCACATACTTCTGCCATTAGGAATTGTTTTGTGCATTTTCATTATGGGCCTGAACAGACAGGCCAAAATAAAGCTGCTTCGGGTCTCTTTGGAGGTATGCTGTTTAAATGATGCATGCATCTTAAGAGTCCAGAAGCTGCGCCAAAGCCATGTTCCAGTCCTTCAGATTGGAGTGTGGCTTTGGTGTAGCTTCCGGTCTCTCAGGACGCATGCATCATTTAAACAGCATACCTCCAAAATGACCTGAAGCAGCTTTATTTTGGCCTGTCTGTTTGAGCCCTATGTCTTTTTTAATTTGCTGTAATCCACTTTGAATCCTGAAGTGGGCAAATGCAAGAGCGACATAAATATCATCATCATCGTCATCATCATCGGGACAGAAAGGGGCAGAGGCATACCTTCAAGAGGAAGGACACATTTTGTGATGTTTCCAATTTGGCAGCATTTCTCGTCTCCTGGGCAGGCTGAGTCATCCATGCAATAGGCCTGGCCGCTGCGTGGGATTTCATGAAGTGGTTTGCTTGGGCACATGCCAGGTTTGCGAGGTGCTGGGCAGGAAAGAAGGAGAGCCATGCTTATTACTTACCAAAGCAGAGACAGCAGGAAGGTGCAAGGCCAGAGCCAGAAAGAGAAATGCAGGTTGCAAAGGGTGACACAGGGAGACCAAAAGCCTCTTTTGCCTGGCCTGGTTTGGGTTGCTGGTTCTTATAAGGGATGCGTCTGCATTGTACCGCTGCTCCACTCTGGGCCCACAACAAACTCCAACTCCCAGAATTCCATAGCCTTAAGGCAGGACAGTTACAGCGATGCCAAACTGGGTTATTTCTCCAGTGTGGATGCAGCCTTTAACTGCCAAGGCTCCATTCTACATAATCCTGGGATTTGCAGTTTTGCGATGCACCAGGACCCTTTGACAAAGAACGCTAAGGGCCTTGTTAAACTACAGACTCCAGGATTCTGGAGCTGCAGCACTTAAAGTGGTATCAAACTGCATTATTTCTGCAGTGTAGATGCACGCAAGGTCGCTGTGAGATCCCAGCAAGACAAAGCAAGGAATCAAGTTTGATTTGCAATTGACTCGTTTTCTTAAAAACAAACAATCCAACAAACAGGAAAAAACAAGGCACCGTCTTTTGGGATTGGTGTTGTGAAGAATTCAGTTTTGTCCTTAACATAGCTCAACGTGACTTCGGGGTTTATCACACAAGGAGATCCCAAAGAAAAACGGGATTTAAACTAGATATAAATAATAATCCCCCTCCCCTGCAAATATGGGAAGTTTATCACACAAAATGACCCCAAAGTGAAATAAAGTGAAGTTAAACTGAACATTAAGGTAGAGAAAACCGGCAGCTTTTTACTTTTGGAACTTCCCGCATTTGCAAGTTTTCTTTAAATCTAAATCTCTTCTTTAAATCCCATTTTTCTTCAGGATCTCCCCAGTATGATAAACTCTGAAGGAAACGTCAGAAAGAAACTCTGCTAGAACGTGGCCATATAGCCCGAAAAACCCACAAAAAACTATGGATGCCGGCCGTGAAAGCCTTTGACTTTACATCCGAAGGTAAGCTTGCAACATGCAATTGTGCATTTTCGTTGTTCCAATAAAGGTATCATTGTTTGGATGTTATATAGGGTTGCCATAAGTCAGGACCTCCAAACTGGGACAAATGTAGGACAAGATTTTCAAATGTAGGACACATTTTTTAAAATGGAGGACACGTGAAAAAATTGGATGCTTTTTTTAAAAATGTTAATATAAATGCCTGTTTCTTAGACATGATCAAAATGGAGGACATTTGGGCATTATTCCTAGACAGATGACAGAAATGGACTTCCCTTTCTGGCCAAACACCCCCAACCTCCATTCCAAAACACACACAACAGCACATTTGGGCATTGAACATGGCTTTACTTAACATGGCCTCTTGGATATTTCAGAGGCTTATTCCATAGCCAAACCCCTTGGGTTTAACACTTAGCATGGTTTAACATGGCTATGCATATTGAACATGTCAAGGTGGTTTCACCGTTCTTGCACCAAGTCTACTTCTCAGAAGTGTGTACTTGGTCAAAGGACTTTGGTTTTTCTTCACTGCGCATGAGTTTGTAAGAATCACAGTAATTTACATTGGCCTTGCCTCAGAGGCTTTCTGATATCAGTATCACCATTAAAGAACCAAAAACACACAGAAAAGGCACTTTGGAAAGTCACACTCTCTCGGCTTCTGAAACAGTGCCTGCATGCCTCTCAAGCTGAGTCATATCACCACCATCACCATCACCATCACCACCACCCCCTCCTCCTCCTCCTCCTCCCTCCTATCATTGTCAAAGCAAAGGAGACTTGTTAGCATTAAAAGCACCCAAAACACACTTTGGAAGGTGACACTCTCTTGGCTTCTGAAACAGTGCCTGCATGCCTCTCCAGCTGACTCATATCATCATCATCATCATCATCATCACCACCACCACACTATCACTGTCAAAATAAGGGAGACTTTTTAGCATTAAAAGCACCCCCTCAAAAAAACCATCTTGAGGCCTCTGGCGACTCACTCACTCACCACCTCCTCCTCCCCTCCTCCCCCTCCTCCATTCGCTGCGTGGCCTGGGGTGGAGGAGGAGGAGGTGGGTGGTGTGGTCACGTGCAAGGCAGGTAGGGTGGTGCGGCCGCACGCAGGAGGCGCACCGCCTCCACCTTCGCCTCCTCCACGCGGCCTGGAATGGATGGGGCGGAGGAGGAGGAGGTGGGTGGCGCGGGAAGGCGGGGGAACGTGGCACGGGCGTGCGGGGAGGGTGGCGGGGAGGCGGGGGGAGGTGGCGTGGCTGCGCGCAGGAGGCACTTCCTCCACCTTTGCCTCCTCCACGTGGCCGCGCGGCCTGGGGGAGAGGGGGTGGAGGAGGAGGTGGGTGGCGCGCCCGCGCGGGGAGGCATCGCCTTCACCTTCGCCTCCTCCGCCCCAGGCCTCGCTGCCCTCCTTTTCCTCCCCACCTCCCCGAGGAGGAGGAGGGCAGCGAGGCCCCGCGGGCCGCGGCAACCCGGCTGCAACTGGGGTTGTCCCAGTTTTTGGCGGCACCCGGGACGGGAGGGGCCCGGGGCCACCAAAACCGGGAAAATCCCGGTTGCAGCCGGGTTATGGCAACCCTAATGTTATAGGATTTGCTATATGGCCAACAGATACCCCTAGATCTTTTTGGTATCTCAGAAGGCGTCATCTTGAGTGATGCTGTCTAGCTGAATGCCAAGCTTTCTTTGAAATAGGACATTTGCTGCAGTCTCTTGCTCACCTATCCACTTCCATAGAATCATAGAATCATAGCATCCTAGAGTTGGAAGAGACCCCAAGAAGGGCCATCCAGTCCAGCCCCCTTCTGCCATGCAGGAAGACACCATCAAAACCTCCCTGGGACAGATGGCCATCAGCCTCTGCTTAAAACCAGCCTCCAAAGGAGGAGACCCCACACCCTCCATTGAGGCACCAGCATCTTCCACTGGGACAGATCCAGGGCCACCCTTCTCTCTTCTGCTCCTCCTCACCAACGTGGGCACAGACCCGGAGGCAATCTTCCCTCGTCTGAAAGTTGTTCTTGTTTCCTCCGCATCCGTTGTAAACGAATTTCTGACACCTCCGAGCGGCCGGGTTGTAGAAGAACCGAGGGTATTGGTCTCGACAGTCTCCTGGGTTCGGAGGAAGGAGGCAGTGGTCTAGGAGAAACAAGACCTTTCAGGAGGCAAGGAAGAGCAGCAGGGCGGGTGGGAGATCGCATGCAAAGGGATTTCAAAGCACCTTTAAGACTCACTGAAAGAGAAAAGCGGGTAGCATGAGCTTTCCTAGACTTGAGCCCACTTCCTCAGATGCATTTGGTGGAGTGGAAAGCCCAGAGACGACAGGCCTTAAGGTCGTCCCCTTTAACTGCCATGGCTGCACCTTAGGGAATCCTGGGATCTGTAGAGACACCAGCATTTTTTTAAGAGAAGATTAAAGACCTTGTAAAACTGCAAATCCCAGGATTCCATAGGATGGGGCTAGAGCACTTCAACTGGTATCAAACTGCATTATTTCTACAATCTACAGACTATAGAAAATAACGTAATTAAGGGAATTATGTATAAGAAATAAGACAATAACACAGACAATGCCTATCCAGAATTAGCAACCGGTAAAGCAATTGGTAACGTAAGAGTGAGTAAGATTATACGGTAATCTGAGTAATAGGGGGAAATATTCATTTATGAAGAGGTGGAAAGGTTGAAATTTGTTATAAAGGGAAGAATATATAATAAGATAGCAGCTAAGGAAAGTGAACCCAAGGTTGAAGATAAGAAAGAAGGAGGGATGAGGAGGAGGAAAGGGAAGAAACTTCTATAATGTCATTTGTATACAGACATTGTGTGTGATGGACAGTGGGTTTTTATTTGAATTATGGACAATAAAAATGATCCAAACTGCATCTCAATGGGCCCTTGGTTTACATGGGGATTCTTTCCTGATCTCCCTCCGCGTGAAGTGAATTCTGCACATGCTCATGCCCCATTTAGATGAATGAGTTGAGTTCCTGGGCATGTTATGTTGCGTGTGCCATTCCTCTAAATGGGGCTTCCTGTCCATGTGATCTCAAGTCTGCATATGGGAAGCCTGCCTACGGGGCGGGCGGGCTGTATTTCTACAGTGTAGATATACCCTGGGATAGTGAAATGGTCATACAAGCTGGCTAGGAATTTGGATATATGTGGTAGGATGGGAAGAGGGATGTTTGGAGGATGAGAAGAATTGGTTCTTTCCATGCTGGATTGAGCTGACCCCATGTGGCTGTCCTTCATGATCCATGAGCCATGCTAACAAATACTTGTAGCAGCCTCATAGTTGACACACATCACAACCTGTTACTTAAAGTACCAATTGATGAAACCCTTTTCCCTTGGCCTATATTGCCCACATTGGGGTCTATGGATCCAAATTCATCCGTCGTTTGATGTGGCTTAATGAAAAGAAAAAGGAATGTCCTGATCCTAAAATGCTTCCCAAAGAGTTAGTAGTGCTGGACTGCACAGGACATGTCTATCATCTCCAATGGCATCTCTAAACTCTTGATCATAGAATTACAGAGTTGGAAGATCCCTCAAAAGGCCATCCAGTCCAACCCCATTTTGCCTTGCAGAAAGTCACCATCCAAGCCCTCCCTGTGACCGATGGCCACCCAGCCTCTGCTTAAAGACCTCCGAAGAATGAAGCTCCAAGGCAGCGTCTTCCGCTGTCAAGAAGTTCCTCCTAACGTTGCAGAATTATCTTTACCAGGCTGTGGTTCAACGCAGGCCACTGCGCAGTGGATTTGGCAGAACTTCCACCAGCTTGGATATGATTTCTTCTTGGAGCAGCGGGTGAAGCAATCGTCGGGTTCGCCCAGAAGAACGATGGAGCGCCACACTCCTTCTTTCTCTGGAAGGCAAAATGGACGTGTGTCAATCATTTGTTCTCAGAGTCAGCAGAGCCTTTATGGTGGGATTCCACAGGGATATTCTGCTAGCCCAACTCAAGAAGAGCTTGAACCATGAATCTGGAGTCCCATCACAATTTCTGAAAACAATCCACACCTTTTAATCTATTTCCTAGTTTGAAAGTTATTACAAATAGGACACTTCCCAACACTTTTCACCTAAGAGGCCCCTCTCTCGATATCTGACTTGCGTTTGAGAATTAGGCAAAACCCCACAATCTCTGGGTTCCCAAGTGGAACCATCAATATAAGGAAGTGTTATATGTTCAAGATCTTTTTATGCTTACTTCTGGGCTGGAATCGTCTTTATCAGAGTTGATGAAATTAGTTCATTTCTTTGCAATCTGTTTGCATTATAGGCGCAGTTTATTTAAGCAAGAAAGGATAATGCCGCCTGCGGTTTCTGCAGCCAGGGAGGCTGATAGCAACCGGATCTCTGAGGTTGTGCCAAACTAACTCTAATTCTAAACTGAACATTGCTAGACAGTCCCTCCCATAGAGGAAATGGGTTGACTGTGGGATTTATACTATGGCTATATCTACCGTTGCAATGCCTTTTAGAGTCTATATATAGGCCACCAGCTGTGAGTGGTTTGGCCTTTCCTCCTACAGAAAGTAAGAATATAAAGAATTTAAAGAGAATTTAAATAACGAAGTAGAGACAAGAGCAGTTTGGGACACCTCCAAGGCATTTATGAGAGGCTTTTTCATACAGAAGAATAGTGAAAGGAGAAAAAAGAAAGGAGTAAAAACGGAAAACATCATACAGGAAATAAGAAAGAAAGAGAAAGAACTTAAGAAAGAGCCAAGTAACACGAATGTAGCAGAAGAAATAGCTACCCTTCAAAAACAAATCTCATTAATAATGGCAGAAGAAACGGAAACCAAAGTAGGATTTGCGAAACAAAAATACTTTGAATTAGGAAATAAACCTGGAAAATGGTTATCTTGGAAATTGAAAAAGAAGAAAGAACAAAACACAATTTGGAAAATAAAAGAGGGAGGGGAATATATGTAGAACAAAATCAAATCAAGAAAGCATTTCAGCAATATTATGAAAAATTATTTTCAGAGAATAAAGAAGGAGAATATAGATAATTTTTTAAAGAAGGAGACGATCAAACAGATTAGTGAGGAAGAAAAAGTAGAACAAAAAGATAACAGTGAAGGAAATTATAAATACGATTGGAAAGATGAAAAAAGGAAAAGCACGCGGCCCAGACGGGTTAATCGCAATATATGATCAGAAACGAGGGGGAAAGCTAATAGGACCTTTACAAACGGTAATGAATGAGATATTGCAAAACAAAATCCCCAGCTCCTGGAAAGAATCATATATAACTCTGATCCCCAAAGAAGAAAAAGATTTAGAAAATGTTAAAAATTATAGACCAATATCGCTTCTGAATTTGGATTACAAAATTTCCACAGGAATATTAGCGGAAAGATTTAAAAAATACTAAGTAATTGGATAGATCAAGATCAATCGGGCTTTTTACCTAAAAGACAAATAAAAGATAATATAAGGATGATTATAGATATAATTGAATATTTTGAAAAAAGATTTGACAGACAAGCGGCACCAATATTCCTTGATGCGGAAAAGGCCTTTGATAACTTAAATTGGGATTATATGCTGGGTGTGCTAAAAGAGATGAAATTGGGAGAAAACTTTGTCAATTGGGTCAAATCAGTCCATATTGATCAGAATGCTAAAATATTAGTTAATGGGCAAAAGACTAAAACAATACAAACTGAAAAAGGGACCAGACAGGGCTGTCCTCTATCGCCATTATTATTTATGACCGCTATAGAGATATTAAACAACAAGGTCAGAAATAACAAAGAAATTACAGGTATAAAGACCAAAAATTCGGAATTTAAATCGAAAGCATACGCTGATGACCTTGTAGTAGCAAAATCTAATCCTGCGGAGACTATATCATTAGTATCTGAAACGATTAAAGAATCTGGTGAATTGGCTGGTTTAAAAATTAATAAAAACAAAACAAATATCTTGACACTAAATATGAATAAAAGAGAAAAAGAAAAAATCCAAAGCTTATCCGGCTGTGAAATAAAAGAAAAAAATTAGATATCTAGGGATACAAATTACCAAAAAGAATTCGGACTTGTTTAAAAATAACTACGAACAATTATGGGAAGAAATAAAGAAAGATTTACAATATTGGGAAATCCTAAACATCTCTTGGTTAGGTAGAATTTCGGCGGTACAAACGAACGTAACCCTAAATTACTTTTTAAATTTCAAACCATACCGATAATTATAAATGACAAGCCATTCAAGACATGGCAGAAGGACATAGCTAACTTTATTTGGATCGACAAGAAGCCAAGGGTTAAAATGAAAGTGCTACAAGACAGAAAAGAACGAGGAGGACTAGGACTACCAAATTTCGGGGTATGTTATAAGGCTTGTTGTCTAGATTGGATTAAGGAGTGGATACAAATAAAAAATCATAAATTATTAGAATTAGAAGGGTTTGACAATATCTAATTTATGATGAAATTAAAGTAAACAAAAATTTTAGCAATCCTATTATAAGAAAATCCCTTTTTAGAATTTGGACAAAGTACAAACCCCAAAAAATTCCAAGAAGGACATCAATTAATGAAGCATTTTTAAGAAGAGAAAAAATGAAGGAAATAGATTGGATATCATAAGATGACCTGTTAAAGCTGGAAAGTGGAGAACATAGATTGAAAACAATGGAAGAACTAACTGAAGAGGGATTAAATTGCAATTGGTTTCTCTATATGCAGATGGTGGAAAGATGTAAATTAGACTCAAAAATATTTGAAACTGAAAAAGAAGAGATACCATTGGCAAAAATTCTAATTAGTGGAACATAGAATATCCAAATTATATACGTTTTTATTAAATTTGGAAATGGAAAGCGAAACAATAAAACAGGAGATAGGGAGACCAAGACTGCTAGATGGATGGGAAGGAAATTGGAATAAAAGAATAAAATATACCCTCTGTACTGACATAAAAGGAAACTATTACAAAATTCAATAGAGATGGTACCGGACACTAGAAAAGCGATGCAAAATCAACAAAATGGAAAATCAGGATGCTGGAATTGTCAAGGAAAAGCTGGAGCCTTGACACAAATGCAGAAGAGCGAAAGACCTTTGGAAACAAATCCACGTCGAAATAGAAAAATCTTAAATATCAAAGTAAGGAAGGAGATGATACTATTTCTATCAGGAATAATCACAGATGAAAATATAGAAAAACAATATGGTAAAGTGACATTTTATATGGTAATTGCAGCAAGAATGGTCTTTGCAAGAAAATGGAAATGTCAAGGAACTCCAACAAAGGAGGAATGGTACAACAAGATGTCGGATAGGATGATGATTTCAGACAAATTAACGTATTTGCTTAAAAACGAAAATGTTAACGAGGTAGAAAAACGTGGAGACCTGTTCGAATTACATGATGGAAAGGAAAATTGTAGATTAAATAGATAATAGGAAGTCTAGCTTGATTAAGTAGGAAGTAAAGTTTTAAGAGATTCTGGTAATTGTAAGTAAGAAGGCATATATTGAAATATGTAAATAATAGGCAACGAAGGGGAAAAACGGACCAACAAAGTTAACATTATATAGGAATTATAATATAAAGTAAATGAATGTTAAATGCAGAATTGAAATATCCGTGGTAAATATACTTAAAGAGATTTAAAAGGATTTAAAAGAAAGTCATATATATTACGTATTATATATTTTCAGTTCAAAGGAAGGGAAGGAATTTTTATGGAAGTGTTTAGTTGTTTGATGGTGTTTTCTGAGGGTATTTCTGATGTAACTAAGGTGTTGTATTGTACTGTTTTTTGCTGTGTTTTGTTTTGCTTTGTCTTGTTATCTTAATGGTTATTTTTGTATTATTATGATGTTTGTTTTGTTTTTATTACTGTTCTTTGTTTTTTGTATTGATTGTATTTTAATAATAAAAATTAATTTTTTAAAAAAGCAAGAATATAGACAGAGCAACAGTTTGTTGTGAACGGTAAGCACAACACATTGGGGATAAAACTGTTTAGCGTTCTTCTGACTTGCACATCTTTGTCAATACACAAGCTACTCTTTTTCCTGGTTGAGACATACTGGATGGAGAGAAGAAGGTAGGAATTGCCTTCGCTTGTCAAGGGCTGCAGAAACAATAGTCTAACACTGCTTTTCTGTTATCCTCCATCCTGTGCAATCCCAGGATTTGTAGTTTGTGGTGCCTCCAGAACTCCTGACAGAGAAGGTGAAATATCTCACAAAACAACACATTCCAGAATCCCAGAGCATTGAGCCATGGCAGCCAAGCTGCTTTATTTCTGCAATGCTATCATGCCCCCTCTTAACCATCCCTTCTTCAAACTAAACATCACCAGCTCCTTAAGTCCTTCCTCATAGGGATTCATGGTTTCCAGACCCTTCACTTGTTTGAATTGTTTTCACCAGAACCGGACACAGGATTATTCCAGGTGGGGCCTGACCAAAGCAGAAGAGAGCGGCACTATGACTTCCCTTCCGTCCTGGACTCCCTTCCCTTTTAGTATTTCTGACCAGGGATCACCCTCAATACTTCTCTAAGTTTACTGAAATCCGCTCTCCTAAAGTCTAGGATGCGTGTCTGACTATGCCTGGCTTCTCCTTTCCATTGCATAACAAACTCCAGGAGAACATGGTCACTTCCACCTAAGGATCCCACCACTTGCACCCCATTAACCAAGTCATCCTTGATGGTTAGGATCAGATCCAAAATAGCTGAGCCCCTTGTTGCCTCTTCCACCTTTTGGACCATGAAATTGTCTTCCAGGCAAGTGAGGAATTTGCTAGACCTTGAGGATTTGGCTGAGTTTGACTTCCAGCAAATATCAGGATAGTTGAAGTCGCCCATCACTACTACATCTCTCCTTTCTGAATCTATGGGTCATCTGTTCTAGAAAGGCATGATCCAATTCCTCAGTCTGACTTGGGGGTCTGTAGTAGACATCCCATGATCAAAGAATCCAAATCGTTCCTGGCGGCACCATCTGCGGAGCCAGTTGTTCACATCTACTATTTCCCTCTCCCTTCCTTGACCATACCCTTCCATGTTGATATGCACAGGCTCCAGTTTGGTTGAAACCAATGCAGGAGGTTTCTTGGGTCAGAAGCATGGCATTTATTGATACAACTCAAGAATCACACTCAGAGGATGCACAGGCAAATTCCTGTCTTTATTTTAAGTTGTGCAGGCGATCCTAGAAACCACTCCATAGAGAAGGGGTGGCAGAGCCCACAGTGATATTAGGGTAAGGCTGTGTGGCTGGCTGGAGTCCCATATTCATGTATTCATGTAAAGATACTATTGAATGATTTGATCTTCAGAGGACTGTCCTGCCAAAAAAAGAGAGAAGCACTCACAAAAGTAAAGGAAAAAAGAGGGCCAAGATGCTGAACATCTGCATGCAAAAATGCAGATTCATGGGATGTTGGGAACAGGCCAGGTCACTGGATGGAAGACAGAGGCTGAGATTGTACAGTTGGTCCTCCATGTCCACAAATCCTTCATCCACGGATTCAACCTCTCGGAGCTTGGAATTTTTTAAAATTTAAATTCCAAAAAGCAAATCTTGATTTTGTCATTTTATATAAGGGATGCCATTTTACTACGCCACTCTATTTAATGGGACTTGAACATCCACACATTTTGGTATCTATGAGGGATCCTGGAACCAAACCCCAGCTGATACTGAGGGCCCACTGTTTAACATGTTCGTGTAGTGAAAAGTCATAATGATAACCCCTATTGTGCTGATTTGTTTAGGTTGCTGTTTCACTGCCTCACAAGGTTATGGTGAAACCCAAGCAAGACGATGACAACAGTGACAACAACAAGAAGGTTTTGTACTGAGTTGAAAGAAAAGTGTAGAGGGACCCCATCATTTATTTCATCAACGTTCATGGCTAGAAGGAGTGGCAATGTTCCCCATACTCTGCGACTGAGAAACATGAGGCATGAAGTACTGTTCATACTGAGGGTGGGAGTGCTGGCTCAAGTCCTTGCAATGACCATGCCACCATTTCCAGCCGAGAAGCAATGTCTGGCTGGACGTCTATCTCTCTCTGACTCCAATTCTTTCTCCCATCCCCTTCCCTGACCAAGGACCCCTCACCCAAGGCTTCCCTCCTGCCCCTCACCTTTCCCTGAGCAGACTTGGAGACATTCCTCTTTGTTCAAAAAGTTGTTCTCATTGCCTCCACATCCACCATAAATGAACCTCTCACACTCCCCAGAGGCCGAGTTGTAGAAGAAGCGGGGAATGTGGGCGTCACAGTCTCCTTGGTCAGAAGGAAGGAGGCAGACATCTGGAAGAAAGAAGGAAAAGGTGTCATATTTTGTCATAAGATGCATATTGTTGTAATGTAATCTACAAGCATGTTCATCTGGGTGCTCAGTGCTTTAGATATGTAGACAAATTGTGTGAATGTTATGAGTGTGTTGGGACATGATGAGGATGATGGCAGGTGTAATACTAGTGTAAACAATTGGTAGGGGTCCAAGGGGATGCTTGTTGCCTGGTGCAGGAATGTGTAGATATCTGCAGGAGGAATTTTCTCAGGGTTTGCTTCTGGGAAATAGAAAGCAGAGCTGGACATTATCGGGGGGCTGGACAAACAAGTCTAATATAGTAGAGAGGGTTGGTATGTTTTAAACAGGAAATGAATTAAGAAGAAGTCTTAATGATGATGGCACTTCTGTCTGAAGATGCCTTCCTGCTGACACCTCTGGTTTTTCTGGAATAAAGCTTTACTGTTTGCAATACAGAAGACTGGAGAGAAAAGACCATTTTTGACAGCTACTGGGAAGGAGACAAGTGGCTTCTCAAGGTTCCTGCTTAGAAGGAATGGAGATGTTTCTCCCATGCTGCAGTTCATTGTGGTGGTGTGAGTGCCTGTCCTTGTCCTTGCTATGACCAATCGAAGACATCACCCAGAGACATACCAATCCCTCGAGTCCCCTTCCCTACCAAAGCAGCCCAGAGCCAGGGCAACCCTGTTCCCTTCTGCCCCTCACCTTCTCCTGTGCAGACCCGGAGACATTTCTCCTTTGTCACAAAGTTGTTTGCATTTCCTCCACATCCACCATAAATGAACTTCTCACACTTCCCAGAGGTCGAGTTGAAGAAGAATCGGGGAAAGCGTGCATCGCAGTCTCCTTGGTCGGAAGGAAGGAGGCAGACATCTGGAAGAGAAGGAAAGGCTCTTAGGAAGGACCACAGGTGGAGATGGAAAGCTGGGAATAGGGGAGTTTGAAGTCAACAGTGTGATGCAGCAGCTAAAAAGGCCAATGTCATTCTAGTCTGCATCAATAGAAGTATCGTGTCTAAATCAAAGGAAGTAATACTGCCACTCTGTTCTGCTTTGGTCAGACCTCACATGGAATAATACTGTGTCCAGTTCTGGGCACCAAAATTCAAGAAGTACTTTGAGAAACTGAAGTGTGTCCAAAGGAAGGTGACTAAAATGGTGAACAGTCTGGAAACCATGATGGTCTGGAAACCTTATAAGGAGAGACTTAGGGAGCTGGGGATGTTTAGCCTGGAAAACAAAAGGTTAAGGGATAATATGATAGCCCTGTTTAAGTATTTGAGCTGGACAGTGCAAAAAATGGATAAGCAAAAAATCAGCTCATTTGAGATGTGATGCTGGAGGAGAATACCATGGACAGCCAAGAAGACAAAACCAATCAGTCAGTCAATCAATCAATCAATCAATATGGGTCCTTGAACAGATCAATCCTGTACTCTCCCTGGAAGCCAAGAAGGTTAAACTGAGGCTGTTGTGCTTCGGCCACATCATGAGAAGGAAGGGCTCATCAGAAAAGACAGTGATGCTGGGAAAGGTAGAAGGCAGCAGAAAGAGAGAAAGAACACATGCCAATGGATAGACTCACTCGAGGATGCAATGGGAATGAGGTTGCAGGACCTGAGCAGACAGGCTGAGGACAGGAGGTCTCAGGGTCTCCATGAATTGGGGCCAACATGAGGACAGTTAATAACAACAACAACAGTTGGAGAAGGGTGCTGAGGATACAGTGGATGGCCAAAAAGACAAACATATGGGTCCTTGAATAGCTCAAGCCTGACGTACCCCTAGAAGCCATAATGACTAAACTGAGGCTGTCCTACTTTGGCCACATCATGAGAAGGCAAAACTCATTGGAAAGGACAATGATGCTGGGAAAGGTAGAAGGCAGCAGAAAGAAAGGAAGGCCACATGCTAGATCAGTGGTTCCCAAACTGTGCCTTTTATGAGATTTTGGACTTCAGCTCCCAGAAGCCTCAGCCATGTTGGCCAATAGTCTGGGATTCTGGGAGCTACAATACCTAAGAGAGCAGTGGAGGATAGTGGGTCTTGGAGGTGTCTCATTCACAGGGTTGCCATGAGTTGAAGCTGACTCAAGAGCAGTTGACACACAGAAACTGCAAGAGAACAGCCAACTCTCCCAAGGATTCCTTTGGTCCAGCAGCACTGTGCCAGAGATGTGGGCCAGGCAAAACCATCTCTGCTACTCTTAATGAAATGCTCTTCCCTTCAGACTCACCTCCATGATCTTCCTCCAGCGAGAAAGCATCCCCCAAAAGATCCAGCTCCATGTGATCTCCCCTGTGATGGCTCTCTGGAGAGACACACTTCAGGCCACAGTCGATGAAGCAGCACTTCTGACCTTTAGGGCAAGACCGGTCGTCCCTGCACTTGTCTTTGCATGGAGTCAACACCGGCGGAAGGACTTTCTTAGGACAAAGGCCAGGATTTGCTGGAGGAAAGGAAAAGGATTAATGGGAGCAAGGAAATACAAGGAGCCATTCCTCTCTGCAAAGAGTTAGAACATAATCATTTGGAGGAAGAGCAGGCAAGGCAAGTGGAGGCAACTGACCCTCAGGACCAAAGTCCTGGCACACAGCCCAGACCTCCAGAATTGGATGGTTCCCTCTCAGGGGCTACAGTGACCTATGATAAGGCCATGGCACACAGTTCTGGGCTGCACAGTTGGCACATTAGACTTTGGCCACTGACACCCAGCTGGTCATTGACCCAGTGCAGTGGTTTTAAACTCTTCCCCCTTGTGACCGTGTTTTCATCGGCATGTGGACATCACATCCCCCCCCTCAATGTAGTATATGAATAAAAATATGTGGTTTAGTGCACACATTTTCATTTGCACATTCATGTATATTCATATTTTTAGCATTTTATAAGGAAAGGGCACCCACTGAGTGATCTTGGGCAAGTCACACTCAACATCAGAAGAAAGCAATGGGAAACTGAACAAATCCAAACACCTCCTCTGACCAAATCTGGCCAAGAAAACCCCATGATACTTTCACCTGGGGGTTCACCATAAATCAGAAATGACTTGAAGGTACACAACAGACACATACACACACATGAAGAGGATATTATCCAAATTAGAACAGTTTTATTGAAATAAATTCAATGCCTAACTCAACACATGTGTACATTTTACACATACGGTTTCACACTCATGTAAGCAAATTCTTTAAATAAATTTGAATATAGCATACGCGGCTTTAACCTAATGTAGATGGTTAAGCTGCTGGAAACAGAATGGCATGTGCGCTCCCCCACTGAAACAAATGGGGTTTGAGCATATGTGTTTTTCTCCATACACAGGAGGGGGGTCCTGTATGGATTCCCTGCGTATAGGGAGGGCCCACTGTATATTCAATGGGGCCTGCCTGGGGGGGCACTTAGGAGGGAGGGAGGGGTGGTGAGCCCCTCTAGTTTGAGGAGGGTGGGCTGCCTCTCCTTCTTCCTTCAACTGAGCAGCACTCTTGCAGAGAGGCAAGGGGAGTCCTCTTGCCACCTACCTGCCTGCATACTGCCTTGCCAAGCCACCATTGTATTGCTGCTGGAGAAAAGGACCCTGACAATTTGACTGGGCAGCTCTCAGGTAGATGTGCCTGAGGTGAGCTGCCATATTGCTGCCGCTGCTGCCAAAGAATCCTATGGCAGCTCAATCGGGCAGTGCGCACACAGGCAGGTCAATGGAGAGAGTCCACCTGCCTTTGCACTGCCATTGTACATCTGGAGAAGGAGAAGATGCTGGCCAGGTGAGAGAGGGCAGAGACTCCTTTTACCTGGCCACCCAACAAAGCCACAACACCTTGAACGTTGGCACCCCTTCTGTGATAACGGGGTCACAAGGGGGAGAAGTTTGATAAGGAGGGAATGGAGGGAATTGACTTTGCTCTGTAACTGATAAAGGTAAAAGTAATGGTTTTCCCATGACAATAATGTCTAGTCATAACAGGCTGTAGGTGATAGTGTTCATCTCCATTTCTAAGCCAAAGAGCCAGCGTGGTGCGAAGATGGCTCCAGTGGTCATGTGGCTAGTATGGCTGCACAGAACGCTGTTTACCTTCCCACTGAAGTGGTACCTATTTATCGACATGCATTTGCATGCTTTTGAACTGCTAGGTTTGCAGAAGCTGGGACTAGTGACAAAAGCTTGCCCCATCAAGCAACACTTGGGCCTTGAACTGCCAACCGTCCAATGGTCAGAACTGGCATCTTGACCACTAAGCTTTCTATCTTTGTCTGGAGGGCAGGTTGGTCCTTCATGTAGTGACAGATGTTTGCTATAGAAGTCCCGTATTTAGAATAAGGCTTTTCTTTCAGGTAGTCTGCCTCTCTTGCACTCCTTTTTTCCCATGTGCCTTAGCTTGGCCAGGTTCTTTCCTACGGTTGGCAAGGGAAGTGCCAGTGGATTTCCCCAGCAATGTCCGAATGTGTTGCTAACATGAGAGAAGTCGGTCATCAGGTGGCAGTAACAAGTGCTTTAGATAAAAAGTGGTCTGAAGGATCCTATCAAGCTCAGGGTAGAGAAGGAAAGGTACCCACAGAGATCCTTCCCACCTTCCCACCAGTGCACTGAGTGACAATCCTCTCTGAGGCATCACCTGGTGCCATCCGTATCCCCTGCACCCTCCTAATGGATCAGACCAAGGGGGAGTGCCTGTGTGTGAAGTATGGGACCATTGCCCCTTATGAACACCTGGCACACATGCAGGCTCTTGTTTTAGAGGTTTAGCTGGCAGAGGCCCTGGCAACGGACCCTTACCTGGCAAAGGTTTGATGCACCTTTGAGATCCGTCGCTGAGGCAACATTTCTTGTCCAAGGCACAGTCAGTGTCCCAAGAACAGCTGTTTATGGCATTCTCATCAGCTTCGTTCCTGGGACAGTAGCCACGATGCACTGAAAAGGAAAAGGGCAGACAGGGGTGCCATAAGGCCAAGGATAGACACCATCCGCTCAACTCCTGGGCTGGGACTGATGGTGGCATTGACCCCTCCAAGGGAGGAATCTGCCTCATCGTGATCACCACAAAGGGCATGGCAAAACACATGGCAAAACCATGACCAGGGAGCAGAGGTTCAAGTCTATGGTTATTTTTTTCTTGTACATTAGCATAATATAGTTCATTTTCCCCTTCCCAACTGCTGTTTTGGCTAACTTTACTTTGCTGTTCTTGCTTCCCATTCTTTGTCGTTTCTGTTTTTTAAAAAATCTTGATATCCAAATACAGTCAGCCTTCCATAACTACAGACTTTTTATCCATGGGTTCAACCATCAATGGCTTGAAAATATCAAACATAAAATAAAATAAAAGTCAAACCTTGATTTTGCCATTTTATAAAGGGACACCATTTTACTATGCCATTGTATTTAGTGGTACTTGAGCATCCATAGATTTTGGTATCCATGGGGGGTTCTGTAACCAAACCCCAACAGATATCAATGGCCAACTGTATCTTGTGCTAAATGCTGTACAACCCCTTCCCAATTAAAACAAAACAAAACTGACTGATGTGTTCCCACATGCCAAAAACCTCAGAACAAGTGACAACTTGAGGTGTCTCAGTACAACTGGTTCAACCATTAGGACATGCTTCTCATTTTCTGAGATTATTGAAAGCAACAGTTTCCAGGAGGGGAGGAAGAACCATTAATTGGACTGCCAGCCAGGATTAATGTTTGCAAACTATGGGGTTGGATGCTGTTGTCAGAAAGGGATCCTGTTGGTGACACATACATGCTTTTAACATGCATGTGATTTATGAGCACATGTGTATCTCTATTGAGGTGAGGGGCTTAGAGGCAGCTCTACCTGCTTGGACAACACTTACATATCATCCCTCCTCCTCCTTTCTTGCCTGTCCCTGTCCTCCATTTTATGGCCATTTAGTAGCCACAGCAATTGCCTTCTGGGACCTGGCAGCAGCTTGGGATAGATGGATGGCATGGAGCAACATGCCAAAAGCAGTTATGGTCAGCATGACCTATCTAGGACACAAATCTGGTTGCTGTTTTGTGTGTGTGTGTGTATTGTGTCCAAGATGCTATACAAACAAACCTTCAGGATGCTTTTGCAAAAATGTTCACAAATATGACAAGTGTCAGAGCAAGTAACAATTTGTTCAGTGGGGTGTATCAGTGTGTTCTGATGGAGACTTGCTCAGTTACTAAGAGATTTCCTCTCATTTGCTGTTGCTGTTTGCTGTGATGTTTGCAAAGAAACAGTTTGCACAAGGGAAGGGGGAACGGTCAGTCATAAGGCCACCCAGGACACAATGATGCCTTGCAAACTCCAGGGATGGAGCTGGTGTTGGAAGCCCTCTTGATCTGGGCTTTGGCCATCCCAGAAAAAGCAAGGCAAGCCTCTGATGAAAGAGAGGATGCAGAACTCCTTTGCTTCCCATGAATGGCCACCTATCCCTTCCTGGCATCTAGGGGAGGGAGATACAAACCTACCTCCAAAAGGGAGGATGCATTTCATGATATTCCCAACGCGACAGCACTTCTCTTCTCCCGGGCAGGGCTTGTCTTCCAGGCAGTAGGACTGGATGGGACGCGGAAGTCCAGGGAGGGTTGGGTTTGGGCACTCGCCAGGTCTGGGGGGTTCTGGGAAGGAAAGAAGGGGAGCCATGGTCACTGAGAAAGAAGGCTCAAGTCCAGAGAGGGAGAGAGCAAGGCAGGGAGCAGAAGAGAGACCCAGCCTTGCACATTCGTGTGGCCTGCCTTTGTTCAGGTTGTTGGTCTCAGCCTCCCAAGTTCACACAAGACATAGCCATGTGAGTCTGGAAAATCTGAACAGAGAAGGATATTGCAGCATCTTTGAGACTGAGAGAAAGATGGTGGTAGCTTCCTGAGTCTCCTTCCTCAGATGCATTTGGTGGAGTGGAAAGCCCAGGGGATAGACCTATATAGTAGTCTGTGTCTGGGAATGTCCATAAGAATGCAAATCTTTGTGGGTTTGGAGATGGGGCAGCGAGGATGGTCATTGGGGGATGAAGGCAGGAGGAAGGATATTGTCTAAAGCCAAGATGAGAAGATACCATACAAATGAGCATTGGGAGGTATTGTGGGAGCCAAAAAGAAGATGTGATGAACTGGCCAAGACAGACTCCATGAGGCTGGGGGTTTAGTTGGTGTTACCATGTGTGTTGTGTGCCAGGAAACCATTGTCTCTCCTCAACCCACTGCTGATGGACTGCACTTTGTTGATATTCTCCACATCTGCTATTTCTCCTTCTAGTCTTCCTTTGTAGTCTTTATGTTCTGAAGTCCAAGATGTCACCTTATCTCCACACCCACAAAATATTGCATTTCTATGGGCATTCTCACACACAGACTGCTCTTGGGTCAGTCCCACTCCCTCAAATGCACCTGAGGAAGTAGACTCAAGCCTACAAAAGCTCCGGCCACCAGTTCCTCTCTTTCCAGTTAGTCTCGAAGGTGTGACAAGATCCCTTTGCATCCCAGGTTCACAATGAGACCCGTCAAGACAACAACAGAAAAAGGGTCAACTCAGATTTTGCAGTGAGTTGAAAACCAGGCCTGGCAAAGCCCCATCATTTCCTCCTGATTCATGGCTAGAGGAAGTGGTGATGCTCCCCATACACTGCAATGTAAAACATGGAGCACAAAGCTGAACAACACAGTTTGGGATGTGGTAAACGTGTCAAATGAAACTTTAGAAGTCAGTATAGTTAAATTGAAATCATAAAATCCTAGAGTTGGAATGGACCTGGAAGACTCCTTTCTGCCTGGCAGGAAGAAGCCACCAAAGTCCTCCTTGTGAGAATCTGCCATATTCTGAAGCACAACTGCAATGTGCACTGCACAATGTTCAGCTGCAATGTGCAATGCATAATGTATGGCACACAATTGTCATGCTCAGAAGCAAGGGACGGAGGTGTATGCTGTCCGTGCAACTCCACTTCTGACACTATCTGCAGAGTGCATCCGTTGTGCAAGGCTGTCTTTTGGGGAATGTAGCATGATTCACAGAAGTGCATGTCCCTAACTGGATGCTAGTCAGAGTGAGCTGGATGCTCTTTATTTGAGCCAAGCAACTCTAACTGTGCAGCTGAATGGGAGTAAGGTCATCATTTCTGGTCATCATTTTCAACTGAATTCTGCCTGAAAGGTGGGATGGGTATTGGTGTGTGTGCCAAAGGCAAACTACGATGTTTGCATGCAAGTTTGGGGAAGTTTGGTATGGCTGTGATATGGAAAATCATCTCAAAATTGCACCATTCATTCCACTTTTTTTTTGGGGGGGGGGGCGTTGCAAGACGAATGGGAGCTTCAGGGACAACAGTTTGGGACCCCAAAGCCATTCAAGCTGGTCTGATGAAAAAGAAAAGGCAATAATCCTGACAATAGTTCCAAGGAAGAAGTGAGGCTGGGCACAGCTGGCAGGAAGCCTCTACCAGCTCTCTTGCTGACCCCAGCCTCTTGACCAGTCTGTCTTAAGCCTATGCTCAAAGCCGCTTACCAGGAACTGGTTCAAGGCAGACCTTCCCACATGCAGCATGGCAGCACTTCATTCTGCCGGGGCATTGGCTGTCTCTGAAACACTGGGTGAAGAAAGGACTGAGAAGACAGGAAGGAGCTATTACGGGGCACATGCCTTCTTTCTCTGGAAGAGAAAATGAAGATGTTGAAAAGGCATATCGGGATAAAATATTCGAAGGAATGTCACACTGAAGACGGCACAAGGTTGTTTTCTGCTGCTCCAGAGAATAGGACCCTGAACAATGGATGCAAACAACAGGAAAAGAGATTCCTCCTAAATGTTAGGAAGAACCTCCTGATAGTAAGAGCTGTTCAACAGTGGAACACACTCCTTTGGAGAACGGTGGAGTCTCCTTCTTTGGATGTCTTTAAACGGAGGCTGGATGGCCATCTTCTGTTGGGGATGCTTTGACTGTGAGTTCCTGCATAGCAGAAAGGGGTTGGAATGGGTGGCCCTTGGAGTCTCTTCCAACTCTATGGCCTGATACAGACAGCCAAAATAAAGCTGCTTCGAGTCACTTTGGAGGTATGGTGTTTCAATGATACATGCATCCTAAGAGTCCAGAAGCCACACCAAATCCACCCTTCAGTCCTAAAGACTGGAGTGCAGCTTTGATGCAGCTTCCAGACTCTTAGAACACATGCATCATTGAAGCACCATACCTCCAAAGTGACTCGAAGCAGCTTTATTTTGGCAGCCTGTATAGGGACTATGTTTCCATGATTCTATGATAAGCCAGGCAACGGCAACTGTGCATCTGAATGGGAGGTGAGGCTCACATATATCCCTCCCCAATTGCATGGTGGCACAACCCTCTCCAACTGCACTGCTGCCTCTGAATATACTGGAAGGAATGTCACATCATTTCTGGTCATCATTTTCAACTGAAATGAATTCTGCCTGAGAGATGGGGTGGGGATTTTTGGGTGGGTAGGTGTGCAAAAAGACAAACTGCTGTGTCCACGTGCAAGTTTGGGATAGTTTGGTGGAGCTTTGAAATGGAAAATCACCTCCAAATTGTGCCAAATCCTCCCAATTTTGGGGGGGAAAGGAACTCTGCAAGGTTCAACAATTATGGGTGGCATACATTCAAGGTTAACTAATGAAAAGACAAAGGCAATAATCTTGAGATTCGGTCCAAGGAACCAGCCATGCTGGACATAGTTGGAAGCCTCTACCTGCTGTCCTGCTGACCTCTTGACCAATCCATCTTAACCCCATCCTCAAAGCCCCTTACTTACCAGAGACTGGCTCAAGGCAGGCCATCCCACACTCGATCTTGCAGCACTTCATCTTTCCTGGGCATTGATTGTCATTTAAGCACTTGCTAAAGCAAGGATCAATAGCACCTGGAGGAGATCTTGCAGGACACAAGCCTTCTTTCTCTGGAAGGGAAAATGGAGACGTGAGAGAGAGAGAGAGAGATTGAAGCAGGGGCTGCAATCCTATATCCCAGTGGTGGAGAACCTTTTAGTGACCGAGTGCAAAAACTGTAACCCAAACCCCACTTATTTATTGCAAGGTGCCACATCCCTCTGGATTTCTAATGACAAACTCTAGTGAAGTCTGTGTTGGGAAGATGGTGCATGTGCCCAAAGAGAGGGCTCTGAGTGCCACCTCTGGCACACGTGCCATAGGTTCGCCATCACTGCTATATCCTTTCTGCTCCAGAGACCAGGACATGGAGCAATGAATGCAAACGACAGGAAAAGAAATTCCACCTCAACACGAGGCAGACCTTCCTGATGACAAGAGCCGTTTGGCTGTAGAAAATGTTGCCTTGGAAGGAGTCCCCTTCTTTGGAGGTTTTTAAGCAGAGGCTGGATGGCCACCTGTTACATGGAGGGCTTTCATTGTGTCTTCTTGCATGGCAGAAGGAGATTGGATTGGATGACTCTGCCTTTAGGGCTGAAAGGCTGGTATACATGCCATAAATAATAATAAAATAGGTGTCCCCTATGGCTTTATGACTACAAGTAATTAAAATGAATGCACTTAGAATCATAGAATCATAGAGATGGAAGAGACCCAAAGGGCCATCCAGTCCAACCCCATTCTGCCATGCAGGAACTCCCAATCAAAGCATTTCTGACAGATGGCCATCTAGCCTCTTCTTAAAGACCTCCAAAATATCTGAAGGATTGTGTTCCACTGTCCAACATTTCTGACTGTCAGGAAGTTCCTCCTGATGTTGAGCTGGAATCTCTTTCCCTGTAGCTTGCATCCATTGCTCTGGGTCCTGTTCTCTGGAGCAGCGGAAAACAAGCTTGCTCCCTCCTCAATACAGCATCCCTTCTATTATTTAAACAGGGCTATCATATCACCTCTTAATCTTCTTTTCTTCAGGCTAAACATCCCTAGCTCCCTGAGTCTTTCCTCATAGGGCTTCATGGCTTCCAGACCCTTCACCATTTTGGTCACCCTCCTCTGGATATGCTTCAATTTCTCAACATCCTTTTTGAATTGTGAAGTTCATGAACTACTTTATCTTTTTCAAGTAACATAATTGACTTCCTTTATCAGGTCCTATTAATTGGCAATAATGGCAAATAAATGTACCTTAAATTAAAAATGATCAAGTTTATGGATAAGAGTAATGTGCCCTACAGTGGAACGTGGTTTGGGGTGTCCCTAATTTTGCAGGTTTATTCTGATGACTTTTAATTTGGGGGCAATTATCATTGGTTCCAAACACACTGCAGAAATAATCCCATTTGAGACTGCTTTCATTGCCCCTCGCTCGGTGCTAGGGGATCCTGGGAATTGTAGTTTGTTATGTCCCTGACAGAGAAGGCTAAATGCCTCACAGAACTGCAGCTCCCAAGAATTTTATAGCATTGAGCCAGGGCAGTGAAAGCGGTCTCAAACTGGATTATTTCTGCAGTGCGGATGCAGCCATAGAATCATAAAATCGTAAAGCTGGAGGAGACCCCAAGAAGGGCCCTGATCCAGTCCAAGCCCATTCTGCCATGCAGGAACTCTCAATCAAAGCATCTCCATTGACAGATGGCCATCCATCCTCTACTTAAAGACCTCCAAAGAGGGAGACTCCACCAATTTCCAAGGGAGCATCTTCCACTGTCAGACAGCCCTTACTCTCAGGAAGTTGCTCCTAATGTTGAGGTGGAATCCCTTTTCCTGGAGCTTGCTTTATGTTGGAAGATGACAGAAAATTGTGGTTTCAAGTGAAATTCCCTTACAATCAGAAAACTGATACAATTGATCTTTACTAAAATGTTCCAAAAAAAGAAAACAAAACAAAACCTCAGCAACTATGGAATCTATATTGGACCCTTTTAGTAGATCAACACTGGATTCTAGGAGGAGATGGCAGTAGAAGATATCCCTGGTTCTAACTCCACTGATACCAGTTGTTTTCTGATCTGGGACCAATTAACTTGACAGTTTGAAGAAAGTGGAATTTATACAGGCTGATGGATTTTTATCCTTTTAGCAAATGGAATAACTTTTGTGCTCACATAGGATTAAACTGGTTCACATTTCTTCAAAAGAAAAGCTTGTTAGAGCAAGTATAAATAAAACAAATAGATGGTAAAAAAAACTGTCAAATTCTGTTCAATTAGCTCTGAATAGCTATATTTATAGCTATTATGGAAAGATTTGTCCCGTATCTTAGTAAAGGAAAAATTAGATGGATTTTATTTAGACTGGCTTCTATTTTTCCAATATGTTAATGATGAAAACACAGATACTAGCATATAAAGGAGGGCAACTAAAATGGTGAAGGGTCTGGAAACCATGAAGCCCTCTGAGGAGAGACTTAGGAAGCTGGGGATGTTTAGCCTGGAAAAGAGAACCTTCTCTTTTCAGGTGATATGGGCCCCATACAGACAGGCCAAAATAAAGCTGCTTCGGGTCACTTTGGAGGTATGTTGTTTCAATGATGCAGGCGTCCTAAGAGTCCGGAAGCTGCACCAAAGCCACGTCCCAGTCCTAAGAACTGGAGCACAGCTTTGGTGCAGCTTCCAGACTCTTAAGATGTGTGCATCATTGAAACAGCATACCTCCAAAGTGACCCAAAACAGCTTTATTTTGGATTGTCTGTATGGGGCCTTGGTGATATCAGGTGATATGATGACATCCCTGTTTAAATATTTGAAAGGATGTCATATTGAGGAGGGAGCAAGTTTGTTTTCTGCTGCTCCAGAGAATAGGACCCGGAGCAATGGATGCAAGCTCCAGGAAAAGAGGTTCCAGCTCAACGTTTGGAGGACCTTCCTGACAAGAAGGACTCTTCAACAGTGGAACACACTCCTTCCTCGGAGTGGAGTGGAGTCTCCTTCCTTAGAGGTCTTCAAACAGAGGCTGGATGGCCATCGGTCAATGGGGACGCTTTGACTGAGAGTTCCTGCATGGCAGAAGGGAGTTGGACTGGATGGTCCTTGCGGTCTCTTCCAACTCAATGATTCTATGATTCTAAAGTAGAAGGCAAAAACAATTGCCATTTGAAGGTGGACTACTTTAGATAATGTGCCTGTTTCATCTTATTATAGACTCTGTTATTGCAAAGTCACAAGGATGAGTATCCCTTATATGAAATGGGATGTTTTGTATTTTGGTTTGTTTGTTTGTTTAGAATACCTGTATTTGTCTACAAAGAGACATAATGAAGCTGTAAGAAAGACTAAGGGTCTGTGAAATGGCCAGAAGGCACAAATTCCCACCATTTCACAGACTCTGGCATCTCTCTCCAGCCTTGCAAATGCAGAACAGATATTGTTCTGTGCTACTTGACTTGTAGCTCAATACGTTTTGGATTTTGGGGTTCCTGATAAGGGACAACCAACCCGTAATTGATATGATAGCAGGGGCCTGGACAAGAACCCATTTGACACCATTCTTTTCATTTCTTTTGCTGTGGAATTAATTGCTAAGAGGGCTAGGGATAATAGGGGAAGGGGCTATTGCTATTTTAGTTTGGTGTTATGCTTTATAATTTAATGAATAAGCTTTAACAAATGGCTCACATGGCACTGTTCTCATGGTGGAGTGTGCTTCTTCATGTTCTTGCCATGATCATGTGAAGATGTCTGGCTGATATATAATCTCCAGCCAAGCTATAGTTATAGAGGGATTCTTCCTGCAACTCTTTTGCTGTCAAACTAGTCCAGATGAGGACTAGCCATAGGGCCACCCCATTTCCTTCTGTCCCTCACCTTCTCCAGAGCAGACTTGGAGACACTTCTCCTTTGTCAGAAAGTTGTTTGCATTTCCTCCACATCCGCCATAAATGAATTTCTCACACTTCTCAGAGGTCGAGTTGAAGAAGAACCGGGAAAAGTATCCATTGCAGGGTCCCAATTTAGGAGGAAGGAAGCAGACATCTGGAAGAAGGAAGGAAAGGGCTCTTAGGAAGGACAACAGGAGCAGCCAGGAAAGCAGGAGCAGGAGAGTTTGAAGGAAGTAGAGAGATGTTTCCCTGGATCCTACAGTGCAGTGGTTCCCAACCTTTGAGCCTCCATTTGTTTTCGACTTCAGATCCAAGGAGCCCCAGACAACTTGCCCAATAGTAAAAAAATCTGGGTGCTGAGGCCATAACATCTGGAGAACCAGAGGTCGGCTACTGCTCCTGATGGTTTTTTGTGGGTTTTTCGGGCTCTGTGGCCATGTTCTAGAAAAGTTTCTTCCTGATGTTTCGCCAGCAGCATCTGTGGAATCTGGCATCTTCAGAGAATGCATTGCCTGGAAAAAGTTGGGTGCATATATGCTGTGTGAGCCTGGGAATGCAGGAGTGCTTTGCATGTGTCTTGTTCTGTGTTGATGGCCGGCCTCAGGCTGGGAGGCTAATGCAAAAGAGGATTAGTGTCTGCCAATTGGTGATCATTATCTGCTGGGAAAGGCCCTGACTGCTCCTGACCATGTAGGATTCATGGTCCAAATGAAGAAAACAAAAAGGAAGGCCACAACAGAGTTGCAGTTTTCAAGGCAGGAGATGACCAGACAGGAGTCAGAACTAATAATAATAATAATAATAATAATAAATTTTTATTTCTATACCGCTATTCCAGCGATTACAGCGGTGTAACTAGGGTTGCCAGACTGAAACCTGGTAAGGCCTCCCATCTCTTTGATGGCTGTGTGCCTTCAAGTCATTTCTTGATCCTAAGGCAAACCTATAATGGTGTTTTCTTGGCAGGTTTTTTCAGAGGGTGTTGGCCACAGCCATCCTCTGAGTTTCTGAAGGTCCCCTAGTGAGTTTACATGGCTGAGCCAGGATTCAAATTCTGGTCTCCAGAGTCCAATGCTCAAATCATAACACCACGCTGGCTCATAATGGTTGTGTAGAAGAAGGAATTTCAGCAGATGCCAGGTAACAAACAACGTCAACTGAGATTCTCTCTTCCTCACAACCATCAAATGGACCGGAAACCTATCAGTTTTCACTCAGGCAACCCTAGACAGAGAGAGGGGAATTACACTGTTTACTTGCAGCATTGCAAAGGAAGATGGCTCATAATGTGACTTGTGGATATGGAGGGGTATGGGGCTGAGAGAGAAGACTCAATGGGAAACCTTTGCCCAATGGTGGCCGGTGACATGGAAATGGAGAAGTCAGAGGAGAGAGGACCTTCTGTTGCCTTGTCCACCTTCTGGAGAATGAAACCATAAGCAGAACAAGTAAGGACTTGGTTGGGCCATGTATTCTTGGCACTTTTTGGCTTCCAGCAAATATCAGGGTGGCTGAAGTATACCATTACTACTACATTTCTTCCCTTTGAATGTTCAGTCATCTTTGCCTGCTTTGGGTGGTTTTTAAATAGAGACCAGATGGCCATCTGCCAGGAGAGCTTTGGTTGTGTATTCCTGCATGGCAGACGGAGGTTGGACTGCATGGCCTTTGGAGGTCTCTTCCAACTCTACAGATCTAAGATTCTAGGCATAAATTCCTAACGTGAGGAGCTGAATATCCAACGCACAAAATTCACACTCAGTTCATGGTCTTAGAGTTGCAGATGCAATACCATTGTCCAGGTGGTGGTATATATACAATTGGGCATGCAGTCAGAAGCACAACCATTCAAAACCAGGGTTGTGTAGCACAATGCATGTGAGACTCTGCCGACAGAGATTTACACCCCACAACCCTATTTTGGGATCCTGGGCGTTATGTTTAATACAATGGAGAAAACAAATGCAGAAGGCAGCCAGGACTCAATGGAAGAACCTGGGCTCTGTGTGCAAGCCAAAGCAAATGGGTGGAAACTCTGTGAGACCATCCTCCTGCCTTGGGGACAGCTTTGGCCTGGCAGCCATGCCTGTGAGAGATGGTCCAGGCAAGACCCTCCTCTGTGCAGACCCCTTCCCTGCCCTCAAATCACCTTTGTGATCTCCTTCTGCAGCCAGGCTCCGATCCAGCTCCACCTGATCTCCGCTGGGATGTCTCTCCGGGGGGACGCACTTCAGGCCGCAGTTGACGAAGCAGCACTTCTGACCTTCAAGGCAAGACCAGTCATCCTTGCACTTGTCTTCGCATGGGACGACAATCCGTGGAATAAGTTTCTTGGGACAAAGGCCAGGGTTTGCTGAAGGAGGGGAAAGGGATTTGGAGGAAAAGCAGGCAGGCAGGCAGGCAGGCAGGCAAAATGGCATCATCATTTGACCCTGGGCACTGAGTGTCCCTTAGCAGCTGGGATGTATAGTTCCAGAGCCATTCCTTGTGATAAGGCAAGAGGAACAGGGTCACCCTGACACACGCTTCCATGCCACACTGAGGGTACAAGATATTCTTTGGCCACTGATCCAATGGATTAGTCCCAGAAAGAGGCAGTTAAGGGCTAAGGGCATGTCCTCAATGAGGACAAAGTGAGGCCCTACGTGGGTCTGGGGGTTTGGCTGGGGGAAAGAAAGCAGTGGCCCTTTGGTGCATCTCTGCTACCTCTTTTGAAACTGAAAATGGCAAAGATTCTAGCAATGTGTTAGAATTGTTAGAATTCTACCAGATATATGTATATGGGGATGATGGAGGTTGGGGTGCTTTTAGCTATGGCTAAGTTGTAGATATAGATATGTAGTAGCTGAGCTGTGCCAGGTGGCTGTTATCTAAAGACCTGGAAATGCTGGTCTCAGAGGCTTAGAATGCAGGAGTAGAGCTGGGCTGGATAGTAGCTACTAGAGGGAGCAAAGGGGGATCATGAACTGTGGGAGAGAGATGGGGAGACTGTTGCGCGCATCTTTGCAGGGGTGGAGTGGGAAGAGTTGGGGGTTTTATGTATTGGATTTGCTTGGGGTGGGCAGTCTCAGCTTATAGGTTGAATGGAGTTGAATCACTGATCTTGGATCTAGCAATAAAGTTCTGCTTATTCATCATAAGTCTGACTGGTTGATTTTCAGAGGAACAGATTCCCTGTTCTGACAGCTGGTGAGGTTGCTGTGGGTTTTTGGATCCATACCTCCTGAAGAGTTCTTACCTGGCACAGCTTTGGTGCACCGCGAGTGTCCTTCAATGGGGCAACACTTTTCATCCAAGGCACAATCGGTGTCCCAAGAACAGCTCTCAGAGAAGGCCACACCACTTTCTACAAAGGGACAGTAGCCAGGATGCACTGAAAGGAAAAAAGGCCAGGAACGGGTGTCATAGGGTCAAGAATTCACACCATCCTCTGAACTGCTTGGCTGGGTATGGAGGTGGTATCGTCTACTGCTGGTCTGGATGCTGAATTCCGGGGCTGGATGCTGGTGTTGGAAAGCGGATCCTAGATGAAGCCTTGGCCTTCATCTGCATCCCAGCAAGGGATTCCTCTGATGAGAGAGAGGACCTGGTGCTGGTCCTGCTCTTCATGAATGGCCACCCATCCCTTCCTGGCAACAGGACAAAGGGAACCAGGACCTACCTCCAACAGGGAGGATGCATTTCATGATATTCCCAATGCGACAGCACTTCTCGTCTCTTGGGCAGGGCTTGTCTTCCATGCAATAGGCCTGGATGGGACGCGGAAGTCCAGGGAGGGTTTGCCTTGGGCATGCGCCAGGTCTAGGGGGTTCTGGGAAAGAAAGAAGGGGAGCCATGGTCACCAAGGAAGAAGACTCAAGTCCAGACAAGGAGAGAGCAAGGCAAGGAGCAGAAGGTGGCAAAGATAATTTCCAACAAGCCCAGTGGCCGCAAGGATGAGGACCCACGACACCTGAGTAATCATGGTTTTTTTCCCGTATAAGTAATGTTTATTGAGCAATTTAAAAAATAAATCAAACGCTCAGCAAATATTCTTCATCATTGTCATCACCAATCGCCATCCATTAATTCTTATCGTCTACAGCGATCAATTAACTCCCCTGTTTTATTATGATGGTTCTACTCTGTCTAAGGGAGAGCCACCAAAATGGTGAAGGGCCTGGAAACCATGAAGCCCTATGAGGAGAGACTTAGGGAGCTGGGGATGTTTAGCCTGGAGAAGGTTAAGAGGTGATAGGATAGCCCTGTTTAAGTATTTGAAGGGATGCCATATTGAGGAGGGAGCAAGCTTCTTTTCTGATGCTCCAGAGAATAGGACATGGAGCAATGGGTTCAAACTACAGGAAAAGATATCCCAGTTCACCATTAGGAAGAGCTTCCTGAATGAGCTTTTCAACAGTGGAATAATGTGCTGCTTTGGAGAGTGTTGGAGTCTCCTTCCTTGGAGGTCTTTAAACAGAGGCTGGATGGCCATCTGTTGGGGATGCTTTGACTGAGAGTTCCTGCATGGCAGAATGGGGTTGGACTGGATGGCCCTTGTGGTCTCTTCCAACTCTAGGATTCTATGATCTCTTTTCTAATCTGCTCCCTCCCCACTTCTCTATCTCACCTCCATACTTCCTCCTCATGCTTCCTAACCCCATTCCCAAAGCCCCTAACTTACCAGAGACTGGCTCAAGGCAGGCCATCCCACACTCGATCTTGCAGCACTTCATCTTTCCTGGGCACTGATTGTCATTTAAGCACTTGCTAAAGCAAGGATCGATGGCACCTGGAGGAGATCTTGCAGGACACAAGCCTTCTTTCTCTGGAAGGGAAAATGGAGATGTGTCAGAGAGAGAAGCAGAGGCTGCAATCCAATATCTTTTCTGCTCTAGAGACCAAGACATGGAGCAACGAATGCAAATGACAGGAAAAGAGATTCCACCTCAACATGAGGCAGACCTTCCTGACAGCAAAGGCTGTTCAATAATAATAATAATAATAATAATAATATAGTTTATTTGTATTTCCTGCCTCTCCCTACGGATCAGGCGGGTTCACAATTATAATAATAAAAATACAATTTAATATAAAATACAGCATAAAATCATGACATTACATTAAAATCAATATATCATCATCTACTCCATTTAACATACTCTGAGTGGGATGTCCCTTTATGTTTATTTACAGGAGATCTGGAGAATAAGCCCGCCAGAAGAGATCCGTCTTAATCGCTTTCCTAAAGGCTTCCAAGGTAGTGATAAGTCAGATCTCTTCTGGTAGGCTATTCCACAGTTTAGGGGCCATGACAGTAAATGCTTTGTGGGAAGTTGATATCAATCTGGTTTTTGGGTAATCCAATTTATTCTTCCCGGACGTCCTAAGAGTGTGGGGCGGATTATGTAGGGAGAGGCATTCCTTCAAGTAACTTGGCCCAAGCCATGTAGGGCTTTAAATGTAATAACCAACACTTTGTACTGTGCCTGGAAGCTAACTGGTAGCCAGTGAAGAGATTTTAGTACAGGTGTAATATGGTCAGACCTAGGTGTTCCAGTGACCACACTGGCTGCCGCATTTTGCACCAATTGAAGTTTCCGAACTTGGTACAGAGGTAGCCCCATGTGGAGCGCATTACAGAAATCAAGACGAGAAATTACCAGAGCATGTACCACCGCTTCAAGGTCCTTTCGGTCCTGGTAGGGATGCAGTTGACTTATCAGCTGGAGTTGATACCAGGCACTTCTGCCCGTCACATCTATTTGAGATGATAACTGTAGAGATGGATCCAGAAGTACCCCCAAACTGTGTACTTTGTCCTTTAGAGGACGTGTGACCCCATTTAGGACTGGTTGGCAAATCTCCATCCCTGGACTTGTGGAACCTGTCGCTAGTACCTCCATTTTCCCTGGATTCAATTTGAGTTTGTTTTCACTCATCCAGCCCATTACCGACCCAAAGCAGGCATCCACAGGAGAGATGCCATCCCTAGTCACTGCATCAGTCGAGTGGAATACACTGCCCTGGAGAGTGATGGAGTCCTCCTCTTTGGAGGTTTTTAAGCAGAGTCTGATGGCCATCTGTCCGGAGCACTTTGTGTCTTCCTGCATGGCAGAATTGGGTTGGACCGGATGGCCCTTGGGGCTTCCTTCCAACTCTATCCTTCTATGAATACAAGCAATCAAAAGGAATGCACTACGTGAACTACTATATCTCCTTCAGGTAATCCCATTGACTTCCCATTATAAGGTAACTAAACAACTGGGAAACAGTGCCAAATAAATGCACATTAAATTTAAAATGATCAAGGTTTTCGACTTCAGATCCAAGGAGCCCCAGACAACTTGCCCAAAAGTAAAAAAATCTGGGTGTTGAGGCCATAACATCTGGAGAACCAGAGGTCGGCTACTGCTCCTGGCCTTGTTGGATTCATGGTCCAAATGAAGAAAACAATATGGAAGGCCACAACAGAGTTGTGCAGAGTTTTCTAGGCAGATGATGACCAGACAGGAGTCAGAACTAGGGTTGCCAGACTGAAACCTGGTAAGGCCTCCCATCCCTTTAATGGTTGTGTTTGTTGTTGTGTGCCTTCAAGTCATTTCTTGACCTGACGGTGAACCTATAATGGGGATTTCTTGGCAGGTTTCTTCAGAGGGTGTTGGCCATAGCCATCCTCTGAGGCTGTGAGTTTCTGAAGGTCACCTTGTGAGTTTACATGGCTGAGCCAGGATTCAAATTCTGGAATCCAGAGTCAAAGGTCCCATTCACACTAGGAAATAACCTGGTGTGGAAACCTCTTCCCTTCTAACTCACCTCCATGACCTCCATCTGGCAAAGGAGCATCCTCATCTCGATCCAGCTCCACCTGATCTCCGCTGATGTGATGGCTCTCTGGAGGGACACACTCCAGGCCGCAGTCGACAAAGCAGCACTTCTGATCTTCAGGGCAAGACCGGTCGTCTTCGCACTTGTTTTTGCAAGTGAACGACACTGGTGGAAGGGGTTTCTTGGGACAAAGGCCAGGATTCGCTGCAGGAGACAAAAAGGATGAGCAAGGGAGACATGTCACTGCTCTTTCCTTTCACAAAGTACTGGTGCATAATCCTTTGGGGGAAAAGGATGCATGCAGGAGGAATGGTGTGTATCAGTTGACCCATATTTCGGGGATGCTATGATTGAGAGTTCCTGCATGGCAGGGGGTTGGACTGTATGGTCCTTGAGGTCTCTTCCAACTCCCTGGCTCTGTGATTCTATGATTCTATAACCCTGGGCACTGAGTGTCCCTTGACAGCTGGGATGTCTAGTCCCAGAGCCATCCTTGTGATAAGGCAGCAGGAACAGGGTCACCCTGACACATGCTTCCATGCCACATTGAAGGTACAACAGATTCTTTGGCCACTGAATTAGGATTAGGCAGTTAAGAACTGAGGAAATGGCCTCAATAAGGGGCAGGTGGTCAAGGCGAGACTCTACATGGATCTAGGAGTTTGGGCAGAAGGAGAAAGTTGTCACCTTTGGAGCATCTCTGCTACCTCTTTTGAAGCCCAAGCTGGCTGGGGTTCTTGCAATGTGGCGTGGTGAGGGTTTGTGAATCCCTATCTCCAGCAGAGTCTTTACCTGGCATGGCTTTGGCGCACCTTTGGTTTCCTTCAATGGGGCAACACTTTTCATCCAAGGCACAGTCAGTGTCCGAAGAGCAGCTCTTGGAGGAGGCCACCGCACGTTCTGCCCAGGGACAGTAGCCACGGTGCACTGAACGGGAAAAAGGACAGGCGAGGGGGGGGGGTCATAAGTCTAAGAATGAACACCTCCCTCTGAACTCCTAGGATGGGTCTGGTGGGGGTACTGTTCACCCCAAGGGAGGAATCGGTCTCAGTGTGACCACACACGGAGCATCCCTTTGGGTCACCCCAGGCTGATGGCAAATCCATGACCAGGGGGTACATCTATGGTTGAATCAAATTCATGTATATTAAGAATAAATAGTTCATTTCCCTAGTTTTCTGTGGGTTTGTTGAGCTCTGTGGCCACGTTCTGTAAGAATTTATTCCTGACGTTTTGCCTGCGTCTGTGGCTGGCATCTTCAGAGAATGCAGGCATGGAAGAGTAACCGTGTGTTTGTGTGTGTGTGTATGGGGCTGGGTGTTATCAGTATGCTGATGACACCCAAATATTTTTCTCCATGTCCCGGTCATCAGCGACAACCACAGATGGCATTTCTCCCCTCAAACAGTGTCTTGAGGCAGTAATGGATTGATTGAGGGAAAGCAAGCTCAAGCTGAATCCAGACAAAACAGAGGTACAGTACTTATGGTAGGGCCCCAAAACCAGGCATCAGGTTGCAACCTGCAGTCCTAGAGGGGTTCATCCTCCCCTCAAAGGACTGTGTTCACAGTCTGGGGGTGCTTCTTGACCCGTCGCTTCACAAGTGAATGTGACGGTCAGGAGCGCCTGTTATCAGTTTCAGCCGATACGCCAGCTGCGCCCTTTCCTGGAACCAGGAGACCTGGAAACTGTAGTACATGCACTGGTAACCTCAAGACTTGATTTTTGCAGTGCGCTCTACATGGGGCTACCCTTGTGCCTAGTCCGGAAACTTCAACTGGTACAGAATATGGCAGCCAGATTGGTTTCTGGAACATCTAGAAGTGACCACATAACACCAGTATTGAAGTCACTCCACTGGCTGCCTATTAGTTTCCGAGTGCAGTACAAGGTGTTGGTCATTACCTTTAAAGCCCTACATGGCTTGGGCCCAACTTATTTAAAGGATCGCCTACTTGCATACAATCTCAGGTCCTTTGGGAGGAACTTACAGCAGCCTATAAAGACCAGATTGACTGCAACCTCCCAGAGGGCTTTTTCTGCAACCGTTCCCAGACTGTGGAACGGCCGGCCGGCCGAGAGCCGTCAAGTCACCAATCTAGATAGCCACAAGAAAGCTGTTAAGACAGATCTCCTCTGGCCGGCCTTCCTGGAATAAATTACTCGGCCATGTAGCGACCCCCCAGATATATCTGATGACTCTGCCTACCGCTATTGTTTTAATTGTTCATGTAATTTTAACCTTAAACTGTTGAATTCTTTTTTAAGGGGTGTATTTTGTATATATGGTGTATTCTTTTAACATTGTAAGTCATTTTGATTGTTTTCACAAAAAGCGGGGTAGAAATAAAAGTTTTATTTTATATATATATATATATATATATATATATATATATATATATAGCCAACGCTCTGTTTTTGCAGGGGATCCGTTTTGGACACCCCCTGCAAATATGGAGCTTCACATATATTCAAGCTCCATTGGCTTGAATCAGGCACATGGCTGTGGGAGCGCATGTGCACACCTCAGGCACGTGCCTCATTATTTCCCCCTCCATTTGCCCCTTGCGCACAAGTGAGGGATGCGATCTTCAAAACCTCGAGAATGGAGGGAGGACTGTGTGTGTGTGTGTGTGTGTGTGTGTGTGTACACACACCCCACTCTCTTCCATGCCAGCATTTTCTGAAGATGCCAGCCACAAATGCTGGTGAAATGTTAGGAATAAACTCTTCTTGAACATGGCCACAGAGTCTGAAAACCCTACAAAAAACTATGGATGCTGGCTATGAAAACCTTGGAATTCACAGATCATTTTCCTCTTCCTAACTCTTGATTTTGCCAAATTTTCTTTTATTGTGGGATTTTTTTAAGGTAAAAAATTTCATGATTTTTTTTGTCTGAATTCGTGATATCTTGAGCAAAAGGCTGTGCAAAAAAACCCCGTTGATGCAAATTTTAGTAAATGTGTCCCTTTTGGTCAAAAATCTCAGAATAGGTGACCATTTGGGGGGTTATGTGTGACTCAGTTCAAATGAAGACATGCTCAACATTAAGTGATGCCTCACATTTTCCAAAGTCATTTGTGGGGACAGGTGACATCTTCCAAGGGGGAAGGGAGAAGTGCTAACTGGAAGGCCACACAAGGACAGAGTGACTTTGTGCAAACGCCAGGGTTGTTCCTAGAAAGTGGTTCCTAGACAAAGCCACCACCACCCCAATCCTGAGTATTGCCAGCAGCTGCATCCAAGCAAGGGAAGCCTCTGATGACAGAGAGGACCCAGGGCTGCTCCTGCTCCCCATGAATGGCCAGCCATCCCTTCCTGGCATCTAGGGAGAGAGGCACATGGACCTACCTCCAAGAGGGAGGACACATTTCACGATATTCCCAATGCGACAGCACTTCTCGTCTCCTGGGCAGGGTTGGCCTTCCATGCAGTAGGCTTGGTTGGGATGGGGAAGTCCAGGGAGGGTTTGCCTTGGGCACTCGCCAGGTCTGGCAGGTGCTGGGAAGGAAAGAAGAGGAGCCATGGTCAGCGAGAAGGAAGGCTCAATTCCAGAAGGGGAGAGAGCAAGGCAGGTCACAGAAGGAGGCACAGGGAGGCCCAGTCTTGAACACCTGTGTGGCCTGCCTTTGTTTAGGTCATTGGTTCTCAGCCTCCCAAGTTTACAAGACAGCCATGTGAGTCTGGAAAATCTGTATGGAAAGAGATCTATCCTGCAACATCTTTGAGACTAACTGAAAGAAAGAAATTGGTTGCATGAGCTTTGGAGTGGAAAGCCCAGAGACAGGCCTATAGATCAGTCTGTGTCTGAGAATGTCCACAGGAATGCAAAACCTTGTGGCTGTGCAGATGAAATGACCAGTTTTAATGTTGGTTGTTTGAGGATGAAGGCAGGAGGAAGGATGTTGCCTAAAGCCAAGGAGAGAAGGAGAGCCATGGTCATAGAGAAGGAAGGCCTAAGTCCAGAAGGAAGGGGACAGAAGGTGATTTACAACAAGCCCAGTGGCCACAGGGATGCTGACCTGTGGCACCTGAGCAATCATGAGACAAGGTTTTAAGAAAATCCAAATGTACCATCCTCTCTCTCAGATTATGGCTGCAATAATAGCCTGCAGTAGGCAAAGACTTCCAGCCGTCACTATTCTCTGCACAATGGGCCAGTGCCCCTTCACTATCCTCCTTTAATGGCACTGTCTTCAGAATGCTAGCATCCAAAGACATAGCCATGTGAATCTCTCATTAGTCTTTCTGCTTTGTACAGCACCTTAGGCCACTTGAAAAGAAAGAAAAATGACTTGTCATTTCTAAAGATTCTCCCCTGAGCATCCTGAGAAGTTTGCCCAAGATCCATAAGATGCCTGCTCAGTTTTGTGGGTAGTTCTCACCATGGAAGGCTTCCATTGAAGGTGCCAAAGACTTGAGAGTGATTTCATCCTCACTTGCTTCTGTTTCATTGTGTAGATTCCCACCTAGAAGGAAAAGTACAGAGTCAATTGGGGCTGAGCAGATCCCAGGTTTTCACCATCTGGCAGGACTAGCCCTCCCATTGGGCTGAGAAGGGAAATAGTAATAACAGCCAGGCTTTATAAAAACAAACAAATGAATAATCAGTTTTTCAAAACCAGGTGTGTGTTTTTTAAAAAAATCATTTGAATCCTAGAATCCTAGAGTTGGAAGAGACCCCAAGAAGGGCCCTGATCCAGTCCAACTCCATTCTGCCATGCAGGAACTCTCAATCAAAGCCTCCCCATTGACAGATGGCCATCCAGCCTCTGTTTAAAGACCTCCAAGGAAGGAGACTCCACCAAAATCTCCAAGGAAGGAGTGTGTTCCATTCTCGATCAGCTCTTGCTGACAAGGAGATCCTCCTAATGATTAGGCTGAATCTCTTTTCCTGTAGTTTGAATACATTGTTCTGTGTTCTATTCTCTGGAGCAGCAGAAAACAAGCTTGCTCCATCTTCAATGTGACATCTTCCAAATACTTCAACAGGGCCATCATATCACCCCTGAACCTTCTCTTCTCCAGGCTAAACATCTCCAGCTCCCTAAGACATTCCTTAGATTTAACTGACATTCAAAGTGAGCCTGGGCTGCAGTACAGGCATTGAAGCACTGTGCCACTAGGCTCCATAAACCCTAGACCAGTGGTCCCCAAACTGTGCCTTTTAATAGATTTTGGACATCAGCTCCCAGAAGCCTCAGCCATGTGGGCCAATAGCCTGGGATTCTGGGAGTTGAAGTCCAAAATCCCTTAAAGAGCACAGTTGGGGGACCACTGGGCCCTAGACAATGGGAAGGGTGCTAGTGAGCTGGACTGGGAGACTGTTTGCATGATGTGGGAGACAAAGGGAGTTTCCTTCTGGGGATGAAACTCTTGTTATAGTTTTTTGTGGGTTTTGGGGGCTGTGTAGTCATGTTGCGGAAGAGTTTATTCCTGGTGTTTGGCCAGCAGCCCTGAAGATGCCAGCCACAGCTGCTGGCAAACTGCGAGGAATAAACTCTTCTGAAACATGGCCACACATGACCGAAAAACCCACAAAAGACTATGGATGCCGGCCATGAAAGCCTTCGACTTCACCTGAAACTCTTTTTGTCTGGAACATTCACACAGATTGTGCTGTTGTTATTACACATTGCACCCCATTCTTCTCCCCTGGGAAAGTCATCTCAGTCCATCAACTCCTAACATCCTGTCTTTAGGAGCTATTTCTGGGTATAAATATAGATGCCCAGGCAATAGCAAATTGGTCTAGTTTGGAGCTGGACAGACACTCTGTTCAATTTCAACTGGGCAACTCAATAGCTGGCCACCCCAGGTTCCATTGGTGGCTATGAGCCATTTCCAATCTGGCTGCCCCAAAATCAGAGCTACGTTTCAGGATCAATAGAGTATTAACTCTTGGCAACCATACAACTCACTGTTACCTGCCACCTTTGGTTTGTTAGTTTGTGTGTGTGCGCGCATGTGTGTGAACTCCTCTTTTTAAATAAACTACATTAATTTGGAAATTGCCTCTGGAGTTCTCTGGGTTTGGGATAGACCCAGGTCCCAGCCAGACGTTATCTTGGCCTTCTTGTTGTTGTTAAGTTATTGAGCTAAGCTAATTTCCCCATCGACTACCATTTGTGGGTGCCCTCTTGGGACCGGCAGCAATTTAGGTAACAGTTGGCTTCTGTAAGAAGTGGAAAGCTGGCCAGTTTGGCCACCAACAAATTGTTCCTCCTCCGGTGCAATCTTCTGGCTCAGCTTTTGCTTCCTTCTTGATGTTTGCTTCTCTGCTAATTGCACTTGCCCATGAATGAGCTAGATATCCAGTGTGATTTAAAGACAAAACCACAAGGATTGTGATCCATCCCCAAAGAGACAGAGTGTAATGTTATGCTCACAGAATTGCATGACGGTTGCCAAATGCTACCTCATTAGTAGACTGCAACATTGCACAATTGAATGAGTGACCAAATGTGCCTGCACATCTGCATGCGGAATGTGCAACCATGCACCATGCATAGCTGTGAACAAAATGCAGCATGCGCAATGGGCATTCATGCACAATTGCATATATGGTTAACTCTGTTTTTGCTAACTAACTAACCATATGGCTGTTGCACATTGTATAAAAAGGTTGAACCAGTTCCTTAGAGCAATTTATGCCTATGTAAGACATGGACAGGATACCAACCAGTGCTGCTCTGGGTTGTTGTGTTGCTGTTGTATTTATTTGGAATGTTTTTTATATATAATTGTTTGCCGCTTTGATCAAAATTTTGGAAAAGCGGGTTATAAATAAACTATATTATTATTATTATTATTTATATCCCATTTTCCTCCTGCAAAGTTGGAACTCAAGGCTTACAATTAAAAAAAAATACAATTAAACGTACAAAAGTGAACATTAAAATAGAATTAAATGGATTTAGTATTAAAAGACATCACTCATTAAAAGATGTTTTGTTTCTTCCCTTTCCACAATCAGTAACCAAAGGTACTGGATTATTTTGCACATTCAGTTACACACAGGAAGGCCAACATTTTCCTGAGGCTGCTGGGGATACACAATGTTGTATATACACAATTAACTTGTATTCCCCTTTCTCCTGGCATGATGCTCAAGGCAGCTTACAAGACATTAAAAATAAAGTGCTCCTAAGATCTTTTTAGTAAGCTGCCTTGAGTCCCTATAGTGGGAGAAAGGTGGGATATAAGTAAATAAAACAAACAAACAAACAAAGGCATGTGTTTATATGTTTGAGTGATTCTATGAAATATGAATAAAGGCTTTAAAAAACCAATCAAATGCACAAATCTGTTTAAAGCAGAAAGGCTGCATGCATCTGCACTGCAAAACATATATAGTTTGACACTGCTTTAACTGCCATGGAATTCTGGGATATGTAGTTTGGTGAGATATTTAGCCTTCTCTGTCAGAAAGCTTTGATGCCACGAAAAACTGCAAAACCCAGGATTCCATAGGATGGAGCCTTGGCGGGTAAAGCAGTGTCAAAGTGTCAGTCTTGCAGTGTGGCAGCTGCCCTTGTCAAAAGAGTTCAAAACACATATAAAAGGTAGTAGGAAAGACAGAAGTACTGCATATACCCCACTGAAACACCCTTCTGCCCTTACTAGTTAAGAGCCTAAATGGAAAGGTCTTTGTTGCAGGATGATGGAAAGAGGACAGAGGTTGGACCAACCAGGATTCCTGGGGGAGGGAGCTCCATGGTCTGGGAGCAGCCACTGAGAAGACCACAACCTCTTCATCAATGATTGGAGGACAGAATTGGGGACATACTTATCAAAGTTGCAGAAGACACCAAAAGTAGGAGGAGTAGCTAATACTCCAGAGGACAGGATCAAACTTCAGAATGACCTGAAGAGACTAGAAACCTGGTCCAAAGCTACCCAAATGAAATTCAACACGGAGAAATGAAATGCACAGATATAGGATTGTGGGGGACACCTGGCCGAATGAGAGACTTATCTGTGTGAAAGGGATCTGGGAGTCCAAGTAGACACAAGCTGAACATAAGTCAACAGTGTGATGCGGCAGCTAAAAAGGCCAATGCAATTTTAAGCTGCATCAATAAAGGTATAGTGTCCAGATCAAGGGAAGTAATAGTGCCACTGTATTCTGCTCTGTTCAGGCCCCACCTGGAATAATCCTGTGTCCAGTTCTGAGCAAAACAATTCAAAAAGGACATTGAGAGACTGGAGCCCTGTGTCCAAAGGAGGAAGACTAAAATGGTGAAGGGTCTGGAAACCATGAAGCCCTGTGAGGAAGGACTGAGGGAATTGCTGGGGATGTTTAGCCTGGAGAAGAGAAGGTTAAGAGGGGATATGAGAGTCCTGAAGGGATGTCACATTGAGGAGGGAGCAAGCTTGTTTTCTGCTGCTCCAGAGAATAGGACACAATGGAGCAATGGATGCAAGCTGCAGGAAAAGAGATTCCACCTCAATATTAGGAGGAACTTCCTGAGAGTAAGGGCTGTTTGACAGTGGATCACACTCCTTCAATGGAAAGTGGTGGAGTCTCCTTCCATGGAATTCTTTAAGCAGAGGCTGGATGGCCATCTGAGTGAGAGTTCCTGCATGGCAGAACGGGGTTGGACTGGATGGTCCTTGGGGTCTCTTCCAACTCTATTATTCTATGATTCTATATGAATGGTTTGTTGCTGGAGCATTCCTGGTTCTTCCCAGGATAAATCTTGTGTGATTGCAAAGTGTCTGAAAATTTTCAGTGTAATCACACAATTTTGCCTTTTACTCCCATTTTTTACCTGCATCTGAAAATCTCCCTGAAGAAGGGCTTTAATGTTAACGTAAATGCTGCTTTTTATGTTTTTAAAATCACTTCCTTCTCCAGCTCCCTCAAGTCTCTCCTCAAAGGGCTTCATGGTTTCCAGACCCTTCACCATTTTAGTCGCCCTCCTTTGGACACATGGCTCCAGTTTCTCAATGTCCTTTTTGAATTGTGGTGCCCAGAACTGGACACAATATTATTCCAGGTGGGGCCTGACCAGAACAGAATATAGTGGAACTATTACTTCTCTTGATCTAGACACTTTACTTCTATTGATGCAACCTAAAATCACATTGGCCTTTTTAGCTGCTGCATCGCACTGTTGGCTCTTGTTCAACTTGGGGTCTACTTGGACTCCTAGATCCCTTTCACACGTAGTTTCATTCAGCCAGACCTTGTAGGCAGAGTGACCAGATGTCCTAACCAGAAAGGAGGAGGACAATGCACCTCAAAATGGAGGACAGTTAAGAAAAATGGTGGACATGCCAAAAGAAAAGCTAAAAACACTCATATAAATGTAAATTCATGTTTTTTAATCATGCTCCAAATGGAGGACATTTTGAAATTCATCCTGGACAGACGTCTGAAATGTAGGGCATGTCCTGGGAAAGAAGGACCTCTGGTCACCCTGCTTGTAGGGTCTTAAAGGTCATGTTTAGATGCCATTCATGGAAAAATGTGGAGGCATAGTGTGGCAAGTGGGCTTCAGCAATCTCTCTCCGTCCCGGATAGGGAGGCGTTGGTACTCACGGCTTATCCTCATGATCCTGGCTGAAATGGGCTCCATCCAAAGGACAAAGATGCCCAGGAGGAGGAGGGTGGCATGGTGACCCTTCATTCTTGCAAGTGTGGTTGGCTTGGGTGGGTGAGGCTGGAATATAAATGCCCCCCCTCCCCAATGCCAAGGCTGGGCCTGATGGGTCTTTTTGCTGGACAGGTCCTGCCCTTTGCCAGCTGGTGCCATTTCCCTGAATCCTGCAAAGGTGTGTCAACAGCATTACCTAAGAGCTTTATCTAGGCTCAGCTGACAGATCAGCCGGGGCAGGTCAGTGTCTCTCTTGGAGGAAAGTACATCAAGAACTGATCACTGGGCTCCCTCACCTTCCCCATCCCCATCCGCAATGGATCGCCTTGGCTTACTCTGGGCAACTAGGCAGAACATGGGATGCAGAAGGCCATCTTTGCATTGCTGCCTCTTGGACAATGGAAAGCACATGTCTTCCTCTCAGAGCCTTCCCATGATGGTTTTATAGTGGGCCAGAAATGAAGGAGGTCCACCATTGACTTTCATGCTGTTATGTGGCTGGCTTTTCTTAAGCCATTAGAGTTTATCACACCGGGGCTAATTTCGGCATTAAAGAGAGATTAAAGCACATTTAAAGCATCCTGCAAATGAAGTGAAAATGGCAAGTAATTGTGCAAATGATTATCACACTCAATTGCACAAATAAAATGATATTGGAAATGCATTGTCGCTGAAATTGCGAAAATAGAAAGATGCACGTTAATGCTTTTTTGTGTGACCACTTTAATGGTGGGTTTTGTGCAATGTTGCATGAAATCATTTTGAAAAATTACACGATTTTTCTGGGATATTCACAGGATAAACTCCTGATCTTTTCTTTTTTCTTTTTGATAAACTCCATTGAATCATAAAACTGGAAGGGGCCTCAAGGGTCATCTACTCCAACTCCAACTCCAACATTCAGGGATCACCTTGTTGGAAGACTGACAGGTCCCCTTGTCTGAGCGATAAGACTGGGAGGTTCTGGTTTTCCTTCCCATTTCCTTCCTATTTGAGAAAGAGATCTGATAGTGATTATTCCCTTTTTTCTGACTGCACAAAGAAGGGACCTTTTTGCCCAGACACCTCCCTCTCCACCTGAGCCTCCTTAAATACTGGCACAAACTGAGCCAAGAGGCAGAGAGACACACTTTGCCACACAATGAGAGGCATGCAGGGGACTGGTCAGTGTGCTTCAGGAAAGGGCAGCTTGCAGCCTTGCACCATCTAGGAGCCATTGGGCAGCCAGTGGAGATGGCCGGAGGGCAAGCCCAGGAGCAAGGATGCCAAGGAGAGGGCAGGTTTGTGTGGCCACAGACACAGAAGTAACAACCTTGGGATTGTCAGGGACACTGTAGTGGTCTTTGCAGAATTCAGTAGGAATCGTAGAATCCCAGAGTTGAAAAAGACCCCAAGGGCCATCCAGTTCAACCCCCTTCTGCCATGCAAGAACTCACAATCAAAGTATTCCCATTGACAGATAGCCATCCAGCCTCTGTTTAAAGACCTCCAAGGAAGGAGACTTGACCACAATCTCTGAGGCAGGAGCGTCTTCCACTGTCCAACAGCCCTTACCACCAGAAAGTTCCTCCTATGGTTGAGCTGGAATCTCTTTTCCTGTAGTTTGCATCCATTGTTCCAGGTCCTGTTCTCTGGAGCAGCAGAAAACAAGCTTGCTCCATCCTCAATGACAGCCCTACAAATATTGAAACATGACCATCACGTCCCCTCTTAACCTTTTCTTCTCCAGGCTGAACAGAAGACCTGGTGGTTTCCAGACCTTTCTCCATTTTAGTCACCCTCCTTTGGACATGTTCCAGTTTCTCAACATCCTTTTTGAATTTTGGTGCCCAGACTGGACACAATATTATTCCAGATGCGGCCTGACCAAAGCAGAATAGAGGGGCACTATGACTTCCCTTGATCTGGACGCTAGAACTTGGACCAAACGCTCCTCCGCTCTTGGCTGCAGTTTCTGGGGTGAACCAACTCACCCCTTCCTCTGCCAACCATGTGAAGGGTCTCTGTGATATATACATACTCCTTTGAGTACCATATTCTTGTCTCCAGGGCAGTACCCCTGGACTTCTGCTGGGTCTTGCCAACCTCTTGAACCCAGGGGTGACTGACAGGTGCCCCCCCCCATAGAAACTACCATGCATATCTCCCTTGACTCCCTTGCATTGGAGATTATTACACACGATGCAACACAATTTACCCCCACCGGAAGAGGTGAACATTTCACCAGCAAAGACAAATCTTACAGCATTCCCTGTCTGCAACCTAGGAAATGGGGTAAGATCTGTCATTGCCGGTTCAATGCACATCTATCCTGTTGGGGATAAGTTGTGTTGGATAGCATGTGATAATCCCCATTGACTGGATCCATAGGCAGCTACTAAGCCATTTAATTTCACAGAACCCCTTGATTGGAACCTCTGCTTCTAGAACTGGAACCACATCACCCTTTGCAGTCCTAAAAACCACTATCTGCTACCACCTTTTATATCATCACTAGTACTTGTATCTGCATGTGAGTGTGTGTTTTGTGTGAAAACTGGCTTCCCCTTTTGCTTATATAAATACAACTACATTTGGAGCTTGCATTCTGGAGTCCAGCTTTTCATGACCAATAAACACAGGCTTTTAGCTGCCCAAAGCCAGCGTCACTTGAACTCAAAACATTTCCCCTTATTAGAGGAGCTAAAAGAATACGGTTAAAAATTGCTCTATTAGTGCCAAATGAAATGTTTTATAAAGTTGGGAGAGTAGGGAGGGAAATTGAATTAACAGCGAAAACAACCAGATTGCCATGTATGACATGTAGATGTCCAAAAGATGGGAAACCCATGAGTGTTAAAGATATTGTGTAATATATTGTAATATAATGTAGCATTTCATCAAATAATAATAATAATAATAATAATAATAATAATAATAAAATTCCCCCTATTAAATACTGCTCTCTGGCAACTTTGGGCAAGTAAAAGACTGGACCAAGCCTGGCATTTTGGGAAACATGGTGTCAAACTGCATTATTCCTACAGTGTAGATGTACCCAGAGAGAAGGACTAGGGCCAGGACTAGGAGGGCCAGCAGTTCAGGATGCTGCTTGAGATACTTCTGATCCATACAAGATCTGGACAACATGTTTTAATACATATCCTAGGAACGCTCAATCGCAGTGATTCCCAAACTTTGGTCCTCTAGGAGTTTTGGACTTCAGCTCCCAGAAGCCCCAGCCAACTTGGCCATCAGTTAGGAATTCTGGGTGTTGAAGTCCAAAAATTTGGAGGACCCAAATTTGGGGACCACTGCTCTATTGTTTATGCTGAATTTTTGTCTCATAGCAATGGGGCTTTCAGCTTGGGCTGGGTCCCTCTGGACCTTCCCTGCCCCGCTCCAGGGCCGTTTCAAGTCCATCGTGTGGAAATGCAGGGAGACTCAGGGATCTAGCCGGGGCTGCTAAGAAGAAGCTACTTTCATTACACATAATAATAGGCCTCATTCCACTACCTTTTAAATTGGATCGCAAATCGGTTTGTATTGGTTCAAATGACCCTGGTTCCCACTTAAACCGAATCGCTGAGGGGGCCATGCACCAGAACCATTTAACCCATGTCTTTTTGATGCTGATTTTTTTCCGCGTCTATTTCAGTAAATCGATTCTGCGCAAGTGTGAACCACAAGCGGATTGGAATCGATTCAAATTCAGCCGGCTGGAGCTGAATCATTTTGGATCGATTCATTCGTGAATGCGAACCACAGGAGGGTTATTTTGATGACAGAAAATGTGATCAGGGCAAATGTAGTGAGAACCATGCTCCGATGTTGAATCGAACCATCGATTCGGATCGTACACCGATTTATCTGTAAGTGGGAATGGGGCCATACATTTCCACTGTAGGACTCCAATTTCATTTTCTTCCAGCACTCGCACTCGCTTCTGAACCAGTTCCAGCCCTCAAATGGTGAGCCAAGATTCAAGAAGGCTTGTGTCGCACTCTGCTGCACTGACCATGCATTATTGTTGTTGTTGTTGTTGTTGTTTGTTCTGCGAAATGTCCTAGAATACATCACACGGCTGACCAGTGTGGCAACAGGCTCCAGTCCAGAGTTTATCACACATTTACAGCTTTCTCCATGTAAAAGCATCAGCTCATTATTTGCGGCAACTGCTTGAGTCTCCCTCATCCGGAATTGTTCCAGAATGCAAAATTGTCCAGCTGAGAGAGCGATACCTTTGCCTTCTGATGGCCCTATGCACACAAACTTCATTTTCATGCACAGCATTACTTAAAATACTGTGTATGAAATTACCTTCAGGCTGTGTCTATGAGGAGCCAGTGTGGTGTAGTGAGTGATAGACTCATAGGACTTTATCACCCGGAGGAAAACTGGAAGTTTAAACAGGGTTTGTCCCACAAAAACCGTGCAACTACTATTAAATCACAATTAAGATTTTGAGACACAGGACTTTGTCACATGGGGGAAATTGGGCAAAATCAGGGGTTTAAACAGCAGTTATCCCAGGCAAAATGTGAATTCGCAATTGAGATTTTCAGACGACGTCTCTCTCAAAGAAGCAATAAAGAGGCAATAAACAGTAACAAATAATTCATGGGGAAATCCCAAAAGTGATTTGTTGCTGTTTATTGCCTCTTTAAGAGCAATGTGTGTGAAAACCTTATTTGCGAATTCGCGTTTTGCCTGGGATAATTGCTGTTTAAATCTCCAATTTCCCCCATGAGTTAAAGTGCAATATTCCCAGGATATTCCAGGGATAATGGCCATTTCATCGCAACATGGAAGAGAGCACAAGGACCATTGAATCCAACCCCATCCTGCCATGCAGGAACTCTCAATCAAAGCATCCTCAACAGATGGCCATCCAGTGGTTTGTGTGTTGGACTACAACTCTGAAGTCCTGCGTTCAAATCCTGGCTCAGCCATGAAAATCCACTGGGTTATCTTGGGCAAATCACACTCTCTCAGCCTCAGAGGATGGCAATGGCAAATGTCCTCTGAACAAACCTTGCCAAGGAAACCCCATGACAGGTCTGCCTTAGGGTCGCCATAAGTTGGAAATGACTTGAAAGCACGTAACACACACACACACACACACACGTGCATAAGGTATATACAATACATGAATGCATTTCATCTTTAGATTCAGTTCTCATCTCCAAGATGTCTCATTATCTAGATGAAAATATCCCCAAATCTAAAAAAGATCCGAACTCCGAAACACTTCTGGCCCCAAGCATTTCAGAAAAGGGAGACACAACATGCATGACGCAATACACAAAAAATTGAATCCCAAACTCCGTTTCTTCAGTCCATTAAAAAGTGCCAGCGTTCATAGCTGTCGTATCTCCTGTTTGTTTCAAAATCCAGGTAAACAGATGTAATGTTTCATCCAGTCTATAAATCCCATAGACAGGAGCATAGTCAGCTTAGTGCCGAAAGGGGTTCTTGGACATCATCATCTGCAAAAGATAATGCATGCAAATGACCCCAAAAGAGCCCAGATTAACTGGTTTATTGTATCAGACACATGGGCAATTTCACTAGCTATCCAGTAATAGTAATAATAATAATAATAATAATAATAATAATAATAATAATAATAAATTTCCTGCCTCACCTCAAGGCTCAAGGCAGGGTAAAACAGATTAAAACACAATAAAAATTAGAAAATACGATACACATAAAGTTGTGTATATGAAATACAAGTCTTGATCGTATACAAAAGATTAGAAGGAGAATGTAAGAATAATTATGTTACTTGAGGTGGAAGAAAACTGTTTAATTGTATTAAAGGTTATTTTGTTTGTTTTTTTTATAACAGAATAGATATGTTTGTTAAGGAAACAAAACATACTCCATGAAAGGAAGATTTTTCAAGTTAAGATACATTTAAATGTTGAGCTGGAATCTCTTTTCCTGCAGTTTGCATCCATTGCTCCGTTGGGTCCTGTTCTCTGGAGCAGCAGAAAACAAGCTTGCTCCCTCCTCAGTATGACATCCCTTCAGGACTCTCATATCCCCTCTTCACCTTCTCTTCTCCAGGCTAAACATTCCCAGCTCCCTGAGTCTTTCCTCATAAGGTTTCCAGACCCTTCACCATTTTAGTCCCCCTCCTTTGGACACAGGGCTCCAGTTTCTCAATGTCCTTTTTGAATTGTGGCGCCCAGAACTGGATGAAATATTATTCCTGACCAAAGCAGAATAGAGTGGCACTATGACTTCCCTTCATGTAGAGACTATACTTCTATTGATGCAGCCTAAAATCGCATTGGCCTTTTTAGCTGCTGCAGCACATTGTTGACTTGTGTTGAAATTGTGGTCTACTTGGACTCCTAGATCCCTTTCACACATATAAGTCTCCTTAAGCCAGGTGTCCCTTGAAGGATTTGGGAAGAGAATGAAGAAAGCAAGACCAGAAGACTTAGGCACAATACAGACTACCCGAAAATGGCGGTCTGTAGGCGCCCTTTTTAACTCTGGAGGGATGCCGCAGCCGCCAGAACACGCGACGTCCCTCTGGAGTTAAAAGAACCTGTTTTTTCCAGGTTCTTTTAGCAGCGCCCGGGTTACGTTGTGAGTGCACCATGGGTGCACTTGTGATGTAATGGACGCACAGCAATGTGCCGATGCTACACATCCCTTATGTCAAGATGGCAGCTCCTGTGTGGAGGGGACGCCACCATCAGGACGCCGCCATTGCATACTAGTAGGGTTCCGGACCGTGTGGTTGCTGCGTGGTCCGGAAACGTCGTATCTCTGCCGCCACGCTCCTTTTGGCCCGTCTGTTTTATTTTCTAATTTTTAAAATCTTAATAACTAGATAGAGTAAGCGCTGATCATATCTGTACTAGGATAGGCAGAAGTAATACTATAAAAACCGTCAAAGAGCCAAAAGTTAAAGGAAGTAGCAAATGATAAAAGGTTTAGTAACAAATCTGTTCATTTATGGGGCTGCCCTAACTCAATGTCAACTTGATGGCACAGAACAACAGCCCACATTAACTACCTTGCAGAAACAAAGCAGTTTGGCACCACTTTAGTTTCCATGGCTCCATCCTATGGAATCCTGGGATTTGTAGTTTGGTGGGGCACCAGAACTCTCTGACAGGGAAGGCTAAATACCTCACCAAACAACAAATCTCAGGACACTATTGCATTGAGCCATGGAAGTTAAAGTGGTGCCAAACTGCAGTGTGGATGCAGCCTCTATTGCATTTGTTTTAAGTGGACCACTGCCTTGTCTCCCACTTTTGGGGTCAAATGAATGAAGTTCCTCCTCTTCCTCCTCCTCATCTCAGAGCTTTGCAGTTTGGGTCTCACCTGTGGCAGCCATGCAGACCCAACCACATCGGTGCCAGCAGCATTTTTCATGGGGCTGGGAGCAGTCGTTGTCCCTCACGCAGAAGGCCATGCTGAGACACGCGGGCGCCTCGATGGTCTCTGCAGCCATCAGCGGACAGGATCCGGGCCGCACTGCAGCAAAGCAACAGCAGATGAATGGTGACCCACAGCAGGAAGGTTCCTTGGCAGGCAGGGAAGCCAGTGCTGAACAACAGGGCTCTTGGCTTTGTGCTTCTCAGAAATGGACTCAGGGCTCTAGGGGATGCCTGAGGATATTGGTTTCATTGCTATTCCAGTTGCCTCAAATCCCTTTCTCATTCTGTCACACAGTGCCTTCGCAGGCTGACCCACCGCCATCCTTAGCTGGGGAGAAGGAAGGGGGTCTTACCTTCCTCTGGTTCCCTGCAGACGCTTTTGCAGCCGATGGGGCAGCACTTCTGGGCTCCCTCGCAGTCAAAGTCGCTGCTGCAGTTCTTCTGGGTCGGTTCTGGACAGGGCCCCATGGAGCCTCTGAGCTGTAAAGGACATGCTCCGGGTTTCACTGCAACACACAAGGGCCAAGCAGTGCTCAAGTACAAGCGCAGAGGAGCCACGAAACCATACAGATCTCAGGGCTCAAGCCCAGCTCCAGACTCCCAGTCTACCTTTTTGTCTTGTTGCCTTACCTCTCTGTCTATGCATCTGAGGAAGCAGGCCAAGGAGATTATCACACGAGGGACAGGATGTCATTGTCCCATCCCTGTCCCATCCTTCCAACACAATCATGGGAAGGACATTCAGACAATGTCACACCAATCTGGACATTATCACATCCGGAAAGCAGGAGTGACAGCGATCATGTAAAAGACTTTCATATGATGTTGCATGGATCCTGTCATTATCCCATCATTGAAGTGACATTGCCTGGCATTTTGCATTAATGGGAGTTTGCGTCAATGACAGAATAATGGTAGGATCAGTGCTATGCACAATCGCTGTCATGGACGGGATAAAGATGGGACAGCAATCTTATCACTATCCCGTCTCTGTGTGATAATCTCCCAAATCTACAAAAGCTTGGGCTACAACTTCTTTTGCACAGTCTTTATGGTTTCCAGACCCTTCACTATTTTGGATTAGATGGAATGTCTGTTACTGTAACTTGTATCCATTGTTCCAGGTCCTGTTCTCTGGAGCAACAGAAAACAAGCTTGCTCCCTCCTCAATATGGCATCCCTTCAAATATTCTTTACCCCATTCTCAAAGCCCCTTACTTACCAGAGACTGGTTCAACGCAGGCCATCCCACACTCGATCTTGCAGCACTTCATCTTTCCTGGGCATTGATAGTCATTTGAGCACCTTCCAAAGCAAGGATCGATGGCACCTGGAGGAGCTCTTGCAGGACACAAGCCTTCTTTCTCTGGAAGGGAACATGGAGATGTGTCAGAGAGAGAGAAGCAGAGGCTGCAATCCAATATCCTTTCTGCTCCAGAGAACAGGACCCAGAACAACGGATGCAAGCTCCAGGAAAAGAGATTCCACCTCAACATTAGGAGGAACATCCTGACAGTAAGGGCTGTTCAAAAGGGGAACACACTCCCTTTGAAAGTGGTGGAGTCTCCTTCTTTAGAGGTCTTTAAAGAGAGCCTGAATGGCCATCTGTCAATGGGGATGCCTTGATTGAGAGTTCCTGCATGGCAGAATGGGGTTGGACTGGATCAGGGCCCTTCTTGGGGTCTCTTTCAACTCTAGGATTCTATGAAGATGGGGAAGAAGGCCATCCATCCAGACCCAACCTCATGTGAGAACCTCCCTCCCTCCCTCCTTCCTTCCCTCCGCTTTTCATCCCTTCCTCTGTCTTCTCTCCCCTCTTTCTCTCTTCGTCTCTCCTTATAGGAAAGCCCATGGACAGCAAAGGGCAGCAGAAGATCCCTGGAGGTGATGAGTGATGAAGCATAGCAAACCAAACATGAGAAGAGCCCTGGAGACAGAGCTATTGGCTGCCATACAACAGATCTGGGGCAAGAGGGCTGGATAACCAAGGGGAGGCCTTGGCTGTCCCACAGCAGAGCCCCTCTCCTCCACTGGGTCAAATGGGCCATGTATGTTAGACCCTTCCTGGGTGTCTTATGTCTGGCGCAAGGCCTAACTGTCCTGCTTGCTGGTGAGACTATCTCTTCCCAGGACTCAGCTCTTCTTGCTATATTTAGTAATGAGACACACAATGCTTTCTGTCTCTCACACATACAAACAGGGAAGTACCTGGCTGGGATGCTTTGCATTGGAAGCCACAGTCGGTGGGTTTGCACTTTGAGTTTCCTGGGCAGTCAGTGTCATCTACACAGATATCTGCACACCTCTTTGGTGCTGTTGTGGGTGATGCTTCCGCACATGGAGGGGACACTTCTGCTGAAAGAGAAAGGATCACCATTACAGCCTCACTCGCACTCCTGGTTGTGTCAATATGGATTATGTGTGTGTTTGTGTGCATACATGCATGCAAGGGTTTAGGTGTTTCGGAGATAGAAACTGTGTCAGACTACCTAAGGTGCAGTGATGGATTCATGTCTTTTAGTCCAAGTCTCAAGTCAAGTCTCAAGTCCTTGCAAGATACTTTCAAGCTGAGTCTCAAATTGGAGGCCAACTTTTAATGTGGGTTTTGTTTCTTGGAGAGGCACAGCAAATGCGTTAGGCAATGGGCTTGAGGTGGGTTGACGTCCGCTTGGTGGCCCATCCCCATTATACGTCAGAGGAGCCTTCTAAAGCTTTCCAGAAACTTTGCAAAAGCTTTAGGAGGATCCTTCCACCTCAAGCCCATTGCCTAAAGCATTTGCTGCTCCCTTCCAAGAAATGGAAGGGAACAGCATTACAACACCCTGGGATTTGTAGTTTGTTGCACCATCAGCACTCTTTGCCAGAGAAGGCTAAACATTTTGTAAAACTACAAACCCCACGATTGTATAGGATGGAGCTACAGCACTTAAAGTGGTGTCAAACTGCAGTGTTTCCATCATATAGATGTATGCTTAGGAACTACAGGAAAAGAGATTCCACCTGAACATTAGGAAGAACATCTAATGTTTGACAGTGGAAGATGCTGTTGCCTCGGAGGATGGTGGTCTCCTTCGTTTAAAACAGAGGCTGGATGGTGATAAGTCACAGGGAGTGCTTGGATGGTGTCTTCCTATATGGCAGAAGGGGGTTGGACTGGATGTCCCTGGGGTCTCCTCCAACTTTAGGATTCTGTGATAACTGCCATGGCTCAATGCTATGGAATTCTGGGATTGGCAGTTCTGTGAGATGTTTAGCCTTCTCTGTTTGATAGCTCTGGTGCTACAACAAACCACAAAGCCAACGATTCCATAGGATGGAGCCATGACACAGCAGTGTCAGACTGCATCAGTTCTGGAGTCTGGATGCAGCCTGAGTCAGGAGCAAGGTTCCAGCTAGGTCCTTTGGTGAGCTTTTGCCCCAATTCCCCTCTTTCTGACTAAAAGAAGTGATTTTTTGGATGCTATTGGGACCATCTGCTAAAAATGATTACTTATGGGTTTTGGACAGTTGACAAGGGCAGCTTTGGCTGTGTTGTTGTTGACTTAACCACTCCTTTGCCCTTGTGTGCTCAGCGTCCGTTCCCCAAGGCCTCTTTTGCAAAACAAATTGCTAGGCAGGTGAGACTCTTTGGGGATGCTTTGGCAACCGCTGCCCACTTCTGCCATGAGGTACATACAATCAAAGCCCTCCCTGGACTTTTTCCACACAGAGCAATGTATCACCGTCACGAAAGAAGTAGAAAAAAAGGGGGGGATCTGAAAAGGCAAGAAATTACCTAGTAGCTTATCACATACAGGGACAAACACAGCATCCATCCAAAAGAGAAAGCAATGCGAATGCAAATGAACTCATCACATGAGTACATATCCATTGGCTTCTTGATTTCGAATAAGTGTGTTTGCGCATGCGCAGGGAGGCTGGGATCCCATGGCCAACAGTAATCCCATGGATGAACTGGAGATGCATTTCGTACTAACGCAAATGCAAATTGACTGCGAATTCTCAGTGGAAAAGCATTTATAAATTCAATGCAGCTATTCCTGAGATGTCAAACGATTGCATTTGGGTTGCCTTCCATTTGCATGTGACATCGTTTCAAAATCTTTTGTGATATTAACCCATGAATAAAGCACCCAAATTGCATGGTTTTTTATTTTTGGGATTTTCCCAAAATGTTTTTGGATCAATTCAACCAAGCTGGCTGTGTAATAGTTTTTAATATGATATTTTTTACATTGTTTTTATTGATATGTATGTATTTTTATGTTGAATTTTAATCTGTAAGCCGCTTTGATCATCGCGGAAAAGCGGGATAAAAATAAAATCTATTATTATTATTATTATTATTATTATAAAAAGTGGTGTGATTTTGCCACTTTATTCATGGGTTAATGTCGGGATAATGGCGACGTCACATGACGTCATCTGAAAAACAATCCCATTGTTGCGGGATATATTAATTCCCGGTTATTCATGAGATGCGGGCACTTTGCCTCTTCTGTGATAAACTGCTATGAGTGCATTTTTTTCTTGAATGCCCTACATTTTACAGTGCTTTGTCCTCCTTTGCAGTTTGGAGAGCTGGTCATCTGCTCCCAGGACGGATCCCACCTGCTGAGACTCTCTCTTAAAGGCATGGGAGACTTGCCTTGCTTTTTCATGCCACCCTTGATTTATAGTATTTGGCTCTTTGCCTGGATTGTTTCAGAACTGGAACTGGGCCATTTCTATCTCTGGCCCAAGAGGAGGGCAGGGCACCTCACTGGGTAAATAAGGGAATGGAGACAGAAAGAGGGGACGAAGGATATTTGGGCTGGAATGGGATCATTCTCTACTTTTGCAGCTGGGTCAGACAGAGGCTGCATCCACACTGGAGAAATAACCTGGTTTGGCACCACTAACTCTTTCTGGCTCAAGGCTATGGAATTCTGGGAGTTTGTTGTGGGGCCCAGAGCAGAGCTCAATATAAATTCCAAAATGCAAATCTTGATTTTGACATTTTATATAAGCGAAAGCTTTTTATTATGCCACTGTATATCATATATGCTCCTTGAAAAGGCAGAAATTCCACAGCAGCTTTCCTCTGTTGCTGCATCTGTGGGTTCATCTGCACTGGAGCAATAATGCAGTTTGACACCACTTTAACTGCTGTGGCTCATCCTACAGAATCCTAGGATGCATAGTTTTGTGGGATATTTAGCTTTCTCTGGGTGCATCAATACTGGAGAAATAATGCACTTTGACACTGCTTTAACTGCCATGGCTCCATCCTACAGAATGCTGGGATGTGTCATTTTGTGGATGAACTACACACTTTGGCAGAGAAGGCTGAAGACCTTGCAAAACAACCCATCCTAAGACTGCAGAGGATGGAGCTGCAGTGATCATAGAATCCTAGAATCACAGAATCATAGAGTTGGAAGAGGCCGCAAGGGCCCTGATCCAGTCCAACCCCATTCTGCCATGCAGGAAATCCAAATCAAAGCATCCCTGACAGATGGCCATCCAGCCTCTGTTTCAAGACCTCCAGGGAATAATGTCAAACTGCATTATTTTCTACAGTGTAGATGCACCCTGTTACTATGAAATACCGCACCCAGAACCTTCTGGGACGTCCCACTTCCGTGTGTGGCAGGAATACAACTGAGACAAGAGTCCGCACCTGCAATGGGGGCCACGCAATTGAGGCCGCAGCCGGTGAAGCAGCATTTCTGGTCCTCGGGGCAACTCCGGTCGTCGACACATCGGTTTGCGCAGGGACGGGCGTCTGGAAGAATCCTCTTCCTTGGGCAAATGCCAGGCCTGGCTGGGGCAAGAAAGAGCCAGAAACAGTTCGGTCGAGGCCAAACCTGCTGCCCCTCAAGGCTTTTAATGAGCCACAGCCTGCATCTAATGGTGCGTCCAACTATCAGATCAGTTGCCAAATGTTCAGACGTTCAGCTGTGCTTAACGCTGAAGTGGAACAAGGCTTAGCATTAAAGAGTCAAGAGCACTGCAGAAAGGAGGAATACTAGATAGTCTGAATGGCCAAAGTCTCCTCCTTCCTCCTCTACTATTTTGGATATTTAGAATATTTTGGATTGTGAAATTCCAGATAAAGGAGGTTCAACCTGGATGCTTTCTTCTAGTCAGAGGTTAGATACTGAGCAGAGCAGAGGGTGAGCCCTGGCGCCAAAAGGACTGTGAGGAAAGCAGGAGCTAAATGCATGGAGAGGCTATGCAAGTTGTAATAACAAATACCGTATATACTCGACTATAGATCAATCTCATGTATAAGTCGAGGGCAGGTTTTGGGGCCAAAATTATGGATTTTAATACAACCTGTGGGCAAGTCAAGGGTAAAACTTAGCAGCACGTAGCAAAGGATTTAAATGATGAAGCAAAGGAAAACAATGCCAAAGCACTTACAAAATCCCAGCAGGCATAACTGTGCTCACTTTAAAGGCTGGATGAATGAAAGAATAGAGGGAGGTCAGTGCTTCCAGAACAAATTATACTCTTGACTTTCACCAGGGATGGTCCCCCTTTTAAAAAATGAGAAAGTACAGTACCTGCATTGAACCACGGATAAGTCGACTCCGTTCTTTTGGGTCAATATTTTGATCTAAATTTCTAGACTTATACATGAGTATATACAGTATGTTAATTCTTGCAGACTGTATCATGCTGCTGCTGTTTTATCTGAGCTGGAGATTTGAACCCAGGACTTTCCTCTTGCCTGCAGCTGAGCCCCGCAAAACTGGAGAATTTGCACCCTTGTCTCCTGCCTGGAGATGACCCACGAAAACTGGAGACTCTGGGCAAGATCCTGCAATCTGGTAATTCTGTTTCCTATGCCTCTGTAATATAAATGGGGATCGTTCCCCATTTCTTTTATTCTTGCTGCTCTCTCTCTCTCTCTCAGCAATTGGGTAGAATGACGTTAGATCAGCCCAATGTCTTCCTTTCCTATCTTAGAACGTAGTTCCTATAATAAAACGTTTGACTAGTTTTATCAAGCCATTGGTGTCCTTGCTCTCGAATCATGGGCTCTAACCACTGCACACTCTTCCCATTGGAATAGGGAGGCAACTTTGAGATAAAGCTCATTGTTTCAAAGCAGGCATGAAGACAGAGGTGCTTTGACGCAGCCTCCTTGAAATACCTGAAGGGCTGCCATGTAGAACGGGGAATGAGCTGTTCTTCTGCCGTTCCAAAGAGAAGGACACCAACCAAGGAATCCAGATTACGAGAAAAGAGCTTCTGGTCAAACAGTTGGAAGAAATGCCTGGCGGCAAGAGCTCTTTCTCAGCGGCAGAGACTCCTGTGGAAAGTGGGAGCCTCCTCTTCTGAAGGCCTCCAAAAAGAGGATTGAAGGGCAATTTCTTGAGGGGTCTTTTGCTGGGGATTTCCTATACAGGCCCCAGGGAGCTGGACAGGAAAGTACTTGGAGAGCCTTCTAGGTTTCTATGATATACTCTGGTTGGGGCTAATAATAGGATTCTGGGCCATCATTCTTTCTATCATGGAATCGTAGAGTTGGGAGAGACCCTAAGGGCCATCCAGTCCCACCCCATTCTGCCATGCAGGAACTCACAATCGAAGCACTCCCTGGGACAGAGGGCCATCCAGACTCAGTTTTAAAAACAGCCTCCAAAGAAGGAGACTCCACCACAATCTCCGAGGAAGGAATGTGTTCCACTGTCAAACATCCCTTACTTTCAGGAAGTTCCTCCTAATGTTGAGCTGGAATCTCTTTTCCTGTACCTTGCACCCACTGTTCTCTGGAGCAGCAGAAAACAAGCTTGCTCCCTCCTCAATATGGCATCCCTTCAAGTGTTTAAACAGGGCTCTCATATTAATTCATATTATTGTTAGCTGTTTCAATCTGTTTGGAGAGGCAGGATATCATCATCATCATCATCATCATCATCATCATCATCATCATCATCATCAGAGATGGTTAAGAGGTGATATTATTATCATTATCATTATCATTATCATTATCACTTCTTAACCATCTCTTCTCCGGGCTAAACATACATCCAGTTCCCTGAAATAAAATAAAATATTTTTTGTATTTCTATCCTGCTTTTTGCAAGGCAATCAAAGTGGCATACAACAAGTTAAAATACATCCATATATATATATATATATATATATATATATATATATATATATATAATGCCCCCCCCCTTAAAACAAGATTAAAGAGTATAAGATTAAAAACTACATATTAAAAACCAACTAATCCAAATAAAGTGATCATGGGCAGAGTTCATGAGACGGGAAGTCTTATTCATGGCCAAGTATTTTATTCTGGGAAGACCTGCCAGAAGAGATCTGTCTTTATGGCTTTTTAAAAGCTCTCTAGATTGGTAATTTGACAGCTCTCGTCCGGCCGGCCATTCCATGACTTGGGAGCAGCTGCAGAAAATGTCTTCTGGGAGGTTGCCGTCAGCCTGGTCTTTAAGGGCTGTAGTAAATTCCTCCCAGAGGACCTGAGTGTATGGGGCAAACTGTATGGAAGGAGGCAATCCCCTAGACAGGTTGGGCCCAAGCCATGTAGGGCTTTAAAGGTGATAACCAACACCTTGTACTGTGCCCGGAAACTGATCCCTAAGTCTCTCCTCATAGGACTTCATGGTTCCCAGACCCTTCACCACTTTGGTGACCCTCCTTTGGACACACTCCAGCTTGTCCACATGCTTCTTGAATTCTTTTGCCCAGAACTGGACACAATATTCCATGTGGGGCCTGACCAAAGGAGAAGAGAGTGATGCTCTTACTTCCCTCAGTCTAGACACTATATTTCTATTGATGCAGCCTAAAATCACATTGGCTTTTTTAGCTGCTGCATCGCACTGTTGTCTCATGCTCAGCCTGTGGTCCACTAAGACCCCTAGATCTTTTTTGTGTGTACTTCCCCTTCTATTCTCTGTCCCAGCAACTAGTTCCACATCTAGTCTATCTCTGTGCAGAAGTCTTCCCCTTCAAAAGTGACTCCCCCAAGACTGCCCTTACCTGGCTCAGCAGGTACGCAACGGACGTGGCAGTCAACCTGGCAGCACTTCTCTCCCGGACCGCACCAAGTATCATCAAGGCAGCCGACCAGGCAGGGCTCCTCCACCGAGGGACAAAGGAGTGGGCAGTAGCCCTGGCCCACTAGGAAGAGGAACAGAAGAGCACCCCGGTCAGGGAACCCCAGGAAGACAAGGCTGGACTAGGACTATTCTTGGGAGAAGGCTAAGCCCAGGAGGAGGCCATAGAGTCACACATTGCTGCTGCCACGGAAGGTAAGTTGCACCAGGGTGTAGTGGGTGTTGTGATAGCTCTGTGTCATCAAGTTGTTTCCAACTCAAGGTAACCCTAATACAGGATTTTCATAGAATGGTAGGAGCTTATCACATGGAGGAGATCAGGAGTTTATCCCATGAATATCCTGGAAAAAATGCATAATTACGCAAAATGATTTCACACGACGTTGCACAAAACCCACCATTAAAGTGGTGACAAAAAAGCATTAATGCGCATCTTTTTACTTTTGGGATTTCAGTGACAACGCATTTCCCATACTGCTTTATTTGTGCAATTGCGTGTGACAATCATTCAGGCAATTACTCACCCTTTTTGCTTTATTTGTTGGATGCTTTGAATGCACTTTAATCTCTTTTTAATGCTGAAATTATCTCCAATGTGATAAACTCCATAGAGATGGAAGGGACCTTGAGGGCCATCCAGTCCAACCCAGTTCTGCCATGCAAGAAGACACAATCCAAGCTCTCCCTGAGAAAGATGGCCTCTCTTCACAAACCTCCAAAGGAGGAGACTCCACCAGACTTTGAGGCAGAGTCTTCCACTATTGAAAATCTCTTACTGTCAGGATGATCTTCCTAATGTTTAGCTGGAATCTCTTTTCCTATAACTTGCATCCATTACTCTGGGTCCTATTCTCTGGAGAAGCAGAAAACAAACTTGCTCCCTCCTCAATATGGCATCCATTCAAATACTTAAACAGGGCTATCATATCACCTTTTAACTGTCTCTTTTCCAGGCTAAACATCCCCAGCTCAGGGACGTAGCCAAGGGGGGGGGGGTCTTGGGGTCCGGACCCCCCCTTCCATTAGAAAAATGAATGGTGTGTGCTGCTGCGCCACTGCTCCCAAGCCCCATTATAATGGTGGCACTTAGTCTGGACCCCCCCCCCTTCCTAAAATCCTGGCTACGTCCCTGCCCAGCTCCTTAAGGTCCTCCTCAGAGGGCTTCATGGTTTCCAGATCTTCCACCATTTTGGTCACCCTCCTCTGGACACTTGTCCACATCCTTCTTGAATTGTAGTGCCCAGAACTGGACAGAATATTCCAGCTGAGGCCTCACCAAAGCAGGTTTCTTGGCAAGGTTTGCTCAAAGGGGTTTTGCTTTTGCCTTCCTATTTGATTGTGCTTGGATGGTGTCTTCCTGCATGGCAGGTGGGTTGGACTGGATGGCCATTGGGGTCTCTCCAGCTTTATGAGGTAGAAACAGTGTGAGTTGCCCAAGTTCACCCAGTGAGTATCTGTGGCCAAGTGAGGATTTGAACCCTGGTGCCCAGAGTCCTAGGCCAATGTTTAAACCACTGCACCATGCTGGGCCTGTGGGTATATGTGCCAGCGAAAAGAGAGGCAGTCAGGAACTGGGCACCCGCTCAACTCCAAGAGTGGAAAGAATGTGTTAAAAATATGGACAAGATTCATAATGCATTTGCTGTTGCAGTTAGGAAAGGGTATGGACCTTGCAAACTGTGCCCCTGTTAACATACAAGTGGCACAAATCTGGCATAATGAGACAACTGCTAATCGCTATTGCAGTTTGCTTCAATCTGTTAATACTGAGGAGGTCCTATTTTGTATCTTAATGATATATTTTAAAAATATTGCATGCCCCTCTGCCCCCAGCTGCGAGGGCTTAAGTGCCAATTTAAAACTCAACCCCAGAAGAACTCAGCCTTCCTCTTCCCTGGGCTGCCCTCTGGATCTCTGTTGATTCAGTGGGAAGAAACAGTTTGTCTTAGTATGTTCAGAACGGCTGTCCTCTTCAGCTTGTGAGCAAATAAGCTGTAAAAGCCAGTGCAACAAAAGCAACAAGCCCCCTGGTTTCCATGTCTGGAGAAAAGCAGGATATGAATACACTCGTCCCTCCACATTTGCAGCTTTGACTTTTGCATATTTGATTATTCACATGATCAACATTAACCAAAAGTTCCTGAAGGACCTAGAAATTCCTAGAGAGAATACTCCATTAGGCCTTTGTAGCTCCTCCAGCGCAGTTCTATGGTCAGTGTCTGTTGGATGTTGACCAGAGTTTCCCTGGAGGACCTAGAGATTCCTGGAGAGCTGTTCTCTCAGGTAAAAACATAGTTTTTCCACATTCACGGGGGTCCTGTGCCCCTAACCCCAGCAAATGTGGAGGGATGAGTGGAAAGTGAAGGGAAATAAATTTCCAGAGGACCCTGGAAAGACGCCTGGGCATTTGGAAAGAGAAGAGAAAAGCCCTCATTTCTGTCCAGTCTAAACGTCCAATTGATTCTCACATCTTAACCTGCCAAAGGTGCTCATTGAGTCCTGGCCATTCTCCGTTATTTTTCACCTCTATGGTTTTGCACCTTCCCCGCCCCACGTTTGGGCATCTCGGAATCCATGATGCGCCTGTCCTTCCCTTGCATTTCTCCCAAATCAACCCTCGTACCCATGGCAGGCTGCATGCAGATCTGCATTGTCCCCAAAGTGCAGCACTTCTCGCCCCCCGGGCAGGAGGCGTCCCAGAGGCAGTAGACCTGGGCAGGAGGGATGGCACGGTCCTGTCCTGGTGGGCACCAGCCCTCCTTGTCTAGGACAGAGGCATGAGGCAAGAAGGGAGGACTCTTGGTCAGGGAGGTGGCTGTGGAAAGAAGAGGTCAGAGGTCAGGAGGGACGTCTGGCACCGGGAGCTTCCAAGGCCTTATGAGTGTTTCTTTCCAAATTCCCACTTGGTTCCCAAAAGGAACTGGGAGAAGCCCCACCATCACAGGCCAAAGGAGAGTTGTGGGTGGCAATCCTGTTACTGCCACACACACACATGGGATTTGCAAGACCAGTGGGTCCCAAACTTTGGTCTTCCAGGGGCGCGTTCCCACTATGATTTAAAGCGAACGGCTGATTGGGGTATATGACTGTCGTTCCCATTTGAAACCGGTTCCGATCCTACAAATTCTGTTGGTGAATCGATTCCAAAAGGTCCTTCATTCCCACTATGAAAGCAGATCTTTTCATTATCCCCTTGTAATTGCTTCTTTTAGTTTATTGCATGAGCTTTAAGAGCGTTTCAAGCCTCCTGGGCTGCAGCCGGGACGTGGGATGGAGGCAGGGATTATCACATGCTAAATCACCACCTAATTGCCTCCCACCATCACTCCGAATCCAAGCCGGATCCCAGCTGTGCTCCGCCAGCACTTTTTTGAAGTCAGAAGCTTTCCAGCTTTGAAAAAGTGCTGGCAGAGCATGGCTGGGACCCGGACTGGTGGCGGGCGGCGATTAGGCAGCGATTTAGCATTCAATAATCTCTGCCTCCATCTTGCATCCTGGCTGCAGCCTGGGAGGCTTGAGATGGTTTTAACGTCAATTTGATAAGCTCCTAAATTTCCCAGTGCCAGGTCTCAGTGGCCCTGTACATGGAGCAGAATCGTGCAATCCTAAAACCATAGCGTTAGTAGGAACCCTAAGGGTAATTTAGTCCAACCCCCTACCAAGCACAAAATCCATAACTAAAAGGAGAATCCACCATCTGATGCGGTCTGTTCTAGATCTCTCTCTCATTCTCTTTCTCTTAGACATATAGACACACATTTAAGTCTCCCTCCCAGCAGAGACAAATCTTGCATCCTCCCCACTAACCTCCTGGTCCTTGCTGAGCTCTGGCGATGATTGCCTCCAAAAGAAAGAGAAGGAAAGAGGCCAAGGGACCCATGGCTCTGCCCAGAACTCAGTTTGATGCCCAGAGTTGTGCCACCGAGGGCTAAATACCTCCGCCTGGCTGGCCTAGCCCAACTGGCAAGAGGTGGGGCTGTATCAACCTCCCCCTTTCCGTCTTCCATCCAGAGGAAGATCAAATATGGAGTTTCCCATCAGAGAGGATCTCTCTGCCAGCATGAAACTGTGCTTCCCTCCTCCAGCTGTTCCTCTTGGATTTGTCATCCTGGCTCCACAAGTGGGCTTTAATACTTCACCTGTAGTTTCTTGACACCTGCAAAGTTTCCAGGTCAAAGCACCAAAGAAATGGTGCACAATCCCATGCACTGACCCAATTCAAATGGGATTGTTCTTCATGGAGAGTCTGTTTCCTATGGAGATGGAGTATGCAAACAGTGAGCCACAGACCAGCTCAGCAGCAAGAGCTTTGCAGTCAGATACAGGAGAGCCTAGAGCCCAGCAATGGTGCAGGACAGTTCCTTTACCTGGCGGGGGCATCTACAGCTACTGCCACACTGCAGAATTAATGCAGTTTTACGCTGCTTTATCAGTCATGGATCCATCCTATGGAATCCTAGGTTGCCTGACTCCTTTGGGCTCCAAGGGTATCCTCAGCTTGGCCTCTGTGATCCCAGGATGTTGTCTGAGGCTGCATCCTCACTGCAGAAATAATCCATCTTGACACTGCTTTAACTGCCGTGGCTCGGTGTTGTGGAACTGGGTTTTGTAGTTTGTTGTGACACCAGAGCTCTCTGACAGGGAAGGCCACATAGCCCCAAAGACATGGCCACATAGCCCCAAACCCCCACAAAAAATGATCCTTTTGTTGTTTGGAAATCCATCCCCAGGGGAAGGACGGAGGCTAGAAATGTCGCTACACTTTAAACATACGTTCCTAAATCCTGTGTGATGCTTTTGTAGTATGAGGTTACACACATTAAGGACTTCATCATACCAGCCTTTGATCTGCCACAATTGAGCTAGTTTAAGAATGGAAGCATACAAGTTTGGCATCATTTCTTAACTCACGTTCCCATAGAATGGTGCTTTGGCAATCCATGGTTGCATGATTGGTTTTCTGTGCCTCCAAACACCGCTTTCTGGGAGGAAAGGGGGGCAAGCCTCCCAGGAGGAAGGGGCTCAGAGAGTGTAACTTGGCCAAGGTCACCCAGTGGGTTTCCATGGCTGAGTGGGGAGTTGTAGCTCAATGCTCAAACCACTACACCACACTGGATCTCTCTTTCTAAATGTGTTATTCCAATTCACAGAAATTGACACGTATGTGGTTGTATGATGTGTAATCCCCTTTCTTTCTCTGTGTGCCTTTCTCGCTCTTTTTCTTGCTCTTGGCTGGCTGTGGTCTGCTGGTCTTTCCATTCCTGGAACTGGATTGCATTCTAGTTGGAGTCACCCTGCTGTCTTTTGCTGTCTGGCTGTTCCTCCTTGCAGTGGATATAGCTGGAAATAACTCAGAGGTTTGGGCCCAGCAATGGCTTATCAGCATCAGAGCCTGGAAAAGTTCCTTTTTGGATTAAAAACCACAGGAGTTTCAAGGTGAAACATCCCAACAGGGCTTTGGCTTGGGACTGGTGCCATCCTGCTGATCTGATTCAGTAACCAATGTCCTGTTCATCGAATCATAGAATGGTAGAATTGGAAGAGACCCAGTGGGGTCCTGCAGGGCAGAAGAGGCTTGGACTGGATGGCCCTTGGGGTCTCTTCCAACTCTATCATTCTGTGATTCTACCTCCCTCCACTTTTGCTAACATTATTGTTTTTTCCAGTGATTCATTTCAAACTGGCTTCTCCTGATGTGGCCAAAGAACGTCAGTCTCAATTTAGCCATCCTGGATTCCAGGGAGAATTCAGGCACGATCTATGCAAGGACCCATTTGTTGGTCTTTTTGGCCATCCACAGGATGCCCAGTACTCTTCTCCAGCACCTTATCCCAAATGAATTTATTTTCTTCTTATCTGATTTCTCCACTGTCCAGCTCTCATATCCGTACACTTACCCAACAGGTATTTTTAATCTCCATTTTTAAAAGTCTCCTCTGGGTCCACTTCCCCTCCTTTGTCTTCTCTCTCTTCCCAGGAGGCCTTGGTTCCCCCTCCAGAGGCCAAGAACGCTTGCAAGAGAATGTCTTCTGAGCACAATGTGGTCTCTACCGCCCATTTTGACGGATGCCCTTTTGCATTGTTCTCCATTGCAATCCACGAAGGGAGGACAGGAGAGATCTGGGAGCTGGGTCAAGTTGCCAAAGGCTGCAGGAGTCAGGAAGGATGAGGAGGAGAGAAGCACCGGGGATTTGGCTTCGCAAACTGAACGGCCGGACAATGGAGCTGCCCTCCCTCTGCCAGCCTCCAGCTTACTTGAGACCTTTTGGCCAAGTTGACATTAGTGGTGGCACCTTTCCTTCAGCCCCAGATCCCCAACCAACTCCTTTCATCCACACCAATGTCTTTGTGATATTCACTCTAGATCCCATCATCCTCCCCCAACATCTAGAAATGTTAATAGGATTCAGGAAGGCTCCAAACCAACATAAGAAACAGCTTTTGCTTGGAATTAAGGAGAGATGTTACCGAAAGTGTAATTGGTTCTCTAGAGAAAATATTTGCAGAAGGGTTAAATGCTCAGCTTTGGAGTCAAATAGAATAGACAAGGAAGACGAAAGTAGCAGTGAGCAGTTTGGAAAAGGAAACTCTGTGATTAAAATATTTATATCTTGGCTTACATCATAATCTTCAGGCAACTCTGAGAGCCATAGGATCCGGGCAACTAGAATCTTCTCTTGGCTTATCGAGACATTTATTAAATTGTGAATTTAGATGCTGAGATTTAAATGTGGACAGTTTTTAAAATTGTGTATGTTTTATTTGTCCTTTGAAACTGTTGCATGTTTTAGTTCGTGTATTTTAATGGATGTCATTCATTGTTGATTTGTTGTTGTTCCTCACCTCGGTCCATGAGGAGAGATGAGTGAGAAGTAGTAGTAGTAGTAGTAGTAGTAGTAGTAATAGAGTCTCAATTTGGAAGGGATCCCAAGAGTCATCTCATCAAATCCCCTTCTGCCATGTAGGAGGAATACACAAAGTAGGCCTCATTCACGCTAAGTGATAAACTGCTTTTTGCACTGGATCATTTTGAATCAGTGGAGCGATTTGGCACCGAATACCTCTACATTTGACTATAAGTTGATCTCATGTATAAGTTGAGGGCAAGTTTTGAGGCCCTAATTATGGATTTTGCTATGCCTCATGGATAAGTCGAGGGTAAAACTTAGGGGCATCTAGCAAAGGATCTAAAGGATGAAGCAAAGCAAAGCAATGTCAACAACTTACAAAATCCCAGCAGACATAACTCTATGTGCTTAGCCTTAAGGTTGGATGGATGAGAGAATACAGAGGGCCAGTGCTTCCAGGACAGATGATACTCTTCCCTTTCACCAGGGGATGGTTCCTGCTTTTAAAGGAGAGTTAAGACCTGTGGATAAGTCAGGTCAGGGTTTTGGGGTCAATGTTTTGACCCTATTTTCTAGACTTACTTATGAGTATATACAGTAGATGTTCAGAGTATTGCTTGCCACGACCGAAGCTGTCTGTGTTTGCATTAAAGTTTCATTTCATTTAAATCTGTAACCGACTGAAAATGGCGATTGGAGCCAGCCTGCAAGAGAAGGGGCAATGGGCAGAGGGGAGGAACAGACCCACCCCAGAGGTCTTGCCAGACCGCCATTCTTTCCTTCCCCTTGGCGCTTGCATTCCCTGGGGCTCTTTGTGATTTCACATTTCTTGCTCTGCCAAGTCGTCCAGCTAAATCACCGTGCCGCTGCTTTGCACTTCTGCCAGCAAATTGTTTCCCTTTCCCCTTTAGTATAACCTGTGTGCAACTCCCTCACAGAGATTTACACTCCAGAAGCATGGTGTAGGAGCTCTGCTACTGCAGCTTTGAACAAACAACATGTTTGTGCAAATGAAACTTTTGCAAAAAAGTCCTGAAAGGACAAAAAGGGAAGGAAAATGTACCAAGATTCTTGTAACGTGTTGAAACACTTTCAGGATGCCTTTTTCTTGGCCAGATGCCTCGTCCAGATGTCAGAAGGGCCTGCCCTGCAAACACACAATTCCCTTCTGTTTGAAGTTCTCCAGGTGCTGGAATGTGTGTTTTTGGCAGACTTTTAACCCAGAAGCGTGACGTTTTCCTCCTGTGGCTTTCCGTCCGTCGGCTGAAATGGCAATGCTGCTGATCTGGCTTTAATTTTCCTTTAGTAGCAATATATTCTATCCAAACTGGAGAGAGCCAGTGTGGCAAGGAGACCTGAGCTTTGTTCTACAGCTCTGGAGACCAGGGTTCAAATCCCAGCTTGGCCACGGAAGTCACACTCTCTCAGCTTCAGAGGAAGAAGGCAAAAGCAACCCCCTTCTGAACAAACCTTGCCAAGAAAACCCAGTGATAGAAACAACTGGAAGGCACAGAACACAGAGATGTGTTCAGGTTTGTTTCAGGATAAAAGAAACAAGCAAAACTACGTCTTGTGGTACTTTCAAGACTAACCCATTTATTTTGGGTGACTCCACTCCACTTCTTCATATGCACAAAGTAAAGCCTCAGTAGACATTGGTGCAAATGTGGTGTGTGTATGTTTGTATGGCAGGTGTGTGTTTATATGAAACGTAGTAGAAATGCAGAACATGCTGATGCAGTGATGGGGCGGCAAGTACAGTCTTAGCAGTGTTTGTAAATAATGTTTAAAAGGACAATGTTGTAGGACAGTCCTTGAGTATCCTGGGAGACTGAAGTGTCTTGACGGTGGATTTTGGGTATTGCAATTTCTGATGTTGCGATAAGATGTTTTATTGCAATGTTAGAAACTGCAATACCCAAAATCGACACCATTCTGCCATCTGGTGGCAGGAAACAGAAACTGCTGGGAGAAGTGTGCCTAGGGTTGGCGCGGGGCGATCAATGGGGTATTTACTGGGTATTTGCAGAGGGAGGGGCAAAATGAGGGCATTCTGTCCACAGGTGCCTTACTAGTAGCTTCTGCTCCTTTGTGACTACAGGAGTAAACAGTTTACTGATCTTATATGAAGTCAAAGGCTTTTATGGCCGGCATCTATAGGTTTTTTTCTGGTTTTTTCAGGCTCTGTGGCCATGTTCTAGAAGAGTTTCTTCTTGACGTTTCTTCAGAGACTGATGGCATGGAAGAGAGTGGGGTCTCTATCTATCTATCTATCTATCTATCTATAGACACACACACATGCACGCGCATGCACACACACTCAGTTGCGTGACCCTGAGTTGGGAGGAGCAATTTCCATGTTAATATTCTGTGTATTGTTCTGTTAGTTCGTGGTCCATTGTCTGCTGGGAAAACCTCTGACCCTGATGGTGGTTTTCATTTGCATTTGCTGGGTCTTGATCTTAGCGTTTTTCAGGACTGGGAGCCAAATATTGTTCTCTTTAAGTGTTCCTTCTTTCCTGTTGAAGTTGTCTTGGTGTTTATGGATTTCAGTGGCTTCCCTGTGCATTCTGACCTGATGCTTGTTGGCCTGGTCCAGAATTTCAGTCTTTTCGAACAGCATTTTGTGCCCAGGATGGTTCATAATGTGTTCTGCTACGGATGATTTTTCCGACTGACTCAGTCTGCAGTGTTCCTTGTGTTCCTTGATTTGTGTTTGAATGGGAGTTCAAGGCCCAGCAAATGCAAATGAAAACCACCCAGGGTCAGGGGTTTTCCCATTCGAACACTGAAATTCTGGACCATTGACAGATGGCCATCTAGCCTCTGTTTAAAGACCTCCAAGGAAGGAGACTTCACCACAGTCTCCAAGGGAATGTATTCCACTGTTGAACAGCTCTTACTCTCAGGAAGTTCCTCCGAATGTCGAGCTGGAATCTCTTTTCCTGTATATATACCCCACTCTCTTCCATGCCAGCTTTCTCTGAAGGTGCCAGCCACAGATACTGGCAAAACATTAGGAATAAACTCTTCTCGAACATGGCCACATAGTCTGGAAAACCCATAAAAAAGCTTACTGGTCATCCACAGAAACCTGGTTTACTGTGTCTGGGGGGATAGTTCAACCAGTTCTGGAAAAGGATGGCATAAGTCAAAGCTGGCTTGAGAGCAATGAATAAAGAGTGGCTTCCTTGGCTTTAGCATCTTCCTGGCCCAGAAAGTCAAATAGAAAGTTGGAATGGGAACCTTGGGGGCAAAGGTGCCGACATCATCTTCCTTCTGGCTTCTTCCATCTGGGGCAGGAGCACATAGAGCAAACACATACATGGGAGATGGATGCCACAAAGCAACAAAGGTGCAGGAGACAGGGGCTGCAGTGAGAAGTGAGCATTTTATTGAAAATGGGGGAAAGAGGCTCCTGTGGCTGGAAGGCGGAGAGGCGTCCGGTTGTGGGAAGCAGAGCAAGGCTTGCTTTGGTCCAGGGAGGTCACTGTTCTCATGGTCCCATCCTTTGGGGCTGCCGACTCCTGGGCCTCAGTTGCCCTGCAAGGTCTGGGAAGCCCCTGGGAAGGTCAAGGAGGGAGACATTTCATCATGGCAGTCATACAGAGGTACGTTATTGCTTGTCAAAGGAAGCAATGGGTAACTTTAACTATTTTTTGTTCCTAATGCAATGGGCCTGAACAGACAGGCCAAAAAAAGCTGCTTTGGGTCACTTTGGAGGTATGATGTTTAAATGACACATACTTCTTAAGAGGCCAGAAGCTGTGCCAAAGCTGTGCTCCATTCCTTAGGACTGGAGCATGGCTTTGGCACAGTTTCCGGTCTCTTAGGATCCATGCATCATTTAAACAGCGCACTTCCAAAGTGGCCCAAAGCAGCTTTATTTTGGCCTGTCTGTTCGGGCTAAAGGTCTTCATCACCTGCTGTTTTTGGATGCATCTACACTGTAGGATAATGCAGTTATGATACCACTTTAAGTGCTGTACCACCATCCTATGGAATCCTGGGATATGTAGTTTCGCAAGGTCTTTGGCCTTCTCTGCTAAAAAGTGCTGGTGCCTCACAAAACTACAGAACCCAGGATTCTGCGCAATGGAGCCATGGATTGCAATTAAAATGGTGTCAAACTCTGTATCGATGCACCCTTTCAAGACTATTTCGTAGTTTAGGGCTTCATCTGCACTGCAGAATTAATGCAGTTTGACACTGCTTTAACCACCCCGGCTCAGTGCTATGGAATTCTGGGATCTGTAGCTTGGTGAGACATTTAGCCTTCTCTGTCAGAGAACTCTGGTGCCACAACAAACTACAAATCCCAGGATGCCGTAGGATGGAGCCATGACCATAGAAGCAGTGTCAAACTGCATTGATTCACATGTGATATTTTTCTGCCCAAAGCACCATTTCCTGTTTTGCAGAAAACGCTGTTTCCAAATAGTATGTGCATATTTTACATGGAATAAGATCCAAACTGTCCAAGACTCTCCTCATTGGGTTCCTGACACTCAGAAAACACATTTCTCTGCCCTTTTTGAATATGTTCTCCCTTTTCTCTTTCCATCCCACGCAGCACTGAGTTCTCTTTTGTTGTTTTGCAGCTGGAAACCTTTTGGGCGAAAGAATCCCTTTGCAAAAGAGCTGCAGAGCACAAATCTTAATTTAATTGGGTCTGCCAAAAATAGAAAGAAAAAAGTCATTGCGCCTTGATTTTCTGCACATCATGTCTGCCTGAGATCCTAAGTTTGGACTGTATAGTCATCATTTCCACAATGCAGAGCTAAGCATTACTTGCACTACACCGCTCTCACATTAAATGGCAACCATGCACAGCTGAATGCGCCTCTGCATGGATAGCCACTTGATTCATGTTTCTCCGTGTGCAGCATGCATGGACAGCTATGCACAATGTACATGAAAACCAAGGCGCATACAGATCTGTGGGCACCACATGCACAACTCCACTTCTACAAGTTTGGACTGAAAGTGTGGACATTCTGCCTCTGACATAAATACCTGGAGTTGCTTCTACAAGGATACGGTTGCCAGGCTGAATATAGGATTGGACACAAACAAGTATAGGGATACAGTGGTCCCTCCACATTTGTTGGGGTTCAGGGTGAAGGGCCCCTGTGAATGTGCAGAGACCGCAAATCAAAAAGCACTATTCTTTTTACCTAAGGGAACATCTCTCTAGGGATCTCCAGGTCCTCCGCTGCAACTCTATGGTCAACCTCTGCCAGAGGCTGATCATAGAATCACGCTGGAGGACCTTCAAAGGCCTAGAGAAGTGGTCTCTCTAGGAACCTGTCGATTCTCAAGCACAACTCTATGGTCAACATCTGGCAGAGTTGCGCCGAAGGACCTAGAGATTCCTAGAGAGAACATATTAATCAAAACCACAAATAATCAAATCCACAAAACCCAAAAGTGCAAATATGGAGGGACAACTGTACTCTGAATCTGGCAACTGTAATGCAATTAGCAACCAGGTTGGAGCAACAGTTACTATTGGTAGTAAATTGTTGTGACCTTGTTGATAGATGTACAGCGCAACGACGGAATTATAGCCAGTTATGTAACAGTATAAATTCAATGTATATCTGAAAGGAAATAATTACAGAAGGATAAATAGTAACTGTTGCTCCAACAGAAAGCAACCTGGACATGGGATCGGGCTTCAATATTTAAACACAAACCAATGCAAGAGTCCTCCGAACTGAACGACAACCAGGTAACACTGATTGCAACAAGAAATAGGTTTGTAGCAAAATATTTTAACCCTTATACAAGACAGATACAAATAAACAACATGGCAATGTAATTATAACAAACCGTGGTTACATTTATGATACTATGCACGCAGCACTGTCCCAAAAGCAATAACATTACTCTCTGGAGTTTATCACACGGAGGAGATCGGGAGTTTATCCCGTGAGTATCCCAGAAAAATCGCGTAATTACGCGAAACGTTTTCACACAACGTCACACAAAACCCGCCATTAAAGTGGTCACAAAGAAGCATTAACGCACATCTTTTTACTTTTGGGATTTCAGTGACAATGCATTTCCGATATCACTTTATTTGCGCAATTGCATGTGATCATCATTTGTGCAACTACTGGCCATTTCCGCTTCATTTGCGGGATGCTTTAAATGCACTTTAATCTCTCTTTAATGCCAAAAGCAGCCCCAGTGTGATAAACTCTTATGACTTATTGACAACCTTGTTGCCACTTGTATGCATGGTCTGTGTACATTTCCATTAAGGAAGGAAGGTCCATCTGTGATCACGTTTTGTTATAATGTCATTGCCATGTTGTTTATTTGCATTTATCTTGTATAAAGGCCAAAGTAGTTTGTTTTGTGAGGGATCTGTGAGTCGTCTTGGTTCGCTTTCTTGGAGAAAGGCGGCATATAAATGAAATAAGCAAGTTGCTATAAACACACGGATTGTTTCTATCAATGTTGCCCAGTGGCTTTAATGTAGCTTCCAATTGGTCCCATCAGGAGGGACTGCGGTGCCAAAATGTGGGCATCCTTTTCTGGACTGGGTGGCCCTTGGGGTCTCTTCCAACTCTATGGACTTTTTCACACGGAGGAATGTACCACCGTCCCCAAAAAAGGATAAAGTGGGGACCATGCGAAAATGCACAAAATTACGTTGTGACTCATCACACGCAATGCAGAACACAGCCTCCGTCCGAAAGAGAGAGCAGTGCAAATGTGAATGTATCACATGCGTACGTACCCATCGGCTTCTTCATTGCGAATTAGGAAAGGAATGAGGAGGAGGCAGGAAGCATGGTCCTTTCCCCCTCTGCTCTTTCCTCCAAAACAGCTGCTTTGCTCTTGGCAGCCAAGGAGAACAGGAAGGAAAACTGCAACAAAGGATCATGGGAACTGTAGTTTGTTTCTAACAGGGGAATCCCATGGCTGAACTATAGATGCATTTCATACTAATGCAAATGCGAATTGACTGTGAATTTGCAATGGAAAAGGATTTATAAATTCAACACACGTGTTTTTCTGAATGCAGCTATTCCTGGGATGACTCACAATTGCGTTTGGATTGGGTTTGGATTGCCTGCGACGCCATTTGAAATTCTCTTGCGAAGTTACGTGAAATACCTTGGGTGAGCCCAGATTAACCTTCGGTCAACCGTCCAATTTTCCCCGTGTGAAAAAGTCCTAGGATTCTATGATTCTATGACAAACCCCACTGGTCACTTCTCTCCAGGATGAAGAAAAGGAGCCATTGCTGAGCACCCTTTGGGTTCGGCCAATCGACCAATGACAAATCCATGTAACAGTTGCTTTGTCTAGCCCACATTTTACAAGCTTGTTTGCAAGAATGTCATGGGGAACCTTGTCAAAGGCCTTACTGAAATCAAGATATACTATATCCACAGCATTCCCTTCATCTACCAAAATGGTCATTTTATCAAAGAAAGAGATTAGATTTGTCTGGCATGACTTGTTTCTCTGAAACCCATGTTGACTTTTTGTGATTATGGCATTGCCTTCTAGGTGTTCGCAGACTCTCTGTTTAATGGGAGCAGGGCTGCCTCCGCACTGCAGAAGTAACCCAGTTTGACCCCACTTCATCTCCCAGGAGGGCAAGGCAAGGGCAGCCGAAGACCTACCTCAGGCGGAGGGCTTGGCGCAGGACTTGTGGCCGCAGCCGTTTATGCAGCATTTCATGTCTCTGGGGCATTCGGAGTCCTTCTGGCAGGAATCGCTGCAGAAGCCGAGGCTGGAGATGCCGGTTAAGCTGACTGGGCAGGAGCCGGGCTTCTCTGCAAACGGAGGAAGGACAGAAAGTGTGAGAGACGGAAAGGAGGAGAGGCCCAAAGAGCACAGTCTGCACCCTTTTGCCGGATCAATAAAACTACATCTGGACCTTTGCATCCTGGAGTTCTAGCGTTTGGATCTGGAGCGAAAACGGTAAAAGATCCCTGATGTTTATTATTATTATTATTATTATTTAAATAATTTTTATTAATCCATACATTAAAATACAACTTTTCCTTTTGTTCCTTCATCATTCTCTTTACCTTCCTCTCTTTACTCCTTACATTGTTAACTCATATAGTTGTAACTTGCTTTGCAGCATTTACTCATTTATTCCTCTTTCTTTTCCAATTTCCATCTCCACTTCGCTGTTCTAGATACATACCTTATTCTTATTTTTAGACTATGTACATTCCTATACTCTGTTCTTCTTCCTTCGTAAGAAACGTTATAATCTGTATATATCATACATTAGTCATTCCCTTTGTAGTCATTTCGTAATCAGTTGTCAGACCATCTCTTTTTACAATACTTCTATAATGCATCCCATATCTGTTCTTCTTTAACTAATTTGTCTCTTATCAAGACTGTTATTTTATCCATTTCAATAACATCTTGGGCTTTTAAAAGCCATTCATCAATATTTGGGTTTTCTGGCTCTTTCCAGTGTTTTGCACAACAAATACAACGTCGCTTTCAGATTTTTCCTGCTTTTTAAAGTTAGCGAGCAATTCAAGAAAAATCTTGGTAATAGAAGAAAGCAAGAAATGAAGTGAACTTCATGGAAAATATGGCTTTGTTCGATATATGGAGAGATTTATATGAGGGAACGGGGGCTTATACTATTTCTCAGATAGACCAAAGCCATTGGGCAGGAATGGTTCAATTTTAGCAAGAAAGAAATTAGGGAAAGGGATGAAAGAAATGGAAGTTCTTCCAAGAATGTTTTTGGATCATGACCCACAAACTCTTTATTTAAAAGGTATAAAAGAGCAGAACAAGCTGGAGATCGGATCAAGAACTATTAAAAGAGCCGGAGGCGATTAGAAAGACAAAAACAGCATTAACCAATTTTAGCCCATTATTTTTTTTAATTAAACATGCCTTACGTTCTATTTTACATACATTGAAAACAAACAAACAAACAATACTGGTATATAACACACAAACAACAACAACAACAACAACAACAACAACAACAACAATAATAATAATAATAATAATAATAATAATAAAGCTATGCCATTACCATTCATTTGAATCAAAAATACTTCCTGGATAAATATACTTATCTTCTTCTTGGCTTCCTATCATCTTTAAACTTTTTTCCTGACTGCATCTTAATTCGTCTTTATTGCCATTTCTTCTCTTTTCCTTATAACACAATTATATTTCATCTGAATGTTTCCTTTAAGAAGGAGGAGATCTAATAATTACATCGAGGAGTAGATACTAATTGTACATCTAAATCTAAACAGTTACTGGAATCTTAAAAGTTCTCATTACTCCGTTTAGTTATTATCCTGAGCATATTCATAAAAGCAAAAGAAGCATTGTCAATAATAATAATAATAATAATAATAATAATAGTAAAAAGAAGATAAAAGAAAATCATAAATCTGGGTAAAAGTGCTAAAATAGCAATGGCTTGAGATTCAGGGAAAGGGGTCCTTGGAGGGGTTTTTAATGCAACAAAATGCTATTTTACAGAAAAATAGAAAACAGAAAAAGGTAACATTAGAAATGAGCTGAAGAAAAACAAAAAGGTTATTGAAGATAAGGAGGAGAAACCATAATACTGGCAACCGCACAGTCCCTATCCCTAGTATGGCGCACCGCCATAACAATGGCAGTGCCCTGTGTAGACGAGTGCTACCATTGTTAAATGACACGTATAGCGTCTGCACGTCGCATCGCGCTTGTGACATCACGAGTGCGCCATTGGTGCACTCAGACGTCATAATAGTGGTGCAAAAAGAACCTGCTTTTTGCGGGATCTTTTTCCGCCGGCGGGAAACTGCGCAGTTTGGCGGCTGTGGCTTCCCTCTGGTGGAAAAACAGGTGCTGGCAGGCCGCCATTTTGGGGCAGTTTGTCCAATGCTTCAGTTTCCTTTACAGTTATGGGCTGTGTGGCCTCACACAGTGGTTCAATGTTGTTGCTTTGTGCCTTCAAGTCCTTTCTGATTTACGGAAACCCAAAGGCAAGTGTATCATATAGGTTTTCTTGGCAAGGCTGGTTCAAAGGAGGGCTGCCATTGCCTTCCCCTGGGGCTGAGAGAGTGTGACTCACCCAAAGTCTCCCAGTGGGTTTCCATGGTTGATCCAGGATTCGGACCCTGGTCTCCAGAGTCACAGTCCAGCATTCAAACTGCTACACTGCAAAGGCTCTCAATTCGGGACTTAAGTTTGTGTGTGTGTGTGTGGGATTTGCACGTTGCTGTGTTTTTGCATAGAAAACAACATTTCCCACTCAGAACAACACGTGTGGGTTTTGTGCAGCAAAATTTCCTATCTGCTGAATGTTCTGTGAAGAAACCCTTTCCATGAAGAAAGGTCTGTTTCCTGTGCATTGAATGATTTTGTGTGTCTGTGTGTGTATGCAAAGAAACACATGTGAATGTTGCACAGAATAAGGATGTATCCACACTGCAGCATTAAAGCAGCTGGACACCACTTTAATGGCCACAGATCTATCCTTTGGCATCCTGGGATTTGTAGTTTGGAGAAGTATTATTCAGCCTGCTTTGTTGGAGAGCTTCAGTGCCTCACCAAACTACAACTCCCACCATTCTGAAATATGGAGTCATGGCCGTTAAAGTGGCGTCGAACTGCTTTAATTCTGCAATGCAGATACACCTGACTAAGATCCAAAATGCGAAGAGTCTTTGCGAATGCTTCAGTTTTCAAGCTGCTTCTCATGCAGGAAGAAAACGGTCTAAAATTGCTCATTGCTTCCTTCAAGAACGAAATTAGTGACGAAGGGCCTCCTAGTTGCCTGAGAGGATCAGAACGCCTCCTGCGTCGCCTAAACTGCTCCAGATTGGCTTTGATAGGGGAATTAATTAATTAATTAATTAATTAGCTCAAGGGAGCAGTGAGAACTAGGCTTTTCGGTAACTAATAGCAACTCCCCTAATAATAATAACCTAATAACTGAGCCTTTTAATCGCCGTTGGGATCATCACATACATCCGCTAAATTGTAATATATTCTTCCTTTCGTCTTAAAAACCATCTAGCCCCTTCCACCTCTTAACAAATAGTTTTGTTTTCTATATAATCCAGTATCTGAAAGACACACAGTACTGCATTATATAGAAGAGAGAACTATTTATTGAGAGGTGGAAGGGGCTAGATGGATTTTGTATTGATTTATAGTTACCGGCTCCGTTATTTACATCTAAATCGCTCTTAACTGCATAGTGTTATATGCGTTTCCTAGTATGCCACCAGCATGGCGCATTTGGCACGTCTGTACTGCGCCTAAGTAAAAAATTAAGTAGAAACTAAATAGTAAGGAAAGACTTAGGGAGCTGGAGATGTTCAGCCCGGAGAAGAGATGGTTAAGAGGGTGATATGAGAGCCCTGTTTAAATATTTGAAGGGATGTCACATTGATGAGGGAGCAAGCTTGTTTTCTGCTGCTCCAGAGAATAGGACCCAAGGGAGCAATGGATGCAAGCTCCAGGAAAAGAGATTCCTGATGCGGAGAGCGGTGGAGTCTCCTTCTTTGCAGGTTTTTAAACAGAGGCTGGATGACCATCTGTCCCAGAAGATGCCAGCCACAAATGCTGGTGAAACGTCAGGAACAAACTCTTCCAGAAAGCAGCCACAGACCCCGAAAAGCCCACAAAAAAACTATGGATGCTGGCAATGAAAGTCTTCGACTTCACAACACTTCCAATGCTCTGGATTCCAAGCATTGGGAAATCATGCAAAGGCTGCCAAGGAAAGTGAGCTGGGGCCTCCCTTAAAATAGATCTCCAGTCAATTAGTGACTTCAACAAAATGTGTGTGTGTGTGCATGAGTATGCGCTACTTCCAAAGTATGCAGCTTTCTTTGGGCACCATGTGAGCCGTTCTAGGAATGGTGGCACAGAAATGCAACCATTCATTGTCTGCATCCACACTGGAGAAATAACCTGGTTTGGCACCGCTTTATGTATCCCAGCTCAAGGCTATGGAATTCTGGGAGATGGAGTTTGTTGTGGGCCCAGAGAGGAGCAGAGCTTAAGGAAGGAAGGCCTCACAACAAACTCCAACTCCCAGAATTCCACAGCCTTGAGCCGGGATACTTAAAGCGGTGCCAAACCGGGTTATTTCTCCAGTGTGGATGAAGCCATTAATAAAATGCCAAGTACAAAAGGCAGGAGCACTGAAATGTTCGAGCGTGAACTGCATGACTCTGATGAGGAAAACAGCCTGCAGCCTTTTCTCAATTGCTTTGGGAACATACCAAAGTGTGACGATGCCAGAGAAATATGGAGAGTTTCAGGAAGTGGCTTTGGAAGGAGAGGGAATAAGTGGCGCCTTCTCTCCCTTCGACTGTGGAGCAAGCGCATCGGCTGAATCACTGACCGTCCAACCCTGCCGCCGGGTTCATGAAGTGCATGGAAGTGCATGGAAGAGGAAAAACACACGCCCCAAAATGAATCACACAGAGACACACGCGCACAACTGGTTTGGGACAAAGGTCAAGCAAAGACTCGAAGGACAACTTAAATTTCAGGTTAGTGACTGATTGCCACGGATTGTGGCCTCTGCTCCCAAGGCCTTCCAGTGCCAAGACCAGCAGGACATTAAAGTTCAGACACTGAGATGATGTTGTTGCGTGCCTTCAAGTCATTTCTAACTTATGGTGACCCTAAGGCAAACCTATCATGGGGTTTCCCTGGCTAGATTTGTTCAGAGGAGGCTTGCCATTGCCTTCCTCTGAGGCTGAGAGAGTGTGACTTATTGCCCAAGGACACCCAGTGGGTTTTTACATGTCTGAGCCAGGATTCAAACCCTGGTCTACAGAGTCATCGTTGAACGCTCAAACCATGCTGGCTCTGAGGTTCAGTACTAAAAACTCAGACCTGGGAAAGACCACCCAAAAAAGGTGGCCTGGCGGTGGCCTGTTTCCCTCTGGAGGGATGCCGCAGCGGCCAAACCGCATGGCCTCCCTCCGTAGTAAAAAAGAACCTGGAAAATGGGTTCTTCTTCCATCACCGGGTGGACGTCACAAGTGCGCCAATGATGTACTTGTGACGTAAGTGATGTGCAGTGGGCCCAGAGGACACAGGATGGAGGATGGCGGACGCGTGTGCATGCCTCTCTACTCCTGGCCTGGCTCTCTCCCCTCCTTTGTGGGGCCTGGAGGCAGGAGTAGCATTAATGTCGTTTCCACTGGGATGAATCGATCTATTTTACAATAAATTCACTGGGATGAATCGATCTATTTTACAATAAAACGATTCATCCCCCAAAACACCACTTTGGAAAGTGATGTCCGGAAACCTCGGGGTTTTTGAGTTTGACCCGCATTTTCTCATTTGAAATCGCTCCGATAAGGATCAGGATCGATTTCAAATGGGAACTAGGGCCATCTACCTCGAATCCTGCTATGATTTATATCGAAGTGGAAATGGGGCCCTAAACAACTAAACATAAAAGGGGAAGAATTACAGTTAGGAGCTGCACTTAATAGGTTTTAAGGTGTTGAGATTATGGAGAGAGAGAAGAATCAGAAGTGGTGAATATAGAGCTAAATAAATGATCTATGAAACCAGATGTAATAGAAACTTAGACGTACTTTTCAGTGGAAGTTAGCTTTCTTTCTCTTTCCACACATGGTTAATTTTGAAGTGTGTAGATTGTGTTTTATATGTTGTGTAAAATGTAAAGCTGTCAATTGAAATCTGTATAGATTTGTTTTATTAATAAAAAACTTTAAAAAGAAAAAGAAAAAGAAAAAGATAGAAGCAGCCACAGGATTCCTAGCAGCAAAGTTGTTTTGCTTCCCAGTCAAGGAGGTTTTGAAGCTTAACTTTGGGGCAGTTCCAAAGTGGGCCGAAACCTCCTTCTTCCAGGCCAAGAGGGGAGGCACAGACGCTCCAAACTGTAGATGGTTTATACTTTGGCTTGGCTGGGAACAGACTCAAGAAGTAAATTCTCCTTGCATTAGCTTGCTTGCACCATTCCCACATCTATTAAGATGAGAGAAAGGTCACACCTGTGCAATGCTGTTTGCTTTTGCCCTATAAAACCCCAGTGGCGCACCTTGCAAAGGCCTTGCCCTGGGAGTCGGGTTGCATCCCAACTCAGGAGACCCATGGTCCAGCCATAGGCCTCTAAGGAGTGGAGCCAGTGATGGTCTGGGTAGAATTTGTTGTTTGGGGTCCCAAATCTTCCTGCTGAGTAGATTTGAGTTGATTGACTCAAACTCAAGTTGCTTCAATTACAGTCAGCCCTCCATATCCACAGGTTTTTTTAAACCATGGATCCAAGCATCCATGATTTAGACATATTCCAAAAAGATATACATTCCAAAAGAGCTGTCAGAACTCCCCTGCATTCATATATTCATTTGTCATTTATATATTCATTTGGGGGTTCTGTCAGAGGGATTATTAGTTTAGGGTTTTGTTTAGATATTAGTTGATTAAGGATATAATGGGTTTGATATATATTGGTTAGTTAGAATGTACTAGAAGGTGATAGATAGATGGCTAGCTTCTGTGCTTGCTTATTAGGATTGGAATGTTACAATGTTAGGGAGTTACCCAGCCAGGCAGAGACTGCTCTTGTGTTGGGAGGGGTGAGTTAAACCTTAGGAGTTAATGCTACTACTTATAGGCTGTTATAGTAATATGTTCATGATGTTAATATATGTTGTTGTTATGCTTTATATGCTGCCATGTATGTTGGGTTGTGGGTTGATGGGATATATAACCATTCTTACATATACTCATAGGTTGTTAAGATTTTATAATACTTAGTTCAGTAGTGAGAGATGTCTGGGTTTCAAGGCCACAGGTGCAAGGAGGAGATAACGCTTGGTGAGAACTTAATTGTTTTGGGAACAGGCCAGAGAGCCTGGACGAGAGGACACTACGTCATCGGGGTGGAGATTCCTCACTGCGCGGGAAAGACTGATCCAATTGATTAACTTTATTGCTTTATGGGGGTGGGTCTGCTCATAGGACTATATAACCCATCTGTAACTATGTATCTTCATTCCTGACAAAGAAGTCACTTCTGTTGCCTATACCTTTACCTTTCAATAAAGCTGTTACTTTTTAGAAGCACAGCCTCTTGTTGTTTGGGGGTGGCAATTGGGAGCCTGACAAGAGCAAACCTTGATTTTGTCACTGTATATAAGGGACATCATTTTATTATGCCACTGTGTTTAATGGGACTTGAGGATCCATTGGTGGTCTTGGAGCCAAAGTGCAGCAGATGCTTTTTGTTTAAATCTCTGCATGCCCTTGAAGCAAATCCATTCTGCTTTTGACAGAGATGATCATAAATGCATACCTTTTGTCCTGCTGGAAATATGCACTTGGCAAAAGCAAGGCTTTTACAATCTTCTCCCTCTGGAGAATGGAAGTAAGGCCCTATATAGACTGGCACTTTGGGCTGGACTGTGGGCCGAGTCAGGGCATTGCGTCCAGATGATGCATGCCCTGACTCTGCCCCCAGGACACCATGATGCCGTGCATTGCTCCAGATGGCGCACCTCTGGCATTATGTCCAGATGACGCAGAGCTGAAGGGGCACCATACAGTCGTGCTATGGCACACTTTTGAGGTTGCAAAAAAGGAGCAGCTTTTTGTGGCTCTTTTTTGCACCCCCGGAAGGCTGGATCGGAGCTGTGGCATGAGGATGCCACGGCCCTGGTCTGGCACAAAAAGGGGCAGCTGCAGGCCACCCCTTTTGCGTGGTCTGTAGAGCCCTTAAGACAGAAAGCAGAAAGCCACTTATTGCCTCACTGCCTCTTCTGTTACTTTTGTAATGCGATAAGTCTCTATGGCCCGGGACAGACGGCCCTTTTGTGGCATGGCGGCGGCATAGCTAGGATTAGAGACCACACGATAACCGCATGGTCCCTAACCCTAGCACGTACTGGTGGCGCTGTAATGGCGGTGCCCCGTGTACATTGGCGCACTCAGATGTAACTGGCATGGTGGAAAAAGAACCCGCTTTTTGCAGGTTCTTTTTCCTGTGGTGGGAGGCCACATATTTAGGCAGCTATGGCTTCCCTCTGGGGGGAAAAAGGCCACCGCCAGCCCAGACATTTTCACAGGTATGTGTACCAGGCCTATGCACTATAAGCATAGTGTATATAGTGCATTCGGAAGGCTTCACAAAAGAGTCTGGAGTAACAAACACTTGAGGTGAAGCACCAAAATCAGTGTGTATAGAGCCATTGTACTGTCTATTCTCCTCTATGGGTCTGAAACATGGGTCACCTATCACCAACAGCTACGACTCCTTGAACACTTTCATCAGCGCTGTTTATGCACAATGTCATATTGAGGAGGGAGCAAGCTTGTTTTCTGCTGCTCCAGAGACTAGGACCCAGAGCAATGGATGCAAGCTGCAGGAAAAGAGATTCCACCTCAACATTAGGAGGAATTTCCTGACAGTAAGGGCTGTTCGACAGTGGAACACACTTCCTAGGAGTGTAGTGGAGTCTCCCTCCTTGGAGGTCTTCAAACGGAGGCTGGATGGCCATCTGTCGGGGATGCTTTGATTTGGATTTCCTGCATGGCAGGGGGTTGGACTGGATGGTCCTTGTGGTCTCTTCCAACTCTATGATTCTATGATTCTAAAGATACACTGGACTGACTATGTGACAAATGTTGCTGTCCTTGAGCAAGCAGGGATCACCAGCATTGAGGCCATGCTATTGAGGACGCAGCTGTGCTGGGCAGGACACGTTTCTAGGATGGAGGACCATCGCCTCCGAAAAACAGTATTCTACGGTGAACTCGCCATGGGTCAAGAGAGTAAGAGGGGCGCCCCAAAGAAGAGATACAAGGACTCCCTGAGACAACATCTCAGGCTTGGCCAAATTGATCACCAACAATGGTCCGCCCTGGCCTCGCATCGGGAGGCATGGAGACGCACTATCCACGATGCTGCAGCCTCTTTTTGAAAGCTCATGGCGAATCAGTCTCAAAGAGAAACGACAACGCAGAAAGAACCACAACCCGGAAACATCACCCAAGGAGACTTTCTCCTGTGCTTTCTGCAACTGGACTTGTTTATCCCGGATTGGCCTTTTTAGTTATCAACGCGCTGCTTCTAGAAAGTGTGGGATCACGAGTCCTTCCTGAATCTTCATTTGTGAAGTAAAGCCAGAGAGAACCAGGACTATAGGACACAGCTCAGCAATAAATGATGGACTCAACTTATGGCTTGTATATTTTTAGCAACCAACTTGCTGGCCTGACTTCATCCAGAAACAGCAAGTATGTTAGGCAATGAGCTTGAGCCAGGCATCCAGCTTGTCTCCGCATCATGTTGGAGGAGGCTTCTAAAGTTTTAGAAAAGATTTAGAAGGTCTTCCACCAAAAGCCTGTTGCCTAATGCATTTACTGCTTCCTCCGAGATTTTTTTACCCATGTCTTCTTTATTTTCAAGTTACTGAAACTCCACCTGCTCCCACATCCTTTTTCCCCTGTTAAATTTGGTTCTCAGACTTGAGCCTTGATGAGAAAGTATCTTGCAAAGACTTGAGACTCAACTTTGGACTTGAAAGTAGAGACTTGAGACTTGATTTGAGACTTCGAGTAAAAGGTTTCAATGCATCATGACCCTCTTGCTGTGAGGGGATGCTGGGACCCATCAGTTCCGGAGGTCTGGGATGCTTCCTTTGCTTTGGGGCCCTGGATGCCTCCATTTTCCACCAGTGAAGCTTCTTCTCCAGCAGGAATGGTCTCAGCTTTGGCTTCCAAAGAAAGCCTTGGAGAGACCTGGAATTTCAGCCAGTTTCTTCCAGCTAGGAGCCCTTTTCTCTCCTTCTTTGCTCCTGCGCTCTCTGCCCCATCGGCCTGAGAAGGTGTTGCTGCCTTCCTGCCAACTTGGCAGCAGTCTCTGTGTTTGTTTCTGCTTGGAGTGACTCCATTGTTTCTTCTCCACAAAGGCGGAACAGCAGCAAGCTCTTCGTGCCAACGGTCATTCCTAGGTTCCAGCAGGTAGCCTCCTCTGGGCCACAAGGTGGGTATCCAGACAAGGAGAACCGGGAGCCATTGTCAATAGAATCATAGAATCCTAGAGTTGGAAGAGAACCCAAGGGCCATCCAACCCACTTCTTCTGCCATGCAGGAACTCTCAATCAAGGCATCCCCATTGACAGATGGCCATCCAGCCTCTGTTTAAAGACCTCTAAGGAAGGAGACTCCACCAAAATCTCTGACGGAGGAGCGTGTTCCACTGCTGAACAGCCCTTACTGTCCAGAAGTTCCTCCTAATGTCTTTTCCTGTAGTTTGCATCCATTGCTGTGGGTCCTAATCTCTGGAGCAGCAGAAAACAAGCTTGCTCCCTCCTCAGTATGACAAATATTTAAACAGGGCTATCATATCACCTCTTAACCCTCATCTCCAGGCTAAACATCTCCAGCTCCCTGAGTCTCTCCTCATAGGCCTTCATGGTTTCCAGACCCTTCACCATTTTAGTCGCCCTCCTTTGGACACACTCCAGTTTCTCAATATCCTTTTTAAATTGTGGTGCCCAGAACTGGACACAGGATTATTTCAGGTGAGGCCTGATCAAAGCAGAATAGAGTGGCACTGTGACTTCCCTTGATCTAGACACTATACTTCTATTGATGCAGCCTAAAATTGCATTGGCCTTTTTAGCTGCTGCATCACACATTCTTTTTTTGGAAACTAGGTGCTGCTCTTGTTGTTTCTTGCACATAAACTCAACCAGGAAGATCAGGTCAGAGGTGCAACTGTGGCTGCAAAGAATACTCCATCACTTCTTGGGTGCAACTCTTGAGCTTCCATTCGTGGCCAAGGCTTGGGCCACATTCTTTTGTATTTGGGAAGGGAGGACACTCTTTGGTTATGAAGGTCCCCCACCTCCACTCCCAAGAATGCTGGACTTTCTTCCTAGCAGTCTTCTTGTGGGCCTCCTTAGGCATATTCCAGTTGCACTACTTTTCTTTCTCAGTTGTTGTATTTGTGTGTGGTTTTTTTGGTTCTATTTTTGTACCTGCAGCAATCCAGGAAAAGCCAGATTTGCACTGAGATTAACTATGGCAAACACACATGGGAAAGCCCCGAGCAGCTGGCTCCCCTTTGAGCAACAGATGGATCCTGGAGGTTGCGGGTCCCTGGTTCACACACCTGGCAAGCTGCACGTAAAGAGCACAGTCTGGAGAGGAGAAAGAAGTGTGTGTTTGTGTGAAAGAAACACACACACACACACACACACATAGAGAGAGAGATCTCGCAGCATGAAGGCCAGTCCTGCTGGAAGACGTACCCCAGGGTACTCTGACCCTGGCATTCCAGACAGAGCAGCCCAAAAGATGCCCCATCATCCCCTTACTCCCACAACAAAGGTATAGCTAAGCCCTTTGCAACGCAAAAGGGAAGGTGATGGAAGAATCTGCCAGACCCCAGGTTCCCTTAGAATCATAGAATCACAGAGTTGGAAAAGGGCCATCCAGTCCAACCCCATTCTGCCATGCAGGAACTCTCAGTCAAAGCATCCTTGACAGGTGGCCATCCAGTCTCTGTTTAAAGGCCTCCAAAGAAGGAGACTCCACCAAACTCCAACGGAATATGTTCCACTGTCAAACAGCCCTTACTGTCAGGAAGTTCCTCCTAATGTTGAGGCGGAATCTCTTTTCCTGGAGCTTACACCAATTGTTCTGGGTCCTGTTCTCTGGAGCAGCAGAAAACAAGCTTGCTCCCTCCTGAAGCTGCTGTTGCTAAAGTAGTTAGTTGAGGGGATGTGGAGAGTAGCAATGCATGAATCAAAGAAACTGAGTGTTTGAATTTGCAATTACTTGCAAAAACAAATATTTGCTAAACCCCTCGATTGTTTCTGCAATCAATTTATTTAAAAAAAACCCCAGGTCATTTGTTTTGCCTTCCTCTCATTTTCCTCCTCCTCCTCCTCCTCCTCCTCCTCCTCCTCCTCCTTTTGCTCAGGGACGTCTTCCTTCCTTGCCTCCCTCTCCTCCTCCTCCTCCTCTTCTTCTTCCTCACTGCCCCCCCCCCCCGGTTCCTTGCTTCCTCCCCCCTGGTCTTCCGCACTCAGCCCCGATGCCTCCATGGACGGCTTCCCTGAAGGCAGTGGGGGTACCCTCTTTTGGGGCAGCAATCCACATGCCACAAGAATGCCACTCTTCTGATGCCTTGGCAAAATAACCAGTGGCCTTGCAGCATTTGGAGGCTGGTTCCAGCTTACCATCGGAGACAGTCCCAGCTGCTTTGCACCTGGACCTCTGCAATTCGCATCCATGCATTGTTTGTACACAGTGCACACTATACAGGGTCCGGCAAGATGTCCCACGGCCCTCCAGGCAGCATTGCTCATTCCTTCTGCAGTTGGTGTCCCACTGGCATTCGGTTGTGTTACTCTGTCACCATGTGAAACAACCTGGCACTTTGTAGGGCACACCCTGCAAGCCCCAAAAGTCTGTGCCATTCTTTGCTGGGGCACCCCACTGCCTGGCACCAAGGTGCATGAGGTCCTCCAGAGCCGTTCCAAAAACAAGGAACACTGGCATAGGAATTCATCAATCAAATAAATGAAAAATTAAGAAAAGACAGAGGGCTTGTCTACATGTAAGTGCATTATGCCAATTGCTGCAGATTTTTGCACATTCACTTTGACAATTGTCTCTACTTTTCTGTGCAAATTTGCACTGATTTGCATCTATTCATCCTCCCTCTGCCAAAAATGTGCAACCACCCGAATCTAGGCAAAATAGACAGAAGGCCACATGTGCAATAAGGTGCATTTCTGGAGATTTCTGTGGATATTCCAGTAAAAACTGAAAAGCATTTTTCTACATAGTTTAAGGAGTTTTGGGGGGTGCCCTACAAAAAGCCCAAATTCCTGGAAATTGCATGTGGCTGGATCACATTCTACTCCACTAGAAGAAGGAGTACAGTTGGCCCTCTGTATCCATGGGTTCCTTATGCATAGATTCAAGCATCCATGCCTTGAAAAGATTCAAATATATACATAAACTCCAAAAAAAATTGCCATTTTGTATAAGGGACGCCATTATAGTATGCCATTGTATGTAATGAGGCTTGAGCATCCACGGATTTTGGTGTCCTCGAAGGTCCTGGGAACCAAACTCCAAAGGACAACAAGGGCCCCCACTGCATTTTAATAGTATAGACAAGTCCTAGGCCTAGTGGGCCAAAGCCCCAAAATCCTGACATGTGAAGCCACCCTTAAGTCTGCACCTTCATTGAGACGAAGCGCCTGCCCTCCTGCTATTTGACTCATTCACTAATATATACAATATTGGCCTCCGAAACAGGATTCAGGAAAGGACTGGGGAGAAGACGGAGGAAGCAACTGCCTGCTTTCAGTGCCGTTTCTCCTGACCTCTGAGCAGCCCTGGAACAATTGCGCAAACTGCACCATGGCCATAGTTTTTTGTGGCTGTTTAGGGCTATGTGGCCATGTTCTAGAAGCACCATGGCTGATCTGACCTGCCTGACTCTTTGGGGGCTAAGCCCTCCAGCCCTGACTATCTCCTTGGCCCAGGTGTGTGTATGTATGGACTGGCACAAGCATTACCATCCGGGGTCTGGCAAGACATCCCACAGCCTGCCGGGCAGCATTTCTCGTTGCCTCCGCAGTCGGTGTCCGACTGGCATTCTGTTGTGCAGTTCCCGCTGGTGGTTGCCGTCTCTGTGTTTGCAGGGCATGTGCCAGGCTTCCCTGCTGCAGCTGGAAATAAAGGCAAAAGAGTTGGCCCCTTGAAAGCCTTGAAAGCAGGAGAGCTTCCCTCCCTCAGCCCTTGGCATGCCAAGGGGGAAAGAGGCTGGCAGAGGGACAGTTGGCTCTCCAAAGCCTCAAGGGGAGGAAGGGCAAACCTCCCAGCTGCCCACTGGGTGCAAGTGTCAGGGGCTGGAGGTCAGAGGATTTCTTGGCGCAGGGTGTGCATGGGCTGGCAGTGCCAGGCTATAGTCAGAGGCCTTCCTCTCCTTTGGAGAGCCAAGTGGGCAGATGCTTTCTCTCACCCACCTGTAACGTTGTTATATTCGGATGCATCCAGTAGCTGAGCGCAAAAGGTGGAGAGCCCCAGAAGAGAGAGCAAGAGGAGTTGGTAGTTGCTGCTGCTGTTGCTCCTGCTTTTGGTCCTCCTGGGTTTCATGCTGCCTTCTGAGGAGGAGATGGCCAGCTAAGTGGGGTTCTGCCTGCCCCAGACCAGGCTTTAAGCTTTAAGATCTCCCAGGTGTGGCTGGCAGAGGGAGGGAGGGAAGGAATAAAGGAAGGAAGGAAGGAGGCAGACAGACGGTGGTGATGAATAGAGAACAGGCTCAGCCGAGCTCCCTCCTCGTGCGATTGCACAATGCTCAGGACGGATCAGGTGTCCTCCTGGCTGCTGGCCTCAGTGTAAACCAGGAAGTAGTGGCCACCTTCAGCAAAGCAACTGCAGAGAGCCTTGTTCTTCATCATGAGGCAAGCTGGGCACTTCAGCCGTTCTTTCCAGATACTGTGGCCCCTTCAGGGTCATTCCCACTGTGAAAAACTTCAAACCTGATTTGATGTATATGCCTCTAGTTCCTACTGGAAATCGATCCCGATCCTCACTGGATCTATCCCACTGGGAAAAACGCGGGGCAAAAGCCAAAAGCCCGAGGTATTTGGGTAGCCGCTTTTTAGAGATTCTTTTGGCAAGAATCGATTCTGATGCAATTCCTAACAGTGGGAACGCCAGATCAGAATCGATTCTTTTAGAGAGGAGGGACAAATGGCAGGGTGTGTGGTGTGTCATCCATTCCAGAGATGTCACACACACTCTCAGTGCCACCTTTCTGGGTCCTTTATTTAAAAAAACAAAAATAAAACTAATCACAAAAGTGATAGATTGGCAAAGCAACTATTTGTAGAGACAAATAGCTGCTAAGCCATTCTACCGGTTTTGTGATTAGTTTAATTTTTTATTTTTAAAAAAGAAAACAGTCTTCCCCTCCTCCTCCTCCTCCTCCTCCTCCCGGGTCCCTTCCCCAGTGTCCGTGCTCCCACCGCCTGGCCTTGCCTCCGTCCTCCTCCTCTCCGTTCGGCCGTGCTTCGGGGGGGGGGGGGAGGGATTGAGGGAGGGATGGAGAGAGTCGGTGGCGGGTGCCATCTCTGCCCTCTGGGGCTCCTCTTTCTTCCCCAACCCACTGCACCACTGATCTCCAGCCCAGTGCCCATGGAGCAATGCACCCGTTGGTGTGCTGCTGCTGCTGAAGCACATCCAGAGCCAAGAGGTCCTCTCCTGGAAGGGGGAAGAACTGGCACTGCATGCGCTCCGGAATGGCAAGAGGGGCCCGTCTCGGCCCAGACAGAGGAAGGGCTCCCCGCCTGCTCCCCGAGCCCCAAGGACATCTACGGTTCGAATCCTGGCTGAGCCACCCACCTCCCTTGAGCAAGTCACACTCTCTCAGCCTCAGGGCAAACCTCTGACCCAACCGGGAAAGGGGCCAAGGCAAGCACAGAGACCGAGGAAGGGGCCATGGGCAGGCTAGGAGTGTGGAGGCCCACCCATGAGTGTGCAGATGACAGCGATGGTCAGCCTGGCATCTTTAGGTGGCAACCTTTCTAGGAGAGTGGTGGCAAAGTAGGAGAGAGGCCTGGATGCTGCGGGAGACCCAAGATGGACCAAGGACGGTTTTGTGGGTGACACAGACGAGACATCCACAGTGTCTTCAGCTTGCATCTTTAGCCACTAAACATTTTCTTCCCACAGTAAACCTTGTACGGATGTGTCTGGATTCTTGTAACTCTCATGTGCTGAGTCCTAGACTTCACAACTTCACTAGACGCTTTAAAACAGAGATCTGGGTGACCACCTCGCAGGGGTACTTTTCGTGGTGGACCTCCTTCACCATAAGGGGGTTGGATCAGATAGCCTTTTAGCATCCTTTCCAACTTGGTGGTTCTTGCAATCTGAGAGCAAGGAGAGAAATCCTCTGGCTCAGTGTATTGCAAAGCATTGCAAAGGAGGGAAGACCACCAGAGAAGGCAGCCTGCTGTAATGGTCGCAGCATTCACACCCTGACCGACAATATTTTTGTGGTTCTTGTCCAACACTTGAGTTGCAGATGGATGACGGCAGGAGGAAAAACCCTCTCCTTCTTAGTCCTTCAAACCAGCTTTTGCCTTTCCTTCATTTCTTTAATGTTGGGAGATGCACCCAGTCCCCCATATTTTTGGAACGATTGCTGGGTGAATTTCTGGGCTTTTAAGGAGCAAGTGTGTTGTAGAGGTTTGAACATTGGACTATGACTCTGGAGACCAGGGTTTCAATCCCCACTTGGGCATAGAAACCCCCTGGGTCTCTCAGCCTCAGGTCACACTCTCTCAGCCTCAGAGGATGGCAATGCAATAGCAAACCTCCTCTGAAGAAACTTGCCCCAAAAAAAACCCTGTGAAGCCTTAGAGTTGGATAAGTTGGAAATGACTTGGAGGTACACAACACCACACCAAGGAGCAAACAAGACAGTTTGGGGACGGAGGGGCCCTGGACTCCCTGACTTGCTTGTGAGCATCCCAGAACCATGGTGCTGTAGGCTGCAAGAGACAGGATGATGGGTTATAAAGGGAAGACCTTCCCATTCTCTCCCACAAGGATTTGATATGACTAACATCCACCTTTCAGCCCAGGCAGGGGTCTTTCTCCTTTGGCCACTGGCCACACTGACCACTGGCTCTGTGAGGCTGGGGTCTTTGCCTGCCAAGTCTTTCGGAAGGGAGCCCATCGACAGAAACTTTCCCCCCATTTCAGGGCAGCTACTGTGTTCTTGTAGAGAACCAACGTGGTGTAAGTTTGGGTGTTGGACTACAACTCTGGAGACTAGGGTTCAAATATCAATTTGTCTATGCAAACCCATTGGGTGACCCTGGGCAAGTCACATTCTCTCAGCCTCAGGGGAAGGCAATGTCAAACTTTTCTGAGCAAATCTTGCCAAGAAAACTCCATGATAGGTTCCTCTTAGGGTTGCTACAAGTTGGAAACAACTTGGAAGTGCATAAGAACAAATATGTTTTTGTATCCTATATGTTGCTTGGCTCACTTGCTTGAGTTGTCCCAGTCAATTCACTGCATTATTTCCCCCTCTCTCTCCTTTCTCTCTCTCTCTGAAAACATACCTTCTTCCCTGCTTCTATCCATCTGTAGTGGTACACCAGTTAATCTGCTGGCTACCATTGTGCAACAGACACCCCTTACCTTGTTAACATCACAGCAGCCCCTAGGAAGACATGGAGATTGTAAAAGCATTCCATTCAGTTTTGCACGCAGGTCCTGGCATTTATGGAGGCCTCAGTCCGGAGCAGAATGCTAGCCACTATTTCTTTTCCTTCCTCAGGGTCAATACAAAAGGGAAATTCAGGGCTCATTCCCACTTACATTTAAAGCGGTTTGGGATTTGCCTTTGCTCTGTGTCAGTGAATCGATTTGAAAAGGTCCGTCGTTCGCACTGTGAAAACGGATCTTTTCATTATCCCCTTGTAATTGCTTCTTTTTTGGCAGGATTGTCATCACTACTAGTGTGCGCCACTTCAAAATGCATGTCAATCATTTGTGCGTCATCATTCACGTAAGTGGCAGCCTGGGCAGCCCGGCTTGGTTTTGCAACTACATGCCTCACTCTGAGTTGTCATCAGCTCACATGGGTAATTGCAAATAGTTGCAAAATCAATGAATCAAATATTTTATCAATTAAAGAAAAATCATGCGTCCATGCGTCACACCACAAGAACAAAGACAGCGCTGAGAAAGGGGGAAATGGTGGATCTCCCAAAAGCTGAGGAGAGATGGTAAACACTCCTCTGCCATTTGTCCCTCCCTCCAGAATGATGCGATTCAGATCTGTTGTTTCCACTTGTTCAGAATCAATTGTTTTCAAAAGAACTGTCAGGAAAGAGCAGGATTCTTGCCTTTGCCTCACTCCATCACGATTGAAACTGAGCACAGTAAGACTGGAACTGGTTTCAAATGGGAACGATGGCCATATAACCCGATCAACCATTTGCTTTAAACCATAGTGGGAGCTATGTGTACTCAGTGTCCTCTTCTGCCCAGATTAAAGAACTGAACTCTGCTTTCTGCACAAGCCCAGATGCCAAGCTCTTTCTTTTCCTCCTTAGGAAGTTGCTAAGGCTCCTGTACCATCAGCGCAGCCACCAATTCTGACTGGGGCCCTGCAACATCCACCCTTCCACCATCCAGAGTGCTTCTGGAGGCAGGCAAAGCAATCTGGAGAATGTGTGCCCTCTGGCTGTATGCAGAAGAGAAGAGGACCCTTGGTCCCAAATCCAGACCTTCAGCACTAAGTGCTTCCAGAGGAATTTTCATTTTCAAAATGAACTTCAGCTGATGGTGACCCTTTGGAGTTTATCACACGGAGGACAATTGGAAATATAAACGGGGGTTAACCTGTGATAATCCTGCATTTGCGCTAATGGTTTTCACACGACATCGAGATGAAACATGATTCCCCCCCCCCATTTTTAAATATTTAATGGTAGAATGAAATTAATAAATGTTATTATAATAAATTGATAAAACAAAATATTGGTTAATTCGCTTTACAATAATATATAAAAACTTTTACATAACATCCCCCATACATATAATATATCCCTTTATATTCCATTCTTTACTACTTTATCTAAACCTAGTTCATATTTCTTTTCGTCATACACTTTTCATAACCCCCTGCTCCCCCCGTTTCCCCCTTCCTTCCCCCAAGTGCTCTTCCCCATCAGCGGAGCCTCATATCTTCCTATTACTCTACCTCCAGAATAGTAGCTCTTACTCTGGTGGTAAGACACCTCCTTCTTTTACTAAAACCTTTTGTGCAAATGTTTTCCATATTGATTCGAAATCATTTCTCTTGATTATTCCTCTTCTAAACTTAATTCCACTAGTTAACTTATCATTAATTGCTATTTGCCATATCTCTCTATACCAATCTTGTATTTGTAAATCTCCTTGGCCTTTCCACTTTTTTGCTATCCTTAATCTTGCCGCTGTTAATATATTTGTGATTAAATCCTTTATAACTTGGGCGCAGTTAGTTTTATCATATAAAGATAATAAAGCTATCTTTGGACAAAATTCTAAATCAATATTTGTTATTTCTTTTATCTCTTCAAATACACTTTGCCAACATTTCCTTACGGCTCTACAATCCCACCAGATATGCATCTAGGTGCCTCTCTCTTGACACCCTCCAACATAACCTTGAATAATTCCTATTTCTATAACTTAACCTTACAGGCGTTAAATACCATTTCCAAACTATTTTCCCCCATTCGTGGACGTTTATTTCTTCTGCTAAGTCCTCCTCCCATTTTGTCCTAAGATCATCTTCTTTCTCATTATATTTTAATAATAACTTATATCTTTCACTTGTGAACCCTTTCTATACTTTCTCTTTGCCTGATCAAATGTTCAAATCTTGTCTATTCTCTAATCTCTCCAATATTTCTCTCATAATTTTTGTCCATTGTTCCAATTGAATACAATTATACCGAGTTAATTTTGATCCTTGCAAGTTCTCCTTTATTTTCCCTTTCTCCCTCATTATCTTCATCCATTCTTTTATCCTATATATTTCTTGACCTTTTACCAATTTCCCTAATTCTTTAAAAAATACCTTTTCCAATTTTCCCTCTATTCCTGTTGTTTCCATCTCTAACCAATCTAATTCCCCGAGATGAAACATGATTATCCTATGACTAACCAGGCAAGAAATGTGACTTGACAGACAGGACTCCATGCTATGGAATTCTGGGTGAGATATTTACCCTTCTCTGTCAGAGAGAGCTCTGATGCCACAACAAACTCCAAATCCCAGAATTCTGTAATATGGAGCCATGGCAGTTAAAGCAGTGTTAAACCGCATTATTTCTGGAGTGCAGATTCGTCCCAAGAAAGGGAAGCTGGGGCTGGGAAGAATAAAATGGATGGATGGAAAGGGGTTTTTCTGCTCCTGGGAAACAGGGAGAAAACCGGAGGGAAAGAGGAGAAGGCCAGCTGAGAGGACTCTAGGTCTGGCTGACGCCATTCGAGAAGATTGCATGCAAAACACAGGGAAACACTTGAGGGATGATGGCTGGCCTAGCAGCATTTGCAAACAGGCAAACAATACATGTACTAAACAAATATTTAGAGATTTGTTCTAAAAGTGTTTCTGCTTTCTCATCTGGCCATTTTGCAGGTCTGTCCTCTGCGCTAGGTCCCAGTGGCTTCTTTTGCTGAAATCCCAGGCTGGCTGCTGTTAACGGCCCTTGAACTGCCCCTGACTCATGGCAACCCTATGGACAAGGAATCCCCAAGACCCCGTCCTCCATTGCCCAGCTTAGGTCCTGTCCATTCAGGCCCAACACCTCCCCGATCAAGTCTATCCATCTGGCATTCCTCTCTTTCTCCTTCCCTCCACCTTTCCCAGCATTATTGCCTTTTCCAATGAGTCCTGGCTTTTCATGATGTGGCCAAGGTATGAGAACCTGAAGGGGATCATCGTGGCTTCTAGGGAGAGTTCATCCTTGATCTGCTCCAGGACCCATTGGTTTGCCTTTTTTGCTGTCCATGGGATCCTCAGCACTCTTCTCCAGTAACACATCTCCAGTGAGTTTCTTTTCTTTCTGTTTTCTTTCTTCACTGTCCAGCTCTCACATCTCAGCATATACATGGGGATGATGGGGAATATAATGGACTAGATCAGTGGTTCTCAACCTTCCTAATGCCACAACCCTTTAATACAGTTCCTCAGGTTGTGGTGACCCCCAACCATAAAATTATTTTCGTCTTGGTTCCTAAGACCATTGGAAATGGTTTTCTGATGGTTTTAGGAGACCCCTGTGAAATGGTCATTCGACCCCCAAAGGGATCACAAGCCACAGGTTGAGAACCGCTGGATTAGATGACCCTCACTTTAGTGCTCAGTTGTATATCTTTACTCATTAGGATATTTTCTACTTCTTTCATAGCTGCCCTTCCCATTCTTAATCTTCTTGACTGCAATTCCATTCTGCAATCCCCATTCTTGACTGCAATTCCCATTCTGATCAATGATTGATCCAAACAAAGGTATGGGAAGTCTTTAACTTTAACGTGTTCATAGCATTATAGAATCCTAGAGTTGGAAGAGACCCCAAGGACCATCCAGTCCAACCCCCTTCTGCCATGCAGGAACTCTCAATCAAAGCATCCCCATTGAGAGATGGCCATCCTGCCTTTGTTTAAAGACCTCCAAAGAAGGGGACTCCATCAAAACCCAAGGCAGAGTCTTTCACAATCAAACAGCTCTTACTGTCAGGAAGGTCTTCCTAATGTTAAGGTGGAATCTCTTTCCCTGTAGCTTGCATCCATTGCTCCATGTTCCAGTCTCTGGAGCAGCAGAAAACAAGCTTGCTCTATCCTCAGTATGACACTCCTTCAAATTTTTGGGTCATTATTTTTGTTTTCTTCATTTTCATAACTAACCTTGTCTTTGCCCTTTCTTCCTTGACCTTCTTTAATAATTGTTCAAGGTCTTTGAAGTTCTCTGCTAATATAATGGTGTCATCTGCATATCTTAGATTGTTAATACTCCTTCATCCTGTCTTCACTCCTACTTCTTCTGTGTCTAAACCTGCTTTCCATATAGTATTTTGTGCATACAAGTTGAACAAGTAGGGTGATAACATGCAGCCTTGACCGACTCCTTTGCCAACTGGGGACCATTCTGTTTCTCCATATTCTGTCCTGACAGTAGCCTCTTGTCCTGAGTTCAGATTTCTCATCAGGACTATCAGATGTCTTGGCACTCCCATCATGTCTTTGCAAGCATTCCATAGCCTTTCATGGAGTCAAAGCCTTTGCTAAAGTCTATAAAGCACGTGCTGATTTCCCCCCTGGAATTCTTTGATGTGCTCCATTCTCCATCGTCTGCGTGTGACGTGGCCCCTAGTGCCTCTTCCTTTCCTGAACCCCTCTTGGACAACTGGCAGTTCTCTCCATGTTTCACTGGAATCTATGCTGCAGGATTTTGAGCATAATTTAGCTTGTGTGGTAACTTAATGCTATGGTCCTATAGTTATTGCAGTCTTTTGTGTCTCCTTTTTGTGTGGATGTGTGGATTAGGATGTACATAGATCAGTTCCAATCTGTTGGCCACCATTTTGTTTTCCATATATGTTGCCTTATTTTAGTTATCACTAGAGTTGGTTCTCTTTGTGAGGACTCTAGCAAAATTCCATGCACCTCCTTGGAAAATTCCCATTCTATATTTACCTACCCAAACACACATCCTCATATACATGCATACAATCTAGGGAATACTCTTCAAGTCCAACCCCATTCCAGTCCAACCCCATTTCTGCCATGCAGGAACTCTCAATCAAAGCATCCCAGACAAATGGCCATCCAGCCCCAGTTTAAAGATCTCTAAAGAAGAAGAGACCACGATCTTTCTGAGGCAGTCCACAGTCCACTGTCAAAACAGCTCTTACAGTAAAGAAGTTCTTCCTAATGTTTTGGCAGAATCTCTTTTCTTGCATTAGGATCGTAGTCCAATTCCTTTCTGCCAGGCAAGCATACACAATGAAAGCACTCCTGAAAGATGCCCATCCAAGCTCTGTTTATCATAGTTTTCTTGTGCTGCAGGGTCTCACCATGCTCAAACATCCCAAAGTGTTCCTGGAAGATCATTCTAGGTGCCAAAGAAACAACACCTGTATTTCCACCCAGTAGAAAACTGTAGGGATTTCATTGCTCTCTTATTCTTCCTGTCAAGAAACTTGTTTTTCAGCCAGAAAATGAATAGCAGAGAATTTTCTTTCCATCCTTAGTCCACTCAGACACAGGGAGGTTCTGTTTTTTGGCCAGAAAGTGAATAGGGGAGAATCCTATTTCTGTCCTTAGTTCATTCATGCACAGAGAGCTTCTCCAGATGCATCAGAAAGATCCAGGAATATACATCATCTTATCATAGAATCATAGAAGCACAGACTTGGAAGAGACTTCAATAAGGGCCATCCAGTCCAACTCCTCTCTGCCATGCAGGAACTCTCCATCAAAGCATTCCCATTGACAGATGGCCATCCAGCCTCAGTTTAAAGACCTCCAAAGAAGGAGACTCCGAAGGCGTGTCTTCCACTGTCAAACAGCTCTGACTGTCAGGAAGTTCCTTCTAATGTTGAGGTGGGATCTCTTTTCCTGTATTTTGAATCCATTACTCTGTGTCCTCTGCAGCAGCAGAAAACAAGCTTGCTCCATCCTCATTATGACACCCTTTCAAATATTTAAGCATGGCTCTCATGTCCTGTACCTAGGGTCAAACATCCATCAGAATGGAGATGGCACCCAAGAAATAAGAAGACAACTAGGAATGGGAAGGGCACCTATGAAAGAACTAAATAAGATCCGAAAGAGTATTTATATACATCTGAGCATTAAAGTCAGAGTTTTCCAAGTCCTAGTATTCCCCATCACCTAGTATTCCCCATCACCCGGTAAGGATGCCAGAGCTGGGCAGTGAAAAAGATGGATGGGGGGGGGGGGTCAACTCATTTGAGATGCGGTGCTGAAGAAGAGTGAAGAGGATCTTGTGAGCAGCCAAAAGGGCCAACAAATGGGTCCTTGAACAGATCAAAGCAGAAATCCCACTGGAAGCCAACATGACAAAACTGAGGCTGCAGTACTTTGGCCATATCTTAAGAAGGCATGGCTCACTAGAGAAAGTCAATCATGCTAAGAAAGGTGGAGGGCAGCAGAAAGAGAGGAAGACTGCATTCCAGATGGATGGACCTGATCATGGAGGCCATGGACCTGAACCTGCAAGACCCAAGCAGAGCACTGGAGGACAGACTGGCTTGGAGGTCTTATCCACAGGGTCATCATGAGTCCAGGCCAACTCCAAGGCAGTTAACAACAACAGTCATGCCACCCCTTAACCTTCTCTTTTCCAGGCTAAACATATCCATCTACCTATAAGTCTCTCATAGGGTTTGATGGCTTCCAGACCTTTCACTCTTTAGGTCACCCTCATTTGGACATGCTCCACCATGTCAACATCCTTTTTGAATTGTGGGGCCCAGAACTGGAGTATTCCAGGTGGGCAGTGACAAAAGCAGAATAGAGTGCTACCATTACTTCTCTTGGTCTGGACACTACATTCCTATTGATACAGCCTAGGATCATATTGGCATTTTTAGCCGCAACATCACACTATTGACTTATGTTCAACTTGTGGTCTACTTGGGCCTGGGACAGACTGCCAAAATAAAGCTGCTTTGGGTCTCTTTGGAGGTATGCTGTTTAAATGATGCATGCATCCGAAGAATCCGGAAGCTGCACCAAAGCTGCACTCCAGTGCTTAGGAATGGAGTGTGGCTTTGGCACGACCTCCGGACTCTTAGGACCCATGCATCATTTAAATAGCATACCTCCAAAGAGACCTGAAGCAGCTTTATTTTGGCAGTCTGTAACAGGCCTAGGACTCCTAGATCCCTTTCATATGTACTGTTGTCATGCCAGGTGTCCCCATCCTATAGCTATGCATTTCATTTCTCTCTGCTGAAATTCATTTTATTAGTTCTAGCCCAGCTTTCCAACCTGTGAAGGTCATCTTGAATTCTGATCCTGTTCCCTGGGGTATATGTGCTCCTTATCAGGGGTCCTGCTTTCCTCTGGGATGATGGTGGTTATGAAGATGGAACTGATCTCCTCCTTCTACCTCCTTCAGAAAATGACACAACTAGACAACCGTAGGTTTCCGCTGGGTAAGCCATGAACAGCTTTCTGACCATCTTCGCTAGTCCAGACCGTGTGGGAATTTGTTCTTTTCTGGCATCCCTCTCTCACTGTATGGTTGCATCTGATTAATTAATGAGTTGATGCCAAATTAATGCACTTTGACATTGCTTTAAGTGCCATGGCTCAATGCTATGGGATTCCTGGATTTGTAGTTTGGTGAGAGATTTAGCCTTCTCTGTCAGAGAGCTCTGGTGCTACAAAAAAAACTACAAATCCCAGGATTCTATTAGGTGAAGCCATTGCATATAAAGTGGCATGAAATTGCATGCATTCTGCAATGTGGCAGCAGCCAGAGACAGGAGGACTTTAGGCCCTGGAGGACAAGTGGACATTCAGCCAGTGCTGACTTTCTGGTTGGTGTTGGCTCTTAAAACCTTCCTGACCCAGAGGCAACATTTGCTCACTACACTAACTGCACGGAAGCAGATTTGCTTAGAAACCAAGGTGACATTGAAGTCCACTTCAGCCAAAGAGAAAGGTCTTTTCACTTCTCAGATTCTGGAGGATGAGGAGAGAAAGACCCCGATGACCCCCTTTCCGTCTGTCACCTGCTGGACTCCATCCAGCTCTCACTGTTTGGAGCCGGAGGGTTGCTGGGCTTGATGTGGCCAAAGATTGACTTTTGCTGTGACGCCTGCATTCCTGACCGAGGACAAAAGAGCTTCCTTGATGCCCAAAGACCTGCCCTTGTTTGCTTTCGAGGCTCAAAGCATCGTGTTTATGCCCTGTTGAGCCCCAGGAGGTGGTGGATGAGGGTTTGCCGTGAGATGCCCTGGTCAAGGGAAACAAGAAAGGCTCCTTCTTTTCTTGGAAGGCAAACAAATACGGCTGCAGCTGCAGGACAGGAACTGCCAGGTGAAAGAGAGCCCTGGGCAGTAGGGCTGCCTACCATGCAAACCCTGAGGCAGAAATGGGCAAATGATGGCCGTGGGTCCAGAGGCCAGTTTTTGGCCTCTGGGATCTCTGGAGGGGCACATACATTGCCAAGGAAAGCAATAACAATAGCAATAGCATTCCTATACTGCATATCAGTGCACTTCAGCAATTCCTAAGTGGTTTACAAAGTGTAAGCTAATTGCTCCCAACAATCTGGGGACTCATTTTAGTGACCTCCTCAGAAGGATGCCAGGCTGAGTTGACCCTGGAGCCCTTTTGCTGGTATTGAACTTGCAACTTTATGGTTTTGAGTGAGTGGCTGCAGGACAGGCATTGAACCACTGCGCCACCAGGGCCAAGCACAGCCTCAATGGGGAAAGAAATGAAACTGAAGTGGATGGAAGTACATTTTTAATTTTGAAAAATGGGTATTGTTTTGGTGTTGCACGGCGCAGACTGTTCCTAATGTCCATTTAAGTAAAATGGTGAATTGGAACTCCTGGGAGGTTATGGAAGCAATGTGCTTTCTTTTTGTGGGGAGGTCTATTCTTCTCCCTCCAACCCCAAAGATACACATGGTGGGAACCCAGCAGACAGGGCCTTTTTAGTGGCTGCCCTTCCTAGAGAGGTTAGACTGGTGGCCTCCTTGCCATCCTACTGTAGGTCAGGTCACCTGGAAGACTCTTCTCCCTTATGGACCAGCCTGTGTCTTGGGATCTTCTGGGGAAGACCTTCTCTTTGTCCCACCACCTTCACAGAATATAAGAGCCAGGGTTTTCTTGCTAGTGGATCCTAGGCTCAGGGACTCCCTTCCCAGAAAGGTTAGACGGATAGACCTTGCCATCCTACTGTAGGTCTTGATGGTTTGAAGGTCTTTTGCATCAATAGAAGTCTAGTGTCTGGATCGAGGGAAGTAATAGTACCACTCTCTTCTGCTTTAGTCAGGGTCCACAATTTCAGTTCTGGGCACCACAATTCAAAAAGGACATTGACAAATTGGAGCGTGTCCAGAGGAGGGCAACTAAAATGGTAAAGGGTCTGGAAACTGTGCCTTTATGAGGAACAACTTAGGGAGCTGGGGATGTTTAGCCTGGAGAAGAGAAGGTTAAGAGGTGATATGATAGCCCTGTTTAAATATTCAAAGGGATGGAGCAAGCTTGTTTTCTGCAGCACCAGAGAATAGGCTATAGAGCAGTGGTCCCCAAACTGTGCTCTTTAAGAGATTTTGGACTACCAGAATTCCAGACTATTGGTCAACATGGCTGAGGAGCTGCAGTCCAAAATGTCTTAAAGGGAACAGTTTGGGGACCACTGATATAGAGGAATCCATGCAAACTATAGCAGCAGAGAATCCACCTACATATTAGGAAGAACTTGCTGACCTTAAGAGCTGTTCAACAGTGGAACACCCTTTTGCTGAGTTTAGTGGAATCTCCTTCTTTGGAAGTCTTTAAGCAGAGGCTGGATGGCCATCTATTGGAGGTGCTTTGAAGGTGTTTTCCTGCATGGCCGAAGGGGGTTGGAGTGGATGGCCCTTGGGGTCTCTTCCAACTCTATGAAGTTATAATTCTATGATGCTATGAATTCTTGCTGCAGGGTCTGGTAGAGACAGGAGGAGCCTTCTGCCAGTTTGATGGTGCCAGCTTTTGAATTGGCTGAAGGCAGCTCCCTGTCAATGAAGGAGTCAATGCCCCTGTCTCTGCCTCTGCAGGGATGTTTGCAAGACCCCAGGTGACCTCCCTCTCCTTCCACCTCCTTCTTCTGGTCCCACCACATTCCTCCTGTCTCTGAGCCTGGGGCTCACCTTTCTCTTTTGAGTTCACAGCAGCCAAGAGCCTCCCTCCCTCCCTGACCCACCTGCCTTCCTTCCTTCTCCTTCAGGGCATCTCTCAAAACCTCAACCAGCTGCTTGTAAAATCCCAATGGCTACCACTGCCTTCCCCTGGGGCTCCTTCCCCCAGCTGCAGGGAAGAATAAGCCTTTGACTTGGCATCTGTCAAGTGCCAGGGGAAATGGGCAAAGATGGGTAAAACAGGAGGGTCCCCTTGGGTCTCTGCCTTCCTCTCTCTGGCATAGAATCATAGAATCATAAGCGTTTATCAGACGGGGTCTTTGCAGCTCAGATCCGGGGATCTGCGGATCGGACCATTCGCATTCATGTGACAACGAGAATGTATTTTCCTACCTGGTAGCTTTAAATGTGAGCCCCTTCCGTGGGACTTGCGAACTAAATCCTTACTGGCTCCTCATTTTGGCGCATTTTGGCGAGTGCGCTAAATAAGTGGATTGACGCAATTCGCATTGGGGCTCTGTTCGATCTCACGGCGAATTGGTCTGGTGTGGAATCCCAATTTGCTTGTGCTCCTGAACATCATCGCAAGACCCCCGGGTTGCAAATCTCCCATGATGCCCTGCTGCAATTTGCCCCATGTACTTCCGGTGGCTCTTTTCGCTTTCAGGGCAACCGGGGCTCCATTGGAGCTCTCTCTCTCTCTCTCTGCTTCCCTCCTCTTCCTCGCTGCAACTTCGGCAGGGCAGCCTGGCCAGCAGCGCTTTCTCCCTCCCTGCCTCTCTCTCCCTCTCTCTCACACACACATATCCCTGGCAGCCAAATGCAAAGGGATCCTCCGTGTCAGAGCCCCATCTATTTCATCCACATCTACATCCATCCTCCTGTCAATCTCCTCATCTATCTCATATATGCACACACACACACACTCACACACACACATATATATATACACACATATACACCAGAGCTCTCTGGCAGAGAAGGCTCAATGTCTCTGGACACTACAGTTCCCAGAATTCCATAGCACTGAGACAGGACAGTTAAACTGAAGTTAAACTGGATTATCTCCCCAGTGTGGATGCAACCTAAGAGAAGGCAAATGAATGACAGGAGGATGGATGTAGATATATCTAGATATCAATATAGCTCTTTAAGGGCTTTTGGACTTCAGCTCCCAGAATCCCAGGCTATTGGCCAACATGGCTGAGACTTCTGGGAGCTGAAGTCCAGGATCCTTTAAAGGGCACAGTTTGGGGACCACTGGGATAGATGTCGATGTGGATGAATTGGAGGGGGGCTCTAACATGGAGGACCCCTTGAATTTGGCTGCCAGGGATGGGAAACTAGAAGGGAGGAAGAAAGGTGCAGCTGTCATTCAGGTGAGGCTAGCATTCGCATGAAAGTGGAGCCAGGCTCCCTTCTTCGCCCCGGAAGTGCAAAGGTTCAGGATGCCTTCAGAGCCCCACTGAGCATGTGCAAGGGTCCCAATTCAAATAGTTGAATCCCCATGGTCTGCACCAGTGTGGAAATACAATTTGCACTCACTCCTCTTTGCCTGAATCCGCATCACGTGACTTCCTTCGATTTGATTCCACCTCCGTTCGGAAGGGCAATGGAACAGCAACCAGGTATGAAAATACATTCTCGTTATCATATGAATGCGAATCGCCCGATCTGCAGAAGCCCTGGATCTGAGCTGCAAAGACCCTGTCTGATGAACGCCTTAGAATCATAGAGTTGGAAGAGACCCCAAGGGCCATCCAGTCCAACCCCATTCTGCCATGCAGGAAATCTCAATCAAAGCATCCCCATTGACAAATGGCCATCCAGCCTCTGCTTAAAGACCTCCATAGAAAGAGACTCCGCCAAATTCTGGACTTAAGCCCCATTCTGCTGGCAGGCAGCAAAGGAGAAGCTTTCAGCCTCTTCTCCTGAAAACTATGCATCCCAACAGCAACAGGGGAGTCACTAGGGGCAGCTGCGCGGGAGACTAGGGGCACCCTAAGGCTGCGCTTCTATCGACTCTTGGGATATTTATTTGGTTTTATTTATATGGCTGTTTTCTCCCAGGCTGGGATTCAAGGCAGATCCAAGTGAAGCTTGCAGGGTATTTAGACACACACTGCCTTCAGTTTGCAGCCATCCCATCTTGGCTCCATCCTCTATACCCTAAGCTGAAGGGACTACAAATGTCCTAGCCAGCTGGTAAAATGCAGAAAAAGAAGGAAAATATACTTTTTAGCTTGGTATAATATTTAGGGGTAGCCATGTTGGGCATATAGCAAAGTACAATAACATCCAAAATCCTCAAATCAGAGGGAGATCTTTTTTTGGCTAACCAAAATGCACAAAATACATGCTGAGGTTGAAACATTATGGTAGAAACAGCACAATAATTAATGTGTTGAATTTGCACAATCAGAATGTATATTGATAATATACACAGTTATAATAATCTGCAAAATATGCAGATTAGATGCCTAGTTATGAGGGACTAGAATATGGCAACCCTACTTTTTCCTCTCCAGAGAAAGTTCACAGTGCAAGGGGAGAACAGAGCCATTGTTCCTTTTGCACTGCAAGCTGTAGTGTACCCCACACCATCCTCTACCCCCACATTATGCTATACATCACGCTGTACCCCACACCATTCTCTCCCCCCACATCAACCTGTACCCCCACATCACCCTGTACCCCACACTAACCTGTACCCCCACATCATCCTGTACCCCCACATTATCCTGTACCCCACACCATCCTTTACCCTCACATCATCCTTACACCCACGTCATGCTGTACCCTACATCATCCTGTACCCCCACACTAACCTGTACCTCCACATCATCCTTACTCCCACATCATGCTGTACCCTACATCATGCTGTACCCCCACATTATCCTGTACCCCACACCATCCTCTACCCTCACATCATCCTTACACCAACGTCATGCTGTACCCTACATCATACTGTACCCCCACATTATCCTGTACCCCATACCATCCTCTACCCCCACGTTATCCTTACGCCCATGTCATGCTGTACCCCACACCATGCTGTAACCTACACCATCCCATACCCCACATCATTCTGCTTGGCCTCACAGAGGTGACAAAGCACCTACAGGTCGCGAACTATGGAGTGATCCAAGCACAGATGCGCCTGGGTCAGTTTCTAGGCAGTAGGTTGGCTGAGGATCACTTGGCAGTACTTCCAACAATTTTTCTCAGAGCAGGAACTCTGGTACTCTCTGAGGTTGTTCCCACTTAAGATTTGAAACGATTTAAAATACAACGTTTTTAATAAAATCGATTCAAAATAACACTGTTCTTATCCCGCTATCCGATTCGCTTTGTTCATCGTTCCCATCTGTTTGTTTAAATCGAAGTTTTTACCTGCAAGCGTTCCTACTTGGCATGAAATCGGTGTTTAAATAAAGCGATTCTTCTCCTCCATACCTTATTTGGAGCTGTCAATCAATAGTACGTCAGAATGACGTAACGTTAATCCGGAATATTTGGAAGCGATTTATCTTTTGGCATCGTTTCCATTTCATTGACAGCCAGGGAGAATCCCTTCAGAGAGCACAGAGATCAATGGGAGAGGCTTCTGGCAAAAAGCGAAGCTCTTTCCAGAGGAACTATGGGATAGGTTTTGGAGGGCAGCATCCTTTCTCCCAAGACAGCCAGGGAGAATCCCTTCAGAGAGCACAGAGATCAATGAAGGAGGCTGCTGGCAAAAAGCGAAGCTCTTTCCTGAGGAACTATGGGATAGGTTTTCCATGACAGCATCCCCTCTTCATGTCTCCCAAGACAGCCAGGGAGAATCCCTTCAGAGAGCACAGAGATCAATGAAGGAGGCTGCTGGAAAAGCAGGGAGGGAGCACTCTTCCCAAAGATTCTCTTTCCAGGGTTGGAGGAGAAGGCAGATTCCATTTGAGAAATGGAGGGAGAAAGGCTCTATCCCCCACCCCCAATTGATCAGAGCCCTTCCTTGCCTGGGCGAGATCAGATGCCTCCTCGCGAGGAGCCTTCCCTTCCCTGCCTGGGTGAGATCAGATGCCTCCTCGCGAGGAGGCTTCCCTTCCCTGCCTGGGCGAGATCAGATGCCTCCTGGCGAGGAGCCTTCCCTTCCCTGCCTGGGCGAGATCAGATGCCTCCTGGCGAGGAGCCTTCCCTTCCCTGCCTGGGCGAGATCAGATGCCTCCTCGCGAGGAGCCTTCCCTTCCCTGCCTGGGCGAGATCAGATGCCTCCTCGCGAGGAGCCTTCCCTTCCCTGCCTGGGCGAGATCAGATGCCTCCTGGCGAGGAGCCTTCCCTTCCCTGCCTGGGCGAGATCAGATGCCTCCTGGCGAGGAGCCTTCCCTTCCCTGCCTGGGCGAGATCAGATGCCTCCTGGCGAGGAGCCTTCCCTTCCCTGCCTGGGCGAGATCAGATGCCTCCTCGCGAGGAGCCTTCCCTTCCCTGCCTGGGCGAGATCAGAGCCCAAGCGGGCAGGGAATGCCTCTTGGAGAGGAGCCTTCCCTTCCTGCCTCTCCTCCGTTAGAAATGGGCTCTCCCCACACAGAGGGGAGGTTGCAATCCATCGGCAGATGCAGGCGCTTGAGCAGCCGGGACTTCAGGCGCTTAAAGCGCTGAAGAGATTAAGCGCCTGTAAACCATTAAAATAAAAAATAAAAATAATCCTTATCTCTTATTGAAAGACCACAGCGGACAAAGGGGTGAGGGAAGCAAAAATGGCGACAGCCAGACGGATGGGGACAGAAAGGGCAACTCCCCCAAGGACAGCCCCATCGCACTCCGCTCCTCCCATTCATCTAACGCAATTTCAAAGGCTGTCGTTCCTATTTAAATGCTCCGGTTCCTAAATCGAATCAAGGGAAAAACGTAGGTCGGACCCTAGTGTTTTTTTAACACGCGTTAAATGAGGAAAACTCGAAGCAAAATTTTATTCCGCTCTACAATTCGATTTGTAGTGGAGACGATTGCGGGTTGCTCTAGAACCGTTCTAGGTTTAAATTGGATCCTAATAGGAACGCCACTCCTTGGATTCGATTCAGAACGCGGGGTTTCACCTAGTGAGAACAACCCCTCTGTTAATTCATCCTAATCTGGGTTAATGTGTTTTTGCACTGGAAGGGATTGGACTATATGGCCCTTGGGTTCACAGCATCACAAATGTGTTTACGTCTTTAGGGCACCTTTTGTTGCTTTCACAGATGTTGCAAAGTCAGACTGCTGGTGCCTTGAATCCTGATAGAAGTCCAATCCTGGATTCTAGAGCACAAGATCTCCTCCCAGATAATCTTAACCAAAGGCGGATTCTTGTCCCACTTTGAGTTCAGTACTTTAGCCCAAAATTGGGCAAAGGACGAGAATGCGGAGAGCCAGAGTGGAGGATTGGCTTGATTCAAAGGTATAGGTGTCTGGATGCAAAGAGATTTTGTAGCATCTTTGAGACTAACTCAAAGAAAGGAGTCTACTTCTTCAGGAATGGTTTGAGGGTAGGACTAGGACTCTGGAGATTTGGGTTCGATTCTCCTCTTGGCTAGGGAAACCGACTAGGTGACCTTGGCTGAGTCACACCCTCTCAGCCCCAGAAAACCTTGTGATAGATTTGCCTTAGAGTTGCCATAATGAATGACCTGACTTGACAATGATAGGGTTGCCACATGTTGGAAATGACTTCAAGGCACACAACACACACCCAGATAAGAGCCAAAAGAGCCAAAGGCGGGGAGCTATGAACCAAAGTCAGCCAGCTTCATCACAACCTTGTCTTCACATGCTTCTGGGATGGTAGGAAATTTGGAACAAGGGGTGAATTCTTTTGGGGGAAATACACCTTTGGATCCAAGACAGACCAAGCCCTTCTCTTTCCAACTAAGCTCCACTGTCCGTCTGTCCATTCCTTTTGCTCAGCTTGGATTCCCACCTGATGCAAATTGTCTGCCCACAGCTTCAGCACAATGAATGCCATGCCCTCACCTGGGATCTTTCTGGGAGAAGTTTTGCACATTTGCACATGGCAGGGCAAGAGGGCTCTGTCTGCAGTCAAGGAATTGAGAGGCTGCATCTGCACTGCAGAATTAATGCAGGTGGACACCCCTTTACCTTCCATGGCTCCATGCTATGGAATCCTGGGATTGGGGAACCACCGTGGTGTGGCAGTTTGAGCATTGGACTATGACTCTGGAGACTGGGGTTCGAATCCTGGTTCGGCCATGGAAAGCCACTGGGTGACCTTGGGCAAGTCACACTCTCTCAGCTTCAGAGGATGGCAAACCCCCTTCAGAAGAAACTTGCCAATGATAGGTTCGCCACCTTAGGATCACCATAAGTCAGAAAGGACTTGAAGGCACACAGCAACAGAGATGTTTAGCCTTTTCTCTGTCATAGAGTTCTGGGGCCAAAACAGACTACAAATCCCAGGATTCCATAGGAAGGAGCCATTGCAGTTAAAGTGGTGCCAAACTGCATTAATTCTGCAGTGTTGAGACCCTTCTGCTTTGCCCACAAAGCCAGAGTAAAATGGTCAGCCCTGCAGCCATTTCAAGATTGGGGCTGTCTTTCTGCAAAAATGAGGAAATTAAACCACTCATTAAAAGAAATGCAGAAAAGCAAAAGAAAGTTGGCAGCATCAGCATCCTTGTGCATGAATCCACTTTGTGCCTGGCAACTTCATGGAGGCTAACCACCTCATCTCATCCATTTTGAGACAGTTGCTTAAGTAGTGCACCAAATTAGTTACAAAACCACCAAAAGAGTGGGAGATTCAGGAGGCGACTGGGGAAGAAGTGGAAGTGAGCACCATGCTTTCACAGGGTGAGCAGATCATGTCCTCTTCGCAAAGGAGGACAAGGCTCTGCAAAATGTAGGCGGTCTGGGTCTCTCTCCAGCTGCTAGAAGAAGAAGCCTTTCACTTGGCATCTCTGGGAGTTTGGTTGCTCACATATGTCAGTATTCTAATCATGATGGAGTTGATGATGCCAATGGATTAGAAACACATTCAAGGCATGCAGAGTTTTATCTCGGGTCTATTTGCATTGGCTATTTACACAGTGCAGTCAACAATGCAAATCTTAATTGGATGCATTCAAAATACATGTGAACAACAAAGATTCAACCCAGATTCTACCTGGATTATTTTCACCGTCTGAATAACCCCATTCTGTGTGTGACCATATGCAAAGGGATCATGTAGCACCTTTGAGACTTACTGAAGGAAAGAAGTTGGCAGCATGAGCTTTCATAGACTTGAGCCTACTTCTTCTGATGCATGTTTTGGAGACATGCATCTCCAAAACATGCATCTGAAGAAGTAGGCTCAAGTCTACAAAAGATCACGCTATCAACTTCTTTCTTTCAGTTAAGCGGAAAAATCAGGCTGCAAAAGGATCTTGCAGCACCTTTGAGACTCACTGAAAGGCAGAAGTTAGTAGCATGAGCTTTTGTAAAGTCTGCTTCCTCAGATGCATTTGTTGAGCACCACAGAATGAGAAGCTGTAGCCACTGCAATTGGTCCTTAATGCTTACCACTTAATAAGATCCCCTTTGTCTCAGGTTTTGGCCCTGAAACCCCAGAGTCTGGGCTGTTCCTGAACTTTCCAGACTAATACACACAAACAGAGGCAAGGGGGCTTTGCTCTCACCTCCTCCTGTGGACCGCTTTTGAGGAAATGCCGCAGCGGGTGAAGGTCTGGTGCCCAGGAGACCCAGAAGGATCACAAGGAGAACGATGGCAAGGCTGGAGGTCTTCATGGTGCTGTGCAAAAGGAACAATGGAGAGCCTTAGAGCCAAGCAGAGCTGGAGGAGAGCCTTAAATAGTTGCATGTAAAGGTGTGCTTGTGAAAGTGTGTGTGTGTGTGGGGGGGGTGTCAGGGAAGGGAGGAGAGAGGCTCCAGGGTGACCTTTGTGAGCGATCCAAGGTCCCCCACCCAGAAAGCACCTCATTCCAGGGTCTGGGCAGGTGCTCCTTGCCCCAGGCGCTCTCACCGGCCTCCTCTGAGAACGTGCCTTATCACCCTTGTGTTGCTGGAGAAACACATGCAGCACCCGCACCTGGGGCTACCAGGCAGATCCCACACATTGGTGGTGGGGCACATAAACCCCACACTCCCAAGATGGCATGGTCCTCTGGCATTGCACTGACAGGTGTTTTGCCCTTGCAGGCAGCCTTTTGAAACGGAGAGGTCCCATTCCAACTCCCAAAGTCATAAACCTAGAATGCAGAACTGAACCATGGCAAAAGCCTCTCCGCTCTTCTTTTCTTGGTATGCAAAGGGATCCTGTAGCACCTTTGAGACTAACAGACTAACAGGCATTCTCCCCAAAGGTGCTACAAGATCCCTTTGCATAGTTTTCCAGACTAGAATCATAGCATCATAGAGTTGGAAGAGACCCCAAGGACCATACAGTGCATTCTCCTTCTGCCATGCAGGAAGACACAGGAGGTCTTTAAACAGAGGCTGGATGGCCGTCTGCCACAAGGAGGGCTTGATTGTGTTTTCCTGCATGGCAGAATAAGGATGGACTTGATGACCCCTTGAGGTATCTTCTAACTCTAGGACTGTATGATTCTATGAATCAGTGGCTAAGATCTTACACTGTGATTGTATTGAGAAAAACTGGACTTACACCTTAATTGTGCTACACAGAGCTTAGTGATGAATGGTGGTGTGACACCACTGAAGCAAGGCAGCAAATGTGTAATCATATGCACAGCTGCATTCAAGTACATTGCACATCCATGTTGTGCTAATGTGTGCCTGTGCATTCAAGCTGCACATCTCCAGAAGGAATGCTGCCAGAGGAACTGCATGGACCTGACAGTGAAAGTGCTGTGGCAGAGAGTTGGAAGTTTGGGGGGAAAGAGGTCTGCAGCTTGCCTGCCACCAACACTCTTCCTCCATCTCACATGTTCAAGGGATTCTCCAGAGTTTCCGCCTTGATTTGGTGCAAAAGGGGAGCCCTTTTACTCAGGAGAATTGCCCTGGAGCATGGATTGGGCCCATGCTGTTCCCAGTTTGGTCCTCTGAATCATCTAAACTATCAGTGAAGGAATGGGACAGGAACATTTCTTTTCCTCACCATCATGGCTATAGAGATTTGGATTAAGATGGGCCAGCATGGCCTCACCTGGAATACTGTGTCCATTTCTGGGCATCACAATTCAAAAAGGAGGTTGAAAAGCTGGAACTATGCCCAAAGGAGGGCGACTAAAGTGGTGAAGGGTCTCAAAACCATGAAACCATATGAGGAACGACTTAAGGAGCTGGATATGTTTAGCCTGGAACAGAGACAGTTAAGAGGTGATATGACAGAGCCCTGTTTAAGTATCTGAAGGGTGTCACATTGAGGATGGAGCAAACTTGTGTTCTGCTGCTCCAGAGAATAGGACTAGGGTTGCCATGTCCTGCTTTTAGGTGGGACATTCACGGTTTTTCAGCCCTGGGAGTGTCCCGGCCCGGTTTTGAAAAGGTGTCCCAGGCCCTGGCCAACTGAGCTCTCCCCTGCCCTGACATTTTATTTTTATTTTACATTTTAAAAAAGGTTCTTTTACAAACTTGCCACCATTTTGGAGGACATCTGGGCCACAGGGACCCCATGGAGCAATGGATGCAAGCTACAGGAAAAGAGATTCTACCTAAACATTAGGAAGAACTTCCTAATGTAAGTGCTGTTCAACAGTGGAACACATTCCTTCCTCAGAGATTGTGGTGGAGTCTCCTTCTTTGCAGGCTGTTTGTAAAACTGAGTCTGGATAGCCATCTGTCAGGGATGCTTTGATTTTGAGTTCCTGTATGGCAGAATTGGGTTGGACTCGATGGCCCTTAGGGTCTCTTCCAACTCTATCATTCTATGATTCTAATGCTTTGGGCATTGGACTAGGAAATGGGGAGACCAGTGTTCTAATCCTGACTCAACCATGGAAATCTGCTCTATGACCCTGGGCAAGTTACACTCTCTCAGCCTCAGAGGAGTGCAGTCACAAACCCCCTCTGAACAAATCCTGCCAAGAAAACCCCATGATGGGTTTCCCTTAGGGTTGCCTTAGTCAGAAACAGCTTGAAGACAAAAACCACCAACAACAAAGCATTGCATACTGACTTTTGGAAAGGCTGCAATCCAGAATCCTGTTGGTGTCAACAGACACCGGATTACGCTTTTTGGCCACTGCAGAATGGCGATATTAAGTTCATGGTTGCACTAGCAGAGCTCAGCAAACACAACTGTTGCTTATTTGAAACGAGCACATAGACTGGCTATTTATTGGTGCCTTCAGTGTGTCACTTGATTCACCGTAGGTCTGGATTTACATCATTTTGACACCAATCCACATTATATTTGCTAGAAAACACCTGTGGATTATGCCACCTGATCCTGGGAATTTTTGTCACACACACAAAGTCTTTTTAAAGATGAAAGCTGGGATGCCTAGAGGCATGTTTTTGTGCTTTTTGATGCAAGGACATTTGCTTCGCTTTGTCTTATAATTGTTTTTTTCCTAGTTCTGTTTTGGAACAGAGATTCAATCTAATGGACAATTTGGTTAACGCTGTGTACTTTCCCTGCTTCGGGAAATGCCCATAAATTGAAGGGATAAATAAGAAACCTCAGGTCTTTTTAAATTTAATATTAAGAGGGAAGGAGGGTCCTCAAATGCTAAATACAGAAGCTGGCAGTTAATCAAAAGGGACTCTTTGGACCTGGAATCTGTCACTTCAATACAGCAATTTAACTGATTTATTTTATTTAAAACATTTGCATATGCAAACAATTTCAAACGATTTCTCTCCACTGAGTGAGATTAAAAGCGTCTGGCAACCTTTTTGCAACACTCCCTCCCTTTGGCATCTCTGGGCATCATTTTGCATTTTTGCAAAAAGAACAGTGCAATTTTGGGGCAAAATATGCTACTTCTGTGCCAAAAAAATTGCAGCAGAAGACTGAGAACCCTGGAGAGATCCTTTGCGGTTTAGACAAAAGGCTGGGATGGATTTATCACCCCACTGACCTGGAATCGTAGAAGCATAGAATCGTAGAGTTGGAAGAGACCCTAAGAAGGGCCATTCAGTCCAGCCCCATTCTGCCATGCAGGAACTCTCCATCAAAACATCCCCATTGACAGATGGCCATCCAGCCTTGATATTTCTTAGTAGTTGTTCCAGGTCTTTGGGGTGTTCTGCTAGGATTATGGTATCATCTGCGTGTATCTGAGATTGTTAGTATTCCTTCCTCCTATTTTCACTCCTCCTTCTGCTGTATCCAAGCCTGCTTTTCTTATAATATGTTCTGCATACATGTTGAACAGAAAGGGTGAAAGAATACAGCATTGCCTGGCCCCTTTGCCAACTGGGAACCATTCTGTTTCTCCATATTTGTTTCTAATAGTTGCCATTTGTCCCAAGTACAAATTTCCCATCAGGACTATCAGATGTGTTGGCACTCCCATCATGTCTTTAAGGGCATTCTGTAGCCTTTTCATGATCTATGCATTCAAAGGCTTTGCTCTAGTCTATAAAACACATGCTGATTTTCCATTGGAATTCCTTGGTGCGCTCCATTAACCATCTTCCGTTTGCAATGTGGTCCCTGGTGCCTCTTCCTTTCCTGAATCCCACTTGGACCTCTGGGATTTCTCTCCCCATGTTTGGTTGGAGCCTATGGTTGCAGGATTTGAGCATGATTTTGCTTGCGTGGGAAATTAATGCTATGGTCCTATAGATGCTGCAGTCTCTTGTGTCTCCCATTTTGTGGATTGGGATGTATATCGATCGTTTCCAATCTGTTGGCCATCGCTTTGTTTTCCATATCTGTTGACATATGTTGGTTAGCACTAGAGTTGACTCGTACAATATTAAAAATGCAATAGTAAAATACAAATGCAAAGAAAAGTTACACACCCAAACATAAAATAAAGAATAAAACAGATAATCAATTATCGTAATATATAGATAGATAGATAGATAGATAGATAGATAGATAGAGAGAGAGCATTAATGTCAAATTCCCAAAGTTTGAGAAAATAAAAAACGGTTTTGGTTTCGATTTAGAAACGGCCGGAGAAGGAGCATCTCTTTTGCCCACTTCTGGATCAATCCTTTGGCTCTTTATCATGTTGGAGGTAGATGTTAAATGACTGCCTTGCAATTTAAATTTAATTGTAATTTAATTGTAATTTAAACTTAAATTGCAAAAGGACCTTGAAGCACCTTTGAGACTAAGACTGACTCTCTTTTGCAGAAATAATGCGCCCAGATGTCTTCCTTTTCCAGGAAACGTCCTACATTTCAACCTTCTGCCCAGGAGCATTTTTTTTAAATGAATGCTCAAAATGATGACTAAGGAGCATGAATTTATATTGCTGTTTTTGGCTTTTATTGTCCTGCATTTTTCTTTAATGCTCTACATTTTTGTGCTGCCTTGTCCTCCTTTGTGGTTATTAGGACATCTGGTCACCCTGAATTTGACTCTGATGAATGAATGAATGAATGAATGAGATTTTATTTATATACCGCCATTCCTTCGATCACGGCGGTTTACAGAATAATAAAAATACAAAATTACACAATCAGAGTCCCCCCATATTAAAACAATACTATACAAAATTATAAAATCATGGTTTCATGCTATGGAATCCTGGGATTTGTAGTTTGTTGTGGCACCAGAGCTCTCTGACAGAGAAGGCTAAAGGCCTATAAAATCCCAGCATTCCATAGCATGAAGCCGTGGCAGTTAAAGTGGCGTCAAACTGCATCAATTCTGCAATGCAGATGCAGCCTAAGTGAGAAAAAGAAAGAAGTTGGTAGCATTAAATCTGCAAATGCTTATAGTACCAACTTCTTTCTTTCTTTCTTTCTTTCTTTCTTTCTTTCTTGCCTGCCTGCTCTCATTTAGTCTGCAAGATGCTATGTCTTTGAATTCTACCAGTAATTGAAGTCCTATCCCCAAAATATATCATTAAGTCCCTATATATATACAAATACAGGCAATCCAAAATCTGCCAAACATTTATGTTCCAAAGCATTTCAGATAATAAAAGTTAAAAGGGGAGGAAAAAACCCCACATTCAATAACATTATTCTGTTACAAAAAGCAACCATGGATACAAGCAGTTTAACATACATTTAAAACAGCATTGCAGGTTGAGGCTCCCTTACTGTCTGAAATGCTTGGCAACCAAAGTATTTGGGATTTCAGATTTTTAGGGATTTTGGAAGGCCTGCATTTGCGTCTATGTACAGAATGAGATATCTTGGAGATGGGGCCCAGGTCTAAACACAAAATCCATTTGTCCCTTGCCTTATTATTCACACAGAGCCTGAAGGTAATGTTATGCACAGCATTTAATTTGGTGCATGAAACAAAGTCTGTGTATACCGAAGCATCCGAAAGCAAAGGAGTCACGCTCTAAGCCACTCGTGAAAAAAGCTTTGGGTTTTGGGACATTTCAGATTTTGGAATTCCTGATAAGGGAGACTCGACTTGTACCAAGAAAAGATAAGATAAAGTTCCTTTGTCATTCCCCACATGGCCTTCCGGCAATATTCCTATGAAAACGCATTTACCGCAGGGCCCTCCTCAGGGTCTGGGATTCCTTTCCCAGGAGACAAAGTGCTATATTCCTTTCCCAGGGAAGCAAAGTCTTCCTCTCCTTCTATCCTTCCATCAGCTGCCAATGACTTTTGAAAACATTCCCCCCAGGTCTTTGAGAAATGGATAGTTTTAAAGGAAGGTTCTGTATTGATTTTGATTGCATTGCTTCCAAATATATATTTTTGGAATATATTTGGCTTTTATATTTTTAACTGTGTGTCTTAATTTTTTTTCCCTGGGTAGTTTAATTCAACACGGAGAAATGTAAGGTACTGCACTTGGGGCAGAAAAATGAAATGCACAGATATAGGATTATGGGAGACACGCACCTGGCTGAACAAGAGACTTATTCGTGTGAAAGGGATCTAGGAGTCCAAGTAGACCACAAGTTGAACATGAGCCAACAGTGCAATGCGGCAGCTAACATGGCCAATGCAATTTTAGGCTGCATCAGTAAAAGTATAGTGTCTAGATCTAGGGAAGTCATAGCACCACTCTATTCTGCTTTGGTCAGGCCTCACCTGGAATAACCCTGGGTCCAGTTGTGGGCAAAACAAGTCAAAAAGGATGTTGCCAAATTAAAGCGTGTCCAAAGGAGGCCACCAAAATGGTGAAGGGTCTGGAAACCATGAAGCCCTATGAGGAGAGACTTAGGGAGCTGGAGATGTTTAGCCTGGAGAAAAGAAGGTTAAGAGGTGATATGATAGCCCTGTTTAAATATTTGAAGGGATGTCATATTGAGGAGGGAGCAAGCTTGTTTTCTGCTGCTCCAGAGACTAGGACCCGGAGCAATGGATGCAAGCTCCAGGAAAAGAGATTCCACCTGAACATTAGGAGGAACTTCCTGAGAGTCAGGGCTGTTTGACAGTGGAACAAACTCCTTCCTCGGAGTGTAGTGGACTCTCCCTCCTTGGAGGTCTTCAAACAGAGACGGGATGGTCGTCTGTTGCAGATGCTTTGATTGGATTTCCTGCATGGCAGAGTGGGGCTGGACTGGATCAGGGCCCTTGCGGTCTCTTCCAACTCTAGGATTCTATGATTCTATCCATTTCCAAGATGATCTGTTGCATATTTTAACTAAGGATATAAATGCTTGATTATTTTGTTCTCACATATGAGGATGAGTGGTCGCAGTACCTTTCAATGGCTCCTCTTCTTCATCCTGGAGAGAAGTGACCAGTGGGGTGTCCAGTGGGGCTCTGTCCTGGGCCCAGGGCTATTCAACATCTTTATCGATGACTTGGGTGACAGAATTGGGGGCATACTTATCAAATTTGCAGATGACACCAAATTAGGAGGAGTAGCTAATACCCCAGAGGACAGGATCAAGATCCAAAATGACCTGAATAGACTAGAAAGCTGGACCAAAACTAGCAAAATGAAATTCAACACGGAAAAATGTAAGGTTAGAGTTGGAAGAGACTGCACTGCAAGGGCTATCCAGTCCAACCCCATTCTGCCATGCAGGAACTCTCAATCAAAGCATCCTGAACAGATCTGAAACTTAAAAGCAGTGTCAAACTGCATTATTTCTGTAGTGTGGCTGCAGATGGAGCAGCCTTGCTGAGGTCACATCCTTCCACTTGTTGTTGTTGCCGGCTGTGTGTTGTTTTGTTTTCGTGTCCAGGTTACTTTCTGAGAGTTATATAATGCCTGCTGGGACTCAATCCTTCGAGGCAGAGCAAACAAGGCACACTCTTTCTCTCCGGAGGTGTGTGCAAGATGCAGAACAGGTGCGCCTTTGCAAAAACAGAAGGAAAGAAAGGAGGATTAGAGAGCAAGCAAAGTGTGAAAGAACTGGAGAGGAAACAAAATGTAACACATTCCAGAGGAAGAGAGTTGAGCTGAGTGCTAAAAGAGGAAGCACACAAACACACCTTCAGAGCCTCCCAGTCCCTAGGCTGCTAGTGCCTAAATTAGAACCAGAGAATCCTATAGCTGGAAGGGACCCCAAAAGAGGTCCAGCTGAACCCCAATCTGCCATGCAGGAAGTCACAGTCAAAGCCCTCCATGGAACGGATGGCCATCCAGCCTTTCCTAAAAACAGCCTCCAGCGAAGGAGACTCCACCAGACTCCATTGAGGGAGCGCATCTTTCACTGTCAAACAGCTCTTATCATAAAGAGGTTCTTCCTAATGTTAAGGTGGAATCTCTTTTCCTGTAGCATCCATTGCTCTGTGTGACTGTCCCAGTAACTGAATGATAGAATCATAAAATTTGGAAGAGACCCCAAAAGTCGAACCCCATTCAGCCATGCAGGAAATCTCAATCACAGCATCCCCGACAGATGGCCATCTGGCCTCTGTTTAAAGGCCTCCAGAGAAGGAGACTCCAGTATCTTCTGCTGTCAAACAGTTCTTACCCTCAGGAAGATCCTCCTAATGTGGAGGTGGAATCTCTTTTCCTGGAGCTTGCATCCATTGCTCCATGTTGTAGTTTCTGGAGCAGCAGAAAACAAGCTTCCTCCCTCCTCAATATGACATCCCTTTATATATTTAAACAGGGCTCTCATCATATCACCCCTAAACCTTCTCTTCTCCAGGCTAAACATCTCCAGCTCCCTGAGTCGTTCCTCATAGGGCTTCATGGTTTCCAGACCCTTCACTATTTTAGTGGCCCTCCTTTGGACACATGGCTCCAGTTTCTCAACGTCCCTTTTGGATTGTTTTGCCCAGAACTGGACACAATATTCCAGGTGCGGCCTGACCAAAGCAGAATACAATGGCACTATGACTTCTCTTGATCTAGACACTATATTTCTATTGATCTAGCCTAAAGTCGCATTGGCCTTTTTAGCTGCCGCATCTCACCGTTGATTCATGTTCAACTTGTGTTCTACTTGGGCTCCCAGATCCCTTTCACATATAAGTCTCTTGTTCATCCAGGTGTCCCCCATAATCCTATATCTGTGCATTTCATTTTTCCACCCTAAGTATAGTACTTTACATTTCTCCCTGTTGAAGTTCATTTTGTTAGCTTTGTCCCAGCTTTCTAATCTATTAAGGTCGTTTTCAATTTTTAGTTTCCTCTCCTCTGGGAAATATTAGCTACTCCTCCTAATTCCGTGTCATCTGCAGATTTGATAAGCATGCCCTCTATTGTGAAGTTGAAGGCTTTCATGGCCGGCAGCCATGGTTTTTGTGGGTATTTTGGGCTATGTGGCCATGTTCTATAAGAGTTTCTTCCTGACATTTCGCCAGCATCTGTGGCTGGCATCTCCCTTTGTCCAAGTCAGTGAAAAGGTCAGTCACTAAAAACGTACAACCCTCCATTCAAGTTGCGTCAAGTCAGTGTGTCAGTTTTGCCAAGTCAAATCAAAGTCAAGTCACTGAAGCGATTTGAATCCGACTGAAGTCCAAGTCAATTGCCTTGAGTCTACATCAGTGGCGCCCACCAGACTTCGCAGGGTTGGAGGAGGGCATGCTATGCAATGCTGATGGGCTGTGTGTGTGTGTGTGTGTGTGTGTGCAATTGAGATAAGAGCTCCCCACAACACACAAGGGAGTGGTGTTTGTGTGTGTAGGTCTGCGTGGATGCACCACACTTCCCTGTTTTGGTATTTGTACCCTCAACATGTCAGGAGAGATAATTTTGACACAGCTGCTGTTGTTTCTAAATTTAGCATCTTAAATGAGCCAAGATGGAGCTGATTTGTTTGGAGTCAAATCAAGGTGGCAGTGACATTTTGGCAGCGGAAAAGTTGGGGGCATCACCAGGGAAAGGAGCATGTCCTCCGCCAGTGAAACCAAGGGAACCCATTGTGATCTGCCAATGTGATTTTAGGGTGCATCAATAGAAGTATAGTCTCTCGATCAAGGGAAGTCACAGTGCCACTCTATTCTGCTTTGGTCAGGCCTCACCTGGAATAATCCTGTGTCCAGCTCTGGTCACTCCAGTTCAAAAAGGACATTGAGAAACTGGAGCCATGTGTCCAAAGGAGGGCAACTAACATGGTGAAGGGTCTGGAAACTGTAAAGCCCTGTAAAGCCCTATGAGGAGAGACTTAGGAGCTGGGGGTGTTTATCCTGGAGAAGAGACAGTAAAGAGGTGATATGATAGCCCTGTATTTGAAGGGATGTCACAGTGAGGAGGGAAGGAACTTGTTTTCTGCTGCTCCAGAGAACAGGACCTGGAACAATGGATGCAATCTACAGGAAAAGAGATTCCACCTAAACCTTCTGGGAATGATGGGGCTGTGCAGAGCGGCCATTAAGTCCAGCCTGGGGCCAGATTCGGGGTGTGGTGTCCATACAAAGGATGCCCCAAATCTGCCCCCAGGACAGCGTGATGCCAGGTGCCACATCACACGGCGTGTGGCATCACAATGTTTCTCTGGCACTGTGGCCACATGATACAGCGCCAAAGGAGCGCTTTAGCCGTTTTGCTGCTCATTTTTGCACCTGGAAAGGGCAGTTTGGGGCCGTGGTGTGTGGTTGCCATAGACTCGATCCGGCGCAGCTGAGGCGGCTGCAATCTGCTTCTTGGAGGTGGTCTACACAGCCTGGATGTTTTTCCCTTCCTGGAATAAGGTGAGCGGCATTTGCTCTGGTGGCCACAAGAGGTCAGCCCTGAGCTCTGCACTAACCTTCTGGGTTTATCCATGTACTAAAAGTGGAAGCACACAAACACACTGTAATTGTAATGGCTGTGTTGTTTGTGGTGTTTGGGGCAATATAAATGTATTTCTTGGGCATTGTAGGATGTAGAATGATGTCATTGTGTAGCTATGCTATATTTGTGTCGACTTGTGATGTTTGTGTCTATATGTGATGTCTGCAATGTGGTGTTGTGTTTAGAAAATCAATAAATATATTTGAACAAGTAAAACCAGGATTCCAGAGGATGGAACTGCAGCACTTAAAGTGGTGCCAAAGTCCACTACTTCTGCAGTGTAGACGCACCCAGGGGACGACAACATGGACAGTCCCTCCTAGAAAGAAGAGGAAGCAGCCAGCCGCTGGGTTGTGCGTGGGAAGGAGAGACGTTTTGCATTTGCAAAGGAAGCACTTGCCTTGATGCTCAAAGCAGGGTTTAAAAATCAAAAAACTGGGCCCTCAGGAAAGCCAAGAACAAGTTGGACAGGTTTGAAGATTTTCTTGTCCTCCAGCAACAGCATTCCTCAACTTTCCCAAGCTGGCGCATTTCCATGGGATGTGAGCCAGGGTCAGGGAAGGCTTTTGAAAACCTCTTCCTTTAGTGCTTTTAAAGGGGAATATCAATGGTCACGAGAGGAAGAATGTTTCTGTCTGACTGAGTGTGTGAGAGAGTAAATGTGTATGTGTGAGAGGAAGGAAGGAAGGAAGGAAGGAAGGAAGGAAGGAAGGAAGGAAGGAGTGTGACAGTGTGTGTATATAGATCTGTGAGTATTGGCACATGTGAGTGTGGCTGTGTGAGACAGCATGTGTAAAATTTACCCATGTGTTAAGTATTGGATTTATTTAAATAAAACTGTTCTAATTTGTACCATGTTATTTCCTTATGAAATGTGAAAAGCACATAAATGTGCAAGTGAAAATATACACACTAAACCAGTAGAATATTGTTATTCATAGTATGCATCAAACAAGGGGAGGATGCAACGTCCGCATGGAGATGTAAAAGCGGGGGGGGGGGGGGTCAGAAGGAGAAAGTGTCATTTTCTAACATTCAAACAGATGTTTCCACAGCCAAAGCGGCAACATAAGCCTCTTCCTTGGCAGTCTTCGTTCCTGAGGCATCGCTCTTTGCATGGCGTCCCACTCACAACTTCGATCAAGGGACAACTTTCGTTTTCCACTAGAAGAAACAAGAGGCCAGGAATGAAGCATCAAATGCGGAGACAGAGAAGACAAGGCAGGAAACAGGGCGGCCAGGGACTTGACACATTGCCATCTTCGCAGGGCCATTCGCCATTGTTTTATTATTTCTCCATTGCCCAGGGTCCCAAGAGGGCAACCACAATTAATATTCAATGGGGGAAATTTTGTTGTTGCCGTTGTGTGCCTTCTAGTCGTTTCCAACTTACTGCGACCCTAAGGTGATCCTATTATGGGGTTTTCCTAATAATCAAAAAGAAATCACCATCCAGAGTGGCTTCCACACAAAGACACACACTCACCCCAGAACGAACCACGAAGAAGGTGGGAGCACAAAGCAAAGTAATGGGGTGCAGAGGGCAATAATATACATGGAGGGGAAATTTAAAAAGTTTGTCATTTGTTTATCAGGGCTTCAGGCCTTTGGAGAATGTTCCTCTGAAGCCTTCTGGCTAATAGAATTTGCTGAACTTTCATGCACTTCTTCAGAGAGTCTGCCTGACCTTGAGCGAGATGGAGTCGGTGGTGTCTAAGATGGCACATTTCTACTGTGAAATCTATCCTGAGGCACAATTTGGGATTAGAGTGGAGTTTCCAGGTCAGAAGAATGAAAAGAGACGTTTGTGAATGACCAGATATCTTAGGACAACAGAGTATTACTCCCAATGGATGCAAGCTCCAGGAAAAGAGCCTCTTCTGTGCCAGGAAACAGAGCAGCCCAGCCTCCAGGCAGCAGAGATGCCAGGCACAGAAGATATGGACCAGCAGGACAAGGAGGTACCTACCTTTAGCCAGCCAAGGTCTGAAAGGATGTGCCTCCGTCGGCCATGGAGACTTTATGAGAAATGCTCAACAATCGGGAAGCACCAGTGATTAGGAACTGGGAAATAGAAGCAGGTGGAGGACACTGAGCTGCTTTGTCAGAGATTACCTGAGCTTCCTGGAGAAAGCACGTTTCTTTGACCTCTTTGGTCTTTGTGGCCTGAAACCTTGCTTCATGGACTATTGACTGACCTAGACCCTCCGGAACCTTAGACTTTTGGACTGCCTTGCTGAACCTGCCTTTCTGGAACCCTGGACCCTTGGCTTGCCTGTCCCTTCTTTATTGGACATTGAACTGGTACTTGGATACTGTACTTTATTGGTAAAGACCTTTAAAAGCTCTGCTAGGCTGTTTTGAGCCGTTATCAGCAGCCTTGGAAGCTTTCCCAGACAATTAACAGAGATCCCTGTTGGAGAAATGTCTACAATCCCAGATCAAGCCAACCTTTGGGGGGGCACTACTTACCAGCTGGTGCTGGATAATGGCAACTGCGTCCACAGAGGTCAGGGCAGCACTTCCAATCTCCACGGCAGTCATCATCGACAGAACACCACTTATAACAACGTCCAAAGGGTTGAGAACTAGGAGTGGGACACAAACCGGGCTTGTCTGGAACGGAAGAGTTGGGTGACCATCAAGTGAGGGAGAATCATTTAAGCTGACCTCCTCCAAGTCCCAAGCTATATTCAGAATTTACTCAGAACCCCATCATGTCCCTCATACAATGAATAACCTCCTAAGGGAATCCACAATATCCAGAAGAAAAGTATAGATGCATTGCCCTCAATCTAAAATCATCCCTGGCTAGAGTAAACCCATAGGAACAATTGGATTTAGAATCATAGGCGGGTTACAGACCGCCATTAAAGTACGCGCAGAGCACGTACTAGGGTTAGGAAGGGACGGTGCTTCCGCACCCCCCTAACCCTAGCATGCGCTCCGCGCACACAAAATGGCGTCACGAACGCACCGCCTCCAAATGAGGCGGCGCGGATGTGACGCCATCGCCCTGCGCGAGGGCGCTTAATGCACCCTTTCAGCGGAGCAGGAAGGAGCTCTGAAATGGAGCTCCTTCCTGGTTTGTGTCGTTGGTGCAGCCGTGTGAAGGCTGCACCAGCGATGCAAATCAGAAAGGGGCCAAGCGGCCCCTTTCTGGGAGTCCCCGCTGCCGTTGGGGTGTCCTTGGGGCTTCAAGCCCCAAGGACACCCCTTTCCAGGCTGCGGGGAAGCGGCCTTTTGTCGCTTCCCTGCGGCCCAGAAAGCGGCAGATCGGGGCCTCAGCGGCTGCTGTTCTGGCCACTGAGGCCCCGATACACCGGGGAAAGGCATGCCTACAGGCTGCCCCAAAGGGGAGCTCTGTAACGCGCCATAGGATCTTCAAAGAAGTCTACAGTTGGAAGAGACCCCAAGAATGGCCATTCAATCCAGCCCTGTTTGGCCATGCAAGAAAACACCATCCAAGCCCTCGTTGGGACAGATGGCCATCCAGCCTCTGCTTAAAAACAGCCTCCAAAGCAGGAGACTCCATCACGCTCCACTGAGGCAGCATATTATTCCACTTCCAATCATCTCTTTCCGTCAAGAACCTCTTCCTAGTGTTTAGATGGAGTCTCTTTTCCTGTAGTTTGCAACCATTGCTCCAAGTCCTAATCTCTGGAGCAGCAGAAAACAAGCTTGCTCTCTCCTCAATATGACATCCCTTCAAATTTCATTTCACCTCCTAACCTGCATTTGCTTACCTGCCATTGGACCATGTGGCCTTAAGTGGCTGGACATATGCTCAGGACAAAGAACAAGGAGCTCCACCAAGACAGCAAACTCATACAGCCTCATGTTGTGGCTGAAAATGGGATCTAGACTGCATTGCCAAAGGTTGAGCCTCATGGAAAGTCCTTATAAACCTTCCCAGGGAAGGAGGAGACTGCTTTGAGACCAATGCTGAAAGGTAATGAAGTCATCAGGTGGCCATTGGAAGACTGGTTTCAAGAAGGAAGGAGACATACCTCTGCAGCCATACTCTACCTGTGTTTGCTTACCTGCAGATGCAGGACAAAGAACAAGGAGCCCCACCAAGACAGCAAGCTCATCTGGTCTCATGGTGAGGCTGGAACTGGGATCTAGACTGAATTGCCAAAAGTTGAGCCTTGCATGCAAAGGCATTATAAACCTTCTCTGAGGGAGGCTGGTTTTGGAGCAGAGGCTGACAGGTGATGAAGTGGTCATTTGGAAGACTGGTTTCAGGAAGGAAGGAGGCATACCAAGCCATGACCTTCAAGGACTGAGTGTTATTTGTTCCTGGCAAATGCTTGTGATATGATTCATTGAGCCTCAAACTGCCCAGGACAGTTGTTTCCTTAAAGGCTCTGTCATCTGGTGTTGGCTCTGATATTACATTTGCCAGTTCTTTTAATAGCCTTGGATGTAGTTCATCTGGTCCTGGAGACTTAAATTCATTTAGATTAACAAGGGTCCGTTCCGCACTAACCCTAGTACGTGCCGAGCACATACAAAATGGCAGCGCCCATTCTACATGAGCGCCACCATCTTGACGTAGCGGTTTAGCTTTCCTGACTTTGCCCCTATACATGCCTGCTATTTCTTTGAATTCCTCTTTAGTGATTTCCCCCTTTTTCCATTGCTTATACATGCTCGGTTTCAAACTCATCTCGGTTGAAAGGTCCTTAGTCATCCATCCTGGTTTCTTGAGACACCTCCGATTTTTCTTTCTCACTGGAACTGTTTGAGATTGTGCCTTCAGTATCTCCCTTTTGAGAAAGTCCCATCCGTCCTGAACTCCTTTATCTTTTAGTATTTCTGACCATGGAATCGCCCTCAATACTTCTCTAAGTTTACTGAAATCCGCTCTCCTAAAGTCTAGGATGCGTGTCTGACTCTGCCTGGCTTCTCCTTTCCATTGCATAACAAACTCCAGGAGAACATGGTCACTTCCACCTAAGGATCCCACCACTTGCACCCCATCAACCAAGTCATCCTTGTTGGTTAGGATCAGATCCAAAATAGCTGATCCCCTTGTTGCTTCTTCCACCTTTTGGACCATGAAATTGTCTCCAAGGCAAGTGAGGAATTTGCTAGACCTTGAGGATTTGGCTGAGTTTGACTTCCAGCAAATATCAGGATAGTTGAAGTCCCCCATCACTACTACATCTCTCTTATCTGACTGTGTGGTCATCTGTTCTAGAAAGATATCATCCAATTCCTCAGTCTGACTTGGGGGTCTGTAGTAGACTCCCACCGTAACACCCTTGTTGTTTCCCTCCCCTTTGATTCTTATCCAGATGCTCTCCACCTGGCTTCCATGATTGATGTCCAGGATCTCTTCACTGGTGTAAATATCTCTGACATATAGGGCTATTCCTCCTCCTTTCCTGTTTGGCCTATTGCTCTTGAAAAGGTTATACCCCTCTATTTCCACATTCCAATCATGAGACTCATCCCACCAGGTTTCAGTGATGCCTATTATATCATATTTGCTTTGTTGTACTAGGAGTTTGAGTTCATCCCATGCTCTGTGCATTAGTGTAGAGACATCGCAGACCATGGTTCCCTTTTACTTGCTGCCTGTGCAAGTTTTTTTGCCTCCCACTGTTGGGTCCTTGCACTGTTTGCCTTGTTTCCTCTGTGTCAATTTGATTATTTTCGCCATCCCTTTCGCCTTCCTTAATATTGTCTCCCTTCCCCTCGGAACTCAGTTTAAAGCTCTCCTGATCAAGTTCTTGAGACTGTTGGCAAAGACATTTCTTCCAACTGGCGTGAGATGCAACCCGTCTGTTGCAAGAAGTCCCTCCTCATGGAACCGCAGCCCATGATCCAAGAATCCAAATTGTTCTTGGCGGCACCATCTGCGAAGCCAGTTGTTCACATCTGCTATTTTCCTCTCCCTTCCTGGACCATGCCCTTCGACTGGCAGAAGAGACGAGATGACAACCTGTACATCCATTCCTTTCAGCTTCCTACCAAGCGCTTCATAATCCCTTTTGATGTTCTGCAGGCTGTGTCTTGCAGTATCATTAGTTCCCACGTGGACCAAGAGGAAGGGGTATTGGTCAGTAGGCTTGACCAGTCTTGTCAGCCTCTCTGTCACATCACGGATCTTTGCCCCAGGGAGACAACACACCTCTCGAGACTCTTGTCAGGCCTACAAATCACTGCTTCTGTACCCCTCAGCAAGGAGTCCCCCACTACGACCACACGCCTCCTCCGAGGCTTAGCAGCGACTGTTCCCTCGGGTGGGACTCTCAGGCTCCCCTGCTCTGTCCCTGAAGTCTGTCCATGCTGCTCTTCTTCATCCTCCTTGATAAGGGAAAGAGCTTCGAAGCGATTCTCTAGCTGCAAGCTCACAGAACGATCCCTGGTGTCTGTGAAGTAACCTCCTTCCCACAAACTTCCTTTATGTGTTTTCTGTTCATGTCCCTTAGTTCTGTTCTGTTTGGGAAATCTTCTTGCTCCCTAAGATGCTGAAGTGCAGATACCTGGCCCTCCAGCTGCTGGACTTTCTCTTCTAAGAAAGCTTCCAACTCGTACATGCAAAGGCAAGAATACAAGCATCCCAAAACTGTTTAAATAGAACTGTTCTAATTTGAACCATTTAAAATGTGAAAAATATGAGTATACATGAATGTGCAAAAGCAGATACACACAACAGAATATTTTTATTCATATACTGTGTCAAGTGAGGGGTGGGCACAACGTCCGCATGTAGATGCAAAGGAGGGGAAGGTGTCCTTTTGTGCTCTTTATGTCTTTCATGTACTCATCCTCCCTGGGGAGTCACAGATTTTTCCACAGCCATGTGGGCAACACCTGCTCTTTCCTTGGCAGTCCTTGTCCTCCTGGCATTCCCATCTGCATGGGAGCCAATCCGGAACCATGAAGATGGGACACCATGGGGGTCTCTCTGGAAGAAACAAGAGGTCAGGAATGAATCCACAAGGTTGCAGAAGTACTTGGGTCAAGGCAAGAAACCCATAGCTTGCCAACACTGACACATGCCAGGAGTTGCATTACAAGCTTTCTAATCTATTATGATCATTTTGAATCCCCCCTCCCAACTCCACATGCAATGAGGTGCACTACAACACAACCCCTATGTAGGATGTTGACCACGGAGGTTGAAGTCCAGTGTACCTGGAGGGCAAACCATTAATGTTTCCCAGGTCTTTCCTCCCATACAGAGCCCCTTTCCAGTGGGTCAACAGAGAACCCTGCTAGAGGTATGTCTGCAATCCCAGATGGAGCCAGCCTTTGGGTGGAAGAGGCTATTTACCAGATACTAGTGGAGATTCACAAGTGTGTCCGCAGAGGTTGGCACAGCATTTCCGGTTCTCACGGCAGTCATTGTCAGAAGCGCATGACTCCACACATGGTCCCAAGGCTTGCTCCGCAGGAATGGGACAAAATCCAGGCTTCTCTGGAACAGAAGAGCCGAGTGGCCATAAAGTGAGGGAGGATCTTTTAAGCCAGCCCCTGCCCCCCAGTCCCAAAGTTTATTCAGAATTTCCTCACACAACCCAAACCCCATCCTGTGCCCCATGCAATGAATAACCTCCTAGGGGAGTCCGCAACGTCCAGAAAAGAGCAGATACACATTCTCCTGAATCCAGTGTTATCCTTGGTTGGAGTAAACCCCTGATTTACCAATCTACTCATTAATCACTCAACAATTTCTTCAGTACAGTGGTCTCCCCACTTTCACTGGGGTTTGAGGCACAGGACCCCTGTGAAAGTGGAAAAACCATACATTTAAAAAAATCACTAGGAACATCTAGGTCCTCCAGTGCAAACTCTATGCCCCCCCCCCCCCAAAGAGGTTGATATCCACCAGAGATTGACCATAAATTCATGCTGGAGGACCAAGAAATGCTTAGAGAAGTGTTTCCCCTAGGAATCTCTGGGCCACACTGGAGGACCTAGAGAGTCTTAGAGAGAACACATGAATCAAATCCATGAATAAACAAATCTGCAATAGTCAGAACTGCAAATGTACATCTCTTCTAGCTAGGGTTAACCAACCAGATGAAGGCCTTGTCTGCACTGGCCAGGCTGCCCCCAGAGTATCCTGCCCTTGTTATCTGCCCCTCCTTTCCCATGCTGCAATGTCTATCTGCATGGGCATCCAACTAGACTTCCCAGCATGTCTGTTGTCACCAAGGGTTGCTTGCTTCTCGGGTCAGAACAAGGTGCCCAGCAACAAGGACAAGGCCGGGCACTTCATTCTGACCTCAGAGCAAGCAATCTATGGGAGCAGCAGATGCACTGTGGTCCAGCAGGATGTCCATGGAGATGGCCACCAGGCCAGTGGAAAGGAGGACTCTGGATCTTCCACAGTGAAAGGTGCTGCTGTCTCAGAGTGTGGTGGAGTCTCCTCCTTTGGAGAGTTTCAAGCAGAGGCTGGATGGCCATCTGTCACAGAGAGAGATTGGATGGTGGATTCCTGCATGGCACAAATGGGGTGGATTGGATGGCCCTTGGGGTCTCCTCTGACTCTATAATTCTGGGATTCTGTACTTTTTGCAAAGTACTTTTGCTACAACAGATGCTAGGCAGCCTCTAGATGAGTGTATATCCCACTGAGTTCTTACTGGATTAGAGTGTGGATGAAGCCACCTCCACAACACCCCCAATGCCACTTCTTGGGATACCCCAGCCTGCAAATGTTACACAGTGCAGAATTTTCAGTCTAGGGTTGCATCCATCCATGATTGGAAGGGAACCTATCTGCAAAGGATTTACATCCCCTTGGATACCAGAATCCATCTCTCCACGACTGGGTTTCTAGCTCCTGGAAGGCTTCTTGAATCTACCAGGGTCTGTATTTCCAAGCAGATGTAGGGGATTTCAGTGCCATAAACAGAGGGGTCATTCCCACTACAAAATACAGCAAATTGCCGATTAAATTATATGACTGTCGTTCCCATTTGAAACTGGTTCTGATCCTGGTGCGATTGACTGTGATTGCAATGAAGTTGGGCAAAAGCAAAACCCCCCACTTTTTTTAGAGAGTAGTTTCCAAGTGGATCTTTTGAAAAGATCCGATCCCGAAGAGTGTTGAGCAAGTAGGAACAACAGATTGGAATCACAGCATTCTGGAGGAGAGGGACTCATGGCAGAGGAGTGTTGACCATTCCTCCTCAGTTTTGAGGAGATTTCACACATACCCCACCCCGCCTTTTTGTTTGTGTTGCGACCTATGGGTGCTTTTTTAAAAATAAATTAATAAATAAAATTAATTGATGAAGCGATAGATTGATTTGGCAATGACTTGCAAAGGTAGTTGCCAAACCAACTGATTTTTCATTCAATTTATTTAAAGAAAAAACATGTTGTGCCCTCCTCTTATCTTCCTCCTCCTCCTCCTCCTCCTCTTCCTTTCTCTCAGGACCCACACCCTTCATTTCCTCTCTCTCCTCCTCCTCCTCCTCCTCCTCTTCCTCCTTGGGGAGCTCCGCTTCTTCTTTGAGGCTCACTGCACCTCAGCCGGAGGAGTCGGGGGCCACCAGGGCCAGACCCGGCCAAGAAGAACGGCTGCTGGCCCTGCAATGGGGTGCTCCAGCCAGTCATCCTGCAGCTGACAGTCACCCCTGAGGAGGAGGAAGGAGGAGGGAGAGGTGTGGAGGAGCCCAGCCGACTTTCCTGAAGGCAGTGGGGGCGGGGAGAAAACCCACCAGGTACTCTTGCTCTGTCCCCCCCCCCCGGCTTTGCTCCATTGCCATCCTCCTCCTCCTTCCTCTTCCTCCCCTCCTGCCACTCTGATCCTTCCTCAGCACACTCTCTCAGCCTCACACTCTCTCAGCCTCCAACCCCCCCCCCCCAATTTCCAAGCTGGGTTGCCCAGGCTGCCGCTTACGTCAGAGATGATTGGTGAGGGATTTTTGGAGCAGCGCTACTAGTGGGGACAACAACCGTGCCCCCCACAAAAGTGATTACACTGGAGTAAGGGGGAAAAAATCTCCTTTCATAATGGGAACAAGGGTCCTTTTGGAATCGATTTCCAAAACGGAGCAAGGGCGAATCAGGAATTGATTTAAACTGCAAGTGGGAATGAGCCCAGAGTATCCAAACCATAATTCCCATAAGGACATGCACCTTATTCTCAAGAAGTTACTCACTGCCTATGTGGTGTCCTCCAGCAGTGATCCACAGCACCTCTTCTACAATGCAGAAATAAAGCATGGCTTTGGCCTCTGGAATACTTTGGGATTTGTAGTTTGATGAGGTATCCAGCCTGGTCTATCAGAAAGCTCTGGTGGATTCTGTAGGATAGAGTTATGGCTGCTAAAGCGGAGTCAAATTGCTTTCATTCTGCAGTTTTGCTGCACCCTGATTCTGCCTCACTGTGACTGGTAGGCTGAACCCCTCGAACTGTGGTCATATTTAATTGCATTGTCTAGGATGCAACTGTGACTAGCCACCAGAGATGGCCATGGATGTCCTTCTCCTCCTACCTTTGCCTTTGCGTTTGAGCATGGATAACCAAATTGTCATAGCTGCTGGCATCATGTATGTGTTTGCAGGAGGTGAAGGACACTTCCAGGCAGAGGCCTGTCTCCTGGACCTCTGCAGCCATACTCTACCTGTGTTTGCTTACCTGCAGATGCAGGACAAAGAACAAGGAGCCCCACCAAGACAGCAAGCTCATCTGGTCTCATGGTGAGGCTGGAACTGGAATCTAGACCGAATTGCCAAAAGTTTAGCCTTGCATGCAAAGGCATTATAAACCTTCTCTGAGGGAGGCTGGTTTTGGAGCAGAGGCTGATAGGTGATGCAGTGGTCATTTGGAAGACTGGTTTCAGGAAGGAAGGAGGCATACCAAGCCATGACCTTCAAGGACTGAGTGTTATTTGTTCCTGGCAAATGCTTGTGATATGATTCATTGAGCCTCAAACTACCCAGGACTGTTGTTTCCTTGAAGGCTCCATCTCCTACTGTTTCATGATGCGTCTGACCCCAGGCCAAAGCATCTATGGTGGGACTGCCAGATGGTCCCATCCCAGGCATTGCAATTTCAAGGCTGAAAGCCAAGGAATGGTCCTGGTGATACAACAGGGAGAAGCTGTTGGTGACCTTACATGGGGTGGCCTTTTGGTGACATTTGGGGAAGAAAAAGGAGACAGAGCCTTCTTGGTGATGGCTCCCAGACTGGAATTCTCACCCATTGGAAACTAGTTTGGGACCTCCTCGCTGCTCTCTTTCCAACTTACTGTTCACTCTACCCACTGAGTCTTAACCATCTAATGCAGATTGTCTTTTGACTCAGGTGTTTTGCATTTTTATTGCTTTAATAGTCTTTTTGAGTGATTCTGGTGTGTTTTAATGCGACTGTTCACTTTTTAAAACTTCAGGATGAACCATGGTTTCCATCGTGTGTTAATTTAACTCATGCTGGCTGTATCTGCACTGCAGAAATAATCCAGCCATCTGTCAGGGATGCTTTGATGGTGAGTTCCTGCATGGCAGAATGGACTGGATGGCCCTTGGGGTCTTTTCCAACTCTATGATTCAGTTTGATAGTACCTTAACTGCCTTGGCTCCATGCTATGGAATCCTGGGAACTATAGTTTAGTGAGCTATTTAACCTTCTCTGTCAGAGGGCTCTGCTGCCACAACAAACTAAAATTCCATAGTATTGAGCCCAGGCAGATAAAGTAGTGTCAACCTGGATTATTTTTGCAGTGCAGATGCAGCCATTGTGAGCCACATTGGGTTCCATTTGGAGGAAGGCAGAAAATAAGTCAATAAAAACTTATCCTGTGCTGATGGAACGGGAATGTGGCTCTCCCTCTGAAGCATCCAAGTCTCTCGGGTGAACTTCCCAAATGCTGAGTTGCTGTGTGAGGAAAGTGTGGCTTTTCTATCCACTGCCTGACTTAATAGGAGCTGCTTTCTGTAATACACTAAGAATAATGAGGGTGCATTGAAGGTGAATAAGTGGTTTCATGCCAGGCAGCCTCATCTCAATACAGATCTTGGTCCTCTTCTTGAACTGCTGCAGGCAGAGGAAGATGGTAAGGATGCCCCCAGTTGCTGTTGTTGTTAACTGCCATATATTGATTTATGAGCGAGAGATCTTCAAGTCATGCATCATCATCATAGAATCATAGAATCATAGAATCGTAGAGTTGGAAGAGACCGCAAGGGCCATCCAGTCCAACCCCATTCTGCCATGCAGGAAATCCAAATCAAAGCGTTCCTGACAGATGGCCATCTAGCCTTTGCTTAAAGACCTCCAAGGAAGGAGACTCCACTACACTCCGAGGAAGGAGTGCATTCCACTGTCGAACAGCCCTTACTCTCAGGAAGTTCCTCCTAATGTTGAGATGGAATCTCTTTTCCTGGAGCTTGCAGCCATTGTTCCGGGTCCTAGTCTCTGGAGCAGCAGAAAACAAGCTTGCTCCCTCCTCAATATGACATCCTTTCAAATATTTAAACAGGGTTCTATCATATCACCTCTTAACCTTCTCTTCTCCAGGCTAAACATCCCCAGCTCCCTAAGTCGTTCCTCATAGGGCATGGTTTCCAGACCTTTCACCATTTTTGTCGCCCTCCTCTGGACGCGCTCCAGTTTCTCAATGTCCTTTCTGAATTGTGGTGCCCAGAACTGGACACAATATTCCAGGTGGGGCCTGACCAAAGCAGAATACAGTGGCACTATTACTTCTCTTGATCTAGACACTATACTTTTATTGATGCAGCCTAAAATTGCATTGGCCTTTTTAGCTGCTGCAATGCACTGTTGACTCATGTTCAACTTGTGGTCTACTTGGACTCCTAGATCCCTTTCACATGTACTTTCATTCAGCCAGGTGTCCCCCATAATCCTATATCTGTGCATTTCATTTTTCTGCCCTAAGTGCAATACCTTACATTTCTCCGTGTTGAATTTCATTTTGTTAGCTTTGGCCCAGCTTTCTAGTCTATTCAGAATTTGAATTTTGAATTCTGATCCTGTCCTCTGGAGTATTAGCTACTCCTCCTAATTTGGTGTCATCTGCAAATTTGATAAGTATGCCCCCAATGTTGTCCTCCAAGTCATTAATAAAGATGTTGAATAGCACTGGGCCCAGGACAGAGCCCCACTGGACACCCCACTGGTCACTTCTCTCCAGGATGAAAAGGTGCCGTTGTTGAGCACCCTTTGGGTTCGGCCGGTCAACCAGTTACAAATCCATGTAACAGTTACATGGATCCACAGCTCTTGCAGAGTCAGGGCAACCATGGCTCACCCAAAATGGCAGCCCTGGGCTTTTAAGAGAAGACAAATGCTCTTTCCTGACCCCTGAGATGGATCAAGAAACATCATGCTGGGTTTTCTCTCCGCCCAAATCACTCCAAATGCTATTAAGGGTCAGGGTTAGGGTTAGGGTTAGCCATAAAGCCACCCAGCTCTTTTATAAAGCCCTGGCACAGAGAACCCTCCAGACTGAACTGTGGCTGCAGCGAGATCTGCAAAGTAGCATTTCCTTTCATTCATTCTGAATTTGCTGGCTATTAAATTTCCCAAGTGACTCTTTGGTCTCATATGTTGGAGTTAATGGGCTGTTGAAGGGAATGGATTCCTTCCTGAGCAAAATTCTCATGCGCAGTCTTAGCAAACAGCTGGGAAAGAAGGGATGTGTCCCTTTGCCCTATACATACCTCTGGGTCATTGGGGTCAATGGGGCTGGGACCATGAGGGTTTGCGCTGGGTTTGTTCTGGAAACCATTTCCCAGCAGAACTACACAAATCGTGGCCAGTTTAGCCTATCATGCCTTGCTTTAAGAATCTATGGCGCTTTACAGACCTCCCAAAAGGGTGGTCTGCCGGCGCCAGTGTTTGCTGCATCAGGGAACCACAGCGGACAAACTGCGTGATTCCCTGGCGCAGCAAAAAGAACCTGCAAAAAGCAGATTCTTTTTGCGGCACGGTTATGATGCCGCAAGGCGCCAATGGCGCACTTTCAATGTCATTTCCGTGCCGCAACATGCAGACGCTAAGCGTCGGCTACGTCAGAATGGCGGCGTCCATGTAGAATGGGCGCTGCCATTTTGTATGTGCTTGGCACGTACTAGGGTTAGGTGCGTCCGGAAAGGACGCCCCTTCCTAACCCTAGTACGTGCAGAGCACCTACTTTTTGGTGGCGTGGAACCCGCCTATGTCAAATAAGGAACATCGGCCTCATTCCCACTTACAAATAAATCAGTTTGCGATCTGAATCGATGGATCGATTCGACAGCGAAGCGTAGTTCACACTGCATTTGTCCCGATCACATTTTCTCATTGTAAAATAACCTGCTTCTTGTTCACATTGACCAGTGACTCGATTCCAAAGGGTCCCTCTTCAGCGGACAATCATCTGAACATGTCATAAAAAAGAATCGATTCCAATCCGCTTCCTGTTCACATGGAGGCAAATTAGAATCATAAAATCATAGAACCATAGAGTTGGAAGAGACCCCAAGAAGCACCCTCCAGTCCAACCCCCTTCTTCTGCCATGCAGGAACTCTCAATCAAAGCATCCCCCTTAACAGATGGCCATCTAGCCTCTGCTTAAAGACCTCCAAGGAAAGAAACTCCACTATAATCTCTGAGGAAGGAGTGCATTCCACTGTCGAACAGCCCTTACTCTCAGGAAGTTCCTCCTAATGTTGAGCTGGAATCTCTTTTCCTGGAGCTTGAATCCATTGTTCTGAGTCCTAGTCTAGTCTGTGGAGCAGCAGAAAACAAGCTTGCTCCCTCCTCAGTATGGCATCCTTTCAAATATTTAAACAGGGCTATCATATCACCTCTTAACCTTCTCTTCTCTAGGCTAAACATCCCCAGCTCCCTAAGTCCTTCCTCATAGGCCATGGTTTCGAAATACTGTGCAGAAAGGGGTTTTAAAGGCTAACCGGCCCCAACGCCAAAGTGGCTTGTTTTTCAGATGCTTGTGTGAAGGTGTAATAATATGACATTAACCCGAACAGAAAATCACCAAAAACCCAATCCTTTTGACTTTCCAAAAGTGAAAAGGGGAGGGTTTTGGCAACTTTGCATTTGGGTTAATGTCATATTATTTCACCTTCACACAAGCATCATCTGAAAATCCCCTGTTTTTGTTGGGTTTTTCTAGTTTAACTTCAGTTTCTGCACGGTTGAACTTGTGAAGGTCCTCGGTGGGAATGATGTTTTTGGGAGGATCACTAGGTGGCAGCAAAAGCAAGGCTTTCCATCAAGACAGGCCAGGTCAGTCTATAGGGAGCCTTGGACTGGCCGACCATTAGGTTCAAGGAGGCAGGTCTCTCAGGGAGTCAGACTCCAAGAATGGGCAAGCCACCCTTCTCTCTTCTTGCCTTGTTCTGAGGACAGCAGCGCTCCAGGTGTTTGTCTCAGGATCAGACAATACTCCCCTGCCAATGCCTGCCCAGAGGAAGGGCAGCAGGGGCAGTGGGAAAAGAGAAGGGGTGGGTGGGTGGCAGGGAAAAGATGGAGAGTAAGAGCTGTTTGACCATGGAGCACACTCCTTTCCCGAAGAGTAGTGGGGTCTCCTTCTTTGGAGGTCTTTAAGCAGAGGCTGGATGGCCATCTGTCAATGGGGATGCTTTGATTGAGTTTTCCTGCATGGCAGCATGGAGTTAGACTGGAGGGCCCTTCTTGGGGTCTCTTCCAACTCTATGCTTCTATGATTCTATGAACACACTGTCACAGCCATTTTGTGGCTGTGGAAAGGGAGAGCGGAGATGCCCAGGTGGCACCCAGCGCAGTTCTGCAGCCAAGAGAAGAGAGCTGAGTAAGGAAGTCATAGAATCATACAGCTGGAAGGGATCCTAAGGGGCCATCAAGTCCAACCCCCTTCTGCCATGCAGAAAGACATAATCCAAGCCTTCCCTGGGACAGATGGCCATCCAGCCTCCACTTAAAAACCTCCAGAGAAGAGATTCCACTCCAAGGCAGCAGCATACTCCACTATCAAAGAGCTCTTACTGTCATGAAGTTCCTCCTAATGTTGAGCTGGAAGCTTGTTTTTTGCTGCTCCAGAAAATAGGATACAGAGCAATGGGTGCAAGGTGCAGGAAAAGAGATCCCACCTTAACATTAGGAGTAAGGGCTGTTTGTTAGTGGAAGGCACTCCTTCCTCTGAGATTTTGGTGGAGTCTCCTTCCTTGGAGGTCTTTAAACGGAGGCTGGAGGCCATCTGTCAATGGGGATGCTTTGAAGGAGAGTTCCTGCATGGCAGAAGGGGTTTGGACTGGATCAGGGCCCTTCTTGGGGTCTCTTCCAACTCTATGGTTCTATGATTTGTATGGGTGGAGAGGTGGTTGAGATCATGGTGACTGTTATTGGCAATCCTTGGCCTGGTTCTCCTTCTCTTTCCACACAAGGGCTCCAGATGGGTGTCACCAACCGGGTTCCCTTTCTCGGAAATGCTGGGTGGACCTTCTCTTCCCAGAGGGATCCTCCCAGTTTGCGTAAGAGCATCCCACTCCCTGGGCTTTTATTGGGCCACTCCATTAATTAACATGGCCCACACCGTGTGTGTGTTTTAAAAAGTCATACAATTATGGAAGGCAACCTCAAAAGCTCTTAATTAAAAAATAAAACCTGGTAGGAATATGTAGTACAAATCCTGAAACATGGACTTCACCCTTGCATTCCTTCTTAAATGTAAATGTTAAAAAATCATACCACCCGATTCAAGGCAATGGGGCCATAACTTGACTTAGGCTGTATTCTTATTTATTATTATTATTATTATTATTATTATTATTAAGCTTTCTTATTGATAATTATTATTATTATTATTATTATTATTATTATTATGCCTACAGTTGTAAACCGCTGAGAGACTGCTTAGTTCAATATGAAGTAGCATATAAATGAAGCTGCTATTGCTGTTTATAAAGGGCTGTAAATTTACACAGAGCTGTCCATACAATCAATTAAAATAGATGAGATAAACCTGCGCTCTACAAAAATAATTAAACATATTAATGCAATTTAACATTCAAACAATAAAATATAACAGACGACAAATTAAAATAACATTGGATAGCAATCGTATAATGTCTACATTGAAGAATTAATGCAGTTTGGCACCACTTTAACTGCCACGGGTCAATGTGATGGAAGTCTAGGGTTTGTAGCTTTGTGAGATGTTTAGCCTATTCTGTCAGAGAGCTCTGGAGCCACAACAAACTACAAATCCCAGGATTCCATAGCATTGAGCCATGGCAGTTAAAATGGGGTCGAACTGCATTAATCTGTGATCCGCTTCAGGTCCCTTTCTGGGAGAAAGGCAGCATAGGAGATTATCAAATGGGGATATTCTGTCCTTTTCCTGTCCTTATTGCACAATTGCAAAAAGATTCCCGTGCGATGTCACGCTTATCCCATCAGTGATCCATCATTAAACTGCGATTGACCGTGATTGCACAAAAGTCTTTCACATGATGTCACACTTATCCTGCCATTTGCCCTTCATTTTGTATTAACAGAAGAACACATTAATGCAATTCCATTTTACTGACAGTTTAATGACAAGATCAGTGCGAATGTGTGGATGTCTTTTGTGTGATCGCTGTCACGCACGGGATTAGGATGGGATTTGCTCCTGTCCCCCATCTGATAATCTCCATAGAAATGAAGTTAAATGTAATAAATAACACTGTGCCGATGCAGCCTCAGCCGCTCAATCTCAGACTGGGCTGGAGAGCACAGATTCTTCCTTGGGGTTCTCTCAACCCCTGGAGCAAACCTCAAATCCCATCCTCCATCCCTACCGATGCTTTTGGAGGACTGCTTCTTTGCTGCTCCAGTTCAGCCCCAAATGAGCCTGCGCTTCCTCCTTTAACTTTGTTGTCAGGTTTGGCAAGGCTGAGCCAGGGACCCCTCCAAGTGCTTTCCTCATTGCAAAAGTGTGCCGTCAATGCAGCCTCGCCCTCAGCTCTTTCTTCATCTGCTCGGCAGTTATGCTAAATGTTTGGAAATGGCCCATCAGAGACGCAAGAGACGGACTCAGCCCACGGACAGCTTCCAGCCTGGGGACACAATCTCAGCCACACTCTTTTGGGGCAAAGACAGTGAAGGGCTCTTCGTTTCCTGGCGTTTTCTCACCCTAAAAGGAGCGTGGCTGGAGCTTTGTTATTCCCTGCAGCTTCTGTTTCATAGAATCATAGAAATGGAGAAGACACCCTCAACAGTCATCCAGTCCAGTTCCCATTCTGCCATGCAGGAAGAGCAACATAGAATCATAAGCATTCATAGATTACAAGGATGGGCCAAAGCCAACAAAATTAATTTCAATATTGAGCTGGAATTTCTTTTTGTGCAGCTTGCATCCATTGCTCTGGGTCCTATTCTCTGGAGCAGCAGAAAACAAAGTTTGCTCCCTCCTCAGTATGACATCCCTTCAAGTATTTAAACAGGGCTATCATATCACCTCTTAACCATCTCTTCTCCAGGCTGAACATCCCATTCCCCAGCTCCCTTAGTCCTTCCTCATAGGGCTTCATGATTTCCAGACCCTTCACCCTGAATTTTAGTTGCCCTCCTTTGCTCACATGGCTCCAGTCTCTCAATGTCCTTTTTCAATTGTGGTGCCCAGATGGACACAGGATCATTTCAGGTGAGGCCTGACCAGAGCAGAATATAGTGGGACTATTACTTCCCTTGATCTAGACACTATACTTCTATTGATGCAGCCTAGAATAGCATTGGCCTTTTTAGCTGCTGCAACACACTGTTGACTCATGTTCAACTTGTGTTCTGCTAGGACTCCCAGATCCATTTCACACATACAAGTCTCTCATTCAGCCGGTGTCCCCCATAATCCTATATCTATGCATTTCGTTTTTCCACCCTAAGTGCAGTAGCTTACATTTCTCCCTGTTGAAGTTCATTTTGTTCTGTATATTGTTTACCTTGCTGAATTGTGTCAAATGCCTTGATGCAATTGCCTGTGCCACACCTTGAGTTATCAGGTCATATATAAACATATTAATAAATGCTGGGTGCTCTTTTGCAAGAGGCAGAATGGGATGAAGCTGTTGTCTATCAAAGATCAAGACTGGGAAAGAAGCCAAATGGTGGCATATGCTGCCCTTCCTGCGAAGAACAGGGCAGAAGGGAAAGGGCACAAATGGGGCGCGAAATGATCCAAAGTGGACCCCTGCCCTCCATGACACCCAGAAGGGGACAATATTGCCAGACTTTATCTCTCTCTGACACGAAAGTGATCCAAAAATTAAACTCTTGGGTACTTCCTGTTTTGTTTTGTTTTTATTTTATTGTCAATATGCAATACAATACACTACAATAATATAACAAACACACATTAGTAAATTAAGTAAAGTAGCATATCTTATTTTCTTTTCTCCTTCTATACTTCCTTTTATCGCTGTTTCTAACTCATCTTTCCATCCTCCTAAAAAGAGGCTTTTGGGAAGTAAAAATGCCGTACATCTTAATTACAGTTCATCCCTTTCCTTTCTCTCTTTTTTCCTTTCAAATATGTTATAAACTTTCTCTCTCTTCTCTTTCCCGTTAGTAACTAATTTCACAATTCCAAGTATTTTTTCTTAATTTCGTCTTACTCTTTTTGTTGCCATCTTAATTTTCTTGAGAGTTTCTCATTTATTCCCCAAATTTCCTCCTAATATTCTGTAATTGGTTTCCAATCTTTTTCAACCTTTGACATTTTTAAATTATTTACCATATAGGTCAAGCTATCTAATTCTCCAGTTTCCCTTATTTTAAGTAATAATAATAATAATAATAATTTGTATCCTGCCTCTTCCTGTATTGGATCAAAGCAGGTAACAACAAACAAAAGAACAATAAAAGTACTACACAACAAGCCACAAGTAAACACATAGCAAAACATACCAAATCCTAATTCCCTATTCTAGCCATTCTTCTGTTTTTGGAAACTCACCCCTTTTGCAGTTTTTTTGTGATTAGAATTCTGGCTGTTGTCATTAAGGGCCCATTCAGACTACCTTTTACCCCGGATCAGAACCAGAGAAACCTCGAGAAGTTCATATGGGCCCCAATTCTTCCACAAGCAAAAACAAGGCTTTCACACCCGTTCAGGGGCAAATGCCCCTTGGCGCGGGTCTTTAAAGCGGAGTTTAACCTGTATCTTTTGAGATAAACCGGGTCCGGCAAATATGAACTTGTCCCCGGTCATGATCTGGTCAAGTTCAGGGGAGGGATTAGGTTAGAGGGAGAGCAGAGGGCAGAACATGCCTTCCCTTCATCGGGGTGAAGGAGGAGGAGGAAGGAGCTGAAGGAAGAGTGCCATGAAGGGCAGAATCAGGGCAGAGGAGGAGGAGGAGGAAAGAGCCGAAGGAAGAGTGCCATGAAGGGCAGAATCATGGAAGAGGAGAAGGAGGAGAGAGCCGAAGGAAGAGTGCCATGAAGGGCAGAATCAGGGCAGAGGAGGAGGAGGAGGAGGAGGAGGAGGAGGAGGAAGAGGAGGAGGAGGAAGGAGCCGAAGGAAGAGTGCCATGAAGGGCAGAATCAGGGCAGAGGAGGAGGAGGAGGAGGAGGAGGAGGAGGAGGAAGAGGAGGAGGAGGAGGAAGGAGCCGAAGGAAGAGTGCCATGAAGGGCAGAATCAGGGCAGAGGAGGAGGAGGAGGAAAGAGCCAAAGGAAGAGTGCCATGAAGGGCAGAATCAGGGCAGAGGAGGAGGAGGAGGAGGAGGAGGAGGAGGAGGAAGGAGCCGAAGGAAGAGTGCCAGGAAGGGCAGAATCAGGGCAGAGGAGGAGGAGGAGGAGGAGGAGGAGGAAGGAGCCGAAGGAAGAGTGCCAGGAAGGGCAGAATCAGGGCAGAGGAGGAGGAGGAGGAGGAGGAGGAAGGGTCAAGTTCAGGGGAGGGATTAGGTCAGAGGAAGGGCGGAGGGCAGAACATGCCTCCCCTTCATTGGGGTGAAGGAGGAGGAGGAAAGAAGGGTGCAATGAAGGGCAGAATTGTGAAGGAGGAGGATGAAGAAGCAGGAGGAAGGGTGCCATGAAGGGCAGAATCGGGGTGAAGGAGGAGGAGGAGGAGGAGGAAGAAGAAGCAGGAAGAAGGGTCATGTTCAGGGGAGGGATTAGGTCAGAGGGAGGGCAGTGGGCAGAACATTCCCTCCCCTTCATCAGGGCAAAGGAGGAGGAGGAGGAGGAAGGAGCCTTGGAGGAAGGGTGCCAAGGGCAATTGAGGTGACGGAGCAGGAGGAGGAGGAGGAGGAGGAGGAGGGAGCCAGAGGAAGGGTCAAGTTCAGGGGAGGGAGGGCAGAGAAGGGAAGAAGCCTCCCTCTCGCACCAGACAGCTTTCTCTCTCTCTCTTTATTTTTTATTTTTGACAGACTATGCACATGCTTTTTGGGTGATACATATGGATAGAATGTGTCTGCTTGCGCTGCATTTTCCCTTTCATTTGCTTGCTCACGGAATGGCAGCCTCACTTTTGCAAGAGGCTATTATTATTATTATTATTATATTCAATGCTACAGTGTGAATGTTACAAATGTTTCCCTTTCAATTTGGCAAATTGATACAAGAGTGAATGCTTTTGCTACACACAACACACACACACACACACACACACCTGGAGGTTTTTATATTTGACAGCATATGCGCACATTGCCGTCAGTTTCTTTAAAAAAGGAGGGAGATGCTGTAGGAAGCATCACCTTTGACGAAAGTGGAGCTGAATTTGATTGACAGCAAAGGAGCCTTCTTTTAAACCAGTACCTGCAAATGTGAACTCTCCGCAAAGAGCTGCAAGGGCATTCAAGGGTAAATAACCCCAATTAAGGTAAATGATAGTGAGCCCTTGCTTCTGGAGGAATTCAGGAGGGGGGACCCGGATCTGCCCAGTGCCATCCAGGGTAAATGGGCCGGTGGGAATGGGGCCTTAATAAAGTAAAATGCACCAATGTTTCTTTTCATCATTTGATTTTTGGGAAACTTATTCTAAACATTTTCTGTATTCTATTGTGTATTTCTCACCAATATTTTTTAATTTGGCGGCATTTCCACCACGTGTGGAGTAATGATGCTTTTTCTTCCTGGCACCACCAACATTTGCCATCAGTTAACTTACAAATCTTTTTTTAATTGCATTGGAGTATAATATTGGGCACTTCCTGTTGAATGGCCCAGGGAGAGCCCCCAAATTGGCAAAATAGCCCTCCAAGCAGTAGGGCACTGACCGCATTGTGGTGAAATCGAATTTTGGATATTTTTCTTATCCATTTTGGGGATAATGGAAAAGGATTGTGTGTGTGCTGCACCCCAAAGGGGTTGATGTGGCTCCCTGGACCCCAATAGATGCCCACTCCTGCCCTAAAGATCCCAGACCTCTGGAACCAGTTATGGGGAAACGACACAAAAGGCCATAAATCCACTTTTTGGGCTTCTCTCTTTTGATGTTTTGGGGACAGGATCAACTGGGCCAGCAGAAAGCATAAAACATACTCAGTGGCATCACAAGGGTTGGTGTTGCCTGGTGTCACCATCCACCGACCTCCTTCCACATCACACCATACGGGATCCTCAGTAAAGTTTATTTGCATTAATGTTACTGGTAAGTTGTAATTCCCATATATCACTCTATGACAATTAAAATGTCACCCTTAAATGACACAATCATATGCACACCTCGAGTGTGATCGCTAGCGTTTTAAAGGGACACAGGGAAATGAACACCATACTCTGCTTCTGTCAAAAAGCAGACTAAAGCTCTATATGGGGCACAGCATCATGGCGCTCCTCTGGCATTGTCTACATGATGCAGCGCCAAAGGAGTGCCGTAAAGCCGCACGCTGGCAGCTATGGAGCCCTTTCCAGGAAAGAAGAGATCGGGCATGCGGTTGCCACATCCCCGATCTGGCACAAAAAGGGGTGGCTGCAGGCCAATGCAATTCTAGGCTGCATCAATGGAAGTATAGCATCTAGGTCAAGCGAAGTGACAGTGGCACTCTCTTCTGCTTTGGTCAGGCCTCACCTGGAATAATCCTGTGTCCAGTTCTGGGCAAAACAATTCAAAAATGACATTGAGAAACTGGAGTGTGTCCAAAGGAGGGCAACTAAAATGGTGAAGGGTCTGGAAACCATGAAGTCATATGAGGAGAGACTTAAGGAGCTGAGTTTACTCTGAGGAAGAGAAGGTTAGAGCTAATATTAGAGCCCTGTTTATGTATTTGAAGGGAGGTCATACTGGGATGGAGGAAGCTTGTTTTCTGATGCTGCAGAGAATAGGACCTGGAACAATGGATGCAAGCTGCAGGAAAAGAGATTCCACCTCAACATTAGGAAGAACCTAATAACAATAAGGGCTGTTCGACAGTGGAACACACTCCTCCCTCGGAGATTGTGGTGTAGTCTCCTACTCTGGAGGCTGTTTTTAAGCAGACCCTGGATGGGCATCTGACTCAAGTGCATTGATTGAGAGTTCCTGCATGGCAGAATGGGGCTGGAGTGGATGGCCCTTGGGGTCTCTTCCAATTCTATGATTCTATGATTGTAAGCAAAGTTTGTAGCCACAGCCATGCGGTTTGGCTGCATCCATTATTTTGTGACCTGGAATTACTGGGCACGGACCAGTTGTTCTCCTGGAAGAAAACTGGGGTGCGTCATGTTGGCACCAGATGAGACAATCTGTCCTTGCACAAAGCTGTTTGATGCATTGCATTCCTTACTAATGCTTGCAGGAGGAAGGGATCCCTGTGTTCTAGATTTGCCCATCAAAGGAGATGGTGCTCGTATTTATTAAATATATCAGAGATCTCAGGGCAGAAAACAGATAAAACAATGAAAATCATTTTAACAATTCCAAATTAAAATCACTAAGTAGTTCTAACCAGATAAAACAAATATACAGGTTGAGTCTCTCTTATCCAGCATTCTGAAATCCAAAATACCCCAAAAGGCTGAGATAATGACGCCTTTGCTTTCTGATGGTTCAGTGGACACAAACTTTGTTTCGTGCACAAAAGTATTTAAAATGTTGTATAGAATTGCCTTCAGGCTGTGAGACTTAAGTGAATTTTGTGTTCGGACACGGCTCCCGCCTCCAAGATACCTCATTATGTGTGTATTTGGGAATACAGAGATCACATAATTCAAAATAATCCAAAATCCCAAACATCTCTGGTCCATGCATTTTGGAGAAGGGAGACTCAGCTAGTATCAGTCAGCTCAAACAAATTAAAACGGGTTTAAAAAGCTAAAAGAAAGGTTTAAAGACTTGAATGAGTCAGATCACTGTCTAGCAAATAATAGTTGTGTCTCCTGAAAGGAATGGGTTTTGTAGAATGGTCCATCTGCGCCTACAATGTGGAGTTATAGTAACGAAGTAGTAGCTCATACTAGGAAAGAAATACCATTTCGCAACACATTGCAAATGGTTGCAAGGGCTCTCTAGTAGGCATAGCCAATTGACAGCCTTTGATGCAAAATGTGAGTTACATAGAGGGATATTTTTTAACAACTAGTTGCAGCCTAGGAGTATTACTTTTGGGGGCGACCCTTTTACAGAGAAAAACCAACTTAACACCAGCCAAAATGGCTAAAATATATAAAACGGGGAGCAATAAGTGCTGGAAGTATGGCAAGTCAATAGGATCTTACATACATATATGGCGGAATTGCAAAGAAACAAAGGGATGTCGGTTAGAGGTCTATGAGTTCATTCAGAAAACGTTAAAATGTAAAATGAATTTTGAGCCAAAATTTTTCTTATTGAGTGTGGAGACGGATGAGGAACTGGAAAAAATATATATGGGAAATTGCTATTTTTATGTCTTCTTTAGCTAGAATAGTCTTTGCGAAATAGTGGGGGGGGGGGGGGGGGATATCCAGAGACACAACATTGGTTAACAAAGTTCATTGATTTTATTTAAATTGAGAAACTTACTTGCATTTTGCAAGATCACATTTGGGAAGAATTGTCAAAAGGGATTGGGAGAAAGGAGAAAGATTAGATATATGATAAAGTGGCTTGGGCCCAGGGTACTTGGAGGACCGCCTCTCCCCATGCAATCCGCCCGCGCTCTCAGGTCGGCCGGGAAGCAACTGTTGAGAGTCCCAGACGCAAAATATGCGTTCTCCCTCTCGGCCCCGCAGCTCTGGAACTCTCTTCCCGGCGAGCTCCACTCGGCCGCCTGCCTTGACCTATTCAGGAAGGGGTTAAAAACCTTCCTTTTTCAACAAGCTTTCCCCAATCGATGTAATATCTGCTCCCCCTCCATCACACTTGCACTTTAAGCTAGATATGTGAGTTTTTTAATCTGTAATTTTTAACTTGTTTTTATTGCTGTTTTATTGTTGTATTTGTTTATTGTGGAATTGTACATTTATGTACTTTGTAACCCGCCTTGATCTACCAAGGAAAGGCGGGCTATAAATAAAGATTTTATTATTATTATTATTATTAAAGTTAAAACTGAAGGAAAAAACTTAATTGAAGTTATGACAAAAACAAAGGACATACGTTTTGGTATCTTTAATTCAAAATAAGATGTTTGCACAATCTAATTTGCCTGATTGGTCATATTTTCAGATTTGGAAATCATTGAAGTTTCATTTTTACCTTCTTTAAATCAGTTGAAACTGACAACATTAGAATTAGAATAGAATTTTAGGTATGATGTAAATCAGAACGAAAGTCCAGGAAGCCACCGACGTCGATGTCCAAAGCTTTACGTACATTTGTTATTTGTGTTGTGTAGTTAGTTTTTTATGGCTGTCTTCATCATTTATATTTGTCATTTTATTCTTGAATAAACTTTATTTAAAAAGAAAGAAAAAGAAAAGAAAGACCCAGTTAGGTTCTCTGTAGTGTGTTTTGCATCTTCAGGAAGCCTTCAGGATTAACGCAATGACTCTGCCGTTTACTGAAATCCCTTCCGTTCCCAGAAGCGACGCCACATTCAAAGCAGCCTTGACCTATTTAAAACACTTTCTTCTCCCGATTGGGAAAGAGACAATGGCTCCTGTTGACATCAACCTTCTTCTTTCATCAGCGTTTTGCATCCAGCAGGACCATTTCCCAAGGCACCTTCTGTTTTTCTTCTCCTGTCCAGATTACAAGGGTGTGGTTGCTTAGCCTCTTTTGGAAGGGGATATAAAGGAGGTGAGCATCCCTGGAGCATCGCCACTCACCATGAAGTCCTCCGGTCGCCTCATCTTCCTCCTTGTGGGACTCCTTGCTCTCTGTGCCATGATGCCCTCCGCATCCGCCAAACGTGAGTGACACCTGACCAAAGGGAGTGACGCCCTTCTAAGGCATCTTTGCCCTCCTTCTTGAAGGGCCAAGGCTGTCTAGACCAGTGGTTCCCGACCTTTGGTCCTACACTTTAATCCCCAGCATTCCTGACCACTGGCCAAACTAGCTGGGCTTCTGGTGGTCCAAAACACCTGGCAGATAACTGACCCAGAAGGCCAGGTCAAGAGGTCCCAGATCAGTAGCCATTCCTACTGTTGTCTTCTGGGCTGCGGACATCAGTAATAGCAGCTCTTGTTCCATGCAAAGTAATTCAGAGATAGATAAGAGGAAGGAAGGAAGGAAGGAAGGAAGGAAGGAAGGAAGGAAGGAAGGAAGGATGGACAACGGGTAAGAGTCAAGGAAGTGAGCGAGGGAACATCTACAGAATGCAGTCCGACACCATTTTAACTGCTGTAGCTCCATCCTAAGGAATCCCGGGGTTTGTACCTTTGCAAGGTCTTTAGCCTTCTCTTCCTCACAAAACTACAAATCCCAGGATTCTGTAGGGTGAAGCCATGGCAGTTACTGGTATCAAGCTGCACTATTTCTACAGTGCAGATGCACATCAAGGCATTCTTTTGTGAACGGAATAAGCCACAGTAATGGCAGGGGATGTGAAGGAACAGTGCTTATATTAACCTCATGCACTTTTAAGAAAAAACTTTGCTGTGGTTTGCAGTTATTGGTTTCCTGCCTAATGCCAAAAGCCTTCTCACTCTTCCAGAAATGGGAATTATTGGGGCAAAACAAAAGTTGTGGGGAAACAGCCAGACAAATAAAGACACTCACCCAATGGCAGCAGAGGAGTTCTGCTGTGTGTCTGTATAAATCCATTATTGCAAAGGTGTGCAGATACTGCTTTTGCCAATGTCTGCCGCCGGACAATACGCAGGGAGGCCAGTCCTTGCCAGGGCCCCAGTGGGCACAGGTAAGACTGGAGCATCAAGCCCAAGGGCTTTGCATTGCAGGAGTCGATGCCTGGGAGCTCAGGGGGCCTCACGCAACACAAGGCTCATTCCCACTTACGTTTAAACTGGTTTGGGATGCGCCATTGCTCTGTGTCGGTGAATCAATTCCAAAAGGATCTTTTCATTATCCCCTGTGTAATCGCTTCTTTTTTGGCATGGTTGTCGTCCCCACTAGTTTGTGCCACTTCAAAATGCATGTCAGTCATCGTGACGTAAGCGACAGCCCAGACTCTGGGTGGGGGGAGGGCACTAGGAGGACGAGGAAGAGGAGGATGAGGACAGGGAAATGTGGTGCAATGGAGAGGAAAGCAAGGCATGGCATGAGGGAAGAGGAGGATGAGGAAGGGGCTGTGCGATGCATTGCAAGGAAGAGGAAGAGGAGGAAGAGGAAGGCAAGGCACAGGATCTTAAATGTTTTTTTTTTTAATTGATCAAAGAATTGATTTGTTGCTTTAGCAACTACTTGCCTTTGCAAGTAGTTGCAAAACCAATGAATTGAATCTTCTATCAATTTTATTTTTAAAAATAAACCATGCGCCCTTAGGTCACATCAGAAGCACAAAGGCAGCACTGAGAACGGGCGGGAGGGGGGTGGATCTCCCAAAAGCTGAGGAGGGATGGCAAACATCTCCCTGCCATTAGTCCCTCTCCTCCAGAATGATGCGATTCAGATCCGTCATTCCCACTTGTTGAACCGCTAGGAAACAAGTGTCTGGAAAAAACGCTTTATTGCAACAGGAATCGGTCACATTGTGACAGAAACTGGTTCCAAATGGGAACGAGGGTCATTTAAATCAATCAGTAATTCAGTTTTTTTTTCATTATGGGGACGCACCCACAAAAGACTTCTGGGAAGGGAAAGAGCAGACTGAGTCCCCCCTTCAGGCCACTGCAGCCACCTGGGGACCCTCTGCGCTGCTGGAAGGAGGCTCTTGGCCAGGGAGGGTCTCTCACAGCGTTTGTGTGTGTTCTCTCTTCCAGAAAAGCCAGGAAAATGCCCAGTGGCGCCTCCGGGAACAGTGACAGAGTGTATTGTAAGGTGCTACTCAGACGCTGAGTGCCCTGGGAGGCAGAAGTGCTGTCCGTGGGGATGCAAGAGAGACTGCTTTGAGCCTATCTTTGAATAGATAGGTTGAAAATGTTACAAAAGGTAAATGAAAGGATCAAATATACAATTTTAAGAAATCATATATTAAAACAATTCAAAGTACTAAAATGCAATAAAACAATAAAAATAAAAAACCATGGAGCTGTTCAGACCAGCACTTTGTGCCAGACTGTATGCGTGCTGAGGGCTGAGCGTCTGCATGCTTGAAGCCCTTACCGTGCCGCCTAGGTGCCAATTTGGCACACACCCATCCACACAGCGTGCTCCATGATCAGGTGCAGCGCCCAAATGGCGCAGTGCAGAAGGGGCATCATCATGACACGCTGGTGTGCCTATGGCACTCCTTCCGGGAAGCAAAAAGATGTTTAGCCTGGAGAAGAGAAGGTTAAGAGGGGACATGATAGCCATGTTTAAATATTTGAAGGGATGTCATGTTGAGGAGGGAGGAAGCTTGTTTTCTGCTGCTCCAGAGAGACTAGAACATGGAACAATAATGCAGACTACAGAAAAAGAGATTCAGCTCAGCATTAGGAAGAACCTCTTGACAGTAAGAGCTATTCAACAGTAGAGCACCCTCTCTCCTTGGAGTTTAGTGGAGTCTCCTTCTTTGGAGGTCATTATACAGAGGCTGGATAGCCATTTGTCAATGGGGGTGCTTTGATTGTGAGTTCCTGCATGGCAGAATGGAGTTGAACTGGAGGGTCCTTGGGGTCTCTTCCAACTCTATGATTCTAGGCTTCTATGTTGTTGTGGTTGTGTGCCTTGAAGTCGTTTCTGACTTATGGAGGTAAACCAAACGTGACGTTTTCTTGGCTAGAGTTGTTCGGAGGAAGTTTGTCTTTGTTTTCCTCTGAGGCTGAGAGCATGTGACGTGCCCAAGGTCTCCCAATGGGTTTACATGGTCATAGAATCCTAGAGCTGGAAGAGACATCAAGGGCCATCCAGTCCAACCCCATTCTGCCATGCAGGAACTCTCAATCAAAGCATCCCTGACAGAATCACGCCAGTAATCGAACCCTGGTCAATAAACCTTGCCCAGAAAACCCAGTGAGAGGTTCACCATAAGTCAGAAATGACTTGAAAGCACCCAACTTGAACCACAATTGGGGTGGACTACTCCAGAGGTATTTAAAGGGAGCCTTAGAAATGATATTATTTAATAACTTTGGGAAAGATAGTAGCAGCAAATGTGATGGGAGCAGTGGGCAGAACTGCAGGAAACTGGTGGAGATTCCAGCTCTGCTTGGTTTGCTCTGTGTCTCTTTCCCGCTTCCTCCTCCTGTCTCTGACGCCTTCTTCTTTTCACAGTCTGATCTTGATGGAGGTCTGGATCCCTGGACAGCAAACCTTCCTGAATATATCTGCCCAGCACCAGCTCTGGATCCTTCTCTGGTTTTACCAGTTAATGGTCCCAATTCTGCTCTGTTCACCTCCTTCCTTCCCTTGGTAATAAACACACGCATTCTCCTGCACCTTCAGAGTCTGGACGTTTTTCTCCCCCAAATAATGTGATTAATCCTAAAATTAACTATAAAACACTTAAACCCAAGCAGCAAACACAATAGTCAATTAAGACAGAGAAAGAGAGAACCAGAGACTCTGCATTCCCAGCCGCCTTTTCAAAGAAGCAGCAAAGGACTTTCTGCCTATTCTCTCATGAGTTTCCTAAGGAAAAAGGAACTTGGTTTCTGCCCAATTGATCAACTATTCTCCTCTTTTGATGTGAATGTTTACCATTATACTAACCCCATTCATTCATTAACACTTGAGTACAGAAAAAATAATATAAAAGGAAAAAAAGACACTACTTACCTGTCAAACCCAGTAATCTTTTAATGTATTCAGTAAATGGTTCCCAGTTATCTAGAAAGACTGTTGTTTGCTTTCTTCTCACCAAATTAGTTCAGTTTTCTAGCTGAGCCTAATCCGTTATTATTATTATTATTATTATTATTATTATTATTGATCCAGCCCATACAAGTTGGAATTTGGTTAGTTTCTCCATTTTCTTGCAAGGATCAATCTTGCAGCTATTACTAAACAAATTGTTTAGAGATTTAGTCTGGACCTTTTGGACTTGAGGGACTTGGTCTCCTTTTCCTGGCCTCTTCCAAGGTCTCCTTCCAGTTGCTCCTTTCTTTCCAGGAAGAAGGACAACATGGAGGTCTCCTCACCGTTGCGCTGGAGAGCCATCTGCGCCCATTGCCTTTCGAGCATCTTCTGGAAATAAATTCCTCAGCCTCATTACTGATATTGGCATGGGATGCTCCCACTTGAAGGATGGCATGCTCTAGGCATGGGTACCATTTAAGGGAATGTGGGGAATGTGACTGATCCGGAAGGTCCTTTAGTCACAGCAGGTAGAAAAGCCAATGCGATTCTGGGCTGCATTAAAGGAAGTCATAGTGCCCCTCTATTCTGCTTTGGTCAGACCTCACCTGGAATATGAGTATCCAGTTCTGGATGCCACAATTCAAAAAGGGCATTGACAAACTGGAGCATGTCCAGAGGAGGGAGACCAGAAGGTCTGGAAACCTGTGAATATGAGCCAGCAATGGGATGCAGCAGCTAAGTTACCAATTGATCCTAGGCTGTCTCAATAGGAACTGAGTGGAGTGATGGTGAACCTTTTACACAATCCAGGAGCCCGCATCTTGGAGGAGTTTGGGTGCCTGGCATTGCTAGAGGTGTTAGGAAGTCTCCAATTGGGGGAATATTTAATCAGCTCAAAATGCGTTGAGGGAGGGTCCTAACAAAGCCCTTGTGAGACCGTGTCCAGAGGTGTATACGAAAGGTCGCCAAAGAATCCCTTGAGAGATGATGCGGATACAGACTATTTCCAATTAAATGTCTAGAGTTTATTAAAGTAGAAACACACACATACAACAAATGGTCACACACACACACACACACACACACATTCAATACTTGCGGAAAGCAAAGGGGTGAATTTGGGAGCTAGGTTGAGAGAGAGGCACCACTACGGTCAATACGTTACCTTAGAAGTCTTTTCTGGAAGTCCGATGCAGGTTTGGATGAATAGAGATTCACGGCCGCTGGAACTTGGGGGAAGATGGCCGAGGGAGATAAGATCAGAGTCCAGACCGGCATGGACCAGGCTGCAATCTGGTAATAGCACACCGAGTGGTCTAAACTCTAGGTTTTTATAGGCTGAATCTAGCCTGTGGCGATGAAAATAAAGCTTTCAAAAAAGGATTTGTTTAGTTTTTGTGGGTTTTTCGGGAGGCTCTGTGGCCATGTTCTAGAAGAGTTTCTTCCTGACGTTTTGCCAGCAGCATCTGTGGCATCTGGCATCTGCAGAGAATGCTGGCCTGGAAAAAGTGGGTGTATATATACTGTGTGAGCCTGGGAATGCAGGAGTAATTTGTATGTGTATGTTCTGTGCTGATGGCAGGCCTCAGACTGGGAGGCTAATGCAAAAGGGGATTAGTGTCTACTAATTTTATTATTATTATTAACCTTTATTTATAAAGCACTGTAAATTTACACAGCGCTGTACATACAATCTTTTTAATTGGACGGTTCCCTGCCCTCAGGCTTACAATCTAAAAAGACACGACACAGAAGGAGAAGGGAAGGTGGTGGGGAAGGGGCCTCTCAAGTAGGATAATACATATAAAATACATAGCAATACAGGATATGATTCAATAAAACAGACAACAAAAGAACATCAAATAGCAAGTGACAATTATGCAATGCCTGGGAAGGCTTCTCTGAACAGGATGGTCTTCAGCTCCGTTTTGAAGCTGGTTAAAGAAGTGATGGCTCTTGTGTCTCGCGGGGGAAGAAGGTTCCAGGAGTGAGGGGCAGCGAGTGAAAAGGGGCGAATCCGGGATGGGGCAGAGGAAATCCTGGGCTGAGACAGCAGACCTTGACTACCAGAATGGAGGGAACAACAGAGTGGGAAGGAGAGGAGAAAGAAGGTCTGATAAGTAAGGAGGGGCCAGTCCATGGAGGGCTTTAAATGTCAAGAGCAGGAGCTTATACTGAATGCGGAAAGGGAGAGGGAGCCAGTGAAGGGATGCCAAGACAGGAGAGATGTGGTCAGAGCGGTGGGTGGAAGTGATAATGCGTGCAGCTGAATGCTGGACAGAGATTAAAGGACGGAGGTGAGAGAGAGGAAGCCCAGCGAGGAGGATGTTACAGTAATCCAGTCGTGAGACCACTAGGGCATGGACCAGGATCTTGGCAGAAGAGGGGGAGAGATATGGCCGGATTTTGGCAATATTGTACAAAAAGAATCGACAAGCCTTGGCATGACAGAGAGGAATCAAAGATAAAACCAAGACTGCGGGCTTGCTGGACTGGTTGAATAGAAATGTTGTCCACAGAGACAGAAAAGGAGTGTTGGAGGGTGGGCTTAGGAGGAAAGACAAGAAGCTCCGTCTTGGACATGTTGAGCTTCAAACGCCGATGGCGCATCCACTGCGAGACAGCTGTGAGGGAAGACGAAACTGGCTGTTCAAGCCTTGGAGAAAGGTCAGGGGCAGAAAGATACAGCTGGGTGTCATCGGCATACAGATGGTAGGATAAACCAAAAGAGCTAATGAGTTTTCCTAAGGACATTGTGTAGAGAGAAAACAGAAGGGGACCCAGAACAGAGCCCTGGGGAACTCCAACAGATAAGGGAACAGGAGAAGAAGTCTGACCGCCTGCAACTACTGCAAAAGATCTGCCAGACAAATAAGATCTAAACCAGTCGAGAACAGAGTCTGAGAACCCAAGGTCAGAAAGTATATTGACTAGAAGAGAGTGATCAACGGTGTCAAAGGCTGTAGACAAATCAAGAAGGATGACAACAGAGTAAAGGCCATTAGCCTTGGCCTGTAAAAGGTCATTGGAGGTCTTAGTGAGAGCTGTCTCTGAGGAATGCCTTGGGCGGAAACCAGACTGAAAGGGATCAAGGATGGAGTTGGCTTCAAGAAACTCAAGACAGCGAGAATAAACAACCCGTTCCAAAACCTTAGAAAGAAAGGGAAGAAGAGAAATTGGACGATAGCTAGACAGAGAGGAGGGGTCAAGATCATTATCTGTGCAGTCCGAATTGATGGATTGATTCAACAGCTCAGTGTGGTTCCTATAACATTTGTCCCAATCACATTTTTCCCTCTAAAATAATCCACTTGTGGTTCACATTCAGGCATGAATCGATTCAAAATGGACCTGCTCCAGCCAGCCAAAGGACAAATTTAAATCGATTCTGATCTGCATCTGGTTCACACTTGCTCAGAATCAATTTATCAAAAAAGACACAGAAAACATCTTCTTCATTCCCACTACCTTTTAAACCAGATTGCAAATTGGTTTGAAGCAGTTTAAATGACGCTGGTTCACCTTTGAACCAAATCGGTGAAGCAATTCAGAGAGGTCGAAGGCTTTCATGGCCGGCATCCATAGTTTTTTGTGGGTTTTTCAGGGGGCTCTGTGGCCATGTTCTAGCAGAGCTTCTTCTGCAGTGTCTCTCATGTTCCTTGATTCTCTCATGCAGACTGGGCCAGCCAGAAAAATCAGCATTGGCAGAACATGCCACAAACCATCCTGGGCATAAAATACAGTTTGAAAACACTGAAGTTCTGGCCCATGCCAACCACTGCCATGTCAGGATGCAGAGGGAAGCCATTGAGATCCACAAACACCTGGACAATTTCAACCGGAAAGAAGAAACCCTGAAAGTGAACAAAATTTGGCTCCCAGTCCTGAGGAATAGCAAAATGAGGACTCAGCAAATGCAAATGGGAAACCGCTCAGAGTCAGGGGCTTTCCCAGCAGATAATGATCACCAATTAGCAGACACTAATCCTCTTTTGCATTAGCCTCCCAGCCTGAGGCCGGCCATTAACACAGAACAAGACACATGCAAATCCCTCTGCAATCCCAGGCTCACACAGTATATATACACCCAACTTTTCCCAGGTAAAGCATTCTCTGAAGATGCCAAAGCCACAGATGCTGCTTGCGAAACATCAGGAAGAAACTCTGCTAGAACATGGCCACAGAGCCCCCCGAAAAACCCACAAAAGACTAATTCAGAGAGGGAGGCTAGGCGCTAGACCCATTTAACCCGCATCTTTCTGATGCTGATTTTTTCCACATCTCTTAGGATAAATCGATTCTGTGCAAGTGTGAACCAGATGCGGATTGGAATCAATTAAAATTTGTCCTTTGGCCAGCTGGAGCGGGTCCATTTTGAATCGATTCATTCATGAATGTGAACCACGAGTGGGTCATTTTATTTTATTTTTCAGCAAGAAAATGTGATTGGGGCAAATATAGTGTGAATCATGCTCCTCTGCCGAACTGAGCCATCAATTCAGTTTGCAAAGCGATTTATTTGTAAGTGGGAATGTGGCCATCAGCATCCAAAAGACGGGGGTTAAATAGATCTAGCGCATGCCCCCCACCCATCAGAATTGCTTCAGCGATTTGGTTTAAGTGGGAACCAGGGTCGATTTGCGATCTGGTTTAAAAGGTAAAAAGTAAAAGTGGGAATCAGGCCTGTGAGGAATTCTTTCTTCCTCCTGCGAATACCAAAAGGAGGTTGGGAGGACGGTCCTCTTGCCCCCTTGGAGTCTTAAGACACTTGGACAAAGGCAATTGGCTCTGAAGGAATTCTTTCCCCAACTGCTGTTTGCAAAGTTGTTGCCAAAGAATTTCCCGTTGTTAGGAAGGATCGAATTAGGGGAATTTTAATTAGCTCAAATATTGCCGAGAGGTGGCCCTAACAATGCCACGTGCCAGGATCGGGTCCCTATATGTATACCAGAGGTTGCCAGTATACCCCAAGAGAAAGAGACTCGGATACCAGTTAGGTGCAATTAATCTAATAACATTTATTGAAGCACAAGTAAAACCACACAGCAAAAGGGAGCACACACACACACACACACACACACACACACACACACTGCTACAGCAGGGGAGGGGTGAGTTCAGGAGATAGGTTTGAGAAAGAGAGGCACCAGTAGGATCTACTACCTTAGAAGTCTTCTCCAGGAAGTCCTGACGAAGCTTGGATGGACAGTGGATCATGGCCGCAGGAGCGGGGAAAGAGGGCTGCGGAGGCTTGAGAGCTGGGTTCAAATGGGTGGCAGTGAGAGCTCAGTGTAGCTCAGTGATTTCAGCAGAGCTTAATGCTCAAAGAACCCAGGCTCAGAAAACCCAAGGAGGGTCTGAAAACTCAGGGTTTATATAGTGCCAAACGTATCCCGGGGCTATGGGACTTGCTAGTCAAAGGTGTTGATTGCATGGGCTTTGTTAAGCCAAGAGCAAGCAATGGGTTGCACAATGCACTAGGTCAGGACACAGTTTGGAAGGGCAGCCGACTTGATTGCTGAATCTGGTTTGGCGACTCCCAAGACTTCCTATGGAATTTCCCAATTCTAGTTTTTTCTCTAAGGCTCTGCCTTTGCAGAGCAAGATGCCTACGTGGTCCCTCCGCTTTCAGGTTAATGGCGGATCCTCTAAGGGGTCAGTCAGGGACACAGCACAGACCGCATGTACCCAAAATTTTATATACATCCAAACTTGGTAACAGTCCCCCCCCCACGAAAGTGTCAAGACCTATGTGCATGCTGAGAGGTATGGGAGGGAAAAAGATTTGCCTGGAACCCGTAACAATATAACAACAACAATAATAACAATTTCATGAGGAAATCAATAAAGCAATCAATAGCAATGGAGTTCAATACATATAGAGCAAGCAAAAGGCAATGCAAAGCAATGAGCGATGGCTTTTGAGTCCATAGAGTTTATATATGGATAACTGAGTGTCTCTTGGGGGTGCCTGCCAATGCGGGCACATTGATTATGAGATTGAATATCTGCAGGCCGGTGGATATGCGGGCAAAAGTAACTGAGTCCATACATGTGGACGAATGCAGTGTGTCTTTTGGGCAATCAGAGTCCAGTAGCAAGTAGTTCCATAGATAGGAAGCTAAAATGCGGGCAGATTGATAAATACTGAGTGATTGGACTCCAACAGCAAGTGGTTCCTTCAATAGGAGCCTGAAATGTATGCAAAGAGTTCTTTTTCACATCTGGAGCTGGACCTCATCAGGGGTGAGGTCATCTGGGCTGGAATGAGGCAAGGACACCGGCTGTGTCCTCTTCGCAGTGGGACCTGGAGGACATCGGGGCCTCTGCTTGGGCACACCGCAGAGCGGGAAGCGGGAAGCCATCTCGGAGGTTTACCTTCCTCATGGAGTTTGAAACAGGGGTGAAAGCAAAGAGTCTAGAAAGTGGGGGTGAGAAGGTGAACTATCCTTCCCTGTCTCCCCCCCCCCACCCCCCAAATGTGTCTCCAGGAGAGACTCGGAAGTAGAAGGTACAGAAAGAGTTTTGAGAGCAATTGCCTTTGCTCAGGAAATAGAAAAGCCATCACCAAAATACATGCAAGAGACATACACATCTATGTCTATCACTGTGATGTCCTGCCAGGACTGATTGAAATTTCCCCTGCATTTTCTTTCGTGTTGGTTCAGGCCATAGATTATTTCAGTGTAGAAAAGTCATTGTATTAGTTTGTGGGAGGAGCTGTAGGTTTCCCCTGCATTATTTCCAGGTTTGGTTTGCCCTTTCCCAGCATGCTCTGCTGTAGCTAGAGGTTTTAGTTGGGGAGCGGTCTTTGCTGGGAGCGGGCAGAGAGCTGTCTTTTGGTGGCAAACAGGCCCAGACAACCGGAAAGGGCATTTCTTACACCTCAGCCGAATTAGTTACCATCAGCAAGTGAATAGAGGAATTCAGGAGCTGAAAGACCCTGCACCAGCTCCATTGAGTGAGGAGAGCAAACTAATATCAGACCCAGAAAGATGACACCCGGAAGATTGCTGCAACTGTAAAGTACCTTTTGTTTAGAGCTGGGGAGGAGAAAACTCTTTATTTTGTCCTTTAAATTAAATTTTCCCCCTTTTGAACTTTACATTCAGCTTCACAGCCTTTTTTGGGTAAAGAGTTTGATCTCACCAGGGTACCGGCGTTGCACACCCAAACCTGCCACCACCTTTAGTTGGGTGTGTCTTCATAATCACCATATAGATACAGTTGGCCCTTCTTATACACGGATTTCTTATACATGGATTCAAGCATCCACGGCTTGAAAATGTTCAAAAAAAGTATAAATTTCAAAGATCAAACCTTAATTTTCCATTTTTATAAGGGACACCATTTTGCTCTGTCATTATAGTTAATGGGACTTGAGCATACACGGATTTTGTTATACACGGGGGATCTTGGAACCAAACCCCAGCGTATAACAAGGGTCCACTGTACATGCAAACACACAAAGATATCTAGGGGCTTAAGGCCCATAACTCAAAACTATAATAGCAACAAATTTGCTCTTTGGCTGTGAGAGTGTGACCCATATGTATGTGGGGATGAATGTCTTTCAAATTAACCTTTGCCATATAAAATTTTGGGGTGTCAATAGGGAGAATGCCGTACTAAAGGAAGTATGTCACTAGTAGTGCCTTGGGGGGGGGGGGTGACCATTCATCTGGAACTAGTGATTTGACAAACCCATGTTTTCTTCTCCTTCATTGAGAACTTGATGAGAATTTTTAAAGGAAACATTTGTTCCCTCTTCCAAAAGGTGATTTCTTCTCTCTTTCAGCAGCTAGAGAAATATTTTTCACAAATTTCCCGAATGACAATAAAAGACAAGTCGAACATTTACGCTCATTACTTTGCATTTCAAACTCAATTATCATGTCAAAAGGAAGTTTGGCAGAGGTTTAAAGAACATTCCTATGCTGAAAAAACCAGAAGGCGCGCGCGCACACACACACACACACACGAAAAAAAATCTCAACAAATAAACAAGAAATGCTAGAGTTGGGGGACCCTCAAGGACCATCCAGTCGAACCCCCTTCTGCTATGAAGTAATACATAGGCAGACATGGGATCCTAGAGGACATGTACTCTGACCCCTGTTCAACATCAGGATGGCACTGGAAGAAGGGACAAACCAAGGGTTTTCTTGGCATAAAGAGGAGTTTTGCCATGGGCTGCTCCTGACGCTGAGACAGTGTGACCCTCACAGATGAGAAGGGGAGGGGTCGGGTGCCAAGTGGCAATGCTCTTCTGCCAAGCAGGAATCCTCAAGAAGGGACAGGGCGGGTGCAATAGCAGCAATTCTGTCATGGATAAAACCATGGGACAAAATTGACAGCTTCACCTACAGGAAAATGGAAAGAGACATGGCAGATCACATCGAAAGACAAAAACAAAAATCCAACAAATGCCATAAAAAACAGCTGAAACCCGCATTGGATACATCAAGGACCATCATCAATCTCACACAGCGGCAACTCTCAAAGGAGGAAACATCCATCCTGGCCAAAGGAGGCAACTTTGCAGTAACCACCACCAGAATCCCTGTTGAGGACATCATTGCTCAGGTGGAATCTGCCCTCCGCCATCATCTCCCAGAGGAGGAAGCGGAAGAGATAAGAGGGGAACCAGCAAGGATTCTGCGCAAGGCAACACCAATTCCCAGCTAGTCATGGAAAGAATATTCTTCAAAATTCAAAAAACAGTAGAAACTGGTTGAAATACCTATTATTTGAAAATTTTGAAAGCATTTTAAAGATAAGAAATTCTGAGCACTTCTTGATCAATGAGTAAGAATTTTGATTTTTAATTATTGCCAAACGAAGTGAAGAGACGAGACTTTCAGCTGACAGTTCGATGGCCAGGATTTGGGTATTTTGTGTAAGAAAAGCTACCATTCATCCTGGGTTTTGCCAGAGGCTATTTCCTTTGTTAGGGTGATGTCTCCCCATCTTTGCCCACAGCTTTGCTTTGAAAGACAAAAGAGAACAAAAGGGGAGAGCATTTTGTGTGGCGGTGGCGGTGGATAAGACTTTCTCCCCTTTATGTCATGCTCTGCCATTCAAATTCTCACAGAAGAGAAGAAGGGGGTAGCACTGGAAGGGATTCCCAAGGGCCATCTCATCCAGCCCCTTTTTGGATACATCACAGTCTCTCATTCATGGATATTCTGAACTCTCCTTGCCAAAAAATAAAAATTAAAAATTAAAATGCAAAATAAAAGTAGGTTTGCCTTAGCATCAGCTTGAGAGAACTGGAGAGAGGGGTTTGTCATGCCCTGCCTCTGAGGCTGAGAGAGTGTGACCCTCACAGAAGAGAAGAAGGGGCAGAGTGGGCTGATATGGCAGGAATTCTGCCATGGATAAAACCTAGCATTCAAAGGGAGTCCCAGGGGTCATCCAACCCCCCTTCTATCATGAAGCAATACCTAGGAGTTGGAGTTGAAGCTGAGAGCATGTGACTTGCCCAAGGTCACCCAGTGAATTTCTATGGTGAAGTGAGAGGCTAGAGTTCTAATCCAAGCTCAGTCATGTAAATCCACAGACATTGGGTAAGTCACACTCTCTCATTGAAAAGAGAGATGTAGTAGTGATGGGCGACTTCAACTACCCTGATATTTCTTGGAAGTCAAACTCAGCCAAATCCTCAAGGTCTAGCAAATTCCTCACTTGCCTGGAAGACTATTTCATGGTCCAAAAGGTGGAAGAGGCAACAAGGGGCTCAGCTATTTTGGATCTGATCCTAACCATCAAGGATGACTTGGTTAATGGGGTGCAAGTGGTGGGATCCTTAGCTGGAAGTGACCATGTTCTCCTGGAGTTTGTTATACAATGGAGAGGAGAAGCCAGGCAGAGTCAGACATGCATCCTAGACTTTAGGAGAGCGGATTTCAGTAAACTTAGAGAAGTATTGAGGGTGATCCCTGGTCAGAAATACTAAAAGATAAAGGAGTTCAGGAGGGATGGGACTTTCTCAAAAGGGAGATACTGAAGGCACAATTTCAAACAGTTCCAGTGAGAAAGAAAAACGGGAGGTGTCTCAAGAAACCAGGATGGATGACTAAGGACCTTTCAACCCAGCGGAGTTTAAAACGGAGCATGTATAAGAAATGGAAAAAGGGGGAAATCACGAAAAAGGAATTCAAAGAAATAGCAGGCATTTGTAGGGTAAAGTCAGAAAAGCTAAAGCGCAGAATGAACTCAGGCTTGCTAGAGAGGTTAAGAACAACAAAAAGGGCTTTTTTGGATATGTCCGCAGCAAAAGGAAGAAGAAGGAAACGGTAGGGTCACTGCGTGGAGAAGATGGCAAAATGCTAACAGAGGACAGAGAAAAGGCAGAATTACTCAAGACCTTCTTTGCCTCAGTCTTCTCAGAAAAGGAAAAGGGGCTCAACCTGAAGATAATGGAGCAGAGGACAGAATAGGGGCATTTCAGCACAGAATAAGTAAAGAGAAAGTAGAGGAATACCTTGTTAATCTAAATGAATTTAAGTCTCCAGGACCAGATGAACTACATCCAAGGCTACTAAAAGAACTGGCAAATGTAATATCAGAGCCATTGGCAATAATCTTTGACAAGTCCTGGAATCACAGAATCATAGAATCATAGTTGGAAGAGACCCCAAGGGCCATCCAGTCCAACCCCATTCTGCCATGCAGGAAATCCAAATCAAAGCATCCCTGACAGATGGCCATCCAGCCTCTGTTTAAAGACCTCCAAGGAAGGAGACTCTATCACCTTCCGAGGAAGTGCATTCCACTGTCGAACAGCCCTTACTGTCAGGAAGTTCCTCCTAATGTTCAGGTGGAATCTCTTTTCCTGTAGCTTGCATCCATTGTTCCGGGTCCTGTTCTCTGGAGCAGCAGAAAACAAGCTTGCTCCCTCCTCAGTATGGCATCCCTTCAAATATTTAAACAGGGCTATCATATCACCTCTTAACCTTCTCTTCTCCAGGCTAAACATCCCCAGCTCCCTGAGTCGTTCTTCATAGGGCATGATTTCCAGACCTTTCACCATTTTAGTTGCCCTCCTCTGGACACGCTCCAGTTTCTCAATGTCCTTTCTGAATTGTGGCGCCCAGAACTGGACACAATATTCTAGGTGGGGCCTGACCAAAGCAGAATACAGTGGCACTATTACTTCTCTTGATCTAGACACTATACGTCTATTGATGCAGCCTAAAATAGCATTGGCCTTTTTAGCTGCCGCATCACACTGTTCACTCATGTTCAACTTGTGGTCTACTTGGACTCCCAGATCCCTTTCACAGATATAACTTTCGTTCAGCCATGTGTCTCCCATCCTATATCTGTGCATTTTATTTTTCCGCCCTAAGTGCAGTACCTTGCATTTCTCCCTGTTGAAGTTCATTTTGTTAGCTGTGGCCCAATTTTCTAGTTTATTCAGGTCATCTTGAATGTTGATCCTGTCCTCTGGAGTGTAACTACTCCTCCTAATTTGGTGTCATCTGCAAATTTGATAAGTATGCTCCCAATTCTGTCATCCAGGTCATTGATAAAGATGTTGAATAGCACTGGGCCCAGGACAGAGCCCTGTGGGACCCCACTGGTCACTTCTCTCCAGGATGAAAAGGAGCCATTGTTGAGCACTCTTTGGGTTCGGCCGGTCAACCAATTACAGATCCATTTAACAGTTCCTTTGTCTAGCCCACATTTTACAAGCTTGTTTGCAAGAATGTCATGGGAAACCTTGTCAAAGGCCTTACTGAAATCAAGATATACTACATCCACAGCATTCCCTTCATCTACCAAGCTGGTAATTTTGTCAAAGAAAGAGATTAGATTTGTCTGGCATGACTTCTTTCTCTGAAAGCCATGTTGACTTTTTGTGATTATGGCATTGCCTTCTAGATGTTCACAGAGTCTCTTTTTAATGATCTGCTCCAGAATCTTTCCTAGAACTGATGTCAGACTAACTGGACGATAATTGTTGGGATCCTCTTTTTTCCCCTTTTTGAAGATGGGGACAACATTTGCCCTCCTCCATTCTGCTTGGACTTCTCCTCTTCTCCAGGAGTCCTCAAAGATCATTGCCAATGGCTCCGATATTACTTTTGCCAGTTCTTTTAATACCCTTGGATGGAGTTCATCTGGTCCTGGAGATTTATATTCATTTAGATTAACAAGATATTCCTCTACTATCTCCTTACTTATTCTGTACTGAAATTCCCTTATTTGGTCCTCTGCTCCATTATCCTCAGGTTGAGCACCCTTTTCCTTTTTTGAGAAGACTGAGGCAAAGAAGGTCTTGAGTAATTCTGCCTTTTCTCTGTCCCCTGTTAACATTTTGCCATCCTCTCGACGCAGTGGCCCTACCATTTCCTTCTTCTCTTCCGGGAGATTATTCCAAAGCGTTGGGGCCGTAGCTGTAAATGCTCTTTGGTGAGTGGCTATTAATCTCACTTTGGGATGTTCAAGTAGGAGCTTCCCAATTGTTCCGAGAGTGCGGGGTGGATTGTGTTGGGAGAGGCGTTCCTTCAAGTAATTCGGGCCCAAGCCATGTAGGGCTTTAAAGGTCATAACCAACACTTTGTATTGCGCCCGGAAGCTAATTGGCAGCCACTGTAAAGATCTTAGTACTGGTGTTATGTGGTCTGACCTGGAGGTTCCAGCGACCAATCTGGCTGCAGCGTTTTGAACTAACTGAAGCTTCCAAACCTGGTACAAAGGTAGCCCCATGAGGAGCGCATTACAGAAGTCCAAGCGAGAGGTTACCAGCGCATGTACTACTGTTTCAAGGTCCTTTTGGTCCAGACAGGGACACAGTTGGCGTATCAGCCGAAGCTGGTACCAAGCACTCCTAGCCATCGCATCCACTTGGGATGATAACTGTAGAGATGAGTCCAGGAGTACTCCCAAACTGCGAACTCTGTCCTTTAGGGGAAGTGTGACCCCATCCAGGACTGGATGGCAAATTTCCCTGCCTGGACTTGGGGTACCTATCACGAGTACCTCTGTTTTCTCTGGATTCAGCTTGAGTTTGTTTTCCCTCATCCATCCCATTACTGACCCCAGACAGGCATCCAGAGGAGAGATGCCTTCCTTAGTCACTGTATCAGTAGGAGACATGGAGAGATAGATCTGGGTGTCATCAGAGTACTGATAACACCGTGCTCCATGTCTCCGGATGATCTCTCCCAGCGGCTTCATGTAAATGTTAAATAGCATGGGGGACAGAATGGCGCCCTGGCGGACGCCAGATGTCAACTCTCTTTTACGAGAGCAGCTGTCCCCCAGCCTCACCATCTGGAATCTTCCTGAGAGGTAGGAACGGAGCCACTGGAGCGCAGTGCCCCCGATTCCCAACTCTCTCAGGCGTTCCAGAAGGATACAACCTTAGAATCGTTTCAGTGAAGGGTGGCAAAAAATTGTTTTCTATAGAAGAAGGCTGTTTATTGCTTGGATCCAAATACCATTGCAGTTCTGGGCAACAAAATTCAAAAAGGAGGCTGAGAAGCTGGAGCCATGTGTCCAAAGGAGGGCAACTAAAATGGCGACGAGTCTGGAAACTATCATGCCTTATGAGGAACGCCTTAGGGAGCTGGGTATGTTTAGCCTGGAGAAGAGAAGGTTATGGGGCGATATGAAAGCCCTGCTTAAATATTTGGAGGGATGTCATCTTGAGGATGGAGCAAGCTTGTTTTCTGCTGCTCCAGAGACTGGAACATGGAGCAACTGCAGGGAAAGGGATTCTACCTCAACATTATAACAGATTTCCTCTGCCCCATTTCGGATTCGCCCCTTTTCACTCGCTGCCCCTCACTCCTGGAACCTTCTTCCCCCGCGAGACACAAGAGCCCTTATCACTTCTTTAACCAGCTTCAAAACGGAGCTGAAGACCATCCTGTTCAGAGAAGCCTTCCCAGGCATTGCGTAATTGTCGCTTGCTATTTGATGTTCTTTTGGTGCCTGTTTTATCGAACCATTTCCTGTACTGCTATGTATTTTTATGTATTAGCCTACTAGCCCCACCACCTTTCCCTTCTCCTTTTATGTCGTGTCTCTTTAGATTGTAAGCCTGAGGGCAGGGAACCGTCCAATTTAAAAGATTGTATGTACAGCGCTGTCTAAATTTACAGCGCTTTATAAATAAAGGTTAATAATAATAATAATAATAATAATAATAGTAACATTAGGAGGAACCTTGGGACAGTAAGAGCCGTTCAATAGTGGAGCACAATCTTTCAGGGAATAGAGGAGTTTCCTTCCATGGAGGCCTTTAAACCGAGGCTGGATGGCCATCTGTCAATGGGGATGCTTTGATTGAGAGTTCCTGCATGGCAGAATGGGGCTGGACTGGGTGGCTCTTTTTGGGGTCTCTTCCAACTCTAGGATTATTCTATGATCTTTACAGTTCAGCAACTTGTCTACTTCTTTCCTAGCTGCCCTTCCCATTCCTAATCCTCTTCTGATTTCAGGGCTTCAGTCTTCATTCTGACTATGGAGGGTACCTCTAATGTTTAAGATGGGATTTGTAGCACGTTCCAGAGCTCAATTCTTCCTGATCTGGGAAGAAGGGGAAAGAAAGGGGCAACCAGAATTATTCCTTCCGAAACCCTTGTCCCACAGACTGCCCCGGAGCATTGAAGTGTCTCCCATTGTTCTGGGATCTGCATTGTGCCGAGTATCACAGAGTCATTGGGATGTTTTGTGCGATCGATAGGAATCTGGTTGTAGGCACAGAACACTTTGTCTGTGTCACAAAGACCTGGAAGCAGAGGTGCATTTCCACTTCATCTGCTTCTCATTCGTTGTTGTATTTTATCATGGCTATTGGCTGCGGGTCGTTTTTTGTTCTCCAAAATGGCATTGTATGTATATTTCTGTTCAAATTTTCATACACAACCCTAGAATTGTTTCAGTGAAGAGTGGCAAAAATTGTTTTCTATAGAAGAAGGGTGTTTATTGCTTGGAGCCAAATACCATTGCAAACAAAATATCCAAGATTTCATACGATTACAAAATCATAATTAAAATTAACTAAATAAAATGCATGCCTAAGCTTAAGACGCATACCTTGTATTATAAAAAGGTTTGTCACGTTGTCGTGACAAAGAAAGAGGACTTGTTAACCATCGGTGTCATAACCAAAAGCATTTTGTACACTCATGTTTTAAATTGGCATGGCTTGCTATTTTCGGGAAACAGTCATTTTTCAGAAATGAAGTTCCAGAACTAATGGATAAATTCATACGCAATTAATTGCTTGGTTCAGATGGAATCCATCCAAAACTCCTTGCAAAACTCATATTTGAACGTCTTGATCTTCCAGCAAAAGTATGCAACATATCCTCCGCAGAAAACTGGTCTCTGTTCCAGAAGAGTGGAAAGTTGGCAACATCACCCCAGTTTTTGAAAGAACAGAGGGAGAGATCCTCGCAATAAATGCCAATTAACATAATGCCTGTTTTAGGTAAATTGGTGGAACTGACAAAGCATCTGGAAAGGTAGGTCCTAGTCTTGCACTTATTTGAAAGAGTCAATACATTTGTGGACAGGAGTGACCTGGGAGAAGCTGATTATGGGATCAAGACAAATCAGGCATTCAGAAAGTCATTAAACGAAGTGCTCCCCCCAGTGGTCAAAGGCATCTGTTTGTCATGGCATGTGCTTTTCCTGACTTACGTGACATGCATTTAGCGTGCTTTGCTGTGCTTGGTTCTTAGAAAGTAATTGCATTTTTAATATTCAAACCTGATTGCTGAAACACAAATCTGAGGAAACCCCACTGAGAGGGGGACATACATTACTCAAATGGAAGACATTATTTCGCCTTAATGTCTGCTTTGACCCTGGAATTTCAAAAGATACTCATGAAAGACTCCGGAGAAAAACCTCTGAGCATTAACTGAGGAGAGGTTATTTTTTATGGGCCTAAAGAGAGGGAAAGAACAGAAATGGAGGGAGTTTGTTTGAGAAGTTTTAGCTTCGAATAAGGCTGAATTAGGGGAGGCAGTGTGGCCTAGTGGTTTCCATGTTGGATTATGACTCTGGAGGCTGGAGTTTGATTCTCAGCTCAGCTCTGGAGACCCTTTGGACAAGTCACACTCTCTCAGCCTCAGAGGAAGGCAAGGGCAAATCCCTTCTGAACAAATCTTGACAAGAAAACCCCATGAGAATAGCGTCACCTTGGGATCACCATCAGTCGGAAATGATTCGAAGGCACACACCACCACCAACAACAACAACAACAACAAGGGGAGACATGGCAGAGATGTATACAATTATGCATCATCTGAAGGAAACCGATAAAGAGTAGTTCATCTCTCTCTCTCTCTCTCTCTCTCTCTCTCTCTCTAATAATTTTAGCATAGGAAGAAGGTTCACATCCGCTGATGCTGAGAAATGGGAAACTCTGGACTCATGAAAGGAAATGGCACAGAGTTATCCAGCGTGACGGAGGGCTTTGAGTGTTGGACTCTGGAGACCAGCGTCTGACTCATGAAACCCATTGGCTGACCTTGGACAAGCCACATGGTAATAATAATAATAATAATAATAATAATAATAATAATAATAATAATAATAATAATTTGTATCCTGCTTCTCTGATACAATCACTCTTAACCTCAGGAGAAGGCAATGGTAAGCTTCCTCTGAACAAACCTTGGCAACAAAACCTCTTTGTTGTTGTTAGCTGTCCTGGAGACAGTCCCTTCCGACTCATGGCTCCTCTGTGGCTGAGACATCTCCAAGGCTCCCTCTCCTCTGCTGCATTCTTGCCCAGATCCTGCAATAAGCCCTTGCCCATAAGGACCCCCAGCTTGGGTCTCTCCATCTGGTCTCTCTTCCACCTTTCCTAGCCTTATTGTTTTTCCTAGTGATCCCTGCCTTCTCATGATGAGGCCAAAGTACAACTTGACCATCTTTGCTTCCAAGGAGAGCCCTGGTCTGATTGGTTCAAGAACCCATTGGTTTGTCTTCTTGGCTGTCCATGGGATCATCCTAAATCCTCTTCTCCAGCCTCATATTTCCAATGAGTTGGTTTTCTTTCTGTCTGCTTCCTTCACTGTCCAGCTCTCACATCCGTTCATGGGGATGATGGAGAATACAATGCCCTGGACCATTCTGACTTTACTGCTCTTTGCTCTTCAGCATCTTGTCCAGTTCTTTCATAGCTGCCCTTCCCATTCCTAGACTTCTTCTTATTTCTTGACTGCAGTCTCCATTCTGGTCAATGTTTCATCCTAGAGATGGGAATACTTTAACTATTTCCATTTTCTCATTGTCTAGATTGAATTTGTGTATTTCTTCTGTGGTCATTATTTTTGTTTTCTTTACATTCAACATCAGATCTGCCTTTGCTCTTTCATCTCTGACCTTCCTTATTAACTCTTCCAGTTCCTGAAGGTCTTCTGCTCATGGGTCTCCGTAAGTTGGAAACAAGTCGAAGGCACATAACGGCCTGTTACAGACTGCCAAAATAAAGCTGCTTCGGGTCTCTTTGGAGGTATGCTATTTAAATGATGCATGCACCCTAAGAATCCGGAAGCTGCACTAAAGCTGCACTTCAGTGCTTAGGAATGGAGTGTAGCTTTGGCGCGACCTCCGGACTCTTAGGACCCATGCATCATTTAAATAGCATACCTCCAAAGAGACCCGAAGCAGCTTTATTTTGGCAGTCTGTAACAGGCCAACAGCAACAGAGTTAAAGTATGGAACTCACTGCCAGGTGATGTAATGATGGTTTACATGTAATGATGGCTTTAAAGGGGGGCTTAAATGAGGCTATAAATGGCTTCTAGTTTTGATGGCTACTTCCATAGGATCCTAGAGCTGGAAGAGACCATGAGGGTCATCCAGTCCAACCCCCTGCCATGCAGGAATACCCAATGAATTTGATACCTGATGCTGAGGAACATGAGATGGAGGGTGAGGGTGCTCTCTTGCTTTGCCAGTGGGCTTCTCAATATGTGGCCAATTACTAAACCTTAATAGATCAGAAACCTTAATAGAATTAAAAAGCTGGGCCAAAACTAACAGAATGAGCTTCAGTAGGGAGAAATGTAAGATACTGCACTTAGGTAGAAAAAACAAAATGCCAAGATATAGAATGGGGGACACCTGGCTTAAGGAGACTTATCCGTCTGAAAGGGATCTATGAGTCCAAGTAGACCACAAGTTGAACATGAGTCCACAGTGTGATGCGGCAGCTAAAAAGGCCAATGCGATTCTAGGCAATGGTGAAGAAGACTGGGTTGGATGAATATAAAATTAAATGAAAAGATGGATCTAAACCTAGAGAGGAAAAAGAGGAACGATGCTGAAACCACCGTGAAGGAATTGCCCAAAGCCTGAATGTGTGGTTTAACTTATTGAAAGACAACCTCAATTATTTAACGGATGTCTTGTTTTTTCTAACTCTTCAAGCTTCCTGAACTTTATTGATCCTCCTTGGCTCCTCTCCGCTTCTGACATGAAAGGTTTAGTGGATCCATCACTCCGGAATTGGTGTTAAGACCTAGATAAGCGACGGTGCCATAGCATTAAATTGGCACAAGAGAGACTTCGGACTTATTTTTCCTTCCAAGTCAAGTGGAAAATTAGAATTTGGCTTCAGCCAAAGTGGGACTATTTTTGTACCTATTGTTAGAAGCAAACAATATTGTAATAACTAACCTAATCTGATTTTTATTTTCTGAAAGAGGACGGTCAAATAGTACGGACTCAAATTTTACACAAACAACAAAGTTGGTACATTTTTCCTACAATGTCTCTCTCTCTCTCTCTGGCTTTGCTTTGTGAACGATGATTCAGGAAGGACTCATGATCCCGTGCTTTGTACAAGTGCGTTGGTGCCTAAAAAGGCCAATCCGGGACAAACAGGTCCGGTTGCAGAAAGCACAGCGAAAGGTCTCCTTGGGTGATGTTTCTGGGTTGTGGTTCTTTCTGCGTTGTTGTTTCTCTTCGAGGCTCGTTCAGCGTGAGCTTTCGAAGAAGGCTGCAGCGTCATGGATAGTGCGTCTCCATGCCTCCCGATGCGAGGCCAGGGAGGACCATTGTTGGTGATCTATCTGGCCAAGCCTGAGATGTTGTTTCAGGGAGTCCTTGTATCTCTTCTTTGGGGCGCCCCTCTTACGCTCTTGACCCGTGGCGAGTTCACCGTAGAATACTATTTTGGGGAGGCGATGGTCCTTCATCCTAGAAAAATGTCCTGCCCAGCGCAGCTGCGTCCTCATTAGCAATCAATGGGGAAGAATATGTAAAAAGGAAAATACTCTTTTAAGCAGAGAAATTCTGGACTTGGTAATGAGTTTAGGAAAGTTCTGGGGGGAAAGTAAGCCAATTCGAAAGGGCCATAGTCCACACCTGCTTCTCCCTCCAGCTAAGTTAATTCACTTTTTCACTTTGAAGTCTGTAGCAGCTGAAATAAGCTGAGAATGAAGGGGGAAAGTGGTAAGAAGGGAGAAACTGGGTTAAAGCTGCTAAAAATGGGCTGGCAGAGGATTAACTAGGTATACTCCTGATGAACTGAAACACTTGGAGAGTATTTTATCTTGCCCACTCACTGTTGAATGTATTTATTCATTTAGATCAAGAACAGGCAACTGTTTAGGAGATGGAACAGTTCTACCGTGACACATACGCAGACACACACCCCAACATGTCCGGTTGCACTGGAAGAGAGATCATGTCACTTCTATGGCATTTTTGTTTGCTCTTCAGTCAGTTTGTGGGCAGGCTGGGGGCATGTGGTGCCTTAGAGGTCACCTGGGGAGCTTTGGAGGAGCACAAGAGTGAGGTTTGTGGGCCAGATGTGGCCCACAAGATGTACCTCTTCCACCCTCGGTTTGGGTGCCTCTAGTACTAGGGGATCCCAGGTGCCAGACTGATGGATGACTGTGCTCTGCAGGCTCTGAAGAAGAGGAGGAGAAGCATTTTCCTCCATCCTGCTGGCTCCACCATTAGTATCTATGGAAAGCAGAGGGCTCCATCCCACCTGCGCAGTGGGATGCTTCCCTCCCAAAACTTCCTCAAAGACCTGAGGCTGTTTTCTGTTGCAGAGGAGTTAAAAACCTGCCCCACGCCTCCCCCCAATGTTGAGACAACCTGCGAAGTCAAGTGCCATGGCGAAGAGGACTGCCCAGAGGGAATGCGGTGCTGCATCTTCGGCTGCAGCAGGGCATGCCTCCAAGACTGCTTTGGAGAAGTGGGGTTCCCTGTTGCAAGACACTCAGGACTTTATCACACGGGAGGAATTTCTCTTAATTTTGAATGAAAAGAAAGTGGGGCCAGAACACATTCACGTGAATTCACTAGTTTAGTGCAATTACGTGAATGCTCATTGTGTTCCAACTGGCTTCCCATTGCCTGAAAATAGTATGCCATTGCCCAAATTTGTGTGTGGCAGTCTATCACGCAATAACGTGAAACCCCATGATTGCGTTCAGATTGCCATTGGATTACACTTCCAGTTTCCTTTGTCTGCTAAACTCCTCAGTGTTGCTGGAATTTAGATATTCGGTAATTCATATCAAGCAGAGCAGCAACATGCCCCACTATATCTGGGCTTCTGCTAATAAAAAGGATACTCTGATAAGATAAAAAAACAAGACTTAGCTTTATTGTTGCAAAGAATAGATCTGATCCAGGAAAACAGACAGCCAATAGAAAAACCTATACTTTGGTAAAAGAGTCCCCTAAATGCTGACTCTCATGAGTGAATGCAAAAGGTGGGATGCATTCTGAGGCTGAGCCACCTGCTTGTGTCCTTCTGGGAATAAGCATAGGAAGAAGGGAACAAAGAGCCATAAAATCCAATCCTTGACCTTTAGGAGAGAAGGGAAGGTGATAGGAAGTGACCTCTTTGAAATCGGACTGACTGAAGGAGCGTAGAGAGAGAAACAGCCGATTAAGGAAGTTCTCTTTCTACTCCTAACAATCACAGAGACAAGCATTGATGGAGTCTCCGCTTCCAACAACTGTAGCACCCTTTTCTTTAGGGGCATTTCATGGGGCCAATGCCCAAAGAAAGCTGCATTTTCTCAGAAGTCTGATGCTTTCAGATCCAGAAAGTGTGCTGAGGACTCCAGTTTCCTTTTGGCCAGGGCCTCTGCACTGGGTGTCATTCAAAGGGGCTCCCAGATCCTGGCAAGGTTGGAAAGGGCCCTTGACTTCTTGTGCAGACTGAGCAATCCCAAGGCATGCTTCTTGGCTGCATTTTAAGGAGCTCTCCAAGGGCTGAATCTGATGGCTTGGGGTTATGATGGTTCACATTTGCTTGCTAACAGCACCTTTACTAACTTTCCTCTCTTTCCACTGTAGGCCATGGAAAGATGCCTAGAAACCCGGATAAGAGCTGGTTCTCTCCAGTCTCAAAGCCTGCTCAGCCCCTGGACATTGTCAGTCGGTCAAGGTGCCCAAAGGAATGCTTCATCTCCACCGACTGGTATCCCCTGATTCTGGCTTGGCTCCATCACCAGGTCCCCTCTACCTTCTTCTCTGTAATAAAGGCACCACTGAGCCATTGCAGGCTGGAGGGTCTTTCCTTTTCTCTCCCGCTTCTCTCTTTCTCTCTGACTAAGGTAGTTTCCAGCTTTCAGGTACTCATGTAAGGAATTCAGTTACATAGGATGTTATCACACAGGAAGAATGTCTCTCAGTTTCGAAAGAAAAAAAAGTAGGGCCAATTTGGAAATGAACACAAGGACATGGATGGCTATCACACCAGAGAAGAACACAGCACCCACCCAAAAGCCAAAGCAGTGCAAATGCAAAAGAAAGTATCATATGAGTACGTACCCTTCATAGTCTAGAATTCGAATTAGCATCCCTGCACATGCGCAGTGAGGGAAGAATCAGATATGACCTTTTTATACTTCCTTTTTTTTAAAATAATCTTTATTGACAATTTCCAAATAAAAGAATACATTTTGCATAAAAAAACACGTTTCAGTTTCCATACTCATAAATCTAACACTGTGGTACATCCATAATGCCTCCTTCCTTAAGAAAATTGTTTGTATGGGCTTGATTCCAAAGGGTCAACGCTGACTTCCTACTCTTTTTATTCTCTATCTTTCTAGAGGTTCTCCCGTTACCTTTAATTTATTTTACCTCATTATTTGAAGTGTCGTAACTCTCTGGTCATCATTATAGTAAAAAGAAAAAACACAAACCAAACTTCTCATTAATAACAAATGTCCAATCTTAACTTATTGACAATTTTTCCTTTTGCTTAATACGACTTATTGATCTCTTTGTGCAATAGAAAGTGATATTCTGTTTCTGACCTCATTATTTACCACATTAAATTATCCTGCACTTTCTATTTAGAACAGCATTTACCACACATTTCCTTTTACCAATCCTAGTCCTTCATATTCTCCTCAAGAGGATAAACCTCATAATATAAAAAAGGCATTCCTGTGATGCCACATGAAGTCGAAGGGAAAGTAGAACTTGTCGATTCTTTTCTTCAAATTTCTGGGTTGCACTATCCATAAGGGAAGGAAAGCTAAAAAAGGAGATACATATTAGGGGATCCTGGATTCTCTATTTTCCCTATAAGACAATGTGGTCTTAAATGCCACTTTGAATCTGTTTTAAATATTGATTAATGAAACATTAATGTCCCATTCCCCTCCCATATTTTCCAACACTTTTTCCCATATCTCTCTTCTCTTCTTTCCATCTTGATTTTGTACCATACAGGTCATTCTGTCCAGCTCCCTATATTCATTTACCTTAAGCATCCAACTTTCCCACGAGGGAATCTCCTTAACTTTCCAGAGTCTGGCTATTTCTACCCTGGCTGCAGTAACAAGATGCAGGGTAATTCTCCAAAACTTAGCTTCCTCCGTATTCAGTGCTGTAGTTATGTTGAGAAGATATAGTTTGGGGTCCATTTGGAAGTTGAAACCTAAGATCTTTTGTAGAGAGTCGTGTATAGTCTTCCAAAATGTCTTTATTTCTATACATCCCCACCGCATGTGGTACAGTGTCCCTTTTTGTTGATTGCATTTCCAGCATAGCCCTTCACTAGACTTATACATTTTTTTCAACTTCCATGGTGTAATATACCATCTGTTCATTATTTTTACATGGTTCTCCTTCAAACTTTGACCCACTGTGAATTTACTTGCTCTCAACCATGTCTTCTGCCATTCCTCATAGTTTATTACAGACCCTAGGTCCTTAGACCATTTGATCATGTAGTCCTTTATCGTGTTATGTTCTAAGACTCTGTTCATAATTAGCTTATAAAGTTTTGCAATCTTGTGTTTATCTGGTTGCCACAGGATCTTATCTAACTTGTTTAAATCTTTTTCTATCCCCACCGTCTTAATGTCTATTTTTATTCTTTGACTTAACTGAATATAGCTGAACCACGTTAGTTCGAAGCCCCTTCCCCCAAAGTATCCTTTTGCTTTATTTTGCGCACTCCTGGCGTATCTGCCTCTAACAAATTTTTATATGTCAGCCATCTTTTTTGTATGTGCCATCTGCCAAAAAAGGCTTCTTGGGGGGAGGTCCACAATGGTAAATGAAAATAAAATAATTTATAAATCTTTTTCCAGGTCTCTAATAGCGATTTTCTAATTGGATGGTTATTAAAATCCCGACCTTTTTATACTTCCGGCAGGGCTTGCCTCCGGTTCCCATGGTTTTGCCTTGTTTCCCATTATTTGTTCATTCATTACGACTTATTTCATGTTATTCAGGCAATTCAGCAATTCAAAATCATTCCAAAGCAACCTTGTACTTGGTTTGATCATTGGACTATGGCTCTAGAAGGCAGGGATGGAATGCCACTGGATGACCTGGTGCAAGTCACACTCTCTCAGCCTCCTCAGAAAAAGGCAATTGTAAACCCCACCTGAATAAACCTGGCAAGAAAACCCTGTCACAGGGTTGCAAGAGAGAAAGAGAGAGCCAGTCCCTTCCCTCCAGTTGGAGAGGATGAGTTTGCAAAGGGAAAGGGCTGAGAGGGGGAGGGAGGGAGGCAGTGTGTGTGTCTCTCTGGGGAGGGAGGGCTGCTTCATCCCCAAAACAGCTCCAGAATAGCCCCAAGAGGCTCAGAGAAAAGCCCCCCAAAACCCTCTGGGAGGGAGGAAAAAATTGCAGCCAGCAAAGGAGCTTGGGAATTGTAGTCTGATTCATGATTGCATCCGGGATCACACTGCATGGACCTTCCAATTTCCCCTGTGTGATAACGTCCATAGCCGTGTTAGTCTGGAAGTATCAGTATGCAAAGGGATTTTGCAGCAGCTTTGAGACTAACTGGGGGAAAAGAATTGTAATATGAGCTTAGTAGGTTGGTTCTTCTTCACCAGGTGCATGGAGGGAAGAAAGGGACTGGACTAAGAGTGGGGAACCTGGTGGTTGGAAACCAGTGGGGATGATGGGGTTGAAGCAGGCCCAGCTCCACCCTGACAGAAGATGGAGAAAGTGAAGACATGCCAAAAGGGGACATTCACACAATGGGTAGGCAAGCATTTGCATGTCCCTTTTTTGGAGCAGCCCTTGTGCTCCCTTCCAGTTCTAGGATTCTGTGATTCTAACCATACACAGACAATAGACACCCCAGGAAGAGAAAACAAATGTTTTGGGAAGGAGAGACGTGTTCCTTCTAAGCATGATTTTGCTACAGGAACCATTGTTCCCACAAGGAAGAGCCCAACATACCTTCCTTTACTCTGCCCTCATCCGGATGTTGTGTCCTCCTGCATGGCAGAATAGGACTGGATGGCCCTTGCCGTCTCTTCCAACTCTACGTTTCTATGATGCTATGAGATGGCATAGAGATGACCACCTCTTGACCACTTTCCTCCTCCCCCAGAGATCACAACACAGGAGAGGGAGGCTTCAGATGGCAAAGACCCCCAGATTGAAACGCAGCAGGAATTCAAGTCATGGATGCCTTTATTGAAGGGAGGAAGGGAGGAAGCCAGCCAAGAAGTAGGTCAACATGCTGGGTATGTCCAGGTTGGTGCTTTTTTGCCTTGGTTTCCTGAGCCTTGGATCATCCAGTGGTCTGGGATCTCTCCTGTTGAAAAAGAAAGAGACCACTAAAAAGACCAGCTTGTGCCCAGAGCTGCTTTGGACTGGAGCCTAGGCAAGCGCTCCTCATTTTGGGGAAAGGCAGCCTAAACATGACCTAGGACTTCAGTTGAGCCAGAGTTCCAGGGCGTTAACCATGATTCAACCACTTTATTTCATCTCTGGACATGCAAATGGGTAATTCCTATCTGATATAATGAATTGCAGCTAGATGGGAAGATATACTGGAATGATTTACATGGGCACTCCAAAGAAGGACATCTATGACTCAGCTCCCTTCTTCAGGGAGGAAAGGAACGTAATTCAGGACCTAACTGTGATAATTTTCAGTAGACTGGTAAACATTGTTTAACAAGAGCAACGTTGGGAGTGGCGATACAGGCATGTGTTTAACGATCAAGAGGTGAACAAGTGGCATCACTGGGGCAGTTGTCTTTTGGCACAGGTGCCCAGAAAGGGCTGCCAGGGGTGGGCAGTGGTCATGGTGGGCTGCCCCATCCTCATAGAACCATAGAGTGGGGAGAGACCCCAAGGGCCATCCAGTCCCACCCCCTTCTGCCATGCAGGAACTCTCCATCAAAGCACCCCTGACAGATGGCCTTCCAGCCTCTGCTTAAAGACCTCCAAAGTAGGAGACTCCAAAGCAGCATATCCCACTCTCAAACAGCTCTTACTGTCAGAGATCTTACTGTCCTAATGTTGAGCTAGAAGCTCTTTTATGCAGCTTGCATCCATTGTTCCGGGTCCTGTTCTCTAGAGGAGCAGAAAACAAGCTTGCTCCCTCCTCAGTATGACAACCCTTCAAATATTTAAACGGGGCTATCATATCACCCCTTAACCTTCTCTTCTCCAGGCTAAACATCCCCAGCTCCAACATCCCTGCCCTCCTTTGGACACACTCCAGCTTCTCAGCTATAATTTTTGAATTGTGGAGCCCAGAACTAGACAGTGTTATTCCAGGTGAGTCCTGACCAAAGCAGAATAGAGTGGCACTCTTCTTCCCTCGATCCAGACCCTCAACTTCTATTGATGCAGCCTAGAATCGCATTGGCCTTTTTAGCTGCCATGACTCATGTTCAACTCCATCTCCCCCCCCACCCCGCTGCCTTGAGTGTCCACTCAGATCCAGAAAGTGCTGTTGGGGGACAGTGAGGGCAACCTACCCAACTCCCCCTTCCTGCCCCCACGGCCTCGTTCACCTCCCTGCCTGTTGCCTGGCCAGACAGACCCAGAAATGGCAGGTGGGGATGAGGGTGGCCTCCTTCCCCTCCCACTGCCTTGCTTGCCCACTTGACCACCCACCACTCAATGCCTCCCAGAAAGGCCCAAGGATGGCAAGGAAGAGGGTAATGCTCTGCAATGGTGGCACCCTCCTCCTCTTCCACCTCCCCCTTTACCCCCATTTGCAGAGGTGCCAAGGCTGGAGTGGGACACAGTGGCGTTTTCTGTGAGAGGCGGACAATGGGTCACAACTGCACCAGCTGTCAGTCCGAACATCTCACATCCCAGCATCTCCTAGTGACAGCAGCCCTGGGCTAAACCTGTCATTGTTCATCTGGGTTTAACAGTTTCAAAAGACAGATACACTCATCCCTCCGCATTTGCTGGGTTAGGACACAGGGCCCCTGTGAATGTGGGGAAATCGCAAATAACAAAAACACGAGGTTTTTACCTGAGAGAACACCTCTCTAGGAATCTCTAGGTCCTCCAGGACAACTCTGTGGTCAACATCTGCCAGACATAGACCATAGAATTGCATTGGAGGAGCTACAAATGCCTAGTGGGGTGTTCTCTCTAGGAATCTCTCGGTCTTTCACTGTGATGTTTGGTTAAAGTTGACCATAGAGTTGTGCTGGAGGACCTAGATATTCCCAGAGAGGACATATTAATCAAATCTGTGAATGATCAAATACGCAAAAGTCAAAGCCGCAAATGTGGAGGGATGCGTGTAGATAGATAGGTAGATAGATAGTCCTTCCTTTTAGCAATGAGAGGAGAGAATGGCCTCCACCCATTTTGAGAGAGAGAATCCAAAACCATTGCTAAACAATACAATTCTTGCCTGCCTTTGGATGCACATAGATATACATACAGAGCCCAGGACAAATGGCCTTCTCACCTTAGAGAGGTTTCATGCATTTTACCATGCATCCGTAAGAGCAGCACTTCTCTTTCCCAGTACAGTCCCAGTCACTCCCACACGAAGCTAGGCAGATGGTGATGGTACCCGGAGGTGCTTTGGGGCAGATGCCAGGCTTCTCTGCAACAGAAAAGAGGACTCTGAGATTGCTTTTCAAAATGGTCCTCTTAGCTGGCTGCAAGTCTTTGGACCAGCGGAGGTTTCTGACTACTCTACAAAGGCAGCCCCAAGTAGAGCACATCACAGTAGTCCAAAGGCATGTGTCACCACTACGGCCATGTCTAACGTCCCAAGAAACAGAGACAGTTAATGCATAAGCTTCAAGTGTGCAAATGTACCCATGGCCACCACAAAAACCTGAACCTCCAGGTTTAATGGGTCCAAGAGCAAATCAAGGCTGGGCAGTTCATAAAAGCCAAAACTCGAGGCTGTCGTAATTTGGATACGTCATGAGAGGAGACGACTCGCTGCAAAAGAGGACAGCACTTGGTAAAGTTTGAGATAACACGAAAAGAAGAAGGTTGGGTTACAGTTTGACTAAATCTGCCAAGGAAGGCACAGCCCTGCGTCTGGAAGCCATGAACAGGCTCTTCTGGGGGTTTCTCAAGGGGGTTTCCAAAAGCCAAAGATGATCTGATGGCACACAACAGCAACCACATCTTTGCCTAAGATCTGCTAAGAACTGCTGTCTGCATTTTCCACGCAAACTAATGTGCACAGAAGCATTATGCTTCTTTTTCCCCCTGCGCACAGATATTTCTATCCAAGCATGTTGTTTTCTGCACAAAATAACCATGTATAAATTTTGGGTAAAAGCATAGAATCCTAGGAATTTATCACAGGAAGGAGATCAGGAGTTTATCCCATGAATATTAAAGAGAGATTAAAGTGCATTTAAAGCATCCTGCAAATAAAGCAAAAATGGCAGGTAATCACAGGCAATCAGGCAGATAAAGTGATATCGGAAATGCGGTGTCGCTTAAATCCTGAAAGCAAAAAACATGTGTGTTAATGCTTCTTTCTAGTTTATCACATGAAGGCTAACAGGAGTTTATCTTGTGAATATCCCGGGAAATCGCACACGACATCGCACAAAAACCCGCCATTAAAGTGGTCACAAAGAAACAGTAATGCGTATCATTTTACTTTCAGGATTTCAATGATAGCGCATTTCCGCTATCGCTTTATTTGCGCAATTGCATGTGATAATCATTTGTGCAATTACTTGCCATTTCCGCTTCATTGGCGGGATGCTTTAAATGCACTTTAATCTCTCTTTAATGTCGAAATGAGCCCCAGTGTGATAAACTCCATAGAGCTGGAAGGGAAACCGGGGCCATCCATTCCATCCCCCCTCCAACCTCCATCAGAAGATGATTTTGAGCATTTATCCTTTAAAAACAACACTTCCATCCCTATGTAAAGGTCCTTCCCATGTCCCACTGACTAGAAGGGACTTCACAATCCCAGCTGATTTTTCCTTTTCCATCTCAGACCTGGCAGGGAGACCAGAGGCCGCGCAGGTGGCATTTCACCTGGCTTTCCTATTTACCTGCGCAGGTGCGGCGACACTGCTCCAGAGTCTTGAAATTGTTCTTGTTGCCCCTGCAGCCTCCGTAAATGAACTTCTCACACTTCTTGGAAGCCGCATTGTAGAAATAACGGGGAAAGTAAGCCTGGCACCAACCGGGTTCTGCAGGAAGTTTGCAGAAGCCTGTGGGAAGAAAAGAGTTCCACTTCTGTTGGTCAATGTTTTGGCTCTTACGTCAGCGGAGGCTGCGAATCCACTCTGGATTTTAGTCTGAACCCTATAGGAGTTGTCAAATATATTAAACCCTATCTCCACAACAGCTTTACTGTCTTGGAAAGTTCTTTGGATGAAGTGGATTCATCACCCCACTTACATGGGACCCACCAGCCCATCCCCATATGGCATGAGATCTTCTGAAAAGGAATCCTAGAGTTGGAAGAGACCCCAAGGGCCCTGATCCAGTCCAACCCCATTCTGCCAAGCAGGAACTCTCAACCAAAGCACCCCCATTGACAGATGGCCATCCAGCCTTTGCCTAAAGACCTCCAAGGAGGGGGACTCCACCATTCTCCTGTAGCTTACATCCACTGTTCCGGGTCCTATTCTCTGGAGCATCAGAAAACAAGCTTGCTCCCTCCTCACTGTGACATCCCTTCAAATACTTAATTAGGACTATCCTATCACCTCTTAACCCTCAATTCTCCAGGCTAAACATCCCCAGATCCCTAAGGTGTTCCTTATAGGGCTTCATGGTTTCCAGACCCTTCACCATTTTGGTGACCCTCCTTTGGACACATGGCTCCAGCTTCTCAACATCCTTTTTGAATTGAGGTGCCCTGAACTGGACACAATATTCCAGATGAGGCCTGACCAAAGCCGAATAGAGTGCCACCATTACTTCCCTTGATCTAGACACTATACGTCTGTTTAAAAGTTTAAAGCTGTGGACTGAACTGAGAGAGACCCTGTTCTGCAGAGGTAAAAATATGGCACAAGAGTAGTGCCCTTTCTGTGGGGCTGCCCCTGTTTCTCTAGTCTGAAATCTGCAGCCAGGGCCAAGATTTTGAGCAAAGTCCCAATCCACACAGCCAGGGACTCAGTGCTGAAGAAATCCCACCTTTTGTCCCACGGAGCACTGAACCCATTTCAAGGCAATGTTGCTCACCTCTATAATCCCATATAACCTGCAACAAGATGAGCTGCAAGATCTGCTAACCTCAGACAGGAGATGTGAGCAGAGAGTGTTTGGGGATATTCTTTGGGCTCATTCCAATTCACCTTTGCTCCGTGTCAGTGAATAGATTCCAAAAGGTCCATCGTTCCCACTATGAAAGCAGATCTTTTCAGTATCCCCTTGGAATCGCTTGTTTTTTGGCACGATTGTTGTCCCCACCAGTTTGCGCCGCTTCAAAATGCATGTCAATCATCTGCGCATCACCAGTGATGTAAGCGGCAGCCTGGCATGGGAACTCTCTCTCTCTCTGATTGCAAGTAGTTGCAAAATCAGTGAATCGAATCTTCTTTCAGTTAAAATAAATAAAGAAACCATGCATCCATAGGTCATACCAGAAGCACAAAGGCAGCGCTGACGGGTGTGTGTGTGTGTGTGTGATGGTGAGTCTACCAAAAACTGAGGAGGGATGGTAAATACCCCTCTGCCATTAGTCCCTTCCTTCCAGAGTGATGTGATTCAGAGCCATTGTTCCCACTTGTTGAACACGCTTCAGAATCGATTCTTTCCAAAAGAACCACCAAAGAACTAGTCAGGAAAGAGCGAGGGGGAGGGGTTGCATTTGCCTTGTGTTATTGTGCTTGAAACCGATCACAGCAGGATCAGAACTGGTTTCAAATGGGAATGACGGTCATATAACCTGATCAGCAATTTTCGTTAAATCATAGTGGGAACATGGTCCTATGAGCCAAAGGCAAGAGGCAGAGGCAGGAGACAGAGCAAAGTCTTCTAAGCACAGCAAGGCTAGCAAGGCAAGGCAAAATGCAACCAGAGCAGATTCAGGCAGCACAGAAGACTCTGGAGTTCACTGCATTGCTAAAACCCCAACTTATCCCTGCTGCGTTGATGTCTCCTTCGGGATAAAGTCAGGAATTATCATACTCAAATTGCCACTAATGCCCAGCTAACGTCTGGCTAGAAGGGAAGCTCCCATCTTTGCAAATCGGCCGGCTGAGCGCGGCTTCTAGCTGGACGTTATCCATGCATCGGTGGCATTTTGAGTATGATAATACCCAACTGGTTTCAAACGACAGTCATACAACCCAATCAGACATTTGCTTTAAACCCTAGCGGGAACGCGGCCCTAACCTCCCTAACTGAGGAGGGAATTGAAGAGGTCTCTTCTTACCTGGCTGACCAGCGATGAGGATCATCTCAGCGCAGAAAGAGAGGAGTCCCAGGAGGAGGATGAAGCCCACAGACTTCATGATGCAGAAGGTCTGGGACTGCAATGCCAACCCAGCTCAGCTCTTGCTTTAAATACCTGCAAACAGGTTTCAAAAGTGGCAGGTTAAGGAAGCCGTTGGACGTGGTGTGGACAGATTGGAAACCCTTTGGCAATATCTTTGCAAAGAGTGATTACACAACAAAACCCATCAGAGGCAATTGCTTCCTCAAAATGTCCTAAAACTCAGCAAGGAGGAAACAGGACCAAACTACCCTTTTCCTCCTGGCATTTGCATGAGCAAGAAAGAATCCCAGAATCCCCCTTCCTTGAAGGACTCTTTGCTTTTCAGACTGTGGGTCAGGCCCCAAGTGGAAGGAAGGGTGCAAAGGATCCTGGGACATGATCCCGGTGGAAGGGGTGCCTTTCCTTCCTCACCTGGCAAGAAACGAATGGGGCTCAGATTGCCTCCTCCAAGCAGGAGTAACCCTCAGTGGGTTGCATTCAGTCTATAGAAATGGCTTTATTCTGCAACGACAGTTCTTTCTATTCAGTTTAAGATGGCCCACTCCATTGCATCCTCCATTGTATCCTCCATCTCTATGGAGGGTTCTGAAAGCTGGACCATGGAGAAAATGGATAGGAAGGAAATACATTCATTGGTCATCTGGGGCTGGAGAAGAGTGCTGGGGATACCACAGAGTGCTCAAAAGACCAAAAATTGGATCCTTGAACAGAGCAAACCTGAATTCTCCCTAGAAGCAAAGAAGACTGAGATTGTCGTATTTGGGGCATACCTTTAGAAGACACGATCCCCAAAAAAGGTGATAATGCTTGGTTAGGAAGGCATCTGGAAAAGAGGAAGGCCTCATTCCAGATGGATAGGGCTCCATCAAAGAAGTCACAGCCCTGATTCTGCAAAGACCTCAGCTAAGAGCAGCAGAGGAGAGGGGGACTCGGCGGTCTCTCTGCCATGGACTGCCCTGGGCCTGGCTTAGAGGACTCAGACCCTGGAGACATGGAGGAGGCTGAGACAGGGGCAGATCTGGGGCTGCCTGGATCCACAGTCCCAGAGGAGGCTCACTATGAAAATGCAGAGGGAGAAACAGACTCTATGGACGCTAGGCTGCAGGTGCCAGGACCTCTGGAGAGAAAACAGGCCAGAAGGGGTCTTTGAGGAGGTCTTCCAGGCTGGAAGCCAAGAGGGGAGCTAATAGGTTTCAGCTGAGAGACGCAGAGGCCTTTTAAAAGACTTCCAGCTGCAGAGGTTCCTTGCAGCCGACAACCAGTCTTGCATCCTTGTTGTTCCTTGCTCTTGATTCATGACCCCAGACTACGCTCTTGCCTCTGCCCTTTGCTGTGACTGACTGACTGGTATTGTGTGACCTTTGGACTGGACTCTGGACTATTCCTTTGTATATTCCCCTGCTGTACTGCCCTCAGGAGATCCAATCCATAGGATCATAGAATCACAGAGTTGGAAGAAACCCCAAGGACCCTAATCCAGTCCAACCCCATTCAGCCATGCAGGAACTCTCAATCAAAGCATACCCCAAAGATGGCCATCTAGCCTCTGCCTAAAGACTTCCAAACAAGGAGACCCCAGCACTTTCCAAGTCAGTGTCTTCAATTGTTGAACAGCCATTACTGTCAGGAAGTTCCTCCTAATATTGAGATGGAATCTCTTTCCCTGGAGCTTGCATCTGTTGCTTCATTGTGTTCTGTTCTCTGGAGCAACAGAAAACAAGCTTGCTCCCTCCTCAATGTGACATCCCTTCAAGTATTTAAACAGGGCTAGCATATCACCCTTAACCTTCTTTTCTCCAGGCTAAACATACCCAAATCCCTAAGTCTCTCCTCATAGGGCTTCATGGTTTCCAGGCCCTTCACCATTTTGGTGTCCCTCCTTTGGACACATGGCTCCAGTTTCTCAGCATCCTGCTTAAATTTTGGTGGCCAGAACTGGACATAGTATTCCAGTCGAAGGCTGACCAAAGCAGAATAGAGTGGCACTGTGTCACTATTACTTCCCTTTAGATACTACTGTATCACACTGTTGAGTCATGTCCAACTTGTGTTCTACTAGATCTGGACTCCTAGATCCCAATAGGTCAATGTTGACTTGAAGGTACTTAACAACAACAAAGTGGACGTTGCTTTCTGCCAGCAGGCAGAATAGTTTAAGAGTTTTGGACTATCTGGATACATCTACACTCTCAAATGACACCATTTTAAGTGCCGTAGTGCCATCCAATGGATTCCTGGGATTTGCAGTTTAGCAAAGTCTTTAGCCTTCTCTGTCAGGACCATGGTAAACAGGTCTGATAAAATGACATGGATGTGGCCACCAGGGGGAGCTGTTGTGTAAGTTATTTGCAGCTCTAGTGGCAGTTATGTGTGTCAGCATTTAAACAGGGCATCATTGGAATGTTGATGCAACTGTCGTTCTCAACTGTCCTTCTGAGAGAGTGTGTCAGTTAAGACAGTTGATGTTAGAGTAACTGCCTGTCTGTTTTGTTGTTATGGTTGTTTGGTTGGCAAAGTAACCGATTTCTTAAAGCCCTTGTCGTTATTTCTCAAGCTGGGAGCTGAAGGCCGTTTGCAGTGGGGAAGGAGTATTTTCCTTCTTGGCCTGAGTACCTTTGCAGACATCTCTTCAGATTCCTGCTCCCTGGCGTCCTGTCGACGTGGTTCAACTCTGCAGGTGGCCGTGGTGGACGCAGCGTGTCTTTCCATGCCCTAACATTCTTTACCAAAGCGTGCTGGTGTCTCAGAAAACTACAGATCCCAAGATTCTGTAGGATGGAGCCATAGAAGTTAAAGTGGTGTGAAACTGCATTATTTCTACTGTTTAGATGCACCCTTAGCATCATGGCCAAACCTTAACAACTGTCCAGCAGCATAGGAAGAGTTATTTCATGTTTAATAGGCCCTGCTAGATGGTTTACAAATGAATTCCTAAAAGGTAAGGGACAGAGAGGCAGCTGGAAACAGACTTTTTCATTAATGTTTTAATGAATCAGTTACATTAATTAATTATTCTTAATTGCTCTAACTAGTTACATTTCCAGGTTCAGAGCTTCTGGTGCCCTCACAAGGCACCAGGAGGAAAGAAAGTTTAAAAAGAAGACAAGACGGACACAATTTCCAAATTCCCGGTAGGTATTTCTATTTATTATGCAAGGAAGGGGGACTTTGTCTCGTTCTGCAAAATCTCCTTCTTCAGGAAAAATGTGGGGAGGATTCAGAGCAAAAGTGTTGACTCCGGGGCCTTGAAGGGTCTCTGGTCCGAACTCAGGAAGGGCTCCTAACTATGGACTGAGGCCTCTTGAAACGTTATGCTGCAAAGAAAGAGAGAAAGAAAGAGATTCAGGAAGAAAAGAAAGGACCAGGCAGAGCTGGAGCAGAAACCTTTCCATGGGATTCCTTCGGACCGGATAAGCGTTCCTGATATTTGGGAAAGGCAGCCTCAACCGGAGAGAAAGCCTTTTAGCTGCAGTTCCAGGGAGTCAACCAGGATTCAATGGCTTTATTGTATCTCTGGACATGCAATGGCTAATTCCAATTTGGCAGAATGGATTGTAACTAGAAAGAGAAGAAAGACTGGAATGCTCCAAGGGAGAATGTCTGTCGGTGGGTCTACACTGGACACAATAATGCAAGCTGCTCCCGGGGTTTTCTGGCCCTGAAGCTGCCCTAAATTCCCCCCAATTCCCCCTGGGATGATGAAGGGCAATGTCTACACATGCGGACCTCTGGGCCACCCAGCGCTGGTGCCTCTGGCACAGGCCACTCTCTCTGAGGCCAAAAACGAGATGCCCAGCGTCAAACACTCGGCTGGGCGCCAGGCTGTGATCTCAGAAGGAGTGACTCCTGTTAGCAGTGGGACGCAGGTGTCAACGGCCTCTTCCTGGTGTCACTCTGGAGCGCTCCGAATTTTTATGGGAAATCGGGATAAATTGTCAGATTCTTAAAACCTGGGTTAATGTGGGGATATCCTGGATTCACTGTGGACCCACCCTTGCCATGTGAAGACAGGCAGCACTTGATTTGGGCCTTTGGTCTGCCTCCTCTGGACGGGGCGACAGAAGCGCTAGGGGAAACCAATACAAATGGCCGGTGTAGACATGTCTTTGGACCTTATCACACCGCTCAAATGGCCCGGTTTACCTCTTCTGAACTGAAGTGAAGCAGCTGTGTCCAATCACAAGGATTTTGCTGCCATAGCCACTGAGTGAGTCCAGCCCAGCTGTAGCCCGGGTCCCTGGTGCGCTTCGGTGGCCATTTTTTAAAGTCGGAAAGGTCCCGGTTTCGAAATACGGCTGCTGATACATGCCTGGGACCTGGGCTGCAGCTGGGTTGGACTCGCCCAGTGGCTTCGGTGGAAAATCCTTGCGATAGGACCCAGCTGCCTCCTGAATTACACTTCAGTTCGGAAGAGGTTAGCCGGGTTATTTAAGTGGCGCAATAAGGTCCTTTGTCACAGCTGCACAGATAGTAGTTCAGGGCCTACTGTTCATAGAATCATAGAGTTGGAAGATCCCCGCAAAGGCCATCCAGTCTATCCCCCTGCCATGCAGGAACTCACAGTCTAACTAAGAAGCTCAGAGCGTTTATATGGGAAATGCTCATGAATCAGCCAACAGCAGCGAGAGGCTGACAGGCCATAAACAATCCAGCAACATCCTTGGGAGGTTGTGGTGGATAATTGGCCTCTCGGAAGGAATGCTCTTGATTTCTGGCTCCTGTTTCCAAAGAGCCTTGGACCCTGCATCATAAACTGACCATGCTACCAGAGGCTCCCTTGGATTGATGCCTTGGTCTTTCTTACTGGCCCCTTACTGGGAGCAGGAGCCTTCCTAGACTTAAATCTATTTCTTCAAAGCCCTGGTGGCTCAGTAGTTAAATGCTAGTATTGCAGCCACTCGCTCACAAAAGGGCTTAAGCTCAACTCGGGCTTGCATCCTTTGGAGGTTGCTAAAATGAGTCCCCAGAATGTTGGGGGCAATTGGCTTACACTTTGTAAACTGCTTAGGGAGTGCTTAAGTGCACGGATAGGTGGTATAGAAATGTACTTGCTATTGCTCTTGCTGACTTGAGCCCTTATCAGATGAGTCTGGAACTGGGGGTCTTCAGCACTGGGCGGTTCGAATTCACGTTATTTCACACAATACCATCATACCTGGGAGCCCCTCCGAATTGGCATGATTCAAATTGGCCAATACGCATTCGCGCGAAGTGCATTCAGTGCAGAATGTTTTGTCACACCGGTGCTCAACATGAGGATTGGCCGATTCGTATCGGCCCCCTCGCACATGCTCAGTGGTGCCCTGCATGGGTTGTGACCTTAAACGCTTCCGGGGTGAAAGGGGAGGTCACGTCATGACAGCCCGGTAAACAGCTGGAGAGCCAGCTCATGCACATTAACAATCGCGATACAACGTGCCCTCTCTACATTCCTCTCTGTTTCCTCTCTACATTCCTGCTTGGTTTTAACGTTACCATGACCTTCCCTTGCAACAAATTAGCAATGCCCGGTTGTACGTGTGTGTGTGTGTGAGTGTGTGAATATGTATTCTGGGGTGGGGGAGGACCAGTTCCAGCGGCTGTCAAAGAGGCTGGATGGCCATCTAAGTAAATGGGGATGCTTTTTTCCTCCTCCTCCTCCCGGCTTGGGAGCCAGCATAAGCTGCATCCCAAGAAGGGAACAGGCGCGGGGCCGCTAGAATCGCGGCGATCGCCGCCGTTCCAGCGGCCCCCGCGCCTCTTCCCTTCTTGGGATGCAGCCTATGCTGGCTCCCAAGCCGGGAGGAGGAGGAGGAGGCTGCCGGAACCACGATTCCAGCGGCCCCCCGCGCCTCTTCCCTTCTTGGGATGCAGCTTATGCTGGCTCCCAAGCCGGGAGGAGGAGGAGGCCGCTGGAACCGCCCCCCCCCCCCCCGCTTCCCTGGAACCGGCAAGAAGAAAGACCCACCGGAAGTTAAAATTGGAATCTGGGGGTCTTACGATGGAATTCAGGATTGGGTAGTCACACCAGAGCCATTCGCACTGAGATCGAACAGAGCCCCAATCCAGGATATTGCCAATCCCCTTATCAGCGCACTGGCCAACACGCTCCAAAAAGAGGAGCCAGTACGCATTCAGTTCGGCATCTCACGCATTCACGTGAGTTCGGATTGGGCCATTCGAATGCTGGTATGATGGTATTGTGCGAAATAACGTGAATTCGAACCGCCCAGTGCTGAAGACCCCCAGTTCCAGACTCATCTGATAAGGGCTTTGGACTGCCTGACCTCTGAGAACTGGAACTGGCTGGTAAGCTTCTGTCCACTACTGGGTCTGCTCCTGTCTTGTCTCTAATGGACTTTGCTTAATACAGTGGACCCTTTGTATATGCGGAAGAACCTCTCTGGACCCCCCTGTATATGCGAGAAAACGCGGGACCTCAAGTCCCATTGTTTGCTATGGCCGGGTGATTTTGTGTTTGGCACTGTGCATGTACCATAGGCATGTGCACAATTGTAATGTCCAGGGCTTGCTGTCCATGTGAGCTTGAGTCCGCAGATGGCAAGCTTGCGTATGGGGCGGGCGCACTGTTCTCTGCCCCTGGCTAGCCTGCAAGAGAGGACACTTCCTTTCATCAGCCAAAGGAGGGAATGGCTGCCAGACATTTTGAGATGAGGGATCCAAATCCATCCCCAAACAAAAGAGTTCTTGTGTGCCTTTGTGTCCACACAAGCAAATGCACACAGAGCCAAAGGGGTATAAATAACACTATTTATTATAATAATAATAATAATTATTATTATATAGACAAGCCCTCCCTTCTTCCACCATCTTGAGGGAGAGAGAGGCAGGCTGGCACAACTGCCTGCCTGAAGAAGACAAGCCCTCCCTTGTATTGTTTTTAAATGGTATGGGTGGGTTTTTGTATTTTTTGGGCTATGTATTGGTTTTGATGGTGTTTTTGTAAACCGCTGTGATCTGCAAGGAATAGCGGTCTAGAAATAAAATTTCATTATTATTATTATTATTATTATTATTGGTATTATTATTTTTATTATTAAACTGCCTTCTCACCTTAGAGGGGTTTCATACAGTCTATCATGCATCCATAAGGACAGCACTTCTCATTCCCAGGACAGTCCCAGTCGCTCCCACACATAACTGGGCAGATGGTGATGGTACCCGGAGGTGCTTTGGGGCAGATGCCAGGCTTCTCTGCAACAGAAAAGAGGGCTGTGAGAGATTGCTTTTCAAAATCACCAGCTACACCACCCTGTCTCCTTAAAAGATTTATCCCAAAGAGCTTTGCTGTGGCCTCACCCTGAAGCTGCCCTCAGGGAGTCTCCATGGCTGAGTAGGGATTTGAACCCAGGTCTCCCAGAGTTCCAGTCCATCTCAAACCACTACACCAAGCCGACTCCAGTGTAGCAACCCTATCTCTCCTAGGGGCTTCTTGGAAAAGTGTCTTCAGAGATTAGCTACCATTGCCTTCCTCTGAGGCTGAGAGAGTGTGACTGGCCCAAGGGCACCCACTGGATTCCCATGGCTGAGCGGAGATTCGAACCCTGCTCCCCCAGAGTCCTAACCAGCACTCAGACTACTACACAAGGCTAGCAAAGTCTATTTGCAGTTTGAAATTGATTTTCCACCAAAAAACAAAACAAAACAGATATAGCTGCATTGCACAGAAAATGTTCAGACAGAGGCTGCATATTCTGAGCAGACTGTGAGGCACAAGAACATTTCTGCTCATTTTTTCCTGTCCATAAATACAGTTTTAAATAATAACGTGTTGTTTTCTGCACAAAGCCCCCCATATATACATTCTGGGTAGAGTAAGTCTCAAACTGCAAAGCTACTCCTCAGGCCAGAGTTATTAACCTCATTGGGGTTTCTGGACCCTCCAGAGACATGTTTCTGACCATTTCTAAAAACCTCTCCCATCCCTATACAAAGGGGCTTTCCATGTTCCCCATGATCACCAGGAGAGACTTCACAGTCCCAGATGATGGATTCCCCCCCCCCCATTTTGGACCTTGCAAGATCCCTTGTGGGTGGCTTTTTTTCACCTAGCTTTCCTTCTTACCTGCGCAGGTGAGGCGACACTTCTCCAAAGTCTTGAAATTGTTTTTGTTCCCATGGCAACCTCCATAAATGAATTCCTCACAGCTCTTGGACACCGGATTGTAGAAATAACGGGGCATGTTCCCCCGACAAGGACCAGGGTTCGGAGGAAGGTGGCAGAAGGCTGTGGGGAGGAAAAAGGCTTTGGGGACCCTTCTGGTGGCATTTGAATCAACCTTTCTCTCAGACCGGAGATTGTCCCTCACATAGTCTGTGAATCTTTTGCTCTGCCTGGGAATCTGGGCTGGAGAACTTGAGGACTTGTGCTCCAAAGGATTAATTTTCCACATTCTGGACTGATCATAATAGGCTTCATTTAAATGATGCGCTGAGTGTTCATGGGCAATGAGTTAAAAATGGTTGCTACTTAATAATAATAATAATAATAATAATACATTTTATTTATAGACCGCTATTCCGCAATGATCATAGCGGTGTACAATAAAAATTGCAATACAAAATTAGCCCCTACCCACCTCCTCACTCCCTCCAGGCTGGACGATGACAGTTGGCCGTGGAGGGAGGGCTCTGTCCCTTCAGGGCGGTCCCGATGGTGTAGGACACGCCCCCTCACTCCCTCCAGGCTGGACAATGACAGTTGGCCGTGGAGGGAGGGCTCTGTCCCTTCAGGGCGGTCCCGATGGTGTTGGACCCGCCCCCTCACTCCCTCCAGGCTGGATGATGACAGTTGGCCGTGGAGGGAGGGCTCTGTCCCTTCAGGGCGGTCCCGATGGTGTTGGACCCGCCCCCTCACTCCCTCCAGGCTGGACGATGACAGTTGGCTGTGGAGGGAGGGCTCTGTCCCTTCAGGGCGGTCCCGATGGTGTTGGACCCGCCCCCTCACTCCCTCCAGGCTGGACGATGACAGTTGGCCGTGGAGGGAGGGCTCTGTCCCTTCAGGGCGGTCCCGATGGTGTAGGACCCGCCCCCTCACTCCCTCCAGACTGGACGATGACAGTTGGCCTTGGAGGGAGGGCTCTGTCCCTTCAGGGCGGTCCCGATGGTGTTGAACCTGCCCCCTCACTCCCTCCGGGCTGGACGATGACAGTTGGCCGTGGAGGGAGGGTTCTGTCTCTTCAGGGCGGTCCCGATGGTGTAGGACCCGCCCCCTCACTCCCTCCAGGCTTGACGATGACAGTTGGCCGTGGACGGAGGGCTCTGTCCCTTCAGGGCTGTCCTGATGGAGTTGGACCCGCCCCCTCATTGTCCCTTCAGGGCGGTCCCGATGGTGTAGGACATTGAAGGACTGGGCTGAAAACAGCCATTTTCACAGTGTGCTTACATAAATTCAACCACTCAAACGTTGAACATAGAATCAAGGAATCCTAGAGTTGGAAGAGACCCCAAGAATGGCCATCCAGACCAACCCCATTATGCCATGCAGGAACTCTCAATCAAAGCATCCCCATTGACAGAGGGCCATCCATTCTCTGTTTAAAAGCTCTCAAAAAAGTCAACTCCATGAACCTACCAAATGTCCCCAAACACTCTCTGATCAAACACCCCACAGAAGGCTGCATCTTCCATGGATGAAGAGCTCTTATCCTCAGGATAAGATTCTTCCTAACGTTTGGGTGGGATCCCTTTTCATAGGATCATACAATCCTAGAGTTGGAAGAGAATGGCCATCCTGTGCAACCCCATTCTGCCATGCAGGAAGATACAATCAAGGCACTCAATAAAGAAGATTTATGGAGTATTTGGGGATATTCTTCATCTCCCTGAAGAGGTCCCTTCTTACCTGGCTGACCAGTGATGAGGGTCATCTCAGCGCAGAAGGTGAGAAATCCCAGAAGGAGGACGAAGCCCACTGACTGCATGATGCAAAAGGTCTGGGATTGCAATGCCCACCCAGCTCAGCTCCTCTCTTATATACCTGCAAACAGGTTCAGCTGGGACTTTCAAAAGTGGTAGACTAAGGAAGCCAGTGTGGACAGACAGGAAACTCTTCGACAATATATTTGCAAACGGCGATTGCAAAAAACCCTCTTCAGAGCCAATTGCTTCCTCAAACTGCCCTATAACTCAACAAGGGTCAACAGGACCAAGCTCCCGATCACCCCGTGGCATTTGCATGAGGAAGGAAGAATTCCTTAGAGAAACCCCTTCCTTGAAGGATGCTTTGGTTTTTCAGACTGTAGGGCAGGCCCCATGGAGAAGGAAGGGGCAAAGGATTATGGAATACCATCCTGATGGAAGGGGTGCCTTTCTCTCCTCTCCGGGCAAGAAATGGATGTGCTGCCTCTTCCAAGCAGGGAAGGACCTCAGTGGGTCACACTGGACTTTTCCACACGGAGGAATGTATCACCGTCCCGAAAGAAGAAGAAAGTGAGGCCAATGCAAAAATGCACGAAATTACATAGTAGCTTATCACACACACAGAGGAACACAGCGTCTATTCGAAAGAGAAAGAAGTGAGAATGCGAATATATTTATCACATGAATACGCACCCTTCAGCTTCTTGATTTTGAATTAGCATTTCTGCACATGTGCAGGGAGGACAGAATCACATCATAAACATTTTGCACTTCCACTTTGTATGGTCTTCCGATTTTCTTATTTCTTATTTCGCGTTATTTCGTCCATTCACAATTCCAGCCATCTAGATTGCTTGCAATATCTATTTTTTCCTCCTTTGAAAACAGCTGTTTTTGTTTCGGGGGCCACACAAGACTTGGAGTATTGGAAGCAAAATTGCAACACAGGATCATGGGAATTGTAGTTTGTGTCTACGAAACAACCTTGGACCCTCCAGAATCGAATTCACAACCTTATGGCCGCAGGGCTGGCATTTAACCAGTGCAGCCTCAGGGCTCCTACACACTCAGAGCCACCTTGAATCCCATCTTGGGAGGAAGCTGGGTATAATTTGAAGAAACAGACAAAATTTGATACTGTAAGAGTGGACTCTCCGTATTTGGAGTTCTTTCAACAGAGATGGATTTTTGAGGAGCCCTTTAGCTGTGTATTCCTGGATGGCAGAAAGGGGGTTGGACTGGATGGTTCTCAGGCTCCCTTCCAAACCTAAGATTTTGTGATCTAGTAACAAACGCATCCCAGACCCAAGTGAAAGTCTAGTTACCTTCTGTTAGAATCCTGAAGTATTCTACCAGATGTATTCTAACTGTGGATGATGGGGGGATGGGTTGTGCTTTGCATAGCTTGTAGAGATGGTGATATGTAGTACTAGGTTGGACCAGGTGTGAGTTATCTAGTGTCCTTGAGAGGCTGGCCTGCAGAGACTTGGAATGCAGTTTCGTTTCTCAGGGGATAGGGATGGAGGACGGGAACTAGTGCTGGGAAGGAGGGGCCCTACTGCGCGGGCTTTTGCTGGGGCTGGAGTGCTTTGGCTTAGGGGGACTTATGCATTGCTTTTGCTGGGAAGGGTCAGTCTCAGCTTAGAAGCTGGGTGATGAGACATGGCTGATCTTGGAACCTTCAATAAAGTTCTGTTGTTTCATTAAACAAGCTGACTGGTTGATTGTCCAGGATTCCTGTCCCACACTCTGACAGTAAGCTGAGACTCCTACTAATTTCCTCTGAGAACAATGTCGGAACAGAAGTCCTCAGAAGAATCTACTTTAGCCAAGATGGAGACTACGGCAGGAGCCGTGGGGGTGAGCCAAGCCCAAAGGACGGAGGCAGGGGCTCTTCCAAAAGACACCCAGTCGACACTGGCTCAGACGCCGGGAGCTGGGGCCCCATGGCTTGGCCAACCATCGGTTCCTCCACGCACGAGGGAGCGACGCCAAGCAGCCCGCTGGTCCGCTTGGGACACCGGTTTTATGCAGCCGCTGCAACTGCAACCCGAGGACGAGGAGGACCTACAGAAACAGGTACAGCAACTCCAGGAAGACATGGAGGGGGTCCAGGGCACGTTGGCCCAGATATTGGACATACTGAAGGGGGACACAGGTGCCAGAGGCGCAGGAGCCGGGGCTGGGACAGCTCCCCCCTGCAGCTCAAGCAGCCCCAGTGCCGGGGGCGGCAGGGCCCCCACAACCAGCTCCCCCACCGGCCAGGCCGGCACCGGATCGAGCACAAGAGCCACAGGCCAGGAAGCTGTGCGTCAAGTATGATGTGGACCCACAGACCCTGCCCTACTTCTTGTCGCAGGTAGCGGACCACATGGAGGAGTGGGGTCCCACGTTTCCCAATGAGACAGCCAAGGTCAAATGTGTAGCCAGACACCTCAAGGGAGAGGCGGCGAATTGGCTAGTGCAGCTGTACGATTGCCAGGCCGCTGAGCTGAGAAGTCTACCAGACTTTATGAGGGCTCTCAGAGCCAGATTTGAAGACCTTTTTAGAGCCAGCATAGCTCTAACCAGTTTGAAAGCACTGGATCAAGGATCCAGGTCCGTGTCGAAGTATGCTATGGAGTTCCGTCGATTGGTGGCACAGGTGCCAGATTGCACAGAGGGGATGAAGATCCAATATTTTAAAGAGGGGCTGCGCCCAGAAATAGTACGGTGGGCACTCACGAAAGGCAACCCCCCCACTGCCCTAGAGTGGATTCGTCTGGCTGGGGAGGCGGAGGCCATCCAGCACGAAGTCAAGATGCTGACTCAGAGAAGGCAAAAGGAGGCGAAAGGAAACAAGCCAGCCGGGCAAAAGGCCAGAGGGCAGCAGAGTGACACACCCGAGAGCGAGCGGGAACGCCGGCGAAGGCTGGGCTTATGCTTGGGATGCGGCTGCAAAGGACACCTAATTGCAGCCTGCCCAGAGCAGAGCCAAGAAAAGAAACCCAGCCCCTTCCAAGCTCCACCGGCGACGGCTTCCAAAGGAGGGAAGAGCAAAGCTGAGAAAAAACCCTCAGGAGAACGGAGCCTGCAAGCAGCGGGGGATTTTTAGATTGTAAGCCTGAGGGCAGGGAACCGTCTGACTAAAAAAAATTTATGTACAGCGCTGTGTAAATTTACAGCGCTTTATAAATAAAGGTTAATAATAATAAAGTGGAGGGGGAAGTTTGGACTGACAGCGACAGCTCGGGATCCAAAGAGCCGGCTTTAAACTACCTGAGCCTGCCTTAGAAAGCGGCAAAAGGCAGGCTGCGGGACCGGATGGCCGCAAACCTATGGTGAGTGGGGGTATCCCCCTGTTTGAATTAACTGTGACTTTAATGGTGGGCCCAGGCCGTAAGGCCATGGAACTGACCGCTGCCATAGACTCGAGGTGCACACAGTGCTTAATTAACCCTACAGTTGTACAGACTTTGGGCATAAAAACCCAGCCTTTGAGGGACCCTATACCTTTCTTTCAAATGGATGGGACTGTGATGGGAGGGCAAACGTCAGGAAAAAGGACTGTCCCAGTTTGGCTGGGAATAACTGACCATTGGGAAAAAATCCAACTAATAGTGGGGCCCACATACCGCTACCATGTGATGCTGGGAATTGATTGGCTGCACCATCATAACCCCACTACCAACTGGAGACTGAGACAACTCATATTTGATTATCCCATTTGCAGGGAACACGAGCTGGAGGCGTCTGTGGGGGTCCCTCCTTTACTCAAGCCCATGGTAATCCCAAAACCTCAGCCGGCAGATGCAGCAGTCCACTTAGAGCCTGGGCACGAGGGGCAGACCCCATGGGAGGTGGGGAACAGCAACCAGGATGAAACTGGTACTTTTCCCCCTTGTTACCAAGTCCTTAAAGAAGTGTTGAGTCCAAAGAGAGTGATGTCTTGCCACCACACAGGGAAATGGACTGTGCCATTGAGATAGAGCCAGGGGCGCCCCTCCCTAAACCGAAACTCTACTCGATGACCCCAAGGGAATTAACCACTCTGAAAGAGTTTGTTGAAAAGAACCTGGCTAGAGGGTTCATTAGACCGTCTACCTCCACTTTTGCCACACCTGTCTCTTTCTGAGAGAAGAAAGACGGCTCCCTTCGCCTGGTCACAGACTACAGGAACCTGAATGGGATTTGTAGTACCAACAAATACCCCTTGCCTTTAATGAAGGACATGCTGGGCTGGCTGGTCACCAGCAAGATATTCACCAAACTAGACAAGGGATGCCTATTACCGGGTGCGAATCAAGGAAGGGGACAAATATAAGACTGCATTTAATTGCCCTTTGGGGGCATTTGAATACTTAGTTCTCCCCTTTGGTTTAGCGGGAGCGCCTGGCATTTTCATGAGGCTTGTCCATGAGGTTTTACATGATCTATTGTTTGGTGGGGTCCTAGTCTATTTGGATGATGTACTGATATACTCCTCTGACTTGGATAGTCACGTTAAACTGGTGAGGGAAGTGCTGAAGCGGTTGTTAAAGAACCAGCTCTATGTGAAATTATCCAAATGCCACTTCCACACTGACCGGCTAGATTTTTGGGGATACAGAGTGTCTAATCAGGGAATTGAAATGGACCCCACCAAGGTACAGACTGTGTTGGATTGGGCGCCTCCCAAAACCAGAAAACAAGTACAAAAGTTTTTAGGATTTGCAAATTTTTACAGGCAATTTATCCCAGAGTTTGCTAGAATTGCCTTGCCAATAACGGACCTGCTTAAGACTAAAACACTGGAAACGAAAGGGATGGGGGCAGGTGCCAAAGAAAGAAAACAGCCTAAGCCTTCTACACCCATTCTCTGGTCAGACAAATGTCAGGAGGCTTTTGATCAACTGAAGTGCCTGTTCAGCACTGAACCCATTTTGTTGCATCCAGATCCTGATAAGCCATTTGTGGTTCAAGTTGATGCCAGTGACTATGCCATGGGGGCTGTTTTGTTGCAAAAAGACAACAATGGATTGCTAAGGCCCTGTGCTTACCTTTCCAGGAGATTCCAAAAGGGGGAGGTAGGGTGGCCCTGCTGGGAAAAAGAGGCCTATGCCATTAAGCATGCACTAGACAGCTAGAGACAATTTTTGGAAGGGGCATCCCACCAGTTTGAGGTGTGGACAGACCATCGTAATCTGGAGGCCCTACAAGCTCCTCGAAAACTCACCCCCAAGCAAAGGCGGTGGGCCAAAGACTTCTACAAATGCAAGTTTAAATTAAAGTTCTTTCCGGGCCGACAAAATATTTTGGCTGATGCTTTGTCTAGACTGCCCCAGCACATGGGGAAGGAGACTGTCCCCCTTGAGACTATGTTCACACCTGAACAGTTGGGCCTAGCTGTGGTGACACGCAGTCAGGCTAAGAAGGAGGGAGACAAGTCTCCTACAGAATTAGACATGGTGTTGTTGAGGATAAAGCAAGCTTCTGAAACTGATGAGTGGTTGATTAATGATAAAGGCCGATTGGCCCGGAATGCCCAAGGGCTTTGGGTAAAGGACTCTATGATCTATGTTCCAGCTTCAATGAGGGAAGAGATATTAAAACTGTGTCATGACTCCAGGGCTGCTGGGCATTGGGGATATTTAAAGACTTAATAATAATTAATAATAATTTGTTTTATTTATATACCGCTATTCCAAAGATCATAGCGGTGAACAGCAAGTAAGCTAATTAGCAAGTAAGCTAATTTGCCCCCAACAGTCTGGGTACTCATTTTAGCGACCTCGGAAGGATGCAAGCCTGAAGTCGAGCTTGGGCCCTTTTGCTGGTCTTGAACTCACAACCTTGTGGTTTTGAGTAAATGGCTGCAGTACAGGCATTTAACCACTGCGCCACCAGGGCTCCTTGGCATAAATTGCGTAAAGCCTACTGGTGGGATGGAGTGTGTGCAGATGTTGATGCTTATGTTAAGAGCTGTGCCACATGTGCTAGGGCTAAACCTGTAATGGGTAAGCCCAGAGGACTGCTTCCCCCTTTGCCCACGCCCGAGGCACCTTGGAAGCACATTGCCATGGATTTTATTACAGACTTGCCAGAAAGCAAAGGGAGAAACACCATTTGGGTAGTGGTCGATTTGTTTTCCAAGCAGGCCCACTACATAGCCTGCAAAGGGATGCCCACTGCTTCCAAATTGGCTGACCTTTTTATTATGCATATATACAAGTTCCACGGTCTCCCGGATAGAATTGTGACAGATAGAAGGACAACCTTCACTTCTAAGTTTTGGCGAGTGTTGCAGAAAAAATTGGGGGTGCAGTTGGCACTGAGCACGGCTTATCATCCTGAATCTGATGGTCAATGTGAAAAGACTAATAACATGGCTTTGGAAAGGTACCTCCGATGTTATACCAACTACCTTCAGGACGACTGGTATGACTTGCTTCCACATGCTGAGGTGGCTTTTAATAGTGCCATTCATCGCAGTACTGGACAGTCCCCTTTCCAGATTAACTATGGTTTTGAACCTGAGACTCTTCCAGTCCTGCCTGTGGACTCCTCTGACCCTGTTTCTGTGACCCAATGGGCTGACAAGATTAAAGGAGCTTGGCCTAAGATCACCAAAGCTCTGGAGGAGGCCAAGGGACAGTACAAGAAGTCTGCAGACTGGAAAAGGTCTGCTGGTTGAGACATTAAGCCTGGGGACATGGTTTATCTGTCTACAAAAAATTTAAAGACTAGACATCCGTCCAAGAAACTGGGACCTAAATTTATTGGCCCTTTTCCTGTCAAGAGGCTTGTCAATGATGTGACTGCTGAACTGTGCCTCCCCAAATCTTATAGACATCTACACCCCGTTTTTCATTTCAGGTTGCTGAAGCCGGACTGGAGCACGGGCCAATGGAGGAGAGCCGACTCCCCGCCACTTCCAATGATGATTGATGGACAACAGCATTTTGAAGTTTCGAAGATTTTGGACTCGAGGGTTCATAGGGACAAGCTTCAATACCTGATCCATTGGAAACACTTTCCTTTGGATCATGATGAGTGGGTGTCAGTGGCACATGTTAACGCGCCTGATTTGGTGGCTCGTTTTCATTCTCTGTACCCTGACAAACCTTCTGTTTCTTCTTTGGGATAATGCATTTCTTTTCTGTGGGTGTGAGATCCAGCAACTTCCACCAGAAATCCACAATGACAACTTGCTCCAAAGAAGTGAAGTTTATTGGAAATACAGGCAGATGTGACCAGACAGACGTTTAAGAAGAATCTAACAAGCCAAGCCTCAAGCACTTAGTTAAAACACACATTTCTCCCCACCTTTTTTCCTGTAGGCACTTGCACCCCCCTCTATGCCTGAGAAGCAGACTCCCTGGCCTTGAAGGCACTCACAGATGTCTATGCCTTATCACCGCATACCATTCCCAGGCAGCAATCTACAGCAACTACTAGTAACCAGCAAACCCTTCCCCCCAACTTCTAACAGCAGACAGAACTACAACTTAAAGCAATTATTAAAGCAAAATGAGCAGTGACAATAGGAACTGTGAATATTGATTAGTAATTGACTTTGGAGTTCTGACAGTGGGGGGGGGTCTTTTCTAGGGGGGCAGACTGTTAGAATCCTGAAGTATTCTGCCAGATGTATTCTAACTGTGGATGATGGGGGGATGGGTTGTGCTTTGCATAGCTTGTAGAGATGGTGATATGTAGTACTAGGTTGGACCAGGTGTGAGTTATCTAGTGTCCTTGAGAGGCTGGCCTGCAGAGACTTGGAATGCAGTTTCGTTTCTCAGGGGATAGGGATGGAGGACGGGAACTAGTGCTGGGAAGGAGGGGTCCTACTGCGTGGGCTTTTGCTGGGGCTGGAGTGCTTTGGCTTAGGGGGACTTATGCATTGCTTTTGCTGGGAAGGGTCAGTCTCAGCTTAGAAGCTGGGTGATGAGACATGGCTGATCTTGGAACCTTCAATAAAGTTCTGTTGTTTCATTAAACAAGCTGACTGGTTGATTGTCCAGGATTCCTGTCCCACACACTGACACCTTCACATGTATTTTGACATTCCTTTAAAGTCTTAAAATTGTTCTCATTTCCTTCACAGCCGTGGTAATAGAATTTCTCACACATCTTGGAAGCCGGGTTGTAGTAGAAACGGGTCAGGAGAGCAAAGCACGATCCAGGATCTAGAGGATACTGGCAAACATCTGTGGGGCAAAAAAAGAGTTGGCCTGATCAGACCCAGCATCTCTTTCATTAGAGAACTTTACAGAACATAGAATCATAGAGTTGGAAGGGACCCCAAGGGCCACCCAGTCCAACCCCATTCTGCCATGCAGGAACTCACCATCGAAGCATCCCTGACAGATGGCCATCCAGCCGTTGCTTAAAGACTAGAAGACAAAGCAATGGATGCAAGCTACAGGAAAAGAGATTCCACCTTAACATTAAGGGGAACTTCCTGAGAATAAAGGGCTCGGAATGTATAGAAGTCTCCTTCTTTGGAGGCCTTTAAGCAGAGGCTGGATGGCCATCTGTCAATGGGGATGCTTTGATTGAGAGTTCCTGCATGGCTGAAGGGGGTTGGACTGGATCAACGCCCTTTTTGGGGTCTCTTCCAACTCTAGGATTCTATGAACTTTCTATCATTATTTGTGGTTTTAATTAATATGTCCTCTCTTGGAAATGCTAGGTCTTCCAATGCAACTCTGCCAGAAGGTGGCCATAGATTCATGCTGGAGGACCTAGAGATTTCAAGACTTAACTGGTTCTGTAGGCATTTGTATGTCCTCAAGCATGATTATGTGGTCAACCTCTGCCAGATGTTGGCTGCAGCGTTGTGCTGGAAGTCCTAGCGATTACCAGAAAGGTGTTCTCTCAAGTAAAAAAAAAATAGTGTTTGTTAATTTGTGGTTCTTCCACTTTCATAGGGGTCCTGTGTCCCTAAGCCCAGTGAATGCAGAGGGCCCACTGTACCTACAAACATGTTTGCAAAGTTAACTGTAGCCATGGACAAAAGGACTTTGTAGCACAGAGCTGAGGGTCCCCAGCACAGTCCCTTCTATGTAACCCCCCCCCCTTGCAAGCAGGAGATCTGGGTTGGGGGCTGGCAAATGTAAGGGTCCAACTCATGTAAGTTGTTACAGGATGGAACTTCTGACTGCTGGTTTGCTGTCACCAAAGTCTTTGCAGGACCAGTCCTGAGATGCCAAAAGTCCTGGAAGGATCAAGATTAAGTCAACAGACATAGCTGTCTCTACTCATGAAGGGCAGCCGGAAGTACAGCCATTTAAGGGCTGCATTGGCCTCTCAACCCTTGCCAGAGCAACACAGGAGTTTATCGCATTGCTAAAAAACCTGACTTACCTTTGCTGTGTTGAAGTTTAATTCAGAATAAAGTCGAGAAATGTAAGGTGCTGCACTCAGGGCAGGAAAATGAAATGCATAGATATAGGATGGGGGACACCTGGCTTAAGAAGACTTAAATGTGCAAAAGGGATCTAGGAGTCCTAGTAGACCACAAGTTGAACATGAGTCAACAGCTAAAACAGCTAAAAAGGCCAATGTGATTCATCAATAGAAGTATAGTGTCTAGATCAAGGGAAGTAATAGTGCCATTCTATGTCAGGGATGATGGGAGTTGTAGCTCTTCACCTCTGGCTCGAACTCACCACCTTGTTACGCACCGGCGCTGACCAGTTTTGGCCAGTGGTTAAAGCTTTGCTCTAAAGCAGCAGAGTTACAGAGAATAGGCTGAAGACCCTGACAAACTCTCCAAGCCTTCTCACTCTTGCTTCCACAGAAGTCTTCCCACTTCTTCAGGATCCAGCTGGCTCTTGTATCTTCACCCAAGACACCAGACAACTCAGTAGTCTTATATCAAAGATCTACTTTATTCTCCTATATACAAATACTAATGCCCTCACAAATCACAATCTCCAAACTACTCACAAAACTCCACAACTACCCACAAAATACATTGGCAAACATAGCAATTATTATAGCCATTGTTAATCACCACCCACTAGTCAGTTTCCACCCAGTGGGCGTGTACACTCATTTTGATTGGCTCTCATAGTTCAACCCATACTTAAGGATTTCATCATTTCACCTTGTACAATTAATGATTCTCAGGTGTTTCCAATTATACATTCTACATTTCTGTCCTTGGCATTCAGGACTGCTAAATTACATTAGCTTTTACACCTGTGTGGCTTCTTAATTGCTTTTGCTTGGTCACTGTGACTCTCACATACATGTTTTATTTCTTCTACTGTATATCCCATGTTGCATTTTCCTTAACATTCTATTCTGGACACAATTCAAAAAGGATGTGGACAAATTAGAGCATGTTCAAAGGAGGGCAATTAAAATGGTGAAGGGTCTGGAGACCATGAAGCCCTATGAGGAATGACTTTGGGAGCTGGAGATGTTTAGCCTGGAGAAGAGAAGGTTAAGAGGTGATATGATAGCCCTGTTCAAATATTTAAAGGGATGTCATATTGAGGAGGGAGCAAGCTTGTTTTCTGCTGCTCCAGAGACTAGGACCCCGAGCAATGGATGCAAACTGCAGGAAAAAAGATTCCACCTCAACATTAGGAGGAACTTCCTGACAGCAAGGGCTGTCCGACAGTGGAACACACTCCTTCCTCGAAGTGTAGTGGACTCTCCTTCCTTGGAGGTCTTCAAGCAGAGGCTGGATGGCCATCTATCGGGGATGCTTTGATTGTGATTTCCTGCATGGCAGGGGGTTGGACTGGATGGCGCTTGGGGTCTCTTCCAACTCTACGATTCTATGATTCTGTCCAGAAAATCCCCTAGGTTAATGAAAGCATCTCACCGTAGACAGGAGTAAGGCAGCTTTTCCCACATCCCCAACTGCAACACTTCTTGGGCCAAAGGCATGCAGAATCCTCAGCACAGCTGGCAATGCAGGTTGTCACTTTATCTGGAGGAGGTGTTGGGCACATCCCTGGTCTCTCTGCAGCACAGAACAAACCCAAATGTTGTGAGACAGTGGTATCTGGGCACGATAGTGGGGCATGGGGCACTCACCTATCTATTGCCCTTCCTAGAAAACCTTTCATGTTGGGATGTCCCAAGCTTCCATCTGCTGCCATGCTGCACAACCCTTTGGCTTGATGCCAGGCTCTTGCTGGCTCTTGCATGTCCCCAGGTGCCTCCTTCCCATGAAAGTTACTCCTAGGGGCATCAGTAGGGTGCAGAAGGTTCAGACCTCATTGGACGACATAGGCTGTGCCTGCTTCAGCAGTTCTGTGGCCTCTCAGGAGGCTCAGCAGCCCATTCTCCAGGTGGCAGAGTCTTTGGACATGGAGGAAGATCAAGAGACAGTGGCTACCTTCAGTCAGCATCGATCTGAAAGGGAGTGCTTACAAAAGTCGTGGAGACTTTATCAGAAACACGCTGGCAATAAGACGCACACACCCCAAAACCTGCAGCACGCTCATATAAGCAGCTGCAGGATGCCTGCCTAGTTGCCAGTGATTATCTGACTTTCTTGGGGAAAGTACTCCGTCTCTGGCTCCCATTGCTCTTTGGACTGAAACCTTGCTTCTTGGACCACTGACCCGTCTTGATCATCTGGAACCCTTGACCTTTGGACGGCCTTATTGACCTGCCTATCTGATACCCTGGACCTCAGACTTCTTGACCAACCTTTTCGTAATACCTTTTGTGATTCTGGACTTAGAATCAGAGACATTGTCTATTGCTTTGCTTTGGCTCTGCCAGCCAGTAATTTGTTTGTTTGGGAACTGAGCTGGTCTTATCAGCCATTTGGCCACTTTCTTGGGCATGGAGCTACTGGCCAGCCAGGAAAGGGAGGTGCAGGCAGCAGCAGTGATGCCATGGACTCTTCCTCTCCCTGCTGTCATTATTCCCTTTCCCAGTCTGTTGTTTGCCAGACAGCATCAACAAGTCCTTGCAGCCATGGATGCTCACCCCTTCTTCTCCACTTCTGTGGCTCTTTCAGGTGAGGGAGGCAAGACAGAGAAGAAGAAGGTGCAGGTGCACAGCCTTCTGGCTTCTCCGCTGCCCTGGTTCTCTCTACTAAGGACCAAAGGCACTGGAGAGCCCTGCCCTCCCTTCCATCCCCTCCTGTTGCCCCGCTTGCCCCGTGGCAGCCCTTTTCAGGCACCCACACCGGGTGACACCGACCCTAGTAATGCCACTGCCTCCGGGTGCCATCTCTCATTGGGTTGCAGCAGAGACCGCTTGAGTTTCCTAGGAACTGGTCCGTCCCTCCTCTCTCCTCTTAACCACTATCCCACTTCTCCCACAGTGTCCCATCATTTTACAACCCTCTGGATTGTTTTGCATGCAGTAGGAGCTGCAGTTGCTCATAGCCAGAAGCAAACAGGCCTCCAACCCTAGACCTCTTCACTGCCTTTTCTAAGTAGTCTTGGGTCTGCCATCTGTCAAACCTCCATGGTCCAGTTATTACCACTGTATTTCCCCCCAAAGGGTTGAAAACTGAATTTTCTGCAATGTCGATAAACCCTGAGAAAAAAGATTTCTGGACCGAAGAGAATCCTTCCAACTGGGATCTATTCTGCACAATACAATAGCTGCCAAACTGTGAATAGTCTCCAAAAACTGCAGCTTTCCAAAACAGTTGCAACAAGAAGAGATTTGCCGTTGCTTCTTTGAGAAGGACATCGATGAAGAATTACTCTTCTATGAACACAACCTCAGGAGAGCAATGGAGAGTTGGAAGAAGGAAGGCTGACCAGGCTTCTCCATGAAGCACAGTCTTGTCCAGGGAACCTTGCCTTGGCAGGGATGGGAGATGGAGAAGCTCCCCAGCGGCATGGCAGGGGCATCACTTACCCTTGAAAGAAGCCATGGGCATGATGTCACAGAAAGCCAAGAGACCCACAAGGAGGCGGATGAGGATGCCAGAGGGTTTCATGGCAAGGCAGAGCTGAATGGTGCTCCAACACTATTGGACTCCTTTATAACCCATCCCAGGAAAGGTTAGACCCTTGCCTCCCACGGCAAAGTCTGAATAAGTAAACAATAATAGATGCAAAGACGCGCAAGTGGCCTTGTTGTTGGGTCTGGGCCTCTACGTAAATGCTTAATATTCCAACCCAGCAGCAAACAAGAAATAATGGAGCCACTTCCAGACTGAGCAGGAAAAGAATAGACAACTGGGAAGGGAGCCAACACTCCTGGCCTCTGACAAAAAGAGAAGCTGCACCAAGTGACGCCAGGTGAGACCATTTCGCAATATATTTGCCCACTGCCACATTGACACAAACAAGTGTGGAAGTGGGCACCCTGAGAGAAGGATGTCTTTGCAAAAGTAGAAACTGAGGCACTGCCCTTGGATGCCTCTGAATGGACAGAGTCCACTGTTGGGTTTTATGTCCTGCATTGTGATGGCCCTTCAGGTCTCTTCCAACCCTATGATCCTATGATTCTACAGACGGGCGACTGCCCCTAACCTCAATGGGGCATGCACCTTGAATATGTGCAAATTTTGGAACTCAACCGGGGGGGGGGGGGTCTGGAACTGATCCCTTGTGAATTCCAAGGGGTGGTTGTATATGACTGTAATTGGGTTTATTGGAACTGTCCTGTATTCCAGACACATGCCCAGAAGAGCTGGGATCCTGTTAGCAACTGGTGTGTGTGCAGCCAGATGGGTAACTTGGGCTGGAACCACACAACTCCCTTCTTGCAACAGCTCCTGTTTCCAGGCACCATTCAAAGTGCTGGATTTTACCTACAATGCCCTCCGCTGCTCAAGTCCAGGTTATCTCTCCTGTTTTGAGGTCTGCTAAGGAAGCCCTTCTCTCTGTCCCATTGGCATCAAAGCCTGGCAGAATGGGATTGGACTGGACTGGGAGCCTCTTCCAAGGATTCTACGATTCTGTGACTTCGAATACTGTGCAGAATTCAAAGATGTCCTCACAGGATGGAGGTTTGCTTGATGAATCCTGAATGGTTTTATACGCTGTTTACTGCTAAACACCTGGATCCCAACAGTGATGCATGATCTGGCTCTCAGCCTAGGGCTTACTATTGTTGCTTCCTATTTATGCAGAGAGCTCCAGATGTTCTTGAATGGAGGGTCAACTTTCCAAGGAAAACCTGTGCCCACAGACTCCCTGAATAATGCCAGTTCCTGGACAGTGAGATTAAATTTACACCTAAGAGAGAATTTCACCATTTCCAGTGAAATACATCCAGGATTTCAGGAGGCTTGGCTGGCTGTACTGTGTTAATGCTTCAGAAGCTGTGGCATTGCAGTCTTTGGTTTGTTTGCAAGTACATTGTAGGACCTCTCCATTGACGCCCCCTTGTCGTGGGGGAGAGGCTTGCACACCCTAATGATGTTGTGAGCTATGCTGGCGGTGGTATAATAGCCACCGGAAGAGCCTCCCATGCCAGACAGGTCACAACCAAAGGGTCTGACCAAGAGCGCCAAAGGGCAGGATGGGCTCTCTAGCCTTATGGCAACCATCCTAGGAGAAGGAAAACTCTAATCCCAAACCCGGGCAGATGGTGCTCATCTAACCCTGTAAGGCCAACCATCGAAGAGAAGGAAACTCTAATCAAACCTACGACCCGAGGACCTCGCTGCCACCGTCCATGCTTGTCAAGGCCTCAGCAGTCGAACCTCTGGTTTAAAGGGTGAGGCCAGTTCTGTGCACGCTGCGCTCCACCAGAAAAATCCATTGCACGGGCTCCAAGGATACATCCAACCTCCGAAAAAGCCCTGTAGCGATAGGCAAGGGATGAAACGGCAGGTGTAAAAATGCACTGGAAGCCGCAGACCCAACCCTGCATGCAGGTGCTTCAGGACTTTGGTCGCTTGAGACTGACTGGGGATGACAGTCTTGTTTGGCAGCATCCTGAATGACCAAGCAGCGTTTTTTAAGGAGAGCACTGCTTGCTCCATATGGAGAGGGGCCTAGAAAAGGTGGCCTAAAGAAAGCTCTGTCAGCGCAACTGCTGGGGTCCAACAACCACTGTCAGCAACTCAGTCCTGGGGTTAAATCAGACCTTTGTAACAGAGCTAGCAATTTTAGAAGCTGAAGCGTGGCTCCAAAGTCAATTGAGATAACAGCAACTGGATGTCTTCCAGGAACTGAAGCAATGCAGGAACCTCCGGGGACACTCAGCAAAGCGATGCAAGACTTCTTCTGATAAACCACCAGAGAAACAAAGTCCCTGAAGTGCTCTTTATTCACAGTGCTATAATACAAATACAGATCTCCAAAACTCCAAACCATACCAAACCAACTCCTATTACAAACCCACAAGCTATCCCTTGCAACCCCTGGGTTTATATAGTCTCCAGACCATGTGGTCTCCCAAACCCAGTGAGTTCAGGTGTGTAACCACGTCATGTGTCTCCTGTGCAATCCAGACACATGGTTTCATCATCCATGGCTACGTGCACCTAGACACTGAAGTGTCCTTGAGCCAATGAGCATCAGCTGTGTAAATTTACAGCGCTTTATAAATAAAAGTTAATAAATAATAAATAATAATAATCAACCTTGTCCTTCTTCTGAATGCTCATGGCCAAACACACACACATCAAGCGTTTCCCTGTGTGCTGTGTTTTAACCCTTCAAATCCCTGACAAACTCATCCCCAACAACCCGGTTGGCTAGCCGTGGCCAACGGGCATCTTCTGATGCGGTCAAACAAAGACAAAGAGACAAAGGCACACACCAGCATCCAAAGGTGCAAATAGACTAACACTTGCATGCTGGAACATCAGAACCATGCAAGATTCTGCAGACAGTGGACGTCCTGAGCGTCGTTCTGCTCTAATAGCCCATGAACTGTCACGACTTAACATCGACATCGCTGCTCTTAGTGAAGTTCGTCTCCACGAGAAAGGCAGCCTTAAAGAACACGGTGCTGGCTACACACTCTATTGGTCTGGCAAACCCAAAACTGAAAAACATCTTTCAGGTGTAGGCTTCATGATCAAAAACTCCATTGCCTCCAAACTCGAAACCTTGCCAACAGGACACTCTGATCGCATTATCTCCTTATGCCTCCCACATGTTGTTCTCTTCAGTATATATGCCCCAACTATGCAAGCCGACCCTGCGGAGAAAGACAAATTCTACTCAGACTTACGTCACCTTATACAGAAAGCCCCTGCAGAAGACAAAATCATTATCCTTGGTGACTTCAATGCTAGAGTAGGAAAGAACTTTGAAGCTTGGAAAGGTGTTTTAGGCAAGCATGGTGTTGGAAACTGTAATGATAACGGACATCTCCTGCTAGAATTTTGTGCAGAACAGCAGCTGACTATTACAAACACCATCTTTCAGCAGAAAGATAGCCTGAAGACAACCTGGATGCACCCCAGATCCAAACACTGGCACCTCATTGACTATATCCTAGTGCGCCATAGGAATATCCGCAATGTCCGTCATACGCGAGTGATGCCCAGTGCAGAATGTCAAACAGATCATCACCTCTTAAGATGTAAACTAAATCTTCATTTTAAGTTTAAACCTAAGAGGGGTGGCATCCTAAAGAGGAGACTCCAAGTCAACAGTCTTCAACAAGCTGCCACGAGAGACAACTTTCAGGCAAATTTGCAAACAAAACTTGAAGACCACCCTATAGACTCTTCTCCTACAGCGCTTTGGCAACATATCAAAAACAGCATCCTGCAATCTGCAGAAGCATCCTTAGGATTCTCCCTCAAGAAAAACCAAGACTGGTTTGATGAAAACAACCAAGAGATCCAAGAGCTGCTGGCAAAGAAGAGAACTGCTCACCAGGCACACCTCGCCCAGCCATCCTGCCATGCCAAAAAAGCAGCCTTTTGCCTCGCATGTAGTCAACTCCAACAAAAACTCAGAGACATTCAGAACAAGTGGTGGATCAACTTAGCAGAAAAGACACAACATTGTGCAGATCTGGGTGATTCCAGAGGATTTTATGAAGCTCTCAAAGCAGTGTTTGGATCTACATATCAGGTCCAAAGCTCCCTATACAGTACAGATGGTCAAACACTAATCACAGATAAAGCTTCCATTCTGAACCGATGGGCTGAACATTTCCAAAGCCTCTTCAGTGTCAACTGAGTAGTCTAAGACTCAGCTATTCGACATATGACATAACAACTGATGAAGAAGGAATTGGACACAGCTCCCACTTTGGAAGAAACTGTTAAGGCCATACAGCAGATGAAAAATGGCAAGGCTGCCGGGATTGATGGAATTCCACCTGAAGCTTGGAAACATGGAGGTCATGCACTCCATGCTAAACTCCACAAACTCCTTGTGAGTTGCTGGGAAAAAGGCGAACTCCCATCAGATCTCCAAGACACAGTCATCATCATCACCCTGTACAAGAAAAAAGGAACAAAATCAGATTGCTCAAACGATCAAGGTATAACACTGCTCTCCATTGCTGGAAAAATCCTTGCAAGGGTACTGCTGAACAGATTAGTTCCTGCTATTGCAGAAGAACTTCTCCCTGAAAGCCAATGTGGCTTTAGAGCTAATAGGAGCACTACAGGCATGGTATTTGCCCTTAAACAACTGCAAGAGAAATGTAGAGAGCAGAACAAAGGACTCTATGTAACATTTGTCGACCGCACCAAAGCCTTCGACACTGTGAGTAGAAAAGGTCTGTGGCAGATCCTGGAACGACTAGGATGCCCCCCCAAATTCCTCAAAATGATCATCCTGCTACATGAAGGCCAGCAAGGTCAAGTCAGATATGGCGATGCTCTCTCGGAGCCCTTTCTAATAATAAACAGTGTGAAACAAGGTTGTGTTCTCGCTCCAACCTTATTTACAATCTTCTTCAGCATGATGCTCCAAAGGGCTATGGCAGATCTCAAAGAAGAAGATGGCATTTATATACGCTACCGTACTGATGGTAGCCTTTTTAACTTAAGCCGCCTGAGGGCCCGCATTAAGACCCTAAACTATCTAGTCCAGGGGTAGGCAACCTTTTTGAGTCGGGGGCCGGGTTGCTGTCCCTCAGACAACTGGGGGGCCGAAGCCGGAGGGTGGAGCTTCCACCCTCTGGGGGCGTAGCCTCCATCCTCCAGGGGCGGAGCCACACATGGGGGTGGAGCTTCCACCCTCTGGGGCGGAGCCACATGCCAGGGCGGAGCTTCCACTATCCGGGGGCGGAGCCACATGTCAGGGGCGGAGTTTCCACCCTCCAGGGGCGGAGCCGCATAATATTTGCAAGAAGCTACTAGGGCCGGCAATGCCATAACACAGGAAAAACGCATGCACACTGTCTCAACCCACAAAAGAGCAAGCAAGTCCATGTGGGGGGATTTTACAAAGAGAATACCAAAGGATAACAACAACAATAATAAGAGCAATATTTGCAAGAATGGAAGTCCATCCAGCAGTTCACCTACCTGGGAAGCATCATCTCCTCAGACGCCAAGATTGATAAAGAGATCAATCACAGACTAGCAAAGGCATATAGTGCATTCGGAAAGCTTCACAAAAGAGTCTGGAGTAACAAACACTTGAGGTGAAGCACAAAAATCGGTGTGTATAGAGCCATTGTACTGTCTATGCTCCTCTATGGGTCTGAAACATGGGTCACCTATCGCCAACACCTCCGACTCCTTGAAAGCTTTCATCAGCGCTGTTTATGCACAATTCTAAACATACACTGGACTGACTATGTGACGAATGTTGCTGTCCTTGAGCAAGCAGGGATCACTAGCATTAAGGCCATGCTATTGAGGACGCAGCTGCGCTGGGCAGGACATGTTTCTAGGATGAAGGACCATCGCCTCCCCAAAATAGTATTCTACGGTGAACTCGCCACGGGTCAAGAGCGTAAGAGGGGCGCCCCAAAGAAGAGATACAAGGACTCCCTGAAACAACATCTCAGGCTTGGCCAGATAGATCACCAACAATGGTCCTCCCTGGCCTCGCATCGGGAGGCATGGAGACGCACTATCCATGACGCTGCAGCCTTCTTCGAAAGCTCACGCTGAACGAGCCTCGAAGAGAAACAACAACGCAGAAAGAACCACAACCCAGAAACATCACCCAAGGAGACCTTTCGCTGTGCTTTCTGCAACCGGACCTGTTTGTCCCGGATTGGCCTTTTTAGGCACCAACGCACTTGTACAAAGCACGGGATCATGAGTCCTTCCTGAATCATCGTTCACAAAGCAAAGCCAGAGAGAGAGAGAGAGACATTGTAGGAAAAATGTACCAACTTTGTTGTTTGTGTAAAATTTGAGTCCGTACTATTTGACCGTCCTCTTTCAGAAAATAAAAATCAGATTAGGTTAGTTATTACAATATTGTTTGCTTCTAACAATAGGTACAAAAATAGTCCCACTTTGGCTGAAGCCAAATTCTAATTTTCCACTTGACTTGGAAGGAAAAATAAGTCCGAAGTCTCTCTTGTGCCAATTTAATGCTATGGCACCGTCGCTTATCTAGGTCTTAACACCAATTCCGGAGTGATGGATCCACTAAACCTTTCATGTCAGAAGCGGAGAGGAGCCAAGGAGGATCAATAAAGTTCAGGAAGCTTGAAGAGTTAGAAAAAACAAGACATCCGTTAAATAATTGAGGTTGTCTTTCAATAAGTTAAACCACACATTCAGGCTTTGGGCAATTCCTTCACGGTGGTTTCAGCATCGTTCCTCTTTTTCCTCTCTAGGTTTAGATCCATCTTTTCATTTAATTTTATATTCATCCAACCCAGTCTTCTTCACCATTGCCTAGAATCGCATTGGCCTTTTTAGCTGCCGCATCACACTGTGGACTCATGTTCAACTTGTGGTCTACTTGGACTCATAGATCCCTTTCAGACGGATAAGTCTCCTTAAGCCAGGTGTCCCCCATTCTATATCTTGGCATTTTGTTTTTTCTACCTAAGTGCAGTATCTTACATTTCTCCCTACTGAAGCTCATTCTGTTAGTTTTGGCCCAGCTTTTTAATTCTATTAAGGTTTCTGATCTATTAAGGTTTAGTAATTGGCCACATATTGAGAAGCCCACTGGCAAAGCAAGAGAGCACCCTCACCCTCCATCTCATGTTCCTCAGCATCAGGTATCAAATTCATTGGGTATTCCTGCATGGCAGGGGGTTGGACTGGATGACCCTCATGGTCTCTTCCAGCTCTAGGATCCTATGGAAGTAGCCATCAAAACTAGAAGCCATTTATAGCCTCATTTAAGCCCCCCTTTAAAGCCATCATTACATGTAAACCATCATTACATCACCTGGCAGTGAGTTCCATACTTTAACTCTGTTGCTGTTGGCCTGTTACAGACTGCCAAAATAAAGCTGCTTCGGGTCTCTTTGGAGGTATGCTATTTAAATGATGCATGGGTCCTAAGAGTCCGGAGGTCGCGCCAAAGCTACACTCCATTCCTAAGCACTGAAGTGCAGCTTTAGTGCAGCTTCCGGATTCTTAGGGTGCATGCATCATTTAAATAGCATACCTCCAAAGAGACCCGAAGCAGCTTTATTTTGGCAGTCTGTAACAGGCCGTTATGTGCCTTCGACTTGTTTCCAACTTACGGAGACCCATGAGCAGAAGACCTTCAGGAACTGGAAGAGTTAATAAGGAAGGTCAGAGATGAAAGAGCAAAGGCAGATCTGATGTTGAATGTAAAGAAAACAAAAATAATGACCACAGAAGAAATACACAAATTCAATCTAGACAATGAGAAAATGGAAATAGTTAAAGTATTCCCATCTCTAGGATGAAACATTGACCAGAATGGAGACTGCAGTCAAGAAATAAGAAGAAGTCTAGGAATGGGAAGGGCAGCTATGAAAGAACTGGACAAGATGCTGAAGAGCAAAGAGCAGTAAAGTCAGAATGGTCCAGGGCATTGTATTCTCCATCATCCCCATGAACGGATGTGAGAGCTGGACAGTGAAGGAAGCAGACAGAAAGAAAACCAACTCATTGGAAATATGAGGCTGGAGAAGAGGATTTAGGATGATCCCATGGACAGCCAAGAAGACAAACCAATGGGTTCTTGAACCAATCAGACCAGGGCTCTCCTTGGAAGCAAAGATGGTCAAGTTGTACTTTGGCCTCATCATGAGAAGGCAGGGATCACTAGGAAAAACAATAAGGCTAGGAAAGGTGGAAGAGAGACCAGATGGAGAGACCCAAGCTGGGGGTCCTTATGGGCAAGGGCTTATTGCAGGATCTGGGCAAGAATGCAGCAGAGGAGAGGGAGCCTTGGAGATGTCTCAGCCACAGAGGAGCCATGAGTCGGAAGGGACTGTCTCCAGGACAGCTAACAACAACAAAGAGGTTTTGTTGCCAAGGTTTGTTCAGAGGAAGCTTACCATTGCCTTCTCCTGAGGTTAAGAGTGATTGTATCAGAGAAGCAGGATACAAATTATTATTATTATTATTATTATTATTATTATTATTACCATGTGGCTTGTCCAAGGTCAGCCAATGGGTTTCATGAGTCAGACGCTGGTCTCCAGAGTCCAACACTCAAAGCCCTCCGTCACGCTGGATAACTCTGTGCCATTTCCTTTCATGAGTCCAGAGTTTCCCATTTCTCAGCATCAGCGGATGTGAACCTTCTTCCTATGCTAAAATTATTAGAGAGAGAGAGAGAGAGAGAGAGAGAGAGAGAGATGAACTACTCTTTATCGGTTTCCTTCAGATGATGCATAATTGTATACATCTCTGCCATGTCTCCCCTTGTTGTTGTTGTTGTTGTTGGTGGTGGTGTGTGCCTTCGAATCATTTCCGACTGATGGTGATCCCAAGGTGACGCTATTCTCATGGGGTTTTCTTGTCAAGATTTGTTCAGAAGGGATTTGCCCTTGCCTTCCTCTGAGGCTGAGAGAGTGTGACTTGTCCAAAGGGTCTCCAGAGCTGAGCTGAGAATCAAACTCCAGCCTCCAGAGTCATAATCCAACATGGAAACCACTAGGCCACACTGCCTCCCCTAATTCAGCCTTATTCGAAGCTAAAACTTCTCAAACAAACTCCCTCCATTTCTGTTCTTTCCCTCTCTTTAGGCCCATAAAAAATAACCTCTCCTCAGTTAATGCTCTTTCATGAGTATCTTTTGAAATTCCAGGGTCAAAGCAGACATTAAGGCGAAATAATGTCTTCCATTTGAGTAATGTATGTCCCCCTCTCAGTGGGGTTTCCTCAGATTTGTGTTTCAGCAATCAGGTTTGAATATTAAAAATGCAATTACTTTCTAAGAACCAAGCACAGCAAAGCACGCTAAATGCATGTCACGTAAGTCAGGAAAAGCACATGCCATGACAAACAGATGCCTTTGACCACTGGGGGGAGCACTTCGTTTAATGACTTTCTGAATGCCTGATTTGTCTTGATCCCATAATCAGCTTCTCCCAGGTCACTCCTGTCCACAAATGTATTGACTCTTTCAAATAAGTGCAAGACTAGGACCTACCTTTCCAGATGCTTTGTCAGTTCCACCAATTTACCTAAAACAGGCATTATGTTAATTGGCATTTATTGCGAGGATCTCTCCCTCTGTTCTTTCAAAAACTGGGGTGATGTTGCCAACTTTCCACTCTTCTGGAACAGAGACCAGTTTTCTGCGGAGGATATGTTGCATACTTTTGCTGGAAGATCAAGACGTTCAAATATGAGTTTTGCAAGGAGTTTTGGATGGATTCCATCTGAACCAAGCAATTAATTGCGTATGAATTTATCCATTAGTTCTGGAACTTCATTTCTGAAAAATGACTGTTTCCCGAAAATAGCAAGCCATGCCAATTTAAAACATGAGTGTACAAAATGCTTTTGGTTATGACACCGATGGTTAACAAGTCCTCTTTCTTTGTCACGACAACGTGACAAACCTTTTTATAATACAAGGTATGCGTCTTAAGCTTAGGCATGCATTTTATTTAGTTAATTTTAATTATGATTTTGTAATCGTATGAAATCTTGGATATTTTGTTTGCAATGGTATTTGGCTCCAAGCAATAAACACCCTTCTTCTATAGAAAACAATTTTTGCCACTCTTCACTGAAACAATTCTAGGGTTGTGTATGAAAATTTGAACAGAAATATACATACAATGCCATTTTGGAGAACAAAAAACGACCCGCAGCCAATAGCCATGATAAAATACAACAACGAATGAGAAGCAGATGAAGTGGAAATGCACCTCTGCTTCCAGGTCTTTGTGACACAGACAAAGTGTTCTGTGCCTACAACCAGATTCCTATCGATCGCACAAAACATCCCAATGACTCTGTGATACTCGGCACAATGCAGATCCCAGAACAATGGGAGACACTTCAATGCTCCGGGGCAGTCTGTGGGACAAGGGTTTCGGAAGGAATAATTCTGGTTGCCCCTTTCTTTCCCCTTCTTCCCAGATCAGGAAGAATTGAGCTCTGGAACGTGCTACAAATCCCATCTTAAACATTAGAGGTACCCTCCATAGTCAGAATGAAGACTGAAGCCCTGAAATCAGAAGAGGATTAGGAATGGGAAGGGCAGCTAGGAAAGAAGTAGACAAGTTGCTGAACTGTAAAGATCATAGAATAATCCTAGAGTTGGAAGAGACCCCAAAAAGAGCCACCCAGTCCAGCCCCATTCTGCCATGCAGGAACTCTCAATCAAAGCATCCCCATTGACAGATGGCCATCCAGCCTCGGTTTAAAGGCCTCCATGGAAGGAAACTCCTCTATTCCCTGAAAGATTGTGCTCCACTATTGAACGGCTCTTACTGTCCCAAGGTTCCTCCTAATGTTACTATTATTATTATTATTATTATTATTAACCTTTATTTATAAAGCGCTGTAAATTTAGACAGCGCTGTACATACAATCTTTTAAATTGGACGGTTCCCTGCCCTCAGGCTTACAATCTAAAGAGACACGACATAAAAGGAGAAGGGAAAGGTGGTGGGGCTAGTAGGCTAATACATAAAAATACATAGCAGTACAGGAAATGGTTCGATAAAACAGGCACCAAAAGAACATCAAATAGCAAGCGACAATTACGCAATGCCTGGGAAGGCTTCTCTGAACAGGATGGTCTTCAGCTCCGTTTTGAAGCTGGTTAAAGAAGTGATAAGGGCTCTTGTGTCTCGCGGGGGAAGAAGGTTCCAGGAGTGAGGGGCAGCGAGTGAAAAGGGGCGAATCCGAAATGGGGCAGAGGAAATCTGTTATAATGTTGAGGTAGAATCCCTTTCCCTGCAGTTGCTCCATGTTCCAGTCTCTGGAGCAGCAGAAAACAAGCTTGCTCCATCCTCAAGATGACATCCCTCCAAATATTTAAGCAGGGCTTTCATATCGCCCCATAACCTTCTCTTCTCCAGGCTAAACATACCCAGCTCCCTAAGGCGTTCCTCATAAGGCATGATAGTTTCCAGACTCGTCGCCATTTTAGTTGCCCTCCTTTGGACACATGGCTCCAGCTTCTCAGCCTCCTTTTTGAATTTTGTTGCCCAGAACTGGACACAGGATTATTCCAAGTGAGGCCTGACCAAAGCAGAATAGAGTGGTGCTATGACTTACCTTGATCTATTTGATTGGGGAAGCTCTGAAAGGCACAAAATCATTTTTCAGGGAGGAATGATCTTCTGCCGTCATGCTTTGGACAAATCATGAGACAATGTAAGTCACTGGAAAAGATGATAATGCTTGGTAAAGTGAAAGGCGGGAGGGAAAGAGTGAGTTTGCACTAAGGTGGAGAAAGATCATCAAGGAAGCCATGGTTGCTGGCCTGAGTCTGAAGGATTTGGACAGTTGGTGACCAAGGATCTCAGTGGTCTCTCATTCAGTGGGCAGCCATAATATGCTAAAGCTGACTTGATAGCAATGAACACGAACAAGAAGAAGTGAACTAGAAAGCTGGGCTAAAGCTAACAAAATGAAATTCAACACAGAGAAATGTAAGGTACTGCACTTAGGGCAGAAATATGAAATGCACAGATATAGGATTATGGGGGACACATGGCTGAATGAAACTACGTGTGAAAGGGATCTGGGAGTCCAAGTAGACCACAAGTTGAACATGAATCAACAGTGCGATGCGGCAGCTAAAAAGGCCAATGCGATTTTAGGCTGCATCAACAAAAGTATAGTGTCTAGATCAAGGGAAGTAATAGTGCCACTGTATTCTGCTCTGGTCAGGTCCCACCTGGAATAATATTGTGTCCAGTTCTGGGCACCACAATTCAAAAAGGACATTGAGAAACTGGAGCCATGTGTCCAAAGGAGGGCAACTAAAATGGTGAAAGGTCTGGAAGCCTTGCTTTATGAGGAATGACTCAGGGAGCTGGGGATGTTTAGCCTGGAGAAGAGAAGGTTAAGAGGTGATATGATAGCCCTGTTTAAATATTTGAAAGGATGTCACATTGAGGAGGGAGCAAGCTTGTTCTCTGCTGCTCCAGAGAACAGGACCCGGAACAATGGATGCAAGCTACAGGAAAAGAGATTCCACCTCAACATTAGGAGGAACTTCCTGAGAGTAAGGGCTGTTCGACAGTGGAACACACTCCTTCCTCAGAGATTATAGTGGAGTCTCTTTCCTTGGAGGTCTTTAAGCAGAGGCTAGATGGCCATCTATTTGGGATGCTTTGATTGTGATTTCCTGCATGGCAGAAGGGGGTTGGACTGGATCAGGGCCCGTACGGTCTCTTCCAACTCTATGATTCTATGATTCTATGAATCCTGGATTCTTTTTAGAAGCCAAAATGCCCAAACTGAAGCTATTGTATAGTGGTCCCTTAGTGTCCATTGGGGTTTGGTTCCAGGACCCACCCCACACAGCCATGGATACCAAGTCTCACTATAATACAGTGGGGTGGTAAAATGGTATCCCTTTTATAAAATGGCAAAACCAAGGCTTGCTTTTGGGAAATACCTGGGTAATTTTCAAGCCATGGATGGTTGAATCCATGGATGCAGAATCCATTGATATTGAGGACTGACTGTACATATCACAAGATGACAAGACTCACTGGAAGAGATGATAATGTTTAGCCTGGAGAAGAGAAGGTTAAGAGTTGACAGATAGCCCTGTTTAAATATCTGAAGCAATGTCATATTGAGGATGGAGCAAACTTCTTCTCTGCAGCTCCAGAGAATAGGATCCGGAGCAATGGCTTCAAACTACAGGAAAAGAGATTCCACCTCAATGTTAGAAAGAACTTCTTGAGAGTAAGGGCTGTTTGACAGTGGAACACACTCCTTCCTTGGAGATTGTGGTGGAGTCTTCTTCCTTAGAGGTCTTTAAACAGAGGCTGGATGGCCATCTGTCAACGCAGATGCCTTGATTGAGATTTCCTAAATGGCAGAAGGGGGTTGGCCTGGCTGCCCTTTGGAGTCCCTTCCAACTCTATCATTCTGTAATTCATGAAGAGAAAGTTAAGGGGCTATACAGATGGGTGGCATGCAGCCACCCCTTTTTGCCCCGGACCGGTGCCATGGCAACTCCATGCAGTGGCACCAATCTGGTCCCTGAAGGGAGCAAAAAGAACCTGCGAAAAGCGGCTTCTTTTTAGCTCCCTGAATGAGGTGTCATAGGCAGTGCGCCGGAGACACTGCGCTGGAGGTGCATCATCATGGCGTGTGCCGTCTAGAACAGTATGCACCAAAATGGCGCCCAGGCAGTGTCATTAGGGCTTGGAGGGTGTGGACACTCAGCCCTCACCCCACCCACTGGCTGGCACAAAGTGCTGATCTGTATAGCCCCTATGAGATGACATGACAGCCATGTCTAAACATTTGAAAGGGTGTCATATTGAGGAGGGAGCAAGCTTGTTTTCTGTTGCTCCAGGGAATAGGACCCAAAACAATGGATGCAAGCTATAGGAAAAATAGATTCCACCCAAACATTAGGAGGCACTTCCTGACAGCAAGGGCTGTTTGACAGTGGAACACACTCCTTCCTTGGAGTTTGGTGGAGTCTCCTTCCTTGGAAGTCTTTAAACAGAGGCTGGATGGGCACCTATCAGCTGGGCTTTGATGGTGTCTTCATTCGTTGTAGAAGGGGGTTGGACTGGGTAGTCCTTGTGGTCTCTTCCAGCTCTAAGGTCCTATGAAAGTGTAAGGATCTTGTTAGGTCCCTCTATAACGGCTAGCTGTGTTTGGAGATCTTCTGGGGCAGCCCTGAAGGCTCTCCCTTCTGCCTGGGAGCTGAGTACACCCCAAGGAACACCTCCCCATTCATCTGCATGACTCTTGATGGCCGTCTGCTGCTTTGCATGGGACAGTTTGTCTCACAGCTGTGTACCTGTCCTCTCAGGAACACTGCAGTGCCTCTCCATGTTCTCCATTGTTTAGGGCTGGGTCAGGCTTCCTTCAGGAAAGTCACCTCCTGTCCTGGTGAGGTCCGGGTATAATAGGCTGCTTCTTCTGGCTGAAATGCAGACAGGGCTCCATCCTGGCTGCACCATGGGCCCTTCCATCTTTGTCCTCCTTCTTGGGGGGATTGCTGTGCTCTGTTCCCAAATGCTTTGGGCATCTGCCAACCTTGATACAGGTGAGTGACATCTCTCTTTCCTTGGACTTTCTTCTTCTCTTCAAAGCAGGCAGTCTCCCACAGAATCCAGGCATGCGTCTGGTACATGGCCTTCCTCCATTCCCATTAGCCATCCCTTTCACCCCTCTTTCTATCCTTTGCCACCTGTCCACCTTCTTCTACGTTGGTCAAGGATTGGAAAAGAACCTTCCCTATTGTTCCTTTTGGGCCAGACAAAGGGTTTTCCAACACTTTGGTGGGAAGGATAATGAAGAAGAGAAACGATTGAGCAGTTTACTCCTTATATTCATACGTTTTTTGGTTTTCTCTCTCTCTCTCTATTCTTTGTCCTTAGATATCTGCAGCCTTCTTCCAGTGAGCGGCCCTTGCCTGGCCTTGTTTATTCGCTGGTATTACAACCCCTGGGCCAGAAGATGCCTCACCTTCACCTATGGCGGCTGCGGAGGCAACGCAAACAACTTCAAGAGCCAGGCGGAGTGCGAACGCAGATGCATCTACCCACGTAAGACCCAGGCCTTCAGTTTCCATCCCTTTTCAGGGCAAGATTGGGTGAAACACCTTGGTCTTTGGTCTTGTTGTCTGCCTTCAAGTCAAAGCAACCCTAAGGCAAACCCATTGTGGGGCTTTCTGAGGCTGAGAGTTTGCGATTTGGCCAAGGTCACTCAGTGGGTTTCTGTGGAGAATCGACCCCTGGTCTCCAAAGTCATGGTCCAATGCTCAAACCACTACACCGCATGGGCTTAGTTTCCTTGGTGACATTTGTTCAGCCAGAGTTTGCCTTCCTCTGAGGCTGAGAGACTGTGACTTGTCCAAGATCACCCAGTGCAAAAGTCATTCATTCCCAATTAACTCTGCTTGGAATGGAATGGAAAGGGAAGGGAAGGGAAGGGAAGGGAAGGGAAGGGAAGGGAAGGGAAGGGAACCTTCCACTTCCCATTAGGCTCAGGCAAAGGCAAACTGCTGCATCCACTCCTGACTTGTGTGTTCTTCCTCATTAATAACTTTTGCTGTCTTGACCACACTGTAATATTGGTTGGTTACACGTGTCCAGGTTTTGATATGAGAACTCTTGGAGGGCAAGCTGTTCCAACCTCATTGAAGGGCTTGACCTGTAGTGTCTGGTCTTTGTGTTTCAGTCCTGGAGCCAGTGCCAGATCCAAGGCCAGGAGCAGTCAAGCCTGGCACATGTCCCATCCTGAGTCAGAGCAACAGCACAATGTGTGGCGAGTTCTGCTCCACCGACGCCAGCTGCCCCGGGAATGAGAGATGTTGTGAAACCAGCTGCGGGCATCAATGTCAACTCCCAATAGGAGGTAAGATGACCAATTGGAGCGTGTCCAAATAAAGGCTACCAAAATGGTGAAGGGCCTGGAAACTGTGCCCTATGAGGAAAGACTTAGGAAGCTGGGTATGTTTAGCTTGGCAAAGAGAAGATTAAGAGGTGATATGATAGGCCTGTTTAAATATTTGAAGGGACGTCTTTCTGCTGCTCCAGAGACTAGAACATGGAGCAATGGATTCAAACTACAGGAAAGGAGATTGCACCTCAACATTAGCAGGAACTCTCTGACAATAAGAGCTGTTTGAAAATGGAGGACACTTCCTTGGAGTGTATTGGAGTCTCCTTCTTTGGAGGTTTTTAAGCAGAGGCTGGGTGGCCATCTGTCAGGGATGCTTTGATTGAGAGTTCCTGCATGGCAGAATGGGGTTGGACTGGATCAGGGCCCTTCTTGGGGTCTCTTCCAACTCCATCATTCTAATTAAGGAGGCAGGGGCAGTTTCCTTTCTTGGCCTTGTTGGCTTGCTGGCATGACATGCTGAGATGCTAATATATCAAAGAAAAATGTAGATGCTTTGAGTTCATATTTTCAAAAGGAAGAAGTTCTCAGAATCCTAGAATCCTAGAGTTGGAAGAGACCCCAAAAAGGGCCATCCAGTCCAACTCCATTCTGCCATGCAGGAACTCTCCATCAAAGCATCTCCAACAGATGGCTGTCCAGCTTCCATTTAAAGACCTCTAAAGAAGGAGACTCCACTGCTCTCCAAGGGAGCAACTTCCACTGTTGAACTGCTCTTGCTGTTAGGAAGTTTTTTGTGGGTTTTTTGGACTCTGTGGCCATGTTCTAGAAGAGTTCGTTGCTGCCGTTTCACCAGCATCTGTGGCTGGCATCTTCAGAGACTGATGGCATGGAAGCGAGGAAGTGATTGACATGTTAATCTGCGTATTGTTCTGTTGTTGAATGGCAAGGCCTCAAGGGGTCTATTTACTTAATGATCCCTTGTCTGCTGGGAATCCTCCTTCACCTTGAGTGGTTTCCATTTGCATTTGCTAAGTCCTGATTTTGGTGTTTTTCAGGACTGGGAGCCAAGCTTTGTTCGCTTTCAGGGTTCCTTCTTTCCTGTCCAAGCTGTCCAAGTGTTTGTGGATTGCAATGGTTTCCCTGTGCATTCTGACATGATAGCTGTTGGCATGGTCCAGAATTTCAGTGTTTTTGAACAGCATTTTGCACCCAGCATTTTATGTTGTTGTTATTCATACTCAAGCACCTTGAAGACAAAGGAGGGGTGTGTAATGTCACTTCATACGTAGTGAAGAAAGGAGAATAGGATAATTTAATAAGAATACAACTAGAGAGTATGTGGGAAATTTTCTTTTTCTGTTTTCCCCATCTTTTTTCTTTTCTTTTCTTCTTTGCTTTGTGTCTTTTTCTCTTTTTTCTCTCTTAATTTTTCCTAGCCTTTTTCTCTTTTCTTAGTTTCCGATATGTATAACATTTATGTTTACATGTGCTTTAATCAAACATTGAATAAGACATTATATGATTGTAATGTTGCTTCATGCCAGAACCTGTGTCATTGCACAGATAAGGATAGCAACTGCATGCTGTGGCCCTGATCCGGCAGTTTGCCGCTCCAAAAAGAAGAAGCAAAATGCCATTTTTTTAGAACAGCAAAAAGCTGCCCTCACCGCCGCTTTTCGGCGTTTCTTAGGTGAGCGCATCTAAATGCCATACCAAAGAAATGTCGTGATGCCACCTGCCATACAGTCAGGCAGGAGGCGTGACGCCAGCATTGGGGTGAGATCGCCATGCCCAACTCCACCATGATGATGGCATTTTATGACATGCTATTTAGCCCTTGGTCTACTTTTTGGAAATTAAACTTTAAAAAAATTTTTCAAGCTGTGGGTGGTTGAATCCTTGCATAAAGAATCCGTGGATATGGAGGGACAACTGTATTTATATGGTAGAATTACTGACAGGGACCACAAGGGCCACCTAATCCAACCTTCTTCTGCCCGGCAGGAATGGACCACTTGGACTCCTGAAAGATGCCAATCCAGCCTCTGTTTCAAAGAAGGAGAGTCCACCAACTTCTGAGGTCTACTCTTTTGTACTCTGCCTTTACCCCAAAATGGGACTCAAGTTTAGAGTCAAATGAATCATAGAATCCTAGAGTTGGAAGAGACCCCAAGGGCCCTGATCCAGTCCAACCCCCTTCTGCCATGCAGGAACTCTCAGTGAAAGCATCCCTGACAGATGGCCATCCAGCCTCTGTTTAAAGACCTCCAAAGAGAGAGACTCAACCAAAATCTCTGAGGAAGTATGTTCCTATGTCAAAAAGCTCTCACTGTCAGGAAATTGGAGCTTGGATCCATTGTTCCTGGTCCTGTTCTCTGGAGCAGCAGAAAACAAGCTTGCTCTCTTCTCAACATGACATCCCTTCAGATATTTAAACAGTGGGTCTAGTCTAGGTGGGATTAACCCATAGGATCCAGGCCCCTGATATTTGGTGTGTCACATCATTTCCCAAAGATTAGATTAGAAAAAACATTAGGAAGAACTTCCTGATGGTAAGCGTTCTTTGACAGTGGAAGATGCTGCTTCCTTGGAGAGTGATGGAGTCTCCTCCTTTGGAGGTTTCCCAACAGAGGCTGGATGGATGGCCATCTCTGGAGGGTGCCTGGGTTGTGTCATGGCAGAAGCAGGTTGGACTGGATGCCCTTGAGGGCTCTCCAACTCTTGGAGGTTTATCAGACTCAAAGTTTTGGACCCTCAATTGCGCTAAGGAATTGTAAAGAACGTTGCGAAATGACTGTTTTGCGCGATGTCTTACCACATTGCTTGCTTTTCCGTCATTCCCCCGTAATGTTATGTTAGCACTACAATTGCGCAAAAGTTGCGATTTGCGTAATGCGAAACCATGCATAGCGGAACTTTTTACTACACCAGCGCCTTCCTTTTGTCTTTCACATTTCGCATCAACATATTTGTGCATGCTCCTTGGAGGTTTTGGTGGCATCTTGACCTTTGTGCTTCCAGGGGGGAGAGGGGAAAGGGGAGAAGCCCCTTCCAGTTTCCTGTTTCATGCAGGGCAGAAGAATGGGGCTGGAATGGATGACCCCTAGGGGCTCCTTCAATTCCTAGCATCCGCGGTGTTCATGCAGGGCAGAGGAATGGAGCTGGAATGGATGAGCCTCAGGGGCCCCTTACATTTGCAGCCTCCTCGGTGTTCATGCAGGGCAGAGGAATGGGGCTGGAATGGATGACCCTTAGGGGTCCCTTAAATTTGCAGCCTCCTCGGTGTTCATGCAGGGCAGAGGAATGGGGCTGGAATGGATGACCCTCAGGGGTCCCTTAAATTTGCAGCCTCCTAGGTGTTCTTGCAGGGCAGAGGAATGGGGCTGGAATGGATGACCCTTAGGGGTCCCTTAAATTTGCAGCCTCCTAGGTGTTCTTGCAGGGCAGAGGAATGGGGCTGGAATGGATGACCCTTAGGGGTCCCTTAAATTTGCAGCCTCCTAGGTGTTCTTGCAGGGCAGAGGAATGGGGCTGGAATGGATGACCCTTAGGGGTCCCTTAAATTTGCAGCCTCCTAGGTGTTCTTGCAGGGCAGAGGAATGGGGCTGGAATGGATGACCCTTAGGGGTCCCTTAAATTTGCAGCCTCCTAGGTGTTCTTGCAGGGCAGAGGAATGGGGCTGGAATGGATGACCCTTAGGGGTCCCTTAAATTTGCAGCCTCCTAGGTGTTCTTGCAGGGCAGAGGAATGGGGCTGGAATGGATGACCCTTAGGGGTCCCTTAAATTTGCAGCCTCCTAGGTGTTCTTGCAGGGCAGAGGAATGGGGCTGGAATGGATGACCCTTAGGGGTCCCTTAAATTTGCAGCCTCCTAGGTGTTCTTGCAGGGCAGAGGAATGGGGCTGGAATGGATGACCCTTAGGGGTCCCTTAAATTTGCAGCCTCCTAGGTGTTCTTGCAGGGCAGAGGAATGGGGCTGGAATGGATGACCCTTAGGGGTCCCTTAAATTTGCAGCCTCCTAGGTGTTCATGCAGGGCAGAGGAATGGGGCTGGAATGGATGACCCTTAGGGGTCCCTTAAATTTGCAGCCTCCTAGGTGTTCATGCAGGAAAGAGCGACACCCCCCCCCCCCGGGGTTGTCCTGAAAAAGGAAGGCCACCAGAAGGGAATCGGGTGAAAAAGCAGCCCAGCATCATGGGAACTTTGCAATCAGTAACATTTGCGTTGGGTTGTGTTGCTGACTACCACACCAAACCATTTTGCAATGCATTCGCAAGGGTAGCTGGAGACAAAGGCCTGACTTCCCTTTTTTCCCGTAATGTCCAAAAAGGGGAGGAATGACGCTAAAAGTACGGGAGCGTTGTGCAATGGGCTCCCATCGAAATGAATGGCGTCTGGAAGAACATCGCGCTTTCATGTTATTGCGCAACGTTCGTGACGCTAACATTGCGCGATAGGCAGGAAAAATCGCCAAAAACTCGCATCTGATAAACTCCTTTTGTGGTGGAAATTCCTTGTTGAAGTAGAAAGCTGTAGAAAGATGGAGTCACCTTCGTCAGCCAGAGAGATAGTTTTTAAAATGAGGCCTGAAAATTAGAGCAAAGGAGTCAAAAGAGCATCATGACCCGTAAGAAGCTGGCACCAACAGAATTAGACATAATAAACCCAATTTAAGGTAAGGATACATTGTTGACATTCAGAAGCAAGGTTAGAAGGAAGCTACTAAATTCCTAAAGGAAGGAGTAAGGCGTGATGATGCAGTTTTAATGTATGCATGTATTTCTGTTCTGACTGTAAGAATTCTGTATGTTTAAATTGTAATTAGCCAATCAGGTGTATGGAAGAAGCTTCTTTGTCTTCAATAATATCCAAAGAGCCATTTTGTCTTGTTCGGGGTCTCAGCTTTTTGGAACTTGAATCCCACTGAGTTCAATGTTTTCCTTTGTCGACAATTGGAAATAAACTTGTGGATTTTCAATCTATAGGTCCTCTTGTCAATCATTGCTATGCCAGGCCTAGATCTTTCCGTTTCCTGAAATTTCTGTTACGCTTGGATTCTAGGATTCCAGTTGGTCATTCATGTCATCAGCAGAATGGCCTTCAGCCTTCTTCCCACTCTTCTCCTTTTCTTCTCCTTCTTCTCCCTCCCCAGTGATCCCTGGATATTGCCCAAAGGAACGGAGGGGCCTCCACTTTGCCCGCCCCTGCTTGCCCACGTGTGCCACGGACTGGGACTGTGGATGGGGCAGCCGGATACCCAGGAAGAAGTGCTGCAGATACAGATGCCGGCAGACGTGCCGAGAGGCCGAGGAAGGTGGGACCCTCCAGAGACACAATGGTGCCCATGGGGAGAACGATGACTATCTTTATTTATGTCCCAACACGGTCAAGAAGTAAATATAAGCAATGTTATATTGCTAGTCTTATGTGTCTTCAAGTCGTTTCTGAGACTTATGGAGAGCCTAACATGAACCTATCATGGGGTTTTCTGGGCAATATTTGTTCATTTGCCTTTGCCTTCCTCTGAGGCTGAGAGAGTGTGACTTGGCCAAGGTCCCCCAATGGGTTTCCATGGCTGAGTGGGGATTCAAACTATGGTCCCCAGAATCCTAGTCCAGTGCTTCAAACCACTGCACTGCTTTGGGTCTTGAGAAGGTAGATAGAGATATATTATAAACAAATTATTATAAAATTATAAGAAGAAGAACAAATCTGCCTCCTGCCTTCGCCAGATTATTACATGAAGAGTCCTCCACCGCTTGGCTCTCAGGCTCAGTGCTATACAATTCGGAGATTTGTAGTTCTGTGAGATATTTAGCCTTCTCTGTCACAGAGCTCTGTTGCCACAACAAACTACAAATCCCAGGATTCCTTAGGATGAAGCCATGGCAGTTAAAGCAATGCGAAACTGCATTATTTATGCAGTGCAGATGCTTCCTAGGATCGGAAGAGCAGCTATGAAGGAACTAGACAACATCTTGAAGTGCAAAATTTTTTTTGCTGAATACTAAAGTTGGGATTGAGGACCTCCTCCATAGCCCTCAATATCCCTTTTTTTAACTGTCATGGCTCCATCCCATGGAGCATACGCTTTCGTAGACTTGGTCCACTTAGACATAGGCTACTGCCACGCTGCAGAACTAATGCAGTTTGACATTGCTTTAAGTGTCATGGCTCCATCTTGTGCAATCCTAGGATCTGTAGTTTGTTGTGACACTGGAGCTCTCTGACAGATAAAGCTAAGTATCTCACCCAAAATACAAATTCCAGATGTCCATAGCATGGGGCCATGGCTGCTAAAGCAGTGTCAAACTGCATTGTTTCTGCAGTGCAGCTGCAGCCCAAGAGGCAGAATTGGGCTCAGAACCACTGTGGTACCAGGCATGAAACAAACCCTTCCTCCTCCTTGTCTTCTCCCTTTCAGAGCACCCGGGTGTGTGCCCGCAAAGGCCAGTTGTGCAGACCTTTGCCCCTTGCAACGACAGCTGCAGCGACGACAGAGACTGTCCTCTCTCCCAGAAGTGCTGCTTCACCGGCTGCAGCTTAGGCTGCCTGGACTCAGGTACTGGCAGAGCATCCCTTCGCAGCACAGCTTCAACCCAGCGCCAACCCTGGAGGCTAACAATTTCGGGTCTAGAATCATGGGTCTGGAGTCTGGGTCTAATCTGCATCAATAGAAGTATGTATTTATTGGTGAAGTCAAAGGCTTTCATGGCCAGCATCCATAGTTTTTTGGGTTTTCAGGCTCTGTGGCCATGTTCTGGAAGAGTTTATTCCTGATGTTTCGCTGGCAACTTTAGAGAATGCTGGCATGGATTCAGAGAATGCTGGCTGGCGTGAGGGGTGTGTGTGTGTGTGTGTGTGTGTACCGTGTGACCCTGGGTTGGGAAGAATGATTTCCATACAGATCTGGATCATACGCAGATCTGGAACAAGGAGCTCACAATTATATATATACACCCACATTTCCAGGCAAGCATTCTCTGAAGATGCCAAAGCCACAGATGCTGGCGAAACGTCAGGAACAAACTTCTAGAACATGGCCACACTGCCTGAAAAACCCACCAAAAACCTATTTATTTATTTACTTATTTACTTAATTTCTGTGTCACCTTTCTCCCAGAAAGGGACCCAAGATAAAACATCTAAAAACAAAACTTCACAATAAAAATGTAAACAATTTAAATTCTCTATTTAAGAGATCATAACATTCACATTAAACATATCAAGTATACAGAGTTCATCTACTTCCTCTGATGCATGGAGGGAACTGAGCATAAGCTTTAGTAGAATCGGTCTCCTTCCTCAGATGCATGGACTGAACTGGTGCCCAGAAAGATCCTCTTGCATCTGAGGAAGCAGACCAAGTCTACGAAAGGTCATGCTACAATATTTTTCACACCGTTACTCTTGGAGGTTTTTAAGGAGATGCTCTTGCCCTGAGCTTCCTCTGCTTTCCCCGGAGGACTGGAGAGGCTGACCTCTTCCCAGCCGCAAGTGACCTGGCCACTCACGGGGGTCCCTTCTCCCTCCTTGACCAGTCCGCAGCCTCCAGTGCCAGCTGCCGCCGGAGAAGGGGCCGTGCCGAGGGAGGATCCGGCGCTACTTCTACAGCCCTTCGCACAAGAGGTGCCTGCGGTTCTTCTATGGCGGCTGCCGGGGAAACAGCAACAACTTCAAGTCCATGAAGGAATGTGAGAAGGTCTGCGGGGAAATCAGTCCAGGTAAGGAGCACCTTCCTTCTATTGGAGGCCTTTGAAAGAGAAAGAGGCAAATGCATCAAGTCCAGGCCTGGCAAGTCATTTCAAGTATGAATTAGAGACGCTTTTGTTTATGGAAGCCTTATCAGATTACATCCCGATATCTCTGACAGTTTGGATTAAGTCTCTATCACTTTGCCATCGTTTATCGTTTTAGATAAATTTGGATGAATTGTTCATTTTAAAAAATTTGTGCTTTGTGATTTTAGATTGTATGCCGCAGGCGGCAGCAAGAGTTACCTTGCTTTTGGTGATTATGCAAAGCACTGTGCCAAATTAATAGCATTAAATAAATACATAAATATGTATATATTTTCCTCTTTATTGTTTTAATAGTTTTAAAATATATCCAGACAATAAAAAAACATAAGACAACAACAGCGACAACAAAAATATCGGGAAAACAATCTTAGACGAACAGTTAAACTTAATGCATTCTACAGCTTTGGTTTTCTCTTACAACTATTCATTTATTTTATTGATAGACTTCCTGTATCTTCAGACACCCATAGCAATAATAATAATAATAATAATAATAATAATAATAAGGTATATCTACAGACACCAATAAGAATAAGAATAAGGTATATCCTGTATCTTCAGACACCAATAATAATAATAATAATAATAATAATAATAATAATAATAATACAGGTAAGGCTCCTGAAAACCAAGCAAGCTCAGAGATTTCCAGGATTAGTCCCACGAGGCAAAGATACAGGTAGAAAACATTACACTGGGATAATTAAAAACAACATCGACAACAAAAAAGAAAGCCCACATTTTTGGAGAGGATCTCAGAAACTGGCAAGGTGTTAAGTGTGTAGATTTTGATTGTGAGTGTGTAGATTTTTCACAAGAATCATTTTGAACAAACCGTTCTTACAACAAAAGCATTAAAATGTCTTCTGGCACCTTATAGATGAACCCTTTTATTCCTCCAGGGTCTTTTTCCCCCTTCCTTCCATCTCCTCACCGGTTTCTCTCTCTCCGCACAGAGATCTGCAAGCAGCCAAAGGAAACTGGCCAGTGCCTGCCTTACTCAGAGTTCTTCTACTACAACTCAACTACCGGTTCCTGCGACAAGTTTCTTCACTGCGGTTGCAAAAAGAACGACAACCGTTTTGTCACCCAACTGGAATGCCTGGTGGCCTGCGGAAACATAAGTAAGAGCTAAGAAAGTCTTTACTTTCAAGTACTGGCTTGCTTTGAGAAGGGAGAGTGCAAGGAGCAGAGTTACACAGCACTCTAGACAACTGCACTGTTGGCATCAAGTGCTCCTGGTTGCATGCCAGGTCATTTTGTGTCTGTGGGGGTTGTTACCCTAAAAAATTGGTCCCCAGGTTTTGGTCTTCCAGGTGTTTTGGACTTCAGCTTCCAGAATTCTTGATGGTTGGCCAAATTGGCTTGAGGTTTTGGGTGTCAAAGGCCTGGAGAATTAAATAGAATAGAACAGAATCATAGAGTTGGAAGAGACCGCAAGGGCCACACAGTCCACCCCCTTCTGCCATGCAGGAACTCTCAATCAAAGCATCCCCATTGACAGATGGCCATCCAGCCTCTGCTTAAAGACCTCCAAGGAAGGAGATCCACCAAAATCTCCAAGGAAGGAGTTTGTTCCAACGTCGAACAGCTTTTACTGTCAGGAAGTTCCTCCTAATATTTAGGTGGAACCTCTTTTCCTGGAGCTTGCATCCATTGCTCCGGGTCTTAGTCTCTGGAGCAGCAGAAAACAAGCTTGCTCCATCCTCAATGTGACGTTTGGGAACCATGGCCCTAAAAGTTGGGAGGCACTTGGGGGTCTCCACCAACAGCCTCAGCGTCCCTTTAGAAGTTGGCGAAATTATGAGCTCAAAAGAAGGCATTTGAGAGGAAGGTAACTCTGGGGATCTTCTCACCTGTGTATACCAGTATTAATAGTGGAGATGGTCCTGTTTCACTGAATAGGAAGGTTTTATTTAGAAATGTGATCAACGTCCGACAGACACTGACCATAGAACTGCACTGGAGGAGCTACAAAGGCTTAGTAGAATATTCTCTCTAGGAATCTCTAGGGCAACTATTAGTTAAAGTTGATCATAGAGTTGCACTGGCGGACCTAGATATTCCTAGAGAGAACATATTAATCAAATCCATGAATAATCAGATCCGCAAATATCAAAGCCGCAAATATGGAGGGACGAGTGTATTATTATTAAGATTTATTTATGAAGCGCTGTCGGTATACACAGCGCTGTACATACAATCAATTTAAATAAAATGAAATGAAATAATGACCTGCCAGTGGTGTACACTCTACAAAGAACAATGGAGATTAATACACATATTAAATTAGTTGTAAGAGTAGGAACCAAGAAAACATGATCAGATTGCACTTGTGGGCTGTGTAGTGAGACAGAGACCCTGGTCCATTGAACAGAGTCTTAATCGGAAACAATTGTATGTGGAAGGTGGCCATATGTGGGGTAGATGTTCACATCTTGTTTTGCGCCCTCGAAGGGCTACTTAGCATTCCCACATGATGTAACAAAGACTTTGATGGGTTTCCTGTGGAACTGACAAAAGAGCCAATATCAGTTGATAGTTTAAACTTTGGATTAATAAAGCAGTGATTGGATGTGAGACAACTTTGAGATAGTTGAACAGGAAAGGAGGGTAGGAACACGGCAAGGGTTAGGTAGGTGATGCGATCTTACTCGCCTTTGTGCAATGGGACTCCTTTTGTCTCCAGTGCAAGATGAGATGTGAAAAGCCTGGGGGAGGATGGAGTGATCAGCAAACCCATTCTGCATTTGTGGTTGTATTATCTAGGTCTTCCACATGTCCAAGTGCCAGTGCGCCTTTCCCATGTGAAATGTCTCAGTTTGCACAGCTCATTGTGACCTCTCCAAACTTGCTGACGCTAGACATCCAATATGGACCCCACATCCAGCTGAGGGGTGCTGGCTATGCTAACAGTGGCTGCATCTGCACTGCAGAAAAAATCCAGTTTGCAGTTCAGATAGGCCCAGTATATGGGTATGTTCTCTGACTGGGTTCTTTGCCCTTCTTTTCTTTCCACAGCAAAGTCCCACGATTACTGAGACACCCGCTAACACTGTTGTGAGACTGGAGAATCCTCCCACCCAACGCTATAACTCCTGGAGCGGACGGACACCAATGAAGCACCAAATCCCTTCTTGCTCTGTGGCCCCAAATTCCTTCAGACTTTGGGAGGGCTGCTGAGATGCTCTACTCCAGGAGTAGGCAACCCTTTTGAGCCGGGGGCCGGGTTGCTGTCCCTCAGACAACTGGGGGGCCGAAGCCAAAAAATAAATAATTAAATAATTTCTTTAAAATTAAATAAATAAATAAGCCGGGACAAATGTAGGACAAAATTTTCAAATGGAGGGCACTTTTTAAATAAAAAATGGAGGACATGCGAAAAAAATTGCCGATTTTATAAAAAATGTTAAGATAAATGCATGTTTCTGAGGCTTCTATAGACAATTGCCCCCCCATGCCCCTCACGCGAGATGCCAAAGGCCCCAGCGGCAATTGCCAGCAGGACCGGGCTGGGGCCAGTCCCAAGGCCTCGCCGGGCCGCATCCGGCCCTCGGGCCGCAGGTTGCCTATCCCTGCTCTACTCACTATGAAATAAAGATGTATGTTCACCAGCCCCTTCTTCCCCTGGTCCCTGAACCAAACATTTGCACACTTTGTCACAGGTTTCTCATAGAATCCTAGAGTTAGAAGAGACCCTAAGAGCCATCCAGTCCAACCCCCTTCTGCCATGCAGGAACTCTCAATCAAAACATTCCCATTGACAGATGGCCATCCAGCCTCTGTTTAAAGATCTCCAGAAGAAGGAGATTGAGGGCCTACAGTTACATTTGTGTAACGATTAGAATTGAATGGAACTGAGCTCACCTGAAGAATGTATGCACATTAAACAAGAGATTCGCACACACACATTTATTTATTTATTATATTTACTTCCAGGATTTATATCTCACCTTTCTCCCACATAAACTTTAGTTTTCTGGGCACTGCATGGCATACTTTTTGGTGCACAAAAGTGTGGCTACACATGTATAACAGCCAGGTCTGCGTGACAAGAGACGTGATGTTCTGTGACCACAAAAAGATCCTTATCAGCTGCACATACTATTCTAACACCGCTTGTGACGTTGTTGGTTGCACTGTTGTCAGATCAAAGCCACATACGAAACAATGAGGGGTTCTTTCAGAGTCTGGGCAAAATCAGGGTGGAAATTCCTGCAAGCCGAGACATTCTGGTCATCAGAGTTGGGGGAAAACAGTCCTCCTTATTTTTATTTCCCTGCATGGAAGTAGAAGCAGGTGTGTAACAGAGACCACAGTAAAGGATGCAAAACCCTGGAAGATATCACTTTCCAGGTTTTCCGCACATCTTTTTATACCCATGTTGAGTAAGATAACCTGCCCTTTGGCTAAACTAACCCACTTCCAACATTATTAAACCACAAAGTTGCAAATCTAGTCACCAACGCAATCCCACCTCAAAGCAAAAACATATTTGCTTGTATGTCTCACTGAACCAGGTGAAATACCAAATTAGGAGGAGAAGACCTGAGTAGATTAGAAAGCTGGGCCAAAGCTAACAAAATGATTTTCAGCATGGAGAAATGTAAACTACTGCACTTAGGTAGAAAAAATGAAATGCACAGATATAGGATTATGGGGGACACCTGGCTGAACAAGAGACTTTTCCATGTGAAAGGGATCTGGGAGTCCTAGTAGACCACAAGTTGAACATGAGTCAACAGTGTGATGCGACAGCTAACAAGGCCAATGCAATTTTAGCCTGCGTCAACAGAAGTATAGTGTCTAGATCAAGGGAAGTAATAGTGCCAATAGTGAGGCTTTGGTCAGGCCTCACCTGGAATAATCCTGTGTCCAGTTCTGGGCAGAACAATTCAAAAAGGATGTTCAGAAACTGGAGCCATGTGTCCAAAGGATGGTTGCCAAAATGGTGGAAGGCCTGGAAACCATAAGGCCCTATGAGGAGAAACTTAGGGCACTGGAGGTGTTTAGCCTGGAGAAGAGAAGGTTAAGAGGTGATATGATAGCCCTGTTTAAATATTTGAAGGGATGCCATACTGAGGAGGGAGCAAGCTTGTTTTCTGCTGCTCCCGAGAACAGGACCCAAAACAATGGATGCAAGCTCCAGGAAAAGAGATTCCAGCTCAACATTAGGAGGAACTGCCTGATAATAAGGGCTGTTTGACAGTGGAACACACTCCCTCAATTTAGAGTGATGGAGTCTCCTTTTCTGGAGGCTGTTTTTAAGCACAGGCTGGATGGCCATCTGTTAATGGGAATGCTTTGATTGAGAGTTCCTGCATGACAGAAGAAGGGGTTGGACTGGATGGCCCTTCTTGGGGTCTCTTCCAACTCTAGGATTCTATGATTCTAAGCTAAAAGTGCCGAAGAGTAGAAGAGAGATTCACTTGTAATCCAAGCCTTTTTGGAACTCATCTGGAATTGATTCTCTGATGGACCATTTTGTAGCCTTCAGCACACTTGAGCCTCCCTCCATGGCCAACTGTCACCGTCCAGCCTGGAGGGAGTGAGGGGCGAGAAGGGGCTAATGTTCCATTTTTATTTGATTCTATTTGTATTTGTGTCTTTATTGCTGTAACCCGCCCAGATTCCTTGTGATTGGGTGGGCTATGAATAAATAATTTTACTTTATTATTAAAGCACAGTCTCTCGAGATGCGGAAAGGCGAGCTGATCTCTGGAGAATTGGTGAATTTACTTTCTGAATGAAAAGCCAGCATGACACAGTGCTTTGAGGGCTGGACTATGGCTCTGGAGACCAGGGTTCAGTTCCCAACTCAGCCATGAAACCCACTGGGAGACCGTGGGCAAGGCACACTCTCTCAGCCTCGGGAGAAGGCACATGGCAAACCTCCTCTGGAGAAATCCTGCCAAGAAAACTCCATGAAAGGTTCACCTTGGGGTTGCCATAAATCAGAAATGAGTTGAAGGCACACAACAACAACTGTCTAAAAATGTGAGATCCTTCTCTCCTCTTGCATCAGATACAGATCTTAAACTTTGTTACAGCAAAAGTCACAAGGAAATATGGGGTGCTCTAAAGACTAATGATGAATGTTTTTACCAGTTTATCTTTAAGGATGATTCCAGTACTTTGGAACCGATCTACGGGATCAAATCAATTCCTCCTCTCTTACAAACCTGCCCTGTTGCATATGCAAGGGCATTAGAAGATCCCTGATGGATCATTTGAAACCCCAGAACCACCTGATTCAGTTTCAGGGCTTTTTCCAGCAAAGGTCACCATACAGACAGGCCAAAATAAAGCTGCTTTGGGTCTCTTTGGAGGTATGCTGTTTAAATGATGCATGTGTCCTAAGAGGCCAGAAGCCATGCCAAAGCCATGCTCCAGTCCTAAGGACTGGAATGCAGTTTTGGTGCAGCTTCTGGCCTCTTAGGACCATGCATCATTTAAGCAGCATTCCTCCAAAGTGACCCAAAGCAGCTTTATTTTGGCCTATTTGTACAGGCCCCTAGATGTTTCCAAGAAGCCACTTGCTGTTTTGTTTGTGCAGCAGAAGTACATCTGTGCTTTCGTAAGCTATTGTTTCTACTGTCAGAAGAATAGAGCTTGTGCCAGTATGAAGCGTATTCTTAAAAAGGAGGAGGCAAGGCAGCGTTTGCACCGAAAGGTTTTGGCAGTCAGAGTTATGACTTTTTCGTTGGAGGAAAGAGCTACTGATGGCGGTTAATTTGCTCAGAAGTAATCTTTCCATTTTTGACAGATGTCACTGAGTTTTCTTACATGCCTTCAATATAGATTGATATAGATTGGTAGCATCATCATTACTGCCTACATGATCCACTTTAGTGACCTAAGACAGGGCACATAATAGAGAATGGGGAGAGAAAGATTGGTTACAATAGCAAACATTGACATAAAAATGCCCCAAATCAAACTAAACAACATTTCTGCTCAGACTTTGTCCAGCTTGTTCTGTCCTCCTTTGAAATTTTGTTACATTTTCACACTTTATCCTCCAAGTGATGAGAAATATCCTGGATTTTGGGTTCCTTGGAATGAAGCACTGGAGACATTTTTGTGTTCAAACCATTGGTGTCCAGAGACAAATCTTGTGAGTCCCCCCAGCAAAGGGCCAAAGTTTATCTATTATATTTAACTGAAGTCATTCTGGGCTCATTCTCTGTTCAATCTGAAGAATGTCGGATATCTCTTCACGAATTGTTTTCCAGTGTTTCCTTGCTTTGGGGCAATTCCACCACATACAGAAGAGCGTTTCGTTTGGGTGTTCACATTTCCAGCAGTTCTTCTTGTTTGTTGTTATAGATCTCTGCTCATTTCAATGGCCTCATATGCCAGCTATAAAAGAGCTTGTAGTAGTTTTCTTTAAGATAACCACTTAATAACTTTTGCTGTCTTGATCACACTTTGATGCTGCTTTTGGCCAGATGCATCCAGCATTTCATCTGGGAAATGTTGGAAGGTATATCCATCTCCCCATGTCTACCTGAGGGATGGAGTGGGGTGTCTCATGACTTCTTGTGGGTCTCAGGTGCACTCCTGCCACATAGCCAAGCCACCTCCAATACATGATGTGAATCCATAGCCAGTGGGGCTGAGGTAGGGCTGGCCGGTTGCCCAGCATCTCTCCTCCCTTTCCCTCTTTCTGATGCCAGGTATAAAACAAACAGACTCTGACAACAGCTGCGTGCCAAAGGACCAAGGAGGAGATGAGGAAGGGAAGCATCCTTCTCCTGATGGGCCTCATGGTTTTCTGGGCCAGAAGACCCCCGGCATCTGCTCAGAGGAGGGGAGGTAAGTCCAAAACAAGAGATTTGGGTGTTTCCCCATGGACTGTTTCTGACGGGAAGGGATTGCCTATTTTTGGTGAGTTTTTCGGGCTCTGTGGCCATGTTCTAGAAGAGTTTATTCCTGACATTTCACCAGCATCTGTGGATGGCATCTTCAGCGAATGCTGGCATGGAAGAGACTGGGACACACACACACACACACACACACACACACACACACACTGTGTGACCCTGGGTAGGGAGGAGTGATTTCCATGTTAAACAGGGCAACACACAGATTAACATGGAAATCACTCTTCCCAACCCAGGGTCACACACTAAATATATACCCCACTGTCTTCCATGTCAGCGTTCTCTGAGGATGCCAGCCACAGATGCTGATGAAATGTCAGGAATAAACTCTTCTAGAAGCATTATCCCTTGTCTGCTGGGAAAACCCCTGATCCTGGGTGGTTTTAATTTGCATTTGCTGAGTCCTCATTTTGCTATTCTTCAGGACTGGGAGCCAAACTTTGTCCACTTTAAGAGTTCCTTCTTTTCTGTTGAAGTTCTCCAGGTGTTTGTGTATTTCCATGGCTTCCTTGTGCATCCTGACCTGAGAGTTGTTGGGACGGTCCAGAATTTCACTGTTTTCAAACAGCATTTTATGCCAGGATGGTTTATAATGTGTTCTTCTGTTGCTGACTTTTTTGGCTGACTCAGTCTGCAGTGTCTCTTGTGTTCCTTGATTCATGTTTGGATGCTGCATTTGAGGGTCTCTATGTAGCCTTGTCCACAGCTGCACCGCATGCGGTCAACTCCTCCTGCGGCTGCGAAAGGGTCCCTCCTGTCCTTTGTTGAGCGTAGCATTTGCTGGATTTTCTTGGTCAGTTTATAAACCATTTGGAGGTTATGTTTCCTCACCAGTTTCCCTATTCTGTCTGTGGCTCCTTTGATGTATGGTAAAAATACCTTCCCTTTGGGCAGTTGCTTGTCTTCCTTCCTCTGGGTTTTTCTGGATCTGGCAGACCTTCTGATGTCTGATCTGGAGTAATCATAATCCTGTAGAGCCCAGCCTTGGTGATTCCATTCATCTTCCAAGAAGTGCTTTGATGTTGTTTTCCTTAATGGTAGAAGGGAATTGGATTGGATGGCTCTTGGGGTCTCTTCCAGTCCTAGGAGTCTATGATAATAAGAGCAATTGGTCAATGGAACTGTTTGCCTAGAGAGAGGATGGTGTTTCTTTCTTTGGATGTTGTCTAAAAGCATCTGGACAGTTACCTGCTTCTGGGGATGCTCTTCTTGGAGAACCTGCATTGAATAGGAGTTGGTGGTCCGGGTGACCTCTGAAGGTCCCTTCCAGCTTTAGGATTCTGTGACCCTATGAGCTCATGCTTTTCAGTGGCAGCTCCCAGCTCCTGAAATCCCTTCCTAGGTTGCATCCACATGGGAGCGATAACCCAGTTTGGCACCGCTTTTCAGCATCCTGGCTCAAGGCTATTGGATTTCAGGGAGTGGGAGTTTGTTATAGGTCCAGAGCAGAGCAGAGCTTTGAGATGATATTTTAGTATGGGGGGAAAGCTTGGAACAGTTATTGAGAATGGTGGCATGAAAGCCTTGTTAGAATTTGAGATCCAAACTGATCAACAAGTAGAATTTAATATGCCAGACAGACTGAGGTTAGGAAAAAAGAAACCTTGGATTATAGATGAGGCCATCATAGGAGAAAGCAGAATTGGAAATAGCGAGGGAAAAGATCATGAAAGATCAGTTCCAACAAGCTGAGATCCATCCCATCTGGGAAAATCAAACATTCTCTGTTTGGGGGAAGACCGTAACAGGACGAAGGTTGCGGGTAAAAAGTCAAAGCTGAAAAGAACAGATTGTGATTTCAGTTTGTGTTGATTGTGATATTATCTTGTCCTTTCCTGCTTATGCAAATATAGTCCTTGCATAACTAGAGAGCAACATGAAAACAATATGTGAACAAGAACTTTGTCAGATATGTCAAAAGAAAATGTAAAAGGTCAGAATGTACGTCTGCGCTCACATGCTGTGTAAAGTTGGACCAGGAAATTGTGTAAAGTAATGGGCTGGGGCTAAGTGAATAACCCATTACAGAACAGGATGTCTAGGCTGAATGTTGAGGCCGAATGCTGTGTACCAATGATGTATAAAAGGCATGTTTCCTGGGCAATCGTGGCCCAGGCTTTGGAAAAGATCCCCTGCGACATAAAGTCTGTACTTTCCATCTTCTTTGGGTCTCGTCTCTGATGTCCTCCAGGATCTGCTACAATGGCCCTGATGGCACCACCCACAAGACTAGAGGGACGTTCACATGCTCACCTTCCAATGTGATCTAGGCCATACTATCTTGGCAATGCCCTCCTGCGCTCTCCATTGGGCAAACAGGCTGGTCCCTGCACCAGAGGATAAATGGGTACAAACTGGACATTGAGAATGGAAATACACAAAAGCCTGTTGCAGACCATGTCAGTCTTTCTGGGCATTTCATCTCAGACCTCAGAAATAGTGGTCCTTGAAGAATCATAGAATCATAGAAAAGAACTACAAAGGGAGGTTGGAAAGAGAAACAGCAGAATTAGAAGCTATCTATAGACTCCAGTCCATCAACAATGGATTGAACGGAGATCATGGTTTCCTGGCACACTATACACATTTCAGAGCTATCTAACCCCTATCTTTGTGAGGGCTCCTTTGGCCTCTTCATCATATCTCCTCTCTCGTTCTCACATTACATTCCTAAACTCATTTACATGGTTATCTATTCACCTTGGTGTTAGGCAACATCCTTGCCTTGTCCGCCGATGACCATTGGGAAAACTGAACTTGTCGCCTCATTTCCACACCCACAAAGTTTTGCGTTCCTATGGGCATTCTTATACACAGTCTGACCCTGGGCTTTCCATTGCACCAAATGCATCTGAGGAAGGAGGCTCAAGTCTGTGAAAGTTCACTCTACCAACTGTTCCCTTTCAGTTAAGCCTCAAAACTGCTCCCAGATCCTTCTGCATACTGATTTTCCAAGAACAATTGAAAGAAAGACATTGGTAGCAAGTAGACTTGAGCCTACGTCTTCAGATGCATATTTTGGAGATGCATGCCTCCAAAACAAAAATGCATCTGGAGAAGTAGGGTGAAGTCTACAAAAGCTCATGCTCCCAACTTCTCTCTTTCTGTTACCTCAAAGGTGCTGCAAGATCCCTTTGCATACTGTTTTCTCAGACACACACGGCTATGTCTTTGGATTCAACCACTTGTTAGACTTGAAAGTACAGCTTGAGTCTCCTTTATTTGGAGTTCTGAAATCTGAAATATTCGAAAAACCAAGCTTCTTTTCATGGGCGGCTGAGAGAGTGTCACCTTTGCTCTCTGGGGGTTCAATGGCAATTGCTTCACACACGCTATTATTAAAAAACGCCCAGGAGGCATTTTTCAGCCGATGGGAAAATAACAAAGATTGGTTAAGATACAGAGATTTATTAAAAATAAATGAAAAGGGCGAAATAGACATAAAAACTAAAGAGGAATTGGAGGAGGAAGGAAAAAGAATACAATGGTTTGGATACTTACAAATAAAATCCAGATTCAAACAGGATGCAATGAAGGGAGGATTTGAGATAAAAGAAACTCAAGTGGATAAAATAATTTGGGGAAAGGATAAAGGCAAAATTGCTAAGTTATATAAAGTTCTTATGGCATATGAACTGGAAAATGAAACTGTTACTGATAGGATGACCAAATGGGCAGAAGAGATATTGATGGGAAACTGGGCGAATTCCTGGGAAAGAACAGCTAAATTTACATTGGCACAAGACTTAAAAGAAAACTATCTGAAAGTATTGAACAGATGCTACTTTACCCCAATCAAGATTGCCAAAATGTATAATCTGAGCAAAGATAAAGGTTGGAAATGTCAAAACGAAAAAGGATCATGCTATCATATGTGGTGGAGTTGCCCAAAAATTAAATGCTTTGGGGGGAAAATCCACCAAACTATACAAATAATGTTCAACATAAAATACCCGATGATACCGGAAATTTACTTATGAAATATGACTTGTTTTTGGGAAAGGACATAGGAAAAAAGTATTGGAGAATTATGTGATAACAGCTGCCAGGATTTTATTGGCAAAAAATTGGAAAAGTAAGATGATATCTAGAGGAATGGTTACAAAAAACATTGGATTTAAAAGATACGGATAGATTGACTATGATATTAAAAAATAAAAATGAAGAGGTTGATAATTGGAAGATAACAGACGACTTTCTGAAGAAATATTGGAATTTAAACAATTGAATAATGATGTAATAACAACATAGTAATAGTGGGAATGTTAGGTATGAAGAGTAATAACATAAATGAAGAAGACAGATTTCGGTAGATTATATAAAGGAGTGAGCAGTACGCAAGGATGTCTTTCTTCTTTGTTATATATTGCATTGCATTGGAATTGCTTGGAACGTCAGAAAACAAGATGTAAATAGGTATGTTGGAACCTCATTGTCTCTACAAATGTAGGAATGTTGTTGTCTTTTAAGTAATAAATTTATTTTAAAAAAATGTTGTATAAAATTATATTCAGGCGAAGTGATTTTAAGGTCTCTAAGCAACAAATGAATTTTGTGTTTCGTCTTGGATCCTGTTTTCAAGCTATCTCATGAGGAGGTAAACTCACATCTAGGAAAACTCATGCTACTATCTTCTTTCTTTCACTTAGTCTTAAAAGTGCTACAAAACCCCTATGCAGACTCATTCCCAGACTGACATGGCCAGACAGACAGCCTCCCAGATCCACGGATTTTGTTATCCACAGACTGAAAATATTCCAAATAATAATATAAATTCCAAAAGGCAAGCCTTGATTTTGCCATTTTGTACAAGGGACAGCATTTCACTATGCCATGGTATTTAATGGGACTTGAGCATGGATTCTGGCATCTGTGGGGGTCCTGGAGCAAAATCCGAGCAGATATCAAGGGTCCACTATATCTTTGAATTCTGCAAATATATGTATTCCAAAATCCAATATTGCAAACACTTCTGGTCCCAAGCGTTTCCGATAAGGGAGACTCAGTCTGGAGTAGTAATCATTGTAATTATAATTATTATTCCCTGTCAAAATGGCCTCCCCAGATGGCTTCAACTTAGCAAAAGGGAAGCCAACTGGGGATCCTATTTTGATGGCAGAAGCATAGCTTGCCATGGTTGAGTTGCTGCATGCATGAAGTATCAGTCTGCGCACTCTCTGCTTTCCCTGCAGGTTCATCATCATCATCATCATCATCATCCGAGGAGCGTGTGTCCAGACCGACTGGTATGTCCTCTTGCTTTCTCCTCTGGGTCTGTGGACTGGCTCAGGACAGCCCTTTCCTCCCATTGTGTTTGCCCTACATGAGAGATATAGGACAAAATGTGGCACGTTCAATTGCATTTTAATGGTCCATCTGGAAACCAGGATTCGATCCCCAGTTCAGCAGTGCAACCCACTGGGAGATCTTGGTCAAGTCACACTCTCTCAGCCTCAGAGGAAGACAATGGCAAAGCCTCTGCTGAACAAAGCCTGCCAAGGAAACCCCATGATAGGGTTGACTTAGGGTCCCCATAAGAGGGAAACGACTTGAAGGCACCCAACAACAGCGGCAACAATTGTGACTCTTAATAGGGGAGACTCAATGGGATCCCTCTTTGCCAAAAATAGTGGGATGGTGTTACTGGTTGGTTTGGTTTTGCCAGAAAAATACTTGCATTTTCATGCAAAAAAATAAATGCCCTAAAAGATTGCCTGAAATGTAACGGACATCTGTACTTCTTGACAAGGTTTTCTGAGGGACCATTCAGACTACCTTTTGTACTGAGTTGTAACCCAGATTAAAAGTGGGAAATTCCTATTGGCACCAGTTTAAACACACCAGAATTAGGGGTTTACACACCCGAATGAGGGCAAATCCCCCTTGGAGCGGTTTTTCCAAAAGTGGATGTCTTTTAGGAAAACCCGTTTCTTCCCTGCTGCTGGTAAATGTGAACTTGGCCCCAGTCATGATCGGGTCAAGTCCAGCGGAGGGATTTAGGGCAGCGGGAGGGCGGAGGGCGAACATGCCTCCCCTTCATTGGGGTGAAGGAGGAGGAGGAAGGAGCCAAAGGAAGAGTGCTATGAAGGGCAGAATCGGGGCCGAGGAGGAGGAAGGAGCCGGAGGAAGGGTCAAGTCCAGGGGAGGGATTTAGGGCAGCAGGAGGTCAGAGGGCGAACATGCCTCCCCTTCATTGGTCTGAAGGAGAAGGAGGAGGAGGAGGAAGGAGCCAAAGGAAGAGTGCTATGAAGGGCAGAATCGGGGCCGAGGAGGAGGAAGGAGCCGGAGGAAGGGTCAAGTCCAGCGGAGGGATTTAGGGCAGCGGGAGGGCAGAAGGCAGAACATGCCTCCCTCTCGCAGGCAGCTTCTTCTCTCTCTCTCTTTTGTAATGTTGTTTTTGACAGTATGCGCATGCTTGTTCTCCAGGTTTGCTACGTATTGATAGAACGTGTGTCTGCTTGTGCCACATTTCCCTTTCCTTTGCCTTCTGCCGGAACGACAACTCACTTTGCAAGAGGCTTTTTTAAAAATTGTTGTTTTGTGTGTAATATGCGAATGCTACAATGCGAATGTTACAAAGGTTTCCCTTTCCATTTGGCAATTGATACATGTGTGAACGCTTGTGATACAAGTGTGTGTGTGTGTGTAAGGAGAGGTGGCATTCTAGGGGGCAATCGGAGGAAAAGCAAAGAAAGAGGATGCAGAGATGGCATTCTGAGGTGGCCTCCCCTGCAAGTGACATTTGTTGTTGTTGTTGTTGTTATTATTATTATTGTGACAGATTATGCAAATGCTTTGGGCTGGAAGGGAAGGGAAGATGCTGGTGTCCGGCGGGGGGGGGGGGGGGGCGGGGAGGCAAGGGCTTCGGAGGTGGCATTGGGCTTGAAGGGAAGGGAAGAGGTTCCAAAGAGGAGGAAATGCTGGGCTGGAAGCAAAGGGAAAGCTAGAGGCTGGAAGGCTGTGGAAACCCACGACTTTGGGGGAGTCACACTCTCTCAGCCTCAGGGGAAAGGCAATGGCAAATCTCCTCGGAACCAATTTTGCCAAGAAAACCCAAGATGGGGTCATTTTAGGGTTGCCATAATCTGCAATGACCCAAATACACACAATACACACACAGCTGGAGGTTTTTAAGTTTGACAAGTTGACAGAATATGCGCAGACTGGCGCCTGTTTTTTTTAAAAGGAGGGGGGAAGGACCCATTCGCTTGGCCAATGGCTCTAGGATACGTCACCTTTGAGGAAAGTGGGAGTGGATTTGACTGACAACAAAGGAGGCTCCATTTTAAAGCGGTACTGCAAATGTGAACTTCCGAGGGGCCAATTGCCCCGATCGAGGCAAAGGGTAGTCAGAACTTCTACCTGGGAAGATTCGGTATGGGGCAACCAGATCTGCCCAGTTCTATGCAGAGTGAGAACAGGGCCTGAGAAACCCTTCTTTTTTCCATCTGGAAGACAAATGTAAATGATTGCTCTTTCTATCTCCAAATTGCATGGACCCTTCTCCAGGGGCCATAGGTCCTTCAAATCATGTGATAGATTATCTAGTTTATTACAACAGATTATTTCCCAGTTGCCCAATTGCTCAAGTCAAGGAAGGGATTAAGAAATCGCTATATACAGTATGGTCCAAAACACACTGCAGAAATAATCCAGTTTGAGACCACTTTAAATGCCTTGGCTCAGTGCTAGGGAATCCTGGGGATTTTAATTTATTGTGGCACAAGGTTCTCTGACTAAATGTCCCACAAAACTACAATTCCCAGAATTCCCTACTATTGAGCCAGGGCAGTTAAAGCGGTCTCAAACGGGATTATTTCTGTGGTGTGTTTTGGACCATAGTAACCTATAAAAGAATGAGAGTCAGGATGGAGTTGTGGTTTGAGTGCTGAACTAAGACTCTGGGAGACCTGGGTTCAAATCCCCACTCAGCCATGGAGACCCACCGGGTGACCTTAAGCAAGTACCACTCTCTCAGCCTCAGAGGAACCCAAGAAAAACCATATATTTAGAAAGCCAGTGTGGTGCAATAGTCAGAGTTTTGCACGAGGACTTTGAGAGACCAAGATTCGAATCTCCACTCTGCCATGGAAAGCTATTGGCTGACTTTGGGCAATCCACACTCTCTCAGCCTCAGAGGAAGGGCTTGGCACATCCACTCTGAACAAATCTGGCCAAGAAAGTCTTTTGATGGGTTAGTCTTTGGGTCGCCATTAAGCCAGAAATGACTTGGAGACACAACAACAATAGAAAAAAGAAACCACTTCAGATTAAAAACAAAAGGCAGGCAGAGAGCCCTCCTTGGAAGGAAGCTAGCAGAGCTTCCAGCGGAATGGCTGGGTTTTCTTTTCTGCACCGTCTGTCTCTCCCAATTCAACCCTTTATGCACATTGCCACCCGGTATTTTAACGTGTCTATCTTCCCCGTCCCAAATCCTGTCATCATTCCCTCCCCATCTCATTTTTGTGCAAGATGCCTGCACATGCCTCAAAGAGCCTGGCTCCTGCACAATGAACATGAACAAACTGAATATGAGTCAAGAGTGTGATGCAGCAGCTAAAAAGGCCAATGCAATTTTAGGCTGTGGCAAATGAAAATATCGTCTCTCTAGATCGAGGGAAGCAATAGTCCCACTCTGTTCTGCTCTGGTCAGGCCCCACCTGGAATATTGTGTCCAGTTCTGGGCACCACAATTCAAAAAGGATGTGGAGAAACTGGAGCCATGTGTCTGAAGGAGGGCCACCAAAATGGTGGATTTGAGTAATTGAGGCTCTCATTCCAGAACCAGAGCAGCCAGACAGATGTTCCAATATTGTACGGAGGTAGGCAGCTGTCTATGGATTCTTCAAAATATGTTGTTGTTGTTGTTTTCTTATATCCCACCTTTCTCCCAATACAGGGACTCAAGGCAATGAGAAAATGAAACCTGAATGTATTGATTAAAATATATATGGAACTAAAGCAGGTCTGCAAGGTGGTCAACCGACGGGTTGACAGGGCACTGTTCTATTGTTTTAATGTATTTTAAGCATTTTAATATTTTAAATTGGATTTTAGTATTAAATTTGTTTAAATTATTTTCTTTTTTTAAATTTTTTTTAAAATTATTGTAGTAATTTAATTCTAATATACTGTTTTTCGTATCTTTTCAACTGTATTGTGTTTTTCAATCATAGAATCATAGAATCATAGAGTTGGAAGAGACCGCAAGGGCCCTTATCCAGTCCAACCCCATTCTGCCATGCAGGAAATCCAAATCAAAGCATCCCCGAAGGATGGCCATCCAGCCTCTGTTTAAAGACCTCCAAGGAAGGAGACTCCACTACTCTCCGAGGAAGGAGTTTGTTCCTCTGTCGAACAGCCCTTACTGTCAGGAAGTTCCTCCTAATGTTGAGCTGGAATCTCTTTTCCTGTAGCTTGCATCCATTGCTCTGGGTCCTGTTCTCTGGAGCAGCAGAAAACAAGCTTGCTCCCTCCTCAATATGACATCCTTTCAAATATTTAAACAGGGCTATCATATCACCTCTTAACCTTCTTTTCTCCAGTCTAAACATCCCCAGCTCCCTGAGTCGTTCTTCATAGGGCTTCATGGTTTCCAGACCTTTCATCATTTTAGTTGACCTCCTTTGGAGCCCTGTGTCTAAAGGAGGTCAACTAAAATGATGAAAGGTTTCTTAACATCCTTTTTGAATTGTGGTGCCCAGAACTGGACACAATATTATTCCAGGTGGGACCTGACCAGAGCAGAATACAGTGGCACTATTACTTCTCTTGATCTAGACACTATACTTCTATTGATGCAGCCTAAAATAGCATTGGCCTTTTTAGCTGCCGCATCACACTGTTCACTCATGTTCAACTTGTGGTCTACTTGGACTCCTAGATCCCTTTCACACGTAGTTTCATTCAGCCAGGTGTCACCCATCCTATATCTGTGCATTTTATTTTTCTGCCCTAAGTGCAATACCTTACATTTCTCTGTGTTGAATTTCATTTTGTTAGCTTTGGCCCAGCTTTCTAGTCTGTTCAGGTCATTTTGAATCTTGATCCTGTCCTCTGGAGTATTAGCTATTCCTCCTAATTTGGTGTCATCTGCAAATTTGATAAGTATTCCCCCAATTTTTTCCTCCAAGTCATTGATAAAGATGTTGAACAGTTATAAGCCATCCTGAGACCCAGCCTTGGGAGAAGGGCAGGATGATGATGATGATAATAATAATAATAACAATAATAATAATAATAATCCCTCATGAAAGTCAACCATGCAGCTTAATCCTTGCAGCAATCATCAAGAACGCTTCCCTTTTAGTTTAGAGCATCTATTCATATTGGTATTCCATAGTGAGAAATGCTGCCCTCTGCTGCCAAGCAGACGTCTCTGCAGTGCAAGTCTTCAAAAGCTTATGCTACAACTTCTTTCTCAAAGGCAGCATCCACACTGCAGAAATAATCCAGTTTGAGACTGCTTAACCACCCTGAATCAATGATAGGGGATTCTGGGAACTGCAGTTTTGTCAGACATATAACCTACTCTGACAGATAGAGCTCTGGTGCCACAATAAACTACAGTGGACCCTTGTTATACACTGGGGTTTGGTTGCAAGATCCCCCGTGGATAACAAAATCCGTGGATGCTCAAGTCCCATCAAATATAATGACATGGCAAAATGGTGTCCCTTATAAAAAAAAATGGAAAATCAAGGTTTCATATTTGAAATTTATATTTTTTGGAACATTTTGAAACCGTGGATACTTGAATCCGTGTATAAAAAATCTGTGTATAAGAAGGGCTGACTGTAAAGGGCAGTGAAAGCACTCTCAAACTGGATGATTTCTACAGTGTGTTTTGGACCACAGTTGTAAGTCTCAAAGATGCTATAAGATCCCATTGCATACTGATATTCCACACTAACATTACTGTTCTTCTGAATTCTATATATCTCCCAGCTTCCCCGGTCCTTGCTTTACCCATTACATCTCCTTTCAAAGGGGGGCTGCAGACAGAGCTAGTGACTTGTGGGGCTTTCAACATACACTGTGTAACTCTTAATCTCTTTTCCAGAGAAGGATGGGACATGTCCCGAATGCTCAGAGGCCTCCGGGGAGCCCAACGTCTTCTGCTCTAAAGACACCGACTGCCCAGGCGACTTGCGCTGCTGCAGCTGTGGCTGTGGCCAAAAGTGCATGCTCCCAGTTGAAGGTAGGGGGGGGTGGCCATCAGAGGAAGAGAAGGGCTGGATCAGCCCAAGTAGTTGTCAGGGCTATCATTCCAGAACCCAGAGTAGAATCAAAGAATCATAGAGCTGCTTTGCTGCCATCTCCTCTCTAACAGCAAACCCCGGCTACTGCCCAAAGTTCAACTCCTCTGAGATCACCATCTGCCTGGCCAACTGCACCACGGATGAAGAATGTGGGAGCGGAGAGAAGTGTTGCTCCAGGGGCTGCCTTTTGACCTGCATGCCTGCTCAGCCAGGTAAGGTTGTCTATTACAACAGCCTGACATGGTAGGCCATGCTGCATTCCCATCTCAATAGTCCAGGTGGAGGAACTAAAGCTCTTTGGACTTGTCACATACCAAGTAGTGCATGAACCTTCTTGGTGGATCTTGAAGCCGATCTTCCTCTTGGTCTCAGCTCACCCAGGCATGTGCCCTCGGAAAGAAGCCCTGCCATCCAGGGCCCGTTGTAGGAACTCTTGCAGCGATGACCGGGAGTGCGACTCCAGCCAGAAATGCTGCTTCTCCGGTTGTGGACTCAAGTGCATGGACCCAGAAACAGGTACCTTGGGACCCCAAATCCACAGGACCCTTCTCTTCACACGCAATGTCAAGACTTCAAGATAGCCCCTAGATTTCCTTCCTGGACTTAGAACCATAGAATCCTAGAGACTGAAGGGTCCCTCTTGTCCATGGCTACCATGTCCCACTCTAAACCCTCTATTCCCCAGCTGCTTAATTCATTCCTCATAGTAGCCATGTTCCACTGTCAAACAGCTTTTACTCTCACAAAATTCTTCCAAACGTTGAGGTGGAATCTCTTTTCCTTGGTTTGCATCCACTGCTCCGGGTCCTATTCTCTGGAGCAGCAGAAAACAAGCTTGCTCCCTCCTCAAGGTCTCCAGAGCTTCCGTGGACTTTGTTAGACTGGATCATTTTGAGTCTGTGAGTACTGAGGAAGTGGACAAGATTCTTCGAAGTGTTAGGAAGACGACCTGCTCTCTCAATCCCTGTACCTCATGGCTGGCAGCTCAGGGGGGGACGACCATAATTCCTATGTTGTGCTGCATAATCAATTCATCTTTTGGGGAAGGGCAGTTTCCATCTAGCTTAAAATTGGCCGTTGTAAAACCACTGCTAAAAAAGCCCTCCCTAGAACCCCTGATTCGCAATAACTATTGGCCTGTTTTGCTGCTGCCGTTTTTAGGGAAGGTGATCGAGAGAGCGGTTGCCTTCCAGCTTCAAGCGATCTTGGATGAAACGGATTTTCTAGACCCATTTCAAACCAGCTTCCAGGTGGGCTATGGAGTTGAGACTGCCATGGTCGCCCTGGTTGATGATCTCTGTCTGGGCATGGACAGGGGTAGCGTGTCCCTGTTAGTGCTTTTGGACATCTGAGTGGCTTTCGATACCATTGACCATGGTATCCTTCTGGAACGCCTGAGGGAGCTGGCTTTCGGGGGCACTGCGCTCCAGTGGTTCCGTTCCTACCTTTCGGGTAGATTCCAGATGGTGCAGCTGGGGGACTGTCGCTCCGATAAGAGGGTGCTTACATCTGGTGTCCCTCAAGGAGCCATTCTGTCCCCCATGCTATTCAACATTTACATGAAACCGCTGGGAGAGATCGTCTGGAGACACGGGGCGCGGTGTTATGAATGAATGAATGAATGAATCTTTATTTGTATACCGCTATTCCAATGATCACAGCGGTTTACAATCAGTTAAAATATGATACAACAAATCCATTAAAAGAAATCCCCCCACATTAAGCAATAAAATACAACAATAAAAATATCCATCATTCAATCACCTTTTAAAACCATTAAAACTAATAACAACAATAACCCCAAAGACATCCATTACATTACAATTACAACAGCATAAAGGAGAAGAGTGGAATTAAGGGACATGGGGGAAAGCAAGGCGGAAAAAATGAGTCTTTAGGTTTTTTCTAAAAGACTCTAGGGAGGGGGCTGAGCGGAGCTTAACAGGGAGAGAGTTCCAAGCCTGCGGGGCCGAAGCAGAAAAAGCCCTATGTGCAGACATCACATATCTCGTGTCAGGAACTCTCAAAAGCTGTTTCCCACCCGACCGGAGAGTGCGGGGCGGATTGTATGGGGAGAGGCGGTCCTCCAAGTACCCTGGGCCCAAGCCATTTAGGGCTTTATAGGTTATAACCAACACCTTGTATTGCGCCCGGAAGCCAATTGGCAGCCAGTGTAGGTCCTCCAGTACCGGTGTTATATGACTGGCTCTGGAGGTACCCGTAACCAGTCTAGCCGCCATGTTCTGAACCAATTGAAGCTTCCGAGTTTGGTACAAGGGTTGCCCCATGTAGAGCGCATTACAGAAATCCAATCGAGAGGTTACCAGTGCATGTACCATTGTTTCAAGGTCCCCCCGGCCCAGGTAGGGTCGCAGCTGGCATATCAACCGAAGCTGATAACAGGCGCCTCTGACTGTCGCATCCACCTGAGAAGTTAGGTGGAGCGACGAGTCCAGAAGCACCCCCAGACTACGAACAGTGTCCTTTACAGGGAGCGTGACCCCGTTCAGGACGGGTGGAAAAATTTCCATCCCTGGACCAGGGGAGCCTATCACCAGTACTTCTGTTTTCTCTGGATTCAGGCTGAGTCTGTTTTCCCTCATCCAGCCCATTACTGAGTCCAAGCAGGCGTTGAGCGGAGAGATGCCATCCCTAGTCACTGCATCAGTCGGAGACACAGAGAAGACTATTTGGGTGTCATCAGCGTACTGATAACACCGCGCCCCGTGTCTCCGGATGATCTCTCCCAGCGGCTTCATGTAAATGTTAAATAGCATAGGGGACAAGATCGCTCCCTGAGGGACCCCAGATGTGAGGGCCCTCTTATCGGAGCGACAGTCCCCCAGCTCCACCATCTGGAATCTACCCGAGAGGTAGGAACGGAACCACTGCAAAGCAGTGCCCCCGATACCCAACTCCCCCAGGCGCTCCAGAAGGATACCATGGTCGATGGTATCGAAGGCCGCAGAGATGTCCAAGAGCACTAACAGGGACACGCTACTCCTGTCCATGCCCAGTACGCTGATGACACCCAAATATGTTTCTCTGTGTCTCCGACTGATGCAGTGACTAGGGGTGGCATCTCTCCTCTAAATGCCTGCTTGGAGTCGGTAATGGGCTGGATGAGGGAAAACAGACTCAGTCTGAATCCAGAGAAAACGGAAGTACTAGTGATAGGCTCTCCTGGCCCGGGAAAGGAGATTTATCCACCTGTCCTGAATGGGGTCACGCTCCCCTTGAAGGACTCAGTGCACAGTCTGGAGGTGCTTCTGGATTTGTTGCTCCACCTTACATCTCAGGTGGATGCGACAGACAGGAGCACCTGTTATCAGCTTCGGCTGATAAGCCAGCTGAGACCCTACCTGGGCCGGGGGGACCTTGAAACGGTGGTACATGCTCTGGTAACCTCTCGGTTGGATTTTTGTAATGCGCTCTACATGGGGCAACACTTGTACCATGCCCGGAAGCTTCAATTAGTACAGAATATGGCAGCAAAGCTGGTCACTGGATGCTCCAGGACCAGCCATTTAACACCTATCCTGCAAGATCTACATTGGCTGCCTATTCGCTTCCAGGCGCAATACAAGGTGTTGGTTATGACCTATAAAGCCCTAAATGGCTTGGGCCCAGGGTACTTGGAGGACCGCCTCTCCCCATACAATCCGCCCCGCACTCTGAGATCGGCCAGGAAGCACTTGTTAAGGGTTCCTAAGTCAAAATACACCTTGACTGCACAAAGGGCGTTTTCCATCTCGGCCCCGCAGCTTTGGAACTCCCTTCCCGATGAGCTCCGCTCCGTCACCTCTCTTGATCTCTATAGGAAGGAACTAAAGACCTTTATCTTCCAACAAGCTTTCCCCCATGTGTCCTGACTTCATGCTGTTCTCTCCTGTTAGACAATGGTCTCATACAGCTAGTTTGTTCTTTTGTCTGGCTTTTTATGCTGTTCATATTTTTATAGTGTTTTAACGTAATGAGCTGTTTTTATGATGTTTATATTGTATGTTTTATATTCTGTTTTGTATTCCCTTTTGCTTTGTTGTAACCCGCTTTGATCTACCCTGGAAAAGCGGGCTATAAAAAAATATATAACTCCCCTTCAAATATCTCCTTGGAGGTCTTTAAACAGAGGCTAGATGGCCATCTGTTGGGGATGCTTTGATTTGGATTTCCTGCATGGCAGAACGGGGTTGGACTGGATGGCCCTTGTGGTCTCTTCCAACTCTATGATTCTATGATTCTATGATTTAAACAGGGCAATCATGTCCCCCTTAACCTTCTCTTCTCCAGGATACACATACCCAGCTCCCTAAGTCTTTCCTCATAGGGATTCATGGTTTCCAGACCTTCCACCATTTTGGTCACCTTTATCTAGTTATGCTCCAGCTTCTCAATCTCCCTCTTGAACTGTGACGCCCAGAACCTCTTTTCTGACGTCTGAAAAGTCTGGTAGCATTTCAGTTCTACAAGATTGGGGGGGGGGGGGGAGGAGTTAGGTATTTTGTAAAAAGTAATACAAACTATGACAAGGATAGTTTTTTGTGGGTTTTTGGGCTCTGTGGCCATGTTCTAGAAGAGTTTCTTCCTGACGTTTCGCCAGCCACAGATGATGGCAAAATGTCAGGAAGAAACTCTTCTAGAACATGGCCACATAGCCCAAAAAACTCAGGAAAAAACTATGGATGCTGGCCATGAAAGCCTTCGACTATGACAAGGATGTCAAAAATGTATTATATCTAGTGTTCACATTGCAATAAAACAATCAGATACCATGAACACTAAACTTTCCATAGAAACATAAAATGCATGCAATAGAAATCAAAGTCCAATACTCATTGGAAATAATAACTATCAGTGTCTGCAACTGTGCAAGTCCTGAAAGGATCAAGCATGTACATTTCTGTCCTGAACCACTCCAACCCTTGGGCCTCAACCCTCCAGAGTCATGAGAGGCCTTCTTCAAAACCATTCTCCTCCCCCAGAAAGCCATTAAATCCCTTTTCTCCTTTCCCCCTCCATATCTGTGTACAGATATCTGCAAATTCCCTGTGGAGAAAGGTCCATGCAAAGCCTACATGCCCATGTTTTACTACTCATCTAAGACCAAAACGTGTGAGATGTTCATATATGGAGGCTGCGGAGGAAATGAAAACAGGTTCCCTACTTTGGAGATGTGCCTCTCGACCTGCAAGTACCGAGGTGAGGGAAAGCGGGACGGAAACTGAACCCACAACATTATGCACAATCTCTCCCTCCGCTTTGTTCACATTAGTACAAAAAGGATTCTGTATGGGCTGTATGAGAGGGAGTCCATGTGGAGATGGCACCATGAATTGCTGCACTGGGTGACACCAACGCCAGTGAGGCCACTGGTTCCTAGGACCCTCTGGAGTCACCCAAAGGGTAAAAAACAACAGCCCCAGACAGCCTTCTCCCTCCAAATGCCCAAATTCCACTTCTTGCTGAGAAGATTGGTATTTGGAGTGTTGAATGATGTAAAGTGCCAGTAGAGGCTATTTACAAGATGATTAGGTGCTCCTGAATTCATTTTTATATGGCCAGTTAAAAGATGGTCCAGGGGATATGGATGGGTTGGGGATCATGCAACCATAGAGTTGGAAGAGACCCCATGATCCGTCCAGTCCAACCATATTCTGCCAGGCAGGAATCAAACCACCTCCGAGAGATGGCCATCCAGCCTCTGTTTAAAGACCTCCAAGGAGGGAGACGCCACTACACTCCGAGGAAGGAGTGTGTTCCACTGTCAAACAGCCCTTACTGTCAGGAAGTTCCTCCTAATGTTGAGCTGGAATCTCTTTTCCTGGAGCTTGCATCCATTGCTCCATTGGATCCTGTTCTCTGGAGCAGCAGAAAACAAGCTTGCTCCCTCCTCAATATGACATCCCTTCAAATATTTAAACAGGGCTATCATCATATCACCTCTTCACCTTCTCTTCTCCAGCTAAACATCCCCAGCTTCCTGAGTCTCTCCTCATAGGGATTTATGGTTTCCAGACCCTTCAAGATTTTAGTTGTCCTCCTTTGGACACATGGCTCCAGTTTCTCAATGTCCTTTTTGAATTGTGGTGCCCAGAACTGGACACAATGGCCCATTACAGACGGGCACTTTAGTACGCGCTCCGCGCATGCTAGGGTTAAAAAGGGGCGTCCTTTCCGGACGCCCCCAACCCTAGGACGCGCGGAGTGCACACAAAATGGTGGCGGCCGTTCCAAACGGGTGCTCTGTAACCCGCCAATATTCCAGGTGGGGCCTGACCAAAGCAGAATACAGTGGCACTATTACTTCTCTTGATCGAGACACTATACTTTTATTGATGCAGCCTAAAATTGCATTGGCCTTGTTAGCTGCCGCATCACACTGTTGACTCATGTTCAACTTGCCATCTACTAGGACTCCCAGATCGCTTTCATATGTAGAAGTCTCTCCTTAAGCCAGGTGTCCCCCATCCTTGAAGAGGGATGGCAAAAGCAGCTTTGGAGGGCCACATCTATAAAGAGATTAAGTAATCTACATCTGGCCTCAGGACCACACTCTGCCCACACTACACTACAAGCTCTCCGACAATCTCCTCCTTCCTGTTCTCTTGTTTTCCAGATGTCTGCAAGCTGCCCATGGATCCAGGTGGCTGCGACAGCCACAAGATCACATACTACTACAACTACACTAGCAAAACCTGCAAAAGTTTCACCTACAAGGGCTGCAAAGGCAACGAGAACCGATTCCGGACCATAGAGCAATGCCGAAGCACCTGCTTCTACCCTGGTTAGACCATGGCAAGGGATGATGGGAGTTGCAGTTCTACCTACAGGGAGGGCATAGTCTTGGGGAAGGCTACTCCAAGGAGGCAATGGCCTGGTTTTAATTATTAGCTTTCCACTAGAGTAGGCCTATTGAATCAGTGGGGTTTTATCTATGGGTTGATTTAATGGGGATGCTCTAGTTGGAGGTCCATCAAAGCTCTAGGTCTCTCTCTCTCTCTCTCTCTCTCTCTCTCTCTCTCTGCCCTCAAATAGCCTTTTGACTTGTGGCAGCCCCATCAATTGCAAAAGGTTTTCAGAGGCAAGGAATCCTCAGAAGCAGTTTTGTTGCTTCCTTCCTCCGGAAGAAAGATTACAGCACTTAGAATTCACTGGCAGTTTTCCATCCAAGGACTAACCAGGGGTGGCCCTTCTTATCGTCCAAGATCAGATGGAATCTGGTGCCGTGTAGGTGTGCACATGTGTCTCTTAATGCCACCCATTGACTTACAGCAACCTAATGGATTTCAGAGGATTTTCTTAGGCCAGGAATCCTCAGAGGTTGTTGGTCTCCCCTCCAAGGATTAACCAGGGCTGACCCTTCTTAGCTTCCCTGGTGCCTTTTAGGGTATTTACACCTTTTAAGATCTAAGACTCAGGGTTTTGTTTCTCCTTCCGCAATTGCAGAAATCTGCAAGCTGCCTGCGGATCCTGGGCCTTGCAGGGCCTACATGCCCATGTACTACTACAACCACCACAACAAGTCCTGCACGCTCTTCGTTTATGGGGGCTGTGAGGGCAACGCCAACCGGTTTCCCACTCTGCAGCAGTGCGAACAACATTGCTGGCACCCAGGTAGGCAAGACGGTGGCGGTCGTTCCTATGGGGCAGGGCTGAAGAGGGGCACCATGACAGTCCCATGAATAGCAGCAAGGAGTACAATAAGCAAGCAGGCTTGAGATGATGGGAGAAAGTGGATGGGGAATTTAATTCCTTCTGGATGCTCAAAAAGGCTGTGGCAGCTTCCAGAAGCAGCTCCATGTTTGTGTGGATTTGTGGGTGCACCATTGAGTTTAATGGCAGCTCCTCATCTCTAACTGCAACGCCGGCAGAGCAACTCCTGGTTCTGCGGGAGCCATCCAGTTGCTGAACTTCCTATTCAGCAGATTAATTTAAAAAACGAGACTTATAACCGGATTTCTAGGAGCCGACTGGGAAGGAAAACATAGTTTATTATTGCTGCAGCGTTCCCAGAAGAAAGCATCCAAATTCTGGGGCCCCTATGGTACTTTGAATACAGAAAACTACAAATCACATTTCATTGGTTGCAGATAAATTAAATGTATACACCCCTTTACATTTCATTGGATGCTCTAACATATGTCTCTATCCCTTATGGGGTATCTATCAGTCAAACTATTATCTTGCAATACATACTTTATTTGGGCCAGAAACTTGAATTAGGAGCCATTTCCAAATTGTTTTACATTTCAAAGCAGAGGATCTGACCTGACCTGAATTCCATCAGTCCTAACAACCTTTGCTCTCAATACATTTCAGTACTATACTTTTCAACTCCTGAGCATAAGTAAAATTGCAGTTCAGATCTACCCTCTACAAGGTTAAGCACCCGGATGGCTCCTGTACAGACTGGAAGCAGCTGCAGCCCAGCTGCCATTAAAACCAAAGCACCGCCATTGAAACCGAGGGTGGATTCACCTTCCCACCATCCACTTCCCTTGAAACACACATTCCAGCTTCCAAGTAGCAAGGACTGAAGACCTGGGTTCCACTAGACTCCTGAATCCTGTCTTGTTCCTTGCCTCCCAGATATCTGCGTGCTGCCTCCAGAAACTGGACCCTGCCACGATTACTCTGGCCAGTATTACTATTCCCCAGCAGAGAAGAAATGCCTGCCTTTCCCTTATGGGGGCTGTGATGGCAATGCCAACCGCTTCCCCACCATCGAGGAATGCATGGAGACCTGCAGCAGGAAAGGTGGGCAAACCCCTCGGGGACTAGCCCCTTCCCTCCAAGTTCTATGTCTTTCTGTAGGACTTCTTTGGCTTTACTGCATGGATATTTACTGATGCATGCAAGGGGCTGCTGAAAAGTTCTCAGCTCAACCAAATCGGGAAGCGCCTAGAGCCACAAAATGTACATGCTATTCCATATATTCCCTCCAGAGTTCAACACACTTGGCATGCCGTTTCTCGAGTTCCTCTAACCCTTCCCTCTCCAAAAATTCTGATGTCTGCTCACTGAAATACTGCTGCTATCACCTCTGGATCATGTGAAAATTTCCTTCCTTTCAAATGCTTTTTAAAGTTAGGGAACAGGAAATAGTCAGATGGAGCAATTAAGTAAGTAAGGGGCTGTAGAGACCGGCACTTTGTGCCTGTACACACACTAGGGCTGAGATAGGGTTACGTGTGCACATGCTCCAAGCCCTTGTTCCACTGCCCTTGATCCATTATGGTGCACACCTGTCCATACAGCGCGTGCCATGATGACATCCATGTGGCGCAGCACCCAAACGGCGCTGTGCGCAAGGGGTGTCATCATGGCATGGAAGTTCATCTATGGTGCCCCTACTGGGATGCAAAAAGAACCTGCCCAGAAGCGGGTTCTTTTTGGTCCTTCCAGAGGCCTCAGCATCTGGTTGCAGCATCCTCCTTCTGGGGCAAAAACAGGCAGCATGGAGCAGCCTATCTGTAAAGCCCCTGAGGAAGCAAATACATAAGTTAATATATAAGCCAATGTAGTGGTTTAAGTGGACTAGGACTCTGGAGACCAGGGCTTCAATCTCCACCTGGCCATGGTAATCCACTGGGTGACGTTGAGCAAGTCACACTCTCTCAGCCTCAGAAGAAGGCAAAACAAACCCCCTCAGAACACAATGGCAGCTCCAGAGCATGGCATGTGCCATGTGGGCACTCACTGTTATGACATAAATTTGCTTCTAACCCAAACGTCCTTTATGCAGAGAGTCCCTCACTTGCCTCCTGTCTGTTCTGGTCCCACAGATGTCTGCACACTCCCTCCTGAGTCCGGTCCCTGCTTGGGATACTTCCCACACTACTATTACAACCCAGCCAACAAGAGTTGCGAGAGGTTTATTTACGGCGGCTGCGGGGGAAACGGCAACCGCTTTGAAACCCAGAAAAAGTGCATCTGGCAATGCAGGAATCCAGGTAAGTCTTCAGATCTGGGACAAGAAAAGTACCCCAGGTGTGGTTTCCAAAACATGATACAAGTGATGCAAGGGAGGCAATTATATAGCCAGCCTACTACAACAGTGGCAGGAAAAAATGAACTCCTTGCAAAGAACACACATTCTGACATACTCCTCCACAATGGCTATCCATTGGCTTATCAGTGTTCCATTACCTAGCAATGGCACAAGAAAGTGGATTTGTGGCCCGAGTTGGAAGGATCCTTCCTACCTAAGGAGTTTATCACACAAAGGAGATTGAAAGTTTATCCCATGAGTATCCCGTAAAAATTGCATAATTACATGAAACGGTTGCACACAACATCACACAAAACCCACCATTAAAGTGGTCACAATGAAGCATTACCGCAAATCTTTTTACTTTCAGGATTTCAGTGATAATGCATTTCCGATATCACTTTATTTGTGCAATTGTCTGTGATAATCATCCACACAATTACTCACCCTTTTCGCTTTATTTGGGGGATGCTTTAAATGCACTTTAATCTCTCTTTAATGCTGAAATTAGCCCCAGTGTGATAAACTCCTAAGACTAGTCAGCATTATTAAACGACTTCTCATTACAGTATGAAATCCAGTCACATGCAATTCACAGGAGTTCAGGCTTTTTGTGCGCATGCGCGCACACACAAACACACACACACACACACACAATTCCTTAAACTCAGCAGAAAGGGACTTCATGGTTTTTAAATCACACTTTAATCTTCTTTAACTTCTGTCACTGTACATTATTGCACATTATTCCATATTTCCACTTTCTGCTACTGCATTGAAACCTTGGCCATCTGGAGTCAAACCCATGCAAGAGAATGGAAATGCAATTAAGGAATTAATGAGTTAACAGGCCAATGGTCATTCACTTATAATCCCTTAATGGGTCGGTGGCTCTGATCATCAGAGCAATGGTGCAAAATTTCTCTTAAAGGTGAGGCTTAAACGTTCGGACCCCAAATCCTGGCCCTTTTCTCCTTCCAGATGTGATGCCAAAAGGCAATCATAAACAACCAGGCAGTGTTTTCCTTTCAAAGTCCAGTCTGTTCCGAATGGGGCTGAGTCCTAGTCTTAGTTCCAGGTAGAGCAAAGGCAGTAAAACATGGTTTTAACTCCTTAAATGGTTTGATTGTTTTTTTAATTTTATATTTCTATATTTTAATGTTCTTATACTGTTCTTAATTGTATTGTTTTATGCACGTTGTTCGGCGCCTTGAGTCCCTACGTTGGGAGAAAGGCGGGCCATAAGAAAATAATAAATGATTATTAAGTCAAGGAGATGACCTTTGAGTGGATTTATCAACCATTGACTCAGTGGCTCTAATCTAGTTGCAGTTAACTCAGACAATTTGGTCCCCTTTCTGCCAAAGGTTTGGGTGCTGTCTGCACTGCAGAAATAATGCAGTTTAACACCACATTAACTGCCCTGGCTCAAATCCCAGCATGGAGCCATGGCAGTTTGAATGGCATCAAACTAGATTAATTCTGCAGTGCAGACGCAGCCTTGGATTCAACCTCCTTCTTAAAATACATTGTGTGTGTGTGTGTGTGTGTGTGTGTGTGTATAGACTCACAGGGCACTGTACAAACAAAATCAATTAAGATAGTATCAAACAATGCAGATTTTTAAGCAGTCAAAATAATTTAAAGAGACACTGAAGCAATTTTAACATGTTCAGAGGCTGAAATAGACATCTTGCCCACCCAACCGACCTCCATGACTTCAACAAGGATCTAACAAGTAGTCAAAAATGTTGAAAAACTGGTCAAAAATGTGTTTCTGAAGTGTGTAAAAACCCTGATAAGGAGACTCTGGGACTGTTGAGGATATCTGCAGTTTGTGACATATTCTGCACAAAATTCACACGTGATTCTTGTGCACATGAAACAGCATTTTTTGTAGAAGAAACATCACTTTCTGTGCAAAGAAGTAAAACTTTGAGATATGTACATTTAAATGTTATTTTTGCAGAATATGCTGTCTCCTGTGCAACCTTTACCCCCCCCCCCAAGAAAAAGCTTTTCTCATGCAAAGAGTAACGTTTAGAGATAGATATATTTAATATTAGTTCTATTTTTGCAGGAAATGTTGTTTCCTGTGCAATCTCCTCCCCCCCAACAAAAAAACCCCAATGGGAACATTTTGCACAGAATAAGTCTAGAGTTGCAGAAAACCCTGCAGTTATCCAAGACTTTCTTGCTGCGGAGAAAGGATGGCTAAAATTACTCATTGCTTCCTTCAAAAGAGAAGTTAAAGGTTTATCACGCTGGGGCTGATTTCGACATTAAAGAGAGATTAAAGGGCATTTAAAGCATCCCACAAATGAAGCAAAAATGGCAAGTAATAGCGCAAATGATTATCACACGCAATTGCGCAAATAAAGTGATATCAGAAATGCATTGTCGCTGAAGTCCCGAAAGTAAAAAGATGCGCATTAATGCTTCTTTGTGAGCACTTTAATAACAGGTTTTGTGCAATGTCCTGTGGAATTGTTATGCGTAATGACACGATTTTTCTGGGATATTCACCGGATAAATTCCCGATCTCTGTCTCTTTCTCTCTCTTTGCCTCCGCTGAATTTGTCTTTTCAGAGAGATATATATATATATATATATATATATATATATATAATTGATTTTGTCTAGAACATATTCTAATACATTTCTTTATTTGACGTATTGTTTACTTCACCATAATTTCAACTTCTTCCTCCTCTTGAACTTCTTCAAGTTCTACATTTAGACATCCTTAGAAAATATACATTTATATATATATTGTTCAGAAAAATATACATTTTATTGAATATTGAATATTGTATTTCATAGCTGTTTTGTTCTGTAACCCGCCTCGATTCTTTTGGGAAAAGGCGGGATATAAATAAATTATATGATCATGATTATGATTATTACTTTATAACGTTGCAACTTTCCAACACGTCGGTTTGTATATATCTCATCCATTTATCTTAAGACACACTCTTCATTATTTGGTATCATATATATCTAAACATTTTGGCCTGATTTTTTAAAACAATAGTTTTCATTATATCAAACCTTTCCTAAATCAGAAATATTGATTATTTCCTATTGACTATCACCAGTCATTTTCTTTTCTCTTCTTCTTAAACTTTGGACCATCTTTTCTTTACAGTAGTTCATTATTGTATCCCAGACTTCGTTCTTTTTGTTTATTGCTTTATCCTTTAATAATAGATATTTGCAAGCTCCCTCCAGAGACTGGTCCATGCGCGGCCGCCATGCTCAGGTACTACTATAACTCTGCTACCAAGACATGTGAGACCTTCTCCTACGGCGGCTGCGAGGGGAATGACAACCGCTTTGAAACGCAGAAAGAGTGTGAACATGCCTGCAAGAAACCCGGTAAATGAAAGTATAAGAGGACCTTCATACTTCTCATATATATATATATATATATATATATATATATATATATACACACACACACACACACACACACACACACACATATATCCCTAAGTAGCCCTGTCCCAAGACTGAGGTCTGCTGGAGGGGCATTCCTCCTTTTTCAGCACAGGGACAGACATTCATTTTCTTTCTTTCTTTCTTTCTTTCTTTCTTTCTTTCTTTCTTTCTTTCTCTGAATTTTTTAAAAATTGAATATAAACACAGGAATGCAATGGTCGCTCCGCATGCGCTGGGTTTGGGGTAAAGGACCCCCATGAATGTGGGAAAACCACAAATTAAAAAAACAACACAACACTATTATTTTCAACTAAGAGAACACCTCTCTAGGGATCTTCAGGTCCTCCAGTGCAACTTTATGGTCAACATCCGTCAGAAGTTGACCACAGAATCACTCTGGAGGACCTCCAAATGCCTAGAGAAGTGTTTTCTTTAGGAATCTCTAGGTTCTCCAGCACAACTCTATGGTCAACCTCTGGTAGAGTTGCGCTGGAGGACCTAGAGATCCCTAGAGAGGACATATTAATCGAAACTGCAAATAATCAAATCCGCAAAAGTCAAATCCACAAATGTGGAAGGCCAGTTGTACAATACTTGCATAACATATATACAGTCGCCCTTCCCTACTTGCAGGGATCTGTTCCAGCCCCCCCCCCCCAGTGAAAATGGCGACTGGCCCATGTGCGAGTCCCATAGAGAATAATGGCGCACGTGGGCGCATGCACCCATTTAAAAGATAGCAGCTCGTCCCTCCCACGAAAAGCAAGACTGCAGACTCCATGTTTGCACATAGGGAGGGACGGATGCATACACATACATATGCAACCATATATATCGATGCCTGTACCTACATACATTATACCCACTATACCATCATACTCAGGCTCATTATTTCTATCTCTTTCTTAATTTCTTTCTTCTTCCACCTTAAAACCTACATACATTCATCTCCATCATTCGTTCTTCCCATCTTCATCCTTCTTTATCAGTATATTTCTCACTTCCTTTTCCATCCTCCATGTCTTCATAATAATAATAACAATAATTTTATTTCTTATCCACTTCTCCTTATGGCTCAAGGCGGGTTACAACATTATCTTACTCAAACTCTCCCAACACTTACTCATACCTTCTTACACCTACACGTACCTTCTCCGTCATTCGTTCTTACTTCCTCCCTGTCAATACGAGCCTGATTCCTGTCTTCTGTATGACTTTCTTTAAGAGTAACATAATTTCATTTCACCCAATTGACCTTCTTTCGTACATATTCCTCAGTAAATCATCTCTTGTAACTTAAACCTACAGACATTACTCCTGCAAATGTCATATATTTACAACTGAGGCCTCACTTTGGAACTTGAGGTCTTGAATCATTCCACAAACTCAATACTGCTGTATCTCCCCATTTTCCTTTTAAGAGATTTATTATTATAGACCATTCCTTGTTAAATTGTTCTATGATTTATATATTAATAATTGTGTTAACTTATCAATATCTATCTTGTTGTAAAGTTCAAACAACTATTCTTCCTGTTTAGGGATATCTTTGTTTTTCCATTTTGGGGCAAATATAATCCTTGCTGCGGTTCCTGTGTAAAATACAATTTTGCCGCATTCCTTCTCCAATGAGGAAAGGCTCTCATTTTCAACCAAGAGCTGAAGAATTCAATGACAGCCAAGGAAAAGCTCTTATCTCTGATCAGCTGCGGAATGGAGATGAGAGCCTTTCCCAGCCTGGAGCACAGAGATGGGGAATAGCTATGGCAGGGGAGGAGATGGGAAGGTCTTTGAGGGTGCAGGCCCATGAGATTCCTTCACCTCTCTCAATCCATCTGCTCTACAGCTATCTGCAGGCTCCCCATGAATCCTGGAGAAGGGGACCATGCGATACCCATGTACTATTATGACCCAGTGGGAACTGTCTGTGAGGAGTTCACATACAAAGGCCACAAGGGCAACCCAAACAGATTTGCAACACTGGTTGAATGCCAGGAAAGCTGCCGAGATCCAGGTAAGAATGGTCACTTTGTCTGGGAAAGGAAGAACACATAGAACCATAGATCCTAGAGTTGGAAGAGACCCCAAGAAGAGCCCTGATCCAGTTCAACCCCGTTCTTCCATGCAGGAAGCCGACACATGGCCATCTAGCCTCTTCTTAAAGGAGACTCCATTACTCTCTGAGGAAGGAGTGTGTTCCTCTGTCAGACAGCCCTTACTGTCAGGATGTTCCTCCTAATGTTGAGCTGGAATCTCTTTTCCTGGAGCTTGCATCCATTGTTTTGTGTCATGTTCTCTGGAGCAGCAGAAAACAAGCTTGCTCCCTCCTCACTATGACATTCCTTCAAGTATTTAAACAGGGCTATCATATCACCCCTTAACCTTCTCTTCTCCAGACTAAACATCCCCAGCTCCCTAAGTCTTGTCAGGCATTTGAAGGGTTAAAACACAGCACACAGGGAAATGCTTGATGTGTGTGTGTTTGGCCATGAGCATTCAGCAGAGTGGTAAGGCTGATCAGCACAGCTGAAGCTCATTGTCTCAAGGACACTTCAGTGTCTAGGTGCACGTAGCCATGGATGATGAAACCATGTGTCTGGATTGCACAGGAGACACATGACATGGTTACACACCTGAACTCACTGGGTTTGGGAGACCACATGGTCTGGAGTCTATATAAACCCAGGGGTTGCAAAGGTGTGGTGTGGGTTTGAAGTAGGAGTTGGATTGGTATGTTGTGGAGTTTGAGAGATCTAGTTTTGTATTATAGCACTGTGAATAAAGAGCACTTTGGGGACTTTTGTTTCTCTGGTGGTTTATCAGAAGAAGCTACAGCATCGGTTTGCTGTGTGTCCCTGGAGGTTCCTGCATTGCTGCAGTTCCTGGAAGACATCCAGTTGCTGTCATCCCAATTGGACTTTGGAGCCACGCTTCAGCTTCTGGAAATTGCCAGATCTGCTACAAGGGTCTGGTTTAACCCCAGGACTCGTTTGAGTTGCTGATAGTGGTTGTTGGCCCCAGCAGTTGCGCTGACAAGTCTTTCCTCATAGGGCTTCATGATTTCAGACCCTTCACCATTTTAGTCACCCTCTTTTGGACACATGGCTCCAAGTTTTCAACATCCTTTCTGAATTGTGGGGCCCAGAACTGGACACAGGATTATTCCAGGTGAGACCCCAGAGCCAGGATCCCAGAGAAACATGTAGGGTTGTAGGGTTAGGCACAGACTAGAAAAATGGGGAGCAGTCACTGAGCCATAGGTGCCCATGTACTCTTTTCTAGTCAGCTAGGATACTTGACACTTTCTTTGTATTGCACCTTTAGTTGCATGACCACAACAAGTCCAATATTTTAGGGTTCAGATGTAAAGCCCACCTTGCATAAGGCCCAGGTAAGTCTGGGATGATGATGATGATGATGATGATGATGATGATGATAATTTATATATCCCGCCTCTCCCTACGGATCGATGGCATCCATCCAGCAAAACAATGGATGCAGTCCCTTTATCATGACTCTTTGTTGTTGTCATGTGCCTTCAGGTCAACTCCGACTTACAATGACCCTTTCCTAAAGTCTTCTTGGCAAGATTTATTATTCAGAAGAAGCTTGGCACGGCCTTCCTCTGAGGCTTGGCAAGGTCTCCCAATGGGTTTCCACAGCCAAGCAGGCATTTGAACCCTGATCTCCTACAGTCCTAGCCCAACACAAACCACAACACCATTCTGGTGAAGGCATATCTTCACATTCAATGAAAGAAACACCTTCATTTGGGTATATCAAGGGTATGCTATCTGTGACCCTCCAAATATTGTCAGGCTCCAGTTGCCAGCAGCTGCAAACAACAGGAGAAATGAGAGTTGTGGTCCTTCTGTTTCTGGAGAGCTGCAGCTCTTTACCTCAACAGAAAAATTGATTCTTGGAGTTCCCAAAGTCCAAGCCCCCTCTGTCCTTAGAAACAGGGAATCCTAGACTAGGAAGAGATCCCAAAAAGGGCCATCCAGTTGAACCCCATCCTGCCATGCAGGAACTCTCAATCAAAGCATCCCCATTGACAGATGGCCGTCCAACCTCCGCTTAAAAAACCCCAAAGAAGGAGAATTCTCGCCAAAGAAGCATCTTCCATTGTCAAACAGCTCTTAAATCAGGAGGTTCTTAGGTGGGATCTCTTTTCTTGTAGCTTGAATCCATTGTTCCATGTCCCATCCTCTGGAGCAGCAGAAAACAAGCTTGCTCCCTCCTCAATGTGTCCCCCTTCAAATACTTAAACAGGGCTATCATTTCACCTCTTAACCTTCTCTTTTCCAGGCTAAACATATCCAGCTCCCTCAGTCGTTCTTCATAGGGCTTAGTTTCCAGACCTTTCACCATTTTGTCCCCTGATCTCAGTTGCAGCTTCTCAACATCCTTCTTGGATTGTGGTGCCCAGATTGGGATGCCTTTGTGGCCATTGCGATGCACAGTCTAATCTCTGTCTCTCTGTGGCTACAGATATCTGCAACCTCCCCAGCAAGCCTGGCCCATGCAAAGCCCACATCCCAAGGTTTTACTATAATTCCACCACCGGCGAGTGTGCAAATTTCCACTACGGAGGCTGTCGCCCGAACCCAAATAACTTTCTGACCGAACAGGACTGCCAGCTGACCTGCAAAGGCCCAGGTAGGAGAAAATCCCTGGTCATCCCAAGCAGGTAGCCCCGGGTGAAGGCATTTGGGTGAAGGGAGAGGAAAATATTTGGCATCTATGAGCAAAATAATTATGTTTGATTGATGATAATCTAAAGAATTACAATCCAATTTGGTGGAAATCTATTCTGAAACTGAAGGGGAAATCCTAACATGGCATACGGAAACCTTTAAAGCAGGTTTTTCTCAAGCTGTGCGCAATAGCTGTTCTCAGGACATGCCATATGTAGAACCCAATGGTTTCAATATCCGTGGGGCTCTGAATCTACTCTGGGATTTAATCCAAACTTTAAAGAAGTTATCCCAGGTGGGTAACTTGGTTGTTGTTGTTGTTGCTGTTGGTGTGTGCTTTCACGTCATTTCTGACTTACGGCGACCCTAAAGTGAAACTCTCATAGGGTCTTCTTGGTGAGATGTTTCTTTGAAGAAACCTTGATGGGGAGAATTTTAGACCGATGCGAATCTTCACAGTTTGGGATTTATACTATTAAAATATTGCATGGGTTATTTTGTGCAGAAAACAGCATTTTCTGAGCAGAAATATTGTTTGCAGGAGATGCTGTTTCTTACACAGATAATGCTGCTTTAAGCTTTGGACTGCAAATTGTCTTCGGCAGCTGTAGTTTTGGAAGGCTTTCTTGCAATGGGAAGACGATTGCTAACATTATTAATTGCAAGCTCTGAGAACAAAACCAGTGAATAATTGCAGCTCTGCTGTTTAGGAGAGGATTCTCTATCAAGGGCTGCACTCACATTGGAGAGATAACCCGATTTGGCACCACTTTAACTGCTCTGGCTCAAGGCTATGGAATTCTGGGAGTTGGAGTTTGTTCTGGGGTCCAGAGCAGACCGGAGTTAAAGTGGTGCCAAACCAGGTTATCTTCCCAGTGTGGGTGCATCCTAGGTTCCCAATATTGAGCATTTGGTCTGATCCATCCGCTCCATGAACCTCCTTCCCTGCTGGGTCTCTTGCAGAGAAACCGGGTTCCTGTCCCCCGGGAGACCCTTCAAACTGCCTTGTGACTTGCCAGAAGGACTGCAACTGCCCCAGGGACCAAAAGTGTTGCAGCGATGACTGTGGCCAAGTGTGCAAGGACCCAGTTAAAGGTGAGAGGGTGGTACTGGGATCCCACTTCTGAGGGACCTTTGAGGAAAAAGCTGGGCATGTTCAGCCATGTGAATAGCAAACTGAAGGATAGCATGGTCATCTTCTTTAAATACTTCCAAGACTGCTTCCGGAGCAAGTTTGATCTCTGCTGCCCCAGAGGGCAGGACCAGGTCTAATGGTCTGAGGTTACGAGAGTAGATTTTGATGGACCTTTACAAGGAAGATCTTGACAGTGACGGTGGGTTGGGCAACAGAACAGATTGCCTAGAGAGGCTATGGGACCCTGCTGAGAACCCAAAGGGTGCTCAACAATGGCTCCTCTTCTTCTTCATCCTGGAGAGAAGTGGGGTGTCCAGTGGGGCTCTGTCCTGGGCTCAGTTTGCTATTCAGCATCTTTATCAGTGATTTGAGTTATGGAATAAAGAACATGCTTATCAGATTTGCAGATGACACCAAATTAGGAGGAACAGCTAATACTCCAGAAGACAAGATCAAAATTCAAAATTACCTGAATAGACTAGAAAGCTTGGCCAAAGCTAACAAAATGAATTGCAGCACAGAGAAATGTAAGATACTGCACTTAGGTAGAAAAAGTAAAATGCATAGATATAGAATGGGGGCCACCTGGCTTAAGGAGACTTCTATGTGTGAAAGGGATCTAGGAGTCCAAAAAGACCACAAGTTGATCAACAGTCAACAGTGTGATGCGGCAACTAAAAAGGCCAATGCGATTCTAGGCTGCATCAATAGAAGTATAGTGTCCTCTTGGGTAGTAGCTACTCCTCATAACTTGGTGTCATTTGCAAATTTGTAAAGCATGCCTTCTAGTCTGTCATCCAAGTCATTGATAAAGATGCTGAATAGCACTGGGCCCAGGACAGAGCCTCACTAGACACCCCTCTGATCACTTCTCTCCGGGGTGAAGAAGAGGAGCCAAGGCTGAGCATCTTTGGGTTCTCAGCAGGTTCGCTTGTAGTCAGACGAAGGCCTATTTCTTTCAAGGGACCTTTGAGGGCTGACTGCTTGTGGATGGATGGGAAGATCTTTCAATCACGGTGCTGTTTATGGTTCTTCTTCTTTTCCATTGCTAATTTTTCACTGCTTTCAGTTTTAGCGCTATTTTATTTGATTATCTTTTTTCCTTTTCTATTTCCCTGCTTGTCCCATGGCTTTTCAAGGATGGAATTTTCCCATCCTTGGACAGTCATAGAATAAAGCCCAGGTTGCATATGCATACATCCGGTGATGGGAGAATGCAATGAGATCTGTCATTGACCATTAAACAAGTCTGTATAGGGTTGCCATAAGGCAGGACCTCCAAACCAGGACAAATGTAGGGCCACATTTTCAAATGTAGGACACGTTTTTTAAAAAATGGAGGACACATGAAAAAATTGATAATTTTTTTAAAATGTTAATATAAATGCATGTTTCTTAGGCATGCTCAAAATGGAGGACATTTTGGCATTATTCCTAGACAGAAGGCTGAAATGTACTTCTCTTTCTGGCCAAACACCCCCCCCCCCCCAATTCTACAAGAACATTTCCCACTCCCAAACAGGCATAGCATTTGCAAGATCACAGGCAGTCCCTTGTGCCATTGCAAACTACATTTCCCACTCCCAAGCAGGCATAGCATTTGCAAGATCACAGGCAGTCCCTTGTGCCACTGCAAACTACATTTCCCACTCCCAAGCAGGCATAGCATTTGCAAGATCACAGGCAGTCCCTTGTGCCACTGCAAACTACATTTCCCACTCCCAAGCAGGCATAGCATTTGCAAGATCACAGGCAGTCCCTTGTGCCATTGCAAACTACATTTCCCACTCCCAAGCAGGCATAGCATTTGCAAGATCACAGGCAGTCCCTTGTGCCACTGCAAACTACATTTCCCACTTCCAAACAGGCATAGCATTTGCAAGATCACAGGCAGTCCCTTGTGCCATTGCAAACTACATTTCCCACTTCCAAGCAGGCATAGCATTTGCAAGATCACAGGCAGTCCCTTGTGCCACTGCAAACTACATTTCTCACTCCCAAGCCTTCTTAGGAATTCCCCCCTTCCTCCTTTTCCTTGCCCCCTCCAAACCCCCCAAACCCCTCACCCCCTCTTTTTCCCAGGCATGTCTCAACTTAGGAGGGATTTATGGGACAGATCCAAAGCCTTTTTTCTTTTCTAATGGGGGCAAAGCCTTGAGAAGCCCTGGACCCCTGAGAAGAAGAGGAGGGGGGCTTAGAGAGAGGAAGAAAGAGAAAAAGAAGATGAGGAGGGGGAAGAAAGGAAGAAAAAGGAGAGGAGGAAGAGAAGGGGAAGAGGAGGAGGAGAAAAAAACGGAATAACAAGAAGAAGAGAAGGAGGGGAAAGAGAAAGAGAAAGAGAAAGAGAGAAAGAGAAAGAGGGGAAGAACAAAAAGCATCTTGCCTGCAAAGCCCTCTCCGCTTGGAATTTGGAGCATCATGCCCAAATAAGGAAGCAGAGGGCTGGCCAATAGAGGCAGGGCAGTGCAGCAGACCCCGCCCCTGCTGGTTTCAGTCCTCCTGCTGCTGCTCCAGGCATGTTTCATAGGCAGCACTCTATAGAAGGCAGGCAGCAGCCCTGGGAGCTCAGAGTTGGGCAGCCACCCGGGAATGGGAGCGGGGGCGGGACGGGACCGGGCACGTCCCCCAGGGGGCGGGAAAGTCCCGCCCACCACCGTGAAATGGCAACCCTAAGTCTGTATCCACCTGGCAAAAGATGGAATAAGTCTTGTTTGATCATCACCAGAGTCTGTATCATTGTGATATTTAACTTATTCATTTATAAAGCTGCAACTGATAGTATAGGCCTGCCCTGCTGCAGTGTGTGTTGTGTGTGAACCTGAGCAATCTTCTCTACTTCCTCCTCAGTGTTTCCTCTATGAAGTGATGGAACGGTCTCTCTCCATATCATCCATGTTCCGCTTCTGGTGTTTTCCTGCCATTGGTTTCCTGGTGCCACTGATGAATCTGACCATTGGTCCTTCCAGCTCAGGATGGTCCAATCTGAGTGCCTTCAACAAGGCAGGGAGCGCTGTTATTTCCAGCCATTCTCCAGAACTGTTGCTTGAAGACCTTCTAACCTGGAGAAGACTGCAACTGAACTGACAAGCTTCTCAAGCTTTTGATATGATAGCCTTGTTTAAGTATTTGAAGGGCTGTCATATTGAGGAGGGGGCAATCTTGTTTTCTGCTGCTCCAGAAAACAGGACCCAGAACAATGGATTCAAACTAGAGGAAAAGAGATTCCAGCTCAACATTAGGAGGAACTTCCTGACAGTAAGGGCTGTTCGACAGAGGAACACACTTCTTCTTCGGAGAGTGATGGAGTCTCCTTCCTTAGAGGTCTTTAAGCAGAGGCTGGATGGCCATCTGTCAGGGATGCTTTGATTGTGAGTTCCTGCATGGCAGAATGGGGTTGGGCTGGAGGGCCCTTGGAGTCTCTTCCAACTCTAGGATTCTATTCTATTCTATTCTGTTCTATACTGTTCTATGATTCTGTGGTCTCAATTCAAAGCAGCATTGGCATTTTGACAAAATGCAGGTCTGTGGCTAACACTGTCATATTTTTATGTCTTCTTTTAATTCACCTTTGTCTGATGAAGAAGCTCATGGAGCTTCGAAAGCTTATGAGGTGTATTTTGTGCACTTTGTTTGGTCCAAGAAAGGTATTGCTGTTTGGTGGCTCTCATAAACACGGAGGAAAACTCAGCAGCCATGGTGATGTGCCCCCTTCAGCCAGTAGGTGGCAGTGTTGAGCTGCATCTGTATTAATGGAAATGGCCTTAAGGGAAGCAGAGCACTGCAGCTGCGTGACACACTGGCAAACATGGCTGAGACTGGCCTCATCCTGAGTATATTTGGGGATGGATAAAGTTAGGCTTCCACCTGAGCTTCATGCTTTTGGCTGACTGCAGAAAGAGAAGCAAGGGATGCTTAGAGTTGTTTTTTGCCAGTTCTCTCCTATGAAATAGAGCCTCCAGCTGCACCAGGGATTTATTGGCAGTCTCCCATCCAAGGTCTAACCAAGGCTGACCCTGTTTAGTCTCCAAAGTCAGGTGGGATCTGTTGCCTTCGGGGTATTCAGGTCCCATGTTGCATTGCACTTGTTTGTGCTTTCAAGTTGCTTCTTGAGTTATGGAGGCCCTGTGAATTTCATAGGGTTTTCTTAGGCAAGGAACCCTCAGAGGTGGTTTTGCTTGTTCTTTCCTCTGTTACACATCCTATTTAGGGTTGCCATAATCCGGCTGCAACCGGGAATTTCCTGTTTTTGGTGGCCCTGGGCCCCTCCCTTCACGGGTGCAGCCAAAAACTGCCCCCCCACCGGTTGCAGCAGGGTTGCTGAGGCCTGCAAGGCCTCGCTGCCCTCCTTCTCCTCCTCGGGGAGGTGGGGAGGAAGAGGAGGGCAGCGCCAGCGAGGCCTGCCTGGGGCGCAGGAGGCGAAGCTGGAGGCGGCGCCTCCCTGTGCGCCCGTGCCACCCTCCTCCTCCGCCCCCTCTCCCCCAGGCCGTGCGGCCGCGTGGACAAGGCAGTGCCTCCTGCACGCGGGTGTGCGGAGAGGGGCAGAGGAGGTGGGGAGGGTGGCGCGCCTGCGCGCAGGAGGCGCTGCCTCCGTCCACCTTCGCCTCCCCGTGTTGGCGCGCCACTCACCTCCTCCTCTCCCCAGGCCGCGCGGACGTGTGGAGGAGGCGAAGGTGAGCGGAGCCAGCGTCTCCTGCGTGTGCCTGCGCCACCTTCCCCCGCCTCCCTGCATGCCCTGCCACCCACCTCCTCCGCGCGGTGAATGGAGGAGGGGGAGAAGGAGGAGGGGGAGGAGAAGGAGGAGGAGGTGGAGGAGGAGGAGGAGGAAAAGGAGGAGGGGGAGGTGTTGAGTGAGTGGCCAGAGGCCTCAAGGTGGGTTTTTTTTTTGGGGGGGGGCACTTTTAATGCTAACAAGTCTCCCTTGTTTTGACAGTGATAGTGTGGTGATGATGATGATGATGATGATGATATGACTCAGTTTGAGAGGCATGCAGGCACTGTTTCAGAAGCCGAGAGAGTGTGACTTTCCAAAGTCTGTGTGTTTTTGGTTCTTTAATGGTGATACTGATATCAGAAAGCCTCTGAGGCAAGGCCAATGTAAATTGCTGTGATTTTTACAAACTCGTGCGCAGTGAAGAAAAACCACAGTCCCTTGACCAAGTGCACACTTCTGAGAAGTAGACTTGGTGCAAGAACGGTGAAACCACCTTGACATGTTCAATATGCATAGCCATGTTAAACCATGCTAAGTGTTAAACCCAAGGGGTTTGGCTATGGAATAGCCTCTGAAATATCCAAGAGGCCATGTTAAGTAAAGCCATGTTCAATGCCCAAATGTGCTGTTGTGTGTGTTTTGGAATGGAGGTTGGGGGTGTTTGGCCAGAAAGGGAAGTCCATTTCTGCCATCTGTCTAGGAATAATGCCCAAATGTCCTCCATTTTGATCATGCCTAAGAAACAGGCATTTATATTAACATTTTTTTAAAAAGCATCCAATTTTTTCACGTGTCCTCCTTTTTAAAAAATGTGTCCTACATTTGAAAAATTTGTCCTACATTTGTCCCGGTTTGGAGGTCCTGACTTATGGCAACCCTAATCCTATTACATTGCCTGGTATTCCTTGCCAGTCTCCCCTCCAAGTACTAACCATGATTGACCCTGCTTGGCTTCCAACATTCAGGGCTCATGTTATATTCTCTCTCTGTATGTATTCAATTTGTTTCTCAACCTATGGCAAGCCTCTGAATTTGATAGGGTTTTCTTATGCAAAGAATACTTAGAGGTGGTGTTTGCAAATGTGATCAGATCTGCAATGGAAGGGAAAGGTTCTCTTTATCTGTCGGGGACGCTTTGATTGAGAGTTCCTGCATGGCAGAATGGGGTTGGATTGGGTGGCCTTGGCTCCCACTTAATCTGAATTGCTGAAGGGATTCCAGGGGGGGGTCATGCTCCAGACCCATTTAACTTGCGTCTTTTTGACACTGATTTTCCCCCCGCTTCTTTTTCGATAAATCGATTCTGCGCAAGTGTGAACCACAAGCAGATCGGAATCGATTCAAATTTCCCCCTCGGCCGGCTGGAACCAAATCATTTTGAATGGATTCATTCATGAATGGGAAACACAAGTGGGTTATTTTGATGCCAGAAAATGACAGAAAATGCGATTGGGGCAAGTGTAGTGTAAACTACGCTCCGATGTCGAATCGATCAATCGATTCAGATCACATGCTGCTTTATCTGTAAGTGGGAATGAGGCCCGTTTACCCAGTGTAACTCGGATACAAATGAACTGGGAGAGATGCCTAGGCTGGGCTTGTCTCTCTGGTGTCCCACCTTTAATGACAATGCTTTGTGACAATTATGCCACTTTGGGTGGAAATCACACTGGTCTGGCACCAATTTGGGCATCCCTTCTGTGGCCATTCCTGTTTCGGTCCACTAGAGGGCAGCAGTGCTGCACACAGCAGACGTCTGGCTTTTGCAGAGACTGAGGACAAGGGGACCCTGCTTGCCTTTACATTTGTTGTGTGTCTGTTTTGTGTGTGTCTGTGTGCAGAATAACCCTATATGCAAGCAGACCACCACCCCCCCACACACAGAGGGACACTCTTCCCATGGACCAAGTCTGCTTCATGGGCAGAGACACTATCTTTGTGAATAATTGTGAATAGGAAACGACAATTCACAACAATTCACGTGGGTCATGGACTTTGCACATCACGATTTGTTGCTGCTGTGTGCCTTCATGTCATTTTCGACTTATGGCAACTCTAAGGTGGGCCTATCACGAGGTTTTCTTGGTCCACAGAGGGTTTGCAATTGCCATCCTCTGAGGCTGAGAGAGAGTGACTTGCCCAAGGTCACCCAGTAGGTTTGCATGGCTGAACTGGGATACGAACCAGAGTCTTAGTCCAATGCTCGAACCACTACACCACACTAGTATGATACCTCTATCTGAATATTTGAAAGTGTGTCATATTGAGGATGCAGCAAGCTTATTTTCTGCACTTCCAGAGACTAGGAAATGAATCCCCTCTAGAAGGGGCATGTTCACCAGGTTTGGGGATGGCTGGAGAGGCCTGGTGGTCACTTATTGGGGTTCCCAGAATGAAATGGGGAGAGAGCCCTATAATGTCAATGGCTGTGCAGCAGAGGGAAGGTCTGCAGGTGATGCTTTTTACTTGGTTGCCTGACGAACAACACCTGCTGAAATTCCCTCTTTAAAAGTCCATGAGCCCCTGATAATTTTCATTCTGGCAACTTTATGTCTTGCTGAATTTTTAAAAAGGCTTTCTTGGGCCTAAAATGAGTTGTGGAGGGGGAAAGTAGAAAAATTACCCCATATTCCTCCCAAAGGGCATATGGCCACCCCCCCTTAAAAAAAATCAACTCTTGCAGAGGCCTGGAGGACATAATTGGGAGACACCTGGCTTTACAAGACTCCATGTGAAAGGGATGTAGGAGTCCTAGTAGACCAGAAGTTGAACATAAGTCAGCAGTGCGATGCGGCAGCTAAAAAGGCCAATGCAATTCTAGGCTGCATCAATAGAAGTATAGTCTCTAGATCAAGGAAAGCAATAGTGCCATTATATTTTGCTTTGGTCAGGCCCCACCTGGAATAATCCTGTGTCCAGTTCTGGGTTCCACAGTTCAAAAAGGACATTTAGAAACTGGAGCCATGTGTCCAAAGGAGGGCAATCAAAATGGTGAAGGGTCTGGAAACCATGAAGCCCTATGAGGAGAGACTTAGGGAGTTAGGGATGTTTAGCCTGGAGAAGAAACGGTTAAGAGGTGATATGATAGCCCTGTTTAAATACTTCAAGGGATGTCAGGTTGAGGAGGGATCAAGCTTGTTTTCTGCTGCTCCAGAGAATAGAAACAATGGACAAATGGATGGAAGCTCCAGGAAAAGATTCCAGCTCCACTACATCAGGAGGAACTCCCTGACAGTAAGGGCTGTTTGACAGTGAAAAACACTCCTTCCTCAGAGATTTTGGTGGAGTCTCCTTCCTTGGAGGTCTTTAAACAGAGACTGGATGGCCATCTGTCAAAGGGGATGCTTTGACTGAGATTTCCTGCATGGCAAAAGGGAGTTGGATGGCCCTTAGGGTCTATTCCAACTATGGTTCTATGATACAAACAGCCCCACAGGGCCACATGTGTTTGTAGGTTGAACTTTGGCCATCTCTGGTGTACAGAGGTAGACGTCTCAGGTTGGTCTTCCAAGGAAGGTGGCCCAGCTGGTCTTTGAAGACTCCCCATTCATTGGAGGCATAGAATTGCACCCAGTACAGCCCCATTCTGCCATGCAGGAAGACACTGCCATGCAGGGAGCCCTGGTGGTGCAATGGCAAAATGCTTGCTTATCGAAGCCACAAGGCTGTGAGTTTGGTCCCAGGGCATCAGTCAGTAAAGAGTCCTCATCTTGTTGGGGGCAATGGCCTTACAGATTGCAAACCACTTAGAGAGTGCAGAATTAACTGCTAAGTAGTATAGAAATGTATAATTTTTAGCTATTGCTAAGACACCATTAAAACCCTCCCTGTGACAAACGGCCACCCAGCCTCTGCTGAAAAAGAGCCTCCAAAGAAGGGGACTCCAGCCCCTCACCAGAAGTTGGAAGGACGACAAATGATATGTCCTCATCTGTTTGCCAATGGACTAGGCAGCCTCCGAGAGAGAGGTGGACTGCTTTCTATTTTGAAATAGAAGCAAATGAGTATCTTTCAGGAATCTTTCCATGATGTCAAACTGGATTATTTCTGCAGTGTGGAAGCAGCCTTAGGGGCTATGAAGACCACCCCAAAGGGGCGGCCTGCAGGTGCCTCCTTTTCACCAGATTGTGGCTGCGGCAATCACATGCCGCGGCTCCAATCTGACCTTTCCAGGGTGCCAAAAGGGGGGCACAAAAAGTGGTTCCTTTTTGTGGCCTAGAAAGGGTGCCATAGCCATGGTGCCAGTTATATGCTGCCCCTTTGGTGATGCGTCGTATGGATGCAATGGCAAAGGAGCACCATGATGTTGTGTGCCATGTGGAGTGGCGTGCGGCATCATGGTGCTCTGGGGGTACAGTGTGCGTCATGTCAGGGTGTGATGCCCCAACTCTGCCCCCCAGCTGGCCTTTCAGGGTGGCCTGTACAGGGCCTTAGTTGTGTTTAGTGAGTTTGTGGTTATTCTGTAATTTGTTATACTTTTGTATATGGGGAGGGGTGGGGAATTTGGGGGCAGGGGTAGTATGAATTTAGGTGTGGTTTTAATTTTGGGTGGAATTAGGTTGTGTTTGTCATTGTGTAGTTGTTAGGTATGTATGTTTCATGCTTTAGCATTCAATAAAAATTATATTTTGAAAATGCAGAAACCTGGCTGAAGAGCAGCTTCAAATGAACCCCAGAACTGATGGGATGCCACTTCTGCTTCTTTGCCCAAAAGCCCTGGTGTGGCCCAGAAGGGGGTCACCAACAAGGGAATGCTACATTATGCACATTGTTCTTTTCGGTAGCAATGAAGGAAGGGTGTTTTCAGAGGACAGATGAAAAGTCAGAATGGACAGCAGGCCAAGCAGAGGGGGATCTGTTGGGATATAGCAACTTCGCATGTTAAGACCTTTCTAGTAATGCATGTCTATGGTAGTTCATTGATTACTTATAACCCCCCCTCCTCACTCCCCCTCCTCATTTCCTGTTTACCATGAGGACACCTAATTTCCTTTGTCTTGAGTGAAGAAGAAGCCGAGTCGCCATTAGGACTAACTTGCTTGCAGACTCATCAGCATGTCTGTCTCTGGAGCGGAAGCATGCTGAGGGAACATCTTTCCTGATATGTATAGATACTACTTTGCTACCTCATTTTTCTTGCAACATGAAGCTAGACCTGTGTATCTCTTCATACACATGATTTTGTAAGTAAACTTATTTTCTTTTTCACTTTTAACCAAGTGAGTGTGTGTTTTTATTGGGGGCACGTGGCTGGGAGAGGAGTGAGCTAGATCAAGTTTTTATTCCTGCTTGCCCCATCATCATTTTCATGGCTTCTCTCCAGCCATTGCTCGCAGCTCAGAGTGCAAAGAGTCCAGGGATCCTAGAGTTGGGAGAGACCCCAAGAAGGGCCATCCAGTATGACCCCCTTCTGCCATGCAGAAAGACACCATCCAAGACCTCTCTGTGACAGACAGCCATCCAACCTCTGCTTTAAAACAGCCTCCATGGAAGGAGACTCTACCACTTTCCCAGGCAAGCAACGTCTTCCACTGTTCGACTCCATGATAGGTTCATCTTAGGGTCACTGTAAGTCAGAAATGATTTAAGGCACACAACAACAACAACAACAACAAGGGAAGGAAATCCTTCCACCACTGAGGTGGTCCATTCTACTGCTGAGCAGCTCCTGAGCATCACGAAATATTCTGGATGCTTTGATTTGGATTTCCTGCATGGCAGGGGGTTGGACTGGATGGCCAATGCGGTCTCTTCCAACTCTATGATTCTATGATTCTCCCTAAATCAACATTAGCATCCTGGGCATCCTAAACATCATGAAATATTCTCTCTAACTCATAATCTCATGGAATCATTACTCTATCACACGAGGGACTTACCCCATGAAATCGTAACCCAAATGTTGCCCAAATGCTCCAGAAGCGCAGAGGTGGGATCATACATCACATTTCTGAAACATAATTGAGGCATTCCGCTGATCCCGTTATTACAAAAATGGCGTCTCTGTCAATGATTGGTCAATGGAAGAACAACGAGAGTGCTTCAGTGATGTGCCAGAAGTGCGATGGACAATCCCATCTCCATGCTTCTGGAACGTTTGGGCAACGCTTGGGCTTCAATTACCGCGCGGTAAGTCCCTCGTGTGATAAGGGCCATGGAATTGCAAGAGCCCTCAAGGGCCACCCAGTCCAATCTGCTTCAGTCACCCAGGAAGATACAATCTGAGCAGCCCCGCGAGACATGGCCATCCAGCCATTATATAAAAAGGAGACTCCAAGAGAGCGTCTTCCATGGCTGAACAGCTCTTACTCTCAGGGAGTTCTTCCTAATGTTGAGGTGTAGCTTGCATCCATTGTTCTGTGTTCTATTCTCTGGAGCAGCAGAAAACAAGCTTACTCACTCCTCAATATGACATCCCTTCAAATACCTAAACAGGGCTATCATATCACCTCTTAACTGTCTCTTTTCCAGGCTAAACATCCCCAGCTCCCTATGATTCTATGGATTCCAGTTCAGCAAAGGCAAACCAAAGGAGCTCCATTCCTTGAATTGCTTTCTGCTGGTGCTTAGGGAGCAGGAAAGGGAAGGAGAGGCGTCATGTTCGATCCTTTTCCAACATGGAGCTGCCTGAATAGCAAGAAGTCTGAATTTCTATCTGTTCTATGAAATGATGTCCCTCTGGCAGGGAAGCATCCGACACACTTTTGCTGCTGCTAAACATTGTTTTGCTGCAGGGTTGGGAAGATAAACATTCATCGCTCAGTGTTTTAACTGCACACGAGGCCAGCTTCAAGGAAATACAGTCAGTCCTCTGTTTCCACCAATTCCTTATCCATCGATTCAAACATCAGATTCCACTTTTCCCAGGGTTATCATCATTCTCCAAAGTACAAAAGCATCAAAAATCCACAAAGCAGAGATACCTCTATTGGCCAAGCAAAATGCAGAAAGTACGTGATGTATTTGGGTTGGCTAATACAGGAATTGCTTTGTGGATTTTGGAAGTTATTGGCCAACACAGCTACCCCCCAGAGATCTTTTTCCAGTGAGTCATGTCTTCTCATGATATTGATTTCTCTACTTGTATTTGAAATAATATCAGACAGTAAACAAAGGTATCAGTCTACAAAAGCTCCTGCTGCCAACTCTGTTCTTTCAGTGAGTCTCAAAGGTGCATCTCTCTGCATACTGATTCTTCAGACTAACATGGCTATATCTTTGAATTCTATCACTAAAGGTATTGCTGTTTTATAATTCCCTTTCTCCTGTATGATTTCTTAATACCTTGGCATGATGAAGAAGCCATTGGAGGTTTGAAAGATTCATGGATTTTGGGCATTTAAGTTGGCCGATGAAGTTATCACTGTTCTGAGGACATTGAATGTTATTTTACTTTGTTGTATGCCCATCAAGGCTACCCCTGGATATGTTTTCGATGATGATGATGATGATGGTATAGTATTATACTGCAGGCTGGCCTGGGGAATCTCTGTTTTCCTAGCAGCCAAAGCCAGAGATGGCTGGTGATTCCCACATCAGGAGGTCACTGAGACCCTTCTAGGCTTCATCCCAGACTCTAAAGATACTTTTGAATGTGCCAAACCCTATCCCCAAACATCACCTATCATCTGGAGACCAGGGTTCGAATCCCTGCTGAGCCAAGGAAACTCATTGGGTGACCTTGGGCAAGAGGATGGCCATGGCAAACCCCCTCTGAAGAAACGTTCCAAGAAAACCCCATGACAGGTTTGCCTTAGGGTCACCGTAAGGCACACAACAACAACATCCCCATATAGGTTTGGGATCTTCTTGGATAGCTCTGTCAAAGTTGGATTCCTTGCCTCATTGGCCTCATAGCCACCAGAAGAGTCTAGCAGGCCCTGGTTAGCTGGGGGAAACCTACCCTTGGAAAGAGATTGGAACTCTGGCCCCCAAACCTCAGACTCTGTGGGTTTATGCTCCGTCGCTTATGACTATGAGCAATTGGTTTTGGCTTTGCTGGTCTCAGAGAGTGACATAGAACTGGTGCCCGCCCCTCTGCCCCCTCCTTCTCTAGAGATCTAATTTAGCTGTTCCACTGACCCCTGAAATTGCTTTGTCCATTGCCCCGGCCACCATCACAGGAACAGAGAGAGCGACAGGTGTGTGTGTGTGGGGGGAGCGTGCGTGTGTGTGTCTGCCTTCAAGTAATACATGCGATTCTAGGCTGCATCAACAGAAGTCTAGTGTCTAGACTGAGGGAAGTGCCACTGTATTCTGCTTTGGTCAGGCCTCACCTGGAATAATATTGTGTCCAGTTCCAGGCAAAACAATTCAAAAAGGATGTTGAGAAAGTGAAGCATGTCCAAAGGAGGGTCACCAAAATGGTGAAGGACCTGGAAAGCATGAAGCCCTATGAAGAGAGATTTAGGGAGCTGGGTTTGTTTAGGTTGGATAAGAGAAGGTTAAGAGGTGATAAGATAGCCCTGTTTAAGTATTTGAAGGGATGTCACATTGAGGATGGAGCAAGTTGTTTTCTGCTGTTCCAGAAAATAGGACCCGGAACAGCTTTGAACGAACTATGGCTGCATCCACACTGGAGAAATAACCTGGTTTGGCACTGCTTTAATTGCTTGGCTCTGGGCCCCACAACAAACTCCAACTCCCAGAACTCCATAGCCTAGATCCAGGGCAGTTAAAGCAGTGCCAAACTGGGTTATTTCTTTAGTGTGGATGCAGCCTATCAAAGCTTCTGAACTACAGCTTCAATATGGCTTCAGCACCATAGACATCATGAACCTTTAATGGAGCTGTCCATGGTCCTGGCCACTGTCCTCTGAGACAGGTTCTACCTCTTGGGTCTTTCCCCTAAAATTCAGACTTAAACCCAGAGCAGGTTCACCTGTCTGTTCACATGGAAGCCCCCAACAAATGATGCCCAAAAGGAGACACAGAGCTGCACAGCCATTGCCTTCCATTGAGGCTGAGAGAGTGTGACTTGCCCCACGTCACCCAGTGGCTTTCCATGGCCAAGCTGGGAATGAAACCCTGGTCTCCAGAGTTGTAGTCCAACATCAAAACCACGGTGGCTCTGCCTTTAGGGTATGCTTGCATAAATATATTCTTGGCCACAAGGACTAGGAACCTCATCTGAAAGATGAGAGGCTGAAAACCCTTAGGATGTGGTGCCCAGTGCAGCATTGCTGCCTGCCCTTCTGCAGAAAACACAACCATAAACACACACAGAGTGACCCTTCCTTTTTTATTTCCCCACCTTACCACCCCAAAGGCACTGGCATTGCCCAGGCCTGCCTGGCAGGGTTGATTGGCAGCAGGTGCCTCACTGCTCAGCATCTCAGCCCAGGCAAGCAGGCAGGCAAGGAGATGAAAATGGGCTTTTTATTACAGCCATACATCAAAGTGGCTGCCCTGATTCAGGCGGACGCCAGCGATTTTTCTTTATGGTTTACAGACAAATGAGGGGAAGGAAAATGGATGTGAACTTTGCTCCAGTGTGAGGTCAGTGAGCATGGGCAGGGAACGCGGTTATGGATTATCAGCACATTAACGAGGCACTGCCGCCACTGCGAGAGGATCACAGCTGCAGCAAGCGGGCATCGGGTGGCCTGGTTTGGGCGGGTGGTGGATCATTGGCAAGACGCATGGTGCAGGCATGCATACCTGCAACTCCATCTGCATACTGTATGTATGCATATTAGCAGCTCTGTATGCACCACGCACCCATGTGTACTCACAGCTTCATGTGCATGGTGCATGCACTCAAATTTGCAGCTGCATGTGCATGACGTGTACATTTGCATTTGCAGCTTATGTGTATGGTGCCTGGCTGTGTGTGTTCGCAGCTCCATGTACATGGTACATGCCTGCGTATTCAGAGCTCCATCTGCATGCTGTGTGAATGCATATTCAGAGCTCCATGTGCATGGTGCATGCATGCGTATCTGGAGCTCTATTTGCATAGTGTGTACATGCTATTTGGAGCTCAATGTTCATGGTGCATGCATGCATATTTGCAGCTATATGTACATGGCAGGTACATTTGCATTTGCAGCTCCATGGACATGGTGCATGTGTGTACATTGCAGCTCATGTGCATGGTGCATGCATATTTATTTGCAGCTCTGTGTGCATAGTGGCTGAATGCATATTTCCAGCCCCATGTGCATGGTGGTTGCCTGATTGCAGCCCCATTTGCATGATGTGTGCATGCATATTCTGAGCTCCATGTGCATGGTATGTACATGTGTATTTGGAGCTCCATGTGTATGGTGTATGTATGTATATTTGCAGCTCCATGTGCAGGATAGCACACAGTAGGAATGGATAGGCCATTCAGTGCGATTTGTTTCTCTGCAAATAATGGGTTTCCTGGCAGAGCAACACAAATAGAGGAGCAGCAAAGATTCTTTGCAGTTGGTGAAATCTTTGGGGAAAAGATTCAATGCAAAAAAACATCTGTAGGTTTTTTTGTATTCTGTACAAACGCAATGCTTCGTGCATGACATACATGTTTTATACACCAAAAATGTTTTTGCTGCACTGTTTCCTGTTCAAAAGACATCACAACAACAACGTCGGCAACACACCTCTCTATGAAACAATATGAAACCATTCTTTAAAAAAAACAAAACCACTCATAATACATACGTTAAAACAATCCAACAACATGAAGAACAGGGTGGAAACCATCAGTTGGGGAAGGTCTTCTTCAAGATCTGTTTTCAAGGGGTGTTTTCATATGAATACAGCCAGGATGAGGATGATGATGATGATACAGTCACCATCTCTCAAAGCACATGATAAATCCAATTTCTTCAACATTTCACAGATGATAACCAAGACCCATGTGGCCAAGCAATGTCCAAGTGTGGTCAAGATGGCAAAGGCTATATATGAGAAAGAACAGATAAGCCAGAAGAAGCTGCAGCAGTGTGCTTTTGCCTGAACCTCCTGGGAATGGGTTAATTCTGCAGCAGAATGTGCATGAATGCGCAGAGCAAGAAGTTGCACGGAGATGTGCTTTGCAGATGCATCTAGATTATGCTCCATGCTCTTCTCTTTCCTCGCCACCCATTTGAGTGCAAATTAAATTGCACCTTTTGCACTTGGAACTAAGTTTGGAGCAATGGAAATAAGCTGGGGATGGAGGGAGAAAGTGGGAAGAGGAGAGAGAAACCAGGACATTTTAATAAACGCAGCTGGAAAATGGGATGGCAGAGCATTAAGCAGGTCTGTCCATACAAAATGAGGACCTTTGGCGGGTATGCAAGGCCCACATTTATTATACCATATAATGAAGTTCTGTTGGTTGCGGACATTTTGAATTTTGAATTCTGAATGTTGGGCACCTTATTGTTCCATTTGGAGTGCTGCCTTGTTGCATTTGCATTGGTTTTGTCTCTATTTCTGCCTTTTGTTGCCATACGCCACTTTGGAGTGTTTGGCTATTGCATCAATGCTTGTATCTATGGAATTATAGATATAATGGAGAAAGCAGGGGTTGACTTCCTTATAGCTGCATTGATTATTTCTATGGCCATCTGGTCAGTGTGATGGTAAAGAGGTCACTTCCTATCTCCTCCCCTTCTATAGGAAAGAGTTTTATGACTCTTTGCTTTTTAATCCTTCTCTTTCTGCCTTGGTCCAAGATGGATGCAGCCCCAAGGATGTTTTTCTTCTTACTTTCATGCATAGCAGTCAGCTATAGGGACTCTTCTGCTAAGGATAGTTTTTCCTACTGTTTCTATGATACTTACTTTCCTGGATCCTGGATGAATTATTTGTGGCAGTAAAGTCTTATTTTTATCTTACCAGTGTATCCTATTTCTTTATCAGAAGCTCAGATATATATTGTTGGATTGCCCACTGCCACTGCACTTAATACTGTATATATCCATGCAGAAGTCTAGACATTTTAGTCAAAAGGTTGATTCAAAAAACCTGGGTGGACTTATCCATGAGTCAATGTAAATACTGTACTTTAATCCATCCCCTTTCTCTGAATCGAGTGCTAAAAGGCGAGAGCTTAGTCCATCCTGGGAGCACCAAGAAGAAGCAGGGATCCCCTCTTCTCTCTCATCCATCCAGCCTTTAGGATGAATACAAACAGTTACGCCTGCCAGCATTTTCTAAGTTCTTTAGCATCGTTTTCCTTGGCATCGTCCTTTATATCCTTTGTTACATGCTGCTACGTTTTACCCTCGACTTACCCACATGTCAAAATCCATAATTTTGGCCCCCAAACCAACCCTCTGCTCATACATGAGGCCAACTTATACTCAAGTATATATGATATATAAAAGATCAGTTTTTATTTCTACATTCCAACATGGAGAACCTTTATTTTTTTTGGGGGGGGGGTTACTGAGAAGTATGAGAAACAAATGAATACAGAAACCAAGAAAGCCTAAAGGGCCATTCTCATGTGATGTTCAGAGAATCTGGGAAGACAGACCCATCCTCTTTGATTAATCCCCCAATTTCCCCAACGCACCTTGAGGAAAGCCCTCTCCACCGTCTCCTTTGCACCGGAAGGATCTCTTGCAGGCTTTGGGTGCTTTTTGGCCTCCTAATCCCCAATCCAGCAATTAAATTTGCTTTTTCATTTCTCACCGCCAACACATACACATGTGCACACGCACACACACACAAAGTCCTGTCCAATGAGATAAGGCTTAATACCTTCCAATAGTGACTATCAGCAAGCGCATAAGGCCCATAAATATTAATAGCATTCTAATTAGCCCCTTTCAAATGCATCATCCAAACGAAGCCTCTCTGCCAACATAAATCAGCCAGTTCAATTTGCATTCGCTTCGCAGCCCCAAGGGACGAGGCGGCTCTTCTCTCCGTCCGCATCCCCAACCCCACATCTTTCCATGAGTTCACATCCATTTCTGTGGCCCAGACATCATGCCAGACTAATCTGATCTCCTTTTTGGATAAAATTACCAGCTTGGTAGACAAAGGGAATGCTGTAGATATAGCATATCTGGATTTCACTGAGGCCTTTGAGAAGGTCCCCCATGACATTCTTGCAAACAAGCTTGTAAAAGGTGGGTTAGACAAAGTAACTGTTACATGGATTTGTAATTAGCAGACCATTTCAACCCAAAGGGTGCTCAGCAATGGCACCTTTTCATCCTGGAGAGAAGTGACCAGTGGGGTGTCCAGTGGGGCTCTGTCCTTGGCCCAGTGCTATTCAATATCTTTATCAATGACTTAGATGACAGAATTGGGGACATACTTATCAAATTTGCAGATGACACCAAATTAGGAAGAGTAGATAATACTCCAGAGGACAGGATCAAAATTCAAAATGACCTGAATAGACTAGAAAGCTGAGCCAAAGCTAACAAAATGAACTTCAACACGGAGAAATGTAAGGTATTGCACTTAGGGCAGAAAAATGAAATGCACAGATATAGAATTATGGGGGACACCTGACTGAACAAGAGACTTATCCGTGTGGAAGGGATCTGGGAGTCCAAGTAGACCACAAATTGAACATGAGACAACAGTGTGATGCAGCAGCAAAAAAGGCCAATGCAATTTTAGGCTGCATCAATAAAAGTATAGTGTCTAGATCAAGGGAAGTCATAGTGCCACTGTATTCTGCTTTGGTCAGGCCCCACCTGGAATATTGTGTCCAGTTCTGGGCAAAACAATTCAGAACAAGGTTGTTGAGAAGCTGGAGCGTCTCCGGAGGAGGGCAACCAAAAGGGTGAAAGGTCTGGAAACCATGCAACCCTAAAAGAGAGACTGAGGGAGCTGGGTGTGTTTAGCTTGGAGGAGAGATAGGTAAGAGGTGATATCTGTCTTGAAAAAATAATACACAAGGCAGCTTCAAACATTGCTTTAACAAAAAGAGCTAAACGTTGCCAAAAAGAAAACAATTTCAAAGCAGGTGAACAGCAAAGTAAAAAAAAGAGAGAGAGAAGAGAAGAGCAGCTTCAAAAGCCTTTGTGTCAAAGAAGGAATTAAAGACATTGCTAATGAATCCAGGAAGCTAATGTCAGTCCATTCTTGGCCCTGAAGGTCTGGCCTTAAAGTGGAACGGAGCAATGGCTCTCCAGAGTCTCAGGTAGAGAGAAAGAGGGAAAGGGACGGAAGGGGCGAAAGAGAGAGCGGGGCCCAAATCTCTTCCAAGACCTGATACTTTATTTTTCTTTGCAAAAAATAAAAAGAAAATGGAGATGCCACCAGAGATTGGATCTAAGTCCTGTTATACAGACTGAGCCAAGAGCTTTGCTTTTAAAGATTGCTAGCGGAGAAAAACTCAGAGAAAATGTTGTGCAGCAGAAGAGGCGCATTAGAGGCTGAAGGACGACTGGAGGAATTCAGAATCCAATCTAGTTCTCTTTCTTTCTCCATCTCTCTCTCTCTCCCTCTCTCTGCTTTATCTTGCAGAATTCAATCTAGTTCTCTATCTCTGCTCTTTGCTTTACCTTGTCTCTTTGTTTTCTCTCCTACGTTGTTGTTGTTTGTTGATCTGGACCCATGGCGACCCTATGGATGAGACATCTCCAAAAGACCCCTCTGTCCTGCACTGTCCTCTGCTTCATTCCTGGAACCCCGTAAAACCCAGGAGTTTATCACACGTGAGGCCAGAACGCATTCACCTGAATTTGCTAGTTCTGTGAATTTATGTGAATTCGAATTGCGTTCGAACCGACTTCCCATTGGCCAAAAACAGCATGCCATTGCCCAAAACTGCGTGTGGTAGTCTACCATGCAATAATGTGAAACAGCAGGATTGGGTTCGGACTGACTTCCCATTGGCCAAAATTGTGTGTGGTAGTCTATCACACAATAATGTTAAAGCCCATGATTGCTTTCAGATTGCCACTGGATTATACTTCCAATTTCCCTTGTCTGATAAACTCCCCATAGTGACCTCCTTCATGGAGTCCATCCTCCATCTGGCCTGTGGCCTTCCTCTCTTCCTACTTCGCCTTTCCCATTTTAGGGTTGGGAACGAGGTCCAAAACAATATGTTTTCTATGTGCTACAGAGCCGGCATTAAAATCTTTGTGGATCTGAATTACCTAAATCCTGTTATTACTCCTGAGTCAAGGGGATTTACCTACAGAGGTCCCTCCACATTCACTGGGGTTAGGGGCAAAGGACCCTGTGAATGTGGGAAAAGCACAAATAAAAACCCTATTCTTTGGGGGAGGTTTGTGGGTTTTTTCGGGCTCTGTGGCCATGTTCTAGTAAAATTTTCTTCCTGACGTTTCACCAGCATCTGTGGCTGGCATCTTCTTTTTATCTGAAAGGGCACTTCTCTAGGAATCTTTAGGTCCTCCAGTACAACTCTATGGGAAACATCAGCCAGAGGTTGACCATAGAATCACTCTGGAGGACCCCCAAATGCCTAGAGAAGTGTTTTCTCCAGGAACGTCTACGTTCTCCAACACAACTCTATGGTCAACATCTGGCAGAGTTGCGCCGGAGGACCTAGAGATTCCTAGAGAGAACATATTAATCAAAACTAATAATAATAATAATAATACAACTACAAATAGTCAAACCCGCAAAAGTCAAAGGCGCAAATATGGAGGGCCAACTGTAGATGTTGATTGACTCACTGTTGTGCACCTGAATGAATGGGTCTACTTTAGTTGGGAGCAACCTACAAAGTACCAGTCTTCTGCATTTTGCAGTAGCTGTAGCTTCTGAGTCTCCTTCAAGGGAAGTCCTACATAGAACATATTACAGTCGTCTAGTCAGGAGGTAATCAGTGCATGGATCATTCATTCATTCATTCATTCATTCATTCATTCATTCATTCATATTATCCTGTCTTTCTCACAAAATGGGATTCTAATGCCATTACTGTGTCTAGGCTGTCTCCGAATAACACCTGTTAACCTCCCATAGGAAGAGCCAGAGTGGCATAGTGGTTTGAGCATTGAACTACAACTCTGGAGACCAGGGTTTGATTCCCAACTCAGCCATGAAACCGACTAGGTGCCCTTGGGCGAGTCTCACTCTCTCAGCCTCAAGGGAAGGCCATGGCAAACCTCCTCCGAACAAATCTTGCCAAAGAAACCCTATGGTAGGTCTGCCTTAGGGTCACTGTAAGTCAGAAACAACTAGAAGGCACACAACAACAATTCTAAAGTGGATAAGGGTCAGTCTTCCTGAAGAAACTATCTCCACATTTGGCAAATGAGAGGCAAAGGGCACAATGTTGGCACAGAGGAGTGGGCTCGGCACCAGGGATTGCCTTGGATTTCTGCCGGAAGGAGATCAATGCTTGTTTTACTCCTTTCAGCTCATTTAACTCCCTCTTCACATACGCACACACACACATTACACACATACACACTCCTTCCCTGTGACTGGCACAGTAATTGCTGTTTGTCTTCAAAAGGGCTAATTGGGATCAGCCCTGGTTGCAGCGTTTGCGCACACTTCCCTCGCTCGCCAGGCCATGGATGCCAGTGCCTCTGGCTTGGCGCTCCTTGTTGTATTCTTGTTCTTTGGCTGATCTCTCAGCTTCCTCTCTTGTACCCACCACAGTCCTGATGGCATTGCTGGGCATTCCTGCTCCCAAACCCACCTAATACAGCATCTGTGGTTGTTATGGCGTTCTAGCTTGGATAAAATTTTCTCTCTCTCTCTCTCTCTCTTTGTGCAATCCCAAAAGAGAAGCAACATCTCATAGAATAGTAGAATCCTAGAGTTGGAAAAGACCCCAAGAAGGGCCATCCAGTCCAACCCTCTTTTGCCATGCAGGAACTCCCAATCAAAGCATCCCTGAGAGATGGCCATCCAGCCTCCGTTTAAAAACCTCCAAAGGGAGACCACTGCACCTTATTAGGGAGCATCTTCCACTGTCTAAGAGCTCTTACTGTCAGGAACTTCCTCCTAATATTTGGGTGGAATCTCTTTTCCTGTAGTTTGAACCACTTACTCTGGGTCCTATTCTCAGGAGCAGCAGGAAACAAGTTTGCTCTATCCTCAACATGCCCTTCCTTCAAATACTTATTATACACAGCTATCATATCACTTCTTAACCATCTCTTCCCCAGGCTAAACATTCCCAGCTCCCTAAGCCACTCTTCACTGTCAGGAAGTTCCTCCTAATGTCGAGACAGAATCTCTTTTCCTGGAGCTTGCATCCATTGCTCTGGGTCCTATTCTCTGCAGCAGCAGAAAACAAGCTTGCTCCCTCCTCAATATGACATCCCTTCAAATATTTAAACAGGGCTATCATATCGCCTCTTAACCTTCTCTTCTTCTGGCTAAACATCCCCAGCTCCCTGAGCCATTCCTCATAGGGCTTCATGGTTTCCAGGCCCTTCTCCATTTTGGTTGCTCTCCTTTGGACATGCTCCAGTTTGTCTATATCCTTTTTGAATTGTGGTGCTGGATGGCCATCTGTCACAGGGAATTCCTGGGTGGTGTCTTCCTGCAGGGCAGAAGGGGGCTGGACTGGACGGCCTTTGAGGGTATCTTCCAACTGTATGCATCTATGAGAGTTAAGATTCAGGGAGAATATTTCCTGATGCCCAGGAGCTGCAGCTCCGTCATAGAATGGACTGCCTCAGGTGGTGGTGGGCTTCCCTTCCCTTGTTGGTGGTGCTGTGTGCCTTCAAATTGTTTCCAACTTATGTCAACCCTAATGCAAACCTTGCCACAGCATTGTGAGTTCGGTCCCAGGGCTGCAGGATTGACTCAGCTTTGCATCCTTTCGTAGGTCAGTAAAATGAGTCCCCAGATTGTTGGGGGCAATTAGCTTACACTTTGGAAGATATCACACAGAACGGGAGGCTCTCAATTTCGAAAGAGAAGATAGCGAGGTCAATTAGAACATTCACACAATTACATGATTCTTTATCACACCTTAAATTCGCTGTAATGGCCTCCCCGAACTCGACCCAGATTCTGTGCGAAGTAAGCCATCACATCAGTGGTTTCTTAATTGTGCATGGGCACCCTTGCGCATGCTCAGTGATGCTCCAGAGGACTGGAGCATAGCATCTTTAGGTGAGTGAGAGAGAGGAACCAGGGAACCCCACAATTTACAAAAGAGGTTGGAGGGGGGGCAGGAAGAAGGGTTGAAAGAACATGTTAAAACAAGCATCTATTCACTCTTGTCACGTTAAACCATGAATATCATGGTTATCCAATACCTCCGGGTCCATGCCTCTTCATTTCAGTAAGGCCTTTGACAAGGTTTCCCATGACATCCTTGCAAAGAAGCCTGTAAAATGTGGGCTAGATAAGGTAACTGTCACATGGATTTGTAATTGGTTGACCGGCCGAACCCAAAGGGTGCTCAACAATGGCTCCTCTTCATCCTGGAGAGAAGTGACCAGTGGGGTCCCACAGGGCTCTGTCCTGGGCCCAGGGCTATTCAACATCTTTATCAATGACCTGGATGACAGAATTGGGAGCATACTTATCAAATTTGCAGATGACACCAAATTAGGAGGAATAGCTAATACTCCAGAGGACAGGATCAAGATTCAAAATGACCTGAATAGACTAGAAAGCTGGGCCAAAGCTAACAAAATGAAATTCAAGACAGAGAAATGTAAGGTATTGCACTTAGGGCGGAAAAATAAAATGCACAGATATAGGATTATGGGGGACACCTGGCTGAATGAAACTACGTGTGAAAGGGATCTAGGAGTCCAAGTAGACCACAAGTTGAACATGAGTCAACACTGCGATGTGGAGCTAAAAAGGCCAATGAAATTTTAGGCTGCATCAATAAAAGTATAGTGTCTAGATCAAGAGAAGTAATAGTACCACTATATTCTGCTCTGGTCAGGCCCCACCTAGAATATTGTGTCCAGTTCTGGGCACCACAATTCAAAAAGGACATTGAGAAACTGGAGCCATATGTCCAAAGGAGGGCGACTAAAATGGTGAAAGGTCTGGAAACCTTGCCCTATGAGGAACGACTCAGGGAGCTGGGGATGTTTAGCCTGGAGAAGAGAAGGTTAAGAGGTGATATGATAGCCCTGTTTAGATACTTGAAAAGATGTCATATTGAGGAAGGAGCAAGCTTGTTTTCTGCTACTCCAGAGAACAGGACCCGGAGCAATGGATGCAAGCTACAGGAAAAGAGATTCCACTTCAACATTAGGAGGAACTTCCTGAGAGTAAGGGCTGTTCGGCAGAGGAACAAACTCCTTCCTCGGAGGGTGATAGAGTCTCCTTCCTTGGAGGTCTTTAAACAGAGGCTGGATGGCCATCTGTCAGGGATGCTTTGATTTGGGTTTCCTGCATGGCAGAATGGGGTTGGACTGGATAAGGGCCCTTGCGGTCTCTTCCAACTCTATGATTCTATGATTAGCAGCCCCCCTCAGCAATGCTGAAAGACAAGCGGAAGCAAAATTGAAGTGGAATTGCAGTGTGGCTTCATGGGAATCCCCCCTTCCAGATTGGGGGGGGGGGACCAGGATCAAAGGAGACATGCACCTCACACCAAACAACAGCACACTGAGTGCAAAGTTGCCTAGGAACAGGGTTTGTGACTTCGCTAGTTCACCAAATTTACTTAACTGTGGACTGACGCGTGATTGCGTTCGGAGTGCGTTCGGAGTGCCAGCGATCGCGTGTGGTAACCTTTCACGCAATAACGTGAATACGCATGATTGCGTTCAGGATGACACTGGATTATACTTCCAATTTCAGTCGTGTGATATCCTGCCTTGTAAACCACTGAGAGAGTGCTGCATTCACTATTCAAGAGGTATAGAAATGTCAAGTGCTAAGTACTATTGCCATCATGGAGTTTTCTTGGGGCTCATTCCCACTTGCATTTGAATTGGTTCGCAAATGGCATTGACATTGGATTGATGAATCGATTCAACGGGATGCATAGTTCCCACTAGGCAAGCAAATTATTTCCATGTCCGCTGCATTCATATTTTATTTAACATGACTGCCGTTCCGACTGACAGAAAGTTTTTTTCAGAGAGGATTTGCACAGCCTTCCTCTGAGGCTGAGAGAGTGTGAGTTGCCCAAGGTCACCCAGTGAGTTTTCATGGTCGAGCCATGATTTGAACCCTGGTCTCCAGAATCCTAGCCCAAATCTGAAACCACTGTGCCACACTGTCTCTCCTTCCCTGGGTGTTACTAAATCAAGATTGGATGGGCAGCTGTGACCTTCCTGCTCTGGAAGGATGCTGGGCTTGATGGTCCTTGAGGTCGCTTCTCTTTCTGTGAGTCTGCACGTCCATATTTATTTCTGAGACTCCAGTGCTCAAATCTGCTTGAAATCTGGCTCTCCAACGCAGCCAACAACCATCTGGGGCCTTTTATTACAAAGCTGTGGTGGTTTGTACCTGCAGATCCTGCTCCTGCGACTGAAGGAGCATTGAAGAAGGAGGCCCTTGAAAAGGCAGATGGTAAAGAAAGGAAAGGAAAGAGAAGCAGCGCTGGCGCTTAATCCCAGAACAGGAGACCGTCTTGTTCCATTTTGGCACGTGCGGCAGAGCAAGGGAACAGGCCCACGACCCCAATCAAGGTAAACTGATTAACACCGCTTCCCTTCGGAGATTTGCATTCACAGCAATTCCAGCCACAATGAGCCGTCTTGACCGTGCTTCACCTCGCTCCCAATTGTCTCCATCAAATCAGCCATAATGAGCAAGAAAGAATGCGGTACCCTTGCTGCGCCAACAGTGGCTCCGGCATAAGCGCATGTGGTGGGGTCCAGTGCCTTGCTTGCTTCATCCCATCTTCAGCCCCCTTGGATGGATGACATCCTAGCAGTGATGCTGAAGGTTGGCGCTGGGTCTTGGGACAAGATAAGACAAGATTTAGAATCCTAGACTTGGAAGAGACCTCAAGGGCCATCCAGTCCAGCCCCATCCTGCCATGCAGGAACTCTCAATCAAAGCATCCCCGACAGATGGCCATCCAGCCTCTGTTTAAAGACCTCCATCAGCCTCCAAGGGAGTATCTTCCACTGTCAAACAGCTGTTATTGTCAGGAAGTTCCTCCTAATGTTTAGGTGGGATTTCTTTTCCTGGAGCTTGCATCCATTGTTCTAGGTCCAGTTCTCTGGAGCAGCAGAAAACAAGCTTGCTCCATCCTAAATATGACATCCCTTCAAATATTTAAGGGATGTCATATTGAGGAGGGAGACTTAGGGAGCTGGGGATGTTTAGCCTGGAGAAGAGAAAGTTAAGAGGTGACATGATCGTCCTTTTTAAGTATTTGAAGGGATATCATCATATTGAGGATGGAGCAAGCTTGTTTTCTGCTGCTCCAGAGAACAGGACCCAGAGCAATGGATGCAAGCTGCAGGAAAAGAGATTCCACCTCAACATTAGGAGGAACTTCCTGACAGTAAGAGCTGTTTGACAGTGGAACACCATCCCTCAATGGAGGATGATGGAGTCTCCTTCCTTAGAGGTCTTTAAACAGAGGCTGGATGGCCATCTGTCAATGGGGATCCTTTGATTGAGATTTCCTGCATGGAAGATTGGGGTTGGACTGGATAGCCCTTGAGGTGTCTTCCAATGCTAGGATTCTATGATTCTATCTGTCAGAGATCCTTTGATTGTGAGTTCCTGCATGGCAAAAGGGGAGTTGGACTGGATCAGGGCCCTTGGGGTCTCTTCCAACTCTAGGATTCTATGATTCTAAGTGCTTGGGGCCCTTTTGTAATTTAGCAACAGACTATTGCCTCTGTCTGGCATGTTGAGATATCCAGATTTATTTTGAAATTTCTTGTATAGTTTTTGCAAAGACCAGACCCTCCTTGGCTCAATGCTATGGAATTCTGGGCTTTGTGGTTTTGTGAGGCATTTAGCCATCTCTTTCATAGAGCTCTGGTGCCACAACAAACTACAAATCCCAAGGGAAATTGGAAGTATAATCCAATGGCAATCTGAATGCAATCATGTAGATTCACATTATTGCATGATAGACTATCACATGCAAATTCGGGCAATGGCATGCTATTTTTGGGCAATGGGGAGCCAGTTCGAATGCAATGCACATTCATGTAATTGCGCAAAACTAGTGACTTTAAGTGAATGCGTTCTGGCTCCACTTTCTTTTCATTCGAATTTAAGAGAAATTCCTCCCGTGTGATAAACTCCCCAGGATTCCACAGCACTGAGCCACAGCAGTTGAAGCGGGTCCCAAACTGCATTAATTCTGCAGTGTGGTTGCAGCATCAGTGGCAACTTACTTCTGAATAAACATGCCTAGAGTGAGTCATATTATCAGAGTAAGAGTCTCCTATTTTAGAGTCCCAACACATGGGGAGAATGGGAGAATTTGATGGCTATTGAGTCTTCTCCTGGGAGCCAAAGGAGTAGGCTTCCCATATCCCGGCTGGGGGCGGGACTTTCCTGATTTGGGGTGGGTCCGCACGGTCCCGCCCCGGTTTGGCCCTGCCCCCGGGACTCCCCCCCCCCCAGCGAGTCCTGCAGGCTTGGCTGGGGCTTGGAGGACGGCTGCCTTCCAAGCCCCAGCCATGCCCTGGGGGCTCCTCCGCGATCGCGGAGTCCTCCAGGCTTGGCTGCGGCTTGGAGGACGGCTGAAGCCAAGCCCCAAACCTCTGCCTGGCTGCCTCCGTCTCTGGGGGGGGGGGGAAATCCCGGGGGTGGGGGCAAAACGGCGACGGAGGCAGCCAGGCAGGGGTTTGGGGCTTGGCTTCAGCGAGGCCCCATTCCCTTGCCTGGCTTCCTCCGTTGGCGACAGAGGCAGCCAGGCAGGGGAAAGAGCCTTTCCTCTTTCTCCTCCTCCTCTTCTTCTGCCTCCTTTTCTTCCTCCCCTTCTTCCTCCTCCTCTTCTTCTTCTTTCTCCTCCTCTTCCTCCCCTTCTTCTTCATCTTTTTCCTCCTCTTCTTCTTCCTCCTCTCCTCCTTCTCCTCCTCCTCTTCTTCCTCCCCTTCTTCCTCTTCCTTCTTCCTCCTTTTCCTTCTCTTCTTCATCTTCTTCCTCCTCCTCTTCTTCTCCTCCTCCTCTTCCTCCCCTTCTTCCTCCCCTTCTTCCTTCTTCCTCCCTTTCCTCCTCTTCTTCATCTTCTTTCTCCTCCTCTTCTTCTCCATCTCTTCTTCTCCTCCTCCCCTTCTTCCTCCCCTTCTTCCTCTTCCTTCTTCCTCCTTTTCCTCCTCTTCTTCATCTTCTTCCTCCTCCTCTTCTTCTCCATCTCTTCTTCTCCTCCTCCTCTTCCTCCCCTTCTTCCTCCCCTTCTTCTTCTTCCTTCTTCCTCCTTTTCCTCCTCTTCTTCATCTTCTTTCTCCTCTTCTTCTCCATCTGTTCTTCTCCTCCTCCTCTTCCTCCCCTTCTTCCTCCTCCTCCTCTTCTTCTCCTCTTCCTCCTCCTCTGCCTTTTCCACTCTTCCTCCTCTTCAATACCCAAATATGCTGTTTGGAATGGGGGGGGGGAGGTTAGCCAGAAAGGGAAGTACATTTCTGCCATCTGTCTAGGAACAATGCCAAAATGCCCTCCATTTTGATCATGCCTAAGAAACATGCATTTATATTAACATTTTTTTTAAAATCATCATTTTTTGCGTGTCCTCCATTTTAAAAAAAACGTGTCCTACATTTGAAAATTTTGTCCTACTTTTGTCCTACATTTGTCCCAGTTTGGAGGTCCAGAATTATGGCAACCCTACAAAGGAGGCAAGTTGGGCTCTGGAGACCTGACCCTGCATTTGCAGCAAAATAAACGATCAACGTATCAACAGACATTTTGGCCACTTTCTGGGGAGAAGACAGGGATGTTTCAGCCAGCGGAGGACTTGCAGGAAAACTGCCATGAGGTTAATCCTTGCTTGCCTCACTCCTCTCATCCACATTGGCTCCCGGTGGGTAGCTTTTCAAAATAAATAAATCTAGAGGCAAAATGATATCGAGTCATTTAACGCATATTTAAAGTACAGAGAACCTGCAACTTATCTTTCAAAACATCCTTGCCCCTGGCTATTCAATCAGAGGGCTTTCTTCATAGGGATATGAAATTCCTGATAGAACCAGTGGCAGCTGGCGGCTTGCTTGCCAAAGGGGCATCAAATCTGTCGTAGGTTTTGGATTTAAAACAGTTGGTCATTCTAAAGGTACTGAACTATCCAGAACGGAAAAGATTCAGCAGCTGGGAGAACTCCTTTAAAATTCAGACTAAAAGCCAGAGCAGATTTGTCACCCCAACAACACAGAAGACATCATTGGCGAGCCATATTACGTGGGTTGTGTTTATAGCCATCCCTGTATGCACTTTATTGTTGTTGTGTGCCATCAGGTCCTTTCCAACGCATGGCGACCTATTACAGAATGTTCTTGGCAAGATTTCTTCGGAGGGGCTTTGCCTTTGCCTTCCTCTGAGGCTGAGAGATGTGACTTGCCCAAGCTCACCCAGTGGCTTTCCATATCTGAGTGGCAATTTGAACCCTGGTCTCTAAAGTCCTGGTCCAGCACTCAAGCCATTAGACCACGCGGACTCCATTCATGTAATAGAATCCTCTGTATTTTTCTCCAGTCCTTCCTCCTTGCAGATGGGGCTGAGGTCCCACACTGAGGAGAGAGGATGCAGTTTTACGCATCCTCATGGAGTTACACACTGGTTATGCAAAACTGCCATACTCCAGTATATGCAGGTGAGATGTTGTAGCCAAATGTTTGTGTACATTTCACAGAATCCTAGAATTGGAAGAGACCCCCAGGGGCTATCCATTCCAGTCCTCTTCTGCCATGCAGGAAGACACCATCAAAGGTCTCCCTGTGACAGATGGCCACCCAGCCTCGGCTTAAAAACCTCCGAAGAAGGAGACTCCATCACTCTCCAAGGCAGCGTCTTCCATTGTTGAACAGCCCTTACACTAAGGAAGTTTTTCCTAATGCTTAGGTGTCATCTCCTTTCCTATAGTTTGAATCCATTGCTCTGTGTCCTATTCTCTGGAGCAGCAGAAAACAAGTTTGCTCCATCCTCATAGAATCATAGAGTTGGAAGACACCCCAAGAGCAATCCAATATACCCCATTCTGCCATGCAGGAACTCACAATCAAAACATTCCCAACAGATGGCCATCCAGCCTCTGTTTAAAGACCTCCAAAGAAGGAGACTCCACCAAAATCTCTGAGGAAGGAGTGTGTTCCACTGTTGAACAGTCAGGAAGTTCCTCCCAATGATGAGCTGGAATCTCTTTTCCTGGAGCTTGCATCCATTGTTCTGTGTTGTAGTCTCTGGAGCAGCAGAAAACAAGCTTGCTCCATCCTCAATATGACAACCCTTCAGATATTTAAACAGGGCTATCATATCACCTCTGAACCTTCTCTTCTCCAGGCTAAACATCCCCAGTTCCCCAAGTCATTCCTCATAGGACATGGTTTTCAGACCCTTCACCATTTCAGTCTCCCTCCTTTGGACACAGGGCACCAGTTTCTCAACATCCTTCTTGAATTGTGGGGCCCAGAACTGGACACAGGATTCAATATGGCAACCGCTGCACAGGCAATGAACCGTGTGCATGCAGAGCCATGAACAATAATGCCACATGCACAGCTCTGCTTCCACAGCCTTGAACTCAATACAGCAATTTTGCTGAGGATAAAAATGCCCAACCAATTCCACACAGAATTTTTGTTTTCGTTATGAGCCTTCAAGTTGCTTCTGACTTATGTTGATCCTAAAGTGACCCTATCATGAGGTTTTCTTGGCAAGATTTGTTCAGAGGAGGTTTGCCATTGCTTTCCCCTGAGGCTGAGAGAGTGTGACTTGCCCAAGGTTACCCAGAAAACGTGAAGCCAGGCATCATTTGGCAAATCGGTCATTTGGCAATTCAAACAAAAATCCACCAAACAGTGATACCTTTAATTTTATTGTGGGTTTTTTGGGCTCCGTGGCCAGTTCTAGAAGAGTTTATTCCTGACGTTTTGCCAGCATCTGTGGCTGGCATCTTCAGAGAATGCTGCCATGGAAAGAGTGGGGTATTTATGTACTGTATGACCCTTGATAGGGTATATATATATATATATATATATACACCCCACCCTGTGTGTGTGTGTGTGTGTGTGTGTACACATATATACATACACACATACACCCCACTGTCTTCCATTCCAGCATTCTCTGAAGATGCCAGCCACAGATGGAGATGAAATGTCAGGGACAAACTCTTTGTGAACATGGCTACATAACCCAAACCCGCAAAAAACTATGGATGCTGGCCATGAAAACCTTCGACTTTACAACATATAAACGTTCATGGCCTCACAAGATGCTCATTGGTGCTGCAGTTATTTGGGACTTTTTTGGATTTTTTGGACTTCAACTCCCAGAAGCCCCAGCCACCTTGGCCAACATTCAGGAACTCTGGGACCTGAAGTCCAAAACTCTTGGAGGAACAAAGTTTGGAAACCCTTGCACTATGCTACGCTGGCTCTTATGGGGGAACTTCCCTGGGCATAAAACAGGATCCCAGCCTCCTGTATTTTCTCCCCAGCTGTGCATCTCACATTGGTATCAAGTGGGCCCAGAAACCTCACCATGCTGCAGCTCCTGGCTCCGACAAGAGAGGGGGGGAAAGATGCCCAGGGCTGGGCATCCATCACAGTGCCCTGGTGCATTTCAGCTCTTCTGGCAAAGTTCAAGAAGAGCTCACCTGGGCTGGTTGCCTGGCAACGGGAGACGGTGAATGATATATTCCTCCTCGACAGGAGAGATGCAAACCCACTTGCAGGCCTGGGAGGTAAGGGAGGCAGAGCAGCTGCATGGCTTCCCTGTCGTTGCCTCCCTGCCAGAGGGGTGATTCTTCTTTGAGTCCTGGCAGGCTCTGGGGGGGTTCCTGTTTGCTGGCCGGCCAAGGTCCCCACCCCATAACAGGTCCCTCCATGCCCATGACGTCTGCAGGGCAGGCAGCACATGCCATGAGCCCATGCACAGAGAGGCTGATGCTCCTGGCCTTGCACCTGCCACACCTGGGTGCCAGGAACAGCTGGCAGGATTGATGCCACATCTGGCAACTTGCCTGGGTTTCAAGGCCTGTTGGATTAGAGTTTCCCAGTGTTAGCTCTTTTTGGGAATCATATGAAAACTAAAATTGTTAGGCAGCAGCCTTATTTTAGCAGCACGACAGCATAGAACCATAGAACCATAGAGTTGGAAGGGACCCCAAGGGCCATCCAGTCCAACCCCTTTTGGCCATATAATTAAAGCATCCTCGACAGATGGAATCACTAAGATTTTGAATGACCTTTTACAGGCCAAGGCTAATGGCATTTACTCTGTTCTCATCCTTCTCGATTTGTCTGCAGCCTTTGATACCGTTGATCACTGTCTTCTAGCGGATATACTCTCTGACCTTGGGTTCTCAGACTCTGTTCTCGACTGGTTTAGATCTTACTTGTCTGGCAGATCTTTTGCAGTAGTTGCAGGTGGTCCGACTTCTTCTCCTGTTCCCTTATCTGTTTGAGTTCCCCAGGGCTCTGTTCTGGGTCCCCTTCTGTTTTCTCTCTACACACTGTCCTTAGGAAAACTCATTCGCTCTTTTGGTTTTTCCTACCATCTGTATGCCGATGACACCCAGTTGTATCTTTCCGCCCCTGACCTTTCTCCAAGGCTCGAACAGCAAGTCTAGTCTTGCCTCGCAGCTGTCTTGCAGTGGATGCGCTATCGGCGTTTGAAGCTCAACATGTCCAAGACAGAGCTTCTTGTCTTTCCTCCTAAGCCCACCCTCCAACACTCCTTTTCTGTCTCTGTGGACAACATTTCTTCTATTCAACCAGTCCAGCAAGCCCGCAGTCTTGGTTTTATCTTTGACTCTTCTCTGTCGTGTATCCCTCAGATCCAGACCACAGCCAAGGCTTGTAGATTCTTTTTATACAATATTGCCAAAATCCATCCATATCTCTCCACCTCTACTGCCAAGATCCTGGTCCATGCCCTAGTGATCTCACGACTGGATTCCTGTAACGTCCTCCTGGCTGGGCTTCCTCTTTCTCACCTCTGTCCTTTAATCTCTGTCCAGCATTCAGCTGCACGCATTATCACTTCCACCCACCGCTCTGACCACATCTCTCCTGTCTTGGCATCCCTTCACTGGCTCCCCCTCCCTTTCCGCATTCAGTATAAGCTCCTGCTGTCGACGTTTAAAGCCCTCCATGGACTGGCCCCTCCTTACTTATCAGACCTTCTTTCTCCTCTCCTTCCCACTCCGTTGTTCCCTCCGTTCTGGTAGTCAAGGTCTGCTGTCTCAGCCCAGGATTTCCTCTGCCCCATCCCGGATTCTCCCCTTTTCACTTGCTGCCCCTCACTCCTGGAAACTTCTTCCCCCACAAGCAAGAGCCATCACTTCTTTAACCAGCTTCAAAACGGAGTTGAAAACCATCCTGTTCAGAGAAGCCTTCCCAGGCATTGCATAATTGTTGCTTACTATCTGATGTTCTTTTGTTGCCTGTTTATACATATTGCTATGTATTGTATATGCATTATCCTACTTGAGAGTATGTATTTTCCCTGGAAAATGATTAACCATCCATTATGAAGCCAAGCCCTATTCCTCCAGTCCATCTGCCTTGGTCCAGGCCTTGGAGGTAGAGAGGAACTGCTGGACCTCTTACCCTTTCCCTCCACCACTCCCTTCTCCTTCTGTGTCATGTCTTTTTAGATTGTAAGCCCGAGGGCAGGGAACCGTCTAACTAAAAGATTGTATGTACAGCGCTGTGTAAATTTACAGCGCTTCATAAATAAAGGTTAATAATAATAATAAATGGCCATCCAGCCTCTGTTTAAAGACCTCCACCATTCCCCGACGTAATGTCTTCCACAGCTCTTACTATCTATGCATTTCATTTTTCTGCCTAAGTGCAGTACCTTACTTTTTTTCCTCTTTGAAATTTGTTTTGTTAGTTTTGGCCCAGCTTTCTACCACTTCATTGCCTTCTGAAGTAGTATCACCTGCCTGAATGAGACTTATATATGTGAAAGGGATCTAGGAGTCAAAGAAAGGGATCTATACCACAAGTGGAACATGAGTCAACAGTACAATGCAGCAGCTAATAAGGCCAATGCAATTCTAGGTTGCATCAATAGAAGTATAGTCTTTAGATCAAGAGAAGTAATAGTCCCACTCTATTCTGCTTTGGTCAGGCCCCACCTGGAATAATCCTGTGTCCAGTTCTGGGCATCAAATTTCAAAAAGGACGTTGAGAAACTGGAGCCATGTGTCCAAAGGAGGAAGACTAAAATGGTGAAGGGCCTGGAAACCATGAAGCCCTATGAGGAGAGACTTAGGGAGCTGGGGATGTTTAGTCTGGAGAAGAGAAGGTTAAGGGATGATATAATAGCCCTGTTTAAATATTTGAAGGGATGTCATGTTGAGGAGGGAGCAAGCTTGTTTTCTGCTGCTCCAGAGAATAGGACCTGGAGCAACGGATTCAAAGTAGGGGAAAAGAAATTCCACCTAAATGTTAGGAGGAACTTCTTGAATAAGAGCTGTTTGACAGTGGAACATACTCCTTCCTCAGAGATTTTGCTGGAGTCTCCTTCTTTGGAGGTCTTTAAGCAGAGGCTGGATGGCCATCTTCTGTTGAGGATGCTTTGATGGAGAGTTCCTGCATGGCAGAATAGGGTTGGACTGGATGGGCCTTGGGGTCTCTTCCAACTCTAGGATTCTATCATTCTATGCATGGGATCCTTTCCTAAATCACAAAACCTACAAAATTCTATGGACCCCAGGGGATATCTGGTTTTGGTTCCAAGCAGAGACTTAGATCTGGAGATCTCTGCAAACTGAATCTGTATTACACAGAGGAAGAACTTCAGGCATCAAAGATGGAGTGGGTCTCCCGTGCAAAGTTCTGCCCTGAAAGCTAGCTCTGACCCAGAGAGCATCCCAGCCGAGAGAGGAGAGCAGGGCCGTCCCAGAGGCATCTTTGGGCAATGGCTCTGTCTGCACCCACCGGAGGCATGGAGGAAAGGAAAATGTGCTCTAAACGGCAAGTGGTTCACTAGTCTGAGATGTTTAATCTTTCATTTGACCTTATCAAAAGATTATTTGCACTGGGATTTGAAATTAAGTTTTCTTAAATCATGTGCTGCTGATTTCACACCATATTAATTTCTTTCCCAGTAAAAGGACCTTAAGGCAGCTACCTGCAATTTGCGCAGGCGGGGGGCTTAGGGTTTTCACCTTCCCCAGCCCAGTCTTCCCTTCAGTTCTCGGCTGAGTCTCAGAAGCTGCCTTAGGTGCATGATCTTCTTGGAAATGTGGTATAGAAATAAAATAATAATAATAATAATAATAATAATAATAATAATAATAATTTATGATGGACACTTCTCTGACCCACCAGATTCACTTGTTGAGCAACTCTGACTGTCAGGAATTTCTTCCTAATGTTTTGGTGGGATCTCCTCTACAAACTACAGGAAAAGATATTCCACTGCAATGTTAGGAAGAAGTTCCTGACAGTCACAATCATAGAATCCTAGAGTTGGAAGAGACCCCAAAAAGGGCCCTGATCCAGTCCAACCTCCCTTCTGCCATGCAGTAACTCGCAATCAAAGCATCCCCATTGACAGATGGCCATCCAGCCTCTGTTCAACAATGGAACATGCTCCCTTGAAGTGTTATGGAGTCTCCATCTTTGGAGGTCTTTAAGCAGAGGCTGGATTTCCATCTGTCGCAGGGAGGGCTTGAACTGGGTCTTCCTGCATGGCAGAAGGAGGTTGAAATGGATAGCCCTTGGGGTCCCTTCCAACTCTAGGATCCTGTGATTTTAACTGCCATGGCTCAAGGCTATGGAATTCTAGGATTTGTAGTCTGGTGTGGCACCAGAGCTCTCTGACAGAGAAGGCTAAATATCTCACAATACTACAAATCCAGGAATCCCCCCCCCCCCAGCCATTGGGAACTCCCAGATTCTGGAAAGGGTAGTCTGAAAGCAGGGGGTGGTGGTTGAATGGTTGGGGAGGATTATACCACCTCAGAGGCAGTGGAGTCCTAGAAAGCTGGGCCAAAACTAACAAAATGATTTTCAACAGGGAAAAATGTAAGGTACCACACTTAAGCAGAAATAATGAAATGCATAGCTCTAGGATGGGGGATACCTGGCTTAAGGAAACTTATCTGTGTGAAAGGGATCTAGGAGTCCCAAGGAGACCACAAGGTGAACATGAGTCCACAGCTAGACAAGGTAACTGTTACATGGATTTGTAATTGGTTGACTGGCCCAAAGGGTGCTCAACCTGTAGCTTGTATCCATTGTTCTGTGTTCTTATTCTCTGGAGCAGCAGAAAACAAGCTTGCTCCATCCTCAGTGTGACGCCCCTTCAAATACTAATGGCATAAGCTATCATTTTTCTCTGTGTGACTCTCTTTCACACACGCACAAGCACACAGACACAGCTCTCTTGTCCTCCAAAAGCTGGCGACAGATGGGAGGTGAGAGCTTCTCCTGTGAAGTGTTGCTGGATGGCTGCAGAGAGAACAAGTCCTTCATCTCTCCCTTTTCCTCCTCCTCCTCCTCCTCCTCCTCCTCCTCCTCCTCTCTTGCTTTCATCTCTTCTTCTCCTCCTGAGCCACCCAGAGACCAGAATAGATGGCCGTGGAGCTGAAAGATTCCAACTGTGGAGGTTATATCCCAGCGACAGCCACATCCATCACCAAATTTCCCATTATTAAGAAACATTCTGTGCAAGGGGACAGATTTCGCACCTTATCTGAACCCAGCAGCTGTGCCCTAAATTCAGAGCATGGCGCTTGTCGGGAGGAACTCAGGTGCCTGTGTTTAAAATTAGCGGAAGCATCTATCATTTCCGGGTGCCAAATGGGTTCGTGTCAGCGGCTGGCAGCTCTCATCCGTCACCAGGATGCTCTGGTGCCCACCGCCGGGCCTAATCCATCACTGCCAGCTCCTGGGACCCTGAGGTGGGCAGCTGTTACCCAAAGGCCAAGCGCTGAATTAGAGGGTCTCTCCCCACAACCCTCTGCATCATAGAATCATAGAATGATAAGAGTTGGAAGAGACCCCAAGAAGGGCCATCCAGTCCAACCCCTTCTGCCATGCAGGAACTCTCAATCAAAGCATCCCCGACAGATGGCCATTCAGCTTCTCTTTAAAGGCCTCCAAAGGAGATTCCACCAAAATCTCCAAAGAAGTGTGTTCCACTGCCAAAAAGGAAGTTCCTCCTAATGTTCAGGTGGAAACTCTTTTCCTGCAGCTTGCATCCATTGTTCTAGGTCCTGTTCTCTGGAGCAGCAGAAAACAAGCTTGCTCCCTCCTCAATATGACACCCCTCCAAATACAGCCTAAGAAGGAGACTCCAACACTCTCCAAGGGAGCATCTTCCAATGTTAAACATCTCTTACCATCATGAAGTGCTTCCCAATGTTCAGAATCTCTTTCCCTAGCTTCCATCCATTGCTCTGTGTCCTATTCTCTGGAGCAGCAGAAAACAAGCTTGCTCCATCCTTAATGTGACACCCTTTCAAATATTTAAACAGGGCTGTCATATCACCTCTTAACTGTCTCTGAAGTTGGGGAGGGTGCATCAAAATCCAGGGGAGTCTTGGTGAGCTAGATGGAAATCCCCGGACTAAACCTCTTCCCTCTTCACCATCAGTGGCCTTCCCAGTTTAAGCGTAGTCCAAAGGAAGACGATCCTGGAATCATAAATGTAGATTTGGGTGCAAAGGGGTCTTGTAGCACCTTTGACAACAACTGAGTGACTTATCAATGACTTGCATGAAGGAACAGAGGCTATCCTTATCAAATGTGCAGATGACACCAAATTGGGAGGAGTAGCTAATACCCTAGAGAACAGGATCAAAAGTCAAATTGACCTTCATAGATCAGAAAGCTGGGCCAAAGCTAACAAAATGAATTTTCATCAGGAAGAAACATAAGGTACTAAACTTAGGTAAGAAAAATGAAATGCATAGATATAGGATGGGGGACCCCTGGCTGAATGAAACTGCATGTGAAAGGGATCTACGAATCCAAGCAGACTACAAGTTGAACATGAGTCAACAGTGCGATGCGGCAGCTAACAAGGCCAATGCGATTCTAGGCTGCATCAAGAGAAATATAGTGTCTAGATCAAGGGACGTAATAGTGCCACTCTATTCTGCTCTGGTCAGGCCTCACCTGGAATAGTCCTGTGTCCACTTCTGGGCAAAACAATTCAAGAAGGATGTTGAGGAGGTGAAGCATGTACAAGTAGGGCCACCAAAATGGTGAAGGGTCTGGAAAGCATGCAGGCTGTGTGAGAGAACAGCAATAGAAATGCAAAGCGTCTGGTTATGGAGATGACGTAGCATGAGCTTTCGTAGAGTGAAACAAACAAACAAACAAGCTTCATTTATATACTGCTTCATACTGCCTAAGCAGTGTCTAAGCGGTTTACAACTGTAAGCTAATTTGCCCCCAACAATCTGGGGACTCATTTTAGCAACCTCCTCGGAAGGATGCAAGCCTGAGTCAAGCTTGAGCCCTTTTGCTGGTCTTGAACTTGCAACCCTGTGGTTTTGAGTGAGTGGCTGCAGTACAGGCATTTAATCTCTGCGCTACCAAGAAGAGACTAAAAAGGACAATCCGGGACACCAATGCGCTTGTACAAAGCGCAGGATGAGTCCTTCTTGAATCTTCGTTTGCGAAGCAAAGCCAGAGAGAGAGAGAGAGAGAGAGAGACCAAGGAAAGACTAGTATAGCAGTCTCTGCATGAAAATGTCCATAGGAATGGAAAACTATGGCACCAGCCAGCTGCCATTCAGGGATCTACTACTAAACCAGCCTTGAAAAGTCGCAGTCGAATCTCCATTCAAGAACTCCAAGAAAGGAGAGTCCACTTCTTTCCAAAGGAGTCCTTTCTGCGGCTGAATAACTCTTACACTCAGGAATTTTTTCATATTGTTAAGTCAGCATCTCTTTTTCTTTTGTCATTTGGATTCATGTTTCAGGTCTTATCCTCTGGAGCAATCAGAAAACAAGCTCCCTCCATTATCTACATGCTTTGTATGCAAAGGGATCTTGTTGCACCTTCGAGACTAACTGAACCAAAGACATTGTTAGCATAAGCTTTTGTAGACTTGGGCTGAGTCTACATGGCAGAACTAATGCAATTTTGATATTGCTTTAACTGCCATGGTTCCATGCTATGGATTCCTGGGGTTTGTAGTTTTGAGAAATATTTAGCCTTCTATGTCAGAGAGAGCTCTGGTGCCACAGCAAACTACAAATCCCAGGGTTGCAGAGGATGGAGTCATGGCATTTAAAGCGGTGTCAAAGTGCATTAATTCTGCAGCATGCCAGTAGCCTCTGTCTAAGTACACCAAGTCTATGAAAGCGTATGCTACAGCGTCTTTCGCTTGCATTGAGGATTTTTGGGCTATGCTTTGGACTCATGTTTACCTGCTAAGACCCCCTTGATCCTTCTCGCCTGGGCTGCTTTCAGGCCAGATGTCACCCATCCTATATTTGTGCATTTCACTTTTCCTGCCTAAATGTAGTCCCCGTTGAAATTCATTTTGTTCCTTTTCCCCTCCTCTTCAATCTGTTAAGATCATTTTGAATCCCGTTGCTGTTCTCTGCAGTATTGCCTTCTCCCAGGCGCAATTCGGTGCCATCTGCAAGTTTGATCAGCATCACTTCTCTCCCATCGTCCAAGTCACTTACAAACATGTTGACCAATACTGGGCCCAAGACAGATCTCTGAGGAATCCCAGTGTTTGGCATGACTTTGCATCAGGGATGGAAAGGATAAAACCACAGAATTGCCGACACAGAATCATCTACATGTACAAATAATGAAGATGATGGCGGGAGCTTGTTTTCTGATTGCTCCAGAGGATAAGACCTGAAACATGAATTCAAATGACAAAAGAAAAAGAGAGATTCCAATTTAGCAGTTTATCCCATGAATATCTGGGGAAAATCGTGTACTTACACAAAACGATTTCACACAACATCGCACAAAACCCACCATTAAAGTGGTCACAAAGAAGCATTAACACACATCTTTTTACTTTCGGGATTTCAGCAGCAATGCATTTCCAATATCACTTTATTTCTGCAATTGCGTGTGATAATCATTTGTACTGGCCATTTTTGCTTTATTTGCAGAAGGCTTTATATGCGCTTTAATCTCTCTTTAATGCCACAATTAGCCCCAGTGTGATAAACTCCTATGTGTTGTATTCACTTCATATTTTTTTAACTAGATGATTTTAATGGTTTAAAAAAATATTATGACATTTAAATCATGTTTTTATCTTGTGAACCACCTTGGGTCTCTTTTTGGGGAAAAGGCAGCATAGAAGTGAAATAAATAAATCGGTTTTTGTGGGTTTTCCGGGCAATGGGGCCATGTTCTAGAAGGGTTTGTTTTTGACGTTTCGCCTGCAGCTGTGGCTGGCATCTCCAAAGATCTGGAGATGCCAGCCACAGATGCTGCCTTGGAGAATGGTGTAGCCTCCTTCCTTAAAGAAAGGATGGATGGCCATCTGTCAGGGATGCTTTGATAGAGCAGAAGAAGGGGGTCGGACTGGATCAGGGCCTTTCTTGGGGTCTCTTCGAACTCCATGATTCTATGATTCTAGGAGCTACCACATGCAATATAGCCCTTGCTATGGCATTCATCAGCTGCTAATATTGGACCATATGATGCTGACAAGGACTCTAGAACCCATTGACCTGGCACCCAAGGGCCATGCTGACTACTACACTCCTTCCCAATGACTTCAGCACATTCATCGGGCTCCTGCCCTGCTCTCTTCTGCATCCGTTCCTGCGTGGCTCCCAGAAGCGAAGGCTGTAAATAACCTCCCATTACAGGATGGCGATGCTTCGCTGAGTGACTTGTTTGGCCGGCCACATTATGGGCTCCATAAACAGTCTCATTTATTTTCCATTGCTTTCTCCCTGTGCCTGCAGGCATGCAAACCGATCTCTTTCAAGGCTGAACGTGACAAATGTCGCTTCCTCACTGTGTGCTGTGATGAGGAGGCTCAGAAGGATGTATGCGTGTATGTGACTTTCATAGAATCATAGAATCATAGAGCTAGAAGAGACCCCAAGAAGGGCCCTGATCCAGTCCGACCTCCTTCTTCTGCCACGCAGGAACTCTCAATCAAAGCATCCCCAACAGATGCCCATCCATCCTCTGCTTAAAGACCTCCAAAGAAGGACTCCATTACTCTCTGAGGGAGTGCGTTCCACCGTTGAACAGCTCTTACTGTCAAGAGGTTCCTCCTAATGTTCACGTGGAACCACTTTTCCTGTCGCTTGCATCCATTGTTCTGTGTTCTAGTTTCTGCAGCAGCAGAAAACAAGCTTGCTCCATCCTCAGTAGGACATTCCCTCAAATACTTAAACAGGACTATTATATAACCTCTTAACCATCTTTTATCTGTACATTTCATTTTTTTTTCTCCCTAAGTGCCGAACCTGACATTTCTCTGTGTTGAATTTCATTTTGTTAGCTTTGGCCCAGCTTTTTAGTCTATTCAGGTCATTTTGAATTTTGATCCTGTCCTCTGGAATATTAGCTATTCCTCCTAATTTGGTGTCATCTGCAAATTTGATAAGAAATCCTGTGAATGATTTGTTGGTGGAGCCTTCCTGGTTCTTCTGGGAGAAGTCCTTCCTGGTTGCGCCAAAATCCCGGAAAATGCCTTTTTAACCCCCCAATTTCCCCCTGTATCATAAAGTCCTAGGTTCTTGGGACCAATATTTATAGCTTGAAACTAGTCTCTGGGGATGGGGTTTCTGGCCAGCTAATAAAGGCTAGGAGAGCCAGCATGGCATTGTGGTTTGAGTGTTGGACTATGTCTACAGACCAGGGTTTGATGCTCAGCTCGGCCATAAAACTCACTGGGTCACCTTGGGCAAGTCACATTCTCTCAGCCTCAAGGGAAGGCCATGGCAAACCTCTTCTGAACAAACCCTGCCAAGAAAACCCCATGACAGAGTTGCCTTAGGGTCACCATAAGTCAGAAATGACTTGGAGGTACCCAACAATAAACAACAAAAAGCTTGATGCTTCTCCCAGGAATCCACAATGGGATTCTGGACTGGTTGAGGGCTTTAATTTTAGTGTGACACAAACAGTGTTGGGATATAGCAACTTCGCATGCTGAGACCTTCTAGCAATGCATGTCTATGGTAGTTTATTGCTTACTAACAGCCCCTCCTCATTTCCTGTTTACTCAAAAGAGCACCGCTCACCTTTTGTCCCTGAAGAAGAATCATCGCCATTGCTTACTTGCTAATCTCCTTGCCTTTGTCCAGAGCTGATGGATGCATGCTCAGGGAGCATCTTTCCTAAGATGCATGCAGACTACCTTTTCTACCTCCTATTTCTTGCAACATGAAGCTAGACCTGTGTAGCTCTTCATACACATGACTTTGTAAGTCAACTTGTTTCTTTTCACTTTAACCAATGACTGAGTTTTCATTGGGGACACGTGGGCTGGGACTGGGAGAGGAGTGGAGCTGGTGAGTTTTCCTGCTCACCTATATTCCGCTGTGTTTACTCTGCTAGGGAGATTAAATAATCCTACCTGCTTTCCTGAGTTTCTAATGGACCTCAAGAATGAACTACATTTCCCAACAAACAGTGCTTGGATCATGAAAACCCCAAGATGGATGGACAGAAAGAGAAAGACATCCATGAGATCTCCTTTGTCTCCTGGTGCAAGAGGAAATGCAGAGGATGGAAGAAGTCATTAGTACATCCATCCAGATTTGAATGTAGTATTACCTGGATGGTCTTTTCTCCTTTTCTCCTGGGAACCTGACCTTCTAGTGTTTCTAAAGATCATTGTGGCTCCAGATATGAAATATGAAAATATGGGAATCCCAAATCCAGCAGTGAGTACGCAGAATGTGCCAACACCATTTGTTTGTTTTTTTGGCCCATGATCCAGGGCATCCTCAGCTCTCTTTTTACAGCGCCACATCCCAATGGAGTTGATTTTCTTTCTGGCACCTTTCTTCACTGTCTTGGATCCATCCATGGTGATGGGGAATACAACGGTGTGGATGATCCTCACTTTAGTGTTTAAACACCATTAATTGTAAAACAATATTTGTTGTTGTTAACTGTCCTTGAGGTGATCTTGACCCAAGGCGGTCCTGTGGATGAGACATCTCCAAGAACCTCAGTCCTCCCCTGCTCTGCTTAATTCCTGAAACTCATAAAACCCATAGAGTCCATTTTCTATCTGGTCTGTGGCCTTCCTCCTTTCCTCTACCTTCCCCAGCATTATGGTCTTTTCCAATGCATCCTTCCTTCTCATGATGAGGCCAAAGCAGGACAGCCTTACTTTAGTCCTCTTGGCTTCTTCCAGGGAGATTTCTGGCTTGATCTGCTCCAGGACCCATTGGTTTGTCCTTTTAGCTGCTGTCCATGGGATCCTCTGCCCTCTTCTCCAGCCCCACATCATCTCAAATGCATTGATTTTCTTCCTATCTTCTTTCTTAACTGTCCAGCTCTCACATCCATCCATGGCAATAGGGAAAATGATGGCTTGAATGATTCTAATTTTTGTGCTCAGTTGTATATCCTTGCATTTTAGGATCTTTTCTAGTTCTTTGATAGTTGCTCGTCTCATTCTTAATCTTCTGATTTCCTGGCTGCAGTCCCCATTTCTATCAATGTTTGACCCCAGGTATGGGTATTTCCCCCCCTATTTCCATTTCTATCCGTTGTCTCGGTCGAACTTGTGAAGGTGGTCATTAGTTTTGTTTCCTTTCTGTTCAACAGTGAGCTGCCTTTGCACTTTCCTCCTTGACCTTCCTTGGGAGGTGTTCCAAGTCTGTGAGGTTTTCTGCTAGTATTCTGGCATCATCTGCATATATCTCAGATTGTTGATATTCCTTCCTCCTGTTTTCACTCCTCCTTCTTCTGTGTCCAAGCCTGCTGTTCTTACAGTATGTTCAACATATATGTTAAATAGACAGGGTGGTAAGATGTAGCCTTGTACCTTATCGGACACATGTTTTTAAACGTTCTGGGCATGGGTAGGGGACACTCAGGGCTGAGAAAAAACAGATTTTACCGCACACCAAAGTGTCCTCAAAATGGCCCCATTCCATTGCCCAGCAGAAGCAAAGGATGCGCCTCAGCATTGAGTGGGAATGGCTTGGTGCCAGGTGATGGAATGGGGCTGTTTTGGGGACACTTCGGTGTGCGGTAAAGGTCCCTTGTCTGACTCCTTTGCCAATTAGGAACCATTCTGTTTCTCCGTTTTCTGTTCTGAGAGCGGCCTCTTGTCCTGAGTGCAGATTCCTCATCAAGACGATCAGATGTGTTGGCACTAACAATAGAAAATCATTTTAAATGAAAGAATAACAGTAACGAAGCACATCCCATCGAATAAAGCAGGCTAGTTGCAAAATGTCTGCTGCTGTTGTTTTAAAGTCTTTTCTGTTTGGCCAAATAAGAGCTCCGCTCTCTAATGAGTTACTTTTGCATTCATAGCAAGGGCACAAGGAAGTTACATTTTGGAAGTCCCAGCTGGAGGAGACTTGTTGAATTGAGTGCTGAGTAGGGAGTAAATACTTAGCTGCCACCTGGGGCACAGAATGAGAAAAAAGTTACTTTCTTGGTGTGACATGCAACCTTTTCTAGTTGCTTTCAGAAGTTTTACTTTGATAGAGCATTTTATGCATTTTGAGAGGGAGTGTGACTGCATTTTTCCACCGGTTCCCCACCCATTTACCAACGCTAACATTTTATTCTGAAAGAAACATTAAGGAAAAGTAATGAAAAACGACTGAGCAATGTGCAGTGCGACAAATTGCTTAGGCTCAGAGACGCATTGGGCTGGAAGGGAGCCCAAGGGGCATCTAGCAGTTCTTTTGGAGGAAAGCAGGTACTTTGGAAATGTGATGATGCGGAAAGTGCTTCAGAGCCATTAACATACTCATGGTTAAACTAGACAATATGCTTAGCGTGTTCTTTATTTGTTTTTCCCAGGTGCTTCTTTGTGAAAGACATCTGTTTGCCATAGCACCTGGCTCTCCTCACTTGTGTGTCTTGCATTTAGTGTCCTTTACCTTTGTGGTTGGTCACTGGGAGGCAAAAACATGCATAACTTTGAAAGTCTGATCATACAACCACAGTATCTTTCAGGAAATCCTGCTGTGAAAGGGGAAATGGTTCCTCCTCTTCATCCTGGAGAGAAGTGACCAGTGGGGTCCCACAGGTTCAGTCCTGAACCAGTGCAAGTCAACATCTTTATCAATGACTTGGCTGAAAGTATCAGGGAGATACTTATCAAATTTGCAGATGACACAAAATTAGGAGGAGTAGCTAATACTTCAGAGGACAGGATCAAAATTCAAAACGACCTGAATAGATTAGAAAGCTGGGCCAAAGCTAACAGAATGAACTTCAACAGGGAGAAATGTAAGATACCGCACTTTGGGTGGAAAAATAAAATGCACAGATATAGGTTTATGGGGGACACCAGGCTTAAGGAGACTTATATGTGTGAGGTAAGGGCTGTTCGACAATGGAACATACTCTTCCTCGGAGATTTTGGTGGAGCCTCCCTCCTTGGAGGTGTTTAGACAGAGGCTGGATGGCCATTGTCTGGGATGCTTTGATTGAGAGTTCCTGCATGGCAAGGCTTGGACTGGATGGTCCTTGGGGTCTCTTCCAACTCTATGAGTCTATGAGTCTATGATTCCATGAAACCTGTTAACCACAAGGTACAGGCATATCCCCTAATACCCTTTGTGCTGTTCATTTATTCTAGGAAAACTGGATCATAGAATCATAGTATCATAGAGTTGGAAGAGACCCCAAGGGGCCATCCATCCAGTCCAATCCCCTGCCATGCAGGAACTCACAATCTATTCCAACTCTGTACCAAACAGGAATACGCAACTACAGCAGCACTCTTGGAAGAAGTGAATGGGTCCCTTGAGCTCTGTGCTGCCCGGGGAGAAGCTCTGTCTCAGCAGCTGTGTTGCCGTTCTCCTTCCCTCTCTTTGGCATGATGGAAAGCCTCCTGAGAGCAGGCAGATAAGGTACAAGCCCAGGTCAGCCGAGGCCCGTGTAAGCCATCCATCAGCCCCGGTGGCGGCTCTCCATGAAGTCTTTCCTTTTGCCACCATCAGATGCTTTTTTATCTGGCACAAATGTGTGTCTTCCTGAAAGGTTAAATGGATGAGTGAGGTTTAGGTGATGACAGCTCTGATTCCCTGCTGGAACAATAAATGAACTCAGGAGGCTCTGTAGAGAGAAAGATTGCTCCAGGGAGGGGAGGGAAGTGTCCCTTGGCAGCTCTCCATGGCTGGGCCAATGGTCAGTGCTTTTTCGTGTCACCAGGAGGGTCAGTCCACTCTGGGTCTGGGTCTGGGTCAGGTTGTCAGGAGCCCTCTGAAGTTCTGAACCCTGACTCCCAAATGGGTTCAACACCCCAGACAGCTCTTTCAACACCCAGGCTAAGACCTGGCACACTTTCTACCACCATGGAAGACACAAGGGCCACTATTGAGCAGGAAAAGAGATGGTTAAGAGGTGATATCATAGCACTGTTTAAGTATTTGAAGGGATGCCACATTCAGGAGGTAGCAAGCTTGTTTTCTGTTGCTCCAGAGAATAGGACCCAATGGAGCAATGGATGCAAGCTCCAGGAAAAGAGATTCCAGCTCAACTGTTGTACACGCTCTGGTAACTTCGAGATTGGACTTCTGCAACGCACTCTACATGGGGCAACCCTTATACCAAACTCGGAAACTGCAGATGGTGCAGAACATGGCAGCCCGGCTGGTCACTGGTGCTCCCAGGACCAGCCATATAACACCGGTCTTAAAGGACCTCCATTGGCTGCCCATCTGTTTCCGAGCTCAATATAAGGCGTTGGTAATTACCTATAAAGCCCTAAATGGCTTGGGCCCAGGATACCTAAAGGACCGCCTCTCCCCGTATATTCCGCCTCGCACCCTCAGATCGACTGGGCAGCAGCTATTGAAGGTGCCTGGGGCTAGGTTAGCCTCCACTTCGCGGAGGACGTTCTCCACAGCTGCCCCAGCCCTTTGGAATGCGCTGCCCATTGAGCTCCGCTCGTCTACCACCCTGGCCCAATTTAGGAAGGACTTAAAAACCTTCCTTTTTCAACAGGCATTCCCCAAATAGATATCCTGTGGGCCTCCCTCCTCTTTTCGTGGCCAAGAGGTTGGGTCATGGGGCTTTTTTAATTTCTTAATTTTTTTCCTCTACTGTAGGATTGTGTATTGGATGTTTTTATTGTATTCTTATTGTAATTTTTATTGAAATTGTTTGCTTTTACTGTTGTGAGCCGCCCTGATCGAAGGAAGGGCGGCATACAAATAAAATTTATTATTATTATTAACATTCGGAGGAACTTGCTGGCAGTAAGGGATGTTCAACAGTGGAACACACTTCCTCAATGGAGATTTTGGTGGAGTCTCTCTCTTTGGAGGTCTTTAAGCAGAGGCTGGATGGCCATCTGTCAATAGGGATGCTTTGAGTGAGAGTTCCTGCATGGCAGAAGAAGGTTGGACTGGATCAGGGCCCTTGTGGTCTCTTCCAACTCTAGGATTCTATGATTAGAGTTAGGTTTTCTGGGTTGCTATTTTTTTAATTAAAAAATAGCAATTTAAAAATTATACCCTTTTAGTGATGATAAAATCATAGAGTTGGGGGAGAGTCCAAGGGCCATCCAGTCAACCCCTTTCTGACATGCAGGAATACACAGTCAGAGCACTCTCAATAGACAGCCATCCAGACTCTAGTTTTTTGTGGGTTTTTCAAGCTATGTGGCGCACAAAAAACTATGGATGCCGGCCATGAAAGCCTTCGACTTCACATCCAGCCTCTGTTTGAAAACCTCCAAAGAAGGAGACTCCACCTTACTCCAAGGCATCATATTATCAAACAGTTCTTACTATCAGGAAGTTCTCCCTCTTGTTAAGGTGGAATCTCTTTTCCTGTAGTTTGAATCCATTGCTTCAGATCCTATTCTCTGGAGTAGCAGAAAACAAGCTTGCTCCCTCCTCAACATGACATCCCTTCAAATACTTAAACAGGGCTTTCATATCACCTCTTGACCTTCTCTTCTCCAGGCTAAACATCCCCAGCTCCCTGAGTCTTTCCTCATAGGGCTTGGGGGTTTCCAGGCCCTTCTCCATTTTGGCCATCCTCCTCTGGAGACTCCCGCTTGTCCCTATCTTTCTTGAGTTGCAGTGATGAGAAATGGACACAACATTCCAGGTGAGATCTGACCAAAGCAGAATAGTGTGTTTTTATTACTTCTCTTGATCTAGACATTGTACCTCTATAGATTTGTCTATATTATCATACAGTATATTTGCCTTCCCAAACTTTCTCCATCACACCCAATAGACATGCTTTTGTATTTTTCTTGATATTTATTTTTAACAATTTCTTAAATTTCCTGATGAATTTTGCCCACTATTTCCTTGCCTCCTCACAGGTCCACCTTGCTCCGTTTGTTGACTACCTTTTTGGATCTCCCTTTTGGACTGTTGTTTGGATTTATCACCGGATTCTGTATGACTTGGACCAAACTGACTTTGCTCCTTTGGCCTCCTTGCTGCTTGGCCATGCTCCCCCCTGTTTTTGGCTCAACCCTGTATTTCCCTGCATGCCATTTCTGAAAATCCAGTCATTTGCTGAGACCAAAACAGGACAGTTGGCCCTTGGGAATCCCACCCAAGACTGCGATTCTATGATCCTCTGACATGGCAGCCATTGCTGGATATGGCACTGCTACCTTGGCACACTCAAATCTGGAACTTGGGAAGGAGAAAGCCCACCTCTTGCCTTCAGTATAGAGCATGGGAAAGGAACTTTTGGGGACTAGAACTCCCAGAATGCCCCAGCCTGCATGGTATTTTAAGCCCCCCCCCCCAAAAAAAAAATATCAACTTTTCCAAGCTCTGCTTTGTGGATACCATTCCCAATGTGCCCATGCAGCATATAAAATCCTCCATGGCTAGACAATGTTATGATGGAGCTGAGCATACACACAAACACAGACTAAATAGTAAAATGGGTGGGAGTGTTGTTTCCTTTTATCTTGAATTATAAATGTAAGTAGGTTTGCACAGTGTCTGCCTTTGGCAGAGGTGTCTGGGTTCATTAGAAGAATAGCTTCTTTAGGTGTAAGTCTGAATGGATCTGAATAGCCATCACAACGCCGTGGATTAATTAAAGACAAGAGGAAGATCTGTTGTTTGTGTTCAAAGAGTACAGTTTGCTGTGATCTTTTAGATATTGCAAAATGCTTTTAATGTAGTTTTAAGGTTTTTTAGGGGGAGGGAATTAACTTTGTCACATCTTTCCTTGTGTTTTTAGAAGCCCCGGGAGACAGCCACAAACCTCTGAAATGCACTGGAGCAATAAATAATTCAGACACTTTTGAGATTTGTTTCTCTCTCTGCTTTTTCTTTTGAGTATCAAGAACCTTCCCCTTTCATCACTTTTACGACTGACTACCCACTTCCTCAGAATGAAATCTGCCATGGGAAATGGCTTGAGACCAGATATCTATCCCCACAACTGCCTTAAAAACCCTCCTTGTTGTACGTCTCCAAGTCATTTCAAACTTATGGCAACCCTATGGTGAACTTATCGTGGGGTTCTTGTGCCAAGATTCGTTCAAAGTGGGTTTGCCTTTGTCTCCCTCTGTAGCTGAGAGAGTGTGACTTTCCCAAGGTCAGCCAGTGGGTTTCCATGGCCTAACAGGGATTTGAACCCTGGTCTCCAGAGCTGTAGTCCAGCACTCAAAGCACTGCGCCATGCTGGCTCTCTACTTCACAATAATGGTATCAGAATCCATAGGCATGGTTCTGTCATGTTGGCATGATGATATGATGATATTAGGGGATGAAGATATGAGGGCATGGTGATATGGTGATTTAATGATGTATAGTATGGGGGGATACAGACCGGCACTTTGTACCAGCCTGTGGGCAGAGTCACGGTGTAGTGTCTGCGCACTTGATGCCGTGACCCTGCCCCCATGGCGCCATTTTGGCACACGCCCATTTACACGGTGTGCACCATGATGACAACATTGTGGTGCAGTGCCCAAATGGTGCGCTGTGGAAGGGGCATCACCATGGCACACCTATGACGCCCTTCCAAGACGCTGAAAAAGAAGCTACTTTTCACTGCTTCTTTTTGTGTTCTCCAGAGACCACAGCCCCAATCCAGAGCAAAAAGGGGTGGCTGCAGGCTGCCTGTCTGTATATCTCCAGTGCTGGCTATTGAGAAGGAAATATCAATTATGTTAAATCCAATCCTAGGAAACAAACAGGAGGGGCAGATAGCCAGTGGCGGAAAGGAATTGTAATTCTGTCCCCCATGCTATTTAACATTTACATGAAACCGCTGGGAGAGATCATCCGGAGACACGGGGCACGGTGTTATCAGTATGCTGATGACACCCAAATATGTTTCTCTGTGTCTCCGACTGATGTAGTGACCACGGATGGCATCTCTCCTCTTGATGCTTGTCTGGACTCGGTAATGGGCTGGATGAGGGAAAACAGACTCAGACTGAATCCAGAGAAAATGGAAGTACTTGTGATAGGTTCCCCTGGCCCGAGGATGGAGATTTGTCCACCTGTCCTGAATGGGGTCACGCTTCCCCTGAAGGACTCAGTTCACAGTCTGGGGGTGCTTCTGGACTCGTCGCTCCACCTGACATCTCAGGTGGATGCGACGGTCAGGAGCACCTGTTATCAGCTTCGGCTGATATTCCAGCTGTGACCCTTCCTGGGCCGGGGGGACCTTGAAACGGTGGTACATGCTCTGGTAACCTCTCGGTTGGATTTCTGTAATGCGCTCTACATGGGGCAACCCTTGTACCAAACTCGGAAGCTTCAATTAGTGCAGAATATGGCAGCTAGGTTAGTCACTGGATGCCCCAGGACTAGCCACATAACACCTATTTTGCAAGATCTTCGTTGGCTGCCCATTCACTTCCGAGCCCAATACAAGGTGTTGGTTATTACCTATAAAGCCCTAAATGGCTTGGGCCCAGGATACTTGGAGGACCGCCTCTCCCCATATAATCCACCCCGCGCTCTCAGATCGGCCGGGAAGCAATTGTTGAGGGTTCCTGATACGAAGTACACCATGACTGCACAGAGGGTGTTTTCCAACTCGGCCCCGCAGCTTTGGAACTCTCTTCCTGGCGAGCTCCGCTCGGTTACCTCCGTTGACCTGTTTAGGAAGAAGCTTCCTCTTCCAACAGGCTTTCCCCCAGACGCTGTGATTCCTCCTCTCTCCCCGTTACACTAGCATTTTAAGCTAGTTATTGTTGTGGTTTTTAACCTTGTAATTTTTATCATGTTTTTAATACTCTGATGTATTGTCATGGATTTTTTATGTGGATGCTGTTTGTAAATTTGTACATTGTGTAGTACCTTTGTTGTAACCCGCTTTGATTTCTTTGGAAAAGCGGGCTATAAATAAACAGTATTATTATTATTATTATTGTAGTTTTATGACCCCAATCTTCCTGCCATGTATCTGAGCTGTGAAGGAGGGAAACATGGAGGGCCCTTTAATCTGGATCAAAGGGGAGTGATCAGGGTTGGAAATGGGGCTGGAAGATGGGGATGTATTTGGGATGGTCCAAAGGGGAACTTTTTCAGTTCTGACACTGAACCCGGGACGGGAACCTTTTTGCCTTGATATCCAGAATATATCTCCAGTGTCTACTACGCTACGATCATAGAATCATAGAATCGTAGAGTTGGAAGAGACCACTAGGGCCATCCAGTCCAACCCCCTGCCATGCAGGAAATCCAATTCAAAGCATCCCTGACAGATGGCCATCCAGCCTCTGTTTAAAGACCTCCAAGGAAGGAGACTCTATCACCCTCTGAGGGAGTGCATTCCACTGTCGAACAGCCCTTACTGTCAGGAAGTTCCTCCTAATGTTCAGGTGGAATCTCTTTTCCTGTAGCTTGCATCCATTGTTCCGGGTCCTGTTCTCTGGAGCAGCAGAAAACAAGCTTGCTCCCTCCTCAATATGACATCCTTTCAAATATTTAAACAAGGCTATCATATCACCTCTTAACCTTCTTTTCTCCAGGCTAAACATCTCTAAGTTGTTGCTCGTAGGGCATGGTTTCCAGACCCTTCACCATTTTTGTCACCCTCCTTTGGACACGCTCCAGTTTCTCAATGTCCTTTCTGAATTGTGGTGCCCAGAACTGGACACAATATTCTAGGTGGGGCCTGACCAAAGCAGAATACAGTGGCACTATTACTTCTCTTGATCTAGACACTATACTTCTATTGATGCAGCCTAAAATAGCATTGGCCTTTTTAGCTGCCGCATCACACTGTTCACTCATGTTCAACTTGTGGTCTACTTGGACTCCTAGATCCCTTTCACACGTAGTTTCATTCAGCCAGGTGTCCCCAATCCTATATTTGTGCATTTTATTTTTCTGCCCTAAGTGCAATACCTTACATTTCTCCGTGTTGAATTTCATTTTGTTAGCTTTGGCCCAGCTTTCTAGTCTATTCAGGTCATTTTGGATCTTGATCCTGTCCTCTGGGGTATTAGCTATTCCTCCTAATTTGGTGTCATCTGCAAATTTGATAAGCATGCTCCCAATTCTGTCATCCAGGTCATTGATAAAGATGTTGAATAGCACTGGGCCCAGGACAGAGCCCTGTGGGACCCCACTGGTCACTTCTCTCCAGGATGAAAAGGAGCCATTGTTGAGCACCCTTTGGGTTCGGCCGGTCAACCAATTACAGATCCATTTAACAGTTCCTTTGTCTATCCCACATTTTACAAGCTTGTTTGCAAGAATATCATGGGAAACCTTGTCAAAGGCCTTACTGAAATCCAGATATACTATATCCACAGCATTCCCTTCATCTACCAAGCTGGTAATTTTATCAAAGAAAGAGATTAGGTTTGTCTGGCATGACTTGTTTCTCTGAAACCCATGTTGACTTTTTGTGATTATGGCATTGCCTTCTAGATGTTCACAGACTCTCTGTTTAATGATCTGCTCCAGAATCTTTCCTAGAACTGATGTCAGACTAACTGGACGATAATTGTTGGGATCTTCTTTCTTCCCCTTTTTGAAGATGGGGACAACGTTTGCCCTCCTCCAGTCTGCTGGGATCTCTCCTGTTCTCCAGGAGTTTTCAAAAATTATTGCCAATGGCTCCGATATTACATTTGCCAGTTCTTTTAATACCCTTGGATGGAGTTTATCTGGTCCTGGAGACTTAAATTCATTTAGATTAACAAGGTGTTCCTCTACTATCTCTTTACTTATTCTGTACTGAAATTCCCCTATTCTGTCCTCTGCTCCATTATCCTCAGGTTGAGCTCCCTTTGCCTTTTCTGAGAAGACTGAGGCAAAGAAGGTCTTGAGTACTTCTGCCTTTTCTCTGTCTTCTGTTAGCATTTTGCCATCTTCTCCACGCAGTGGCCCTACCGTTTCCTTCTTCTTCCTCTTGCTGCGGACATATCCAAAAAAGCCCTTTTTGTTGTTCTTAACCTCTCTAGCAAGCCTGAGTTCATTCTGCGCTTTAGCTTTTCTGACTTTACCCTACAAATGTCTGCTATTTCTTTGAATTCTGGCTTCTCCTTTCCACTGTATTACAAACTCCAGGAGAACATGGTCACTTCCACCTAAGGATCCCACCACTTGCACCCCATTAACCAAGTCATCCTTGTTGGTTAGGATCAGATCTAAAATAGCTGACCCCCTTGTTGCCTCTTCCACCTTTTGGACCATGAAATTGTCTCCAAGGCAAGTGAGGAATTTGCTAGACCTTGAGGATTTTGCTGAGTTTGACTTCCAGCAAATATCAGGATAGTTGAAGTCGCCCATCACTACTACATCTCTCTTTTCTGACTGTGTGGTCATCTGTTCTAGAAAGGCATCATCCAATTCCTCAGTCTGACTTGGGGGTCTGTAGTAGACTCCCACCGTAACACCCTTGTTGTTTCCCTCCCCTTTGATTCTTATCCAGATGCTCTCCACCTGGCTTCCAGGATTGATGTCCATGATTGATGCTGCCTTGGTTATTGGGAACTGGGTCCTTCAGTTCTGACAAATGGTTAATGATGTGCCAGCTTCTGTTCCCGGTATAAGAATCAGAAATCCATCAGGGGCATCCTTCCCCATTGTTATCTGGGCATACCTGGCTGTGTTGCACCTATTGGACTTTGTTGGGGTTTCGCCCCGTAGTCAGAAAAATTAAGGGGTGCCTCTTCTCTTCTTTAGAATCATAGAGTTGGAAGAGATCCCAAGGTCCATCCAGTCCAATCCCATTCCGCCATACAGGAACTCTCAATCAAAGCATCCTCATTGACAGATGGCTGTCAAGCCTCTGTTTAAAGCCTTCAGGACCATGGTGGGGATGAGGAATTAGAGCATGTGATGTCGGGGGAGAAGTGACAACAAAAAGGAGCTTTCGCATTTGGGCCCCTGCTTAAGATTTGTGAGCTTTGCTGGGACTTGGCTGGCAGGTTGGCACTACTCTGCTGCGCATTGGACAAACCAAGAGAAGCAGCAGCAGATGCATCTTTTTCCTCCCATTTTTATCCTCTCACCTTCCCAGCCGTGGACAGGTGAGGCACCTCTCCAGAGCCAGCTAGCCTTGGAGGAATAAGTAATGGAATCTCTCTAAATCCTTGTGCCCCCAAATAGGATTAACTTGGGCGCGCTGAGCAATGACAGCCTCCCAGGCCACTGAGTTTGCTGAGTGCGCAAGTGGAGTGACCCAGCCAGCGGCAAACGTCTGGTTTGCAGCAGATAAGCCCCGCACAATAGGAGGATCTCAGCAAATCGCCTTTGGAATGAATAGTTGGTGAGGAGGGTTGGATAGGCAGAAAAAGAGAGGAAGCACTTGCTCTCTTTAGAGAAGCACTCAGCACTTTCTGTGAAGCAGCTGGGTTTAGCTGTTGACACAGAGGTCACTCAGACATCGGAGATTATTGCATGGGTTCCCTCCCCCAATCTGGCCATGTGCTGTGACTGTGTAAAAATGGATGTTATCACACAGCTTCATGCCCAAACCGGAGGCATCCTGTACCCGATCGGGGACCTCTCCCATACTGAGCAATGAACAGGAAATAAACATTTTTGCTGTGTACGGGATAAGTCCCGATCGGGTCATGGGGGGACAAAGGCAGGAGGAAGGATGTTGCCTAAAGCAAAGGAGAGTAGCTATTCCATATGAATGAGTATTGAGAGGAATCAAAAAGAAGATGTGTTGAACTGGCCAAGAGCCCCCTCTCCAACCATGAGGCTGGGCAGTTAGCTAGTGTTGCAATGTGTGTTGTGTGCCAGGAAACCATTGTCTCTCTTCAACTCACTCCTGATGGACTGCAGTTTGTTGCTATACTCCAATTCTGCTAGTTCTCTTTCCAGCCTGTGCCCAGATCGGGAGAAAACAGCCAGTGTGATAATTTCCATCGTGTTTTTTAGCATGACGATATGAATAATCTCACTCACATATTCCGGCTTTGTTATTCACACTATGGAACCGCATTGATGGTCCTCTCATAGAATCATAGAGTTAGAAGAGACCACAAGGGTGGAGCTAGTCCAACCCCATTCTTCTGCCATGCAGGAACTCACAATCAAAGCATCCCCATTGACAGATGGCCATCCAGCCTCTGTTTAAAGACCTCCAAAGAAGGAGACTCCGCTACAATCTCCAAGGCAGCATCTTCCACTGTCAAACAGCCCTTACTGCCAAGAAGTTCCTATGAATGTTGAGCTGGAATCTCTTTTCCTGGAGCTTGCATCCATTGCTCCATTGTGTCCTATTCTCTGGAGCAGCAGAAAACAAGGTTGCTCCCTCCTCCATGTGACACCCCTTCAAATACTTAAAGAGGGCTATCATATCACCTCTTAACTGTCTCTTTTCCAGGCTAAACATACTCGGCTCCTTAAGTCCTTTGTCATAAGTCTTGATGGTTTCCAGGCCCTTCATCATTTTGGTGGCCCTCCTTTGGACTCCTTGGAGATCTTCCTATTTTAGCTCCCCATGGTTGGAAACTGGACCCTGGGGCTAAGCGGACCTTTAGTGTGTTCCTCCTATTAACCATCCTGCAATGGATCCCTTGATTCCCTACCTAAAGTGCCCCCAGGGATGAATGGGATGATGATGTTGATGATGATGCCCGGCCAGGACTTGGTAGCCATGTTGTCCCCTTGGTCTCCCCAAATGTGCCTTCCTTCCACGCTGCGTCCCTCTTTGCATCGCTGTGCCCTCGTTCAATGTCACACTCGGAGTCTGTCAACTTGAAAAAGGGTTTGCATCCGATAAGGGAGAGGCCTGTCAGGCGCAGGGGTGTCGCTTGCTTGTGATTTACTGCGCCGACACTAACGGAGCACAGATTTTTCTTAATCTAAATTGAAAACCGCTCAAGTAGAAAAATAATTTCATTGCTTCATCTTAAAAGGAGAAAAAATGGGGGCAGCAGAAATGGAGGGGAGGAGAAAAAGAGAGACAGAGGGGGGGAAAGAGAGCTGTTGTCAGTGTCAAGCTGGTTTGGGGGAAGAAGCCAGCGCCAAGGAGTAGAAGGGGCAAACCAGGGGGGCTAAGGTGGCCAAAGTTGGAGGGTGGCCTAGAGGTCAGTGGAGGGAGGATAAGCAACCCCCGGTGCCTCTCATTGGCCTCACATGGCTTGGCCGGTTCACAAGTGACCCTTGGCAAGTGTTTCTGCACTCAGCGCACTAGCCAGAGACCAAGAATCATAGAACCATAGAGTTGGAAGAGAGCCCAAGGGCCATCCAGTCCAAGCCCCTGCCATGCAGGAACTCACAATTAAAGCATCTCCATTGACAGATGGCCATCCAGCCTCTGTTTAAAGACCTTAGCAGTATCCGTCCATAGACCTCTGGCCCCAGAAAGTGGCAGGATTCGGGGCATGGGTGCAATCAGTGGGGTGCTGAATCCACACTGGGTTCGGTTTTGAACTTTAAAAAGGAGAGTGCTGGACCTATTTTGTAGCATTTGTGGTTGTGGTTGTGTGCCTTCAAGTCATTTCCAACTTATGGTAACCCTAGCTATCATGTGGTTTTCTTGGCAAGAGTTGTTCAGAAGAGGTTTGCCCTTGCCTTCCCTTGAGGCTGAGAGAGTGTGACTCATCCAGGGCCACTTAGTTGGTTTCATGGCTGAGCTGGGAATCAAACCCTGGTCTCCAGAGTCACGGTCTAATACTTAAACTACTACACCACATTGGCCAAGATTAATTAAACTTGGATTTCAAACACATTGCAGAAATAATCTAGTTTGAGACTGCTTTAACTGCCCTGGCTCAGTGCTAGGGAATTCTGGGAACTGTAGTTTTGTGAGACATTTTGACTTCTCTGACAGATAACTCTGGCGCCACAACAAACTACAACTCCTGGGATTCCCTAGCACTGAGCCAGGACAGCTAAAGCGGTCTCAAACTGGGTTATTTCTGCAGTGTGTTTTGGGAGGACATGGCACCATAAAGTGTAGGATGTTCAAGAAAAATGCAGGACATTACCAAATAAAACACTCATGTAAATATAAATCCATGCTTCTTAGCCATGCGGAAAATGGAGGAGGTTTTGGAATTCCTCCTGGACAGATGGTGGAAATGTAGGGCATGTCCTGGAAAAGGAAGATGTCTGGTCACCCTGATCTTGGTGGACTTTCTCCAGAGGAAAGTCCAGCTCCAGCCACATGAGTTGTGGTTCTGACCTCAATCCTGACCACAATGAAGGGCATATTTTGAAAACAGGATTGCAAGACAGGAATTGTGTTGTGTCCGACACACACGTTAGTTCCCTTAAACATGCAATTGTGCCTTTTTAGGCTGTTGTGCAACAGACATTTTCAGTTCATGGATGGGTAAGTGAAGGTCCACCAGCGTCAGCATTTGGCATGGGCTTCCATCTTAGTGTTAGTCCAAAACTAGAGTAGAGCCATTGAATTACAGCAGTCCCTCCACATTCGCTGGGTTAAGGGTGAAGGATCCCCCGTGAAAGTGGGGGAAATGCAATTTAAAAAACACTATTCTTTTTACCTAAAAGAAGACCTCTCTAGGAACCTCCAGATCCTCCAGTGCAACTCTATTAGAATCACGTTGGAGGACCTACAAATGCCTAGAGAAGTGTTTTCTCTAGGAACCTCTAGGTCCTCCAGCACAACTCTATGGTCAACATCTGGCAGAGTTGCGCTGAAGGACTTAGAGATTCCTAGAGAGAACGTATTAATCAAAACTGGGGAAATGGGAACTTGGGTGAGCCACATACTCTCAGCCCCAGAAAACCCCACAATAGGGTCACCTTTGGGTCTCCATAAAAACTGGAAGTGACTTGAAAGCAAGCAGCATCAGCAAACGCTGCTGAACTAAGTACAGGATCCTGGCCAATATTGCTCAGAAATATTACCTTCTGTGCAGAAATGCTGTTTCCTCTGCAGAAAACTCTTATTCCTCTGCAAGACAACCATCTATGAATTTTGCACAGAGCAAGTCCCAGATTGCAAACAGGCTTTGAAAACTCACCGTGGGAAGAAAATGGCTAAACCTGCTTGGTATTTCCTTCCAGAAGAAAATCAGTGAGGGATTATTACATCCCTAAAATAACACCATTGGTTGCGCAATGCACCCACTGTGTAACTACACAAACATAGATGTACACTACACTACGCAAGCACAATGAAGGATCTCAGCCAACAACGACAACAACAACAAAAAGCACCCAACCTCAATGTTATCCACTTCTGGCTCTTACAAAAGCAATGCAAACAATAGCCGCATAAATATGGTAATGCGAAGGGAAAGCCGATCTATCACAAACAGATTTAACCAGAGTTACGCAAAGTTATTACAAGTGAAAAATGATAAACACATTAACAGAAAACCAACATAATAAAAGTTCTGTCGCAAAGTGCGGTTACAAGAAATAAACAGAGGGAACGTTTCTAATGGCAAGAGGTGCGCAGGCTAATTAAAGAAGACGCAGTTGGCAAAAATGCAGCGTTTCCAGATGTTCGTCTGTTTCTTCCACAAATTGGCTCTAACTCCTTGATAAACAACCACTTCAGGTACTTTAGGCACCCTACGTATCCCAGGAAGAAGCTGCAATGTTTTGTTCAATTTGTTCCAATAAAATGTCTTCAGAGCATAACTAGAATGCCTAAAAAGCCACTCCATTCCAGAGGTTTCCAAGAAACACGGCTGCGATGTGGCGAGAAGGTTCCCCAAAGGAGCGGTGGACGCAGCTGGCACCAATGCGCTAAGAGGAGAATGGTAAAATTATCTGAGGGATACAGCTCAGCGCTTTGGAGATTGAATTATTTATTCCCTTGCTTTTGAAAAAGTCCATCTTCTCTCAGCTTCAGGCCCAAGATAGTTCAAGGCAGCAGGACCTCCAAACAATACTCTGAGATCTGACCAGAAAGAAGGCTTGTGAATTGAAGCATTTGGCTTCAAGAAACCATGAAGTATAACTCCCAATGCTGTTGCAGCTTCAGATTTGTAGATGACACCAAATTAGGAAGAATAGCTAATACCCCAGAGGACAGGATCAAAATTCAAAATGACCTGAATAGACTAGAAAGCTGGGCCAAAGCTAACAAAATGAAATTCAACACAGAGAAATGTAAGGTATTGCACTTAGGGCAGAAAATTGAAATGCACAGATATAGGATCATGGGGGACACCTGGCTTGGGGAGACTACATTTCAAAGGGGCCGTCACCTAGGAATCCAAGCAGACCACAAGTTGAACATGAGTCAACAGTGTGATGCAGCAGCTAAAAAGGCCAATGCAATTTTAGGCTGCATCAGTAGAAGTATAGTGTCAGTCTAGACCAAGGGAAGTCATAGTGCCCCTCTGTCCTGCTTTGGTCAGGCCTCACCTGGATTAATCCTGTGTCCAGCTCTGGGCACCACAATTCAAAAAGGATGTTGAGAAACTGGAATGTGTCCAAAGGAGGGCAACTAAAATGGTGAAGGGTCTGGAAACCATGAAGCCCTACAAAGAGAGACTTAGGGAGCTGGGGATGTTTAGCCTGGAGATGAGGGTTAAGAGGTGATATGATAGCCCTGTTTAAGTATTTGAAGGGAGGGCATATTGAGGACGGAGAATGCTTGTTTTGGATGCAACGGATGCAAGAAAGAGATTCCAGCTCAACATTAGGAGGAATGTTCTCATAGTAAGAGCTGTTTGACAGTGCAAGACGTTCCCTGGGAGTGTTTTGGAGTCTCCTTCTTTGGAGGTCTTTAAACAAAAGCTGGGTGGCCATCTGTCAGGGGTGCTTGGATTGTGAGTTCCTGCATGGCAGAAGAGGTTGGACTGGAGGGCCCTTGGGGTCTATAATTCTATGATTCTATTATTCTTTTCACATTACCACACAATTGCAAATTGATAACAGATTGGTGATGCATCTTATTACACTACTGGTTATTCAGCATCCGTCCAATATTAAATGAAGTAGACTTGCCTTCCCTGGGAGAGGTGTGCGCCTGCAGTGAAGCCCCTTTAAATGCCCTTTCTGCTGCCAAAGACAAAGGATTGCCTCCTCATGAGTTAGAAGTCTTGCCTTCATTGGGAACGCATGTGTGTGCGGCGAAACCTGTTTAAATCCCTTTCTCTCTGAATTACCCCTGAATGACTTATGGCGCATACTTCAATAAGGGGTTAACTTGTTTGTGAAATTTTCCCATTCATTAAAAGCTGTGGCAAAATCACAGGTGGGCTGTTGGATGCCCACTGCCTAGCCACAAGGTTGTGTAGTAAGAGCTGGTAATTACAGTTTCAATCCCGCTTCCATCCCACTATTTAAAAACAGTATGATAATCCCCCATAATTTTAATTTACGTGGAACTGATGCATCTTTGGCAACCATTGTGGCGAAGGAGGGCAGATACTCAAGAGTTAACCAACTGTTAGCTCTGTTTCTAAATGTAGTGGCTCCATACTGGGACTGAAAATGTGGTGGTTCCCATACTGGGAGACCAGGGCGAAATGTCGCACATTGTTCACATGTTTTCAGGTGGAGCTGTGGCTACACAATTATATACTACATGAGATCTTGGGATCTGTAGTTTGGAGAGCTAATTAGAAGACAGCACTAGATCTCTCTAGAAGACAAACCAAATGCCTTGCCAAAGCGGAAATTATGGGATTCTGTAGGACAGAGCAAAAACACTTTGGTGGCATCTACACTGCAGAATTAATGCGGTTTGATGCTGCCTTAACTGCCATGGCTCAATGGTATGGGATTCTGGGATGTGTAGTTTTACGAGATATTGAGACTTCTCTGTCAGAGAGCTCTAGTGCCACAATAAACTACAAATCCCAGGATTCCATAGAATGGAGCCATGGCAATCAAAGTGGGGTCAAACTGGATTATTTCTGCAGTGCAGGTGCAGCCTCTGCCTCTCCACAAAGGCATCTGAAGTGGCTTCCAGACAAAATAAAGAATGATGGCCAACAATACACATTTTAATTTAAAACGAAAGAAAGACAATAAAACCAACTAAAAACTGAGCGCTCCAGGACCAGCGAAGCCCCTAAAACCCCAAAGCAAAGGGACTGGATCATTGTGACTAATCAGCAGCAGTGTTTGGGAAGAGCATCGCCTTGACTGCATTTTTGGACATGATCTGCCTATTATTCTCCAGGCTTTTATCCAGTCACTTTCGTTCCTGCGAGATTCTGCTCCAAGGACAAAGTACACAAACCAGTTGCAACGTCACATCCTTAGCCATTCCTAGGAAACGTGGAAATTGTCTTACGAAGGCATGTGATTTGAGAAGGACCTGGAAAATTATTTTCCCTAATTAAAAAGCAATACCCTTTAAAATTAATCTTGAGGAGGAACTCAAGATGTTGGTCATTAGATCATCATTTTAATTTGGAAACGTCGTTTGGAATCCCATCGGTCACAACTGTAGCAGAACCATTGACTGAAATATTGAATTGTGGGTCAGCACCCGGTTCAATTGATTTGACGCTTCTGCTAGACAGAGTGGTAATTTCATTGCGAAAAAGCAACTCGTTGAAAGAACCAATGTTACTTGTTGCTTGTTGCTTCCATCTTCTAGCAACAAGCACTTGTTGTGTACCTTTGAGTTGTTTCTGACTTATGTTAACTCTAAGGGACCCTATCATAGGATTTCCTCGACAAGATTTGTTTGCCTGCCATTGCCATCCTCTGAGGCTGTGAAAGTGCAACTTTCCCAAACCCACCCAGAGGGTTTCCATGGCCAAGCAGTGATTTGAACCCTGGTCTTGCGATGGTGCTTGGGTGATTTTAATGCCCATGTTTCACTTCCCAACTTCAAACAAGTGACAGGGTTTATTGGCTTGGTGTGAAAGTACAGCATTTCTATGTGTGTTGTGTTTATGGACACACACACACCTCTGCCTCTTGTATTGGGTGTGTGTGTCCATAAACACAACACACATAGAAACACCTTCACGCTGAGCCAATGAACCCTGTCACTTGTTTGAAGTTGGAAAATGAGACGTGGGCTTAAAAAGCCATTGACCACCACCACCACCACCACACTTTCTTCTCTGCTTCCTCTGAGGGGGTTTATCTCCTCACCTGGAGACCAGAAGAAGCAAGGCAATAGCCTGCCTCCTTATCAGGCCTGACAACCCAATCTGGAACTGTTGATCTGGACGTGCACCAGGCTCCAACTGTGCCCAGGTGCCCTCAAAGGCTCTGCATTCAAGAATAATGGCACACATTGAATCTAGACCAGGTTCCAGCTGCCCAGAATGGCAGTATGGCCTTCACATATACCAAGAAGGCATGCGCATCAAATCTGCAGATGACACCAAGTTAAGAGGAGTAGCTAATACCCCAGAGGACAGGATCAGAATTCAAAAGGACCTCAATACAGCGGTTCTCAATCTGTAGGTCGTGACCCCTTTGGGGGCCAAACAAGCCTTTCACAGGAGTCGCCTAAGACCCAGGGTTGGTGCCATAATCTATAATACTCTAGTGCAGCAGTTCTCAACCTGGGAGTCACGACCCCTTTGCGGTTCTGAACTTGTGGGCATTAGGAAGGTTGAGAATCACTGCCTTAATAGATTAGAAAGCTAATGAAATGAGTTTCAACACGGAGAAAAGTAAGGTACTCCACTTAGGGCAGAAAAATGAAATACACAGATATAGGATCATGGGGGACACCTGGCTGAACGAGGGACTTAAACGTGTGAAAGGGATCTGGGAGTCCAAGTTGATCACAAGTTGACCATGAGTCAACAGTGTGATGCGGCAGCTAAAAAGGCCAATGCAATTTTAGGCTGCATCAATAGAAGTCTAGTGTCTAGAAGAATAGCGTCACTCTATTCTGCTTTGGTCAGGCCCCACCTGGAATAATCCTGTGTCCAGTTCTGGGCAAAACAATTCAAGAAGGACATTGAGAAACTGGAGCCCTGTGTCCAAAGGAAGGAGACCAAAATGGTGAAGGGTCTGGAAACCATGAAGCCCTAAGAGGAGAGACTTAGGGAGCCTGGAGAAGAGACGGTTAAGGGGTGATATGAGAGCCCTGTTTATGTATTTGAAGGGGTGTCACGCTGAAGATGATGGCAGCAAGGCATTTCAAGTGGCAGATCAGGGGGAAACCTGGAAAGCGAGCCAATTCCGGTTGCGTTGGCTGAGCCGGTATATAATGACGCGCCCAGCGAGCTGCATCGCGCCGCCGCCAAATTAAAGAAATTCTTTTCCCCCTTTAATTTGAAAGTCACCGCTGGGAAATCTCCCGTGGCTTCGGCAGTGATTTCCCCCCAGGCTGGCTTTCTGGAGAAATCTTTAATTTTGATTGTCACACTTTGTGGAGTTTTAAATCAGGAAAAGCAGAGCCATAAATAAAAAGCACCGGCTCCGGAGAGAGAAAAACAAAAGCGTGTCTGAGTCGGTGGGGAAGGCAGCTGCTCCAAAGAGCTCCCCACAAAGAGACCCCCTTTTCCCCATAGAAGCAAATCGGGGGGGGGGGGCAGGTAGACCAAGGTGGGCAACTGTCAGGGCCCCACATTGGCCCCAGTGAGCCTCCCAGGGCTAAACCCCTGCGCTGCACATCTTGCAGGGACATGAGTTTTTTGCCCCCAACTTTCAGCATCTGTTGGCTGCCTCTGAGCCAAAGGGAGGCCATTTTCCTAACAAGAAGGGATGGGGAATGTGGCTCAAAAGCAGAGATGGGGGCCCCTGGGAACAAAAAGAAAAGGGTAACACAACTCCCCACTTCTTGATAGAACCGAGACAAGGTTATCTGTATCTGTATCTGTATCTTTATCTATGTGGCTTGTTTAGCTGCTGCATCATACTGTTGATTCATGTTCAACTTGTGGTCTATTAGGACTCCTAGATCCCTTTCACATGTAGTTTCATTCAGCCAGGTGTCCCCCGTCCAATAGATCCCTTTCACACGTATAATTCTCCTTAAGCCAGGTGTCCTCCATCCTATATCTGCGCATTTCAGTTTTTTGCCCTAAGAAATGTAAGGTACTACACTTAGGGCAAAAAAATGAAATGCACTGATAGAAGATGGGACTTGATAAGACTCCATGTGAAAGGGATCTAGGAGTCCTAGTAGACCTGAAGTTGAACATGAGTCAACAGTGCGATGCAGCAGCTAAAAAGGCCAATGCAATTCTAGGCTGCATCAATAGGAGTATAGTCTCTAGATCAAGGGAAGTCATAGTGCCACTGTATTCTGCTTTGGTCAGGCCTCATCTGGAATAATCCTCATCTGGAACTTTAAAGGGGTTGGTCCTCTCCCCAAAATAGCCTCAGCCCCCAGGATATTAGTACCTTAAAAGTTTGGGTTAATACCCAGCGCAGAGTCACCAACACACTCCCATCTGTAGAGAGATGCAACATCTGTAGAGAAAATGCAACATCTATAGGGAGACAATGCAGAAACCAAGTTGAACCTGAGAAAGTTACCTTTTGGGGACTGCAGCTCTCAGAATCCCCAGACAGCAGGGCCAACCCTTGAGGAGGAGAGGAGGGATGCTTTTGTGTGACATACAAACACAACCTGAACCATCCCAACCTCTGTGAAATGGTCCAGGGCTAGAAAAAAGGACATCAATCTTGGCACTGCTACTTTTCTAATACTTTCACATAGGGTTGCCATAATTCTGGACCTCCACACTGGGACAAATGTAGGACAAAAGTAGGACAACATTTTCAAATGTAAGACACATTTTTTTTTTAAATGGAGGACACGCAAAAAAATGATGATTTTTAAAAAAATGTTAATATAAATGCATGTTTCTTAGGCATGATCAAAATGGAGGACATTTTGGCATTGTTCCTGACAGATGGCAGAAATGTACTTCCCTTTCTGGCTAACCTCCCCCCCCCCATTCCAAACAGCATATTTGGGCATTGAAGAGGAGGAAGAGTGGAAAAGGCAGAGGAGGAGGAAGAGGAGAAGAAGAGGAGGAGGAGGAAGAAGGGGAGGAAGAGGAGGAGGAGAAGAAGAAGAGGAGGAGGAGGAAGAAGGGGAGGAAGAGGAGGAAGAGGAGAAGAAGAGGAGGAGGAGGAAGAAGGGGAGGAAGAGGAGGAGGAGAAGAAGAGATGGAGAAGAAGAGGAGGAGAAAGAAGATGAAGAAGAGGAGGAAAAGGAGGAAGAAGGAAGAGGAAGAAGGGGAGGAAGAGGAGGAGGAAGAGGAGGAGGAGAAGAAGAGATGGAGAAGAACAGGAAGAGGAAGAAGATGAAGAAGAGGAGGAAAAGGAGGAAGAAAGAAGAGGAAGAAGGGGAGGAAGAAGGGGAGGAAGAGGAGGAGGAGAAGAAGAGATGGAGAAGAAGAGGAGGAGGAAGAAGATGAAGAAGAGGAGGAAAAGGAGGAAGAAGGAAGAGGAAGAAGGGGGGGAGGAGGAGAAGAAGAAATGGAGAAGAAGAGGAGGAGAAAGAAGATGAAGAAGAGGAGGAAAGGGAGGAAGAAGGAAGAGGAAGAAGGGGAGGAAGAGGAGAAGGAGAAGAAGAGATGGAGAAGAAGAGGAGGAGGAAGAAGATGAAGAAGAGGAGGAAAAGGAGGAAGAAGGAAGAGGAAGAAGGGGAGGAGGAGGAGGAGGAGAGGAGGAAGAAGAAGAGGAGGAAAAAGATGAAGAAGAAGGGGAGGAAGAGGAGGAGAAAGAAGAAGAAGAGGAGGAGGAAGAAGGGGAGGAAGAAAAGGAGGCAGAAGAAGAGGAGGAGGAGAAAGAGGAAAGGCTCTTTCCCCTGCCTGGCTGCCTCCGTCGCCAACGGAGGAAGCCAGGCAAGGGAATGGGGCCTCGCTGAAGCCAAGCCCCAAACCCCTGCCTGGCTGCCTCCGTCGCCGTTTTGCCCCCACCCCCGGGATTCCCCCCCCCCCCAGAGACGGAGGCAGCCAGGCAGAGGTTTGGGGCTTGGCTTCAGCCGTCCTCCAAGCCCCAGCCAAGCCTGCAAGACTCGCTGGGGAGGGGGAGTCCCGGGGGCGGGGCCAAACCGGGGCGGGACCGTGCGGACCCGCCCCAAATCGGGAAAGTCCCGCCCCCAGGCGGGATATGGGAAGCCTACTTTCACACAGTCTGACTGAGGAGCAGTTGTTGTTGTTGCGTTTGTTTTTGTTGCTCTTGTTGTTAATCTCAGTTTCATGCCGTCTACCAGGTGAATTGTTGTTGCTGTTGTTGGTTTCACAGAGGAGTTTATCACACAAAGGAGATCGGGAGTTTATCCCATGAATATCCCAGAAAAATGTGTGATTATGCGAAACAATTTCACATGATGTCGCACAAAGACCGCTATTCAAGTGGTCACAAAGAAGCATTAATGCACATCTTTTTACTTTCAGAATTTCAGCAGCAATGCATTTCTGGTATCGCTTTATTTGCGCAATTGAATGTGATTATCATTCATGCAATTACTTGCCATTTTCACTTCATTTGCAGCATGCTTTAAATGCGCTTTAACCTCGCTTTAATGCCGAAAGCAGCCCCAGTGTGATAAACTCCAGCTGAGTTGTTATCAAGCAATGTTGCTGCTGCTGTTGTTGATGTTGTTGTCCTGCAGGAATAAACGGGACAAAGGCTGCAACGAAGGGACCATTTCTTTTTGCAGGACAACCACAACAACCACAACAGTACTCCACAACAACTCACCTGTCAGACTGTGTGAAGTCCTCAACAGCAGCAGTTCGTCTGGTAGACTGTGTGGAACAATGGGAGCAACATCAGAATTGGGTAAATGTTAGGATAAAAGTGACTCTGGAGAGCAGGGTTCGAATGCTGGCTCAGCCACGCAAACCCACCGAGGACTTTTCCACACGGAGGAATGTATCACCGTCCCAAAAGAAGAAGAAAGTGGGGGCAATGCGAATATGCACAAAATTACGTTGTAGCTTATCACACGCACAGAGGAACACAGCGTCCATCCGAAAGAGAAAGCAGTGCAAATGTGAACATACTTATCACATGAGTACCTACCCACTGGCTTCTTGATTTTGAATTAGCGTTTCTGCGCATGTGTCGGGAGGACAGAATCACATCACAATCATTTTACACTTCTGCTCCTTACAGTCGTCTGTTTTTCTTACTTCGCGTTATTTCGTCCGTTCACAATTCCAACAATGCAGATTCCTGGCAATGTCTATTTTTGCCTCCTTTGAAAACAGCTGCTTTCCTCTCGGCATCCGTGGAAGATGTGGAGTATTGGAAGCAAAATCACAACAGAGGATCATGGGAATTGTAGTTTGTTTCTAATGGAGGCAATCCCATGGCCGAACAGGAGTAGCATTTCATACTAATGCAAATGTGAATTGACTGCAAATTCACAACGGAACAGGATAGTTTTCTGAATTTAGCTATTTCTGGGATGTCTCACGATTGAGTTTGGATTGCGTTCCTTTTGCGTGCGACATCGTTTGAAAATATTTTTCGAAATTACATGAAATACCTTGGCTGACCCCGGATTAACCTTCGGTTAACCTTCCAGTTTTCTCCGCATGATAAAGTCCCCTGGTCTTGGCCAAGTCACACTCTCTCAGCCTTAGAGGAAGGCAATGGCAACCTTCCCCCGATGAAACTTGCTAAGAAAACTCCATGGTAGTTTTGCCTTAGGGTTGCCATAAGTTCGAAGTGACTTAAAGGTATACAACAACAACAACAGCAGCAGCATGATAAGTGATAAACCAGTGAATGAATTTGGGGATGTCAAAATGACTCTTGCAGACCCGCTCCGTTCCCAAGCAAGGAAGCCAAGGGCTGTTGCCTCTCAGGATGATAAAAATTTATGGAGCTGCGGTTTCTCATTTGCTGGGAGAAGGATGGGAGGCTGGTTAATGAAAAGCAGGCGACCTGTGAAATCGTGGGTCTTGGTGGCTGCAACGAAGATGGAGGGAAAGAGATGGAAAGAGATGAGCGCAAGGAAGAAGGAGGCATTTCAGATGCTCACTCCCGTGCTTGGAATAGTTCCTCTTTGGGGACTACAACTCCCAGAATCCCTTAGCCAGCAGGTCCACAAGGAAGGCTAGAATTAGACAGTCTGTGCCTTCTCCAAGACTCTTGGCTGCATGATGATGATGATGATGATGATGATGCTTTATATCATACTTTCCCTCCTCCAAAACTGGGAAACAAAGCTGCTTCCAATGTTAAAGAGCTACCAAAATGCATATCAGAGACATGAAGAATGTTTGAACCACCCAGAGAAGTAAAAAAATAATCTTTATTTTCTTAAAAGCTTAATTTACCTCACGAGGGGAAGCTTCTTCTCCGCTGGGAAAATGGAGCGCTAGAGAAAACGGGTTCGCTGCACTGATTTCCTATCGAGCAAAACCAGTTTGACACCATTTTAACTGCCCTGGCTCAATACTATAGAATACTGGTGGGAACTGTAGTTTGTTCCGGTGCCAGATCTCTCCAACAGACAAGGTCAAAATGTTTCACAAAACTACAATTCCCAGAATTCCATAGCGCCGAGCCAGGGCTGTTAACTGGATTACGTCTGCAGTGCAGATGCAGCCTCTGTCGGAAAGCTCTGGTGCCGCCACAAAAGAGAAATCCCAATATTCCTGTAGGATGGAGCCATGACACTTAAAGTGGTGTCAGGCTGCATTAAAGTTAAAAATTGCATTAATTCTGCAGTGCAGATGCAGCCAGATAGACAGACAGACAGATAGATAGTCAGGAAGGCAGGCAGCAGGGTTGAGAATGGCTCTTCCTAATGGAGTCATTATTTTGTGGAGCCTTAAGAAAATATAGATTCTAAATATTTTGTTAAGACTCCATAAAATAAGGGGGGAAACCAACTGCGATGCTCCCCATCTGTTACAAGGCTACACCGAGACTGCAGTAAAGTGCATGAGAAAATATGCCTGGCTTCTTTATCTCCTGGCTTGGAAATGTGCTCCGCCGCTTTGTCCCGGGGGATTTGTGTCCTGTGCTTTGGAAAAGGCCAAGCTATTTTACTGCAATCCCATTAACAGAGTCTCTTTTTAAGCACTCCTGGTCTGTTGTTTTAAGAGCCTTCAACTCCGCTGAGTTAGGTTCAGCCTGTTATCTCTGGGCCAGGCCCTGGCTGTAATCATACCATCTTTCTTTCCAACTTCTCTGCATGTCCCTGCGCTTGAAAAGCTGTAAAAGCTCTTGGCTGGTGTTTTGCACATGCTGGCGAGAGATGCTGCGGTGTCGCTGGTTGCTCCCTTCCATTGCTTTCCTTTGCTCCAGGTGTAACAGTGTGCTAACCTGTGGGAACAGTCGCCTTGTTCAGTTCTCCCGTAATGAGGACCCTGGAAAGGGGTCATTTCTCAGCCGTATTAGCAATTAAAATAATGAGGGGATGGAGCGGTGGGAAAAGAGGAGAAGAAGGAGGAGAAGAAGAGGCAGGACTCCATGCACCACAACTGCACTTCCTTCCAAGCAGTGAACTTCGCAAAGGTTACCGCCAATTTGCATTTCCCTCTTCAGTAATTTCCCCACTTCAGGGCGCAATTAAATCCGAGGCCGAAGTTACGAGTTCTAATGTCGGTGTGCGGAGAGACCTGAATGCTAACTGCCTCCTGTTCTTCACAGGCCGCCTGATTTACCCATGATAAAACCGCAATGATGCAGGTGGGTTTCCATCCGCAGCTGCAATGGACCCTGCCTCCATTAAAAGCCAGACTTATTTATTTATTTCAAAGCCTGGCCTTTGGAAGAGGGTTGCTGTTGGTGAGTCCTTTGGTTGATGTAGGACTAAAATGGGAAGATTCTGGCATCCCAAAGGAGGAACGGGTTCCCCCTTCTTATAATAGAGCAGCACCACTGGATTCTGGGGGAAAGGAGAACATCAGCAGTAGCAAGTACATTTCTATACCGCTTATCAGCGCACTTAAGCACTCCCTAAGTGGTTTACAATGTGTAAGCTAGTTGCCCCCAACACTCTGGGTCCTCATTTTAGCAACTTCCTCAAAAGGATGCCAGGCTGAGTTGACCCTGGAGCCCTGTCTGAGATCGAACTCACAACCTTGTGGCTGCAGGAAAGGAATTTCATAGAATCATAGAATCAAAGAGTTGGAAGAGACCCCCAAGGGCCACCCAGTTCAACCCCATTCTGCCATGCAAGAACTCACAATCAAAGCACCCCTAACAGATTCTTTTATTTAGATTGTGCTTTGGTTGTAAATTCAAAGGATGTTGAGAAGCAAGAGCATATCCAAGGAGGGGGACTAAAATGGCGTCAGAGATTTTGGTGGAATCTCCTTCCTTGGAGGTCTTTAAACAGAGGCTGGATGGCCATCTGTCAGGAATGTTTTGACTGAGAGTTCCTGCATGGCAGAAGGGGGTTGGACTGGATGGCCCTTGCAGTCTCTTTCAACTCTATGATTCTATGAACTTTATGATTCTCTCAGTCTAATCCCCTTCTGCCATGCAGGAACTCACAGTCAAAGCATCCCCAACAAATGGCCATTCAGCCATCTCCAAAGAAAGAGACTCCAGCACAGTCTCCGAGGAAAAGTGTTCCACCGTCAAACAGCCCTTACTGTCAGGAAGTTCCTCCTAATGTTGAGGAGGAATCTCTTTTCGTGGAGCTTGCATCCCTTGCTCCGTGTTCTAGTCTGTGGAGCAGCAGAAAACAAGCTCAGATATCCATCTAATGTCTGTTTAAAAACTTCCAATGGAGAATTGGCACAGGGAAGCCACTGAAATCCACAAACACCGAAACAACTTCAACAGGAAAGAAGAAACCCTTAAAGTGAACAAAGGCACGGTACTGCTGGGTTGGAGACAGGCAGGGCAGCCTCACCAGAAGCCCCTGCGGCTCCAACCCAGCGCTTTTCCAGGCCATGGAGAAGCAGCAAAATGCCACTTCCCCGTAGCCTGGAAAAAGGGGTGTCCTTGAGGCTTCATGCCCCAGGAAACCCTAACAGCCGCAGCCAGAGGAGAAAGAGGCCACTTGCCCCTTTCTCCCTGGCGCCATTCCTGCAGCCATTTGGTGGCTGCGGGAACAAGGTGTGCACCAAAAGGAGCTCCGTTTTGGAGCTCCTTCTCCCGCTGCAGTTAGGCCGCTATAAGCAGCCTGGGGCGGTGCAAACACATCACCCCTGCGCTGTGCCGTTTGGACGCGGCACAGCTGTAACGTCATAATGGCAGCACCCATGTGCAAAAGGCACTGCCATTATTGTGCACTCCATACATGCTAGGGTTAGGGACCGTGTGGTTGCCGCATGGTCCCATAACCTTAGCACAGCGCCAGCATCAGGCCCATCTGTACTGGGCCAAAGTTTGTCTCCCAATCCTAAAAAACAGCAAAATCAAGACCCAGCAAAATACTAAAGAGAAACCGCCCAGGATCAAGGGATTTCCCAGCAGAGAATGGATCTCTAATTAAACAGACACAAATCCTCTTTGCAGATCCTCCTCCCACCCAAGGTCTTTGTCAACAACAGAACAATACACAGATTAACATGGAAATCACTCCTCCCAATCCAGAGTCACACAGTGTGTGTGTGTGTGTGTGTACACACACCTACACCCACACACTTCCATACCAGTATTATTCACTGAAGATGTCAGCCACAGGCCACAGATGCTGACGAAACGTCAGGAATAAACTCTTCTAGAACATGGCCACATAGCCCAAAAAACTCACGAAAAACTATAGTATAGAAATGTATTGCTATTGCTGTTGCTAATGCTATCTTGGTTGCTCTTCTCAAGACAAATTCCAGAAAAGGGGATTTTGGGGGTTTTGTGGGTGCTGCTTGGCTCTCAGGAGTCCTGGGGGACTTGCTGCAGTTGCCCCCTCCTTCCTTGCTCCATGCCTTTATCTCCCAAGACTGAAACAGTTGAAGTAATTTGAAGAGGAAATTCAGCATGCTCCCAGACATACAGGACACGGGCTGTAAGTTACTTTTGTAAGAAAGATGGGAGCTGCTGGTGACAAAGGAATAAATCAGGAGTTACAGACAGAAAAGAGTTGATGCCATGGGGACCTTTTTTTAAAAGGGGAGAACAGTGTAGTCCTCCTTTCTTGTTGTGTGCCTTCAAGCCATTTCCAACTTCTGGCAACCCCAAGGCAAACTTATCATGGGGTTTTCTTGGCAAGATTTGTCCAGAGGAGATTTTGCCATTGGCTACCTCTGAGGCTGAGAGAGTGTGACTTCAGTTTCCATGGCCAAACTGGGAACTGAACCCTGCTCTCCAGAGTCATAGTCCAGTGCTCAAAGCATTATGCCACGCTGGCTTTGGTTCCCCTAAGCAAGGGTTAAACCCATTGCATGCCATTTCTGCCCAGTACTGGCCAGACTGGTGAAGACCTGAGCTGTGCCCAGCATCCGTTTTCAAGGCCGGCCTTCCTTTTCCCACTAACCAGAGATAAAGTGTGCAGCCAGGGCTGATTTTCCCCCGGCAGAAGATGGCTGTCCCTTTACGTTTCATCACAAATTTAATGGGATACTTTTGAACTTCAGTCTGATGATTTCCTCTCTCTTTCTTTGCCTCCATCAATTTGGCCTGAGATTTCTTTCTTTCCCTCTATTATCCACCCTGATTAACTCAACTGCACCTGTCAGCTTTTATTCCACGGAGCGGGGAAGCCTGTTAAAATGCATGAGTTTTTATCACATTTGCTCTTTCTTGGCCAGCAACGCTGAACCAGAAGCCGGCAAAAGGAAGGGAGGTGGAGGCTCTCGATTCCTCCGATGAAGAGAGCAACTGGCTTCTGGCAGGCAGAGAATAAACTCACCCCATGCAAACAAATCAGGGGGGCCAGCAAATGCTGTTCCCATTATGAGCAGGTTCTGAAAACCGACAGCCCAGAAGTCCCAGAAAGTTGATTGTGTCCTATAGCATGAAACTAAAGCCCTCGCACTGGGTCAACTTGGTGCGTGTGTGTTTTGCATATTTGCTCATAGTGCATGCATGCAAGTTCCACCACAAACCTAGAACATCCAGTCCTCTTTCTGAAGATTCATAGGAGCATCAAAAGGAGCATCAATAGAAGTATGGCATCTAGACTGAGGGAAGTCATAGCGCCACTCTCTTCTGCTTTGGTCAGGCCTCACCTGGAATAATCCTGTGTCCAGTTCTGGGCAAAACAATTCAAAAAGGATATTGAGAAGAAAGAGCATGTCCAAAGGAGGGGACTAAAATGGTGAAAGGTCTGGAAACCATAAAGCCCTATGAGGAGAGACTTAGGGAGCTGAGGATGTTTAGCCTAGAAAAGAGACGGTTATGGTGCAATGTAGTAATAGCCATGTTTAAATATCTGAAGGGATGTCACATTGGAGTTTAATCAAATGGGAGGAATTTCTCTTAAATTCAAATGAAAAGAAAGTGGGGCCAGAACGCATTCGCTTAAAGGTGCTAGTTTAGAGTAATTAAGTGAATACGCATTGCATTCGAACTGGTTCCCCATTGCCCGAAAATAGCTTGCCATTGCCCGAAATTGCATGTGGCAGTCTATCACACAATAATGTGAAACCCTATGATTGCGTTCAGATTGCCATCGGATTATACTTCCAATTCCCCTTGTCTGATAAACTCCATTGACGATGGAGCAAGCTTGTTTTCTGCAGCTCCAGAGAATAGGACAATGGAGCAATGGATGCAAACTGCAGGAAAAGAGATTCCACCTAAACATTAGGAGGACGTTCCTGACAGTAAGCACAGTTCGACAGTGGAACATGTTCCCTCAGAGATTGTGGTGGAGTCTCCTTCTTTGGAGGTCTTTAGCAGGGGCTGGATGGCCATCTGTTGGGGATGCTTTGATTGAGATTTCCTGCATGGCAGAAGAAAGGGGTTGGACTGGATGGCCCTTCTTGGGGTCTCTTCCAACTCTAGGATTCTATGATTCATATAATCATAGTTGGAAGAGACCTCAAGGGCCATCCAGTCCATTCCCATTTCTGACTTGCAGGAAGACACCATCCAAGCCCTCCCTGTGACAAATGGCCATCCAGCCTCTGTTTAAAGACCCCCAAAGAAGGAGACTCCATCACCCTCTAAGTAAGTGTGTACTACTGTCGAACAGCCCTTACTGTTAGGAAGCTCCTCCTAATGTTTAACTGGAATCTCAGTTCCTAGAGGTTGCATCCATTATTCTGTGTCTTGTTCTCTGGAGCTGCAGAAAACAAGCTTGCTCCATCCTCAGTATGACATCCCTTCAAATATATAAACATATGCAGCTCCCTCAGTTGCTCCTCATTCAGATTCAGATATAGAAAGAGGATTCACTGAACCCCAAGCGGAGTGCATCTACACTGTAGAAATAATGCCGTTTGACACCACTTTAAGTGTCTTATAACTCCACCCTGTGAGACCCTGGGATTTGTAGTTTCGCAGCATGGTGTAGTGGTTTGAGCATTGGACTACACCTTGGGAGACCAGGGTCCGATTTCCGGCTCGGCCATGGAAACCCACTAGACACCTTTGGGCAAGTCACAAACTGCAAGAAAAGAGATTCCACCAAAACGTTAGGAAGAACTTATTCACTGTAAGAGTTGTTGCAAAATGGAAGATACTCACCTGGAGGCTGGTGGGTTCTTTTTCTGTGAAGGTCTTTGAATAAGGGTTGGATGGGCATCTCTCAGGAGTGCTTTAGTCGTGTCTTGGCAGAATGGGGTTGGAATCGTTGGGCCTTGAGGTCCCTATGAATCTATGATCCTAAAAAGTAGCCAGATGGAGTACCTTTTCTAAAAGCGAAATCCATGATATCTCTCCCCATTCCCATCAGAGAGGGAAAATTATTGGGAAAGAGTATTTCCTTTGGATGCCAGCTTGGGTCCCACTTTGGGAGAAAGACTGCATTATTATTATTACAGTATTATTAACCTTTATTTATAAAGTGCTGTAAATTTACACAGCGCTGTACATACAATCTTTTTAATTGGACGGTTCCCTGCAAAGGAGAAGGGAAAGGTGGTGGGGAAGGGGCCTCTCTAGTAGGATAATACATATAAATACATAGCAATACAGGAAGTGATTCAATAAAACATACAACAAAAGAACATCAAATAGCAAGTGACAATTATGCAATGCCTGGGAAGGCTTCTCTGAACAGGATGGTCTTCAGCTCCGTTTTGAAGCTGGTTAAAGAAGTGATCAGGGCCCTTGTGTCTCGCGGGGGAAGAAGGTTCCAGGAGTGAAGGGCAGCGAGTGAAAAGGGGTGAATCCGAGATGAGGCAGAGGAAATCCTGGGCTGGGACATACAGATGGAACAAATAAAACAATAAATACATGTCCAATGCATTGATGGAAAAGGGGTTTCTTGACTGTCAGGATTGGAAACCCTGATGGTGAGAATCCTCCCCTATGAAAAATCTCTGTCACTTCCAGTATTTCTGTTTAAGAAAACCCACGTTTTGTGTGTGTGAACAGAACATCATTGTCTGTGCGGAAAGGCTGGTTTCTGCATTTTCAATGCAGAAAAATGACATTCCTGTGCAGAAAATCTCATTGTTGTGCATAATAATTCCCAAAGTGTCAACAGACCTAGAAAACTGTGCAGTTTTCTCCTCCTCCTCCTCCTCCTCCTCCTTTTTCTTTTTTGAGAAATGCCTTCCACTGGGGAGAAAAATGGCCAAATTGCTGTATATACTCATGTATAAGTCTAGAAATTTTAGTCAAGTAATTGCCCAAAAAAACCTGCGTCGACTTACCTATGGTCCATGGATGTACTATACATTAACTCATATTTAAAAAAGGAATCATCCCTTTGCGAAAGTTAAGAGTTCAATCTGTTTTTGAAGGACTGATCCTGGTCTGCTCTCTCTCATCTATCCAGCTTTTAGTGTCAGCATAAAGAGTGATGCCTGCTGGAATTTTGTAAGTGCTTTGGCATTATTTTCCTTTGTTTCATCCGTGTCACGTGCCCCTAAGTTTTACCCTCGACTTATCCATGGGTCAAAGCAAATTACATACTTTTGGCCCCCAAACCTGCCCTTGACTTATCCATGAGGTCAACCGATAGTTGAGTATATACAGTATTCATTTTTGGTTTGCAGGAACAAAATCCACCAATATCCACACCTCTCTCCCCAGCCCCTGCCCATTTTGCAATGCAGGCGAAGAGGGAAACAACCCCATTTTGCAACAGTGGGGCAGCCAGGGTTGTTTTCTTCTTCTCTGCATGAGGCTGAGAGAGAGAGAGGAAACGCAGCCGTCCGATCCACGCAGAGGAATCTGTGCAAACAGTACCAAAATGGAAGTGTGTTGATGTTAATGTGGAAGCAAAGAGCTGCCATTTGCAATGATGTCTTTGCTTGCTGTTCTTTTCTTCCCGTTCCGTCTTACTTTCCTTTGCACCCCGGAAAAATAATAATCTTTCATGGTGCAGTCTGTCAAAAACCAAAAACCGGCAGCGAAGGTGCTTGTGCCGCACGCGACGCAGGCAAACGCAGCGCGCCTCTGGTCTATCACAACATTTTCTCCTTAGCTGCAGATTTGCTGCTTTGCTAATGCTAATTTCTCCGTCCAATTATAACTGGTTTGCCTTTTCTGCTTTTAATAAAAACGAAAGCATCCGGAAAGGCTGCTGCGCCTAGGAAAGCGGCAGATCTGACATAATTAAAAAGTGACTTCAATCAGGCTGTTTTCCTAATGGTTTGTCATATCAAGCCGCAGCTCCCAGCGAGCAAAGTCCCCCCCCAACTCCCATTGCCAACCCCCTGAGGCATCATTTACATTTCTTAATAACCCCTCATTAATATTCATGACGTGGGGAGGGTAATGACGACTGAGTGCACACACCACTAATTCAATTTCGCAAAGGCGCCGTGTGTTTAGTTAATCACCGGGGGACCTGGGTTACTCAGTACAATTATTTATTCAGAATTAGATCTCGAGGCCTGGCGACTGAAAAGGGCCCAAAGAATACAATTACGAAGAGGGAGATCCATGCCTTTTCGCTGCCTGGTCAGTCCCTGCGGTGGGTTGCTCCTTGATGCTCTGCTCCTGGTCCCCAGACGGAGATAAAATAGCTCATGTTATTTTTATTCCATTTTGGTGTTCCCTGGCCTTGAGGGCCTGTGCCAAAGGGATCCTTTGTTGTTGTTGTTGTTGTTGTCCACCTTCAAGTTGACCTCAACCCATGGATGAGACATCTCCAAGAGCCTCTGTCCTCCACTGCTCTGATCAGGTCCTGCAAATTCACACCCATGACCTCCTTAATGCCGTCCATCCATTTAGCATTGGACTTTCCTCTCTTTCTGCTCCAATCCACCTTTCCTACCATTATTGTTTTCTCCAGTGAGTTGTGCCATGACAGCCTCAGTCTAGTCAGCTTGGCTTCCAGAAAAATGTTTGGTTCGATCTGTTCCAGCACCTATTTGTTGGCTGTCCTTGGGATCCTCAGCGATGTTCTCCAGCCCCACATCTCCAAAGAGTTGATTTTCCTCCTGTCTTCTTTCCTAACTCTCCAGCTCTTGCATCCGTATACAGTGATAAGGAATACAGTGGCTTGTACGGTTCTAACATTCATGCTCAGTTGTACGCTGGGTCCTTGTTATCCGCTGGGGTGTGCTTCCAGGATTCCCCGTGAATAACAAAATCCGTGGATGCTCAAGTCCCATTAGATAGAATGGAAAAGGAAAGGGGTGTCTCTATTATAACATGGAAAATCAAGCTTGGCTATTTGGAATTTATACATTTTTGATCATTTTAAAGGCATAAATGCTTGAATCCATGGATAAAAAAATCTGTGGATAAGGAGGGCCAGCTGTATATCTTTGCATTTTAAGATCTTTTCTAGTCCACCTCAATGTTAGGAGGAACTTCTTGACAGTAAGAGCTGTTAGACCAGTGATGGTGAACCTTTTAGAGACCGAGTGCCCAAACTGCAACCCAAAACTCACTTATTTATTGCAAAGTGCCACATTCCTCTGGCTTTCTTGGTATTAACTCTGGCAAACTGTGCTGGGACAACAGTACGCATGCCCACAGAAAGGGCTCTGAGTGCCCCCTCTGGCACCCGTACCATAGGTTCACTCCACTGTGTTAGACAGTGGAAGACACTCCTCCTTTGGAGAGTGCTGAAGTCTCCTTCTTTGGAGGCTTTTAAACAGAGGCTGGGTTTCCATCTGCCCCGGGGAGGGCTTGGATGGTTCTTCTTGCATGGCAAAATAAGGTTGGACAGGACGCTCCTTGGGGTCTCTTCCAACTCTATCATTCAGTGATTCTATGCTGGGAAAAAGGGGGTGAGAGAGAGGTAGAGGCTGAATTCTGAAGACAGGGGACAGTCACTGAAAAGAAATGGTCCCCGCTCAGCATCTCCCAATGGACTCCAGTGAAGCAGATGTGCAATTGCTTGTATTGAGTTTCCCAAGGAGAATCAATGGCTGCTCATTAGAGCCAGGACAGCTTCATCCCAATGCTGGCGCGCCTTTATGCCAAGATGCCAGGAGACCCGAACCTTCAAGCTCCTGGTTTGGTTTAATTGGACCCTTCAGAAATATGGCTTTTAGCTCCTGGGTCCTGAGAATCCTATCTGGTCTTCCTTTTTGACCTCTGCCTTGTTACCATGATATTTGGTATCTATTTATAGGAGAAGCAGGCAAGGGGAAAAGGGTTTCCCTACATATTGGGAAACCCTATTGATTAAACTGGAGCCACTGTGGGAATCTTCACACTTCATGAGGTCTTTGGGAACAATTTGTGCACGTCGAAATAAAGGTTTTTTGGTTTTTTTTGCTAGGCAAAAAATAATCCTCCCGCACCTTTTTAGGGGCATAGAAAGCATGTTTCTCCTTTCAGGAAACACTACGGTATATTTTGCACAGAAAAAACTGTTTCCAAGAAACACATTTTCTGCACAAAACCTATGCTTTTGTGTGTGTGTGTTTGCATAGAAAAGCCATTGTACTTCTGCACTATTGTTGCGTACATTCAAGTCAACTCTGACTTATGACAGCCTTTCCCTGGGCTTTTCATGTTCTTTTTGTTGTGGAAAGCCTAAAGTGGCCCTATCATTGGGGTTTCTTGGCCCGTTTGTTCAGAGGGGGCTTGCCTTTGAGGCTGAGAGAAGGTGACTTATTGCCCAAGCTCACCTTCCATGGCTCAGCATGGAATTTGAACCTGGGTCTCCTAATGCCCTATTGTCCTAGTTCAACACTCAAACCACTATGGCTTTCAGGCTTTTCTTAGCAATATGTCTTCAGAGGAAGTGCATCATTGCCTTCCTCAGAAGCTGCATCTGCACTGCAGAAATAATGCAGTTTGACACCACTTTAACTGCCACAGCTGAATGATATGCAATCCTGGTGTTTGTAGTTTTGTGAGATATTGGGCCTCCTCTGTCAGAGCGCCCTGGTGCCACCACAAGCTACAAATCCCAGGATTCCATAGCATCGAGACATTACAGTTAATGTGATGCCACGCTGCATTATTTCTGATGTGCAAATGCTGCCTGAGAAGGGCTGGCTTGCCCAAAGTCACATTTGGGGATCCATGCTGAGCAGTGATTCGAACATGGTTTTCAGGACCCTGCAAGGTTTTCATTGGTATTTGCTGAGTCCTGATTTTGCTGTTTTTCAGGACCAAGAGCCCAACTTTGTTCACTTTAGGGTTTCTTCTTTCCTGTTGAAGTTCTCCAAGTGTTTGTGGATTTACAGATGCTAGTGAAATGACATGAACAAGCTCTTCTTCTAGAACATGGCTACTTATGGAGGCTGGCCATAAAAGCCTTTCTGGCTTTTATTTGGTCATGTCATATATTTATACATTTACATAAATGCAAATACATGCTTCTTAGTGCTGCTCGCAACAGGGGACATTTTGGAATTCCTCCTGGGCAGAAGGTTCAAATGGAGGACATGTTTGGGAAAAGGAGGACGCTTGGTCACCCTGTTCTTGACACATACATGGAATCCCTGGGAGACTTCACAAAAATATGATTAGGGATCAGGAACAAACAGCAGGGAAATCTTCCGTGTTCTTGCACCGAAGGAAGAAAACTACCAGAAACTGTTCATTTTTGGAATGTGAGGATGAAAAAGATGAAGACATCATCATCTTCAGCACCACCATCATTTTGCAAAAACAAAGCTGAAGCCTCTGGGCTTTGGTTTTCCTCCACCTGTCTTTCCCTGGCATATCCCTTTGGCACTCTTTTGCAACCTGTGCATAGTGCATCCCCCTATCCCCACATGCCCCCATAGTGTTTCCATGCGGGGGACTGTCAGAGGCCCTGATAAACAGCTCCACTGATGGCCCTTCATGCCAGCGATGATGGAAACGTGGAGGCGGCCATGGAGAGGATGGGATGGGGAGGGCTCCCGTCACTTCTTTATTTGTAGAGGCGAAGGCTTGTCGGGTGGGAGATGGATGGATGGGCGAAAGACGGCAGGTGATGTGCATCCCGGTTCCTCTCCGCATTTGCACAAGTGAGAAACCCTGCAGATGAAAAACGAGTTTGGACCCCGGAGGTGTCTCTGTGTGTGCTTCCAACTCTATGAGTCTTCTATGATTCTATGATGGTGTGTTTTCCACCTGAATTCTCCAAGTATAAAAAAAGGGGGGGGGATACAAAAAGCACTCTGCAGACAATGGAGTAGACAAAAATACCTGACCTGCCAAAACACACATGGAGTAGATTAATGTTTGGTTATACAGTCACAATTCTACATCAAGGATTTTTATTATTTGAATAGGGTTTGACTCCGACTCTGAAGACCAGGGTTCACAACAACAACAGCTTAGAAAAGCATGTATCCCTTTTAAACTATGTGTCTTGGGCTGCATCTGCACTGCAGAATTGATGCAGTTTGGCAATGATTTAACTGCTGCAGCTCCATCTCAGTGCTCTCTAAGAGAGAGAAGGCTAAATGTCTCACAAAACTACAAATCCCAGAATTTCATAGCATCAAGTCATGGCATTGAAGCAATGTCAAATGGCATTAATTTTGCAGCACAGATACACGTCTTAGGAAATCCCTTCCAGAAGAACCAGTGGACACTGTGTCTGTGACATTTGCATGGTGTATCTTGCTCTCTATGACAACAAGGGACTTAAAGGAGGCTGCGCATGGCTAGTGAATGCTTGGGCTACCGTCAAAACATCTGGTTTGTCTTCGATTGGGATAGATATGCATTACTTCTCTAAATAAAAGTGGATTCTTGATTCACCAGCAAAACCTGGTCCTCTTTTCTAGGAGAAGCAATGCTGGAGTTTCCAGACAATCGAAAGCAGCTGTGGGAGCGGGAAAACCATGCATCCATGCATCATCTAACCTGAGATCTAGCAGGAGATTTACAATCCTCTTGTCTCGCCTGGAGCTGCACAAAAACTAGAGAGTCTGAACCCTCATCTCTCACTTGGAGAGGAAGCACCCAAACCGAAGGCCAGGCCCTGAGATCTGGCAACCCTTTTAAGTGATGGAGGAATAAGAATGAGACGTATCAGTAGGAATGCCAGCAAAGCCCAAAGCAGAGGAATCTGCTGGTACCAGACTTTCCCTGTTCTGAACAGATGGCATCCTTACGATGCCAAACTGCCGTCTGTGGCTGGTCAGGAAGAATCCAGTGCCTTGGAAATGTGTGGAGCATTTCACACTTGTGCTTGTGGAAAATACTGTGTTAATTTTGAAAGTGATGATTGTGGCGAAAGAAATGCAGATGAAAGGGAAAGGAAGAGAAGCACATTTTTGCAAACACAAAGGTGGCTTTGTGTAAGCATGGTTTGTTGGAAAGAATGTGTATGATCTTCCACAAGGGCCTGGAAACCATGCCTTATGAGGAACGGCTTAGGAATCTGGGTATGTTTAGCCTGAAAAAGGGATGGTTTTTAAGAGGGCCCTGTTTAAGTATTTGAAGGGATGTCACATTGAGGATGGAGCAAGCTTGTTTTCTGCTGCTCCAGAGAATAGGACACAGAACAGTGGATGCAAAGTATAGGAAAAGAGATTCCACCTCAACATTAGGAGGACAGTAAGAGCTGTTCGAAAGTGGAACACACACCCAAAGTCTCCTTCTTTGGAGGCCTTTAAACAGAGGTGGGTGGCCATCTGTCAATGGGGATGCTTTGATGGAGAGTTCCTGCATGGCAGAAGGGGGGTTGGAATGGCTTAGGGCCCTTGGGATCTCTTCCAACTCTACGATTCTAGGATTGTGTGTTTTCCATCTGAATTCTCCTACTATAAGGGGAGGGGGATACAAAAGGCACTCTGCAGGCAATGGAGTAGACAAGACTACATGATCTGCAGAAATACATGTGGAGTAGATTAATGTTTGGTCACAGTTCTACATCAAGGATCTTGATTATTTGAATATTTGGAGGGATGTCATACTGAGGAGGGAGAAAGCTTGTTTTCTGCTGCTCCAGAGACTGAGACCCGGAGCAATGGATGCAAGCTCCAGGAAAAGAGATTCCACCTAAATGTTAGGAAAACCCTTCTGATGGAAAAAGCTGTTTGGTGTTGGAATGCACTCCTTTGGAGGCTGGTGGAGTCTCCTTCTTTGGAGGCTGTTTTGAAACAGAGGCTGGATTGTCATCTTGAGGAGGGAGAGAAGCAGGCCAGCAACAACAGGCCTCTGCCTGCTAAGAAGCCAAGCCCTCCTCCCGACCGCCATCTTGAGGGGAGAGAGAAGCAGGCCAGCAACAACAGGCCTCTGCCTGCTAAGAAGCCAAGCCCTCCTCCCGACCGCCATCTTGAGGGGGAGAGAAGCAGGCCAGCAACAACAGGCCTCTGCCTGCTAAGAAGCCAAGCCCTCCTCCCGACCGCCATCTTGAGGGGGAGAGAAGCAGGCCAGCAACAACAGGCCTCTGCCTGCTAAGAAGCCAAGCCCTCCTCCCGACCGCCATCTTGAGGGGAGAGAGAAGCAGGCCAGCAACAACAGGCCTCTGCCTGCTAAGAAGCCAAGCCCTACCCCCGACCGCCATCTTGAGGGGGAGAGAAGCAGGCCAGCAACAACAGGCCTCTGCCTGCTAAGAAGCCAAGCCCCCCCCCCCGACCGCCATCTTGAGGGGGAGAGAAGCAGGCCAGCAACAACAGGCCTCTGCCTGCTAAGAAGCCAAGCCCTCCTCCCGACCGCCATCTTGAGGGGGGAGAGAAGCAGGCCAGCAACAACAGGCCTCTGCCTGCTAAGAAGCCAAGCCCTCCTCCCGACTGCCATCTTGAGGGGGAGAGAAGCAGGCCAGCAACAACAGGCCTCTGCCTGCTAAGAAGACAAGCCCTCCTCCCGACCGCCATCTTGAGGGGGAGAGAAGCAGGCCAGCAACAACAGGCCTCTGCCTGCTAAGAAGACAAGCCCTCCTCCTGACCGCCATCTTGAGGGGGGAGAGAAGCAGGCCAGCAACAACAGGCCTCTGCCTGCTAAGAAGCCAAGCCCTCCTCCCGACCGCCATCTTGAGGGGGAGAGAAGCAGGCCAGCAACAACAGGCCTCTGCCTGCTAAGAAGACAAGCCCTCCTCCCGACCGCCATCTTGAGGGGGAGAGAAGCAGGCCAGCAACAACAGGCCTCTGCCTGCTAAGAAGACAAGCCCTCCTCCTGACCGCCATCTTCAGGGGGGAGAGAAGCAGGCCAGCAACAACAGGCCTCTGCCTGCTAAGAAGCCAAGCCCTCCTCCCGACCGCCATCTTGAGGGGGAGAGAAGCAGGCCAGCAACAACAGGCCTCTGCCTGCTAAGAAGACAAGCCCTCCTCCCGACCGCCATCTTGAGGGGGAGAGAAGCAGGCCAGCAACAACAGGCCTCTGCCTGCTAAGAAGACAAGCCCTCCTCCTGACCGCCATCTTCAGGGGGGAGAGAAGCAGGCCAGCAACAACAGGCCTCTGCCTGCTAAGAAGCCAAGCCCTCCTCCCGACCGCCATCTTGAGGGGGAGAGAAGCAGGCCAGCAACAACAGGCCTCTGCCTGCTAAGAAGACAAGCCCTCCTCCCGACCGCCATCTTGAGGGGGAGAGAAGCAGGCCAGCAACAACTGCCTGCTAAGAAGCCAAGCCCTTCTCCCGACCACCATCTTGCTTGTCTTTATTGCATGTTGTTCCTTTTTTATTGTTGTTCTATTTTAGGTTGTTTTTATGATGTGTTAATTTTTATTGATTCTGTGAACCGCTTTGATCACCTCAGAAAAGCGGTATAAAAATAAAACATATTATTATTATTATCAGTCACAGGGAGGGCTTTCATTGGATTGGATGGCCCTTCTTGGGGTCTCTCCCAACTCTAGGATTCTATGGACTTCCAAAGGTGCATCCTATGGATTCCAGTAATTTATAGTTTTGTCTTTTCGAGAGAACTCCAGCATCAAAAAACTGTATATGTTATTAATTCCTGGCCGATCTTTGCAACCTTCTCCTACAGAGATAATGGTGCAAATTACAAATGCCAGCATTTGGCAGGATGCAGCCAAATGCAATCGAAGTACTATAGTTATGTAGTGTCTCTGCATAAGTTCACATGAGGTGAATGTCAAAAGAAGGAACATTTTCAACATGGGCAAAACAAGTAGGCCTTCCCCCCTTCCCTTATCTTTGCCTCCGCTCTCTCTTTCTCCAATATCTTGCATGTTCAAAGCTCTACTCTAAAACACGATTTAATATGGGCAGAAATGCTGGATTTGGTCTGTCAATACCTGCCATCACAGCTGGCAATTCTAGCCCTCAAGCCACCCTCTCCGCCGTCTCTCTGTTTTCTCAGCTTTCCGTTCAACATCCCCTGCTTTCTCTATTTGCCTTTAATTCAATATTTTCTCCCGGCGTTCCATCTCTCTTTATTGGATAAGGCCACTTGGTTATTGAATCCTCCTCCGCAAGAGCAGCAGGGAACTCAGTTTCCTGGGCAGCAATAAAGTCGGATTGGAGTCTGCAGAGGCCAAGAGAGGAGCCAGATTCAGTTGGAGGAGCCCAAGGAAAGGGCTTCACAAACAACTTGTGAAAGGGGCATTTCTGTTAGGGATGTGCCAGGTAAAGTGGCCAGCTGTCGGAGATCAGATTTGGGATCCAGAGTTACTTGTCCTGGCCTTTCTGGTCCTCAGGGGAAAGGGGTGAACCTCAACAGGGATACCCCAGAGGAGAGGATCAAAATTCAAAACAAACTGAATCGATTAGAAAGCTGGGCCAAAGCTAACAAAAAGAAATTCAACACAGAGAAATGTAAGGTTTGGCAGAAAAAAAATGAAATGCATAGATATAGGATGGGGGACACCTGGTTTAAGGAGGCTTCTATGTATGAAAGGGATCTAGGAGTCCTAGTAGACCACAAGTTGAACATGAGTGAACAGTGTGATGCGGCAGCTAAAAAGGCCAATGCATTCTAGGCTGCATCAATAGAGGTATAGTCTCTAGAGATCAAGTGCCACTCTCTTCTGCCTTGATAAGGCCTCACCTGGAATAATCCTGTGTCCATTCTGGTCACCAGAATTCAAAAAGGATGTTGACAAATTGGAGTGTGTCCAAAGGAGGGTGACCAAAATGGTGAAGGGTCTGAAAACCATGCCTTAGGAAAAGGGGAGCTGAGTATGTTTAGCCTGGAGAAAAGATGGTTAAGGGTTGATAGATAGCTTTGTCTAAGTATTTGAAGGGATGTCATATTGAGGAGGGAGCAAGCTTGTTTTCTGCTGCTCCAGAGACTAGGACCCAATGGAGCAATGGATGCAAGCTTCAAGAAAAGAGATTCCATTCAAACATTAGGAGGAATTTCCTGAGAGTAAGGGCTGTTTGACAGTGGAACAAACTCCTTCCTCAGAGATTTTGGGGAGTCTCCTTCCTTGAAGGTCTTTAAACAGAGGCTGGATGGCCATCTGTCAATGGGGACGCTTTGATTGAGAGTTCCTGCATGGCAGAATGGGGCTGGACTGATAGAAACATAGGAGTTTGTCACACGATGGAGGTCGGGAGTTTATCCTATGTATATCCTGGCAAAATCGCATACAGTAATTACGCAAAACGATTTCATATGACGTTACACAAAACCCACCTTTGAAGTGGTCATCACAAAGAAGCTTTCAGCGACAATGCAACACCTCTTTATGTGCGCAATTGTGTGTGATAATCATCCTGCAATTACTTGCCATTTTCCTTTTCTTTCTGGGATGCTTTAAACACGCTTTAATCTCTCTTTAATGCCGAAATTAGCCCCAGTGTGATAAACTCCATAGAGTTGGAAGGGGCCACGAGGGCCGTCCAGTCCAACCCCTTCTGCCATGCAGGAACTCTCCATCAAAGCACAATCTTAATAAAAGACAACATAACAAAGCATCGACTCGGAAGTGCTAAGCTGCTGCTGTTGGTTTCAACATCTGTTGTGGTCCTAAGAATTCAGTTTATACACTCAGAACCAACAACTTTCCCCCGACTTGTCTTAGATATTTATTCTCCACTTGCATTAAACCGCCGCAAGTCCATACGTCTTCTTTATTAACCCGAGTTGCCAAGCTTTCCGATATCTTTGCTGCGTCCCCAGTAAAGATGTCGATTTCCGCAGAGCGACGACCGTGTTCCCGAAACTGTCGCAGCTGCTTCTTTTATCTGGCTGCTCAATAAAAGGATGGCAGGCGATGACCATCATCCTGCAATGTCTCTCAGCAAGGATTTGTTAAGTTAATTTCATCCCGACAGCAGCGGCTTCGTCCCCATAAGAGCCAAGGTGCAACTTCGGGGCTTCTGTCAAGAAATTACATATGTTTTTAATTCTGGGCCTCTCTTTGGAGACATCTCCTGCAGAGATAATGGTGCAAATCCTGCTATTAATGGCACAGGAGACTCTGGAAGGGTGGGCTTGTATTAGGGCTGTTTCTCAGCCTTTGGAGCAATTAGCTTTTCTTCCATAATAACTATATGTGTGTGTGTGTGTGTGTGTGTGTGTGTGTTCACTGCCAAATTGCTTTATATATGGCTGAGAATGAAATGCATTTATTGCGCACTGTAAACATAACCGCCGTGACCCTTTTCTGCTCCTGGATGCATTAATAACCATCATCATCATCATAGTAAGTTTAATTTATATCCCACCTCTCCAAAAGGATCAAAGCGGGTCACAACATACGATGCACAAATAAAATACATAAATATATACATAAATCAATACATAAATCCCCTTATCCCTCCAAAAAGGGACACTTGGGCTGCATCCGCACTGCAGAAATAATCCAGTTTGACGCCACTTTTACTGCCAAGGCTCAATGCTATGGGTTTCTGGGATCTGTAGTTTGTTATGGCGCCTGAGCTCTATGACAGAGAAGGCTTAATGTCTCACAAAACTACAACTCCCAGCATTTCCATTGAGCCAGGGCATTTAAAGCAGCGTCAAACTGCGTTATTTCTGCAGTGTGGATGCTGCCAAAGCTTCTAAGGTCCCATCTGTGCTGCAAGAATAATCCACTTTGGTATCAAACTGCTTTAATTCTGCAGTGCGGATACTCCCTAAATCAGAACTTCGGGCCCAATCCACATTGCAGAAATAATCCAGCTAGGGAATCCTGGGAATTGTAGTTTATTGTGGCAACAGAGTTTGGGACCAGAAGTGTTTGGGATTTTGGCATATATTTTGGGATTTGGGGATATTCACATATTCATAATGAGAGGCCTTTCATGAAATTCATTTATGCTTTGTATGCGCCTTGTACACAGAGCCTGAAGGCAGTTTTATACACAACATCGTTATCAGTTTTGCACAGGAAACAAAGTTTGTGTACACTGAACTATTCGATATTAATAATAATAGCAATAATTAACAGTGCAGTGTGATATTATTATTCCTATTACTATTATTGCTAAACTGCAGATTATGATTACTATTATGAAACAGTGTAGTATGATATTATTATTATTATTATTATTATTATTAGAGTGCAGGGTGATATTATTATTATTATTACTATTATTAGTAATAAAAGTACAGTGAGATATTATTATCATTACTATTGCTATTATTATTAAACCATGTGTCATTATTATTATTGCTATTATTATTATTAAGCCAATCATTATTATTATTGCTATTATTAAAGTGCAGATATTATTATTAGTAGCATTAAACAGAGCATATATTATTATTGTTATTATTATTAAACCAAGCATTATTATTATTATTAAACACTGTTATTAAACAGTGCAGATATTATTATTATTATTATTCCTTTTATTATTAAGTCATGCATCTTTATTATTGATATTATTTAATCATACATTATTATTATTATTATTATTATTAAATAGTGCAGATATTATGATTATGATTATTACTTTTATTATTAAACCATGCATTATTATTATTGCTATGATGATGATGATGATGGCTGCCAACGCTCTCCTTTTTTCATGTGCGCTCATAGTCTGGTATTTACGGCCGATGCCTGCAGCGACGGCGTCGAGGGCGCTCCTTCGCGTATCTTTACGGCGGCGTGGCGGCGGAGGAGGAGGAGGCGGCGGCGCTTGCTTTCTCTTCTCGCTTTACGGCAGCGTGGCGGAACCGCCTTTCCATGTTTGGCGGGGCGGTCTCGCTTGACGGTTCGGCGCGTCTTTTTTGCGACAGTCCGGAAGAAGGCGAAGGGTTTGCCGCCTGGAGCCCCCGTTTTCTCTCTTTGGGAAAGAAGAAGGAAAGGGGAAGCGATGGACGTCGGGGAGCTGCTCAGTTACCAGGTGAGAAGAGGAAGCGGGGGGGGGGCGGTTGCCATGGTTCCCCGGGGGAGGGGCCCTTGTGGTGGCTGCTGCCGGGGGGCGCCTGGCTCTTCTCTGCCTCCGTTCAGGGGCTTTTGGTTCTCCTTCTGCAGCTTTTGAATAACAGCCTTTATTACGTTTTAAATCACAACAAACAAACAAACAAAAGAGACAGACGTAAAACAACAACAACAACAAGAACAACAAGAACAACAACGCAGATGAGCCCGAGAGTCTGCCCTCTTGTGTGGCTGCTGTTGGGCTCCAGGAAGGCCCTCCTCCTCCTCCTCCTCCCCGCAAGGCCCCCCCCCAGCCCTGGGCGGCCTCCTGGAGCCCCTCTGGCCTGCTCTCCTCCTCCTCCTTCCCTCCATCTGCTCTTCTCCAAGGAGCCCTTCCTTCTCAGGATGTGTCCGAAGTATGACAGCCTCAGTCTGGTCCTCTTGGCTTCTTCCAGGGAGGTTTCTGGCTTGATCTGCTCCAGAACCCCTTGGTTTGTCCTTTTGGCTGCTGTCCATGGGATCCCCAGCCCTCTTCTCCAGCCCCACATCATCTCCAAGGAATGGAGTTTCTTCCTAACTGTCCAGCTCTCACATCCATCCATGGCAATAATAGGGAAGACAATGGTTTGTGTGATTCTCACTTCTGTGTTCAGTTGTGTATCTTTGCATTGTAGGACCTTCTCTTCCCATTCTTACTCTGCTTCTTGTTTCCTGGCTGCTGCAGTCCCTCTTTCCATCCTCTTTGACCCCAGGAATGGACTCCTTCTATCGCTTTGAACTTGTGAAGCTCCTCAGGGGTCGCTCTTTGGGTTTCCTTGATGTCCGACATTAAGGCCCCCTTTGCCCTTTCTTCCTTGACCTTCCTGACCAGTTGTTCCAGGTCTTTGGGGTTCTCTGCTAGGAGTATTCCTCCTCTTTCCGCTCCTTTCTTCTCTGCCCAAGGCTGCTTTCCTTGCAATGTCTTCTGCCTACAAGTGGCACAGAAAGAGTGAGAGGACACAGCCTTCTCTGAACCTTCTGCCAATTGGGAGCCACTCCGTTTCTCTCTTTCCTCTCCTTGCCCTGAGTTCAGATTCCTCACCAGGACCCTCAGAAGTCTTGGCACTCCCATCATGCCTTTCAGGGCCTTCCATAGCCTTTCATGATCTATGCATCCCAAGGCCTTGCTGTAGTCTTTAAGCACATGCTGATTTGCTTCTGTGATTCCTTGGTGCGCTCCATTAGCCCTCCGATGTTTGCAGTGTGGCCCCTGCTGCCTCTTCCTTTCCTGAACCCTGCTTGGACCTCTGGCGTTTCTCTCTCCGTGTTTGTTGGAGTCTATGGCCAAAATAAAGCTGCTTCATGTCTCTTTGGAGGTATGCTGTTTAAATGATGCATGGGTCCTAAGAATCCAGAAGCTGCACCAAAGCTGCACTCCGGTGCTTAGGAATGGAGTCTGGCTTTGGCGCAACCTCTGGACTCTTAGGACCCATGCATCATTTAAAGAGCATACCTCCAAAGAGACCCAAAGCAGCTTTATTTTGGCAGTCTGTAACAGGCCTATGCTGCAGAATCTTGAGCATGATTTCCCCCTCCGGCCGGTCTTAAAAACCCCAAACTTAACATACATTAAGCCAACCTAAACCAAGGAACTAGATATAAATTCTAATCAAAATTGAACTTTCCACTCGAACGTTTCAGGAAACTCAAAGCACAATACAGTGAAATGTTCTAACACACCCTTCCAGTCTAAGCCCACTTCGGTGGTCCTGCGCCCGCCGCCTCAACGCCTTCAGGCTCCCAGTCGGCAAGCAGGGACTGGCTTTCTTTCTCTTATAAAGGTGACCCATAATTTCTCCTTCAGAAACATAGTCTTTTGTGGGTTTTTCGGGGTCTGTGGCCTTGTTCTAGAAGTGTTTATTCCTGGCATTTCGGCAGCATCTGTGGCTGGCATCTTCAGAGAACGCTGACATGGAAGAGAGTGGGTTTTATACACACACACACACACACACTCACACACTGTGTGACCCTGGGTTGGGAGGAGTGATCTTCATGTGAATCTGTGTATCGTTCTGTTGTTGAATGGCAAGGCCTTGGATGGGAAGATCTGCAAAGAGGATTAGTGTCAGTTTAATTAGAGATCCATTGTCTGCAGGGAAAACCCTGAATGGTTTCTCATTGGCATTTCCTGGGGTCTTGGTTTTAGTGTTTTTCAGGACTGGGAGCCAAACTTTGGCAGGATACAGATCACCCAAAAAGGTTGGTCTGCCGCCGCCTCCATTTCCACTGGCGGGAAGCCTCAGCTGCCAAACGGCAAGGCTTCCCGGTGGCAGAAAAAGAACCCACAAAAAGCAGGTTCCTTTTGCAACACCCGAGTGCGCAAATGGTGCAATCATGATGTCGCAAGCATGCCGGGATGTGCGGATGCTATGTGTCCATTGCATCAAAATGGCAGCACCCGTGTGTACAGGGCGCCGCCATTTTGACACCCTTGTCATGTGCTAGGGCTGAGGCCAATATGGGTGGTGCGTCCTCGGCCAACCCGTCACATGACAGGGGCACCGTATCTGCCAGTCTGTACAGCGCCTTTGTTCACTTTCAGGGTTTCTTCTTTCCAGTTGAAATTGTCCAGGTGTTTGTGGATCTCAATGGCTTCCCTCTGCATCCCGACCTGATAGTTGTTGGCATGGTCCAGAATTTCAGTCTTTTCATTTTATGCCCAGGATGGTTTGTGGCATGTTCTGCCAATGCTGATTTTTCTGGCTGGCCCAGTCTGCAGTGTCTCTGGTGTTCCTTGATCCTTGTTTGCACACTGCGTTTGGTGGTCCCTATGGACTTGTCCACAGCTGCATGGTATGCGCTAAACCTTCCTGCGGCTGTGAGAGGGTCTCTCTGGTCCTTGGCTGAGCAAAGCATTGGCTGGGTTTTCTTTGTCGGTTTGTAAACCATTTGCAGGTTGTGCTTCCTCACCACTTTGCCTGTTTTGTCTGTGACTCCTTGGATGTATGGTAAAATACCTTCCCTTTGGGTGGCTGCTTGTCTTCCCTCCTCTGGGTTTTCCTGGGCCTGGCAGCCCTTCTGAGGTCTGAGCTGGAATAACCATTGGCCTGTAGAGCCTGGTCCAAGTCCTTCAGTTCATCTTCCAAGAAGTGGGGTTCACAGATGCGTTTTGCTCGGTCTACCAGTGTTTTGATTGTGCTTCTTTTTTGCCCTTAGGAAACGTTGAAAGTTTGTCCTTCTGCCAACTCAGGAACTCTGATAATCCAGTCTTCATCTGCTGGAATAATACCCGTTTTCCAATTCTGGTGTAATAACTATCTATCTGCTAATCTCATGTAGTGAACCACTTTAAAACTGATATATTTGTCTATAACTGTATCCAACCCAAAAATTCTTGTATTTCCAGATTGACTGCATTAGCATGGGAATATTTCTCCTTAAATCTTTGCATTGCCCCAGTTTTGCCAAGTGTGGCAAAAAAGTCCCTTTGTGTATATTACATTTCCAACACTTATTATTTACTCCTTTATACATCTTCAACAGCCTTCACAGAGTCAAAGAGATCAAGGCAGGTTACAGACCACCTGCCCCTTTCTCCGGTGTATCGGGGCCTCAGCTGCTAGAATGGCAGCCACTTTCCAGGCTGAAAAGCCCCAAGGACACCCCGCAGCGGCGGGGAGGAGGAGAAAGGGGCCGCTTGGCCCCTTTCTCCCTTGCTTTGCTGGGTGCAGCTGTCTGAAGGCTGCGCCCAGCGACGCAAAGCGGCACTGCAAACCAGGAAGGAGCTCCGAAACGGAGCTCCTTCCTGGTCCGTGCAAAGGGCGCACTAAGCGCCCTGGCACGGACCGCCGACGTCACATCTGCGCCGCTCTGTATAGAGGCGGCGCGGTCGTGATGTCGTCATGGCGGCCCCCATGTGGAAGGAGAGCTGCCATTTTGTACAGACTCAGTCCGTACTAGGGTTAGGGGGGTGCAGAAGCACCGCACCTTCCTAACCCTAGTACGGACTGACTCTATACTTTCATGGTGGTTTGTAACCCGCCGAAGTTTTCTTTTAGCTGTGTCTTTTTTAACTGTTGTAAGCCACTTTGAGTCCCAGTGGAAAAAAGGCTGGAGGATGAGGAGGAGGATGATAATGATTATGCTCTATATTCAGATTTCCAGCAACGGCAGTAATAACGTTTGAAGGTTAGAGCTGCCATTGAAGGACACTTCTTGGCCTGAGCCAAGAGACGCAGGGAATTCTCTTCCATGCAGGACAAACGCTGGAGCTCCACAGGATGCAGCAGTGGCCAGCCGCTTGGACCAATTTATGGAGCGGTGAGCGCTATCGACTGCGCAACCTCACACTGTCTCTTATGCCAAATGTGGTACACCTCTTGGTCAGATTTGTGGGGCCCTCTGCTTGGCTGTTGTGGGAATCAGGATGCTGGGCTAGGCTGTCCCTTCTTGGTTTGACCCAGCTATAGGGCTGCTGCTTAGTTTCTTGCATCGTGAAAGTATCTGGGGCTGGAGCCATAGGAGGGGGCTGGGAGACCCCTGAGATGGCTGAGGATCAAGGGGTTGTAGAGCCCTCCTTCTATCATGGAGAAGTTCTCCTTGTTCCCTTCATCGTCTTGGGGTTTCATGCTTTACAGTTACGTGTCTTGACCTGGTGTATGGTGTGTGTATCATAGACTCATGGAATCATAGAATAAGAACCTAGAAGTTCCTATAGGAAACGCTTCTCTTGGCATTTGTAGGTCCTCCAGCATGGTTTCATGATCAGCTTCTGGCAGATGTTGACCATAGAGTTGCACTGGAGGACCTGGAGATTCCTAGAGGGGTGTTCTCTCAGGTAAAGAGAATAGTGGTTTTTTATTTGTGTTCTTCACCCCTAACCCCAGGGAATGTGGAGGCACCGCTGCGATTCAGATAGTCTTCTGGACTTGATTTTCTGTATGTAAAATGGGTATGCTGCCAAGAGCCTTCTCTTCCTGCCAGCCACTTTTCATTATATTCATCACTGATATTGATGTCCCACCTTTTCCTCCAAAACTGGTAATCAAAGTGGCTTACAAATTAAAGCAAATAACAAAAGCGCCATGTTTTTACCTGAGAGGACGCCTCTCTAGGAATCTCTAGGTCTTTCAGTGCAACTCTGTGGCCAACGTCCGACAGACACTGGCCATAGAACTGCGCTGGAGGAGCTACAAAGGCCTAGTAGAGTATTCTCTCTAGGTCTTTCGGTGCAACTTTTAGTTAGTTGATCATAGAGTTGCACTGGAGGAGGATCTAGATATTCCTAGAGAGAACATATTAATCAAATCCGTAAATAATCAAATCTGCAAATATCAAAGCCGCAAATATGGAGGAATGAGTGTAGTTTCGTTGGGCCAATCCACACTGCAGAAATAATCTAGTTTGAGACTGTTTTACCTGCCCTGGTTCAGTGCTAGGGAATTCTGGGAACTGTAGTTTTGTGAGACATTTAGCCTTGCCTATGAGAGAGCTCTGGTGCTATGAAAAAACTACAATTCCCAGGATTCCCTTGCACTGAGCCAGAGCAGTTAAAGTGGTTTCAAACTGGATTATTTCTGCATTGTGGATGGGGTCATTTTAAGAACTATTTTTGGGTTAAATGGTTTAATCGCGTTTTAACTTTTGTATCTTGAGAAAATGTATGTTACTTTTAACTTGTTCTTTTTTATTTAATTTTTTATTATTAATAGTATAACCTACATAAAATAGTATATAAAAATATCTTTTACCTAGCATTCCACATACAATATGTAATAAATCACATTAATTATCCATTCTTACTTTATCTAAATCTTATTCATATTAAACCATTTAATATTAGCTAAACTGTGATTTTTAACTTGTTCTGAGTTGCTTTGAGCCCTGAACTGGAGAAAAGGTGGGATAGAAATAAACATAACAATAATAAACATTATTGTTGTTGTTGTTGTTGTTGTTGTTGTTGTTTCTGTCTTTCTCGGTCAACCGCTCACCCTTCTTTTCAAATTCTGTATGAAGCGACTTCCAGAACAGATTTCTGTGTCCTTTTCTAGCTGGGTTTTATTCTTAGCTTTTTAATAAACGTTGTACCTTAATATTGTTATTTCTGAACAGAAAGAAAAATGCTGTTGTAATCTACCAAGATAACATCAACTTAAAATTGAATTGCTTCCTATTTCCCCCCATTGATTTATCCTTCTTTGTACTTGAATTATGGGTGACGCAAACATAACGTCGGGGCATGATTGTTTGGATCTGTTCAGGTAAGAACCTTATCACACATGGTCCCCTTTTGAAGGGATGCGGTTATCCGATGTTGGTTTCACAGATAGTGGGATGAGATTAGCTACTGTCACTTTAACATATGACTCTTCCGTCCTTTCTCATAGAATTAGCCATTCATTTGAGACGGGTGTCTGTGTGCCTTCAAGTCGCCTGCTGACTTATGGCGACCCCATTAATTGTGTAGGGTTTTCCCAGGCAAGAAAACCTCAGAGGTGGTTTGGCCAGACCCTTACTCTGAAATAGAGTCTACACGCCTGGCGTTTCTTGGCTGTCTCCCTTCCAAATGTTAGCCACGGTTGACTCTGGTTAGCTTCTGGTGTTTTTAATAAGGGTATTTAGACCCTTATAAGATATATATCTGAGAGTGGTTTCAGCCTTGTATGACTGGAGACCAGGGTTTAAATCCCTGTTCAGCCATAGAAACACACCGGGTGAATTTGGGTAAGTCATACTCTCTCATCCTCAGAGGATGGTAATGCCAAACCTCCTGGATCACTTGCTGCAAGCTGCTCTGAGAGCCTTTGGGGTTGAAGAGCGGGGTATAAATACCATGAATAAGTAAATAAGACAGCACTATGATACATTGGGCTTAGGGTCCTCATGAGTTGGAAATGATATATAGAAATAAAAAGATATTTAGAGAGCTGCAGAGAGATATATAGATATATAGAGATAAATGTGATAATCAGTGGGATGTAATGTTTAAATGTTGGACTATGATTCTGGAGACCAGGGTTCGAATCCCTGCTTGGCCAAGTCACACTCTCTCAGCCTCAGAAGAAGGCAAAGGCAAACCCCCTCTGAATAAATCTTGCCAAGAAAACCTCACGATAGACATGCCTTAGAGTCACCATCGGCTGGAAGTGACTTTCAAGCAGAACATAGGGGTCTGGGTGCTTATCTCCCACTTTTCTGCCAGGGCTGATTAAAAAGAAGTTCCAGGAAAAACCCATAATGAATTATACATATTAAAACACCTATTAAATAATTTATGCTGTGAAAAGCACAAATCATTTTTAAAGGCAGTTTAAGACTTGGCGCTAATAACAAATAGGATTTAAAGTATTAAAAAGAAACCAAATCCAGCCCTTTTTAATAATGAATACAGTACAGGAAAGATAGTTGCTGAAATGCACCCCGCATTTTAGCACAAACAGCAAAAGGGAGGAAAAAGGCCCAACTAATAGAAGAAGCAGAGAAAGTGTAATGGGCAAACCCAGAATGAAGTACCATTATAATGGAGGAGCTGCTTTAAATTAGAAGTGCAGCTCATTGGTTTTTCTGTTTTGCTTCTAATGATAAATCACCCGCCCTGCGCTCCTCTTTGTGCCTCTGTTCATCCCTTTCTCCTCATTTTTCTTCCTTTTCCTTTGCTGTTGGTGATCCTTTCTCTTCCTCGCAACACCCTCAACTTATTTTTCTCCCCTTGCCGTTTCCCTTGCTATTGCAGCAAGCGGAATGAGACTCTTCCCCATTCGTTTATTTAAACATTTCCATCATGGGATTCCAGGGCAGCCTAGGATTAAAACCCACATGCTTTAAAAATAATTCCAGGTAAACGTAATAAAATAATTTAAACAGGATAAAAGCATATTCAAGGGATCACCCAGATGAAACAGCCGAAGAAGCTAACGTGTTGATAAAAGAGAGAAACTAGGCGCCCAAGGCTTGGGCACAAAAGCCACGTTTTAACTTGGGCTGCATCTACACTGCAGAATGAATGCAGTTTGACACCACTTTAGATGTTGTGCTGTGTTAAATGTTAAATAATGTGGAATCCTGGGGTTTGTAGTTAGTTGTGGCACCAAAGACCTCCAAAGAAGGAGACTCCACTACACTCCGAGGAAGGAGTGTGTTCCACTGTGGAACAGCCCTTACTCTCAGGAAGGTCCTCCTAATGTTGAGCTGGAATCTCTTTTCCTGCAGCTTGCATCCATTGTTCTGGGTCCTAGTCTCCGGAGCAGCAGAAAACCAGCTTGCTCCCTTCTCAATATGACATTCCTTCAAATACCTAAACAGGGCTGTCATATCACCTCTTAACCTTCTCTTCTCCAGGCTAAACATCCCCACATCCCTAGGTCTTTCCTCATATGGCTTGATAGTTTGCAGACCTTCCATCATTTTGTTCTTCCTCCTCTGGACACGCTCCAGCTTCTCAACATCCTTTTTGAACTGTGGTGCCCAGAACTGGACACAGGATTCTAGGTGAGATCTTACCATCAGGAGGTTTTAGTGCATCTCCTCCCCTGTAGTTTGCATCCGTTGCTCCATGTCCTGGTCTCTGGAGCAGCAGAGAACAAGCTTGCTCCATCCTCAATATTTTATTTATTTATTTGTATGACATTTTTTCCAGGTGGAGCTGACAGTGTTGGATTGGATGGAGCCCTGGGTTGGCTTTATCCTAGGCATCTCCTTGTGCTCTTAAGAAGCACCTTGTTGCTCTGAATGCAGCTTCTCTTCCACATTGTGTCTTGAGGCAGTCCTTTTGAGTAACGCATGGCCGTTCAAGACTGGGGAAGGTATATTCGATGGACCACATGCGGACCTGAACCCCACTTTGGCAGCCCCTCAAATCCACCTGTTAGGTTCCCAGATTCCCTTTCATTTTTTTAAATGTGAGGCAATTAGAGTGATTTTGTTGTTGTTACCCCTGAAAATCCAAAAATGAAGAGGGCCACTCACCAGTGGAGTGACTTTACTCTTCTGCCCCCCTATTTATCTCTTTTGAATTCAAAACTGCCCCAAAATGGTGCCTGGAAGGGATGGGATGTTCTTTCTGGTGCTCTGCAAAAGGTGACAGTTGACCCGCAAACCTGGATGTCTGTCTAATTAGTGATTTGGAAGCCCCTCAGAGAGCCTTTGTGGCTCCAAATAGATAGATCAGTAAATACACAATTCTGGACCTGCTGTTCACAATGTAAGAAGGATGCTTTATCAGCCAGTGGAAAAGAGAAAAACTTTGAGAAACGCAAGAGAGGAAATAAATCCCAATGAAATATTTTTCTTTTCCCAAATGAGTGAAATGCTTCTGAAGACAAGGCTTTACTCACTCAAAATGCCAGGTGTCTTGCAGTAGGAAGATTTGTATATAAGACAGTCTCCAAGATTAGAGAGCCGTCATTCTTGTGCCTACTGTAGATGCATAAAACTCTTAAATCAGAGACGCGTTTCTGCACCTGGCGGGATGCTCCCTCTTCATGCAAACCTCAGGTCTTCTGAAGTCCCAGAAAGGACGGCACAGATTCATGGCTGTACTCTGTCAGTTCATCTGAGAAAACGGATTGTGATTTTGTGAAACTTTCTGCTAAAATAAGTTTGTAAATCTGAAAGATGATGCAAGGTGCCTCTCTTTCATCCCTCACTTCTTTTTCATAGAAGAATAAAGTTGGAATGGATCTCCAAAGGCTATCTAATCCAACCTCCTTCTGCGAGTGCAAGAAATCCGCAGCACTCCCAAAAGATGCCCTTCCAACTCCTCTGGTGAAGGAGAGTCCCATCGCCTTCCGCTGAAGTCTGTTCCATTATTGGACAGCCTTTACGGTCGTATGTGTTACTGACCATAAGTAGTTGAACTTGGTGCTTGCAACGATTTTTCTGCCCTTTGTATACCTTTGGTGAACTGAGTTGCCTTAATGCCCAGCCTATTGTGGTTAAGGTTGCGCGTTCAATCCCAGACAAGGGGCTCAAGCTCGACTCAGGCTTGCTTCCTTCCAAGGAAGTTGCTAAAATGAGTCCCCAGATTGTTGGGGGCAATTAGCTTACACTTTGTAAACTGCTTAGGGAATGCTTAAGTATACTGATAAGTGGTATAGAAATGCTATTGCTATTGCTATTTGTCGTCAAGTCGGCTTAGACTTATGGTGACACTCTGAATGTGAGACCACCAAGAAACGTCCTCATTTACAGCCCTGTTCAGATCTTGCAAACTCTGGGAAGCTATTGATTCTTTGATACAGTCGGTAAGATGGGAGTGATGTTGGTCTCTCTCTCTCTCTCTCTCTCTCTCTCTCTCTCTTATTGGGTGGTTTAGGGCACATGGTTTAGCGTGAATAATTTCTCCACTTTCCACCTCTCATTTCTAAAAAATTGCTGCACTACTGAGTCCACAAAACAGTGATACTTTCATTGGGACAACCAAAATGCTCAAAATACATGGTGCAAGGTTTCAAAGCTCCACTTAGCTTCTTCATCAGGCAAAAGGGTTAAAAAGCAAATAGGAGACAACCTGAATATCAAAGGAAGTTTCTTTTTGTGCTGCTAAGGTAATTTAACATTTATTTTGTGGACTTTATGACTCTTTGTCTCCCAGAACCCACTTGGCCAAGGAAGAGGAGTGGCCGGCCTGCATGGATATCCCTCCATGGCATCTTAACAGAAACAGCTCTAAATACATCTTGACAAAATGTCTCTCTTGAGACAGCAGCATCTTCCATTGTCCAATAGCACTTACAGCTCTTACTCTCAGGAAGGTCTTCCTAATGTTGAGCTGGAATATCTTTTCCTGTCATTTGCAGCCATTGCTTAGTCCTAGTCTCTGGAGCAGCAGAAAATAAGTTTGCTTCTCCTTCTTTCAGATACAGTATTTAAGCATGGCTATCATGTCACCTGTTGACCATCTCTTCATAGAATCCTAAAATTGGAGGAGACCCCCCCCCAAGGGCCACCCATTCCAACCCCCTTCTGTCATTCAGGAAGACATTCCTTGTGACAGAGGGCCACCCAGCCCCCTTGGCCATGTCTTTATCTGCCGTTTCCGGGGCCATTTAGTTGGCAGCCCTCACAGCCTGTTGATTCCCCTTCCTTTGCCTAAATAAGCCGAAATGCAGGCCAACTCAACTCAACTAATGTTTTTATAACAGTGTTCTGATCCATTTGTTCTCGCAGGGCCCGGAGTTTCATGCTTGAGCAGACCTATTCTTCATCTGACGGTTTGAGTCGGAAGCCAGAAAGCAGTTAACGCATTAGCCAGAGTCATTACAGGAGGGACGTTCTCGCTTAAGGGGAGTTCAGCTAGATTGATTTCCTGGCAATCTGGGAGTGTCGCAGGAGCAGCTTCTGCTTCTAGCCGCGGTGTTGCTTGAGCCCTGACTTACCTGTGAGAGAAGGGCTTTGTCTGTCCAGTAGCAACCGAGGCTGCCCATATGTGGAGTTTTGCTATTTAGTCTGCAAGGCCTCATGCACACATTTGAGAATAAGCGACAAGGGGTTGGGTGGCCCCTGTGGTCCCTTCCAACTCTGTGGCTCTTTGCAGGACTCAGCTGTCAATCAGCATGTTTACAATGATACTCTTATTTGCCTGTATTTCATTCTTTAAGATGGGAACTGGTTTTGCAAATTGCTTTCTTGGCTAATTGTCTGGAAGCAATGTCGCTCTTGCCATAGGTGACTGTAGGTGAATGCCGTTTACAGTGCAATGGGTGAGGAAGGGCAAAATGCTGTGGGGCCTTCTTTTCTCTCACCCCATTTAGAAAGAAGGAAGCCAGTTCCAAACGGATGCTGGTGTGATGGGAAACCATCACATTGGAGGCCATCAGCAGTGAAATTTCTAGCAAGCAATCTTAACAGAGTTGTTTCTGCTTTTGCTCAAAGGTATGCATTGATCAGAACAGAGACTGTAGTCAAGATATCAGAAATAGACTAGCAATAGGGAGGGCAACCATGAAAGAACTAAACAAGATCCTAAAATGCAAAAATATACAACTGAGCATAAAAGTCAGGCTCATACAAGCCATTGCATTCCCTATTACCATGTATGGATGTGAGAACTGGACAGTGAAGAAAGCGGATAAGAAGAAGATCAACTTATATGAGATGTGGTGCTGGAGAAGAGTGCAGAGGATACCATGGATGGCCAAAGAGTCAAACAAATGGGTCCCAGAACAGATCAAGCCTAATTTCCCTGAAAACCAAGATGATCAAACTGAGGCTGTTATACTTTGGACACATCTTAAGAAGGGAGGACTCATTGCAAAAGAAGATAATGCTAAGAAAGTTGGAGGGATGTAGAAAGAGAGGAAGGCTCCATGCTGAATGGATGGACTCTATTAAAGTCATGGGTATGAATTTACAGGAACAAAGCAGAGCAGTGGAGCATAAGGAGTCTTGGAGATGTCTCATCCATGCCATGAATCATAACATCCTAGAGTTGGAAGAGATCCCAAGGGCCATCCAGTCCAACCCCATTCTGCCATGCAGGAACCCTCCATCAACGCATACCCAACAGATGGCCATCCAGCCTCTGTTTAAAGACTTCCAAGGAGGGAGACTCCACTAACTTTGAGGGAGTGTCTTCCACGGTTAAAGAGCTGTCACTCAAGATGTTCCTCCTAACGTTTAAGTGTATCCTTTCCTGTAGCTTGCATCCATTGTTCTGCGTTCTAGTCTCTGGAGCAGCAGAAAACAAGCTTGCTCCCTCCTCAATATGATATCCCTTCAAATATTTAAACAGGGCTGTCATGTCACCTCTCAACCTTCTCTTCTCCAGGCTAAACATACCCCACTCTCTAATTCTCTCCTCATAAGGCATGGTTTCTAGACCCTTCACCATTTTGGTGGCCCTCCTTTGAACATGCTCCAGTTTTTCAACATTTTTTAAAATTGTGGTGCCGAGAACTGGACACAGCACTATTCCACTATTACTTTCCTTGAACTAGAGACGGCACTTCTATTGATGCAGCCTAGAATTGCATTCGCCTTTTTAGCTGCCACATCACACTGTTGACTCATGTTCAACTTGTGGTCTACTAGGGCACTACCCAGACCGGCGCTTTGCACTGGCCTGGATTTGTGCTAGGGTTGCCCGAGGGCGGCGCCACAGCACGCCTCACAACCCTAGCACATCACGGCGGCGGCAAAATGGTGACGCCCTATCTACATGGGCGCTGCCATTATGATGTGATGGATGCATAATGCATTCAGGCAACCCTAGCACGAATCCAGGCCATTTGTGCACTCGGGCGTCGAAAGCGCGACGAAAATAGAACCCGCTTTTTGTGGGTTCTTTTCCCGCCGGCGGAAAAGGAGGCGGCAGCAGACCGCCCTTTTTGGGCAGTCTGTGTCCCACCTAGGACTCCTAGATCACTCCTTAAGCCAAGTGTCCCCCATCCTATATCTATGCATTTAATTTTTTCTACCTAAGTACAGTATCTCACATTTCTTTGTATTGAAATTCATTTTGTTAGGTTTGGCCCAGCTTTCTAATCTATTAAGGTCTTCTTGAATTTCGATCCTGTTCTCTGAGATATTAGCTATCCCTCCTAATTTGGTGTCATATGAAAATTTGATAAGCATGCCTTCTGTTCTTTTGTACACTTGTAGGCAGTTAACAACAACAAGAACAAATGCATTTCCATTTGTGCTGCTCAACCCTAGCCTCCCTGAAGTGCATGGGAGCTGCCTGCTTCCTCCTCCATGTGGGCAACCTTGCCTTCCTCTCCCTGTCCTGCATCAGGCTCTTTGCAAATTGCTGAGATGCTGGGATGATGTTCCCCGTGTCTCTGCTGCGGCTCCTTCCCCCCTTCGCTTCCCGTACGTTCCACACTTTCTGCCAACTCTTCATCTTACTTCTAATCCCTAGTGAAAACATTCATTTTTCTCCTGTCTCCATTTCTTCCGTTTTCCCGGGTCTTGCTGTTATTTATGACCCTCTTATTTAATTCTAAGTATTTTTGATGCAATTTGCATGTGGCATGCAAGACATTATAAAATGTAATGCTGTGCTGTATTTCATCGTCCCCGCTTGTTTCAGCAGCTCGTCTGGAAAAGAAGATTGATTTTGCTCATATTTTTCCCCCCTCCGTGAAACGAAAGGCTCCTGCAGTGAAAAGAAAGGGCGGGGGTTGTGTGCATCTATTTAGGCATAGATCAAGTCTCCTCTCTCTGCCCAGTTCTCCCCCCCTCACAATTTCTCAGTGAGATGAGGCTTTTACAAGTCAGGTTTGTCTGCTTGTGGGGGTCGGGCGAGTAGGAAGGGATTTTATTTATTTCCTTATTTTAAAAGCATAGTCTTGGTATTATTCAGTGGCAGAAGTTCCATATTTCCTCTACTTTCTGCACCTGAGGAAGCCTAATTGCTGAAGCTGCCTGTTTTGCAATTGCATGGTCCTCTCTGCAGCTTTCGGTGGAACAGCTCCATGGTATCAGAAGGATTTCGTTCATTCAGGGGAATATTTGCCAGCGCTTCAGGGTCAATTGGGAGGAGGCAGATCTTCTGCCCAGAGATGCCAAAGGAGACACACCGATTACTAAAAATCAAAACAATAAAAAATCTGGAAGTGTTCAGAAATCAACTTTTGGGTTTTTTGGGGGGTTTGGGAATAAGAGATTTTCAGTGTTAAAAGATACAGGTGACAGGGCAGCTGCAACCTATTCAAAAAGCAAACTGCTTTTCCTGCTAAGAGAAGCAATTCATGTTTTTTTTGGGGGGGGGAGGAGGAGGGGAGGACTGGCCTAATAGTATGGAAGGGTTGACAACAAAATGGTGGATAATAATAATAATGATACTAGAAGGTAATCTTACATTGCTTACTCCTACCCTAGCATTCGCATTCAGCTCAGTTTAGATGCCTCTTAGCTTGCACTATCCTTCTGAGAGATGCCTTGATATAGTCATTTCATTAATACTTGGTGCTTTCCAATACAGAGTTTGTTGGGAATATTTGTCTTCTTGTGTCGTCATGTTGGCTTTGCCTATGTTGACCTTCTAAATGAGAGAGCTCCAAGGCAACCTGTCATTGACATTCTTGCAGAGCAGCCTTCCTCCATGGAGCCCATCAACTTGGAAAATGGTCTTTATCTTTTCCTACAACCTTCCACTTTACCAAGCATTTATTGTATTTTCTACTGAGTCAGGTGGTTCATCGTCTGTCCTAAGTATGATATCTGTCTGTTGGGGATGCTTTGATGGTGAGTTCCTGCATGGCAGAATGGGTTTGGACTTGATGGCCCTTGGGATCTCTTCCAACTCTATGATTCTGTGATTCAGAGACTGGGATACGGAGCAATGGATTCAAACTAGAGGAGAAGAGATTCCACGTAAACATTAGGAAGAACTTCCTGAGAGTAAGGGCTGTTCAACCATGGAAGACATTGACTTGGAGAGTCATGGGGTCTCCTTTGGAGGTCTTTAAACAGAGGGTGGATGGCCATCTCTCAGGAATGCTTTGATGGTGAGTTCCTGCATGGCAGAATGGGGTTGGCCTGGATGGCCCTTGGTGTTTCTTCCACCCCTAGGATATTCTGTTATGAATTGTAGCTATGCTGGCTGGAGGATTCTGGATTTGTAGTTGAACAGGTCTGATGGACACCAGAGCAGGAAAGATGGTCCTGAGGACTGGGATCTCCCATTTCCTGAAAGGCCAGTAACTAGGCTTTCCTTAGGGTGCCATTTGTCTGCTTTTCCTGCTTCTTTTCTGGTGCTCAGTCTTTCCACACAATGTCCAGATTTCTGTTAGGGACATATGTACATGTAAGTATTCCTTATATGTGCAGCAGGATTGAAGAAGCATCCGGCTGCTTTCCCGTATCCAGGTGCAAAAGGAGGACATCCGCGCTGAGATTTTCCCAGTCTTCTCAGGGGGGGGGGGAGTTCAGTGTTGCTCTCATCATTGTGTGTCTGGCTATAAGGAAGTAGCCAAATGCTTCTTGGATCCTGCCTGCTTGCGGAGAAGCAAAGGATGGCCGTAAAAGACTTAGAACAAATTGAATGGGGAGGGGAAGATGAGACTTGGTGTATTGTAGGTCTGCCCACGGATATTTACGCTATGGTGAGGGGATGCTGGACTGTGGCCAGTGTTAAGCCACTCTTGCTGCGGATTCAGTTTGAACCCAGGCCCCTAAGTGCAAAGGCTGCACAGCTCCCATCGCTTTGATTCAGCCCTGTGCCAGCTCCTCCTCTCCTGATGCCAAATAAGTTAAGCTTTCCCTGTTGAAGCCAACTGCTGAACTATTGTCTTTGAAATGCCCCTTGCCTGGCATCCTTTCTTTTGCCGCTTTATGTGTGAGTTGTGTGCTTGGCTTGCACTGTGTGGGACTGGTGAGCCATGGGGGAAGATGGCGGCACTTGGTTGGCACCCTCCTGCTTGGGAGGACCTGCACTTACCCCCAAAGGTTTACAGGGTTGTTGTTTTTTCTCATTTGCAACAGACCCGGGCAAGACATGTGGCATCCCTGTTTCTGCATTCATTCGACTAAATGGAAGGCAACTTTGTCCCACAGAATTAAAAGATATAGCCATGTAGAATCAATATGTAGAGAGATCTTGTAGCAACTTTGTGACTCGCTGAAAGAAAGGAGTTGGCAGCATGAGCTTTCTTAAACTTCAGTCTACTTCCTCAGTTGCTTTTGGTGGAGTGGAAGCCAGGGACAGACATACATATGCCATAGGTATGTGAGAATGTCGATTCAAATTCAAAATCCTTTGGGTATGGATATGAAATAGCAAATCTAGTTGTAACAATGGTTGTTTGTGGACAAAGACATAGCCACTGGATATGGAAATGAGGTGGAAAGACCAGTTCCTATGCTAAAATCTACTTCTCCAGATGCATTTGGACTGACTTAAAGTCTACGAAAGCTCCTGCTGCCAACTTCTTTCTTTCAGTTAGTCTCAAAGGGGCTACAAGATCGCTCTGCATGTTAAGACTAAGGGTGCATCTACAATGTACAAATTATACAATTTGACACCACTTTAAGTGGTGTAGCTCCTTCCTGTGGAATCCTGGGATTTGTAGTTTTACAGGGTCTTCAGCCTTCTCTGCCCAAGAGTGCTGGCGCCTCTTGTTGTTGTTGTTGTTGTGTACCTTTCTGACTTATGGTGATCCTAAAGCAAACTTATCATGGGGTTTTCTTGGCAAGATTTGTTCGGAGGGGTTTTTGCCATCGCTTTCCCCTGAGGCTGAGAGCATGTCCCTTATGGAGACCCTAAGGTGAACCTATCACAGGGTTTTCTGAGGCTGAGAGAGTGTGCCCAAGGTCATCCAGTGGGTTTCATGGTTGAATTGGGAATTGAACCCTGGTCTTCAGAGTCATAGTCCAACACTCAAGCCACTATGCCACACCTGACCTCTGCTGACACCTCACCAAACTAAACATCCCAGGATTCTGTAGTTTGGAGCCATGGCTGTTAAAATGGTGTCAAACTGCATTATTTTTACAGCATAGATGCACCCTAATTCTGCTTCTGTACCTTAGTGTTTGCTAAGGTAAACACTATTCTGGAGACCAAGATTTCATTCCCAGTTTGGCCATGAAACCCATTGGATGACCTTGGGCGAGTCATGCTCTCTCAGCCTCAGGGGAAAGCAATTGTAGCCCCCCCCTGAACAAACCTTACCAAGAAAACCCCACAGTAAGTTCACCTTAGGATTTCCGTAAGTTGGAAATGACTTGAAGGCACAAAACAAGTATATGGCATCCATATTCTAGCTGAAACTTTGTCAGGATGGGTGGTTGTGCCAAGGCAGGATTTTGGGATGGCCCCCATTGCCAGGATCCTATAAAACTCTGCTCTCTTTCCCTCCTCCCTGTTCCTCAGCGCCAGACGGACTAATTACTTTTCCTTCCTGGTCTCTCTGTTCTGAACATTTAATCTGTGCTCCTCTTAATCAAATAGCGGTGCTGCCTCTGTGCCAAGTTTGGCTTGGGCATTGCTGGGTACCGTGCCTCTTAATTCAGCACCAAACATTGATCAGAAGGTGCTCCGGCCGCCCCCGGGTATTTGGTGGCACGGAGTCCATCTGCACCTGGCGGTTTACAAAGAGCTTGGGCAGCCATAAACGTTTTTTACGTGCCAGAGCAAAACAGTTGCAGATGGCCTCAACCGATGATTAAATACCTCTGCCGCGTTGCCCAGAAAGGAGCGCCCAGCCCTCGTGTGCCTGGTTTCTGATTACCTTGGGTAATAATGAGCGGGTGGCAGCCAAGTCCAGCTTCTTCCAGGGGCCTTTTCCAATTCCTCCATAAAGAGGAAAGAGACCATTGTCTGGATTGCCCAGAGCTCATCTGTACATCTGCAGTCGCCGTCGTCGCTGATTCCTAATCTTTCTTATAGGTTTCAGCAAAGAGTGCTTGCTGCTGAGAGAGGAAAGACGAGAAGGAAGGATTGGGGACTATGGAGTTTATCAGACAAGGGAAAATGGAAGTATAATTCAATGGCAATCCGAACACAATCATGAGGTTTCACGTTATTGCGTGAGAGGTGATCACACGCAATTTCAGGCAATGGCAAGCTATTTTTGGGCAATGGGAAGTCAGTTCGAATGTAATTCCAATTCACGTAGATTCGCTGAACTAGCGAATTCATGTGAATGCGTTCTTGCCCCACTTTCTTTTCATTCAAAGTTAAGAGAAATTCCTCCTGTGTGATAAACTCCTAAGTCTTCCTGACTGTCAGCCAAGGTGCAAAGTAATGGAGGATGTTGCAGTCGGTCGCGGTAGATCTCCAGCCCCTGGGTGTCAACAAGGATGGTCATTTTCACAAGGGTTTGCTTAGGCAAGGAATCCTCAGAGGTGGTTTTGCTGGTTCCTTCCTCTGAAATACAGCCTACAGCACCTGGTATTCATCAACGTTCTCCCATTCAAGTACTAATCAGAGCTGACCCTGCTTAGCTTCCAAGATCAAGCAGGACCCTTGATCCTGTGTTATATTGCGTGTCTGTGCCTTCAAGTCAGCTGTCAACTTATGCCGACCCCATGGATTTCATAGGGTTTTCTTAGGCAAGGAATCCTCAGAGGTGGCTTTGCCAGTTCCTTCCTCTGAAATAAAGCCTGCAGTACCTGAGATTCATTGATGGTTGCCCATCCAAAGACTAGCTAGGCCTGTACCTGCTTAGCTTCCAAGATCTGATGGGAGCTGTATGTGTTTGTGTACCTTCAGGTCACCTGTAGACTTATAGTGTTTTCTTAGGCATGGAAAATTCAGAGGTGGCTTTGCCAGTTCCTTCCGCTGAAATAGAGCCTATAGCACCTGGGATTCATTGGTGGTCTTCCATCCAAGTACTAACCAGGGCTGACCCAGCTTAGCTTACATGGTACAAGCTTTCAGTCTTCATCAGGCAAAGGTGTTAAAAATCAAATAGGAGGAAGGAAAAATAACATTACAGTGTTAGAGACGCAGGCCTGCATTTTGTCAAGATGTTGTTGTTCTCATTTAAGATAATATGGGGGGCTATCCATGCAGGCAGAGGCCATTCCTTTTAGCCATGAGAGCCAAAAGAGTCTTAAAAGTCCAGGACATAACATTTAAACTTGCATTAGCAACACAAAAAGAAATCTCCTTTGAGATCCAGGTTCCTGTGTGAGGCTACTGTCCCTTTATTAAGCAGAGAACATTGAATTTCTCAAGAAGCCTCTATTGTTGTTTCTTCTCTTGCTTTTGGGGGGAAAGTAAGTTCTGTTTAGATAAAATATGCCAAGAGCAGTCCCAGTTGAAAAAGGCTTTTTACCTGCGTTGCAGGTAGAAACATCAAGGAGTTTTGCTGGGAAATAGTTTAACTGCAATGGATGGAAAAACTCCCAGATATTAAAAAATCTGCTTGAGGGAACTGTCCCTGCTAAATGCAATTCTTAGAAGGGTGACTGTATCTCTTGCAAGCACTGATGGTCACTGGGGCTTTTTAGTTGCATTTTCCCAGCATTCGCCCCCCTCCCCACATTTCCTAATGCAGGAGAGGGCCAGGTTTGTCTCTTTGAGGTTTATAGCCATCAAGACGGATCTCTTCCAGCAGGCATTCTTAGACTAATATATGGGCCCTCTCCACTGCCCCACAACTATGCCTTCATTGACTCTCCCTTAAACCGCTTCATTGCAATGGGGATTACATTTTATTGTAATTGTTATTGCGATTTTAATAACTGATATTTATGCTGTTGTATTTTAAATTGTGGGTTAGGGGTTGTGTTATTATTTTATGATGTTTTATTTTTTATTGTAACCCGCCCCGATCCTCTGGGGAGAGGTGGGCTATAAATAAAAAAATAAATAATAATAATAATAATAATAATATTAATAATCATTATTATTAAAGATAAAGATAAAGGTCTGATGCTGAACCCAAAAATAATGACTACAGAAGAAATACACAAATTCCATCTAGATAATGAGGAAATTGAAATAGTTAAAGAATTCTCATCTCTAGGATGAAACATTGACCAGAATGATTTCTTGGCTGCAGTCAAGAAATCAGAAGACTAGGAATGGGAAGGGCGGCTGTGAAAGAACTGGAAAAGATATGAAGAGCAAAGACATACAGCTGAGCGCTAGAGTCAGAATTGTTCAGGGCATTGTCTTCCCCATCATCCCCATGAACGGATGTGAGAGCTGGACAGTGAAGGATGCAGACAGAAAGAAGACAACTCCTTTGAAATGTGGGGCTGGAGAAGAGGATTTAGGATGATCCCATGGACAGCCAAGAAGATAAAAAAAGTGTTCTTGAACAGGTCAGACCAGGGCTCTCCTTGCAGCAAAGATGCTCAAGTTGATGCTATCCTACTTTGGCCACATCATGAGAAGGCAGAGATCCCTGGAAAAAACAATAATGCTAGGAAAGGTAGAAGGTAGAAGAAAGAGAGGAAGACCACAAACCAGATGGATAGATTTGATCAATGTGGTTACGGGCAAGGGCTTGCAGGATCTGGGCAAGACTGCAGTGGAAGAGAGAGATTCTTGGAGATGTTTATCCATGGGGTCGCCATGAATCAGAGCTGACCTGAAGGCAGCTAGCAACAACAATAACCCTATAGTTTTTTGTGGGTTTTTCAGGCCATGTGGCCATGTTCTAGAAGTGTTTGTTTCTGACCTTTCGCATGCATCTGTGGCTGGCATCTTCAGAGACTTCTGGCATGGAGGTGAGTGGGGTATATATACTGTTGGTTGAGAAGAAGCAATATGTTTTATATGTTAATCTGTATTGTTCTGTTGTTGAATGGCAAGATCTCAGGGTGTCTATTTACCTTTTATATTTTTTAATTTTATTTAGAACACATAAACAAATGTATAAAATCAAGAAAATGGGACATCCCTACTTAAACATAGTTATGTCACCTCTTAACCTTCTCTTCAAAGAATCTTAGAGGTGGAAGGTACCCCTAAGGGTCATCCAGCCGAACCCCAATCTGCTATGCAGGAACTCACAATCAAAGCACTCCCAACCAATGGCTATCCAGCCTCTGTTTAAAGGCCTTCAAAGAAGGAGACTGCACCACTCAAGGCAGTGCATTTCACTGTTGACCAGCTCTTACTGTCAGGAAGTTCCTCCTAATGTTGAGGTGGAATCTCTTTTCCTGGAGCTTGTATCCATTGTTCCATGTTCTAGTCTCTGGAGCAGCAGAAAACAAGCTTGCTCCATCCTCAATATGACATCCCTTCAAAAACAGGGCTATCATATCACCTCTCAACCTTCTCTTCTCCAGGCTAAACATGCCCAGCACCCTAAGTCTTTTCTCATAAGGCATGGTTTCCAGACCCTTCACCATTTTAGTCACCCTTCTTTGAACACGCTCCCGTTTGAATTGTGGTTCCCAGAACTAGACAGAGTATTATTCCAGGTAAGGCCTGACCAAAGCAAAATAGAGCAGCACTATTACTTCCCTCGATCTAGACACTATACTTCTCTTGATGCAGAGTAAATGGGCATAGTGTGCTTCATGCTCTCCCAGCCATTAGCCTCAATCCACACGCCATCCACACAGATGATGGCACTTCAGCAGCTGGAAAGCAAAGAGGAAACGAACAACCTGGCAATTGCTGTGGCAGCATTGCCATCCTGGTGAATTCAAGGTCCTGGTGATGGCTCCTAAAGCCCTTCACAGCTTGGCACCTCAATCCCACCTGAGGTCAGGGCCCACCTGTGTCTCCCATCCGTGGGGCAGAACATGGGCACAGGGCCTTTTCTGCTGTATATTCCTGGTCCTGGAGCACTATCCTCTTTGGGGGCCCGAATGGCACCAAGGCTGGGCTGATTTCTGGCATCAAGTAAAAACACAGCTTTTTAAGAAACCTTTGAAGCCCAAAATGTATATGTGCACGATTTTAAACTGTATTTTAAACCTTTTTAATCTGTTTCCACTTGCTGAATTGGTTAATATCCATAATCTGCACTGCAGTCCGACTCTGCTTTAACTGCCATGGCTCAAGGCTATGGAATTCAGAGATTTGTAGACTTGATAGATATTTAGCCTTCAATGTCAGAGAGCTCTGGTGTCACAGCAAACTAGAAATCCCAGGATTCCAGAGCATTGAACCATGGCAATAAAAGTGGTGTCAAACTGCATTGTTTCCGCAGCGAGGATGCAGCCTGAGTTGTTTTAAAGCCCTGAAACTGATTTTACCTGTACGCTGTCCTCTGATCCAATGGTATCAGGAGGAATGTGAATATCTAAGCAAAGAAAATAAATGAATAAACCATAGGGCTGCTTTCCAAAAGGCCGAGATTGCTCCCATCTTTGCCTAGCTGGCCCTGGGTCATAAATACTACTTTATTTAAGTTACCATTGGATGGGTTTAAAATTTTATTTTGCACTTGGGGAGCTTCAAAGAAGGCAGTGTTCCTGCCCAGCCCTTCACTTCGCTTGAGTGTTTTGTTTTGAAACTTGCCCACTGCCTCGGGCAGGAAGGCAAATTATAAATATTTTAATAAATAATAACAGCATGACGAACGCTTTTCTGCCGATCGCCTCTCCTCCTTACAAACAGTTCCTCCCAGAAAAACAAGGAATTATCCGGAGCTTTTCTCGTAACTGCCAGCCTTCATCAGCAACGCAATGAGATTGGAAACTGGGGAGAAGGGAGGCAGAGACAGCAAAGGGGGGAAATAGCAGACTCCAGCAGCGAATTAACTTATTCCATTTAGCAGAAGAAAAAAGAGGAGGGGGGAAATGTATATGTAGACGCCTGCTTTGCATAGAGCAGACGCAAAATAACCTTGTTACTATGGAGCTCAGAAGTAATTTGTTAAAAGAAATTTGAAATGAACCTTCGGGTTCCCTTTGTGCACAGATCTCTGCCAGCCGAATCCAGCTAGAAAGAGCCATCAAGGAGAGCTCCCTATTAGCTGTCAATTTAGAAAGACTTCGGGAGGAAGCAGGCCCCAAATCTCCAGCGATATCTTTCCGGCAACCTCTTAATCTTTTGTGTAACACCTGTGTTAAGCCAGCCTGCTTTCAATCCTGCTTTTTGAGAGCGCATCTCCAAAGAAATAAGCAATGTCAGGTAGCGCATGAGCTAAACAGTTTCATTTCTTTATTTTTAGCTAAGGAAATTAAGTTGCCTTGCAAGGAGGGAAACTCACAGGCATTTGCAAGGTGTGCAGTTCATACCAGGTGAGAGCACAGGAGCGCAAATACCTGCAACACAGCCATGTCCTACAGTTCTTTTACCAAAGTGGTAAAAGAAAAACCCAGAGGAGGGAAGGCAAACAACCTCCCAAAGGGAGGATATTTTTACCATACACCAAAGGAGTCACAGACAAAAGAGGGAAACTGATGAGGAAACACGCTCTCCAAATGGTCTACAAACCGACCAAGAAGATCCAGCAAATGCTGCACTCAGCCGAGGACCAGAGAGACCCTCTTACAGCTGCAGGAAGAGTTTAGCGCATACCATGCAGCTGCGGACAAATCTCTATAGGGACCACCAAACGCAGTGTGCAAACAAGGATCAAGGAACACCAGAGACACTGCAGACTGAGTCACCCAGAAAAACCAGCCGTAGCAGAAGACATTATAAACCATCCTGAGCATAAAATGTTGTTTGAAAACACTGACATTCTGGACCATGCCAACAATTATCAGGTCAAAATCCACATGGAAACCATTGAAATCCACAAACACCAAGACAATTTTAACAGGAAAGAAGGAACCCTGAAAGTGAACAAAGTTTGGCTACCAATCCTGAAAAATAACAAAATCAAGATTTGGTTTTTTTATGTATTGTAAATAAAATTAAAAAATATAAAAGGTAAATAGACACCCTGAGATCTTGCCATTCAACAACAGAACAATACAGATTAACATATAAAACATATCGCTTCTTCTCAACCAACAGTATATATACCCCACTCACCTCCATGCCAGAAGTCTCTGAAGATGCCAGCCACAGATGCATGCGAAACGTCAGAAACAAACACTTCTAGAACATGGCCACATGGCCTGAAAAACCCACAAAAAACTATAGGGTCTCTTCCAACTCTATGATTCTATGATTTCCTCCATCCCCAGTTACTGTGTAAAAAGTAGAGAAATACCTGGAGGTTGCATGGACAGGGGCACCCTTCCTGAGTGCAAAATGCGTATCAAGAACCATGTTGTTGTTGTTAGCTGCCTTTGAGTCAACCTTGATTCATGGTGACTCTGTGGATGAGACATCTCCAAGACCTCCTGTCTTCCACTGCTCTTCTCAGGTCATGCAGGTTCATGCCTGTAGCTTCCCTGATTGAATCCATCTGTCAGAGTGCGGGACCAGAATCCTGGACAATCAACCAGTCAGCTTAATTGATAAATCAACAGTACTTTATTGATGGTTCCAGAATCGGAAATTCCACATCACTCAGCTTCTTAGCTGAGACTGACCCCTCCCAACCAACCCAATGCATAAATCCCCCTTGGCAAAACTACTCCTCCCCTAGGCAAAAGCCCGCGCTAGCAAAAGCCCTCCCATTCCTCCCTGGTTCCCATCCACCACAACTCCCCCTTCCATAGCTCATCTCCCCAACCTAGAGACTGCATTCCAAACCTCTGAGAACCAGGCCTTCAAGGCCACCCGATAAGCACCACCTGGAGCTAACAGTTACAACCCAGCTTTCCCTCTACAAGCCTAGCTAAGCCTACCCTAGCCCCCATTATCCACAACCACTATATATCTGGTAGATTACACCAGGATTCTAACACCATCCATCTTGCGTGTGGTCTTCCTCTCTTTCTACTACCTTCCACCTTTCCTAGCATGATTGTCTTTTCCAATGAGTCCTGTCTTCTCATGCTGTGGCCATAGTACAACAGCCTCAGTTTAGTCATCTTGGCTTCCAGGGAGATTTCAGGCTTGATCTGTTCAAGGGCCCATTTCTTTGTCTTCTTGGCCATCCATGGTATCCTCAGCACTCTTCTCCAGCACTACCTCTCCAATGAATTGGTTTTCTTCTTCTTTGCTTTTTTCACTGTCCAGCTCCCACATGCGTACATGGTGATGGGCAATACTATGACTTGGACTATCCTAACTTTAGCATTCAGTTTTGTGTGTTTGCTCATGGACCATGCATTTTAATTTATTGTTACCATGACTTCATGGTGTACAGTGTGTTGTGCTGAGCTTGATTTCAACAGTGGGTGAAACTCAAAATGCTAGCTTGCTAGGCTGGAGTTGCTTTTCATCTGAGGTTCACCATTTGGGCTTTGGTAAGCCCATCCCTTACACCTTAAAGATTATACAGTTGTCCCTCCATATTCACTAGGGTTAGGGGAACAAGACCCCCGTGAATATGGAAAAACCGCAAATAACAAAAACACCATGTTTTTACCTGAAGGACACCTCTAGGAATCTCTAGGTCCTCCAGTGCAACTCTATGGTCAATGTCCAACATACACTGACCATAGAATGGCACTGGAATAGCTACAAATGGTCTTTCAGTGCAACCTTTAGTTAAAGTTGACCACAGAGTTGCACTGGAGGACCTAGACAATCCTAGAGAGAACATATTAATGAAATCCGCGAATAATCAAATCCACAAATATCAAAGCCGCAAATATGAAGGGATGACTGTACAATGCAAATTCTCTCCTGCCTTTCCAGGTCACACATTATATATACCCAAGTCCTTTCCAGGCAAACATTCTCTGAAGATGCCAGCCACAGATGCTGGCGAAATGTCAGGAAGAAACCTTTCTGGAACATGTCTGCATAGCCCGAAAAACCCACAAAAAACTATGGATGCCGGCCATGAAAGCATATACAATGGGACCTTGTTATCTGCTGGGATTTGGTTCCAGGATCCCCTGTGGATAACAAAATCCATGGATGCTTAAGTCCCATTAAATATAATGGCAGAGCAAGATGGTGTCCCTTATATTAAATGAAAAATCAATGTTTGCTATTGGAATTTATACTTTTTAAAAAAATATTTTCAAGCCATGGATGCTTGAATCCTTGGATAAAAAAATGTGTGGCTAAGGAGAGCCGACTGCACTAGTTTGGAGTTCCCTGATCTGAAAAGCTTAGGACCAGAAATGTTTTGGATTTCGGGTTGGGGGTGTGTGTGTGTGTGTGTATGTGTGTGTGTGTGTGTGTTGGAATAATTGTATTTGCATAGATATACATAATGCTATGTCTTGGAGATGAGATCCAAGTCTAAACATACAATTACTTTATGTTTCTTGCACACGTTATAGACTTATCCTGAAAGTAATTTTATACAATATTTTTGTGCACATTGTGTACATTGAACCATCAAGAAGAAAAGGTGTCACTGTCTTTATCCACCCTTGAAAAAAAGGTTTTGGTTTTTGAAATATATTGGATTTCAGAATCCCAGATAAGAGAGAGTCAACTTGTCTACTACGTATTTAGAATCACTTTGCAAACTGAGAATTGTTTCAGAAAGGTCAGGATGTTGACAAATGATGTAGTTCTCATCTTGTAATAATTGGATCAGTTGGGTCCTAAGGTTATAGGTCAGTGCTTCCACCTGTTGTTGGTTGTTATGTGATGCCAAATTGACTTTGGTTTATGGCCACCCTCTGCGTAAGAGACCTCCAAATGCTGCCCTGCTCAGGTCCTGCAAATTCAGGGCAGCAGCTGTGGCTTCCTTCATGAAATCCATCTGCTGCCTGTAATGACATCTTTCTCTTCTCCTACTGCTTTCTACTTTTCTCAGCATGTGTGAAATGTTCTGAGTGTGATTTTCTGCTTGGGTGGCATTAATGGCAAGACCCCAAAGTACAGATATACGACAAGTTATAAATGTCCCCTTCACTGCCATGCAAGATGTCATGACCTACTGGGTACAGTAGAAGTACAGTATAGTGTCAGTAGAGGTATAGTGTCTAGATCAAGGGAAGTAGTAGTGCCACTGTATTCTGCTTTGGTCAGGCCCCACCTGGAATAATCCTGTGTCCAGTTCTGGGCATCACAATTTAAAAATTGTTAGGAGGAACATCCTGATAGTAAGATCAGAGTGTGATTGAGTCTCCTTCCTTAGAGGTCTTTAAGCAGAGGCTGGATGGCCATCTGTCGGGGTGCTTTGATTGTGAGTTCCTGCATGGCAGAATGGGGTTGGGCTGGATGGCCCTTGGGGTCTCTTCCAACTCTATGGTTCTATGATTCTACAGAGTCCCTTGTGAGACACTTCTGTGTTGCAGTTCTGGGCTGGGCTTGGATTAGTAACCTGCTTTCTCAGGCAGCATTCTGAATTGTGAAGGTGAGTCTGATTTATAGATCGCCATAATAGTACCTACCCGAATGGATCTATGCAGTGAAGCAGTAGTGCTTGCAAGCACCAATCTTATGGGCGATATCGGTTATAGGTGAGCTTTTGGACCTGCCTGGGATGGCTGTTGGCTGCTTAAGTGAGGACTGCTCACTGGCATCCCATAAAACAGTCAGGGAAGTGACTGAGATGCAGCTTCTCAAAGCAGGCCAAACATGGCAGAAGGGGGTTGAACTGGAAGCCCTTGTGGTCTCTTCCATTTTAATATTTTATTATTTAATTTATAAAGCACAGTACATTTTACTGTACTATTGCCATTATTTACAGAGTATTCATTTCAAAAATAAAATTAACAACAAACGCTTAACTTCCAAGAACTTCCAACAGTAGGATTCTACTTGCAGTGTTTTGTAGATGCCAAAAGAGGGGACGTCTTGCAAAGAACATCTGGTGCATTGTTTCCAGAACAATCCCAGTCAGTTGGGCTCAAGCCCCAAAGTCTGTCTGGTCCAGCCTGTCTCTTCCCATAGAATCATGGAAGAGTTAGAAGGTCTGCAAGGGTCATATAGTCCAAGCCCCTGCTAAAAGCACTCCTGGAAGATGCCCATCCAACCTCTCCTTAAAAGCCTGCAAAGAAGGAGAGTCTACCACCCGCCCGGACAGTCCATATTCCATTTTCTAAAAGCTCTTACAATACAAAATGTTCTTCCAAAGGTGTAGATAGAAATCTCCTTTCTTGTAAGAGCTATACCCATGTATAGTTAGTCTGATGGGAAGCCCCGAGTTGGGCATCCTCTTTACTTTCTTCCCTGGGTCTGACATTGAGAGGTTCGCTGTTTTGGAAGATGCTTTGAAGCAGTTCTGGTAGGATGAGGGATCATTCCCCGTCGCTCTGTTTGCGTCTGTCTAAATTTGGCACCGCTTGAACATTTCTGCGGTTTGTTCTACCGTGGTAGAGTTTTTGGGAACTTCTCTACCATCTCTCTTTTCGATGTGAACTTCAGAGGGCTTTTTTTTGTATGCATCTCTGCGTCTAGGAATTCAGTGGCACAAAGGTTCAGATGTGTTGAAGGGTGTTAATAATTACACTCCGGGCCACTTCTCATAATTTATCATAATGCCTCTGTTATTGCCTATTAGAGATGATTTCCCTCCGCCTTGCCTTCCCCAATTGGGGTCGAAAGCAGATCGTAACTGCTGATAATGACAAGCGATCGCAAGGGCTCCGCGGAAGTGGAGTTGGCTTTGTAGTGGAGTTTTAATTTAGCAATCGTTCCGGTGATGTAGCCTCCTCTATGGTACATTACTTTGCGCCCAAGCAAACCGCGTGCTCCCCTAGCCTCCTGTTACAGCTGCGGTCTCATTGCTTTTTAATTAAAAAATAAAAAAGGAGTGGAAGGGAGGAAAATTAGAACTGGCAGCCTAGATTGTACGCTGCCTTGATCCGAGGCGGCAGCGGCGAATCCTCTCAAACCAGTTCAGAACTTTTTAAAGTTGCAATTTCAAGCTGGGAGCAGTCAAGGTTGGCTTCTGAGGGATGCGGGACTCAGCTGCGCACCCTTCCAGCTGGAATGCTTTTTTCCCTTAATTGGATCTTAATGAGGGTGGAACTGCACTTCGGTCTTATTAAACGCGCCTTTCCACATTCATATTTGCTGAAGTAAGGTGTCGGCATGGGAAGAAGGGGCATTTGTAGGGGAAACCTGTGGAGTTCTGGGTGAAAAAAATAAACCTAATCTCTGCTACGTCTGTCTATTTTTGCTAGCAGGCCCTTTACCTTCCAGCTGGACTTAATTTCAGCTGAAAGAAAAATGGGTGAAAAGTGATCAGAGGGCATTGGAAGCAACGTCTAGCAAGGGAGACGATAAAGTGCGAGCCCCAACGACTGCCATCCTCTTGGCGAATGACCCTCTTGCCCTGTTTCCACAATGCAAGGCAAGGACCAAATGTGCTTGCCAAACCCAGATTATGTCCTTCATCTCTTGTCTTCTCTCCTGGAAAACCACTTCCCCTTACCATATATACTTGTGTAAAAGTCAGACTCATATATAAAGTGAAATGCATAGATATAGGATGAGGGACACCTGGCTTAAGGAGACTTATACGTGTGAAAAGGATCTAGGAGTCCTAATAGAGCACAAGTTGAAACTGAGATAACAATGCGATGTGGCAGCTAAAAAGGCTCCGATTTTGGGGTGGCTTGGGCTACAGTAGCCAAAGAGGAGGGATGGCTTCTTTTGGCTTATCATGTTATTTTTTCTCCTCCTCTTTGCAGCCAAATAGGGGGACGAAAAGACCTCGTGAAGATGAAGAGGATGATGTTAAAATCCGGCACAAGCACGGAGGAGGACGGGAGCGCATCCGCCACCGGGAAGAGGAGCCCCCGGCGATGGAGGAGACGGAGGACGAGAAGAAGAAGCTCCTGCAGATAATCGAAAAGGGTGATGAGGAAGAGGAGGAGGTACGCTTCCTACCCCGGGGCTGGGCTGGCTGCCATGCTGTCTTTCCCAGGGAACCCCATTGAGGTTGGGGAGTGCAAGTGCCAACGTCTGATTTGAAACCCATCCTGCAGAGCAGGTCAGTTCCAGTCAGACTGCTTTAGAGGAGACGTGTTTTCCTTCAAGTCAAAGCAGAACCTCAGACTGAAAAACTCTCCTGGGAAGTAAACAAATGGCTGTAATACCTTTACTTTTTCTTAGAATTTGGGAAAACTTGGGCCACCCTTTTTATTGAAAAAGTGTGTGAGAGCAGGAAAGAGGAGGCATTCTCCCCAACGCAGAAAATCCCTTATCTCTTATCGCTGACTGGAGATAAGAGATTTCCCATCCTGCCTCTCATGCTGCAGTGAGGCTTTGACACCAACCCTTCCTGGAAACATTGACCCCCCCCCCCTTCGTTGCAATCAGGTTTTTAAAAGCCTCTGTTTATTTTTTAAATTGCATTTTATTCTTTAATGAGTGATGTGTTTTAATATTACACCAATTTAATTCCATTTTAATGCCTACTTTTGTATGTTTTGAATTGAATTGGGGTTTTTTTTAAATTGTAAGCTGCTTGGTGAAAGAAAAGTGGGATATAAATCATCATCATCATCATCATCATCATCATCATCATCATCATCTGTTGGCACCAGTGGGGTCTTTCCACAGCCTGATTGCCAAGGCTGGGGAGTGGGTGTGCCAAACCTTTGACTCCCAGCTCTATTTTTCTACTATCTGGCTCTGACTTTGGCTTCTTCATAAGTAGGAAATGTATATTAATTAGTAATAACAAATTTACTGGGGTTAATCATAGCACAATGCATTTCATCACCACTGTGTGAATAACTATGCTATTTAGATCAGTGGAACATAAAACATACAGCCTGACCCTTGTATCTGCAGGATTGGTAAATGCGGTTTCACTTACCTGTGACTGGGAGAAAAATGTCTCTTTAGGCATCTGGAGACTCTCCAGTGTGACTCTGTGGCCAACCTCCACTGGAAAATAGCGTTCTTCTTCGTGGTCTCTGTGAATCATACAAATGGGTTGTACTGTACTGCGCCTGTGCAGTGCCCATTTGTGTGTATTCGCAGATGACCACTTGAAGAAAAACTGTTACAGGTAAGCAACCTGTCCTCCTCTGTTAACCACATTTTCTGTTTTTCTGGAGTAACTATGAGAACAGGACACCCACGAAGAAGGGGGTCAGTCTGTATTATTTTGATCTGGCATCTAGGGTAGCTATGGAGACCCATTTTTGGTGTGGCACACAGACAGTCAGAAATAACCAAAAGCCAAACTGGACAGGCTCAGAAGTCTGGCTTTGTTTTTTTAAATGTTAGTGCAGAGTTTTTGCAACTGATTTAAGATGTAGATTTCCCTTCTGGAATCCTAGAGGAGATGTATTTGTCCTGTTTTTCTGCCAGAAAAAGAGAGATCCAGGGAGACCAGAGGGATCACAAAAGGGTCATAGAAGCAGCTTTTGGGGTGCAGTAAGGCCACTCTTGGGTTAGCAGTGAACAAGCTTGGGGAATCCCTATGGGCACTTTTCCTGTCAAAGGCAGTGAGGTGAGAGGGCCAGAGCTTTGGCATGGGAAAGTGTTCTCCAACTCTGTCCAAAGAAGATCCAGCGGGTGAATAATTGCACCAAGTACGAGGGGCAGAGAGCTGTAGGCTTGTGAGTGTTGGATATGGGGGGGGGGATGACTGTTCCTTTGGTGGATGATTGTGACAGAGCCACAAATGAGTATCTCTTTGGCCAGGACGAACCCCTGGACGAAAGCTCGGTGAAGAAGATGATCCTCACTTTTGAGAAGAGATCGTACAAGAATCAGGAGCTTCGGATCAAGTTCCCAGATAACCCAGAGAAGTAAGTTGTGTACAGTCAGCCCTCCATATCGATGGATTTTTTATTCACAAAGTCAGCTTGAAAATATTTTTTAAAAATAGAAATTCCAAAAAGCAAGCCTTGATATTGCCATTTTATATAAGGGATGCCATTTTACTATGCTATTGTATTTAATGGGACCTGAGCATCCTCAGATTCTGGATACCAAGGGCCCACTGTATTTTGGCTTTTCTTTCAACCTGTGATGCATTGTCTTTCTTCTTGTTACCATTATTATTATAATCAATAATTGATATCCTTCTTTCCCCCCAAAAAATTGAACTCAGAGTGGCTCAAAACCACTCCAAGTCTTCAGGTTCCCCTTTATAAAAAAGGCAAACACATTGGCCTGGTAGAATGTAGGTTTGTTTTTTGCTTTAATTCGTAGCAACCTGCCTGAGAGAATGAGAACGAGGCAGTTGCCGGGATTTGATCAGCTCCTCTTATTTCCTTGGAGAGCTTACAATTACGCAGCTGGTAGATTTGAAAAGCAGGCACTCTGTTTGCCCGAGACAAACTAGCAACAATTTCTAGCAGGCCTGTTGGTTTTGGAGCTTGAACATTCAGATCCAGCCAGATTGAGCCACATTCCCCTGCAAGTGGATGTGAATCCGACGGCCTGTCGGCAAGATAAGTTTGCTTCTGTCCTAAACCGCCAAATCTGGCAGTTGCTAGGGCAAATCTCAGCTCTCCTTCTCTTTGGTATCTCTTTGGCAATGTATTTTCCCCTGGCATTCCTATCTTGCCAGCTATAAATCAGAAACAATGTTTGAAGGGTGGCTTTATGGATACTAATGAATCTGGTAACAAGTAAAGTGTTCAAGAAAGCCTGATGAGACCACAAGCAGCCTGGAAGGGCATATGTTCTGCCTCATTTTGAAATATTAGCAGTTTGGGGGAAATGGCTGTCTTGTCTTGAACTTGTGAGAATCTGTTCCATCCAATTGTTGTGATCCGAGAGAATAAATTCCCACAGGGAGGCAGTTTCATAATTCCTCATTGCAAGTGCTTGCTCTTACCACAGGGCTGGCAGATACACTCATCTGCAGGATTTAGGCAACTCTGGGAGCGGTTTGCATGTTTCCAGTAGGCCTGTTCCTCTGTCATGTCAACCAGTGGAGCTTTTGGACTTCCAAATGGGAAGCGTGGTGTTGCAGAACTCACGTTTTTGAAAATGAACTTGAGAAGATGTTGCCCAAAGGGTAATGCCTGGCTTGATTTGAACTCCATAATGGTGGCCCTTGGGTACTCTGCTGTCGTTGTGTAATTTCTGCTAGTACGAAAATCAGGTGCCTGTAGTTGCTTTTACATATTGACAAGATCTGCTTGATGCTGGAATTTGTTTTAAAAATTACATATAACTTTCATAGAATCATAGAATTGGAAGAGACCACAAGGGCATCCAGTCCAAAACCCTTCTGCTCTGCAGGAACACACAATCAAAATGATATAAAACCTGGGTGGAATCCTCCATCACGGTCTATGTAGATGTGTGTATGTATTCAGAAACCCTGTTCATGAATTGTAAAGATGCATAATGGGATACCAGCAAAAGTGTCCTGATGTGTATTGTTGCTTCCTAGCTGGTATCCTGACACAGGACATGCCCCAATGCACATTTGTCACTTTGCCAGGTCCATTAGGTAGTACCGTAAGAGCAGTCCCTTACTGAAAGGAACTACCCTAACCTATAGACACAAATCAACTTATGAAGTTGTAAGTTCCTAACAAGATTCTGATGCCTATTTTGTGTTGCTATTTGTTTTCAAGTCAGCTTTGACTTATGGTAAACCTATGAATGCAAGACGGTCAAGAGTCCTGATCATCAATGGCCATGCCCAGGTCTGGCAAACTCAGGACAGCTGTGGCTTCCAGAGTCCCTCCATCTGTAATCAGGTCCTCCTCTTTTCTTTCTCCCTTCCAGTTTACTCAGTATCAGCATCTTTTCCACTGACTCACGTCATTTCATGATGTGTCCAAAGTACGATAGCCTCAGTTGAGCCATTTTGACTTCCTAGGAAGCCTTCAGGGAAGATTTGTTCTTGGGCCCATTTATTTGTCTTTTTGGTGATCCGTGGAATCCGTGGAACTTTCTTCTGGCACCACTTTTCAAATGAGCTGATTCTCTTCTTATCAGCTTTTTTTTCACTGTCCAGCTTTCACAGTCGTACCTAGAAGTCCTAATACTGGGGCACAGATGATCCTGTTCTTGGCATTTAATGCTACATCTTTATACTGAAGGATCCTTCCTAGTTCTTCACAGATGCCTTTCCCAAGTCTTATCCAGAGTCTTCCTTATCTAAAATGCTTGAGACCAGAAGTATTTTGGATTTTGGAGTTTTTTTGAGGTTGGAATGCCTGTCTTTGCATTACATACACAATGAGACATCTTGGAGACAGGACCCAACACAAAATTAATTTATGTTTCATATACACCTTATGTACAGAGCCTGTAGGTAATTTTCTTAATGTTTAAGTAGAATATCTCTTTTCCTGCAGTTTGAATCCATTGTTCAGTGTCCTGCAGTTTGAATCCATTGTTCAGTGTCCTGTTCTCTGGAGCAGCAGAAAGCATCCTCAACACGACACCCCTTCAAATACTTAAACAGGGCTATCATATCACCTCTTAACCTTCTTTTTTTCCTCCATGCTAAACATCCCCAGCTCCCTACGCCACTCCTCATAGGGCATGGTTTCCAGACCTTTCAACATTTTGGTTGCCTTCCTCTGGACATTCTCCCACTTGTAAACATCCTTTTTGAATTGTGGTGCCCAGAACTGGACACAATATTCCAGGTGAGGCATGACCAAAGCAGAATAGAGTGGGACTTTTACTTCCCTTGATCTAGAGATTATACTTCTATTGATGCATCCTAGAATCGCATTGAATTTCCTTGCTTGACCCTTTGTTGTTGAATTGTAGCAGCCTTCAGCAGCATTCCCACTCCTCCAGCTTGCACATTTTCCCTCCTGGGTTCTTGCTCACATTTTTCCATCCAGCCTCCCTTCTGCTGCTGCACATAACCTCGCCTGACAATGACTTTTTACCGCTCCTTGCCTGACTTTGCCACCTGCCAGGTGCAGACCCGCCTGCGTGCCCAGATCAGTTTTTCATCATTTTTACGATGTACTCAGAACTGCCAAGTTGGTTGTGTGACGCTTCCAGCTGCAGCTGACACTCAGGAGAGCCATTGTGCTTCTCATCCAGGGAAAGTGGGGAGGGAAGGATGTGCGATGCCCAGCCAGACTGGAAAGGGTTTGCCGCTCTGCCGAAGATCTCTGTTTTGAGTGGCAGTTTTTGGGAACCCAGGAGATGATCCTCTTCCCCACTCTTTCTCTTTCCCCCTCCTCAGCTACTCCTGCCATCCAGATTCAGTTCCAGCCTTGTGCATCAGTAGCTCTCCCCTCCCGGGGCTGCCATCACTCTTCATTGCTCCTGCCAGTTTTTCTGGCTCTGCTAGCCACTACTGGGGTTTGCTGTTCCACAGGAGCAGGTAGCCACTGCCAGTGTTGATCTCTTATAATAATAATAATAATAATAATAATAATAATAATAATAATAGGTTTTATTTATATACCGCCCAATCACTGGGAATCCGAGCGGTTTACAATAGAGGGGATAACAGACAGTTCCCTGCCCACAGGCTTACAATCTAAAAGACACGACACAAAAGGAGAAGGGAATGGTGAGGGAGGGAGGGAATCAGGTCCAGCATTATTCTCTCCCTCTGAGGCCTGGACCAAGGCAGATGGACCGGAGGGAGGGCTCTTCTTCTTCAGGCTAGCCCTGATGGTACTGGGCCAACCTTCTCTCTCCCTCAGAGGCCGAAAGATGACAGTTGGGGAGGGAGGAGCCTCTTTCTTCAGGCTAGCCCCTGATGGAACTGGGCCAGCCTTCTCTCTCCCTCAGAGGCCAAAAGATGACAGTTAGGGAGGGAGGAGCCTCTTTCTTCAGGCTAGCCCTGATGGTACTGGGCCAGCCTTCTCTCTCCCTCAGAGGCCGAAAGATGACAGTTGGGGAGGGAGGAGCCTCTTTCTTCAGGCTAGCCCCTGATGGAACTGGGCCAGCCTTCTCTCTCCCTCAGAGGCCGAAAGATGACAGTTAGGGAGGGAGGAGCCTCTTTCTTCAGGCTAGCCCCTGATGGAACTGGGCCAGCCTTCTCTCTCCCTCAGAGGCCAAAGGATGACAGTTGGGGAGGGAGGAGCCTCTTTCTTCAGGCTAGCCCCTGATGGTACTGGGCCAGCCTTCTCTCTCCCTCAGAGGCCGAACGATGACAGTTGGGGAGGGAGGAGACTCTTTCTTCAGGCTAGCCCCCGATGGAACTGGGCCAGCCTTCTCTCTCCCTCAGAGGCCGAAGGATGACAGTTGGGGAGGGAGGAGCCTCTTTCTTCAGGCTAGCCCCTGATGGTACTGGGCCAGCCTTCTCTCTCCCCCAGAGGCCGAAAGATGACAGTTAGGGATGGAGGAGCCTCTTTCTTCAGGCTAGCCCCTGATGGAACTGGGCCAGCCTTCTCTCTCCCTCAGAGGCCGAACGATGACAGTTGGGGAGGGAGGAGCCTCTTTCTTCAGGCTAGCCCCTGATGGTACTGGGCCAGCCTTCTCTCTCCCCCAGAGGCCGAAGGATGACAGTTGGGGAGGGAGGAGCCTCTTTCTTCAGGCTAGCCCCTGATGGTACTGGGCCAGCCTTCTCTCTCCCTCAGAGGCCGAAGGATGACAGTTGGGGAGGGAGGAGCCTCTTTCTTCAGGCTAGCCCCTGATGGTACTGGGCCAGCCTTCTCTCTCCCTCAGAGGCCGAACGATGACAGTTGGGGAGGGAGGAGCCTCTTTTTTCAGGCTAGCCCCTGATGGTACTGGGCCAGCCTTCTCTCTCCCTCAGAGGCCGAAGGATGACAGTTAGGGAGGGAGGAGCCTCTTTCTTCAGGCTAGCCCCTGATGGAACTGGGCCAGCCTTCTCTCTCCCTCAGAGGCCGAAAGATGACAGTTGGGGAGGGAGGAGCCTCTTTCTTCAGGCTAGCCCCCGATGGTACTGGGCCAGCCTTCTCTCTCCCTCAGAGGCCGAAGGATGACAGTTGGGGAGGGAGGAGCCTCTTTCTTCAGGCTAGCCCCCGATGGAACTGGGCCAGCCTTCTCTCTCCCTCAGAGGCCGAACGATGACAGTTGGGGAGGGAGGAGACTCTTTCTTCAGGCTAGCCCCCGATGGAACTGGGCCAGCCTTCTCTCTCCCTCAGAGGCCGAAGGATGACAGTTGGGGAGGGAGGAGCCTCTTTCTTCAGGCTAGCCCCTGATGGTACTGGGCCAGCCTTCTCTCTCCCCCAGAGGCCGAAAGATGACAGTTAGGGATGGAGGAGCCTCTTTCTTCAGGCTAGCCTCTGATGGAACTGGGCCAGCCTTCTCTCTCCCTCAGAGGCCGAAGGATGACAGTTGGGGAGGGAGGAGCCTCTTTCTTGAGGCTAGCCCCTGATGGAACTGGGCCAGCCTTCTCTCTCCCCCAGAGGCCGAACGATGACAGTTAGGGAGGGAGGAGCCTCTTTCTTCAGGCCAGCCCTTGATGGTACTGGGCCAGCCTTCTCTCTCCCTCAGAGGCCGAACGATGACAGTTAGGGAGGGAGGAGCCTCTTTCTTCAGGCCAGCCCCTGATGGTACTGGGCCAGCCTTCTCTCTCCCCCAGAGGCCGAACTATGACAGTTAGGGAGGGAGGAGCCTCTTTCTTCAGGCTAGCCCCTGATGGTACTGGGCCAGCCTTCTCTCTCCCTCAGAGGCCGAACGATGACAGTTAGGGAGGGAGGAGCCTCTTTCTTCAGGCTGGCCCCTGATGGAACTGGGCCAGCCTTCTCTCTCCCTCAGAGGCCGAACGATGACAGTTGGGGAGGGAGGAGCCTCTTTCTTCAGGCTAGCCCCTGATGGTACTGGGCCAGCCTTCTCTCTCCCTCAGAGGCCGAAGGATGACAGTTGGGGAGGGAGGAGCCTCTTTCTTCAGGCTAGCCCCTGATGGTACTGGGCCAGCCTTCTCTCTCCCTCAGAGGCCGAAGGATGACAGTTGGGGAGGGAGGAGCCTCTTTCTTCAGGCTAGCCCCTGATGGTACTGGGCCAGCCTTCTCTCTCCCTCAGAGGCCGAACGATGACAGTTGGGGAGGGAGGAGCCTCTTTTTTCAGGCTAGCCCCTGATGGTACTGGGCCAGCCTTCTCTCTCCCTCAGAGGCCGAAGGATCACAATTGTGCCTCTTGGATGCCGCCTGAGAGTGGTCAGGGGATGGCAGAATGCCTTGAGCAATAGAGCTTGAATTGGGTGAATTGCAAGAGGTTGACATGCACAATGTGCCCCTGGGGCTGAGCCTCTCCGGAGGGATGATGTTCCTTCAAGCATGAAAGAAAGGCCTTTAATGGAATGCCAGAGTCTGAATCCATTAGTTCTCTGCTGGGGTGGGTGAGATAAAACGGCCCTGCTCTGCAGGGAGGGCGGTGCATGGAAAGCAGGGGACAACACACAGTCTGGAATCCACTTTGAGCTCAGTCTCTTCTGCAATTGCCTGCAGGCATTTCCTTGTGAATTACAAACTGCTTCTTTTATTTGGGATGTATAATATCCTCAAAGCATTCTGGTTGGTTTGTTCTTCGTAACATTGTACATCAAAATACAGGTTGAGTTTCCCTTATTATAACCCTGTTTAAACACTTGAAGGGGTGTCATACTGAGGAGCAAGCTTGTTTTCTGCTACTCCAGAGAATAGGACCTGGAGACCTGGAGCAATGGATTCAAGCTACAGGAAAAGAGATTCCACCTAAACTTTAGGAAGAACTTCTTGACTGTAAGAGGTGTTTGACAGTGGAAGATGTAGCCTCGGAGGACAGTGGAGTTTCCTTCTTTGGAGGTTCTTAGGCAGAGGATGGGTGGCCATCTGTCAGGAGTGCTTTGATTGTGAGTTCCTGCATGGCAAAAGGGGGTTGGACTTAGATGGCCCTTGAGGTCACTTCCATGTGTATGATTCTATGATTCTATTATCCAAGATGCTTGGGACCAGAAGTGTTTTGGATTTCAGAATATTTATTTATTTATTTATTTATTTATTTATTTATTTATTTGGATTTGGGAATATTTGTATAGTCTGACCTCCTTATCCACAGATTCTTTATCCATTAAGTCAACCATCCACAACTTGAAAATATAAATTCCAAAGAGCAAACCGTTTGTATACGTTGAACCATCAGAAAGCAAAGGTGCTACTATCTCAAACGCCTATGTGGACAGTTTTGGATTTAGGAATATTTTGGATTTCTCGACAAGGAAGTCTCAGCCTGCATTACTGCCTAACTGAGGAGTTCAAGCCCTTTCCTGAAAGCAACAGTCTTGGCTTTGATGGGACACAGTTTGTTATTTATAGCAATGGTTTCCAACCTTTGGTCCTCCAGATGTTTTGGACTTCAGTTCCCAGAATTCCTGACTGTTGACCAAGCTAGCTGAGACTACTGGTAGTTGAAGTCCAGAATACCTGGAGGACCAAACTTTGGAACCACAGATTTTAAGTACTTGTAGCCTGCCCTTTAGCCATAAAGTTTTAATGCTGGAAGGGCAATACCCTCTCTGCTGTTCTGCTCTCTGAAGGTGGGGATGATCTCTGGGGTCCCCCCATTGAAGGAGTGGTCTGCTGGAGAAGGGTCTGTCTGTGTACCCACCAAAAACCAAGCACACATCTTCCAGGATCCCTGGAGGACCTCCAGGAGGTCTTTGATCATGCCCTCGTTGTTTCTCTGTCTTCATGTAGGCACATAGACATGCACGAAGGAGAGAGGGTCTCGGCTTCCCATCCATCTCACTAGGTAGGGCTAGTGAAATCTGTCCATTGGCCATTTGTCAGGGATGCTTTGATTTCCTGCATGGCAGGGGGGTTGGACTGGATGGCCCTTGTGGTCTCTTCCAACTCTATGATTCTATGATTCTATGATTATGAGGTGCATTTAGGACTGGTGTAAATGATAACTCACTAAAAAAGACAATAATGCTAGGAAAGGTAAAGGCAATATGAAGAGAGGAAGACCCCATGCAAGATGGATAGAGTTGGAAGAGACCACAAGGGCTATCCAGTCCAACCCCATTCTGCCATGCAGGAACTCACAATCAAAGCAAACCTGAGAGATGGCCATCCAGCCTCTGTTTAAAGACCTCCAAACAAAGAGATTCCACCATGTATTCCACTGTCGAACAGCTCTGACTGTCAGGAAGTTCCTCCTAATGTTGAGATGGAATCTCTTTTCCTGCAGCTTGCATCCATTGTTTTGTGTTCTATTCTCTGGAGCATCAGAAAACAAGATGACTCCATCCCAATATGACCTCCCTTCAAAAAGTTTTTGTGGGTTTTTTTGGCTATTTGGCCTTGTTCTAGAAGAGTTTCTTCCTGACGTTTCGCCAGCATCTGTGGCTGACATCAGACAAATCTCTGAAGATGCCAGCCACAGATGCTGGCGAAACGTCAAGAAGAAACTCTGCTAGAACATGACCACATGGCCCGAAAAACCCACAAAAACTATGGATGCCAGCCATGAAAGCCTTTGACTTCCCTTCAAATACTTAAACTGGGCTATAATATTGGCTCTAACCTTCTCTTCCTCAGAGTAAACATACTCAGCTCCTTAAGTCTCTCCTCATAGAGCTTCATGGTTTCCAGACCCTTCACCATTTTAGTCGCCCTCCTTTGGACACTTGGCTCCAGTTTCTCAACATCTTTTTTGAATTGTGGAGCCCAGAACTGGACCCAGGATTATTCCAGGTGAGGCCTGACCAGAGCAGAATAGAGTGGCACTGTGACTTCCCTTGATCTAGACACTAGACGTCTGTTGATGCAGCCTAGAATCACGTGGCCCTTTTATGCTGCCGCTAAAAAGACTCAGACTCTAGACTCAGTCAAGAAGGCCGTGGTTGCCCTGAGGCTGCTGGACCTGAGCAGAGCAATTGGGGACATGAGGGCTTGGAGATGTCGCATTCATAGGGTCGCCATGAATTGGTGTCAACTTGACAGCAGTTAACAATAACAACAAATGATGGAACCTTTCAGGCCTTTGTTTCATGGAGAGTTGGGACAAGATGAGCATATTTGTGGGGTCCATGTATGTCTGTTTCACTTCTTTAATTTCTAAATATGTTATTCAATAATATTTAGAAAAACAGAAGGTTTTTCTGAGCCCTGGCACAAAGGGAAATCCAGACTCATTTCTGCTGTTAGCAGCATTGCAATAGCCTGAAAGGAGTCTTATTTACATATAAAAATATTGCTTTGTTGCTGTTACGTTTCTTCAAGTCAACCTTGATTTACAGCAAGCCTTTTATAGGATTTTCTTGGCAGGGTTTTGCATTTGGAGGAGGTTTGCCATTGCCTTCCTCTTCATCTGGTCTCATAGAGTCCTAACCCAACATTTAGATCACTTCACAACACTGGCTGGCTAGCTGTTGTTGTTGTTGTTGTGTACCGTGTCAATTCTGACTTATGGTGAGTCTACCATAGGGTTTTCTCAGCACGATTTACTCAGAGGGGGTTGCCACTGTGGCCTTCCTCTAAGGGTGAAAAAGTGTGACTTACCCAAGGTCTTCCAGTCATTTTCCATGTAAATCCTGGTCTGTTAAAATCCTAGTCCAGCCCATAAACCATTATACCTTGCTGGCTCTCTTTTAAATATTGTTGTTGTTGCCTCCCAATAAGTTCCAATTTATAGAGACCCTAAAGCAAACCTATCATGTGGTTTTCTTGGCAAGATTTGTTCAGAGGGGGATTGCCTTTGCCTTTCGCTGAGGCTGAGAGAGTGTGACTTGCTCAAAGTCACCCAGTGGGTTTCTGTTGCTGAGCGGGGATTCGAACCCTGGTTTCCAGAATCCTAGTTCAAGAATGAGACCACTCACTACTCTTATGCTGGCTCTCTTTTAAATATTGTTGTTGCCTTCAAGACATTTCTGACTTATGTCAATCCTAAAACCTACAAGTAAAACAATATATGTAAACTATTTAAAATATTTCCAGTTTGAAAAGAGTAAAATGGTTTAAACAGGGCAAAAGCTTACCAAACAAGTCCTGTCCTCCTCCCTTCTTGCTTTACTTTCCAGTTGATGTTAATAGAACATGTGTCACATATCACATCCCGATCCGTCAAAGCGGCTGCGCTCTCTATTAAGGGCCTTGGCACCCCAAGACCCGGCGCAAGCAGTTCTGCTGACGTGCACGGTTTCTGGCAGTCACGTCTCCGCCACAGTCCCATAACTTTCAATTTCGCAGAGCGCCTGGGTCCTCCTTGCATGCTTTCTCTTCTGAATGACAGAGTTGTAAATTAAATGAGGGGGATTATCTGAACTCAGCCAACCCTGTAGGGCAGGGGTGGGGAGATTTCATGCTTGCAGAACCTTATTCTGTTCTCTGAGAGCTACCTTGAGATCCACCAGCTGGAGCTGGGGATAAAACAGCAGCTCAAGCCAGCGGGTGCATGCAGAGAATCAAGAAACAGGTTGCCTCTGAGCATGTCCTCTGCCCAGGAGTTGGCGATCAATAAGAGAGGCAATCTCCCAAGTCCTTTCATGCCAAAATCTGCTCCTGCTTCCCTCCTCTCCACTTTCTGGAAGTGTTTTCTCTTCCATTAGCTTGTTTTAGGGAGAGGTTCTAAATTTGTTTTGTTTTCTGAAACTCAGTTCTGACCAAAGCAGAATAGAGTAGCACTATTACTTCCCTTGATCTAGAAACTATACTTCTATTGATGCATCCTAGAATCGCATTGAATTTCCTTGCTTGAACCGCTGTTGTTGAATTGTAGCAGCCTTCAGCTGCGTTTGGATACCTATGAGTCACACACCTGTGATGAGCTGCTGCCCATCAGTCGGAATTGCCAGTTGGTCCTGTTCTACTTTGCCCATTCCTGCCATATGATGATGATTTTGTTTTGAATTGCATTTTTGAGCAATGTTATTGTTTTAGATGGATTTTAGATGTTGTTACTGTTTTATGGTTGTAATCCTGCCTTGATAATAATAATAATAATAAAATTTTATTTATATACCGCCCTTCCATAAGATCAGGGCGGTTTACAACAATTAAAATACACAATAATCATTAAAAACCATACAAAAATTACATAAACCATACAATAAAAACAAGAACGAAGGGCCCCCAGGTTAGCCAATCCCCTTGCCTGTGCGGCGGGGGGGCCTATGGGACCTTATTCGGGGAATGCTATCTGAAACAGGTAGGTCTTCAAATCCCGTCTGAATTGGGCCAGGGAGGTAACTGAGCGGAGCTCTATGGGCAGCGTATTCCAAAGGGCCGGGGCGGTGATGGAGAAAGTCCTCCTGGAAGTGGAGACCAATCTCGCCCCGGGAACCCTAAGTAGTTGCTGCCCAGATGTTCTGAGGGTGCGGGGCGGAATGTACGGGGAGAGGCGGTCCTTCAGGTATCCTGGGCCCAGGCCATTTAGGGCTTTATAGGTCATCACCAACACCTTATATTGCGCCCGGAAGCGAATGGGCAGCCAATGGAGATCTTTTAAAACCGGTGTTATATGGCTGGCCCTGGACGCACCAGTGACCAGCCTGGCTGCCATGTTCTGCACCATTTGAAGCTTCCGGGTTTGGTATAAGGGTTGCCCCATGTAGAGTCCATTGCAGAAATCCAGTCTCGAGGTTACCAGGGCGTGTACCACAGTTTCAAGGTCCCTCTGGGCCAGGTATGGGCGCAGCTGGCGAATGAGCCGAAGCTGATGACAGGTGCTCTTGATCCGCAGGGAGAGGCGGGAAATATAAATAAAATTTATTATTATTATTATTATTATTATTATTATTATTATTATTATATAGAGGGCACTGAAGGGAGCAGCGTCTGTGCCAACAGCTTGCCCTGGGTCTGGGGTTTGTCCTTGGTCCTGGTGGAATGGAAGTCATAGAATCATAGAGCTGGAAGAGACCTCAAGGGCCATCCAGTCCAACCCCCTGCCATGCACTAACTCACAATCAAAGCACTTCCAATAGACATCTGTCATACTATTTGGATGAGATGCAGAATGGCTGGGTCTTGTGCTGGAGATGCTAATCTAAATATTCCAAGGAATGCCAAATTGAGGATGGAGCAAGCTTATTTTCTGCTACTCCAGAGATTTGGACAAAGAGATTCCTTCTAAACATTCAGAAGAAATTCCTGGTGGTAAGAGCTGGTCAACAGTGGGAAGATGCTGCCTTGAAGGGGTCTCCTTGGAGGTTTTTAAACTGAGGCTGGATGGCCATCTCTCCCAAGGAGGGCTTGGATTGTGTCTTCCTGCATGGCAGAAGAGGGTTGGATTGGATGGGCTTTGGGGTCTATGTGAATCTATGCTCCATTTGTCACTGCTTAGGGAAGAGTAGTGTTCAGATGGATTAGGACCTAGAAGTGGAGAAGAGCCAAGACCAGACTTCCAAGGCATTTTCCCTGCCACAAAGAGTGAATTACCTCTCCAGGAAGCTTCCATGGGTGGCAATGTTGCATGTCCATCTGTACTATGTCTATCCTTAAAAAACAACAACCTCAATTTACTCCAAAACAGAAGTGGGCATTTCACCATTTCTGGTTTTCTTTTCTTTACATTTTTCCTTTCCTTTTCTTGATTTTCACTGTTTTTGATCCCTTGAAGAGGAAAACAAAAAAGGGCCCCTGGACCCCCTGTCTTCCCCTGGCCTTTAAAGCAAGCTTGGACCATGTTAGGGTTTGAGAAATGCCAATGGGTAGAAGATCGGGAAGTAGATGTAAAGTAGCAGGAAATTTCAGGCAAGGAGGAGGAGGATGGAGGATGGAGGAAGGAGGGACACATGGAGTAAAAAGGCAGCAGGAATGGTTTGGTTCAAAAATAGCAATAGCATTTCCATTTCTGTAACGCTTAACAGTGAACTCAGCTCTATCTAAGCGGTTTGCACTGTATAAGCCAATTGTTCCCAACAAGCTGAGTACTCATTTTACCGACCTATGAAGAGATGGAAGGGTGTGTCGCACTTGGAGCCCTGGGATCAAACTCACAACCTTGTGGCTGCAAGATTGACATTTAACTGCTGCGCTGCAAGGGCTGCATGTGCAGATAAAACCACAGGAAGTCAAACTAAAATCCTAAAGCAGATTTATGAGCATGAAGCATTCCTTTTCTAAGCTACCATGCCATGCCCTTCAGTAAAAGCAGGAAGGTAGGAGACACCTAGGAATGAGCCAAGGGTGCATGATGCATGGTGCTTAGCAGAAGTAATAATTTCTGGGAACCAAATTCTTTGCTCTCCCATAATTCAGGTAAGGGAAAACCAAATTATAAAGCCTTCTGTACAGACAGATGTCAGTTCTTTAGCAAATGACCTCTGAAGAAACAGTTGATCCAATGTAAGTGAAGTACAAATAAAATCCCGGTGTTCTCCAGGCATCCCTGGAGCATTCTGGGATGTGGCAGCACCCAGCATGGGCCAGCTTCCAGGAGCCCTTGTCCACTTTCTTCCTTGGGGCCTTCTGGGGCTAAGGAAACCTTATGGGCACTTGTTCTACCCAAGGGCACTTACTCTGCCAGTGTGGCTGACCCTTCCTCATCCTCTCTCTCTGTCTGCAGGTTCATGGAGTCGGAACTGGATCTCAACGACATCATCCAGGAGATGCACGTGATTGCCACCATGCCGGACCTCTACCATCTCCTGGTGGAGCTGAATGCTGTCCACTCCCTCCTTGGGTTGCTGGGACATGACAACACTGATATCCTTTTTGCCATGCTGGTGAGGAGGCAGATTCACCGCCCTGTCCACAACCGCTTGGTCGTACTTTCCCTGATCCTTCATATATATTGCTGCCCTCTGTATATATTACTAGAGGTAACATAGTTTGGATTCTTGTGTGTAGCCCATCAGGCAAGGCTTGGGGCAATGCTGGTGTGGTGGCATGCTTGTTGTTGTTGTTGTTGTTGTTGTTGTGTGCTTTGAAGTCATTACTGACTTATGGTTAAGGTGAGCCTATTATGGGGTTTTCTTGCCAAGTTTCATTAGAAGGGGCTTGCCATTGCCATCCTCTGAGGCTGAGAGGTTGTGAGGTCACTGAGTGGGTTTTTGTGGCCTACTACTTCTGCTTAAAAAGCCAGCACAGTATCGCGGGCTAGGCTTGGCATTATCTGCATTTGTAGGACCAATGCTTTGAAGTTCAGCCTTGGCACATTTAGATCTGGGACAAGCAATGCAAACTACTCTCCCCCAAGTAGCTTGCATTGCATGTGTTGAGAGTACAACTGGCTAGAGCCATTGAGAGCCAGTGGTTGGCCACAGGGGAAACAAAGTGTTTTTGGGCTCTGTGTGCATGCCTTCAAGTATGGCAACTCCATGATTTTCCTGGGGTTTTCTAAGGCAAGAAATATTCAGAGGTGGCTTTGCTAGTTCCTTCCTCTGAAATAGAGCTCACAGAACCTGGTATTCATTGGTGGTCTCCCACCCAAGTACTAACCAGGGCTGGCCCAGTTTAGCTTGCATGATCAGATGGGATCTGGTGCCGTGAGGGTATTTAGGCCTTGTGTTACATTGTGTGTGTCTGTGCCTTCAAGGTGCCTGTTGACCTATGATGAGCCCATGCATTTTTCATAGAGTTTTCTTAGGAAAAGAGGCATCAGAGGTGGCTTTGCTAGTTCCTTCATTTGAAATAAAAATAATATAAGCAATCTAAAAAATCAAAATAATAATATAAGCAATCTAAAAACACATTCAACAGTTGCTTAGTTTAAAAGGCTGAATTTTAAATGCTCTAAAACCATTCATGGATACTCATTGGATGAAGTCATTAGACCCTGAAGCCTTTTATAAAAAGCCAGGTTTTAACATGGTGCTGGAACATGATGCGTGATGGTACCAACTGAGCCTCTGCTCCAGCTAGGCTGCCACAGCCGAGGAGGTCCTCTTCTGCATCCTCACCCAGTGCAGTGCTCCCAACAGTGGGGTCTGCTGGAACTGGATCCCAATTGGACCCCAGCAAAGCTCCCATTTCATTCAGAGCAGCACAATGGATTTGGGGGTCCCCCAAAGCGGTGGATTCATAGCCCGCCTGGAGGCAGGCACCCCTTTGATTTCTGCACTCTCTCACCTTGACCTTCTGAATGCTAATGTCTGCCAGCTCTGCAGCTTGTTCCCATTATTCTGATTTAAATTTTTAAAACATCTTTATATCCTGCCCTGTGATTGAATATGTCAGCATCTCATCAGATAAAATCAATTTAGCAGAATAAATATCAACAACAATTTAAAAAAGACTAAAACTGTATCAGATAATGTAGAGAGATCTTGTAGCATCTTTGAAACTTTCGTAGACTTAAGTCTACTTCCTCAGATGCATTTGGAAGTAGACTTAAGTTTACGAAAGCTCATAATAATAATAATAAAATAATAAAAAGTTTATTTCTATCCCGCTTTTCCAACTTTTGATCAAAGCGGCGTACAGATTTAGATAAAAAATACATCAAGATAAAACAATTAAAACAGCATTTAAAAACAATCACAGTAACAACAACAGGGCCAGCTGAGTGGGGGAATCCATAAACATTGCAAGGTCATCAACAGAGGGGCTGAAACATAAAATAACATCTCATGGGGGGAAGGCTTGGGAGAAGAAAAAGGTCTTAAGATTCTTCTTAAAAAGATCTAAAGATGTGGTGGAGCGGAGCTCGTCTGGGAGATTGTTCCATATTCTAGGGGCCGAGATAGAAAAGGCCCATTGCGAGGTCCTCGCATAATGTGCAGTTGGGACCTCCAGCAAGTTCTCCCCTGCCGACCTGAGTGTGTGGGACGGATTATATGGGGAGAGGCGGTCCTCCAAGTACCCTGGCCCCAAGCCATTTAGGGTCCTCCAAGTACCCTGGGCCCAAGCCATTCATGCCACCAACTTCTTCCTTTAGTTAGTCTCAAAGGTGCTACAAGGTCTCTCTATATACTGAGTCTACAGACTAACATGGCTATATCTTTGAATTATATCAAATAATGTATCACTTATAACCAGCCAGTTTAAAGCCAGTTAAAATGATTAAAATACAGGCTGAGTCTCCCTCATCTGGAGTTCCAAATTGCTCCAAAAATATCCACATGGGTGGCTGAGATGGTGACATCTTTGTTTCCTGATGGTTCAGGGTTCACAAACTGTTTCGTGCACAAAATTATTTTAAAATTACCTTTGGGTTATTTGGATGAGGTGTATACAAAACATAAATGAATTTCATATTTAGACTTGGGGCCCATCTCTGAGATCAATCATTATTTTATATGAAAATATTCCAAAACCCAAAAAAATCCAAAATCCAAAACACTCCTGGTCCCAGGCATCTTAAATAAGGGAGACCTGTATGCACACCATTGTACATGTGCAAATTGGTTGAAGTCATTTAGGTCCCCCAGGCTTTAACAGCAAGGCATGGTTCCACTTAGTGCTGGAATGAGACCAACATTGCTGTCATTGGGGCTTCTGAAAAAAGGGCCTTCCATAACTGGGATGCCACAGCAGAGAATACTCTTCTATTCAGGTCTGGAGTGTTTGCATGCATACAAAAACAGACTACTAGATAAATGAAGTAGCCAATATGTTGAGCCTGAAGAACTTTTGTTGTGCAATTGTCTCCATAGCTCCTTGGTTGGTTATTTTGTGGAACTTTAGCCCAGTGCTGTTCAAAGTGCTGGTTTCTTGACTAGTGTCTGTCCCTAAGTAAGCCATGGCTGTTGGTCCCTAGTGAATTTCCAGGAAAGAAAAATTCAGTGGTAACCAATGGACACAAATGTAGTGCTGGTCCCTGGCACATTGGGGGGAAACTTACAAGTTGACTCTCCCTTATCCAAAATGCTTGGGGCCAGGACTGCTTTGGAGTTTGGATTTTTTTCAGATTTTGAGCTTGCCATATATGTGGGTGTGCCATACGTGGTCTCAAGGTCATGCAGACAGCAAGCCCCCATAGAATGAATGGGGTACACACTTGCGCAGCATGTGGGCGCACACCCCATTCATACAAACAGATCCAGAATGGATCCCCTGCGTATAGCAAGGGCAGACGATATACACAATGAGATATGTTGGAGACGGGATTGAAGCATAAACATGGAATTCATTTCTGCTCCATATATGCCTTATATAGACAGCTTGGAAATAATTTTATGTTTAATTTCTGTGTACATTGAACCGTCAGAAACCAGAGGTGTCACTATCTCAGCCACCCATGTGGACGATTTTGGAGTTTGGAGTATTTTGGATTTCAGAATCCTGATAAGGGAGGCTCAACCTGTACTTGCTGATCTCCCAGATCTCAGGTCGGCTAAGTAGCCTCGCTTTGGCCAGAAAGTGTGGGGCAGCTTGAGCACCAATATCTTGTGCCAAAAGGTTAGCATGGATTTGTCATTCTTGGGGAAAACATCAACAGTGGGCCTTTTAATTGGGACTTGTTGGCCTTGCTCTCAGTGACCTTTCACGGGAGCAAACACAGCATTGCTGTGTCTCTCCAGCCACTGTCCAGGGATGACTCTGACAGCTTGTCAGACCTTCTGTGGCTGACCCCTGCTTCTCGCCAGGACTGATGGTCCAGTGTCAGTCCATTACAATGGGGTCTGTGGCCCGGGGGAGAGGTGCACTTGCAAAGAGAGGCCAAGTCCCCTGTGAAACCTTGGAAAGGCAGAGCGTCAAAAGGGCATCCCAACTTTATTTTGCTTGAAATGCTGCTGCATTACAGCAGGATTTGCGAATGCAAGGATTCTGGAAGTGAAGCACTCCTCCGCTCAGTGGCTTTGAAAAGAACGAGAATGAAGAGGAACAGGAGCTTTGAGCATGGCTTTTCCCACCCCTGCAAGGAATGCTGAACTGACACTTCTACTCTTCACACTTGGCTTAAAATTGGGGGAGACGCTGTGAAGAGGAGGATAACACCCCCCCCCCCGCATTAAAATCAGAGGACCAGGCAGCTGCTTTGCTGAAGGAGAGCCAAGGAGCTTGTGAGCAAGAGAGGAAGAGATGATGCCCAGGTGGCAGGCATACATTACTGGAGGCGAAGAGCTCCTGCCAGGGAACCAAAAGTAGTTCCCTTCTCCAAGACCCCTTTAGCTCAGGTGTCCATTCCTATAGAGTAGCGGCAAAGTAGCAAAGCCTCATTGTACTGGAGTGTGAAGAGGACTGCAATGCCCAAACGTTGGGTGCATTTGGGATTCTGTGCCTATGGAGGGTTTTTTTGCCAGCACAGCCACTTTCCTCCCTGCCTCTCTCCCTCTGTGTGTGTTTTCAGCCAAGATGGGGCCTGCGGGCATCCTTGACAGAGACAAATGCTGCTTTCCTAATCCCAGGGTTTTCTCCCTTTTTTGCCAATGTGAATTAAGAGCAGCAGATTCTCTCTACCTGTTTAGTCCTCCGCAGAGAGAACTGCCCTGTCTCTCTCTTCCTCCATCCCTCAAGGACTACTGTTTACAATGGTCAGTCCAAATTCCCAGGGAAAATGTTGGCACACAACATGGCTCTTTGATCCAGTCAAATATGATAAGGATGTGTGTGCCCGTGATTGTGCGGGATGTTTGTTATTTGCACGTGTGTGTGTGTGTGTGTGTGTGTGTGTATTGCGAGGCAGCTTGGAAGCAGTGCACTAGGAACAATTTAAAATAAATCCCGGCTTAAAACAAGAAAACAGTGGATACAAGATAAAAACATCTTAGAATTTAAAGACTTCAAGGCAACTTAAAAAAAATTTAAAGCGATTAAAACCATATATAAATAGGTTTGTAGAGTAAATTAGGCCCCAAAGACTTTAATTAAAAAAAAAACGGTGCTGGAAAGGAAACTAATGTCCGTGGCAGTCAGGTCTCTTGAGAAAAAAGTATTCAGCAATGGGGAATATTCCCCATACGAACCTGTCTGAGTCCTTCTCCCGGACCCATGAGAGAGCCTTCTTGGGGGCGGCTCCCGACCTCTGGAGCTCCTTGCCACAGGAGCCAAGGCTGGACTCCTCCTTGCTTTCCTTTGCCTGGCAAGCAAATACCTTTTTGTTTAAGCAGGCTTTTAATAGGTAACTGCACCAGGGAGGCTTTTTTAAAAAAATTGGTGTGTGTGGCTTATTCATTTATTTAACTTTTGTCTGTTTTAAAGTCATAGAATCATAGAGTTGGAAGAGACCGCAAGGGCCATCCACTCCAACCCCGTTCTGCCATGCAGGAAATCCAAATCAAAGCATCCCCAGCAGATGGCCATCCAGCCTCTGCTTAAAGACCTCCAAGGAAGGAGACTCCACTACACTCCGAGGAAGGAGTGCATTCCACTGTTGAACAGCCCTTACTCTCAGGAAGGTCCTCCTAATGTTGAGGTGGAATCTCTTTTCCTGCAGCTTGCATCCATTGTTCCGGGTCCTATTCTCTGGAGCAGCAGAAAACAAGCTTGCTCCCTCCTCAATATGACATCCATTCTAAAAATTTAAACAGGGCTATCATATCACCTCTTAACCTTCTCTTCTCCAGGTAATTTTATATTGTTTTAATTGTAGCTTATTTACATTGTTTTTAAAATTGTACTTGTGAATTTTGATTGATTTTCCTTTTGAAACAGCCTTGGGTCCCACTCCTGGCATGATAGGTAGATATATGGATGGATTGGTAGATAGATAGATAGATAGATAGACTGACAGACAGACAGGATTGTGGGGCCACAGGCAAGAAGGCCTTCTCCCTCATCATCTCTGAATGTAGGGCTCCCACCGGTGTGATGAAGTATAGGATTTCCTCAGCAGTCCTCAGGCAGGCATATATAGAGAGAGCAGTGTTCCTTCAAGGAGCTTAGGGCATTGCATGTCTTCACCATTCATCAGTCCCTTCTCCCTTAGCATTCATTTGCTTCCACGTGTAGCGGCCTACCAGAACATAATCCCCAGGACAGGAAGAAGCTGAGAATTTGGAAAGTCCCTGAAGATGCAAGAGGCTGCTGAGATTCTTTTTCTCAAGATGAATGTTCCCTGTGTCTTACAGCAAGGACCCTTTGCCAAGGATTCCACAGTCCACTTTGTTGAAGTAACAGTGCCACTCTATTCTGCCTTGGTCAGGCCTCACCTGGAATAGTCCTGTCTCCAGTTCTGGGCACCACAATTCAAAAAGGAGGTGGAGAAGCTGGAGCATGTCCAGAGAAGGAAGACCAAAATGGTGGAAGGTCTGCAAACCACCAAGCCTTCCGAGGAGCAGCTTAGGAAGCTGGGTATGTTTAGCCTGGAGTAGAATAGGTTTAGAGGAGACATGATAGCAGTGGAAGGGTGTCATATTAAGGATGGAGACAGCTTGTTATTCTGCTGCTCCAGAGGCTAGGACAGTGATAGAGAAACTTTTAGAGACCGAGTGCCCAAACTACAACACAAAACCCACTTATTTATTGCACTTATTTATTTATCCAGTCCCTCTGGATTTCTAGTGACAAACTGTAGTAAACTCTGTGTTGGGACGATGGTGCATGTGCCCACAGAGAGGGCTCTGAGTGCCACCTCTGGCACGTGTGCCATAGGTTCACCATCACTGGGCTAGGACATGGAACAGTGGATTAATAATAATAATAATAATAATAATAATAATAATTTGTTTTATTTATATACCGCTATTCCAAGGATCATAGCGGTGAACAGCAAGTAAGCTAATTAGCAAGTAAGCTAATTTGCCCCCAACAGTCTGGGTACTCATTTTAGTGACCTCGGAAGGATTCAAACTACAGGAAAAGAGATTCCACCTCAACATTAGGATGAATGTCCTGACAGTAGGAGCTGTTTGATGCTGGAATGCACTGCCTTGGAGAGTGGTGGAGTCTCCTTCTTTGGAGGTTTTTAAACAGAGGCTGGATGGCTATCTGTCAGGTATGCTTTGATTGAGAGTTCCTGCATGACAGAATGGGGTTAGACTGGATGGCCTTTGGGATCTCTTCCAACTCTGTGATTCTATTGCAGATTGTGATAAAGGAAAACTAAAGAAGTCATTGGCACTAGGTCAAGGAAACATCTTTTAGCTTTTAAAATGAGGCTCTACATTCCAAGAGGACAAAGGAAATGCTGCAAGACTGGGAGCCTGCTTTGCCAGCTATGAAAAGTCCTCTCAGGGGGCTGCTATGTAGGACGCTGCAAAATGTGGGCTGCCTTTGGTGAGGTGTGGTAAGAATAGGTCAGAATTGATTATCTTGTCTCGGAGAATAGTCAAGTAGGTCTAATGAGCCACAGTGTGGCAAAGGGCGTCTGCTGGATTTGTGCCGCGGTGGAAGGAACCATTGGTTTAATGCTGAGCTAATGAGGGGAAATTGGGTGCTCCTGTGCGCATGTTGAGTGAGTGTGTATTTGCGGCCGATTGCAGCGTTCAAACCATGTTTATTAATCTGTTGAGCCTTGTGAAGAGGCCACTTGCAATATCAAGTTAGCAATGGCGCCATGGCATCCATGAATCAAAGCCTTCTGTAGCAGTCTGTTTTTGGCCAACCTCTCCAGAGCGCCTTTGCAATTATTGCTAACAGCCAGGCAGTGAGAATGAGCTGACATCAGAAGCTGTACATTTTGCAGAAGTGCCTTAGGTGGCAGATAAGGGTGGGAAACTATATATATATATATATATATATATATATATATATATATATATTTGTACATCACTAAAAACGTGTTTTTGAGTATCGAGAAATGCTGATGAGAAGAATCCTGGACTGGTGAGAATATTCACAATTTGGGACTTACTCTGCATACAATTTGAAGATGGTTATTTTGCACAGCAAACAGCATTTTCAGTGTGGAAAATAATATTTCTATGCAGAAATGGATACTGCTTCCTGTGTATAAAATGTTGCAGTTGTGGCAGTCTACATAAAATTTGCAAGTGGTTGGTTTGCACTGAAAACAGCATTTTCTGTGTAGGAAACTGATCATGTTTTATAACGTATATTATGTTATACAGGTTAAATTCCGAAATCCAAAATATTCAAACTGAAACATTTTTCACGAGCGGTTGAGATAGTGACACCTTTGCTTTCTGATAGTCCAGTGTACACAAACTTGGTTGTATAAGGTGTATATGAAACATATGTGAATTTTGAGTTTAGACTTGTGTCCCATCTCCAAGATGTACATATGTGCAAATACAGGTGTAATCCAACAAAATCCCAAATCGCAAACACTTCAGGTCCCAAGCATTTTGAATATCAAAGGAGTTTCAACTTGCGTGGCAGTATAGGAAATACCTGTATTATTTTATTTAATGTTCTCTGCTTTCTATGTAAAATAGCCACATGTGAATTTTGTGCAGAATAAATACTGAATTGTTAAACTGTGTAGTTTTCAAAATCTTTTTCTCAGTGGGAAGGAAATTGCTAAAATTACTCGTTGCTTCCATAGTGATGAATTACATCCCTGGTGCTGGAGTGCTTTTTTGCCAGAGCGCTTAAAAAAGTGAACATCAGTATGGTGCCCTTGTTTCTTAATTTGAGTGGGAAGAGCGTAGGATGGAGAAGGACTGCTCTAGTGATCTGCCTGCCTTTGGTCTGTCCTAGAAAAGGATGCAAAAGGTGTACAGCTTCACTGGCTGCTGGTCCATTTCTAGACACAATTCAAAGTGCAGGCGATGACCTATAAAGCCCTGTATGGCTCAGCTCCAGGTTATGTGTTTCCCCTATATGAGTCTCCTTGTGTTCTGAGACCGCTATCCTATTTTCGTATTTCCATTTCGGTTAACTCTTTACAGTGTGTCTTTTTTGAAGTTCTATTGTGTATGTATGTGTGATTGCATGTCTGAGGAGACCCTTTGTTACCCAAAGAACAGGTGTGTGGGGAGGACTAATGTTAAGGAAACTAGCTTTTGCAAGAGGCCTGAGTAATGTTTGGAGTATGTGCACCAGTATATACCAGTACTAACTGGCGAGGACTCCATGTCTTGGGTGAATTAAGAAGGTTTTATTAAGAAAAATGGAGAGTGCAATCACGCACATGAGACAATTCAAACAGACACAGCATATATACATAGCAAACCAAAATGGACGCATGGAAACGAGATCGCAGAGTTTTGGGGGGTTTTCAGTGGGGTTATAATTACGTGTCCAGAGAGAAGACTGTGGAAAGTTGGAGTTGCTTAGACTGGGAGATCTGAGGGAGACACGGAACTTACACAGAGTGCATCTGTGTATGCAGACTGGGCTGTTTTGAAACCATATTTATACCTTAAAACTAGGCCCAGGTGATGGGCTTTCTGGTCACCTAACAAAGGCTGAATGACTTGTCCCAGGAATCGACAATGGGATTCCGGACTGGAAGGTGGCTTTAATTTTAGTGTAACAAAAATAGTGATTGGAGAGGGATATCCCTGAAATGGATGGTCAGGGATGTTTGGCTGGGGACACAACAGCAGGTAGGCAGAGAAGCTGGCTTATTCCTTTGGATGGTAGAAAATCCTTTGTCTCAGATTGCAAGAGGAAATACAGATTACTTGCAGGAAGGAAGAAGCACTTAATTCACACAGATGCGATGGTCTTGTTTCCCTGGATGTGCCACATGCCTTTTCTCCTGGGAACCTGACTTAGTGTTCCTGAAAGGTCATCAGTCTTGCAAAAACATGCTGTCTCCAGGTATGGGATATGAAACTATGAGGCTCCCCAAAATAAAGCACAAGATGTGCAGGGGTGCTTAACAACTTCTCGTGTTGCCACTGCCTTCACAGGTGCATTTGGTAGAAATACGGGAGACAAAGTTTTTGCGGTGGATGCCTTCATGAGAATCTGGGACTAACATCCTCCTTGCTGTCTTCTCATAAGCACAGCTGGAAAGGGCACATCTGGAAACTTCATTTGTACTTTTTGAAATGTCTAATTTTTTATTTTTAAAAATGTTATCACATTAAAACGCCATTATATGTTGAGTCTCCCTTATCCTGAACTCTGACATCTGAACTATTCCAAAACCGTCTACATCGGTGGCTGACACCTTTGCTTTCTGATGGTTCAGTCTATGCAAACTTTGATTTGTGCACAAAATTATTTTTAAAAATTGTGTTTAAAATTACCTTCAGTTGTGTATATTAAGCGTGTACGAAATGTAAATGTCTTCCTGTTTAGCATTGGGTCCCATCTCCCATGATGCCTCATTTACATATATGCAGATATGTCTGAAATCCGAAAAACTCAGAAACCCCAAACACTTGGTCCTAAGCATTTCAGACAAGGGAGACTCAACCTGTAATTTAAAACAGTATAAAAGCATTTTAAAAAATATGTAGCAGTGAAGATGGAAGCATGCCTTGTTACTACAATACCTACAATGTCCTCCTCTAGCCTTGCTTTCCTTAGCTGCCTCTACATGTCTCCATTGCGGTGGTGGATCTTCTGCAGGAGCTCACTGACATCGACACCCTCCATGAAAGCGAAGAAGGAGCTGAGGTCCTCATAGATGCCCTGGTGAGTAGGCCTGGAAGATGAGGCATTCCCTCCCTCCAATACACACACAACCACACATATGAATGCAAACACACAGTCCCTTTTACTGTCGGAGCAATGGGAGGATTTAGGCAGTATAACTCTCCACCTTCTGACATTACCCCCCCTATATTCTCCTCAATTTTCTCATTTATCTTCCACCAAGTTCTCCTCCTTTATCTTCCACTAAGTCCTTCCCAAAATGGTGAGTTTGTTTCACTTGTAGTCATCCTTTTGAGAAGGATTGTTAAAAAAAAGAGTCGCGCTCGGCTCTTGGTATCTGCTGGAGTTTGGTTCCAGGATTCCCTGTGGATACCAAAATCCATGTATACTCATCCCATTGTATACAATGACATAGTAAAATGGTGACCCATATATAAAATGGCAAAATTAAGGTTTGGCTTTGGGATTATTTTGTTGTTGTTGTTGCATATTTTCAAACTCTGGATGGTTTGCTCTGGATGGAGAATCCATGAATATGGAAGGCCGGCAGTCCTTGGGGTGTGTTGGGGGACTCCTGGTGCTGGTCCTGGATGTCGGCAAAAATCACCTGGAAATTGTGGGCGGGGGGACTCGAAAGGAATGTTCACGGCTCTAAATATTATTCCCAGGGATGGCAATCCAGTGTGTGGGCCACACTTTGCCCATCCCTATACTAACCATATTTCACATGGTCTCTCAAGATTTCCCTTCATTCAACCCTATATGATAATGCATGGGCCACTGAAGGTCACTGCTGTCCTTGAGAGAGAGCAGTTAGGGCCAGCGTGGCATAGTGGCTTGGGCATTGGACTAGGAGGGTTCACATTCTGTTTTGGCCATGGAGACCTACTGGAGGACCTTGGGAAAGTCACACTCTTTCAGCTTCAGAGGTTGGCAGTGGCAAACCTCCTCTGAAATAACCTGCAAAGAAAACCCCCATGAAAGGCTCCCATTACGGTTGCCATAAGTCAGAAATGACTTGAAGGTACACAACAGTAAAAACAGCTGCCCTTGTGGCCTCCTGGGTGTCTGTGGTCACAGGGAGATGCATTCCTCAGTCCTTCTCTCCTTCCCCCTTTCTCTCTCTTAAAGATGGGGAAGCCTGGGGGCTCCTCTACTTATCAATTATGAAACCCAAATATATGCTTAGAATGTAGAGAGATCTTGTAGCACCTTTGAGACTAACTGAAAGAAGGAAGTTGGCAGCAGGAGCTTTCATAGACTGGTCTGCATCCTCAGATGTAGATTTGAATGTATGTAGACTTTAGTCTGGGAAGGCTAATGCTGCCAACTTCTTTCTTGCAGTTAGTCTCCAAGGTGCTACAAGATCTCTCTGCAGTCAGCCTTCCGTTTTTGTGGGGACCCGTTCTTGCACTCGTACATATTCAAGCCCCATAGGCTTGAAGGGGGGGGGGGTTGTCCATTTTAATCCACTCCATTTGCTCCTCACGAGTAAGTGAGGGTCGTGGATGTGAAGTCTGTGCAAATGGAGGAGCAGTTGTACGTACTGATTCTACCGACTAACACTGCTATATCTTTGAATTCTATCAACATGTTTAGAATGTTTATTTAGATGCAACAAATGACCTTTTCCAAATACATAGTTCAAACACTGCCTGTTTCATTTGTGTTTTTTGGATGTCAGCTTCAGTGGATCATGCTAGTGATTCAGCACATTTCTCTGCAAAGCTCTTCACAGACCCAATCTCCATCTTTCCCTAAAAAGGACCGATGCTCTGGGAATGTCCCACGGCTTATCCAACAAGTGGCCCGCTGCCCACCAGTCTGCCTGGACAAGGGCTGCCTCTTCAGCAGGCATTTCTAGTCTATTTCTAATATATTTCTAACACATGTCTTTGGACTGCATCTCCCATCAGTCCTAAACATAGCAGCCTATGGTGAGAAACGCTGGAAGCTGCAGTCCAGCAACATCTAGAGAGCCCAAAGATTGTCCTCCCTGTACTGACTGATAACTTTAAGCCAGTCCTTTTCAGCATGGCCATGCACAATTGTATCTTTGCTTGATGTGTGAAGGAGAAGCAAGGCAGAAAGGGATGTAGGAGGCAAAGCTTACAATTTCTAAGCTACCTTTTTGGACTACAGCTCCCAGCATGTGTTGGGAGAGTCTAATCTAGGCATTATAGTCCCCCAAAAAGGAACATTTGCAAGCTCTAATGAGAAGGTGTACAAAGGTTTGTTATGTATGGAAGACAAAAAGGCATGGAACTGGACCCCCTCCTTGCAATTCACGTGGCATCAATGAAAACCACTTCTGATATTGCTTGCCTAAGAAACTCTGAAAATGACCGTCCTTGGCATCCAGTGGGCTTGTGACCCACTGCCACCGACTGCAGCAATCTCAATCACTTTCTACCTTTGCGGGCAGGCAGAGTCTACAATCACTCTTTTCTCATCTTCCTCTCTGAGCAGCCTTTTCTGAAACCCATAAGAACAATTAGGGATCAACCATGGCAACTGCAGACATACAGATCAGCTCTGGGCAATCAGGATAATGGCCCCCTCTCTTTCCTCTCCAGGAAAAGGCACCCTGGAGTAGCAGACTGTGGCTCCCCCTCCCCATTCAACTTCCTGTGAAGCCCCCAACACTTCCCTATATAGCCATTCTTTGCTACAGAGCAGGCAGGATCTAAGGATTATCTGGCTACATCCTCATAGCTAGACACAGAATGGGTACATTAAGATCCCTGGAACGTGTGTATATGTCCATGTCTCTTTCTCAAGAGGAAAAGCCTCCCTGCCCCTAAGGGCTAGTCTCCAGTATTGTGTCCCATTTTGGGCATCCCAGTTCAACCAAGGTGCAGACACCTGGGAATGTCCCTCGGGGAGGGCCACCCAGAGAGTAAAAATGATTTGGAAACCAAGCCCTATGAGTAGTGGGCTAGGGAACTGAGTATGCTTGACATGGAGTAGAGAAAATTGAGAGGCAATAATGGTAGGACCATGTTCAAATACAGTGGGAGCTCCGTATCTGAGGACGTGCCCTCCAGGGATTTGAGCATAAGGGGACACCAAGCCCACATTGTCCTCAGTGGTGGTGCATGCATGGGAACAATGGGACTGAAGTCCCTTCCTTCCTTCCTTCCTTCCTTCCTTCCTTCCTTCCTTCCCTCCCTCCCTCCCTCCCTCCCTCCCTCCCTCCCTCCCTCCCTCCAAGGCTTTAGCCTCTGACTTGGCTTTTGAGGGCAGAGGCTGGAGCTCCATCAGCCAGAGGGAGGCAGCACAGGAACTGAGGCTTGGGTCTTGGAGCCCTCGCCCTCAAGCCCAACATCCCAAGCTCCAGCTCCAGCACCCTCCAGCTGATGGGGCTCCAGAGAAGAATCATAGAATCGTAGAATTGGAAGAGACCCCAAGGGCCATCCAGTCCAACCCCATTCTGCCATGCAGGAACTCTCAATCAAAGCATTCCCGACAGATGGCCATCCAGCCTCTGTTTGAAGACCTCTAAGGAAGGAGACTCCACTACACTTCGAGGGAGCTTGTTCCACTGTCGAACAGCCCTCACTGTCAGGAAGTTCCTCCTAATGTCAAGGTGGAATCTGTTTTCCTGGAGCTTGCATCCATTGTTCTGTGTTCTAGTCTCTGGAGCAGCAGAAAACAAGCTTGCTCCCTCCTCAACATGACATCCCTTCAAATATTTAAACAGGGCTATCATATCACCTCTTAACCTTCTCTTCTCCAGGCTAAACATCCCCTGCTCCCTAAGGCATTCCTCATAGGGCATGGTTTCCAGACCATTCACCATTTTAGTCGCCTTCCTTTGGACACGCTCCAGTTTCTCAACAAACTTTTTGACTTGTGGTGCCCAGAACTGGACACAGTATTCCAGGTGGGGCCTGACCAAAGCAGAATAGAGTGGCACTATTACTTCCCTTGATCTAGACACTATACTTCTATTGATGCAGCCCAAAATCGCATTGGCCTTGTTAGCTGCCGCATCGCACTGTTGACTCATATTCAACCTATGGTCTACTTGGACTCCAAGATCCCTTTCACACGTAGTTTCTTTCAGCCAGGTGTCCCTCATAATCCTATATCTGTGCATTTTATTTTTCCGCCCTAAGTGCAGTACCTTACATTTCTCCGTGTTGAATTTCATTTTGTTAGCTTTGGCCCAGTTTTCTAATCTGTTCAGGTCATGTTGAATCTTGATCCTCTCCTCTGAGGTATTAGCTATTCCTCCTAATTTAGTGTCATCTGCAAATTTGATAAGTATGCCCCCAATGTTGTCCTCCAAGTCATTAATAAAGATGTTGAATAGCACTGGGCCCGGGACAGAGCCCCACTGGACACCCCACTGGTCACTTCTCTCCAGGATGAAAAAGAGCCATTGTTGAGCACCCTTGGAAGGGAGGGAAGGAGGTGGAAGGAAGGAAGGAAGGAAGGAAGGAAGGAAGGAAGGAAGGAAGGAAGGAAGGAAGGAAGGGCCACCGCACCACCATTGGGGTCAATGGGACTTGAGCATTTGCAGATTTTGGTATCTGAGGGGTGTGTGCATCCAGAACGGATCCCCACGGATACCGAGGGTCGACTGTATCCTGAAGGACTCTGATCACATTGAGGATAGAGGGGGCATGTTTTCTGCTGCGAAAGTGTGAAATGTGCGAAAGATTAAAAATGGATTTGAGGTTAGAAGATTTTGAGCTTGAAGAGAAAGACATTGATAAAATTCTGACAGGGAAATCCAGACACAAAACTGCAAAGTTATATGATGCCATTCTACAATTAGATTTGGAAAAAGAAGTGGTGAGCGAGTCCATGATTCAGTGGCCCCAAAACATTGGATATACTCTAACCTCAGAACAATGGGGAAACATATGGGGGAAAATGCAGACGTTGACACTCTATCGAGATGTAAAAGTAAATTAAACAAACAAGCTTCATTTATATACCGCTTCATCCCGCCTAAACAGTGTCTAAGAAGTTTACAACTGTAAGCTAATTTGCCCCCAACAGTCTGGGTCCTCATTTTAGCAACCTCCTCGGAAGGATGCAAGCCTGAGTTGAGCCCTTTTGCTGGTCTTGAACTCGCAACCTTATGGTTTTGAGTGAGTGGCTGCAGTAGAGGCATTTAACCACTGCACCACCAGGGCTCCTATAAAGATTACCTATAAAGATGCTTCTGAAATGAAGATGGTATTTAACTCCTGAAAAACAATATAATACACAAGATAGTCGTAAACAGATGTTGGAAATGCAACAAAAACACTTGTGGTGGCGATACCCAAAAGCTAGGAATTTTGGGTCTAAAATACATACAGTAATCAGTCACTTAATAGGAATAAATTTCCCAATGAGAGCTGAACTTTAGCTTCTAAATATGATACACCTGTTAAGTAAAATCAAGGAAAGTAAATAGTGGAGGATGATGCTGTGTATGATTACAGCTGCCCATATTTTTAATGCTAAAAAATGAAAGGAGAAAGAGTTGCCATCTATCGACGATTGAATTATAGAATTAGTGGACATGATAGAGCTGGGCAGACTTATGCATTTAATTAACAATGAATCTGGAAATAGACCAGGAGCCTATAATAATCCTCTGGAAAACGAAATGGACAGGTCTGAACGATATAGTGCTCATATACTATATATATATATATATATATATATATGGTAATGCTGTAACAATATATTAAATAATTTAAGGGTCCTTATAACTTAGTGATCAGACAGTAAGAAGGAAGCAGAATAGCTTTAGTTGATTTACTAAAGAATGAAAATGGTCAATGAGATCTCTTTTAAATCACCAATGAGAATATATAGTTCGGATATATCCAACCATATCTCTTCGTCTCCACTGCCAAGATCCTGGTTTCACGACTTGATTACTGTAACGTCCTCCTGGCTGGGCTTCCTCTCTCTCACCTCCGTCCTTTAATCTGTCCAGCATTCAGCTGCACGCATGATCACTTCCACCCACCGCTCTGACCACATCTCTCCTGTCTTGGCATCCCTTCACTGGCTCACCCTCCCTTTCTGCATTCAGTATAAGCTCCTGCTGTCGACATTCAAAGCCCTCCATGGACTGGCCCCTCCTTACTTATCAGACCTTCTTTCTCCTCTCCTTCCCACTCCGTTGTTCCCTCCGTTCTGGTAGTCAAGGTCTGCTGTCTCAGCCCAGGATTTCCTCTGCCCCATCCCGGATTCTCCCCTTTTCACTTGCTGCCCCTCACTCCTGGAACCTTCTTCCCCCGCGAGACACAAGAGCCATCACTTCTTTAACCAGCTTCAAAACGGAGTTGAAAACCATCCTGTTCAGAGAAGCCTTCCCAGCATTGCATAATTGTCACTTGCTATTTGATGTTCTTTGTTGCCTGTTTTATTGAATCATTTCCTGTATTGCTATGTATTTATATGTATTATCCTACTAGAGAGGCAGGCTAACTCCAACAGGCCTCCCTGGGAGAAGTTTGCCCATCCATTAAGAAGCCAAGCCCTCCCTCCAGTCCATCTGCCTTGGTCCAGGCCTCGGAGGTAGAGAGGAACTGCTGGCCCTCATCCCCTTCCCCTCCACCACTCCCTTCTCCTTTTGTATCATGTCTTTTTAGATTGTAAGCCTGAGGGCAGGGAACTGTCTAATTATAAAGATTGTATGTACAGCGCTGTGTAAATTTACAGCGCTTTATAAATAAAGGTTAATAATAAAAATAATAATATATGTGGACCATCTTCAGTAATTCGGTTTGGAAATAATGGAGAGTCTATGGGTTTATGCTAAAATAGTCAACAATAAAAAGAAGGAAGTAAATTTGCCATATAGAACTTTATTAAAAACCCTTCAGGTTTACTATAGAAAAAATGTTATAAGCTATAAAGAGATTGAGTAATATGGTCTTATTTTTTCCCTTTTTAAATGAAGTAATGATATTGTGACACTGCTATATATTTTATATATGCTTGTTGAATAATAATGATATACAGCGGGCCCTTGCCTTACGTGGGGATCCGTTCCAGACCCCCCACGTAAGGCAAATTCCGCGAATGATTAAGCCCCATTCATTTGAATGGGGTGCACTGCCATGGCGCGCATTCCATTCACTATATTAGGGCTCGCTGTTTGCATGACCGCAAGTCCATATATGGCAAGCCTGCGTATGGCGCAGGCACACTATATATGTGGTTTTTTTTTAAAAAAAAAGAAGTTTCTAATGGTAGGTGCTGTTTGACAGGAGTGGACTTTCCTTCCATGGAAGCTTTTAAAGAGAGCGATATCCACCTCTCATTTTCGTTGTGGATTCCTGCACTAGATGGGGTCCCTTCTAACTCTACAGTTCTGTTATTCAAGGGTTTTCCCCACCTTGCCTCCCCCTCCTCTCTTTCATCCCTGTGATTTATTTGCAAAGATGAGGGTGTCAAACTTTGGACAGAACATAAGAAGACATAGAGGACAATAACGCTCGGTAAAGTAGAAGGCAGCTGGAAAAGAGGAAGACCCAGTAGAAATGGATGGACTGCATCAAGCCATGGTTGCCCTCGGTTTGCAAGACCTGAGCTGGGCTGTTGACAGCAGGGTGACTTGGAGGTCCCTCATTCCTAGGGCTGCTTAAAAGCTGGCTTCAGTCTCTAGACCAGCGATTCCCAAACTTTGGTCCTCCGGGTGTTTTGGAGTTCAACTCCCACAAGCCTCAGCCACCTTGGCCAACAACAGTCAGGATTTCTGTGAGCTGAAGTCCAGAACATCTGGAGGACCATAATTTGTGGACCACTGCTCTAGACAGCCAACTATACTAAGGAAGCCCTTTCTTTACTTCTGTGGGAATCATCTGTATTCTTAAAATTTGTAATTCTTATGCTGGGGGCCAGGGAAGGTCCCCTCCCTTTTAGGTAAGTGGTCCCTGGCGAGGAAGGGATGCCGGACAAGCTGTTTCTGGTCTCTGACCAAGTGGCAGTCTTCTCATTGTCACCGCTGCCATTTCAGATTGCATGGCTGGGAGAGGAAGGGCTGTCATGTCCATGAAACACTTTTTGGTGGCCTTTCATCCACTGTGGGGCTGCGCAGAGGTCAAATTGAGCAAGAGAGTAGCGGCTTCAGCGTCTGCTGCCTCTCTGCAGCTGGGCGGTTGTGATCTTACCTTCCAAAGGTTAATTACAGTTGCCCTGGATGAGTCCTTCAGGCCGGCCTCTGCGCTCTTTTAATTACGGGCTCTTCGTTACAAGGGCAGTGGAATGAATGTGACGGAAGGGTTGGTGAAGAGGAGGGAGAAGACCGCCGTGTGGTGGATGTTGCCTGGATCCCTCCCGCCGGGAAGCAATCAACCTGGACAAAAGCTCCCTTTGTGCACGGTGCTGTTCCTCCAGCCTATTGACAACAGCTCGGTTTTGAGAGGGTTTTGCTGTCTGCAGCATCTGACGCCTGAATGGCTCCCCTTTATTTGACAAATAAACAATTATGCTCTGCACATCTGAGCCAAGGCCACGAAAGAGCCTGCTAAGATGTTTAGTTCCCACAGTGCCTGTGTGTTCTGGGATCAAATTGCAAAGGAGCACTGGGTTTGAGTGGGATGTTTAGGGAACCATCTACTCTTGCCAGGGTGAGAGAGAGAGGATTTTTTGCCTACCTAATTCCCAGTTGCCATGTACAGATGTGAATGCGGGACAGTGAAGGAAGCAGACAGAAAGAAAACCCACTCCTTTGAAATGTGGGACTGGAGAAGAGGACTTAGGATGACCCCATGGACAGCCAAGAAGACAAACAAATGGGTTCTTGGACAGATCAGACCAGGGCTCTCCTTGGAAGCAAAGATGATCAAATTGAGACTATCGTACTTTGGCCACATCATGAGAAGGCACGGATCCCTAGAAAAAACAGTACTGTACTGCTAGGAAAGGTAGAAGGTAGAAGAAAGAGAGAAAGAGCATCGACCAGATGGATAGACTTGATCAGGGCATTATGGGCAGGGGCTTGCAGGATCTTGGCAAGACTGCAGTGGAGGATAGGGTTTCTTGGAGATGTCTCATCCACAGGGTTGCCATGGGTCGGAATCAACTCAAGGGCAGCTAACAACAACAAAACCCCCACTTTGGTAAAAGAACCACAGGGCCACGCTGTGTTGCAGGTATTTGCCCTCCTGTGCTCTCACCTGTTTTGTCGTTGTTGTTGTTAACTGCCCTTGAGTCGATCTCAACTGATGGTGACCATATGGATGAGATATGCCTAGAACTGGACACAATATTCCAGGTGAGGTCTGACCACAGCAGAATAGAGTGGCACTATTTTTTCTCTTGATCTCAACACTATACTTAGCATTGCCGTTTTTAGCTGCCACATCACACTGTTGACTCATTTCATCTTGTGTTTTACTAGGACTCCTGGATCCCTTTCACATGTATAAGTCTCCTTAAGCCAGGTTCCCCCATCCTATAGCTATGCATTTCATTTTTCCACCCAACCTTACATTTCTCTATATTGAATATCATTTTGTTAGCTTTAGCCCAGCTTTCTAGTCTGTTCAGATCTTTTGAATTTTGATCCTGCCCTCTGGGGTATTAGCTACTCCTAATTTGGTGTCATCAGCAAATTTTCTAAGCATGTCCTCTGTTCTTTTATCCAAGTCATTGATAAAGATGTTGAATAGCACTGGGCCCAGGACAGGACACCCCACTGGACACCCCAGTGGTCACTTCTCTCCAGGATGAAGAAGGTCACTATAAGTTGGAAATGACTTGGAGGCCCACAGCAACACAACTAAAATGTTAAAAAGCAGTTTAGGAAACAACACTGTTTGCTGAATTTCTACAGTCTGATTGGACTTAAGTCATGTCCATGTTCACACACACTTACCTGCAAAGAGGAAGTGAAATTCTCAGAGTGGAAACTAAGACGTGTTTCTTGTGGTATTGGGGCCATTCCTTGATTCTCTAAACAGTGCGTCTGCTGTGCTGAAACCACCTCCGGGGATCCACTATATGTTTTGCAAAGATTTGTTCCAGGATCTTTGATGCTTCACGTTTTGGATATTACAGGTTCAGGATTGTTCTCCCGCAACAGAGGAAAGAAAACTATGTTAAGACTAGAAAATCGATTGCAATATCATTTGTACCATATGGCAGTATATTTATGTTTATCATCTTTTTATTGTTGTTGAAGTAAACTAATAAAAAGAAAGAGGCCATCTTAATCAGACAGCATTGCCTTCAGCTTTACTACCTGGATTTTTTTAAATCATTCACTATGAGGTTTGGGCAATTTTGTTCCAAAATCATGCAGAAAACCCACCTCCCAACTGCATGAAAACATGCAAAAATGCCTCCATCCCAGCCCTACAGGAAGCCATACTCTTCCGACAGGCCTTCCCAGAATAATTGACTCAATCCCCCCATTGATACTCGTGATAGGTTCTCCTGGCCCAGGGAAGGAGATTTGTCCACTTGTCCTGAATGGGGTCACACTCCCCCTGAAGGACTCTGTTCGCAGTCTGGGGGTGCTTCTGGACTCGTCGCTCCACCTTACATCTCAGGTGGATGCGACAGTCAGGAGCACTTGTTATCAGCTTCGGCTGATACGCCAGCTGCGACCCTTCCTGGGCCGGGGGGACCTTGATACGGTGGTACATGCTCTGGTAACCTCTCGGTTGGATTTCTGTAATGCGCTCTACATGGGGCAACCCTTGTACCAAACCCGGAAGCTTCAATTAGTGCAGAACATGGCAGCCAGACTGGTCACTGGATGCCCCAGGACCAGTCATATAACACCTGTTCTACAAGATTTACATTGGCTGCCCATTCGCTTCCGGGCGCAATACAAGGTGTTGGTTATTACCTATAAAGCCCTAAATGGCTTGGGCCCAGGGTACTTGGAGGACCACCTCTCCCCATATAATCCGCCCTGCACTCTCAGGTCGACCAGGAAGCAACTGTTGAGGGTTCCTGACTCGAGATATTCTGCGACTGCACAAAGGGCATTTTCCAGCTCGGCCCTGCAGCTCTGGAACTCTCTTCCCGGTGAGCTCTGCTCGGTTACCTCCCTTGACTTATTTAGGAAGAGGTTAAAAACCTTCCTCTTCCAACAGGCTTTGCCCCAGACAATGTAATACCTGCTCTCTCCCCGTTGCATCGTTGCACCTGCACTTTAGGCTAGCTATTGTTGTGATTTTAATCTGTAAGCTTTTTATCTTGTTTTTTATTGTATTATTGTATTGTTCGGGTTTTTATATGATACTGTTTGTAAAATCGTACATCGCTGTACTTCTGTGTAACCCGCTTTGATCTATTAAGGAAAAGTGGGCTGTAAACAGCTTATTATTATTATTATTATTATTATTATTATTATCCTATTAACTATATGACTGTCCTTGACTGTCCTGTTTTTGCTTTAGCAATCCTTTTAATGGTTTTAATTATATTTTGTTATAGTTATTGGTATGTTGTGCTTATTGTTAATATGGGGTTAAGGTGGGAGGGGGGTTGTAGGATTTTATTCTGTTGTATGGATTTTACTGATGTAAGCTGCCTCGTTCTTGTTGGAAAGGCCGGGTAGAAATAAATTTAATAATAATAATAATAATAATAACAATAATTTATTTATATGCCACCTCTCCCACAGGATCGAGATGACTTATTATTATTATTATTATTAACCTTAATTTATAAAGCGCTGTAAATTTACACAGTGCTGTACATACAATCTTTTTAATTACAATAATGGCAAAAAATTCATCTAAAATGCAACATATATTTTAAAATACATTCCATCAATTCCCTCCTATTCATTATTTATTATACTACCTGTGAATACCTCTTTTTTTCAAACTCTGCAGTCCCTCTCAAAAGGAAATGGCACAACACCTCTTCCTGTCGCCATTTTGAGAGTGAGTGTAGAGAGAAATGGAGACATTTGGAGATACTGGGCTTCCTATGGAAAGATGCAAGCTGGAGGGACTGTCCGGGGAAAATAGCCCTCTGTCCTAGGGCTACATAATGGAAGTGAGGCCATTATATCTTGGTGTAGGCTTTTTCTTCTCCCCATTTTTGGAAAGAGGAGGCTCCTTCTGGAGAGATTGCCAGGCCCTTGCATTTTGCTTTTTCCTCTTCTCATTCGGCCGCTTGGCAGAGAGATGGAAGTGATGGGGAAATCCTGCACAAACGGCCTTTTGAGGCTGACAAGCAGCTGATGCCCAGCTGGGGAGTTTTGCTTGGCACTTTGGAAGGCAGGGAGATTATGAGACAATCAGGCCCTGATTTGGGGGATAGCAGACTTATGACAAGGTTCACATTCTTCAGATGTTTTCCTTTTTTCCCCTGTTGTGTCTGACTCAGAAAAATTGTCCAATTAATTAAGGGGGGGAAAACATAGCGGTGGAGTTTGCAGGGGAAAAGCTTGACAGGAAGATTGTTCCCTGATCAAAACATTTCTTGCTGGAGCGCTTCTTGCTTTCTGTTTTTCCCCACCCTGGAAGCGTTTGATTTCTGACATTCTGCCAACTCCTGTCTGCTGTGCTTGCCTTGCATCCCTCTCTAACCCAAACCCTTCCCCTTCCACCATCCTAAATTTCTCTCTCTTTTCTCCCATGGTCCAGGTTGATGGTCAGGTGGTGGCTTTGCTAGTACAAAACCTGGAACGTCTGGATGAAAGCATCAAGGAAGAGGCTGACGGTGTCCACAACACTTTGGGTAAGCCAACATTGAGGGACTATGGCTCTCTGAGGGAGCTGGGTGAGAGGGGCACATGGAGGTGTGCGGAGGAAGGTGGGCACGCCATAGACTGGAGTGGGCAAAGTACATCCCATGGACCAGGGCTCATTTTGTTACTAATAATAATAATAATAATAATAACAACAACAATATATGTTTCTTACCCAATGGTCCCCATGGATCATAGAATCATACTGCTTTATCACACTAGGGGGCAAACAGGATTTAAATGAGAGTTAAACTATAGAAAACCTAGAAATGTCATGTGATAAGCATCAGAGACCCCAAGGGCCCTGATCCATTCTGTCACGCAGGAACTCTCAATCAAAGCATACCCAACAGATGGCCATCCAGCCTCTGCTTAAAGACCTCCAAGAAAGAAGACTCCACCAAAATCTCCAAGAGAGTGTTTCCCACTGTAGAATAGTTCTTACAGTGAGGAAGTTTCTCCTAAGGTTAGGTAGAATGTCTTTTCCTGTAGCTTCCTTCCATTTTTACAGGTCCTGTTTTCTGGAGCAGCAGAAAACAAGCTTGCTCCCTCCTCAACATGACATCCCTTCAAATATTTAAAGAGGGCTCTCATATCACCTCTTAACCATCTCTTCTCCAGGCTAAACATCCCCAGCTCCCTAAGTCATTCCTCATAGGGCTTTATGATTTCCAGACCCTTCACTTTTTTAGTTGCCTTCCTTTGGACACACTTCAGTTTCTCAACATCCTTTTTGGATTGTGTTGCCCAGAACTGGACACAGGATTATTCCAGGTGAGGCCTGACCAAAGCAGAATAGAGTGGCACTATTACTCCCCTTGATCTAAAGACTATACTTCTATTGATGCAACCTAAAATCACATTGGCCTTGTTAGCTGCTGCATCGTACTGTTCAACTTGTGGACTTCTTGGACTCCTAGATCCCTTTGACATGTAGAAGTCTCCTTAATCGAAGATTGAGGTGGGGGACAACAACAATTAACAAACAACATCGGTTTAAGCACATTGGTTAAAACACACATCAATTTTAAAGGACAAATAAGATGTGTGCATATTAAAACAATCCAAATTAAAATTCATCATTTAACATTCACTGTTTAAAAATCATTTAAGTAAGCCTTCCAGAAGAGACTGGTCTTCTATGCTTGTTTAGACAGCATATGCAGCTGTTGAGTCTCATTCGACCGTCTGGGATGGCTGAAGAAATGTCTCAAACACATCCGATGGGGCATGGGGTGCAATTTTGGCATGTTCTGGCCCCAAGAGAAGCCTTTTTTTCCAAGAAAAGGTGACCTGAAGGCCATCATGGGGTCATTTTCTCTTGGGGAAAAGACTGTTTCTGGTTCTAAAAGAGCTCACAGAAGGCCAAAGAAATGGTACCCTACATCTGCTGGGGGTATTCTGAGACCAAAAAGGTCAGAACAACTTTTTACAAGACAGGTGGCTTTCCAAGGTCCCTTGAAAGGGCAGTTAAGCCCCTGGACCCTTGGTAGATAGAATCATAGAATCATAGAGTTGGAAGAGACCGCAAGGGCCATCCAGTCCAATCCCCTTCTGCCGTGCAGGAACTCTCAATCAAAGCATCCCCGACAGATGGCCATCCAGCCTTTGTTTAAAGAGTGCCAAAGAGGGAGAGTCCACCACAATCTCCAAGGAAGGAGTGTGTTCCACTGTCGAACAGTCCTTACTGTCAGGATGTTCCTCCTAATGTTGAGGTGGAATCTCTTCTCCTGGAGCTTGCATCCATTGTTCCGGGTCCTGTTCTCTGGAGCAGCAGAAAACAAACTTGCTCCCTCCTCAACATGACATCCCTTCAAATATTTAAATGGGGCTATTATATGATAATAATAATAATAATAATAATAATAATAATAATAATAATTTGTTTTATTTATATACCGCTATTCCAAAGATCATAGCGGTGAACAGCAAGTAAGCTAATTAGCAAGTAAGCTAATTTGCCCCCAACAGTCTGGGTACTCATTTTAGCGTCCTCGGAAGGATGCAAGCCTGAGTCGAGCTTGGGCCCTTTTGCTGGTCTTGAACTCGCAACCTTGTGAATGGCTGCAGTACAGGCATTTACCCACTGCGCCACCAGGGCTCCTCTTAATCTCACCTCTTAATCTTCTTTTCTCCAGGCTAAACATCCCCAGCTCCCTTAGTTGTTGCTCATAGGACATGGTTTCCAGACCTTTCACCATTTTAGTCACCCTCCTTTGGACACGCTCCAATTTCTCAAAATCCTTTTTAAATTGTGGTGCCCAGAACTGGACACAATATTCCAGGTGGGGCCTGACCAAAGCAGAATAGAGTTGGCCACCCTTGCCTTAAACCCTGAAATTCTCATGCCAATTCTTACTGGCATGTTCCATAATCTTGTAAAATCCCGCTCCACACATGCGTTGAAAGCATGGAGGGTGGCTTCCCCATCTCCAGGTTTCTGTGAATTTTCCTTAGTCGCTGAGAGGCTCTATCCTGCTAGGCATCACTTTCAAGCCTTTGGAGAAATGCACAGAGGCTGGAGGTAGGGCCAGCTTGTTTTGCTGGGCAATTCAAGTTTCCTAAGGCTTTAGACTTTGTTTATCAAACAAAATATTTAAATATCAAAAATGATCAAAGCTAAGCCTGGTAGAGGTTAGCTTCAGTTTGCCTTTGCTTTTCTGAGTACTGAAATTGACTCCAAAACCAAACAAGACAGGTAGCTTGCAATTAATGGAAATGTTACTAATGGCTTGAATCTGCATGTACATAGGGAGCCTGAATTCTGACTGGCTAATGAATAGATCAGGTAAATGAAGAAAGCTTTAGATCTCACCATCTTTCAGAGGAAGATGTGTAGGAAGGGAGGAGATGACACTCCTGACAAGAAAAGAGGAATTTCTTTGTGTGAATAACTTCCGAAAAGGAAGCGACTTGAATCACAAGGCTTGTTTAATAGGTTATAATAAGATACCTTTGTAATTCAATGCTAGGAGGAGCAAATGGGAATTTTAAAATGAGGAAAAGAGGCAGATGTGAAATCGAAGCTTTCATGAACGGCAAATCTTGAAATCTTGACCCATGAGTGGACAACTCCTTGTAAATCTTGGGTGTCCTCAGGAATTGTCCTTGGGCATTGGGACAAATTTCCTGCCTGGAAAATCCAGGGGCGGAGGGAATGGTCACACAGAGGGACTCACCATGACGGAATCCACGATACAACAACTTTTTGCAGGGGTTTGCCCATGATGGCTGCATCCTGACATCCAGGTGGCTGCCCGGCCCTTAAAACATTGACTCTGCTCACCTGGAGAGTTCCCTGCTGGCGCGACGCTCCTTCCTCCTCCTTGTTCAGCAGCGACAGTGAGGTTGGGAGTGTAGTGACCTATTTCCAGCCTCCAGTTACTGAGTGGAACTAATGAGTGGCAGTACCTGCAGCAGCCTGCTTTCCTTCATACTGATGTTTTCTTCAAAGCTTGGGGTTGGAATTGGGTGGTAATTTGCTAAGAAGGTCTGTTTCCTTGGAGCAGCCCATTACACTGGCTCTCAGACAACGTAATGGCCAGCAGCTTCTCCTGAATCTCTCTTGTCACCTGGTGCTCTTTGGGAAAGGGCCCATATTCCTCTGGCCCGGCAGGCATCCCTGGAAAAAACAGGCCCAAGGATGACAGTATGTGTAGCAAAACCCTCCAGGCATCTGTCAGATTGGATTTGACAAAAAGCACACTGATGCCTGGGGACTTCAGACCTTTTCCAGCCTTCTGATACCTCGGTGCCAAGATGCACAGCAGGGAGTGCGAGATGCTGCCACTTTCATCTCTTATATCTGCGTAAGAAGTGTTTGTCCCGTACTGTGTTCAGAGGCTCCCGGATGCAGAAAATGTGGCCTGGTTGTCCCTTTGAAAGGGACAGGTAGCTGCCTAGATGCAGGTGGTGTGTGTGTTTTGTTTTTAAAAGAAACAACCTTCTTCAGGCATGGAAACACATTTTCCAAGTTGCCTTGTAGAGAATGACACCAAAGCAGTGCCGTGTGCTGCATCTGAGTGATACTTCAAAGAGAAAGGAAGGGGCAAAGAAACCCTCTCCTTTTATTTTAAAACTGTTCTGCCCTAATTAATGTCTGGCATTTCAAAAAGAGTAGCAAAGAACTTAGAAGAGAGAGCACCAAGATGACAGGAAGGGCTCCCTGTGCTGCCTTGAGTCCCTATATTGGGAGAAAGGGGGTATATGTTAGTACAACAACAACAATAAACCTCATGTATTCTGGCAATTTGGAAGTGACTATCTCTTCTCTTCCCCCTCCAGCAATCATTGAAAACATGGCGGAGTTCCGTCCAGAGATGTGCTCCGATGCCGCTCAGCAAGGCCTGATGCAGTGGCTGCTCAAGAGGTTAAAGGTGAGCGCAGGCTTCCTTCTGTCTGGAGGTAGCTGTTGGGTGGATTCACCATGCTTATCAAATTGGCAGATGACACCAAATTTTGGGGAATAGCTAATACCCCAAAGGACAGGATCAAAATTCAAAATGACCTGAATAGATTAGAAAGGTGGGGCAAAACTAACAAAATGAAATTCAATATGGGGAAATGTATGGCACTGCTCTTAGATAGAAAAAAAAAATGAAATGCATTTCATTTAACACACCTGGCTTAAGGAGACTTATATGTGTGAAAGGGATCTAAGTAGACCACAAGTTGAACATGAGTCAACAGTGTGATGCGGCAGCTAAAAAGGCCAATGTGATTCTAGGCTGCATCAATAGAAATTTAGTGTCTAGATCATTATTATTATGCTTTATATAGCACTGTAGATTTGCACAGCGCTGTACATACAAACAAGAAAATAGATAAAGTAAACCTGCCCATGGCGTACAATCTAAGAAATAATAGCATAATACATATAAACAATACATAAGATCAAGGGAAGTAATAGTGCCACTCTATCCTGCTTTGGTCAGGCTTCACCTGGAATAATCTTGGGTCCAGTTCTGGGCAAAACAATTCACAAAGGATGCTGAGAAACTGGAGCCATGTGTCCAAAGGAGGGCGACTAAAATGGAGGAGCTGGGTATGTTTAGTCTGGAAAAGAGACGGTTAAGAGGTGATATGATAGCCCTGTTTAAATATTTGAAGCAATGTCATATTGAGGAGGAAGCAAACTTGTTTTCTGCTGCTCCAGAGATTAAAACATGGAGCAGTGGATGCAAGCTACAGGAAAAGAGATTCAGCCTCAACATTAGGAGGAACGTCTTGACAGTAAGGGCTGTTCGACAGTGGAACAAACTCCCTCGGAGTGCAATGGAGTCTCCTTCTTTGGAGGTTTTTAAACAGAGGTTGGATGGCCATTTGTCAAGGATGCTTTGATTGTAAGTTCCTGCATGGCAGAATGGGGAAGGTGGGTTTAGGACCTTCTTCCTCTCTCAGTACATCCCTCTAGATAATTAGGAAAAGCCTACCGTTTCTGCTGATTTGTTTTGCTGACAATATCACACATCTCAGCTCCTTCCATCACTGTTTGTTGTGCCAGGCTTTCTCCTTGCCCAGCCGGTCTCTTCTTTTCCCTGCTGACCTTTTTTCTCAGCACTGAGCATGTTTGTGATCGCATCCTGTTACTTCTCCTGATGTCTGGAAGTGTAGGTGGGATCGCAGGCGACAGCATCGGGGAGAAGTATGAATTTGAATTGCAAATCAAGATTTCATTTGCTACTCTCTCCTTTTGGATAAAGTGCTGGCTGAACAAGTAACCTGCAAGGCCTTGGTGTTATGGAGCAGGGCCTAGTTATCCTTCTACCTGACCTCTTTGCCTTTGGGTACTCCTGTCAAGAATACATTGTCACCTGTGGAAATCCACAGATGTTTCTCAGTGATCCTGTGGCTGGTTAGCAAAACCAACCTGTGATTTCTCATTGCAAGTAATAATGTAACCGTGTTTTTTGCTTTAAAAAGAAAAGAAAAGCTATTTGTCTAATTTCATTCTAGGCAGGTCTCTCTTGAGTGCAAAACTGTTCTCTGCTTTGTAATTCTTCCTGCCGATTCAGAGACTTAGCGACTTGGGCAAGACATACGTGGCAAAGCAGTTTCCCCATTTCAAACTGTTTGCAAAATTCCTGGCACTTTGGGGCACTGTTCTCATTTTTCCCTCCAGGATTCTCTTGGGTTTGATGAAATGCAGATGGGAAGGGTGGGCATGTTTCTTTTAGATTCCAGGGTGGAGGATAAGTGCATATGGAACTCAACTTGTTTGTTGGACCATCAGCGGCTGAATCGTCTCCCTTGGCAGGCGCTTTCCTCCTGGAACTGGTGGGCTAGTCATCCCTGGGGGGGTCTGCCCCAATACCTGCCCTTGACATATACATGAGGTTGACCTATAGTCGAGTATATATGGTAAATATGCTGGTGGAACTTTTAAGGCTCTGTTGCTGTCAAAGAGGTTCTCTGCCTCAGTTTCCTTCTTGATTACCTACATCTCATGTAGAAGGCGAATGTTGGAGCTTAGCAACACTCCTTGCAGCTTTTCTGGAAATCTGGCCTGCAATAGCTGTCATCTCTTCCTTCCCCCCAAAAAACTCCCCGATGGCATCAGTGGGTGGTCCCTGCCTCTGACTGCCTTCTCTGCTCTTGCAAGGCATCTTGTAGCAGCTTTGAGACTAATAAAGGTGCTGCAAGATCGTTTTGCATTCTGATTTTCCAGACTAAGATGGCTTTGTCTTTGAATTCTCTGCTCTTGTTCCTCCAACAGGCAAAGATGCCCTTTGACGCCAATAAACTCTACTGCAGCGAGGTGTTGGCCATTCTCCTCCAGAACAAGGATGGTGAGCTGCTATTCCACACACCCTGCCATTGATATCCTGTGGGCACTGGCTTGGCAGCGAATTCAAGAGCATGACAGCTTTTGCCCTCTCTGTCTTGCGCCTCCAGCTATCCAGCTCTGCCTCTCTTTTGACTGGGGCTTCCCCTTGCGTTTTGCATGTGTGCATGTTCTTTTTCTCATTCTCTCTCTCTCAGTTCTTTCAGCATCTATTGCACTCCTGTCAAGCCGTATTGATTTTGTTTGCTGATATATCCCTGTTAGATGGCTGTAAAAACTGACAGTTGGCTTCATTTTTTCCCCTGACTCTTTCTCACTTCTCCCTCTTCCTGTAGACAACCGGGAATTGCTTGGTGAACTGGATGGAATTGATGTGCTGCTTCAGCAGTTATCGGTGAGTAATCCCCTGCCGTCTTGTCTGCCCCAGAGAGCTCCAGAACCAGAATGCTGGAATGGAGTGGGATGTGGGGAAGATGGATCTCTGCAGAGTGAGAGGAGCAACAGTAGGAACTTGAGACTCAAAGACTGTGGGAAGAAAGGCTTAGGGCTCTTGGGCCACTGGATGGAGGAGCATGAGTGCCCCCACAGAGTTCCTCCTGTTGTTTCCCAGAATCTTAGAATCATAGAAACATAAAGTTGGAAGAGACCGCAAGGGCCATCCAGTCCAACCCCCTTCTGCCATGCAGGAACTCTCAATCAAAGCATCCCTGACAGATGGCCATCCAGCCTCTGTTTAAAGACCTCCAAGGAAGGAGACTCCACTACACTCCGAGGAAGGAGTGTGTTCCACTGTTGAACAGCCCTTACTGTCAGGAAGTGCTCCGTTGGGTCCTGTTCTCTGGAGCAGCAGAAAACAAGCTTGCTCCCTCCTCAATATGACATCCCTTCAAATATTTAAACAGGGCTATCATATCACCCCTTAACCTTCTCCAGGCTAAACATCCCCAGCTCCCTAAATCATTCCTCATAGGCCATGGTTTCCAGACCCTTCACCATTTTAGTCGCCCTCCTTTGGACACATGGCTCCAGTTTCTCCACATCCTTTTTAAACTGCAAAATTGCATTGGCCTTGTTAGCTGCCGCATCGCACTGTTCACTCATGTTCATCTTATGGTCTACTTGGACTCCTAGATCCCTTTTACACGTATAAGTCTCTCGTTCAGCCAGGTGTCACACATAATCCTGTATCTGTGCATTTCATTTTTCCACCTTTCATTTTGTTAGCTTTGGCCCAGCTAGTCTATTCAGGTCATTTTGAATTTTGATCCTGTCCTCTGGAGTATTAGTTACTCCTCCTAATTTGGTGTCATCTGCAAATTTGATAAGTATGCTCCCAATTTTGTCATCCAGGTCGTTGATAAAGATGTTGAATAGCCCTGGGCCCAGGACAGAGCCCCACTGGACACCCCACTGGTCACTTCTCTCCAGGCTGAAAAAGAGCCATTGTTGAGCACCCTTTGGCTTCGGCCAGTCAACCAATTACAAATCCATGTAATAGTTACTTTGTCTAGCCCACATTTTACAAGCTTGTTTGCAAGACTGTCATGGGGAACCTTGTCAAATGCCTTTTTGAGATCAAGATATACTATATCCACAGCATTTCCTTCATCTAATAAGCTGGTAATTTTATCAAAGAAAGAGATCAGATTTGTCTGGCATGACTTCTTTCTCTGAAACCCATGTTGACTTTTTGTGATTATGGCATTGCCTTCTAGATGTTCACAGACTCTCTTTTTAATGATCTGCTCCAGAATCTTTCCTGGGATTGATGTCAGACTAACTGGACGATGATTGTTGGGATCCTCTTTCTTCCCCTTTTTGAAGATGGGGACAATGTTTGCCCTCCTCCAGTCTGCTGGGACTTCTCCTCTTCTCCAGGAGTTCTCAAAGATTATTGCCAATGGCTCCGATATTACATTTGCCAGTTCTTTTAATACCCTTGGATGTAGTTCATCTGGTCCTGGAGACCTAGGCCTGTTACAGACTGCCAAAATAAAGCTGCTTCGGGTCTCTTTGGAGGTATGCTATTTAAATGATGCATGGGTCCTAAGAGTCCGGAGGTCGCGCCAAAGCCACACTCCATTCCTAAGCACTGGAGTGCAGCTTTGGTGCAGCTTCCGGATTCTTCGGATGCATGCATCATTTAAACAGCATACCTCCAAAGAGAGCCAAAGCAGCTTTATTTTGGCAGTCTGTAACAGGCCCTGAATTTATTTAGATTAACAAGGTATTCCTCTACTTTCTCTTTACTTATTCTGTGCTGAAATTCCCCTATTCTGTCCTCTGCTCCATTATCCTCAGGTTGAGCATCCTTTTCATCTTCTGAGAAGACTGAGGCAAAGAAGGTGTTGAGTAACTCTGCCTTTTCTCTGTCTTCTCTTAGCATTTTGCCATCTTCTCCACGCAGTGGCCCTACCGTTTCCTTCTTCTTCCTTTTGCTGTGGACATACCCAAAAAAAGCCCTTTTTGTTGTTCTTAACCTCTCTAGTAAGCCTGAGTTCATTCTGCGCTTTAGCTTTCCTGACTTTACCCTACAAATGCCTGCTATTTCTTTGAATTCCTCTTTGGTGATTTCCCCTTTTTTCCATTTCTTATACATCTTCCGTTTCAAACTCAGCTCCGTTGGAAGTTCCTTTGTCATCCATCCTGGTTTCTTGAGACTTCTCCCATTTTTCTTCGTCACTGGAACTGTTTGAAGTTGTGCCTTCAGTATCTCCCTTTTGAGAAAGTCCCATCCGTCCTGAACTCCCTTCCCTTTTAGTATTTCTGACCAGGGATCACCCTCAATACTTCTCTAAGTTTACTGAAATCCGCTCTCCTAAAGTCTAGGATGCGTGTCTGACTCTGCCTGGCTTCTCCTTTCCATTGCATAACAAACTCCAGGAGAACATGGTCACTTCCACCTAAGGATCCCACCACTTGCACCCCATTAACCAAGTCATCCTTGATGGTTAGGATCAGATCCAAAATAGCTGAGCCCCTTGTTGCCTCTTCCACCTTTTGGACCATGAAATTGTCTTCCAGGCAAGTGAGGAATTTGCTAGACCTTGAGGATTTGGCTGAGTTTGACTTCCAGCAAATATCAGGATAGTTGAAGTCGCCCATCACTACTACATCTCTCTTTTCTGACTGTGTGGTCATCTGTTCTAGAAAGGCATCATCCAATTCCTCAGTCTGACTTGGGAATCTGTAGTAGACTCCCACCGTAACACCCTTGTTGTTTCCCTCCCCTTTGATTCTTATCCAGATGCTCTCCACCTGGCTTCCAGAATTGATGTCCTGGATCTCTTCACTAGTGTAAATATCTCTGACATATAGTGCTATTCCTCCTCCTTTCCTGTTTGGCCTATTGCTCTTAAAAAGGTTATACCCCTCTATTTCCACATAACAATCATGAGACTCATCCCACCAGGTTTCAGTGAGGCCTATTATATCGTATTTGCTTTGTTGTACTAGGAGTTTGAGTTCATCTTGCTTATTTCCCATGCTCTGTGCATTAGTGTAGAGACATCGCAGACCACGGGTCCCATTTACTTGCTGCTTGTGCAAGTTTTTTTGCCTCCCACTGTTGGGTCCTTGCACTTTTTGTCTTGTTTCCTCTATGTCAGTTTGACTATTTTCACCATCCCTTTCGCCTTCTTTAATATTGTCTCCCTTCCTCATGAAACTCAGTTTAAAGCCCTCCTGATCAAGTTCTTGAGATTGTTGGCAAAAACATTTCTTCCAACTGGTGTGAGATGCAACCCGTCCGTTGCAAGAAGTCCCTCCTCATGGAACCGCAGCACATCATAGAATGACAGAGTTGGAAGAGACCCCAAGGACCATCCAGTCCAATCCCCTTCTGCCATGCAAGAACTCTCAATCAATGTATCCCTGATAGATGGCCATCCAGCTGCTGTTTAAAACCTCCAAGGAGGGAGGCTCCATCACTCTCTGAGGAAGGAGTGTGTTCCACTGTTGAACAGCCCTTACTGTCAGGAAGTTCCTCCTAATGTTGAGGTGGAATCTCTTTTCCTGTAGCTTGCATCCATTGTTCACGGTCCTGTTCTCTGGAGCAGCAGAAAAGAAGCTTTCTCCTGCCTCAATCCTAATATATCTTCTTCAGTGCATGGATGCTGCTGATCATTTAGTAACCACATGCTTTGCCATGCATAAATGAGTCTTCTGGGTGAGGCAGGTGGCCACATCTCCTTGTTTACTAAAAGCAGTGTTTTCCCTTCCTGCAGGTGTTCAAGCGCCACAATCCGAGCACGGCGGAGGAGCAGGAGATGATGGAGAACTTGTTTGACTCGCTATGCTCCTCGCTGATGTTGAGCTCCAACCGGGACCGTTTCCTCAAAGGGGAAGGACTGCAGCTGATGAACCTCATGCTCAGGTACAAGACGACTATGCACATGCGCATGTGCCTCTTGGTGCTGGCCTCTCTGTGGCAGCAAAGGCTCCCTGAACCTGCTTTGGTCTCACCACTGCCACAGGTATATTTTCTGAGAACATGGGAGGCTGGGTCTTCTCAATGGCGGCTCCCAGACTGTGGAAATCCCTTCCACTGGAATTTTGGGGTGAAACAGACGGGCCATATAAAGTGATTTCCATCTGGTTTGAAAGCGGGGCATTTAGATGATGCATGCTTCCAAAGCGGGCAGAAACCAGATTGAAGCCACACTTTGGGGCGAAAAAATAGAGCAAAACGAAGCTTGGATTTTCTGACTTAGCCCAGAAAATGTGCACCCTTGAGCTTGCATATAAACACACCAACGTACTGAAGGAGCAATCCATCCTAATCCTAACCCTAAAACTGCATATAAACACATCAGCGCATTTAAAAAGACGGAGCCGGGCGGCAGTGCAAAAAAGTGAAAGTGTTACACCTCCATTGCATATACGTACAACATACACAAACCAAGAAGGGGCATGGAGTGAAGAAGGTACAGGGACATAGCCAGGATTTTGGGGAGGGGGGTCCAGACTAAGTGCCACGATTATAATGTGGCTTGGGTGTGGTGGCGCGGCGGCACGCACCATTCATTGTATCTAACGGAAGCGGGGGTCTGGACCCCACGGACCCCCTCCCCTTGGCAACATCCCTGGAGGGTATGTAGGAGGGATCTCCATGATTGTGCTTTGCCAGTGTTTTACTGAGCACACCGATGCTCCAATGTCCTGTACTGGTGGAGGATCATAGTTGGGAGTGTGTGTCTGATCAAAAGGCGGCCATCCAACAGGATGCCATCAGGCAGTTGCCAGAAGTGTGTTTGTGTAATGCTGCACATGCATGGTAGGGAGGCGACAAAAAAAATTATCCAGCGGCACAACTTGATGCTGCAGCATGTGGTCAGGCCATGTGGATTCAGGCCACCTTGGGAGCACCCAGTGTGGACAGCAGGAATTTGATCTGCTTCTGGAAAATGCAGATTCCTGTTGTTTTTCCTGCCCGTCTGTTCCACTCCTTGGTTGAAGCTTTCCAGCATTATTTCCGCTGGGATTTTTGTTTAGACAGGCCCTTGGTTGTTAATGGCCATTGCGCATGGGTCTTTTAATGGCTGTATTTTTAAAATCTTCATTATTATGTCTTAAATCCTTTTAAAGTACAGTTGACTCTTTACATTTGCGGCTTTAGCTTTTGCAAATTTGATTATTCACGGGTTTGATTAATATGTTCTTTCTTGGGATCTCTAGGTCTTCCGGTGCAACTTTGCCAGAAGCTGACCATAGAGTCAGACTGGAGGACCTAGAGAAAACACTGCTCTAGACATTTGTTGGTTTTCCAGTCCATTTCTGTGGTCAACTTCTGCCAGATGTTGGCCATAGAGTTGCACTGGAGGACTTCCCAGATTCCATCCTGGCTTCTGAGGGAGAGAGGCCAATCCCACCAGGCCTCCCCAATGGAACTGAGCCCTTCCAAGAAGGCATCTGGCTCCATCCGCCACTCCCTTCCCCTTTTGTGTCATGTCTTCTTAGATTGTAAGCCTGAGGGCAGGGAACCGTCTAATTAAAAGATTGTATGTACAGTGCTGTGTAAATTTACAGCGCTATATAAATAAAGCTTAATAATAATAATAATAATAATAATAATAATAGAAAAGGTGTTTCACATGTTTAAAAAAAGTGGGGGGTTTATTTGTGTTTTTTCACTTTCACAGAGATCCTGAACCCAATGTATTTTTAACATTTTCATTGCTTATTTAATTGTTGTTGTTGTTTTAGCTTCTGTAATTTAAATTGTTCTAGCACTCTTTTGTTTCAACCTATAATGTAAGCAGCCTCGGGTCTCACTTTCAGAGAAAAGCAGGGTATAGCATTAATTAATTAATTACGACAACATAAAACCCAGGCAGTGGGTTGGGAGTTCATGAGCCTCCCTCTGGGACGCTTGATAGCTAGGGCTTCTCTTTCACGCCTGGGACCGAGTTCAAGGATGGCCAGTATGTATATTTGCAGGGCAGCTCTGTGCACTTTGGGCTTCATGCTCTGAGAGAGTGAGAGGCAGGAGGATAAAATGTGAAATCTCTCTCTTTTCTATCATCTCGTGGCATATTTCTCTTCCCTGCAAGTGACACACAGTGGGCAGATTTATTACTTGTTTGCACCTCCGAAGGACCCGCTCAGTTGCTCCTGTAGCCATGTTTGGTTGGCAGGCTGTCAGTTTGTGTTCCTCAGTCCAGTTATATTTTAGGTGTTAGTTCTGGGAAATAATTGGCACCTTTGCTTGAAGCAGGCATGGCAGAAGCCATGTGCTTGAGAATATTTACCCTTCCTTTGCTCCAATGAAATTTGGCTGTGATACAGCACAATGCACCTGGCTGCCAGCCTGTGAGGTGTGAGTGCAATCCAGATATTGAAGGAAGCAAATGACTGTGAGCATCAGGCTTTTGGCTCTAACAAGCCTTGCGGCTGAAGATGAACAAGGGATGGTCAGAGATTCATCCCCCACGTTTTCCATTCTATGGTTTTCCTAGTTTCTGGATCTTAACATAGAAAGTACAGGTTTAGGATGGGTGACACCTGGCTTGACAACAGTACATGTGAAACGAGTCTGGGAGTCTTTGTAGACAACAAGCTGAATGTGAGTCAACAATGTAATGCGGCAGCTAAAAAAGCCAATGCAATTCAAGACTACGTCAATAGAAGCATAGTGTCTCGATCAAGAGAAGTAATAACGCCACTCTATTCTGCTTTGGTCAGACCCCACCTGGAATAATCCTGTGTCCAGTTCTGGGCACCAAATTTCAAAAAGGATGTTGAGAAACTGGAGTGTGTCCAAAAGAGGGCAACCAAATGGTGAAGGGTCTGGAAATCACCAAGTCCTATGAGGAGCAGCCTAGGAAGCTGGGTATGTTTAGTCTGGAGAAGAGATGGTTAAGAGATGATATGATAGCCCTGTTTAAGTATTTGAAGAGGTATCATATTGAGGATAGAGCAAGCTTGTTATCTGCTGCTCCAGAGACTAGGACATGAAGCTATAGATTCAAGCTTCATATAATCATACAGTTTGAAGAGACCCCAAGGCCCAACCAGTCCAACCCCATTCTGCCATGCAGGAACTCACAATCAAAGCATACCTGACAGATGACCATTCAGCGTCTGTCTAAAAACAGCCTCCGAAGAAGGCAATGCCACAAGACTCCAAGGGAGTGTCTTAAACTGTCGACCAACTCTTACTGTCAGGATGGTCTTCCTAATGTTGAGATGGAATCCCTGTTCCTGCAGTTTGAACCTGTTGCTGTGTGTCCTATTCTCTGGAGCAGCAGAAAACAAGCTTGCTCCATCCTCAATATGATAGCCCTTCAGATACATAAACAGGAATCTCTTGTCACCCTTTAACCTTCTCCAGGCTAAACAGACCCAGCTCTCTAAATGACTCCTCATAGGGATTCATGATTTCTAGACCCTTCACCATTTTGATTCCCCTCCTCTCTGAAAAGGCCACCAGGCCTCCCCTCTGGTACTTCTGGGCCCTGGCTTCCCTCTCCTTTGCCCCTCAGCCCCCCTTGCACCCACAGCATACCAGGACTGGAGCATCCCTTTGCTTTCCTCCACACACCTTTCTCTGCCTTTTTCGATTTTTGCAGGGAGAGGCAGCTGGCAAGCGCCAGCCGGGAATGATCTATTCCTGCAGACCGAGGCTGGGTAATGCTCACCAGCAGCAGCAGGGAGCTGAATAAATAACCAGAACCATGGATTATTCAGATAGGGGTGCTGAGTTTTCTTAAGGCTAATTAAAGCAAAGCTACAAAGCTCTGGAACGATGGGCAAGAGGGAAGCGCGTCAACTGCCCCCCTCCCTGCTCCCTGCCCCCTGGATTTTGCTGTCCTTTTCTCCTCTGGAAATGCTAAGCTGGTCAGCTAGCCTTGCAGAACTAATTACCTGGCGCCCCGGAGCCAGAGGAGGGGACCTTGCATTTTAATTCTTTTGGTGTCATGCTTCCTCTCTCCTTGCCCTGTGGCTCTGCTGTTTACCCTCCTCTTCTCCCCAGGTCCCGGCTGGCAAATAACAACAAGGAGAATAACGTCTCCCTGGACGTGGCTGCTGCCTTTTAGAAGTCACTCTGAAGGACAAAGTGGGAATGAGCCAGCAACTCCATCTGTTGCTGCTGCTGCTACTGCAAAGACAGCAGCTCTGGAAAAATAGGGTGGGTGGGTGGGTGCCCCTCTCCCTGGCAGAAGAGGAGAGCTTGCAGGTAGAACTGCCCCTGCTCAGCCCCAGGGACACAGTGGTACACTTCTGCCTCCTCACGACCCAGGACAGATGGCAAGGCAGGTTGTTGTTTCTGGGTTTTCATTGGGTTTTCTTGGCAAGACTTCATAGAATCATAGAGCTGGAAGAGACCCCAAGGGTCATCCAGCCCAACCCCCCTTCTGCCATGCAGGAACTCTCAATCAACGCATACCTGATAGATGTTATCCATCCTCTGCTTAAAGACTTCCAAAGAAGGAGACTCCATAACTCTCTGAGGGAGTGATTTCCACTGTTGAACAGCCCTTACTCTCAGGAAGTTCTTCCTAATGTTGAGGTGGAATCTCTTTTCCTGGAGCTTGCATCCATTGTTCCGTGTCCTGTTCTCTGGAGCAGCAGAAAACAAGCTTGCTCCCTCCTCAATGTGACATCCCTTCAAATATTTCAACAGGGCTGTCATATCACCTCTTTACCATCTCTTGTCCAGGCTAAACTACCCAGCTAACTATGTCTGTCCTCTTAAGGCATGGTTTCTAGCCTTTCACCATTTTGGTGGCCCTCCTCTGGACACACTCCAGCTTCTCAACCTCTTTCTTGAATTGTGGGGCCCAGGTGGGGCCCGACCAAAGCAGAATAGAGGGGCACTATGGTTCCCTTGATCTAGACACTATACTTCTATTGATGCAGCCTAAAATAGTATTGGCCTGTTCAGAGGAGGTTTGCCATTGCTGTTCTCTGAGGCTGAGAGTGTGTGACACACCCAAGACACCCGGTGGGTTTGAACAGCCAAGCCGGGATCCAAAACCTGCTCTCTATAGAGTCATAGTCCAACTCTCAAACCACTATTGCATGTAGGCTAGGCAGGAGGAGAGGAGTGAATAAAATGTGGTCCATGCCCAGGGCTGGCTTTTTGGTTCCCGAGTAAAAGAATAAATAAAAACATTTTTGGAATGCTTTGCCCAAAAATGGCCTCTTGGCAGGGAGTGCGGACATTTTTGCTATGTTTATGAGGGGCCTCTGGGCCATTTTAGCATTGGGAGAGGCCTTTTTTGAAACAGCCATGGACTTCTGCTCACTTTTTGTTACGACAAAAGCCCACTCCTGGGCATAAAATGGCAGAAATGCCCCCACGCTCCTTGGGCATTTGGAGACAAAAACCTGGGGGGGGGGTGATTTCTATATGCATGTGTGAGTGTTGGGGGGCTTGCAGCCCTCCAGGGTCTCCCAATGGGGTTAATATGGCCCCCTAGCCTTACACAGTTCCAAACCTTGCTATACAGTCTTTGGGGTGGCATCAGGTGTGAACCCCAAGTAATCCAGGCTGGTACTTTTTGCTTGCCCAAGAAGACCTTAAATGACCGGCTGCCTGAACCGAGTGCGAAATGAAAAGTTCCTTTCCTCAAGCTTTCACTGACAGCCTCCTCCCATTGACTTCTTTTATACTAATTAGCAAAATAGCTGCTTAGCAGATTTTGGGGGAAAGTGTTGAGGCAGCAGAGAAGAGGGAGAGGCTGGCAGTCTCCAGTTTTGACCATCCATTTGCAATTTTGCTCTTGTAGTGAGTTTGGCTTCTGTCACAGGCAGATGGGTTTTGGAGTCCTTGTTAGTATCACAGCCAAATGTTAACATCCGTCCAGTGGCACAGAAAGGGTAAATTTCTATCCAGTGAGTTTCTAAGGGATGTTTTTCCTTTAGCTTGACAGTTTGAGGCTGAGGAATGAGACTGGGAGCATGATATTTTGTTCCTCTATTGCTAACCTGCTTGCATGGTCCTCATAGCTGTGGGAGAGAGTGATGGGTCAAGCTTGCACACTTAGATTTTATTTGTTTTCTTCCACACTGTGTCCATCTTCCATTGGCTTTGCCCTGCGGGAGTTCAGTCAGGAATACGCTTGCTAGAATTAGTTGTTTATAGAGTCCCAGTTCTTCTGCTGGCTGTGAGGGGATGCTGGGTACCATTAGCAAAAGGGCTGGGATGAGGCTCTGCTGTAGACAGAGGATGCAGACAAGCTGGAGTCTGTCCCGAGGAGGATTACCAAAATGGTGAAAGGTCTGACCCCCCCCCCCCCCCAGCCCTTTGAGGAGCAACTTAAGAAGCTGGGTAGGTTTAGGAGTGAAACAGAGAGCCAGCATGGCATAGTTGTTTGAGTGCTGGACTACCATTCTGGAGACCAAGGTTTGAATCCTGCTCAGCCATGAAACCCACTGTGTGACCCTGGGCAAGTCCCATTCTCTCAGCCTCAGGGGAAGGCAATAGCAAACCTTCTCTGAACAAATCTTGCCAAGAAAACCCCATGATAGGTTCGTCTTAGGGTTGCCATTAATCAGAAATGACATGAAGGCACATAACAGCAAGGGGTGAAATGGTCAAAACCAGGTTGCTGCAGTTATGAGAATGCAGATTTGACCATGTTTTCTTCTTGAAGGTGAAAGGAACTTGCATTGGCTCAGTCGAAAGGGGGAAGATGATGAAATGGGTGGTATGTCTGATAAGCCTAAACAGGAACAGGAGAGGTTCTTAAACCCTTGATTCACTTCCCTGTACATTAGATGGACTCCTTTGGACTGGTTCAGAAGAGAGAGAAACCAAAGCCAGGGTTGAGAGATTGTCTGTGTAGGGACACTCCAGGCAGCTGCAGGAGTTTTGGGAACTGCCTGCCTCGCAAATGAGCCGGTTTGGCTTAACCTGTGTTATTTTATTTTCAGTATCCATATATACAGCGCTTGCCGAGTCCCCCAGGTTCTCCGGGAAGCACGCGGTAGGAGTTTTAAAAGCATCAGATTCAGTTGTGGCTTGGTGGCCTCCAACGAGAGGTTTAGAAATGTCACATTCAATTAAGGTCTGTCTAGAGGCACGATTCAATTTCTTCCCCAGATTGGGAGCTGCCATGCAAGGCCTCTATGGGAGGAAGCGTCAGGTCCCTTCTGAGGCTGGCAAAGTGACAGAATGGCTCTCTCCAAATCCTTGGGAACAAACAGACTTACTCCTCTGATGACTTATGGAGAGGAATACCCTGGTTCTCTCGAGAGAAGGGCTCATGGGAGCGGCTATGCATGGGAAGAAACATACCCTTTTTATTTAGATGCTGGAGAGGGCAGGGTGGATAGACCCAGGGAACCCAGACTCTGCCATGAAGGCATTTATGAGGGGCATTCTTTGACCAGGTGCTGATGGCCCAGCCCCATGGCATGCAGAATCAGTTGTGTGGTGCAGCTTCCCTGCAACAGCCCTTGCAAGATCCTTTCATTTCTCTTCTTGTTTTCATGTCACATCGGCTCCTTGGAAACTCAAAATTAATGTGTGTCTACTGAAATTCCCATTTATTAGCGGCCTCATGCTGTGTTTGCCTAGCGGAACCAATCACTCTAATGCATCCTTCCACAAGCCTCCTGCCATGAAGCCCTTTCATGGAAGATGCTTGCCTCTCCCTTCCCTGGCTTTATTTGGGGGTGGGGTGGGGGTGTCTTCTTCTTTGGAGGAGAGGATGGGCTGCTTCTGGCATCTCTAAAACACTTTCCCTTCTTTTACTTATTATTATTATTAATTATTATTATTATTTCTTATATCCCACCATTCTCCCAACATAGGGACTCAAAGCAGCTTTTGCAGCATTTATAACAAGGGCAGGATGGAGAGAGGTGTGGCAGGGATGAGGATCATCTTTTCTCCTTTATTCAGTTTTTCAGACTTTTGGGAACAGGAGCCAGCATGGCATGGCAGTTTGATCATTGGACCTACAACTCTAGGGAGCAGGGTTTGAAGCCCCACTCAGCCATGGCAACCCAGAAAACCCTGTGTAGATTCATCTTAGGGTCACCATAAGTCAGAAATGCCTTGAAGGCACACAACAACTACCACCTTCTTTGATAATCAGTACAGTCAGCCCTCCTTTGCGGCTTCGACTTTTGCAGATTCAATTATTTTCAGATTTGATTAGTATGTTTTCTCTAAGAATCTCTATATCCTCCATAGAGTTGTGCTGGAGGACTTAGAGGTTACAAGAGGAAACACTTCTCTGGGCATGTATAGGTCCTCCAATGTGATTCTGTGGTAAACATCTGGCAAATGTGGACCATAGAGTTGTGCTGGAGGACCTGGAGATTCCTATAGAGATGTTTTCTCAGATTAAAAACATAGTGTTTTTTTATTTGTGGAACGTGGAGCAATGGATGCAAACTGCAGGAAAAGAGATTCCAGCTCAACATTTGGAGGAACGTCGTGGCAGTCAGGGCTGTTCGACAGTGGAACACCCTCCTTCCTCGGAGTGTAGTGGAGTCTCCTTCCTTGGAGGTCTTTAAGCAGAGGCTGGGAATGCTTTGATTGAGAGTTCCTGCATGGCAGAATGGGGTTGGGCTGGATTGCCCTTGCGGTCTCTTCCTTCTATGATTCTATGATTTGCGTTTTTTCCACTTTCACAGAGGTCCTGTGTCTCTAACCCCCATGAATGTGAAGGGTCCAATGTATTTTAAGGTACTTGGTGCCAGGAACAGGAGGAAGGTTTGAAGATTCAGGGAGAAAAAATAAATGAAAAGGGGGCTTTATGAGGACCAGGAAACCTCAACAAGGAGAGTTGTCCCCAGCTACCTTTGCTTAGGACTTGCAGATTTATAGTAACGGCTTCTCTGATTGCGTCTCTCCATCTGGAATGGGATCTTCCTCTTTTCCAATTGCTCTCAGCTTTTTCCAAGCATCATCGTATTTTATGATGAGCCCTTTCTTTTCATGATATGCCCCAAATAAGACAACCTCAGTTTAGTCCTCCTTATTTCTAGGGAGAGTTTGGTCAAGTGTAGCAAAGCGGTGCCTTGGTATCCAATGGGGTTTGGTTCCAGCACCCTTTGTGGATATCAAAATCCATGGATGCTCAAGTACCATTAAATACAATAGCATAGTATGATGGTGTTCCTTATATAAAATGGCAAGATCAAGGTTTACTTAATGGAATTTGTATTTGTTAAAAAAAAATTCAAGCAATGGATGATTAAATCTGTGGATAAAGAATCAGTGGGCCAACTGTGCCTTGAATTTCTCCATGTTGAAATTCATTTTGCTAGTTCTGGCCCTGCTCTCTAATCTGTTAAAATCATTTTGAATTCTGGTAATCCAAGTAGTTTGTGGTTTTTTGCTGCTGAATCGCTTCTACCATCAGAACATTCTCCTTAATGTTTAGGTGGAATCTCTTTTCTCATAATTTGAATCCATATCCTCTCCTCACACACCTTCTAGACTTGATGCAATAACAAACCAGAGGCTCTGTTGATCCTAAGGGAGCTGCTTTTGGCTTGGTGAACCCCATGCTAAGGTCCCAAGAAACGGCTGCTTCTCATCCTGGCTGGGTCTAGTCCAGTCCTCATTTGGCAAGGCTCTGGGACTTAAGATGAACTGCTTGCCCTCTGTTAGAATAAATATTTCAAGTAAAATCAACCTGAGACAGTCCAGTCAAACAGGTATTGATCCCGGAAAGCCTGAACTTCAACCCAATGAATATTCCAAGGATGGGCTGCCTGCCTCCTGCCTCAGCGCTGATCAATATGCAATTACCTGCCCTGAAAGAGTCCTTACGTTCTCCAGCCAAAACTTGGACATCATTTTTGTTTTTTACCCTCTTGTTAGTTGGGCTGACTCCCAAGGTGAAGGAGAATTGCAAGTGATGGTGGGTGTGAGAAGGTATAATTCTGGCTCCCACGATAGCTCTTTTCTTTTAAGCACTCTTGCTCAGCTCCAGAAAGGGAATGTCTTAAATTTGCTGGTTGGCGCACAGTGGGCCATTAAACCAGGCTCCTAATAAACCCGACAATGCAATTCTTGTATTCGATTTTGAAGTCTAGAGTTCCAGTATTGTGAGGGAGGTGTGGAAGTCCAGGCTTCCAGAGCAACCCATCAGAAAATGCTTCTTAAGGCCTCATTATTTCTCCTGCAATCTCCAGGACCACCAGCTGCCAGGGCCTTACTGAGTGAATCTAATGGACCGAAGAGCCTGGGGGGCCAGAATGGGACTGTTAGTGTTATTCTTTTAGCCAAAAACATCCCACTCACATATATGTTCTGCTGGCTGGGAGAGCGAGGATATTCAGAAATGAGATACATGGGTGTTTTTAATGTCATGTATTACATTTTTGTGTTTGCTTTAAATATCCTTTTGTCGGGCTCACCTCTCTCCGAGGCATGAGTACAAATATATGCACCAAATAAATTAGAAATGATAGGTTGGCCAGAAATAATCCCGGCACCACACACTTCAGTTTAGTTATTAAATGCATAGGAAGCGATAATGATAGCAGCAGCCCATGCCCCACTTACAAAGCAAACAGCACAATTCACACACACACACCATTTTGGGCACATTCTGGGTTCAAATCCTGGCTCAGCTGTGACAATCATTTGCAATTTACAGACAGTCACAGTCATTCAAAGGCAATTGTTGTCAGGATGGCATGTCAAATCTAATTTGTTTTTCTCCCGAGATCCACCAGCCCATAGCTAGGTGGGAAAGATATATATGTTGTATTGAAGGTAAGGATGCCTCAAGAGCATTCTCTGCCCAGGAATTTGCCTTCAGTACTAGAACTGAACCGAACTCTCAGTCCCTCTCACAGAAAAGTCCACACCACATTCCCCAAGATTTCTTCATCTCAGCTGAGCAGCCTTTGTTGGGAGAGAAAGTAGAACAGCATTTAGTAAAGATAAGTAAGTGGCCATAAGACCTGGGGAATAACAGAGGAACAATCTCACTGGATCCTGCCAAAGTTGAATGGCAGCAGGTGGTAACAATGGAAATTTGGGCCAATATGAACGAGAAAGAGAGATTAAAGTGAGGGTGGAAGGCTCTCCTTTGGAGGTCTTTAAACAGAAGTTGGAGGGGCGTCATCTTTTGGAAGTGATTCAGCTGGGCATTCCTGCAGGGCAGGGGCTTGGACTAAGTAGCCCTTGGGACCCCTTCCAAGACAGGACCTTCTTGGTGGCTGCAACCTGGCCCTGGGACTCCCTCCTCTGTGAAACCAGAATGGACTTCTCCTTGCTGTCCTTCTCTTAGCAGGCAAAGACTTGTTTTATTCCAGGAGGGCTCTAGAGAACCAAAGCTTTTTGAAGCAAGGATTTTAAAGAGCACGTTGGAGTGTATTTAATTGTTATCACTGCATTTTTAACCATTTCATGATGTCTAAATAGCTTTTAAATGTTGCTGTTAGTTTAATTCCAGTTTAATGAGGATCCTTTGTGTATTTTAACTTTGTTGCATTGGGTTTCTAAGCTATTCTGAGTCCCAGTTTTGGTGAAAAGGCACAGTGGTACAGATTGAGTTTCTCTTTATCTAGAATTCTGAAATCCAAAATACGCCAAAATCGTCCACATGAGTGGCCGAGATAGTGGCACCTTTGCTTTTTGATGGTTCAGAGCACACAAAGTTTGCTTCATGCACAAAATTATTTAAAATCATGTGTAATAAATTACCTTCAGGTTATAGAGTGGGACCTTGGTATCAGCTGCGGTTTGGTTCCAGGACCCCCTGTGGATACCAAAATCTGTGGAGGCTCAGATCCCATTAAATATAATGGCATAGTGAAATGGTGTCCCTTATATAAAATAGCCAGCATGGCATGGTGGTTTAAGCATTGGGCTGTGACTCTGAGGACCACTCACTGTATGTCTAAGGTGTATATGAAGCCTGAATGAATGGCATGTTTAGATTTGGGTCTTATCTTCAAGACATCTCATTATGTAAATATTCCAAAATCCAAAATACTCTGAAATCCAAAACACTTGTGGTCCCAAACGTTTCTGATAAATTAGACTCAATCTATAATCATCATCATCATTTGGCTGTCTCTGACCCAGATATTCTTGCCTTCTTGGCTTCCATTTAGGACTATTTGGGCACCTGATGCTTCTGTCTTTCTGGATTCCAGCCAAGAAGGGAGCCAGCCCTGTGATTTTGGGCTGAGCATCCAGGCCTCTTGCATTGGAAGAGATCAGTGTTGACTCAGAAGATGCTGCCAGGATTTGTTCTCCTCTCTACCCTCCCTCTCCTCTGCTTGTGTTCCAGTTCACCCTTCCCAGTGGCTGTGTTTTCAGTTAATGTTTCGGGATGCCTCTCTCAAAACAAGCCTTCCCTGAACAAATCGGGAGTCAATGCTTTGCCGAGTGAAGCTGTGCCCGCTATCAAATGCCTTCTTCTCATCTTCTTTTTCTTGGCATGAATTGTAAACACGCATCTACAGCGGGGCTTTGCAACAGCGTTTTCAGAGGAGCTTGCTTTTCGGTTCTTGGCTGCACCTGCTCCTGACAGCAGCCATGCAAAATCAGAAAATCCAGGTCGCTTCTCTAACAAGACTTTTGCATATTGAGGCTAAAGCTGCTTTGGGGTACTAGTGTTCGTTGTGCGTGCGCATACACAAACATATAGATAGAGGAAAGAAATACACACAAGGATATGTGGAAGAAGGGCCTTGTGAAAATGAAACATTATCTAGGCAATTCAAAAAGTTTCACCAGGACTTATTTGAAGGCTAGATCTCCCTATCTGAACATGAAGCCTTTCGTGGTGATCTAGTGAACTAGGAAGCCCACCCGAAATTGCCCAGTTTAACATTGTTGATGAGTTTGCATATGATTGGCATCAAATCCAAATTGCACCAACAGTCCGTAACATTTGTTTCTCTCTAACCTCCATATGCTGAAAACTGCAGATTCCACTCCACCCCTAGAAAGTCAGTTTGTCCTTGTTCCCAAGTATACATGAAAGCATTTGGGGTGTCAGCCTGTGTGCAAATATCATAATCTGTTTATAAAGGTGCATTCTTGGACCAGGGAGGGGGGACAGAACCTAGAGGTGTGTTCATAAGGTATCCAAATTAGTCAAAATATGGGTTTCAAATTCTTACTGTGGTCTTTGGCAGCGTACGGTGTTTGGTGACTATATATGACTGAGCATGTGGATTTCTGGTCTGGAAACCATGTCTTATGAAGAGAGACTAGGGAGCAGGGTATGTTCAGCCCAGAGAAGAGACAGTTAAGAATGATATGATAGCCATGTTGGATGTCATATTGAGGATGGAGCAAGCTTTTTTCTGCTGCCCCAGAGAAGATGACGCAGAGCAATGGAGTCAAAGTACAGGGAAAGAGATTCCACCTCAAAATTAGGAAGAACTTGCAAAGAGTAAGAGCTGTTTGACAGTGGGAGACACTCCCTCGGAGGGTGGTGGGGTCTCCTCCTTTGGAGGCTTTTAAACTGAGATTGGATGGCCATCTGTCAAGGGTGCTTGGATTGTTTTTCCCTGCATGACAGAGGGTTGGATTGGATGGCCCTTGGGGTCTCTTCTTATGAATTCTATAATTCTATAAAATGACAGATGCAGACAATTGCTTTAGATTATGGCATGATAACACACTCAGCTGGGATCCACCAATGTGGAGCAGGTGACCAAAATGGACAAGGTGCATTAAGCATTTGGGTCAACTGCTGCCAACCGCCTCCAAGTTTTTCAGAAAAAGAAAGTGTAGAAGTTATACAGTTCTGCCAGAAATGCGCCCAGAGAATCTGCTGCTCCTATGGCTGCCAAGAGAAATGGGTGAGAGCTGATGGAAGAAAGATCTTCTCTGGAGACAGCATTGATCTCTTGGGATTTTCTGCCAGGAGACTACCCAACCTGAGACAAGCAGGCGCTGAGATCTTGGGTCTGGTCTAACGGGCCACTTTTGTTTTCCTAGTATAATCCTTCAGCTGAAAAGGCTATTGTCAGGGGAGGTAGTGTTGCCGGGAGTCCAATTTCTTGCTCAATAAAAGGCAGGAATAATGCGAAAGGCATCTTTTCATAGTGTCTGTCTTTAGGGTTGCGTGCTTGAGATGACAGTGCAAAACAGAATAATGTATGGTCAGGTTTTAGAATATTGTTTCTCCTCCTGCCTTCTTGGCTTATTCTCACACACATGTTTCTGTCAGACAAGAAATAAGAAACATTATTAGCCAATCAATAAAGTTTTGCGTAGTACCCATTTTCCCCACTGACATAGCAATTGCACTTCATTCCTCTTCCTCATTACCTGTTTTAAGAAAGGAGACCTAAGCGCTAGAGTTGCCGTAAGTCAGAAATGATTTGAAGACACACAACACAGAGAACAGACCCATTCAATGAGTGGGATATTATTATTATTATTATTATTATTATTATTATTATTATTATTATTATTTTGCCTACATCTCAACGAACTATTCAAGAACCAGAAAATCATAGAGTTGGAAGAGACCCCAGGGACCGTGTAGTCCAACCCCGTTCTGCCATACAGAGATCCACAACTACAGCACCCCTGAGAAATGCCGACCCAACTTCTTTTAAAGATCTCCAAAGCTGGAGAGCCTACCACCCTCTGAGGCAGTCCATTCCCTTGTTGAACGGCTCTCACCATCAGGAAGTTCTTCCTAAGATTCTGATGGAACCACTTTTCTAGTAATTTGAATCCACTGTTTCATGCTCTACTCTCTGGAGAAGAAGAAAGCAAGGTTGCTTCTACATGACAGCCCTTCAGATATTTAAAGGTGGCTTTAATCAGCTCAACAGATCTACTCTAGTTGGGATTAACCAAGAGGATTCAGACAGATGTTAGTTATTCGTTCTTCAAGAAGGATCTTAGGAGGCTGGAGTGTGTCCAAAGGAGGGCAACCAAAATGGTGGAAGGTCTGGAAACCCCCAAGCCCTGTGAGGAATGGATTAGGGAGATGGGTAGGTTTATCCTGGAAAAGAAAGTTAAGAGGGGACATGACAGCCCTGTTTAAATACTTGAAGGAATGTCATTTGAGGAGGGGCCTAGCTTGTTTTCTACTGCTCCAGAGAATAAGACCCAGAGCAATGGATGCAAGCTACAGGAGAAGTGATTCCACCTCAACATTAATCACTGTGTACATTTGTCTAAGTTAGTCTTCCTCTCCCTCTCATTTTACTTTTCCCACGTGTGAAGTGGACATCCATGTTGGAGCAAACACGGCAAAGCTTAGGAGGCACTCTGGTAGTTTGCATGGAGATTTCTAATCATTTAACTTTCTTGATACTTAGCCTGCAAATGGTTTCCTTGTACCTTGATATTACGCTCAATCAATCAATCTGCTTGAGGGTCTCTTACATCTCTGGTGCATTCCACCAGTGTGAGCAACACACCATGGGAGGACTTGGGAGCAGATAGTGCGTTCTTCTTGAATGCCCGACAGGCGCCAACATGGGCTTCATTCCACTGCCAAACTAGAACTTGGCTTTTGCTGAAGCTTTTGGGGGCCTAATCCTTTCGTCCAAAATGAGATACATACAGGATTTTAGGCTTTTTTTAAAAATTTCATATTGTTTTAACTCCCCCCCCCCCAAAAAAAAATATCGTTAGTACATTTTTTGAATGCTTGCATTATTTTTATTTAAAATTGTAAATTGCTTAAATATATTTCATTTTAAACTACCCAGGGATCTTGTGCTGTAGGGCAGGATGCAAGTAGCTTAATACCTAAATAAATTATTAACTCTCTCTCGGCTGTTATGGTGCAAGAGGGTCTAGAGGAAGAGAGCAAAGTTTTAAGCATGTTCAAGATCTTTATATTGTTTTAATTGGTTTTTATTTGTTTATTGCTTTGAGAGCCTTTGTGGACAGAAATACTTTAAAATAACATGAAATAAATAAGTTTATATGCTTGAGATTCCTCTTGCCTTTACAGTCTAACTCTGGGCGTTGCTGCTTGTTCATCTTTCCATGCAGCCTCATCCATCTGCCACAGGGGAAAACAATCTTTGCTCTTATGGCAAAGTACATTGCCACCTGGTTTGGTGCCCGGAAATTCATTAATTTTCTCTTTTTCCCAGGGAGAAGAAGATTTCCAGGAGCAGCGCCTTGAAAGTGTTGGATCATGCCATGATTGGGCCCGAGGGGGCAGACAATTGCCACAAGTTTGTGGACATCCTGGGCCTGAGGACCATCTTCCCGCTGTTCATGAAGTCCCCAAAGAAAATGAAGAAGGTTGGAACCTCCGAAAAAGAGCATGAAGGTAGGATCAAAACCCCAGATCACTCTCCCAGCCACCTTCCCAAGGAAGGGGACCCCCTAGATATAAACAGCAGGACCCATCCAGGCATCACAAAATCCTTCTCCAGTGCCATTTAGCAAAGTCAGGATGCATGAACAAGTTTGCCTCCTTGGTGGAAGCACATTGATACTGGGTCCGTTCCCAGCTTCTCCTCCTCCTCCAACTAGTAGCATGGTGGTTAATTAGCGCTTGCATATGCACATGTGCGCCTGTCGTTTGAAGCTGTCTCTTTGATGCCAAACTCTTTTGAAAAGAGTAATGAGCCAACTGCAAATGTCACCTCCAAAGCAGTGTTTTTCCTGGCTCCCAGCACTGAAGTGTGACGTGAACATCAGGCACTGCAGACACAAAACCACTTGTGGCTCCCTGTTCCCTTTCTCAGTTCCCCTCCGCCAACCAGACACTCCCCAGGGAAACAACACACAACTCCCCCCCCCCCCCCGGCTTTCTCACAAAGCCACAGAACTCTCTGCAACAACTCGATTTCAGTATTGTTGTTTTTCTCCTTCTGAGCACAAGAAATGCAGACACTGGCATGAAATAACTGATTCCAGAGTCCATGCTGTGGCAATGCTGTTTTGGGTCTGACCAGAAAGGCACAGAAATCTGTGCAAGTTTGCAAGGCAGCTTACGCTGTGGTGTGTGTGTGAGAGAGAGAGATCAAGTTGAATGTAAAATCACATTGTCTGCCAGTTATATTTACATATGGACTTAAGTAGTTTAAGAGTGCAAGGGCCATCCAGTCCAACCCCCTTCTGCCATGCAGGAACTCTCAATCACAGCATACCCAACAGATGGCCATCCAACCTCTGCTTAAAGGCCTCCAAAGAAGGAGACTCCACTACTTTCCAAGGGAGTGTATTCCACTGTCAAACAGCTCTTACTGTCAGGAAGTCCCTCCTAATGTTGAAGTGGACTCTCATATCATAATCAGGCACTGTTCTCAATTAAACAAAGGTACAAAGCCAGCCCAGTTAAACTAAGTTAAAGATAGCAGGACTGGGTTATGAAATGTCAGCCCACATATTTTTATGGCGATCCTTGAGCAAAGTTCGGTTCAGGAGCAAACACGACAAAGGGATACCACATCATTTCAAAAATAGCCTCTATAATCTCTCCTTCTGACTTACAAGCGTTATAACCTGATCTTAAAAGACTGCTTTAGCTGTAGTGATACAACCAGCTGCTTGCAAGGCTCTCCCTGCCATCTAAGAGGTAAAGTTGTGGTGGGCTCCTTTGCCCCCTCTAATGCCAATTAGGGTCCCATGGAAAATGGGAAGAAATCCTGTGGCCACTCTTGGGGTTTTTAATGCCTCTTGGGGTCTCATGGAAAAGCTTTTGCTTTCTCCATGGAGATCCTTCCTGCAATCTCTGGGAAGAAACTACGGGACCATTCTTGGGTCTGAGGTGGAAGTCCGCAGATTCGGGATGCCCTCAATATCTTTGGCCTCATTCTGTGTTGAACTTGTTTCTGCTGGAGCCCTTTATAAAGTCTTGGAATGGGTATCACACTCTCTTGAGGCACAGTTGTGCACTAATTCATATGGTCCAGTTGTGGATGATGGTGTTTGGGGTTAGGAACAGGAGTGGATGTTTGTCTTCCCAGACACTGCCTGTCTCACTCTTAAGGTTTCCAAGAAATTAGTGGGTGACGGGTGGCAATGAGACAGGAACCTGGGGCAGCTTGGATATAGATTTAACATCGGGGATTTATTTTATTTTTTTGATGGAGTCCAATTTTCTTTGTTGTGCATCACTGGGCAAGTGAGTTATTGAGATTCGTAGCAATTCCAGTTAATTGAGACGTTTAACAGGTCTCCCCGGTGGCCAGCCATTCTGCTGCTGGAGGCAGGTGATGCGGGGTGTTAACAGCCGCTCGATACCTTTGCTTTGCCTTGCTAAACTTCTTCTGATCAGGAGGCACTCTAGGAAAAACCCTGTGCTCCTGTGCCTTGAGGCTTCTCCCCATCTGTCTTGAAAAAGGCGTTTCAGAACTGAATGTGCCGTTGGGGAGACCTCCGGGGGTCTTCGCTCTCACCTTCTTCTGAAATAGAGCTTAACAACACCTGGAGGCCAGATTCATGGGAGAAAGGATGTAAATTCAATATATAAACAAACATTCCTTCCCATGGATTCTTTCCTCACCACTCGTGTTTCCTTCAACTCCATTTATTGTCAGATCTCTGCGTCCACGAATTCTTTATCCATGGATTCAACCATCCACAGCTTGAAAATATTTTTTTAAAATATAAATTCCAATATGCAAACCTCGATTTTGCCATTTTATGTAAGGGTCAAAATTTTACTGTCCATTGCATTTAAAGGGACTTGAGCATCCATGGATTTTGGTATCCATGAAGGGTGCTGGAACCAAACCCCATCGGATACTAAGGCACCACTTTGCTATACTTGACCGAACTCTCCCTAGAAACAAAGAGGACTATACTTAGGTTGTCGTATTTTGTGTACATTGTGAGAAGAAAGGGCTCATCGTAAAATACTATGAAAAGCTGAGAGCAATTGGAAAAGAGGAAGACCACATTCCCAATGGATAGATGCAATCAGAGAAGCCATGGCCATAAATCTGCAAGACCTAAGCAAAGGTGGTTGGGGTCAGGGGCACTTGGAGATCTCTCAGTGGATACCTAGGGCCCACTGTATATGAATAGTGATTAATTAAATACTTATATCCTGCCCCTTCTTGTGCATTTTCAAGGTGGTGTTTGATAAAATCAGTTGAACCATGGATATGTGTGCAGCTGTTAGAAATATGGCTTGGTTCTTGGCTGTTTGAAGGACCCTCAAGGCACTAGATCCTGTTGGATCTTGAGTGCAAAGCAGGGTCAGCCCAGACTAGGCGATGGATAGGAGACTGCGAACAAATCCCAGGTGTTGTTAAGCTCTATTTCAGAAGAAGGAATTGGCAGAACCACCTCTGAGGATTCCATTTCTAATAAAACCCTATGAGAATTTCATGGGGTCACCATCCGTTGACAAGCAACTTGAAGCCATAGACATATACAATATAAGACAGAACCAAAATACCCTAAAAGGCACCAGATACTACCTGATGTTGGAAGTTAAGCAGCGTCAGCCTTGGTTAGTACTTCAGTGGAAGGCCAACAAGGAATGTCCAGTGCTGTAGGGTACATTTCAGAGAAAGGAACTGGCAAAACCATCTCTGAGTGTTCCTTGACTCTCTGAAATTTATGGGCCACCATAAGTCGACAGGCGACTTGAAGGCACTTATACAAACACACACACACACATCTCACTTTATGATCTCCTTTTAAGAGCTCTGAGATCTTCTGAAGAAGCCTTTCTCTCAGTCCCACCGTCTTCTTCAGCTTGTTTGGTGGGAACGCAGAAGACAAGGCCTTCTTGGTGGCTTCTCCCAGACTAGAGAGACCAGGATGGCTCCTTCCTTGCTCTTCTTCTTCTTCTTCCAGGAAATCAAAACCTTCTTATGTCATCAACTTTTTTTGAAACTGACCGGGATGAACTTTCAAATATGTCCTAAGCCTCATTGAGTCCCATTATTAGAAAGATAGGATGCAGTTGAATAAAAGAAATAATACAAATAAATAATTTAATCAAACTAATTGCAGATTAAACCATTTTGACAAAGCAAAATAGGGCCCACTCACCTGCCTCTCTGATCCAGCAGAGAGTGGCAGAATCGTCCTCCTCCATGATGTGTACAAGTCTGCCTAACCAATCACACTTTGCAACTAAAAATTGGGAAAAGTAGCCCCCCACTTCTCTATTAAGCCTTAAACAGTTGCTGCCATTTAAATTATAGAATGGCATTAAGCTGTTCGCAAACAAGCACTTTCTGTTAAACAAGGATTAAAATGGGTGTCTTGATGGCTTTTGTTGCTTTTTAAAAACCTTGCTGTTGAACCGTGTCTTTGCCACAAGTCTTCTCTCGCACCCCACTGCAACCACAACCCCCGAGACCAAGTCTTCCTCTGGGTCCTCAATGGATCGGGGGGGGGGGGGGGTCTTCTTGGCTTGGCCTTTGCTGGCCAGCAGTCAGCTTCAGTACCATCTCTCCTTCCAGTACTAATTTTTAAAGTATTAAGAAGCCAGAGTGATTAGTTTGCTAAGGAGAAGAAAGTAGTGTGAATGTTTTTAGCAATAAGAGAGAGAAAAATGGAATTGGTTGTGCTTAATGTGAGAATTGATGTAGGTTTGATTATATGAATAAAAATGTATTCTGACATTTTAAGAGAAGCATTTTTAAAGGTCTGCTCCTTGCCTAGGGAGGCTTGTTCAAGGTAGGACGCAGGTGTGTCCCTGGCTGTGGTTGTCGTTGTGTGCCATCAAGTCTTTTCCAACTTACAGCAACCCTAGAACCAACCAAGGGTTTTCCTGGCAAGTTTCTTCAGAGGGGGTTTGCCATGGCCATCTTCTGAGGATGAGAGAGTGTGACTTGCCTAAGGTCTTCCAGTGAGTTTTATGTCCGAGCCAGGATTTGACCTCTTCTCCAGAGCCTTAGTCCAACCATTACACCATGCTGACATCTCCCACTAAACAGCTGCTTGGTTAACAACACAGGCTAGACCAGTGTGGCCATTTCATACTCAAAGGAGGAAGGAAGCAGAGATGGAAGGAGGGAGGGAGGGAGGGAGGGAGGGAGGTCAGTCCTTGCGGCAGCCAGACAAGAAGGTTTGCAAAACACACCTGCTCTCCTTGGGCCATGCATCTCCTTGTCTGTCTTCGCAGCTCATTAACGACAAGACCTAATTATGCAGCAAGGGCTAAGCGTTAGTAGAAGCTGCTCATAAGTCCAAAAATACATTTTTGGGGTGGAGATTGAAATCTGTAAAATAGATGTCCTTGTGCCGCTAAAGCAGTGAGACCTTCTGACTGTTGAACAATTGGATGGTGAATGTTTAACTCTCCATCATGGAGCGCAGACACAAACAATGGGCCTAAATACCCAAAATGCACCAGATCCTGCCTGGGTCAGCCATGGTTAGATGGGTGACTGCTTTTGACTCCCAGGTGCAGCAGGCTGTATTTCAGAGGAAGGAACTGGCAAAATTGCCTCTGAGGATTCCTTGCCTAAGAAAACCCTGTGAAATCCATGGGGCCACCATAGGTCTACAGGTGACTTGGAGGCACTTGCACACACACGGCACCAGATCCCACCAGACTTTGGAAGCTAAGCAGGGCCAGTCCTAGTTAGTACTTTTAGCATTTAGCATAGCTGCCCCAAGATTGTGAAATGGTCTCCCGGAAGAGATCTGTCTTACCACCTCCCTGGAAACTTTCAGGAGGGCAGTTAAGACGGATCTCTTCTGGCGAGCATACCCACCTGATCTCATATGAAACATAGATCCATGTCCCTGTACAGGATAAGAGTATTCTGCCCCACTGTTGCTTGTGAAATCCTGGTTTTATTGCTATGTTAATTGCTATTTTTGCATTTTAACTGTATTATATTTTATATTATATTGTAATCCCGCCTCGATCCACTCAGGAGAGGCGGGAAAATATAAATTAATAATAATAATAATAATAATAATAATTATTATTATTATTATTATAATTACTACTACTACTACTACTTGGATGGGAGACTGGCAATGCATGCTAGGAGCTGTAGACTCTATTTTAGAGAGATGAACATGGTTTACTAGCCTTTTAGGGCTAGGAAGTGCTTTGGTGCTATGAATTGGAAAGATGACGTTAATGCCGAGAGGCACATCTATGTTGCCTAGTCTTATTGGAAATGAGTGGCTTCCATGGGCAGTGGGGCTGGTGCCCAGAAAAGATGATGTGCCATCTTCTGCCCATATTCCTGCCCCGAAATGGGAGTTGGGAGCCTGTTTCTCTCCCCCTCGCCCCACTTCACACTCTTTATGGGAGGGATGAAGCTCAAGTCTTTCCCTGTCTCCCGTCAAGAGATTATGTGTAAAACAATGTTTATCCTCTTATTCAAAGCCCTTCTCCCAGCTGCTAGAATTGCATTATTACGCGACTGTGACTTGGGTAAGCTTTGCCTTTATTATGAAATTTCACGGTCCCAATTAAACTTTGTAGAATAAAATTTAAAGGTGTTTTATCTCCAGGACATTTGCAGCTGTGTGTCAGGGAATAATTTCTTTGGGACTCTTCATCTTTTCTCTTCTCCCTGTCTTCTGCATGGATTTTCCTACTCTCATTGTCTGTGATCTATTCTACCTTCTTCTGGTTGCCTCCCCAAACTCTCACCAAATCCCTCTGCTCTGCAATGGGTTATAGTCAAATACATGGGGGTCTCCCCCCCCCCTGCTCTGGTCAGACAAAGTAGCCCTGGTGGGTTTTTCTTTTTCCTATGAATTTTTAATTTGGGCCATTATCTGCACCAGCGACGGCACTGCAGCTCGGTGAGCCAGTCTCCTGTTTCTGCCACCTTCTGATCGCCTGTATGCAAACAAAAGTTCATTTTGATAGAAGCGATTATTTGCTCACCTTTGCCGTCTGAACCCAGAGTCTGCACTCGGCATCCTAATCTCTCGGCTGCGGAGTGGAGATAGGGAGTGTAAATTTAATCACGGAGAATTTGAGAGTGTTTGGAAATAGTAGCAGAACCTCATGAATCCAGGAGCCTTTGTACTCCAAGGAGATGGGTTTCTGTGCCCTTAACCGCCGAGGCTGTGAGAGATTGGCATCTTGCTACATTAGGGATTAGATTGCCCTGTCTGAGACCTTCCCTTGTGCCAATGGCACGCAAGTATCTTAGCCGTTCAGGCTTGATTTGCTCTAGAATCCAGTCATTAATGTCTTTTTAGCAGTCCATAGTTTTGCAACCATACATGCAAAGTGGAGTGAGATGGTCAAGAGAGCCAATGGCAAATGACCACTTCCAGTGTGAGGCTTGGTTCACCTGCCCTCAAGTCACATGCTGTGGTCCCCTTGCTTGCAGCTTCTTGCAGCACATTAAGATCCTGGATAGACTCGTTATTCTAATATTACAGTTAACTCTGTGCCACCTTTTGGCTGAAAATGGTACCCAAGGACAGCTTAGAAGAGTGTACAGGAACCTTTAAACCAGACTGTAAAATACATTGGATAAATACCATGGATTGCCACAAAGACAAAGAAAATGGGGTCTGGGAGGAAATCTGACCAAAAAGCCTGTGTTCCTCCCGGCCTGGCATCGTCCTGTCCGAATGATGCAGGCCATTAGCCCCAGTCTGGGATTGAGCAGACCAGACATGGATCCAGCCTGATCCCAAGAGGCCCTTAATCTGGTCCCAAAAGATTGGCTGTTTGCAGCAGAGTTTCTCTGATACTGCCATGACAGCATGTAGACCAGATGGACCTGCATGCTTCTTACCTGCTGTCATAGCCATCGCATCCTCTCTGAAAGCCCCAGTCGCCACCTATGATGTCAGCCTGGCCTTATCGGGGGTTGCCAGGTGCTCTGTTTCTGCCCTTATGGGCCATGGCAGGAGCCTTCAGAGAGGGGAGGCAGTAAGTAAGGGACACGCGGTGGCAGCAGATCCATGGCATGGTGGTGTGTGTGCATGTGAATACCTGCCCATTGGTCACCCAGGGGACTGCCCCAGGTGGAAACCAGGGGCAGAATACCATGGGGTTGGCCCATGGTAACCTGCCCACCTATATGGCCTCCTAGATGCCACAATGACTAAACTGAGGCAGTTGTACTTCAGACGCATCGTTGGATGACATGGGTCACTGGGAAGAGGTGATAATGCTTGGTGAGGATGACAAGGATGTTGAGAAACAGGGTGTGTCCAATGGAGGATGATCAAAATGGTGAAGGATCTAGAAACCATACCTTATGAGGAGGAGAGACTTAGGGAAGTGGGTATGTTTAGCCTGGAGAAGAGAAGGTTAAGGGGTAATATGATAGCTGTGTTTAAATAATTGAAGGGATGTCATAGTGAGGAGGGAGCAAGCTTGCTTTCTGCTGCTGCAGAGGATAGGACATAGAACAATGGGCGCAAGCCCCAGGAAAAGAGATTCCACCTCAACATTAGGAGGAACTTTATGACAGTAAGGGCTGTTTGACAGTGGAACATACTCATTGGAGGTCTTTAAACAGAAGCTGGATGGCCATCTGTCGGGAATGATTGAGAGTTCCTGCATGGCAGAATGGGGTTGGACTGGATGTCCCTTTTGGTCTCTTCCAACTCTACGTTTCTATGATTCTATGAACACCTGCCCATTGCTGACCCAGGTGGAAACTGGGGCAGAATACCATGGGGTTGGCCCATGGTAACCTGCCCGCCTATATAGGCCCTCAGATGCCACAATGGCTAAACTGAGGCTGTTGTACTTTGGACACATCATTGGATGACGTGTCATTGGGGAAAAGGGATAATGATTGGTAAGGTGGAAGGCAGTAGGAGAAGAAGCAGGACCACCTTACAGAGGAATGGAGCTAATCATGGAATCTGCGGCTGCTGCCTTCAGTTGGCAAGCCCCAAGTACGGCTGTGGAAGACCAGGTCTCTTGGAGAACTCACATTCAGAGAGGGTTGGGTTGCCACTGGTTGAGGTTGACTGGATGGCAAAAAGCAACTGCAGTGCAGAGAAAACCTTTGGAGTTATGGCTGAAGTGAATTGCCAGCTTTCCTCTCCCCAAGTTTTAGCTCTGCCCAGTGCTGTCGGGTTTGTTTGTTTTTGGATTAGCAGTGTGTTGTAATCTTCTTGATGAAGGATTACCAAACCCATAGAAGCATAAGCCCCGCAAGCCTCCCGGGAGCTGACGGAGTGCCACACACAGTCTATAGTGCAGCACAACATTTGGAGAGAAATGTCCTCTCCTTCACGGTTGGTCTGTACGGCTAAGGAAGAGTTAAGAAATGTGCTTGTTATTGCTATTGCTATGCATCTCAACAGCCCTTGGCACTGTTGGCTTGGCAGTGGCTAGATGGTGGCAGGAACTTGGTTGCCTCAAAGCACTAATTCAGCAGATGGAGGTCTTTCAGGGCATACGAATGCCCTCCCTTCAGCAATGGATGCAAACCCAACCCAAGGATCCACCTGGGACCTCTTCCTTTAGCGGAGCATCACCTGGAGTTTCAAGTACAACTTTTTTTTCTCCCAGGAAAGGGAAGAAAATTTGATCAAGGGATCAAGAAGCCCTCTTTATCTGAAGGGGTGTCTTTGCAAAGGAAATGGAGTGAAGAAATTCCAGTTAAGCATTAAGAAGAATTTCCTGATAGTAGAATGGACTGCCTTAGAAATCAATGGACTCTCCTTTTTTGGAGGAGTTGTTTTTTGTTGTTGTTTTGAAACAGATGCTTCTCTAGCATGAATTGTTGGATTAGATGGCCCTTCAAGCTTCCTTCCAACTCTGTGATGCTGTGAGAGCTAAACCAGTGCTTTAAAGAGCCAGGGGATGGTGTGGGCTCTCTTGAACCCCAGTTAAAGTGTTGGATTTCAGAGAGATTGCCATGATTGTACCTGCAATGGGCACCTGCTTGGTCACCAAGAAAGGAGGAACCAACTGCTGTTGGTGATGACAGTGCTGTGGCAGAACCTCAGGATCTTGTCCTTTCTTGTTTCTGTGAGCAAGGCCACAGGGATCTCAGGCACCGTGTATCTTCTGAATGGACCTTGGAGACATGGGGATGGTCTTAGATCCTTTTACATGTACTTTTTACATGTGCTACTGTCAAGCCAAGAGTCACAGCTCTTCTGTACTTTCCTTTTCACAGACCACTGAATGCAAGAAGGTTGTTCAGTCTCCACTTCTCAACAATTTTGCAATCAGAGATAAAGTTCAGGAGCAACAGACTTTGACCTCGTACAGAGGAACCCTCCAATGCACACAAACAAAGCACTCTGAGGTGTTCAAGCCAGGATCTCTTGGGCCGTTTCTAGATCACTCTGTGGAATCACAGAACCATAGAATCCTAGAATTGGAAGAGACCCCAAAGGCCATCCAATAGTCCAGCCTCCTTCTCTCATGCAGGAAGATGCCATCAAAGCACTCCAACAGATGGCCATCCGGCCAGTCTTTAAAGACCTCCAAAATAGAGAGATTCCATCACACTCGAAGCAGCATGTTCCAATCTTTCCAGAAGAGTGAACCACACTTTCCCAAGATGGTGGGACCCTTTTACTGGCTGTGTAATTCCAGGGTGAAAAGAGAACCATCCAAGAAGGTTCCTTGACCTTGTCATGGATTGCAAGTCCTTTTAAAAAATCTCACTTTACCTGCCCCTTTTTGGGTGGAAATTTGGATGAAGTTTTGACCTGGGATGTTAGTGGCCTAAATGATGGAGTGCTTCTTGTTCTACTGAGCTTCAGAGCAGATGGAGTGGGAAATCGTATTTTTATTCCTGTGGGTGGACAGTATGGAGGAGCTGAAGACAGGGATGTACACAGGGTACGAGCTGAATGTCGGTGGGTCAGCCTGCTTTTTCCCTCTCCCCCTTTCCTTCTCCCTCACCGTCTTGTGGGGCTGCTGAGGAAAGGACAGGCTGCTCTTGCAAAGGGTTTTTGAAATGAGGCAGGGGGCTGCATGAGAGGAAGCCCAAGGCAGAAGGTGACCTGGAGCCACAAGTGGCACCCTTCCAGGCATCCTTGACCTGCGACAGAGTTGGGCTTCTGAGCTTCCATCAGCTGCCTGTTTTAACTCTCCTTGTGACAAGTGAAGCTGACATCCTGCGATAAAATGTGTAAATTGCTTCACACCAAAACAGGCCTCTTGCTTGCAGCATCACGAACGTAATGAATCAAGGTGTCAAGTGGCTTGAAGAAAACGAATTTGCTAATTGCCTAAATACTCAGCCTTGGGCTTCACGGAAGGGACAATTTGGAAGCAGTCGAAGAGGAGGCAAACTGTGACCTCCTTGCTGTGTCTGTGAGCGGAAGAGGCGGCAAGGGAGGGGGAACTGGCCATGGCAGAAAGGCTAGAAAGACCACCAGCTGGGCAGTGGGCCTTGGCTTGCCCCTCCAAGCCAACGCAGGTTGTGGGTGGCACAATTGGCAGTGATCATCTCCCTTATGTCTGCAGACATAGAGTGTTATTTGTGGCTTAAAATACATCTGTATAATGGCCTGGCTGGCAGACTTCTAGAAATTTTGGAGCTATCCGTGAATTGGGTTCCCTTCTGTGTATGTGCAGCAGCTTTAATTGGGGAACCCCTTAGCAGTGGGGCAATGGCCGTTTTTGCTATGCCTCACAGAGACCTCTGCAGACAATAGAGTGATCTCCTGGTGGTACCCTCTGTGCATCCAACTGTGATAGTCTTTCATGGAAGCATCCTTAGTGGCTACTACCCAGCTTTTCTGACTCTCTCCATACCACCATAGAGTTGGAAGAGACCCCAGAGACCATTTAATCCACCCCCATTTCTGCCATGCAGGAAGACACGCTCCAAGCCCTCCCTGTGGCAGATGACCATCCAGTCTCTGTTTGAAAACCTCTAAAGAAGGAGACTCCACCGTCCAGAAGAGATGAGGGATGGAAGGTATTTACAGATGACCACTCGAAGAAACACAGTTACGGGTATGCAACCTGCCCATCTCTTTTGTGGTTGAAAAACTGGCTTCCAAGCACTTGGGAAATCCTGCCAGGAAGTATACCACAGAGACTATGCACCAAAGAAAGATGCTTGGGACCGCATGAGAGGATTCATGGCCCATGAGAAGGAGTTCCCAATCTTGCCACTGGTGAAAAGTTCTAGAGGTGAATTTTCACATCCAGAAGTGTTTTGGGAAATTATTCTGTGCAGAAATGGATTTATGAAGGATTGTAGGCACAAATGCCCCACAGTTTTCACACAAGAAACACTGTTTGCAGAAATGCATTCTTGTGCAAAAACCTCATTTTTGTGCAAAGCTCATACCTATTGAATACAAAAAGTGCATTTATGAAAACTCCTTGCTCCCCCTGCAAAAATCTTGTTTTTTGTTTTGTTTTGTTTTGTTTCTGCACAAAACCCACTTTTTTTCTGGAACAAACAGACATGCATCTCTGTTGCAGAATAATTTCTAGAAACAATTCCGGATGTGCAGAGACCAGACAATTATTCATCTTTGAAAATAATTCATCTTTGCATGTGAGGATGAAATGGTTGAAGATTTACATCTTGAGATCTGACACAGCCAGAAATGCTCCCAGAAGCCACAACCTAAGACCGTTTAATGTAGGCCAGCATTTTTCTGCTTGTGGGGGAGCAGACAGCGCATTTATTACTTTAATTACATGTTTCTCCACATTTAGCCCATTGCAAGCCTTTAGGGAATAGAGAAGGAGGACGCAAATGCAAGTCAGTGCACTAGGTAAACTGCAGGCATTCCTTAAATGGTTAAGAGTTTGGCAAATAATTTTAGGTGGCTTTTGCAGAATGGGGAAGTTACTGATATTTTGTGAGGGTAGGACCCATTTTGGAGCTTCATGTCACCTTTTACAAATCATAGTTTATTAATATTGAAGTTTAAGTTCCAGGCAAAGACTGATGGTGGAGGTAATGAGAGCTGAGCTATGATCCTGTTTCTTTCAGCGGCATTTACAAGGGAGATGTTCTCTTACCCAGACATCATTCTGTGGGTTAATCTGCATCCCATTAGGAAGAAGCCTTTTTAACCCATCTCAACCACTGCTTTTTTAGCCACAGAGGTAAATAGTGGTGGGCACTCTCTGCCTTCTCCCAGGTTGACCTCCCATTAAAGCATGGCTCCTGCAGGTCTGTTGCCATGGTCTGGCATTGCCTTGCAGTCTCAGTAACTGGGATGTGTACAGAGATTTTCCACCCACACACACGGACGCACACGCTCTGCTCCACCCACACACAACACACACCTGTAAGTGTTTATTTCCAGGATCTGAAGATCTTTTCCACATTCTGATGCACATGTGAGTTATTGGTCATAGTTTGAGACACACATAGGTTAGCCTGAGCCAATGTTGCAGCCTTGGTGGGAATCTGATATGTGACAGTAGATGTGTGACACTTGCCACAATCATTTTGCACTACCAAGAGCCAAATCATAAGATCTAAAGGAACATGGATCAGACTGGAAGACTCTCCTTTTGTGGAGGTCTTTAAACAGAGGTTGGGTGGGCATCTTTTTTTTTTTTTTTTTTTTTTTTGGAGTGCTTTAGCTGCATACAATCAGCCCTCCATATTTGCACCTTTGACTTTCAGATACGATTATTCATGGATTTGATGAACATGTTCTCTCTAGGAATTTCTAGGTTCTCCAACATGACTCTGTGGTGAACATCAGCCAGAGGTTGTACTGGAGGATCTCTCTAGAAGTTCCTAGAGAGAATACTTCTTTAACTTCTATAGGCATTTGTAGGTCTTCCGATGCAATTCTGTGGTCAATGTCTGGCACATGTTGAACACAAGAGTCATGCTGTGGGACCCACAGATTCCTACAGAGGTTGTCTGTCAGGTTAAAAAAATGTTTTTGTTATTTGCATTTTTTCCACTTTCACGGGGGTCCTGTGCTCCTAAGCCCAGCGAATGTGGAGGGTACACTGTATTCCTCATAGTAGGATGAGGTTGGATTAGATAGTCCTTAAGGTTCCCTTCCAGCTCTAAGATTAGAGGATTGTAGGTTTGGCTTGCAAGAGTCCATTCTGGCAAAGTGGTCGGAGCAGGTCTACAAAGTGAACTGCAAAGCTCTCCTTCCTCCCTGACAAACAGTGGCACAATGAGAGAGGCGGCAATGCATGGATTGGAATGGAGGGCACGGAGGCCGCTTCTCCTCGCAGCTCCTCATTTGAAATCAAACCAAGGTCTGGCCGGGTCTTCAGGCGGCTCCTGTTGCTTTATTCCACCTTGTTAACGAGAAATCTCTCTTGCTCCTTCAGTCCCTCCTTTCCCAGATCCTCTTCGTCTCACTATTTTTATCTCTGTCTGTTTCAAAAAAGTGGAAGCAGTGCAATCACATACACACAAACACACCATCCTTTTGTGGTGCAATGTTGGGTTGTTGTTTTTCCTGGTGTTAGTTCTTCCTAATTTCCTGGAGCCAGCATCAATATTCTGCAGGAGTGCATGCCTGCTTCCCCTCTCCTCCCGCCTGCCAGCTCCCCGCTTTCTCCCCTGCTAGGCAGATGTCCATTAGAAAGTAATGTAAATTGGGGGGTGGGTTGGAGGGGTGGGTGGGAGATGGAAGGAAAAATAACAACAAAAGCAAAGGATTTGACAGGACCGCCTGCTGCAGCAGCTGCCAGCTTGTGCGCACCAGCCTCAGAATAGATTAATCTGTATTCCGGCACGCCACTGCCAAAGTCGAGATCAATCTAATTAGGATATTTTAAACACTGCCTGCATCCCAAGTCTTCCAGGGCTCCTTGTTGCTGGAAACCAGTCTGAGAATGATCCCTGACCATGGAGACAGGATCAGAGCCTGCAACAGTAGCTGGATCTCTTGGCCCCTGCCCTGTCTGAATGCAGCAGCTAAAAGAGCCAGTGCGGTTGTAGTCTGCATCAATAGATGTATAGTGTCTAGATCAAGGGAAGCCATAGTGCCACTCTATTCTGCTCTGGTCAGGATTTATCTGGAACAATCCTGCAACCAATTCTGGGCAACACAATTCAAAAATGATGTTGGCAAATTGGAACGTGACCAAAGGAGGGCAACCAAAATGATGAAGGGTCTAGAAACCATGCCTTATGAGGAGAGACTTATGGAGCTGGGGGTGTTTAGCCTAGGGAAGAGATGGTTAAAAGGTGATATGATAGCCTTGTTCAAATATTTCAAGGGATGTCATATTGTGGATGGAGCAAGCTTGTTTTCTGTTGCATGGCAGAGGAGGGTTGGACTGGATGCCCCTTGGGGTCACTTCTAATTCTAGGATGCTTTTGTGTCAAGTTAGAAAGTGTCCAGAGGAGTCTGGCCAAAATGGTGAAAGGTCTTGGGACCATCAAGTCCTATGAGGAGCAGCTTAGGGAGCTGGCTATTTATCCCAGGGAAGACTTGAATGGTGTCTTCCTGCATGACAGGATGGGGTTAGAATGGATAGCCCTTGAGGTCTCTTCCAGCTGTATGATTCTATGAATCTGGCCCCAAACCTTGAGCTTGGGTGCTGATCTTCCATGCAGCATTGGAGCTGGGAAGGTAGGAGGGCCAGAGGTCTTCCTTTTCCAGGACATAGCCTACATTTCAAGCTTCTGTCCAGGAGGAATTCCAAATTGTCCTCCATTTTGAGCATATCTAAGAAGCCTGTTGAGTAGCGCCAGATGTTAGGCCATGGACTGCTTGAGGACACAATGCAAATGTTGAAAGGGTTTTTCTGTTTAATTACAGAAAAATGGGCAAATGAAAGGAATGATTTAGATGTAGATTCAGTCAAGGATTTATGTTGGTAACATACACTATTGAGCATTTGTCTTGCTCACAGTTCTATAAATGTTGTTGTTGTTGTGTAACTTCAAGTAGTTTCAAACTTGCAGAGACCATCTGTCAGGGATGCTTTGATTGAGAGTTCCTGTGTGGCAGAAGGGGGTTGGACTGGATCAGGGCCCTTGCAGTCGCTTCCAATTCTATGATTCTATGATTCCATGACCCTCAGGTGAGCCTGTCATGGGGTTTTCAGAGAGGGCTTGTCATTGCCCTTCTCTTGAGGCTGAGAGAGCATGACTTGCCCAGGGGTTTACATGGTGGAGTGGAGCATCAAATCCTGGTCTCCAGAGTCCTAGTCCAATACTCAAACCACTGCTCCATGCTGGTGATCTCTATAAGTATATTGCAAGCCAAAGATAAGTTCATAAGAAAAATACAGTTGAGTACATAATAACATACAGTATATGTCATATAGCTGTAAATAAACCATAGGAAATGAATTTGTATCTATACTAGTGTTTTTAGCTTTTGTAATATACTACATTTTCCACAGAATGCTAAGGTTGGGGCTGTGCAAAAATGATTTGCCTGCCAACACCTCTCTTTACGCCAAGCTAAAAGTGCCTGCTGGTGCCATGGGCAAACACCCTAATATTTTGGGTTTGGTTACCCACTGCAGAAGCACATTCCCCGCATCTTACTTTCTTTCACATAGCAACTCAGCGCTTCTGTTTTCAAGCAACCAGCGCTCAACAACTTTTCCAGGCAGGGGGTCTGGCAGAGGCCTGGAGGTGTCCTGCCTCCTTCCCAGCATGGAATGGACATATTGGGGGTGGGGGGGTGCAGCATGGGACACTTTTCGCCCCATTCTCAGCCAAAAGCCAAAGTGATTAGAAAGAAACTTCCAGTTGCAAGTGCTTCATTCTCAAGGTGAGGTTGGCTTGTGGAGGTTTTGTTGGTTTCAAGGGATGTTAAAACCTCATCTGTAACTCCATCTGTGCCTTTCATGCCCCACACCATTACAGCCCTGTGAATCCACTTTCCCTGCTAAGGGTCCATCCTCTATTTTCCTGGGATTTGCAGTTTGGTGAGGCATGACAGCTCTCTAGCTGTGAATTCTAAATACTCCCTGCCCTAAATTACCAATCCCAGGATTTATAGCAATAGCAATAGCAAGTACATTTCTATACTGCTTATCAGTGCACTTAAGCAGTCCCTAAGCGGTTTACAAAGTGTAAGATAATTGCCCCCGACAATCTGGGTATTCATTTTAGCAACCTCCTCGGAAGGATGCAAGCCTGGGTTGAGCTTGAACCCTTTCACTGGTACTGAACTCGCAAACGTATGGTTTGTGAGTGAGTGGCTGTAGTATAGGCATTTAACCACTGCGCCTCCAGGACTCCCTGCGCCACCAGGATTTCAATGGGCAAAGCCTTGGCAGTAGAAGTAGAACCCTAGTGCTATAATTGTGTAACGTGAAAAGGTCCCAGGAGGAGCAATTGACTTTGGGGTGTGTGTGTGTGTGTGTGTGTGTGTGTTTGCAAAGGATGTCGGTGATGCACACCTTAAGCTATGCTTTAATTGCGAGTTCCTGCATGGCAAGGGATTGGCCTTGTGATCTCTTCCTACTCTATGATTCTATGATTCTGTGTTCCTTTAATTATAACAGAAGGTATTGTTGTGCTGTTTCTTTTGGGTGGAGGGGGACTTTTTAATAATAATTTAATTAGTTTTAAAATAGCAAAAACCCATACCGCATTTGACTGCAAACATAACATTTAAAACCATTTCCCCTCTCTTAATCTAAAAACCTGCCTGCAAACTAAACAAAAATAGCCCCCTACCCCCAACTTACAGCTTTTAGATATTAAATACACACACACATATATCACCAATAACACAAAAAACAATCAACACAAACCAGTGAAACATAACTAACCCTAACAATAATAAATGACTTCCCATTTTAAAGCTCAACGGTTGTGGGGTTGCCTATTGCCAAATGCTGCGCTGGCTCCGGTTGTGCGTTTTCCCACCTCCCCTCAAGCCAAGCGGGGTCCCATGGGTCATACTTTCCCCATTCCTGCCACCCAGCTTCTTTGAGGAGAGTTTTGGAGTTTGGACTTGAACTAAGGGCACATCCATCCAGACTGCAATGTCCCAGAATTGTGTTCCTCCTCTTTCCAGTTTTATACTGGGTTAAAATAAATGGATCTGGGGAACTGGTATAAAAAGTCTCTCACTGCACCAGCAGCTGACAGGAACCATTCTGGAGTGAACAAAGCATGCATGGCTCTCCAAATTCATATCAGAAAAGGAGCAAAATCTGGGATTTTCTGGCCCTTCTCATCAGTTTGGAGCTGAGTGCAGACCTGTCCCAGGATTGCAAGAGAGGAGAGTAGGGTCTTTGGCCAAGGAAAGGTGTCCTTTTGTGTCTTTTCTTTATATCTCAATAGTTTGCAAATGCTTTGCATTTTCTTATGTTGTCCCTGCTCGATGTGTGTCTGTGTCTCTGTGTGTTGAAATACATCTTCCCTTTTGCTCTTGTTCTTCAGGTACGGGAAGTTGATTTTCAGTTTCCCGATCCTCCAGCCAGAGCTTCGGAGAAGTTAATAATTCATCCTTTCTTTCTCCAGCTACAAGAAAGAAACTCACAGAATTCTTGGGGACTGCTAAAAAAAAAATAGGGCTGGGAGGGTGATTCCCTATCCTCACTTACATTCCTTTATGATAACAGAGAGTGCTGGTTTGCTATTGTGTGGGCATTTCAGAGGAAGGAACTGGCAAAACCCCTCCAAGTACTCCTTCCCTAACAAAACGATGGAATTCATGGGGTTGCCATAAGTCAACAGATTACTTGAAGGCACATGATTCTAGATAGAGAATATATATATATATATATATATATATATATATATATATATATATATATCATAGAATCATAAAGTTGGAAGAGACCCCAAGGGTCATCCGGTCCAACCCCCTTCTGCCATGCAGGGACTCTCAATCAAAGCATACCCATCAGATGGCCATCAAGCCTCTGCTTAAAGACCTCCAAAGAAGGAGACTCCATCATCCTCCACTGAGGGATTGTGTTCCACTGTCGAACAGCTCTTACTGTCAGGAAGATCCTCCTAATGTTGAGGTGGAATCTCTTTTCCTGGAGCTTGCATCCATTGCTCCATTGGGTCCTGTTCTCTGGAGCAGCAGAAAACAAGCTTGCTCCCTTCTCAATATGACATCCCTTGAAGTATTTAAACAGAGCTATCATATCACCTCTCTTCTCCAGGCTAAACATCCCCAGCTCCCTAAGTCCTTCCTCATAGGAATTCATGGTTTCCAGACCCTTCACCATTTTTGTCGCCCTCCTTGGGACACGCTCCTTTTTGAATTGTTTTGCCCAGAACTGGACACAGTGTTATTTCAGGTGAGGTCTGACCAAAGCAGAATAGATTGGCACTATGACTTCCCTTGATCTAGACACTATACTTCTATTGATACAGCCTAGAATTGCATTGGCCTTTTTAGCTGCCACATCACACTGTTGACTCATGTTCAATTTGTGGTCTACTAGGACTCCTAGATCCTTTCCTTAAGCCAGGTGTCCCCCATCCTATAGCTATGCTTTTCATTTGTCCACCCTAAGTGAAGTATCTTACATTTCTCCGTGTTGAATTTCACTCTATGCAGTCAGGGACGTAGCCAAGATTTTGGGAAGGGGGGGGGGGGGTCCAGACTAAGTGCCACCATTATAATGGGGGTTGGGTGCAGCGGCATGGCGGCACACACCATTCATTTTATCCAATGGAAGGGGGGTCCGGACCCCAAGACTTCCCCCCCCCCCTTGACTACGTCCCTGATGCAATGCTGGAAACTTTGGGACTAAAGAAGAATTTCATTGATGAGGAAGAATTCTTATGGAAGGGAATGCTTTCATTTTAAACTCTCCCTGTCATGCGTGCTATGGCAGCCCAGCCCAGTTCCAACTATTGGGTTGGCACAGGTTGTGCATTGATGTCCATCTCTCGTTGTCTCTCCCTTCTTCCTCTCGTTCCTCAGGAATGATGGAGGCCCTGAGCATTCCCATCACCTGATAACAGGTTTATTGCCTCTTTTCTTTCTGCCAGTGGCTCTCCCCCGCCCCCACTCCCTCACCTTGGTGCATGAAAAATGGGCACCTCCTTGGGCTGAAATCTGTTGCAGAGGGAGCGACATTTATTAGCAGCTAATGAAACTTGTGCACATGCCACAAACAACCTCAGGCTCTTCTCTGTTTTGTCAATATGGAGCATGTGGCCAAAGGAGGGGCAAAGGATGGCAAGGAAGGGCTCTTCCCGTCAATCGGGATCTCAGCCACTTCTTGCAGAGGCCCTTTGGGCCTCCGATGCCCTTTCCTTGGCAGACCCACTCCAGCATGTGTGCATGCGGGTGGTGGTTGTCTGTGCAATTGATCGAGGCTTCTTGTGGCCCCAGGGCTCAAGCATTGCTGTGGAAACTCAACGTTAATCTGTCTCGACAGTGACGAGGAGATGATCCCTCTCCACAGTATATTGCCTCTCTGAGAAATAACAAACGCTGGCACCCTTCTCCTCCCAGGAGGCAGCAGAGGCAAATATTGTGGCCCCTTCTACCTCATCCATCTTAATCAGCCAGATTGGCAGCCTGGAAAAGCTGGAACTGCCATTTGAGGTCTCTTCCCTGTCCGGAAAGTAGCTGTCCATCTGTGTGTCTCTTGGCTGTCTCTCTATTCCTTGGGCTCAGCTCAATTCTTTGGACCCGGCTCCCTGAGTCAGAAGAGAGCAGGACTGCAGATCCTGGACATAGTTATGGGCAGGATTCAGGGCACAGTGCCCTTGTGCTGGAAGGGTTGACTCTCTGTTGACCTTCTAAGTCTTTCCATCCCCATCTCATCTTACCAACATTAGATTCTAGTAGTTCTGGGAGAGACAGAAGCCCTTAGATTGATCGGAGATGGGAATTGTGTGTCTCTCTGGTCGTTGTAGCACTGCAGCTCACAGCAGCCCCCCCCCCACCCACATGCATAGCCAATGGTGAGGCAGGAGGCTGGCACCTGCAGTCCTTCAATGCCTGGGAGGCTTCATGGTTCCTACCCTTGCCTTAGACAACAGCCAATCCATCAATAATTTTATGTATGCCCCTTCTTTCCACCACAAGTTGAACTCACAGCTGCTTACAGATAAAAAGAGGTCAGCAAAACCATATGTGGCTAAAACATACTTTGTTGTTCTTAACTGCCTTCAAGCTGATCTTTGTTAGAATTTTTTTTTTTGGGGGGGGGGGGGTATTTGTGGCCAAGAAAGTTTAGCAGCAGCAGCAGCACCAACAGCAACAAGCATGTACTCCACAGATATTTGGTTAAAATCTACTGGATCTGAGCTTCAGGATACATTGGTGGGTAAAAAGAAGCTTACTTTATTGCTACATCTAGGTTCTATAAAAATAACTATTGAGTAGAGAAAACTGTACTTGGTAGAAGAGTTGCTGACTCTCCTGTGTGTAAGAAAGAAGTAAAAGCATCTTTAGCAGCATAACCTGGTTTCTGCTTTCATGCTTAGAGAGAGCAGAGAGAGGAAAAGGACCACAAAAACTCAACATGGGTTTCAGAGAAGCAAGTCATGCCAGACAAATCTAATTTCTTTCTTTGATAAAATTACCATCTTGGTAGATGAAGGGAATGCTGTGGATATAGTATATCTTGATTTCAGTAAGGCCTTTGACAAGGTTTCCCATGATATTCTTGCAAACAAGCTTGTAAAATGTCGGCTAGACAAAGTAACTGTTACATGGATTTGTAACTGGTTGACCGGCCGAACCCAAAGGATGCTCAACAATGGCTCCTTTTCATCCTGGAGAGAAGTGACCAGTGGGGTGTCCAGTGGGGTCTGTCCTGGGCCCAGTGCTATTCAACATCTTTATCAATGACCTGGATGACAGAATTGGGAGCATACTTATCAAATTTGCAGATGACACCAAATTAGGAGGAGTAGCTAATACCCCAGAGGACAGGATCAAGATTCAAAATGACCTGAATAGACTAGAAAGCTGGGCCAAAGCTAACAAAATGAAATTCAACACAGAGAAATGTAAGGTATTGCACTTAGGGCGGAAAAATAAAATGCACAGATATAGGATTATGGGGGAGACCTGGCTGAATGAAAGTAAATGTGAAAGGGATCTGGGAGTCCAAGTGGACCACAAGTTGAACATGAGTGAACAGTGTGATGCGGCAGCTAAAAAGGCCAATGCAATTTTAGGCTGCATCAATAAAAGTATAGAGTCTAGATCAAAAGAAGTAATAGTGCCACTGTATTCTGCTTTGGTCAGGCCCCACCTGGAATAATCCTGTGTCCAGTTTTGGGCTCCACAATTAAAAAAGGACATTGAGAAACTGGAGCAATGTGTCCAAAGGAGGGCAACTAAAATGGTGAAGGGTCTGGAAACCATGAAGCCCTATGAGGAACAACTTAGGGAACTCCTGGGGATGTTCAGCCTGGAGAAGAGAAGGTTAAGAGGTGATATGAGAGCCCTGTTTAAATACTTGGAGGGATGTCATATTGAGGAGGGAGCAAACTTGTTTTCTGCAGCTCCAGAGAATAGGACCTGGAGCAATGGATGTAAGCTCCAGGAAAAGAGATTCCACCTCAACATTAGGAGGAACTTCCTGACAGTAAGGGCTGTTCGACAGTGGAACAAACTCCTTCCTCGGAGTGTAGTGGAGTCTCCTTCCCTGGAGGTCTTTAAACAGAGGCTGGATGGCCATCTGTCGGGGATGCTTTGATTTGGGTTTCCTGCATGGCAGAATGGGGTTGGACTGGATGGCCCTTGCAGTCTCTTCCAACTCTATGATTCTATGACTCTATGATTCTAAGAGGAAAGGGCAAGAAACTTGACCCCCAGAAAAGGGAGGGCTATGGGAAGTGACCTCTTCACAAGAACGCTGACCAAATGACCATAGAGATAGACATCAATGTTTCTGCTAGAAGATACCCCCCCCTTCTCAAGGAAAGAAAACATAGATCTACAAAACAAGCCCTTCTCACCAATGCTTGTCTTCATCTGACAAGATTCATCTTATTTCTCAGGAACTGACATTTATCTCTAGTAGAGGCTTGTTAAAGACATCTGCAGGCATTTCCTTTGATGTAGAACATTCACGTGGCACTTCTGCCCTCGCAATGTAGGAAAAACGTAGAGGTGGCAGTCCTCTATTTGTTCGAGATGAGCGCCTGAGCTCTGGTTCTGGAACCCAGTCTGCTTCCTTACTGACATCCAGTTCCAAACCTGGCTCTGTTTGCTCATTCTCCCCTTCTGTTTGTGTGCTCCCTTCTTCCTCTTTAAATCTAGACCAGTATTTCAGTAGTTGGTCTACATCTTTTGTCTCTGTCTGTGTGTACTCTGTTGTTGCACATGCCATGCCTGGTTTTTCACTTTCATCAAAGTACACAACACTTCTTGCTGTGATTTTTACAGTTTTTGGGTTCAGGATTCTATATCCTGTACTTTCAGCCGCGCACCCCACCATTATGCCTTCTTCCACTTTGTCATCTAGTTTGGACCTTCTCTCTTGTGGGACATGAGCATAAACTAATGAACCAAAAATCTCTCATATGGTCCGTACTTGGCTTTCTGTTGTGCCATAGTTCGAATGGGTTTTATTGTTTGCTTTCGTTGGCAATCGGTTTTGGAGATACATTGCGGCCATCAAGACATCTCCAAGCCCCCCTGTCCTCAGCTGCTCTGCTCAGGTCTGTGGCCTCCTTGACTGAACCCATCCATCTGGTATGTGGCCTTGCTCTCTTCTTACTGCCCTTTACCTTTCCAAGCACCATTGTTTTCACTAGTGAGTTGTGCCTTCCCATTATGTGGCCAAAGTAGGACAACCTCAGTTTCATCATCTTGGCTTCCATCTTGGCTTTCAGGCTTGGTCTTTTCCAGAACCGATTTCTTTGTCTTCCTGGCCATCCATGGGATCCTCAGCACTCTTCCCCAGCACATCTTGAATGCATTTATTTCTTTCTATCAGCTTTCTTCACTGTCCAGCTCTCACATCCATACATGGTGATGGGCAATACTATGGTTTGGATGCTCCTGAGTTTAGTGTTCAGTCTTATACCTTTGCACTTAAAGATCTTGTCTAGTTCTTTCATAGCTGCCCTTCCCACTCTTACTCTTCTTCTAAATTCTTCTATTTCAATCTCCTTGTCATCTGGGTTGCATTTATGTAAATCCTCTGTGGTCATTATTTTTGTTTTCTTAATGTTCAGCATAACTCTATTTTGACACTTTTTTCTTTGTCTTTCCCCAGCAGTTGTTACAAGTCTTTGATTTCTGCTAGTATCATGGTGTCATCTGCATATCTTAGAATGCTGATACTCCTTTCTCCGATCTTTAGTCCTCCTTCCTCCAAGTTTATGGCCAGATATTTTTTGAAGACCCTTGGATTGAGAACAGAGCTGAGCTGCTTTTGTCTGTGGTACAAATAGGTAGAAAGACATCCATAAGAGCTAAAGGAACACCAGTGTTTTCCCTTCTCACCCCACATCACTCCAGAGGTCATCTCCTCAGAGCCTCCCTTGGAGTCTCCCATCCTCAGGTGTGAGGCAAGAGGCTTCATGGGAGGTATGTTCTGGGAGGATAGTGTTCCACCTGTATGTAGCATTCTCTTCCCATTGAATTCAAAGACTTAACCATTTTAGTCTGGAAAATCATTATGCAAAGGGATCTTGCAGCACCTTTGAGACTAACTGAAGGATACGTGTCAAAGGGATATAGTAGTCCAAGTAGACTAAAGTTGAACATGAGTCAACAGTGCAATGCAGCAGCTAAAAAGAAAGTATAGCGTCTAGATCAAGGGAAGTCATAGTGTCACTCTATTCTGCTCTGATCAGGCCCCACCTGGAATAATCCTATGTCCAGTTCTGGGCATCAAAATTCAAAAAGGATGTTGAGAAACTGGAGTGTGTTCAAAGGAGGGCGACTAAAATGGTGAAGGGTCTGGAAACCATGAAGCCCTCTGAGGAGAGACTTAGGGAGCTGGAGATGTTTAGCCTGGAGAAGAGAAGGTTAAGAGGTGATATGATAGCCCTGTTTAAATATTTGAAGGGATGTCATGTTGAGGAGGGAGCAAGCTTGTTTTCTGCTGCTGCAGAGAGCAGGACCCGGAACAATGGATGCAAGCTTCAGGAAAAGAGACTCCACCTCAACATTAGGAGGAACTTCCTGAGAATAAGGGCTGCTCAACAGTGGAACACACTCCCTTTGAGTGTAGTGGAGTCTCCTTCCTTGGAAGTGTTTAAACAGAGGCTGGATGGCCATCTGTCAGGATGCTTTGATTGAGATTTCCTGCATGTCAGAATGGGGCTGGACTGGATGGTCCTTACCGTCTCTATGATTCTATGATTCTATAGAAGCTGGCAGTGTGAGCTTTCATAGACTTGAGCCTCCTTCCTCTGATGCATTTGGTGGAGTGGAAAGCCCAGGGACAGACCCGTATAAGCAGTCTCTGTGTGGGAATGTCCATAGGAATGCAAAACTTTGTGGGTGTGAAGATGAGGTGACCAGTTCAGTTTCATTGGGGGGCAAGACAAGGATGTTGCCTAAAGACAAAGTTAATAGATAACCATATGAATGAGTATAGGGATGTGGTGTGGCCATTTCATCACATCTGCTTTTTGGCTCCCACACTACATCCCAATACTCATTCATATGGTTGTCTATTACCTTAGTTTGGGGCACCATCCTTCCTCTTGCCTTGTCCCCCAATGACTATTGTTAAAACTGAACTTGTCACCTCATCTGCGCACCCACCAAGTTTTACATTGCTATGGACGTTCTCACACACAGACTGCTATATAGGTTTGTCCCTGGGCTTTCCGCTGCACCAAATGCATTGGAGGAAGGAGACTCAAGCCTACGAAACCTCATGCTACCAATTTCTCTCTTTCAATTAGTCTCAAAGGTGCTACAGGATCTCTCTTCCCATTGAGGCTTCCTTTTGCCTTGCTTTCCCAATGCAGCAAATAACTTAATCAATTTGCTTTAGTTACTGGCCATCTTTTTTGGTTCCGAAGTTTGCAGGAGATAGATATCTCATGCCACAATGTTTAAAAAATGTCAGGCCATATATATATATATATATATATATATATATATATATATATACATACACACACACACACACACACACACACACACACACATATATACACACACACACACACACACACACACACACACACACACAGCCTGACATTTTTTAAACATTGTGGCATGAGGTGTCCTTGGAGGCCTGGGGGATTGGGGTCACATTTGGACCAGAGGCTACACTTTCCCCACCCTTCCAGTAAACAGAGACTATTTTCATATCCCTGAATTTTTGGTACCCATCTCAACTTGTTGTACAGTAATGGTTATTTTGTATTTTAAACTATGCTGTTCTCTTGTAACAGTTGAACTTTCAGTGCTTAAGGCACCTTGAGAACATATCTTCTAAAAAGCAGCATTATTTTGTTTTAAGAAATAAAATAATGTTTTCACTTAAATCCTTGGACCTACGACTCCACAGCCAAGGATGAAGGAGCAGACTCTGTTCCAAAAGCTGTTGGCCTGACTGGCAGCCAAGCCTGGGGTCATGCAGGGAGGCAGAAGAACAAAACTCCCCGCAACACGTTTCTTCCTCCTCCTCTGCTTCCACGACTCAAGCAGCAGCGAACTTGACCTGTCAGCAGAATCCAAGAGAGGCTGCAGAGCAGGCAAAAAAGCTCATTATTTTTGCACTGCTTTTGTGTCTAAACTTCATGCTCGGCACAAAGGCCCTTCTGTGAATAGAGCTGAGCAGCCGCCTTGCAGAACCCACTCCTGCTGGAGCTAAATAAAAGTTTCAGTGTCAGGAGACCCTTTTTCCAGTACAGATTTCCCCCACCACCACCACCACCATATCCCAATAGTGGATGCTTTGCTTTATGACTTGGGGAGGTAGAGAGGCACCTCTAAAAGGGGGGAGATGGTAGCTGGTGGGTCAGTCCTCATACAGGAGTGGGAATGACCCTGTGATCTTTGCAAGGATGGGAAAGAAACCCTGTGCTTGCACATATGTTTGTCTTTGTGTGTTGAGAGATTGCAGCTCCCTAACTCAAGTCTCTCTCTTTCTCTCTCTGTCCTGCAGAACATGTCTGCTCCATCTTGGCCTCCCTGCTGAGGAACCTGCGGGGTCAGCAGAGGACTCGGCTGCTCAATAAATTCACGGAGAACGACAGCGAAAAGGTGAGAGAGGGTGGGCTGGCCAGGAATGGGTGGTTTTGGTGGGGAACCTTGGCCCTCTTGGCTTCTGAGTGGAGCACTGCTGCAGTGGAAGGTCCAGATGGGACATATGCACATGAACACAGACACACTTTCCACTAATGAATGGGGCACAATCCTCCTGGTGCTTCTCCTGCTCAGGCCTCCATCGTGACCTTTGTCGCCCACGGTGGGGCTAGTTGTCACCTTAATACGGGGTGAGGGAGGTGTAGCCCATGGGCCTTTTTTCGTAGCACCAAATGCCCTATATGGCTCATAGGGGACAATTTTAAATTTTCTGGGTCATTTTAAGCCACAAAGAGGCTTTTTTTTTCAATTGAAAGTGGCCTGGAGCTTTTGGATCATTTCCTTTTAGGAGGAAAAACCTAAACTAACCCAGAAATGCTCCAAATGTGACGTTCCCTCCATTCCGCGGGGGGGGGGGGGCATTGTGGGCAAAGCAAGTCAATTTTTCTGTGGAGGGTGAGGCCCTTCAAAGCCCGGGGGGTGTCAAAATGACTCCATCACCTCCCATAGTCTCTCATGTGTGAGAGCACCCTTCTTCGAGTGGCCTAGCGACCCAATGAATTCCATAGGCTTTTCTTAGGTAAGGAATCCTCAGAGATAGTTTTGCTAGCCCCTTCCTGTGAAACGCAGCCTACAGCACCTGATATTCATTGGCAGTCTCCCATCCAAGTATCAATCCTGCTGAGCTTCCAACATAAGGCAGGATCTGGTGCATTTGCTTTAATGGCTTCCTAGCTTTTCTTCATGGTGGCATGCTTCCATGCTTATCTTTGAAGCCAGAAGTGTGTTGATGCCCTATCATGCAGTCCACCAGGCATCCCTGTGGCCTCCAGGGCCCCAGCAGCTGCTTTATGAAAAAGCAGAATCAAAGCCGAGAAGGTTATCAGCCCAGGAATCGGGAAACACAAGAGGGCTTCTGGTCCTGTTGCTCACAATGAGCAGCGGCCTTCCCATCTTTGTGCACAGAAAGAGGAAGCTTGGCTCACCAACGGCCATCCCATTGCCCTTGGCTCCCTTCCTGGAGGTGCCTGATCTGGAGACGGCTGCCCTCCTGAAAGCAGACGCCTGGGATGAGCGGATTGAGCGGTTTGTGCTTCCAGTGACCTCCAAAACAATATTGGCTCAGAATGCATCTCTTTCTGAGAATCAATTAGAGTTGCGCTGGGAACCCAGGGATGTCCCGCTCGAGGGAACCAAACTGAATCGTATGCAAGTCAGCCTTTCCGGTGGGACTTTCAGAATGACTCTCGAGGGAAGGTGGGCTTCTGTTGATTTTGTTCTGCAAAGAACAACAATTAATGTACCCATGCTGCTTTTAAAATTTTTCTCTTGGAGCAACATTAATTAAAAAATCCCTCCTCCCCTGGAATTCACAGACTGAGGAGGAGGAGGAGGAGAAAGCAGCAGTGAGAGAGGATAGCCATGGCAATGAGTGATAGCGTCTAAATGGAACATTCATGGCAAAAGACGGTCTACCTCCGAACATCAGTTGCTGAGAGGAACAAGGCCCAGGGCAAGGCTGTTGCCTTCACCTCTTCTTTGGTGGACTCTCAAGAGAAGGAAGCGCAGCCATTTTAAGAAAATGGTGAACAGGAATAGGAAGCACAGAAGGTAGACACTTTTAGGGAAATGGGTTGAATAGGCAGGAGAGTTTGCAGCTTCAGAGCATGGATGTGCTCTTCAGCCCCTGGATCTTCATGCCCCAGATTCTTGAGACAGAAAATCAAGAAGGGCTTTGCTTCAAGGCTATGTGTTTTCTGAGTCCCAAGGTCCCAGCAGATGGAAGGCAAAGCCAGTTCTCCCAGATGGAGGTGTGTCACTTGCTTTGTGGTTGCTTCTGGTTCTTGAGGAGATAAAGCCATGGCCAGGCAAAGGCAGATTTCCTTTGTTTCCTACATGCTCAGGGCTCTCTCCTTTCTCCCTCTCCCTCCATACCTTTCCTGTAGGTTGATAGACTGATGGAGTTATATTTCAAGTATTTGGACGCAGTGCAGGTGGCTGATAAGAAGATAGAAGGCGAGAAGCATGTAAGTGTTCTTTGCTCCCCTTCCACTCTATTCCACTTTTCTCTCATACTCTCTCTCTCTCACACACACACACACACACACAACCTCCTCCTCTGCTCTTCATTACTGGCTTGCTAGTTATAACATCTCTGTGTTACCTCCAGAATCAGAGGCAGAAAACTGCAGAATACCATTCACAGAGAGCAATAGCAGGAGAGGTTTACTCTTCTCATTGATCCATATCCTGTTCAACTGCTAACAGAGGGTAAAGCATCATAAAACATAGAATCATAGAGTTGGAAGAGACCCCAAGGGCCCTGATCCAGTCCAACCCCCTGCCATGCAGGAAATCCAAATCAAAGCATTCCCAACAGATGGCCATCTAGCCTCTGCTTAAAGACCTCCAAGGAAGGAGACTCCACTACACTCCGAGGAAGGAGTGTGTTCCACTGTTGAACAGCCCTTACTGTCAGGAAGTTCCTCCTAATGTTGAGGTGGAATCTCTTTTCCTGTAGCTTGCATCCATTGTTCCGTGTCCTGTTCTCTGGAGCAGCAGAAAACAAGCTTGCTCCCTCCTCAATGTGACATCCTTTCAAATATTTAAACAGGGCTATCATATCACCTCTTAACCTTCTCTTCTCCAGGCTAAACATCCCCAGCTCCCTGAGTCGTTCCTCATAGGGCATGGTTTCCAGACCTTTCACCATTTTAGTCGCTCTCCTCTGGACATGCTCCAGTTTCTCAATGTCCTTTTTGAATTGTGATGCCCAGAACTGGACACAATATTCCAGGTGGATGTGACTCACTGAAGCTCCACCTCCTCTGCAACAAGCACACTCTCCCTAGAGTTTAAAAAAAAAAATTGAACAGTCACCACTCAAAATGGCTGCCCAGCTACCTCTCTCCTCCTCCTCTCTGTAGCAGGAACTGCTCTGGAGAGGCTCTGGGAGGAGTAATAATATGCCATATTTATGCTGGCGGTCCAGGGAGTTCAATCTACTCCTTCTTCCATGGTCATTGCAACATCCTCTTAGCCAGAAATGAGAGGGATTGGCACTGCCGATCAGAGGTCAGTCTGGCTGTCCTGCCTCACTCAGACCAGAAGCATTGCACAAGGAGATACAGGAGTTCCCATGGCACATAATTGAAGGTTAGGCTGTTGTCAGTCCACAGCATGGTTCTGGCCATTGCGTCTTGCTTGTGGGCTTCCTGGAAATGCCTGGTTAGTGTGGGAAACACGAGGCAGGGCTAGGAAGGCAGTGGTCTGATCAGGCAGTGCTCCTAGCTTCATGTGAGGAAGACCAAACCTTTCTTGCTGGACCCTTCCTGTTGGGCTTAGTAAAAGGTCACTCCTTGTGGCTGGAGGGAAGGGCGAGTTGTCCACCTTGTTACTCCCTGGTGCAAGATAAGACTGGAAGGCAGGTATCTCCAGTACTGTGTTACTTCGACTGCTCAGCTGGATCAAATATTGAGTGAGGGGAGGACTGGTGCCATAGTTCCAGTCCTTCCTGACAGGTGTCCAAGTGGCCTTTTGTGTGGTGGTCCCCAGATCTTTGTCCTGCCCTCCCCTTATGTTGAATATGTGTCAAGTTGCTGGGAGAGGTCTTTTTAGTGTTTGGAATGGGGTCTGACCCCTTTGCTGATGACACCCGTCTCTGTTGCTGCCTGTCACCTGAGGCCAGATGCCAGTTCTCACTAATAAGCTGCAATGGAGCCCTGGCAAGATGGAGTCCATCTGGCAAGTGTGCAGAAGAGTTTCTCTTGCCTCACTCTAGGCTAATAATACCCCCCCCCCAGTTGGATTATTTCCTCCTCTAAGAAAGGTGTGGATGCACATCTCTTCAAAGTGACCTTCTAAACTGTTTTGATATTTATTGATTCTTGCTTTTTTTTAATAGGAGGTGAGATGGAGTTGCCTCACTGTTTTTAATGATAATATTGATGCCTCTATCGTCTTGTTGCCTTTAGTGAGGCATTGCTGGCATCTTCAGCTGTAGTTCTTGTGGAATGGTGGGACACAAGGAAGAATAAAATGTTAAACAGTGCAAAAGAGGCTTGTTGGCATCCAGATGCTATCATCTTCCTCCAGCATATGAGGATGCCCATTTCTTCAGATGGACTGCTGTTGTGCTGCCAATTTTAGGAGAGTTGAATGTACTGAGGTTCACCTTTTGCTTCACTGGGGTTGAATGAGAGAGCAACTGTGTTGTAGTGGTTTGAGCATTGGACTATGACTCTGGAGACCAGGGTTTGAATCCCTACTCAGCCAAGGAAGCCCAGTGGGTGGCATTAGGCAAGTCCCACTCTCTCAGCCTCAGAGGAAGGCAAAGCAAACCCCCTCTGAACAATTTCTGCCAAGAAAACCTCATGATAATTTCACCTTATAATTGCTATAAGACACAGATAACTGGAAGGCCCATAACAACAGCAGTTGAATGGACTGTGAAATGCTTTCCCATGGACTTGAAAGTAATGGGGACCCTGGAACCTATCCAGCATTATACTGGATGGCCTTCATGGGCCCTTCTGGTTCTGAGATTATATGAGTCTATGAAAATAGCAGCGACAAAGGCTTCAGAGATAAAGTACTCAAATTCCAAGAAGAGAGATTCTGCTTAAACATTAGGTTAGAGCTGCTTTGAGAGTGGAATACACTGCCTGGGAGGCTGGTGGAGTCTCCTTCTTTGGGGTTTTAAGCAGATGCTGTATAGTGAGGGCTTTAGCTGTGTATTCCTGCATGGCTGAGGGTTGAACTGGATAGCCCTTGGGGTCTCTTCCATCTCTAGGATTCTAGGTCCATTTTGTTCTCCCCCCGGTAGGATCTCTGTGTAGGGTCTTGTGGGTAAAAGGCTCATCTTCTCTCCATCTGTTTTCATCCTTTCTTTGGGAAAAGACAGCCAGCCCCCTCATCTCTTAACTCGCAAGGTGTAATTGCAGGGCTCTGGCCGCAATTTCTGCAAAAGGGGAGACTGAGGTGGGAAATGGCTCTGTGCATTTGTTCTCAGTTCTGTGAGGGAAAATTATGCTCAGCAGGTTTATTCAATAAAACGTTCTCACCGGATACTTTGCGCCGTAATGACTTACAAATTAGATGCTAATTGTGCCACGGTTAAGTCATTCCATCTTTGAAAGGGAGAAATGGGGATCCTGGAAGGGGAGCTGCCTCCGTAGGTTTTGATAGCCTAAACGGAGATTTGAAATTAACCTGGCATTTCAGCACGGCCGGAAATGGCTTGAGCTGCGTGGAATCGCATTGAGGACAGAAGATAATGACAGGGGTTAATGCAGAGTGTGAGGAACGCAGGTCCTTCAGAAAGACCTCCCAGGCCGGGTGGGCTTTCTCAGTTGCTCAGACCTTCAGTGCTGGACTCTGGTCTTTTTCATGCCACAGCCTGTAACTTCCATGGCTGCCTGAGAGTGCAGCCCTATATCCCCTTTGCTATCTAGCCCCCGATGGAGGGAGAAAACGTGTGGTGTGCAGGAGATAATGCAGCAAGGAGCTAAGGTCCAGCTGCAAATGCTACATGAGCTTCTCTGGCATTCATGTCAGTTTCTCTGGAAGGCAGGAGGATCTGCCTGTTTGCATGGGCAACGAGTGACATAGCTAGGGGCTGGCATCCCGTTGGTCTGTTCTTTCTGCCTAAATTCCCTTACAGAGACAACTGGAGTTTTTTCTACGATGCAGGGCCTGAGTGTCCAGTTGGAAGTTGGGGAAGCAGAGCTATGCATGCTAAGGAGCACTTGAACATGGGTGTGCAATACACATTAAGGATGAACATGCAGTGCACATTGCACACACATTCAGTTGCACACTTAATATCTTTGTTGAGTTACTCAGTGTTGACATTCAAAACAAGAGTTGAGTAGCACAGTTAATGCATTACTTAGCCAGTGCGGAATTCACTTTATGCACCCCAAATGTAGTGTCTCAGCCCAAGCGTCCATGGCACTCTCTGTCCCAGCCTTCACGAAGGAGGTTCCCGAATGCGAGGGACCTTCCCTGTGCCTTGCGTCTGGATCGGGGTTTTGTGGCACTACTATCAGGTTTATAATTGCCTTCTTGAAGAACCCCTACTCTTTCCTGTTTCCACTCCTCCAGCCAGCTTTTAAGCCAAGTTTGGGTGCAGAGTTTTTATGCCCCAGCATCTTCTGGGCTGCCAAACATATAAGGAAATGCTACATGAATATTGAGAAGTGTCCAGAAAGTCTCTAGTTTTGAAAAACAGTGTTCCTGTTATTGTTGTTTTTAATATTAAGCTGGCAGTCTTGTGGAGCTTGGCTGCAAGCTATTTAAAAGGTGAATTGCTGCTCCTCTAAAATTCACAAGGATTTCAGTGGGCAACTGGTCCACTCTCCTACCATGCAGGCATCCACAACTGAAATACTCCTGAAAGATGGCCAACTAGTCTCTGTTCAAAGACATCCATAGCTGGAAAGTCCACCAACCCCTGAGAAGATCTCTTCCACTGTCAGACAGTTCTTGCCATCAGGAAGTTCTTCCTAAGGTTTAGTTGAATTTTCTTTTCTTGTAACATGGATCTATTGGTCATGTCCTAGTCTACATGACAGGCCTTCTGGTCTTTAAAGATGGCTATCATATCACCTCTCTTCCCCAAGCTAAACCTATCCAAGTCATCTTTCCTCATAGGGCTTAGTTTGCAGACCTTTCACCATTTTAGTCACTCTCCTCTGGATACATCCTTCTTAAACTATGCTGCCCAAAACTGGATGCAATATTTCAGATGAGGTCTGACCAAAGCAGAACAGAGTGGCACTCGGATTTTACTTGCTCTGGACACTGTAGTGCTGTTGATGCAGCCTAGAATTGCTTTAGCTGTTTTGAGTACTGCCTGGGTACTTTTGACTGGGTAAAATTCAAAGACATAGCCATGTTAGTCTGGAAAATCAGTATGCGAAGGGATCTTGTAGCACCTTGAGACTAATTGAAAGGTAGAAGCTGGTAACATGAGCTGTCATGGCCTTGAGTCTACTTCCTCCTTACATCTGAGGAAGTAGATCCAGGTCTACGAAAGCTCATGCTACCAGCTTCTTTCTTTCAATGAGTCTCAAAGGTGCTACAAGATCCCTTTGCATACTACTTTTGACTCATGTTTAGCTTGTGGTCTACTCAGGACCAGTCTGCAAGTGGCCTTCAGCTCCAAATGGGAGCTGTAGTCCAGCATCTAGAAAAATCCTGGAAGTTAGGGGGAAAACGGATCTAGGAGTGCATACATTTTGCATGCACACACATACACACAGGTAGCAACTGTACATCCTACCCACAAAAAGGTGAACCACAGGACAATTGGTGCTGATCCCAACTGGGACAAAGCGGAGTTGCTTTTCTTTAGCTATGGAGAATAGGGGAAGAAGTCCCCTGCAGCCTTCAGTATAACAAGTGAATAGTCACTCTTCTTCCTTGAACTCAAGGAGCCCAGTATCCTCTTTTCCAGCTGGGAGTGACCGAGAGTGAGGGAAACCCAAGCCTCGCTCAGGTCCAGGGGCAGGAATACTCCGCAGCTCTGTTGGCAAGAGGTGTCGTTTTGCCATTCTTCCCTCCCTGCCAGTCGGTCCTCATTAGCTTGAGAGGAGCTTCACGGGAGCCCATCTTCGAGCTGTCTTCTCCCATCAGCATGGGGCATCTCGCCACAGATAAGGAATGGCACCTGAGCACTCATTTGCAGGATGGCATCTTGACGGGCTTGAGAGGAGAGGAAGAGAAGAGAGGGGGGAATAGCCTGTGTCACCATTTAGTTATTGGCACAGCAAACAGACTTACACTTGGGAGGGAATCCAAAAGGGTGTTCCTGTCAACAGGTCCTTGAAAAAGGCCCAGTGGCATTGCTCATCCCAGTATGCACTGCATTTGATGAATGTTTTCTGCCTAATTCCTTGGCCAGAGCTTTGAAATCCGTGTCCTGCTGCTCCTGCAGCACATATTTGGGAAGGGATCCCTCCACATTTGCTCTCCTGCACAAATTGGCCAATCTTGACTCCAGATCAGTTCACTCTCTGGACATCATGTGCTCAACCTTTCAGACGGACCTGCCAGAGTTTATGATGGGCTCTGAAAAGCCATGCCATCCTCATATTTCTTTTTTAAAAATCAGGTGGCTGTCAAGGCAAATGGGCAGAAATCATGGGCAAGAAATCTCCCTCCCTGGATTTTAGACTGCATTGCAATTCCTTTTCTTTGGAGGGTGGGGGCCTCCAGCAAGCTGGACTGGTACTCTAGCATGTCCAGGCTTCGTAACTGGAAAGAAACAGAAGGTAGAAGGGAAGGTTCAGATTGGAAAACTAGGAAATATCATCAATTTATTTTTATTTATTTGATTTTGGACCCCATCTTTCTCCCAGTCTGGAACCCAGTGGTAGTTCACAACATAAAATACAGCTGGAAAAAAAAGTTCTGAATAGTTCAGAGTAAGACCTGTTTGACAATGGAAGATGCTACCTTGAAGGTGTTGGAGTCTCTTTCTTTGGAGGTTGGATGGCTGTTTGTCATAGGGAGGGCTTTGATGGTGTCTTCCAGCACAACAGAAGGAGGTTTGACTGGATGGTCCTTGGGGGTCTCTTCCAACTCTGTGACTCTATGATTCTAACTGAATATATCTATCTATCTATCTATCTATCTATCTATCTATCTATCTATCTATTTTATGGTATTTATACCCTGCTATTAAGGGCAGCAATAATTTAAAATAGTTTTTAAATCATTTAATACATGGCAATATGGCTAAAAGTGTTACAGTCCACCTGTATTGGAAAGACCCTCCATAAGCTGTCAGTTGATAGCCAAAATCCTGTCCAAATACAAAGGTCTTTGCCCACCGGCAGAAGGAGGAGGAACCAGCATGTCCTCCAGTGGGATGGATTTCAACAGCCTAGGAATCTCCTCATGTCTTCTCTTTACCAAACATGACTATCAGTGGTGGGACCAAGAGGAAGCCCTCGCCATCCCTGCAAGGATCGTAAAAGCCAGGCAGGCTCATATAGGGGGAGATGGGCTTTCAGAGAGATTGGGCACTTCAAAAGAATTATGAAAAATACTCCCCTCCTCCTTGAAGTATCAGCACCATCCCTGATGTTCTGAAGGTGGCACAGAGATGCATAGGTGGCCTGGATGTGTGCAGAAGTGGAGGACTCTCCATTGATGAGCCCTTTTTAACAGAGATTGGATGTGTTGGGTTTAGTTAAAAATCAAGAATTGGTGAAACCCTCTATCAGAGTTTAAAACTGTGCTAAGGCAGAAACCTAGAAAAGCAAGACCAGCCACCTTCCCCACAGGTGCATCTAGCTGAATAAAACAAATTAAACTAATTCTTCCTTAAAAGGTATGAAAAGTCATTTTACTCACAACTCACTTGTGCATAACCATATACACAGCTTCAGCTACTTGATAGGTGAGACAAGAAGAAAATAAACATATTAGGAGGAAGAAATGGAGTACCTCTTCAGGATAGCATCCTAATTTCATAGTAGTCAGGGAGTAGGAGAGATGAGCATCTAGATGGGCCAGGAGAGAGAACAAAATAAATGCCTACATGACTTGGAAAAAGTGTGTCTGTGTCTGTGTCTTGTGTGTAAAGAAACAGACAGACAGGAGGTTTGCCATAAGCACTCCTTTACTCCTAGAGGGAGAATGTGCAGAGAGTTTAGGCATGCAAAGGTTGCAATCTCCCAACAGGGTGAATGTTTGCACAGTGGGTTCCAGCACTGACCATGCCTTGGCCCTTCAGCTCCTTCCTTACTTTAGGATACTAGGGAAAGAAAGCTCAGGTCTCAGCCAGCCGGGGAGCCCTCCTGTTTTTGCTGTCTGTCCTGGGAGTGCTCAGAGCTATAGACTTGGCGGAGAGTTGCATGGCTCTGAATGTTCCAGTATAGAGAATGGATGTGTTGCCTTGTGACTAGGGGTATGTCTACATGAGCCCTATGGACCGGTTTCTCCTCACCCTTGCTGCAACTTGTCTTCACGATGCAGGGCCAAAGCCCCAACTCAACACAGCATGAGACCAGTTCCACATCAAATACAGGCCACCCCTGCCTTGTTGTTGTTAACTGCCTTTGAGTCATCCTCGACTCATAGCAATCCTATGGATGAGACATCTCCAAGATGCCCTGTCCTCAGCCTCTCTGCTCAGGTCCTGTGGCCCCAGGATCATGTTCTTCCTGACTGCATCTAACCATCTGGCCTATGGTCTTTCTCTCTTTCTACTGCTTTCCACCTTTCCTGGCATTATTGTCTTTCCTAATTATTCAGTTTTCCTTATGATGTGGCCAAAGTACAACAGCCTCAATTTAGCAGTCTTGGCTTCCAAGCAGAGACAAGGCTTGATCTGTTGTTCAAGGACCCATTTGTTTGTCTTTTTGGCCATCCATAGTATCCTCAGCACTCTTCCAGCATCATATCTCAAATGAATTGATTTTCTTTTTATCTGATTTCTTCATTGTCCAGCTCTCGTATCCATACATGGTGATGGGGAATTCATTTTAAAGGCTTAGCTTTGTTCTGGATTTTCTAGAGTGCTCTACAGCGATGCTGGGCAGCTGTTTACACATGCATCCTACTGTGCTGCCCGGTGCTGCCACTGGCACAAGTCATTCCCTCTGAGATCACCATGCAGCATCCAGTCGTGTGCTGGGTGCCTCGTTTTTGACCTCATAGGAAATGACTTGCACTAGCGCCAATGCTCAGCGGAATGCTGTGTAAACAGCCAACCAGCATTGCTACAGAATGCAAAGGGAATTGAGGGGGGGATTGGGGCAGCTTTGGGGCCTGGACTATTTAGGCTGGTGTAGACCCACCCTTGGAGAAGTGGCTGTGCCCCCTCATTCCCAGCTAGCAAGCCGCCTTTTAGGACCCTGCCTCTGGCTGGTATTGTGCAAGGGAGCCAGGAAGCAGTCCATGGCAAGGCAGGCTTGTTTGCATGCATTCTCTAATGAGGAAAGATATTGCTCCAGCGGAGTGTGCCCACCTGCCGGGACACTGTGCCATAAATCACGTCAAGCGACAGGAGCTCTCCTAGAGTTGGCAAAACAAAATTCCAGAGTGAGGATAGTGAAAGGTCAGATGTGGCATGAGATACTGCCAGCAGGGGACCAGGTGTGGCAGGGCAGAGGATAGTCAATTCAGCTTGCAAAGAAGGAAGAGTGGCAGATGTCCCACTGGGGCACTTGGGCCACTTAGATGGACACTGTGCCCTTCCATTCCCTCTTTTGCCCTCCCTCCCTCCCTCCTGGAGAAAAGCAGAACCAGGACTCCGTTTCAGGCCTCTGGCCTCATAGCAGCCCCTGCTAAACACATTGTTACTGTAAATTGTTTTAACTGGTGTGAAGTGATGAATATATATTTCATTCTTTAAAAATTAATGTTGCTATTTATTGTCTCAAGTGGGTTTTATATTGTCTTGAAATCTTCAGATACAGGGCATGAAGCCACAACTGGTGGCCTGAGTTTGCAAGACCTGAGCAGAGGCTTGCCTTGAAGGTCTCTTGTTCATAGAGTTCCCATAAGTCAGAGTTGATTTGACAGCCGCTAACAACAGATAAATATTTAAATGAATGAATGAATGGATTTTTGTCTTGCACCCCCAGGACAGTGCTTAGCGCCCAGAGGCAAAGAGTACCAACATATTTCCCAAATGGTGCTGCTGCCACCACCTTGTCTATCAAGGGGGACCACCTCCCATTGGCCGAAGGCACAGGGGCCATGTCCTTCAGTGGTCATGAGGCCCATTTGCACCCATGTCCTGCTGTGGCTTCCTTCCCCAGTGAGCTTTTCCTCGAACTTGAGATCTGCACCATGTTACTCCCTATGAGTAACTTGGTGGCTTATTCATAGAGCTAGAAGAAAGTCCTCTGGAACAGATCCCAAGCTCAGCAGGGGAAAAGCTCAGCAGGGGAAGGAGAGTTCCCTCCAGTTAGAAAATGGATTGAATTCTCTCCCCACCGAATCCTCACCCCAGAAGAAAACAGGAGTGAGGCTTTGCCCCCTTCTATCCAGCTCTTTCATCATTATGTTCAGTTGCAATGGCTTAACCCCTCTTGCTGCTAACCAACTGGCCAAGGAGGAGGAGGAGGTTGTTTGCTGTGTCTTGTTGAGACGGAACAATCTCCTTCTCCCAAGAGTCCTCCAGCTTGCCAAGTGCTCTGAGCATTCATGAAAAGAGTCTTCAGCAAAGGGAGCGGATTCTCAGGCCAGGTGCCATCTTTTTTCATCCCATTTGACCGCCTGCTTACTTCCCTCCAGGACGTGGTCGGCCGTGGGGAGATCATCGACGATGACATGGAAGACGAGTTCTACCTCCGCCGGCTGGACGCCGGTCTCTTTGTCCTCCAGCTCATCTGCTACATCACAGCGGAAATCTGCAATGCCAGCATCCCACAGGTAAGGACAACTTGGCCAACTTGCTCTTTCAGGCTTTCTTTCCGTGGGGTCTCCTGGCTTGTTCCACAGCCATGCCCTGTCTTTGGACTTTGGACTTCTGCTAGGAGTCCTGATTCTGTAGCCCAGCATTAAAAGTTTTGTTAGCCTACCTCCCTTTACACAATTTTGCTGAATTTTTCCTTCATAGAATGTGGACTGGAAATGCCAGGTGGACAGAGTGACAACAGATGGATTGATTCAGCCAAGGATGCCACGGCTGTCCTGCGTTTGCATTTGGAGGCCTCTACTTCAGAGGCTCAGCATAAGTTGAAGATGACTTGTTAGCAAATTACAACAACAACAACAACAACAACAACAGAGAGTGATGGAAGTAAAAACAAAGTGAAGCAGGGGCCTCTGATTTGGATGGCCGTTGTTGTTGTTGTTGTTGTTGTTGTTGTTGTTGTTAATTGTCATCAAGTCAACTTTGAAGGGGAGACCTCCAGGCCACCCTGTTACCAACAGCCCTGTTCAGGTCTTGCAAGTTCAGAGCAGCCATTGTGGCTTCTTGAAGGAGTCTACCTATCTCTCTTGATTGAGTCTATCCAGTGACAGTTGGCGGGGTGAGGGGGTGTTGTTTGGTGGTGGTGGTGGTGGTGGTGGTGGTTGTTGTTGTTATGAGCCTTCAAATCATTTCTGACTTACGGCGACCCCAAGGCAAACCTATCATTGGGTTCTCTTGGCACAATTTGTTGGGAGGAGGTTTGCCATTGTCTTCCTCTGAGGCTGAGAACCTGTGACTTATGACTAAGGTCACCCAGTGGTTTCATGGCTGAGCTAGGAATTGAACCCTGGTCTCCAGAGCCATAGTCCAACACTCAAACCACTACACCACACTGGTTATCATATAGTGGGGATGTTATCATTTGGGGCAAAATTTCCAGAGATTGGGGAATGGCTCCAGGGCCCCAATGATCCCTTTAATCTGACCTTGTAACCTGGATGCAGAAGGCAACCGTTGTGGTGATGGATCCATACCCCACTCTTCCTTTTTCCACCATCACCACTTTCCTTCGCCAACATCACCATCACCATGAGACATGTAGCTCTCTGACACCAAGCAAAGGTCTTTTGTAGGTCTGTGCTGGCAGAAACAGGAGGGCTGAGCCCAGTTGCCATTCCAGGCATCCTCTCACTTCACCGCTTGCTGCTTTTCTTTGCCAGGGGCATTGCTCCACATGGGCTTAGAGAGCTCTGTGGATTTCCCACAGTTGGCAGCTACTGCCAGCTGCCTCTCCTTGTTTGGTACAGTTAGCAAAATCATACCTGAAAGCTGTGTTTTCTTTAAATCCTCCTCCCTTTAGTGAGCCTCTCCAACTGTTTTTGGTGCCTTGTGCAGAGAGTCTCCTGTAAGGTTTAGTTCATCCATAAAAATTCCAAGCAGCTGAAAGATTTCTGTGCCGGTTTCCCCCTTTTCTCTTTCCACTTGAATGAACATGTGTGTTTTTTTCCACTGCCTCTCTTTTTCTGTGTCATTGTTGATGTTTTTCCAACCAGATTCGCCAGAGAGTCCATCAGATACTGAACATGCGGGGAAGCTCCATCAAAATAGTTCGGCACATCATCAAAGGTGAGCCCTCTGGGCCAGGAGTGGGAAATGGCGTCCTCCAAGGGCTCAGACCCCCAAAGGCCTCTGTGGCAAACCTTTTGGCCCTGAATGTATGGGCCTGGGAGAAAGCCAGCCTCTCTTCCCATTCATTTGGCATCTCTGAGTCCTGCTGGTCATCATAGAATCATGTGGTCATAGAGACCTAGAATTGAAAAGGACCCCAAGGCCATTAGTCTAACCCCTTTCTGCCATGCAGGAAGACACAACTAAAGCACTCCCAACAGATGGCCATCCAACCTTTTTTGAAAAGCTTCCAAATATGAACTGTTCCCCTTCCATCTGATATATATCCAGAGGTAGCCATGTTGGCTGGGCAGAAAAATACAGCAAAATCTCCCCCCCCAAAAAAAAAAAAAATCTCCACATTGCAGTGATGACCTTTATTAGGCCAACCAAAAAGTGCAAAGTACCTTTCACAAGGTTTTGCAGCTTACAGGCTTCTTAGAACCATAGACTGCATCTGCACTGCAGAAATAATCCAGGTTGACACCAGTTTAAACTGCCATAGCTCCATGCTATGGAATTTTGGAATTTGTAGTTTGTTATTTCTGTCGTGCAGATGCAGCCCTCGAATCTTAGACTTGGAAGGGGCTGCAAGGGCTATTATCTAGTCAACCCCCTGCTGTGGAGGAATACATCGGACATGGATGTTAAGAGTCATTTTTAGGGAAGAAATGTGAAGTTGGAGAGTGGCAGGGCTGCATCTTTCTTGGGATACAGACACTGAATTTAAGTGTTTATATCCCAAAATGTGGAGAGTGGTAGAGTCTCTTTCCCTGGAGGTCTTTAAGCAGAGGCTGGATGGCCATCTGTCGGGGATGCTTTGATTGTGAGTTTCTGCATGGCAGAAAAGGGTTGGACTGGATAGTGCTTGAGGTTTCTTCCAACTCTATGATTCTAAGGTGGTGGCAAAAGTTAAAAGGCATTTTGGGGGAAGAAATGGGATGATGGAGTGACAGGGCTGCATCTTTCTTGGGATGCTAACACTGAGTTCAAGGTGGTGGCAAAGGAGTGTTTTATGCAGGACAAGGCCACAAGACCTTTACTATCCACGAAGTGTTTGGGACACAGAACTGAGGCAAGGCAATGACCTTCTTCCTCCCTTCTTAGAAACAAAGGCAGTTCCTTTGGAATCCAACCCATACCTGTCCTGTGCAAGGCTACAATCCCCTTTGTAGGCAGAACGTCACTCATCCAGACATCCCAAACCCATGGAGGGCCTGATTCTTGGCTTCCTTTCTTGGGATTCTGTGACCTTTCAACCTATTGGGGTCCTACAAGTCACCTGGCCTTTCACTCTAGCTATTTTGACTGGTGGGGCATAGAATCATAGAGTCATAGAGTCGGAAGAGACCCCAAGGGCCATCCAGTCCACCCCCTTTCTGCCATGCAGGAATTCTCAGTCAAAGCATCCCCATTGACAGATGGCCATCCAGCCTCCGTTTAAAGACCTCCAAAGAAGGAGACTTCACCAAAATCTCAGGGGAAGGAGTGTGCTCCACTGTTGAACAGCCCTTACTGTCAGGAAGTTCTTCCTAATGTTAACATGAGATCTCTTTTCCTGTAGCTTGCATCCATTGTTCTGGGTCCTGTTCTCTGGAGCAGCAGAAAACAAGCTTGCTCCATCCTCAGTAGGACACTCCTTCCAATATTTAAACAGGGCTATCATATCATCTCTTAACCTTGTCTTCTCTAGGCTAAACATACCCAGCTCCCTAGGAAGTGGGGAGGTAGACTTCACAGAGGGGGACAGATGAACTATGGGGCAGAGGGAGGGAGAGACCAGGTAGCACCTCAACCCCATTCCCTCTTCTCAGGGGTTCAGGTGGGGCTTACAGGCCTCATTGTTTGCTTTTCTCCCCCTGCCACCCCTTTGCATGCAGGGTTCCAGCCTGGTTCCCCTCCCTCTCCGTCCGACCCCCCATCTGCCACCTGCTTTTTTGCATGCTAATTGGAAGCCTGTTTCTGAGCTTGATTTTTATGGCCTACATATTTTCCCTGTTTCTCTGGCAGCCTGACAGTTGATGGGTCCCTGGGGAGGGTGGAGAATGGCTTCGGATGCAAGGGAGGGAGTTGGGCTCTCCATTTGTTTCAAGTGGGGAAGGAGGGTCGCCTGGGCTCCTTAAGGCTCACCTCTGCCAGCTGAAGGGGCTGGGGGCTTTGGAGGGGCTGCTTTGAGACAGGGATGGAGTTCCCTGGTCCACAAAGGCAACCCTCTACCCAAACCCCTGGGACCCTTTTCTGCCCAGTTCTGGAGATACTGGAGGATGCTTAATGCTCACATTAAGAGGGGGCTGAGACTAAAGCAGACTTTCTCATGAGTCTACCTGACATTGATATTTTTAACTGCTTTTAATTCTGTTGTTCGTTTAACTATGTTTTAGGTTTTGTACAATGTGGATATTTTTAGCTGTATCCACCTTGAGTCCCAGACTGGGGGAAAGGATGGATATAAATAAAGATGATAATGATGATGGCGCAGGAGGGAATGGGGATAGATGACAGCATTTCTTCTCTCTCCGCCGTTTCCACACATGGAGTCACTGCGTCCCTTTCTCTGCCCTTTTGGATTTGCTAGAGAGTCTTAGAATAAAAGAAAATAAGTAAATCATAGAATCAGTTACAACGGGCTCTTGATATCTGTTGGCATTTGGTTCCAGGACCCCCTGTGGATACCAAAATCCACAGATGCTCAAGTCCTATGGTATACCATAGGGTTGTAAAATGATGTATCTTATATAAAATGACAAAATCAAGGTTTGCTTTTTGGAACTTTTGTTTTTGAGGAATATTTTGTGGATAGTTGAATATGTGGATGAAGAATCTGTAAATACAGAGGGCTGACTGTGTAGAGTTGGAATCAACCCAAAGACTATATACTCCAACTCCCTGCCATGCAAGAAATACACAGCTATAACCTCCCTAAGAGGCGGGCATTCAACCTCTATTTAAAGATCTCCATCAAAGGGGGAGAGTCCTCTTGGATTAAGTTCCTCTATGGAAGTGGTTGGACTGTTTTGTCTAATGGTAGAACATTCCTTTCCCTTTATCTGGAAGTCCAAAATATTCCAAAACCCAAAAACTTTTTTTCATGGGTCGCTGAATTAGTGACACCTCTGCTTTCTGATGGTTCATATACATAAACTTCGTTTTATGAACAAAATCATTTTTAAAACTGTGTTTAAAATTATCTCCAGGCTGGATAAATAAGGTGTGTATGAACTATGAATGCATGTTTAGACCCGGGTCCCATCTCCAAGATAGTTCATTACATATGTATGAGCAAATGGAAGTATTCCAAAATCCCCCAAAATCAAAACACTTCTAGTTTCAAGCATTTTGGATAATATAGTATCAGTCCCAGGTTGTGGAATGGGGTTGCAGATGCAATGTCATTGCCCACATGAAGATGAACATCGGCTAGCACAACAGTACCATTCAATGCAATTATTATGTAGTACCACCAATGTGTAAGTTTGTACGTACTGATGTACACCACACAACCCCACTGCCTGATCATGAACAATGTCACCTGAGGGTGATTTCTTCTACAAAATACACAGCTAAGTGAGTAAAGTTGTAGCAGATTAGTAAGTGGCCAAGAGGCCCATTTACACAACCAGGATGCAGCCTCCCTGCCGGCGTGTGTGGCTCCAGCCATCATCTCTGGCCTCTAAAAACCCCAACAAACTTTTGCAGGAATCTCTGCACTTAAGGGGAAAACATTTATGTTGTGTTGAGTGGACCATTTGGCTTCAGGACATATGCAATCAATCTCTTTCTCATGTAAAGTCAAAGGCTTTCATGGCTGGCATCCATAGTTTTTTGTGGATTTTTTGGGTTGTGTGGCCATGTTCTAGAAGAGTTTGTTTCTGACGTTTCTCCAGCATCTGTGGCTGGCATCTTCAGAGAACACTGACATGGAAGAGAGAGGGGTATATATATATTCTGTGTCCCTGGGTTGGGAGGAGTGATTGCCATGTTAATCTGGGTATTGTTCTGTTGTTGAATGGCAAAGCCTCAAGGTTAGAGGATATGCAAAGAGGATTTGTGTCTGTTTAATTAGAGATCCATTGTCTGCTGGGAAAGCCCTTGTCCCTGGCTGGTGTTCATTTGCATTTGCTGGGTCTTGGTTTTAGTGTTTTTCAGGACTGGTAGCCAAACCTTGTATACTTTAAGGGTTTCCTCTTTCCTGTTGAAACTATCTTTATGTTTGTGGATTTCAGTGGCTTTCCGGTGCATTCTGACCTGATAGTTATCAGCATGATCCAGAATTTCAGGGTTTTCAAACAGCATTTTATGTCACGGATGGTTTGTAACGTGTTCTGCTACGGATGATTTTTCTGGCTGACCTAGTCTGCAGTGTCTATTGTATTCCTTGATTCATGTTTGAACACTGCGTTTGGTGGTCCTTTGTCCACAGATGCACCGTATGCAGTCAATTTCTGCAGCCATGAGAGGGTCTGTCCTGTCCTTCGCTGAGCGCAGCATTTGCTGGATTGTCTCAGTCGGTTTGCAAACCACTTGGAGGTTGTGATTCCTCACCAGTTTCCCTATTCTGTCTGTGATTCCTTTGATGTATGGTAAAAATACCTTCTCTTTGGGGAGGTCTCTTTCTCAGTGCGTGTCTCAATGCACCTTTCTTTTCCAAAATGAAAATGTTGCTAGCGGTGCTGGGCCCAGGTGCCACATTGTGTCTGCCCAGTGAGATACTCCCAGGTATGGTGCCAGGTATCAGCTGACATTCTGGTTTTGGGGAGGAAGAGTGGGCTGGGTCAGTTTTCCAAAGGTTGTCTTTCATCCACATGCAAGAGCCACAGTTTTGGTGCTCAAAAGGCAAAATGCCTTCCTGTTGCATGACTTCTCCTTTTCTCTTTCCATCACATGAGAATTTTCAGCACACTGGGAGCTTCCCCTTGTTTGCTCTGCTAACTCCAGCCTGCCGCTTCTTTTCCTGCAGAGTATGCTGAGAACATTGGGGACGGGAAGAACCCCGAATTCCAGGAGAGCGAGCAGAAGCGGATCGTGGAGCTGCTTGAAAACTTCTGAGGATCCTGCCTTTGGCCAAAAGTGCCCCAGCAGTGTCTGTGTTCCTCTGGACAAAGAAACCAGGGAAAGGACTTTCTTTAATCTGTATTTCTCCAGGCTTTCAGAGATATTAAAGATGGTTTGTTTTGCTTTTTTACATTCTCGACTGATTCTCCACTCTGGGGCCATGCATACTTTATAACCTACAGCCCTTCTTTCTCTGCAGATTTTGACAAATGTGGGGAGGGGAGGCGGTAGTGGTCATTTATAACATGGATCTTGACCAATGGATACTTGGCCCTCATGTGGCATTGTCAGCTGTCTGGTACCCCATTGTGGAATTAAGAATATCTCTGACCTCCTCAGCAGGTTGTGTGCCACTGTCATAAGGCATTGGACAAAACAAGCTTCTTCCATCCTCAGTGTGACACAGATACTTCAAATATTTTGACAGGGCTCTCACATCATCTCTTAACCATCTCTTTTCCAGGCTAAACAAACCCAGCTCCCTATGTCTTAGGGCATGCGCTTCACAGATGAAGACATGGGCCACCTGAGCTCAAATCAAAGGCCATGTGCTCCACACCACTGATGTCAATTGTACCTGGGCAAGAAATTATTATTGCAATTCTCTCTGTTTTGCAAGCTGCCCTGGCTTCTGGCTCATGAAAATGGTGGGACATAAATAGAAGGAGGGAGGGATGGCCAGTAAAACCAAGAGCAAGTTGTTGTTTTCAGAGCTTTACTAAGGCCAGGAAGAGGCACTGAAGGAGAAACAGGGGGCTGCCAATTCTTTGGTTTCAGCTTCAAGCCAGCCTGTTTCAGGGGCCAGGACCTGCCTTGGAGTGTGTGTGAAGCATCTCCCATCCCACCCAAGATGACAGCTGCTGCCAGCTCCGAAGAAGGCACCTGAGCCTCCCAGGGCCTTGACCGTCCTGTCCAACCCAGAACCTCTGAGCTTGCTCTTTCTCCAAGGTGAGTGACCACTAGGCTCCTTCCCCTCCTTCCTCCCAGGGTTGACCTGCAGGGAGGGCAGGGGAGGAGAAGCTTTGTGTCCGGTCTGTCGTCTCCCCTGCGCTCCTTTTTGCCCGTTAATGACAGACGGCAACAAAAGCGAGCAGCTGCTCCCTCGCATGGGCTGGGGCCTCATTTCAGGAGATTTGCATGCTGGCTGCATCCGTTCCTTATCACTGCTGAGGAAAACACATTGTCAGGGAGGTTTAGCAGCTCCTGTTGGCTCAGCAGGCTCTGACCGCGCTGTTATTTTGGTCATCAACTTGGAAGCTGCACATGAGACCTTGGCCGGAGAAAAGCAGACAAAGCAGAGACACATAGGCAGACCTCTTTGCTTCTTCTAAAGAGTTGGGATCTGCCTCCTCAGCCCTTTTTCCTCTCCATCTCTGCTTCTCCCGCTTTCTATAAAAACTCCTAAATTTCATCAAACAAGAGTGACTGGGTGGGATGGAAGAGCCCAAATGATGCCCCATGCTGGTGGTGGTGGTGGTGGTGGTGATGATGTTACCATGGGCAATTCATAGAATCATTTAATGGTAAGGGGGCCCCAAGGGCCATCCAACCGAATCCCATTCTGCCATGCAGGATGACACTGTTAAAGCACCCCAAGAGATGGCCGTCCAGCCTCTGTCTAAAGGCCTCCAAAGAAGGAGAGCCTCAGCTCACCATCTTTCAAGGCAGCCTGATCCACTGCCAAACAGCTCTTATGAACAAGAAATGCTTCCCACAGTTTAGATGCAATCTCTTTGCTTGCAGTTTGAATTTCTGCTATAAACCAGTGGATTATAAGTACAAGGCATTCCCCCTAAACATTAGGACAAACTTCTTGACCTTGTAAAATGAGGGCTAGACAAGGTAACCGTTACATGGATTTGTTATTGGTTGACTGGCTGAACCCAAAGGGTGCTCAACAATGGCTCCTTTTCATCCTGGAGAGAAGTGACCATTGGGGTGTCCAGTTGGATTCTGTCCTGGGCCCAGTTTGCTATTCATCAATGACTTGGAGGACAGAATTGGGGACATACTCATCAAATTTGCAGATGACACCAAACTAGGAGTAGCTAATACCCCAGAGGACAGGATCAAAATTCAAAATGACCTGAATGAACATGGAAACCACTGTTTAGAATCAGCTTGTAATGGGTCAGCGCAGCCGGCCTGAGAGAGGTAGGTGAGCAGGGACAACACACCAAGACTTGCTTTTGTGGGGCTGTTTGTTGCTGTTTGTTCCTGTTAATCTCTGAGGGTCATGTGTGATTGTCATTTGCTGGCTGCTATGTCCATGTGAATTCAAAACAAGCAGCAACCATCCCCCCATACAAACACACAACCTTTCTCCCAAACAATAGATAATATGCACATTATATTCAAATTTTCCAGATTTCCAACTCATTCCTATCACAGGAGGGTTTGGGGCTTTTATCAGCCTGATATCCCTGCTTTAAACCTTGGAGTATCCTGAGTGCCTTTGGATCCAACTGAGAACCTATCCTTCTTGGGCTGGCTCATGTATTTGTGCAATCCATTAATTTGTGGAGAACAATTCATAAGAAAAGGGGGCAAGAAAAGGAGGAAAGGAGAGCAGGATACGTGGATGGGTGCATTTGAGTGCAGAAAGGATGAACAAAGTGCATGGCTACCTATGCACATGACAAGAGACAAGATGGAGGAAGGTGTGTTGGAGGGGCTCTCTATTCCCACCCACACTGGGGGAAGTGTTCTTGAGCTTCCCCCCTCACTCACTCCCTTCCTTCCTTCCTTCCTTCCTTCCTTCCTTCCTTCCTTCCTTCCAATGTATAAATGGCTGCTGTCGCCAAGACATGCCCAAGGCAACTCCATCGTTCCTGTTGCTGCCATTTCCTTTGCTCCAAATTGATCACATTTTGGCTTTTAGTATCTAGAGGAAGGATGGAGTCTGGTTCAGGCAATCTTTTTCCAGCAGCCTCAGGAAGTTGTTTTCACAGGGATGTCCTGCATCCACTATTCAGTGTGTGTGTGTGTGTGTTTTGTTTTATTTTTGGCCTTTGTTGCCTTTGCTTGGCAGTCTTGGATGGCTGGCCAGTCTCTCTCTGGTTGTCAGGCAGAAATGCATACGCACACAGAGACACACAGCTCTGCAGATCAGGAATCCTCACAGCCGAAACTGTTTGCACACTCCTTTATCTGAAGGAGGCCACAAGGAAGGAGTCAAGAGCCTGAACCTTTCAGGGCATTCACACCAGGCCATCTCTTAGGAGCAAGCTGGAGGAAAGGTGGCCTTGTCCCATCTCCATTTTGAAGAGGTTAGAGCAAGAAAAGCTGGAGTCCTCCCCAAATCCTGCAGAGATTAATCTTGCCAGTCGCTTGTTCTCTTCCTCCTTTTCCCCCGCTCTGTTCCTTTTTCTTCTCCCGGAATGAAAGAAACGTTTGAGAGGATTATAGGAAAATAAATACATAAACCCAAAATGCTGCTGCTTATCGGAGTACAAAGCAATCTTGGTATCTCTTCCTTGCGATGGGTGATGAAGGGGGCTCCAGATGTTAGGGGCATTAAGTGCAGAGTGGTTTGAGCTTTTGTGGCCAAGGATGGCAATGGGGCACATGGGGCTCAATTACCTCTCTCTGCCACCCTTGCCACTTTCCAAATGTGCACTTTTCCAGGAGAGTGCCAGGTGCAACGGTAGATATTCTCTCTCACATACACAAACACACACACCACTCCATGTGGTCCTTTAGTGGCAGCATGAGCAATGCTGACTGGCTGCAACATCCTTCCAAAGTTATTGCTGTTGGTTGTTGTGTGCCTTCAAGTTGTTTCTGACTTATGGCAACCCTGAGGCAAACTATCATGAGGTTTTCTTGGCAAGATTTGGTCAGGAAAAAAAATGCCATTGCTTTCCCCTGAGGCTAAGGAAGTGACTTGCCCGTATTCACCCAGTGGGTTTCATGGTCAAGCTGGGAATCAAACTGTGGTCTCCAGAGTCATAGTCCAAATCTCAAACCACGATGCCAATCTGGCTCCCATCCATCCAAAGAGCCCCAGAAGGAACTGGGTTCAAACCTGAGCAGACCACTCCTTCTTCCTCTTGGGAACCCTAAGCTACAAAAACAGTAATTACAAACTGGGGACAAACAAACCATCTGGATGAAATCTCCAAAGGTAGGATCACAAGAGCACCCTTACCCCCAAAAGGTGGCACTACTTGGAACACACCACGTCATCAGCCCAAACCTTGGAAATGCCTGGATTCTTGGAGAGGTCCTTAGGAACACCTGCGGCTGAAGCCAGTGAAGCTTCAAAAGCTTGCACAATGTCTTTTGTGCTTTGGAGTGGCTCCAGTAAAGGCATTGCTGCTTTGTGAATTTTGGATGCTGTTGTTTTTCATTGCATGGCCAACACAGCGGTGTCTGTGTAATGCGTCTTCAAGCCATTTCCAGCTTATGGCAACCCTAAGGTGAACCAATAATAATAATAATAATAATTATTATTATTATTTATATCCCGCCTCTCTACAAAATGCAATTGGGGCGGTTTTATGCGGTTTTCTTGGCAAGAATTTGTGCAGAAGAGGTTTGCCTTGCCTTCGTCTTGACGCAGAGTGAGTGTCATTTGCCTAAAGGGGTTTCCATGGCTGAGCAGGGATTTGAACCCTGGTCTCCAGAGCAGTAGTCCAACGCTCAAGCCGCAACATCATGCGGGGTCTCCATCAAAGCTCCACCTGAATATATTTTTCTCAAAGCAAAGGTCTCTTGAACATTCATTGCTCAGGGACCCATGCCAGCCCTAAAAGGGACAAGCTTCCTGGTCCTCTAATAAGGGGCATCCTTGATAATAAAGGGATACTTGCCAACCCTAAAAGGGAGTAGCTTTCTGGTTCTCAAATAAGGAACATCCCATTATAATAAGGGGTATTTCCCAACCCTTATCTATCATGATTTTTACTTTATTTCTTATTCATTCATTCTATTTACCATATATACTCGACCTATACGTCAGCCTCCTGTATAAGTCGAGGGCAAGTTTTGGGGCCAAAATTACGAATTCTGATATGACCAGTGGAAGTCAAGGGTAAAACTTAGGGGCATACAAGAAAGGATCTAAAGACCCCCACGGTTCCCCTCTGGACCGCTGCCATGCTTGGATCACCCAATCCAGGCATGACAGGTTGGAGAAAGACTAAGCATGATCCAAGCACGGCCAGGGTCCAGAGGGGACCCACGGGGTCATTATCTCCCCTGCCATCCCTGGATCACCCAATCTGGGCATCAGAGGGGAACTGTTCCAGGCATGGGAGGGGTCAGGACAGACCTCACGAATAACCAATTGTGAATTCCAAATTCGCAAATTAGGAAGGATGACTGTATACAGTAATTTCCATGCCGCCTTAACCACCTTAATGCAACCTTGGATTGCCCCTGACCCATTTCAGCTGGGTTCCTGCATTAGGAATATTTGCACATTGGCCACTCTGACCCAATTTATCCTCACCTTCCAATGCTGGGGATATGTATGTGTGTATGAATAAAGGGGCTTTTTTGTGTGTAATTCCTTTTAAACCTATTAGTGGATGAATGTGGAAGCCTTCCTTGGGAGGATTATGACATTTAAAGCTATGGCAAGGGCTGAATACCTGCCATCCTTTCAGATCAATGACAGGAGACGGCAGAAGGCAGACTCGCTCGAGAGGCACTTGTGAGCAGCCGTGCCAGGAATGCCACCCTTGGGTTGCTTCTCTGGCATTGCTAGTGGGACGGGGAGCAACCCATGCAGGCAAAGGCCATCGGCTCCATCACTGACATGAAAAAAGTTGGTGATGGACAGGTGCCATCTGCCTCAGGGCTTTGCCTGCTGCTATTGCTTGGGGGTGGTGGTATCCCATGTCTTGGACCCCACTGTTCCCATGCCTCACTTGGAATATTGTCTCCAGTTTTGGGCACCACAATTCAAAAACAACATTGAGAAACTGGAGCATGTCCAAAGGAGGGTGACTAAAATTGTGGAAGGTCTGGAAACCATGAAGCCCTATAAGGAAAGATTTAGGGAACTGGGTATGTTTAGCCTAGAGAGGAGATGGCTAAGAAGGAACATGATGGCCATGTTTAAATATTTGAAGGGATGTCACAATGAGCAAGCTTTTTTTCTGCTGCTCCAGAGACTGAGATACATAGCAATGGATTCAAACAAGAGGAAAAGAGAGTCCAGCTGAACATTAGGATGAACTTCCTGACAGTAAGAGCTGTTTGACAGTAGAACACACTCCTTCCTCGGAGATTGTGGTGGAGTCTCCTTCCTTGGAGGTCTTTAAACAGAGACTGGATTGCCATCTGTCGGGATGCTTTGATTGAGAGTTCCTGCATGGCAGAATGGGGTTGGACTGGATGGCCCTTCTTGGGGTCTCTTCCAACTCTATGATTCTATGAAAAGAGAAACCATGACACCTCTCACAGAGACGAGTACAAAATACACAAAACAAACAGTCAAAGATGGGGCATTGGGTGAAGTGAGGTGAAGAGGGGCATGATTGCACATTGCTGGCATCTGCATTGGCACACCACCTCTGCTCCAAAGTCCTGTCCCAGTGAAGCCTATGTGTGGAGATCATGCCATGGACAATGTATTTAAATATAGGCATGACCTATGGAGTGTGTGGGTTATTGTTGAGTGGTGGATGGCTGGTTGGCATGTATATAATGCTTATATACTTAGTTGTAAAGTTCTGTAAATAGAACTTGATGACTTGGTATTTCTTTTGCACCTTGTGCAGTTGTAGGTGCTGGCAGCACTGCAGAGCCCAGCAGAGAAGGACCATGACTGGTGTGCAGCTCTGATACATAGCTATTAAGGGGGGACCTCAGGACACTTGCAGCTAGAGGGGACCGCTTTAACGCTGTGGGCAATGAGAAACAGTAGGAGAGCTTTGGCCGCTTTGTGGGTGGAAGGGCATTCCCCCTGGCTTTGCCTCCCTTTCTCCAGGTCAATCCCAACTGAGCTGTTGAGTGCAATATCCCCCAGGACCCCAGCCTTGCCTCTTGGCACCTCACCAGAGGACTGTGCCAGCCAGATGCGGAGGACACATTTCTTGGTGTCCTCCTCCTCCTCCTCCTCAGCTTCTCCCTCTTTTGGGAGTCTTCTAATTGAGCATGAAATGGAAGCCGGCTGAGCCAAGCTTCCCTCTTTCCCAGGGGGGCAAATCGGGTGGGTTTTGCTGCTTAATTCCCCAGCAAGTTCATTAAGTAACGGTTCGCCTGGAGCCAGAAATTCCAAGAGAGGATCTTGTGCTTGGCATTAGATTTAGGATGGAAAGGAAGATAGAGAGGCAATCTGGATCTTTGCCTTTGGGTGCTTTCACTGTTCTTATTAACTGCCCTTGAGTCAACCCCAATTCATGGAGACCCTGTGGATGAGACAGCGCCAAGACCTCCTATTCTCCAGATCTCTGCTTAGTCCTGCATAGTCATGCCCTTGACCTCCTTCATAGAGTCCCTCATCCATCTGCCAAGTGGTCTTTCTCTTTTTCTGCTTCCTCTCCACCTTCCCTAGCATTATTGTCTTTTCCAATGATTCCTGCCTTCTCAAGATGTGGCCAAAGTACAATGGCCTCAATTCAATCATTTTGGCTTCTAAAGAGATTTCAAGCTTGAACCAAGACCCCTTTGTTGTTCTTTTTGGCCATCCACAGGAACCTCAGCACTCTTCTCCATCTCAAATGAGTCAATTTTCTTCCTATCCACTTTCTTAACTGTCCAGTTTCCACATTCATACATGCTGATGGGGAATACGTTGGCTTGGGCAATCCTAACCTTAGTGCTCAAACTCTCTAGCTCTTTCATAGCTGCCCTTCCCATTCCTAGCCTTCTTCTGATTGCTTTGACTGCAATCTCCATTCAGAACACGCTCCCTCAGACTTTGATGGAGTCTTAGGGAGTCTTTAAGCAGAGGCTGGATGGCCATCTATCAGAGGTGCTTTGATTGAGAGTTCCTGCATGGCAGAAGGGGGTTGGACTGGATGGCCCTTGAGGTCTCTTTCAACTCTATGATTCTATTAAATCTAGCCAAGGAAACCTCATGATAGGCTTGCCTTAGGGTCATCATAAGCTGGAAATGACTTGAAGGCATACAACAACAAAACAACAAAATAAAATCAGAAAGTACTATACAGTACTTCAATGCAGCCTATTGATGGATTCCATTGATGCAGATCCATCAAAGTAGCCCCATCCATCTCTGCTTTTGCTCCCAGGCGGGTGATGCTGTGCAAGACAAATCAGGAGTGAGGGATGAGTTTTGGCTTTCTTCGGCTGAGGACAGGACCAGCACTAAAAGCAATGAGACAACGTCAAAATTGGGGAGCAGATGTACAAATACTCCCTGCCTGTATTAGTAATTCCCTTGCCTCTTACTCCTTTCTCCTTTAGCTCTCTATCTTATGGACTGTTTCATCAACAGGCCACAGAGAAACACAGCAAGGCAAAGGCAAATGGAATGGTTTCCTTCTGGATCTGATTTCTAGCCCTGAGAAATCAGGATGTAAAGTGAAATCTGCATTGAAATAAACAATCCTGATTCACTCTGATGGATTCTCCTCCTTCTCTTTCTCCTCGACAGAGGAAGCTGAATGAGAGAGATGACAAGAGGCAAAGCAGCAGCTAAGAAAGCCAGAGTGATCCTAGGCTGCATCAATAGAAGTCTAGTGTCTAGATCGAGGGAAGTCCTAGTGCCCTTCTATTCTGCTCTGGTCAGGCCCCACCTGGAATAATCCTGTGTCCAGTTCTGGGCACCACCATTTAAAAAGGACATTGAGAAACTGGAGCATGTCCAAAGGAGAGCGAATAAAATGGTTGAAGGGTCTGGAAACCATAATGGTTTATGAGGAGAGACTTAGGGAACTGGGTATGTTCAGCTTGGAGAAGAAACAGTTAAGAGGTGATATGATAGCCCTGTTTAAATATTTGAAGGGGTGTCGCATTGAGGAGGGAGCAAGCTTGTTTTCTGCTGCTCCAGAATATAGGACTTGGACCAATGGGTACAAACTGCAGGAAAAGAGGTTCCACCTCAACATTAGGAAGAACTTCCTGAGAGTAAGAGCTGTTTAACAGTGGGAGCTGCTGCTGCTTTGGACGGCAGCGGAGTCTCCTTCTTTGGAGGCTTTTAAGGAGAGGTTGGATGGCCATCGGTCAGGGGTGCTTGGGTTGCGTCTTCCTTCAGCATTGCAGAAGGGTGATGGACTTGATAGCACTTGAGATTTGAAACCATTGCTCAGCGTCCTATTCTCTGGAGCTGTAGAAAACGAACTTGCTCCATCTTCAGTAAGACATCCTTTGAAATATTTAAACCTTAAGGTCACCATGAAGCAGAAATGACTTGAAGGCACACAACACACACAGAAAAGAACCAGGAATTTCCACCAGTCTCTTGGGATGCAGGACAGAAATGCATTTCTTTCACTAAAGTTGGGTCCTTGACTCCCCGCCATGGCTGTTTGATTTCTTCTGGGTTTACTGGGAGAAGCAATATCCCTTCAGTTCCCAACTGCAAGGGTTGTGGGACCTCAAGAAGGGCTTCCCTTGAAGATTTTATGACCAATATCATATAACTCATTCAACATATTGGATGGTGTCAAACCATGCCCTATGAAGAACAATTTAGGGAGCTGGATATGCTTAGCCTGGACAAGGGAAAGTTAAGAGGTGGTATGATAGACTTGTTTAAAAATTTGAAGAGGTATCTCATTGAGGATGGAGCAAGCTTGTTTTCTGCTGCTCCAGAGAAGAAAACACAATGGAGCAATGGATGCAAGCTCCAGGAAAAGAGATTCCAGCTCAACATTAGGAGGAACTTCCTGAGAGTCAGGGCTGTTCGTCAGTGGAACAAACTCCCTCGGAGTGCAGTGGAGTCTCCCTCCTTGGAGGTCTTTAAGCAGAGGCTGAATGGCCATCAGTCAATGGAGATGTTTTGATTGAGAGTTCCTGCATGGCAGAATGGGGTTGGACTGGATGACCCTTTCTGGGGGTCTCTACCAACTCTAGGATGCTGCAGTTAACTTTACCCATCCTGCTGGGCACCTTGATTTATGCACATTGGATACAGAAAAGACTTTTAGTCTTAACCCCAGCTTCCTGTCACTAGGAGGGACAAACTCGGGGCTCCTTTTGTTGGCCACGTTTACCCTTCTTCTTCTTCTTCTTCTTCTTCTTGTTCTTTCTCATTCCCATCCCTTCCCTGAAGCCACCCAATCCCACCGGCGTGTTTAAATCCATCTTCAGCCTGTATTACTATCGCAATTTTCTCCTTTCCCCCATTGAATAAACAGGGCAGCTCTGTCTGTTTGAGCCATAAATCCTTGGCATAGCCTTCCTTCTGATTATTCCTTTTTATATCTAAAATCTGCCCTTAGCTGTCTCCATGGAGCTGTTATCGTTGTTGTAACATGCTGGTGTAATAAAACGTCGCCTTTTGTTTGATAGCTGGCTGCTGGTAATATTGTCATCTTGTGATGCACACAGATCTCCGGGAACAAAAGACAAGCGCAGAACGGTCCTACTTTGGGTTCAAACACCGGGGCAGGCAGACAAGGAGAAGTCTACAAGGGTCACACAGCTACTTGTCTCGGCACCCCTAAAAAACTCAAGAAGAGCAACACACTTGGAATAGACGCAGTGACACAGGATCCTTGTCCTATCAGTTAATTCCAACTAGAATAGACTAATTTTAATGATAAGAAGACAAAATGAATGCAAATGAAGAATAAACAAAGCCAAAATACTCACTAGAAGCCAAAATATCTACATTGAGGCTATCGTACTTTGGACACATAAAATGCAGAACTCATGGGGAAAGTGGGCAATGCTGAGTAAGGTAGAAGAGAGTAGGAAAAGAGGACGACTGCATTATAGATGGGTTGATTTGTTCAAGGAAGCTGCAGTGGCTGTTGCCCGGAGTTTGCAAGACATGAGCCTGTCATCCCTTGATAACAGGGTAACTTGGGGGCCAGTGGTCACTCAATTCAAAGGTGACTTGACAACAAACATAGAGTTGGGAATCACACTATAAAAAAGTGGGTCCAAGGTGGCATCTGCACTGTGGAAATGATGCAGTTTACATAAGCACCGCATGGCGCACTCATTACATTGGCCATGTGCCACAAAAGGAACCTGGTTTTTCTGGGTTCTTTTTCCTCCGGAGGGAAGCCATGCAATTTGATAGCTGTGGCTTCCCTCCGGAGGAAATTAGGCCACCGGCAGGCCTCCTTTTTCAGGTGGTCTGTCCTGCGCCTGTGTTTTAATTGTCTGACTCCAGAGGGTCAGGTATTACAGTGTGTGTATGTGTTTGCAAGTGTGTGTATTTTCCTCGTTTGTTACCACTGGTGTTTCATTTTTGAAGGGCATGCTCTGTGGAACCGTGGTTGACGCTTAATCCTTAATGCTCCTTGTGACATCACTTTTGTAATACCACCAGGTCATACTCTATGGGATATCATAAGGCGTTGTCCCAAAATCTCAGGTTTTGGCCCCTGAAATCTCAGGTCTTAGGATATTCCTGAGCTTATAAGCGTCAACACAGCTGAGCACCATGCCCTCAAAGGAGAACATGGCACAGAATCATCCCATTTGGGGTCAGGATCCTGATCTCCCTGACTATTGTCCTCTTTGCAAAGGAACCGAGAGTTCCTGCCACGCATGACTTATGATCAATTTTGCCCTCATTGTGCAAAAAGGAGGCAGAAATCTTCCGGAGACTGAGATGAATGTAGAGTAGGCTGCTTCCCACCTGGAGACACTCTTACCTTCATGAGAAGTTTATGCCCTCCCCTGCTTCTTCGTAGCATGATTTAAATACATTTGATTATGCAATAAAAGATCTTAGCAGGTTTCAGCCATTTAAATGTAATTATGCAACGTCGGCATCCAGATTCCGGAGATAGATCATTAATACGTCTGCTACCTGGGCACACTGCAGCTGTTAAATGGGCAAACCTGCCAGAGGAAGGAGACCCGGAAGGATACGTGGTGGTGAGGCTCCATGAACCAAGACCCCTGTGAAGGAAAACCACTCCATCATTCAAGAAGAGGAGCTTAGTATCATGGCATTGGAAGAGAATCTCAAGGGTCATCCAGTCCAACCCAATTCTGCCATGCAGGAATACATGGCTAAAATGCTCCTGAAATATGCCCATCCGGGTTCTGTTTAAAGACTGCCAAAGAAAGAGAAAGTCCACCACCCTTTGAAGCAATCTCTTCCACAAACAGCTGCTGCAGTGAAGAGGCTCTTCCCAATATTTGGGTAATTTAAATCCATTGGCTTAGGTCCTAGTATCTGGAGCAGCAGAAATACAACCTTGCTCCATTTTCCATATGATGGCAGCCCTTCAAATATTTTAAGATGACTGTTAGTAAACTTTCCCGTGTCTTGGTGGTGATTTGCATCAATCTGTTGCTGCAAAATTATCAAGTGACATCCAACATCCTCATAGAAGAATCATAGACTTGGAAGGTACCCCAGGGCCTTTTAGACCAACCCTCTGCCATGCAGGAATACACAACCAAAGTAGCCCTAAAAGGTGGACCTCCAACCTCGGTTGTTGTGTGGCTTCACATAGTTTCTGACTTATGGTAAATCTTAAACTGAAACTTAGGTTTTCTTGGCAAGATTATTTCAGAGGAGTTTTGCCATTGCCTTCTCTTGAGACTGAGAGCATGAGACTTGCCCAAGGTCACCCAGTGGATTACATGCCCAAGCCAGGAATTGAACCCTGTCCCCCAGACTCTATTGGACTCTAATACTCAAACCACTATGTCATGCTCTATTTAAAGACCTCCAAAGATGGAGAGTCAACCACCCTCGGAGACAGTCCATATTCCATGGTCAAACAGCTCTTACAGTCAGTATGTTCTTCCTGATGTTTAGGTGGAGTCTCTTTTCTTGCAGTTTGAATATATATTTTGGACACTTTATGGACAACTTTAGGAGGCTTACTTTGCAGCAGCCACTTGGCTCTAAATGTGAGACTTTCCCTGTAGAGGATATCCATCTCCAGAGATGCCAAGAGCAGGTCCAGACCCACAGGGAAAAAAATCTGGGCTTGCCCCCAGCATCAAGTTTGCATGATGGGCTCACCATTGGATGATGATGGTCCAAGGTAAACACTTCAGGGTTAGGATGATGGCTTTGGGGCAACTGAGAGAGCAGATCCCAGCCGGGCATAAATCCGGAAAATCCCGGATCAAAGGAACTAAAAAATGTCCTGGCCGGCTGGGCCAGATGAAGCAGTAAATCCCAGGTTTTCCCTTCATTGCAGGCTGATGGGTAGCTTAAAATGCGGCAGTGCAGTGGCAATGAAGGTGCAAACTGTGCAAGAAGACTGGCATTTTGGCAGGAGCCTCCTCCTTCCCTGAAGGCCCCAGTTGCTACTGCGCAGGGATAGTGTTGCCAACCTATTCTTCCATTTGCTCCCCTCTTTCTTGACAGAAGGTGGAAAAGGATGAGGTGAGCAGAGATAGCCTTGTGTTGTGTGGTGACTGCGTTGCAGCTTGGTTTTAGGACTAGGCAGCGCAGTGGAACTTCACTTCCAAACAGCCTCAAGAGAGTAAAGTGTTTTATTCTCTGGGGCAACTTGGAAGCCTCTGACTTTTCTCAACAACTAGGGAGAAAAGAAGGAAAAGGAGAGCTCTTAGCTTGGAATTGGTACCAAGAGTGAAACACAATGGTAGAAAAAGTGCAATGATTAATATGTTGAATTTGCATAAGCAGAATGCAAATTAATAATATGCATAATTATAACTGAAGCACTAGACTGGGCTGTACAGGCGAATGGTTACTCCAGCTCAGATATCAGAAGGGCTGCCAGACCCAGAAAAACTCAGAGGAGTGAAGAAAAGCAACCGCCCAAAGGGAAGGCATTTTTACCATATGCCAAAGGAGTCACAGACAGAATAGGGAAACTGGTGAGGAAACAAAACCTCCAAATGGTTTACAAACCGACCAAGACAATCTAGGAAACGCTGTGCTCAACAAAGGCCAGGAGAGACCCTCTTGCAGACACAGGAATTGACTGCATACGGTGCAGCTGCAGACAAGCCTACATAGGGTCCACCAAATGCAGCATCCAAACACGAATCAAGGAACACGCGAGACACTGCAGACAGAAAAATCAGTCATAGCAGAACACGTTACAAACCCTCCTGGGCATAAAATGCTGTTTGAAAACACTGAAATTCTGGACCATGCCAACAACTATCAGGTCAGAACACACATAAACACCTGGACACCTTCAACAGGAAAGAAGAAACTCTTAAAGTAAACAAAGTTTGGCTCCCAGTCCTGAAAAACACTGAAACCAAGACCCAGCAAATGCAAATGAGAACCAGCCAGGGTCAGGGGTTTTCCCAGCAGACAATGCATCTCTCATTAAACAGACACAGATCTTCTTTTGCCTCTCCTCCCACCCAGAGGCCTTGCCACTCAACAGAACAATACACACATCAACATGGAAATCACTCCTCTCAACCCAGGGTCACACAGTATATATTTATATACCTAACTCTCTTCCATGCCAGCATTCTCCGAAGCCACAGATACTGGTGAAACGTCAGAAACAAACTCTTCTAGAACATGTCCACACAGCCCAAAAAACCCACAAAAAACCATAGATGCCGGCCATGAAAGCCTTCGACTTCACATAATTATAACAATTTGCAATAATATGCAAATTTGATGCCCAGAAACGAGGGATTGGAATATGGGGCGGCCCCAATTATGCATGGGTGTGCATTGCTTATGGTTGTATGTGGATGCGAACACACATTGATCATGACTGAGCACTGCAGATGGTTGCAGGGCATGCATATTTTGTTGTGTGACTCTGCAAATCACTATTGAGGCAGCATTGAACAACCACCCCATAATTTCACGAGTGTAAAGATGCACTCCCTCAGCTCAGTGTAGGATCCCTGGTGCAAGGAATGAGGCCTTCAAAGGCGTTGAGGGAAACTCCCATCCGCTGCTCCTTTCCTCCAGCAAAGTGCAAGAAGACAGCAAGCTGTTCTGTTGGGCTTCTTTTTCACTCTCTAAATTTGATTTGAGTAGAAAAAGAAAATCTCTTTGCAGAAGGGAAAATATTGTCTGTTTTCACTCTAATGGGAAATGCTCTAATCTGATTTCGACTGTTTATCAGAAGATAGTAGAGTTTCCTTTACTGGAGTTTTCTTTTCAGGGATGCCTTTAACCATCCATGGCTAATACTGCCGCATACCTGCTGGAATATATGGATTTTGGAGCATCTTCCAACTGTGGTGGTCTATGATCAGAAGAGGCAGGCTCACTCTGAAACATGGAACAATGTCACTAGGAAGACTAGGGCTGCACCTACACTGCAGAATTAATCCAGTTTGACACTGCTTTAACTGCCGTGGCTCCATGCTATGGAATTCTGACATTTGTAGTTTTGTGAGATATTCAGCCTTCTCTGTCAGAGAGCTCTAGTGATCCATAGGAGGCAGCCAACATCCTTCAACATCCTTCAGCTGGCAGCAGCCAAGAGGCCAAGAGCAACCTCAAGGACTTTTGCTTGAGAGAGGCTGCCAGTGCCCTTTGGCGAACCACCACCATGGGCATTGAAGGGCCTCTATGTAAGAGACCTTGACCCCTTCCTGAAATGCATGGAGAGCACTGGGCATAAGCTCTTGTAGACTGGGTCACCTTCATCCAATGCATGGAGAGAACTGGGCATAAGCATTTGTAGGCTTGGTTGACTACGTGAGATGCATGGAGTGAGCTGAGAAAAGGCAGCGCATGGGCACCATTTCTGCCCCAGTTTTTCCTCTTGTGCCAGAAGATGCTCAGACAGGGATGACCAGGAAAGAGACAGCCAGAGGCAAGGTCACACAAAGAGCCTTCTGCCTGGCTGTAAGCGCCAGAGGGGCCAATCCGACTGCTGGCAGAGAGCATCCCTGCTGCCATGGGGTCCTTTGTGTCGGGGGCAATGAGAAGGCCATCCCCAGAGGGCCCAGGCATGGCAGAGAGGGCAGAGTGGCACCTGCCAAGGTCTGGAGGCAGCTGAACGGCAATGCCTCGCCATCCTCTCCTTTCACTGTATAAATAATTCACTTTCTGGCAAGAGAGGAAGGGGAGTCTCTCCAGCACTCTGCCCACTTCTATAAAACACCCAAATGAGGAAAACTCAGCAATCGGATTTGCATAGATTATTGTGCCTCGCCGGTGCGCATGTAGGTGGTGAGCCTTCAAATCTCGTATTAGAGACTATTAAGCTTTGATTTTATTGTATTCTCTTATGAAGGGGAACTTGGCAAGGCAATGATTTGTGATGCGCTTCTCCCTTTTTTCTTTTTTTCCTTTTTGCAGGGAAGGGGAAGAAGGGGGGGACGATGGGGCGACAGATCCCTCTCCCTCAATATGTTGCGTGCATAATGTATGCAAACAGCCTTGGCAAATGCAGCATTTATGGGTTCACACCATTTATATTTCATGGGCTACACTCTTACATTTTTACTTTCCCCTATTAACAGAGAGAGATTAGACCACTTAACCAGAAAATCAGGGCAAGGAATGAATGCATTTTAATAAACGTCAATTGCATCTCCCATCCCAAACAAGGGGGACTGGGGGGAATGGGCTTCTAGGGATTTAGCATGACCTTTGCAAAAGCCACATCCTTCAAGCTCAGTGAGCACTGATGGCATCGCAGAAGTCAGGAGCGCACCAGACCACAGCATTCATTCACTCCAGTAATAACCTCCTTCCTTGATGCCCTATTACTGTGGGACGCCGCTGCTGCTGTATGTCCAGCCAAACACAAGTGATAAGTTGAGATCACAGAAGCAGAAATTGTGTGTGCAACATTGTAGAATCCTAAAGCTGGGAGAGATCTCAAGGGTCACATAGTCCAACTCCTTAACAATGCAGGAACTCACAACTATAACACTTTCAAGAGATATTGGCCATCCAACCTCTGTTTAAAGGAGTTGTCCATGCTATTGGATGCTGGACTTGAAATATGTCCAGCAGCATAGAGAGAATCACAGAATCCAAGAGTTGGAAGAATTCAAAGATATAGCCATGTCAGTCTGTAGAATCAGTCTGTAGAGAGATCTGGTAGCACCTATGAGACTATCTGAAAGGAAGAAGTTGGCAGCATGAGCTTTCCTAGACTTCAGTCTACTTCCTCAGATGCATATAGCCACTAAATGCATCTGAGGAATTAGAATGGAGTCTACAAAAGCTCATGATGCCAACTTCTTTCTTTTAGTTAGTCTCAAAGGTGCTAACAGATCTCTCTACACAGAGTTGGAAGAGATGTCCAAGTGCCATCTATTCCAACCCCATTCTGACATGCAGGAACTCCCAATCAAAGCATCCCTGAGATATGGGCTTCCAGCCTCTGCTTAAAGACCTCCAAAGAAGGAGACCCCATTACACACCGAGGGAGTGCGTTTCACTATTGAACAGCTCTTACTGTGAGGAAGGTCCTCCTAATGTTTAAGTGGAATCTCTGGATGAGGCAGGTATTCTACCCACAAAGTAATATAGGGCAAAAGGTAAACGCAGAATTGACTTGCCCAGTTATGAGATTGGCTAGCCCACAGTGATATGGTGATTCAGTCTTGCCCTACTCAATCCGCATGGGTGGATCCTTCTTTCTTGCTTGCTGTTCTCACATTGCCCACATCCTTGTGAGAACTGGAGAGTCTGCAAAGGCCTCACCAACCAAATGTAATGCACTTGCCGTCCTTGTGGCCATAAACTGTGCAGCGTTTGATGTCGCACCATCTGTAGTACTAATTGGGTAGCTTATGGAACCAAAAGTCCTTGCGACAAATTATACAGCCCCTCGTTTCTCTAAGGTTTGTGCAGTAACACTTGTTTTAAAAAACTGGACGGAGATATGAAAATGCCATCCTCAGAAGAAGCCCCTCACAACTCTAGGCAACTAGGATGCGTCTACACTGAAGGCCTGATGCAGTCTGACATCGCTTCAGCTGCCATGGCCCAATGCTACGGGATTTGGGGATCTGTGGTTTTACAGGACCTTTAGCCTTCTCTGTTGTGGTGCCATAACAAACTACAAATCCCAGGATTCCACAGGATGGAGCCATGAAAGTTAAACTGGTGTCAAACTGCATTAGTTCTGCATTGGAGTTGTAGAATTACAATATGGCTGACTGGATCCAGACCTTGGATTCATTCCTCTGCAGAGCATCCTGGGGCAGAAGTGGGCAGAAGACAAACTGGGATCTACTGGTCAATGTATAGATAGTGCAAGAGACTTCTTCCAAAGATGGTGGACCCTCCAGAACTCAAATGGATACCTCTCAGAGAAGCTTTAGCTATTGCCTGCCCTGGCAGAGGGGCGGGTAGGTCTGGATTGCCCTTGAGGTGCCCTCCAGTCCTAAAACTTGCAATAAATTGACCACGGTTTCTGGTTCCCAGTAGTTGAATGACTCCAGCAACCAAAATAAAGCTTTCCCCTGTTAAGCTGGGCTGGTGGAAAAGAAAAGTTGTTGCAGGGGAGTGAACAGGAATGGATTTGTTTCTGAAAGGACTTCTGGTATCCATCACAGATTCCTATTTGAGCATTTGAAGAGACCTGAAGGGACCATCCAGACTAACCCACTTCTGTCATCCAGAAAGATAAAACCAAGGCCCTTCTTACAAATGGCCACCCAGCTTCTGCTTAGAAACCTCTAAAGCAGCAGTTCTCAACCTGTGGGTCGCAACCCCTTTGGGGGGTCAAACGACTCTTTCACAGGGGTCACCTAAGACCATCAGAAAATGCACTATTTCTTATGGTCTTAGGAACCGAGACACTGCCTTCTATGGTTGGGGGTCACCACAACATGAGGAACTGTATTAAAGGATCGCGGCATTAGGAAGGTTGAGAACTACTGCTCTAAAGAAGGAGACTCCACAACCCTCTGAGAAAGCAGCGTATTCCACTGTCAAACATCTCTTACCATCAGAAAGTTCTTCCTAAGGTTTAAGTGGAATCTCTTTCCTTTGTACTTTGAATCCATTGCTCCAGGTCTTAGTCTCTGGAGCAGCAGAAAACAAGTTTGCTCCATCCTCAATATGACACCCCTTCAAATACTGAAACAGGGCTATCATATCACCTCTTACCCTTCTCTCTTCCAGGCTAAATGTACCCTAAATTGTTCCTCATAGGGCTTCATGGTTTCCAGACCCTTCTCCACTTTAGTGGCCCTCCTTTGGACACATGGCTCCAGTTTCTCAATGTCCTTTTTGAATTGTTTTGCCCAGAACTGGACACAGGATTATTCCAAGTGAGGTCTGACCAAAGCAGAAGAGTGGCACTAGGACTTCCCTTGATCTAGACACTATACTCCCATAGTGCTTATGCTGTCCCATAATGCTTTTTTGTGCCTGCTCAATGCATGTCACTAATCTGTTCTGGGGCTGAGTGAAGAGCAAAGCAATTCTGAACACCTCCAGCTCCTCCGACACAAGAGAACAGTGTTGTGAGTTCAATATTTTTAGAAGTCACCACCTCACTCAAGTCATTTCCAAAATGCCATCATTCTTCAGTTACTTATGTCGCATTGCTTTGCAGTTTCCGTCCTTTCCCTCCCATATGGGACTCGAGACAACTTATAATAAAATATTACAAATTCATAAAACAAATAAGCACATAAAATAGTTATGGCCACGATGGCTGGGGGAATTCTGAGAGTTCTGGCCCAAGAAAGGGATGCTTCCAGGCTTTGGCATCTACCAGGCAGTTGGGCCATGATGCAAGCAAGGGCTTTGCATCCATCTCTTTCCTAAGTCGTAACTCATAAGCGATGCATTTTGCATCTGGCAGCAGGAAAAGGGGCAGCTGCAATTAGCTATAACTATTTCATTTCAGTCAAGCGTCCCATTATAATTTGCATTTCACCTTTTAATTGCAACATGGAGAAAATGGGAGCCGGCTGCCTACCAGTTGCAGCAAGTGAAATATGCGGAGGCTATAAAAAGCTAATGCCAGGAGAGACCCAGAGTGCTTTATGGGGAAGATTTTATTTACTGATGTAAAAGCTAATCTGGCTTCTTTGTCCAGGCCTGATCCCTCACTTCTGGTTGAACACTCCTTGCTGAGCTCTGGAGCAGATGTTGACAAGAGTCGGAAGAAGGCAGGGGGAGACAGAGGCAGGATTGCACATTCAGAAGAAGCTGAGAGGATCCTGAGAAGCAAGACTGCCTCCTGGCCACCCGAGCTCTGGATCCGCTTCAGCCCTCCAGGCCTCTGAGCGCATCAAGGGGAGAGCAAACGCAATGCAGAATGGACTCACAGAGCTTAACTGGAGAATTCAGAGACATAACCAGATTAGTCTGGAATATCAGGGATTCATAGAATTGGAAGAGACCCCAAGAATGGCCATCCAGTCCAACTCTATTTCTGCCATGCAGGAACCCTCAATCAAAGCATCCCAGACAGATGGCCATCCAGCCTCTGTTTAAAGACCTCCAAGGAAGGAGATATTGCATATCAGTATTCAAAGGGATCTTATAGGATCTTTTGGACTAAGTGAGTGAAAGAAGTTGTAGTGTGAGCTATCATAGACTTGATCTACTTACTCAGATGAATGGATTGACCTGGGCATAAGCTTTCATAGACTTGGTCTCCTTCCTCAGATGCATGGAGTGAACCAGGCATAAGCTTCTGTAGACTTGGTCTACTTCCGCAGATGGTCCTTCCTGGGCATCAGTTCACTCCATGCATCTGAGGAAGTAGATCAAGTCTACAAAAGCTTACGCTACAACTTCTTTTGCATAGTTAGTTTCAAAGATGCTACAAGATCTCTTTGAATACCAACTGGGGAAAGCAGGCATGCTGAAGGACAACTGCTTTGTAATCTGAAGAAGAAAGGGGAGATTTGAGGCCATATCAGACCATCGGCCCATCTAGTCTACCATTCTGCTTCCTCTGGTCAACCAGTGGGAGGTCTGCTGGCAAGTCTAAAGGAGGATGACCAGGATGGTAAAAGGTCTGCAGACCAAGCTCTGTGAGGAACAGCTTAGGGAGCTGGTTATATTTAGCTTGGAGAAGAGGTTGTTCTCTACTCTACCTGAAAGGATGTTATGTATAGCTTGTTTTCTCCTGTTCCCTAGGATACAATCTGAACCAATGGATTCCAATGATAAGAAAAGAGATTCCACCCAAGGAAGAACTTCCTAGCAGTCAAAGCTGATGGTCACAGAATCCTAGAGTTGGAAGGGACCTCAAGGTCTGCCACGCAGAAAGACACACTCCAGGCCCTCCCTGTGACAGATGACCATCCATCCTCTGTTTAAAAACCTCCAAAGAAGGAGACTCCACAGTCTTCTGAGGCAGGAACATCTTCCACTGCCAAACATCTCTTACCATCAGGAACTTCTTCCTAAGTTCTAGGTGGACCTCTTTTAATGTAGTTTGAATGTAGACTCGATGTGATGTAGACTCAAGTTGGTTGACTTGGACAAGTTACTTCAACGACTCAACTTGGACTCAACTCCACAATACATTATGCACCGACTTGTATACTTTAGTGATTAGTTTGCTGGACATGGTTCAACAGCAAAATGCATTTGTCCAGAAATTTTGCAGAAAAACTGGTATTCAAACGCTGAACAATGTTGATTTGGGGTTAAGGAGGGAAGGGGAGTATGGGAATTTTATTCTGTTGTATTGTATGGATTGTACTGATGTAAGCCGCCTCGATTTTGTTGGAGAGGCGGAGTAGAAATAAATATTATTATTATTATTATTATTATTATTATTATTATTCCATCCTTCTGCTTTTTGCCTATTGATCCCTGGTGGAAATGGTACTTTAAATGTGCCATACATGAAACTCCAATTGCCTGATGGGTTAGGGAACCAGATCCCTGTCTAAAAATTGAATTGGGTGAAAAATGGGACCCAGGTTTTCTTTTCTTTTCTTTTTTTTTAATTTTAGCTTGCAAATGCATTTTGGCATTTGCAAGCTAAAAAGAAAAAAAGAAAGAAGAGGATTGGGTTACACATTTCATAGCTGCAAAATAGCCTTCGCCTACAATGATAAAATCCTCTCTAGGCCATGACAACACTTATTCCGACGTCTTAGAAGAGTTCACTTTGAGCAGCAGGCAAGACTCGCCCCCAAAGTGTGGGTTGGTTTTCTCAGAGGGAGACAGCAAAGAAATGCATGATGAGATGGGCTTCAGGTGGAAGGATCCTTCCAAAGCTTGTCTTAGGAGCAGCAGGCAGGACTCAGCCACATTTGCTGCTCCTCTCTGAGAAACATGACCCATGCTCCCAAGGGTGAGTCTTGCCTGCTGCTCCCAAAGTGAACGATGCCATGGACTTTGCTCCCTATGGCAGGGTCAGCTGTCAAGATAGCATGTGTGCATGGAAAAGAGAATATCTAAAGAAGTATTCACCCAGTTTATTCAGCCAGTATGCAGAAAGCATCTTACCCAGAGTGGGATTCGTCTCAAATGCAGGAGGAGTGAAGATCAGACGAAGGAAAATGAACAACCTAAGCTATGCAGATGACACTATACTTACTAGCAGAGCCCAATAAATACCTGGAGATGATCAAGAAGGAAAGTGCCAAGGGTGGATTAGTGCAAGCTTGTTTTCTTCTGCTCCAGAGACTAGAACATGTTGGGGAAATGGATGCAACCTCCAGGAAAAGAGATTCCAACTCAAAATTAGGAAGAACTTCCTGACAGTAAGAGCTGTTCAACAGTGGAACAAACTCCCTTGGAGTATAGTGGAGTCTCCCTCCTTGGAAATCTTTAAGCAGAGGCTGGATGGCCTTCTCTCAAGTATGCTTTGACTGAGAGTTCCTGCATGGCAGGGGGTTGGATTGGATCAGGGCCCTTGGCTCTCTTCCATCTCTAGGATTCTGTGATTCCAGTCTCTGTGCCCAGGGGCCAGTGTTATGAATCAGGAGTGAACTCAAGAAGGTGGAAAGGAAATCCTCCTTGGCTTTCTGCCTTGGCGTTCTCCGGGAAGCCTTGGAAAGAACAAGCCAAAGATGAACAGGGAGGAGAGGAGCAGAGTCCCCATCTTCAGAAATCCTCCTCCTCTCTGTTCCTCCCAATTTACAGAGTCTCCTGACCTGGCCCTCTTTCCTGCATGGAAAGCCCTGGTTCAGAAGAGAAGTCCCTGCCTCTGCTCAGGAACAGGCTCCATTCTTAAAACGCTTCATTGCTTGCATTGGCCACAGTTTCTCTGCATTAGCTCTTGTTGCGAGTGCAATGTTAAAAGGCCGGTCTCCCTTTGCATTGCTTCTCATAAATCGCTGGTGCATTTAAGGAGGTTTCCCATGAATCCATGCTGCTGTCGAGCCTTGCATCCCCCCCCCCCCCATGGCCCTTAGGTGCCTTACTTTTTGGCAGTGATGGATGAGCCAAAGGGATCCATTTAGACGGTTCCACATTCAGCCCCAGCCCTGCACCGTGAATGATTTCCAATGCCGACTTTAATTTATTTTTAAATGAAATTTGCTATTGATTCTGGATTAAAAGAACAAATCTTGGAGCAGTTTCTACTGACAGCGCAGTGTGAGGAGCCAGGGGGACTTTCTCCTTGGTGGGACCTGGAGGCACTTTTCTCAGGGATGGAGAAAACCGGCATTGAAATGCAAGGTGAGCCATCATTCATCCCAATGCCTCCTGTTCCCAAATCTTGTTAAAGGAGGCCGATTGCCAGCGTTTCCTCTAGATGAGGAGGAGGTGAGAGCAGAGAAGAAAAAAGAGGAAGAGCTGGGCCTAGTACAGACGATCACACTTTCATGGAGCACTGGGGTATTAAGAGTTGTGCTTGTTCATGTCCTGGAAAAGGAGGATGTCTGGCCACCCTGCCCATCGTAATGTATGGATGTGAGAGCAAGACAGTGAAGAACGCCGATAAGAAGATGATCAACTCATTGGAGACCTGCTGCCGGAGAAGAGTGCAGAGGATCTGATTCATGGCCAAGAAGTCAAACAAATGGGTCCTTGAACAGATCAAGCCAGAAACTACTTGGAAGACAGGGCGATAAAGTAGAAGTTGTCATACTTTGGCCATGTCATGAGAAGGAATGCCTCATTGGAAAAGGCAATAATGCTAGGCAAGGTTGAAGAATGTAGAAAGAGAGGAAGGACACATGCTAGACGAATGGACTCTATTAAGGAGGTCATGGGTATGAATTTGCAGGACCTGAGCAGAGCAAGGGAGGACAGAGGGTCTTGGAGATGTCTCATCCACAGGGTCGCCATGAATTGGATCAACTCAAAGACAATTAAAAACAACAAAGATTGAAGGCAGTAGGAAAAGAGGAAGACCCCATTCCAAGGGGATCTGATCATAGAATCATAGAATCATAGAGTTGGAAGGGATCCCAAGGGCCATCCAGTCCAACCCCCTTCTGCCATGCAGGAACTCTCAATCAAAGCATCCCTGACAGATGACCATCCAGCCTCTGTTTAAAGACATCCAAGGAAGCAGACTCCACCAAAATCTCCAAAGAAGTGTGTTCCACTGTCGAACAATCCTTACTGTCAGGAAGTTCCTCCTAATGTTGAGGTGGAATCTGTTGCTCCGGGTCCTTGTCTCTGGAGCAGCAAAAAACAAGCTTTCTCCCTCCTCAATGTGGCATCCCTTCAAGTATTTAAACAGGGATATCATATCACCTCTTAACTGCCTCTTCTCCAGGCTAAACATCCCCAGCTCCCTAAGTTGTTTTTCATAGGGGTTTGTGGTTTCCAGACCCTTCACCATTTTAGTCACCCTCCTTTGGACACATGGCTCCAGTTTCTCAACATACTTTCTCAATTGTGGGGCCCAGAACTGGACACAGGATTATTCCAGGTGAGGCCTGACCAAAGGAGAATAGAGTGGCACTATGACTTCCCTTGATCTAGACAGCCAAAAAGCCCAATGCAATTCTAGGTTGCATCAACAGAAGTGTAATTGCATTGGGCTTTTTGGCTGCTGTGTCAGACTGTTGACCCCCGTTCAACTTGTGCTCTACTTGGACTCTAAGATCCCTTTCGCATGTAGTCTCATTCAGCCAGGTGTCCCCCATAATCCTATATGCATTTCATTTTTCTGCCCTAAATGCAGTACCTTACATTTCTCCGTGTTGAAATTCATTTTGTTAGCTTTGGCCCAGATTTCTAATCTATTAATGTAGTTTTGAATTTTGAGCCTGTCCTCTGGAGTATTAGCTATTCCTCCTAATTTGGTGTCATCTGCAAATTTAATAATCATGCTTTTTATTCCTCCATCCAGGTCATTGATAAAGATGTTGAACAGCAAACTGGGTCTAGTACAGACCCCCACTGGACACCCCTCTGGTCCCTTCTCTCCAGGATGAAGAAGAGGAGCCATTGCTGAGCACCGTTTGGGGTTGATGAGAAGTAGTTTTGGAAGCCTCTCATTCATGGGTTTGCCATGAGTTGAGCTTGACTTGAAGGTGGTCAACAATAACAGCTTCCAAGAAAGCCACTCTTCTTCTGGGTCCTGAGCAATGGAGGACACAGTGGGGCACATTTCTTTCCAGGCTGAGATGGTTTCCTTTGCCCCCACCAGCACCACTTCCACAGAGAGGGAGGTCATTTTGTCACTGCTGCTGTTTGCATCCTCTGTGCCAGTGATTCCCAGACTTTGAGTCTCCAGATGTTTTGGACTTCAGCTCCCAGGATAACTGACTGTTGGCCAAAGTGGCTGGGGCTTCTGGGAGCTGAAGTCCAAAACAACTGGAGGACCAGAGCTTGGGAAGCACTGCTTTGTGCCAATGGAGCTAACCCTGGCCAACAGAGCCATGGCCCTTGACTCATCCCTATAAGGCAGAAGTCCTTTTCTCCGCCGCTTTCTAGAAATACCTTCAGATGAGCAAAAGGCAGTGCTGTCTCACAATCTGGTCCCAGTTTTCCAGAGGACATTTTTCACTGTCAGCCAAGAGAAAGAAACTAATCGTTGCAGTAACTTTATCAACAACTCAAGAGAGGAGCTTTAGATGTCAGGGGAAGAACCAGGTAAGCTGATCCAGAACTGTTGCCAACACCTACATGGTCCAAATGGTTCCTGGAGTGTGTCCACAGGACATAGTTACAGCAGTTTGATACTAGTTATAACTGCTGTGCTGAATCCTACAAAAAACCTTGGACTTGTAGTTGACCCAGGTCCTTAGAGTTCTCTGCTAGTAATCTTTAGTGCTGTGCTTCAAGGGAGTTTGTCCTAAGGATATCAGCAGAATATAAATCCCAGGATGATATTATTATTATTATTATTATTATTATTATTATTATTATTATTATTATCATTAACCTTTATTTATAAAGCGCTGTAAATTTACACAGCGCTGTACATACAATCTTTATAATTAGACAGTTCCCTGCCCTCAGGCTTACAATCTAAAAAGACATGATACAAAAGGAGAAGGGAGTGGTGGAGGGGAAGGGGATGAGGGCCAGCAGTTCCTCTCTACCTCCGAGGCCTGGACCAAGGCAGATGGACTGGAGGGAGGGCTTGGCTTCTTAATGGATGGGCAAACTTCTCCCAGGGAGGCCTGTTGGAGTTAGCCTGCCTCTCTAGTAGGATAATACATATAAATACATAGCAATACAGGAAATGATTCAATAAAACAGACAACAAAAGAACATCAAATAGCAAGTGACAATTATGCAATGCCTGGGAAGGCTTCTCTGAACAGGATGGTCTTCATCTCCGTTTTGAAGCTGGTTAAAGAAGTGATCAGGGCCCTTGTGTCTCGCGGGGGAAGAAGGTTCCAGGAATGAGGGGCAGCGAGTGAAAAGGGGCGAATCCGGGATGGGGCAGAGGAAATCCTGGGCTGGGACAGCAGACCTTGACTACCAGAACGGAGGGAACAACAGAGTGGGAAGGAGAGGAGAAAGAAGGTCTGATAAGTAAGGAGGGGCCAGTCCATGGAGGGCTTTAAACATTGACAGCAGGAGCTTATACTGAATGCGGAAAGGGAGGGTGAGCCAGTGAAGGGATGCCAAGACAGGAGAGATGTGGTCAGAGCAGTGGGTGGAAGTGATAATGCGTGCAGCTGAATGCTGGACAGAGATTAAAGGACGGAGGTGAGAAAGAGGAAGCCCAGCCAGGAGGACGTTACAGGAATCCAGTCGTGAGATCACTAGGGCATGGACCAGGATCTTGGCAGAGGAGACGGAGAGATATGGTTGGATTTTGGCAATATTGTACAAAAAGAATCGACAAGCCTTGGCTGTGGTCTGGATCAGAGGGACACATGACAGAGAAGAGTCAAAGATAAAGCCAAGACTGCGGGCTAGCTGGACTGGTTGAATAGAAATGTTGTCCACAGAGACAGAAAAGGAGTGTTGAAGGGTGGGCTTAGGAGGAAAGACAAGAAGCTCTGTCTTGGAGATGTTGAGTTTCAAACGCCGATAGCGCATCCACTGCGAGACAGCTGTCAGGGAAGACGAAACTTGCTGTTCAAGCCTTGGAGAAAGGTCAGGGGCGGAAAGATACAACTGGGTGTCATCTGTGTACAGATGGTAGGAAAAACCAAAAGAGCTAATGAGTTTTCCTAAGGACAGTGTGTAGAGAGAAAACAGAAGGGGACCCAGAACAGAGCCCTGGGGAACTCCGACAGATAAGGGAACAGGATAAGAAGTCTGACCCCCTGCAACTCCTGCAAAAGATTTGCCAGACAAATAAGATCTAAACCAGTCGAGAACTGAGTCTGAGAACCCAAGGTTAGAGAGTATGTCAACTAGGAGACAGTGATCAACGGTATCAAAGGCTGCAGACAAATCGAGAAGAATGAGAACAGAGTAAAGGCCATTAGCCTTGGCCTGTAAAAGGTCATTGGAGATCTTGGTGAGAGCTGTCTCTGTGGAATGCCTTGGGCGGAAACCAGACTGAAAGGGATCGAGGATGGAGTTGGCTTCAAGAAACTCAAGACAGTGAGAATAAACAACCCAAGACCTTAGAAAGAAAGGGAAGAAGAGAAATCGGACGATAGCTAGACAGAGAGGAGGGGTCAAGAGAAGGTTTTTTCAGAATTGGGGAAATGAGAGCATGTTTGAAGTCCGAAGGGAAGGAGCCTGTAGAGAGAGAGAGATTGAAGACATGGAGAAGCGAGGGCAGAAAGGAGGGAGCTATAGAGATTAGAAGAGGAGTAGGAATTGGATCAAGAGGACAGGTTGCAGGTTTGCAAGAGTTCAGAAGTGAAGAGAGTTCATCCAAGGAAGCAGGAGGAAACACAGAAAATTTGTTAGGCGAGGGCAACAGAAGATTATGAGCAGAAGAGGAATCAGGAGGGACTATCTCAGAGCGAATAGTGGTAATCTTAGAGATGAAATAGTTAGCAAAGTCATTAGGAGAGAATGATGAAGAGACAGGAGGAGAGGGAGGTTTAAGCAACGAGTTGAAGATGGAGAACAAACGCTGCAGGCACCTCTCATTGGCGGAGATCAATGATTTGTAATAATTCTGTTTTGCCATAGAGAGGGAGCATGAGAAGGAAGAAAGAACAAATTTGAAATGGATAAAATCAGCCCACTGTTTGGACTTTCTCCAAAGACATTTGGCCGCTCTAGAGCAGGACTGGAGAAACTTGATAATGGGGATAAGCCAGGGCTGAGGCCTAGTCTTAGAGGAAGAAGTGCGTACAGAGACAGGGGCAAAATGGTCGAGAGTCGAGGAGAGAGTGGAGTTAAATAAAGACATTGCTGAGTCAGCAGAATCCCCAAGATTTAGGGAGGAGAGAGATGAATCCAGGGTCTGACCAAGATGGTTAGAGTCAACAGACTGAAGATCACAAAAATGGCGTTGAACAGTATGACGAGGAGGAGAAGTGAGAGCAAAGGAGATTAAATGATGATCAGATAGTGGAAAGTCAAGTGCCAGGTAGTCAGAAATGGCACAGTTTGCAGCAAGAACTAAGTCAAGGCAGTGACCGAGAGAATGAGTTGAAGAGTTGTTTTCTAAAGGGTGCAACCTTGGAGTTAAACGAAGTGGTATCAAACTGGTATAACTTCAAGATCCTAGAACTATTCCTGAAGTGGGCCCCAGACCAAGCCTGGAAGGGCATTTAGCCGTGTGTCCCTGAGCTGCATCTACACTGCAGAAACAATGCAGTTTGACACTGCTTTAACTGCCATGGCTCAATGCTATGGAATCCTGGGATACATAATTTTGTGAAGTATTTAGCCTTCTCCGGCTGCATCTGTACTGCAGAATTAATGGAGTTTTACACCACTTTATGTGCCAGGGCTCCATTCTATGAAATCCTGGTAATGGTAGTTTTGTAAGACAGTTAGCCTTCTCTGGCTGCATCTGCACTGCAGAATTAATGCAGTTTGTCACCACTTTAAGTGCCATGGCTCAATGCTGTGAAATCTTTGATGGTGTCTTCCTGCATGGCAGAAAAGGGTTGGATTGGATGGCCCTTGGGGTCTCTATGATTCTGGGGATTTGTTGTTTGTTTGTGGCACCAGAGCTCTCTGAGAGCAAAGGCTAAAACAGCTCACAAAGCTACAAATCCCAGAATCCCACAGCTCTGAACCCTGGTAGTTGAAGCGGTGTCAAAGGGCCTTAACTCTGCAGCCCTCCTGCAAGGCTGCATCCCTTCGGAGAGACAGGAGCTGTCCATGGTCCCAGTGGTGCTGAAGGGAAAGAAGTGTTCAGAGGGGGGTTGCCATCGCTTTTCCCTGAGGCTGAGAGAATGTGACTTTTACCCAAGGTCACCCAATGGGTTTACATGGCCAAACAGGAATTTGAACCCTGGATTCTCAGGCCTCACTAAACTACAAAGCCCAGAATGCCGCACAGGAGGCTGTCATAGAAGTTAATAGAATAATAATCCTATACAGCATATTATTATTATTATTATTATTATTATTTTATTCACTTATTTTATTTACCTTTCTCCCACTACAGGGGCTCAAGAAGAAGGGCTTCTGCCACTCCCTCCTGTCCCGCCCCGCAATCCCAACCCCAACCCCATGCCAAATCCCAACTCCAACCCCACTCCCAACACCAACAAGAATCCCAATCCCAATCCCATCCTCAGCCCTGATCCCAATCCAATTCCCAATCCTAACCCCATTCCCAACCCCAATCCTGATCTCAATCCCATTCATGTTCCCAGTCCCAACCTCATCCCCAACCCCATTCCAATCCCAGCTTCATTCCCAATCCTATTCCCAATATCAATCCCATCCCCAATCCCAACTAATTCCATTCTGAATCTCAATCCCATTTGTAATCCATTCCAATCCCATTCCCAATCCCTTTCTAATCCCAATCCCTCTCCCAATCAATTTATAATCCCAATCCCAATCCCAACTTCATTCCCAATCCCAATCCCAGGCCTCTCAGTCTGGGGGCGGAGACAGGTAAGGAAAGAGGGTGGGGTGGGGTTGGGGGTCTCCTTTGGTGAGCCTTTGCTCCCCTCCCTCCCTGCCAGGGATCCCTCCGCCGCCGCCCACCGGCCGCAGCGCCTCCTCCTTCTCCTCCTCCTCCTCCGCCGGAGGGAAGAGTCCCGCAGTCGCTCTCTCGCTCTCTCGCTCCCTCCGTCCTTCGCCCAGACCAAGCAGCACCACCAGCAGCAGCAACAGCATCAGGCTCATCCCTCGCAGCGCTCGCAGCCCCCGGGAGCCTTGGGGAGCCCCTCTCCTCCCATGTGAGGGCAGCCAGGTGGGGCTGGCCATGGGGGCCTCCTCGGCGCTGGCCCTGGCCCTGGCCCTTGGCCACTGGCTCTTGGGGCTCCAGCCCCATCCCTTCGCAGCAGCAGCAGCAGCCGCCTCCCCGCGGAGCCCCTCCTGGGCCCAGCACCCCCACCTCCCCACCTCCACCTCCAGCAGCAATGGTGAGTCCTCGCAGGGGAGACGGGGGGGGGGCTCAATCCTTTGGGTCGGGAGCTCTGAAAATAAAGGGCAGGGGCTCCGTGCTTTTGGTCGGGGGGGCAGCCGAAGTCAAGGGCAGGGGGCTCGTTCCTTGTGGAGAGGGGGTCGCAAAATGGGGGGGGGGGGCAGGACGGTCCTTTCTATGGGGCAGGGGGCGACTCAAAACCAGGGGCAGGGTCGGGGGTGGCTCAGAGTGGGGGAGCAGGGGTCATTCCTTTGGAATGGGGCTGACTCACAATGAGGGCCAGGGGTCCTCTTCCTTGGGGTTAGGACTGACTCAAAGGGGGGGCCGTTTATTTGGCTGGGGGGGACAAAGTAAGGTGTAGGGGGCTCCTATCTCTGGGTTGGGGGTCTCAATTCTTTGCACCTGGGGAGACTCAAAAGAGGGGTCTCTCTCAGGGCGCCCCCTGGTGGCCAGGGCAGAATGGCAAGGAATGGGGAGCACTCTCCAGTTTGGCTCCTGAAGCCACAGTTGCCTCCCTTTCTTGCTACAATGTCCCCCTCCCCCTTTGACCATCCATCTTCTGGTCACCAGTTTCCTTCTCTCAGCATCAGACTGGGCCAGACTGGTCCTGGACTGATGGCTATGGGAGGCTGTATGTGTGTATGTGGTTCCTCCCTTGCTCCCACCCCCCATTTGAGGAGGGGTCCAGATCTCTGTAAGCACCCGAGGGACCCACTTGCTGGGAGTCTGGGGTCAGAGAGAGCAGGATTAGACCCCTGGGAAGGCTCATGTGGGGTGGGAGGACCCCCCCCCCCCCCATTGAAAGATTGGAGGAAAGGGGGACACAGTGCCCTGAGACCCCCCACCTGCGCCTTTTGCAACTTCTGCAAACAAGGGGGCTGCTCAAAAGACCCCCAGCCCTCCAATCCAGCCATGCAAACCCCAAGCCTTTATCTCTTTACTGTAACTGATTATCTGATTTATTCCGCATTTCCTATTCAGGTGTGCAGCTTCTTTCTGAATTTTGCATTGTAGTTTAACTATTGCATTTTAGCATTGCATTTTCAGCGTTGCGTTCCAGTATTTTAGAATCATAGAATCATAGTCCTGAAGTAGTTCTAAATGTTTTATCCTCTTGTAAAGCCCCATGTGCATGGATGGCAAATAGATGATGATGATGATGATGATGATGATGATGATGATGATGATGATAACCCACTATTATTATAAACTGAACACTTGTTTAAAAGAAATCGCTTTGCATACTGTTTTTTTCAGACTGAGACAGCTAGGTCTTTGAGCGTTGTTACTCTTTTTTGCACTGGAGAAGACTGAGAAAAAGGGAAGGACCATAAAATAACATCAATCAGGGAGAGGATTATAGACGCTGCCCTGGAAGATAAATGGAAGACTTACTTAGATGGGGCTACTCCAGAGAAACTCAAGGGACTGTAGGCATGCGTTCTGGTTTATGCATAGGTACATAAATGCTTAGGTGCACAAACCTTATTATTATTATTATTATTATTATTATTATTATTATTATTATTCTCCAGTTTTGTGGGATGGAGAAGCGTTGATGCAAAGCAGGGCAAGGGGATGGTGAAAAAAGGCAGAGACCCCCCCCCCCCCTTTGCAAAATATTTATTCATGGTGCCATTGAAGGATCCAGTGTCCGGCAAGGGAGTGGGATTTGGGGGGATATAGATGCACATATGTGGTAGTTTGTGCACCTGTGCATTTTAGCTGTATTTAATTCTATTTTAATGTATCCCTTTTCTACGTTTTTAATTGCACTGGTCTTTCATTGTTGTGAGCTGCTCTGGGTCCCAGTTCTCAGAAAAGAGTGGGATACAAATATAATAATAATAATAATAATAATAATAATAAAGAATACATGCCTCTAGTCCCTGGAGTTTCTCTGGAGTAGCCCCATCTAAGTCAGTCTTCCGTTTATCTTCCAGGGACTCTTGTACGGTCCTTTCCCTAATTGATTTCATTTCATTTTATTGCCATTCCTCTTTTCAGTCTTTCCCGGGTGCAAAACAGTAATAATGTTCAAAGACCTTGTCTGGAATAATCAGTATGCAAAGGGATTATTATTATTATTATTATTATTATTATTATTATTATTATTTTAACAAATGATCAGTTTTAAAAGGGTAATAGTTTAATTCTGTTTTAATGGACACTTTTGTACGTTTTCAATTGCACTATGCTTTTAAATCATAAGCTGCTTTGAGTCCCAGTTTTGGGCAGAAAGCGGGAGAGAGACAGCATAGCGTAGTAGTTTGAACATTGGATTATGACTCTGGAGACCAGGGTTCGCGTCTCAGCTCAGCCATGAAACCCATTGGGTGACCTTGGGCAAGTCACACTCTCTCAGGCTCAGAGGAAAGCAATGGCAAACCTCCTCTGAACAAATCATGCCAAGAAAAACCCCATGATAGGTTCACCTTAGGGTCACTGTAAGTTGGAAACTACTTGCACACAAAGTCGTTGTCGTCGTCGTCATCATCATCATCATCATCTCCCTTCCTTCCTCTTTGCCTTTCTTCTCATCTCTTCCCAGCGATCCTTTCCCTGCAGAAAGTGAGTACCATTTCCAATTTCCAGTATCCTTTCCCACCAGAAAGGGCTTGGTGTGTGTGTGTGTGTGTGTGTGTGTGTGTGTGTGTGTGAAACAACATTCCTGGCCAGCCTGATGCAACCAGTATCAGTTGGATTTGTGTACCTCTTCCTCACAACTATCCAGCCCTTGTGTTGGAGAAGCCAGCCAGGGGGGCTTCAGGGACCCTTTCCATTGATCCTGGTATCGGGTCCTGCAGCAAAGGGTGCAAAAAGCCAAGGTGATCCTAGGCTTCAGCCAAAATGGGGACTCAATATGACATTGCTACAAATACGTAAACATGGTTCTCATGGTTCTCCAAAGAAGGAGACTCCACCACAATAACATAGTGCAAATGGCCATCCAGCCTCTGTTTAAAAACCTGCCAAGAAGGAATCATGGAATCCTAGATTTGGAAGAGACCCCCCAAGGGTCATCCAGTGCAACCCCCTTCTGCCATGCAGGAACTCACCATCAAAGCACCCATGGCCATCCAGCCTCTGCTTTAAAACCTCCAAAGAAGGAGACTGTACCACTCTGTGGGTCAGCATCTTCCACTGCCGAGAAGCTCTTATCACCAGTTGGAAACTTACTGTTAGCCCCCAACTGAAGCAGATCCATTGAATCAATGAAACTGACCTAGGTATGGACTCACCCCTGAACAGTTGGTTCAATGCACCTTCTCTCCTTCCTTAGACAGAGTCCCTTTTATTTGAACCGGCGTTGGGTTGACAAAGTAGTTATGCAGCAAAGTATTTTAGTGAGAGTCTGAGCTGCACTGAAGGTTATTGTCCTGTTTCCAAACAATTCAACATGGTTTAAAAGTACCGGCATTTTAATACGGTCATTTACTGAACTGTCTTTTAAATTTTAACCATTTGGTTTTTCAGATGTATCTTGTCTTAACCCACAAGATAAGCCCAGAATATGAGTTAAATTAGCAAGTGAATAGCAATGTTCTAGCTGGGACTACCTGGTGAGATTGATGGGTAAATAGTCATAAATGATGTGTAGGATTACTGTTGACGTCAAAGCAACAACTCAGCTCTCCTCTGGTACAAGCGATGCGGGGACTGTTTGCTCAGGGTTTGTTGCTATAAAGATGCATGTGTATATTCCTTCCTTGCAAGGGTGGAGCGATTCCTGCTGCCCCGCGGAAGCTGTGAGTAGCGGCTGTGTTGCCGAGCGTTGGACTGGGAGTCTCTCGGCCGCCACTCACTTAATCACCACCAAACCTTTTATTAACGAGGCTGAGAAGAAGTGAGGAGTAAGTGGGTCATGTATAATAAGCCATTTACATTCAGTCGGTGAAGACCAAAGGGATAAAAAGGAAAAAAGAAAGTATTGTGTGCTAGTATGGCTGGCTGCCTAGCAGACTGGAGATTCGTCATTTCGTTATTTGCCAGCACCCCTCCCTCCCAGCCCAACCCCAGGAGCAAGAAGGAGGGCTCCGGGACTTTCTTGAGGAGAAAGGGAACAGGAAGGCATCCGGTGTGTAAGGCTTGACTCATTTGCTTGGCCAGTGGGTCGCCATGTCAGCTGGATTCATGGAAAGTCATACAATCATAATAGAGTTGGAAGAGATCCCAAGAAGGGCCATCCAGTCCAACCCCATTCTGCCAGTACAAGCTTGTTTCCTTCTGCTCCAGAGAATAGGAGACAATGGAGCAATGGATGCAAAGCTCAGATTCCAGCTCAACATTAGGAGGAACTTTCTCACAGTTCAAAATTGGAAGACACTCCCTTGGAGATTGATGGAGCTGGTTGAGCATCTGAAGGGAGTACTTTGATTGCGGGTTCCTGCATGGCAGAAGGGGGTTGGGCTGGATGGCCCTTCTTGGGGTCTCTTCCAACTCTAGGACTCTAGGAGGACTCTAGGAGAAACAGCTCAAGTCAGCAAAGTAGAGCAGAATCTCAGGGGCACATGGTTTCTCCGCTCGTTTCTTGTCAAATGGGGGCCATTGCAAATTCTACATCTTGTCACAAGGCAGAAGAGGAGAAATGGCTCAGGATTTGCAGATGTTCTAGTGGAATCATACAATCCTAGAGCTAGAAGAGACCCCAAGGGGCCATCCAGCCCAATCCCATACTGTCATGCAGGAATCTGAAATCCAAGCACTCCTGACAGATGGCCACCCAGCCTCTGGTTTAAAAACTCCCAAACTGAAGCAGATTGTACAATGTAAGCAACTAATTGATTTTAGAATGTATATGATTGAATCAAATTTAAGCCCAGGATAAGAGAGAGTACAATTGTATAAATGAAGCACCAAGGCCTGCTGGGGAGATTCAGTGGATGGGAAAGAATCTGGGAATGTAAGACGAAACCTCCGTAGCTCCATCCGAAACTCTGGAGACCAGGGTTCAAATCTCCACAAGTCATACTCTCTCGGCCTCAGAGGAAGGCCAAGGCTATCCCTCTCTGAACAAATCTTGCCAAGAGAACCCCATGATAGGTTCGCTTTAGGGCAGGATGGCCAGAGGTCCTCCTTTTCCAGGACATATCCTACATTTCAACCTTCTGTCCAGGAGGAATTCCAAAATGCCCTCCATTTTTGAGCATGACTAAGAAGCATGAATTTATATTTATATTAGCGTTTTTAGTTTTTAGTTTGCAATGACCTACATTTTCCTTGACTGTCCCACATTTAATGGTGCCTTGTCCTCCTTTGCCATTATAACATGTGGTCACTGTGGTTTAGGGTCACCATAAGTCACAAATGAAGGCGCACAACAACAACAACAACAACAACAACAACAACAACAGCCATCTATGGTGTTGAACCTAGTTGAGGAATAAGGTTCAGGACCATGGATAGTCCCTGCAAATGTGCCTAGTAGAAAAGGGAGTACCTGTTATAAATCTGACATGGATTCAGCAATCCCAAAAAATAGAGGTACGAACTGTCTCTAGGCAGAAACAACTCCTCTCCTGATCCTTGGTGCTGGACCTCATCTCTGTTGCAGACAACCAGAGTGGCAACATGTATGTTCAAATCATCTGTGGAGCCACTCATGTCTGCTTATTGGCTGCATATAACCGCTGCTTTTATTTTATTTTAAGCTTAATCCAGACAAGACAGATGCTCCTGGTTAGGAATATGGATTCGGCCTGTGTTAGGTGGGATTACACTGGGGTTTGCAATGTGTGTGTGTGTGTGAGGGGGGTGCTCCAGGATTCAGCCTTAAGCCTGGAAAACCAGGTTTTTGCAGTGTCCAGGAGTGCATTTGCACAGTTAAAACCAGTGCACCAACTGTGCCTACATTCCTGGAGAGGTCTGATCTGGCCTTGGAAACACATGCCTTGATTCCATCTCATTTGGATTAGCAGAATGCACTCTACATGGAGCTGCCTTTGAAAAGCACTCAGAAACTTCAGTTGGTCCAAAGAGCTGCCACCAGATTGCTACAGGGAACAACTGTAGCAAGCTCCCTTGTTGCAACAGCTCCATTGGCTACAAAGGCTATAAAGCCTTATACAGCTTGAATTCAGGTTGTCTGAAGGCCCACATCTCCCTTTATGAGTCCGTCATAGCTCTAAGATCACCAGGAGAAGGCCTTCTCTCTGTCCCACCACCTTCTCAGGGTCATTTGGAACAAAGGAAACAGGGCCTTTTCGGTGGCTGCTCCCAAGTTCTGGGACTCGCTCCCTCTTGGAAGGACTGTGTCTCCCTATATAAACCTATCCAAGCTCTGAGATCTTTGGGAGAGGCCCTTCTCTGTGTGCCACCACCTCTTCAGGCTCCTTTGGGAACAAGGAAGACAATGGGGACTTCTTGGTGGCTGCTCCCAGACTTTGGGTTCGATTCCCCGCTCAGTCATGAAACCCACTGGGTAACCTTGGGAAAGTCACATGCTGTCAGCCTCAGGGGAAGGTCAAGGGCAAACCCCCTCTGAACAAATCTTGCCAAGAAAACCCCAAGAAACATTTGCTTTAGGGTCTCTATGAGTCAAAAATGACTTGAAGGCACACAACAACAGCAGCAGCAAGGCTCCTTGATCTGCAGAGTCCATCACTGCATTGCACAGCTGCAGCTGTTCACAACTGCTTGAGCAGGAGCTGACAAGTGCCAGCCCCAGACAGATGTGTGTCTGGACTCTGCCAGCTCCCCAGGAAACAAATTTCACACCTGAGCTGTCAGGATCTGGTAGTCGGGGCGAGATGAAACTTGTCCCAGTCCTGTGAGAAGCCGCATCTGCAAAAAGCATAGCTGCCATCTTTGTCTTTGAACAAAGTGTCCTGATTCAAGCGAAACTGCCTCCTGTCTCTGGTGCTCCTTTCAGAGATGAAGTCTGACTTCCTGAAGGACATCCAAGGGCCAGAAACCCCACAGTCCTGGAATTGGAACAAAGCAGGAATGGCAGGCAAGACAGGACTTTTCAGAACTGGGAAACAAACCTTTCTGAGATCCTTGAGGAGATGGAGCATAACATTATGCTGAAGGGGTTAAGCGGCAGCTGTGCAGTGGAGCTTCATTAGTGAATGGAGGCATTGCACAAACCAGTGCACAAGCACATCTCCACATGTGATGCACAGTACACAATGTACCTTATTTAGAAAAGCAATGTGCAATATGCCTCTCTGCACAATGGCACCACCTTGAATCATAGGATCTTAGAGTTGGAAGGGCCCCTAAGGACCTGTCATCCAGCAATACACAGCTAGAGCTCTCCTGAAAGATGGAAACCCAACCTCTGTTTTAAAAACCTCCAAAGCTGTAGAGTCCTCCACCCTCCAAAGCATCCTATTCTTGGACAGCTCTTACAGTCAAGAGGTTCTTCCTAATGTTTAGATGGAATCCCATTTTTTTCCTGCAATCTTCATCTGAATAAAATTATTCTGAAGGAGAATTTATGCACACCTAAGACAGCAATAGGATTTTGGCTGCTGTTCCCTCAATCCTGTCCCCAGAACTGAGGCTTTTTAAAGGTTCATATCCTCAAGGACATCTTGAATAGTTCTTCTCCAGAAGGAGCACACTCCTTGTAAGTAATCTTGGCTACTTTGACGGTGTGCTGGACTGCAGCTTTCTTCATCCTCCAACAGCGTCACCAATGGGTAGGCTTGCCATAGTCCATATTTTTTGGTCCCTTCAATTTGGGATTTCCCAGGTTTTCTGGGACAAATGACAACCCTCCCAATAGGCATGATGGAAATCATAGCCCAACACTTTTGGAGAGAACCAAAGTTGGGGAAAGCTGAGTTAGAGTAATAGTCTTAGTGGCTCCCTAGGTCCTGGGAGATTTGCCCATGAATCACCATGGATAGGGTTTCATTGCCACATGCATATTGCAGGGCAAACATTCCCATCACTTCTCTGCTTTCATTTGGAGCCGCTCAGTCTGCACATCAGCGTGAGAGCTGTAAAGATGTGGAAAATACCAGTCATGTTGTTTAACCTGTCAATGTTGCTGTGAACTCAGGGAGACCAGCCACCCATGGCCGACCTCTGCCCCTCTTGTCCAGCAGTCTGCTATTGGGGGGGGGGGGGGTGCATTTTAATGCTTTGTGTTGTTTTTAACTTGTGCTGTTTTAAATTTTGTTAGCCATCTTGAGTCCCAATACTAGGAGAAAGGCAGGCTATAAACAACAACAACAACAACAACAACAACAACAACAGAAGCAAGACCCCATCCCTCTTTCCTCATTTCTTTAAATCTCTCCTTTGTGCGCATTCCTATGCCAGGCAATTCCCGACGCAGGCAAAGAGCTCACGCCATGCACCTTGGCCAAAATACTAGCCCTCTCCTTGTCCTTCCTCTCACTTTAAAGTATATTTCTGCAAATTGCCCAAAGCCCTCTTTTCTGTTCTTTGCTGCCAAGAGACAGAGACTGCCTTTCCACCCGGAGGCATCTGCCAGTGTTGCAGTGAGCACAGAAATGCCTTCCTTCCCTCCCTCCCTCCTCACTGGGCCAGGTGAATAGTTGGACCGAATCCCTCTTGCCCTTCCTTTGCCCTCTTGTGTTTCTTGCAAACCCAGGCTCTTGCAGGATGAGCAGACAACAAAACAAAGTGCCAGCCTGGCATCTCTTTCTAGATGCCCACAGTAACTGGCTTGGCTCCCTCACCCTTCAGGAGGCTGTTTCTGCTGCAGTACACACACATCCCCTTTCCTCCTCTTAACTTTCCCTTCAGGCAAACACCTTCAATTATTCATGCCTCCATTGCAGGCAGCCTGTGCATGCCAGGAGGTGCCACGCCTGCCGCCCACGCAACCGCCCTTCCTCCCAGCCAGAAACTTCCTGCTCAAGCCAGGCACTGAAGTGCTTTGCTAAACAGCCACACAGACATACACAAAAGGGGGGGGGGGGAACGCTGTGGTTCGCCATTGCTCCATTTGCAAATAACCATGGCTAATGCACTTAGTGGCTGGACAATTGAAGCAGCACCACCCAAGAGAGCCACTCTTGTCACAACACCCGGGACACAGACTCCCTTTTGTTTCAGCCACTGAGGATTCCCCTGTTCTTCTGTGGGCTTTTCGGGATATGTATCTTTTCTGAAGGAGCCATCCACAGATGCTGGAGAAACGTCAGGAATAAACTCTTCTAGAACATGGCCACAGAGCCCAAAAAACCCACAGAAAACTATGGATGCGACCATGAAAGCCTTTGACTTCACATTCCCTCTTCTGTTATCTTCATGTGGAAACGTTTTGCATTCACCTGATTTCTTCCAGTTTCCAGCAGGGAACTTTCCAGCCACTTCAGTTTTTTATTGCAATGACTTCTGGCTGCTGTTTTACCTGAAATGTGGCACCATCACCTCTTAACCTTGTTCATAGGATCATAGACTTGGAAGAGACCCCAAGGGCCATCCAATCCAACCCATTCTGCCATGCAGGAAATCCCAATCAAAGCACTCCCTGTGACAGATGGCCATTCAGCCTCTGTTTAAAGACCTCCAAAAAGGGAGACTCCACCACCCTCCAAGGGAACATCTTCCACTCTCATGAGCATTTAATTTAGCCCACTTGCTCTTATTGTCAGGACATTCCTCCTAATGTTTAGTTGGAATCTCTTTTCCTGGAGCTTGCATCCATTGTTCTGGGTCCTATTCTCTGGAGCAGCAGAAAACAAGCTTGCTCCCTCCTCAATGTGACACCTCTTCAAAGACATAAACAAGGCTCTCATATCACCTCTTAACCATCTTTTCTCCAGGCTAAACATACTCAGCTCTCTAAGTTGCTCTTCATAGGTTTTGGTAATTTCCAGACCCTTCACCATTTTGGTGGCCTTCCTTTGGACACATGGCTCCAGTTTCTCAATGTCCTTTTTGAATTGTTTTGCCCAGAACTGGACTCAGTATTATTCCAGGTGAAGTTTGACCAAAGCAGAATACAATGGCACTATTACTTCTCTTGATCTAGACACTATACGTTTATTGATGCAGCCTAAAATTGCATTGGCCTTTTTAGCTGCTGGATCACACTATTGTCTCATGTTCAACTTGTGGTCCACTTGGACTCCTAGATCCCTTTCACACGTATAACTCTCTTTAAGCCAGGTGTCCTCCATCCTATATCTATGCATTTTGTTTTTTCTACCTAAGTGCAGTACCTTACATTTCTTCCTGTTGCAATTAATTTTCTTAGTTTTTGCCCAGCTTTCCAATCTATTCAGGTTGTTTTGACTTTTGAACCTCTCCTTTTGGGTATTAGCTGCTCCTCCTATTTTGGTGTCACCTGCAAATTTGATGAGCATGCCCAGGTTTCAAAGCAGAATGCACACTCTGTTCAATGTGGCTCTTGCATCTGGTTTGCATTTGGAAAGAATGTGAAAAGGAAAGAAAAACCAGTTGAAGTGCCTCTTGTTGAAACAGCCTCCATCTCACAGCATCTTTTTAAACAGCCCTTCTCTTTCTGGAAAAGCCAGGCATCTCCGGCGGCAGCAATTGTGCGCGCGCGTGTTTTTTCTCAGCGGGTGAAAGAAGGAGAGGGACGTGAGATTTTGATTCCTTCTGCAACATTCCCCTTCTGCCAGCTTTTGCTAGGAAAAAAGGAAATCTCTCTGCTGCTTTTTTGCAATTGAGGAGAAGCAGTCACTGGCTGCTTTCTTTGCTTATTAAAATAGATTTCTAAATTGCCTTTCAGGACTTAAAACCTCTTACAAGGAGATTACAATAAATAAAAGGCAATGATGCAATCAGAGACATATAAATTTATCATCTTTAAAACGTGTTCCCAGGCCGCTCTAAAACGAACAACAGTAAAAATCCATAGCTCAGCAATTGGTCCGATGCAGACTCAGGTTGACAAATCCCAGGGCCTGCCCCTGAGCCTCCACTTTCCATGGGTCATCTCTGGATGCAAATCCTCCAGTTCTGTGGGTCTCATCTCTAAGCAGGAGAAAAGGGCTCTGTGCAAACCTCAGCTAGGCTTGATGCAATGTGCAAGGTTTCATTGGCCCCATTCCCATTTACAGATAAATTGGTGTGCGATTTGAATGATGGATCGATTCGACAGCAGAGCGTGGTTCCCACAACATTTGCCCCGATTGCATTTTCCCCTCCAAAGTAATCCACTTGTGGTTCCCATTCACAAATGAATTGATTCAAAATGATTCGGTTCCAGCCGGCCGAAGGGGAAATTTGAATCGATTCCAGTCCACATGTGGTTCCCACTTGCACAGATTCGATTTATCAAAAAAGAAACGGAAAAAATCAGTGTCAGAAATATGTGTGTTAAATGGGTCTAGTGCAGGCCGACCCACTTCTCGGAATTGCTTCGGCAATTTGATTGAAGTGGGAACCAGAGTCATTTGACCCAGTTCAAACTGATTCATGATCCGGTTTAAAAGGTAGTGGGAATGAGGCCATTGATTTGTTGCTTCAGCTTATAAAGACTCGCGACGTAGGGTGTATATACATTTACAGTACATGAATTTACAGTAGGGTGTATATGCATTTACACGAAGTGGGGTGTATATGGGATTACAGTCCTTCCACATTCACTGGGGTTCAGGGTGAAGGACCCCCATGAATGTGGAAAAACTACAAATAAAAAAAGACAACTCTTTTTACATAAGAGAACACCTCTCTAGGGATCTCCAGGTCCTCCAGTGCAACTCTATGGGAAACATCTGCCAGAAGTTGAACATTGAATCATACTGGAGGACCTACAAATGCCTAGAGAAGTGTTCTCTCCAGGAACTTCTAGGCTCTCCAGCACAACTCTATGGTCGCCCTCTGTCAGAATTGTGCCAAGAGGACCTAGAGATTCCTAGAAAGAACATATTAATCAAATCCACAAATAATCAAATCCATAAAAGTCAAAGCTGCCACTGTGGAGGGCCATCTGTACTTACTCAGCTTCCTCCTTCCCTCCCAGTAGTTGTGGTTCCAGGACTCACCCTTTGCTCTGCTCTTCATGCACTTTCTGGTTACAAGCAAGTGAGCTACATTAAATGATCATGATTTCTAAGTACAATGGGCCATTGGTATCTGCTGGGATTTGGTTCCAGGACCATCACCACCCCATGAATACCAAAATCCATGGATGCTCAAGTCCCATTAAATACAGTGGCAAGTAAAATGGTGTCCCATATATAAAATGGCAAAATCATGGTTTGCTTTTCAAAATATGTATCAATATTTTCAAGCCATGGATGCATGAATCCGTGGATAAGAAACCCATGGATACCAAGAGCTGACTATAGGCAAGAAGGAATAATTCTCTAATTTCGTCTTGACCTGGGAACAGCCCCTTTATAGAATCATAGAATAATAGAGTTGGAGTGGACCCTAAGGCGCATCCAGACCAACTCCCTTCAGCCATGCAGGAAGACAGAGGGCCAACCAGCCTCTGTATAAAAACCTCTGAAGATAGAGAAGCCACTACCCTCTGAGGCAGCAGCAGTTGAACAGCTCTTATCCTCATGACCTTCTTCCTAATGATGAGCTGGAATCTTTTCCCCTGTAACTTGAATCCATTGTTCTTAAGTCTCTGGAGGGGCAGAAAGCAAGCTTGCTCCATCTTGAAGCTGATTTAAACAGAGCTATCATGTGAAATGCAATGCATAGATATAGGATGGGGGACACCTGAGACTACGGGTGAAAGGGAAAGGGATCTAGGAGTCCTAAACAGTGTGATGTGGCAGCTAAAAAGGCCAATGCTATTTTAGGCTGCATCAATAGCAGTATAATGTCTAGATCAAGAGAAGTAATAGTGCCACTCTATTCTGCTTTGGTCAGGCCCCACCTGCATTAATCCAGTGTCCAGTTCTGGGCACCACAATTTAAAAAGGATGTTGAGAAACTGGAGCATGTCCAAAGGAGGGCCACCAAAATGGTGAAAGATCTAGAAACCACCAAGCCCTATGAGGAGCAACTCAGGGAGCTGGGGATGTTTAGCCTGGATAAGAGAAGGTTAAGAGGTGATATGATAGCCCTGTTTAAATATTTGAAGGGATGTCACACTGAGGAGGGAGCAAGCTTGTTTTCTGCTGCTCCAGAGTCTCGGGTGTTTATCACACGGAGCTTTTTGCAGCTCAGATCCAGGGTGACTGTGGGTCCAATGATGCGGATTCACATCATAACGTGAATATGTTATCACGTGTGATTCATTTCCATGGGAGCTCCTTCTGTGGCGCTTCTGCAATGAATCCAAAGTGACTCCTCACTTTGGTGAATTCGGTACAAAAGTGAATTCACAGAATTCACATTCAAGCTCACTTCGATTTCACTCCAAATTGGTCTGGTGTGGAATGCAACTTTGCTTCCCTCCCAGTACACTCCCCCAAACCTCCAAAGAGGCAAATTTCTCATGATGCTGCGCTGCAATTTTGCCCCAGTTGCTTCTGTCGCTCAGAAGCGTAGATGACAGGGATGGAGGGAATGAACAGGAGGCTGAGGGGAGAGATGGGAGCAACGGAGGGGGCCATCAGAGGCTGAGGGGAGCAACAAACTCCAGTTCCCAGAATTCCATAGCCTCGAGCCAAGGACCCCACAACAAACTCCAACTCCCATAATGATGATGATGATGATGATGATGATGATGATGATGATGATAATTTATTTTTATTATTTTTAAAATTAATCTCTGGCTTTACTTCGCGAACGAAGATTCAGGAAGGACTCATCCCACGCTTTCTACAAGCGCGTTGATGACTAAAAAGGCCAATCCGAGATAAACAGGTCCAGTTGCAGAAAGCACATTTTTAAAATAATAACAATAATAATGTTATTAGTTTGCTGAGTCACCAGAACTCTCTGGCAGAGAAGGCTCAATGTCTCTGGACACTACAGTTCCCAGAATTCCATAGCACTGAGCCAGGACAGTTAAACTGGAGTTAAACCAGATTATCTCCCCAGTGTGGATGCAACCTAAGAGAAGGCAACTGCTACAAAGCGAAGGAGAGATGTAGATGAAATAGATGAGGAGAATGACAGGTGGATAGATGTCGATGTGGCTGAAATGGATGGGGTCTCTGACACGGAGGACCCTTTGAATTTGGCTGCCAGGGATGGGAGAATAGAAGGAAGGAAGGAAGGGGCAGCTGTCATTCCCGTGAAAGTGGAGCCAGGCTCCCTTCTTTACCCCGGAAGTGCAAAGGTTCAGGATGTGACCAGAGCCCCACTGGGCATGCGCAAGGATCACAATTCGAATAGTTGAATTCCCATGGTATGCACCGGTGTGGAAATACAATTTGCACTCACTCCGCCTTGCCTGAATCTGTATCACGTGATTTGCCTTGGATTCGATTCGATTTCCCCTCAGTTCGGAAGAGCAACGGAAGGGCAACCAGGTGTGATAAAACACTCACATTACGATGTGAATTCGTATAGCTGAAGCAGGAGTCACCCTGGATCTGAGCTGCAAAAACCTCCGTGTGATAAACACTGAGGACATGGAACAATGGATGCAAGCTCCAGGAAAAGAGCTTCCACTTCAACATTAGGAAGAATTTCCTGCTAGTAAGAGCTGTTCGACAGTGGAAATCACTCCCTCAGAGAGTTATGGAGTCTCCTTCTTTGGAGGTCTTTAAGCAGAGGATGGATAGCCATCTGTCAGGTATGCTTTGATTGAGAGTTCCTGCATGGCAGAAAGGGGGTTGGACTGGATGGCCCTTTTGGGGGTCTCTTCCAACTCTATGACTCTATGTCACCCCTTAACCTTCTCTTCATAGAGTCATAGAATCCTAGGGTTGAAAAATACCCCCAAGGGCCATCCAGTCCAACCCCGTTCTGCCATTCAGGAAGACACACTCCAAGCCTTCCCTGGCAGAGATGCCCAGCCAGTTGGATTTCTTTTGTTATCTTTTCAAACTCTAGCTAGAGAGGGGTTTGCAATGGCAATGTGTGCTCTCTCCGTCTGTAGGACCAAAACTTAATGAGTTTCAGTTATAGTTCTAGGGCCCAAGAGTAATTACTTGACCTATTTACAAATATAAACGGGACAATAGCCTTTCCTCTTGCAGTGACTTCTACTTACTTTGAATCCTCCCACCCATCTGAATGCTCCAAATTATCCTCTTCCTCTGCCATTTAGTGACGCCACATTTCCCGAACTATAAAAGTAATAAAAGGTTTCAGTTACACTGCAAAAGGAACAAAGTTATTTCTTTTTGGCCTAAATCCAGTTGCTAGTCCCAGCGTGAACACAATGACGGAATCAATTGCTTCATAGAATCATAGAATCCTAGAGTTGGAAGGGAACCCAAGGGCCATCTAGTCCAACTCTCTTCTGCAGGAACCCTCAATCAAAGCATCCATGACAAATGGCCATCCAGCCTCTGTATAAAGACCTCCAAAGAAGGAGGCTCCACCAAATTCCAAGGCAGCATCTTCCATGGTTGAACAGCCCTTACTGTCAGGAAGTTCCTCCTAATGTTGAGGTGGAACCTCTTTTCCTGGAGCTTGCATCCATTGCTCCATTGTCTCCTAGTCTCTGGAGCAACAGAAAACAAGCTTGCTCCCTCCTCAACATGACATCCCTTCAAGTATTTAAACAGGGCTATCATATCACCTCTTAACCGTCTCTTCTCCAGGCTAAACACCCCCAGCTCCCTAAATTTCTCCTCATAGGGCTTCATGGTTTCCAGACCCTTCACCACTTTAGTCACTCTCCTTAGGACATGCTCCAGTTTCTCAAAGTCCTTTTTGAACTGTGGTGCCGAGAACTGGATACAATATTCCAGGTGGGGCCTGACCAAAGCGGAATAGAGTGGTACTACTACTTCCCTCAGTCTAGACACTGTACTTCTATGGATGCAGCCTACGGTGCATCAGCCAGAAGACACATGGTCCTTCATGGACACTTGAGAAGGCTGGAGAACCTGATTGGGATGCAGGTAGCTGCCCTCTACATGTCTTTCCTTCACCTTGCTTGGTATGCTCTTGAGAAATCCCAGATGTTCAGGTGATGTTTCCTAATCATTTTCCTTTCTCCCAGAGGGCATAAACCAAAGAGGGCACTGCTTTTCCCATCCCCATCCTCATGGGTCTCCTTCCCTTCCTCCTTCTGGTTGGTGCTGGAGGAGAATTGGAAGCGTGTTCTGGTTTTCAAGGTTAATGCAAATTCCTTGGCAAGGTGAGGAGCTTCAGTCCTGATGGCAATCTCTGATCTGGCTTGCCTTTTTTTTGTGTGTCTTTAATTTATAGAGCAAATTTGAGATAATTCTGCCACTAATATGACAATAAATAGGGTCAGGGGGAAGTATTCTTCTCTGCCCACTTAGAAAACAATCACCGTCCCTTGGCACTCGGCGGCACGTTCGCTGTTGCCCGCCAAGGCCGGCACTTTCGTCTGGAAAAGGGCAATTGCATAATTACTGGAAGGAATCAGCTCATCGCCTGATACAGCCTCTCCAGTTTTAACAAAGCCAGAACAAAAGAGGACAGATGGCTTCCCGGAAGGGAGGGGAGGACGATGGCACTCCTGCTGCCTATCGGGTACCGATTGCAGGCAGAGGATGCTTCAGGAGGCAAAGGGGTGGATTATGGTGCTCAGGCCAAGGAGAGCATAGAAAGAGAAGGTGACTTGCACCAAGAGTGGCCCATGTCACGCCAAGGAGATGGTGCGCCATATTGAGGGCAGGCTGTACTATGTCACCTGTTATGGCGACCCCATGACTTTCATAGCATTTTCTATGAAGGAATATTTAGTGGTGCTTTTCCTTTGCCTTTCTTCCAAATACAGCCTACAGCACCTTGGGTTCACAGGCAGCCTGCATTCCAAATACTAACCAGGCCTGAACCTCCTTAGCATCCAAGTTATAGAAATCATAGAAATTGAATCATAGGCCTCATTCCCACTACCTTTTAAACTGGATAGCAGTTTGGTTTGAACTGATTCAAACGACCCTGGTTCCCACTTAATCTGAATTGCTGAAGCGATTCCAAGAGGGGGTCCATGCTCCAGAACATTTAACCCACATCTTTTTGACGCTGATGCTGCTGGAATTGGTAATGCTGTTTATACTGTGTTAGTATGCTACTGTACTAGAAGCTATGCCATGGAACCATTCAGACTACCTTTTACCCCGGATCAGGAACCAAATTATGCACATGAAGTTCATATTCGCCCCGAATCTCCCACAAGCAAATTTGAGTTTTGCACACCTGTTCTGGGGCAAGTGCCCCTTGGTGCGGGCCCTTTGGAAGCAGAGTAAAAGCTGTATCTTTTGGGGGAAAACTGGGTTGGGTGAATATGAACTTGTCCCCAATCATGATTGGTTCAAGTTCAGGGGAAGGATTTAGGTCAGAGGGAGGGCAGCGGGTGAAACATGCCTCCCCTTCATCGGGGTGACAGAGGAGGAGGAAGAGGATGAAGCCGGGGGGGGAGGGGATCATGGAGGGCAGCATTGGGAGGAGGAGAAGGAGGAGGAGAAAAAGGCAGGAGCTGGAGGATGGGTACCAAGGACAATCAGGGTGACGGATGGAGCCAGGGGTGCCAAGGGCAGAACTGGGGTAACGGGGGAGCAGGAGGAGGAGGAGGAGGAGGAGGAAGAAGCCGGAGGAAGGGTCAATTCAGGGCAGGTCAGAGGGAAGGCAGGGAACGGAGCAAGCCTCCGCTCTCGCAGACAACTTTCTCTTTTTATTTTTTATTTTTGACAGACTATGCGCATGCTTTTTGCTACAGGTAGATACATATATAGGTAGAATGTGTGTCTGCTCGTGTGCCACTTTCCCTTTCATTTGCTTGCTCCCAGCACGCACTTTGCAAAAGGCTTTTTTCTAATTTTATATGCAAATGCTACAATGTGAATATTACAAATGTTTCTCTTTCAATTTGGCAAATTGATACAGAATGCTTTTGCTACATATGTGTATTCTGGGGTGGCAATGAGGGAAAGCAAAGGATGCAGAGATGGCATTCCTAGGTGAGGAATTATTATTATTATTATTATTATTATTATTGTATGTGTATGTGAGGCATTCTGGGGTGGCAAAGCAAGAGGTTGCAGAGATGGCATTCTGGGGTGAGGAATTATTATTGTTGTTGTTGTTGTTGTGATGGGAAGAGGATGCATGGGGGAGGCAAGGGCTTCGGAGGTAACATCGGGCTGGAAGCAAAGGGGAGGCTGGAAGGCTGCGGAGACCCATGACTTTGGGGAAGTCACACTCTCTCAGCCTCAATGGCAAATGGCAAATCTCCTTGCCAAGAAAACCCCAGGATGGGGTAGTTTTAGGGTTGCCATAATCTGCTGTGACCCAAATACACACAACACACACCCCTGGAGGTTTTTAAATTTGACAGAATATGCACACACTCCTGCCTGTTTTTTTTAAAAAGGAGGGAGAAGCACACTTCCGATTGCCCAATGGCTGCAGGAAACGTCACCTATGACAAAAGCGGAACTGAACTTGATTGACAGCAAAGGCGCCTTGATCTTAAACCGGTTTCTCCGCAGGAGCTACAAGGGCATTCAGGGTTAAAATACCCTGATTGTGGTAGTGGGCACTTGCTTCCGGAGGTATTGGGGGGGGGGGGGCGAATCTGCCCAGTTCCATCCAGTGCAAAAAGGTCAGTATGAATGGGGCCTATGTTAATTTTTGCTTTTTTGTACTGAGCCATTCTACTATGTTTTTGCTTCAAGTATTTTCTGACTCTGCTGAATAAAGCTATTTTCGGCCTGGTACAGACAGCCCAAAAAGGGCAGTCTGCTGGCGCCCTGGTTTGCTCCACGAGGAAGCCGCAGGGGAAAAACCGTGCGGCTTCTTCGGGGAACAAAAAGTACCTGCAAAAAGCGGGTTCTTTTTGTGGCACCATAATGACGCTGCAGTGCGCCAATGGTGGTGCCCATCTGTACAGGGTGCCACCATTTTGACATACAGAAGACATGCTAGGGTTGCGGGGTGTTTGTAAGAGACGGCCTGAGGCTATGGCGCCAGTCTGTACCGGACCTTTGTTAATGTACCTCCAAGACTTTGCTGTTATTTTTACCTCAACATACACCCCAACAGTGTCTTCCTGAATGGCAGAATGGGGTTGGAATAGATGGCCCTTGTGGTCTCTTGTATGATTCTAACTCTAAGTTTCTATGATTACATAAATTACAAGGAAATAGATTCCACCTCCACATTAAGAGCTGTTCGACAGTGGAACACACTCCCTCAATGGAGAGTGATGGAATCTCTTTCTTTGGAGGTCTTTAAACAGAGACTGGATGGCCATCTGTCCCAGAGAAGACTTGGATGCTTGAGTCATTATTTTGGGAGAAACATGGGATATAAGATGATGATGATGATAATAATAATAATAATAATAATAATAAGATTATGTCTTCCTGCCTGGAAGAATGAGGTTGCACTGGATGGCCCTTGGTGTTTCTTCCAACTCTAAGCCTGGATGGCTTTTGGGGTCTCTTCCAAATTTATGATTCCTTCTTGGGAAGTTTTTAAACAAGAGGCTGGATGGCCATCTGTCCAAGGTGGCTTGGATTGTGTGTTCCTGCATGGCAGAAGGGGGTTAGACTGGATGGCCCTTGGGGTCTCTTCCAACTCAATGGTTCTTTGATTCTTCCAAAACCAGGTGGAACCCAACCTGGATGGCAGAGGGAGTCTCCCACCAGTGAGCTGACTTCCCTCTGACAGCTTGTTTGGTGCTTCTTGGCTGATTCAGCCAGGTCTCTTTGGCTGAGAAGGGAGAAACCTGTCCTTGCCGGAGTAAAACAAAGCTGGCAATTCAGTCTCTCTGAGCACTCTGAACCACCATAAACACCACGAATGATGACAAAGAATAAGCCATACTCAATTGCCATCCTCACCCCCATAATAACAGTCATCAAAAGAGCTGCAGGAACAGAAACATTAGAATAGTATTGACAGTCAGGCCCAAAGGCCTCCATCCTTCTGCAATGCCCCCCCGTTGATCACACTTCCTAAAGGCCTGCGGTCTAAACTGCTTTCTGCTGTGGCTCATGTAAGTTAGGGGCTGTCTCCTTTGTGCTGGGGAGAATCATACAGAATCATAGAATCCTAGAGTTGGAATAGACCTCAAGGGCCCTCCAGGCCAACCCCATTCTGCCATGCAGGAACTCTCAATCAAAGCATCCCCATTGACAGATGGCCATCCATCCAGCCTTGGTTCAAAGACATCCAAGGAAGGAGGCTCCACTACAGTCTCCAGAGGAGTGTGTTCCACTGTCAAACAGCCCTGATTGTTAGGAAGTTTCTCGTAATGTTTAGGTGGAATCTCTTTCCCTGTAGTTTGCATTCATTGCTTCAGGTCCTAGTCTCTGGAGCAGCAGAAAATAAGCTTGCTCCATCTTCAGTATGACATCTGTTGAACAGCTCTAGCTATCAGGAAGTTCTTCCTAACTTTGAGGTGGAATCTCTTTTCCTGTATCTTGAATCTATTGCTCTGTGTCCTACTAGTTTATCACACAAAAGAGATTGAGAGTTTATCCCGTGAATATCCCAGAAAAATAGCACAGTTACACAAAATGATTTCATACGACGTCACACAAAACTCACCTTTTAAGTGATCACAAAGAAGCATTAATGCACATCTTTTTGCTTTTGGGATTTCAGCAACAATGCATTTCTGATATCACTTTATTTGCGCAATTGCATGTGATAGTCATTCGTGCAATTACTTGCCATTTTCGCTTTATTTGCAGGATGCTTTAAATGCACTTTAATCTCTCCTTAATGCCAGAATTAGCCCCAGTGTGATCAACTCCCTAGTCTCTGCAGCAGCAGAAAACAAGCTTGCTCCATCCCCAACATGACATCCCTTCATGGGGATACCTACATCCTCCTAACCCTTGCCCATGTCAGAAGAGCAGCATTCAGACAATCCAAGAAGTAGGGTTCCAACTGAACAAGAGAAGAATGGACTGCCTGAATTCTGCGCATTTGGTGGCATTCGGACCTGAAAAGCAGTAAAATGAAAAGCCAGCACAGTCTGGATATAAACTCACCTCTTCTCTCATAACTATTAGAGAAGTGGAGCTCAGCAGCTCTGCTCAGTGTATGAACATGTGCCTTGAACATTGGAAACACACCTTCCAACTGTCCAAGTTTTTCAGGCACAATCCCAATGAATCCCCTGCAATCTCACTTCTTCAGCAGTTTTTAAAATGTCCCAGTTTCTTTCTCCTCCCACTACTTTTCTCCTTATTCCTCCGTTCACTTCATTTTCTGCAAGCTGAGTTCAATGTGTAAAAGTAGCTTTGCTGTTGTTTTGTGCCTTCAAATCGTGTCTGACTTATGGCGACCGTAAGGTAAACCTATCATGGTTTTTTTGTTGGCTTGATTCTTCAGAGAAGATTTGCCATCGACATCCTCTGAGGCTGAGAGAGTACGACTAGCCCCACAATGGGATCCCATGGCTGAGCAAGGCTTTGAACTCTGGTTTTCAGGTTCATGGTCCAAGCTGAAACAACTATATGATGCCGGCTGTTCAAAAAGAGAGTAGCTTGCTCTCAATTTATTCAGAAAAAGGGAAAGGAGAGGATGGGGCAGAATCTTGTCCTTCCCAGTAGGCTTGGGCAAAAGCAATCTGCTGCGGGGTTACCCTGGCCCTAGTGATGCCACTGGCCAGTGCTATCCTCTGAGGCTGAGAGACTGTGACTTGGTCACCCAGTGGGTTTTTATGCTCAAGTGGGGAATCGAACTGTGATCTCCACAGCTGTAGTCCAACACTGCTACACCATGTTGACTCTTAACGATTCTACGACTCTAGATGTTCCCCATTAAGAGACCATTGCCAGAGGTCTAGCCCAGCGCAGGGCCATTGAGATCGATGGATCTGAGTGTGTGGAGCTCTGCTGATAGCCAAGGCTGAATGAGTCTCTTTGGAGGAAGAGCTCTTGCTGCCAGCCCTCCTCATGCTCTCCTGGTTGTACCTACAAAAGAAGCACAGGCTGGCATTGCATTGCGTCTGCAGGCCAGTTAATTGGCTGCTGTTTGCAGAAAACTGGGAAGTACTGAATACAAGGACTTCACGTCACATGTGTTTCTTTGGCTGGATGTTACTAGGGAGATGTTGCCAGGGAGAGTGTGGGTTGGCGAGAGGGACACATGGCCTGCCCATGTCTCATTTGGCCTGCAGAAGTGGCCATTAAGGAGGTGGAAAGAGTGGTTCTGCTTTAGTCTCTGGTTGCAGGTAACACTTTCCCTTATGCATGTGGATATCGTTGTTGGAGCTCTGCGGGGGTTTACTATTCACTTGCTCCCTCCACAATGCGCAAAGATACCACCTGTACTTTACTGGAAAGAATGATCTTTTCCAAGCCCCACAATGGCTGTGCCATGCTTCCTAGTGAGAAGGCAGGATCTCAGAAGTCCAACACTCAAACCACTGCACCATGCTGCCTCTTATAGCATTTTCTAGTCAAGATTCAGAGGAGGTTTGCTCCCATTGCTTTCCTTTGAAGCTAATACAACTTGCCCAAAGTCACCTTGTGGATTTCCAAGGCTAAGCGGGGATTCGAAACCTGGTCTCCCTACTCCAACACTCAAACAACTACACCACATTGGCTCAACTCCTAGTGGCTTATTATATATATTCAGGGATACTTACTTGGATCTTGGAGATGTTTGCTTCCTATCTCAGATTGGTCAGAAGAGAATCCTGCTCACTGGTTCATCTGGCTGCTGCATGGAACTCATGCAAAGCTTGGAAAAGATCTTTCTTTGGTCTGCAATGCCCAGAATCCCCCTGACAGCATGGTCCTCACTAGGAACAGAGAACAAAATGGAGGGATAGCTTATCCCATTGCTAAAGGTAACAAGTGCCCTGGGATGCAGGGTACAGTAGCAGGGAAGCCATCCCTGGTGGGTCAAGCCAGTCCTGGTCAAGCACAGGAAATCTCGGACTTCTCCAAAGCTGAAGGGAGACTCAGTAGCAGGCTTCTCCCCCATTCTAGGATCCTTCTTGAGAGGCCAGCAGTCAGGATAACCAAATCCAAAAGGGAAAAGGAAAGACACATAAAATGCAAGCCAATCCAGAGGTCAAGAATCCAAATGCATTCTCAAGATACTTCTAAGCTGCCTAGCCTTGAGATGCCAAGTAGTTAATTGTGAAATCGAAGGCTTTCATGGTCGGCATCCATGGCTTTTTGTGGGTTTTTCGAGCTATGGGCCCATGTTCTAGAATATTTTCTTCCTAGAACATGGCCACATAGCCCAAAAAACCAAGTAGTTAATTGTTCAGCCTTTCTCATCTAAGCTTCTCCAGGAGGTGTCAAATCCTTCTACACCGCTGCCTTTCCCATCAATGTGCTGCAAGGAAAGGAGGTGTCTTTTTGGTGTCCCCAGCTCTGGCTGAAGTGGGGCCCATTTTCCTGAAGATCTTCATCAGCTGCATCTACTACCAGCTGCTCAGATCCAGGGAACAGCTGCCATCTAGAGCTAGAAACTTTTTGAGGTCTGACTCCTCTGTATGGGATTCCTTAGATGTTGGGCAATGGGCTTGAGGTGGGGGTTGAGGTCTGCTTGTCAGACTGTCCCCTTTAGAAGGCTCCTCTGATATGCAGTGTTTTCAGTTTACAATCTGTAAGCCAATTGCCCCCAACAAGAAGAGTACTCATTTTATCGACCTACAAAAGAATGGAAGACTGAGTCAACTGTGGAACCCTGGGATCGAACTCACAACCTTGTGGCTACAGAACCAGCATGTAACCACTGCACCACCAGGGTTCCTAAGGCTCCTTCTGTCTCAAACCCATTACCTAATGCATTTGCTGGCTCCTCCTGAGAAAGGCACCCCACACTTTGGCACCAGCAACTCAGTCACTAAAAATATAGAAGTCTCAAGTCATGTCAGGGGGTCATTTTGGCTGAGTCAAGCCACTAAAGTGACTTAGGTCCAAAGTGAGCCTGAGTAAATTGACCCAAGTCTACATCATTGAAGCCTTTTCCTTTAAAAGTTACTCTTCCTCTTCCTCACTGCTTTCACATGCCTTTTGCTCAGCCTCAGTTCCCCACAGCTAACGTAGATGCTTTCTGAAGGACACATTCTGCTCTGCAGAAGCAGGAGGAGCAGATCTTAGAAGCACTTCACCATCTTTTGGGATTGCTTTAGCTGTGCATTCCTGCATGGCATGGGGTTAGAGATATCCCTTGTGCCCCTTTCAGCTCTTAAGATTCTATGATTCAATGCCAGGATCGTGGCCAAACTCAGTCTAAGGCCCTCTTCAGACAGGCCATTAATGCCAGCCTGGGAGCAAAGTCAAGGCATCGTGTCCAGATGAGGCACATCCTGACTCCACCCCCAGGGTGCCATGACGTCGCACGCTGCTCCACATGGCACATGGCATCATGACACTCCTCTGGCGTTGCATCCATATGACGCAGTGCAGAAGGAACACTGTAGAGCCGCAGTGATGCGGCTAAGAGTGCCCAAAGGAGCCACTTCTTGCAGCTCCTTTTTGTGCCCTCGAAAGGCCAGATTGGGGCTGCAGCATGAGGTTGCCACGCTCCCAATCTGGCGCAAAAAGAGAGGATGGCTCGCCGCCCCTTGGAGGATGTATGCACAGCCCCTAAGTGATGCCTTTAAACTGTGGCTGTTGACTCTTGGACTGGAGACCCCCTCAACCCAGTCTAATTGCTGGAGCAATGGATTTATGCATTTAATTGGAAGAAAGGGGGCTGGTTGGTTTTTGTGGGGAGGGGGATATCAGAAGGAATCCTTTTCTCCCCTGCTGTAAGCAGGTGCCATAATACTCCGTCCCACTACAATGTATTGTGCCCAGGAGCATAGAAATGTGTCCTATTCATAATCTCCAGAAAGAACACACTGCCTATTGAACAATTTGCTTGTAATCATGAATGTCGCTGCAGAAATTTGTGGAGCTGCATTAATATAACTAAGCAGTGATGAGAAGAAGGCAATTGCAAGGAGTTGGAAAGAAGGAGAGAGACTGAGGCAGTACAAAGGACCACTGTACAAATAACACACATGCACACGTCCATACACGCTTTGTGGTTTTGGTTGAGACAGGGGTCTTTGTGGATGGGTTGTGTCTCTTTTTGTGTCCAGTAAAGAAGAGGCAGAATGGCAGGCCTATTTGTGAGAAAGGGGATGACATTAAAGAAGAGCCCTTGAGTATGTGCAAAGAGCCGTTCATGTTGTAATTGTAATAGTAAAAGGCTCTTCTGGAGAAGGATGGGATATAAACTCACCAAAAAGCCCCCCTGAGCATGTGCAGAGAGCCACTCACGCTGTAATTGTAATGGTAAAAGGCTCCTCTGGAGCAGGGTGGGATATAAATGCACCGAAAAAGACCCCTGAGCATGCACAGAGATCCATCTCTTTGTCAAGGTTAGGTTATTCTGAGCTCCTACAAGGAAGGGTGGGATACAAGTCCATTGAAGAGAGCCCCCTGGGCATGGGCAGAGAGCCATAGTGCCTATATCAAGAGAAGTCATAGTGCCCCTGTATTCTGCTCTGGTCAGGCCTCACCTGGAATAATCCTGTGTCCAGTTCTGGGCAACACAGTTCAAAAAGGATGTTGAGAAACTGGAGCCATGTGTCCAAAGGAGGATGGCTAAAATGGTGAAGGGTCTGGAAACCATGAAGCCCTATGAGGAACAACTTAAGGAGCTGGGCATGTTTAACCTGGAAAAAAGATGATTAAGGGGTGATATGATAGCCCTGTTTAAGTATTTGAAGGGGTGTCACAGTGGGGATGGAGCAAGCTTGTTTTCTGTTGCTCCAGAGAATGGATCATGGAACAATGGATGCAAGCTCCAGGAAAAGAGATTCCTCCTCAACATTAGGAAGAACTTCCTGGCAATAAGGGATGTTTGACAGTGGAACACACTCCCTCAATGGAGAGCAATGGAGTTTCCCTCCTTGGAGGTCTTTAAACAGAGGCTAGTTGGCCATCTGTCAGGAATGCTTTGATTGGGAGTTCCTGCATGGCAAAATGGAGTCTGACTGAGTGGCCCTTTTGGTCTCTTCTAGTTCTATGATAGTATGATTCCTTTAATAATAATAATAATAATAATAATAATAATAAATTTTATTTATATACCGCTTTTCCAAAAGATCAAAGTGGTTTACACAGAATTAAAACCAGTTACATACACATCATAAAAATAGATAAAAACCAGTAACACAATATACAGTATACAAATCCGAAACAGTCATTCAATAGGGTGAGGCAGTGAGTCGATGGGATCAAAATACACAACTTCATTTTCCAGAGGGGAAGGCTTGACAGAAGAGGAAGGTTTTAAGCAGGGGTAGGCAACCTGCAGCCCGCAGGCAGGATGCGGCCTGGTGAGGCCTTGGGACCAGCCCCAGTCCAGTCCTGCCGCCGATTGCCACCGGGGCCTTTGGGGGGCAATTGTCTATAGAAGCCTCAGAAACATGCATTTATATTAACATTTTTTTAAAAACCAGCAAATTTTTTCACGTGTCCTCCATTTTTTTTAAAAAAAAGTGTCTTCCATTTGAAAATGTTGTCCTACATTTGTCCTGGTTTATTTATATATTTAATTTTTTAAAAAATTATTTAATTATTTATTTTTTGGCTTCGGCCCCCCAGTTGTCTGAGGGACAGCAACCCGGCCCCCGGCTCAAAAAGGTTGCCTACCCCTGGTTTTAAGCCACTTTTTCAATGTTTCCAGGGGGGTGATGAGGTGGAGCTCCTTGGGGAGACTGTTCCAGATTTGTGGGGCCGCTACTGAGAAGGCCCTCTGGGATGTAGCAGCATATTTAGATGATGGAATTTCTAGCAAGTTCTTCCCAGTTGAAGTCCCTGCTGCTTCTCATTTCCCAAATGAGCCCTGAGCAAGCAGGCAAGGAAAGAGACACAGTGCGCGCGCACATATGCACATACCTGCACAGCCCCAGATCTTAATAAGCACCACTAATGAGCCCACTTTCTAGGCCCATGGGTGCCCTGCATGGGCCATGGGGCCAGCAAGACCCCCCCCCCCCCCGGAGCACACTGCCAAGACTAGGATGGAAAGAAGCAATTACTTCACACTCGTTTCTTGTCTGATCCTCCCGGGGTAATAGCAGAGTCATAGAATCATAGAATAATAGAGTTGGAAGAGACCACAAGTCATTTCCAGCAAATGCACCACGGTCTTTTCATTAAGAAAATTGCTTTTCCTCCTTCTCTTCCTCCCCATCCATGCTGGGCTTTGGTCAGAACAGTGGCAGAGTCAGGCTAAGGGGAGTTGGCAAACCTCATCCATTGGCGGCAAGTTGGTAATTAAGTCTGCATCCACTTTAATGGCTCCATGCTGTGGAATTCTGGGAGCAGCAGTTTTGCAATGCTGTGATGGCACAACAAATTGCAACTCCCAGAATTCCATAGCATGGAGCTATAGCAGTCAAAGTGGGATCAAACTGGATTATTTCTGCTGTGTGGATGCAGGCTTAAGACCTCACCACAAAAACCAACCCCTGTTCCTCCAATTAAATTGTGAATTGAATTGTGAATGTTAAATGGTGGATTTCAAATGTGGAGTGTTTTAATCATAGAATCACAGAATCCTAAAGTTGGAGGAGACCCCAAGGGCCATCCAGTCCAGCCCCCTTCTGCCATGCAGGAACTCTCAATCAAAGCATCCCTGACAGATGGCCATCCAGCCTTTGTTTTATACGTGTATATCTAATTTGCCTTTTTAAACTGATGTGTTTTAAATTATGTAGTCAGTTAATTGTTGTTGCCCCCCACCTCGATCCATGGGGAGGGTGGGTAAGCAATCATCATCATCATCATCGTCTGCAAAAATCTTTTGGTCCAGCAATTAGACTGGGTTGAGGGGTCTCAAGGTTTCTGCCTTGAATCCCTATATTGGGAGGCAGGCAGGATATATGAAAATAACATAATAACAATAATAGAACCTTAGAGCTGGAGGGGGCCACCTGCCCAACCTCCCTGCCATGCAGGATTGCACAGCTAAAGCACTCCCAAAGGATGTTGTAATGTCATTAAGACATCCCGCTTCCCACAAAAACCAACCCCCCTCCTTCCAATGAAATGCATAAATCCATACATAAATGCATAAGTAACATAAATGCATGGATAAATAAATGCAGACCTTACCTTTAAGCTATATTTGGGGGCCTGCCCTCCCCTTGACAGGTCAGTTCTGCATGGGAAGTGAGCGTCATTGCAATATTGATGATGGAGCAAGCTTGTTTTCTACTGCTCCAGAGACTAGAATGTGGAACAATGACTGCAAGCATCAGGAAAAGATTCCACCTCAAGAGTAGTAGAAACAATAACAGCTGTTCGACACATTGCTCCCTCAGAAAGTGTTGGACTCTCCTTCCTTGGAGGTCTTTAAACAGAGGCTGGATGGCCATCTGTCAGGTATGCTTTGATTGAGAGTTCCTGCATGGCAGAAGGAGGGCCCTTGAGGTCTCTTCCAACTCTAAGATTCTATGCCATCGGGAATACTCTCTTGGACAACAACTTTGGCAATGGCTGTGTCACCAACAGGGTTGGCCAAAGTGTACTGGAGGTTACCAGATAATAAAACATGTGTGGCCTTCATGCCTTGTTCTGGAAGAGCGTGAGGTTGTTGTGGATGGCTGTGGTTCCCAATGGTTAGGTGGAATGTCTTCTCCTGTAGTCTGAAGCAGAGGAAAAGGTGAATTTCTGCAAAAGGTCAAAATCATAGCAAGGATGTTACTTGCCTGGCTCAGGTTTCAGTCCTGGGGGGTTGCAGATACTCCAGAGGCATCATGGAAACCGGTGGGTATCTTCCCCCGCGTGGGTTAAATCCGCTTCACCCCGGCCTGCCAAGACCTCCCCATTGCAGTAATGGATGTTCACTCAGGGGCTGGGAGATAGCAGGCGCTAAACGGTATATCTTCAGTTTATGAGAGCGCCAAGCTGTCCCAGCAGGCGTTTTCAATTCTGTTTATCTCGGTTTCCCCATTGAGTTCATTTTACTTCCCCTGATTTTTGTTTCCTGGAAGATTTATTCATCCTGATTCTTTCTCTCCCACCCCCAGTTTATGATAGGGAGAGTGGCTATAAAGCAGCGCACATGCAGAGGCTGTGGTTTTCTCTCCCTCTTGCTTCATTCACATTGTCCATGTGAGTGGAAAGGGAACAAGGTGGGTGGGTGCAAAAGGGCTGGGCAGCCAGTGTGGGGATGTGGTGGGTGGACTGGAGATACTGGCCAGTGTCTTCCTCATGCATACATTCCCCTGTGGACCCATTGGACACTTTTTGTCAGAAGTAGATCTTCTGTATTCAGTCTATGTTTGGAGGAGTGTAATGAATGGTGACACATGATGTGGTGGCATTGTGCATAGTGGCACATAGATGGCTGTATATGTTGCACATAGAGGTTTTGCTGTTGCTAACCACCTTCAAGTCACTCCTAACTCATGGCAACCCTGTGGATGAGACATCTCCAAGACCTCCTGTCCTCTACTGCTCTGCTTAGGTTACAGAATCATAGAGTTGGAAGAGACCCCAAGGGCCATCCAGTCCAGCCTCATTCTGCCATGCAGGAATTCTCAGTCAAAGCATCCCTGACAAATGGCCATCCAGCCTCTGCTTAAAGACCTCCAAAGAAGGAGACCACCAAAATCTCTGAGGAAGGAGTGTGTTCCACTGTCAAACAGCTCTTACTGTCAGGAAGTTCCTCCTAATGTTGAGCTAGAATCTCTTTTTCTGTAGCTTGTATTCATTGTTCTCTGGAGCAACAGAAAACAAGCTTACTCCATCCTCAGCATGCAGTTGCCGTAGCCCCGATCCTGCACTAAAAGGGGCAATCTGTTGAGCCCCATAGGCTTATGTAGTTGCACTTTCCAGGACATTGTGCAAGGATGGTGTCCTGATCAGGGCAGTACAAGCAACACAACCATTGTGCAGCAGGCAGCCATGAAGCACAGCTGCCCATTGTGTGGTTGGTTGTACAATCCAGTACAAAGTCAGCATAGCATAATGTTAGAGTAGCTATGCAGACATTAATTTCCACTCCATAATTGCTGATCAGCCTCTGACCGTTCTCTGCTAATTACTTTCAGGAGAATTTTCTTTGACTGCCATGTTTGCTTAGCTTTCCTCACACGAGATTCTAGTCTTCTTTGTTATTCTTCCAGATTATGGCCAGAGTCTTGTTGGTATCATGCACATGCTTATGTTCTTCTGTTGTCATTGTTGTGTGCCTTCAAGTTGTTTCTGACTTATGGCAACCCCAAGGTGAACCTATCCTGAGGTTTTCTTGGCAAGATTTGTTCGGTGGAGGTTTGCCATTACCTTCACCTGAAGCTGAGAGAGTGTGACTTGCCCAAGATCACCCAGTGGCTGAGCAGGAATCAAACCCTTGTCTCCAGAGTAATGGTCCAACACTCAGAACACTATGCCACACTGGGCTATATGTTCTTCTACCACTGGACAATTTTGTGTAACGTTGAACAGCTTCAGTTCAAGATGGTGGGAGTGGAGTTGCACCTTTGGTACAATTGTGTGTGCTATTCAGTGTATTGCCCATTGAGGCACATGAACACTGAGTTATGTGTTTAGCTCCATCTTTGTCATCTTGGTCACCACAGCAACTCAACACAAGGTTTGCATTGCACAATCGATGTGTAACTCCACATGCAGAGATTTACACAGCATGACGCCAGTGTAGGCTTGTGCATGATTACCAATGCACATTTGTAGATTTTGCTACTTCTCCCATTACTAGTAGTCAGATTGATACGCTGTCTTTCCAGGTATTCCAAGTGGCATAAAACATTACAACCATCATCAATCTCCAACCAGTTACAACTTTCCGAAGTTTAAAGCAGAGACTGGAAACGATGAGTTACAAGTAACGTTTGTTGTTGTTGTGTGCCGTCAAGTTGTGTGTGACTTATGGCAACCCTCAAGTGACCCTATGATGGGATTTTCTGGGCAAGACTTGTTCCGAGGCAGTTTGCCATTGCCTTCCTTTGAAGCTGAGAGAGTGTGACTTGCTGGGAATTGAACTCTGGCCTCCAGAGTCGTAGTCCAACACTACACCATTGCTTGGAACTAATGACTTACAAGTAGCATAATTACTTGTAAGTAGTTCCCTTACTGGTAGAGCCAGCATGGTGTAGTGGTCTGAATGTCGGACTACAACTCTGGAGATTAGGGTTTGGTTCCTCACTCCAGCATCAAAACCCATTGAGTGACTGTGGGAAAGTCACACTCTCTCAGCCTCAGAGGATGACAATGGCAAAAGCCTCTTTTAAAAAACTTGCCAGGAAAACCCTATGAAAGGATCACCTTAGGGTCACCATAAGTCAAAAAATGACTTAGAGGTACGCAACAACAAACAACAGTTCCTTCTGGGAGCAAGAAGACGAGAGTAATTCCCTTGCACTTCAAAAATAGGAAGAAAGCTATTTTTATGGGGTGAATCCTGTTGTGGATCCTAACCAGAGGTAGACCCACTGAGCCAATGGTTGAATGGCCAACAAGTAGGCAAATCCTGTTTCAGTGGGTCTACTCTAATTGGATTAGGATTTAGGCCAATGAGATTTATTATTATTATTATTATTATTATTATTATTATTATTATCCTGCCTTCAGGAGCTCAATGTTAAAAAAACACCATACACTGAAAAACATACAAAAATAGCACATTAAAATAGAATTAAATTACAATAATTACATTCAATGCTAAAATCAAATTTAAAAAAGTGAAAATGTATAATGTGTCTTAACTAGTTGATTCAATAACTCTCTCCTTTTTGAAACGATACAACAGGATTCAGGTCAACGTTTGTAGAATGAATAGCATTTCCTACTTTGAAAGGGCATTTTAGATGCATGTCGACAGGAATTTTTCCAGTTGTACTCCACTCTCCTAACAACACTAAGGTTTGGGTTTTTTTTCCCTTCCTCCAAACAAAATGAAATCCCTGATAGAAAGTAATAGAAAAGCCACAAGCAGCTCAGAAATAAGTAATGCAAGATGCAACCCAGGCTCTGAAAAACAGGAGCATTTTGTCCACAGCAGAAGATGAGAATGAGAACAGAAGAAACAATGCCCTTCTTCGCATGGTGCGCAATCAATGTAACAGGAGAGACTCCGGTCCAAGAAAGGGAATGCTTCTATGGGAAACCAGTTGCAGCACATTGGATCTTAGGATGCTGCTTGCATTCTGATATTAACAATTTGGACGAAAATGAAGACCTGGGATGCAAAGATGAAACTGGATTTTTTGTGACAGGGAGGGTTGCTATCCTTGCAGTGAGTAAGTGGATCCCATTTCAGCACATTTTCAGGGAACGCCAAGGAAAGGAGAAAGGTTGCCAACACAAACCTTAAAAGATATTTCCTCCTGGTCAGTTATATTGTACAAAGTGACCAGGCATCCTTCTTTCAGCCCTACATTTCAGCCTTCTGTCCAGGACAAATTCCAACATGTCCTCCATTTTGAGCATGACTAGGAAGCATGGATTCATATTTATATGAGTGTTTTTAGCTTTTAAGTTGCAATGGCCTACATTTTTCTTGAAGGTCCCACATTTTGCAGTGCTTTGTCCTCTTTTGCAGTTAGGACATCTGGTCACCTTGATTGTGTGAATCATAAGAGTTTATCACACTGGGGCTAATCCCGGCATTAAAGAGAGATTAAAGTACATTTATAGCATCCTGCAAATGAGGTACAAATGATGAGTAATTGCGTGAATGATTATCACATGCAGTTGCCCAAATAAAGTAATATCGGTAATGCATTGTCGCTGAAAGCCCGAAAGTAAAAAGACATGTATTAATGCTTCTTTGTGATTGCTTTAATGGTGGGTTTTGTGTGACGTTGTGTGAAATCATTTTGCGTAATTACACGGTTTTTCCGGGATGTTCACGGGATAAACTCCTGATCTCCTTCGTGTGATAAACTCCATAGAATGACAGAGTTGGAAGAGACCCCAAGGGCTATCCAGTCCAACCCCTTTTTGCCATGCAGGAAATCACAATTAAGCCCTCCCTGGGACAGATGGCCACCCAGCCTCTATTTATAAAAGGCCAAAGAAGGAGACTCCATCACGCTCCACTGAGGCAGCAGCGTTTCCCACTGTCAAACAGCTCTTACTCTCAGGAAGTTCCTCCTAATGTTGAGGTGGAATCTCTTTTCTTTTAGCTTGAACCTATTGCTCCATGTCCTATTCTCTGGAGCAGCGGAAAACAAGCTTACACCCACTATGACACCCTTTAAATATTTAAGCAGGGCTATCCTACCAAACCTTAACCTTCTCTTCTCCAGGCTAAAACAGACCTAGCTCCCTAAGCCTCTCCTCATAGGGCTTGGTGATTTCCAGACCTTTCTCCGTTTTGGTCTCCCTCCTCTGGACATGCTCCACCTTGTCCACATCCTTCTTACATTGTAGTGCCCAGAACTGGACATAGGATCCTAGGTGAGGTCTTACAGTGGAACTTGGAAAGCTTGCGACAAGTATATTGTGCATTTCAGTTGGCCAATAAAGGGATCATGGATTGATTTTTGTTTAGGGTCATCATGAGTTGGTATCAACTCAAGGGCAATTAATAAGAACAGTGAAAGCACCCAAAGGGAAAGATCCCAATTGCCTCTCTATCTCCCTTTCTGTCCTAAATCTAATGCCAAGCGCAAGATCCTCTCCTGGAATTTCTGGCTGCAGGCAACCCGTTACTTAATGAACTTGATGAAGAATTAAGCAGCAAAACCCACCCGATTTGCCCCCCTGGGAAAGAAGGAAGCTCAGCTCAGCCGGCTTCCCTTTCATGCTCAATTAGAAGACCCCCAAAGGAGGGGAAAGGCAGAGAAGGAGGAGGACCAATGGCACACAGATGGCGGGACTCAGTCAGGAAGCCAGGGGCCTGGATTTGCAAGACCTGAGCAGAGCGGTTGAAGACAGGGGTTTTGGAAATGTCTCATCCACAGAGGAGTTGGAGTTTACTCAGTTAACAACAGCAATATGTGCATATCTCATGATGTGGTGGTTTGAGTCTTGGACTCAGGCTCCAGGAGACCAGGGTTCAAATACCTGCTGGCCTACAGGAACCCACTGAGGGACCTTGAGCAAGTCACACTCTCTCAGCCTCAGAAGAGGACAGCAGCAAATCTCTGCTGAAGAAATCTAGCCAAGAAAAGGGCCAGAAGGGCCACCAGAAATTAGGGTGTAATGTAGCAGTTTTGAGTATTGGACTAGGACTCTGTCAGGCCAGGGTTCAAATCCCTGGGAAGATGGACAGGTCTCATTCTCTCAGTCTCAGAGGATGGTAATGACAAATCTCCTCTGAACAAATCTTGCAGCGAAAACCCTGAGATAGGTTTGCCTTAGGCTTGCCCTAAGTTGGAAGTGGCTTCAAGGCAGGCAATAACAACAATGTGTGCATCTTGCTATCTTGATTTTCCTGCATGGCAGAATGGGTTTGGACTGGATGACCTTTGTGGTCTCTTCCAACTCTATGATTCTATGATTCTATGAATGCAAACCTTGTCCTTTGATTTGAGTCCCTTGGAGCTGCCTAGGGTCCCGTTTTGGGGAGAATGATATTTGTTGTTGTTGTTGTTGTTATCCACCCTTGAGTCAATCTTTCCCCATGGCGACCTTGTGGAGGAGACATCTCCAAGAGTCCCTGTCCTCCACTGCTCTTCTCCGGTCCTGCAAACTCATACCCATGACCTCTTTTATAGAGTCCATCCATCTAGCATGGGACCTTCCTCTCTTTCTGCTTTCCTTCACCTTGCCTAGCATTATTGTTTCTCTAATGAATCATGCCTTATCAAGATGTGGCCAAAGTACAACAGATGTAGTCTAGTCATCTTGGCTTCCAGAGAGAGGTCAGGCTTGATCTGTTCAGGGACCCATTTGTTTGACATCTTGGCTGTCCATGGGATCCTCAGCACTCTTCTCCAGCCCCACATCTCAGACAAATTGATTTTCTTCCTATCTTCTATCTTCATTGTCCAGCTCTTGCATAGTGATAAAGAATACAGTGGCTTGTACTGTTCTAACTTTCATGCTCAGTTGTATATCTTTACATTTGAGGGCCTTTTCTAGTTCTTTCATAGCTGCCTTCCCCATTCTTAGTCTTATGCTTTCTTGACTGCAGCTTGCTCCCATCAGTGTTTGAACCCAGGTATAAGAACTCTGCTATTCCCTCTATTTCTTTGTTGTCTGGGTTGAACTTGTGTAAATTCTTCATGGTCATTATCTTTATTTTCTTTCTGTTCAACAGTAAGCCTGCCTTTGCACTTTCTTCCTTGATCTTCCTTAGTAGCTGCTCTAAGTCTGTGATGTTCTTCTGCTAGTAGTATTGTGTCATCTGTGTATCTCAGATTTATGATGTTCCTTCCTCCTATTTTCACTCCTCTTTCTTCTGTGTCAAAACCTGCTTTTTGTATAATATGTTCTGCATGCAAGTTGCACAGATAGGTTGAAAGGATACAGACTTGCATACAATAAAACAGACAAAGAAATAGTTTTTTGTGGGTTTTTTGGGCTCTGTGGCCATGTTCTAGAAGAGTTTCTTCCTGACATTTCATCAGCATCTGTGGCTGGCATCTTCAGAGAAAGATGCCATCCACAGATGCTGGTGAAACATCAGGATTAAACTCTTCCAGAACATGGCCACAGAGCCCAAAAAACCCACAAAAAACTATGGATGCTGGCCACGAAAGCCTTCAATTCACAAACGCATGTTGCCTGCTGTGGTCCATGGACTAATGCAAAAAATTAAATAAATGGTATTCTGATCTGAACACAAGGCATGACGATGCTGGCTTCCAGGTTAGATTCCTTGTTTGCTGGAGCCAGGATATTGCTGCCACTACAATTCAGCCCCTCAGGCTTCTACCTTCCGGCTCTGCGCTTTCCGACTTCTCTGCAATCATCTCTTCCCGGCAACAGCGTTCATGAGAAGTGAATTGTAGGTGAGGGAGCTTTCGGTACCTCATTTCGATTCATCCAGCACAAATATTTGCCCGGAAAATAAAAACAGCTTCTCTCTTGCCTGTCTTTCTGAAAGCAGTCTGGGACTTTTCCTCTGCAAGATTGCTCTGTGGAAACTGGGAAATGGCCTCTCTGTGCGTCCCTGGGATGGGAACGGGGAAGCTGGTTTGTTTTCCCATCACAACAAGGGTAGAGAGGTACATTTTAAAGTCTTTATAACCGGGCCCATAATACGCCCCGGAAGAGAGCTGAAAAATCCAGGTAATTGTCTCAGCAAAAGTCTTGCAGTTTTCTGCCCAGATCCTATGGCTTAACCCCAAGGAATCAAAGCATAGGGAAGTCCCATTGACTCAAGCGGTGGCTTATTGTTGTTAACTGCCTCAAGTGGGCTGACTCTTGGTGACCCTGTGGATGAGACATCATTGCCAGACCTTTCTGTCTTCCTCTGTTCTGCTCAGGTCCTGCAAATTTATACCAATAGCTCATAGAATCATAGAGTTGGAAGAGAGCTCAAGGGCCCTGATCCAGTCCAACCCCATTCTGCCATGCAGGAACTCACAATCAAAGCATCCCCAATAAATGGCCAACCAGCTTAGTTGCTTTATGGCTGCCCTTCCCATTCCTAGTTTTCTTCTTATTTCCTGAGCTCAGTCTCCATTTTCATCAGTGTTTGCCCTGTATGGGCATATTATTCATCTGGAGTGCGGTCTTCCTTTCTTTCTTCTGTCCTCAACCTTTCCACACATTGTTGTCTTTTCCAATGATTCATGCCTTCTCACGACACGACCAAAGTATGTCACCCTCAATTTGGTCATCTTGGCTTCCAAGGAGATTTCAGGCTGGATCTGTTCTAGAACCCATTTGTTTGTCTTCTTCCCCATCCGCAATATCCTCAGCACTCTTTTCCAGCACCATGTCTCCAATGAATTACTTTTCTTCCTATCTGCTGTCTTCACTGTGCAGCCCTCACATCCATATATAGAATCATAGAATCATAGAATCATAGAGTTGGAAGAGACCACTAGGGCCATCCAGTCCAACCCCATTCTGCCATGCAGGAAATCCAAATCAAAGCATCCCCAACAGATGACCATCCAGCCTCTGTTTAAAGACCTCCAAGGAAGGAGACTCTATCACCCTCCTAGGGAGTGCATTCCACTGTCGAACAGCCCTTACTGTCAGGAAGTTCCTCCTAATGTTGAGGTGGAATCTCTTTTCCTGTAGCTTGCATCCATTGTTCCGGGTCCTGTTCTCTGGAGCAGCAGAAAACAAGCTTGCTCCCTCCTCAATATGACATCCTTTCAAATATTTAAACAGGGCTATCATATCACCTTTTAACCTTCTTTTCTCCAGGCTAAACATCCCCAGCTCCCTAAGTCGTTCCTCATAGGGCATGGTTTCCAGACCCTTCACCATTTTTGTCGCCCTCCTTTGGACACGCTCCAGTTTCTCAATGTCCTTTTTGAATTGTGGTGCCCAGAACTGGACACAATATTCTAGGTGGGGCCTGACCAGAGCAGAATACAGTGGCACTATTACTTCTCTTGATCTAGACTCTATACTTTTGTTGATGCAGCCTAAAATTGCATTGGCCTTTTTAGCTGCCGCATCGCACTGTTGACTCATGTTCAACTTGTGGTCTACTTGGACTCCTAGATCCCTTTCACACGTAGTTTCATTCAGCCAGGTGTCACCCATCCTATATCTGTGCATTTTATTTTTCCGCCCTAAGTGCAATACCTTACATTTCTCTGTGTTGAATTTCATTTTGTTAGCTTTGGCCCAGCTTTCTAGTCTATTCAGGTCATTTTGAATCTTGGTCCTGTCCTCTGGAGTATTAGCTATTCCTCCTAATTTGGTGTCATCTGCAAATTTGATAAGTATGCTCCCAATTCTGTCATCCAGGTCATTGATAAAGATGTTGAATAACACTGGGCCCAGGACAGAGCCCTGTGGGACCCCACTGGTCACTTCTCTCCAGGATGAAAAGGAGCCATTGTTGAGCATCCTTTGGGTTCGGCCGGTCAACCAATTACAAATCCATTTAACAGTTTCTTTGTCTAGCCGACATTTTACAAGCTTGTTTGCAAGAATATCATGGGAAACCTTGTCAAAGGCCTTACTGAAATCAAGATATACTATATCCACAGCATTCCCTTCATCTACCAAGATGGTAATTTTATCAAAGAAAGAGATTAGGTTTGTCTGGCATGACTTGTTTCTCTGAAACCCATGTTGACTTTTTGTGATGATGGCAATGCCTTCTAGATGTTCACAGACTCTCTGGTTAATGATCTGCTCCAGAATCTTTCCTGGGATTGATGTCAGACTAACTGGACGATAATTGTTGGGATCCTCTTTTTTCCCCTTTTTGAAGATGGGGACAACGTTTGCCCTCCTCCAGTCAGCTGGGATCTCTCCTGTTTTCCAGGATTTCTCAAAGACTATTATTGCCAATGGCTCCGATATTACATTTGCCAGTTCTTTTAATACCTTGGATGGAGTTCATCTGGTCCTGGAGACTTAAATTCATGCATTGGTCCCGGGGCTAATGCGGCTGGCCGTGGTGCCAACCCACCTCCTCCTGCTCTTCCTGGAGTGGTGGGACCGTGGGCAGCGCCAACCCACCTCCTCCTCCAGCTCCACCTTCCTCCTCCTCCTCGGTGGCAGCAGCGCCACCACCGCCGCCACTGCGCCTCCCGCACCAGGGCCAGGGCTTTCCTGCCCGCGCGTGCAGGGGACTCTAAAGCAGGAGCTCGGCCCCTGTTTTGGCCAGCTGGCCAATGGCCAGCTGGCCAAAGGGGACGGGCTCCTCGGTATGCACCGCCTGGGCCTCAGCTGGGGTCAGCGGCAGCGCGCGCGCCTGCCCCACTTCCCTCCGCACGCGCATGCCAGCCTGAGAAGGAGGAGGAGGGGGGAGCAGAAGGAGGAGCAGGAAGGAGCCGGAGGAAGGGTGCCTTGAAGGGCAGAATTGGGGCAGAGGAGGAAAGCTGAGTCAGTGGCCATTAGGTCTGCCTTGGTTTTTTTGGGTTTTTTAATTATTTTTAAAAAATATAAAATACTTATTTTATTTTATTAATTTTTATTATTTCTTGTTTTTTATTTTATTAATTTTTATTGCTTTTTTTCATTATTTTTATTATTAAATATATAAATATGGCCAGAAAGTCCATTTCTGCCATCTGTCTAGGAATAATGCCAAAATGTCCTCCATTTTGATCATGCCTTAGAAACATGCATTTAGATTAACATTTTTTAAAAGTCATCAAATTTTTTCGCGTGTCCTCCATTTTTATAAAACTGTGTCCTACATTTGAAAACGTTGTCCTACATTTGTCCTACATTTGTCCCGGTTTGGAGGTCCTGGCTTATGGCAACCCTACCCATAGATAGCTGGGGATTCTGGGAGTTATAATCCCATGCTTTGGATCCTCTCTCTTTTGGGAAGGCTGTGTTACTCTCTCTTCTCAGCTCCCATCCTTCCTAAACCCTGTGAATAGAGGAATGCCCACCTCAACTGCCTTCTGCATTGCAAGGGATGCAAAGAACATTGGCAGATATTCAACTCTCCTTCAAAACAGTGGATTTTCCTGCATGTTGGGAAACTCCAATGAGGAGAAATCCTGCATGATAAGGAACTTTGCAATTCAGGGCTTATTCTGTGTGGGGGGGAAAAACACATGTTTTTTGTGTGTCTGTGCAGTATTTTTCTGTGTAGGAATGCAGTCTCTTGAGTAGAAAACATGTTTTCTGTGTGGAAAACAAGTTTCCTACGCAGAAAAACATCAATATTTGTACAAAACACTGTGGTTTTTGTGTTTCTGTGTGAATGCAAAGTAAGTCCCAAACTGCAGACGGTCCTTGAAAATTGTACTATTTTCACAGCCCTACTTGAAGCAAGGAGAAAATGGATTAGATTATTTGTTCATGTCTGCATCGCAACTTGAGAGCCATAGTGGTTTGAGTGTTGGACTACAACTCTGGAGACCAGGGTTCGATTCCCACCTTGGCCATGAATCCCACTGAGTTACCTTGGGCAAGTCACACCCTCTCAGCCTCAGAAGAAGGCAATGGCAAACCTCATCTGAACCAATATTGCCAAGAAACCCCCATGATAGGTTCACCTTAGTGTTGCCATAAGCTGGGAATGGCTTGAAGGCACACAACAACAGCAACAAAGTATTGCAACACCTTGTGTATGTCTACTCCACGTTGTAGCATTAAATGGGGGGGGGGGGTGCCACTGAAGGAAAATGTGTCCCTAATCTGGCTGGCAGAGAGTATACAGTTTCTGCTGTGCAAAACCAGGAAAGCACAGGCTCTTACTGGAAATTGCACACTCTAAATGCAACTCTGTCCCCGACTGCAAACCACTCCAAAAACAGCCTGATAAGGCAAAGAACTGAGGAGCCAAAGGCCAGAGCATGGGACAAATGTAGGTTGGGACAGATGAGATGCCCTTCACAAAAGGGCCAATGTACTCAGGTGCGCTTTCCCCAGATAGCGGAAATCAATTCCCCGCAGGCAAAAGATTTCCCGTTGCCGTGGCTGGCTCTCTGTTACTGAATGATCTACTGTGCTTTAGCAAATATTGAATAAAGGTTAGGTGCCGAATTAATATTTAAAGATGCTGCAGCCACACTTTGTGCTCAGAAAGGCAACATTTCCCAGCCTTAGCTGTCTAGTCCAGACGCTCACATCCAGCGGAAGGAACACAAGGCCCATGGAGATATGAAGTCATTGTGAGCCCAGGGTAACATTAATGGCCTGTTACAGACTGCCAAAATAAAGCTGCTTCAGGTCTCTTTGGAGGTATGCTATTTAAATGATGCATGGGTGTGGGCGGGGCTGGCGTTCCTGGCTGCATGTTTCTTTAATAATAGGGAAGTTGTAGAACATGTGCGCAACAAACTTACCGGGCTCGAGTCTGCTGCAACAGTATTTAATGCACCACCAACACAACAATTCCCTCGTTCCCCAGGTTTCACCAATAACAGGCCAACGGGCCAACAAAAGTCCCCTTTTGGAGGCTACTAGCAGCCAGTCCCTAAGTGGCCCTTTTCTCCCTCTCAGGACTTCTCCGGCCTCGTCCTCTCTGTCCTCCTGCGTGTTTTTCAAGAGGCTCCCAGTCGGCCTTTTCACGCTCTAGGGGAGGAGGTCCACACTCCCACTTGTCGCCTTTAGGGTCCCACCATTCATCCTCCAGGTCCCTGGCTGGTGGGCTTTTCCACTCCTCCTCGTCAGAGTAGTTATACACACCCTCTGTCCGCGGGTTCCGCAATTCCACCTCTTGGTGAGGCCCACGCCGCCTGAAGCTAGGTCGGGCTTGTAGGGATACCGGGACCCCCTCTCTCCCAGGGCTTCTCTTCACCTGTACTATCCCTCACCTCTTGGTAATTCTCCTCCTCTTTCTCCACCTCCTGGCACTTTGCCTCCTCCTTTTCCACCTGGCCCACTTCCACCCTCCCAGCTCTCTCAGCCTCCAGGCTCACCCCACTACAATGGGTCCTAAGAGTCCGGAGGTCGCACCAAAGCCACACTCAATTCCTAAGCACCGGAGTGCAGCTTTTGGTGCAGCTTCCGGATTCTTAGGATTCACGCATCATTTAAATAGCATACCTCCAAAGAGACCCGAAGCAGCTTTATTTTGGCAGTCTGTAACAGGCCCAAGATCTGTCTCTCATTTGCAGGCCTCCATCTTTCTGGACTGGTTGGATTGGAGACCCCCAGTTGCAAAATGTTGTTATTCATTGTTTTAGATACAGCGGACCCTTGGTATCCGGTAGGGACCCCCTGTGGATATCAAAATCAATGGATACTCAAGTCTCATAAAAGACAATGGTGTAGTAACTTTGTGCTCCTTATTTTAAAATGGCAAAATCAAGGGATTTTTTATTATTATTATTTGAGGGGGTATTTTCAAGCCATGGAAGGCTGAATCCATGAATGCAGAATCTGTGGGTTTTCTTGGTGTTGTTAACTGCTCTCGAATTGGCCTCAACTTATGGCAACCCTTTGGACAAGACATCTCCATGCCCCACTTTCCTCAACTGTTCTTCTCAGGTCCAGCAAAGTGAGGACCGTGACCTCCTTGCTAAGCATTCATCCATCTACCATGCATTTTTCCTCTCTTTCCACCTTCCCCCACCTTCCCAGCATTGCTGTCTTTTCCAATGAGTCCTGTCTTTTCATGATGTGACCAAAGTACGACAGCCTCAGTTTGGTCATCTTGGCTTCCAGGGAGGGTTCAGGCTTGATCTGTCCTAGGACCCATTTGTTTGACTTCTTGGCCATCCACAGGATCCTCAAGCACCACATCTCAAATAAGTTGATTGTTTTTCTATCCATCTTTTTCACTTTTTTCCAGCCTCACAACCGTTCCTGGTGATGGGGAATCCTATGGCTTGGACAACTCTGACTTTCATGCTCAGTTGTATGTCTTCAGTCTTTAGGATCTTCTCCAGCTCTTTCGTGGCTGCCCTTCCTATTCCCAGTCTTCTTCTTATTTCTTGGCTGCAGTCTGAACAATATACAGGTACAAGAAATCTGTAACTATTTCAATACAGAGGGCCATCTGTACTCACCATATGCATCTGAGGAAGTAGGCGCAAGTCTTCAAAAGCTTATGCTACCAACGTCTTTCTTTCAGTTAGGGCCTGTACAGATTCGCCTGAAAGGCTGGCCTGTGTGCGGAGTCATGGGGTAGCGCCTGCATGCTTGACACCATGACCCCACCCCATGGCGCATTTTAGTGTGCGCCCATTTACACAGCACATGCCATGATGATGCCAGTGTGGCGCAGCACCCAAACAGTGCAGTATGGAAAAGGTATCATAACACCGCACCGAAGCGCTTATGACACCCCTTCCAGGGAGCTGCTTGGGGTGGCTTCTTTTTGCTCCCTCCAGTGAGCGGATCAGTGCCGCTGCGTGCGGTTGCTGTGGCACTGATCCGGGGCAAAAAGGGGCGGCTGCATGCCGCCCATCTGTATAGTCCCTTTGTCTCAAGGGTGCTGCAAGATCCTTTTACATAGGGATTTTCCAGGCTAGTACAGCTATGTCTTTGAATTGTGTTTCAGAGATTTTCACTATGTTGTCTTCCAGATAATATCTGAACAGTTTTATTGTCTTCCATATCATGATCCAGATACTGCATCAAACAGGTAGAGCACAATGCTCAGCCTGTGCAGTTCTATGTCTTTCCCCAGTCTCCACATTTTTCAAATCCTAGCAGAGACACTGCTGTTGCTGCATGGAAGCAAGGAGAGGAGGAAAAGGAAAAGTATGCAATTCAAAGGAGGAACTGCAACTGGCCTTGGCTCAGTGGGGGAAAGAAATGAGGGTGCTCTCCCTGTTGGAAATGTATCTTTGGCCTGAGACAGATGGGCAGGAAGTGGTGTGCCGGCGCCGATTCTAGGGTTCGGGAGCGCACATCAACTGCACGCTCCCAAACCCTAGTCCATACAGACACCGCCATCATGGCAGCCTCATGTCCCCATGGGGGGCGCCATGATGATGCAAGCACGGTGCCGCGTCCATATGTTGGGCACCACACTTGCGTCACTGATGCGCCACAGTGCACTAATGGTGCAATGCTGCCAGCGCCCGCATACACCAAAAAGAACCCAGTTTTCTGGGTTCTTTTTTGTGTGAAGGGAGGCTGCACACTTTGGCTGCTGCAGGCTCCCTTGGGAGCTGAAAAGGACAGCTCCAGCCCACCCTTTTGGGGCGGTCTGTCGAGCCCCTTCCTTTACTTTCTCCTTGGAGCTGAGATCAGCATCATCAGTGGCTTCACCAGATGAGTGAGATTTTGGACAGTGCGCAAAGAGCTCATAGAATCATAGAGTTGGATGAGATCACAGGGGCCAGTCCAACCCTATTCTGCCATGTAGGAACTCTTAATCAAAACATCTCCATCAGATGGCCATCCAGCCTCTGCTTAAAGACCTCCAAAGGAAGAGACTCCACCAAAATCTCCAAGGGAGTGTGTTCCACTAACAGATATTGTTATGAAGTTTTTCCTAATGTTGAGGTAGAATCTCTTTTCCTGAGCTTGCATCCATGGTTCCGAGTCCTAATTTCTGGAGCAGCAGAAAACAAGCTTGTTCCCTCCTCAATATGGCATCCTTTCAAATATTTAAAATATTTAAACAGGGCTATCATATCACCTCTTAACCTTCTCTTCTCCAGGCTAAACATCCCCAGCTCCTTAAGTCTCTCCTCAGAGGGCTTTATGGTTTCCAGACCTTTCACCATTTTGGTTGCCCTCCTTTTAGACATGCTCCAGTTTCTCAACATCCTTTTTTAATCATGGTGCCCAGACACAGGATTATTCCAGGTGAGGCCTGACCAGAGCAGAATAGAGTGGCACTATGACTTCCCTTGATCTAGACACTATACTTCTTGTGCCCAGCCCCAAGAGTGTGAATATGAGCAAAACCCAGACTTACGTGTGCCTATGCAATCCCAAGGATGCTGGCCACCATCTGTAGGCATATGATGTGGAACACAAAGGAAGCTTATTTCTGCTGTTCCATAGCATAGGAATCAAACCAATGGATTCAGATGAGTTCTTCCTAAATATTAGGTAAAAGCAGGGTGGTTGTTGTTAACTGCCCTCAAGTGTTGGGGAATGAGACATCTCCAAGATCCTATGATTCTATGATTCCCTGTTCTCCACTACTTAGTTCCTGCAAACTCATACCCTTAATAGAGTCGATCCATCTAGCATGCAGCCTTCCTCTCTTTCTCCTTCCCTTTACCTTTCTTAGCATTATTGTTTTTTCCCCAAGAGTCTTGCCTTCTCATGATGTGGCCAAAGTACGGCAGCCTTGGTTTTGTCATTCAGACTTGGTCTGTTCTAGGACCCATTTGCTTGTCCCATTTGCCATGGGATCCTCAGCCCTCTTCTCCAGCCCCACATACTCTCAAGTGAATTTATTTTCATCTTACCTTGTTTCTTAATTGTCCATCCAGCTCTCACATCCATCCATGGAAATAGGGAATAGAATGGCTTGTATGATTCTAACTTTTGTGCATTTTAGGATCTCTTCTAGTCCTTTCCTAGCCGCTCTCCTTATTCTGAATCTTTCCTGGCTGCATCAAACATTTCTATCAATGTTTGATCCCAGGTATGAGAACTGTTTTACTATTTCTATTGCTTCATTGTCAAAGTTGAATTTGTGTAAATTCTCCATGGTGATTGTTTTTGTTTTCTTTCTCTTCGACAGTAAGCCTGCCTTTGCACTTTCTGCATTGATCTTCCTCAGTAGTTGTTCCAGGTCTTGAAGGTTTTCTGCTAGTATTATAGTGTCATCTGCGTATCGGAGATTGTTGATATTCCTTCCTCCTATTTTCTCGGATTCTCTGAAATCTCGATCTGCCGCAGCTGCCAAGCCTTCAGTCAGCCTCTTTTCTGCTGTTTATCTCTCTGTCTTCCGATATCACAGTTGCAGCATCGCACTGCCTTTGACTCACAAATAATACCCTCTGGAGCATCTCTCTGCCTCTTCAACATTGTGAAAAGATCCTTGACATATCAATGCTTCCAAAGATAATGCCATGCTCACCAACCCACACGCAAGAAGCTGACATTGCCCAGCTAACCTCAGATGCAAAGGAATGAACTGAGGAAAAGAGCAAAGGAGGAAAACAACTTTCTCCTTCCTTTGGGGCTGTGCTTCAGGCAGGTGCATTATTGACATGGCTTTGTGGACAAGGGGAACAATGCGCCCATGTGTGTGCATGCATCAAAGTCAGACAGGAGCCATTTATCTGTAACCTTCTGTGCTGCAGCCTCCAACGTTACAAAGGGCTATTTTCTGTATCATGAACTAAATACCTCCCACAAAATTACAACAGACAGGTATACCATCAAAAGCAACGTTCTAATTTTCATGCCATCATTATTTTTAAAAGCCCCACCAATCTATTTTCTTTCAATTGATTATTGCCTTTTCTTTCCACTGTTGTGAGTCACGTACACCTTAAACTGAAGAAGTATAATTAGTTACGGGTTGCAGGTTTTTAAGGTACTGAACAACACAGAGATGTTTGGAGAGGAGGACATGAAGCAATCTTTTATTTTGATAGAATCCTAGAGCTGAAAGAGACCCCAAGAAGGGTCCTGATCCAGTCCAACCCCCTTCTTCTGCCATGCAGGAACTCTCAATCAAAGCATCCCCATTGACAGATGGCCATCCAGCCTCTGCTTAGAGACCACCAAAGAAGGAGACTCCACCACAATCTCCGAGGAAGGAGTATGTTCCACTGTCAAACAAATCTTACTGTCAGGAAGTTCCTCCAAATGTTGAGCTGGAATCTCTTTCCCTGGAGCTTGCATCCATTGTTTTGGGTCCTATTCTCTGGAGCATCAGAGAACAAGCTTGCTCCCTCCTCAATATGAAACCCTTTCAAGTATTTAAACAGGGCTCTCATATCTCCTCTTAACCTTCTCTTCTCCAGGCTCAACACCCCCAGCTCTTAATCTGTCTATGTGCAATATATACTATCAGTGTTAAAAATAAATCAATAAATCAATAAATCAATAAATAAAGTGTGTGTTGGGTGCCTTCAAGTCATTTATGAGTTATGGCGACCCTAAGGTGAACCTATCCTGGGGTTTTCTTGGGAAGAGTTGTTCAGAGGAGGTTTGCCATTGCCTTCCCCTGAGGCTGAGAGAGTGTGACTTGCCCAAAGTCACCCATTGGGTTTTATGGCTGAACTGGGAATCACAACCCTGGTCTCCAGAGTTGCAGCCCAACACTCAAATAATTACTCCAGGCAGGCTCTCATCATCATCATCATCATCATCATTGTCAATTAATAATAGCCAATTAATATTGTTAATTGACAATTAACACTGATTCACCTTCACAGGGCCCATGATTATACAATCAACCCTCTGTATCCACTGATTCATTATACACAGATTCAACCTTCCACAGCTTGAAAATATTTTTTTAAATCCACTAAGCAAACCTTGATCTTGTAATTTTGTATAAGGGACACCATTCTACTCTGCCATTGTATTTAATGGGACTTAAACATCCATGGATTTTGGTATCCATGGGGGGGGGGGGGGGCGCTGGAACAAAACCTCAAACCTCAGCAGATACCAATAGCCTATTGTACACTGATGCGGCTGCATAACTGTGTATGATTGCGATGCATACTTGTTTGCACATTGTGTGTTGAGCTGTGGATTTGGTAGTGCGTCATCACAAGTCTCTTGCAAGGTGCATTGTGCAATTGTCGTGTAACTCACTGAATGCCGAGTTATTCTCAACAGTTTCCAGCAGCTTTGTCGCGATGCCGAAGTCCCAGCAACCTGCGAAAGCAGACCATTAGTCAAAGCTTCGGAGGAGTCTTGGTGCCTCCGGCTTCCAGGATCAATCTTCCCTATCAGACATGAGAGCAATAAATAACGCTGGATTCAGAGGGGCCTGAACAACCTAGTTACTCAGAAGCAAACCGTCAGATTTCTCAGGGGCATCTTTTGATTTATTTAAAGGCTTGGAAATTCAGAAATTGCCTACTACGGGAAAGCTGCAAGCGCTGGTCGGTATATACGCCAACTTCCCTCTTTCTTACCCCCATCCACAAAACCTGGCTAAAGTCATTGACATACGTTGTGTGATGTTGCCGTTCAGCATAAGAGTTGTGTACGGCTGTCATGCCATATCTTCTCATGGGGATATTTACACTCTGCAGAACGGATCTTGGATTGCAGCCTAGATCTGGGAGGGAGATGAGGCTGTGGGTTCTTCCCCTTCCCTATCAAGCTTTCTCCAGGTTGTTCTCCTCCGAAGTGATGGTTTTATGAACTGTCACTTAGGTGTTTCTTGCCTGTCATTCATGGCTGCTCAGCCTTTCCCTCTTTCACAGACGCTGTCAGGTTTCTCCTCAGTCAGAGATGATCCTGAAGGTGCAAAATACGTTTTTCATACAGGGCAAAATGGAGGAAGAACAGACCCAGACTAAACTCAGGGTACAGGGCATTTGCAAGACTGAAAGGCATCCTCTCTCCAAAGGTTGGAAGAGGCTAGAAGCATTGTTTTTTGAAGCCCAGCATCTGAGTGTGCATTGATCGCAGGTAATTTTATAGTACCATGATGACTGCTATTAGTAACATAATGACACCTTTCAGTTTTCCTTCATATACAAACATGCTTTTGAAGCCTTGTTGCAAATAAATAGCAGCTCAGGAGTTTGCTTGTTATATTCTTCCCTCCCTTCTTTGTTCTCTCTTTGTTTGCTATTGCTGTGATATTATTGGGCAGCATAATCTCGAATATATTTTGCATCAAAGGCGAAAACCCTGCATCAAGGTTGCAACAAGTAAATCATGGCACGCAGAATTAGTGCATTAATTGTGCTATTCAACCCTTTGGTAGAGTTGTGTAGCTGAACCAAGGTGACAAATCTGCACCTGCGTACATAACCAAACCATGCATGCAAAGTGTGCCTTCATGTGCAATGCTCAAATCCTTCCATGTGCATTGGGCATCCACGCACACTGGCACCACCTATGCAGTCCCATTTCTGCAACATTGAATTAGATGTGACCGTTCCCCATCGGACAAAAATGTCCGACTGCATCCATAGGGAGCTTGTGCGCACATAGGACACCAACTGGGTTCTACCTCTTGAACAGATTTTCTTCAAGGGCTGCTTTTTTATGCTGCTTAATACTTCCAGTAGGAATTCAATACATGTGTGTGTGTGCATCTCTGTGTCTCTAATGTAAAAAGAAAGTCACAAAGCTAACCATTTCTCAAGATTGCCAAAGCTTTATGCTCATCTGATCAAATAGAAGAGGAGGATTATTTTCTGGGTTGAGGACTTATGTGGAGCTGATTCCTTTTGGAAGGAAGTCGCAGTCTTCCTTCCAAAAGTGTTTCACAGTTGCTGTGTTTACTTGCAAATATCAATGCTGACCCACCACTTAAATGGTTTAAAGGCACCAGATCCCACCCGATCTTGGAAGCTCAGCAGGGAGTCCCTGGTTAGTCCTTGGATGGGAGATCACCAATGAGTACCAAGTGCTGTTAGGCTCTATTTCAGAGGAAGAAGCTGGCCAAGCCACCTCTGAATATTGCTTGACAAAGAAAACCCTGTCAAATTCATGGGGTTGCCATAGGTTGACAGATAACTTGAAGGTGCATTCATGCTCACACAGGGTTCAGCACCTAGAATAGTTGGCTAGGGGATTCTGGATGCAATCGTCCCACAAAAGAGTCTTTCCCAGATTCAGAGCCAAGCCACTGGGCTTAGGAAAACAGACACACTTTCTTTCCCAGCAAATGGTGGGTTCAGTTTGGATATTGGAACAAGGAGACAGGGCATAACTTTATACCTCTCATTTCACAGTAATTATGCAGTGGCTTCTTACGAGTGAATTAGAGCAACCAAATGAGCAGGCTCCTCTCACATGCAAAATGTGCATGCATATTTGCACCCATGCGCAGCACATCTGAATGACTCGCACTTGTGATGCACAATACACAGCCGTGAACCATGTACAATGACACAGAATGCTTAAGTTTGGAATTTGGGTATTCTGCATCAGTGAGAAATGTTCCAGAAACTTTGCTGCACTCTGTCAGGATCCGGGGGGGGGGGGGGGGATCTGGTTAGCAGCCTTTCTGGAAAATTGAGCAGTTTTGATGGGAGAGATGAAATGGAAGGTGATGCAAAAGGACAAGGTGATGGGGTCCTCCTCCCATGGAAGTGTCAGCTGGAATGTCTTCATTGCACCGAGAAAACCCATTCACCTGGTGGATCAATGACCCCAGAGAGCAAAAGAAATAAATTGCCTCGTGGCTGGGCTCTGATTAAAGTCCAGGATGTCATTGCAATCTGGGCTAGTGCAGCTCTTTCTTCCCAGAGTTTTTCTGTGTGAATTGGATCAGGAGTGAAAATCAGGCTTCAGCTGTTTTCTCTGCCACTTTCTACTAATTTTGCAGCAACAAAACCAGATCTGTGCTTTTTGGGACACTGTGCCCAGAAGCCTGGCTCTGTGTCAAGTGCAGGGGCACCAAGTGTGTGCTTTCAGACATCAGCTTGTCTCATTCAGACATGGACACAGGGCTCCTAATACACTATATTGCTGCTGTTATACAGATCAGATCAGCTTAGAATCCAAGAATGCCAGAGCTGGAAGAGACCCTAAGGGCTGTCCAGTCCAACTCCGTTCTGCCACACAGGAAGACACAATGCAAGCCCTCCCAGGGCAGATGGCCATCCAGTCTCTGCTTAAAACTCTCCAAAGAAGGAGACTCCCCCACTTTCCAAGGCAGAATATTCCACTGTCAAATCTCTCTTACTGCCAGGAGGTTGTTCCTAACCTTTAGTGGAATCTCTTATCCTGGAGTTTTCATCCATTACTCCATGTCCTGTTCTCTGGAGCAGCAGACAACAAGCTTGCTCCATCCTCAGTATGACCCTTCCATTGAAATACTTAAACAAGGTTTTCGTATCACCTTTTCTTCCATAGGCTAAACATATCCAACTCACTAAGCAGCTCCTCATAGGACAAGGTTTCTACCGGATGTTTAGGTAGAATCTCTTTTCTTATAGCTTAAATCCATTGCTCCATGTCCTAGTTTCTGGAACAGTGAAAAACAAGTGTGCTCCGTTTTGTATATGAAACCTTTACAAATATTTAAAAATGGCCATAATGTTTCCTCTTAACCTTCTCTTCTCCAGGCTAAACATCCCCAGCTCCCCCAGTCTTTCCTCATAGGGCTTCATGGTTTCCAAACCCTTCACCATTTTAGTCACCATCCTTTGGACACACTCCAGTTTCTTAACATCCTTTTTGAATTGTTTTGCCCAGAACAGGACAGTATTATTCCAAGTGAGACCTGACCAAAGCAGAAGAGAGTGGCCCTATTACTTCCCTTGATCTAGACACTAGACTTCTATTGATGCAGTCTAAAATCGTATTGGCTTTTTTAGCTGCCGCATCACACTGTTGACTCAACATCTGGCACCCCTCTGAATGAGAGACTTCCATCAATATCCCTGCTCAGGTCTTGCAAACTCAAAGACAGCCATGGCTTCTTTGATGATCTCACTCCATCTGTAATGTGCTTGTGCTCTTTTCCTACTGTTCTCCACATTTTCCAGCATTATAATTTTTTCCCAATGGATCATGTGCTTCATTATAGACATTAGATTTAACTTAAAAATTTTTGGTGCCTTGGCTCATTCATTAAACAAAATGGAGATTGTAGTGAAGAGGAAGACTAAGGGGCTTGACAGACCACCCTGAAAAGGTGACCTGTAGCCGCCCATTTTTCTGGACTGTAGCCTCTGTGAGGATTAAAAAGAACCCACTGAACGCGCGCTATTTTTAGTCTGTGTGCTGGGTGGCATTGTTGCGCCATTGGCACACTCATGCACACCAATGATGCACGCATGGCGCAGAAACATTTGGATGCTGCATTGTGCCTGTGTCATCATGGCAGCCCCCATGTGGATGGGGCCATGCCATAACGGTGCCAGCAGTGCGTGGTAGGGCTCAGGAGTGTGCAGACACTCCACACTCCTGAGCCCTAAAATTGGTTTCCAGCAGTCTGTACTGGGCCTAATATGTGGAAGAGTAGTTAGGAAGGAAGTAGAGAAGATCAACCAGTGTGAACATTTATAGTTAAATACCTAAGTTAGAACCATCCATGCCACAGTATTTCCAATTTGCACACAACTGTGAAAGCTGGATGTTGAAGATGGCTGGCAGGAGGAGAATGGACTTATTGAAAATGAGGTGCTGGAGAAGAATTGTGCAGATACCATAGGCTGCCCAGAAGACAGAAACATGGGCCCTAGAGTGAATCAAAGCTGAACCCTTCCTAGAAGCCACAGTGACTATTAGCAAAGCTGTCTTGCTTTGAAGAGATCACCGGAGAAAGAAAAATATAAATGGAAGGCAGCAGGGGGGAAAAGGAAGATCACATGCAGGTGGATTGAGTCAGCCGAGGAAGATACCGCTCTGGGTTTGTAAGACCTAAGCACACCTGTGGTTGATAAGGCATTTTGGAGGTGCCACATTCACAACGTCATCATAAGTCCAAGCTAACTGGACAGTGCATAATAGTAATAGTAATGATAAAAACAACAGGGAAGACAGCCAGTGGATGTCCAGTCCTCGGATTTATTCAAATAAACGTGGGGCTTGCAATTGCTTTGATGCAGAGCATGAAATAAATCCAGCCAGGCTGTCTGAAAGCCAGCCGGGTGGAACTCAAAAGACTTGTCTTGCCCTTGAGTGCCCCTCTTAAGGAGGGGTTAATTGGGGGCACAGAGGAGCATTTGCCGTGGCCATGGCACCCCAAATCCATGGCTGCTCTGCTCTCCCTTCCCATTCTGCTGGCTGCCTTCCATCTCTTCCCTCTGTAGAAAGCAATGGTCACCATCCACCTCCTGCTTCCTCTCTGGATTTTATTGTCCTCAGGGGACCCTGAGAGTTGGGGAGGGTAGTTAGCCAAACCGAGGAGGAGGTCAATCTGTAGGATTTGGGCTTCTCGCTTTCTCCATCTGCAGCTGTTCCCAGCTGCTGGGCCTTTCAAAGGCTGCAGTTTGGCATCTGTCTCATTTTAATAAGCAGATTTAAGACCTTAAGCCTCTGAAATGGCAGATATTGTAACAGATGCCGCTAGGAGAGCTGGTCCTTGGTTCCCTTACATTGCTCTCCTCTCTTGGCCTCTGGTTTCTCCCTCTCTTGCAGTCTTTTCTTCTCTCTGAGCTGACTCTCTTCCAGATGCAAAACAGGACAGATGTGGAATAGTGATGATGAAGACAGGAATTCCTGCAGGCATGGCTTCTTTTTAAATCTGTCTGTTCACAAGGTTCTCCCCCCTTTTGGCTTTTTCTGGGAACTGTTATCACAGCCAGAGGCTGGAAATATGGCCTTTGCTGGAAATGCAAATCCCAGAACCCCTAAACCACCTGGAATATTGTGTCCAGTTCTGGGCTCCACAATTCAAAAAGGATACTGAGAAACTAGAGCATGTCTAAAGGAGGGCCACCAAAATGATGAAGGGTCTGGAAACCATGAAGCCCTATGAGGAGAGACTTAGGGAGTTGGGAATGTTTAGTCCAGAGGGAACAAGCTTGTTTTCTGCTGCTCCAGAGAACAGGACCCGGAGCAATGGATGCAAACTGCAGGAAAAGAGATTCCAGCTCAACATTAGGAGGAACTTCCTGAGAGTAAGGGCTTTTCTGTAGTGTGTAGTATCTATGATTCGATAGTGGAGGACATTCCCTTGAGAGTGGGGGAATCTCCTTCTCTGGAGGTTTTTAAGCAGAGGCTGGATGGCCGTCAGCCACAAGGAGGGCTTGGTTGGAACAGCTGTACAAAACTATTCATGTGTGAATTCCACGTGTCTCTGGAGTATCTGTGAGGCCACACCACAATTATTAATTACTCAATATCCAAGTAACACATTGCTCCCTCGGAGTCTCTGCGTTTACTTGCAAATATCACTGCTGACCAACTGCCTAAATGCCTTAAAGGCACCAGATCCCACCTGATATTGGAAGCTCAGCAGGGAGTCCCTGGTTAGTCCTTGGATGGGAGATCACCAATGAGTACCAGGTGCAAACCACCTCTGGGTATACCTTGACTAAGAAAACCCTACGGGAAAAATCTATGGGGTCTTCATACGGGAACAGATCACTTGAAGGCACACACATGCTTGCACACACACAAGAACACACACGCACATAATGTCCGCTTGGATGCAAAGCCCACCAGGTGGGAAGGACTGTCCAGTTGCCTGGGCAACAGGAATGGTTTCCATCTCCTGAAGCCGCTGCAAACTAGTGGAGCAATTGCTGCAAAAAGGCATAGGATGTGTGCAATGGGAAGGGTAAAGCATCAATTGCAGGAGGAGTGTGCACCCACAACCCACACATGTGTACATCACCACCCACCCACCCACCCCAGCCCTGCTGTGTCTGCATCTTCAGGAGGCCAAGCCTGGAGGTTAATGAATATCGTGGCTCCCCAATTAAAGCCTGACAGAAGAAAGATGTTTGATTCAATCAAGGCTCTTCTCGGCGCCTCGGCTGAATTTCTAATCTTTTGTGAGCGGGTTTTAATTGTGTTCTGAGTAATTTAGACCTGGCTCAAGGCCCCGGGGCCACGGCAGACAATGCGCGCCTCTTAAACTCTATAATTGAAGCAGCTTCCCCCAGGAAGTTTCCCAGGAACGACGTTCCAAGAGAAATTGGGTGGGTGCATGGCTGAGTTGGTGGCATCCCTCAGGGAAGGAGGAATGAAATGCGGGGAGGGAGTTCGGGTCGGAAACTAGACATGTTCCCCCCCCCAGCAAAGAACAATGCATTTGGTGCTTCAACTGGAGTGCCATAGCAGAATGAACTTTGCACATGGGCAGGGGCTCTTTTGTCCCCTTTACCAGTGACCTGAATCCTATGGCTTTAGAAGGCATACTTATCAAATTTGCAGACAACACCAAAATAGGAACAGTAGTGAATGCCCCAGAGGACAGGATCAAAATTCAAAATGACCTGAATAGATTAGAAAGCTGGGCCAAAGCTAACAAAAAGAAATTCAACAGGGAGAAATGAAACGATATTCACTTAGAGCAGAAAAATGAAATGCACAGATATAGGATGGAGGACACCTGGCTTGAGGAGATTTATACGTGTGAAAGGGATCTAGGAGTCCAAGTAGACCACAAGTTGAACATGAGTCAACAGTGTGATGTGGCAGCTAAAAAGCCCAATGCAATTCTAGGCTGTATGAATAGAAGTATAGTATCTAGATCAAGGGAAGTAATCATGCTGCTGTATTCTGCTTTGGTCAGCGGGCTTCACCTGGAATAATCCTGTGTCCAATTCTGTGTACCACAATTTAAAAGGGATGTGGAGAAACTGGAGCATGTCCAAAGGAGGGCCACCAAAATGGTGACAGATCTGGAAACCATGGAGCCCTGTGAGAAGAGACTTAGGAAGCTAGGTATATTTAGCCTGGAGAAGAGAAAGTTAAGAGGTGATATGATAGCCCTGTTTAAATATTTGAAGGGATGCCATATTCAGGAGGGAGCAAACTTGTTTTTAGCTGCTCCAGAGAACAGAACCCGGAACAATGGATGCAAGCTCCAGGAAAAGAGATTCCACTTCAACATTAGGAGGAACTTCCTGACAGTAAGGGCTGTTCGACAGTGGAACAAACTCCTTCCTCGGAGTGTAGTGGAGTCTCCTTCCTTGGAGGTCTTTAAGCAGAGGCTAGATGGCCATCTGTCAATGGGGATGCTTTGATGGAGAGTTCCTGCATGGCAGAATAAAGGGATTGGACTGGATGGCCATTCTTGGGGTCTCTTCCAACTCTAGGATTCTATGATTCATTTAATCAATGGTTTCATGGCAAGAGCAAAGCCCACAGTAAAGGTAAAGCCCACAGAGTCAATGGTTTTATGTAATTTGTGACTTAAGACCATTGTGCTTTAGTTGTTCCTTTAGGTGTTTTAATTAGCCTGTTTTGTGTTGTCCTGCCATTATTTGGTTCTATTGATAGGGCTCTTGAGCCTTATTTTGGGTGGGAAGGAGGAGAGAAAAGGCAGGGAATATATCGAACAAATAAAGAAATGCTACTTAAATTTGCAGCTCCAAAGGACTGATTCTGGTGGAGGGCAGAGAACAGATGCAAAAGGCAAGGGTCCTGGGCATCTGGCTTTCAGGGGCCACACATGGACTTTGGTTGTGCAAAACTTGTGTTGGATGTGCCAGGGATGCGTTGCAGCTTTATCCTCTGTCCATGTCCATTTCTTTTGGAGCTCTTCTGGTGAACCCTCTCCAATTCCTCCACCATAGACACCCATGCCTTACTTTGGCTATTGACTGGTGGCTTCCATTATTATTATTATTATTATTATTATTATTATTATTATTATCCCGCCTTCCTCTCAGTACAGGGACTCAAGGCAGCTAATAAATCTAAACCAGTCCAAGTTAAAACACTATAAAACACGTCAAATACAAGTTTTAAAAAACAATTAAACAACTCAAACAATAAAAAATGTTATGCTATTCAAATTAAAAGTGTATAGCTCTTCCAGGCCAGTGTGAGCATGTGGGTGGGTGGGCCATCAAGTTGCCTCTAGACCTATGGTGACCCCATGAATTCCTCTGAGGATTTTCTTAGGCAAGGAATCCTCGGAGGTGGTTTTGCCAGTGCCTTCCTCTGAAATGGAGCCTGCAGCACCTGGGGTTTGCTGGTGGTCTCCCACCTGAGTACTAAGCAGGGCTGACCCTGCTTAGCCTCCAAGACCAGATAGGGTCTGGTGCTTTTAGCGTATTTAGGTCTTCTGTTGTATTGCATGCATTTGTGCCTTCAAGTTGCTGTCAACCTATGGTGACCCCGTGAATTTCATAGGGTTTTCTTTCACAAGGAATTCTCAGAGGTGACTTTTGCCAGTTGCTTCTTCTGAAATATTGCCTATAGCACTTGGCATTCCTTGGTGGTCTCCCATCCAGGTGTAAGGGAAATATGAGCAAAGCTTTTCCCTTCCGGGAAGGTTCTTGGAGTGCCCAGCAACAAAGGAGAATCAGAGTTCGAGATGTGGTCCAGAGTAAGACACAGGTTTATTTCACCGATCGGGGCTGGCAGCTCACCAAGAAGGTGAATCCAAAACTGCCCCGCCCTGCTTTGTATCTTTCACATTCTTATACATTTTCCTATTTCTCTATATCCTAGTATAAGCCAATTACAAAGGCAATAACAGCCCACTTACCTAATAAGGGTGCAAGGTTCAAAAGTCCATGAGTTAGGCTTGAAGTTACTAGCAAGGAGTTTCTTCAGCCGTTGCCTTGCAAAGGAAGCTAATTAACGAAATAGGGTTGCAGTCAGCCCCGCTTACAGGAAAGAGCAAGGTGTAGCTTCAATTGCTTAAGCAGAGCTTGTCTGTGGCAAGCTTTGTCCCTGTTTCTTCATACAAATGAATAACATGAACATAGCTATTTCATATTTATAAACTTCAAACCTCTCACAGGTACTAACCAAGGCTTCCAAGAACAGAGGGGATCTGGTACCTTGACATCTGTTTAGACATCTGTTTATTTAGACACCTGTTTGTATGTGCCTTAAAGCTGCCTATTGATTTATGGGTTGCTTCTAACCAGAAAGTAGATGCAGAGCAGAAGGTGGGCCCTGGGACCACAACAACTGGGAGGGAATAAGGAAGCTAACTAAGTAAATGCATAGGCCCCACCCCACATGTCTCTAAAAGTTGCAACAACAAATCAATAAAACATCATCATCATCATCATCATGCTTGATTGATATAGCACTGTAGATTTACACAGCACTGTACATACAAACAATAAAATAGATAAAGTAAACCTGCCCATGGCGTACAATCTAAGAAATAATAGCATAATACATATACATCATACATAACAATATCGGAAAGGGTACAATAAAGTAACGCTGGCAACACATTAAAAACGTCAAATAACAAATAATAGTCATGCAAAGCTTTGCAGATTGAATCAAACTGCTGCTTTAATAGCTGAACTTGAAATCTAGACACAGCCTTTTTCTCCTGCGTGGAGCTGAAACAAACAGAAATTTGCCTCCTTGTCTTCCACCTGAGATGACCCATGAAAACTGGAGGCTCAAGGCCAGGCCCTGAGATCTGCCAAAGCCCAGTGGCAGCTGTGGGCTCCCATGTCGGGTTTTGGAAGGAATTTGAAAAGGAACTCTCTATGCTTCTGAACCCAAGGGCCAAACTCAGCCCAGCACTTTAGGTAGCTCCTTCAGAGTCCAAGCAAGAGCTTTGCAGGGATTGACCAGGAGGCTGACATGGAGCTAGCCAAGGTGGGGACCCTATGCTGGGGAGGGAAGTCCATCACCTCAGCCAGCTCCTTGAGCATGAAGACCAAACCCAAGGATGGACTCACTGCCTCCCTGGTGTACAACCACCTCTTCTTCCACCTAAAGTCACAGCTGTCTATGGTTGGGAAGCATTGGGGAAATTGCAACATTCCCTTCTCTCCCCGCTTGCTGCTAACAAATGGGGTTTGGATAGGACAATGTTTCCTGCATATGAAATCCACCTGTTTCCCCTCATCTAAACTTTCCCATTTGCTCTTACTGTCCTTTGAAGTGCATGGTCATAAATGCCTTTTGCAACCAAGTAAATGCACCGTGCAGCCAGGACACTTCCTTGGGATATTTGTTCCTTCACCTTCTTAGTCTCACTTCTTCTCTGCTACTTGTACCTCAAGCGTTTTCCTTTTACCTGATTGATTCATTAGCTAGATAGGATGTAGGCTTCCCCATGCATATGTAAATGCAAATACAAAGTTTGAAGCCTGAAAATGGTCTGCCTTGTTTATCCTGAGCCATTTCACTTCTTGGTAGAAGCAGATTGGGACACGTTTTCCTGCTACTCTGCTAAGAAAGCTAATCCCTAAAAGTTTTAGCTTTAATATTTTCTTTCCCAAACAGCTTGGGAAACTTTTAATTCCCAACATGAAGAAGCCGTGAGCAACTGGACCATGCAGAGACTGCCACTTGGCCTACACCCTTTGCAGCAGCCCTTGGCCTCAGCTGCACTGACCAGTGGCCAGTCCAGCCTGCTTCTGTGTCCAGAATGAAGAGCTTGGCCCCTGCTAAGAATTTCCCCCAGAAAAGAAATTCTCCTTCAGTCCTGAATTTCTAGCATTGCAGAGAGTGAGACAATGCACTGAGAACTCCTGCATTTGTTGCGTTTGCATTCATTTGGTAGCCTTCCTTTTGGATGCTCAGGCAAGATTCATGTCTAAATACTCCAGTGAAGTTTGAAATAACTGCAGTGCTGGAAATGTAGCGAGAGAAGGGAAATTATTTCATTTGGAGGGGCAGAATTCCTATTTGGGGAAACCAATGGGCTCATTTTCTCTCTCTCCCCTTCAGTAGCCACATCCTTGTCTGGAATTGCATGGAGCCCTAGAAAAGCTGAATCCCTCCAGGACTTTCGGCCCAGTTCCTGCCAACTCTGTCCAGCATTCCCAGGCCATTCTGCTGCATTTGCCTCTCCTTCTCCAAGTGAAAACCCTTGCCTTTCCATTAGTCCTCTGGCTGAACGGACACCGAGAGGCAGAGGATGAGAGGATGAGAGGAGAATGTCGCTTGCAAAAGCAGGAGGGAGATGGGGGACTCATTAGTGCCCTTGCCTTCTGTATTTTCCAGCGCTCCCCTGCTAAGATGGATTAAAGGAAAGCGATAAGTCTATGGGATTTCCAGGCATCCAGAGGGACAGAGAGACATTAAAGGCATTAACTTTTCTGTCTAGCCTGATGATAATTCACTTTTCAGGCCGGATCAAGGACCCAGAGGGGGATGTGAATTCTTTTGCTGGCCTCCCGAGAAGAAATGGGAGGACAGAAGAAGGCCCAGAGAAGAGAAAAAGGGGCTGGCAAAGATTAACCGGTGTTGGGAGACAAGGGCAGGTAAAGATGGGCTGGAGCTCTGGAGCAGTTCCCAAAATAACACCCCTTCTGTGCATTTGTGTATGAATTATTTCCTGGCATCGCATACAGACACGAAAGAGCAGAACAGCAAGCCATGAAAATGTTTTCGTGGCGGGAGTCCACTTTCAGCTCTGCAGCCTCTGCAAGACAACAAACAGCCTGATCCTGACGCATGTTTAGCCCAGTTGCTCAAATTAAATGTGCAAATGATGACGGTATCAGAAACAAAGGAGATTCAGGAGGAAGGGACTGGTGAGAGTGAACTGTGCCCATACTAGATAGTATGGTGCCAGGAACAACTGCACCAGTTGAACCATTGGTAATCCAGCCCTGTCAGGGGAGAGATTCTCCTTGACCAACCTGGCATCCCATTAACACCAGTCCTTGAGCTCAGTTCATAAATATGTCCCCTTGCAGCTTTGCTGGAATTCTAAAACTCCAGTTTTGTGTCTGTGTGCCTTCAAAACAGCTGCCGATATACAACGATCCCTTGAATTGTGTATGGTTTTTCGAAGCAAGGCGTACACAGAGCCAGCCGCTTCCTCTGAAATATGGCTAACAGCACCTGGTCTTCATTGGTCCTCCTCAATCTCCTCTTGTTTCTGGTATCACCAGCCTTTGTTTTATTGGTGGTCTTCCATCCAAGGATTAACCAGGGCTGATCCTGCTTCGTTTCCGAGATCTGATGGGATCTGGTGCCCTTTGGGGTATTTAAGCCCTGGGTTATATTATGTGTGTCTGTGCCTTCAAGTCACCTCTTGACTTAGTGACCCAATGATTTTCATAGGATTTCGACTATGTAGAGATGGTTTTGCCACAACCTTCCTCTGAAATAGAGCCTACAGCACCTGGTATTTGTTGGCAGTCTCCCATCCAAGTACGAACCAGGACTAGCCCCGGCTTAGCTACCAAGATCTGGTGTCTTTAGGGAGTGTAGCTGTGCCTTCAAGTCACCTGTTGACTTATGACGACCCCATGAATTTCACAGGGTTTTCTTAGTCTAGGAATCCTTAGAGGAGGTTTTGCCAATTCCTTCTTCTGAAACGGAGGCTAACAGCACCTGTTGGCAGTGTCCCATCCGAGTCCTAACCAGGGCTGACCTTACTTAGCTTCCTGGTGGCACAGTGGTTAAATGCCAGTTCTGCAGCCACAAGGGTTGTGAGTTCGATCTCAGAGGGCTGCAGGTTGGCTCTGCCTTCCATCCTTTCATAGGTCAGTAAAATGAATACCCACCTTGTTGGGGGCAATGGGTTTACAGACTGTAAATCACTTAGAGAGTGCTGAGTTCACTGATAAGAGAAATGTATAGAAATGTAAATGCTATTGTTGTTGCTTACAAGATACTTTAAAGTCTCAAGTCAAGTCTCACATCTGGGAGCCAGGTTTTAATGCAAAGTGCATATCTCAGAGAGCAAATGCCTTCTGCTATTGCTGTTAGCTTCCAGGACCAGACTGGATCTGGTGTCTTTCAGGGTATTTAGGCCCTTATGCTATATTGTGTGTGTCCATTCCTTCAAGTCACCTGCCTTACCAATTTACAGTGACCCCATGATTTCCATAGAAATTTCTGAATATGCCAGTTCTTTCCTTTGATATAGAGCCTACAGCACCTGGTATTCATTGGTAGTCTCCCATCCAAGTACTAACCAGGGCTAACCCTGCTTAGCTTCCAAGATCAAATGGGTTCTGGTGCTGCTAGGGTACTTAGGCCCTGTATTCTATTATGTGTGTCTGTGCCTTCAGGTTGCCTGTCTTTTCGTTATCTCTTGAATTTCATAGGGTTTCCTTAGGCAAGGAAAGGAATTGTTTGTCAGCTCCATCCTCTTTATCTTAATATGGGCTTTAAATGGACTCTCCAAGGTGCCGAACCCATTTGGAGGATACAGCCCAGCACCTTGGAGTCTGAAATAAAGCCCTGGGTGGCTTCTCTGCCCACCTGAAATGGAAGCCAATGGCTAAAGGGAGCATGCAACTTCCCCGCTGCAGCAGCTCCCCTGGCTGTCAAAGGGCTGGTTGTGATCTTTGTTTGTTGCTGTGCCTTCAAGTTGTTTCTGACTTACAGTGACCCTAAGGTGAACATATCATGAGACCTTCTTGACAAGAATTGTTCAGAGGAGGTTTTCCATTGCTTTCCTCTGAGGCTGAGAGAGTGTGACTTGCCCAAGGGTCACCCAATGGGTTTCACGGCTAAGCTCAAACCACTACACTGCAATTCGGCTTCGATCCTGGTTATCTGGAGGACCTATCTTCCTGTATGTATGTATGTATATATATATATATATATATATATATATATATATTCATAAAGTTTATTTGTCTGTGGCACAACATCCATTACAAAACGTTACAAAAACACTGCAAGAAAGCTGTAAAAATACAACATGCTACCAGCAGGCATATGGGAAATGTGTCTGACATAATATAAGGATGAAAGCAATTAAAATGCCAGGGAACTTGTCCATGTCTTGTTCTGTTCTGGGACCACCATCGCAGAACATGGGAGACGGGGCCTTCACGATGTTGGCTCCCAGGTTCTGGAACTCCCTTACTAGAGAGGTTGAACTAGCACCCTCTTCTCTATCTTTCCACTCATAGAATCATAGAATCATTGAGTTAAAAGAGACCCCAAAGGCCATTCAGTCCAACCCTATTCTGCCATGCAGGAACTCTCAATCAAAGCATCCCCTTTGACAGATGGCCATCCAGACTCTGTTTAAAGACCTCCAAAGAAGGAGACTCCACCACTCTCCCATGGAATATCTTACACTGTCAAAAAGCTCTTACTGTCAGGAGGCTCCTCCTAAAGTTTAGGTGGAATCTCTTTTCCTATAGCTTGCATCCATTGCTCCATGTCCTGTTCTCTAGAGCAGCAGAAAACAAGCTTGCTGCATCCCCAATATGACATCTATTTACTTACACACTGATTAAGATTTAAAACTTGGTAGGCTTTTGAAGACTACCTGCTCAAAGGGACTGGACCCTACAGAATTATGCTCTACTGTGTCTTAGGTGTGGTTTTTAAGAGCTGTATTTCAAATTGATTTTAATGTTGTAGATAGAATCCTAGAATCCTAGAGTTGGAAGAGACCCCAAGAGCCCTGTTCCAGTCCAACCCCATTCTGCCATGCAGGAACTCTCAATTAAAGCATCCCTGATAGATGGCCATCCAGCCTCTGTTTAAAGATCTCCAAAGAAGGTTGATGATATTTTTAACTTCTGTATTTGGTATATTTCTCAACCGTATTTCTTTTGCCTGTTACAAGCTGCCTTGAGTTGCAGATGGGGGAGAGGCAGGATCCTCATCCTCACCACTGCTGCCCAAAATGTTTGGGATGGAGGAGTAAATCAAGGGCCAAATATTTGCCTAAGCTTGCTTTGATGTCGATACGAATATACAATGCCAAGCCTCTGCAACAATCTAACTGTGACACAAGAGAAAAACCTGCAGGCCTTCCAGGGATTTTCTCTTCCATCCCCTGTGGATTTGCACCCAGATCTGTCTGGGGCAACCAGGATCCCTGGCTGAGGACTCCTCTGACTCATCTTCATTTTGGTTTTCCACTTCCCAGGAAGGCTCTGGCAATGTGAAAAGGAACTGATGTGAAACCGCATTTTGCTGCGGGAGCAGAGGCGGCTGATCATTTCTGATTAATCCAGACCTTGCCTTTTTAGTGTTCTGCTCCTGGCCTGTCATGTTATCCAAGATATGGAGGAGAGGCGGAGGGGAGACGGATGAGGTGGGGAATACTGATGCCACGCGCAAAGGGAGGGGGACGCCTACATCAGTGGCTCTGGAGAGCAGCAGTTCTGTGGTGAAGGCGTTTGGTAGCTCTTTGGATGGAAGGACCAAGGCACCTTTTGGCCTGGTTTGGATGCACATCCAAGGCAGAGCCTTGAAAAGGGACCTTTTCAGGTTGCAGTTCAAAGGCTGCAATCCTGCATGGATCAGGATAGTGCAGTAGTTCTGGAATTACGCTATGCTGGGACATTTATTTTCTTTATGTTCAGCAACAAGCCTGCCATTGCACTTTTTCCCTTGACCTTCCTTAGTTGAAGTTGTTGCAGTAATCCAGGAGTGGATGTTCACAAGTACAATCACCCTGCAATTACTCGAGTATAGATTTTCACTATGGATGCACAAGGGAAGATCTGGGCCTTTTATCAAGTGGTGCACCATCTTGTGCCTTCATTTGGCTGTGGCAGCAGTGCCATTTTTGTGGTCCAGGAGGCATCCCTGAAGGGATGAGTGTTCCTACGCTGCTAAGAATGGATTGTGTGTGTTTGTGTTGTTGTTGTTGCTGTTGTTGTCATGCAGACAGAGTAGGGTACTGGAACAACAGCGCAAGGCTGCTGGAGGGATTCTGTCCCCATCTTCTGGGTCCATCTCTCCATCTCAGCAACATGTTGAAGATGATTTCCCCAACAATAGATGACTTGTCTGTGTTATTTAGTCAAGAACAATTGCCATCTTAATTGCATATTCTCAAGATAACACCTGCATTGAATTACTGTAGTATTTATTTTTAATTGGCTAATTGATTAATCATTTGAAAGAAGATCTCTAATTAACTGAAGGGCCTTTAATTGGTTGACAGCTCGATTTTTTAATTGTTTGAGAAATGTAAAAAAAAAGAAAGAAAAGAAAAGGGGGAAGAGGAGAGCATGTCTGCACCCCACTGGAATTGAATCTCAAAATTGGTAAATTAGGGAATAATGTCTCTGGTCTGTGTAGGTCATTTTTGCTTTCAGCTGCTCAACTCTGTGACTTCCAAGGACCAGAGTTGCCAACTGACCAAACAATAGGGCTCAGCCTTCTGCCATGCTCTTAATCACTGCTTGAGATGGGCAGGAATCAGCATAGAGTACCAGAGTAGTGACCATGGCCCTGACACCAGGCATTTGGGTTCTAGAGTCGTTATCAGGACAAATGCGAGCACCTCTCCAGTGACATAAAAAGGGTTACTGTATTTTGTGTCTGTAGGTCTTGCTTGAAGGATGTGGTGGCTTAGTGGTTAAGACACCAATTCTAGATCAAATAAGTAAATTGGAGATTCAGTCTGAAAGCCGTGGCTGGAGAGGGCAGTGAGGAGCAATTCTAACCTCCCCCCCCCCCAACAGATTGCATATGCTCCCCTAAATCTCTTTTTGCAGCCTTCCCCCTTTAAAATTTGGCATGCCAGTTTGCCACTCTGGTGGGACATGGTTTGCCCATCTCAGGATGTTCTTGCCTCTTCTGTGGCCACCCAACCCCTACAAGTTTCTTTCTTGGTGCCACCGCTGTGCCCTGATCCTCCCTTATGGCCTTTGTCTTTCCTGCAGCATTCTTCACAGAGACCCCGCATGACATGACCGCCCGGGCAGGCGAGGATGTGGAGATGGCCTGCTCCTTCCGTGGCAGCGGTTCCCCTTCCTACTCCCTGGAGATCCAATGGTGGTACGTCCGCACCCACAAGGACTGGACAGACAAACAGAGCTGGGCCTCCAACCAGGTACTTCTCCTCATTCGTAAACTCCCCCTCTTCTTCAACCTTCTCCTTAATCCTTCCCATCCTCCTTCTCTTTCCTCTCCTCCTTGCTCTTCTTCTCTTCCTCCCTTCCTCTTTCTTCCTCTTCTGCAACCTTCTCCATAATCCTTCCCATCCTCCTTCTCTTTCCTCTCCTCCTTGCTCTCCTAATAATAATAATAATAATAATAATAATAATAATAATTTTATTTATATCCCACTTTTGGTGAAAACAATCTCCTTCTCTCCTTTTTCCTCTTCTTCTTCCTTCTTAAACCTTTCCATCCTTCTTTTTTTCTCCACATCACTCTCCTTCCATTCTTGTTCTCTTCCTCCCCTTCTCTTCTTCCTCTTCCTTCATCTTCTGAATCCTTCTCATCCTTCTCTTTTTTCAAACTCCTCCTTAATCCTTCTCAATCCTTCTCCTCCTTGTTCTTCTCCACTTCTTCTTCTCTTCCTCCCCTTTCGCCTCTTCCTCCTCCTCCTTAATCTTTTCCTTCCTTCTTATCTTTCCTCTCTGCCTTCCTCTCTTCTTCTTTTTTGTCTTCCCCTTCTCCTCTTCTTCTTAATCCTTCCCATTCTTCTTAATCTTTCATTCTTCTCCTCCTCCTTGCTCTTCTTCTCTTCCCTCCTCCTCCTTCTCCTCCTCCTCCTCCTCCTTAATCTTTCCTATCCTTTTCCTTCCTTGTTCTCCTCTTCTTCCTCCTCCTCTTCCATCCCTCTTCCTCTCTCTTTCTTTGCCTTCTCCCTCTTTCTATTCTTTGCAAGTGCTGGACATCCTCCTTGTCCCCTTTTGTAGCATTTGCTCCAGGATTCCACTTGAAACCCAGGTTCTTTGCGAGGAAAGGCTCTGTCCTCCCAGCCAGGGCTGTTGGTGGCTGAAAGCTGGCGTATGGTGGTCCTGTGAGGAAGGGTGGGATGATGAGGATGATGACAGTGACAACAGCAGCAATTGCAATTGCAGTAGACAGTAGGAGTGAAAAATGCATCCTCATCATCATTTCATAGAGCAGTCGTGGAAATCATGCCTTTCTCCAGACAATGTTTGCATTGCATCTCCCATCACCACCTTCGCCAGCATGGCTCATGGTTATGGATGCTAGGAGATGCAGTCCAACAGTATCTGGAGGCCCATCCCAATACAGGACGGAGTAAGGTTTGTGTTTTGTTTTTGTTTTAAAAAAAAGACTTTCCTTCATTGTCTCTGTTTAAAAGACCACATTCATGACCTTATTCATTTATTCTAAACTGCATTCCATTTCTTTGCATTGGTGGTGTGCTCTCTGCTCCCTTCTCTCTTCCTCCTGCCTTTCTCTCACAGTCTCTTCCTCTTTGGTTGCTTCTGTTTTAAAACCATCTTGTTCTCCCAGAATGCCCCAGTCATTTCCCATTTTCTAGGGCATTTGGGATGGTCGGTTGGTAGGCAATGGAAGCTGCTCTTCCACTCCAAATGGCTGCCCCCAGAACAGCTGTCATTTTTCTGTTGTGGTTGTTGTTGCTGAATGCCTTCAAATTGTTTCCAACTTATGGCAACCCTAAGACCCTATCATGGGTTTTTCTTGGCAAGAAATGTTCAGAGGAGGTTTACTTTTGCCCTTCTCCTGGGGCTGAGAGAGTGTGACTTGTCCAAGGCCAGCCAATAGGTCTCTTGGCCAAACTGAACCCTGGACTCCAAAGTCATTGTCCAGTGCTTTTAAAATGCATTGAGGAGTGGGGGGGATCCGGGCTTGATTTGCCCTTGTCTTTTTGGCCGTCCATGGTACTCAAGGAACCACATTTCAGATGAGTTGATTTTCTTCCTATCATCTCCCTTCACTGTCCTATTTTCACAATCATATGTAGAAATGGGAGATACAATGGCATGGATAAGAGGCATGACATCTGAGGAGATGGGCATGTTCAGCAGATCTCAAGGTTTAAGGTTACAAGAGGGTAGATTTGGTTTGAACATTAGAAGGAACTTCACGAAGGAGTGATGTCCTCTTCTCTGGACATCTTCCAATAGAAGGTGGGCAGCTCTTTGCGTCTGGTCATGCTCTAGCTGGAGATGTTGCATTGAGTGGAGGGTTTGACTTGATGGCCTCTTCCAACATTATAATTGTATGATATCATGCAGCTGCCTCAGTCATGCTACACCTGGGGAATGCTGGAGCAAGTTGGAGGAGCATTTGGCTACTTCCTCCTAGTCAGATGCAGAACAACATCTGTTCAGACATCCAGAGTACTCCACAGGACCTCAGAGGAATCATGTAATAGAATCATAGAGTTGGAAGAGACCCCAAGGGCCATCCAGTCCAACCCCCTTCTGCCATGCAGAAAGACACCATCAAAGCCCTCCCTGGGACAGATGGCCACCCGGCCTCTGTTTGGAAACCTCCAAAGAAGGAGACTCCATTACCTTCCAAGGCTGTGTCTTCCACTGTCTAACAGCTCTTACCATGAGGATGCTCTTCCTAATACTGAGGTGGAATCGCTTTTCCTGTATCTTGCATCCATTGCCCACTGGAGCAGCAGAAAACAAGCTTGCTCCATCCTCAATATGACAGACTTTCAAAAACTTAAATCTTCTCTTTCCCCGGCTAAATACAGAATCATAGAATCCTAGGATCAAAAGAAACTCCCAAAGGACATCCAATCCAACCCCCTTCTGCCATGAAGGAAGACACCATCAAAGCACCCACAACATATTGCCATCCAGCCCCTGTTTAAAAACTTCCAAAGAAGGAGACTCCACCACTTTCAAAGGGAGAGTGTTCCACTGTCAAACAGCCCTTACTGTCACTGGCACTATCTTGGAGTGTGGAAGAGTGTCACTCTTTGGAGGTTTTTAAAGAGAGGCTGGATGGCCCTCTGTCCCAGGGAGGGCTTTGATTGAGAGTTCCTGCATGGCAGAATAGGGTTGGACTGGATGGCCCTTGGGGTCCATTACAATGCCATGATTCTATGATTCTATGACTTGCAGTCCAAACTACTTGGGAAGCAAGCTGAGAGAAACCAGGCGGCAGCATCCGAATCTCTTCCTACTCTCTGGGCTGCCATTTTCTCTCCTCTCCTCCTTTCTCCCAAAATCAGATACCATCACCTAGCCCCTTCTGCTCCTACGATCTTGCCTTCTTTGTTGCTTCCTCCTCCTCCTGTTCTTATCCTCCATTATCCATCACGCCATCTCTCTCCTGTGTCTTTCCCTTCCTTGCCTGTCATGTTTGGGGAACAGCTGTCTCTTTCCCCCCTCTTTCCTCTGTCTTTTCCCAACTCCGGAAGAGAGAAGAGCCAAATCATGGCAAGGCACTTTTTGTTATTTGAATGAGGCTCAGTTAATTTGCGGGGTTTTTTAATAGAAACATAATCTTTATTCAGTATTAAAACACATAAACATCAGCACCTGACCCTCCGCCCCCAAATAAAAGGAAACGAAAGGAAAGGAAAAAAGACCAAAAAAAAAAAAAAAGAAGATCAAAACAAATAAACAAGCACACAAACAAATCTACAGGGGTGTGTGTGTGTGTGTGTGTGTGTATGCCCTACCCCCAAATATTCTTTAAAAACAAACAAAAATCCACAACATAAAAGGTAAAGTTTAAGCTCCCGCTTCTCTCCGTCTGCTTTTTAAATTGCTTTAAAATAGGCATTTTGAAAAATTAAAATATATTGTATGAAATACATTTCCCTTTTGTTGCAGTTGTGGTTTGCCATCAAGTTGTCTACTGACACAGCGACCCTAAGGCAAAGCTATCACCGGGTTTTCTTGGCGAGATTTGTCCAGAGGGGTTTTGCAAGGGACTTCCCCTGAGGCTGAGAGAGAGTGACTTGGCCAGGGTCGCTCAATGTGTTTCTATGGCCAAACTGGGACTCGAACCCTGGACTCCAGAGTCATAGTCCAGTTCTCAAACCACTGTGCCATGCATGCAATAAAATGATAACATCAATAAAATTATGAGATCTTACTCATTATATCATGTATTGCTCAACTTATCATTAGAAATGTCTTTAACAAGATCATATACAGTTGCACCGCTTGGGAGTTGGCATGCAAAACCAGGGTGACCAGAGGTCCTCCTTTTACTGGACATGTCCTACATTTATACTTTCTGTCCAGGAGATTTGTCCTCCATTTTGAGCAAAACTGAAAAGCCCATTGAGTAACACCACCTTTGCTATTCTCCTTAGAGAAATGCACCTACTTGGCTGCCTGTCTTCATTGCAAATAGAGGGATACATTGGAGCCTTCTAAGTTCTTTTTTCCTTGGAGTAACAGTAGTCAGGACTCACACCCAGAGCTCAGGGTGCATTTGTTTCTTGGAAGGGAAAAGGACAGCAAATGCTTGAGGACACAATGCAGACGCTGAAAGGGTTTCCTCCTTAATTTCAGCACAATGGACAAATGAAAGGAATAATTTCAGTGCAGATGGAGCCAAGAATTTATTGCCAGTAAAGTCCAATTGTAAGCCTTTGTCTTGAGTTCTATTGCAAGCCAACAAGGCATTTTGCACAAGATACGTTCATCAGAAAAATTCAGCATATGTCATTTAGCTGCAAATAAACCATGTGAATGTAATGAATTCGTTGAAGAAGTGAAGGGAAAGACAGAGAAAAAAAGGAGAGGGGGGGGAAAGGTAAAAAAGACGTACAACTAATATGTAATAGGGCTCTGATCCCTCAATTCTGACTGTAGTGAAAAGAACATTTTAAAAGATGGGGGAGAAAATATTATTCTACCATCACAGATCCAGCTAAATGATCCTACTAAAATTACTAATAACCGTAGCGGAGGATTATTACGCCATTAAGATTTCTTATTGCTCAAAAAGTCCATAAATGGTTTCCAGCCTTTCAAAAATAAGATTAAAAATCCTCCATTGGCTTATCCTTTGGAACTGTTTCATTCCGCCTTCATCTGTCCCTTTGACTTGTTAAATTGTTCTTAGCCCTTTAAAATCATTTTCAGTATTTATTGTGTGCCTTTGAGTCGTTTTCGACGGGTGACCATCTTGAGACATATCTATCACAGGGCTTTTCTTGGCAAGACTTTGCTCAGATTGGGGTTTTTGTCTTGGTCTTCTTCTGAGGCTGAGAGAGTGTGACTCGCCAAAGGTCACTCAAGGGGTTTCCATGGCTGAGTGGGGATTCGAACCCTGGTCTCTAGAATTGTGGTCCAGCATTCAAACCACTACACCAAGTTGGCTTTCCTTCTTTGGAGAGCTTGAAACACATAGGCCCGTTACAGACGGGCATAAAGTACGTCCTGGGGACATACTAGCGTTAGGGAAAGTGTGTGCCTTACGCACGCACCTAACCCTAATACATCCCCAGGACGTACAAAATGGCGGCACCTGTTCCACACGGGGGCCGCCATTATGACGTCACGAACGCGCCGCCTCCAAACGGGGTGGCACGGACATGACATCTTTGCACCGCACGAGGGTGCATAGAGCGCACTTTCCACAGCGCTAGAAGGAGCTCCGAAATGGTGGCGCAGCCTTTAGACAGCTGCGCCAGCGACACAAGGGAGAAAGGGGCCGAGCAGCCCCTTTCTCCTCCTCCCCACGGCCACTGGGTGTCCCTGGGGCTTGAAGCCCCAAGGACACCCCTTTCCAGGCCACAGGGAAGCGGCCTTTTGCCGCTTTTCTGCGGCCTGGAAAGCAGCGGATCGGGGCCCCAGAGGCTGCCGTTCTGGCAGCTGAGGCCCCGATCCAGTGGGGAAAGGAGTGTCTATAGGCCACCCCAAAGGGGCGTAACACACCATAGTTTTGTGGGTTTTTCAGGCTCTATGGCCATGTTTTAGAAGAGGTTATTCCTGATGTTCCTCCAGCATCTGTGGATGGCATCTTCAGAGAACCCTCGCACTGGCAAATATGTGTGTGTGTGTGTGTATGTGTATATATATATGTATGTGTATACACACACACACACACACACACACTGTGTGACCCTGGATTGGGAGGAGTGATTTCCATGTTAATCTGTGTAATGTTCTGTAGTTGAATGGCAAGGCCTCAGGGTGGGAGGTTATGCAAGGAGGAGTTGTGTCTTTTTAATTAGTGATTCCTGGCCCTGATGGTGGTTTTCATTGGCATTTGCTGAGTCCTCATTTTGCTGTTTTCCAGGACTGGGAGACAAACTTTGTTGACTTCAAGAGTTTCTTCTTTCCTGTTGAAGTTCTCCAGGTGTTTGTGGATTTCAATGGCTTCCCTGTTCATCCTGACCTGATAGTTGTTGGCATGGTCCAGAATTTCAGTGTTTTCAAACAGCATTTTATGCTCAGCATTGTTTACAAAGTGTTCTGCTACTGCTCATTTTTATGCGTTACCCAGTCTGCAGTGTCTCTCATGCTCCTTGATTTGTATTTGAACACTAAGTTTGGTGGTCTCTATGTAGACTTGTCCGCAGCTGCACCGTATGCGGTCAAGTCCTGCGGCTCCAAGAGGGTCCTTCTTGTCCTTTGCTGAGCGCAGCATTTGCTGGATTTTCTTGGTCAGTTTGTAGATCATTTGGAGGTTGTGTTTCCTCACCAGTTTCCCTATTCTGTCTGTGACTGCTTTGATGTATGGTAGAAATACCTTCCAAGCAACCACCCAAAGGGAAGGTATTTTACCATACATCAAAGGAGCCACAGACAGAATAGGGAAACTGGTGAGGAAAAACAACCTCCAAATGGTTTACAAACCAACCAAGAAAATCCAGCAAATGCTTCGCTCAGCGAAGGACAGGAGAGACTCTCTCGCAGATGCAGGAGGAGTTGACCACATACGGTGCAGCTGCGGACAAGTCTACATAGAGACCCCCAAACGCAGCCTCCAAACACAAACCAAGGAACACTCTGCCCAAGACTGCTGGTGCCTCAAAAAACTATACATCCCAGGATTATGTAGGCTGGAGCCATGGCAGTTAAAGTGGTGCTAAACTGCATTATTTTCTACAGTGTAGATGCACCCAGAGAAGGCTAAATATCTCATAAAACTATGCATCCCAGGATTCTGTAGGATGGAGCCATGTCAGTTAAAATATCAAACTGCACCATTTTTTACAGTGTAGATGCACTGTATTGTCTCTTTTTCAAACCCTTTCACCTCTCCAAGGAACTGGAATTTGGAGAAGGCATTGCAAATTGTCTGCTTCAGACACCGGTCCCCCTTTGCAGAACTACATTTCCCAGGGAGAGGGAGCATTAAACCCGAACCCAATTAGTTCTTATCTCTGGCCGCAGTCTTCCTTGGTCTCTGCTTCCTTCCTCAGACAGGAGATGCTTCTGCATGCTCTGTAGTTTAAAAAGTGCATTTTTACTTTTGCAAAAAGGTGAGAATTAAAGATAAGAGAACACATTCGGATACAACTGGAGCATGAAGCCATGTCTGCATTGCAGAGCATTGCAAAGGGGAAGATAATCAACACTTTCCAGCCATTGCCAGACCTGGAGGAACATGAAGGAATGCCAATCATGCTCGACCCCTTTATATATATTTATATATAAGGAGCCATAGGACATTTATATCTGTATTTGTTTTCTATGCCGCCTTTTTCCCAGAAGGAGACCCAAGCCGACTCGCAGGAGGAAATCAATCAAAATCTGCCGTGCCATTTTGAAAACAATTAAAATAATTGCAATTAAAACTGTATAAAATTCTTCTGCGACAGACAGAAGTAAACAAGGAGGAACTTACTGACAGTAAAAATAAATAACACTTAAAATAATTGCAGTTGAAACAATATAAAATTCTTCTGCAACATACAACAGTAAATAAATGTTAAAATAATTGCAATTAAAACAGTATAAAAGTTTTCTACAACAAACAAAAGTAAATAAACAAACACACACCAATAAAAATAAAGCCTCCCTGGTACAGTATTATATTAAATAAATATTAAAATCTCTTACTACTACTACTACTACTACTACTACTACTACAGTTGGACCTCGTGTCCACAGATTTTTTTATCTACAGATTCAGGCATCCACATTTTTAAAAATACCACACTGGATCTTAAATATATATTCATGCAAGCGTTGATGTGCCGGCTGCGGCCTTTTCTAGACCACCTAGTCGCCCTGGGTCTACACATTAGGGACCTTCAAATTAGACTACTGGGATGCGCTCTACATGGAGCTGCCCTTAGCATCCTAGAATCCTAGGGTTGAAAGAGACCCCAAGGGCCATCCAGTCCAACCCACTTGCAGGAAGACACCATCCAAGCCTTCCTTCTGACAGGTGGCTGTTCGAAAACCTCCAAAGAAAGAGGCTCCATAACACTCCCAGACAGCAGTTTATTAATCCACAGTCAAACAGCAATTATCATCAGGTTTAGGTGGAATCTTACATCCATTGCTCTGGTTCCTAGTCTCTGGAGCAGCAGAAAACAAGGTTGCTCCAGGCTCAGCATGACACCTATTCCAATATTTAAACAAGTTTATATGTCATGGTCATATGGAGCAGCAGAAAGCAAGCTTGCTCCATCCTCAGTGTGAAGGGGTGTCACGTTGAGGAAGGAGCAAGCTTGTTTTCAGATGCTCCAGAGACTAGAACATGGAACAGTGGATGCAAGCTACAGGAAAAGAGATTCCACCTCAATGTTAGGAGGAACTTCTTGACATTAAGAACTGTTCCACAGTGGAAGATGCTGCCTTGGAGTTTGATGGAGTCTTCCTCCTTGGAGGTCTTTAAGCAGAGGCTTGATGGCCACCTGTTGGGGATGCTTTGATGGAGAGTTCCTGCATGGCAGAAGGGGGCTGGACTGGATGGCCCTTTTTGGGGTCTCTTCCAACACTATGATTCTATGACTCTAGACTTAAAAGAAAACCACTATAAGATGTTCTTTAGGGAATGTCCTTCATTTTGAGGTGCCTGGTCCTCCTTTGCAGTTAGGACAAGTGGTCACCTTGGCTATTGATAACCCCCTATTATTGCCTTCATAGCCCTTTCCCATCATGCTGAACCACCTTACTGAGCCATTGTTGAGAAGATGTAGGTGCAAACATTTTGGAGCATGCTGCCTTATTGCTCAGTGTTCCTGCCATGAGAAGTGAACCTTGTAAGGTGTACGGTGGCAATTATTGGACTGACTCCAGAGGGGAGGAAAGTGTCCGCCCTTCGAGATCTTTGTCCCAGAGTCTGCCTCCTTTGAGCATCACTCCTTCCCTTGTTCTGCTTTTATGGCTCCAAGCACATGACGGCCCTCCCAAAATCTCTGTCCTCCCTCCCCATAAATTTCCACTCTCCCTTCCAGCTCAGTTTGTGCCTTTGAAGACTGCATTAAAGGCCAAGGTGTGAATTAGTTTGATAGGTTTTTCTTGGTCTCCTCTCCCTCCTTTTTCAAGCTGAACTAATGGGTTTTTTCCTCTCTCTGTCTCTCCCTCCTTCTTCCTTCCATTCCTGACAGCTAAAAGCATCTCCACAGGAAGAAACCGGGAAGGAGGCGACAAAAATAAGCGTGAGTTTTCAGATAATGACTTCTTGGGAAGATGTTTCAAATCAAGGGCATGGCTGCCGCTTTCCTCCTGGGCACGAAGTGGGGAGCCTGAGGGGGGTCTTGTGGGGGTCCTTTCATGCAAAAGTGCAGCATGAAGGAGTTCTGAGAAGGACTTCTAACTCTCCTCCAAGTTTACATTAAGGTGAGAACTGGTGTGAAGGAGGAAAAGAGCGGATATGAAAGCCAGAGCTTCTCTATTGCGCATTGCAATCAAGTCAGTGGCAAAGGTCATACCTGGGGATAGCTGTGTTGGCTTTACAGCATGTGAAATGTTCTGCCACTGGTTTTTGTGTATTCCTGTTCCTAATACCCTGATTTATGTCCATTGATCTGGAGGCAGAACATTTCAGTCTCCCTGGGACTCAGAACAGCTGTCGTCAAACAAAGGTACTACAAAGGTCCAAAAGGTGGAAGAAGCAACAAGGGGCTCAGGTATTTTGGATCTGATCCTAACCAACAAGGATGACTTGGTTAATGGGGTGCAAGTGGTGGGATCCTTAGGTGGAAGTGACCATGTTCTCCTGGAGTTTGTTATACAATGGAGAGGAGAAGCCAGGCAGAGTCAGACACGCATCCTAGACTTTAGGAGAGCGGATTTCAGTACTTAGAGAAGTATTGAGGGTGATCCCTGGTCAGAAATACTAAAAGGGAAGGGAGTTCAGGACGGATGGGACTTTCTCAAAAGGGAGATACTGAAGGCACAATTTCAAACAGTTCCAGTGAAAAAGAAAAACGGGAGGTGTCTCAAGAAACCAGGATGGATGACTAAGGAACTTCCAACGGAGCTGAGTTTGAAACGGAAGATGTATAAGAAATGGAAAAAGGGGGAAATCACGAAAAAGGAATTCAAAGAAATAGCAGGCATTTGTGGGGTAAAGTCAGAAAAGCTAAAGCGCAGAATGAACTCAGGCTTGCTAGAGAGGTTAAGAACAACAAAAAGGGCTTTTTTGGATATGTCCGCAGCAAAAGGAAGAAGAAGGAAACGGTAGGGTCACTGCGTGGAGAAGATGGCAAAATGCTAACAGAAGACAGAGAAAAGGCAGAATTACTCAACACCTTCTTTGCCTCAGTCTTCTCAGAAAAGGCAAAGGGAGCTCAACCTGAGGATAATGGAGCAGAGGACAGAATAGGGGAATTTCAGCACAGAATGAGTAAAGAGATAGTAGAGGAACACCTTGTTAATCTAAATGAATATAAATCTCCAGGACCAGATGAACTCCATCCAAGGGTATTAAAAGAACTGGCAAAAGTAATATCGGAGCCATTGGCAATCATATTTGAAAACTCCTGGAGAACAGGAGAGATCCCAGCAGACTGGAGGAGGGCAAACGTTGTCCCCATCTTCAAAAAGGGGAAAAAAGAGGATCCCAACAATTATCGTCCAGTTAGTCTGACATCAATCCCAGGAAAGATTCTGGAGCAGATCATTAAACAGAGAGTTTGTGAACATCTAGAAGGCAATGCCATAATCACAAAAAGTCAACATGGGTTTCAGAGAAGGAAGTCATGCCAGACAAATCTGATCTCTTTCTTTGATAAAATGACCATCTTGGTAGATGAAGGGAATGCTGTGGATATAGTATATCTTGATTTCAGTAAGGCCTTTGACAAGGTTTCCCATGATATTCTTGCAAACAAGCTTGTAAAATGTGGGCTAGACAAAGTAACTGTTACATGGATTTGTAATTGGTTGACCGGCCGAACCCAAAGAGTGCTCAACAATGGCCCCTTTTCATCCTAGAGAGAAGTGACCAGTGGGGTGTCCAGTGGGGCTCTGTCCTGGGGCCAGTGTTATTCAATATCTTTATCAATGACTTGGATGACAAAATTGGGGGCATACTTATCACATTTGCAGATGACAACAAATTAGGAGGAATAGCTAATACTCCAGAGGACAAGACCAACATTCAAAATAATAATAAATAAATAATAAAATTTTTATTTGTATACCGCCCTTCCATCGATCAGGGCGGTGAACAACATAATAAAATCATACACAATAATAAACATCAACCAATTAACAATGTACACATGATCTTAATAGACTAGAAAGCTGGGGCAAAGCTAACAAAATGAAATTCAACACAGAGAAATGTAAAGTACTGTACTTAGGGTGGAAAAATGAAATGCACAGATATAGAATTATGGGGGACACCTGACTGAACAAGAGACTTATCCGTGTGGAAGGGATCTGGGAGTCCAAGTGGACCACAAGTTGAACATGAGTCAACAGTGTGATGCAGCAGCTAACAAGGCCAATGCAAATTTAGGCTACATCAATAAAAGTATAGTGTCTAGATCAAGAGAAGTAATAGTGCCACTGTATTCTGCTCTGGTCAGGCCCCACCTAGAATATTGTGTCCAGTTCTGGGCACCACAATTCAAAAAGGATATTGAGAAACTGGAGACATGTGTCCAGAGGAGGGCGACTAAAATGGTGAAAGGTCTGGAAAGGTCTCTTCCTTGGCTAGCTATCGTCCAATCTCTCTGCTTCCTTTTCTCTCTAAGGTGTTGGAACGAGTTGTCTATTCACGCTGTCTTGAGTTTCTTGAAACCAACTCCATTCTGGATCCCTTCCAGTCTGGTTTTCGCCCACGGCACTCCACAGAGACGGCCCTCACTAAGATCTCGAATGATCTTTTGCGGGCCAAGGCAAATGGCCTCTACTCTATCCTTGTCCTTCTTGATCTGTCTGCGGCCTTCGACACCGTGGACCACTGTCTCCTAATAGATGTACTCTCTGACCTTGGTTTCTCGGGCCTTGTTCTCGATTGGTTCACATCTTACTTGTCAGATCGATCTTTTTCAGTGGTCTCGGGTGGTCAGACCTCGTCTTCTGTCCCCTTATCTGTTGGAGTTCCTCAGGGCTCTGTTTTGGGTCCCCTTCTGTTCTCTTTATACACACTCTCCCTTGGCAAACTTATCAGTTCTTTTGGTTTCTCTTACCATCTGTACGCCGATGATACCCAGCTGTACCTTTCCACCCCTAATCTTTCGCCAGAGCTAGAGCAGCAAGTGTCATCCTGTTTAACAGCTGTCTCCCACTGGATGCACCATCGGCGTCTGAAGCTCAATATGTCCAAGACAGAGCTTCTTGTTTTCCCTCCTAAGCCCACCCTTCACTACTCCTTTTCTATTTCTGTCAATAACATCTCTATCCAGCCGGTCCAGGAAGCCTGCAGTCTTGGTTTCATCTTTGACTCCTCCTTGTCATTTATCCCTCAGATCCAGACTACAGCCAAAGTCTGCAGATTTTTTCTCTATAATATTGCCAAAATCCGTCCATATCTCTCAGCTTCTACCGCAAAGACACTGGTCCATGCCCTAGTGGTCTCACGATTAGACTACTGTAACCTCCTCTTGGCAGGACTTCCCCTCTCTCATCTCCACCCATTAATTTCAGCATTCAGCTGCACGCATTATTTCACTCGCTCGCCGTTATGATCATGTCTCCCCTCTGTTGTCCTCCCTTCACTGACTCCCTTTTCCTTTCCGCATCAGGTACAAACTTTTGCTACTCACCTTTAAAGCCCTGCATGGGCTGGCCCCTCTTTATTTGACCGATCTTCTCTCTCCCTACATCCCTACTCACACTCTCCGCTCTGGTAGCCAAAGTCTCCTCTCCCAACCCAGGATCTTCTCTGCCCCATCCTGGATCCGTCCCTTCTCTCTTGCTGCCCCTCATTCCTGGAACCTTCTTCCTCTGCATTCACGGCTCATCACTTCCCTAACCAGCTTTAAGGCTGAGCTGAAAACCATATTGTTTAGGGAAGCGTTCTCAGGGAATTTGGGATTGTCATCTGGCTGTCTGACAATATTTGATGTGATGTGATTTGTTTTATATTTGATGTTTTTAATTTGTTTTTTCTTTTCTATATGGTAATTTTATCTATTCCTTTTTTAATTGTTATTATCTTAGAGTGTACGCCTTGGGCAGGCTTTTATATACTCTTTAAGTTTACCGACTTTGTACAGTGCTGTGTATAATTACAGCGCTTTAGAAATAAAGTTTAATAATAATAATAATAATAATAATAATAATAATGGAAACCATGCCCTATGAGGAACGACTCAGGGAGCTGGGGATGTTTAGCCTGGAGAAGAGAAGGTTAAGAGGTGATATGATAGCCCTGTTTAAATATTTGAAGGGATGTCATATTGGGGAGGGAGCAAGCTTATTTTCTGCTGCTCCAGAGAACAGGACCCAATGGAGCAATGGATGCAAGCTACAGGAAAAGAGATTCCACCTCAACATTAGGAGGAACTTCCTGAGAGTAAGGGCTGTTCGACCGTGGAACACACTCCTTCCTCGGAGTGTAGTGGAGTCTCCCTCCTTGGAGGTCTTTAAGCAGAGGCTAGATGGCCATCTGCTGGGGATGCTTTGATTTGGATTTCCTGCATGGCAGAATGGGGTTGAACTGGATCAGGGCCCTTGGGGTCTCTTCCAACTCTGTGACTCTATGATTCTATGAAAGGTAGATTGGAAAGAGAAACAGCAGAACTGGGATTTATTCACAAACTACAGTCCCTCAACAATGGATTGAACAAAGACAAGGGTTTCCTGATGCACTATCTGACCCTATCCTCATGGCAGTGATCTATGTTTACCTATTCCCCTCCCCACAGGCCAGTCCCATTGCAAAACTGCATCTGCCAGTTCATTTCCAGGCACCAAGACCAGTTTCCTATGCCTTTGTGCAGTGATGACCATCCTTAAAACTGGACCCGCAACTTCATCTTCATACACAAAGGATTTGTAATTTGTATTGACATCCTCACACACCAATGGCATATATAGATAGGTCTGTATAGGAGGATGACCAAAATGGTAGAAGGTCTGGAAACCATGAAGCCCTATGAGGAGCAACTTAGTGGGTGAGATATTTAGCCTGGCAAAGAGAAGCTTAGGAATGATATGATGATAGCTCTATTTAAATATTTGAAAGGGTGTCAGAGGGGCTATACAGATGGGTGGCACGCAGCTGCCCTTTTCCTGGCCAGACTGGGGCTGCGTCAACCTCACGCCACAGCCCCAATCCGACCTCTGGAGGGCGCAAAAAGGTGCTGCAAAATGCAGCTCCTTTTTGCGCCCTCCAAAGAGTGCCATAGCCACAGCGGTGCAGCTGTATGGTGCCTCTTCAGCACTGCATCATTTGGACGCAGTGCCAGAGGTGCATCATGATGCAGTGCGCAGTCTGGAGCAGTGCGCAGCATCAGGACACCCGGGGGATGGAAGCGGGCGTGCATCATCAAAACGCTGCACCCCGACTCTGCTCCCAGGCCAGCACTTTGTGCCAGTCTGTACAGGCTCATTACTGAGGATGGAACAAGCTTTTTTTTTTGCTGCTCCAGAGACTAGGACCCAGAGCAATGGATGCAAACTCCAAGACAAGAGATTCCACTTAAATATGAGGAAGAACCGATGGTAAAATCTATATTCCACTAAATACGCAGCCTTGGAATGTGGTGGATTCTCCTCCTTTGGAGACTGCTTTTAAACAGAGGCTGGATGGGCATCTGTCAGATGTTTTTTTGATTGTATATTCCTGCATGGCAAGGGGTTGAACTGGATAGCCCTTGGGGTTTCTTCCAACTCTATGACTCCAAAACCACGTGAGGAAGCAGCTAGTTCTCAGGGCTTCTGGGCTGTTATCCTCAACTGAGCGTAGGTTCCAACTTGAAAATTGCAACCCCACGAATGATGCACCCCAGGCAGGGCTTTGGTGGGGGCTATTGGGTGGCTTGTAAATTTCGTGGCAGTTAATCCTTGAGTCCCTGCTGGATCTACAGCTAATTTGTTTCTTTTCCTCCCTAGCCAGCCCCCGGCCTCCCATGGCCAGCTGATAAATTATGGTCAAGTTCTCTGCCAGAGCAAGGACAATGTGAAAAATAAATGGCTTCTTAGGCCAAGGTCTTTGGCTCTTTCCTTTGACTTCCATTTGTACTGATAGATGGAGCTGAGTGTGGCCAGGAAACCCAAAGTAAACTCTTGTTCTGAGTAGGACAGCTCTTCTGCCGGCTTAAGGTGCTTGGCCTAGTAGTTCCCCTGTCTTGTCCAGGGTCTCTCTTTCATCTGAGAAAGCTCGTGTTTCATGGAAATGGTTTCTGACTCAGAGGCGTTTGCTTACTAAGCAAAGTAAATGCTGGGCTGTAAGTTGCTCCATTACTTTGCTTGCTCATTAGCTGGTGCCGCATCTCTGCTATCAGCTGCGTAGCAACACACCTTTGGCTGGTTGCCCTGACTGTGTTTGTATAGGCTGCTAGTGTTTGTATAGGCTGTTTGTATAGGAGGACTCTGCTGAGGTTTCAAGGGGCAACTCCTGGTGATTTCATTGAGTAGGACACACCAAGCATCAGCCACAGTTGCACAGAGTATGACGTTCAATCAAAATCTACTAAGACTGAGATCTTTGTTCTTCTCACTGAGTTCTGCATCCATAGAATCATAGAGTTGGAAGGGATCCCAAGGGCCATCCAGTCCTACCCCCTTCTGCCATGCAGGAACTCTCAATCAAAGCATCCCCATTGACAGATGGCCATCTAGCCTCTGTTTAAAGACCTCCAATGAAGGAAACCCCACCACGCTCCAAGGGAATGTCTTCCACTGTCAGACAGGTTTGGAAGTTCCTCCTAACGATGAGGTGGAATCTCTTTTCCTGGAGCTTGCATCCATTGTTCCGAGTCCTATTCTCTGGAGCAGCAGAAAACAAGCTTGCTCAATATGACATCCCTTCAAATATTTAAACAATCATATCACTTCTTAACTGCCTGTTCTCCAGGCCATACATACCTATCTCCCTAAGTGTCTCCTCATAAGGCATGGTTTGCAGACCCTTCGCCATTTTGGTGGCCCTGCTCTGGACATGTTTTACACATGAACATGAGTTGGAGGATGCAAGGTAGGGCCCATTACACCCCTATTGTTCTTTAGTCTTCACGTTTGAGCAAATATGTTGGAGAAAGAAATCTGTTTCTTGTCCAGGAAATGGTTTTTGTGCACAGAAAAGATATTCTTTGTGCCGAAAAATGTCTGCTTTTCTGTGCAGAACAATTCCCAGAAGAGTTTGAGATGTGTGAACATGAGGGGAATCCTGCATGGAAATAGTTGTTTTATCCCGCAGCGCCGGGGTGGGGAAACGACAGCGATTTATTCTTCCTTGTATATATGATGATAAAATATTTCAGGATTTGCATCTCTAGTCCAAACTGCAAAATGACATCAAAGTTTTTTGCCTGCCGGCCCTTTCCTTTCCTTTCCTCGTTCCGTTTTCTGTCCTCAAGAGACGCAAGGCAACTTGCCACCCGCTCATCAGCCCAGGAAATATTTTCTTCCATTTCTTTCTATGGAAGAAGTTTGCACGAAGGAGGCCATAATCTCATTTAAGGGAACGGATTAGAATTCCAAACCCATTTAGGCTCCCATGAGCGGAATGAGGAGACCGGCTAATTACGGAAATCGGAGAAACATTGCCTGGCCTTTCCTCTGCCTCGGCCTGCCTGTCTCTCCCATTCACGCTGCTCCGGTTGCGATGTGTGTGTGTGTGTGCGCGCGCCCGCACATGTATCGCACGCTTTCTCTTTCTCAATTATCCTCCAGCTGATTACAGCTGTGGGTTTTGCCCACGATAAAAATAGAATAATATTTAAAAAGCACTTATTCTAATTGCTGCTCCTCTGACATTGTGTCATTTTAATAACGCTCACCAGGCAGAGATTCGCCTGCGCATGTGCTGATATTGATGTGGAGGCGGTGGCAGAAACAGTCACAGTCCCATCATCCTTCAAAGCTAGGCAGCCAGGAGTGTGGGATGGGGGGTGCTGTTCCTCCCACCCCATTTCAAAAACTCAGGATTTTCTGCACCACGTGGACCTCTCTCTTTCTCATTCCCATCCACACCCAGCTCCACCACCATTTAGACAGGTGCAGAGCATTGGAAAAATTATTTTGGAGTGCAACACCCAGAACCCCACAGCCAGTATTTGGAGGTTTATGTGGAATCTCTTTTCTTGCTTCTCTTGGGGGCCATTCAGACTACCTTTTACCCTGGATCGGAACCCGGATTACCCACTGGAAGTTCATATTTGCCCTGATGCTTCCACAAGCGAATTGGAGGCATTCACACCTGTTCAGGGGCAAATGCCCCTTGGCACAGGTCTTTTGAAAGCGGAGTAAAAGCTGTATCTTTGGGGGGAAAGCGGGTTGGGCGAATATAAACTTGGCCCTGATCATGATTGGTTCAAGTTCAGGGGAGGGATTTAGGTCAGAGGGAGGGCAGTGGGCAGAACATTTCCTCCCCTTCATGGAGGAGGAAGAGGAGGAAGGAGCCGGAGGACGCATGCAAAGGGCAATCGGGGTGACTGATGAAGCAAGAGGAAGGAGCCAGAGAAAGGGCCAAGTTCAGGGTGGATCAGAGGGAGGGCAAAGAAGGGAGCAAGACTCTCTCTCGCACCAGGCAGCTTTCTCTCTCTTTTTATTTTTTAATTTTCTATTTTTGACAGACTATGCGCATGCTTTTTGCTACAGGTAGATACATCTATAGATAGAATGTGTGTCTGCTTGTGTGCTACTTTCTCTGTCATTTCCTTGCTCCCATCTGAGCACTTTGCAAGAGGCTTTTTTTCTATATTACTTTTTATATGCAAATGCTACAATGCGAATGTTACAAATGCTTCTCTTTCAATTTGGCAAACTGTATGTGTCTGTAAGGAATTCTGGGGTGGCAATGAGGGAAAGCAAAGGATGCAGAGATGCCATTTGGGGTGAGGAATTAATCATCATCATCATTATTATTATTATTGTATGTGTATGAGGCATTCTGGGGTGGCAAGGAGGGAGGATGCAGAGATGGCATTGGATTTCATTTTGGGGTTGAAAACGGAGGCAGGGGAAGATCCATAATCTGTAGTGACCTGAATATACACAACACACAACACAAACACACACACCTGAAGGTTTTTAAATTTGACAGCATCTGCGCAGCCTGTTATTTTCTTTAAAAAAGGAGGGGGGAAGCTCACTTCCGATTGCCCAATGGCTGCAGGAAACGTCACCCGGACGAAAGCGGAACTCATTTGATTGACAGAAAAGGCACCTTCATTTTAAATCGGTTCCACAAATATGAAGGCATTCAAGGTTAAATTACCCTGATTGAGGTAAATTTCTAGTGGGCACTTGCTTCCGGAGGGATGGGGGGGACCGAATCTGCCCAGTTCCATCCAGTGCAAATAGGTGAGTCTGAATGGGGCCTTGGCTCAAACTCGAGTGCAGTGGTTCCCTTTCCACACTTTGGCCCTCTGGCTGTTTTGGACTTCAGCTCCCAGAATCCTTCAGTGTTGGCCAAGCTAGCTGGGGCTCCTGAGAGTTGCTTTTCTTCCACTCCTCTCTCCCCCCATCCTCCTCCTTCCTTCCTCTTTCTCCCTGCACTTCTTCTCCTTATCTTTCTCTCCTCTTCCTCTCTCATCATTCTGTCCCTCCTCTTCCCCTCTTCTCTTCCTCCTCTTATGTTCCTCTCCTCCTCCTCCTCTGCCTCCCTCTTCTTCTGTGTTCCCCTTCCTCTTCTCCTTTATTTTTCTTTCCTCTTCCCCTCCTCCTCCTTCTCATTTCATGTCATCCTTGTCCTCATCCTTATCATTATCATTATCCTCTTCTTCCTCTCCCACTTCCCCTTTCTTCCTTCTTCTCTCATCCTCCCCCTCTTCTTCTTTACTTCTCCCTCCTCTCTCTGTTGCTCCTCTTCTTCTCTCTTCTTCTTCCTTGTTCCTCTCCTACCCATCTTCTTTCTGTCCCATCCTCTTCTCCCTTGTGCCTCTCTTCCTCTTCCCCTTCTTTTTCCCTTTCCTCTTCCTTGTTCTCCTTCTTTCCTCCTCCTCACTCATCTCATCCTCCTTGTCATCCTCCTCTTCTTCTCTCTTTTTCCTCCTCATCCCTTGTTCCTCTCCTCCCCTTATTTCTTCCCCTACTTTCCTCCCTTATTTTTCTTCTTCTTTCTTCCTTCTCCTCCCCTCTTCCTCATCTCATCCTTCTTGTCCTACGCCTCCTCTTGTTCATCTTCATCCCCCCTTCCTCCTTCTTTCCTCCTCTTCTCCTTATCTTCCTGTCCTCTTCTCCTTTTCTTTCTGTCTATCCCAGTCTTCTTCTCCTACCTCCTCTTCTCCCTTCTTCTCCTTTTTTCTTCCTCCTCATCTCAGCCTCCCTGTCTTCCTCTTCTTTCTCTCCTCCTCCCCTTCCTTCCTTCCTTCTTCTGTCCTCCTCCCCTTCTTATCTTCATGTCCTCTTCCTCTTCTTCCTCTCTCTCCCAGTCTTCTTTTCCCCCAATCCTCTTCTACCTTCTTCTCCTTCCTTCTTCCTCTCCCTCCTGCTCTCCTTCCTCCTCCCTCTCTTCTTTCCTTTGACTTCTTCAACACATTCACTGTCAGAACTGTATTGTCCACCAGAGTAAAAAACACAATCTCAGGCTAGAAGTTTCAGAAGAAGTTTGAAGAAGTCCCAGCCTTCTCCATCTGATGCTGAGAAGGAGACTTGAAAGGGAGGGGGTTGTGCCAGTAATAATTTTCCAAATATCTCCCCATATATTTTAAAAGTTAGAGACAATTTGAAGAGTGCTGCTGGGCGGGGGGCATGTGCGATGTGCCAAAATGCCAGCCCATCTAATCATCAATGTTCCCATTCTGAGCAGAGGCCTAAATTCACATTTGGAGCTGCCTTAGCAGACCCAGGAGAACCTTCTGCAGCATCTTCATGGGGATAAGTAACCCATAAATTCTTGCCAAGGGTGAAATTAACTTTTGTGCCAATTGCACGGGAAAAGACTCTCAGGTCCCCCAAGACCCATTCCAGAGGCCTATACTGTTTAAGTGGGACACAGGAACATAGATTTTTGTTAGTCCAAAGAGAACCAGAAAGAGTACAAAGAAGCTGAAAGGGGGCTTTGAGCCAAGACAGAGGGATGCACAGGGAATTTATTTAATCCAGGTTTCTAATGACACCTCCATTTCAGAAAGACATACGATACAGCCCTACAAAACTACCACTCTTTAAAGGGGCCCAGAAGGCAAAAACAGCCATTAAAAGTATTCAGGTGGCGCAGCAATGTGCCTGGTACTGCATGCAAATGTACATTTGTGGGAAAGTCATGGGGTTGTGCTTGCAGTGGGGAGATCAGGATCCATTTGAAAAGAAGCTTCTTTCTCAGACCTCAGATTCCAGCACTGAACAAGATGGTTGCAGCTGCAGAATGAGCACATCCTGAGGGGTTCATGTATGGTTACCCTTCAAAGAACATGGCCATCTGCCTTGGCTTAAAACATGTGGGAGGCCAACTTTGTAGCACCCCAAAAGCCCTTCTAAGAATACCCAACTCTCTCCTGTGGAATCTCGTAGAATTTCATCGAATCATAGATTTGGAAGAAACTCCCAGGTTCATCTAGTCCACTCTCATTCTGCCATGCAAGAAGACACCATCCAAGCCCTCAAATGGCCACCCAGCCTCTGTTTCAGAGAAGGAAGTCATGCCAGACAAATTTGATCTCTTTCTTTGATAAAATTACCAGCTTGGTAGATGAAGGGAATGCTGTGGAGATAATATATCTTCATTTCAGTAAGGCCTTTGACAAGGTTCCCCATGACATTCTTGCAAAGAAGCTTGTAAAATGTGGGCTAGACAAGGCAACTGTTACATGGATTTGTAATTGGTTGACCGGCTGAAAAGAAAGGGTGCTCAGCAATGGCTCCTTTTCATCCTGGAGGGAAGTGACCAGTGGGGTGTCCAGTGGGGCTCTGTCCTGGGCCCAGGGCTATTCAACATCTTTATCAATGACCTGGATGACAGAATTGGGAGCACACTTATCAAATTTGCAGATGACACCAAATTAGGAGGAATAGCTAATACCCCAGAGGACAGGATCAAGATCCAAAATGACCTGAATAGACTAGAAAGCTGGGCGAAAGCTAACAGAATGAAATTCAACACAGAGAAATGTAAGGTATTGCATTTAGGCAGAAAGACTGAAATGCATAGATATAGGATTATGGGGGACACCTGGCTGAACGAGAGACTTCTACATGTGAAAGGGATCTAGGAGTCCAAGTAGACACAAGTTAAACATGAGTGAACAGTGTGATGTGGCAGCTAAAAAGGCCAATGCAATGTTACGCTGCATCAATAGAAGTATAGTGTCTAGATCAAGGGAAGTAATAGTGCCACTGTATTCTGCTCTGGTCAGGCCCCACCTGGAATATTGTGTCCAGTTCTGGGCACCACAATTCAAAAAGGACATTGAGAAACTGGAGCGGGTCCAAAGGAGGACCACCAAAATGATGAAGGGTCTGGAAACCATGAAGCCCTATGAGGAAAGACTTAGGGAACTGGGGATGTTTAGCCTGGAGAAAAGAAGGTTAAGAGGTGATATGATAGCCCTGTTTAAATACTTGAAGGGATGTCATGTTGAGGAGGGAGCAAGCTTGTTTTCTGCTACTCCAGAGACTAGGACCCAGAGCAATGGATGCAAGCTCCAGGAAAAGAGATTCCACCTCAATATTAGGAGGACCTTCCTGAGAGTAAGGGCTGTTCAACAGTGGAACACACTCCTTCCTCGGAGTGTAGTGGAGTCTCCTTCCTTGGAGGTCTTTAAACAGAGGCTGGATGGCCATCTGTCAATGGGGATGCTTTGATGGAGAGTTCCTGCATGGCAGAATGGGGCTGGACTGGATCAGGGCCCTTGGGGTCTCTTCCAGCTCTATGATTCTATGATTCTAAAAACCTCTGAAGAAGGGCACTCCAACACACTCTGAGAGAGTATCTTCCACTGTCAAACAGCTCTTACTGTCAGGAAGGTCTTCCTTATGTTTAGGTGGAATCTCTTTTCCTGTAGCTTGCATCCATTGCTTCTGGTCCTAGTCTCTGGAGCAGCCGAAAACATCCTCAATATGACATCCCTTCAAGTACTGAAATATTTAAATCATATCACCTGTTAACCTTCTCTTCTCCAGGCTAAACATCCCCAGCTACCTAAGTTTCTCCTCATAGAGCTTTATGGTTTCCAGACCCTTTAACATTTTGATCACCCTCCTCTGGACGTTGTCCAGCTTGTCCACATCATTTTTGAACTATGGTACCCAGAACTGGACACAGGATTCTGGGTGAGATCTGACCAAAGCATGCTACCTCTCAGTCTTCTCTTCTCTAGACTAAACACACCCAGCTCCCTAAGTCATTCTTCATAAGGCTTGGGTTTCCAGACCTTTGACCATCTTGGTTACCCTTCAGTGGACATATTCTTACTTTTCAATGTCCTTCCTGAACTGTGGTGCCTACAAAAGGACACACTATTCCAGCTGAGGTCTAACCAAAGCAGAATAGAGTGCCACCATTGCTTCTCTTGATGTAGACATTATAATCCCGGTGCCTAGAATTGCGTTGGTCTTTTGTTTTGGGTGTTTGGGGCGGGGGGGGGGTATTGGCAGCTATATCACACTATTGCTTGCATTGTACTAAGATGGATGAGGCAAAGACCCTTAGTTCTTTTCCACATGTCCTTTCTGGAAGCCAGAACAAAATTGTTGGCAGTACTGTTTGTACAATGAGACAGACAAATAGTCAGGCATTAATTCTGCAGCATGGCAGCAGTTCAAGACTTGGAAGGGCAGCTATGAAGGAACTAGATAAGATCATAAAGTGTAAAGATGTATCATTGAATACTTAAGTTAGAATTGTCCATGCCATTCATATTTCCAAATTCTCTGTGCGGTTGTGGAAACTGGACAATTAAGAAAGCTGATAGGAAGAAAACCAAATCCTTTGAAACATGCTGGAGCAGGCTTCTATGGATAGCATGGACTGCTAAAAAGACAGATCAGTGGGTCTTAGAGCATATCAAGCCTGAGCATAAACCAAGAATACTAACCCGAGACTGCTGTACCTGGGTCATATCATGAGAAGACAGGACTCACAGGGAAAGACAATGATGCTTGGTAAGGAAGAAGGCAGGAGGAAAAGAGGAGGACTGTGCTGCAGGTGGATAGACAAAACCAAAGGAAGCTACAGTCCTGAGTCTGCAAGAGCTGAGCTTGGTGGTCAATGACGGGGTGACCTGGAGGCCTTTTGCTCTTGGGGTCACCATGACGCCTGGTTTGGTCTTGCTGGGAAATGTTTTCCAGGGTCCCAGAGCAAAACCAGCTGCCAGTCTTGTTGGTCCAAGCCCCCATTGACCCCCACGGCCCAGAGATATGGACACTGGCATCCCTTCTTTCCCAGCTGTTTGCTAAAACTGCGTTTGAGAGTTGAGCTCAGGAAGGAATCCAATCCCTCCACCAACCCATTAACTCCATCATATCAGAACAAGGAGGCACTTGGAAAAATTAACAGCCGGCAAATTCAGAAGCAATAAAAGGAAATGCTACTTTACAGATCTGGCTGCAGCCGCAGTTCAGTCTAGGGGATTTTCTGTGCCAGGGCATTGTAAAAGGGCTGGGTGGCTTTATGGCCCTTAATACCAGTTGGAGTTATTCAGACTGAGAGAAAACCCAGCATGATGTTTCACGCTCCGTCTCAGGGGTCAGAAAGGAGCATTCTTGTTGTCTTGAAAGCACCCTGCTGCCATTCTGGGTGAGAGGAGGAGGCGACAAGGAGGATTTATTTGGAGATGAGCTTAGGGTGGATGGCGGGGGGGTGACGCTTCTGCTCTTTGGGGTAAAACACCCCGCAGTCATGGGGACCTGATGGTTCTGGTGTCAATGGGGTGGTGGGCCACTCTGGGTTCTAGTTCAAATTTTAATCCAGAGTTAGCATTCAGAATAAGGGTGGAGAGTATATCGCAGGGTGTTTGCCCTTTTGAGGAAAAATATGAATACCGCATCTGTCAGGAGACAGCCTCCGCCAGCAGAGTTTAGCAGACGCAATGTGCCTCAGTCTCTAGTAGCAGCAGCTTCTGTGTCTCCCTGGCTGAGACTGACTTAAGAGAATAACAAGCAGGAAGCGTCAGGTTATTATCTAGAGAACTTATCGAATTTCCTTTAGAATGGACATCATTTGAAGTGCCTGCATCCCAGCTAATGAATGAAAAGATGTAGTTAATGAAAGTTAAGGAAAGAGCTCTATTGAGCTTAAAACTTTAACTCACCAAAGCTGAGAACAAGGGAAGGGAAAAGACCAAGGGTCAAAAGAGGAGGTTGATAGAGAATGTGGAGTTTCTCTATAACCATCGACCCTAGAAGTGTCTCACATGGTGTAGTTTATAGACCCCAAGGGCCATCTGCTTCTGCCATGCAGGAAGACACCACCAAAGCCCTCCTTCTGACAGATGGCCATCCAGCCTCTCCTCATAAACCTCCAAAGACGGAGACTCCACCAGCCTCCAAGGCAGCAGTGTTTTCCACAGTCAGACAACTCTTACTCTCAGGAAGTTCCTCCTAATGTTGAGCTGGAATCTCTTTTCCTGGAGCTTGCATCCAATGCTCTGGGTCCTATTCTCTGCAGCAGAGAAAACAAGCTTGCTCCCTCCTCAATATGACATCCCTTCAAATATTTAAACAGGGATATCATATCCCCTCTTAACCGTCTCTTCTCCAGTCTAAACATCCCCAGCTCCCTAAATCTCTCCTCATAGGGCTCCATGGTTTCCAGGCCCTTCACCATTTTAGTTGCCTTCCTTTGGACACATGGCTCCAGTTTCTCAACATCCTTCTTGAATTTTGGTGCCCAGAACTGGAAACAGTATTATTCCAGATGAGGCCTGACCAAAGCAGAATACAGTGGAACTATTATTTCCCTTGATCTAGACACTATACACAATGCAACATTTTTGCATTCAACTTACACATCCCTAGCACTTTAAACCGGAGGACTGAAAAAAGCATTGGGAGGCAATGCTCAGCAGCACCCTTAGCAAAGCACCTCTTAAACTGGTTTGGATTTGGCTGGCCTTTTCCCTCTGCCCCATTGACCAGTGTACTGAATGGCATAAAAGCATCCATGGACAAGGCTGGCATGAAGACAAGGGACGAAGCCCAAGAGGTGAGCAAGGCAAGGACAGACTCCCTGCTTCTCCTGGGAAAGAGCAGCATGACAAGGTCCTGGCTGGCTCAATAAATCAGAGATGTTAACCATCCCTGTGGGCACTATTCACAATAATCACTCCTGGAAGTTAAAGGCCATTTTCCCACTTGCCACTGCTTTGCTTAGCAGACAGCTTTATTGTGTTTTTGGTTAAGGGTAAGAGGCACATGCAGAAGGCTGAGTGCCAACCTGTTTGGGACGTGAAACATGTCATTGTAAGTATCATGAGTGTATGGTTTTTCAATGAATCACAGACTGTAGACTTAGAAGGGGGACTCCAAAGGCTACTTAACTCATTGCTAACGCAGGACGTCCTCAGCATAATCAGCTTCTGTTTATAAAATCTGCAATGAACACATTTTCACCTTTCTTGGGAATGTACTCCACTGGAAAGAAAATAGCTCTTCCTACCAGGGCATCCCTCCTAATACTTAGGCAAAATCTCCTTTCTTGTCATTTAAAGGATGAATGAGATAATAAATGTGCACAGCTGAACTGTGCCAGGCCTTCTTTGGTTGCGTGCTGCTTGCACCTTTTAACTTAGATCCCTGACAATAGCAGAAGAACATGGGTTGCTCTGTCACCCATGGCATCTACCACCCAACAACACCCGGGTGACAGGGGCACCTCAGTGGCAAGAGAAAGGAGAGGCCCCACTTTTTGTTTAAAAAATGTTTTACATTGGTTGTATGATTGTTGGTGTCATGTGCTTTCACATGGTTTCTGACTTATGGTGACCCTAAAGGGGTTTTCTTGGGAAGTTTCTTCAGAGGAAGGTTGCCACGGCCATCCATTGAGGCTGAGAGAGTGTGACTTGCCCAAGGCCACCCACTAGGTTTACATGGCCAAGACAGGGTTTGAACCCTGGTCTACAGAGTCCTAGTTCAACGCTCAAACTAGTGCACCACGTTGGCTCATAGGATATTGTAATGTAATGCACAGGATATTGTAATACAAAGGAATACTTCTAATTTTACTAGTGTTTTATATCAAAAGTGTTGCCATTACATTCAGGGAATTAGAGCTGGTGAATTCATGCATGGCAGAAAAAGACTTGGTCTGGATGGCCCCTGGGAGTCTCAAATGCACCAATGAGGCTCCTTCAGAATATGGTGCTGTAGGGGATTCTGAGAGTTGTAGTCATAAAATAGTGAAGTTTCCATGCTCTGAAAGAAGGTTATCTGACGCATCAGTGCATTCCAGTCTGGCTCTTGCAAGTGGCTAGTTAAAAATAAAAATAACAGCATGGCATAGTGCTTTGAGTGTTGGCGTAAAACTTTGGAGACTGGGCCCAGGCATAAAACCCACTGGGTGACATTAGGCAAGTTACACTCTCTCAGCCTCAGAGGATGGCAATGGCAAACTTCCTCTGAACAAACTTTGCTGAGAAAACCCCATGATAGGTTTGCCTTAGGGCCGCCGTAAGTCAGAAACGACTTGAAGGCAAACAACAACAACAACAACAACAACAACAACAACAACATGAAGCTGATAGCATGTGCTTGGGAATGGTTTGGTCCCATGGGGACCTGCATATCCATTGTGCCTTCACACCTGTGTGCTCTCTTTTTTGCCCCCAATCCTACCCCCCTTTCCCCAAATCCAGGTGGTGAAAGTGGTTGGCAGCAACATCTCCCACAAGCTGCGTCTCTCCCGGGTGAAGCCGACGGACGAAGGGACCTACGAGTGCCGGGTGATTGACTTCAGCGACAGCAAAGCCCGCCACCACAAGGTCAAGGCGTACCTGCGGGTGGAAGCCGAGGAGAACACCGTTCTGCACCGTCACAGCGCCCACGGGGGGCACCTGCAAGACACCCAGCAGCAGCTCTTGGGGGCCCAGACCTCCGAGCACAGTAAACTGAGTGCCCCCCACCCACAACACCAACACCACCACAAGCCGGGCAAGGAGCTCAAGAAGCGCTCCGTGGCGGACGATGCCTCCTGCGCCCTCTAGACTGGTGGGCACTGGGTGCAAGGCTACGACCGGACAGCCTGGCAGGGCTCCTTCCTCTTCTTCTTCCTCCTTGTCCTCTTCCTCCACACTTGTGGAGCCACACTTGCCTGCCCTGCCCCTTTCTTATGGTGACACTGGGGTGGCCAGGACAGGGTTGGGTCCCTGTGAAATTGGCATGTGGCACCCATGCCACAAAACCAGAAACAGCCCCTTCCTCTCCCCTTCCCCATTCGCATGATAACCTTTCACCATTACTATTCCTCTCCACTCAGCCACCAGCTAGATATACATATTTTTAAAATTCCTTTCTAGCTCTCCATTCTCCTCCGAAGAAACCCTGGCGCCTGTCTTGCGCAAAATGGAGCCACTTCAACAGATGTACTGTTGGACTTTGGGGGTACCACTTTTGACCAATGAATGGCCCCTCTTGCCAACACCAGCCTCACCTGCTGGGGTCCTTCCCATGACAGAAAAGATGGCAGACGCCATATTTGGCATCCCATTTGACTCCTTGACAACTGAGAGGTAATCCTATGCTCTTAAGGTGGCCAAAGATAGAAGGAGCCAAACCGCAGTTGGCTTATACTCTTTCATTGGCAAATTCTCCTGGCTTTTGGTGACCACATGGGTAGGAGAAGACTTGGTCCTGAGGAATCCAGCAGAAAACCCTCGCCCATCTTTGTTGCTTTGGTGGCGTGCAAGCCCAGTTGGTTCCTCTGGGAAATGCATAAGTTCCTTCCACTGCCCCCCCAAAAAGGAACATGGACTTGAGGTTAGCACACCCCTTGCTGAGAGGAGACTTAGACCCAAAGCTGGACCTTATTTTCACAAAAGGACACCTTCAGCCACCTCTGGACCAAGCCGCCCACCTTGCCGTTGCCATTGCTAGTTTACTCCTACCATGCGTGAGCCCCTCCGAGTTGACTTCACCTTGCTTTATAAAATGAGACCAGGGAGTGGGTGGGCTGTGCATCATTTTGAATCCTCACGTTGAACCCTCACTAGTTATCACCCTATGTAACTATGAAAATGGATGACTGTATAACTGTAAATATAACTGACTGGTTCTCTCGCCGTATTGCCCCATGGCCGGGCAATAATCCACTGTCGACAAGGTCCCTGGGGGAGGTCCAGGGTTTCCCACTAAAGCACCCCTGCCTTCTGCATTGGATCCTATTGAGTGATGATTAAAAGGATGCTTGTTTTATAGCTGAACACAGCAGTAAATGTAGCTTTCTTGGAGGACAGAGAGAGATGCAGAGCTAATGAGAAAGTGGGGAGTGGATACAAATTCCCAGGACGCAGTGGTCCAGAAGGGACAACATCAAGGCTTGGTGATGTTGCATCTGTTTTTGTCTTGAGCATCCCCAAGTCCTCTAATTGAGAGCATGAGAAATAGTTTTTTGGTACTCAGTAAAATGGCCATATATTATACCATATATTGGGAGGGTCTGTCCATTGTGAGCATGGCTGGTCCCTGTTCTTCCAGTTTGGAAAGATGCCCAGATGAAGGAGACGAGGAGCACAGGAGGCAAGACTACATTAAAGCCTGACTGGCATCTTGCAGAAAGAGGGACTCTCGCAAGAGTGCCATAATAAGAGATTTAGAGATCTTGTGGGAGGCTTGAGTTCTTGCACGACTCGAAATGTGGGCTTGATTTGTATGTACCGGCCAAAGTGTTGATAGAGAGGGCTCCCCATGTTGCTGCTTCAAAACCTATAGCAGCCCTCGTTGGGTTGCCCAAAAGGCCTCTTCTGTTAGGATTGCCATTTGTCCCGGAATACCTAGAATATTCCAGACTGAAGGTACTAAAAAATGTCCCGGACGGTTGAGGTTAAAACATAATGGTAGAAAAATTGCAATGGGTTGAATTTGCATAATCAGAGTGCAATTTAATAATATGCATTGTTATAATAATTTGCATAATGTGCAGATCAGATGCCCAGATACGAGGGATTGGAATATGGCAACCTTATCCTTCATGGAAGCCCACACAATAGACAGATGCAGCCTACTAGCCAAAGTCTCTCTCAATGTTCATAACCTCAAACATTTAATATTGCTTTATCACACTAGCAAAATCCTACTGGAAAACGGGATTTAAACTAGATTTAATTTTTAAAAAACCTGGAAGTTTATCACACCAGATTCCTGCAAAAGTGAAATATCACGAAGGTAAAGTGAAGGTAAAGTGGAGAAAAACGGCAGCTTCTTACTTTCAGGAAGTTCCCAAAGAAAAAAGCTGCCTTCTCTCCCCTTTGCCTTCGCTTTAACTTCATGTTATTTCACTTTAACAGTGACATTGTCTGATAAACTTCCTGCATTTTCAGGTTTTTCTTATCTAAATCTAGTTTAAATCCCGTTTCTCAGTGGGATTTTCCTAGTGTGATAAACTCCATAGGTGAAACCCAAGACATATGCAGCCAAGCAAAATCAGAGTATGATCAAGATGGTGAAAGTTCTTAATGGGGAAGAAGAGACCAGCAAGGAGAAGCTGCAGCAGTTTGCTTTTGCCCAAGGCTACTGCAAAGAGAACATTCCCCCTCCTTTGGTCTCTCCTTTGTGGAGGCAGCACCCTCACACTGAGACTCATCCCTCACTCTCTGTGGATTGGAAAAAAGGGTCCTGGCACTGAGAAATAGGAACGCTAGCGATGGCTAGATTTGAGGTGCTTTGGAGATATTCTCCCTCCACCGTTCTAATTTTCCCCCAGGATTTAGGGATGGGCTGCTGCAGAACATCACACCTCCCAACATTTCAGAGATGAAAACTGGGACCTGTCTATGGTCAAGACGGCAAATGTTCTCAATGAAGAAGAATAGACAAGCTAGCAGAGGCTGCCGCAGTTTGCTTTTGCCTGAGCTGACTGGAAAGGGAAAGATTCCTCCCCTTTTTCTCCTCTTCCTCCTCCCAAGTTAACTAAAATGCAAACTATTTTTACACTTTGAACTCTGTTTGCAGCAACTGAAGGAAGCCAGGAGGAAGTGAGTAAGGAAGAGGAGGAGGAAGAGAGAGAAACCGGGACATTTTTAAGGAAGCTGAAAGAGTGGGATGGCAGAGGGTTAATGGGGACTTTCCCTCTTAAATTGGGAGAGTTGGAGAGTATGAGTTTTTATTTTCTTTTTGGAGAAACCATCATTACAAAATAAAATGTTCCTTACAACACTGACGTTTGCACTCGAATTTCATTAATGTTTTTTGGGGGGGGGGTATTGTTTCTTGCAGAAGATTCCCATCTCCGATTCATGCTCCCAGCAACTATCTCTCCAGTATACTCTCTATAATGTACATTATTGTTTTCATTTTTAAAAAATATTATTAAAAAGTTTGAACACACATTGAACAGTCCATATATATATATATATATATATACACACACACACACACACACACACACACACACACATACCACTTTACACAAAGCAACCTCTATATGTTGACATACCTTTACCCAACAGACCACATATTACACACACTGAATCCCTGCTAAAACGAAACACTAAAACAAAACTTCCTAGTCTCTACATTCTGAACAATATTTCTTTCATTACGCATTTTTACTTTTATTTCTTTTCCAATCGTACTCTTCTTATTGACATTAACTACTTCTCATTCCTTATTTCATCAATTCACTCCTATTTGTTCCCACCTTCTTCCCACGACTGTTTTTAATCTTATCCTGAATCATTACTTTTCTTCAATGCTAGTTGTCTTTCTTCTGATATATTTGACCATTCCTCCTTAAATTTATCTATTGACTTATTTCTGATCAGACATGTTAGTTTGCCCATTTCCATAGAGTCTTAACACTTTCTATAACCATTCTGTTATCAATGGACATTTCCCCTCTTTTCCAGTTCCGCTACATGGCATACGATGAGTTGGTGCTATAGTCTATAAAGCCTTTGACTGCATAGATCATGCTCAAAATGGAGGACATTTTGGAACACCTCCTGGACAGAAAGGTGAAATGTAGGACATGTCTGGGAAAAGGAGGACATCCGGACACCCTGCCAAAATCATGTCCCTTGAGTCTTGGGAAACCTTGATGAGAAAAGTGCTGGACCAGTGAAAACTTTGGGAGACATTTTAAGCAGAAAATTCACTTGTGGCATTTTTACAGAGAAAAGAGCTTTATTCCGCAGAAGAAATAGCAGTCTATATGGAGAAACTCATATTTCCTGTGCAGGAAGTGCTGCTTTCTCCACGTGCGGATTTTGTGCTGAGTATGTCCTCAAAGAGCAGATGCTTTTTGAAAATGGTGCAGTTTTCTTGCAGTGGGTGAAAAATTACAAAAAATGAGTCGTCATTCCCCTTTGAGAATAAAATTAGCAGCGAATTCCCTCCCGACACGAAAGACGGGGCCCAGGCCCAGTGTTTGGCACATGCATTCAGTGCTCAGATCATGATGTCTGAAGACAAAGGCTGCATCCACACTGCAAACGTCATGCAATTTGGGACTGCTTTAACAGCCATGGCTCTTGGGATCTGTAGCTTATTCTGGCCCCAGGATCTCTGACCAAGAAGGCTAAATTAATCATAAAACTATGGATGCCAGAATTCCATAGGATTGAGCCATGACAGTTAAAGCAGTATCAAACTGCATTAATTCCGCTGTGGAGATGCAGCCACTGGGTTTTAGAAGGAAGCAGCCATTAGCCAAGTTATAAGACCTTTTAAGAGTCACTTCTGTGGCCAAGTGGGAAGAAGCGCAGAATTGGATCCTTTGCTCTAGATGCACCAAATATCCGAGCATCAATCCCCCCCTTGCAGTGGAGAGACAAACATTAAACATTAAACAGAGAGACTGTCATTAAACAGAGAGTCTGTGAACATCTAGAAAGCAATGCCATAATCACAAAAAGTCAACATAGGTTTCAGAGAAAGAAATCATGAGAAAGAGAAAGAAGTCATGCCAGACAAATCTGATCTCTTTCTTTGATAAAATTACCAGCTTGGTAGATGAAGGGAATGCTGTGGATATAGTATATCTTGATTTCAGTAAGGCCTTTGACAAGGTTTCCCATGACATTCTTGCAAACAAGCTTCTAAAATGTGGGCTAGACAAGGCAACTGTTACATGGATTTGTAACTGGTTGACCGGCCGAACCCAAAGGATGCTCAACAATGGCTCCTTTTCATCCTGGAGAGAAGTGACCAGTGGGGTGTCCAGTGGGGTCTGTCCTGGGCCCAGTGCTATTCAACATCTTTATCAATGACCTGGATGACAGAATTGGGAGCATACTTATCAAATTTGCAGATGACACCAAATTAGGAGGAGTAGCTAATACCCCAGAGGACAGGATCAAGATTCAAAATGACCTGAATAGACTAGAAAGCTGGGCCAAAGCTAACAAAATGAAATTCAACACGGAGAAATGTACATGTTTCTAACGATCTTTTTTAGAGGTTTTGAGGACCAGATACTCGACTACTAAGCCAGGGCTTCTTGCTAATCCAGACGGCTGGACTGGAGAGCAAATTGAATTCCACACCATGCTTTGAGTTTGGCAGCTGAAATGTTATCTGCAAGCCTTCTGTCTGTGTGCAAAGTAGACAAATGCACCAAGACGTGGTCACCTCACGGAGCAGGCCAGGATTGCCGCTCTTCCTTCTCCCCTGCCCCACCTTCACCCAGATGTAAAAGGATCCAGGGTTAAATGGTGCAGAAACCTCTAAGTGGCCCAACTGTCTTGTCAGGGAAGATATACAGATCCACCGGAGGCGGTTTTCTTGGAAACTCAAAGCCGTAATCATCTCTCGCCTGTATATCTTTGCCCGCCTGGCACTTCCCTCCTCTTTGCCTGCCCTCCTCTGCCCTCCTGTCAGGCAGATGTATGTCTTCCTTGGGAGGAAAAGGCTGAGGAGAGAAGAAGGAAACGGGGGAATTGTCTGAGGTTTGCAAAAAGGGCTGATGCTGGTAATCTGTTGGTAATAAGGGAGCCTTCCCCCTCCCTGCGTTGCTCCAGAGGGAAGGACAAACAAAACTACTTTGCAAGGGATCGCAGGAGTAACTCTGCCAAAGAGTAGCTGCCAATAAAGCTGTGGTTCAAGAAATGAAAGACAATATCCATCACACAGACGCAGATGCATGGGGAGGGGGTTAGCATCCCCTTAGGTCCAATCTGCACTCAAGAATTAATGCAGTTTGACACCACTTTAACTGCCATGCCTCCATCCTATGGAATTCCATGATTTGCAGTTTTGTGAGATATGTAACTCTGGTATCTGGTGTTACAGCAAACTACAAATCCCAGGATTCCATAGCAATGAGCCATGGAAGTTAAAGTGGTGTCAAACATTCATGAAAAATTGGACACAACCAAGTAAACCCTATTGTTACTGTGTTCCTTCAAGTCGTTTCTGATTTATGGCAACCCTATCATGGCAAATTTAATCAGAGAGGGTTTGCCATGGCCATCCCCTGAGGCTGAGAGAGTGCAGCTTGCCTAAGGTCACCCAATAGGTTCTCATGACCAAGCTGGGATTCGAACCCTGGTCTCCCGAGTCGCTTTCCAACACTCGAACCACTATGCCACACTGGCTCTCGAAACCTGAAAGAATGAAAAAGAAGTATTCATTGATGTTAAATTTAGACTTGTGAATTGGTAAGGCACACATTAATGGATAAGAATTTAAGACACTATACAAAAGAGGTATAATAGGATGGATAAGAAAATTCAATTAGAAGTAGGGAAATGAGAAAGCTGGGCCAAAGCTAACAAAATGAATTTTCATCAGGTAGAAATGTAAGGTACTGACTGCACTTAGGTAGAAGAAATGAAATGCACAGATAAAGGATTATGGGGGACACTTGGCTTAGGGAGACTTATCTGTGTGAAAGGGATCTGGGAGTCCAAGCAGACCACAAGCTGAACATGAGTCAACAGTGTGATGCGGCAGCTAAAAAGGCCAATGCGATTTTAGGTTGCATCAATAAAAGTATAGAATCATAGAGCTGAAAGAGACCCCAAGGGCCATCCAGTCCAACCCAATTCTGCCATGCAGGAACTCTCACTCGAAGCATCCCCATTGACAGATGGCCATCCAGCCTCTGCTTAAATACCTCCAAAGAAGGAGACTCCACCAAAATCTCCAAGGAAAGAATCCTAGAATCGTAGAGTCGGAAGAAACTGCAAGGGCCATCCAGTCCAACCCCCTGCCATGCAGGAAGTCACAATCAAAGCATCACCGACAGATGGCCATCCAGCCTCTGTTTGAAGACCTCTAAGGAAGGAGACTCCACTACACTTTGAGGAAGGAGTGTGTTCCACTGTCGAACAGCCCTTACTCTCAGGAAGGTCCTCCTAATATTGAGGTGGAATCTCTTTTCCTGGAGCTTGCATCCATTGTTCCAGGTCCTAGTCTTTGGAGCAGCAGAAAACAAGCTTGCTCCCTCCTCAACATGACATCCCTTCAAATATTTAAACAGGGCTATCATATCACCTCTTAACCTTCTTTTCTCCAGGCTATAGTGTCTAGATCAGGGGTCGGCAACCTACAGCCCGCGGGCCGGATCCGGCCCAGCGAGGCCTTGGGACTGGCCCCAGTCCGGTCCTGCCGCTGATTGCTGCCCCCGCTGCAGCTTCTGCACCGCTCCAGGCACCATTTTGAGTTCGGCCCCCCCAGTTGTCTGAGGGACAGCAACCCAGCCCCCGGATCAAAAAGGTTGCCTACCCCTGGTCTAAATCAGGGGAAGTCATAGTGCCACTCTATTCTCCTTTGGTCAGGCCTCATCTGGAATAATCCTGTGTCCAGTTCTGGGCAAAACAATTCCAAAAGAACATTGAGAAACTGGAGCCATGTGTCCAAAGGAGGGGGACTAAAATGGTGAAGGGTCTGGAAACCATGAAGCCCAATGTGGAGAGACTTTAGAGAGCTGGGGATGTTTAGCCTGGAGAAGAGACGGTTAAGAGGTGATATGATAGCCCTGTTTAAATACTTGAAATGAATGTCATATAGAGGATGAAGTAAGCTTGTTTTCTGCTGCTCCAGAGAACAGGACCTAATAAAGCAATGGATGGAAACTCCAGGAAAAGAGATTCCAGCTCAACATTAGGAGGAACCTCCTGACAGTCAGGGCTGTTTGGTGGAGTCTCCCTCTCTATAGGTCTTTAAGCAGAGGCTGGATGGACATCTCTGGGGGATGCTTTGATTGAGAATTCCTGCATGGCAGAATGCAGTTGGACTGGATGGCCCTTGGGGGCCTCTTCCAACTAGGATTCTATGATAGCAACAACAACCAAGCAGGCCCTTGCATGAGTGGAACCAACATCTTGAAGAGTAGGGGACTTTTATTCCTTGGAGGTCTTTCATCAGAGGCTGGATGGGCATCTTCTTTCTGGATTACTTTCATTGTGTATTCCTGCATGGCAGGGGTTTGGAGTAGATGGTCTTTGTGGTCCCTTCCAGTTCTATGATTCTATGAGACAGCTTTTCTATGAGACTCAGTAAGGGTCGGGGCCATTTTCTTTGTATGCACATACAGCCTACCCTTAGTTTAAAGAAATTGCCTTTTGAGGACGGCCAAATAAGATTATCCATTACCCATTGATATGGTTATCCACTCTCCTTGGCTTTGTGCAACATCCTTCCTCCTGCCACTATTAAAACTAAACTTGTCACCTCCTCTCCATATCTACAAGATTTTGAATTTGAATTGACATCCTCACCCACAATTGACTTGTATAGGTCTGTCTCTGGACTCTTTACTCCAAACATGCATCTGAGGAAGTAGAGGCAAGTCTACAAAAGCTCATGCTTCTCTCTTTCAGTTCGTCTCAAAGGGGCTGCAAGGTTTTTGCAAGATCCGGACTGATTACATTAGAGCCTCCAGAAAGAGGAAATATTATAAAGTGACGTGACATGGCCATCTTTTCATGTCGGAAAGGCAAATAGTCTTAATGCTCTGCTCTGGGCCCCACAACAAACTCCAACTCCCAGAATTCCATAGCCTTGAGCCAGGATGCTAAAAAGTGGTACCAAAGCAGGTTATCTCTCCAGTATGGATGCAGCCCAAGTCCTGTTTAAAATCTTGAATGTTAGCAAGGCTTCATATGACACAGAGCAGTGTTGCATATATATAGGGGATGTTATGGCACCCAACAAAGCTTTGGCATTGCATCTGTGGAATACATTAGCAAGCGTTCATAGCTTTGCCCCATTGCAAAATGTTTTCACAGCTAATTTGTGTGGCCTCTGCTGCCCTTAAAAGCCTCTTTATTCTTGGAAGCCAGATTCTGGATGCTGCAAAACAAGACTTGGCCGAGGAGGCAATAAATGAGGAGCGCAGCGTCTCCGTCTCCAAAGGATATCTCACTTCTTTCCATCGCACATTGCAAACCTTTTTGGATCAATTTGCAGGCCTCCTCCTGGCACAGCTTTGGGTGTGAAGTCAATAGCTGGCTTTCCCCCCGCGGTGAATTAGCCCACAATTGCTTCAACACATCTCCAAGCAGGAGGTCAGCTTATCGAGCGGAAGAAGTGATGCTGATTCACTATTTTCCCCCAAATGCATTGGAAACACCTCTTAGGGCAACCTTCCTTTGGACCAGATTCTTTCCAAATAATGGCCTGAGCCCCACCTTCCTTTGCTTGCAGAGCTTGGGAAAGCTATCTTCTTGGACTACAGCTCCCAGAATCCCCCAAGCAGTAAACCAGACTGGCCTTGCTAGCCGGTGTATTCTGGGAGCAGGGTCATCATTCAGTGGGATTTACCTAGATCTGGGCTGTATAATGCATCCCCCCCAATAATAATAATAATTTTACACAATTAAAACAGCAAAAAGATACATTTAAATTCCATATCTCCGCATAATATGGCATTCAGCCCTTCCATATTTATCTCTCCAGCCATTTATACCAACATTGTTTTATCCTCTGCGCCCTTTTTCTCTCCCTGCCTTTCCTCTCATGGAGGTATCAGCATCTTAAGCATCGAACTGAACAGAGCTGCATATTCCCTTTCTCATCTGTCATAAGTTTTTTCAGGGGTTCCCATGTTTTACAGAAATCCTCCTTTCTTCCCCTCTTAGCCTTTCTGTTAAATTATCCATTTCCATATAATCCTATAATTTAAGCAACCAATCTTCTTGGGTAGGAATTTCTACGCTTTTCCATTCACTTGCATATAGCATTCTGGCAGCAGTAACCATATAAAACAGTATCTCCCCGTGTTTCCTTCCCTCTTCTTCCACCACGAGAACAAAAAGGGTTTGGGATCTTCATTTAGATTCATCTGCAGCATCTCTATGATCATGGGATGGATCTCTGCCCAATATTCCTTTGCCTTTTTGCCTTCCCAGCAGCGCTGCTGATATCCCCCAATTCCTTCACTGCATTTCCAAGATAGACTCTTGCACTTTTGTCAATCTTGGCAGAATGCATGATGTGAAATGCCATCGATGCTGCATTTTCATCACATTCTCTCTCAAAGCGTAACCCGGTGTGTATTTCATTCTTTTCCCATTGCATCAGTGGGACATTTTGACCCACATCCTTTGCCCAATCTATCAAGCTCTTCTTTACCTCTTCTTCTTCTAGATTCTGTTTTGCAGGAACTTATATATTCGTGAAATCTCATGTTCGCCTTCTTCCTTTATTATTTTTCTATTTCTGGATCGCCTTTGTCGATTCCTTGATTCTTCTGATCCATCAGAAATCTCTCTTTTAACCTTCTGGATAAGAACCAATTGCATCTAAATCCTTCTTCTATTAATTCCATTTCTGTTTTAAGTATTCTCTGTCCATTTACCTTTTTTGTAATATCCTCATAAGTCGGCCATAAATCGCGGGTCATTTTCTCGTTATTAGAAAGCGCTTTGTTTATTGATGTCCAAAGAGGCATTTTGGGAAAGTAGATGTATTGTTTTCCATATATTGAAAGGTGATTTCCGAATATAGTGATTGCTAAACTCTCGATTGCCTTCGATTTCCCCGTATAATAGATATCCATGGATGCCAAAAAATAATCCCGAAGTTTCCAAATGCAAAACGCTATCTTTCTTTAGTCTTCTCCAGTCCAAGATCCGACTTAAAGCTGAGGCTTGATAGTGTAATGTAACATTGGCTCAGGCTATTCCTCCCTTTTCCATTTCATCTTTATTCTAGTCTCTTGCCATTCCAAATAAATTTTGTCAAATCTTTATTCCAGTTTCTAAAGGCTTCTCATTCGTGAAGATAGGGAAGTTTTGCTATAAGTATAACATTTTGGGGATACTGACATTTTAGCCCATGAGATCCAGGTTCTTCGTTGCTGCTTCAGTCCCTGACTATTTCACTCTCTCTTCCAGGTGAAATCCGGTTCTCTTTTCCCTCTCTTTCTTCTCTTTCCGTCTCTGAAAAGTTCATTGTTAATCTTTTAGGTTTTCCTTTATTCGCCCTGAACCCTGAGACTTCCCCCAAATTCTCTAACTCTTCCATCAGAACATCTATATCTTCCGCCGGCTTCCATTAGAAACATCCAGATCGTCCGCAAAGGCCTTCAGCTTGGACTCCCTTCCTTTCACTTTAGTTCCTCGGATTTCCTTTTCTTCTCTTATTTGCGATAAAAGAACTTCAAAAGTCACTAAAAACATCAAAGGTGACAATGGACAGCCCTGGCAGAATCCCCATTGAAGTTGAAAAGGATCCCACTTCGGCCCATTCACTATAATGCTTCCTTCTGCCTTCTGGGAAATTTTGTTTAACCAAATAAAAACGTTTGGCCAGTGTCCATTCTTTCTAAAACTTCTTTCATGAATCTCCAATTGACTTCATCAAATGCCTTCTCAGCATCTAAGAAGAAGATGAGCAGTAATAGTAGATCTGCATTTTTCTCATGATGTTCAATCAGATTCAAAACTGTCCTTATATTTCCTTTTATCAGCCTCCAAGCTGTCACTCAATGCATTGTGAGGGAGGAAGGACATTTGCATGTGAACGGTGATTGGCTAAGGGACAAAGAGGAAGGAGGAGTCTTTGGGGGGCTCTGACGCCTATTCCGATTGGCTGTAGAATGTTGAGGAAGGAAGGACATTTGCATGTCGGCAGTGATTGGCTGAGGGACAAAGAGGAAGGAGGAGCCTTTGGGGGGCTCTGACGCCTATTCCGATTGGCTGTAGAATGCTGAGGAAGGAAGGACATTTGCATGTGGGCGGTGATTGGCTGAGGGGCACAGAGGAAGGAGGAGCCTTTGGGGGGCTCTGAAGCCTATAAGGATTGGCTGTAGAATCCTGAGGGAGGAAGGACATTTGCATGTGGGCTGTGATTGGCTGTGGGACAAAGAGGAAGGAGGAGCCTTTGGGGGGCTCTGAAGCCTATTCGGATTGGCTGTAGAATCCTGAGGGAGGAAGGACATTTGCATGTGGGCTGTGATTGGCTGAGGGGCAAAGAGGAAGGAGGAGCCTTTGGGGGGCTCTGAAGCCTATTCGGATTGGCTGTAGAATCCTGAGGGAGGGAGGACATTTGCATGTGGGCTGTGATTGGCTGAGGGACAAAGAGGAAGCAGGAGCCTTTGGGGGGCTCTGAGGCCTATTCGGATTGGCTGTAGAATCCTGAGGGAGGAAGGACATTTGCATGTGGGCGGTGATTGGCTGAGGGACAAAGAGGAAGCAGGAGCCTTTGGGGGGCTCTGAAGCCTATTGGATAGGCTGTAGAATCCTGAGGGAGAAAGGGCATTTGCATGTGGGCGGTGATTGGCTGAGGGGCAAAGAGGAAGGAGGAGCCTTTGGGGGGCTCTGAAGCCTATTCGGATTGGCTGTAGAATGCTGAGGGAGGAAGGACATTTGCATGTGGGCTGTGATTGGCTGAGGGACAAAGAGGAAGGAGGAGCCTTTGGGGGGCTCTGAAGCCTATTCCGATTGGCTGTAGAATCCTGAGGGAGGAAGGACATTTGCATGTGAGTGGTGATTGGCTGAGGGACAAAGAGGAAGGAGGAGCCTTTGGGGGGCTCTGAAGCCTATTCGGATTGGCTGTAGAATGCTGAGGAAGGAAGGACATTTGCATGTGGGCTGTGATTGGCTGAGGGGCAAAGAGGAAGGAGGAGCATTTGGGGGGCTCTGAAGCCTATTCCGATTGGCTGTAGAATCCTGAGGAAGGAAGGACATTTGCATGTGGGCGGTGATTGGCTGAGGGACAAAGAGGAAGGAGGAGCCTTTGGGGGGCTCTGAAGCCTATTCGGATTGGCTGTAGAATGCTGACGAAGGAAGGACATTTGCATGTGGGCGGTGATTGGCTGAGGGGCAAAGAGGAAGGAGGAGCCTTTGGGGGGCTCCGAGGCCTATTCGGATTGGCTGTAGAATGCTGAGGGAGGAAGGACATTTGCATGTGGGCGGTGATTGGCTGAGGGGCAAAGAGGAAGGAGGAGCCTTTGGGGGGCTCTGAGGCCTATTCGGATTGGCTGTAGAATGCTGAGGAAGGAAGGACATTTGCATGTGGGCGGTGATTGGCTGAGGGGCAAAGAGGAAGGAGGAGCCTTTGGGGGGCTCCGAGGCCTATTCTGATTGGCTGTAGAATCCTGAGAGAGGAAGGGCATTTGCATGTGGGCGGTGATTGGCTGAGGGGCAAAGAGGAAAGAGGAGCCTTTGGGGGGCTCCGAGGCCTATTCCGATTGGCTGTAGAATCCTGAGGGAGAAAGGGCATTTGCATGTGGGCGGTGATTGGCTGAGGGACAAAGAGGAAGGAGGAGCCTTTGGGGGGCTCTGAAGCCTATTCGGATTGGCTGTAGAATGCTGAGGGAGGAAGGACATTTGCATGTGGGCGGTGATTGGCTGAGGGACAAAGAGGAAGGAGGAGCCTTTGGGGGGCTCTGAAGCCTATTCGGATTGGCTATAGAATCCTGAGGGAGGAAGGACATTTGCATGTGGGCGGTGATTGGCTGAGGGGCACAGAGGAAGGAGGAGCCTTTGGGGGGCTCTGAAGCCTATTCGGATTGGCTGTAGAATCATGAGGGAGGAAGGACATTTGCATGTGGGTGGTGATTGGCTGAGGGGCAAAGAGGAAGGAGGAGCCTTTGGGGGGCTCTGAAGCCTATTCGGATTGGCTATAGAATCCTGAGGGAGAAAGGGCATTTGCATGTGGGCTGTGATTGGCTGAGGGGCAAAGAGGAAGGAGGAGCCTTTGGGGGGCTCTGAGGCCTATTCGGATTGGCTGTAGAATGCTGAGGAAGGAAGGACATTTGCATGTGGGCTGTGATTGGCTGAGGGGCAAAGAGGAAGGAGGAACCTTTGGGGGCTCTGAAGCCTATTCGGATTGGCTGTAGAATGCTGAGGAAGGAAGGACATTTGCATGTGGGCGGTGATTGGCTGAGGGACAAAGAGGAAGGAGGAGCCTTTGGGGGGCTCTGAAGCCTATTCGGATTGGCTGTAGAATGCTGAGGGAGAAAGGGCATTTGCATGTGGGCTGTGATTGGCTGAGGGACAAAGAGGAAGGAGGAGCCTTTGGGGGGCTCTGAGGCCTATTCGGATTGGCTGTAGAATGCTGAGGAAGGAAGGACATTTGCATGTGGGCTGTGATTGGCTGAGGGACAAAGAGGAAGGAGGAGCCTTTGGGGGGCTCCGAGGCCTATTCGGATTGGCTGTAGAATGCTGAGGGAGGAAGGACATTTGCATGTGGGCTGTGATTGGCTGAGGGGCAAAGAGGAAGGAGGAGCCTTTGGGGGGCTCTGAGGCCTATTCGGATTGGCTGTAGAATGCTGAGGAAGGAAGGACATTTGCATGTGGGCGGTGATTGGCTGAGGGGCAAAGAGGAAGGAGGAGCCTTTGGGGGGCTCTGAAGCCTATTCGGATTGGCTGTAGAATCCTGAGGGAGAAAGGGCATTTGCATGTGGGCGGTGATTGGCTGAGGGACAAAGAGGAAGGAGGAGCCTTTGGGGGGCTCTGAAGCCTATTCGGATTGGCTGTAGAATCCTGAGGGAGAAAGGGCATTTGCATGTGGGCGGTGATTGGCTGAGGGACAAAGAGGAAGGAGGAGCCTTTGGGGGGCTCTGAGGCCTATTCGGATTGGCTGTAGAATGCTGAGGAAGGAAGGACATTTGCATGTGGGCGGTGATTGGCTGAGGGACAAAGAGGAAGGAGGAGCCTTTGGGGGGCTCTGAAGCCTATTTGGATTGGCTGTAGAATGCTGAGGAAGGAAGGACATTTGCATGTGGGCTGTGATTGGCTGAGGGACAAAGAGGAAGGAGGAGCCTTTGGGGGGCTCTGAAGCCTATTTGGATTGGCTGTAGAATGCTGAGGAAGGAAGGACATTTGCATGTGGGCTGTGATTGGCTGAGGGGCAAAGAGGGAGGAGGAGCCTTTGGGGGGCTCTGAAGCCTATTCGGATTGGCTATAGAATCCTGAGGGAGAAAGGGCATTTGCATGTGGGCGGTGATTGGCTGAGGGACAAAGAGGAAGGAGGAGCCTTTGGGGGGCTCTGAAGCCTATTCGGATTGGCTATAGAATCCTGAGGGAGAAAGGGCATTTGCATGTGGGCTGTGATTGGCTGAGGGACAAAGAGGAAGGAGGAGCCTTTGGGGGGCTCTGAAGCCTATTCGGATTGGCTATAGAATCCTGAGGGAGAAAGGGCATTTGCATGTGGGTGGTGATTGGCTGAGGGGCAAAGAGGAAGGAGGAGCCTTTGGGGGGCTCTGAGGCCTATTCGGATTGGCTATAGAATCCTGAGGGAGAAAGGGCATTTGCATGTGGGTGGTGATTGGCTGAGGGGCAAAGAGGAAGGAGGAGCCTTTGGGGGGCTCTGAAGCCTATTCGGATTGGCTGTAGAATGCTGAGGGAGAAAGGGCATTTGCATGTGGGCTGTGATTGGCTGAGGGACAAAGAGGAAGGAGGAGCCTTTGGGGGGCTCTGAAGCCTATTTGGATTGGCTGTAGAATGCTGAGGAAGGAAGGACATTTGCATGTGGGCTGTGATTGGCTGAGGGACAAAGAGGAAGGAGGAGCCTTTGGGGGGCTCTGAAGCCTATTTGGATTGGCTGTAGAATGCTGAGGAAGGAAGGACATTTGCATGTGGGCTGTGATTGGCTGAGGGGCAAAGAGGGAGGAGGAGCCTTTGGGGGGCTCTGAAGCCTATTCGGATTGGCTATAGAATCCTGAGGGAGAAAGGGCATTTGCATGTGGGCGGTGATTGGCTGAGGGACAAAGAGGAAGGAGGAGCCTTTGGGGGGCTCTGAAGCCTATTCCGATTGGCTGTAGAATCCTGAGAGAGGAAGGACATTTGCATGTGGGCTGTGATTGGCTGAGGGACAAAGAGGAAGGAGGAGCCTTTGGGGGGCTCTGAAGCCTATTCGGATTGGCTATAGAATCCTGAGGGAGAAAGGGCATTTGCATGTGGGCGGTGATTGGCTGAGGGGCAAAGAGGAAGGAGGAGCCTTTGGGGGGCTCTGAAGCCTATTCGGATTGGCTGTAGAATCCTGAGGGAGGAAGGACATTTGCATGTGGGCGGTGATTGGCTGAGGGACAAAGGGGAAGGAGGAGCCTTTGGGGGGCTCTGAAGCCTATTCGGATTGGCTGTAGAATGCTGAGGGAGAACGGGCATTTGCATGTGGGCAGTGATTGGCTGAGGAGCAAAGAAGAAGGAGGAGCCTTTGGGGGGCTCTGAAGCCTATTCGGATTGGCTATAGAATCCTGAGGGAGGAAGGACATTTGCATGTGGGCGGTGATTGGCTGAGGGGCAAAGAGGAAGGAGGAGCCTTTGGGGGGCTCTGAAGCCTATTCGGATTGGCTGTAGAATGCTGAGGGAGGAAGGACATTTGCATGTGGGCTGTGATTGGCTGAGGGGCAAAGAGGAAGGAGGAGCCTTTGGGGGGCTCTGAAGCCTATTCGGATTGGCTGTAGAATGTTGAGGAAGGAAGGACATTTGCATGTGGGCTGTGATTGGCTGAGGGGCAAAGAGGAAGGAGGAGCCTTTGGGGGGCTCTGAAGCCTATTCGGATTGGCTGTAGAATGCTGAGGAAGGAAGGACATTTGCATGTGGGCGGTGATTGGCTGAGGGGCAAAGAGGAAGGAGGAGCCTTTGGGGGGCTCTGAAGCCTATTCCGATTGGCTGTAGAATCCTGAGAGAGGAAGGACATTTGCATGTGGGCTGTGATTGGCTGAGGGACAAAGAGGAAGGAGGAGCCTTTGGGGGGCTCTGAAGCCTATTCGGATTGGCTATAGAATCCTGAGGGAGAAAGGGCATTTGCATGTGGGCTGTGATTGGCTGAGGGGCAAAGAGGAAGGAGGAGCCTTTGGGGGGCTCTGAAGCTTATTCGGATTGGCTGTAGAATGCTGAGGGAGAAAGGGCATTTGCATGTGGGCTGTGATTGGCTGAGGGACAAAGAGGAAGGAGGAGCCTTTGGGGGGCTCTGAAGCCTATTCCGATTGGCTGTAGAATGCCGAGGGAGGAAGGACATTTGCATGTGGGCTGTGATTGGCTGAGGGGCAAAGAGGAAGGAGGAGCCTTTGGGGGGCTCTGAAGCCTATTCCGATTGGCTGTAGAATGCCGAGGGAGGAAGGACATTTGCATGTGGGCTGTGATTGGCTGAGGGGCAAAGAGGGAGGAGGAGCCTTTGGGGGCTCTAGTGTTTCCAATGTGGTGACTTTCACAGGATAACAGGGACTTTTCAGAGCTTTTGGTGTGATTTTGGTGCCTGGCTCTATTTCAGTGCGTTTTTGGTGACTTTTGCCCATTTCAGGTCCAGCCCTGAATCTGAGAGCGAGGCTGGTGGCTACAGAGCAACCAACCCTTTGGAGTGTCACACACACTATAAGTTTTCAGCCAATCAGAGAGAGGAATGGAGAGTGGTCACCGCCTCCGCCTTCAGGAAGAGCTCTCTCTCTGTCTCTCTCTCAGCCCCTGACTCCCTCTTAAGTCTAGCTTTCCTAGACTTCAGAGTATTTCCTCAGATGCATGGGAATTGTAGTTCATTGTGGCACCAGAGCTCTTTCTCACAAAACTACAATTCCCAGGGTTCCCTAGCACTGAGCCAGGGCAGCTAAAGCAGTCTCAAACTGTATTATTTCTGCAGTGTGTCTTGGACCCAACTCAGGCTGCATCTTCAGTGCAGACTCCAGAGACAATCCAGTTTCATACCGTTTTAAGTGCCATGGCCCAGTGCTATGCAATCCTGGGAATTGTAGTTTGTCGTCACACCAGAGTTTGCTGAGAGAGAAGGTTAAATGTCTCAGAAAACTAGGATTCCCAGGATTCCCTAGCACTGAGCCAAGGCAATTAAAAGGGTGTCAAACTGGATTATTTCTGCAGTGCGGTTGCAGCCGAACACGTTTCTATTTGGCACAAAGCTTCCTGGACCCCCTTCATGTCAAAATAAACATCTTAAAAGTATTAGAAGGAGTGAGAGATTCTTTGTTTGGTTTTAATGGTAATTTTGAGAGTTGAAATAAGTTCCAATTACTTTTATTAAATTAGGGCTACCGTTATTTGCAAAAGATCCGCCATTTTAACATTTTGGGAATTTTCCGGGAATTGTGGCTGAATATTCCGTGTGATTTGGGGGGATTCAGTGTGTTTTGGACAAACGTTTTGGGGAATTATCTTGGAGGCTTCTTGGCAACGGATTGAGTAAAGAATCCTGAGGGAGGAAGGAAATTCTCTGGAGGAAGAAAACAAAAAGGTGATATTCTAAACCCAAAAAGAACAGCTTTGAAAGTAAAAAAGTCTCGGGGAAAAAACTTTAAAAACACAGGAACACAGAATGCAAGAAGAATTTGAAAAGGCAAAATGTATACAATGCTGCAGACAGTGACTTGTATTGGTTTGTGTGCAAAGCCCAAATGTAAAAAAGGGCTGAGCCTAGTAGATCTTGGTAACACTAAATGAATGCAAAATCCCGAAATTAACGGATGAACAAAAAGGAAAGTTAAACAGAAAAATAACAACAGAAGAACTATTATTGGCAATTAGGAAGGAAACACCTGGAAAGAGCCCTGGTCCTGATGGCTTCTCCACTGAGTTTTACAAACCCTTTTTGAATCAGTTACTCAAACCATTGAGCAATGGATGAGATTATAGAAGGAAATATACCACCAACTTGGACAATGTCAAATATAGCCATTATACCCAAAGACTGACCCTGCAAACTGTAGCCCGATATGTTTATTAAATGTAGATTACAAATTGTTTACATCTATACTGGCGGAAAGATTGAAATTAGTATTGAGTGATTATATTCATGAAGAGGATGTTAGCTTGGCCAATGATCTGGGATTCTGGGAGCTGAGGACAAGAGATTCCAGCTCAACATTCGGAGGAACGTCTTGAGAGTATGAGCTCTTTGAGAGAGGAACACACTTCCTTGGAGCTTTTGGAGGTCTTTAAACAGCGGCTGCATGCTTTGACTGAGAGTTCCTGCATGGCAGAAGAAGGGGTTGGACTGGATCAGGGCCCTTCTTGGGGTCTCTTCCAACCCTGTGATTCCATCAACCTCGGAGCGCAAGGAGCTGTGCCAGATCCCAGAGAGGCTGCCATCTCCCTTCCTCCGCCACCTTCTCTCCTTCCACCAACTCTTTCCCTTCACATTTCTCCTCTCTTCCGGCGCTTGCAACCCAGCTTAACCCTGCCATCAAAGCATTGATTTTTCTCTCCCGGCTCCCATCCAGGTTATAGCCCTCTTTGCGGAAGAAACAAGATGTTTCTCTAAGTTTATGTCTCCATTACAAATTCTGCAGGAAGCAGCTGGAGGCCGGAGGCTGGCTTCTTCCTAGGTTTCCTTTTTATGGTGGGCAGAGAGAGCTGGGAGCTGCGTCTTCTTCCTTATCACCTTGGCTTTATTATAGGCAGAGTAAATTGCTTTTGTTTGAAGCGGCATAATGGTCAGGAAAAAAAGCCACGCCGTGGAAATGACATTTTCACGCTGCCTATTTATGCTCTGCCAGCGCTTTGCATGTTGAGAGTCTGCTCCATTTGCAAAATTGCAAAAAACCACTCCGCCAAAAAGACATATTTTTGTAACAAAACATTCAAAGCCAAAGCTTGGGATCTGCTGAGACTTCTGCCTTCCAGGCCTCTCCATTCGCCAGCTTCGTGGAAATTGCAAAGGCCTGGAATAGCAAATTCTGGAACAAGGGAGAAGGAATTGGTGGCAGAGAGACTTAATTCTCTCTTGACCCCCAACTCTTCAGTTAACCCTCTTTTGCCCCACTTTTCAGCTGTTTCTAAAATGTTCTTGCTTCTCCCTCCTCTTCCCATGTTTCCTCTTCATCCTCAGTTTACTTCATTTGATGCAAACTGAAGGTGCATCTTAGGCTGCATCCATACTGGAGAAATAACCTGGTTTGGCACCACTTTGACTCTTTTCTGGCTCAAGGCTATGGAATTCTGGGAGTTGGAGTTTGTTGTGGGCCCGCTCTGGGAATTCAGAGGTCCCCGTTTCACTCTGGGCCCACAACAAACTGTAACTCCCAGAATTCCATAGCCTTGAGGCAGAAAAGAGTCAAAGTGGTGCCAAACCAGTTTTTTTCTCCAGTGTGGATGCAGCCTTACATTGTAGAAATAATGCAGTTTCACACCCCTTGAAATGCCACAGCTTCATCCTATGGGATTTGTAGTTTCACAAGGTCTTGAGCTTCCTCTGCCAAAGAGCGCTGGCAACTCCCAAAACTACAGATCCCAGGATTCTGTAGGATATATCCATGGCAGTCAAAGCGGTGTCAAACTGAATTATTTCTGAAGCGCAAAGTGAAAATGTAGTTTGCATTCAATTAAGTTAGTGAGAGAGGGAGAAAGAGAGGAGGATCTTGCAATAGATTAGAATGCTGGGTCAAAGCTAACCAAATGAATTCCAACGCTGAGAAATGTAAGGCACTGCACTTAGGTTAAAAAAACGAAATGCATAGATATAGGATTATGGGGGACACCTGGCTCAAGGAGACTTATACATTTGAAAGGGATCTAGGAGTTCAAGTAGACCACATGTTGAACATGAGCCAACAGTGCGATGCGGCAGCTAAAAAGGCCAATGCAATTCTAGGCTGCATCAATAGAAGTATTGTGTCTAGATCAAGAGAAGTAATCCAAGCACCCCCAACAGATGGTAATCCAGCCTTTGTTTAAAGACATCCAAATAAAAGACTCTATCACTCCTCAAAGCAGAATATTTTATTGTCGAACAGCTCTTATTGTCAAGAAGTTCCTCCTAATGTTTAGTGGAATTGTTTTCCTGTAGCTTGCATCCATTGCTCCATTGGGTCCTGACTTGTGAAGATTTACACAAGTAGGATCTCAGCTCTGGGTCTCCTCTTTCCTCCGTGTGTGTGTGTGTGTGTGTGTGTGTAGTTATTTCATTTGTATGCCCCCTTTCCCCAAAAGTTTGCTATCCTAAACCCGCAATTTCCTTGGGAGTGGTAAGGTGGGATGTAAAGAGCTGTAAGAAAGAAAATCCAAAAGATACCCAAAGGGACCACTGTCAATCTATGCATCTGTCCTCTGGGGTAGATTAGTTCCTTTTACGTGTGTTACAGGTTGAAATGAACCAGAGAGGGATATGAGTAAGGATAGGAAAGAAAATCATTGGGTTTATATTTCATTGTGAAGGGGGGGGGGGGGGAATCATTTACACCTTTTGAGACTGACAGCGGAACAAATGTCCAAGGCTGCTAACTGTACGTTTCAGCAAGGAATAATGCACAACAAAAAGAGAGAGCCTGCCATTAGAAATGCATGTTTGAAAAATGTGTTTGCACATGCTTCCATGCAAGGGGGGGAAAGGGTAAAAATCCATACATGTGTAAACATGCATGCAAAAATACTTGCATTTTGCATGGAAACTACATTTTCTAGAGCAAGGAAAGTCATAGAGCCACTCTATTCTGCTCTGGTCAGGCCCCACCTGGAATGCTGCGTCCAGTTCTGGGTCCACAATTCAAAAAGGACATTGAGAAACTGGAGCCACGTGTCCAAAGGAGGGAGAGCCAAATGGTGAAGGACCTGGAAACCATGTCCTATGAGGAATGACTTATGAGGAATGTCCTATGAGGAATGATCTGCTGGGATGTTTAGCCTGGAGAAGAGAAGGTTCAGAGGCAATATGATGATAGCCCTGTTTAAATACTTGAAGGGAAGTCTTATTGAGGAGGGAGCTAACTTGTTTTCTGCTGCTCCAGAGACTAGGTCCCAATGGAGCAATGGATGCAAGCTCCAAGAAAAGAGATTCCTCAATATTAGGAGGAACTTCTTGAGAGTAAGGGCTGTTCGACAGTGGAACAAACTCCTTCCTCAGAGTGTAGTGGAGTCTCCTTCCTTGGAGGTCTTTAAGCAGAGGCTGGATGACCATCTGCTGGGGATGCTTTGATTGGATTTCCTGCATGGCAGAATGGGATTGGACTGGATCAGGGCCCTTGGGGTCTCTTCCAACTCTATGATTCTAAGTAAGCTCTTCCTAAAGTTTAGGAGGAATCTCTTGCTGGAAACCATCGCTGGGCAAGGCCCTCCTCGATTCAGTCCGCAGCCTGAGCCGGCCATTCATCAAATCCTGTTTGCACAGCTGCCTACCTGGCAGGCGTGATGGATCCGCTGCTTTTATATCTTCTCAGCTTTTCTTCATTACTGGATCGCAGCACGGGAGGCAAAGCAGAATCCCAAAGGTCATCGCGGAAAGGTGGCAATGATCAATGTGCTCTTGAAAGGAGAAAATACACACAGGCACTCTCTCTCTTTCTCACCACACCTTTCTCCCTGGGATCCTGACAAACAGAAAGGGCTTTGATGCTTTAATATCTCTTTCATTCCCTAACAAATGGCATCAGAGGAAAACCAACCGGCTTTCCCCTGACAGTAGCTTCATCTGCAGAGCTGTAAAACCCCACTCCGCAATCAATAAGATGTGTGATGTACACAGGTTTTTACCTTCCATGTTAAAGCAATTAACGGGTCAAGCATCAAACAAAGGAACAGGAGAAAGAACCCAAATGGGTCCAAGGGGAGAGAAAGAGACCAGCAGCCTGGCTCATTTTGGACCCCTCCAGATCCAATCTACATCTCCCATCTCTTCCAGCAAGCAGTGTCAAGAATATGGGAGTTGGATTTAAAGTTATTTGACAGCTACTGGGATAAAAGGGAATCATGTAGAAACTTTGGGACTGAGAAAAATAATTTTCTAGCATAAGCTTCCATGGACTCCAGTCTGTTTCATCAGATGCATGGAATGGAGCCCAGCAAAACCTATGCCAGAAAATTATTTTCCTGAAGCCTGCAGTCTCCACATCGAGGGAAGTGATAGTGCCACTCTCTTCTGCTTTGGTCAGGCCTCACTTGGAATACTGTGTCTAGTTCTGGACCCACAATTCAAAAACGATGTTGGGAAGCTGGAGCATGTCCAGAAGAGGGCCACCAAAATGGTGAAGGATCTGGAAACCATGAAGCTCTATGAAGAGAGACTTGGGGAGCTGGGCATGGCTTAGCCTGAGAAAGAGTTTTCAATCTCTAGTTCAGAGGTTTCCAAACTCTGGTCTTCTAGATACTTTGGGCTTCAACTCCCAGGAGTGCCAGCCAGCTTGGCCAACAGTTAGGGATTCTGGAAGCCAAATTCCAAAAGATCTGGAGGACCAAAGTTTGGGAATCACTGCTCTAGTTCAACACCTCCTTAAGGGCTACTATGAGTAAGCACAGGGTAGTAAACACCTCCCACCCTCCCTGCCCAGTGAGATACTATTCCTGAAGAAAATCCAAGCAATGCTTCTTTAATGTTGTTAGGAAGGGTGACATCCCATTTCTACCGCGCAGGGAGGAAAAATGACAATGCTGGGCTCATGCTGCTGAGAGAAACAAGATAAATGGGGGGCTGGATTTGCAAAGATCACTCGAGATAAATAAACAGGAGGGGAGTGAGGCAGCACAATATGCCTGGGCAAAGTTTTGTGCACATCAGCTCCTGTCACAGCTTGCTCTTGGGGTCATCATTTCCTTGAAAGCAGCTCAGGTTCTGCCTCTCCTGTATAAGAAACCAGTCAAACATGCCTGCCCCTGCCCCACGTTTCTCCACAACGTGAAACAAGGACCTCTGAATTCCCAAACTAATGGGAGTGATGGAGCGGGTTGTGTAGTCAGTGGTCTCAAGTGAAGAACAAGTGGCTGCAGAGTAGCCAGCTGGCAGGCGAATTGGTCCGTCCATCCTCTGACCCGCAACAAACAGCCAAGATCTTGGACCTAAAGGGATGAAGTCGAGAACTCTTCCTCCGACGGTCAAACCAAGCCAGGAGGACAGCAGGATTGCATAGATGTATTTGGCCAGCAGGGAGTCCAAGACCAATGGACTCAATGACCTGGGCAACTGCAGAGCATTAAGCAACTGCGTTCCAGGGGAGGTGAGAACATGCCAAGCATGGAGCCTTCCAAGAAGGTTCAAAGAACATTTTACAACCGAGCCCAAGAGCTCCCTTCAAACCTGTGCCTTTCCACCTGAAGCGCTGTTTCTCCTTTCCTCTCAGAGCCTTGTGGCTCTTTCTGGGCAAGGTGCCTTGCCTCTATATTGCCCACCTGCAAACCCCAAAGATGCCCATCAGGGTCCTCCTTCTCTTCTGTGCAGCGCATCCAACAGGTGCTGCACATTGTCGGTGAACTCGTTCCGCTTCTTTGCCATCCCACGGAGATTCACGGGTGCCAGGCTGGGGTGGGGGGGCTGGTAGGTGTGGGGGCACCAGATATTGCTGAGGAAGAGCCAGGTGGCATCTGGGTCCATCTGCATCAGGTGGAGGAAGACGCTACAAAACACCAAGACAAAAGCAGGGAGAAGTTGTGTGAAAAAGGTGATATTCAATGGGCCCCCCTCTATGCCTGGCTAAATCTGGATTTGACCCATGGGATGGGCTTCTGGGGAGACATTCGTGGCTTCGATAGGTTTTGTGGGTTTTTTGGGCTCTGTGGCCAAGTTCTAGAAGAGTTTATTCCTGACGTTTCGCCAGCATCTGTGGCTGGCATCTTCAGAAAATGCTAAAATGGAAGACAGTGGGGTGTGTGTGTGTACACGTGTACACACACACACACACACACACACTGTGTCACTCTGGGTATGAGATATATACCGTATACCCCACTCACTTCCATGCCAGTATTCTCTGAAGATGCCAGCCACGGAGGCTGGCGAAACATCAAGAATAAACTCTTCTAGAACATGGCCACAGAGCCTGAAAATATCACAAAAAACTATGGATGCTGGCCATGGAAGCCTTCAACTTCACATTCTTGGCTTCTGTTTCCTACCTGCAACTCCAGTCTTTCAGGGCAGAAGCCACAAAAGCCTGCTTCAGTATAAAAGAGAGAACTAAGGAGGGGTCTTTGTGTAACCCTGGAGACTATTTTAGAGAGCAGCTTCCTTGGACAGCGTCTGAGGAGGTGGGCTGAAGTCTACAAAACTCCTCTGATGCTGAAGCTGAAATGAATGGGTTAGTCTTTAAGGTGACACAGTCCTCCTTCCTTCCTTCCTTCCCCTGAAGACAGAGAAAAAACCGTCCATGAACATGCCATCACCCAATTTGTGCAAAGTGAAAAACCACTACATACACACACACACACACGCACGCCTTGCCATTGGTTCCATCCACAACTCTGGGCAGGTGAATCTGCTCCAATTCTGCATTGAACAACTGGCCCCTCCAGTCCAGCAGAGACCACTGCCCTCCCCTTCATTGGTTCCCAAAACACCACAAGTCCTCTAAGGCAGAGGTTCAGAGGATGCTCACAGCCCCAGGATCAGCAAGTTGAAGGAGGTGGCTTTGGCAAGATCCTTCCAAATTCCAGAGGAATTGGCTAATAGCTCCCATGTCAGTTTGGCAGCAAATCTCTTTTGGGTGTTGAGTAATATTAAGAGAGCTATCTCAAGTCCTGAATGACCGACCTAAATACCCCCAGGGACCATGTACTAGTTCCCATCTGATACTGGAAGCTAAGGAGGGGCAACCCTGGTCATCCTTTGGATGGAAGACCACCAATGAATAGCAAGTGCTGCATTCTAAGTGCTGTAATACCAGGATGTATTTCAGAGGAAGGAACTGGCAAACTACCTCTGAGGATTCCTTGCTAAGAAAACCCTCTGAGAAGTTCATGGGGTCACCCTAAGTCTCACCTGCGCCAGCCTTTGCTGCAAGACTGACTCAAGAAATAGGCTTCTTGGTTGCTGCTCCCAAGTGACTCGATGCAAAGGCTGTATTGAATTTGCAGGAGAACAGTAGACCTAATATCAAAAATATGCCCCAGGGCAAGGGGGCTACAGTTGTTGCCCAAGAGAAAAGGGGGCAGTAGCCCAAAAAAGTTTGGGGACCACTGCCCTAAAGGAACCAGATCCCACCAGTACTTGGAAGCTAAAGAGGATCAGCTTCAGTTAGGCCTTGGATGGGAGACCACCAATGAAGACCAGGTGCTGTAGGCTGTATATCAGAGGTAGGAATTGGCAAAACCACCTCTGAGTATTTCTTGCGTAAGAAAACATGGTGAAATTCATGGGGTGTCCATAAGTCAACAAGTGACTTGAAGGTACAGATACACAGACACACACACCCATTGCTTTGAGTCCCAGGTTGGGGAAAAGGGAGGATAAAAACAAATGCAGAAGCAGCAAGATTTAAATGCCCAGCCCAGAAGGATGACAAGGCTCCTGGTGCATCTCCTTCAGTTTTCCCTCCCTGCGCTGGGTGACTGGACCAGGCAATGAGGCTTCCAATCGTTAACCGGTGTGATTTATCGCGTGTGATTTATCACATCTGTCCTGTGCCTTTGCTCAGCTCTCTGGAGAGAGTATAATCCAGAGAAATTGGCTAAACTGAAAAATGGGCCACTGGCGCAAGGCCTGGAGTTGAGCCCTGTGGCATTTGAACCCAGCTCTCCCTGGCAGATAGCCAAACCACCATTCCATTCCCTGCATATCATACTGGCGCCTGGATGGCAGATAATCAATTATAGTCCACTCCTACAAAGAAGGCTGCTAGTGGATATAAATATGCACACAAAATACTACTACTACTACTACTACTAAATTAACTTTGAGACCTGTCTGTCTGTCATCTATCTATCTATCTATCTATCTATCTATCTATCTATCTATCTATCTATCACAGTTCACACATACACACACACACATATATATCAAAGCTAATGATACTTAAAGTTCGCAAAGAAACAACTTTGAATCTGGTGTAATATTCCTTTTGTTTTGTTTTCCCAAAAAACATACCTTTATTATTTTTAGTACAGTAGTACACTTTAAATGTTTTTACTGTTATTGCTATTTGTTTTAACATTGGCCTTTTGCAACCTGTAACTATATTGGATTTGTTTTAATTTGCACATCAGCCCCCTTGAGTGCAGCGGTTTGAGCATTGGTCTAAATGGCCCTTGTGGCCCCTTCCAGCCCAAAGATTTTGTGGCCCAACAGACTGGACCAGAGACCCTTGCAGTGCCTTCTCATAAACAGCGCATCCTCAATCCAGATACACATCCTCAAGCGTGACATGTTTATAGGGTCTATTAGAGAGTCCCTCTCCCTCTCAGCATCTGCCATTCCTGATAGATGTGGCTGTTAAGACTTCTTCCTAAGGCCAGTTATTTTAGCCTTGATCCTCGTCTGGATTTTCCCTCCCTTTTAAATCACAACACTTGGAAGAACAGATTGTGGCTGTTTCTCCTTCATCCTAGGTTGCTCTTTAGTCTTGCCTTTCCCAGGTGCCCTTAAACGTTGGGCTTCCAGATGTTCGGCAATTTCCTCCAAAACGGGTGCAATGCTTCTCTGCATGGCTACACAGTGTGCAGTCCCAACTTTTACTTACGCAAGGACTGTCTTACCTTTCTCTGCTCTCCATCTGCTAGCCAAGGCCCACTGTGGGTTGGCTGTCTTTCCATTAAACAACCTTTTTCTTGATTCTGTCAATAAGGATTTCCTTCCTTTCCCATTGACTGGATGACCTGGGACCATTTTGCTGCAGCGGAGGCAAAACCCTGTCCATCTGCTACAGTTCAATCAATGCTAAAGGAAGCCAATTCATACTGACTTGCTTTGCATTTTCTACATTCAATCCTGAATGACTTGGGAAGGCGGCAGCCCTGCTCTGAATTTTGCCTTCTCATTAAGATCTTGCCTCCTGATCCAGTCTAGCCTTGATACCTATCAGACGCCAGGCACCGGTGTCCCTTTGGAGATGGGATTTCAAGCTGCAGCACCTGAAGAAGTTGAAATATGATAAAGTAGTATAAATGATTCTTAATTTTTATTTGCAGGAACCTGGGGAAGAATAGGTGAGAGGCAGCTGCCGCCTCCTACTTTTGAAAGTTGTTTTGTAAGTCTACAACAAACACAGACTTGGTTTACCGTTAGTTTAATGTCAGCTGCATTCTGTATCCCAGTGGTGGCAAAACCTTGTGGGTGGATGTGGGGCAGGATCCTCTGCTGCAGCGGCATCCCTGTTAAGAATCCTAGAGTTGGAAAAGACCCCAAGGGCCATCCAGTCCAACCCCATTCTGACATGTAGGAACATACCATCAAAGCACTCCACGGGGAAGATGGTCATCCAGCCTCTGTTTGAAAACCTCCAAAGGAGGAGATTCCACCACACTTTGGGTCAGGATACTGCACTGTCAAACAGCTCTTAGTATTGGGAAGTTTTTCCTAATGTTGAGGCAGAATCTCTTTTCCTGTAGTTTAATCCCATTGCTCTATGTCCTGTTCTCTGGAGCAGCAGAAAACAAGCTAGTTCCTGCTTCAGTGTGACACCCCTACAAATACCTAAACAGGGCTATCATGTCACCTCTTAACCTTCTCTTCTCCAGGCTAAACATACCCAGCTCCCTAAGTCATTACCCACAGGGCATGGTTTCCAGGCCTTTCGCCATTTTGGTGGCCCTTCTTTGGACACGCTTCAGTTTCTCACCGTCCTTTTTGAATTGTGATACCCAGAACTGGACACAGTATTATTTCTTTAACTTGAATCCATTGCTCTGTGTTCTATTCTCTGGAGTAGCAGAAAACAACTCTGCTCCATTCTCAATGTGACATCCTTTCAAATACTTAAATAGGGCTACCATGTCACCTCTTAACCTTCTCTTCTTCAGGCTAAACATCCCCAGCTCCATAAGCCACTCCACATTGGCCTTAGGACTTTCTAGACCTTTCACCATTTTAGTGGCCCTCCTTTGGACACATGGCTCCAGTTTCTCAACATCCTTTTTGAATTGTTTTGCCCAGAACTGGACACAGGATTATTCCAGGTGGGGCCTGATCAGAGCAGAATAGAGGGGCACTAGGACTTCCCTTGAAGTCTGTGAATGGTTCATTCCATATGAAAAGGTTATAACGACTGCTCTTCCTTGACTCCGATTGTTGGCTAATGGACAAACTGTAATTTTTAGAGAATAGGATTTCTTGGTAAATTTAGTGTTAGTATTTTCTTGTTGTATTGATTGTAAATTGTACTAAGTGTCTTTTAAGGTAGTAATCCGTGGGAGAGGCAGGAGGTATGAATAAATTACATTATTATTATTATTATTATTATTATTATTATTGTACTTGTTTTAATTTGTTAGATGCTTTAGTATGTTTTTAGACTGCAAGTTATTTTTTTAGTGCTTCCTAATTTTAAATTGTTTTCATCAACCCATCCTACCCGCTTCCCAGGACACAAAATGATGCTGAGAGTTCACTTGGTGTTACTGGTACTTTGCAGACATGAGAAACTAGAGAAGCAGAGACCTCTCTTGCACAACAGATTAGACAAGAGATGCAACTCTGCTCAACTTATTGGCAGTGGCAGAGGTCTTTGGTCACTGGGTGCTGCTAGGCCATGATGATAGTTGGTGCGAAAAATGGCTTTGCCTCTCCATCTGCCTTGGCGCATGTCAGAGGGGTCCGTTTATGAGTGAGCCCATTTCTAAGGAACAGAACCTCAGGGATGCAGCCAGTGTGGACAGCTTAGCCAGATCCCAAGTGGAAGATTATTTTGGTAATCATTTTCATCTCGCTCCATATATTTCATCTAAGTCCCCTCCACTTCCACCAAACATCCTTGGGTCCGGGTGAAGCAGGTAAAGGGGATGCTGTGGCCGAGATCATACTAACCGACAGACATCCTTTCCCAGCCCATCGCAGCCTCCATTGATAGCCCAGAGCCCTCTGAGGCTGGAGGAGCAACTTGATTTCTGTACTGTTGTTTCTAAATAAAATTGCTCTGACAGTTTCCAAGCAACCTCGGTTTCCATGGCAAGAGATCCTGGGCTTAATCCAGGATGGCATGGTTATGTCTGTAGCTGTTTGGTTCAAGTGCAATTTGCTGGCGATAGATAGCTAAATTAACAGACAGATAGAGGGACAGTCAGACTGATGGCAGATAGAGGGTACTTTTTGCTTTGCAGCGTTTGCTGCACCCCAGGCCACAACTGGAAGAGACAAAGTGGGATTGAGAAACGAAAGGGGCCCCAACCAGATGCATAGAGGGACCTGGGCACTTTTGCTTTAGTGCCAAAAGACAGCTCACAATCACACGTCCCTCGGCAGGGAAGAGGCCAGAATTTTGTGACAAGCTTTCTCAGGCTCCAGACTACTTAAAGAGCCTTCTCTTCCAATATGGAAGAGCCCTATCTGGGCTCCAAAATCTTCAGCAAAGACCCTTCTCTTGCTTCTGCCACCTTCACAGAAACATCTGGCAAGGACAAGAAACAGTGCCTTCTCGGTGGCTGCTCCAGTTTTTCTTTTTTGCCTTTTTAATGCATTTGCTTTCATTATATAGATAGACTCACCACATCATGAACCAAATTTTATCAACAAATCCCATCCTATTAACAGAGGTATGAACAAAGGCAGTAGCTTCATGGAAAACTATGGGTATTAATTCAAGAGTCCTTGCAACTGCACTTATTCCAAAAGGAATCTTCTCAGAGGGAATTTTGAACCCAGTGAAACAAACTCTGGATAAACAGATTCATTGCTTTCACACATCAACACGAACGGACCTTTGCAAAGATCAGAAAGACCTGTATCATCTTATGCCCCCCTCTGAAAATTTAGGGCAAGGGAGATAACTCGCATCTTCCTGCAGCCTATGGCATTCCATCCCACTCCCACAACTGTACAAAAATGCTTTAAAGCCTGAAGCTTTAATACCACTTGCTACTGCATCTGAAGAAGTGGGTTTATATCCACAAAAGCTCATGCAAATACAAAAAACAGTTAGTCTTAAAAGTTGTGCCACATTTCTTTTTCTCTTCACTTCCTCTTTTTTATGCTGCAAAAGACTAAACAACCTCATTTTAATAATAGTTTTTTTTAGTGACATCTTTTTGTATTGGAGCTCTGTGCATTTCTTTCACCATTTCTAGCCTGTCTTCTCCTGATCGCAACAGTCTCCCTTTAGTCCTCTTGGCTTCTAGGGAGAGTTCAGGCTTCATTTGCCCTTGGACCCATTTATTGGTCTTTTCTCAATCCATGCATCTGCAGAACTCTTCTCTTGCATCACACAAGAAAGCACCTATTTGCTTTCTTTGCTGTCCAGCTTTCACAACCATAGAACATAGAAAGAGGAACCATCCTAAATTTAAGGCCCATGGACCATCCTAACTTTAGTATTCAATGATATTCTTCTACTCTTCAGGATCTCGTCCTGTTCCTCCAAAGCTGCCCTTCCAAGTCCTAGTCTTCTTCTAATTTCTTGACTCCAGTCTCCGTTCTGATTAATAACTGAGGCAAGGAATACAAAATCCTTTCAGCCTCTTAATGGTCAATTTTAAAGTTATGTAAATCATCTGTGGTCATTACTTTTTCTTAACGTTCAACTGTAACCCTGCTTTTGCACTTTCTCCCTCGACCGGATATAAATATTCACGTCTCCCCCAATATCCAGCCATCTCAGGTCAATATACTATTTAAATAAATTGGGAGCCATTTAAAAGAATAACAATTTTTACAATGTAAAAGCGTATTAAATCATTTATCCTTTAAACAAGACAATTTAAAACCAGTTAAAACAATTTAATTGCTCTACACTAGCTTTGCTCTGACCTTTTCAAAAGCAGGCCTTTCTGGAAAGGGTAAGTTAAGCCATTTCACTGGAGTAAAGGCAGAGCAAGGCTGGGACACAATGTCTGTACTTCTTGGATGATGGTGATAGCAGGCTGCTATAGATATTTTTAAGATAGAGACAAGCTTAAAAATACCAGAATGAACAGACAAGGAACAAAAGATTTAAAGGGAAGGTAAAAATGTTCAAATCTAAGAAGAACATCAGCAGACTTAAAATACTTCCACAATAAAAGCAAGAAATAGAGTAAAAATACTGAACGCTTAAAACACAAAAGGAATTGTACACAGACATTATAGTGTTATATGGTTTCCTGGTATTCTGTTTCAAGGTCCCAGCATTTTAACTCTTGTTCTATTCAATCTGTATTTATTTCTCTCCTATATATGTGTGTGTGTGCTCATATTACAACTGGGCACTGTTATCAATATAAGAAATACATTTACAAAACCAGTCCAATTACACTGAATGCCAGAAACAAAGATCCACTTATAGCCTATCATCCCAAAAGGCTGTATCTGTTTTGCTGGAGGTCCATGGGCAAAGCTCATTTCTGAAGTAAATGTCATCAAGGGGCACCGTATCGTTTCAAAATTATCCTCTATAACCTCTGCTTTTGCTTCACAAATTTTAAAAGCCATTTTCCCCATCAGGGCCAGCATCCAATTCAAACAATTTCCTTGTTCCTGCAGTTAAACCATTTAAAGATTACTGACATTCTTATGAGACTTTACCATTTTTACCTTTGTGCTAATTCTGCATTTCCTTGTCTGTTAATTCCAGGAGCCTTTTAGATGAAGAATATTATCGGTGGATCAGTTTTCCTGACCATTTGGGTCTGCCCCAATTTTTTAAAAGTGGAAAATCAGAAAATAAGCATTTCAAATGAAACAATGACATATTTTGTATACCGAATCCCCCTCTCCCCCCCAAAAGTCGTCAATCAGAATATCCGCACTTCAAATAAATTACAGTTGTTTCCTCTCTTTGATGGGTTTCTGCTGGTTGTTGTGAAATTAAGGTTTTAATTCCCCCCATCTTTCCTTAAGGATATGTGGAAGATTTCATTTGCGATGTGGTGCTGGATACCATGGACTACTAAAAAGACCAATAAATGGACCCTTGAGCAAATCGTCCTGACGTCTCCCCGGAGGCCAAGAGGACTAAACTGAGACTGTGGTACTTTGGCCACATCAGGAGAAGACAGGACTCACCAGAAAAAGACGGTGATGCTTGTAAGGGAGAAGGCAGGAGGAAATATTTCAAACAATGCTGCACATGGAACAAGGTTTGTACACAGGAGTGCAAAGAAATGGGTCACTTTCTCAGCCCCCAATGTGGGCAATTTTGGAGTATGTCTGATTTTGGAATTCTGGATAAGGAAGACTCCACTTGTACTAAGAAGGGCTGCAGAACTCATCTTTCTGGTGGCAGAGGCCAAACTCACTACAGTCATCAAAGGCTTTTCAAGGCAAAGAGCTTTCAGAAGTGGTTTATCATTGTCTCCTTCTGCAGAGTGCTAACAAGAGTTAGCTAAATGCCACTGCTTTTATCTGCCTGGTAGTTCCCCTTCCAGTTCCTCCACTGCCTTCAACACAGTTCTCTTCTGCTGATGTGGCTATTACTCTCCAAAGAAGATGAGTGCTTCTTGGGGTGCATCCACACTGCAAAATTAATGCAGTTTGACACCACTTGAAGAGCCATGGCTCCATCCTACAGAGTTCTGGGATTTGTAGCTTTGTCAGGCACCAGCAGCATATGGCAGAAAAGGCTAAAGACCTTGTGAAGCTACCAATCCTAGCATTGCATAGGATGGTACAATCACACTTAAAGTGCTGTCAAACTGCATTATTTCTACAGTGTAGACGAACTCTGAGTCTGGTTTCTCTGCTTTGAGCATCCCACCTTGGTTGACCCCATTCAGAGTCTAGACCAGTCATTCCCAAACTCTGGCCTTCCAGGTGTTTTGAACTTTAGCTCCCAGAATGCCAGACCACTGGACAAGATGGAATCAGTAGTCTGGACACTTGACAGAATCCAGTCTCCTGATGGCATCCCTCCAACCTCTTTGACACACTCAACCAAGACACAGATAGAGAAGGGGGAACCACCAGTCATATGTTGTTTGACCCTTTCAAACGGCACAATTTACAGGGTTAAAACCATCCAAAATTCATTAAAAGGCAATAATAATAATAATAATAATAATAATACAAAACAGTGCACCATTAAAGCCCATAAGCAGTCAATTCCTCAAAGCCAGTTGAAACAGGTTGGTTTTCACTTGGAAGAAGAATAAGAGCAAGGAGGGAGTTTCAACATATATGGCATGAATGCATGCCTATCTTTTTCCTCATTCTTAGCCCTCTGCCTCACATCACACTCTCTCAGCCTCAGAGGGAGGCAAAGCAAACCCCCTCTGAACAAGTCTTAGCAAGAAAACACCCTAATAGGTTTGTCTTAGGCCAGCATACGTTGGAAAGGACTTGAAGGCACACAACAAGCAAAACAGCAACAACAATTTTTCTCACCATCCCTTAAAAAAACAAAAACCAGCCCCTGAAGAAGCCTGTAGAAGCATTATTTGGCAGATATGCGGTGTGCTAATTTGAGAAATAAACGTTCTTTGTCCATATATCCTGAGACTCAGGGTGCATCTCCACTGGACAAATAATGCAGTTTGACACCACCTTTAGTTCCATCCTACAGAATCCTGGGAACAGTCGTTTTGCAAGATCTTTAGCCTTCTGTGCCAAAGAGTGCTTCACCAAAATACAGATCCCGGGATTCTATAGGATAGAACCTACAGCAGTTAAAGTGGTTTGAAACTGGATTATTTCTAACAGTGAAGATGCCCTCTCAGCCTCTTACCTTTTATTTCAGATTTACCAGACAACCCCACCCCTGATGCTTCCAGCCCCTTTCCCCATTTCATGTCCTCTTGTGTAGTTATACAGACCTGCAAGTGGAAGGGAGATCTCCAGCTTTGCTTTAGTGTGGAGGGTGGGAATGAATTAGAGCAGATGCCTGACTGCCTCCCAGCTGGCTATGAATAGGAGAGGAGACACACAAGACTTTGTGTGTCATGTGTGCATTTGTGTTACCTGCAAGCAGCCTCCTGGAGCCTTGCTGGCTGCTTGGCACTCAGGTAGGGCAGGCAGATGTTCGCCACTTTGTTCAGGTCGTTCTCACCTGCAGAGAAGGAGAGAAGGAAGGGTCAATGGGAAGAAGGGGGCACGATGGCTAGGTGGTCCTTGTGGTCCATTCCAACGCTAAGAGAACAAGTTCTCTCTGGGCCAAAATACACTGCAGAAATAATCCACTTCGACACCGCTATAACTACCCTGGCTCAGTGCTAGGGAATCCTGGGAATTGTAGTTTGTGGTGGCACCAGAACTCTGTGATAGAAAAGGCTAAATGTCTCCCGAAACTCCAGTTCCCAGAATTTCCTAGCATTGAGCCAGGACAGTTAAAGCGGTGCCAAACTGAATTATTTCTGAAGTGTGTACTGGCCCTGAGAGATTGGTAGATTCTCCATTTTGGGAGGTCTTTGAACAAAGAGTGGACAATCGTCTTTCAGGAGCGTTTTAGCTCTGTATTGTGTATTTATGTGTGTATGTGCCTTCGAGTTGCCTGTCTGCTTATGGCGACCCCATTGATTTCGTGGGGTTTTCTTAGGCAAGGAATCCTCGGAGTGGTTTTGCCAGTTCCTTCCTCTGAAACAGAGCCTACAGCACCTGGGATTTTGCTAATGATCTCCCATCCAAATACAGCCAGGCCTCTATATCCATTGAGTTTTCATCCATGGCTTCAAAACAGTGTTAAAAAATTAATTCCAAAAAGCAAACCTTGTCTTTGCCATATGATATGAGGGACACCATTTTACTATGCCATTGCATTTAATAGGTCTTGTTCATCCATGGACTTTGGTATCCACAGGAGGTTCTGGAACCAAACTTTAGTGGATACCAAGGGCTGACCTTGCTTAGCTTCCAAGATCAGGAGGGATCTGGTTCCTTTAGGGCAGTGGTTCCCAAACTTTTCTATGCCCCACACCCCTAAGAAATGTTTGATTAATTGATTAAAAAGTAATGTCACATTTGAAGAGGAAGAAGTCAAATTTTGAATTTTAAAAACATAAATTGAACCGCATACAATACTGCAGGTGAACATTCTGGGGTTTTTTAAAAAATCTTTTAACTCAGTGCATAAAATGCAAATCTAAACTGAGCAATTAGATTTTAATTTATATAGGGAAAAAAAGAGTGACGACTCATGACTTGCCACTCAAGGACACAAGACACTCTTTGTTGCACCCCCTGAAATTCTAGCTGACAGTCTTTGGGAACCCCTGATTTCGGGTATTTACTGTATATACTCATGTATAAGTCTAGAAATTTAGGTCAAAAAACTGACCCCAAAACCCTGAGTCGACTTATCCACGGGTCAATATAAGTACTGTATCTGAACTCTTATTAAAAAGAAGGAAACATCCCCTGGTGAAAGAGAAGAGTACAATGGGTCTTGGAAGCACCCTCTCCTCTCTCATCCATCAGTCTTAAGGGTGAGCACAAAGAGCTATGTCTGCTGGAATCTGATAAGTTTTTGACATTGCTTTGCATTGCTTCATCCTTTAGATCCTTTGCTAAGTGCCCCTAAGTTTTACCCTCAACCTATCCATGAGTCATATCAAAATCCATAATCTTGGCCCCAAACACTGCCATCAACATATACATGAGGTCGACTTATAGTCAAGTGTATATGGCATTTATGAATGGCAGAGGACTGAACTAGGTGACCGTTTTGGTCTCCTCCCTCTCTGCTTTCCAGAGCACTACTACTCACTGAGGTCCAGCGCCTTGCAGAGAGAGCCCAAGCCCTGGAGGACAGCAAGCTGCAGCTTGAAGGCCAAAGTGTGGCTATAGATGGGTCCAGCCCGGGCACTGACCGGTGCCTGGTTGGCAAGAGAAGTTGCCAGCTTGGGCAAGATGTCCTTGGAGAACCGCCGCCTCAAGAAGTCGCCACAGTGGGCTCCCAGGGTACACAGCACCTGTTGAAATCCACACATACACATTACAGCAGACTCTTAGACACACACAAGAGAAAATCTACATTTGCTCACAAAAAGAGGCACCGCAACAGAGGGTTGCAGCATGGAGGATTCTGGTTCAGAGGTCCAGCAAGCCATGTCTCCTAAGCCATGTCCCTCCCTCCAGTCCCCATTTTGGGTCTCTCCCCCACTTTCCAAAGCAAACATTTTGCATCACACCTACATGTTGAATCCTGACTGAGCTGGCAAACAAGTGTACCACCCTCAGCCTCAGTTGGAAGGGTTAGACCAAAATGGGGAAAGGTCTGGAAACCTTGCCCTATGAGGAGCAACTAAGGGAGCTGGGGATGTTTAGCCTGGAGAAGAGAAGGTTAAGAGGTGATATGAGAGCCCTGTTTAAATACTGGAAGGGATGTCATACTGAGGAGGGAGCAAGCTTGTTGTCTGCTGGTCCAGAGAATAGGACCCGGAACAATGGATTGAAGCTAAAGGAAGAGAGATTCCTAAACCTTAGAAAGAACTTCCTGAGGGTAAGAGCTATTTGAATGCTGAAAATGCTGCTTAGCCTGTAGAGACCAGTTTAGGGGCTTCAATTCATCTTCCAGAAAGTGGGGTTTGTAGATCCTTTTTGTGTGGTCTACCAGTCTTTTTATTGTGCTCCTTTTTTGTCCTGGGTGATGGTTGGAATTTAAAATGGTTTCCCTCATATAAAATGACAAAATTTTACTGCAGCTTACTTTTTGGAATTTATATATATTTAATATTTTCAAGCCATGGATGCTTGAATCCATGGAAAACGAACCTGTGCATATGGAGGGCTGACTGTGCTTGCAAGCTGGGATAGATTTGCATTCCAAATACATTCACATTCGGCTTCCTTTTCCTCTGCTGCTGCTGCCATTTGCTATCAAGCCCTCTTCAGCGCCAGGCAACCTTATGAATGAGAGACTTGCAAGACCCCCTGCCACTTAAGGAAAGCGCTTTTGCACACTCAGAGAAGCAGCCACGGCTTCTCAACTGGCTCAGTCCACCTGCACTGCAGTCCCTCCTCTTCAGCCCCTGCCTTCCATTTTGTCGGTCATTATTCCCTTCTCTATTGAGCCATGCCTCCCCAGAGTATGCCCAATGTACAATAGTCTCAACAGACAGGTCTGCTTCGAGGGAGAGGTCAAGCCTGACTTACTCCATGACCCATTTATTGGTCTTTTCTTTTGGTGGTTCACGGGACCCATATAACTCTCCTCCAACACCACATTTCAAAATGAGTTTTCTTCCTGTCATTCCTCTCCTAAGGTAGCAGATTACAAACCAGAGGTACAAGTTTATAAAAATGGAGAAAAGAAGGAAGATCCAAGAATGGAGAGAAGCGTCCTTTTGCAGCTCTTTACACACACACACGCAACTACACTGGGCAAAACCAGCTTAGCCCCTCTTCACTTCCCGCATCCATCTGCACAAATTTGCGTGTTCTCCCAATTCATCACCAGCCAGGGTCACTTTTTCTCTCTGCCCATAATCTCTTATCTCCCTGTACCATGTTTCGCCTTTATCTGGAAGGCTGCGGGCGACACGCCAGTCTTGCAGCCTGCGATAATAAATACACCACTCGCCAAATGCAATGTGGAGCAACCGCCATGCGAGCTGGGAGCCTGGTGCAGAAGAAAGGGGCAACATAACACGATGGTTTCAATGCTAGAAAGGGATAAATGTTGAAGTGGGCCCCAACTATTGCAGTGACCCAGTATTTCTGCACAAGCCCAGCTGTGAGGATGAGTCCCTCTCCAATGCTCAAGTCTCCTGCTGTGCCTCACTTTTTTTTGCAATTGAAACGGAGGCAACCATCAAAGGGATGCTTATAATTAAAAAAGATCACCTTTCCTGCTGCTCAGCAGTAGGCTATCTCAAAATTGCTGAGAGGGTTTTAGTAATGGATTCTCCTCCTCGCTCTCGCTGTCTTACTTACCCACCCTCATCTTAAAATCCAGCCTAGTCCTTGAGACCGTTGCATGAGTTTTGCCTGCCCACTCCAGGATTAAGGCTGGGCAGTGCTCCCTTTTGCCTTTCTGTACAAAATCCAGCTGTAATGGTCAAACTATTTGCACTTCAAAAGCTCTCCTGAGATTAGGGATGCCATATCCCGCCTGGGGGCGGGACTTTCCCAGTTTGGGGCGGGTCTGCATGGTCCCGCCCTGGCTTGGCTCCGCCCCCGGGACCCCCCCCCCTGCGACAGATGCCAGGCAGGGAAAGGAGCCTCGCATGAGCGAGGCCCGTTCCCTGCTTGGCCTCCTCCGCCGAGGGAGGCGGCCTGGCTCTGCTCCCTCTTTCCCGGCCTCTGTGAAGGCCAAGCCTCCACAGAGGCCGGGAAAGGGAGCGGATTCCTTCTCCGCTTGGGCTCCGTGAATGGAGCCCAAGCGCAGAAGGAATCCGCCCCTCAGCGAGGCTCTTTTTCAAATGTAGGACCCCCCAAAAAATAGGTCCTACATTTGAAAGTTTTGTCCTACATTTGTCCCGGTTTGGAGGCCCTGACTAATGGCAACCCTACCTGAGATGGGATCTAGGCCCCAGACTCAGAGGCCAGAAATATGGAGGCAGTCTTCTTGAAGCAGGGCTGGGCATGCTGTGGGGTATTTAGCACGTAGGGATGGAAAGTCATTTCCAAAAGAGTTTAACTGCTTTGTTTTAGCTAGATGCTTTTGCCTTATAACTCCTTGTCGTCGTATTTTATGTATGAGGTTATACAGGGAAAGTTGTTATTAAGAAAGTCCACACACTGAACACACAACAGAATATAAAGCAAGTATATGTTTGATTTGAATAATGGCATGCTAGCTGCAGAACAGTTTTTGACTTGGCACAGAATCTGCAGTGCCTTGTTGCATACATATACAGTTGGCCCTCCTAAACCACATTTTTGTCATCCTTGGGAGGGTCTGGAACTGAACCCCCAAGGATATGAAGTATGCATTCTGTGTGTGTTGTGTATGTGTGTGTGCTTCCTCTCTCTCACACACACATACACACGTACATAGCATAAGCAAAACATTTCATCTTTAGCTATCGAAGAAGGTGGAAGACAACATTTTGCTCATGTTATATTTTTCAGCCCTGTTTGTTAATCACTTCAATCTATCTATCTATCTATCTATCTATCTATCTATCTATCTATCTATCTCTGCATCCTTTTGAGATCCAGGACAAAAGTTGTTGGTTTGTTTTTCAGTTACCTACACACACACACACACACACATACACACTGCTGTTGTTATGTGCCTTCAAGTTGTTTCCATCTTATGGCAACCCTAAGGCAAACCAATCCTGGGGGTTTTTTTTAGCAAGATTTGCTCAGAGGAGTTTTATGTTTGCTGTCTTCTGAGGCTGAGAGAGCGTGATTTGCCCAGTGGGTTTACATGGCTGAGCTGGGATCTGAACCCTGGTCAGCACAGTCATATGAGTTTATTGCACTGTGGCTAATTTCGGCATTAAAGAGAGATCAAAGCGCATTTAAAGCATCTCACAAAATAAAGCGAAAAGGGTGAGTAAATGCATGGATGATTATCACACACAATTGTGCAAATCAAGTGATATCGGAAACACATTCCTGCTGAAATCCCGCAAGTAAAAAGATGTGCGTTAATGCTACTCTGTGACCACTGTAATGGTGGGTTTTGTGCGACGTCATGTGAAATCTTTTCGCATAATTACACAATTTTTCCAGGATATTCATGGGATAAACTCCTGATCTCCTTTGTGTGATAAACTCTAGTCCAACACTGAAACCACTACCCTACACTGGCTTCTGTCTATACATACCTATGCACATACATATATACTCTTTTTAGTTCTGTTTGGTAATTAAGTCAATATACACATACATAAACTACTAGTATACATATAAATAGATGAAAATGCACTCCACCATCAGAAAGGATCTGGATATGTAACAGTGGGGTGTGTGGATGCTAGGAGCTCCAGTGAGAAGCAGAGGTGCAAATGGGGGCCACCATCCCAATTTGCGAAAGGCAGCTCAGGCCCATTAAAGTAGAGCAGAGAGCGTTGCCCCCCACTGCCTGGAGAAAGCCCAGGGCCTGGACAAGGAAACCTGTCCTTCCCATTGGCGCTGGGGGCAACTGTGTTGGGATTCTGGTTTGGCTTACCCTGAAGGCTCTGAGTACAGCCAAGGGGTCATCGTTGGTCAGGCGGTGAACAAGAGGAGGCCATGCCCGATGTGCCAGAGGGAGAAGGACATTTTCATGAGCACCAAGCACCATCACACATAATTCCAGGACATCCAGGACCTGCCAAAGGAAGGAGGCAATAGCAAATGGAATTAAGGCTGCATCCACATGGTGCAAGTAAGCTGTGAAAGGCTTAACAACAGTATGTTAACTTATATACTGATTATGCGTATGCACAGGTTACATACTTATGTTATATAAGTCTCTACTTATGTAAAGATATATAATTACACACATATATACACATATATACAGAAGATTATATATAAATATATACTGTATATGCATGGATAAGAACAATCTTAATGAAGAAAGACCAAATGGGTTGGGAAAATGTGTTGTTGTTGTGTATTGAAGATGGTATAAGGCAGTGGTCGCCAGACTGTGCTCTTCAAGAGATTTTGGACTTCAGCAGACTATTGGCCAAGATGGCTGAGGCTTCTGGGAGCTGAAGTCCAAAATCTCTTAAAGGGCACACTTTGGGGACCACTGGTATAAGGGAAAGGAAAATCTATGGGCTACAGATAGGTTTTAATTAAATATTAATTAATTAATTTATTATTTGTTAATAATAATTTACATCAATTCTCTCCTCCTCCTCCTCTGCCTGGCCCTTTCCACAAGAGAAAACGGAGCAGCGGAGGAGCATTGCGAATGTTCACCCATCCCCATCCTCCACCCAGCCTTCTCCTCAGGAGAAAGCCAAGCTGCAGAAGAGCCTTGCTTGGCAAACTTTTGCCCGTCTTCCTCCTCTGCTGCCTGGCCTGCTCCTTGAGAAAAGGCTGAGCAGTGAAGGAGCCTTGAAATCGTTCCGCATCCTCATAGGTCACCCGAAATCCTTTGGTGGGCCACAAGCAGCCCCCGGACAATATGTTGTGCAGGTCTGTCATAAGGAATAGTTTCCAGACCCTTCACTTTTTGGTCACCCTCCTCTGGACACACTCCAAGTGACATTGTTTGACTGGGCCCTGGGTGCGAGAGAGCTCCTGTACCACCAGATCAGAGGCAGGAAGAATCACAGAATCATGGAGTTGGAAAGGACCCCCAAAGGCCATCCAATCCAATCCCATTCTGCCATCCAGGAAGGCACCATCAATGCACCTCTGACAGATGGCTATCCAGCCTGTTTGAAAACCTGCAAAGAAGGAGACTTCACCACTTTCTAAGGCCACAGCATATTCACAGATCTTACTGTCAGGAAGTAAGAGCAGCCATAAAACTGATAGTGGATTCACTGTCTCCTCCGCCCCCCCCCCCCATGACAACAAGCAAGACAGGTCTGGGAACTAATGAGTTTGAGATAAAGAGCTGAGTAGCCTCCTATGAGGAAAAACTGGAAGCATGGATACGAACAAGCTACTCCCTCATCCCCAATGATGTGCCAACCATTTGGGTGCCCATTCTATGGTCAACACCTGACTAGTGTACAGTGGGCCCTTGGAATCTGCTGGTTTGGTTCCAGGACCCCCCATGGATGCCAAAATCAGTGGATGCTCAAGTCCCATTATATACAATGACATAGTAAAATGGGGTCCTTTATGTAAAAATGGCAAAAAACAAAGTTTGCTTTTTTTTTTTTTAGAATTTATATATTTTAAAAATATTTGCAAGCCATGGATGGTTGAATCCATGAGTAAAAAATCTGTGGATGAAGATGCCAGACTTTACTTGATTTTACAACTGCCTGAATTTCCCCTGGGAGGTCCCTCTGGCACGTTTGCTCCAAGGAGTACCTTCAGTCGCACGCAAAGGCTCTTGGCGGAGAGTAAGTGGACACATCTCTCCGTCACATCTTTGGCCATCTGGGCATAAGGTGGCAACTGGCTCTGCTCCTCACAGGGGTCCTCAGCAGCCTCGGATTCGCCAACTGGCACTTGCTTTTCTGTAGAATTAAAAAAGGCAGAGAAGTGACCACTGCAGCCACCAGCCACCATGGGGCTGCATGTACACCCATGCGTTGATTCAACAACCTCAGTCATGCACACAGTAACCAGACGAAGGGCCACCTGTTTTCCTCTCACAAGGAGCTGCAGAGAAATTCTTTGCCCACCCAGAGTCATTTCACTGTCTGGCAAAGACCTTTTTTCATTCTAGCTAGCTTTAGGGAACTGTTTTAAAAGCAAAGGTCACTGTGCTGTGCTACATGTGCACCTTGGCTTTTCAATCCCTTTGAAATTGTTTTAACCTTATAGAGAATGTACTACTATTTCTGTCTTAAATTTGTGAATGTTTCTAATGTTTCATGCTTGCATTTCTTTTTTAAAATCTTCCTAGCTGTCTTGAGTTCTAGCTTTGGGACTCAAAGGAAGGGGATACTGTATATACTCGACTATAAGTCAACCTCATATATAAGTCGATGGCAGGTTTTGGGGGCAAAATTATGGATTTTGGTATGAACCGTGGATAGGTCGAGGGTAAAACTTAGGGACATGCAACAAAGGATCTAAATGATGAGGCAAAGGAAAACAATGCCAAAGAACCTACAAAATTCTGGCAGGCATAATGGTTTTGGCTCACACTAAAGGATGGATGGAAGAGAAAGCAGAGAGAGGTCAGTGCTTCCAGGATAGATTGCAGGGATGGTTCTCTCTTTAATAAGAGTTAAAGAGTTAAAGTATAGTATTTACATTGACCTGTGGATAAGTTGATCTAGGTTTTTGGGGTCAATTTTTTGACTAAGATTTCTAGACTTATACATGAGTATATACAGTAAATAAAATGGACAAATAAGTATTAATTTCTGAATAAATAAAACATACAAATGAATGAGTAAAATGAATGCACACTCATAGTGGAAGGGGAAGGGTGTGATCCCATAGGCCCTGGGTTCAAATCTCCTGGGATCCTAATTTGATCCTCTGGAATGTCCCAGGGAGGTAAATGCTGGTCTCCTCATTTGGGGATTCTCAACTTTTTTATGGGTTCTCTCTCTCTCTCTCTGCCATTCTTAGGAAATAGAGTTGTCAGATGAAATACAAGGACAGGGCTCTGGTATCTTTAATCATTGTGTTGCACAAAAAAACACCTGCTGAAATCCCCTCTGCTACTCAACTACAGTGGGCCCTTGCTTTACGTGGGGGATCCGTTCCGGACCCCCCCCCCCCAGCATAAAGCAAATGTTGTGTAAGCTTGAGCCCTATTATATCCAATGGGGCTCAGGCTTGCTGCATGCACCCCCGTGGCTATGCGCGCCATTTGTGAGCCTCATTAGATTTAATAGGGCTTGTGTGCCGTGGGGCTCATGCCCATTTTCCAGGCGGCTTCAGCATATGCTGAAAGCCGCCTATAAGGAGCCCGCGTATGGCGCGGACTCACTGTATTAAAGGCACAGCAGTCCTGTCTTGTATTTCACCTGGCAACCCTAGTAGAAGTCCAAACACCTCCCATAAGGCTGAGCTGGGCTAAAAGAGGTTAATCATCATAAGCATAGACCAGTAGTTCCCAAACCTTGGTCCTCCAAGTGTTTTGGACTTCAGGTCCCAGAATTTCTGAATGTTGGCCCAGCTGGCTGGAGCTTCTGGGACAAAACACATGGAAGTACGTGTGGGAATCACCAGCATTGACCCTTGTATGTCCAACCAGCAACCCAAAAGTTTTGCAGCTGCACTGACCTTGCCCCTCATCCTCCAAATCAGAGATGTCACCCTCTGCAATCCGCTTCTGCTTAACGTATTCCTGGAAAAACTCCTCCATCTCCATTGCTGTTGGGGGCTGCAGGGCAGGCAGTTTCTCTTGTGGCTGGGCTGCCCCCAACAAAGGTCCACGCTCTTGCTCCCAGCCCTTCCTTGCTGGATGCTCCACCTTGAACCAAGAAACTGCCAAAAGAGAAGTGGAAAGGATTATGGCCTCAACCATACCTAATACTAGACACAAAAAAGGCAGTCCTAGAGCTGATCAGCTCCAGTTCAAATAGAAGAGCTTAAACTAGCTACGTTGCTACAAACAAGACTAGCTGAGATTTTACCTCAAAGTGTTCAGAGCATAACACAACCCACACACAGCTCTGTGAATCTCCCTGCCCAACACATAGGACCCAGGAGTACTACCACAGACATACAATAGCAGGGTGAGAAGAGAGAGGAAGGAGACAACCAAGCAGTGTCTGTCCCTACTACAGTTCTGAAACTGGGGGGAGAGAAATGAAGGGTACATCTGGGCCATAAAAATAATGCCTTTTGATACCACTTTAACTGCCATGGCTCCATCCTATAGAATTCTGGCATTTGTAGTTTGATGAGGCACCAGCACCTCTAGAGAAGACTACCTAGCATCTTCATCAGCGTGTGCATGACCCGGAGGAAAGATGAGGCCCGGTCACTGTGGCACTGGTCAAGCTTGGTCAGAATGTCCTGAACCACATCTTCTACCAAAGGCAGTACATTGGCGTCCGAGTGCCGGAGCATGGCCTCCAAGACCCGTGAGGCATGGAGCTCATGTGCCACATGGCGCAGGTGCAGGGAGATGCCATTCACCAGGTAGTCAGCGTTCTGGTTGATGAGCTCAGGGACAGAGCCGTAACCGCAGGCGAGGCAGATCTCGGCCATGGTTCCCCTTGCTGTCTGGCTAATGAGCAGCGTGGGGTCTCCTGCCTTTTCCAGAACTGGGTACAAGGTGGAGAGCAACAGCAAGCGGAAGTCCCTCTTGAGCGCTTGGGCAAAGCAGCCTATCCCTTCTAGCTGGATGCAGATTTGCCAAATGTTGCTGTTCATGGAGCGGACCGTGGGCTTTGGGTCCAATGGAGGAAGGGGCTGGCTGTGCGCTTCAGATGCAACAGCCAGAAGCCCAGAATATTTCATAGCCAGTTCTGCAGCAGCTTCTTCACTCTCCATGCTGGTGATCAAATGCCAGTTTGCTTGGTCGACGTACTCTTCTAACACAGACGTTATGACTCCTTTGAGATCCTCAGTGCCTAGCACTGCTTCCCGTTCTTGGAGGCCATCCATCTCTAGCCCGGCAGCTCCCGCAACTAGTTCATTGACAACCATGGCAGTCTGCTTTCGGTACAAAGCCGACTCTCCATAAAGCTCCATGAAATGGTCCACAAGCAAATAGATGTTCCCATAGTAGCCAAGAACCCGGCAGATTTGCTGAAGGAGGGGCAGGATCCGATCGTCTGTGAAGAACCGGAAGTACTTGCTGTGGATGCTATGATTAGTCAGGTCCTCCAGCCCTCCAGAGCTCCAGCGCTTCTCTTCCACAATCTTCACATCTCTCACATCCAGCTCCAGGACTTGCACCAGCGCTTTGGAGAGACGCTGGAGGTGGGACGCAGAGTTGAGGACGACACTCACCTTGGGTCCCAGCAGCTTCAAGTAGCCGAGCAACAAGTTCAAGGTTGAAATCTTGCCCTGGTCATCCTGCGAGTTCATTAAACGAGGAAGAGCAGTGGCCAGGGAGTGAAGGTCTTCTGAAAGGACGTCGGTGAGAGGCCTATTCTCAGCCACCATGCCCTGAACTGTGATGCTCCTGAGGACCTCATTGCTCCGAACCTGGATCTCCGGCCTTTCGTCATTCACAAGACTCACTAAGGCTTTCAAGAGTTCGCCAACTGATCCCACCAAAGATCGGCTGCATGTCAACATCAGGAGATGAACTGTTTCGACCAGCTCCTGCCTAACTTTCCAGTGAGAGTGGACAGAGGCAGAGGCAACCACCTTCTTGATAAGGATGGAGAGTTTGGCTGCAGTACCTTTGGTCCATTCCAGGCCTCTGTGTACCACAAGCTCTGATATTCTACTCTCCTCCAAGGTTGGCTTCTTCTCCTTTTCTGGAGGGATCTGTGCCAGCTGTTTGTCGGCCATGACCAAGCTGATGGCTTGAGAAAAGACCCTGAGGGCTGAGATGACCACCATATGGCCTTGCTTCATATCGCCTGTGATCATCTGAGAGAGAGTAATGGACATTCCAGGGAGAAAAGAAGCAAAGAGATCCCCGCATTGCTTCTTGTCATCCTCATCCAAAGGCCTGTGATACTCCTGGCAGTCACACTGCAAAATAAAAGCCCGCAGGCATTTTAAGGCAGCAAGCTTGATTTGCCTGGCTTTTTCCTCTTTGGCTAAGGACAAGAGCAAGGACACAGCAAAGCCCAAGTGGGGAAGGTTGGGTGGCTGGTATAAGGACATGATCACATCCCCATAGGCTGAGTGCAGCAAAGCCAGGAGGGCCTGGATCACAGAATGCTTTAATTCCTCTGACAAAGGGGCCAGCTGGCGTGGAGCGGACGGAGACGCCAGGCACATGCAGAGCTCAGAGAAAAGTTCCAGGAGGAGGCCGGGCTTCTTCACGCAAGTGGCCGAAAGCACAAAGGTGACACACTGTACCACACTTTGGACCACACGTTCCTGCTTGGGCCCTGGAGTCTTGAGGGTGAATCGTAAAGGGAAGAGGACGTACTCCTGGAGCTCCTGCAGGGCAGAGTCGCTGACCGTCTGGAGCTGGGCCTGGAGCTCCTCCACGTTCTTCACTGTCTGGACTTTGGTCAGCTGGACACAGATGGGGCGCAAGGCCCCAAAGGCCTCCTGAGGGGTGTCAAAAACAGCCATGGCCCAGTACTGTCACTCTCTTCTCAGGCCTCTTCTTCAGCCGTCATCCTGTGGATAGAAAGACAAAAAAGAAGTTCCATGAGAGCAGCTCAGTTTCATTCTTCTTATGGTGCCCTGGCTTGAGCATTGGACTAGGACTCTGGAGACCAGGGTTGAGATCCCAGTTCAGCCACATAAACCCACTGGGTGACCTTGGGCAAGTAGCACTCTCTCAGCCCCAGAGAGGGGCAATGGCAAAGCCCCTCTGGAAAAATACTTGCTAAGAAAACTCATGACAGGCTGGCCAGATGTCGGAAACAACTTGAAGGCACACAACAACAACAACAACAACAACAACAGGAAGCACTCATTCTCACAATTCTGCAACTGTAAATCTTTGCAGGAACAGCTAAGCCCTGCAGCACTTTCCTCGCTGGTTGAAAACACTTCTGCACAGTTGCTGGTCACCATTTGTCCTTCTGGAGAACTGAAGTCTGGGAGTCACTGTTTTAAGTCCTGAGCTGCTTTGAGTCTCAAATTTGGAGGAAAAGTGGGATACAAATAAATACAACTAATAATAATAAAAATCATAACACATATTACATCAATTATTATTATATATTATAACATAGTATAATTCATGTATTTAATAATAATAATAATAGTAATAATAAATTTCTTGTACACACATAATCCCAAGGGCCCCTGCAACTCCCCTCCAGGTGGAAATAACTGGCCCTTTAGGCCTCGCCACGCATGATGGGCTAGGAATTTGGGAGGGGATGATGGGAGCTGCAATCCAAAAGCAGCCCCTGGAGGGCTCTCCTTCACCTGTTTTTACCTCCAGGGCCTAAAAACCCACCAGGGACCCTCCATCCTGCTCCCCAGGACCCTGGGGACCCCCTTTACCTTCTCCAGACCCCCAAAAAGAACCCACGAGGGAAGACTCAGCACCAGCAACAGCAGCCAGCCACATGCCGGAAGTAAACCTGCCTCTTTCTCTGGGGCGAAATATGTCCCGCAGGGAAACAAGGCGAACAGAGGGGGCGAAAAAAGTCTCACTTGGCAAGACTGCGCAGGCGCAACGACTGAGCCTGCTGCGCATGCGTCAATGGCCGGGTAGGCCTCAGCAGCCGAGCCTTTACTCCGAAAAGCCCTTCTTCTTGCTCGCTCTTAGAATGAGGCGCTGGCTTTCCCAGAGTTCTTTTGTCCCCTCCCGCGATCCGTAGAGCGCCGCCCTTTCAACCCCGAGGTGAAAGGTCGGGCGGCCATTTTGTGGCGGTTGTCGGCTGCCTCTGAAGGGGGGGAAGAAGAAGAAGGAGGGGAGGCCCGGGAAGGGCAGGCGGGACGGGGCCCGCTCCCGGTCCTGCTCCGGTCCCGGCCCGGCTCCCTGCCTCGGTCCGCCGGCCGCTGGGCGATGTCTTCGTTCTCGGAGTCGGCGCTGGAGCGGAAGCTGTCGGAGCTGAGCAACTCCCAGCAGAGCGTCCAGACGCTGAGCCTGTGGCTCATCCACCACCGGAAGCACGCCGGGCCCATCGTCACCGTCTGGCACCGCGAGCTAAGGAAGGGTGAGCGGGAGCAGCAGGGCCCGGGGAGCCGGGCGGGAGAGGCCTAGGCCTGAAGGGGCTCTAAGTAGGCCGCCAGCCGAGCCTGAGCCGAGGCTGCCATGCAGCAGCTAAGAAGGCCAAGGCGCTTCTAGGCCGCATCGACAGAAGTCTAGTCTCTAGACCCAGGGAAGGCCCGGTGCCCCTGTATTCTGCTTTGGCCTCGTCTGGAATAACGCTGGGTCCAGTTCTGGGCAAAACAGTTCCAAAAGGAGATTGAGAGACTGGAGCCCTGTCTCCAAAGGAGGAAGACTAAAGTGGTGAAGGCCCTACAAGGAGAGAGAGACTCAGGGAATTGCTGGGGATGTTCAGCCTGGAGAAGAGAAGGCGAAGAGGCGACAGGAGAGCCCTGTTTAAAGACCTGGAAGCCTTGCCTAAGGATCCTCCTGCCTTGGCTCAGCTTCTGGTTGCTATCCTCTAAGCCTCAGAGGAGCTCAGGGGATGGTACTGAGAAGAAGGCTGGGGGCCTAGGAGCCGATGCCAGCAAGGCGGAAACCCCCTCCCAGGGTCCCCTTCAGCCTTGCTGGTATCAGCTCCAGGCCATCCAGCCTTCCCAGCAGCACCCTTTGGGCACCTGGGCGGCTTAGGCAAGGAGCCACTGGGCCCCTCTGATGCCCCAAGAGGCCCATCCTTATGTAAGGAGGAGCAGGGGGTCCTGCCCTCACTCAGGCCCTGGTGGCCCCTTCTCCAAGCCACCCAGATGCCTAGGGGCAGCCGTGAGAAGGCTGAGTGGCATGGCACCAATGCCAGCGGGGCTTCGGAGGGGGTTCTCCTCTCCCTTGGCCCCTGGTAGCTACATGCTTGAGACACCAGATGCCTGGCGGGAAGCAATGAGAAGACGTTGTGGCTTGGAGCTGATGCCAGCAAGGCTGAACACTAGCATAAGGAGCCTCCTGGGAGTGCTCTCCTCCTTCAGCCCCTCCTGGGTATTCACCTAAGCCACCCAGGGGCCCATAGATCAGCATTGAGAAGGCTGAACAGCTGCGTAAGGAGTGACCCAGGTCATTGGTGCTGTATCTGCTCTCTCTTGGATAGTTGCCTAAGCCACCCAGGTGCCCAGGATGACACTGGAAAGGATGGCTGGCCTGGAGGAGCCAATGCCAGCAAGGCTGGACACTTGCATAACAAGCTGCCCCAGGGCATTGGAGGGGTCCTGCCCTCACTCAGCCTCCCTCAGCCCCTGGCAGCCACTCACCTAAGCTACCCAGATGCCCAGGGGCAGCCATGCGAACAATGTGAACATCCCCTTCCCCACCACCACTCCCTTCTCCTTTTGCCTCGTGTCTTTTTAGATTGTAAGCCTGAGGGCAGGGAACCGTCTAGTTAAAAAGATTGTATGTACAGCGCTGTGTAAATTTACAGCGCTTTATAAATAAAGGTTAATAATAATAATAATAATAATAATAATAATATGGCTGCAGGAGAGGCATTTAATCACTGCACCACCAGGGCTCCTTTATTATTACATTCCTGGGGTTAGGGAGGAAGAACCCCCCTGAATGTGGAAAACCCACAAATTAAAAACAACAACCCTTTTTACCTGAGAGAACACCTCTCTAGGCCTCTCCAGGTCTTCCAGTGCAGCTCTGTGGTCAACATCTGCCAGAAGTTGGGTCTGGAAACCATGAAGCCCTATGAGGAACGACTCAGGGAGTTGTGTATGTTCAGCCTGGAGAAGAGAAGGTTAAGGGGCGATATGATGGCCCTGTTTAAATATTTGAAAGGATGTCATACTGAGGAGGGAGCAAGCTTGTTTTCTGCTGCTCCAGAGAACAGGACCCAATGGAGCAATGGATGCAAGCTTCAGGAAAAGAGATTCCAGCTCAGCATTAGGAAGAACTTCCTGAGAGTAAGGGCTGTCTGACAGTGGAACACACTCCTTCCTCGGAGTGTAGTGGCGTCTCCTTCCTTGGAGGTCTTTAAGCAGAGACTGGATGGCCATCTGATAATGGGGATGCTTTGATTGAGAGTTCCTGCATGGCAGAATGAGGTTGGACTGGAGGGCCCTTGGGGTCTCTTCCAACTCTACTATTCTATGATTCTAAATCGATTGACCATAGAATCATGTTGGAGGACCTGCAAATGTCCAGAAAAGCGTTTTCTCTACGAACTGCTAGGTTCTCCAGCACAACTCTATGGTCAACCTCTTGCAGAGTTGCGCTGGAGGATGATTCCTAGAGAGAACATATCAATCAAAACCGCAGATTATCAGATCCGCAAAAGTCAAAAAGCCACATATGTGGAGGGTCAATTGTATGGATAGGGATACAGATACAGATGTTTATATCAAGAACATTTCTATCAAATCATGCCATTTGGGTCTTATTGCAGGTATGGTCTGTTCTCAACTGCCCAGTGTGTCCAGAAGTCCACCATTTTACTTCAAGAGCAGGATATTAAGGCTCCTTGAGCTCACTCTGTTCTAATTCTGATGCTGCAAGTTATGTTTGGGTTCATTATTAAGTGGATAGTTCTTGAATCAAGAGTGTCAGGAGAAGACGCCTTTGTTCCGTTTTCTGTTCTGGTATCTTGTATAATTATAGCAGTGCCCCATCCAGTTCTCTTTCCTTAATAGTCCCAGGTTGCTTCCAGCTATCTTTCTCTATCTCTTGGTTTGTATAAGGCGAGAGCTGTGTGACCTGGCTAATGGGGATCACTGGAAATGCCAAGTTTCACAGCTTAAGGTGTACTTACTGATGGATGCTAGACAGTTACCAGTCCGGCCTCTCTGGACCCACTGAGCTGCTCAGAACTCTTACCAAACCACAAGGATGCAAGAGTATGGGGACTAGTCGCACGCGAGTAAAAGTGCATTGCTGCTCTTGGCATAGAACAGACTTAAAGGAGAGTCCAGAAAAGATTTATCCAGTTCCTGGCGGTAGGCTGCATCATTAAGGAGCTCTCTGTGTGTGTTGTGTACCTTGAAGTCATTTCCAACTTAGGGTGATCCTATCATGGGGTTTTCTTGGCAAAGATTTGTCCAGAAGAAGTTTGCCATGGCCTTCCCTTGAGGTTGAGAGTGTGTGACTTGACCACAGTCACCCATTGGGTTTCATGGCCAAGCTGGGAATCAACTCCAGAGTTGGAGTCCACTTCTCAGAACACTATGCCGCTCTGGCTCATTACTTGAGGGTTTTCTTAAATTTGGATAATTCCAGAGTAAATGTGGATATGCATCTAGAGCAGTTGCTGTCTTCTCTGCTGATGTGGGGTGTGTGTGTGTGTGTGTGTGTGAAATGAACAAACCAGCATAGTGTAGTGTGTGAGCTTTGGACTTATGACTCTGGAGACTAGAGTTCGAATCATGGCTCAGCCATGTTAAATCCATTGGGTGACCTTGAGCAAATCACACTCTCTCAGCTTCAGAGGATGGCAATGGCAAACACTCTATGAAGGCACTTGCCAAGAAAACCCCATTACAGGTTTGCCTTAGGGTCACCATAAGTTGGAAATGACTTGAAGGTACACACATACATATACATATACTCACAGTATATAATTTATAGTTTGCTCTGCAGCCAGGAAGTCTCCCAAAAGACAAGAACATCCCTGCCCTCAGGCTTGCAGTCTAGAAATAAAGACTAGACACAGAAGGAGAAGCGAATGGGAGGGAAAAGGCAAGAGGCAGAACAGAATTGTGTCTCAGGGATCCTCTAGCACCCAAGTACTGGTTTTCATCTCAGCCGTGATGTTGCCATCTGTTCGCTTTCTGCAGTGTGTGTGACCTGCTCAGCTAGAGATTGTTCTTTCGGGTCTGGCTCTTTCATGGCATCTCTACACTGGGATTCCCAAGAATAGCCTCCTCTTCCTGAGTTCATTGGGTTCATTCGTTTTAAAGGAAAGCTGCATTGCATATGCATATTGCATAATGCATTACCACTAAAATAAAATGAGCCTGACTCAGTTTTAAGATTTTCAGGGAGGAAGTTCTGTCACTATCAGAGGTACATTTGGTGAGAGTCTTCTTGGTGGCTGCTCCAAGACTGTGGAAATTTGTGCAAGTTTCGACTGGCTCCCTCTCTGTTCTCTTGCCCCCAGCAAGCAAAGAACCTTTTCATTTGAATAAACATTGGGTGACTTAGGGCTGAAACAGACAGCACAAAAAGGGCAGATTGGGGCCGCCCAGAGCTGGTTGCTTCAGAGCCACGGCAACCACACGTTGCAGCCCTATCTGCCCTGGAGCCAGCCCAAATAGGAGCAGAAAGGACCCACTCCTATTTGGGCCAGCAAAAAGCCACCTTAAGCAGCTTAGTTGCAAACCCAGGGTGGCTTCTGGGCACTCCTGTGGCATGTAAACGCCATGCCCCCAGAGCGTCCTGAATCACCCTCGTGTGATTAGCCGAGCAGCTTCTTGGGAGCGTGTGACATAGAAACGCTGCGTTCCCAAGCCACCCGGAAGGCAGCTTAACTTGCCTGTCTGTTCCAGCACTAAGTGTAGAAAGGTCTGTAAGAGGATGCATGAGCTGCTTCGGCTGATACGCCAGCTGCGACCCTTCCTGGACCGGGGGGACCTTGAAACGGTGGTACATGCTCTGGTAACCTCTCGATTGGATTTCTGTAATGCGCTCTACATAGGGCAACCCTTGTACCATACTCGGAAGCTTCAACTGGTTCAGAATATGGCAGCAAGACTGGTCACTGGATCTTCCAGGGCCAGTCACATAACACCTATCCTTAAAGACCTTCATTGGCTGCCCATTCGCTTCTGGGTGCAATACAAGGTGTTGGTTATTACCTATAAAGCCCTAAATGGCTTGGGCCCAGGGTACTTGGAGGACCGCCTCTCTCCATACAATCTGCCCCGCGCTCTCAGATTGGCTGGGAAGCAATTGCTAAGAGTTCCTGAAGTGAGATACTCTACCACCATACAGAGGGCCTTTTCCACCTCGGCCCCTAAGCTCTGGAACTCGCTTCCCAGCGAGCTCCGCTCGGCAGCCTCTCTTTACCAATTTAAAAAGGGGCTCAAAACACACTTTTTCCAGCAGGCATACCCCTAATACCCCCGAGATATCCCCTTTTCTCCCCTCATTGATGCACAATTGTGCTAGTTTGGACAGTTATTTTCACTGTAGGATGTTTTAACTGATGATTGATGTTTTAATGCATTTTATTGTATTTCATGGACTGTATTGTTGTATGGTCTAAGTGTTGTAACCCGCCTTGATCTTTGGAAAGGCGGGCTAGAAATAAAGTTTTTATTATTATTATTATTATTATTATTATTATTATTATTATTATTTTATTTACCTTGAATGTTTTTAAATAATTTTATATCACTTTATATTTTTCTGTTATTTATTTGTACCCTGCTCTTCAGCCACAAAGGCTGCCAGAGCAGTTTACAGATTGTTAATATGACAGTTCCCTGCCCTCAGGCTTACAATCTATCTATCTATCTATCTATCTATCTATCTATCTATATGAAATTTCAAATTATTGAATTATTTTATGTCATTACTGCCATAATATTAATGTCATAATAATAAAATATTAATCTCTTAATATGGCAGTGTTTTTTTCACACATGCACACACACACACATATATATACATGCATTCACAGAGTACAGTATATGTATTTGTGCATGTATACATATACAGTGGTCCCTTTGGATTCATGGCCTTGGCACTCAAGGTTTCAGTCATTTGCGAGGCCAAGGCCGTGGCTTGCTCCCTCTTCCCTCCCTTACCGGCATCTTCCCCCTGGCACTGGGGACTTTAATCGGGCTGCCAGGGCTTGTAATCGGCCCGGCATCTATCAGGACTCTTTCTCATCAGCGCTTGGGCCAAGCATGCGCACGCCTGCTCCCTCCACCGCAGCCAATTGACATTTCACACACCCATTGGAGGCTTCTCGAAAAACATCACTGTCAACCTAAAGGAGTGACCATATTACACCAATATTGAAATCACTCCACTGGCTGCCTATTAGTTTCCGGGGATAATACAAGGTGTTGGTCATTACCTTTAAAGCTCTCCATGGCTTGGGCCCAACCTATTTAAGGGATCGCCTCCTTCCGTACAATCCGCCCGTACCCTCAGATCCTCTGGGAGGAATTTGTTGCAGTCCACAAAGACCAGATTGATGGCAACCTCCCAGAGGACTTTTTCCGCAATCGCTCCACTTTATGGAATGGCCTGCTGGATGAGATCCGTCAAATTATCAACCTAGAGAGCTTCAAGAAAGCTGTCAAGATGGATCTCTTCTGGCAGGCCTTCCCGGAATAGAACCCGGCCACATAAAGAACCCCCCACAGACATATACAAGTGAAGACTCTGCCCACCGTTATTCTATTATTGTATTATTGTTTTTAGATTTTATTGTCTGTAATTTTAATGGTTAGAATTGTTTAATCCTTTTTTTAAGGAGGGTTTGTATATATTGTATTTTTAAAAGGTTGTATGCCGCTTTGATTGTGGTAACAAAAGGCGGGATATAAATTAAAGTTTTATTATTATTATAAAGGGTCTAGGCTAGGGCAAAGAAAAAGAAGAGATGTTCCCATGCTCACTACTGGGTTGTTTATCAGTTTACCAGGTGCCAAGATGAGCTGGAACATCTTATCTTTTGGCACTGGGATATAATTCCTCCATCTCCCTGTACCATCCAGCTGCAGGGAGATCACTTTTCCTTGACCCATTCTCTCACAAGGTAAACAAGGCCCACCATGCAAACCAAAGCCCAAACCAAACTTCCCTTGCCTAATACAAGGTTGCGCCTGCCACCTTCCCAGAGATGGAGGTCATGACCAGCACTTTGAATTGTGCCCAGAAACAAACCAATAGCTAGTGAAGCTTTTTTAACAAGGGAGCTATATGGTTTCTATAACTGACCCCTGGTCAGTATTCTGGATCCGCTGAAGTTTCTGAACAGTCTCCAAAGGCAGCCCCATGTAGAGTACATTACAGTAGTTAGTAGAGTTGATTATAGTAGTGCTGTGCTCTAATGTTCCATCAGCACCAGGAAAAGTCCTTTTTATACCTGTAACTTTGAACTTTGGGTGGATCTACACTGTAGAAATAATGCAGTGTGACACCACTTTAAATGCTGTAGCTTCATCCTATGGAATCCTGAGAACCATAGTTTTACTCTTCTCTGCCAAAGAGTGCTGGTGCCACACAAAATTAGAAATCCCAGGATTCTGTAGTTGGACCCATGGCAGTTAAAGTGGTGTCAAATTGCACTATTTCTACAGTGTAGATGTACCCTTTCTCTTAGCTTTGCTGACCCTTACTCTCCACTCATTGTTTTCTTGGATTTGTTGCTAATTTTATACGACAGTGTCTTGCTACTTTATTTTATCTTATTGGATAACTTTTGTTAGGCATCTGAGAAAGTAGACCAAGTCTATGAACTTCTTTTGCATAGTTAGTGTTAAAGGTGCTACAAGATCCCTTCCTTTGCATGCAGCTATTCCAAACTAGCATAGCTATGTCTCTGAGTTCTTCTTTGTTATGGGGCAGCAAGTGAATAATATAAGTAAATAAACAAATATAGAATCAAAAAAATTAACTATATCACCCCTTAGTTTCTGAGACACTTTCTCTCTTGAGTATCTGACTTGAAGCTGGCTGGTTGGGAACTATTTGCCTTGAAAGCATGCAGCTATTGAAATGAGCTGTATGAATCTTCTATTATAAAAAAATCTAGCTTGGAAAACCATTGGTTGTATCTGATTGTCAGAAGCATGTGGCACAGTAACCCGAGCCTCTCATAATGCAGCTGGACTCCTTGTTGTGTTAAACAGCCCACTATGACTGTACCTGTGTAATACATGGGCAGTGGGGAAGTCATAAGCCAGTACAGCTAATGTCATAGAATTTGGGACTTCTTCTTTGGTAATAGTCCTCCTGGAAACCTCAAGGAGAGACAGACTGTGAAGAGTTGCTTGAAGCTAAACATGCCATACAAATACTTTCTTTTTCTTTTATTACTAGCAAAGTCCAGTAGGAAGCTCACTTTCCTATACTTGGCCAATGATGTCATCCAAAACAGTAAACGGAAAGGACCCGAGTTCACAAGGGAGTTTGAAACTGTTCTTGTGGATGCTTTTTCACATGTTGCCAGGTATGTATAATGAGGTCATTATGCCTCAGCCTCTCTCTCATAGAATTACAGAGTAGGATGAGACCAGAAGGACCATCCAGTCCAACTCCATTTCTGCCCTGCAGGAATCCACAATCAAAGCACCCCCACAGATGGCCATCCAGCCTCTGTTTAAAAACCTTCAAAGAAGGAGACTCCACCAAAATCAGAGAGAGTGGGTTCCACTGTCAAACAGCTCTTATTGCCAGGAAGTTCCTTCTAATGATGAGGTGGAATCTCTTTTCCTGTACTTTGAATCCATTGGTCCATGTCCCAGTCCCTGGAGCAGCAGAAAACAAGCTTGCTTCATCCTCAGTGTGACACCCTTTCAAATACTTAAACAGGGCTTTTGAAGCAGTGTCATACTGAGGATGGAGCAAGCTTGTTTTCTGCTGTTCCAGTGTCTAGGGTATGGAACAATGGATGCAAGCTACAGGAAAAGAGCCTTATCTCTCTGCAGATCTGAAAGGATTTTTATTGCATCTTAACCCTGAGAACTTTCAGGCCAGGTTATGATTGCTACCAAAAGTAAAATCTATGGCAGTGCCTTTTGTCACAGAAATAATTGGAACTGGCTGATTAAGGAAAAACTTGGTGGACCCTGCAGGAAAAATGTTGAGCTACTGTACAGCTTCCCTATTCAGATCAGCAGTGTCCATCGCTCTTCTTTCCAAGAGTGGTTAGTCAACTGATCCTGGGCAGTTTGGAAAACTGATGAGGGTGATGGCTTATGCCTTGCTTTCAGCATCTTGTGGCCTGTTTAGTTTTCCTGGTGGAGACCTTGAAACACTTGTGTTGGTGCAACTGACAAACCTCCAGAATTGAGCCATTCACATGGTTGTTTCTGTTCTTAAATGTACTTCCAGGGATTAATTGGGTGGCCTAGTTTACTCACAAGCTGTTTCCTGGGGTGTGGAAGAGTTCAGTTCAGATCAGGGCGCTTTCATTTGAATCCTCTTTTAGTCTCCATAATTGTAGAGAACTGAAAGCCAGCAGTACAGGAAAGCACAGAGTTGGGGTGTTCAGGTGGCAAACTTTCTTGTGTTTAGTTTCCTGCATTGCGACATTCATGCTTGTCCTGGGGAACTGGTAAGATGTAGTTTTAAGGGGGAGATACATCCTTGTCTGGGATCACTTTGCCAGGATCACTCTAGTGACATGGCTAAAATGAGGACTGCTCTGGTTTTCAAAGCAGTAAATAAAGTTTAGGCTGAATAACTCCTTCTTTTGCACATGCTGTGTTTGGACCACACCTTTATGGTTTCTGGACATGTATCTTATCACAATAGCAGATAGATCAGAAAGAAGCAGTGATGGATAATGCCTGGTTTCTTTCATTGACAATGGCAGCTGTCTTCCATGTCCTCTGTTTTTCCCTTGACAAATGTAAAAGCCAGACTCCTCTCCACAGTAGTGCTAACTTCTACAAAATGTCCATCCATTTAGTTTCTTTTTCCAGAGTGAGTGGGTTGTCAGTCATTTTAACAAGACTTACACATGTTAAGATGTTGTAGAGCACTTGGACCCAAATTCTTCGTACTGTGTTGCTGAGGGAGGCCCTGCGAGAAACAAGAGATTGGAGGGGTATATTATGGCCAGGGAAGATGGGGTTATATTGAAATTCACAGACTGACTGCCGCCTCTAGGCTCTAGTCCCTCTGCAATTGCTTCTTAATGCATTTGCTCTCTGGGATTAAAATGGGCACTATATCTAACCTGTCTGTTCAGCATAAATGTTCTCAGACTTCAGCAAATCTAGCTTCCCTTTGATCCATTATTTGAAGAGTTATAACTGTGGCAAACACAGCATCAATTGCAGTATTCCCTCCAGAAATCTCAGCCTGTTTCCATCAGGCTTCCACAGTTGGCAGCCTGGTGCACTTGCTAGTTATTCCACGTGCCTCCACTCTGCCTGAACACCATTTGAAGTGAGGTCCGTTCCTCAAATGCTATGTATGGATTTATCAGGTTTTTCTTTCAGATTGCCTTTCTGCTTGGCTCGCTCCATCTGTCATTGGGTGATTCTTCTCTTGCTGTGGGGCAGGCTGCAAATGAGCAGCTATGTGTCATTTCTTGACACGCAATATGTTATCTTCTTGTTAAAGGCTGTGGTGCTATTTAGAGACGACTGTAAGTCTGCAAGTGTGATGATATCTAGAACACACAGGGAGGAGGAGTCAAATGTGTTCTGGATAATTCTACTCTCATTGTGTCCTGTGGATGACTAGAAACTCTTGTTATTCTGAACTTTGCATGTTTTAAGTGCAGGCACCTATTAATTACAGCTGCTGAACAACTTTCCTGAAAAGTCTGGCTGAGTCTCTGCAGGTTTCCATAGCTGCTTAGCTTCTGTGTCATTTTGTTTTCATTTTGGGGTTTTTTTTGGTAGAAGAGAAGGAGACACTCTCCGTGCATCATTCCAAGGTTGCTAAAATGAGTGCCCAGCTTGTTGGGAGCAATTGGCTTACACATTGTAAACAGCTTAGGGAGTGCTTAAGTGTACTGATCAGCGGTATAGAAATGTACTTGATATTGCCATTGCTGTTGCTCTAGCACTCTTTCCCCCAGCCATCTCTTCCCTGCTGTCCAGCTCCTGACTTGTTTCTGTTTCTGACTTTCTAGAGAGGCAGATGAGGGCTGCAAAAAGCCCTTGGAACGATTGCTGAATATCTGGCAAGAGAGGAGTGTGTATGGCAGCGAGTTCATACAGCAGTTGAAACTGTCTATGGAAGACTCCAACAGTCCCCAACCTAAAGGTAAAAAAAATGTCGTCCCCCCCCCCCCCCAACTGCCTTGGATTCAAAAACTGAGCTCTTTTAAATGGCATAGGGACTTGTTATATACCAAAGCAATGTTTATGGCAATGTGTTCAGGAGACTCGTTTGTATTCTTGGGGTCCTGCATTGGCCTAGTTAAGGTGGTGACAGTCTGTACAGTTTACACACTACTCTATTATGTCCCGTATGTCTCAATTCTGTATAAGATGTTTTGGTGATAATAAATGTGCATCCCGGCCTACCTGTGGGGAGCTCAGAGGTCATTAACATAATCCCAGGTATTCTCCTAGGCCCTGACAGGAAAAACAGATGATAGCTCAGGGTGCCTTGTTAGACCTCTGGGTCAGCACATGTTTCTTCCTCCCATTATTTTTTAAACAATAGGAAAAACAAAATGGCTCCTTTCTCCTTAATTAGGTTGCTGAAATGTAGAAAACTTGCAGTAGACCGAAGAGGACTTTTGTGTAAAATAGGTTGTTCGGGTCTCATACCCCAAACAAGTTATGTGTCTCAGAATATACACAGGAGCATCCTGTTTTGTGGTTTTCGTACCTGGCTGTGCCTGGTGGAGCTTGGCAGTCTTATAAGAAAGCAAAATAGGCTTGACACTTATTTTGTGGGCAAGGATGAGTGAGAGAAGCAGGGGAAGCCACCTTCTGCCAGGTCACAGGAGATGTGCACCTCTTCCAGTGCTGTCCATCCTGACTGGCTGTGTCTTTCCAGGGTCTCAGGCAAAGGCCTTTCGCATCACCTGTACTTTGCTTTCTCCTACTGAGTTATAATTCCCCAAATCTCAGCTGTAAAATCAGTCTCAATCTAGCTTTGCTGATAAAAGCGTTAGGCACTTCAGTCTGGATCTGTGCAGTAGATAGATTTCTCACATGGGAGCTTTCTGTTTTATTTTCTCAGGTGGGATGCTAGCCTTACTGCTCTTAAGAGTTTGGAAAGTGGGCAAAGAGTATGCAAAGGAATCTTGTATAAAAGATTTTGTAGCATAAGCTTACATAGACCAAACTCTTGAAAGCTTATTCTACAGTGTCTTTGGCTCAGTCTCAATGGTGCTACAAGATCCCTATAGCAGTAGCAATAGCAAGTACATTTCTATACCGCTTATCAGTGCACTTAAGCACTCCCTAAGCAGTTTACAAAGTGTAAGCTTTGCATACTGATATTGCAGACTAACATGACTATGTTTCTGAATGCTGCTTTTAAGAGGTCTGCCATCACAGGGGCAGGGGTGTAAATAATGGTGTTCCAAAGTATACTGATTAAGAATGATGATTAGCCTAGTATTTGCATAGTAGCAATCAAGAAGGTAGGCCCCTGCCTTGAGAAGCTTGCATTCAAAATGTCCCTTTGAGGGAGAGGGTTCATAAAGCATTAACACAAACAGATGTAGCTGTATATAACTCAGCCTTTCTTTTCCAGCTGTTTTGAACTGAGGCTTTAGTCCAAAGCCTTTGCAAGTATTGATGAAATGATAGCCGCTTTTGGGCCAGGCAACAGCACTTTGCCTGCTGAAAACTGTCCATATCATTCAGATTAGAATGATTGAACTTCCATCCCAAGAGGATGTTTTCAGACTGGATTTGGCATGCTTTTCCCCTGTGGCATGAACTAGAGCATCCACATGTAGTTACAAAAAAGCATTTTCCCCAGCAAGCAAGATCCAAGAGGATTTCCTCTACTCCCAGATGGGTCACCCTCTGTCACAGTCTTTAATGCTGTGCATTCTGACAGAGTGGCACTTGGGTGAGGCATTTGGGAAAAGGTTGCCCTTCATACAGCTGGCTTTCCTCCACCTATTAAATTGGAAGCTCTGGCGAAGGTGAGGATTCAGGAGGCTTTTCATTTGTGTTCTGGAAGCCAGCCAGGAACACCTGACCCCCTTGTAGACGACGGCAGGGAATGCTTTCTGACCAGCTTGTGGCTCCATCTCTCTCTTGGTGCTGCCAGATGCTGCTTCCCTTCCAGGCACAGTTTCTGAAGGCTGTGTCAAACAGTCGTCACTCTCCAGCTATTAGCCATCTGTATCTAGGTTCCTACTTGCAAAGAAAGAAACCTATGCAGGTTGTTCCACAGTCAGGGAACAGGGAGGTTTTTCTTGAGCAAACTGCAAAGGAGAGCTTGGGATATGTCTGTCCAAAAACAGTGATGAGGAGGAGCCCCTTCCATTTCAGTTGCAAAGGGACCATCCCCACCCCCCCAACCCCAATTCTTGTAGCTCTAGACATTGGGGTGCTTCTCCCATCTTCTGTGGAGCTAGTCCTGAGGAGAAGGGGGAAGCAATGGGAGGAATCAGCTTCTGTCCTCTTTTAAGAGTCTGTATATGGTTTTTATTTTTAATTTTTATTGTTTTAATGCATGTTAGTATTTTTAATTGTTTTAATATAGGATTGTTAAATTATATATTTTATGCTTTCATGTAACTTTCATAGTGTTTTAAACCTGTATTGTTTAAAATATTCAAAGATATAGCTGTGTTAGTCTGTAAAATCAGTATGTAAAGAGATCTTGTAGCACCTTTGAGACTAACTGAATGAAAGAAGTTGGCAGCATGAGTTTTTGTAGACTTAAGTCCACTTCCTCAGATGTATGTTTAAAATGCCATTAGCTGCCTTGAGTTCCATTGGGAGAAAGGCAGGAAATAAATGAATAAAATAATAGTGATGATTTTTACCTTGCTGTCCTCTCTGACTTTCCTGTAGGCTTTCCCCAGTTTGCTGTGTTCTGTTTTCTAAGTGAGGTAGACACTATGTTGTTTACACCCCACCTCCCCGTCCCCATTTCTTGGGGGGGGGGGAGTGTGCCAGAATTTGCCCCCTTTTGAGAGGAGTCAGTTGCTCAGCCAGAGGAGGAGAGTCCTGTCAAGTCAGCTGCTTTGTGACAGTAGCTGGGATTGGGTCTGTCCAGTCATGTACTGAAACCCCAGACTCCAGGTTGGAACATGGTGTAACCCCAAAGGGGGTTAGGATGCAGAGGGATCTTGTAGCTCCTTTGGTACTAAGAGAAAGAAGCTGTAGCCTCAGCTTTCATAGACCCAGTCTCCTTCCTCAGATGCATGAACAGGCCATAAGTTTTCATAGACACAAAGGCATGGAGAGAACTGGCCATAAGCTTTCATAGATTTGGTCTCCTTCCTCAGATGCATGGAGTAAACAGGCCATAAGCTTTCGTAAACCTGGTCAACTTCCTCAAACGCATAGAGTGAATGAGAAGGCATAAGCTTCCATAGACTTCGTCCTTTTTAGGTGCCAGTTCACTCCATGCTTCTGAGGAAGTCGACCAGATCTACGAAAGCTTATGCTAAAACCTCTTTCTTTCTTTCAGTCTCAAAGATGCTACAAGACCCTTTGCATATTGATATTTCAGACTGTCATGGTTATGTCTTTGAATTCTGCCCCCAAAGTTGGTCGTTCTGCTTTTCACTTCCGTACATTCTAAATTTATCTGTGGATTGGGATGTGCCCACCATTTTGAAGGCAGAAAGCTAATCTCTGGTTTGCCCTGGATACTGTCAAGTTGCATAGAGTGAGCTATTGCCCGTGGCACCTTTGTCTAGTTCAGAGAGCATGGCAGACTCTTGCACTGCAAGCAGCCGTCAGAACAGGCCCCTGGGCTATCAAGCCCGCCTGCCATCACACCATCAGATCATCGGCTGCCAGTAAAGCTCAGTGCCAGGCTGAAGGGTGGAATAGCTGGACTGTCAGTCTGTTCAGGCTTTCCATGCGCCTTTTTAACAAGTATAGGATTGGGACATCTTTTTAGCAGGTGTCACGCTAGCTGCCCTGATAGCTGTCATAGAGCTGGAGAATGTTAAAGCTGTTCTGTCTTGCTCCCTTCTCCTCTCACTGCAAGTGCCTTGAGGCAGGGTCTTACTTGAATCTGTGGAGTCCCTTAACAACACAGCCTCACTTCTTCCCTGTATAATAATGTTGGCAGGCTGCAAACCTCTTTCAGTATGTAGGCAATGGTTCTAGTAAAGCAACATTTAACATTCTTGGCGCCTAAATTAAAATGGGGTATGCACAGGTGGGCAAAGCTGTATGGCCTGTTTCTTCCTGTCTTGTGATTTGTTGTCCCTGGGCTCTGAGGACGTTTCAGATGACGGGGCTTTTCTCTGTACATCATGGCCAAGGGCGGCCTTTTACTTCCACCACCCTCCTTCAAGGACTGCATAATCCAGAACTCTAAAATGTGCATCTGAGGAAGTAGGCTCAAGTCTACAAAAGCTCATGCTGCCAATTTTCTTTCTTTCAAATAGTCTCAGAGGCATGGCAAGATCCCTTTACAGACTGATTTTCCAGACTAACATGGCTATGTCTGTGAATTCTGCACAATCCAGGATAAAGTCTCTTTTCCCCATGTCTGGCGACTGACTTGCCCTAAAAATGGAAAATAGCAAATAGGACACTTGCCCTTGAGGACGAAGGGAACAGAGGCAATAGAGGTTGTGATGTGTACAGAGGTGGTGGAAATTGAAGTATGAGGTGTTCAGGGGAGGGGTCAAGTATTATGTTCTCTCAGTGCCAAAGAAGCTGACTGGTGATGGGAACGCCGATACAGCGCCACAGGAGGGTGCTTGCGTGGGGAGAGCTGCAGGCACTGGCTGCTTGCCTGTAGCATCCCTTATCTTCATCCTCTCATAGAAAGATAGGACCTTTTTTCCTTTTCCAGGGAGATGCTGGAACGCCTTTCTGAATTCATTTGCTCAGAGCCTCTCAGTCTAGAGAGGAGGCAGGTTCAGCCTTCTCCCCTGCTGAATAGGCAGACATGAATACTAGGCGGTGTATTATTCTCCCAAAAGAGATAACTTTGTGCTGATATCCGTTAACAAAATAGCATTATCTAAAGCTGCCATGTTCTGCCCAGTGCAGATATTGCATAGGAAGGGATTGATTTCCTTTACAGCAAAGGTGGGAGCTGGAGCCTTCAGTTTGGGGCCACTGTTGCTAGCCAAACCAGCCATAGCAGTAGCCTGTCCCTGTATCACTTTGTGGCCTTTTGCTTAGGCAGGTTGAGAGTGTGTGCATCCTTGATCTCAGCTATCTAAAGACCCCACCCTTTATTTATTTATTTATTTATTTATTTATTTATTTATTTATTGTCCCTCCTTTCCTTCGAACTTAGAGACCTAAGGCAGAGAAATGTTCCTTTACTGCACATTAAGGGGCCATCTCCAGCAGATATTTTCAAGACCCCTAAAGTTTTCCATGGGGTCTGCTGTGAGCCAAGAGGCGTTGTGGCTCAGCTTGAGAGCTTGCTCACCTGATCTTGAGTTGCTGAGTCTTTACAGCGGTGACCTGAAGCTGTCTTTAGGCCTTAGAGAGGTGTTCAGTGACTCTGGAAACAAGGTTATACTAGATTGCTTTGAGTTTGTAAGTACCAATGACGTGGACAAGCTCCTTGGAAGTGTAAGGAGGACGACGTGCGCTCTCAACCCTTGCCCTTCTTGGTTGACCGTCCAGGGAGGAGATGCAATAAAAACACCATTACATCTTATACTTAATGCATCTCTTCGGGAGGGTATATTTCCAGCTGCCTTAAAACAGGCAATAGTAAAACCAATCTTAAAGAAACCCTCCCTTGACCCCCTGTTGAGAAATAATTATAGACTGGTCTCCCTTTTACCATTCTTGGGCAGGGTGGTCGAGAGGGCAGTTGCCTTCCAGCTCCAAGCCGTCTTGGAGGAAACCGATTATCTGGATCCATTTCAAAATGACTTCAGAGTGGGATACGGAGTTGAGACTGCTATGGTCGCCTTAGTCCAGTGGTTCCCAACCTTCCTAATGCCGTGACCCTTTAATACAGTTCCTCATGTTGTGGTGACCCCCAACTATAAAATTATTTTTGTATTTGTGCATGCACACACATACACACATCCCACTGAGGCTTGTGAACCCTATTGTTCAAGGGGAGAATGCAGCCTCTTGGATAGAAGTTGGTAAACACCGACTTCTCCCAGCAAACCCCCTTTGGCTCCAAGCCTTATTATCATCTCTGGCTATAAAGGGGCGGCAGGGACAGAGTGCCCAGATAATAATAATAATAATAATAATAATAATAATAATAATAATAGGTTTTATTTATATACCACCCAATCACTGGGAATCCGAGCGGTTTACAATAGAGGGGACAACAGACAGTTCCCTGCCCACAGATGTCCTCCCAGCAAAATGGAAGACCTTTGAGAAAAGCAGAGGATACGAGTAAACAAAAGCTCAGAACACTCCTAGAAATATAAATGTATGTTTCTTAGTTCTCCCAATGGAGGACCTTTTGGAATTCCTCCTGGATAAGAAAGTAGAAATGGAGGGCAGGCCCTGGAAAAAGGGGACGTCTGGTCACCTTGAGGATGAGGCACTGCAAAATGGAGGACCTCCAAGAAAAAGGGAGGGCAGGGCCACAGAAAAGCTCAAAACACTTTTAGAAATATAAATTCCTGCTTCTTAGTCCTGCTCCCTGTGGAGGACATTGTGGAATCTCTTCTGGACAGAAGGTTGAAATTTAAAACAGGTCCTGGAAAATGAGGACCTTTGGTCAGCCTGAGGACAATGCACCACAAAATTAGGGCCTTTAAGGAAACTGAGGGACATGACCACAGAAAAGCTCAAAACTATACATTCCTGCTTAGTAGTACTCTCAGTGGAGGACATTTTAGAATCCCTCCTGGACAGAAGACTGAAATGCAAGACAGATCCTGGAAAATTAGGACGTGGGGGGGGGGGGGGGGAGAGACAGACAGCTGGTGGCAGAGCTTTTCATATGTGGCGCCCAGTTAAGGTGGCCCAGCGGCCTCCCTCTTCTCTTTCATAAAATCATGAGTGAGAGGCTGGCATGGGCAGTGGATTTTCTCACCATCCTCCCATATCCTGAGAAAGGGGAGAAGGCAGACAGGAGGGGAAAAGATGGAGGTTCCAGGCTGGGGGGAGTGGGCAATGGAGGGCCGTCAAGAAAAATGGAGGACCAAAGAACAACTAAAAACAAATGTAAATTCAGGCTTCTTAAGTCAGGCTCCCAAAGGAAGGCATTTTGTCATTCCTCCTGGAGGACACATCCTGGAAAAGGAGCATGTTTGGGTCAGGAGGGAGGGATGATTTTGGACATTTTGTCATTCCTCCTGGACAGAAGGTTGAAATGGGGAACACAGCCTAGAAAAGGAGACATGGGGGACATGTCCTGGTCACCCTGAGAGGAAGGGATGGAGGCTGGGGAGGGAGTGGGATGAGGGGTGCTGGGTATGGAGCAGGTGCCGTTACCTGCAGAGAGACTGAGGGAAGTGGAAACTAAAGTATTCCTTCCTCCTGCAGAGTGGCTTGAGTATTGGACTATGATTCTAGAGACCAGGGTTTGAGCATGAAACCCCCTGGGTGACCTTGGGCAAGTCACACTCTTGCAGCCTCAGAGGAATGGCAATGGCAAACCTTATCTGAACAAATCTTGCCAAGAAAACACAGGGTGGCCATTAGTCAGAAATGACCCGAAGGTGCATAATAATAGCAACAAACCAGCTGGAGAGAGGCAGAGTGGTGTAGTGGGTTTGAGCATTGAGCTAGGATTCTGGAGACTAGGGTTGACATCCTCAGAGGATGGCAAGGGCAAATCCCCCTCTGCAGAAACCTGCCAAGAAAGGGTAGCCTTAGGTTCAAAAATGACTTGAAGGCACCCAACCACTACCACAGCCACCCAGCCGAAGCTGTTTTGGGGGGTTCCTCAGATGTGGCGTGCCTTCCAAAATAAAAAGTAAAAAGTAAAGGAGCCAGCTTTTTCTCCTTCTGTTGACGAAAACCTTTGAGCAAAGCAGGATTTTTAAAACACACACACACTAAACCATTACAGACACACAAAAAAGCCCCATTCCTGGGCTAAGGGTTGTTGTTGTTATTCCCGAAGCCCAGCTGCTGAGCTGCGACCAATCCCTTCTGGGTTTGGCTGCTGCAGCACCTCCTCTGAGGGGCCCTAAATATAGGCAAGGAGGCTCTAAGAAGGCGGGGGGAGGGCAGTCGACTCAGCGGGGCAGCCTTTCCTATGCCCCTTTCTCTCTCTCTCTCTCTCTCTCTCTCTCTCTCTCTCTCTCACACACACACACACACACACCCCGGTCGCCTTTCCCAAAGGCATCCCGCCCCTCTGGCTGCAGCTGGGAGCCCGCGCTCTCCCTCCATCACTTTTTGCAAAGGGCTGTACAGCTGCTTCACCGAAGGCAAGGGTGGCTGTGGGAGGCGAGGAGACCGGAAGAACTCCCGAGGGAAGCCAAGTGGGGAGGGGCTGCCAAAGCCCAGGTCCGGGACCCTTGAGGGATTCTCAGCATTCCACTGGATCCAGAAAATAATACTTGAAGGGGGAGGCTGGGAAGGTAGCTTCTTGCCAAAGCTTGCATCTCCCTCTGTGGACCATCTGGGTAACAGCCGAGTACCTCTAGATTCTTCGTTCCTAAGGCCATCTTAGACGACCCCCGTGAAAGGGTCGTTCGACCCCCAAAGGGGTCGCGACCTACAGGTTGAGAACCACTGCCTTAGTCGATGATCTTCGTCTGGGCATCGACAGGGGAAGTGTGACCCTGTTGGTACTCTTGGACATCTCAGCGGCTTTCGATACCATCGACCATGGTATCCTTCTGGAGCGCCTGAGGGAGCTGGGCATCGGGGGCACTGCGCTCCAGTGGCTCCGGTCCTGAAGGTTCCAGATGGTGAGACTGGGGGACTGTTGCTCTCGCAAAAGAGAGCTGACATCTGGCATCCCTCAGGGCGCCATTCTGTTTAACATTTACATGAAGCCGCTGGGAGAGATCATCCGGAAGCATGGAGCTCGGTCTTATCAGTACGCTGATGACACCCAGATCTATCTCTCCATGTCTTCTACTGATACAGTGACTAAGGATGGCATCTCTCCTCTGGATGCCTGTCTGGGGTCAGTAATGGGCTGGATGAGGGAAAGCAAACTCAAGCTGAATCCAGAGAAAACAGAGGTACTCGTGATAGGTACCCCAAGTCCGGTCAGGGAAATTTGCCACCCAGTCCTGGACGGGGTCACACTTCCCCTAAAGGACAAAGTTCGCAGTTTGGGAGTACTCCTGGATTCATCTCTACAGTTGTCATCACAGGTGGATGCGATGGCCAGGAGTGCTTGGTACCAGCTTCGGCTGATACGCCAGCTGCATCCCTGTCTGGACCAAAGGGACCTAGAAACAGTAGTACACGCACTGGTAACCTCTTGGTTAGATTTCTGTAATGCGCTCTACATGGGGCTTCCTTTGTACCAGGTTCGGAAACTTCAGTTAGTTCAAAACACTGCAGCCAGATTGGTCGCTGGAACTTCCAGGTCAGACCACATAACACCGGTATTAAGATTTCTTCACTGGCTGCCTATTAGCTTCCGGGCTCAATACAAAGTGTTGGTTATTACCTATAAAGCCCTACATGGCTTGGGCCTGAGTTACTTGAGGGAGCGCCTCTCCCCACACAATCCACCCCGCACTCTCGGAACAACAGGGAAACATTTGTTAGAGTGCCCTAGGGTGAGACTGACAACAACTCACCAAAGGACATTTACGTCGACAGCTCCGACCCTCTGGAATAAACTTCCAGACGAAATCCGGCTCTGTTCCACCTTGGATGCCTTTAAGAAGGCCTTGAAGACTCATTTATTTCGGTTGGCATACCCTCCTGACCCCTTGTAGAATGCTATTCCCTGATGGAAAGTTCATTTTAGGATTCGACTGATAGATTCTGTGACTGATAGATTTTATATTGCTGTTTGTATGTAGATTTTAAAAAAAATTATTGAATTGAATGCCTAGTTATGATTATTGTGTTATATTGTTGTATACGTTTGCATATTTTTTGAGAAACTGTAAACCGCTTTGATCTGCTGGAAAAGCGGTATTAAAAAATTATTATTATTATTATTATTATTATTATTATTATTATTATTCATGAATTTTAATCCAAATTCTTCCTTGGTGGCAAAGAACATCTTTCAAGCCACTTTTTGCTAGGGAGACATCCCTGCCTGGAACATGCTCCTTCCTGCTCATACCCCATTGAAATGACAGGAGTGGTGTTAGACTTCCAGCAGCTGCCAAGAGCAGTGTCCAGTCCTGTTGCTGGGACTTGATGGTAGCTTCATGGATACTCCCCTTACATTCAAGCATCAGTTGCTTCTGATCAGATAGTAACCTGTAGCTGGACTGCACTGGGGTAGGTGGTAGTCGAAGGACTAAAAAAGCCTCAGTACAGCCACAAAGTAGGAAAGCATGGTGCAGGAGGTTGCTTGGGGAACCTTGTCTTCCTTCCCTTGCCTGCATTGTCTCTTGCTGGGGAATAAAAAGTGCCATTGCTAGTATAGTACATGAACAGGGTTCTGGCCTCTACCTGTAGACTTAAACTGCATTTTTCAATGTATCATTGGGCCCGAACGGACAGGCCAAAATAAGGCTGCTTCGGGTCACTTTGGAGGTATGCTGTTTAAATGACACACACATCTTAAGAGGCCAGAAGCTGCGCCAGAGCTGCATTCCAGTCCTTAGGAATGGAGTGTGGCTTTGGAGCTATTTCCAGCTTCTTGGGACGCATGCATCATTTAAACAGCATTATTGAAATGAAAAGAAATGGAAGCTGAGGTTCCTTGTTTTCTTTTCAGCAACTCAAGGGTAGCCAGCATGTATTACAACATGATGACAGGCTTGATATTGGTCTTTGCAGGTGAACTGTGATTTTAAAATTTACAAGCCCAGTCCCATCTTCCAAAGAAAAAGAAAACTGGCCAGAAAAGTGCTTTTAAACAGCATCTTTGTGAACATGCATGTCTCTTCTCAGTTACAGAGGAGAAAAAGTCCTTGAAGCGGACGTTTCAGCAGATCCAAGAAGAGGAAGATGATGATTACCCTGGGAGCTACTCCCCGCAGGACCCCAATGCGGGGCCCCTTCTGGTATGTCTGCAAAGTGTGGGGGATCTAGGGATGGATGTGAGAAGCCCTCTGGCCAAAAGAGAGCCACGAGGGGGCACCATTAACAAGTGCAAGAGAGCTGGCAGCAGTGGCTTCCATTAGTTAGCTGAAAGCTATTGGAACTCACAAATGGAGGAAGAACATAAAATAGTATTTTTTTAAAAAAAGGAGCATAAAACAAATATTATTCCTTGAAATTGCTGCACTCTCCACAAAATAAAAGGAATTGCTCAAAGCGAGGCAGTCAGTTGCAACCCAGCAGGGTGCGATTTAATTCATATGGCTAATAGATGAGTGCAGGAAGTTCATTAAACCTGGGTTCCCTGCCCTGCTGAGCCACAAGGCTGGCTGTTCTTTGTTCCAAAAGAAAATGTCCTTCAGATTATCTGTGACTGCAGTTTGTCTCCTGGGTGATTCTTAGGAGTTATTAAGGATGGAGATATTGACAGAGCCGATGGTGGTTTTCCCAGGCCTATCCCATTCGACTTACAAGGGAGTCTTAATAAGGGGTGCAGTGCTGTGAAAGGACTGGCCCAGAGCTGGGAGCAGCGGGTTGATCCAGATCCAGAAAGGCCCGTGGTGGCTCTGGAAGATTAGGACTCCAAGCTGTGCCACCACATCAAGTGTGAAGGCAAGAGTATCTGATCCTGGAATTTCTGGGGAAGTGTCAAGAACTGCTATTTCCTCCAGGGGTTCAGTGAACAAATCTTCTGTACTGTAAACAATAAACACTTTATTCCTAAAATCTTTAGGTGTTAACAGGAAGGCATCTGAAAAGTGAAGTGCCATAATACCCTAACACAGGCCTAATATTAACATTACCCTGCCAATGGGTTTTGTAAGCTTCGTATTAATTTGTTAACTAATTAGAACATATCAGTCCTCTTCTCTGCATCCCATTGTTTCCTCCAGCCAACAGTACAGTTCTCTTCCCATCTACCTTCTGTTTCCTGCCTGCCAACTTTGAGAAAATTCTTCCTCCACACATCTGTATTTTAACTTTTCTATGTTTTTAATCTTAATTTTATACTGTTTTAACTCATTGATTTTAATTGTTTTTCAAAGAAATGGTTTTTAAGGTATTTTTATCTTGGGTCCCTTTTTGAGAGAAAGGTGGCATAAAATGAAATAAGCCCCAGGCACCAAACACTCCTTTGAAACACCAGCTGACCTCTCTACTAATATTACACCTCCCATCATTCTTTTCTGTAACTAAGACATTACAAAATTTGACTATGACAGAATATGCCAGATTCTGACAGGAAGAAAGGTGAGAGCAGGAATAATAATAATGCCAGACAAATCTGATCTCTTTCTTTGATAAAATTACCAGCTTGGTAGATGAAGGGAATGCTGTGGATATAGTATATCTTGATTTCAGTAAGGCCTTTGACAAGGTTTCCCATGATATTCTTGCAAACAAGCTTGTAAAATGTGGGCTAGACAAAGTAACTGTTAAATGGATCTGTAATTGGTTGACCGGCCGAACCCAAAGGATGGTCAGCAATGGCTCCTTTTCATCCTGGAGAGAAGTGACCAGTGGGGTGTCCAGTGGGGCTCTGTCCTGGGCCCAGTGTTATTCAACATCTTTATCAATTACCTGGATGACAGAATTGGGAGCACACTTATCAAATGTGCAGATGACACCAAATTAGGAGGAATAGTTAATACTCCAGAGGACAGGACCAACATTCAAAATGATCTGAATAGACTAGAAAGCTGGGCCAAAGCTAACAAAATGAAATTCAACACAGAGAAATGTAAGGTACTGCACTTAGGGCAGAAAAATGAAATGCACAGATATAGGATGGGAGACACATGGCTGAATGAAAGTACATGTGAAAGGGATCTGGGAGTCCAAGTAGACCATAAGTTGAACATGAGTCAACAGTGTGATGCGGCAGCTAAAAAGGCCAATGCAATTCTAGGCTGCATCAATAAAAGTATAGTGTCTGGATCAAGAGAAGTAATAGTGCCACTGCATTCTGCTCTGGTCAGGCCCCACCTGGAATATTGTGTCCAGTTCTGGGCACCACAATTCAAAAAGTACATTGAGAAACTGGAGCGTGTCCAGAGGAGGGCGACTAAAATGGTGAAAGGTCTGGAAACCTTGCCCTATGAGGAACGACTCAGGGAGCTGGGGATGTTTAGCCTGGAGAAAAGAAGGTTAAGAGGTGATATGATAGCCCTGTTTAAATATTTGAAAGGATGTCACATTGAGGAGGGAGCAAGCTTGTTCTCTGCTGCTCCAGAGAACAGGACCCGGAACAATGGATGCAAGCTACAGGAAGAGAGATTCCACCTCAACATTAGGAGGAACTTCCTGACAGTAAGGGCTGTTCGACAGTGGAACAAACTCCCCCGGAGTGTAGTGGAGTCTCCTTCCTTGGAGGTCTTTAAGCAGAGGCTAGATGGCCATCTGTTGGGGATGCTTTGATTTGGATTTCCTGCATGGCAGGGGGGTTGGACTGGATGTCCCTTGTGGTCTCTTCCAACTCTATGATTCTATGAATATAATAATAATAAATTTTTATTTATATTTCCCGCCCCTCCCTTTGGATTAAGGCGGGATTACAGCAGTTATAGTAAAGTCCACTTGCATGCTTTATCCCACAGTCCCCCCTAGCTTTCTTTTTGCTGGAAAAAGCCCCTTGAACCTTCTGGGTCTGGTAGGGTACACTTATCCCTAGTTCTTTTGTGTGGTGGAAGCTGAGCTGTTTTAGCTGAGATGGGACTCCCACCCTCCACCCCCCAAATCAGAAATGATTTGTGGTCACATCTGGCTTTGAAAAAGGTCCCTCCTGGGACCTTTAAATCATGTCATGGTCTCCTGAAAACCTGGTAGCCCTGATACTGCAGCCCCTTGGAGATTCATGAGGCTTTTCTTTGGGGGTATTTTAACTGATTGCGGGTGGGGGGGCATTGTGGCCAGTTGTGACAGGTAACATGGTGTGTGCAATCCCTGGACTTCAGATAGTTGTCCACCCTTGAACTAGAGCTTCATGGTGCAAGAAGAGACATCCTCAAACAAGCCATTGCAGGATATTGCTCCAGCTGCCTAGTCTAGCTTCTCTGAAGATTTTTGGTGGTTCTGCATTTGCTGTGGCAAGACCTTCCATCTCATCCATCATGTCTGGTTGTGCTGAGACTGCCATGGCTCTTCTGAAGGGCTGGGAGAGACATGACAGAATGCTTGTACAAATTGGAGAAATAGTTTACGGGAGAATTCTATGAAGGTTTGCAAGCCAGAAAATCCTGCTTTGAAAATCCAAAATATATTTTTGTCACTTTAAGTGTTTGTAATTTAGTAGATGTACTTTATGGCAAAGGGAGAGAGTAGGGTCTGTGGGTTCCTCTCTGGAATCCAGAATGACAGAACTTCTTGTCTTCCAAATATATTATTACTAGATATGCTAACCAAGCTGGTCATTGAGTGCAGACTGAGAGTTCTGTTGCAAATTAAGAAGTATATGCACTCCAGGAAGTGTTCAGGAGAGGCAGGTATTCATTCTTACACAAGTCAAAATCTCTCCCCGTTCCCAAAATCCTTCCCCATTCCGAACTGGAACTGCCTTTCTGATTGCCCCATTTTCAGTTTCTGGAATCCTTAGTTGCATTTTTTTTCAGAGCCCATGGTAGGAGTTGGGGCTGGAAATTAAGCCCACAGCCCTGCCACAGGAACCCACTCTTGGTTTACAGAGTTCCATAGGTAAATTTATAAGCCCTGAGGAGACAGATTCTAGCTTTGCAAAGGGCCCCACAGTCAGCACTTGGCTTCTCCCCTGAAGAGTTGAAAAACAGCTTGGACCTCTAAAACCTTTTGCATGCTGCAGTTGAAATAGATGGGATCTTTGGTCAGACTTGATGTGATTTAGTTCTCCTAAAACAAAGCTGATGTGTGTGAGAGGAATTTGAAAAGACAGGAGTTCTTCTGATGCCTTGGGCAGAGGTTTTAGCAAGCATTGGGGTTGACAGCCCTGGCAATGCAGAGTGCAAGACGACTTTCAGAGATCCATTGCACTGGCTGTTCTCTGTGATCCCAGTTTCTCCCTCCTACACATATACACACACATACACAGTTTGAGCAGTGACTGCCTAAGCATCCCAGTGGATGCTTAGAGCCACATGGTGTCAGACAGTGCCAGCAAAGCAATGTGCAGTCAGCAGTCTCTCTGTTCCAGTCTATTCCATATGGCAGCAAAATCTTGGACTTATGCCACACACACACACACACTTAGAGCTTTCATCCTTATCTAGCAGTTGCCATTTTTCCCCTAAGGGGCCAACAAGAGTGATATTAGAACTCTGCAGAACTCCAGGAATGGAACCTATACTGGCAAATAAATGCCCAAAGTGGCAGAAATGTTTTTATGGGAAACTACTGCAGAAGGCATCTTCTCAGTGCTCTTCCCCCCAAATTATGTCCATAGAATCCTAGAGTTGGAAGAGAGTTCTTGAGCCATCCAATCCTTCCCTATTCTGCCATGCAGGAAGACATCACCAAAGCTTTCCCTGAGACAGATGGGCATCCAGCCGCTGTTTTAAAAAACAAAAACAAAGGAGGAGACTCCAGCACACTCCAGGCTACCAGTGTCTTCCATTGTCAAACAGCTTTCTCACCATCAGGAGGTCCTTCCTAATGTTTAGGCAGAGTCTCTTTTCCATTGCTCCATGTCGTGGTCTCTGGAACAACAGAAAACAAGCTTGTTCCCTCTTCAACATGGCATCCTTTTTATATAATAGAATCCTAGAAATGGAAGAGACCCCAAGGGCCATCCACTCAAACCCTCTTCTGCCACGCAGGAAGACACCATCAGAGCACTCCCTGTGACAGAGGGCCATCCAGTCTCCATAGTGCTAATAGCCTGGCATACATACAACTGTATAGAGAAAGGCATCTTTTGGAAAGGGCATGTGCTGTATGGAGGAAGCAGCACGGCAGCTGTGGAAATCCAGAAATTGCCATTGGTGTCTTTTTGTGCCTTTCTTGTGCAGACAGAGGACTTGATCAAAGCCCTGCAAGATCTGGAAAATGCTGCCTCAGGAGATGCCACGGTGCGGCAGAAAATTGCCTCCCTTCCCCAAGAGGTTCAAGATGTGTCGCTATTAGAGAAGATTACAGGTGAGAATCCAAAACACTCTTACCTGAGCATGGAGGATGTGGCGTGGTTCATGAAGTTAATGGCATGTGGTATGCAAGTTGGCCCCATTGAGTTCTGGCATTAAGATGGAAGACAGTCTTTCCATTGGTTTTTTGGCCCAGTATGGCTTGGTCGTGGCTCATCCATTTCTACCCTGTTTCTGCCATTCTTGCTTTTCTCTCCCTGTGGGTACAGTGGTGTCATTGTGTTGAGGATAGTTACCCTGTCCCTCCCTTGAAGTTGTTCTCATCATATCAGGCACTTAACCTGTGAGGCAGCAGTGAGGCAGTTACACTGGAAAGCAGAGGTGGGAATCATATGGCCCTCTAGATGTTGAACTGCAGCTTCCAGCAGCCCCAGCTAACAACCAGTATTCATGAACACTGGGAGTTGCAGTCCAGCATTATGTGGTGGAGCTTCAGATTCCCATGGCAGCTAACAGCATGCATTTAAAACAAAACCTAGCTTTAAAAAAGTCAGGAATATACAACACTGGCCTGGTACATACAGGCCTTTTAGGCGCCCTCGTCACGTGTTAGGGGTTGACTGAGCGCCCACACGCCCTGCAACCCTCGCATGTGACGAGGGAGTAACAGTGGTGGCGCCCTATATATATGGGCGCTGCCATTGTTACATAAGTGCCACGCGGAGTCCGCACGGTGTCACACGGCTTCAAAAGAACCTGCTTTTTGCGGGTTCTTTTTCCGCCGGCGGGAAACCTCACGGTTTGGCGGCTGAGGCTTCCCTCCGGCGGAAAAACAGGCACTGGCAAGCCACACTTTTTGGGCAGTCTGTACTGGACCTAAGGCACCCTGAATAATAATAATAATAATAATAATAATAATAATAATAATAATAATAATAAATTGTTTATTTATAGACTGCTTTTCCTAAGATCAAAGCGGTATACAGCTGAAAGAAGATGACCTTCCAGCCTTGGTTTAAAGGCATCCAAAGAGGGGGTTTAAAAGCATTTAAAGCATAACAACTGAGGAAAAGGTACAGCTCCCCACATTAAAAGAAAACAGCAACCAGCTAATGGTCTGCATCTTAAGATCCGCCATCTAACATCTTTGAAGGCCTTTAAGAAGGCAATAAAAACGGATCTCTTCAGGCAAGCCTTCCCAAACTGATCTCATCAGAATTTCCCCTCCATTTGTTTAGCTGTACCTACCGGACTTTGATCTCATTTTATTTGATTAACCATTTTATTGGGAATTGTTTTTAATGGTATTTTAGGGTGGGAGAGAGATTGGGGAACCAGGATCTAATATGTCCTGTTATGCTTTTATCTATTGATAGTCATGTTTGCCACCTCGATCCAATACGATACAAAGTGGCCTTTGGGGGACAGTGGAAGGAGAGCAGAGAGGGGGGCCAGCTTAGCCTCCTGCAGGAGAGAATTCCTTGGCCTGGGAACAGTCACCAAGAAGGCCCTCTCCCCAAACGTGAGGTTCAGTGGCTATACAACTGTTGGCTCTCTAGCTGGGTTCTGCTTTTTAGCCATTTGCCCTTTGGATACTGCCTGAGCCGCCCTCCCTGCTGCCAGCATGCTTTCTGGCTCCCAGCTGGGCACAGCCAGCCATGGCAATGCTTCCTTGGCTTTCCTGAAAAGCGTTTGCATGTATGTACACATACTCTCTTAGACTGGCTCTATGAATGTCAGGAGATTCCAATGGTTTTATTTCTCCAGCTCTGTTTAAAGAAGATTGCCACTTTGTTGGTGAGCACGAGCTCCTCAATTGGAAATTCACCACAGAGGAGAGGCTGGTGGGTGGGAGCTGCTTTTTTGTTGTCGGCACAAAGAGGTGTGAGGGGAGCCCATGTAAATTGTTTGCCTCCTTTCTGCCCAGACAAAGAGGCAGCGGAGCGCCTTTCAAAGACGGTAGACGAGGCGTGTTTGCTACTAGCGGAATACAATGGGCGCTTGGCAGCAGAGCTGGAGGATCGGCGCCAGCTGGCACGCATGCTGATTGAGTACACGCAGAACCAGAAGGATGTGCTGACGGAAAAGGAGAAGAAGTTGGAAGTGAGTATCACCCAGGCAGATGCTGAGAGTCCTCTCCTTCCTCAAAGGTTCCTTTAAGTTACCTTAAAACACAAATCTAGAGTTGCTGTGCCATGTAATGGCAGTGATTTAGCATGTAAAGAACAGGCGCATGTGTTGTCTTGTCACCCTAAGCGCATACCACAGGGAACTACAACTTGTGTGTGTTTGTGCGCTTGTAGAACATATGCTCAAGCCGAGAGAACACACATCACTGGTTCAAATGTGACTCTCTGCTCTTGAGCCACAGTAATGTGGGATAGCATGACAAGCCTCTACTGTAAAGATCAGGGGGCAAGAATGATGGGGAAGGAGTTGGCAGGTATGTTCGCAAATCCTGAACACAGAAGTTACAATGAATGCTCCATGCTTGAGCTGTGCCACTAATATGAAAGCATGATACCTCTGTGGGAAAAGGAAACCCTAAAACGTGGCCTTTCTTGAAGGTTATTAAGCTTTGTGGGTGGTTCTGGTGGCCAGGCTGTCTTCCCAGTGTCCCCCCTTTCTCAGAGTGTCTGGCATGTACCTGTGCTAGTAATAGATGCTCTTTTTTCCTTTCCCTTCCTGTTTGGTGACTTTAGGCGCATTACAAACACGCCAAAGGGGCGTGCTAAGGGCTGAGAAGGGGCGTGTTCGGGTTGAGAAGGGGTGTCACTTCCTGATGCCCCTCAACCCTAGTACGGACCGAGTCCGTACAAAATGGCGGTGCCCGTCCACATGGGGGGCGCCATTTTGACGTCGCGGACGCATAGCGTCCGGACGTCGCATGGTGGAAGTGACACCACAAATGCGTGACTAGCGCCTCGCAGCGCCACTTCTGGGGCCCAGAAAGAAGCGCCATTTCGGCGCTTCTTTCTGGCTCCGCCCGGGAACCACACAGTTTGGCCGCTGTGGTTCCCGGACGCAGCAACCAGCGGTGGCAGCAGACTGCCCGTTTTGGGCAGTCTGTAACGCGCCTCTGTTTGTACTTTGTGAAGCCTTGCCTGGCTTTCACGACTTCCGTGCTTGGGGTGGGGTTCATCCATTCTTGGTAAGATGACTGCACAAGCTAAAGCCTTGGCAGTCTTTGATCGACCCTGTCTTAACTGTTTATGAGGCTGAATGGTTAAAAAAAAGGGCCTTTTCATCAGAAGCTTGAACACAGAGAAACAAAAACAGACTATAAATAGCTGTATACCATGGACTGGAGCGCAACAATGGGCAGAAATGCACATGTATAGGGCAGAGTGTCATTTATCTGAAATGTACCACTTCCAGCAAGGCAGCATGTTCTGCTTGGCATCCTGAGACTAATACGGGAGTGTAATTAATGATTCTGCTTGTATGTCACTCTGCCATCTGTTGCATTGCCCCTGGGCAGCACATTAAGAGCTTCCTGTGGCTCTCATGCGCTGACAGTTCTGAGCAGCTGTTCTTGGGCGGATCCTGACTTACTGCAGAGGGCAGCCTTCTCCAGAAGAAGACGCAAGGGCCAAGCAGGGCCACCCTTCTCTCATCCTACTTCTGAGAAGCTGTGGGTTTCTCTTGCCTCTCAGCTTATCCTAGCTCTGATTCTGGACCTGTACATGATTTTGCAGATGTTATTAGTGCAATTGCACTTCAGTACCACTTGAAGCTCTGTGGAGGTTAGGTTGGATGGTGAAATCTGTTAGCAGTAAGAAGGGAAGCAGAGAGTCGAGTAAAAGTGCTGTGAAACCATGTTTGTCTTTCTGATATGGGCAGATCAATGCTGCAGCTTGGAAACTCCTGGCTCCAACTCAGCTGTGCAGACTTAACACCTGTCACCTTTGCAAATACAGCTGGCAGCATTGCAGCTCATGCTCACACCCCGCCCAGCCTCACAAAGCCTTGCATGAGGATCACAGGTCACTTTGCACTCCCAGGCCTTTTAAATCAATGGGATCCCTGGAGGCTGGCATTATTATTATTATTATTATTATTATTATTATTATTATTATTGCTACTACCACTACTATTTCTATTATTTCTTAATCGCCTATCCCTACAGATTGAGGCAAGGAACAACAACAATTAACTGACAAACATAATTTGAAAAGACATTATTTAAAGCACACATCAATTAAAAGCATGAACCAGATGCATACATATTACAACAATTTACATTCAGCATTCTCTGAAGATGCCAGCCACAGATGCTGTGAAACGTCAGGAATAAACTCTTCTAGAACATGGCCACATAGCCCAAAAAACCCACAAAAAACAATCTACATTTAAAATTCATCATTTAAAATTCACAGTTTAAAAATCATCTGAATAAGCCTGCCAGAAGAGACTGGTCTTTAATGCTCTGTTGAATTTGGACAGTGTATTCAGCTGTCAAATGTCTTCTAGCAGGTCATTCCACAGTCTAGGGGTGGCTGAAGAAAATGTCCTCAGGCTGACAGTTGCCAGCCTAGTTCTGGCTGACCGGAGTAAATGTCTGCCAGAGGACCTGAGCGTCCAGGGCAGGTTATATAGAAGGAGGCGATCGTATAGATATAGCTATTGATACAGGTATAGATAAAGATATAGATGAGATGAAGCTTAGTGTTGTGGTTTGAGTGTTGGACTATGACTGGAGACTAGAGTTCAAATCCTCGCTCAGTCATGGAATCCCACACCCTCTCAATCCACAACAATAACATATGTATGCACACACACACACACACACAAATACAGGTAGGCCATTCCATACCAGTAAGTTGCAATTGTCAGTTTATACAATTACTACTTGAATACATGTATCAGAAAAAGGAGCAGCAGCTGATTTCAGCACAAAGGCATTCTTTGTTGGATTCATCCCAGCTTAAAAAGGTTTTTATTTAAGAATAAGAGTACTCCCACCCTTTCTGCCATAGCCAGACATCTATCAGGCAGCTGTACCATGTGATGTTTTTCAAGTCCTCTGGTGTAGAAGCTCACCTGTAAAGGCTTCTAACAAAATGGCCTTTTTGTTTGTGATACCCTCTTGTGACACGAGGCCACCTAAACATTTGAACATGGAGAGCAGGTTGTGTTATATGTTCTAATTTTATGAACACTGACAGAGTCCTGTAGTACTAACACATTTATTTGCTCATGGGAGCTTGTCCTTAAAGTCCATTTTTTAGTCTCCCAGGTGTCAGTGGGGCCTTTTGTTGTTTTTCACTGCAACAAGCCAGTCTGGCTTTCCCTTTGGAAAGCCATGAAAACTGACTTCTTCTCCCCCTGAGGAGGTGCATTGTGAAGCCAAAGCCTGTTTCTGGAATGAACTTGGAAGAGAAATTGGCCTTCTGTCTGGCAATCTAAATCAGGATTTATTTTACTGAATTGAGAAAGGTCGGTAGTGTACTGATCAAATAAGGCAAGTAACTGTACATCTTCGGATGTGCTCCAGATTCTCAGGGTGATGTTTCATTGATCAAATGAAATAGTTAATCCCTGTCTCTGGGACCGCAGCTGGCTGTCTAAACATTGGGGCTGTAATTTAGAGGCTGCTGACATGATCACTCATCTTCAGCCAAGGCAAATTCTGCAATTAAACAGTATTTACATGGAGCGCCAGTGTTTACTCCTTCAGCCTGTTGACCAAGAGATCCCAAAATAGCACAGCCCTGGACCTCTGCATAGCCTTGCTGAGAACTGTCATCCCAAAGCATTGATCATGCCAGGATGCACTGTTAGATCAAGATAGCATGGTGGCACTGTTAGATGGCACTGCTAGATAGTGCCCATGAGTATTGGAATCCCTGCCCTTTTTACTGCTGCGGCACTCAAAGGCTGACAGAGGAGACCAAAGGAAGCATTGGATGTTAATCTGAAGAGGGGGCTAAAGACATGTATTTCACCTTTATAAGCAAGTAGCATTAGGCTGAAAGGTGCACAGTGGGTTGAAGTAGGACCTCTCTTCTTGAAAGTGAACGTTGAGGGCACAATTCAAACCTGAATTACAAAACACCAGCTCTGTCTGTGCCACAGTTTTGAAGGTGACTGGGATGGCAGTGGTGAACAATCTAATAAAATAATAATAGTGGTATATAAATAAAACAAATTATTATTAATTATTTATTATTATTATTTATTTATTTATGCCCCGCTTTTTTGTAGCTACAATCAAAGCAGCTTACATCTAAAATCAGTTCAATATGCAATACATAGTAACATATATCAAATCCCCATCTCCCTTATATCTTGAGGGGGGGGGGGGGAATCAGACTTTTAAGACTGTTTGCCCAAATCCCTTGTATCAGTTTGAAATGTGACAGATCTCATCCACTTATTTGAGATCACTAAGTTTGCTGATTTCACCTAGTTCTGTCAAAAGGAGAAATATAAATGTTAGCTATTCATTTATTCCTGTGATACTTGATAAGGAAACCTACTAAGCGTAGGATTTTCCAAAGTGAGCCTCTGATTTGTAAGTTAGTAAGAAGTAAGGCACATGACTTGCAAAGCAGTCTGAGCCCAACCAGGGCCCTTTTAAAAGCAAAAAATGGTCTTTCGGGCACATCTGAAGGTTTTATTGTACACACGATAAACACACTGGGCAAGGGGGAAAATTGCAAAAAACAGAAGAACTCTGTCCTGGTGTCTCTGAAGTGGTGCAAGCACAAGCACAACATGTATTGTGCGCTATGTTACTTTCCTTACCTTACTTTGAGCAGTAAAATGCTGGGGATTTGGGCATGGACCCCAATTATTTGCACGTTTTTGTACTTTTCACTTTTTATTTCAATTCAGATGAATCGGATCCTGGAAAGCTTGGAAAATTAAATGTCAATTTCTTAAAAACTGAATGGGGACAGGGTCATACCATAGGTCAACTGATCCCATAATCGTTGAGGGAACACATGAAAGCATGAAATGGCTCTGGTTTTTATAAGAAGTTCTACAAAAATTTTCAAATAGCTGTTGGAGACTGCAGCAACCCTTCTTGTCTGACAAGGATAAAATGGTGGTGTTTTTCATCCTTCTTCTCTGTAGAAGGATGAAAGGTGTGCATTGAATGGCAGGTCTGCTTTTGCTTCTCGTCTCAATCTTTTGAAGGAGTTTCCTTCTGTTTTAGCTCTGCCTTTGACATGACTCTGGGTGCGTGTTTGGAGAATGTGCTGAGAGGGGGACTGAAGCTAAGTCAAGCCTATAGTTTTTTGTGGGTTTTTTAGGCTATGTGGCCATGTTCTAAAAGATTTTCTTCCTGACGTTTCATTGGCATCTGTGGCTGACATCTGTGGCTGGAAGATGCCAGCCACAGATGCTGGTGAAACATCAGGAAGAAAATCTTCTAGAACATGGCCACATAGCCTGAAAAACCCACAAAAAACTATGGATGCTGGCCATGAAAGCCTTCAACTTTACAAGTCAAGCCTGTTTGCTTGATCTGCCTGTTCCCCTTACCAGCTGAGCCGCCAGCCAACTTCGCTTTTTGGGTTCATGATTTTGAGCTGTTTCCTTTTAAGGCTAATGGGCCTCTTGTGGATCTGGACCAACTCTCTCAGCAGTGCAAGGGGGAGAATTTGGGTGACCTGTTAATGGATTAATGCTGGTGGTGTTTCATTGCTCACTTATCTGCACTTACATTGCTTGTCATCTGAAATCCTGCTTGTAAACCTGGCAAAGAAAAGCAACTGTTTCTGGAAATTTCTAGTGTTTACGCTTAAGCATCTCCAGCTCTCCCCTGCCTCACTATTTAAAAAGGATGTTGAAAAACTGGAGCGTGTCCAAAGGAGTGCGACCAAATGGTGAAGGATCTGGAAACCATGTCCTATGAGGAACAGCTTAAGGAGCTGGGGATGTTTAGCCTGGAGAAGAGAAGGTTAAGAGATTATATGATAGCCCTGTTTAAGTATTTGAAGGGATGTCATATTGAGGAGGGAGCAAGCTTGTTTTCTGCTGCTCCAGAGAACAAGACCCGGAACAATGGATGCAAGCTCCAGGAAAAGAGATTCCACCTCAACATTAGGAAGAACTTCCTAACAGTAAGAGCTGTTCGACAGTGGAACACACTCCTTCCTCGGAGTGTAGTGGAATCTCCTTCCTTAGAGGTTTTTAAACAGAGGCTGGATGGCCATCTGTCGGAGATGCTTTGATTTAGATTTCCTGCATGGCAGTTGGACTGGATGGCTCTTGCAGTCTCTTCCAGCTCTATGATTCTATGCCTCAGATGTAAAGAGTTCCTTAAAACTAACCCTTTGACCTTATGAAATACACCTTATGGTCATTTCCCTCTGGCCAAAGGCTTTTCTGGACAATTGCATCATGGAGCCGAGAAGGCCTGGTCATAATACAGCCATTGCTGAAGATAGAGAGGGTCCTTTCCTCACCCTTGGCTACTTCGTCTGTTGTAGGTCAGCTGCTTAAGTCTTCTGGCATTTGAACATGATGGGAGGGAGAGAGGAAGATGAGGAGGAAGACTCAAAGACAGTTACCACTTGCACATCACTTATGGTCAGGGCCCTTTTCTTCCACCATGCTCCAGACATTGGAAATCTTTATGTTTTTCTCTAGGTTAAATATCCTCTCGCTAGCATCCTCTTATGGAGTTTAAATGCCATCCTGGTGGAATGGGGTGATGTCCATATGAAATGTTTGTACTTATGTGCATTCTCTTTAGCAAAAGTGAAGATCCTATGAGGTGGATATGGTATGGCTTCCACTCCATCTCCATGTAAGGAGCATATGCAGGAATCAAAAACTAGACAGAGATCTGTCTTGGCATGGTTCTTTCCATGTAAATCTGGCTCCCTGTGGAAAGATTGAGAGGCTTCGAAAGGAGACGCTGGTTTGGGAGCAGCTAAAGGTAGGTTTGGCTTCAGAGAGTTACATCAGGGAGCCTTAGAGTTGGGAAAGCTCCTTGTTGATCTTCTGGTCAGAGATTGGCAACCTGCTGTAGCTTCAGACTATACTCAAACAGGCTGGACTAGTAGATCACCAAGGAGCTTTCCCAACTCTAAGGCTCCCTGTTGTAATTCTCTGAAGCCTGGTGCTTTTCACATGTTCTCAGCCACAGTTCTAATAGTCCCAGGCCACAGGCCATGTCTACTGGAGCCTGTGGTAGTTGTAGCCCAAGGCTTTTGGAGAGCATCTGTCTTCTACCCATATGCTACAGCATCCCAAACAGATGGCTGTCTATGTTTAAATACCTGCAGCTGGGAAGAATCTGCCGTCTCCTGATGTGTTCTGTTCCCATGTGAAAAGACCTTGGGTACCACTAGAAAGTGTTTCTTGTTTCATTGTCTGTGTCGCAAGCTTTCAGATGTAAGAGCATTACCATGTCTCCTTTTGAGCTCTTCTGCTTAAACAAGCCCTCCATTCCTCAGAGGAATTGGTTTCTAGATCCCTAACGGTCCTAATTGTTCTTCTTTGGACATTCGGTTACTTACCAGTAGCCTTAAAGTGTACCACCCAGAACTGAACACAGAGGGAAAGATGGTCCTTGTAAATGCAGGACTTTAGATGTATCTCTGTTGTACTTTATTTTGTTAGCTTGGGAATGCAGTTCCAGCCTGTCAAGATCTTCTTGACTTTACCTTCTGTGGCTTTGCTTGATCCTCCTAGTTTCACATCATCCTCCAATCTGATAACTAACCAAGCCCTCATCCAATTTGGGAATTAACCAAATCCTCATCGGTTGAGCTGTAAAAACACTGAATAGCAAACTTTGCCTCCATGGTGACCTAGAGATCTGGTGCCTCAAATTTATGCAGAATGGAAAAGCTTAGGGGTTAGAACAGTTTCTTTCATGGTTTCGATAGCTGAGGCTGACTTCCTCAGAGCCAAATTCATACACTTGAAATTCTGGCTTCAAGTGTATGAACAAAGCAAACAGTATGAACACATTTTTACATAAAGTTAACAATTGTAAACATGAAACACTTCGTCTCTCTTTATACATCTAGGTGGACCCAGAACACAGACGTAAATTTGATTTTTAGTCCCAGAGAGAGCAGACCCACTGATTTCGAATGGTAAGTCAACACTTATATAAATCCCATTAATTCAGTGGGTCTACTCAAATTGGGACTAATAATTGGATTTAGTCCTGAAACTTGCACCTTCATCTCCTCCTTGTTTTTATGGAAGTGTCACACTGGATTCAGTTCCTGTACTGACAAAAGGAGGGAGGCACGGGGGGAGGAGGAGGAGCGGGAACTGTTAAATGCTTGCCCGTCACGCTTAGGCAAAAAAAATGAAATGCACAGATATAGGATGCGCTTGACAACAGTCTGTGTGAAAGTGAATGAGAAGTCCTAGTAGACCACAGGTGGAACATGAGTCCACAGTGTGATGTGGTAGCTAAAAAGACCCAATACGATTCTAGGCTGCCTCAGTAGAAGCATAGTATCCAGGTCGAGGGAAGTAATAGTTCCACTCTATCCTGCTTTGGTCAGGCCTCACCTGGAATAATCCTGTGTCCAGTTCTGGGCACCACAGTTCAAAAAGGATGTTGAGAAAGTGGAGCATGTTCAAAGGAGGGTGACTAAAATGGTGAAGGGTGTGGAAACCATGCACTATGAGGAAAGACGTATGGAGCTGGGTATGTTTAGCCTGGGGAAGGAAAGGTTAAAAGGTGAAATGATAGCCCTGTTTAAATACTTGAAGGGATGTCATACTGAAGATGCAGCACATTTGTTTTCTGCAGCTCCAGGACGCAAAGCAATGGATGCAAACTGCAGAGAAAGAAATTCCACCTAAACATTAGGAAGACTTCCTTGGCAGAATGTTGTGGAATCTCTTTGTTTGGAGACTCATATGCAGAGGCTGAATGGGCATCTGTTGGTAGTTTGATTTGTATTCCTACATGGCAGGGAGTTGGATTTGATAGCCCTTGGGGTCTTTTCCAATTTTCTATGATTCAATTTTCATGATTATATGATTCATCTAGATTTCATTTGGGGCAGGCTTCCTAAGTAGAGGTGGCATACCAAGAGGATATAAAATGACAGCATCAAGGTTTCCTTTTTGGAATTTATATATGTATATTTTAATATTTTCAAGCCGTGGATGGTTGAATCCATGGGAAAAGCATCCATAGATAGAGAAGGACAACAACAACACCTCTCAGCCATTCTCTGGTAAATTGCCTTGTGAGCCTCAAGGGCATGCCTGATCAAAATCAAGCAAAGATGACAGTGGTGCCCACCATCTCTGTTCAGCCATGGGTCTCAGTAGTTGCCTCACTGTTTTGCTGACCCTGCTCAGCATAGGCTTTCCTCGGATGTGGCTGAAAGTACCCTGGGCAGCTAGCAGCACAATAGCTCTGGGAGAGAGCATCTGTCGGGGGTGCTTTGATGGAGGGTTCCTGCATGGCAGGAGGTTGGACTGGATGGCCCTTGTGGTCTCTTCCAACTCTATGATTCTATGAGAGGTGAAAGCCTATGCCTCTGCATTGGGAGCACGCCAGAAGTGATATCATGTGACGATCCGTTCAGGATCAACACTTCTCCAGAGAGGCATGCCATAGTTTTCAGTGCCACGGTTGAACCAGCTGAATACTCCTGAGTCACCTTGTTTTGAAGCCCCATGACAGTGTGGGGAGCTACTATACCTTGAAATGGCTGCAGATAGCCATCCAGCAAAACTCTTGTGGCTGAGATGTCGTGGTGCTCAACCATTCTTGTACAGCTGCCCTTTTGACTACAGTAATTAGGATGATCCAGAAGTAAATCATCATATCCCTTGCGTCTTGCCTGGATTTGAGAATGATATTTAAAAGCTAGCAAAAAAGGGGGGGCACACAACCATACAAGGCAAATACTCCTGTGTAAGCAATAGCTGTGATCACTCTAGAGGCTTAGCTGAGCATTACTGGGGGGAAAGCCATTGCAATCTTTAGTTCAGTCTCTGAAAATTGGAATCTGCATGCTGCAGTATTGCCAGAGAATAAAAGAATCTGTCATTGGCCTCCCAGGTTTTCCTCCATGAAACATAAGCTGTGGGGTTGCTGCTTTGAAACCCAAGTCATGTTGGTAGTTCTGTTCCATGGGATAGATCCAGCATACTAACCACAGCCTCTGAAGTTCCTTGAAGGCTCTGGAACAGCAGGCGGTCTCTACAGTCTTGTCTAGGAGAGTCGCACCGGCCACCCCTTGTGGGCTGCCTTTCCCGCTGGGTCAGTCTCCTCATTGAATCGCCTGACCTCTCTTTTCTCTCCTCCTTTTGAACAGGACATCTTTTTTTCCATGCATAGCATTTTCCTCCATCTTACTAACAGAAGATTGGAACTTGAACTCTATGAAACCTGTACCGTGGTCTTTGAGAGCCTATGTGGCGCAGTGGCTTGAGCGTTGGACTATGACTCTGAACACCAGGGTGGAAATCCCAGCTCAGCCATGGAAACTCACTGGGAAACCTTGGCCAAGTCACACTTTCCCAGCCTCAGAGAAAGGCAAAAGCAACCCTACCCCTGAACAAATCTTGCCAAGAAAACCTTGTGATAGGTTCACCTTAAAGGTAAAGGGAAAAGTTTCCCCTTGACATGAATGTTTAGTCGGTTCACCTTAGGGTCACCATAAGTCAGAAACAGCTTGGAGGTACACAACCACAAGAAAAGGACACATAGCAACCCTACTTCAGTGTTTTCAAAACAACCTATGGGTAAAGAAGCAAAGAATAAATCATCCACAAGCAACTGCCACATTCTTTGCATTTGGCTTCCACTTTTATTTTTCAAAGGATGACAACAAAGAGCATTGCATGTTGAATTTCCTGCTCTTTGGGCCTGTAGGTGCCCATTTCCAAAAGCTTAGACTCTTGGAAAAAGTAGAAAAGTTCATGTTTAAACAAAAGCCAGGGAAGGCATAGAGTGTCACTGTTGTGGCACAAGCACAGACCTCCACCACAACAAAATAAATGGGGAAATCAAAGCCCAAGGAGGGCTGTCTTGCACCCCAGAACTGGGCCAGAACAGACAGCAGCTGCTCCCTTCTTGGTTGAAGGGCGTCTTTCCTTGGCTGCCTTCTAATGACAGATGAGGGAACCAGTCCTGCTTGGAAAGGAAAAGGCACAGCAGGAAAGAAAACCTTGTGATAGGTTCATCTAAGGGTCGCCATAAGTCGGGGAATGATTTGAAGACACACAACAACAGCAACAACAGTCTGTTCTCCAGGCCTGTTGATCCAGGAAGGACAGAGACCAGAGGCTTCTCTTAGAACACGAGAGTTCTTCAGGATCAGATTCAAAAAGATGTCCCAGAGCTTTGGTTTCATAGGGGCACTATATGGCCATGAGAAGTCCAAATGCAGGATGGGACCACACTCACGTCCTGCTGCTTCTGCTGCTGGATGACTGGTTTTGGGAAGGTGTACTGCATCTGATATGTGAAGCAATACTTAAGCACCATGCCTAGTAGACATTAATAACTTTGTCTGGTCAAAGTGTCCAAGTTGGTGGCAATTGTTACGTCTTGTGCAGTGGATCCCAGTTCAACCGTGTGTTTGTGTGAAGGAGTACTTTGTTTTCTTCTGCCCAGATTCTTTCCCCCATTCAGCTTCCCCCAATGAGCCTGGATTCTGTATTTTGAGAGTAGAGGTGTTACTTTTAATGTCTGTCAGCCGCTTTTATTCTTTTCCAAACTTCAGTTCTTGTAGTATGCCTTCAGCTAGTTTCTGGTCTATGGTACCTCTAATGCAAAGTTATCACAGGGTTTTCTTGGCAAGATTGGTTCAGAGGCAGGTTATCGTGGCCTTTCTCTGGGGCTGAGAGGGTGTGACTTACCCCAGGTCATTCAGTGGGTTTCCATGGCCTAGCGAGGATTCAAACCCTGTCTGTCTCCAGAGTTGTAGTCCAACACTCAAACCGCTCTATCATGCTGACTATCTAAAGTTAATTTACGTGGAGGGAAAGTAAAGCCTACAGACCTTTAGGGTGCTTAAGGACCTCCATTTTTAAATTTATCTTCTAAATTCAGAATATCCTCTCATCTTTGTGGAGACTTGGGAGGCAGTCCACATCCCATTGTTTTAAATCTGATGCAAGTGGAGGCTTTTCCCAAAACTAAAAGGGACTTCCAGCTCACTCTTGGACTCAAGACAGGAGGAGAGGAATAGAACAAAGGTTTCTCCCCCAAAGGAGTGTGGGGCCTTTTAAATAAATAAAAAAATTAAAAATGTGTAGGGGTGCAGCCCCTGAACTTTGGAGAGTGTCTCTCCCCTGCATGAGTCCCATGCAAAAGACCTCTCTTATTCCAGCTGCCAGGGAGACTTAGCAGGTGCAAAGTGTAGGATGAAATGGGCTTTTCCTCACAATAAGCTCCATCCTTTATTCTTGGAACACTGAAGCTAATCCTGCCTCTAAGCTGCATGAATTTTACAAGCAAGGGGATCTTCTCCTCTTGAACAGCATTGGTTTATTCTGTGCCTAAAATGCAGCCTTCTTCAACGCCATTACCTGCCAGAGCTTTTGGAGTTTGATTCCCATCATCCCCAGCCAGCTGGAAGGGGTTAATGGAATCAAAGTCCCACACTTGTGAAAGCTTGCAGCAGCATCCTGGCCAAATAGGTCTCTTTTAAGGTGGAGTTGACCTTCTGTGCCTTGTGGCCTCCTAGTTTTCCATTAATCTCTTTCATGATGTGTAGCTACCCAGCCAGTTGTCAAGTTAGTACAACTTGGTAATTCCATCCTCTATCTGGGTTGGCAAGCATCCACTTGCAGGGCTCAGCTAATCCCTATTAGAAGATTAGCATTTATTTTCCCTTTCTCCCCTCCCCATTTTCCTACAGCTGTGGCTGGTTGAAAGGTTCCTATGGCTATAGAGGCGGCTCTTTTGGAATTTTCTCCAGACTCTCTTTCCTAGTTTTCTGTGTATTTATTTATTTCATTTCATTTGTAGGCCGCCGTTCTCCCACTAGGGACCTGTGTTGGTTCACAGATAATTTTTTTTAAATATCTCAGTAAAATTCAAAACAATTAACAACATTTACATACCATATAAAATTCCATAAAATGTACAAAATTAAAAGCATAACTAAAACCCACCTGCTCCATAAAAACCACCCTGATATCAATTATATATCAAATGGCTGTTTAATAAAAACAGCTTGGCTTGCTGACGAAAAGCAAGCAGGGAGGGGGCCAGCCTAGCTTCCCTTGGGAGGGAGCTCCAGAGCATAGGAGCAGCCGCCCAGAAGGCTCTCTCTCATTTCCTCTCCAAGCGAGACTTGATCTTGGCAGGACCAAGAGAAAGCCTTCTCATGAAGATCTTAGGGCTCTAGGTGATTCATATGGGCAGATACAGTCTTTCAAATAGTCTGGACCTAAGCCGTGTAGGGATTTATAGGTCATGGCCAGCACTTTGAATTGTGCCCAGAAACTAACAGGTAACCAGTGAGGCTGTTTCAACAAGTGCACTTCATGCTCCCTATAACTGGCCCCGGTCAGCATTTTAGCTGCCATGTTTTGAACCCACTGAAGTGTCTGAAGAGTTTCCAAAGGCAGCCCCACGTAGAGTGCGTTACAGTAGTCCAAATGGGATGTAACCAAGGCATGTGTCACCATAGCCAGATCTGACATCTCAAGGAACAGGCGCAGCTGGCACACTAGTTTTAATTGTGTAAATGCACCCCTGTCCTCCGCTGAAACTTGGGCATCCAGGCTTAGAGTCCAGGAAGAAAACACCCAAGCTGCAAACCTGAGATTTCGGGGGGGGGGGGGGTTGGAGGGGGCGTAACCGCACTCAGCACAGGCAAGGCCCCTGTTCCCTGATTAGCCTTAGACTGACCAGGAGCACCTCTGTTTTACCTGGATTAAGTCTCAATTTGTTTGCCTTCGTCCACTCCCATTACCGATAGCAGACTTTGGTTCAGTACAGAGTCAGCTTCCTTGGAATCATATGGAATGAGAGAGTTGCGTGTTATCCGCATACTATTGGCAGCACACCTCAAATCTCCGGATGACCTCTCCCAGTGGTTTCATGTAGATGTTGAATAACATGGGGACAGAACAGAACAGAACCCCCAGTGGGACTCCACAGGCCAATGGCCAATGAGTTGAACAGGAGTCCTCCAACACTACCTTCTGAGTTCGCCCCTCCAAGAAAGACTGGAACCACTGCAAAGCAGTGCCCCCAAGTCCCATCCCAGAGAGGCGACCCAGAAGGATACATGGTTGATGGTATTGAAAGCCACTGAGAGATCCAGCAGGATCAACAGGGACACACTCCGCTTGTCCAGTTTCATGCATAGGTCATCCACCAAGGCAACCAAATCTGTTACCATGTCATAGCCAGGTCTGAAGCCAGATTGAAATGGATCTATGCTGGTCCCTGGCATAATCTGCCTCATCATAGAATCATAGAGTTGGAAGAGACCGCAGGGGCCATCCAGTCCAACCCCATTCTGCCATGCAGGAAATCCAAATCAAAGCATCCCCAGCAGATGGCCATCCAGCCTCTGCTTAAAGACCTCCAAGGAAGGAGACTCCACTACACTCCGAGGAAGGAGTGTGTTCCACTGTCAAACAGCCCTTACTGTCAGGAAGTTCTTCCTAATGTTGAGGTGGAATCTCTTTTCCTGTAGCTTGCATCCATTGTTCCGGGTCCTGTTCTCTGGAGCAGCAGAAAACAAGCTTGCTCCCTCCTCAATATGACATCCTTTCAAATATTTAAACAGGGCTTCCAGTAACCCTTGGAGCTGGAAGGCCACCAGACCCTTGCCCAAGAATGCAGTATGTAAGCTCAGTGAATCAAAAAGACCACAATCACTCCTCAGCTAATTCCATCAAGATTTCCCTGCTCCTGGTGGCCTTACATTCATTAAAAATAGGTCTCTTCAAAGGGACAAGTGGGAAGGCCGTGGGAATGTCTGAACATCTCCTGGAACAACTGCACACACAGACACATCCTGCTTGTGTTGGTTTGCTGTGCAAAAAACCCTGGGCATTTGTTTCCAGAAACAAACGCCTGAATCCTGCTTGGATTTATGGAGCTCTTGGTGCAGTTCTTCGGAGCTTGACTTAAAATTCTAAATGGAGGAGAGTATTTATGTAAGGCTCAGAGCAGGGGAGGAAAGTCAGGTTTCAAACACATGAGGTTCATTCATCTCTATAATTATTCTTTTCAAGCCAGTCACTGCTGCCACTTGCACAAAGGACCTGCTCTTCTTCTTCTAGCATTTGTTCATTCGTTCATTGGGGCGTAGTAGTTTTCTAGTGGTAAGAAATTCCTTTTGAAAACTATACCTCTGACCTGGGAACTTGAAATGTTCTGGTTGTTTATGGAAAATCTGACCCTCTTAGATAATGCCTGGAACAAATAAGCTTAGATCCATATGGAGGGGTGTGAAGGCCCAGATGGGCTTATTTAAAAGGAAAAAATCAGAAAAGTCCCTCCCCTCCTCTGTTGGAGAGAGAGAACGTTTTTCCTATTGACACCTCTTCTAGCCTCTCAGCCCGCCTGGGGGTGGTTGTGTGTGTGGTGATGGGGATTGTTCTCTTCAGGAAAGTGCTATAGTGTGGAAAGAATGAAGAGAGCTATTGACTTTCCACTCTTTTAAAAACAATAATAATGATAGTAATAATTTCAGATTGGAGTGCCCTGTCCTTCCACTTGAGCCGTCTGTTTTCCTGGCCCATTCTGTATCGGATGAGGGGAGAAGCTGAGAGGCTGCAGGAATGGACCTCTGGAGAAGGCTGTCTTGTAGGATCATGCCTTCTTGTGCTTTCGACCTGGGATTTCTGTGCTCTGTCTGATCTCCCAGGAGAGGCAGAAAGGTCCTAGGCTAGCCTTGCCTAACTAGGGTTTTAGAAAGCTCGATGTTATGGAGAGAAAGGGCTGGCTGTTCCTCCTTCCTCTTCTTTCTCTCTCAGTCTCTCCCTCCTCCTCTCTTTTCCCAGCGCTGCATCCATCACTGTCTTTCAGAGTCATGTTCTACAATTTTCTAGGCAGCGGCTTCTTGGCACAAGGCTATCTGTAGACTCAGCTGTATCGGCCTCCTGTCTGCAAGTGTGTTTAGATACAATAAAATCCCTCTCTGTCTCTATCCGAGGCAGCCCAGAAGGGCTCCTCTGTTAACTGTTAACTTGATGTTTCTTCTAAGTAGCCAAACAGAACAGAAATGACTTCGCCCTCCGGCAGCCTCTGCAAAGCAATGCCTTTTGCTTGAAGAATGGCAGCCAGCATCGAGTGTTTATGTATCTGCATCTGCTTTCTGCATTGCAGAAATGTAGAGCCCAGAGGACCTGAAGGCTATGTAGTCCTCCCCTTTCTCCTGCTGTGAGGGGTGGCTGTCCATTACCCATGCGCTGGGTGAATATATACATTGCACCGAAAGGAGCAGGACTTGACTCTTCTGAACATGTTTGTATTGGGCAATCTGAACTACTGTAAGCCATGAGGAGAGAGCAGGTTACTTCTCAGAAAGCAGAAGGAGATGGTACAAAGAGGGGCAGCCTGCTCCCTGGGGGAAAGGAGAGGTGGGATTCTGTACCTTGAAGGCAAGGGCCTGTAGCTTAACATTGGAGCCCCAGGTTTCACACAGAAGCCCCCAGACCCTTCCTTCTATTCCAGTTTAAGATCTCTTGAGTAATATACAGTTGGCCCTCCATGTTTGTGGATTTGACTTTTACAAATTTGATTATTTGTGGTTTTGATTAATATGTTCTCTTTAAGAATCTCTAGCTCCTCCAACTCAATTCTGCCAGAGGGTGACCATAGAGTTGTGCTGGAGAACCTAGAAGTTCCTAGAGAAAACCTTTCTCTAGGCATTTGTGGGTCCTCCAGCATGATTCTGTGGTCAAATTGTGGCAGACGTTAGCCACAGAGTTTTAGTGGAGAACCTGGAGATTCCTAGAGAGGTCTTTTCTTAGATAAAAAGAGTGGCTTTTTTAATGTGTGGTTTTTCCTTCATCCCTAACCTCAGCAAATGTGGAGGGACCACTGTAGTAGCAAATGATAAATTAGGGAAAGAATGAGAAAAAGGCCCCATACAGACAGGACAAAATAAAGCTGCATCGGGCCACTTTGGAGGTATGCTGTTTAAATGCTGCTTGCATCCTAAGAGTCTGGAAGCCATGCCAAATCCACGCTCCAGTCCTAAGGACTGGAATCATAGAATCGTAGAGTTGGAAGAGACCCCAAGAGCCATCCAGTCCAACCCCCTGCCATGCAGGAAATCTAAATCAAAGCATCCCTGTCAGATGTCCACCCAGCCTCTCTTTAAAGACTTCCAAGGAAGGCAACTCCATTACCCTCCGAGGGAGTGAGTTCCACTGTCGAACAGCCCTTACTGTCAGGAAGGTCCTCCTAATGTTGAGGTGGAATCTCTTTTCCTGCAGCTTGCATCCATTGTTCCGGGATGATAATGTTTAAGTATTTGAAGGGATGTCATATTGAGGAGTGAGCAAGCTTGTTTTCTGCTGCTCCAGAGAACAGGACACAAAAGAAAGTATTCAAACTAGAGCAAAAGAGATTCCACCAAAACATTCAGAAGAACATCCTGGGGCTTCTGGAAGCAGAAGTCCAAAACAAATGGAGGACCAGAGGTTTAACTTTGGAACTAAACTTCAGCCTAAATGTGCTGATAGGATTGGGCCAGATAGCTGAGTATCTTTTAATGACTTTGTTCCTCCAGAATAGCTTGTATTTTGTTTGCTTGGGTCTGTGAAATAGGTTGGAGCCAAGGGATGAAATGTACATATGTGGAACCAAAGCCAGTTCCATGGACTTTGTGGAAAATATAGATACTGAATACTTGTCAGACTATACACTTGTCCAATTCACTCGTCTCTCAAAAAATTATCCAGAGGACAAAATCATTGAGCTGAAATATTTTTATGGGTTGCATGGTTTGGGAATCAAACATAAAAAAGTACCTTTTGTATGGTTTGAATGATACGCTAAAAAAAGATTGCATTTCAGGTGGAGACTTCGGCTAATGTTCTTTTTTTAAAAACAATATGTATGTTCTAATAATATTTCTAAGACGAGTTGACACTATCAGATGTGTGAACCGCATGCTAATTTTAGCACACTGAACACTTTGTTCTTGCCTGCATTTATTTTTAGTAAATGTAACTCCCTCCGAGGGAATAGTCACCTGAAAGAAGTTAATTACAACTTCAAAATGGCCCAGTTTTTTCTCCTCTTCAGTATGCTACTGTGTGTAGAAAAGAGGAAAGACTCCTGCCATCACTACTTTTCAGTCAGTCAACCTGGACACTGTACTCCTGTTGATGCAGTCAAGAGTTGCATTGGCTTTTTGGCCACTGCATCACACTGTTGACTCATGTTTAGCTTGTGGTCTACCCAGATGCCACCCATCCTATGTTTCTACATTGCGTTTATCCTGCCTAAGTGTTGTACCTTAACATTTATCACACACACACCCTGGCCATAAAGTCTAATGAAAAAGGGAGAAGTATCCCTAGTGTACCCAGTATTGCTCCTATTAGAAGCAATAATCTTCAATACAGCATCTCTGTGCCTCCCCTGTATTGACCCATGGAAAGAGCATGCCACATTTGTTCTCCCCTTTCTTTGTGGGTCAAGCCTTCTATATTTCCCTTCATCCTTGTCCTGATATGGCTGGAACTAAAGCATAATGTTTATTTAACTGTTTTTAACCCATTTAGATTTGGTGGCTGCTGCCCATCAAGGATGGAGAGCTTTTTAACAAAACTTTCTTATCTGCTGGCTGTATTTGCTCAGGAAAAATGGGTGAGTGGCCACAACGGATGAGCAAGTGGCCACAGTGCCTTCAGTCTTCCCACCCGCTTGTCAATTACTGTCCATTGTGCTCCCCCTCCTTTTTTTTTCCAGGCTCAAATATATTTTATTTGTTCAATTTTTGCTCATGAATTACTCTTCAATGACATCTTTAGCCTGAGATTCTTTTCCATACATAGTCTTTCACAACCACACAACTGCAGCCCACAACTTTGTGTGGTTTTCCTTGTCTGTCGATCTCGTAGAGACTTACCCACTCGCCCAGCTTCTTGTTGTCACCAACCTTTATCAGGTTGATCCGATGTTCGGCACAAAGGGTTCCAATGAGTTTGACATACATGAGCTCATCACAATTGGATGTGTGAACACAAAGGTGAGCTTGGCCTCTAAAGTAGTAAAATGTCAAGTAAGTCTGTATCAGTTGTAAAGGCCCCACAGCAAATCAATCTTGACAAAAAATAGAAATATAGCAGCTTGCATTAAAAAGTATATCTTTTTTTTAAAATGAACTGTCCTGGGTCAGTGTTCCACTTTCTTTTCCTTCCATCCGCAAGGCCTACACACAAGCAGTAAGAGGTTTTAAAACAGGTTTTGAATTTCCATTCAGAGTAAAGTAATCGTAGCACAACCATTTTGAAGTGTGCTAACTATATAGGGCAATTTATCCCTTGTTGTTGTGGCCTTCAAGTAATTTCCGTGTGATAGCTTTTAAACCCATCAGTGAAACACTCTTGAAAAGCAGGCTTTGGTCAATTGAAGAGATGCCAGGAGCCATGGTGGCGCAGTGGTTAAATGCTGTTCCTGCAGCTACAACCGTTGTGAGTTTGATCCTGAGGGGCTCCAAGGTTGACTCTACCTCCAATCCTTTCATAGGTAGGTAAAATGAGTACCCAACTTGTTGAGGGCAATTGGCTGACACATTGTAAACTGCTTAGAGAGTGCTGAGTTTATTACTAAGTAGTGTAGAAATGTAAACACTGTTGCTATGCCACATGATGCTCTGGTTATGGAGCCACACAGAGAGCACAGGAGGAGTGCGATCCCAGGCTCTATCCTGAGCTGGGGCTGAGTGCTGCTTCCTTCCTCAAGACACCCTCAGTCTATTTTGTTTCTGAAACCAGCAGGGTTTTCTCTGCAACCCTCCTGTTGCTCACTCTGCATAGTCTTGGCATAGATCTTTGTAAAAGAGCGGTCTGTCAGTTTCCCTCAGCCTTGCAAGCCTGCATAGATTAAGCACAGGGTGTTAAAGGACATCCATATCTGTGTGCCAGCCGAAGTTGCTGAATGCTTTCTGTGCTCTTGCAGCAAATGAGGCGAGCACACCGGGGCATCGCCATCGAGTCTGTAGTGTTTGTATTATTCTTGCAATAAATGGAGGGAAGTGTGAGCCCATCATTCCTTCCCCAGCAGGACATTCAACACTTTGCGGCATTGTTTGGCAGCAAACAGGTTTATCGCCCCCAAAGATGTAAGCATGCCTTTCTAAAAATGCTAAAATGGAATATCTTCAATGCCTGTATGGAGGAGGTTCAGCTTCTGCTTGGGCAATTATATTCTCATTTATTCCCATGTGGAAATAAAGTTGCCGCTCTCAGAGGCTGGCTAGCAAATTTCTTTTCTTTCTTTTGAGTATTGCTTACCTGATCCCACAATTCTTCATTTGGTTGTGGAAGAAGCTGTAGAAAATGCTGTGGAAGCAGTTGAGTAAATGGTCTTTGTGTAGGAGTTAAAGCCAGGAGAGATCTTGGGAGGAACTGCGCACTGAAGACACTTTTATGCCAAGCTGCTGATGAAGTCGCCATTGGATGGGGAGCATAATGTTCCATGCCTGTAGAAAACTCGTTGTTGCAGGGAAGATTTGCAGCTGAGCTTGATGTGACAGCCTTGTGTACTCAGGGATGGCTTTATATTTTGTGTGGTGAAGCATTTGCACATTGCCAACACACACCTAGATTCTGAATAGGGACACAACCCAGAGGCCATCCATGGCAATGTAGCCTTAGTGTTGTTGTTGTTGTTGTTGTTGTGTGCCTTCAAGTCGTTTCCAACTTATGATGACTCTAAGGTGAACCTATCATGGGGTTTTCTGGGGCTGAGAATGTGTGACTCGCCCAAGATCGTGCAGCGGGTTTCCATGGTCGAGCAAAGTCACAATCTGACAGTCACACCACTACACCACAGTGGTTCTTCATTTTAAATGTGATTATTGAGTGAATTAGGGAAAGCAATTGCATTGCTTTCAAGCAAATTTATGGCAGAGCTCTGAAAGGCATATTGCTTGGTGAACCTGTAGGAGTCTGTCAGGAATGCTTTGATTGTGAGTTCCTGCATGGCAGAGGGATTGGGCTGGGTAGCCCTTGAGGTCTCTTCCAATTCTATGATTCTATGAGTCCCGCTGCCTAACAGGGATATTTGGAGTCCTTAAATGCTTAATGTGAATAGAATCATAGAGTTGGAAGAAATCACAAGGGCTATCCTGTCCAACCCCATTCTACCATGCAGGAACTCTCAATCAAAGCATCCCCATTGACAGATGACCATCCAGTCTCTGTTTAAAGACCTCTAAGGAAGGAGACTCCACCACAATCTCCGAGGAAGGAGTGTGTTCCACTGTCAAGCAGCCCTGACTGTCAGGAAGTTCCTCCTAATGTTGAGCTGGAATCTCTTTTCCTGGAGCTTGCATCCATTGCTCCGCATCCTATTCTCTGGAGCAGTAGAAAACAAGCTTGCTCCCTCCTCAATATGGCATCCCTTCAAATATTTAAACAGAGCTATCATGTCACCTCTTAACTTTCTCTTCTCCAGGCTAAACATCCCCATAAACATTCCTCATGAGGCATGGTTTCTAAACCCTTCACCATTTTAGTCACCCTCTTTGGACACGCTCCAGTTTCTCAACATCCTTTTTGAATTGTGGTGCCCAAAAATGGACACAGTATTCCAGGTGGGATTAAGCTGATAGGTATCCCTTTGCACTTCGACCCACAAATTGCTAACTCATCTCTCCTCCTGTAACAATCCTGACTTAGATTTGTGGCCTGTTTCCCACAGGACTTGACTTTGGGGCAGGAGGAGTGGACATTACACAAGCTTAGAATTGAGTCTGCTTAACCTGGTACATGGGCCTTGGGACCTTGTGGAAAGTGGGCAAGATGTCTGATGCTCAATATGCGCCGAGCACCTTCTTATCACAGCTGCCCAGACCCCACATGCCACAGCAGATCTTCCTGTTATGAGCCCACCACCATTGTCACATCTTGTGGCTTTTTGCAAGCAGAAAAGGCAGCCTGGATAAAAATGCCTCCTTTTCAGTGAAAGTGTCATGCACTGATAGGTGAGGGAAATGAAACGGCTCCCTTTTCATGTTTTGATCCAGTTGCCTACAAGTTGTGCTCTGTCCATTTCATCCATGTTTTTTTATGACGGTGGTGGTGGCTGCTCCAGAGACCCAGCATGAGGACACAAGGATTTGCCCACTCATGGCCTAAGGGGATGAAACCCCATCCTAGGATAGGAGTCGAAGAGGTCTTCACATTGTGTGGACCTCCCTTGGGGGGCTGCAGAAGCATCTGTCTGTGGCGGCACATCCTAATGGCTTTTCTCTGTTGTCTTTTCTTCCTCCAGGAGTACAAACAGAAGCTTGCCCGGGTGACTCAGGTCCGCAAGGAGCTTAAATCCCACATCCAGAGTCTGCCTGATCTGTCGCTCTTGCCCAACGTCACAGGAGGGTTGGCCCCTCTGCCATCTGCTGGGGACCTTTTCTCAACTGACTAGGACACAAATGTGTGTCTGCACTCTCCCCCAGTTTTCCCCTCTCCAGTTTCCAGTCAGTATCAGCAGAACACCTCTGGATGCTTGGCAATCCTCGCAATAACCTGACATAGGAAGGAATGGACAGAGACCCTCCTTTGACCCCTTGCTGCATTAAGGGGGGCGAAACTCCCTTTGGAAAGAAGCAAACGTCCTCCCATTTGGCAAAGCTGCTTCACATTTCCTTGCCTCCCCCCCTCCCCCAGCATTTTCCAGTTTCCAGCCCAGCTGGTGCAAATCATGTGTGTCTTTACCTCTGAGAGCTTTCAACACCAACAAATAAACCCCGATTTATGCTTTGCTCCCCATCCCACACCCCTACTATCCCTGTATAAAAAGAACTTGGTTGCTTTCTGAATTGGTTTGGTGTGTGTCAAGCTTGATTTTGGTGGCCTCCCAGCCCTGGATTGTTTTGGGCAGTGGTGTTGGTTAGAGGAAGCAGCACGCTTGGGGCTTCTCCCTGACTGGGGTGTGCAAGGGGGGCATGCCTTTTTTGTGAAAGGTTCGTGAGGAGACGTACACAGACCCAGGTGAGCCAAAATTAAAAACATAGTCTGTTCTGTCGACTGCGACTGAATTCCTCTTCCTCCATCCAGTGTTGCTTGTCACTTGTCAGATTTTTGCAAGTTGGTTTTAGCCTGGCTTCATCAGCCTGCAGCATTGAGAAATGGAAAGGATCATGCCTCCTTGGGTTTTGATCAGCCAACTTACAATGCTAAGGAAACCCTTCCCAAAGGATTCTGACTTGGATTCTTACCAAGACTTGGAAACTTTGACAGTTAAATTTTTCTTTAGCAACAAGTGAATGGACTTGATTGGCCACATTCTAGAAAGGACGCTAGTTGGCAGTGTCCCTGTCCTGGGTCCCCTGGAGGAGACGCTCCCAGTGGATTGGGCCCACAGGTCTACATTCCTCCCTTTTTAAATTCATCTCTTCACCAACTTGCTACAGAACTGATGCAGCCGTGTGCGCATTTCCAGAACAACTTCCTCACCTGGCAGCCTACAAATCCCATGGCCAACTATGTGATATTGGAGAGAGCATCAGGCACCTAGGACAGGAAGACTGGTTTCATATTTTGACAGGTTGTTTGAGGATCCCCCCCTCGATCCTCCAAAAGAAATCAAGTCTCTCTCCTTCAAGGCTACTGTGATATTCACAACTGGGAGGGACCATCTGATCCAACCTAATCTAATTTTTGAAGAAGGAATTGGGCCACTCCATCCCACCTTTCTTGCACTTGGCCTTAAAGTACCCTGGCTTCTGATTTCAGTGTCCTTCCTGGATCTAGCCACAACCATTGTTAACTTGCAAATTTATTTGGTCTTCACAGCAGATGAGCCTCCACATGTGATGCCTTTTTTCCCATGTGAGGTTGCAGGAGAGGCACTGTGGGGTGTGCATGAGTGTGTGTGGGGTTCAGGTCCCAGCAGCCCAGCCCTAGTGTTCCCCGTTGGTTGTGTTTCACGTAATTCCACTCCTCTGGATCCGGTCTGCTTTCATGGGTCAGGGAGGGGCTCCTTGCCCTGGGCGGTCTTTGGGGGTTGTCAAATCCACTTTCTTGGCCCCACAATGTTTTCTTAAATATGTATATGAATCGATTTAGAAATAAATCTAGAGATATAGGCTGCCATTTTAGCAGCAATATATTCTGAAATGTCTCATAAATATATTTTTGAATAAAGAGGGTGTCGTTCAACTGCCGAGTGGCCATTTTTGTGTGTGTTTGTGTGCCTTGTATCTTGTAAAATTTTCATAAGCCGCTGAGTCCCCAAAGTTGGGAAAAGGCCGGGTATAAATAAATAAACAGAGCACTGTCAACTCTGCCCCATCTTCTGTGAGCAGAAATAATCGAGAAATAGCTTACAAGTCTCAATCTCAGTCTTGTGTTGGAGCACAGATGTTGTTGTTAAAACTCAAAATCCAGGTGCAATTCAAGTATATTTGGACTGGGCCATGAACACAGCTAGTCTAGCAGCCTTTACTCATTCATCTGGGAATTTGAATCCATACAGTTCAACACAGGTTTGTATTGATTTTGGCAGAGTTTGCTGAGACTGGTAGTTAGATGTAACAAGTTCTGGCAGAGACAGTCCACACAGAGCAAAGGTAAATCTGAATTCGCCTGTCTACCTTGACTTTGGTGGCCCTTCTTCCTACATAATTTCAAGGTGCTGGACTTTGGCTGCCAAATCCTAGACAGTCAGCTCCCAAATATATCCCTGGAGAACAGGGGAAGTCCCAGCAGACTGGAGGAGGGCAAATGTCCCCATTTTCACAAAGGGAAAAGAAAAAGGATCCCAACAATTGCTGCTTGGTTATCCTGACATCAATACCAAGAAAGATTCTGGAGCAAATCATTAAACTGAGTCTATGAGAATTTAGAAGGGAATGCCATAATCCCAAACAGTCAACATGGGTTTCTCAAAAATCATGCCAGACTAGTCTGATCTCTTCTTTTCCTTCCTTCCTTCCTTCCTTCTTTGATAAAATTAACTGGAGTTGGGTAGGTTTAGTCTAAAGAAGAGAATACCTTTTTACCTTTACGTCTTTTGCTTGTTTTCCATCCCAAAAAGCACATTAGGAAATGTGTACGCATTTGATTATTTTAAAGAAGACAGAGAGTCTCTTTTCCTTTTCATCCCTGCCTGAAGTACTGTAGGAAGCAAGCACTTTTGCCGACTGCAGCAGGACAGCTCTTGCGCATGAAGGGCATGGTTTCTTAGCCAAGTAACAAGACTCCATATCTTTGCCTGAAAATCTTCTTGCTCCAGATGCCCAGAGTGTGTGCCAAGCAACTGCCGTGATAAAGCAGCCGAAGATGCCAGGTTACTCTTGGAGGACTTCAGCTCGGCCATATCCTTGCAAATCTTAATCCCTTTTAAGAGCTTAAATATCTTATATAGGTTTGCAGCCTGTTTGACCTGTTTTTGTAGCTCCTGTGTAGAGAAAAATGCAAATGACTCGATTCCCTTAAATTGTGCATTACCCGAACTGTTTGATGCTCTCTTAGCCAGACCCAGGCTCCTGTTACCGCTGTGTTGTATCACACACACACACACATGCTATTCCACCCCCACCCCCCAGCAAACTACATATACTTGTAAATCTGAACCCCATGGTCACATAGGAGAAGATAAAATATTCAAGGAATGGTAGTAAAATAGAAACTCTGACAAGGGGTGCATCGGCACGATAGAAATTGTGCGATTTTGCAATTTTGACACTACTTTAGCTGCCGCGGCTCCATCCGACCGAATCCTGAGATGTGTACTTTTGTGAGGCACCAGCAGGCTTTGGCAGAGAAGGTGAAAGACCTTGCAAAACTACAGATCCCAGGATTCCAACAGCAATTAAAGTGGTGTCAAACTGTATTAGTTCTACAGTGTAGATGTATCCAGGGAGAATTCATAGAATCATAGAGCTGGAAGAGACCACGAGGACCATCCAGTCCAACCCCATTCTGCCATGCAGGAAATCCAGATCAAAGCATCCCCGACAGATGGCCATCCAGCCTCTGCTTAAAGACCTCCAAGGAAGGAGACTCCACTACACTCCGAGGAAGGAGTGTGTTCCACTGTCAGACAGCCCTTTTTTCCAGTTCAGCACTCATTCTGCATGAGTGACATATGCAACGAGGTTTCTTTTCCTTCTTTCTTTCTTTTACTAGAAAATGGCATTTTCGGCACGGAAACCAGTTTTAAACACACTTTCTATTTTCTGTGCAGGAAGTTTGTTTCTTGTATTTTCTGCTTCTCCAGAGAACAGAACCCGGAACAATGGACCATGAAAGGTGTCCATCTCTGTTGGTTTTGGCTGTCCCCGAAAATGCTGTCCATCCACCTTTCAGAAACTGGTCTCTTCTAAGAGTTATTATGTACTGTACCTTTCGGCTCAGAAACTGCTTAGTCCAGAGACTCTGATGCAGTGGAAGAGAAACATCTGAGAAACAGGAAGGATGGTGCAGAAACGCATGCATGTTCATCATAGAAGTGCCTCGTCTTCCAATGACAGAAGAGGGTGAGGTTATGTTTTTGGAGTCGTGTCCCTAGTCCTGGTGTTCAACAGGTTGGCCATCCCGGAGCGCATGGGTGTGCAGCTGTCCTGGGCACATAGCTTTCATGGCACTCGCTCTGTTTGTGTGTCATCTGCCACCACCGTATGTCATTTGGTGATGGAGCAAAAATCTAGACTTCCAGCATCAACATCTTAATTGAAAACATCCCGGGGTTTGAACATTTGGAGATGATGCATTTCCATGAAAATGCATGCCTTTTGTAGCCTCTTTCCCTGGCTAGAAAACAAACGGCCTTTCCATGGGGACAGAAGGAGCAATGAAAATTTGGGATAGGCAATGTGGTGCCAGCACACAGAGGGGCAACCGAGGTATATGACTAACTCAGGGGGGCAAAGAGTGGTCCTGGGGCCACCTGGGGCCCTAAGGTAGTTTTTGTGGCCCTGCAGGCGCTCTAGACTTCCACATTTCAAACCCCGCTTGCATATTGCTTGCCCTAGAAATCTCCAAGTGTGGCAATTCACCTTTTAAATCATTGGCAGGGCACAGAGGAACTGAACTGGTTTTCTGGCCACTTCTGGTTGTAATAATAATTGCTGTTGTTGTTGTGTGACATCAAGTCATTTCTGACTTATGGTGATCCTAAGCCGATCCTCTTAAGAAGTCAGACGAAGCTGCCTTTCGTCTGACCAGGAGCAACTCCATCTTGTCTGGATTAAGTCCATTACTGACAATCAGACATTCTTTCAGTACCAAGACAGCTTCCTTGGAAGCTACCGTGGGGTTTTCTTGGCAAGGTTTGTTCAGAGGAGGTTGTGTGACTTGCCCAGCCTCATGGGATTCTTCCCTTTTTTGCACGACATCAGCGCTCATCTGTTGCTGACCAGTTGTTCTATTGTTATTGTCGTGCAATTTTGTATTACCAAGAGAAACCTGTCAGTAACCACCAATATTGTTACATTCACATGGTTGTGCAAGTGCGAATTGCTTTAGCGCTACAGTAGTGAGATTGCAAAGCCAACGGCGTCTGCGTGGGTGCGTCATGAAGCATCCTCCCTGCTTCTGTTGCGTCACAAAGCTTTCCAATTTAGTGAAGATTTTCACAGGATCCATTGTTGTGGATAAAAGAGCATGTCGCTATCTACAGAACCATTGATCCTAAAAATTAAGATAGCAACACAGAACTTTAGAATCCTGAATCATCGGAAAACAAGTTGCCCAAATAATTTTGCGATACTTGTCTAATCTTGTCATTGTAAGATTTTGGAAGAAAAATGTAAAATGAAAACGGATGAGCAAAGAAGCAGATGATGGCAGAGTAATGTACATTGTGTGGAAAAGTGAGACCAGAAATGGGACTATTGTGCTATTTCAAGGTAATGCCGAAATACGTGTTTCGATAGTGTTATTGCTACCACTGTAATCATCTTAAAGAAACTGTGTGAATACAGTGCTAGAGCCCCCTGGTGCCCCAGTGTCCAGTATCTGCTGGAGTTAACCCTCTGCCCCACTGCCATTCCCTTTTCCTTACGGTTCCTGTCTGATTTAGATTGCAAGCCTGAGGGCAGGGAATGGCCACTCTGGGGGCCTTTTTGGCTGAAGGGCAGAGTATAACTATTCTAAATAATTTAAAACTCTTGACCTGAGGAGGTTGGTGGAAAGCCCCCTTCAGCGCAGGCTGCTCTGACTTGGCATGGCGCTCAGCCAAACATCTGCAGCATCCTTTTGCATTGCAAAAGGAGGCAGCTGACCCCCCGAAATGCCTGTGCCAGGGCATATCGTGCCCTGGCATTGAACTGGAGGAGGTGGAGGCGATGGCGGACTATTTTTATAACATAAGATCACTCCCTGTGTCAACAACCAAGGAGCATCATCACCAGAGCCTGGCCTAGCGCTCTCTGCACCTTTCTCCCCCAGGGCTGGCTGGGAAAATGTTTTCCAAGAAGGGAAAACTGCTGACCCAGGGAGGGCAAAGTGTCAGAGCTGTCAACCCCCTCGGAGCTGGTGGATATCCTTGTCCCATTTGTTTTTGCCTCCTGACTGAACACATCATGGTGGTGCTGCACAGCATCAAATTGTTTAGGTTTTTGTGGGTTTTTCAGGCAATGTGGCCATGTTCTAGAAGAGTTTGTTCATGAGGTTTCACCAGCATCTGTGGCTTTGGCATCGTCAGAGAATGCTGGCGTCAGAGAGAGTGGGGGGGATATATATATATATATATATATATATATATATATATATATATATTGTGTAACTCTGGGTTGGGAGGAGTGATTTCCATGTTAATCTGTGTAATGTTCTATTGTTGAATGGCAAGGCCCTTAAAGAGAACACAGTTTGGCTCCCATTCCTGAAAAACATAGAATCATAGAATCATAGAGTTGGAAGAGACCACAAGGGCCATCCAGTCCAACCTCCTGCCATGCAGGAAATCCAGATCAAAGCATCCCCGACAGATGGCTAAAACCAAGACCCAGAAAATGCAAATGCAAACCACTCAGGGTCAGGGTTTTCCCTGCAGACAATGCATCTCTAATTAAGCAGACACTAATCCTCTTTGCGTATCCTCTATTCAATAACAGAACAATACACAGATTAACATATATAGACACACACACACCCCACTCTCTTCCATGTCAGCATCCTCTGAAGATGCCATCCACAGATGCTGGTGAAATGTCAGGAATAAACTCTCCTAGAACATGGCCACAGAGCCCAGAAAACCCACAAAAACTCCATAAGAACGCTTCTGTGTTGGAAGTATGAATTAGAGCCAATGGGAAACCAAAATCAACACGTCTCCTTTGGAAATGTTTTGTTGGAAAGCACTAAATCTGATGTTAATGAAGTTTGAACAGAGTGGAAGAAGGATGTTTAGATTGCCCTGTGCAAGTCAATGAGAACCTGACCTGACTTCCAAAGTCTCTTCAGAACTGAAGCATTGCCTCCACTGCTTCTGGAAGCTCATCTTAGTTTGTACTTCTAAGCTTTGCCCATCTGGCCAAAGATGCAAAATGGAGCCACTGGGAGAGAGAGATGCTGATACTGGCTTCTTGTGTGTGTTTTTGGGGGGTAGGTTTCACAACGCATGGGCTGTGCCAGTTTGTGCTTGTGCCCGAGTGACTCATGCCTTGGCTGGGGTCCTGTTCTCTGCTTTCTCCTCACGCCTCTAATAAATATGGACCCCTCTGGTCTGGAGCAAAGTAAGCAAAACAAGCCTTGATAATATTCAGAATGCATCTCCCTGGTTTGGCAGGGCTGAAACTGCCTTCCTTCTGAATGCCAAGCAAAAAGGCAACGCTTGGACGTTCTCCTTGCTTTGAACAGATTGTTCTGCTCACTAGATTATGAGACTCCAGACTTCGTTTTATCCCCAATGGCTGCGATTCCAGTTTAGTATTTACAGTACCTGAGAGATGGACAGAGAAAGAGGCCAAAATGATCTCCTGTTCTGCTGTCGGACACAGTGGGACTTCTGCTTGTTCTTGAAGGCTTGTTGCAAGAAGGTTCTTCAAAGCTCTTCCATCCAGTTGCCTGGAAAGGTCCGGGGCAGACACTAGTGAAAGGAGATACAGCTTGTACAGAACGGCCATTAAGGCCAGCCTGGGGCAGTCAGGACACGGCATCCACACGATGTGTGCCCCGACTCCGCCACACCACACGGCGGGCAGTGTCACAGCGCTCCTCTGGCACTGTGTCTAGATGATGCAGTGCCAAAAGAGTGCCGTAAAGCAGTGGTGCCAGGCTGTGTGGGACACAGCATCATGCCACCATGCTTTTTGTACCTCCGCCATGCTTTTTGAACCATAGAGAGGCCATATTGGGGTCATGGTGTGTGGTTGCCACAGCCCTGATCTGGCAAAGATGGAGGTGGCTTCAGGCTGCCTCTTCAGGGACGGTCTGTACAGCCCCATAATTGCTAACAATGTAGATTTTTCACTCTGATTCAGAGGGTGTACAGACCCGCATCTTTGGTCAGCTTGGGGGACGAGTTGGGGCATGGCATCTACATGACTCTGCCCCTAGGCCTGTGTGTTGCTGCACACCACACCACATGGTGCGCGGTGTCACTGCGCGCCTCTGGTGCTGCGTCTACATGACATGGCACCAAAGGAGCACCAAAAAGCTGCAGCACCCATGGCTACGACACCCTTTCCACAGCACAGAAAGGAGCCGCTTTTTGTAGCTCCTTTTTATGCCATGGAAAGGCATGCAGTTGCCACAGCTCCAATCTGGCTCTAAAAGGGCTGGTCTGTACAGCCCTTCAGTCTCCAATGAAACATTTTGGGATTGTGCTGAGAAAGCTGGTGGCAGCTTTGAAGTAATAGAGGAACCAGTCATGAGATGTTAACGTGTCCTCGACCTCGTGGCCCGGAGCTGGATCTTTGAGGAACATAAATAATCCCCAAAATACACAATCTCCAGCTGTCCCAGTTTGACAGGGACTTTCCCAATTATTCCTCTGTCATCCCTCCTTTACACTTATTTTGAAAAACTTCTGTTTTGTCTCTTCTGCTGCCATTTTCCTCCTCTATCCTCACCTTACTTCAATTGCAAAACGCCAGAGTCCCAAGGGAGCACCTGCAGTCAACATTCAAATAGGGTTTTTTTTTATTAGCTCAAGGGAAGCCGCTGAGAAAGCTTTGGGGAACTAAAAGCAGAGATCAGTCCTGTGGATCCTGGTTCCGAGAAACAGAACTCCAGAGTGCAAGCTCCAAGTGCAGTTTTATTTATAACAGCAAAAGGAAAATCAGCTTTCACACAAAAACACATACTCACATGTACATGCAAGGACTAACAACATAAAAGGTGGTAGCATAAAGGATCATAGAATCTTAAGAGTTGGAAGAGACCACAAGGGCCATCCAGACCAACCCCATTCTGCCATGCAGGAAGCCACATCAAAGTACAGTGTGCCCGCATGATACGTGGGCGCGATATATGCAGCTTTCAACATACGCTGAAAGCCTTGCCAGAAGAAGCCTTGGCATGCCCTGGAAGGGATAATGGTTATACACTCCCATGGCACACGCACCATGGGCACGAGCACCATTATTTTTAATAGGGCTCAAGCATATGCAAAATTCCCTTACGTGGAAGGAGGGGGGGGTCTGGAACAGATCCCCCACATAAGGGAAGGGCCCACTGTACTTCTGACAGATGACCATCCAGCTTCTGTTTCAAAACCTCCAAAGAAGTAGATTCTGCCAAAATATATGAGGGAATGTGTTCCACTGTCAAACAGCCCTTATTGTCAGGAGGTTCCTCCTAATGTGGAGCTGGAATCTCTTTCCCTGTAGCTTGCATCCATTGCTCCATTGTGTCCTATTCTCTGGAGCAGCAGCACTGAGGATGGAGCAAGCTTGTTTCCTGCTGCTCCAGAGCCTAGAACACAGAACAATGGATTTGAGATACAGGAAAAGAGATTCCACCTTAATATTAGGAGGAGCTTCCTGATAGTAAGGGCAGTTCAACAATGGCATGCATTGCCTTGGATTGTGGTGGAGTCTCCCTCTTTGGCGGTCTTTAAACAGAAGCTGGATGGCCATTTGTCGGGAATGCTTTGATTGAGAATTCCTGCGTGGCAGAATGGGGCTGGACTGGATGGCCCTTGGGTCTCTTTCAACTCTATGATTCTATGATGGCCATCCATCCTCTGCTTAAAGACCTCCAAAGAAAGGAACTCCAGTACACTCAGACAGATAAAAAATCCTTCCTTTTGTCTTGGAGATGATTTTTGGTTTGAGTGACTTAGAATGATGCAGCATCTGTAAAATCTGGTTATGCACTCCGTTTTTCTCCCATCCTTTTCTCCTCAAACCTCATAAACTCCTTTCCACCCCAAAAGAATAAACACAAAGGAAAACAGGTGTAAAGAAATGTCTTAGGAAATAAAGAGAGCAAATGCCCCCAGCCTTCCAGCATTGGAGACACAAGCTGGATATTGTGAGCGAGGAGCAAAGGAATGATTGTGGCCAGAAGGTGGAAAGAGAGAACAGATGGAGGCAAGGCCATGCTTTTTTGGCTGGAAACGTCTGCTTTGCCTTTATTTATTTGCTTTTGGGGATGTGGAAGGGAGAGCTATATGGCTTTATCTAATCGCACAGCAGCAGTGAATGTAAGCAAAGGAAAACACACAACCGAGTTCATAAACTTCAAAACAGGATGAGAAACATCTTGTAACAAAACCAGCCTTACGTTTCACTTTTTTAGCAAAAAGAAAAGAGAAAGAAAATGCAGGCTTGTCTTGCTGGCTACAAAAAAAGCACATTTGGAAAGAAAGGGACTTAAACCGAGCCCCAAAGTGTTGCAAGGCAGGGGTGGCCTCTGGTTATCTTCAGAGGCACCTCTGCTGAATTATGGAAAGGGGGTGCAAGAAGCCTGTGGCAATAGGAGGTTTGCAAGATGAGGGTGGCTTATCACCATTTTGCCAGAGGCAAAGTTGCTCCCAACACCCAGAGAGAGCGCATCATGTGCAACAAGGAGTCAAGTGCCATTGCTGCAGCTGTCCGATTACAAGGGCAGAGCTGTGGACGGAGAAACAATCCTCGCAGCAGCAATTTATGCCCTGTTTTTCATTCTCAGATGAGGGCAGAGTCGTACGACTGGCATCAAGGCAAAAAATATGCTCCAAAGCTGCACATCATATTCAAAGCAACAAGGGGGATGTACTTGCAGGATTGCTAAAGATTCCCTTGTTGATTAGGAACTGCCTTTGCACCCTGAACAACACAACCAATTGTGCCTGATTTTGGAAACTGGTTTCCAAACCTAGGACTCAGGAATCCAAATAGACCACAAGGTGAACATGAGTCAACAGTGCGATGCGGCAGCTAACAAGGCCAATGTGATTCTAGGCTACATCAATAAAAATATAGTGTCTAGATCAAGGGAAGTAATAGTGCCACTTTATTCTGTTCTGGTCAGGCCCCACCTGGAATAACATTGGCCTGTTACAGACAGCCAAAATAAAGCTGCTTCGAGTCATTTTGGAGGTATGATATTTCAATGATGCATGAGTCCTAAGAGTCTGGAAGCTTCACCAAAGCTGCACTCCAGTCCTTAGGACTGGAGCATGGCTTTGGTGTGGCCTTTGGACTCTTAGGACGCATGTATCATTGAAATACCATACCTCCAAAGTGACTCGAAGCAGCTTTATTTTGGCTGTCTGTAACAGGCCACTGTGTCCAGTTCTGGGTAGCACAATTCAAAAGCCTCTGCAATCACTAAAAAAGACACACACACACACACACAAACACACACACACCTACATTGGACTTAACACTTATGTATGTTACTCATAGGATGCTAGCCAATAGAGAAAAAACCTTGAAGAACACTGTATGAGGAGAGACCTTGTAGCCCCTTTGAGACTAACTGAAAGAAAGAAATGGGCAGCATGAGCTTTGCTAGGCTTCAGTCTACTTCCTTAGGATTCAGGTTGGCCTCTGCAAATTGTCCCATAAAGCTAGCCTTCTTGGACTATTATGCCAACTTCCACAGTTTATTGCTCCCAGGAGCCCAGCTGGTGCCAAGCATTAGACTTGTATCATCTTGGCATCAGACTATACTTATCATCGCCACATGCTCATCATAGCCATGAAATGAAGGGAGGGACTGTCACCATCCATCTGCTAAGATGCATTCCTCGTATCCTATTAGGCATAAATATAGATAATCAGCTGTCAGAATAACTATTATTAATGCCTTTGTTTGCATGTATGCACTCAGCACAGGTGCCATTCATGGGAAGCATGAATCCAGCAAACAACAGGTGTTACCAATAGGGAAGCAGGAGTGAATGTAGTCCAGAGGGATGTCTGTCTATCTACATAAAACAGGGTTAAAGACATCTTTTCTGGCAGGCCTTCCTAGTCAGTTTTAAAGCATGGCATTTTAATTGATCTTTCTTAGAGAATGTATTATACAAGTGTATTTTAATGGTTTTAACTGTTGGCTTTATGTGTTTTCTTTTTTAAATTGTGTTTTGTATTTTAACATGTTGCATCCCATGTCGAGCCTTGAGGAGAGGTGGGAAAGAAATACATGTCTGGTGGCGCAGGGGTTCAATGCCTGTCCTGCAGCCACTCACTCACAAACCATAAGGCTGAGAGTTCAATTCCAGCCAGGAGCTCTGGGCCACTAAAATGAGTACCCAGCTTCTGGGGGGCAATTAGATTACAGTTGCAAACTAAATGAAGCTGCTATTGCTGCTGCTGCTGCTGTTGTTGTTGTTATTGCTGTTGTTAAAAAGCACCCCCCACAGAGTTGGCCTGAGAGAGCTCAGTTAAGACCAGGAGAGCTGACAAGATGCTGCAGATCATCAGCTTGGGATATTTCCATTCTTGCTTTTCTGGGCTCTCAATAACTGGTTGGAAATGTGAATTGCTTGGTGGTAGAGATTTGCTTTAGGTAGAGACTTGCATTTTTAAAATACAGTGCACTCATGCCGTACATGGGCTCACCGTACATGGACTTGATATCAGGTGGACAGCAAGCCCCAATACAATGAAAGGGGCATGCCTCTGTGGCACATGTCGTGCCATGCACTGAGGGGGCATGGCCCATTCAAATGAATGGGGCTGGAGTATACGCACGATTTGCCTTATGTGTGTGTGTGGGGGGGGGGGGAGTCCAGAACGGATGCCCCACGTAAGACAAGGGTGGATTATACAGTGCAGGCTGTGCCTGAAACAAAGCAAAGGTGTCACTATCTCAGCTACGTGTGGACAATTTTGGATTTTGGAATAATTCAGAATTTTGCATAAGAGAGGCTCAACCTGTACTTTTGGAGATGGAGGAGACCCCAAAGGCAACCCAGTTCGACCCCATTCTGCCATGCAAGATGACACAGCCCAAGCTTTCCCTTTAACAGATGGCTATCCAGCCTCTATTTAAAAACTTCCAAAGAGGAAAACTCCAAACACTCTGAGGAATCGTATCTGAGATATCTTCTTATGTGGATGCAAATATTCCAAACTTCAAAAAACTGCAAAATCCAAAACACTTCTAGTCCCAAGCATTTTGTATAAGCTAGAGCTGTTTGAGGCTTTGGAAGGGAGATGCACTAGTCCCCGGCCTCCCCATTATTCGTGAATCTTCATATTAGCAAGGGTCCTCCGCCCGCCCCTAACCCCCGTGGATCCGGAGGGATGACTGTACTTACTAATGTCTGTTGCTAAATCTCAGCATGTCTGCACCTTCTATGAGCACAAGCCCTTATTAACAGGATTCCTAGGCAGCACAGATCAGAACTACCAGTTCCTAGCAACAAGGCCCTGTTATGCCCAAACCAAAGCCATTAAAGAGAAAGGGAACATTTATTTTCTAGGGAGATTTAGTGGCGGGGCTGATCATGCATCTCCCCCAGATCCCACTGCACCAGCTCTCAGGGAGCCAGTCTAGTGTGTGTGTATCTATGTGTGTTGTGTGTTGTTTGCCTTCAAGTTATTTCTCTGATTTATGGCAACCCTAAGTCGAACTATTATAGGGTTTTCTTGGCCAGGTTTGGACTGGCTAGGAACACTGTTTAATTTGGAAAAAAGAGCAAGACAGCTGATATTCTATCCCCTAAAATGGAACAATGAGGGACCACAGATGGTCCAGTGTTGGGTACAATAAATTCTGTGTACACTAGCAGTTGGGCCATACAGGGGAAGAAAAGAAGAGCGCAGGCCTCATGATGGATGGCAGCTGTTCTGCCCATCAGCCTCCTCCTCGTTCTTCCATTCCTTCTATGGAATTTGCAGGACCACCTGGCTAATATGCTTCCCAGTCTCTGGCTTTAGGTAACCTCACAGATCCATAGAATCATAGAATCCTAGAGTTGGAAGAGACCCCAAAGGCCATCCACTCCAACCGCATTCTGCCATGCAGGAACTCTCAATCAAAGCATCCCCATCCAGCCTCTGTTTAACGATCTCCAAGGAAGGAGACTCCACTACATTCCAAGGGAGTTTGTTCCACTGTCCAACAGCTCTTACTGTCAGGAAGTTCCTCCTAATGTTGAGCTGGAATCTCTTTTCCTGGAGCTTGCATCCATTGTTCTGTATTGTAGTCTCTGGAGCAGCAGAAAACAAGTTAGCTCCCCCCTCACTATGACATCCCTTCAAGTATTTAAACAGGGCTATCATATCACCTCTTGACCTTCTCTTCTCCAGACTAAACATCCCCAGATCCCTCAGTCCTTCCTCACAGGGCCTCATGGTTTCCAGGCCCTTCACCATCTTGGTCACCCTCTTTTGGACACATGGCTCTAGTTTCTCAACCTCCTTTTTGAATTGTGGTCCCAGAACTGGACACAAGATTATTCCAAGTAAGGCCTGACCAAGGCAGAATAGAGTGGCACTATGACTTCCCTTGATCTCTAGACAGTAGACCTCTATCAATGCAACCTATTGATGCAGATTCTCCATGCTGCAGCTGAAATTTGGTTTGGGCAGGAGGAATGCAGAGGCATCCATCACCGTCAAAGTGAGATAACACCTTCTTTGAAGGCAACTGCTTTCCAAGAAGCTTCAGAGATTGGGTTTCCCCCCCAAGTTCCAAGGACTATGCATCCCTTGAAATGACCCCAGATAGCAGGGCAGTGGATGATAAGCAGCCTTGATCTTCTGGCCAAACTTGGATCTTGTTTGGCTCAGCTCTGCATTCCTCTTGCTTAGGAGAATGCACTGAATCTTCCTGGGCTTAGGTTTCTCCGTTTGCTCTGTGCAGCCTTTAGAGTCCTAGTTTCTCAAGATTTCCTAGCGGAAGGCTGAGAAAACTGGCCAGAGAAAACCTGCTCTGAAATAGGTGTCCCAGGAGAAGAGTTCTTCCAAAGTTTGGAGAAGATGCTGTTCGGGGCCAAAGTTCCCAGAACCATTTGCTTTGCAAAGGCAGGGGAATCCTTGGAACTGCCCCCCAAAAGCAACTTCTCCATGCTCTGAGAGAAGCTGGCCACTTAAGATGCCCCCCTCCCCAACTGAGAACTAATGTTCAAATTAGGATGATTAATATCCTGAACAGATTCCAGTTGCAGTCGCCCAAACTGAGACTGCATCCACACTGCAGAATTAATGCAGTTTTACTCTGCCTTAATTGCCATGGTGCAATGCTGTGGGATTGGTAATTTTGTGAGACATTTAGCCGTTCTGTCAGAGATCTCTGGTACCACCACAAACTAGAAATCCTAAAATTCTATATTGTGGATGGAGCCATGGCAGTTACGGCAGTGACAAGCTGCATCAATGCTCTCAATAGTGACGGATACAGTTGTCATAAACAGGACGGATTTTGGCTCACCCAAAGACACCGGTTCTTGCCTTGGGCCCAAATGTTCAAAGGGCCCAAATGCCCTTTGATTCTTCTTAAAGAGGTAGGAAGATAATCTAAAGGAAGAAGGCATTCTTGGCAGTGCCAGCTGGTTATGAAATGCCATGCCCTCCAACTCTGCTCCAAGCAGAAGCAAATGCATGAACCCCACATTTTCCCTTGCTGAGATTTTTAAAAAGGGCATTTTCATCTGTTTTGAAGTTGGCAGCAGGAGCTTTCGTATTTCAGTTAGTCTCAAATGCGCTACAAGATCTCTCTACAGACTGCTTCTACGGACTAACACAGCTATATCTTTGAATTCTACTGCCATCAAGTCCTGTAGATCCATGCTATGGAATCCTGGGATTTGTAGTTTTACAAGGTCTGGAGCCTTCTCAAGAATGCTGGTGTCTCACAAAACCCTCCAATTCCAGCAAGATTTTTAAACTATGAATTTTAAATGACGGATTTTAAATGGGGATTGTTTTAATATGAGTACATCTTATTGGTACTTTAAATTGATGTGTGTTTTAATGGATGTCGTTCGTCTGTTAATTTTTGTTGTTCTTCCCCTCAATCCACGGGTAAGAAATAATAACAACAACAACAACAATAATAATAATGTTTCTATGATATATAATAATAGGATAATAGTCAAAATTTAACCCCATGTTGTGTCTGTGTCTGTGTGTGTCTGTGTATACACACCCGAAGTAAACCAAAGCTTGGGAAAGTTTTTTAAAGAAACCTTTTGCTGGGTTGGGGATAATGGGAACTCTAGTCCAAAATCTAAACCCAAACCAATTAGCTAAATAAGAAACCCAGCAATTGTACCGCAAAGCTTTCTTGGCAGCCTAGTCTTCTGATGCGTGATACAAAGACTGGGGAAATTAATTTTTGGACTTCTTCTGGCTGGGGATTCTGGGAGCTGTAGTGCAGTTTTTTAAACACTGCATCAATGGCTTGCCCAACATATACTTTACAGTAAAGGTCCTGGCATCCATGCCAGCTGCAGGTGCCAGCTGTGGAAGAGACATATCTGGTGCCATGCTCAGGTGTGTAACCCTGGAATACAATGCAATGCAATACAAAACAACAGCCAAAGACTTGGTCCATGCCATCAGTAGCATTGGAAGAGTCCTTTGCGGCCTGAAATCTGGCTAAAGAAAAGCCACGCATTGATCTTGACAGTGAAAAATAAACTCTTTATTCAGTGTTTGCATAGTTAATTCCCATCAAAGTAACATCCGTCTTTAGGGAAAAACAGTCTTTGCAAAAGACGTTAGCGAAGCACATAAACCGCTCTCTCTGCGCATTCAAGATTAGGCACAAATATCACGGCGTAATATATATTATATACAATTTCATTGTAGACATCGTCACACATATTAATAGAGCTCACATTATTTAATTCTACAAGTAATAATAATAAAACGATAATAATAATAAGGAAACCTTTTTGGAAGTTTGCAAGAGAATGATCTAGGAGAGTTGCTAAGGAGATATGGACCACCGTTAGAACCACATACCCTCCGATATTTCACAGATGAAAACAGAGAGACATGGTCATGATAGCAAATATTAATATGGAAGAAGAGACAACAGAGTCTGCAGCAGTTTGCTCTTGCTTGAGCCTAAAGGGAAGGCAAGTCTGCAGCAAGTAAAGTACAGTCAGTCCATCTTATCCACAGATTTTTTATCCTCAGATAAAAGCTTCCATGGCTTGAAAATACCCTCCCCCCCCAAAATGGTATAAATTTCAAATAGCAAACCTTGATTTTCCATCTTATACAAGGAACACCATTTTGCTCTGCCATTGCATTTAATGGGACTTGAGCATCCATGGATTTTGTTATCCCTGGAGGGTCCTGGAACCAGCGGAGAAAAAGGTCCTACTGTAAGCTGAAGATAAAGAGGGAAGGCGGGAGGTGGAAAGGGAAACTGGACATTTTAAAAGCAGCTGGAAAAGTGGGATGGCAAACAATTAATTGGGAATCTCCCTGCCACATTGGGACAGTTGGAAAGATGAGTCGCTTGTCCCTGGTTTGTATGGAAGGACAGCCAAAGTCAATATTGTGGCTCAGCCCAGTACCAAGGAAGAAAACCTATCCAGAGGTGCATCTGCACTGTAGAAATAATGCAGTTTGACACTACTTTAAGTGCTCGAGCTCTATCCTATGCAATCCTAGGATCTGTATGTCTTTAGCTTTTACCAAGGGGTACTGGTTCCTCACCAAACTACAGATCTCAGGATTCCACAAGAAGGAGTTGTGGCAGTTAAAGTGGTGTCAGATTACAATATTTCTATGGTGTAGATGCATCTCAGGGCCTACATGTTGTTCTAGTTCCAAGTAGATAGGATTTGTGGGATTTACCTGTGTGTTGACTCACTGCTGAACGACTGATTGCATGCATCTACTCTGTTGTTGTTGTTGTTGTTGTGTGCCTTCAAGTCATTGCCAACCTATAGTGGTCCTGAGGTGAAGCTATTATGGTGTTTTGGAGGGTGGTGGTGGGGGTAAGATTAGCTCATAGGGGATTTGCCATTGCCATCCTGAAGCTGAGCGAGTGTGACTTGTCCCAGGTCACCCAATAGGTTTCCATAGCCAAGCAGGGATTTGAACCAAGGGAAGTCATAGTGCCCCTGTATTCTGCTCTGGTCAGGCCTCCCCTGGAATAATTCTGTGTCCAGCTCTGGGCTCCACAGTTCAAAAAGGATGTTGAGAAACTGGAGCCATGTGTCCAAAGGAGGGCAACTAAAATGGTGAAGGGCCTGGAAACCATGAAGCCCTATGAGGAGAGACTTAGGGAACTGGGGATGTTTAGCCTGGAGAAGAGAAGGTTAAGAGGGGATATGATAGTCCTGTTTAAATACTTGAAGGGATGTTATATTGAGGAGGGAGCAAGCTTGTTTTCTTCTGCTCCAGAGAATAGGACCCAGAACAATGGATGCAAGCTCCAGGAAAAGAGATTCCAGCTCAACATTAGGAAGAAATTCCTGAATACAAGAGCAGTTCAACAGTGGTTTACAGTTGTATACATCACTGCCTTGGAGCTGTTTGACAGTGGAATTCTTTGCCTTGGACAGCGATGGAGTTGCCTTCTTTGGAGCCTGCTTCCGAACAGAGGCTTGATGGTCATCTGTCACAAAGAAGGGCTTTGACTGTGTCTTCCTGCATGGCAGAATGGGGTTGGACCAGATTAACCTTGGGGTCTCTGCTGGCCATGGAGGTCCAGTGAATGGCCATGAACAAGTCACACTCTCTCAGCCTCAGGGGAAGGCAAAGGTGAACCCACTCTGGACAAATCTTGGCAAGAAAACCCCACAATAGGTTTGCCTTAGGGTTGCCATAAGTCGGAAATGACTTGAAGGCATGCAACAACAAGGTTAACTGAAAGCAACACTTTCATTCAGTGTTAAGGCGGAACACAAATTTGTTCAGAGCGATAATCCTGCATATTTTGAAAACTTGGCAACACTACATTGAAGCGACATGAACCAGAGACAAACCAAGGCTGAAGGTCTTTACACTTCACAGTAACAAGACCAGGGCTGGTGGTTGGCTTCCATGTTGGCCACTTTGGGTTACAGTCCGAACTTTAAAGAGAACTAGGCATGGTGCTGAGCTACATCTCTTGGGGATCAGATTTACTCATTATTTGATTTTACTTGTTATTTATCTATTGCTTTTTATCCCCCCATCCTCCCAACAAGGAGAGTTCAGCAGCCTGGGCAATTATTCATGGCGTATTTCATTCCCTTCTATTGTGCCTTTCTCCCACCGGAAGGAGGCTCACGAGGCATTAAAAGACAGGACAGCTATTTTTAAAAAAGCCCTTATTAATACAAAAGTTGTTTTCTGTTTTAAAAAATCCATTTAAAAACACAAAGTTAAAACAGTATAAAGCAATATAAAACAGAGGATGGCAATGGCAGAACCCCTCTGAAGAAACCTGCCAAGAAAACTTTGTGACAAGACTTATGGCCATAAGTCAAAACGACTTGAAGGCAGTCAACAGCAACAACAACAACAACAAGAAGGAAGCACCTTTAATACACAATAAAAATAGAAATGGACAGCAAAAGAGGGCAGCTCTCTTAAAGTTCTGATTACAACCCGGAACGGATTCATCCACCTGAATCTGCTTCTTGAAGAGCATAAGCTGGATGGCATGGCAAGTTCAGTGTCCTTCCAAAAGTCCAGTTTGTATGGAGCAGCCACTGTTACTGTTGCAAAGCCAATGGTGCAGAATGCTGGGAGTTGCAGTCCAAATACATCTGGAGGGCTGCACAATTCCCATGGCTGCTTTAAGGTGAGTGTGGTCTCCCAAATGCACGGTTTGTGGTGATTTTTGCATGCTGAGTTGGGGGGGAAATGGCATGCTAAGCTGGGGAGAGAAAGCATATGGGTTATTGCTCATTTCATTTCCTAAACTGAAATCCCACCAGGAATAATAATAAACCAGCAAGGCATTTGCACAGTTCTCTCCCATCACAAGTTGAGTCTCCCTTATCCAGAATACCAACATCTGAAATATTCCCAAATCCCACACTGTTCGCACAAATGGCACCTTTGCTTCCTGATGGTTCAGTGAACACAAACTTTGTTTCATGCACAACATTATTTTTGAAAATTGTGTAATAAATTACCTTCAGTCTACGTCTAGAATGTGTAGAGGAAACATAAAATGAATGTTGAGTTTTGTCTTGGATGCATAAGGTGCAAACAAAACATAAATGAATTTTGTGTTTAGCCTTGGATCCCATCTCCAAGATTTCTCCTTATGGAGAGGCATATATTAGAAAATCCCCCCAAAAGCCAAAATCTGAAGCACTTCTGGTCTCAAGCATTTTGGAAAAGGGAGACTCAACCTGTATCTGAATGTTCTGGAGAATTTTTCCAGGCAGAGAAACACTAATTTCGTTTTATTTATTTTTCATGCAGAAACCACATTTTATGCATAGAAAACGCAGCAGGAAACGGTGTTTTGTCTTTTTGTCTTTTCCGGTGCAGGAAACATTTCTTTCCGCCCAGGAATTTGCCCCCAAATGAAAGCCATGTGTTTTTCTGCACAGAAAAATATAATCTACTAGAATACTTTGGGAAATTTGGACACAGGGAAAATATTTCACAAATACATACATTTCCCATGCAAACCATTTCCCTGAAAACAGAAAACTAACACCGGAGAAGGGAAGGTGGAACTTGTAGGGTTAAAATAGCAAAGACCTGGAGGAGCACTTGAAAATCACATGTCCTCCAACCCTCTTGTAGTTTGGAATAGTCCTAGATTTTGCCTCATTTCTGCAGGTCTAAATAAAGGCCGTTACATACAATCTAATAGGGACTGGAAGAATTTGCAAAAGTATTTGAACAACAGACGAAAAATTGTTTTCCTGAGTGTTGGGGAAATCTTGACAAGAAGAATCATGGTTGGCTGAAAACTGTCACATTCAGGACCTATGCAACATGAAATTATGCATTTGGGCATTTTTGTGCAGGAAAAAAAGCCTTTCTTGTGCAGAAAGCAATTTTTCATGCTTTTCTGTAGAGAAAACACAATTTTCTGTGCACAAAGGCACATTTTTCATGCCAAACAGTCCTTGAAAACTGTGCCGTATTTCAGGAGTTTCTTGCAGAGGGGAGACAAATGTGGTTTTTGTTTCGTCTATGAGAAAGAAATTTTGGAAGACCCTACAAAGCAGCCACCGGCTTCCGCTTCTAAGTGAACACCAGAAAGAATAAGAATTTCACAGCGGAGGAGATTGGTGGCTTGCAATGTTACCCATACTGGTTTGGGCTTCAAGCGTCCATGTCTTAAGCGCTTCTTCCAGGTCTCCTTTGCTCCTGGGATCTTCCCCTTTTGCTGAATGCGAGGCTCATTGCAAAGGATTCAGGTGGGGCAAATGAAGAAGGAGCCCTCTTCCCTTCATGGTCATTGGCTTCACTTGGGCAGAGGGGCAATGATGACGTTCCGGTAGCCCTTCACCCCCTTCAGGTTGTCGCTTTCAAAGTCCACCACCAGCTTCCGCAGACCGGACTGTCGAGGTGCAAAGTCCACCCGGGCTTTGGCCTCCTCTCCTGGACCGATGGGGGATTCACTGGGGAGAGACATGATGAGAGCAAAGATCAACAGTGTGGCACAGCTGCCTCTTTGTTGTTGTTAACTGGTGTCAAGGCAACGTCAACTTATTTTGATGCTATGGATGAGAGACCTCCAAGTCAACCTGTCAACAGCAACCCTGCTCAGGTCTTGCAGACTATGCAACCATGCCTTATGGGGTAAGACTTAGGGATCTGGGCATGTTTAGCCTGGAAAAGAGACAGTTAAGAGGTGATATGATAGCCCTGTTTAAGTATTTCAAGGGATGTCACACTGAGGATAGAGCAAGCTTGTTTTCTGCTGCTCCAAAGACTAGGACACAGTGGAGCAATGGATGCAAGCTCCAGGAAAAGAGATTCCAGCTCAACATTAGGAGGAACCTCCTGAGAGTAAGGGCTCTTCAACAGTGGAACAAACTCCTTCCTTGGAGATTTTGGTGGAGTCTCCTTCCTTGAAGGTGTTTAAGCAGAGGCTGGATAGCCATCTGTCAAGGGGAATGCTTTGATTGTGAGTTCCTGCATGGCAGAATGGGGTTGGACTGGATGGCCCTTGGGGTCTTCTCCAAATCTATGGTTCTATGATTCTGTGGTTCACATCATTCTGGTTTAAGCTACACCAACCCAGTCTGAACTATGGCTGAAACCAACCTGGTTTAAACTATGGTTTAAATCTGTGATTGCTAAACTTTGGTCCTCCTGATGTTTTGGACTTCAGTTCCCAGAATTCCTGACTTTTGACCAAGATGGCTGGGGCTTCTGGGAGCTGAAGCAGGGACGTAGCCAAGGGGGGGGTTCTTGGGGTCCGGACCCCCCCTTCCATTAGAAAAATGAATGGTGTGTGCTGCTGCGCCGCCATACCCAAGCCCCATTATAATGGTGGCACTTAGTCTGGACCCCCCCCTTCCTAAAATCCTAGCTACGTCCCTGGCTGAAGTCCAAAATACCCAGAGGACCAAAGTTTGGGAACCACTGGTTAAAACAAACCTGGTTTAAACTATGGTTTACACCAGTGGTCCCCAAACTGTACCTTTTAAGAGATTTTGGAGTTCATCTCCTAGAATCCCAGAGTATTGGCTAACATGGCCGAGGCTTCTGGGAGCTGAAGTCTTCATCTCTTAAAGGGCACAGTATGGGGACCACTGGTTTACACCAACCTGGTTTAAAGTATGGTTTACACCACCTGACTTAAACTATGTTTTACACTATCTTGGTTTAAACCAACCAGCGCTGCAAACTACAGAGAATCCTAAATAGCTTCCAAAACTAGTCATCCCATGCTTCCATATAGGATGGATCCATGGCCATTAAACTGCTATCCTTGTGGATTCTGGAAGAACTGTTAAGAGGGAAAGGGACCTACAGCTCCTGGATCTTCTGTCCATCCGTGAGTCCGGCTCCTTCCATGGTGAAGACGCAGCCGCTCAGTGGGACCGGGAGCGGGTTGGTCAGCGTCAGCTCAGCCACCATCTTCCGCTTCTGCATGGGCTCCCCCAGGATCTGCATTTGCAAGGAAGAAGGAGATCTGGTTGCGAGGGACAAGGACTGCAAGAACTTACCCTCCAGTCCTACAATTTACATCCCACTTTTCTCCCAAGAAAGAATTCATGGTGGTACACAATATTTTTAAAAAAACAAAAAACAAAGATTACGCTAAAACATTAGTTTACAGAAGTTAAAACAGATATTAAATAATGACATTATTTTAAAATGATTAGAAACAGGTGAAACATATTTAAAAGATAATTTCCAATAAAAAAAATTTAAATTAAAAAAAATGCAACATACCACTTGACTACTGCTCTATATTTAAAATCCAAAGGCCGGTCTAAATAAAAAATAGAAATAGAGCAACTAATAATGGACTGTGTGTGTGTGTATGTATACACACACACACACACACACACACACACACACACACACACTCGTCCCTCCCTGTTGTGGACTTGGAGTCCATGGTTTTGGTCCTTCGCAGACAGCAAGTGAGGAGGGACAAAATGGTGCATGTGGCGGGTGCACTGCCATTATAACCAATGGGACTTGAATATCCGCGATAAAAACAGCTTCATTTATATACTGCTTCATACTGAACTAACAGTGTCTACGCGATTTACAAAGTGTAAGCTAATTTGCCCCCAACAGTCTGGGTCCTCATTTTAGCGACCTCCTCGGAAGGATGCAAGCCTGAGTCGAGCTTGAGCCCTTTTGCTGCCATTGAACTCGCAATGACAGGTTTGCCTTGGGGCACCATAAGTTGGAAATGACTTGAAGGCAGACAACAACAAACAACAATGGCCTGGTGGACCTCTTTTCTTCATGCCAAAGGACAATTTGTTAAACAGTCCTATCTGATCACAAAATGTGACATCTTTTAGCTTTTCTATCAGGACCTTGCACAAGTTGGATAGGATCAACCCCTTCCCCAGAAACTCCAAGTTCATCCTTACCCTGACTTTGATATCCGGGTTCTTGACGTAGATGTTCCGGACGCCAACGACAATCTCTTGGGTGTCATGGTCCATAAGGAGGGCCATCACCTTGATCATGTTGTCCTGTGTCAGGCAGTGACCGTAATTCTCATAGAGGAGGCGCAAGGGGACCGTCTTCTCTGGGAAGGAAAGAAAAGCAACATGAGGTTGGGGGGCAAGAGCACAATTGAAGCTGGCTTTGGCTTCCCAAGTCAGAGATTACTGACTACAGAGATCACACAAAGCCCTTTTTGCAACAGCTTTACTAGCTGCTGGTCTGTATCTGGGCACAAAATAAAGTGTTGGTTATGACCCATCGATCCCAGTGGATGTTTCCTGGTACATGGAGAACTTTCATGGTCCATCTGTATCCCCTAAACAAGCGATAAACTGCATTGTTTCTGCAGTGAGGATTAGACCCATGACTCATAGAGTTCTCACAGAGTTGGAAGAGACCCCAAGGGTCTTCCTACATGGCAGGGGATTGGGCTGGATAACCTTCGGATCTCTTCCAACTCTTGGATTCATAGAATCATAGAATTGTAAAGTTGGAAGAGACCCCAAGGGCCCTGATCCAGTCCAACCCCATTCTGCCATGCAGGAACTCTCAGTCAAAGCACCCCCATTGACAGATGGCCATCCAGCCTCCGCCTAAAGACCTCCAAGGAAGAAGGCTCCACCAAAATCTCCAAGGGAGTGTGTTCCATTCTTGATCAGCTCTTGCTGTCAAGAAGATCCTCCTAATGTTTAGGTGGAATCTCTTTTCCTGGCATCCAGTGGAGCTGTTTCACCAAGGGAGTTATGTATGTTCCCTATAAGCAACCACTTTCCCCAGTTCCGTTCCATACATCCATAGAGAAGGAATCCCTCAGAGTGTAGTGGAGTCTCCTTCCTTAGAAGTCTTTAAGCAGAGGCTTTGATTGAGAATTCCTGCATGGCAGAATGGGGTTGGACTGGATGGCCCTTGCCGTCTCTTCCAACTCTATGATTCTGTGATTCTATGTGGTGCTCCTGTCACATCACAAACCCTGCAAGAGGAGCAAAAAGAAATAGCCAACTTTGATGGACAAGTGACCACTTCTGGGGCCAGCAGATGCTGAGATCTCCTAGCAAAGGAACAAAAGAGGACCAGCTGGAAAAACAAGACAAAGCCAAACGAACAATGCTCCTGAGACACAATCCGGCAACAGCGGAGGCTTAATAGGAAAAACGGTAGACAGTGAGATCTCTCTGACCCACAGGGCTAAAGGCAACCAGTCTGACCCACCTGCAGCCTGTTGTCAGCCATTTCTAGATGAGGTCAAAGCTGATCAGTCTTAGTAAGAAATTAGAGACTGAACACAGTACAGTGGACCTTGTTCTCCGCTGGGGTTTGCTTCCAAGATCCGCCGTGTATAACAAAACCTGTGGATGCTTAAGTCCCATTAAATATAATGACATGGCAAAAGGGTGTCCCTTATAAAACATGGAAAATCAAGGTTTGATATTAATTTTTTAACATTTTCAAACTGTGTATGCTTGAATCCGTGTATAAAAAATCAGCGTATAAGAAGGGCCGACTGTATATTAATTTGTTCTATGATTACAGCAGCAAGAATATTACATGCTAAATATTGGACACAGAAGGATATCCTGAGTATTGAGAAGAAAAAATATGGGAGCCGGCTACATCAGCTGAATTGGCCAATCGGTTGAAAGGATACCCAACGCAGACAGATTTGAAAACATGGCAACCTTTTGTTAATCGTTTGGAAAAAAGAACTGGTGATAATGTGATGGTAGGTATTGATTGTTAGATAGGAAATCATTTCTACATAGAGGAATGTTGATTATATAATTATTGTTATGGTTAATTAAGTTATAAAATGTAGAAAGGCTGGTTTGTAAAAGATGGATTAGCTATAGAGGCATAAATGGCTGTTAAAGTTGGAGACCATTGACAGAGTAGTGCAGGAAGACAATGAGGCTGGGAAAGGGATAAGGGGTCCATGTAGGCATGTATATTCATTATACTTGTAGTCAAATTAATTTTATTTATTTTATAAGTGTTTTGTTTGACTTTTTTTGTAAATTGATTTGATAATAAAGTTTATTCAGTTTCTAAAAAGGCTGATCAATTGTTCCAGTCTCCTCCTTGTGTTCCCAGATTGGACCTGGATGACTCTGCTAACTGATGTTTCACCTCAGAAGAAGCTGCTCAGAAGAAGCTGAGGTCTCCAGAAGCCAGAGGCCGAAACATGGTGAAAGGTCTGGAAACTACCAAGCCCTCTGAGGATCAGCTTAGGGGCTGGTTATGTCTATCCTGGAAAAGAGATGGTTAAGAGACAGACATGTTTAAATATCTGAAGAGGTGTCATGTTGCGGATGGAGAAAGTTGGTTTTCCGCTGCTCCAAAGACTAGGACATGGAGCAATGGATGCAAACTACAGGAAAAGCCCTACATGGCTTGGGCCGGAGTTACTTGAGGGAATGCCTCTTCCTACACAATCCGCCCTGCATTCTCAGAACAACTGGGAAGTATTTACTTGAGCATCCCAAGGTGAGTCTAACAACCACTCAGCAAAGAGCACTTATGGCCATGGTCCCTTTGCACTGGAACAATCTCCCAGAAGAGATCCGACTTATCTCTACTCTGGATGCCTTCAAGAAGGTGTTGAAAACTCACCTCTTCCGATTAGCATACCCCCCTGACTCTTTATAAAGAATATCACTCTCAAACAGAAGGCTACCTCAGGACATTAATTGGGACGTTAATTGGGATCGGCACACAGCATGTTATTAGATAGTTCGTTGTTTTATACTCTGATTTTATATAATTGTTATTTGAATTATTGTATTGTTGTATTATCTTATTGTATTATATATTTTGACTGTAATCCCGCTTCGATCCATCGGGAGAGGCAGGAAAACATAAATAAAACTTATTATTATTATTATTATTATTATTAAAGAGATTCCACCTAAATATTAGGAAAAACTTCCTGAGAGTAAGGGCTGTTTGACAGTGGAAGATGCTGCTGCCTCGGAGGATGGTGGTCTTCTTCTTTGGAGGTTTTAAAGAGAGGCTGGATGGCCATCTGTCCCGGGGAGGGCTTGGACTGTGTGTTCCTGCATGGCAGAATGGGGTTGGACTGGATGGCCCTTGGGGTTTCTTTTGTGAGTCCTCATTGGAAGGGGTCCATCAGGCCAGGTTCTGACGGCATGGACATTTCTAGCAAGATCCAGCTTCTTCCCTGGGCCTGGGGTGGCCAAGCAGACCTCCGGGTGAACTCTGTAGGCATGCAAACCGCCGCTCATTATTAAACAGTCCTAGACTGGACTCTGGAATGAGCTTCTTCCCTTGCCAGACAGCTACATTCCTGCCTCAGTCATTTCTGGGCAGCTGGAATTTCCCACCCTCTTCTCAAAAGATGCTAAACCACAGCCCACTGTGGTTTGGCTTGGTGTGTTTTGGCATTCCTCTCCTAAAGGTCTCTTTGACTCCACATGCTCAGGCCATTTTCACTTGCCAGGCCTCTCCTTCTCTCCATGTCATATGGACAAAGGGAAGAGCCATTCATCCAGCTCAAAGTCAGTTCAGCAGTCCCATGACCTTGGCATCAAGAGAAGTATAGTGTCTAAATCAAGGGAAGTAAGTGTGCCATTGTATTCTGCTTTGGTCAGGAGTCACCTGGAATAATACTGTGTCCAGTTCTGGGCACCAAAATTCAAAAAGGATGTTGACAAATTATCACACCCCCACATGCTTATCCCATTCTTCTCCTGTCCATAAAGGGTAATGGACCTGTCATTTGGTATGAACGGAACCCCATTAATACCAAATGATGGGTCCATTACTCTTTATGGACAGGAGAAGAACAGGACAAGTGCAGGGTGTAGAATCATAGAATCCTAGAGTTGGAAGAGACTGCAAGGGCCATCGAGTCCAACCCCATTCTGCCATGCAGGAACTCTCAATCAAAGCATCCCCATCCGATGGCCATCCAGCCTCTGTTTAAAGACCTCTAAGGAAGGACACTCCCCTACACTCTGAGGAAGAAGTGTGTTCCACTGTGATAACTTTCCCCCCAATCACACGAATACTATGGGTTAAGGAAGGGAGCAATCCGCTTTGCTCCTCTGTGTGATAATCTCCACCGTAGCACCACCCGGTGCAGTAACTCATGGTATTACCCCCGCCTCAGCATTGAACTCCTCCCATACCAGTTTAGCTTGTGCCCTCCTAAGACCCCTAGACCCTTTCCCCATGAACTACTTTCCAGCCAAATGTCATCCGTCTCATATTTGTACATCTCAGTTTCCCTGCCTAAACAGAGTGCCTTCCATTTATCCCTGTTGAAATTCATTTTGTTAGTCTTGGCCTGGCTGTCCATTCCTCTCCATAGTTGCATATCAATGAAGATTTTCCACCTGCCCTGCTCCATGCATCTGAGTGCAGATCTGGCTTTCAGCCTTTCCCCATCTTGCAGTGCCTAGACTCATGCCCTCTAAGCCCTTGCCTTGGCACACCTGGGCTCTGCAGGAACAAGGAGCGATAGTCTTGGAAACAGACCAAAGCAAACAGCCCCTGTCTGAGGCTGGGGAACAATGCTTCCATTAAGCTTCCCACCTTCAAGGCAGGCCAGAAGGAACATGCTTGTGGTTTTGCCTCCAGCAACGGCCTCCTCCATCGCCACCTCCGCTGCGGCATGGAATCTGAGAAGACTCTTCCTCTGCCAGACTCATATAATGCAACCCCATTGTCATAGAATCATAGAATCGTAGAGTTGGAAGAGACCACAAGGGCCATCCAGTCCAACCCCCGCCATGCTCTGTGCTCTTATATAATAATAATAACAATAATACTGGGTGAAATAGCAGATGACGCTTCGGAGCAGCAAAGGACAGGAAATTGTTCACTTGGAGCAGCAAAGGACAGGAAATTGTTCACTCCCTCTGCATTCTGGGTCAAGATGCGAATTCGAGCCTCGGTGTGCCATTGCCAAGGTTTCAGTTAAGAGGTTGCGGGGGATAACTAACTACCTAATGAAATAAATAGGAGTTTTATATTTGAACAAGGTTCTAAGGACTGACTTCAGGGCTTTTAATAATGTGCTGTTCTATTGAGATTTCTTTTAAAAAAATCTTGCCCCCCTTTTAATGGAGTTATTTGAAATGGTTTTAATTGTAAAGATAGTTTAACTGCATTTTAACATTAACCCCTGAACCTATTGAGTTCTATTGTTCATCCCAACTAAAGACAACCCATGGAAAGAACAGGAATTATCCAACTGAATCAATTCAGCAATTGCTTTATCCATCTGCTATAGCTGAGACTAACTAGTAAGATTCAGGCCTTGGTATGATTTTAATTTAATCTTTTTATGTTCTTTTGTTTGTATTTGTCTTGAGTCCTAGGCTGCATCTGCACCACAGAAAGAATCCAGTTTGACACTGCTTTAACTGTTATTGCTCTACACTATGGAATCTTGGAATTTGTAGTTTTGTGAGATATTTAGCCTTCTCTGTCAGAGCGTTCTGGAGTTACCACAAACTATAAACCCCAGGATTGCATAGCATTGAGCCATGGTGGTTAAAGTGGTGTCAAACTGCATTAATTCTGCAGTGTGGCAGCAGTCTGGCCATGGTAGGGAGAAGGTAGTCTAAATAATAAAGCATCAGCCTTCCTAAAGAAATTTGCTCCCCATGGTTGCCATTCTCCTGGCAGAACATTCTAGGCTTGAATCTTGCTTGAAAAGTATGTTCCTTTGGCTCAAAATCTCTTTGCAGTGGCTCTGACATGAAGCAGTCTTCTGTCCAAAGCAAGCCTTGGAAAAGTTAGCTTTGGAGACCAGAACTTTTTTGATTAAAAAATAAATAAGTCCCAGAGCTTTGGTCTCAGTCCTTACCTGCATATGGCTCCAGGATGACATTCAGAAGGTCTTTGGATCCGCACTCGGGTCCCAGCGCCCCGTTGTAGCTGATCGTTCGTGCGCCAAACATCAGGCGACAGCGGTGTTCCTCTGGCGTGTTGTTGATCAGGAGAGCAAAGACGTCAAAGTCACAGCCGTTGTCCATGCCTTCCGATGCTTTGATTTTGACTTTCAGGCCTTCCTCTGCTGGAGGCGGGCTCTTTTGGAGCTGGGCCTTTTCGAACACGGCTCTTTCTTCCTCTGAGTCTGTTAAGGGAAATGGCAATGCCTGTGGTCACTCTCTATCAGCACCAGTTTGGTGCTCAGAACCAGGAACATAACAGGACTCCTTGCACACAGAAACCCAGGTCTCTCAAGAGTATGTGCTACTAAATGCCAGGAGCATCAGTAGGGGCTTGCGGGTAGTATGGATGGCACCAGGTGAAAGCACCAAGGGGTTGAATACCTGGTTAGACCCTCTTGGGAAGGAAGGCCAGGGCAGTCTGTTGCTTAGCCTCTAAACATTTACTGCATATGTTTCATCTATAATTTTGCTAGACAAATTATCTCGAGTTGTGATTCTATATAGTTACTCTCATACGAAATACCCAGGTTACGAAATTTTCGGGATATGAAAAAATCCCATAGGGAATTATTGTTCCGGGTTACGAATGTTTTTTCGGGTTACGAAAAAACTTTTGGTGCTTTTTTCGGCTTTTTCGCACCAAATCGCGGCTTTTCCCCATTAGCGCCTATGGGTTTTTCGGCTTACGAAGCCTTTCGGGTTACGAAAGCGGCCGCGGAACGAATTACTTTCGTAACCCGAGGCACCACTGTACATTAAAAAATCTGGCCTAAATGCCCTAAATACACTAGCTCCTCTCTGATCATGGAAGCTAAGCAGGGTCAACATGCTTGAATAGGAGACCACCAATGGATACCAGGTGCTGTAGGTAGTATTTCAGAGGAGAGAACTGGCAAACCACCTCTGAGGATTCCTTGGCCAAGAAAACCCTCTGAAAAATTCATGGGGTCACCATAAATCGACAAGCAACTTGAAGGCACAAACACACACACAATAGAATACAGGTCCTAAATACTCTGAAAGCGCCAGATCTTATCTGATCTTGGAAGCTTAGTGAGGTCAAGCCTGGTTAGGACTTGGATGGGAGACCACCAATGAAAACCAGGTGCTGTAGGAAGGAACTGGCAAACTATCTCTGAGGATTCCTTACCTAAGAAAACCCTATGAAATTCATGGGGTCACTATAAGTTGTCAGGCAACTTGAAGACACACATACACAACCTGGATGTCCTGGGATCTTGTATTCCCCAACACACACAAACGCACACCCTTCATGGCACCTGGTGAAGTTGCTCTGCCCACCTTCCTGGTACTTGTAGTGGTGGGTGATGTCCTCTTTGGTGTCCCTGCCCACGCTCTTGGTGCTGATGTTCTTGCCCACGACGGTGGCGTACGTGGTCTTTCTGCGGGACATGTCGCTCTGGAGCATCAGATATGCCACATCCGCGTTGACCTCGGCAAAGACAAACCGGACGTCGTACTTGAGCTGCAGGTCTCCCTCCTTGACGGCTTTGACAGGTGAAGGGCCGCAGCAGTAAACACCTGCCAGGTGAAGAAGGGGGCTGTCAACATTTAGTGTGAGCATGAAACCATATGCAAGGAAGGAATGCAGGAGTGTAAGAGGCATTTAATCCAACCTCCAACACAGAGGCCAAAAATAACCTCATGTACATCTGCATAGCCTGCCTCCGCAGATGGTGCTTTGGCAAGGAGCAAAGCTGCCTTAAGCCAAGAAGACTGCTGGACCATCATGGCAGATATGCTTTCCTCTATCTGGCTATTGATCTTGTGCTGGCCAGAGCATCCCCAAGTTCCTTTTAGCTGGAAACAGAGCTGGAACTTTCTACATCCAAAGTATGGACCTGGAGCAGTCTCACCAAAACTGGCAACCTCTAGATGTGCTGGATTACTACAACTCCATGATGGCTGGAGATGATGGAGGCAATTATTGTTATTCCATTTCACAGTCCAGCAGATACTATTGACTAGAGTTTAGGACCAACGTTCATAGAATCATAGAATCATAGAGTTGGAAGAGACCACAAGGGCCACCCAGTCCAACCCCATTCTGCCATGCAGGAACTCTCAATCAAGGAATTCTGTTTGTCAACATCCTTTTTTAATTCTGGTGACCAAAGCAGAATAGAGTGGCACTATGACTTTCCTTGATCTTTGGGGTGGTACAGAGCACCAAAAAGAGGCGCCTCCCCGGCGCCTCTCTTTGCTCTGCAGGAGCGCCGCAGCAAACTAATTGTGTGGTGCTGCTGTGCAGCAAAAAAGCAGCACCCAGAAGCGGCTCCATTTTCAGGCGCTGCTGCAACGCAGCAAAGCACCAGAGATGGTGTGGTGATGTCACAGCTGCGCCACCCCATTTGGAAGCGGCGCAGCTGTGCCCCGTCTGGTTGGCGTTGCTCAGCTGTGGTGCACCCATGGAGTGCTAGGGTTGCAGGGCATGTGTACGCCCCGCCCCCGAGCAACCCTAGCACATCATGGGCGCGACACAAAGGGCCCGTCTGTACTGGGCCTATATTTCTATTCATGCAGCCTTAAATCACATTGGCCTTTTTAGCTACCGCATCGCACTGTTGACTCATGTTCAACTTGTGGGTCATGGGACCACATGGCTTTCCTCCTTCCCAGGGAGGACTGGTTGGCTCCTTCCCCACTGTCTTTCCACCAGCCTTTTTTGACAGACGTTTTACTTAGGGATGCATCTGGATTTTAATATGTTGTGGCAGATGGAGCTTTTAATGGAGTCGGGTGGGGTGTGTTTCTATTTTATTATGGTTTAAATGTACAAACTTGTGTTTTTAACTGGTCTTTAAAAAAACAGAACAAAGATTCAATTGCGGTTTAACTTTTGTATTAACAGTGTGGTTTTTAGTTATACAGTGGGTCCTTGTTATCTGCTGGGTTTTGGTTCCAGGATCCCCTGTGGATAATAAAATCCATGGATGCTCAAATAATAATTCCAAAAAGCAAACCTTGATTTTGACATTTTATATAAAGGAAATCATTCTGCTGCCCCTTTGTGGCCTCATTCTCACTTACAAAAAACACGGTTTGCGATCCAAATTAATTGATTAATTTGACAGCAGAGTGTGGTTCCCACTACATTTGGCTCAATTGCACGTTTTCCCTGTAAAATAACCCACTTGTGCTTCCCATTCATAAATGAATCGGTTTCAAATGGCTCCGCTCCAGCCGGCCAAAGAGCAAATTTAAATTGATTCCAGTCCGCATCTGGCTCACACTTGCGCAGAATCGATTTATCTGCGGAAAACATCAGCATCAAAAAGACGCAGGTTAAATGCGTCAAGTGCATGGCCCCCATTGCTGAATTGCTTCAGCGATTCTATTTCAGTGGGAACCAGGGTCATTTGAACCAGTTCAAACCGAATTGCGATCCAGTTTAAAAGGTAATGGGAATGAGGCCTGTATATAATGAGACTGGAGCATCCTTGGATTTTGATATCCATGGGAGGTCCAGGAACAAAACCCAAGAGATACCAAGAGCCCAGTGTATTGTGTTTTTAAATGGCTGTAAGCCTCCTTGAATTCCAGGCTGGAAGAGAGGCAGATAATATATACAATTAAGTTTAAAAAATCAGATTCTGATAAAGTGTGTGGAGGGACTCCCAGGAGAACATCAGGACTTCCCAAGGACTTCTTCCAGGCTTCAGCACTTGGACATAGTTACCTTCACTTTTCTCTTGGGGCGTTGGGTCCAAAACCTGCCATCCATCATATCCTTCCGGAAGATCTGGGCGGCCCATCCAAGATTCAACCCAGCAGTGATAATTCCTGTAGAAAGCATGGAAAGGAAGCCAGAGACAAAGTTAGGAGCCAGGACAGACCTTCAATTGCTTTCCTTCTTCTAAGCTTCACCTTTCCTATCTTTAGGGACTCATCCATTGTATCTCCTTCCCAGGCATTGGGATGAGCAGATTCAGGGCTTGGATAATAACAAAAACTGATTATCATTTTTAAGGCACACTGAAATTGCATCCTCAAAGTGTGTGTTTTAGATCCTTTATGTCAAACAAAGTTTGCATGACATACCTTTGCATTTAATGAAAACTGAACATCTAACAAACATTGTTGATATCTGTCAGAGTGCGAGACCAGAATCCTGGACAATCAACCAGTCAGCTTGATTGATAAATCAACAGCACTTGATTGATAGCTCCAGAATCAGCAATTCTACATCACTCAGCTTCATAGCTGAGACTGACCCCTCCCAGCCAAACCAATAGCTAAATCCCCCCAGCTGGATCACTCCTCCCCAGCCAAAAGCCCATGCAGAAAACCCCTCCTTTTCCTTACTGGTTCCCATCCTCCATCACTCCCCCCTCAGCTCCTCTTCTCCCATAACTGAAAGCTGCATACCAAGCTTCCCAGAGCAAGACCTTCAAGGCCACTAGATAAGCACCACCTGGCTCCACTAACAACTACATGCTCTATCTCTACCAGCCTAGCAAAAGCACATCCCATCCCCCATCATCCACACCCACCATACACCTGATAGAATACCCTAGGATTCTAACACTATCCTTGTTATAGCATTTATTACTTTTACCATTACCTAACTTCTTTCTTTTTTCCTGCATACACCCGGTTAGGTACAATAGCCTTTTTTATTGTTGATGGAGACTTGCGTACTACAGGTCCAGCAAAACTCAGTGTCAGCCCCTACATTGAGATCTGGCAGGTAGGGAACCTGAAGCTGTCGGCATTGTTAGACCGCATTTCCCATCATAGTTACCACTGAATTACAAGCAGTGCTTGGAAAGCGACTTCTTAAAAGTGACTTGATCCCACTACTTGCTAGAATATTTTAGAATTAATCCCAGCAGGCGATATTACAGCGAGAGCCTGCATTTGCAAACAAGGGGGGTCCGGCTCGGTCCTCCACTCACCAGATGAGTTCCCGGTTCCCCTGCTGCAGTTTTCCGTTCTGGTCCAGATACTGCTCTATGATCAGGTTGCCGTTGGTGTCGTGGGCAGAGTTGTAGTTGGTGATCACTCGGCTGGGGATGCCCAGGGCCCTGAGCACTAGGGAAGGAGAAAGGAGAATAATCATAACAACAACAACAATAATAATAAATGTTATTTATATACTGTCTTTCCAAAGATCAAGGTGGTTTACAACAGTGCTAAAGCAAATACATAAAATACGATGCAATAATACAAGAATAAAGCCAATACATATATAAAATACAATATAACCCTAATGCAATACAATACAGTACAAATAATTCCCTCCTTCCCCCCTTTACATTTATAACAGAATACCTAACTATAACAAAGATAAGATATAATCTAAATCGTAAAGTGATGTGTGGCAGGGATGCTTCCAAACCTGTGTGTAAGCACTTCTCTTCATTAACCTAATTGCTCTGAGGATGGGGGTGGTAGGATAAATCCTTAGTGAAAAGAAGATCAGAGGTGAGAGGCTGCCTCCAGACCAGCCATGCAAGCCTTCAGTTATTGCGTCCTTGCGCGCAAAGAGGACTGATTTCCACAGTTTTATCCCTGCTATGGGAGGGAACAAATATTTCCACCCTTTTCACCCAGTATTTGCATTGCCTGCAGTGGCTGGGTAAATCATTCTGCAACAGAAATAGACGTAGTTTGGAGGACTCAGACAAATGAGACGAAGCCCCAAAAATTGGGACTGGTTATCTTATGACCCTACAAGTTGGTTCTGACTTATGGTGACCCCAAAGCAAACCTATTGGGGTATTTTATCACACTGGGGCTAATTTCGGCATTAAAGAGAGGTTAAAGCACGTTTAAAGCATCCTGCAAATAAAGTGAAAATGGCGAGGAATTATTCAAATGAACATCACACACAATTGCACAAATAAAGTGATATCAGAAACGCATTATTGCTGAAATCCCAAAAGTAAAACGAATAACACCCATCTTAAAATCTCTTCACTGGCTGCCTATTAGTTTCCAGGCACAGAACAAGGTGTTGGCTATAACCTTTAAAGCCCTACATGGCTTGGGTCCAACCTATTTGCGGGATCGCCTGCTTCCATATAATCCGCCTCATACACTCAGGTCCTCTGGGAGGAATCCATTGCAGCCTTTAAAGACCAGACTAACTGCTCCCTCCCAGAGGGCCTTCCCTGCAATGGCTCCCAAACTATGGAACGGACGGACAGACGGACGAGATTCGTCACATTGCCAGCTTAGACAGCTTTAAAGACGCTGTCAAGACGGATCTCTTCTGGCAGGCCTTTCCTGAATAAAGTGCCTGGCCGCAGAATGACTGCCCCCCGCATCATGGATCAGCCCCTGCTCTGTCCTTGCTGTATTTCATTGTGTTTTTAATAGATGTTTTAATTGTAACTTGTTTAATCCTGTTTTAAGGGGGGGGCGGAATTTGGGACATAAATTTGTAAATGTGGATTTTAATATGTTGTGAGCCGCTTTGATTGTCTCATCACAGAAAAGCGGGATACAAATAAAAGTTTTATTTATTATTATTTATTATCACATGGGGGAAATCCAGTTCAAAAATGGGATTTAAAAGATGGAAAAAACCTGCAAAAGCGGGTGGACTCTCACACACATTGTTGTTAAACTTGTGTTAAGCAAAACGGAAAGTAAACAAAAGCCACTCCTTTTTATTTTCATGACTTCCCAAAAGTAAAAAGGAGCAGCTTTTGTCTACTTTCCCTCCACTTTCCGTTTGGGTTAACATTAGTTTAACAACGATGTCATGTGAAAAATCAACCCACTTTTGCGGGCTTTTCCCAATGCAAACCCCTGTTTTTGCATGGGATTTCCCCTGTGTGATAAACTCTTTAGAAAGGTTTGTTCAGAAGAGGCTTGCCTTTGCCATCCCCTGAGGCTGAGAGAGTGTGACTTGCTCAAGATCACCCAGTGGATTCCCATGGCCAAGAGGGGATTTGAACCCTGGTCTCTTAGAATTGCAACCCAACATTCAAACCACTACATCATCTTGGCTCTCACAATTGGTGTGTGTATGCCCTTCATAATGTCTCCATCATCTGAGATCACTAAACTGGGACTGATGTACTTTGGGCAAAGCAAGAGAAGGCAGGACTCCTTAGAAAAGAGAATAAGGCTTAGTAAGGAGAGACAGTATGGTGTAGTGGTTTAAGAGTTGGACTATAACTCTGGAGGCCAGGATTCAATTCCCTGCATGAAACCCACTGGATGGCCTTGGGCAAGTCACACTCTCTCAGTCTCAAAAGACAATGGCAAGCACCTGGCTCCTGACTCCTGGCCAGATATTCCATGGCTGAGCCTCTTGCCATCCTCATCATATTCCATTTGGATTCCTGGAGGGAGTCTACATTCTGGTATGTATCACCCCAGTGATGCCTAAAATCCTATTCCATGCTAACTCCTGCTTTTCCTGAGCCTTGAATGCATGTGTGTGTGTATGCGCAGCGAATGTGTTTCCCCTATTTCAATAAATTAGACATCTAGTTATTAAAGTCTGTCTCAGCTCTATTTATTGGAATCCCCTGGTCTACTCCGTATACACATCGGGAGACGATTCTGCAAGGGCCGTCGTAGCAGGCCCTCCTCTTGCAATATTTGAGCTAATAACAACAATAATAAAATTCCCCTAAACGGACCCTTGGCTACAACTGTACTAGGACAGTTTAGGGACCGAGTGCCCAAACTGCAACCCAAAATCCACTTATTCATCGCAAAGTGCCTTCTCCCTCTGGCTTAGAATCATACAATTCTAGAGTTGGAAGAGGCCCCAAAGGGCATCCAGGCCATCCCCATTCTGCCATGCAGGAACTCACAATCAAAGCATCCCCAACAGATGGCCATCCAGCCTCTCTTTAAAAACCTCCAAAGAAAGAGACTCCAACACTCTCCGAAGGAATGTGTTCAACTGTTGAACAGCTTTTACTGTCAGGAAGTTCCTCCTAAGGTTGAGGTGGAATCTCTTTTCCTTGAGCATCTATTGTTACATGTTCTAGTCTCTGCATCACAAAACAAGCTTGCTCCATCCCCAATGTGACACCGCTTCAGATGTTTAAACAGGACTGTCATATCATCTCTTAACCTTCTCTTCTCCAGGCTAAACAGACCCAGCTCCCTAAGTCTTTCTTCATAAGGCATGGTTGTCCAGGTCCTTCACCATTTTGGTGGCCCTCCTTTGGATACACATTGGACTAGACAGTGACGGAGAACCATTTAGGGACTGAGTGTCCAAACTGCAACCCAAAACCCACTTTTTATCGCAAAGTGCCGTCTCCCTCTGGCTTTTTAGTAATGAACTCTGAGAACTCTGTGCTGGGGCAATGGCACGCATGCCCACAGAAAAGGCTCTGAGCGCCCCCTCTGGCGCATGAGCCATAGGTTTGCCACCTGTGGACTAGGATTCTGACCAGGGTTCGAATCCCGACTCGGCCAGAGAAATCAATTGGGTGACCTTGGGCAAGTCACACTTCTCTCTCAGCCTCAGAAGAAAAAAATGGCAAACCTCCTCTGAAGAAAGCTGGTCAAGAAAACCCAGTGAGATCATGACATGAAGGCCCACAACAGCAGCAGCAACAATGGGAAGAGAGGCTAACATCACCTTCCTGTGTCTATGACCAGTTAGTGACCATCAGAGTGTGCTCTGGACTCTATGAAATCTCCTGCTCCCAACGTCTTTCTTTCAGTGAGTCTCAAAGGTGCTACAAAATCACTTTGCATACTGATTTTCTAGACTAACACGGCTACATCTTGGAATTCTACCCCTTGATAAAGACATGGAGGAAATTAATTAATATTCACCTCTTTGAAAGCCAAAGGGTGTCTCAACAGTGAAAGGGGGATGCAAAAGAAGTCAAGCACAAGGTTCTTAAGCTTCGGGAGATCATTATGGAAAATTCATTTATGCAAAAATAGATGTGGTTTCCTGTGCTGAAAGCATGTTCTGCTGAAGAAAATATGGGTTTTGTGTAATCCACACAATCTATTTATGCACAATATGTATAAATGTACATTGGGTGTTTTGTGTAGGAATCTGTGTATTTGCACAGACTGCAGGAAATCCCAAGCCTCTGCTGAGTGGAAGCAATGCTGGAAAATGAAGAGAGCAAAAGGAATGATGTCAGGGTTGACTTGGAGGTCTGGCAGGAGCCAAGCAGGAAAGAGAAGCAGTGGGAGGCCTAGTGGCATACTTAACCTTTTTCCTTCTTGTTGTGGCCTGTGTTCGAGTCAACTCTGACTTATGGCAACAATATTATGGGGCTTCCTTGGCAGGAGTTCTTCAGAGGAGGTATGCCAACATTGCCTTCCTCTTAGGCTGGGAGAGTATGACTTACCAAGATCATCCAGTGTGTTTCTCAATGAAGATTTGAACCGTGGTCTTTCAGAGTCTGACTCCAATGCTCTAACCACTGCACCATGCTGTCTCCACTGTTATGTGCCTTCAAGTCAACTCAGATTTGTGGTGACCTATGCTAGGGTTTTCTTGGCCAGTTATTTTGAATCTTACCCTTGCCTTGCTCTGAGGCTGAGAGAATGTGACTTACTCAGGTTCATCCAATGAGTTTCCATTCAAACCACTGTATTATGCTGATTCTCAGACATATGGCCACCTTCTGCTGGGGTTTTCACAGCCAGATTTATACCAAGGAGGTTTGCCACTGCCTTCCTATGAGGCTGAGAGAGTGGCACAGGCCCAGGGTCACCTAGTGGATTTCCAGGACTGAGAGATTCTGGGAGCTACAGTAAAAAAAAAAGCGGGGGGTGGGGGGAAGCCAAGCTCTGGGGAGAGAAGTGTAAAAGGAGGGAGGAAGAAAATATGGTGGTCTCTGTCTCTTGCTGGTTCCTCACCTGAGCAAGCCACGGCTGCAAAGACCCAGCATTGTCCGTAACGGACGGGTTGGCATCCAAACTTCTGCCACCTCTGCAGGATGTCCACACTTCCGGCCCAGGCCATGGGGCTCACCCCGTCGTCATACTGGTTGTCCCATCGTCCAAAGAGGATGCCTTGGTCATCATTGCAGTTCACCTGTGAGAAGCAGAGCAGACCAGCGTCACAAAAGCAGAGTTTGCTCAAAGCCGGTGGACGCTGCAGAATTCCAGATCGTAAACCATTCCGAGTCAACAATTTCACGTTTGAACTTTTCAGATCCCAAACCAATTAATTTTATATGCCATGTTGACATAGTGCAGACACAACTATGCAAAAAGAGAAACAAGACAGCCGTTGACTCTCAGCCTGCATACTTTATACAGGCTTTAGAGTTTAAGTGTCGTTGGCACAGGATTTCATTTTTAGTTCTCAGTGCAGAGCCCCAACTGGGTAGACTTGTGACAGCGATGGCTGCACCGAAGTTTGGGAAAATTACTGACTTACTTATTTGTTTACTAAGAAATAAACAAGTAAAGGGACTTGTTAAGCTGCAAATCCCACAATCACAGTGGCTATACTGGCTGCAGAGATTCTGGGAGCTGTAGTCCCCAGGAATAACTTTTTCAGGGTCTGGGTGGAAGAATGAGAGTCCTTTTTGGATGGTGGCTAGAAGAGCCACTTCATAAGAAGACCATTTGCTTTGTCTGGTGGTTTCTAGGCCAGTGGGGCAGCAGATCCATTCCAGGGTTTACTCTGAAATTTAATGGATGCTCAACCCTTTGTAAAGACATAGGATTTGATACCCTGGACAACTCCTTTGAAGCTGAGACTAAAATCTGGTGGCTCTGGAAGCCACTGGCCATGACTGCCACCCAGTATTTCGTGGGTTTTCTGGTGGCTACTCACCATGGCGCTCACTACTCTGCTGACGTAGACGGGGCTGTTGCGGCGGGAGCAGTCCTTGTCTTGGTTACGGAGGAACTTGGGGTTGGTGTCCAGCAGCTGCAGACAGATGTCCACAATCCCTTCTTCAAACTAGTGATAGAAGAGGAAAAGACAGAAGGAAAGATAAGCAAAGCCCCAGCTTGTCCTCCAAAAGCCAAAAGGGATAAGGGACTGAAGGAAAAATAACCCCTAACACAACCATGGGATGGGCATCTCTCTTTCTTACACCAGCCACTGTAAGAAAGGGGAGCAGGGTGGAGATGATGAAGATCGCAGGTAAAGGCTTCATCCATGCCACCTCCTCTGCCAAAACATTCTGATGGAAAGAGGTATTCCGCAGTGGAAGATGCTCAGTGTGGTGGAGGCTTTTCTTTGGAGGTTTTTAAGCAGACTCATCTCTCAGGAGGTATCATGCCCTGCTTCCAGAATATGGACAAAGGAGATTTTCAGATGGGGGGAAATTAGGGGGGAGGCATATTCTTGGCAAAGTCACGCAACTGTGCTGAAGATTTTCAGACAACGTTGCACTTATCCAGGACTTAACTAATTTAAGATTCAGCAACAAACCATCCATGAAACTTCCCCATGAATGGTTTGGTGCTGGAGCATTGCTGGTTCTTCATGGGTTAAGTCCTGGATAAATGTGATGTGTCTGAAAATCTTCAGTGCGATCGCACTACTTTGCCAGGAGTATATCTTTTACTGCTTTCATCCCTGTCTGATCATCTCCATACACTCTAACTCAGAGACAGAAGAATGGACCTGCTGCTAAACCACAGCAGGAGGAGGTTCCAGAGCCACACATCTCAGACCAAAGGGCAGGACCAGCTCCGGCAGAGAGCCCTGTCCATTCAGATACAGAAGACCCCTTACCCTTACCTATCTTTGCTGAGCGGAGACAATGAAGGGAGGGCTTCAGGGGGTCTCAGCAGTAGCAGCAATTAATTAAGCAGCAGCTGCATGATCTGTAAATGCCCAGCCCTATCCTCCAGGAGTTGCAGGAGATTCTCTGCCCTGCTTGCCTCCTCGTCGTGTTCCTGAACTCTGTTCTTGACCTGGACTGTGTTTGTTGACTCTGGGTGTTGTGTACCTGACTCGGATATTGTTGAATTTGTTTGGGATGTAAGACATGTATATACTACAGTAAAGTAAGTGCTGAACTGTAAGCTGCTCCATGGCTTTGCTTGCTCATTAGTTGCCAGCTATCAGCTGTATAGCAATTAGCCTTTTTGGACTGTGTTTGGGTCAGGAGTGCTTTGAAGGTGTCTTCCTGCATGGCAGAATGGAGTTGGACTGGATGGGAGTCTCTTCCAGTTCTAGGATTCTAGGATCTTAGCATTAGATAGTTGGATGGATGGATAGACTTTTTCAAGGTGGTGCTCTTACCCTAAGATTCCTCCCTTCATGGTGGGAACTGGAAAAGAGAGATCCAAGACCAGAGGCCTGTGAACTTCAGCTATGTTTTCAACACATTTGCTTGTAAAATTTTCCAATCCATGGAGAACAGCCTCTGTGCCTTTGTTCTGCCTTGGCAGCAGGAGCCAACTGAAGCATTTCTCTTATCTGAAAGCCCAGGAAGGGTCAGGGAACCTGGCAGGCAGCCTAGGCACTGCTTCAGCCCTGTTTGTGCAGCAGAGATTAGAGATATTCAGAGGACAAGGCTGGGATAAGCACAAAGAAGCTCTCCATGGACCATCCACCCCCAGAGAAAGGCCAAAGCAGAGGATCATAGAATCCTAGAGCCTCAAGGGCCATCCAGTCCAACCCCATTCTGCCATGCAGGAACTCTCAATCAAAGCATCCCCGACAGATGGCCATCCAGCCTCTGCTTAAAGACCTCCAGAGAAGGAGGCTCCAAAAGACTCACAGGGAGTGCGTTCGACTGTCAAACAGCCTTTACTCTCAGGAAGTTCCTCCTAATGTTTAGGTGGAATCTCTTTTCCTGGAGCTTGCATCCATTGTTCTAGTCTCTGGAGCAGCAGAAAACAAGCTTGCTCCCTGCTCAATATGAGTTGAAAGACCTGCACCCTGTCTTGCAATGTCACTAGATCCAGCAGAGGCTGATGCCTCCCTTGGCAGTGACTCCATTCTGCGTTTCAATCCAAACTTTAAGGAAGCCATTCAAGGTGCCAGGTTTATTTTGAGAAATAGATCAGCACAACATGGGATGAAAACTCACAGAATCATAGAGTTGGAAGAGACCCCAATGGCCCTAATCCAGTCCAACCTCCTTCTGCCATGCAGGAAATCTCAGTCAAAGCATCTCCATTGACAGATGGCCATCCAGCCTCTGCTTAAAGACCTCCAAAGAAGGAGACTGCACTACACTCCAAGGGTGTGTGTTCCACTGTCAAAGCTGGCTGCTGTGTGAATGTGGACACAGCAGCTGGCTTTGGGAAGGTGTTGGCAACCACAATCACTGTGAGTGGAAGAGAAGAAGAGGATCAGAATCACATCTGTTCACACCATGTGGCTGCCTAAGAACTGCATCGGAAGGGACCTATCACACAAAGGCAGTCATGGAAGAGCAGCCAGAGTGAGAGCCCATTGACAGGTTTTGCCTGTCAATGAAAAGATGCAGTAAGGTAATGATTGGGATGCAAAGCAGCAGAAAGACAGACACAACAACATGCAATACGTACCAGCAAAAGATGCTTTTATCCCATTAAAATTCTGCTTCTGTGGCCTCATGTGATTAGGGGGCTGTACAGACAGCCCCTAAGGGACGTCACAATGCCACCCCTTTCCTAGCCTGACCCAGCCTTGCCAGGGCACAAAAAGGAGCTTTTTGCACCTTGGAAAATGATAGCCATGGCACCATGGTTATATGGCACTTCTTTGGCGCTGCATTGCACAGACGTAGCACTGGAGGAGTGTCATGATGCCGCATGCCACGTGGAGCGGCACACGGTGTCATTGCGCCATGGGGGGCAGAGTTGGGGCGTCCGTCATGTGGACACAATGCCATGACTCTGCCCCAAGGGTGGCCGGTCTGAGGAGCCCCAAAGTCTTCAGATATGAAGAGTCTACAGAACTGCTGCGTAGAACCCCATAGTTTTGCACTTCTGCAGGAGGCGAGATCGGCCCCTTCTTTCTCTCCTTCTCCTGGCAGGCTAAGATCATTTCTTATCCCAGCATGATTGTAGTGTTATTTGATAGTTTTGCTACCTTTTAATGTTAAAAATGTCCATGTTTTAACCACAGCCTCTGACTATCCAAATTTGGCTTAGATATCTCCAAGTGCATTCCAAGTGCATTGGATTTTCTGTGGACCCGGCCAACAGATAACAAAATTTGGACTCCAGCAAGAGGGCTATCCAAGGGATACAGAGTTTCCTTGGGTCCAGTGGTTTATTGCCTGTTTGCTGATGGGTCCAAAATCCACTCGGTCTCTGTAAACCAAGCTCTCAACTCAGATTTGAGTTTCCTCCTTTCTCCTAACTCAGTCCAGTAAATTCCAGAATCAGCATTTTCATATCGAGAAATTAGTTTTTAAGAAGTAATATCCAGAGCTTCCTTTGTGGAATGATCTATTTGATCACAAAAAGTCAATTGAAGCAGATAGACTTCTGCTTTTTGTTTCCCTGAGATGAAGTTCAGTGTGGTTCTTTTCATGAGATTTTAAAAATACATCTTATAATCATCATCAGATTCACCAAAATCAATACATCTGAACAACAGAACACAATAAGGAGCGTTACTTTTCCTGTTACTTTAAACTGCTTAAAAAGACAACAGAGACATCCTAATTTGCAATAAGCCATGATAATGAATCCAGTTCCCTTTTCCCTTTTTGTAAACCTTGCAAGTTTAATTCTTGTTTCAGAAAAGCTTCTTAACCTTTTACCCATTCAAAGATGGTGGGATGGATAGGCTATATATATTTAAACTTTACATTAAGTTCTGATGTTGCTATCAATGAAATAATTTCTGCTCATTCTTGTTCTAATGCTCATATTCATCACAGGAACCAAAGTAATCCATGAATGAATGCATAGAAAGAAACAGTTTTGGGGAACACCAGAAGAGGATAAAACCGAGCCATTTTGAAATCTGTTATTTTCCTTCCTTCGTGGGTTGCAGCCATGCAATCAAAGTTTGCATTTTGGAAGTTATATACAGTTGGCCCTCCATATCCACGGATTCTGAACCCATGGATTCAACCATCCACGGCTTGAAAATAGTAAACCTTCACTTTGCCATTTTACATAAGGGACACCATTTTACTATGGCATTGGATATCATTATCATTATTATTATTATTTTGCTGTTGTTGTTGTGTTTCTGACTTATGGTGACTAAGGAGTTTATCACATGGGAGAAAATTGGAAGTTTAAAGGGGGTTCCCCCGTGAAAATCGTGCAATTTCTATTAAAGTGTGATTACGATTTTCACACACAGTGGTCATTATCCTGGGAATAACCAGGGAATAAACAGCAACAAATCTTTCATGGGATTTTCCTATGAATGATTTGTTGCTGTTTATTGCATGGTTATTCCTGGGTGAATATCACTTTAATCGCTTTTGATCGCAACATCATGTGAAAACCTTTATCAAAAATGCATGCAATTGCATGATTTTCACAGGATATTCCTGGGATAATGGTACTTTAATCATAATGTCATGTGAAAATCTTAATTGCGAATGCATGGTTTTCACGGGATAAACCCCATTTACACTTCCAATTGTCTCCATGTGAAAAACTTTTTGGAGTGACTCTTGGCAAGTTTCTAATAATAATTATTTCTTACCCACCTTTCTCCATGGATTGAGGTGGAGAACAACAACAGACCGACAAAAATGCATCATTTAAGAACACAACATCACTTAAAACATACAGCAGTTTCAAAAACAAACAAGACAGATACGCATTGAAACAATCTACGTTTAAAATTCATCGTTTAAAATGTACAATTTATAATGGGACAGGGATTTTGGTATCCACAGCGAAGCCTGGAATCAAACCACAGACAATATCAAGGACCCACTGTATTTTGAAAACATTTTCAAGCAACGGATGATTGAATCTGTGGAAAAAGAATCTGTGGATATGGTTTTTTGTGGGTTTTTCGGGCTAAGAGGCCATGTTCTAGAAGACGTTTCACCAGCATCTGTGGCTGGCATCTTCAGAGAATGCTGCCATGGAAGTGAGTGGGGTGTGGGTGTGTATACATATACATATACATACATACATACATACATACAGCCAACTCTCTTCCATGGCAGCATTCTCTGAAGATGCCAGCCACAGATGCTGGCAAAACATCAGGAATAAACTCTTCTAGAACATGGCCTCATAACCCGAAAAACCCACCAAAAACTATGGATGCCAGCCATGAAAGCCTTTGGCTTCAAATCTGTGGATACAGAGGGCTGACTGTACTTGTACTTTATTTTTGACCCATACTGTAATTTACCTTGAGTTCTATATGAGGAGAAAGCCAACGCATTAAATAAACTAATATATAAGCACAGTTGCAGCACACTGAGCCTTAACTGCCGTTGCTCCATCCTACAGAACATGGGATTTGGGAGTAGGGCTTGGATTTCCTCTGCTCCAGCTCAGGAGAGTGCATTTGGGATGAGTCTACACAACTATAGCAGTTTGATCCCACTTTAACTGTGAAGAGTGGGCAAAACTCACCTGCCCAAAGTTCCAGGGAATGGAATAGATGTAGTCCTTGGACCCCTGGTAGATGTGGCCATGCTGAGTCAACACATACTCGACACGGGCCTCTTCGCTTTCCATGAAGACGGAATCATCTGGGCACAGAGGAAAAGAACACTTTTAGGAAACTTTCCCTCTTTTCTTGCCCTTTTTCTCTCCTAGAGTTCTTTTAAAATTAAAACTAGACCAGCTGAATATTAGCTCCGCACCACTAAATAACTTTCCTATTTTAAACGAAATTCCTGCATCAAAGCATTTACTGTATATACCAACAAGCCCTATATGAAGCCAAGCAACAAGCACTATAAGAAGAAACATGGGGAGCTGGGTATGCTTAGACTGGGGAAGAGATGGTTAAGAGGGGGCATGATAGCCATGCTTATGAAGGGATGTTCTATTGAGGATGCAGCAAACTTGCTTTATGCTGCTCCAGAGAGTGGGGCATGGAGCAATGGATGCAAACTTCAGGAAAAGTGATTCCTCCTAAACATTGGGAGGAACATCCTGACAGTAAGAGCTGTTCCACAGTGGAAGACATTCCCTCAGAGATTGTGGTAGAGTCTCCTTCTTTGGAAGGTTTTAAACAGAGGCTGGATGGCCATCCATCACTGGGAGCACTCAGATGGTGTCTTCCTGCATGGCAGAAGGGCGCTGGATTGGACTGTCTTTGGGGTCTCTGAGACTTCCAACTCTATGATTACCTGTTTTTCAAAACTAGAAGTGGATTGCCAGCTACCTCCTCTTCTGTTTGGGGGGTTGGGGCCCCCAGTCTGTCAAGCCCTCGGTAGGTACAAGGGATGCAAAACCAGCCCTTGGACCCACCATACTCTCCTCCTCACTGCATTCCTTTGAATGCCCATCATGCACCCCCAACTTTGCTTTCTCCCTAATTAATTCCAGATCTGGTGGAAGGGATTGCAAATTGGGACATGAGCACGCGGGGAGGGACTGTTTACCCTTCATTTCCCCTTCGCCTTTCCAGCTGCAGCAGGACAATAACCATCCTCCATCTCTCCAGATGAAGCTCAGAAAATGTGTTGCCACTGATGGAGGGAAGAGATGCTCCTCTCTTCTGCATCCTGCAGTCCCCATAGCATCCCCCCCTTCATCTGTATTTAATTAACAGACTCAAAATAAATGGCATTCAGCAGAAGCCTTCCTTCCAGGCCAACTGGTGGGTGCCTCAAGCAAGTGGCATGTGGGCATGAAGAGTCAACCAACGTTTGCAAGACCCCCATGCCACTGCCTTCCTCCTTGCAGCGTTTCACACTGGGATATTTCTGTAGTGTGAATGGGGCCTAAAAGATTCATTAATCCTATGACAGTCCTATCACAGAGCTTCCAGAAATGCCTTCAAATGCAGCTTTTAAAAGTGACTGGAAAACACTGCTCATAGTGCCAAGGAAAGGGCATGATTCCCTGGGTTGTGTGACGTTTGAAATGTTATTTCAAAGAAGTGGCCCAAGTTGTGGAACCTATTTTTCTTCCATCCCTTAAATAGCTCCTTGTTTGGATAAGGCCCAGAGCAGATTCACCCCTCTCCCCCAGCTCCCAGGGTTTTTCCTTGGACATCTTGAGCCTCTCCTTCCTTTGCTTTCTTTATCTAGGCTTCCCATATCCCGCCTGGGGGCGGGACTTTCCCGATTTGGGGCGGGTCCGCACGGTCCCGCCCCGGTTTGGCCCCGCCCCCGGGACTCCCCCCCCAGCGAGTCCTGCAGGCTTGGCTGGGGCTTGGAGGACGGCTGAAGCCAAGCCCCAAACCTCTGCCTGGCTGCCTCCGTCTCTGGGGGGGGGGGGAATCCCGGGGGTGGGGGCAAAACGGCGACGGAGGCAGCCAGGCAGGGGTTTGGGGCTTGGCTTCAGCGAGGCCCCATTCCCTTGCCTGGCTTCCTCCGTTGGCGACGGAGGCAGCCAGGCAGGGGAAAGAGCCTTTCCTCTTTCTCCTCCTCCTCTTCTTCTGCCTCCTTTTCTTCCTCCCCTTCTTCCTCCTCCTCTTCTTCTTCTTTCTCCTCCTCTTCCTCCCCTTCTTCTTCATCTTTTTCCTCCTCTTCCTCTTCCTCCTCTCCTCCTCCTCCTCCTCTTCCTCCCCTTCTTCCTCTTCCTTCTTCCTCCTTTTCCTCCTCTTCTTCATCTTCTTCCTCTTCCTGTTCTTCTCCATCTCTTCTTCTCCTCCTCCTCTTCCTCCTCCTCTTCCTCCCCTTCTTCCTCTTCCTTCTTCCTCCTTTTCCTCCTCTTCTTCATCTTCTTTCTCCTCCTCTTCTTCTCCATCTGTTCTTCTCCTCCTCCTCTTCCTCCCCTTCTTCCTCCTCCTCCTCTTCTTCTCCTCTTCCTCCTCCTCTGCCTTTTCCACTCTTCCTCCTCTTCAATGCCCAAATATGCTGTTTGGAATGGGGGGGGGGAGGTTAGCCAGAAAGGGAAGTACATTTCTGCCATCTGTCAGGAACAATGCCAAAATGCCCTCCATTTTGATCATGCCTAAGAAACATGCATTTATATTAACATTTTTTTAAAATCATCATTTTTTTGCATGTCCTCCATTTTAAAAAAAACGTGTCCTACATTTGAAAATGTTGTCCTACTTTTGTCCTACATTTGTCCCAGTGTGGAGGTCCAGAATTATGGCAACCCTATCTTTATCCCAGTTGGGCATCCTCTAGAATATATTGGACTACAATGCTCCTTTGCAGCCAGCTGGTTGGGGGGACTTGCAGTCCAAATAGAGAGAGTGCTAGGTGGGCAAGGTCAGCCTTCCCTCTCCACTGTCAAATCTGAATTCTCTGCAGGAAAGGTCTTGGTGTTCTGTCCCTAGTTTGAGCATCCTGGAGTATTTGACCCATTTTGCAACTGGGAAAAACCCAGAGCTTGGTAAAGTTACTTTCCCAAACCCTGGTGAAACCAAAAAGGCTTTGACACAGCAAGTAGCTGCAAAGTACAAAAAAAAATCTGCCCCAGGGACCTTTTACAATTTTTGAGGGAAGGAATGTTCAGACAGCATTGCCTTAGCAACATGACAAAAATGTAGATGTCATGTGTTGATTTCTTTTTTCACATCAGCTGAAACCAGTATAATTTTCCACATCCCTCCCTTCTCCGTTCCTCATCCACCCACTCTTTCTATTTTGTGTCCCTTGGGTCAGTTTTATTTTAGAATATAAAATCCCTCAGAGACCACTGGACCATTTTTGTTAGCAGTTTGCAAGGAAGGAACGCAATTCCCTCCAGCAAATTGTAACAGCAATGCAAAAGATTGTCTGGTTTTCCCACAGCAATAGCTAAGCAGTTTTATGTTGTGAGGCACAACGTTGCTAAGACAAGCTTCCAGACACACTAAGCTTTATGTCTGGAAGGGCCCTGTGAACATCTTTTGCAAGTCTGCATCTGCAATGCCTTTTTGTGTGAGCTGAGAGAAGGAAGCGGTGGGGAGATGTCTTTTTTAAATCTCTTTTCCTTTATGCATTTGAAGAGGTGCATCTTTAGTTCCTGGTAAAAGAAACCTGTTGGTCTTAAAGATCCCATAAGTTTCATTATTACTTTTCAAGACAAGGCTAACCAGGGTTTGGGAAAGGCTGGGATGTCTTTTCTTTTAGCCACCAAATGCATTTAATTCTGTTTTACTAGGACTAGCAATAGCATTTAGCCCAATCTCTCCCGGTGGCTGATGTCAGCCCTGCTATCTTGGACTTTCTAAACCTGTCTTTTCCAAGGATTGAATCTGAGATCTTTTGCAGACAAAATGCATGCCCTGTGATGGGGAATGTAGAAGGTCCCAGGTTCAAGACTGTGGCATCTCCAGGTAAAGGTTGGGAATAGACCCTTCTTTGGAGAGCTACTATTGTCAGGCAGTTTAGCTCAATGGTGGGAATCATGTGGGCTCTCCAAGGCAGCGTTTGCATCCGCTGGATCCCACCAGCTGGAAGAAATATTGTCAGAAAAGGGAGAACTGCCTCTTCTGGAAGCATTCAAGAACAACATCCAAGAACTATAGAAGTTCCACATTCTTAAGAATAATGTAACTTATCTTTCCCCAAAGTAGGGCATGATTCTGTGATGCTATGTGATAGACGGGACCCACGTCTAAACACAAAATTCATGCATGTTTCATATATACACCTTACACATATGTTGTTATTGTTCCGAATTATGGCAACCCTAAGGCAAACCTATCAGGGAGTTTTCTTGGCTAGATCTTCAGAGGAGGTCTGCCATTGCCTTCCCCTGAGGCTGAAAGTATGTGACTTGATCAATATCTCCCACCGGTTTTCATGGCCAAGCTGGGAACTGAACCCTGGTCTCCGAAGTCATAGTCTGCTGCTCAAACCACTATGCCATGCTGGCTCTCTTAACTCCTTTAAAGCTTTAAGCTCTGAACTGATCCACCACCACCACCACCAACTTGAACTTCCATCTGCCACCAAGCAGACCCCAAATCTACAATGCAGCTTCCTAATGGCTGTTCCAAAGGCCCTGTCAAAGAGACCTACCTGGACACCAAGGATTAAAGAGCAGGATGAAGTCCCCCAAGTCATAGCTGGAGCCTTGGCCTTCTGTGGAGGCCTCCATGGTGAGGTGGTACCGGCCAATTCGGGCGTCCGGAGGAGAGAAGATGAACATTGTCACGGAGGATCCATCTTGGCCTTCCACTGCTGAGCTCCATGTTGTTTCTTCCAGGGAGCAAGTGAGAGAGAAAGAAGACCTGGTCCCTGATGTCTCAATGGGGCAAGGCCCTGCGGGAAGAACAAAAAAGAATTTAGTCAGTGTTTTTCTATCCCTGCCAAAAGCCCACTGCTAGCAAGAAGAAGGGCATCAAGGAACCAGGGCAGAGCTAGCCAAAGAGGCAGGATGCTCTGGGGATCCAGTTTGTCAAAGCATTGCTTTGTCCATCATCAGTCCCTTCTTTGGCTTCCTTTCAGTGGTGCCAAGGCACCGAGAGGAGGACAAACATGTTCATGTCAATAAATAAAATGCATCGTAGGCACCTCTCGGGAGACCAAGGGCGTGCGCTGGCAAGCATTTTGGCATGCTCCACCTATGTACTCTCTTAGAATAAGGATGGATATGCATTGCCATCTAAGGTGCTTTGCAACTCAGACCTTCACCTCTTCTTCTGCCTCTTCTTTGTAAGTACAAACCAGTCATTTGGGTAGTAAAACCACAAGTCAACTGGGGTTGGCGTGGGGTGGGAGAAATGAGTGTTTTTTTAAATCAGAACTACAGGTACAAAACAGTGGGATCCCACTGGGGATTAATGTGGAAATGCTGGGGGTTGCATTGGTCGGAACAGATGAACAAATAAAGACATCCACCTGATGGCAATGGAAGAGTTTGTGGTGGGGAGAGGCAAAGGACTGCACACATACTTTTTGGGCAATCTCACTCCTTCAATTGAAATGAAGCCAAGCTGGTCAATGACAACATGTGCATTGAGATGTTGTGCACACAGGCAGATGCCCATATGTGCATTTGGTTGCACATTCAGGTGCACATTCATTGGGTAAACTGCCATTCAACATAAGAGTTGCACAATGTAATCAATGCATAACTCAGAATTAGGACATTCACACTGAACAACTTGAATGTATCATGGCCAATGTCCTCTATACAAGAGGGGCAGAGAGGGATGTGTGTGCCACCCTATTTTTGTTGTTGTTAACTGCCCTCAAGTCTATCTCGACTCATAGCGACAGTATGGATGAGACATCTCCAAGACCCCAAAGCAGAATAAAGAGAAGTAATAGTGCCATTCTATTCTGCTTTGGTCAGGCCTCACCTGGAATATTGTGTCCAGTTCTGGGCCCCACAATTCAAAAAGGATGTTGAGAAACTGGACATGTCCAAAGGAGGGCGAACAAAATGGTGACGGGCCTGGAAACCATAAAGCCTTATGAGGAAAGACTTAGGGAACTGCTGGGGATGTTTAGCCTGGAGAAGAGAAGGTTAAGAGGAGACATGATAGCCCTGTTTAAATACTTGAAAAGATGTCACAGTGAGGAGGGAGGAAGCTTGTTTTCTGCTGCTCCAGAGAACAGGACCCAGAGCAATGGATGCAAGCTCCAGGAAAAGAGATCCCAACTCAACATTAGGAGGAACTTCCTGAGAGTAAGGGCTATTCGACAGTGGAGCACACTCCTTCCTCGGAGACGGTGGTGGAGTCTCCTTCCTTGGAGGTCTTTAAACAGAGGCTGGATGGCCATCTGTCAATGTGGATGCTTTGATTGAGAGTTCCTGCATGGCAGAAGGGGGTTGGACTGGATGGCTCTTGCGGTCTCTTCCAACTCAACGATTCAATTATTCTGTCCTCCCCTGCTCTGCTTAATTCCTGCAATCCCATAAAACCCATAGTAACCCCCTTGATAGAGTCCACCCTCCATTTGGCCTGTGGCCTTCCTCTTTTCCTTCTTCCCTCTACCTTTCCCAGCATTATTGTCTTTTCCAGAGTCCTTCCTTTTCATGATGTGTCCAAAGTATGACAGTCTAAGTCTTGTCATCTTGACTTCTATGGATGTTTCTGGCTTGATCTGCTCCAGGACCCATTGGTTTGTCCTTCTGGCTCTTCATGGGATCCTCAGCATTTTTCTCCAGCCCCACAGAATCTCAAAGGAATGGATTTTCTTCCTATCTTCTTTCTTAACTGCCCAGCTCTCACATGTGTACATGGTAATAAGGAATACAATGGCTTGCATGATTCTAGCTTTTGTGCTGAGTTGTATATCTTTGCATTTTAAGATCTTTTCTAGTTTTTTCCTGGCTGTCCTCCCCATTCTTAATCTTCTTCTGATTTCCTGACTGCAGTTCCCATTTCTATCCATGTTTGTTCCAAGGTATGGGAATGCCATCCTATACCAAGAGGAAGGCAGGATATAAATAAATAACATAATAATAATACCTCCATCCCTCCCTCACGATTCTTGTTGGCCTCCATAGGCCCTGGGTGTCTCAATAGAGTGGAGGACCTCCTCTGTCCAAGGTGACTCTCCTTAAACCCTGGATACCAAAATCGTAAGGCAAAATAGGAATCATAGGCCCCACTCCCACTGGGCATATAAATCGATGAATCTCGCTGAGAGTCTGGCTCGGATCGATTATCTGAGTCGTATTTGCATCACGTCCATCGTTCCCATTACAAAAGAGGGCAAACAGACTCGGTTTTTCTTGACCCATATTCTCGTTCCCATTGATATTTCTCCGTTGTATTTTGACGTGGACTTTTTTGTTCCCTGTTCGCCTTGCCTTTCTGGAACCGTTTTTTAAAGCTGTCAATCAAGCGCTTAGGCGATTAGACGTCACAGTGACACCAATTTATTTGATGCATTTTGACGTGGGCTATTTTTGTTCCCTGTTCCCATTTGTGTCTTTCAAACCTGTTTTTCTGGGGTTTTTTTTTAAGCACTCAATCGATCTCTTTGGCGCTTAGGCACTCAGGCAAAAAGAAAAAACCAAAAAGGTAAAAGGAAATTTAATAGTTAAAAATGGTGTGCAATGGGTCTCCTCACATGTCTATCTATGTGGAGCGGGGGGGGGGGTTTGCAGGGGGCGTAATGTGCTTCCCACATTTGGAGGTCAATGTAGCAGTTTGCTCTGTTCAGACATCTGGCAGAGTGCTTAGGCCATCAAAAGCTTAATTTTTTAAAACGAAATAAATTTGTCTACACACGCGATCGCCTTGCCCTGCTTCCCGCTCCACCGAGGAAAGGCTACGCGAATGGGGGGAAATGGCGCCGGGAATGCAGGAAAGAGAACAAAACTGGTGACACCCCCGGGACAGCCCCTTGAACATTGCTCCTCCCCTCCTAAAATACCGATTCAGACACCTGTCGTTCCCATTAATTTGTTGCAGATCTGACGCAGCAGCTGCAAAAAGAACCGCTTGAAAAGTGGTGTCAGGATAACCCGGGTTATCCAACGCTGATTCAGGTTTTTGACAGAGAAATCAATCAAAGTTGGATCAGACACGAATTCAAATGGGAACGATTTCCCTTAAACTAGGACCAAACGCGAATTCAAATGGGAACAATGTCCTTATAATCCGATTCTTGATTCGCTTTATAGCCCAGTGGGAATGGAGCCATAGAGTTGGAAGAGACCTCAAGGCCCATCCAGTCCAAATCCAGTCTGCCTTGGAGGAAGACACCATCCAAGCCCATCCTGTGGCAGAGGGCCATCCAGCCTCCACAGAAGGAGACTCCATCACCCTCAGAGGCAGCAGCATCTTCCACTGTCCAACAGCTTTTACCATGCCCATGAGTCCTATTGTACACCTAATGTTTAGGTGGAAGAGTGCTCAGTGTTTATTGCTGCCCAATGCACACCAGGACCGTTGTGATCCACATCAGGACCTATGCATATGAGTCCTATTGTGCACTGGGCCTCTTGTGCATTGCTCACCAATGTGCATTGGGCATAGTAACACAACAGCAGCCTTCTACTAGATATGGACACTGCAGAACTGCACAATTCCTGCGGATGCAGGTTTGAGGCTACTGTGTATGAAATATATATTCACACCTAGTGAAAACCATAAGGTCCTCTGACCAGTGACAGTGAATGTTTTTGTTTCCAATCTTGGAACAGAAGTCTTTTATTCTGGGAGTCCAAAAAAGTACTTTCCCTCACCCCACGCTTTGGTAAACTTCCACTGGTCCGTGATGAGAACATGACAAACCCTTCGCTTGCAGGCAGGTCTTCCTAACTGTGGGCGAGACAGAGCCCTCCTTTCACCTTTCCCCTCACAGCTCTTTTGGCTGGGATGAAACCCACAAGCCAACAGAGGCCTTGGGTAGGTCTGGCATTCAAAGAGGCAACACCCTCCGGAGATTTCCCCAGAAAGAAAGAGCTATACACACAACCCAGGGAGAAGAGCAGAGTCACGCTCGACCTTGCCATGGGGATGACTGGCATCTTTCACGCTGAGTAACTAATGCACACTGTCTGTGCAAAACTCATGCCAGGGCTTTGCTCCTTGGTTGCCCCACCCAGGTTGTGAAGGCAGACTCTGAGAACAAAAATACACATGAGCTCAGACCTTGGCGGAGAGAAAGGGCCTTGTTTCTGGTCTTCCTCCCTCCAAAGACAACCACCGTGGGGCCTCTTGGGGGCATGCAGTTGTGGGTGTTTAAGGGGGGGTCCTTTCTCTTGGAACACAGTGTGCAGGAGGAGTGTGTGCCTGGAGCCCGGGTGGGACACAAACACACACACACACACACACATACAACTCCTGTCCCTGGCCCCATCTTCCTTGCCCCACACCCATGACTCAGTCCCAAGGGGGATGGGAACAGGAGTCACTGTTTCTTCCCACTTGTTCCCAAACAGGGTCACCGAGTTCCTCGACTCCCCCAGACAGCTGCTAATTCTGTCTTGCAAAAAGATTCCAGGGTGGGTGAATGGGAGGCTTGCTCCGCCTCGGCTGGACGAACCCCACAGGAGATGTTTGTCCCAACCCTGTTCCTTATTAATAAAGCCTCCTCTTTGTCCAGCCAGGAGGGGAGCAAGAGGGCAGTCCAGCCTGTGGGCATGAGGATGGAGAGGGGCTCAGGTCAGCCTGATGTGACCAGGACCTCCTGGAACTCAAGGCTTTGCAAATTGTGAGAGACAGAAGCTCATTCATCTACAGAGCTAAATGGAGCATCATCCAGGTTGGAGGGGGGGAAAGGTGGAACATAAATAAAGACTAAGGGGCTCGACAGACTGGCATTATATGCCCGCATGTGGGTGGCAAGGGGGCGTGGTGTACATATGCTGGCCCAACCCCAACTCCACCCTAAACTGCCCCCACACCACCCTCCTGACCAGAAGGCAGGTGGCATCACACCACATCTTTGGCGCAGCATTTACATGTTCTGTACTGAAGAAGCAGAGAAAAGCCACCACTGTGGTGGCTATGGCACACATTTCGTAGTGCCAAAAAAGCTGCTTTTTGAGGCTCTTTTTTGCGCCATGGAAAGGCCAGATTGGGGTCAGCCAATCTGCAGCATCCCCAATCCAGTGAGGAAAGGGGCGGCTGTGGGCCTCTCCAAAGGGGCAGTCTGTGGAGCCCCAGTGGTTGCCCACTCAGGATCATCCCAGGCCCTGAGGTTTCCAAGCCAAAATCTGCGATCTAGGGAATGGTGCCTACTGTTGTCACAAAGTGTTATGCATTAAGTACCAGCCACAGTCGCTCACAGTTTGTCATTCACACACAGAGTTAACGTTCTTGTTTGGAAATTAAGACAAAATCTTTGCTAAAGGGGCTGTTCCCAGTTCAAGGTGGAACAGGGGGTGATTCCTTCTCACTGAACTATATATACTCATGTATAAGTCTAAAATTTTTAGTCAAAAATTAACTCCAAAACTTTGAGTCGCCTTTTCCATGGGTCAGTGTAAGTACTGTACTTTAACTCTTATTTAAAAACATAACCATCCCCTGGTGAAAGGCAAGAGAGTAATCTGTCCTGAAAACATTGAGCTCACTATTCTTTCATCCAGCCAGCCTTTAGTGTGAGGATAAACAGACTAAGGGCTATGCGCTGAGATCTGGCATCCCTAAGAAGATAATGACGCTAGTAACAATAACCATCATGCTTGCTGCTCCCTGCTTCAAGGAGGGAGGGTCGAAACAGGGGAAAAATGGTGCAGACTTTAATAGTCCTCTTTTGTTGTTGTTGCAAAAGACCAGGTGAATTTCTAATGCTAATGATCTCCCCTTGGATCTCCCCTAAAACACAAATGGGACTGAGGCCAAAGCTTGCCTCTCCTTTCCTTATGGCCACCCATGGTTTCCTTTCATTTGCCATCTCCCCTATTCCCTGCTCCCCAGCTGTTTGGATTTGCTCCTAGGCCAAGTGCTCAGTATAGAGGACCTATAGAAAATCAGGATGTTTTCCCCATCCCACCCCTATCAGGGCAAGAAATGCTTGAACTAAAACCTGAAGTGGAGTCACTGTCCCCTGAATGGGAGCCACTGAGGTCAGTAGGGAATAAGACACACGCACCCCATTGGTCCTATAAGGCAATAAGGGAAGAGCAGAGTTTGCATCTCTGTCTCTGTTTGCGCCTCAAAGGAGTTCTCCAAGGCACTGGATCTCCAAAGAGGTCCAACGCTTTGGACAGCTCCTTTATCCAAGGCCTAGAGCAGAGTCACTGCCCCACTGAACTGACACATCCCCAGTTGTCCATGAGGGATGTGAAGAGAGCAGAGCAAGTCCATTCCGCTATGGCAAATAATTCACCCTGAGTGTGTAATGAGACTTCCACATGTACCTGCCACAAATATGCACATGCCACAACTGCATTGTGACAAGAAGTGCCAGTGAGGACCACTGGGGTCAGAATTGGCTCGTGGCCACTCTGCAGTAGTCGTGTTGTTGCTGTTGTTGTTGTTCTGCGCCTTCAAGTTGTTTCCGACTTGTGGTGACCCTCAGGCCAACTTTTTTGGGGTTTTCTGGGGCTGAGAATGTGTGACTCGCCCAAGTGGGTTTCCAAGGCTCAGCCCTGATCTCCAGAGTTATAATCCAATGCTCAGACCACTACTCCATACTAGCATCGCCTTACTGTTGTGTTGTTGTGTGCCTTCAAGTCATTTGTGACTTAGGCCAGCCCTAAGATGAACCTACCTCTGAATTAAATGCCATAATAGGGTACTCTTGGACTGCAGCTCTCAGCATCCCTCTCTGAGGTCTATGCTGACCCAGGGGGTTGCTGGGAGCTGCAGTCCAGTGACACCCAGGGTGCGTCACAATTCTCACCCAAACCCTAGGCCTTGTACAGAAAAGGCCAACAGCCGGAGCAGGACTATGAACCAGTCCGCTATCTTTGGGCCTGAACAGACAGGCCAAAACAAAGCTGCTTCAGGTCACTTTGGAGGTATGCTGTTTAAATGACACACGCATCTTAGATCCTCGGGGAGAAATTTGTTATAGCCTTATAAAACAAGGCTGTCCTCAACCTCCCAGAGGACCTTTGCAGCTATTGAGCCCTGATTGTGGAACGGCCTGCTGGACAAGATCCGGCATATTACCACCCTATATAGCTTTTAAAAAGCTATAAAGACGTATCTCTTCTGGCAGGCCTTTCCTGAATAGTTCCCCGGCCATAGAAGAAATCTAATTGCTGAACTCTGACTTCACCTTAGTCACGGCCTATTGTTCATTGTAAAAATTTTAAGTATGTTTTAATTCTTACATTGTTTAATAGTATTTTAAGGGGGGGAATTGAGGGTTAGGGATAGTATATTTTAATCTTTGTAAGCCGCCCTGATTGCATTTTGTAGAGGGGTGAGATATAAACAATTATTATTATTATTATTATTATTATTATTATTATTATTATTATTTTATCTTAAGAGGTAGAAGTTGTGCCAAAGCTGTGCTCCAGTCCTTAGGAGTGGAGCATGGCTTCTGGCCTCTTAGGACGCATGCGTCATTTAAACAGCATACCTCCAAAGTGATAAGAAGCAGCTTTATTTTGGCCTGTCCCTTTGGGCCCTTTCTTTCCTTTGGCAAGGGCCCAAAGAGGAGGCAAACTGGGCGGCCTCTTTCCTTGCAAAAGGCCACATGGTTCCATGTTGTGGGAAAGACCAATTGGGGAGTTTCCTCCCTTTGTTTCCTTCCATGTCCTTTTTCTTTCGCCTGGTTCACCACTAACAGTCTGAAGCTGAGAGATAAAGCAAGAGCCAGGCGTTTTGGGAAGCCCCCAGCGCTTCCGCCTCTTCCCTTATCCCAAAACAGACTGCGGGGCATATTGCCCTGGGCAGCTCCTACTCAGAGCTTGGGAAAGCTACCAGAATCCCACTGGGGATACTGGGAGGTGCAGTCCAAAAATGTAACCTTTCCTACCTCTGCTTCTAGCTTTACCGACGGAAAGACGTGGCAAACAGTGTTCTCTTGATACTGTTGGAGAATGTGCCAAAGCTCAGGCATGATGCTACTCAGGGCATGGATATATATATATATATATATATGGACATCAGTTCCCAGAATCTTCCAGTTAGAAGATGGAGGAGTTAGAGTCCTCCAAAAGAGTAGATTTTCCTTCCTTGGAAACATATTCAGGGCCAAGTAACAAATTACAACAAAATTCACAACACAGGGATGCAATTTTTGGTGGCCTACTAAAAAGCACAAAATACATAGATATATAGGAGTCAAATTGTTTGGAAAATATCATTTGTGATTAGACATTTGGAAGTCTGTTTTTATTTAGTGTAATTGCATAAATGTGATGTAAGGTTATATACGTATACTGTATATGCATGTGCATGTGTATATATGTGGGTTTTAGGGTTTTTTTAGTTTCATTGAGGTGGTGGGCTCAAAGTTCTTGAAAGGCAGTATGGTGCAGTAGTTTGAACATTGGACTAGGACATCAAGAGACCAGGGTTCAGATCCCCACTCAGCCATGTAAATCCATTGTGGGAACTTGGTCAGGTCACACTCTCTCAGCTTCAGAGGAAGGCAAACTCCCTTTGAACAAATTCTACCCAACAACAACAACAACAACAACAACAGCCCCATGATAGGTTCACCTTAGGGTTGGCATAAGTCAGTAATTCTGTGAACGCACACAATCACCATCAGAGAATTCTTATTTCCGGAGGTGGGTTGGCAATGCCATGTTGTTGTCCTTGGTGTAGCTATGAGGAGTGGCTTAGAGAGGAGGAGATGTTTAGCCTGGAGAAGAGATGATTAAGAGGTGATAGGATAGCCCTGTTTAAGTATTTGAAGGGATGTCATGTTGAGGAGAGAGCAAGCTTGTTTTCTGCTGCTACAGAGAATAGAACACAGAACAATGTATTCAAACTACAGGAAAAGAGATTCCACCTAAACATTAGGAGGAACTTCCTGAGAGTAAGGGTTGTTCGACAGTGGAACACACTCCTTCCTCGGAGATTTTAGTGGAGTCTCCTTCCTTGGAGGTCTTTAAACAGAGGCTGGATGGCCATCTTTTTGGGATGCTCTGATTGTGAGTTCCTGCATGGCAGAAGAAGGGGGTTGGACTGGAAGGCCCTTGGGGTCTCTTCCAACTCTATGATTCTAAAAGAAGATTCAGAGTAGACATGACAGCCCTGCTTAAATATCTGAAGGGGTGACACAATGGAGCAACCTTGTTTTCTGACACACAGCCATCGGTTCAAACTTCAGGGGAAAAGATTCCACCTAAACATTAGGAAGAATTTCTTGATGGCAAGAGCTGTTTGACTGGAAGATGCTGCTGCCTTGGAGGGTTGTGGAGTCTCCTTCTTTGGAGGTTTTCAAACAGAGGCTGGGTGGCCATCTGTCACAAGGAGGGCTTGGATAGTGTCCTCCTGCATGGCAGAAGGGGTTTGGACTGGGCAGCCCTTGGGAGCCTCTGTCATTCCATGATGCTATGATTCTATCCCCTTGGCCTCAACCTACCATATATATTCGACCTCATATATAATAAGTAGAGGCCAGGTTTAGAGGCCAAAATTATGGATTTTGATATGACCTGTGTATGAGTCAAGGGTAAAATTTAGGCTCTTGTAATGAAGGATCTCAAGGAGGGAGCAAAGGAAAACTGTGCCAAAGGCATACCGAACTGTGCCCATACTACAGGATGGATGGATTAAATAGTAGAGATGGGACAGTGCTTCCAGGACAGACTACGCTTTTGCCTTTCACCGGTGGATGGTTCCTTGTTTAAATAAAAATTAAAGTACAGTACTTGCACTGACCCTTGGATAAGTCGACTCAGGTTTTTGGGGTCAAATTTTTCACTAAAATTTCTAGACCTATATATGAGTCTATACAGTATTTGACAAAAGGAGTGAACTCAAAGGAACTGGCAGTGATCTCTCCATCACCAGCTATTTTTCCAAACCGCTTTTCGCCCTGCTTCAAATGTGCCAGCTGCTCTTTCATTTTAGTAAAAAAAACAACCAGCAACATCTTAATATTCTTCTACTTTTTAGAATGCTTTTCATGCCAAATTTCTGTTCCCATTCACATTGTTCTTCCTTAGACAATGGGGGGAAAGGAAAACGCAGGTGACTCAGTCGGACCCTTTGCCGGAGTGGGCTCCTTGCTTTGATGTCGGGACTCAGGAGGAGCTCCTGGTGGGGAGCCGTCCGTCCGTCCGTCTGGAATTTCACAGCAAGGCCCTGGAAGGACGTTTGGGCCTGGCGAAGAGGTGCGAAAACAAAGAAAACGCTGCTTGTGGAGGGAGGAAACATTTCTGCAAAAACTGAGAGGGAGAATGCTCTCAGTGTGCAATGCTATTTAGTCTTAGCAGGGCCTTCAGGTGGAGCAGTCCTCTGAGAAATGTGAGAGCAAAGGGCCCTCTCTGCAGACTAGGGAAGAAAAACCTTCTTGGACACACAGCGAGGGATTTACAGGTTGCGGTCCTTGAACAAGGAAATTGCAAAGGAAGACTAGGAAGCAAAGCTGCTAATTATTCACAAATTCCATTACCAAGATGTGCCTTTCCATACCTAGGATCAAACATTGAGCAGAACAGAGACTGCAGGCAAGAAATAAGAAGAAGACGATGAATGGGAAGGGAAGCTATAAAAGACCTAGAAAAGATCCCAAAGAGTAAAGAATACAACTGAGCAGCACTAAAGTTAGAATCATCCAAGCCACTGTATTCTTCTCTCCAAGCTAAACATACCAAACTCTCTTCCATGTTTCCAATTGCCCATTGACAATTTTCAGACTTCACATTCCCTTCCCCATTTGCTCATTTGTACCAAGATCCAGCATCAGGGTTGTGTAGTATAGATATCTATAAAGATCTTCTTTGGAGGTTTTTAAACAGAGAGGTTAGATGGGCATCTTTCAGGATTGCATGGCATGGATTGGGCTATTATTATTATTAGTAGTAGTATATTATTATTATTATTATTATTATTATTATTTTATTTACTTATATCCCACCTTTCTCCCAACATAGCGGCTCAAGGCAGACTGAAAATTCCTTGAGGTCCTTTCCAGCTTTAATACTATGCTTCGATGTTTCTGAATACGGAGTTAAGCCTTGGTTGTGTTATACAGCCCTTGTATTGAATAATGACACTGCACAAGTGAATGGACACCTAAAAATGCAATCAAATTTACCCCTCACATTCATGCACATTACATGTGCACCTCAAAGTCATCCACATACACAAGGGCATTGCATGCTCATCTCCACTTCCACAACCTTGAACTAAATGGGGCTATTCCATATTGGGCAGAAGTGTCCAACGTCTTCCGCAGAGTCACTTATATGTGCATAAGACACCAACATGATTCTGGCCTTCATGTTCAGTTGGACAGACATGCACCCAAAAACCCTGAGGCCAAAGTAGGTAAAGAAATCTTACCACACCTTTGAGAATAACTGAAAGAAAGAAGTTGGCAACATGAGCTTTCCTAGACTGAAGTCTACTTCCTCAAATCCATTTGGTGGAGCGGAAACCAGGGATAGACCTATATATGCCATTGGTATGTGAGGATGTCAATTCAAATTACAAATCCTTTGTGTATGGAAATGAAATGGCAAGTCCAGTTTTAGCAATGGTTGGTGGACAAGAACAGAGGAAACTAGCCAGAGGTGAGGAGAATAGATGAGTGTGTGAAACACACACTCAGAGGAAGGCCAAAGGAAGACTCACCTGTCTCAACGTTGAAGGTGAGCTTGTCCACCGCTTCATCGTAGGGCCTTCCGGCGAAGTGCAGGGTAACAATGAAAGACTGGCCGCGGCGCACAATGAGCTGCTGGCATCCGGCCTCAGAGGTCCTGTGGTCCAGATTGTTGTGCTCACATTCCAGGTCCCATGTCTCCAACTGCAGCGCTGCCAAGACAAGAGAGCCAATTGAGAGAAAGGCTTTGTACAGATGGACAATGTCAGAGCTAGAAAATCCAGTTCCCGATGACAGAAGAAAGAGTTCACAAAGTCCTCACCAAAAAGGAGGAGTGCCTCTGCCTTCAACATATTTGGATCATCAGGAGAACAGAGATATTATCAGCATCAGCATTTCATATATACACTTCCATGTCCCCAGCCACTCAAGAGGGCTTACCAAAATTCAAACAACCAAAAATAAAAGCGCCTAAGGGCCGCATTCCCACTTACAAATAAATTGCTTCGTGATACGAATCGATGGATCATTTTGGCAGCGGAGCCTGGGTTCACACTACATTTGCCCCGATCGCATTTTCTTGCTGCAAAATAAAATAAAATAACCGCTTGTGGTTCACACTGATGAATGAATCAATTCAAAATGGATCCACTCCAGCCAGCCAAAGGGCACATTTAAATCGATTTCAATCCGCATCTTGTTCACACTTGCGCAGAATTGATTTATCCAAAAAGATGTGGAAAAAATCAGTGTCAAAAAGGCGTGGGTCAAATGGGTCTTGCGCATGGCCCCCCTTTCCGAATGGTTTCAGCGATTCGGATCAAGTGTGAACCAGGGTCATTTAAACCATTTCAAACCAATTTGCAATCTGGTTGAAAAGGTAGTGGCAATGAGGCCTACTTAAAAAATACAGAATGTGATTGCTAAAATACATAGAATCTTAAAAGCCAGCATAATGTAGGGATTCCCAGACTTTGGTCCTCCAAGCCTTTTGGACTCCAGCTCCCAGTCACCTTGATCAACAGTCAAGAATTCTGGGAGCTGAAGTCCAAAACATCTGGAAGACCAAAGTTTGGGAATCACTGGATAGTGGTTTGAGTGTTGGACTAGAACTCTAGAGATCAGGGTTCAAATCCCTGCTCAGCCATGGAAACCCACTATCTATCTATCTATCTATCTATCTATCTATCTATCTATCTATCTATCTATCAATCTATCTATCTATCTATCTATCTATTCATCGGTCTATTCTTCTATCCATCTATCTGTCTGTCTGTTTGTCTGCTTGTCTGACTGTCTGTCGGTTTGTCTATTCATCTATCTATCTATCTATCTATCTATCTATCTATCTATCTATCTATCTATCTATCTATCTATCTGTCTATTTGTCTATCAATCTATCTATCCCTCTATCTATCTATCTCGTCATTTATCTATCCATGTCACTCTCTATCTGGCCATCTATCTATCTATCTATCTATCTATCTATCTATCTATCTGGCAGAAGACACCCTGAATACTTAACTGAAGGTGGATTCTGACACTGGGTGACTATGGGCAAGTCACATGGCACTCTTCATTTCGAATTTGCTGCTTGCGCTCCATTCCAGGCATTGGCTTTGACCTGCAAAACCCGAATCAGTTTGCAGCCAGGATATTTTGAAAGCCACCTCTTCCCCTTGTGAGTCCTCCCAGATTTGGGGTGAACTTCTTTTACAGCTGTTGGGAGTTTTCCACCCGTCCAACTTAGGATGTTATCAAAGCACTGTGACAATGCAATAGTGGCCACATCTGTAGGTTTTACCCACATTTTGGGGGCCCATGTACTTTAGCAGTGCCTTCCTGGATAGCAGGGGATGGTCCTTGGGTTTCCTGATAGCAATATGGTTCTATGTCCATGAACAATGTATGCTGGAAAGAAGGGGACTTCCAATGCTATGAAAGCAACCAAAATTGATTGAGGGTTTCAAACAAGTCTCATATGGTTCATTGGTTGATTGAATGTAGCCATTGGTTTAAGCATTGGACTAGGACTCTGAAGACTGGGGTTCAAATCCCAGCTCAGCCATGTAAACCCACTTGGTGACCTTGGGCAAGTCACACTGTCTCAGCCTCAGAGGATGGATGGCAATGGCAAACCTCCTGTGAAGAAACATGCCAGGAAAACCCCATCTTAGGGTGTCATAAGTAAAAAATGACTTAAAGGCACACAACAACGACAACACCCTGCCTTTCTCCTGGAATGGAAAAGGGGGGGGGGGGTATACATTCCCACACAGAGAATGGGGAATTAATTTATTAAATTCAGGGGAAAATAAGTTTACATTCTAACCTCTCTCCCCAGTATGTAATTTTTAGGCAAAGGTCATGCCCATAGAAATGCAAGGGGAGAGCAGCTCTCCTCCAGCTGTTCCTGCAAAGTTGTTGCACGCAGGTTGCGTGATCCTACTCTCATGCTCTCTGTTAGGAAGGATATGCTTGCTTTGGACCAAACCTCTCTTCCCGGAGTGAGACCATCTGCTTTGCAAGGGCTCATGTTCAAAGCCAATTCTAACAAGACAACTTGGCATCAAGAGTGCTGTCGGGAGTTCAGAGGGCTTCTTATTCTTTTCTTGACAGAACATCTCTCTTTCTCTCTTTCTAGGCCAGCCTAAGAAGCGAGATCTGCTGGATGGGCCCCCTTCCATGTCCCATCAATGGGGCAATACATCATATGGGGATATGGGAGTGGGATTCAAACTGCAAGAAAAGAAATTCCATTTCCATCTAAACATTGGCAAGAACTTCTTGGCAGTAAGATCTCTTTGAAGGTGGAATAGAGTGCTTCAGAGGACGGTGGATTCTCCATCATTGGGGTTTTTAAAAGAGAGGTTGGATGGGCATCTCTCAGAAGGGCATTAGTTTCCAGGCTGCATCAAAAGAAGTATAGTATCTAGATCAAGGGAAGTAATAGTGTTTTTGTCAGGCTTCACCTGGAATAATACTGTGTCCACTTCTGGGCACCGCAATTAAGGAAGGATGTTGACAAACTGGAGTGTATCCAGAGGAGGGAGACCAAAGTGGTGAAAGGTCTGGAAACCATAAAGCTCTCTGAGGAAAGACTCAGGGAGCTGGAGATGTTTAGCCTGAAGAAGAGAAGGTTAAGAGGGGATATGATGATAGCCCTGTTTAAATATTTGAAGGGATGCCATATTGAGGAGGAAGAGCAAGCTTGTTTTCTGCTGCTCCAGAGAATGGGACATAGAACAATGGATGCAAAGAGTTTCCACCTAAATATGAGGAATAACGTCACCATTTGGAGCTACGGAGAGAAGATCTGACCGTGTTTTTGAATCATCTGAGCAACATCTACCCAAACATCTAATTCATAATGGAAAAAGAAAAGGAAGGAACATTGCCATTCTTGGATGTCCTGGTCAGCCACAAACCGAACCAATGACTGGGACACACGGCATACAGAAAACTTGCACGCAAAGACAGATACCTACACAAGAACTCCAAACATCACCCAGGACAAAAAAGAAGCAGGACAGGAGATACCTTCTCACAGCTGCAGAAATTGACCGCATACGGTGCAGCTGCGGACAAAGGACCACCAAACGCAGTGTTCAAACATGAATCACGGAACATGAGAGACCCTGCAGACTGGGTCAGCCAGAAAAATCAGCCGTAGCACAACACTTTATAAACCATCTTGGGCATAAAATGCTGTTTCAAAACACTGAAATTCTGGGCCATGCCAACAATTATTAGGTCAGATTCACAGGGAAGCCACTGAAATCCACAAACACCTGGACAACTTCAAGAGGAAAGAAGAAACCCTTAAAGAGAACAAAGTTTGGTTCCCAGTCCTGAAAAACAACAAAACCAAGACCCAGCAAAGGCAAATGAAAACCAGCCAGGGTCAGGGGGTTTCCCAGCCGACAATGGATCATTAAGTAAATAGACCCCTTGAGACCTTGCCATTCAACAAGAAACCAACACACAGATTAACATGGAAATCACTTCCCCTCAACCAACAGTATATATACCCCACTCACTTCTATGCCAACATTCTCTGAAGATGCCAGCCACAGATGCTGGTGAAACGTCAGGAATAAAATCTTACAGAACACGGACTCATAGCACGAAAAACCCACCAAAAACCCTATTAACTTCATGATGGCAAGAGCTATTCGATAGTAGACGATGCTCCCTTGGAGGGTGTTGGACTCTCCTTCTTTGGAGGATTTTAAAGAAAGGCTGGATGGCCATCTGCCACAAGGAGGGCTTGGACTGTGTCCTCCTTCATGGCAGAATGGGGTTGGGTTGGATGGCCCTTGGGGGTCCCTTCCAACTCTAGGGCTGCATCCACACTGGAGAAATAACCCAGTTTGGCACCGCTTTAACTGCCCTGGCTCAAGGCTATGGAATTCTGGGAGTTGGAGTTTGTTGTGGGCCCAGAGCAGAGCAGAACAACAAATTCCAACTTCCAAAATTTCACAGCCTTTGAGCCAGAAAACAAGTGCAAAACTGGGTTATTTCTCCAGTGTGGATGCAGCCTTAGATTCTATGTTTCTAGGCATCAAACTCTTTGGCCAGGGAATTTTCACTCATTATTAAGTCCAAGCCTCTTAGAACTAGTCCACTTGGCAGCATCCAAGGACAAGAGGAACCCTTCCGAAAAGGAACCCACCCCACTCCTTTTGGAAGCTGCTTCCAAACATTAATCACCGGTATTGTTATTCCTCTGCTACGTGTTTGGTTTCTAACATGAAGCACACTCTGGTTACCTCTTCACCTTCCTTTGGGAAAAGAAACAAAGCAAAGTTTAATAGCTCTCTCCACTTGGCTCATGTTTCCAAGCACCTGGAACATCCTTGCGCTGAGGCCTCTTTGCACAATTTTCCAACAGCTGGGACATTTTGCAATTTTAATTACCCAATTCTCAAGTCTTTTTGTTTTTTTTAAATGAAGGAATACAGAACTTGGAAGTGTTATTTTTGGGAAAGATATCTTGCAACCCTCCAACCCTAATGGAAATTCTGCCTGGGGATTCTGGGAGTTGCAGTCCAAAGAAATAATGTTACTAAGCTATGACGAAAATGTAAAAGCACCAGAGGAAGGGGAGAACGGAAACAGAAAACTATTGAAACTAGAGCTTGGAAACATCACTTTGGGAGGCTATACCTCCCAGAATCCTCCAGTCAGCACAAGCCCTGGCCAGGCCGGCTGGGGATTCTGGGGATTGCAGTTATTCTAAGTAATGCTTCTAAATGATAACAAGCACAGAACATCAGGGCAATGGGCTATGAATGCAAAGTAGAACTTAAGACATTCATTTTTGGACTACAATTCCCATAATCCATGACCAGTGGTCATTGGGAGTTGTAGCCTCAAAGAAAAAACCATTGCCAAAAAGAAGAGCCCAGAGGGATCAGACGAAGGGCCCATTGACACTACACAACGATTGCACTGTTTATTTCACTTTAACTGCCATGGTTCTATACTAAGAAATCCTGGGATGTGTAATTTAGGGGGGCACTATAGCTCCCTAAACTGGCTAATCATTCCAATTTCTCTTCCCTTAACTGCCAATTCCATAGGATGGAACCACCGCAGTTAAAGTGCAGCAATAGTGCTATGAAGGTGTAGTGTCCTATCATGGCCCCCATCTTGGAGATCCTTCTCTGCCCAATGGCCAGCTCTGGGAGGCCCAGCCGAATTGGGACATGGGATCCATCAACCTCCTTTTCCCAGCATTGGTTTCCAGCAACTGGGATGCTGGGCTCTGCTGTTTCCCTGCATTGAGGTCCCATATAGCCATCATGATGGGTCTTAGGACCTTATCATACTAGATGCTCAGAAACGGGATTTAAAGTAGATTTTAAAAGTGTGAATGACCCCAAATTAAGCCGGTTTGCAAACCAGTTTAAAATGTAGTGTGAATGGGCCCTCTGTTGCAAAACACAGAGCATCCCGATGCAAAGGAAGCCACTGCCCTTATGACTCAGTGGTTCAAAACCTTTTGTCTTTGGAACTAGCTAAACTATCATAATCCTTTCGCTCTTTAGCACTGTCTCTCATTTAATTAATGAATAACCTGATTAATCTGGGATTAAGCTAATGCTGAAACTCCAGGTCCATCACTGTAGTTTTTTTAAAAATAATTTAATTAAGTGATCCCTGTTTTGTTAGAAATGGTCCAACTTAATTCATAACTTAATAGATTTCAGCAACGTAGTTCTTCTCTTCCAGGGGAAAGCCTGGTGCAACGGTGGCCTTAATCTACAGGCAGCAGTGATTAAGAGCGGCTAATTAAAACCTGCCAGCTGATAAGCTAAAAGGAAAGGTTTTTGTCATCCGTGTGGAATGGCATCCAAGAGCTGGCAAGGCAGGGAATGCCTCAGTTCTGGCAGCATCGCCATAAAAGGCCCTCTCATGCTTCCCTGCCAAACTCAGTTCTCACACTGTCTGGATGTGCAGGAGAGCAGAACTGAAAAGTACAAAATTTCATACTGCAACTCCCAGAATCCCCCTGCCAGCATAATCCAAGCAGGCAGTCCTTTATAGAAACCTAGAGCTGGAAGAGACCCCAAGGGCCCTGATCCAGTCCAACCCCCTTCTGCCATGCAGGAACTCCCAATCAAAGCATTCCTGGGACCGACAGCCATCTAGTCTCTGCTTAAAGACCCCCAAAGAAGGAGAGTCCACCACTCTGGAGGGAATGTCTTCCACTATTGAACAGCTCTTACCATCAGGAAATGCTTTGTAACGTTGAGCTGGAATCCCTTTCCCTGTAAGTTTGCATCCATTGCTCCATTGTGTCCTATTCTCTGGAGCAGCAGAAAACAAGCTTGCTCCATCCTCAGTGTGACGCCTCTTCAGATATTTAAACAGGGCTCTCATGTCACCTCTTAACCTTCTCTTCAGATCTCTGCTTCTAAATCCAAGCGGCAGGGAGGATCACCTGCAGGTTGTTGAGCCTTCAAATATGTCATAACACATTGCAAAATACACACCCATGATGCGCATAAAGTCTGCTGCATCTGTGGAAGTAGACAGAGGCTGCAGAAATAATGCACGTTAACAGCACTTTAACTGCCATGGCTCCATGTGAGGAAATTCTGGGAAGTGTAGTTTTGTGAGACATTTAGCCTTCTCTGTCAGAGACCTTGGGTGCCACAACAAACTACAAATCCCTGGATTCCATAGCTTTGAGCCATGGCAAACTGCTTTCTTTCTTTCTTTCTTTCTTTCTTTCTTTCTTTCTTTATTTATTTATTTATTTATTTATTTATTTATTTATAGAGCGTTGTAAATTTACACAGTGCTGTACATACAATCAGTTAAAAATAGAATAGAATAATATAAAACAAACCTGCCTAAGACATACATTCTACTAAAATAATTTAACTAAATACACATTAACATTACATAATAAAATATGTAGTTCTGCAGCTCTGTCTACTTCCTCAGATGCAGTAGATTTTATGTGCATTGTGTGCATTATTTCTACAGTGCGGATGCAGCCTCAATTTACGAAAGCTTATGCTACAACTTCTTTCTCTCCGTCTCAAAGGTGCTACAAGATCCCTTTGCATCTAGAAATAGAATTTTTCCATGGAAAAGGGGCAACAAAGTGATATGGGAAAGCAAACACAGCAAACAGAAGAGTTCTAGATGTAAATAATTTTAAATGTCTCAATCTCAAAAAATCTAGAACTTTGCGGAACAAAGAAATATTTCTTTGGCGGAGTGTAAGATTCTTACAGTCGTCCCTTCTTATACACAAATTTTTTATACATGGATTCAAGCATCCGCAGTTTGAAAATGTTCCAAAAATGTATACATTTCAAACACCAAACCTTGATTTTCCATTTTTTATAAGGGACACCCTTTTGCCATGTCATTATATTTAATGGGACTTGAGCATCCATGGGTTTTGTTATCCACGGGGGATCTTGGAACCAAACCCAAGCGGATAACAAGAAATCAGAAGAAGAGGACTTGGAAAGGGCAGCTATGAGAGAACTAGACAAGATCCTCAAGTGCCAAGACATATTACTGAATACCAAAAGTCAAGATTGCCCATGCCATTGTATTTCCAGTTTCTATGTGTGACTGTGAAAGCTGGACAGTGAAGAAAGTGGATAGGAAGAAAATCAACTCATTGGAGATGTGGGGCTGGTGGAGAGGTCTGCAGAAACCACAGATTGCTAAGAGATAAATCAATAGGTCTTTGCACAGATCAAGCCTGAATTCTCCCTAGAAGCAAAGGGAGTAAACTAAGGTTGTCATATTTTGGCCACATCACCACTAGAGAAGACTATAATGCTCGGCAAAGCTGAGGACAACGGGAAAAGAGGAAGTCTCCATTCCAAAAGGATTGATTCAATTAAAGAAACCATGGCCATGAATCTCCAGGAGAGAGGGACTTGGAGGTCTTTCCTTCATAGGGTCACCATGGGTCAAAGTCGACTTGAAGGCAAAAGATTCTTGACTCAGGGGCCTTGCCTTCATTCTGCCCCCCCCCCAATAGATATCACTATGGAGGCTATATCTCCATAGCTATATGGAGCTATAGCTATGGAATTATAGCTGTCTTCATAGCTATAGCTTCTTGAACATCTCCTGTCAGTTCATAAGTGGGCCTCAGGATGATATGGTGGTCCTTTGAGGCACTACTGTTTCTTCTGCATTGGGAGCTTGGAGTCAGGAAATGTGGACCAGCAGAACATCTGCACAGTGGTCCTCTTGTTTGTAGATATCCCTGGCATGTCCATGGATGGAAGTGTGACTCGTGCCAAGGGAGGTGCCCCCAGCCTTAGGTTCACATTCACAATTGTTCTTGCACACTGGACAGCCTGATGGGTTGCTTCAATGCTGTGTGTTTCCAATGAACCAGAAACAACCGGCAACAGTAAACCTAAATGCAATTATTTCACGCAGGAAAAAAGATGAATGGAGCAGACCAGAGAAGAGGAAAGCTTCCAGGCCTTCCTTGAATAATAGACTCGTATGTCACCCCGCTGAGATCTGAGATCGTTTTGATCACTCCCGGCTGGTTATCTCACATCTCCGCTTCTTCCTGTCTTGATTGTTTTAACTAATGGTTTTAATGATTTATTTTATATTTATTTTATATCATTGTTATATATGCAAGGAGGGGAGAAGAGGGGATTATTTATATTGTATTGTATTGTATTAGAGTTGTATTGTATTTTATGTGTGTTTTGGTTTTTATTACTGTATTATTGTCTTGTATTTTTATTGTGTTGTAAGCCACTTCAATCCTATGGGAAGAGGCAGGATATAAATTATTATTATTATTATGAATTGTTTATTATTATTATTATTATTATTATTATTATTATTATTATTATTATTATTATTTAGAACTAGATTCATCCACCAGACTCAATTTATTCTATATATATCACCTACAACTCCTAGAATCTCTCTCCTATGATGGCTGCTCTATTCAGGGAGTTGTAGGACAAGGATTTTTCAGCGTTCAAAGCCACAGGTCTGCTCTCTGTACATGTTTGTCTCCCTTCCTCAGATCACACCCAAGCACTGTTGAGAGCCTTGTTTAACTGCAAAGGGATGTCACATTGAGGAGGGAGCAAGCTTGTTTTCTGCTGCTCCAAAGAACAGAACCCAGAACAATGGATGCAAGCTGCAGGAAAAGAGATTCCACCTAAACGCTAGGAGGAACTTCCTGAGAGTAAGGGCTGTTCAACAGTGTAACACACTCCTTCCTCGGAGTGTAGTGGAGTCTCCTTCCTTGGAGGTCTTTAAGCAGAGGCTGGGTGGCCATCTGTCTCAGGGAGGACTTGGGCGGCCTCTTCTTGGATGGCAGAGGAGGCTTGGACTGGATGCCCCTTGGGATCATCCTCATAGGGCTTGATGGATTCCAGGCCTTTTACCATTTTGATCCAGCAGCCTTCTGCTTGCTTCAGACTGCCATGTCTTGGCCTTGAGTTTCTTCAAACTAGTTTTTATCTCCATTCTTAAAACATTGTCTTGCCATGAATGCAGCATGGCCCTTGCAAGACCTTGATTCCTTTGCAAGCCATTTAAGACACAACTGACGAAGCCCACAGTGCTGGATTTAAAGCTGTCAGCCAAAGTCTCCCAGAGCTGCGTCCTTGCAAAGTTGGTCTTCTTTCCCAGCAATATAAGCAAGAGAGAGGTGTGTTTGTTTCTTTGCTTACATGGAAGATAAAAGGTGAACAGGAGGGATAGATTAAGTTTTGTATTCCAACCCCTGTGAAACAGGAGTACACAAGTAAACAACTCCTGACAGATGTCCATCCAACCTCTGTTTCCTGATCTCCAATGCAAGAGAGCTCACCATCCTCTGAGGCAGTCAGTTCTATTGTTTCTGAACAGCTTCTACCATAAAGTTTAGGCAGAACCTCTTTTCTTGTGATTTGAGTCCAGTGCTTTATGTTTTAGCCTAATCCCAGCAGAGTGACTGAATCAACTGCCGAACAATAAATCCTGTAACAAAACCACCTCTGAGTATCCCCTGCCTAAGAAAACCTTACAAAATTCATGGGGTTGCCGTAAGTCAGCAGGAGACCTGAAGGCACAGACAAGTCAACATTTATGTAAACCTCATTGATTCATTGGGCTTACACTGGAACTGGACTGGATTTAAAGCCACTTTGAGGCCTGGCTTTAGGGAAAAGTCAGGGTATAAATAAAACTGACAATAAGAATAGTATTAATAAGGCAAGTGTGTGTCGCATCAAGTCCTTTCTCTTGCCAGCCCTTCATGCACCAATGGCCAGTTGCAATGGACAGTTCCTGGAATATCACACAACTCTCTGCAAGATTTTCACAAACCTTATTATATCCCTCCCATTCACCTTTTATTCTCCATGTAAGCAAGCAAGCAAACAAACAAACAAACAAACAAACCCCTCTCTTGCTTATATTGCTGGGAAAGAAAGGAAACTTTGCAAGGACACAGCTTTGGGAGACTTTTGGCTCAGAGCTTTAAATCCAGCACCGTGGGTTTGGTAAATTGTGTCTTAAATTGCTTGGAAAGGAGCGGGGGTCTTGCAAGGGTCATGTTGCATTCATGGCAAGACGATGTTTTAAGGGGACCTCAAATGGAGATAAATACTAGTTTGAAGAAACACAAAGGGAAGAGATGGCAACATGAAGCATGCAGGCGGGTGCTGAGTTAGGTCCCTGATAAAGCCAGCCATGCCCTTCTTGTTCACAAGGATATAGACAAGTTAGGAATTTGCAATGAATGTCTCATCTCAAGGAGAGCGATGGAGGGGATAAAAGGATGGAGGAAAGGAAAGGGCAGCAGAAGAAGTCCTATTTCTTTCTCCTGGACAATTTACCTCTTTGCATTGACTCTGCCTGGTATTGACCCTGAGACTGCATAGAAGAGGAGGATGCCTTTTCAAATATGAAACCCTTGGCTAGAAAGAGAGAAAGTGCATTTGTGGCCTTGAACAATGCTGGAAACAGAAAAGATGCTGTTTAAACAGAGACAATGGCCGGAGAAATAACCCAGATTGGCACGGCTTTACCTGCCCTGGCTCAAGGCTATGGAATTCTGGGAGTTGGAGTTTGTTGTGGGCCCAGAGCAGAGCAGAGCTTAAGGAAGGAAGGCCCCACAACAAACTCCAACTCCCAGAATTCCATAGCTTTGAGCCAGGGCAGGTAAAGCCGTGCCAATCTGGGTTATTTCTCCAGTGTGGATGCAGCACCAGAGTGATGTAGTGGTTTGAGGATTGGACTCAGACTCTGGAAACCGTTGAATCCCAGCTCAGCCACTGAGCAAGTCACACTCTCTCAGCCTCAAGGGAAAGCAATGGCGAACCCCCTCTAAAGAAACTTGCCAAAGAAACCCCATGATAGGCTCGAAGGCGCTCAGCAAGGACAACAACATGCGGCAAAGTTGTCTTTGGACTGTGTTTCTATAAACCAAGGCATGGCAAGAATTCCAAAAATACACATATACTTCAATGTATGCTGAGCCACTGCCTTTGGGCTTCTGGCTGAATGCTCCAATTGTTTGCTCCAAAGTTTCCTTACTGCTGTCATATTTTCCCTTCCTTTAAAAACTATTGCAGTCCATTCTGGAACCAAAGACACCTTCCCATAATATTACCCTTGTCGGAATTTGGATTTCCCTTTCCTCCTAAATTGGAAGAGTTTCTCCTCTTCTTTTTATTTTAAAACAATATTAATAACATCTTGGACCGCTTAGGTTAAAGGAATCGAGCGTATGTCCACAAGCTCCTTTCAGAAGGAACTTTGCCATTTATAGAGTCAAGGGAGCGAGTTAATGGAAGACATTTGGGTTTCATGTGCAGAGAGGAATGAACACACGCACATTGTGCACATACACATATACATCTTGTGAGTATCGCATTGCAATGATCGTGTTACAACCAGGCATTCGGAGATGATGCCCACATTTGCATGCAGAGAGAGAAGGACTATAGGGCAAAGTCAGGTTAGCCAAAGCATGCCTGCAAAGTGTTCCTTGGAGTTGCCCATGTTTACCTTCAGCCATGCTCTTGCTGGGTGGACAGTCAGGAGTCCTCTCTGTCCTCTGCTTTGCTTTGCTGTCACCTTCTTCTGCCAGTCCAGCTGGGTTCAGGGAGCTGGAAATTTACCTCCTGAGCCTCATGTCCATTTATATAGTCATCCAGAGCACACTCCCCTCCGCTGGGTGGGAATCAGGCAGTCATCAGAAGAATGAAAGGCAGGCGGGTGGAGCGAGGAGGAGGAGGAGGAGGAGGAGGAAAAAGAGAAACACCAAAGCCTTTCCAGGAAAAGTTAAGTCTGCACTTTTTAAAAAAAACATTGACAATTAATAATTTACAGGGTCAGGGCGGTTATGTTAAGAGGCATGGAGCTGTACAGTTTTGGGTGGGGATAGAGCCCCCTCTGGCTGGAATCATGCGACCATCGAAGCCTAGAGTTGGAAGGGACCCCAAGGGGTCATCCAGACTAGCCCTGTTCTTCTGAGCAGGATCACAGAATCTACTTGAGACAAGGTACAGTTTCTCCATGACAACCTTATACAGTTTATAGCCATCAAATTACCATTTTACAATAAGGACTCAAACCTTTCAAAACTTTTCATAGAATCGTAGAGTTGTAGAGTTGGAAGAGACCCCCAACAGCCATCCAGCCCAATGGCATTCTGCCATGCAGGAACTCTCAGTCTAAGCACCCCCGCCCCGACAGATGACCATCCAGGCTCTATTTAAAGATCTCCAAGGAAGGAAATGCCACCAAAGTCTTCCACTGTCAAACAGCCCTTACTGTCAGGAAGTTAATAAGTTAATCTTAAAGTGGAATTTAAGTGGAATCTCTTTTCCTGTAGTTTCCATCCATTTGAGTCCTATTCTCTGCAGCAGCAGAAAACAAGCTTACTCCATCCTCAATATGACACCCCTCCAAATACTTAAACAGGGCTATCATATCATCTCTTACTGTCAGGAAGTTCCTCCTAATGTTTGGGTGGAATCTCTTTTCCTGTTGTTTGAATCCATTGTTCCATTGTGTCCTATTCCCTGGAGCAACAGAAAACAAGCTTGCTCCCTCCTCAACATTACATCCCTTCAAATACTTACAAAGGGCTATCATATCAACTCTTAACCATCTCTTCTCCAGGCTAAACATACCCAGCTCCCTAAGTCCTTCCTCATAGGGCTTCATTTTGGTCACCCTCCTTTGGACATGCTCCAGTTTCTCAGCATCCTTTTTGAATTCTGGTGCCCAGAACTGGACACAGTATTCCAGGTGGGGCCTGACCAGAGCAGAGTACAGTGGCACTATTACTTCCCTTCATCTAGACACTATACTTTTATTGATGCAGCCTAGAATTGCATTGGCCTTGTTAGCTGCCACATCGCACTGTTGGCTCACGTTCAACTTGAGGTCTACTTGGACTCCAAGATCCCTTTCAAATGTATAAGTCTCCTTAAGCCAGGTGTCCTCCATCCTATATCTGTGCATTTCATTTTTTTCTACCTAAGTGTAGTACCTTACATTTCTCCATGTTGAATTTCATTTTGTTATCTTTGGCCCAGCATTCTAGTCTATTCAGGTCCTTTTGAATTTTGATCCTGTCCTCTGGGGTATTAGCTATTCCTCCTGGCGATCACGAGGTGGTTCCTTTCTTCTCTCCACCATCTTCCTCCTCGGTGGGCTTTTTCTTCAGGAGGGAGGAAGATGATGGTCCCAGTGATGACAACAAAAATGTGGCCCCGACCCATCTGGAAGCTTGAGGCTGGCTGCTCTGGGGGTATCCTTTGTGGTGCTTTAACTTGGCATGTCCTGGAAAAGGAAGACATAGAGTAGCCCTAAATTACATGCAGGAAATTACAATAGGAACAGAGGAAGTCTTCATTCCAGGTGGATGGACTCTATGAAGGATATCCATGGCTTCCCTGAGCCTGAAAGACCTGAGCAGGAGGGCTGAAGACAGGATGACTTGGAGGCCTTCCTTTCATGCAGTCACCACTGGCTGAGGTCAACTTGATAGCAATTGATGACAAGAATGACAGATGAGATGACAACGAGATGTGTTCCTTCTGGTCTGAGCAGAAGAGGAATGTTTTGAGCAGGAAGCCTTTCTTCCTGGGCCACAAAGCACCATTGCCACCCAGCCAAAGGAAGATGCCCATGGAATTCTGGGAGTTGCAAGATGGCAATGTAGACTAAACCAGGAGCACAACTTCATATAAAAGCTCTCACCTTGTGTGATCCATATCTATACATACAGTGGCTGCACTGCACAATAGGGAGATAATTCAATAGGATGCAATTCATCACTAATTTTCAACTTCAAGGAAGCAATAAGTAATTTTAGCAAATTTTCTTCCTGCTTTAAGAAGGACTTTGGAAACCACACAGTCTTCAAAGCCTATCCACAGCTCAGGACTTGCTCTGCACCAAATTTGCACATGGTTCTTTTGCAGAGAAAACAGCTTTTCTTCCATCTCTGTGAATTAAAGGGAACACTAAAGGCACTAATGGAGTGTTACACACTATCCAGGAGAAACAATGTGGTGTAGTGGTCTGAGGACTCAGGGAGACCAGGGTTCAAATCCCTGCTCTGCCATGGAAACCCATTGGGTGACCTTGAACAAGTGACACTCTCTCAGCCTCGGAAGAAGGCCATGGCAAGTCTCCTCTGAGTAAACCTGGCCAATGTGGTGGTGCAATGAGACTAGGGTAGCCATAAGTCAGAGGTGACTTGAAGGCACATAACAAAAGGAACAGCATGTGCCACTATTATTGTTCTTGTTGTGTGCTTTCAAGTTTTTCTAGCTTATGGCAACCCTAAAGAAAACCTGTCATGGAGTTTCTTGGAAAGATTTGTTCAGAGGATATTTGTCATTGCCTTCCCCTGAGGCTGAGAGAGTGTGACTTGCCCAAAGTCACCCAGTGGGTTTCTATGGGAGAAGTGGGAATCGAACCCTGGCCTCCCAGTGGGTTTGTATGGCTGAACCCTGGTCTCCAGACTCATAGTCCAACGCTCAAAGCTACATCATGCTGGCTCTTTTCTGTATTATCAGTATTACTGTATATACTCAACTATAGGTCAACCTCATGTATAAGACAAGACCAGGTTTGGGGCCAAAAGTATGGATTTTGTGTATAAGTCAAGGGTAAAATTTAGGCCCTTGTAGCAAAGGATCTCAAGGAGAGTGCAAAGGAAAACAGTGCTGAAGGCATACCGATTTATGCCCATTGTGAAGAGACACCCAACTAAAGGTGGTGGCAGGTTTGGGTGTGCAACGCCGGCGGCACCCTGGTGAGATCAAACTCTTTTACCCAAAAAGGCTCTGATGCTGAATGCAAAGTTCAAAAAGGGGGAAGTTTAATCTGAAGAACAAAAGTAAAGCGTTTTCTCCTCCCCAGCTCTAGATAAAAGATACTTTACAGTTTGAGTTTCAGCAATCTTCAGGGTGTCATCTCTCTGGGTTTGATCTTGGTTTGATCTCCTCACTCAATGGAGCTGGTGCAGGGTCTTTCAGCTCCTGATTTCTTTGACTTGATGTAGGTAACTAATTTCGCTGACTTGTTCTTGGTAACTAAATCGGCTAACGTTCTTGGTAACTAAATTGGCGAACGTGTAAGAAATGCCCTTTCCAGCTGCCTGGGCCTGTTTGCCACCAAAAGACAGCTCTCTGCCAGCTCACAGCCAAGACTGCCCCAAACTAAAAGCCTCCAGCTAAAACAGAGCTTGCTGGGAAGGGGCAAAGCAAACCTGGAAAAATGCAGGGGATCCTACAGCTCCTCCCAGAAGTAATACAATGAACATTTCCTACACTGAAACATACTATGGCCTGAACTAATAGGAAAGAAAATGCAGGGGGAGATTCAAACAGTCCTGGCTGGACATCACACCCATACTACAGGATGGATGGATTATCTAGTAGAGGTGGGTCAGTGCTTCCAGGACAGATTCCTTTTCCTTGTTTAAAAGTTCAACTATGGGATAAGGATATAAAATAAAGAGTTTAAGGGAAAACATTGTATACAAGTTAATAATAAGAGAAAAGGAAGGAGTTTTGTTCAGAATGTCTGAGCATTATTTTCATATTAATAGCTGAAGAATATAGGTAGAGAACAACTGTTAATTATAATGAGTAATAGAACTGCAAATGCTTTTATTTTTGTTATAAAATGATACTTAAAAGAAGAAGTGAAGAAAACGAAAAGGAAGATACTCAGACTTGGAAGAGTGAGGAAAGGAGGTCTTCAGTGACGTTAAGCAGACATCAACAAGAAGAAAACGGAAGCAAAGTAAAGAACATCGATCTTATATAATATAAAACTGTAAAGAACCTGTAACTTATATAATACAAAATTGTAATAAAATAATAAATACATAAATAAATGTTAAAGTACAGTACTTACATTGACCCTTGGATAACTCGACTCAGGTGTTTTGGGTCAAATTTTTGACTAAATTTTCTAGACTTATACATGAGTCTATACAGTAATATTAATATCATTATCTCTCCTTCCTCCCAATATTGAGAGTCAAGCTGGCTAACAACAAATGTAAAACAGTAGAAGTTAAAAACAATACAAAAGCGTTGAAATGGAAACATAACTTTTTTAAAATAGCAATTTAAAAACCTAAAAAATATTGCACTTTAAAAATATTAAAATGTATGAAAACCCACATCAAAACCTTGACATCTAAATTGCTTACAGCTTTATGGATGAAGAACTCTGCTTAAGGTCTGTGAATTGGAGCAAAGCAAACCCACATGCGGAGGGGGGCTTGCAGGAGGGCAACACACCAGCAGGTTTCAGCCATAGTGCCCACGCCACGCATGGCATCCGCAGGGGAAAAGTCCCAGTCCTCTTCTATGGCTGTTCTATTTTTGACCCAGACCCAAAAGCAAATTTATGCCTGGAACGGGGAAAGAGAAGAATGTTGGTGGCTTTGAGAGCCTCCCCTGAATGATCCATTTCTTAGCATCCCAACAACCTGAAACTTGTTGCAAGACAGAGCTTCCAGTGTGTCTGAGAAATTTGCACATCGGTAAGGCTTGCATCTGTTTGTGTACATATTTAAAAATATAAACGGTTGAAAACAAGTACCGTTTTGGAAAAATACACATGAATGTGCTTCAGTTGGTGGGGAAATACGTAGATAAATTAGTAGGTTAGGAAAAGTACATAAATACAGCGGGCCCTTGGTATCTGCTGGGGTTTGCTTCCAGGAACCCATTGGATACCAACATTTGTAGATGCTCATGTCCCATTAAATGCAATGGCATAGGAAACCTGTGTCCCTTATATAAAATGGCAAATTCAAAGGTTGCTTTTTTGGAATTTATGTATGTTTTGAATATTTTCACAATGTTGATGGCTGAATTTGTGGATAAAAATAGTCTGCAAAGGGCTGACAGTGACAGTGGTTGCTGTTATTATCTGTTGTCTAGTTGACTTTGACTTATGGTGACCTTCTGAATGAGACACCTCCAAGAAAACTTCTTGCAAATTGATGGAGTCCACCCACCTTTCACGGATTGTTTCTCTTTCCCTAATGTCTTCCGTGTGTGTGTGTGTGTGTGTGTGTGTGTGTGTGTGTGATATGTTGTGTGCCTTCAAGTTGTTTCTAACTTATGGCAACCCTATGTGAACCTGTCCCAGGGTTTTCCAGCATTATTGTCTTTTCTAATGAGTCATGTCATCTCATGAGGGTTTTTAAGCAGAGATTGGATAGACATCTTTCAGGATTCAAGAGTGCTTTAGTTGTATATTCTTGCATGGTTAGGCTTGCCATATCCCAGTTCCGGGCGGGACATTCACGGTTTTTCAACCGTCTGGAACATCCCATCCTGGGTATGGCAGCTGTCCTGGAACTCCTGGTCACCGCCTCCTCCCTCTTAGTTAATGCAAGGCCTAGCTGTCATGCTAGGCCTTGCTGGGAAGGAGGGCTCTGAGATTCAATGATATGTCCAAAGGACAATAGCCTCCATTTAATCATCTTGCCTTCTAAGAAAAGCCAGTCTTGATTTGCTCTCAGACCTAATTCATTGGGGGTTTTGGGGAGGAGGGGGGCAGTCCATAGTGCTCTCCTGCAGCACTAGATTTCAAATGAGGTGATTTTCTTCACCACAATTCAAAAAGGATGTTGAGAAGCTGAAGTGTGTCCAAAGAAGGGCGACTAAAATGGTGAAGGGTCTGGAAACCAAGAAGCCCTATGAGGAACGACTTAGGGAATTGCTGGGGATGTTTAGCCTGGAGAAGAGAAGGTTAAGAGGTCATATGATAATAGCCCTGTTTAAGTATTTGAAGGGATGTCATATTGAGGAGGGACTGGAGCAAGCTTGTTTTCTCCAGCTCCAGAGAGTAGGTCACAGAGCAATGGATGGAAGCTACAGGAAAAGAAATTCCAGCTCAACATTAGGAAGAACTTCCTGACGGTAAGAACTCTGCCTTGGAGAATGGCAAAGTTTCCTCCTTTGGAGGTTTTCCAACAGAGTCTGGGTGGCCTTCTGTCACAGGGAGGGCTTTGGTGGGGTCTTCCTACATGAACGAATGGGGTTGGACTGGATGGCCCTTGGGGTCCCTTCCAACTCAATGTTTTCATGAACCACCTGAGTGGCTGCCTCCCTCCTTCCTTTGGCCTCTTTCCATCCTACAAATGAACCTGACCACGGAGAGCGGCCTTATCTCCAGGTGGCAGGTTGTGCCAAGCAATTACTCTCCCGGATCTCCTTAATCTCATCAGGAGGGAGGATGCTAATGCAGGCATTTCTGCTTTCTTTCAGGGTTTTTTTTACATCAAGATAATTTCCTGAGCTTCTCTCTCCACTTGGAGGAGTGGAAGGAGGAGGGACAAATCTAGCCACAAAAGCACTTTGGTTGCAATGAAATGGTCTGTGGAAGAGCTATAAAAGGAACGACCCTCTCCATCAAACCCCTTCTTTCTCTCACACACCTTGTTTTCCATCATCCCATCCTGGCTTGTGTGACCTTCATGGTCTCTTTTGTCTGAAAGTCTCTCCTCTCTCAGGCTGACACACAGACACATGCACAACATCTGTTCTCCTCTGCAACAAGGCTTAGAATCATAGAATCATAGAATCATAGAATCGTAGAGTTGGAAGAGACCACAAGGGCCATCCAGTCCAACCCCATTCTGCCATGCAGGAAATCCAAATCAAAGCATCCCTGACAGATGGCCATCCAGCCTCTGTTTAAAGACCTCCAAGGAAGGAGACTCTATCACCCTCCTAGGGAGTGCATTCCACTGTCGAACAGCCCTTACTGTCAGGAAGTTCCTCCTAATGTTCAGGTGGAATCTCTTTTCCTGTAGCTTGCATCCATTGTTCCGGGTCCTGTTCTCTGGAGCAGCAGAAAACAAGCTTGCTCCCTCCTCAATATGACATCCTTTCAAATATTTAAACAGGGCTATCATATCACCTCTTAACCTTCTTTTCTCCAGGCTAAACATCCCCAGCTCCCTGAGTCGTTCCTCATAGGGCATGGTTTCCAGACCCTTCACCATTTTTGTCGCCCTCCTTTGGACACGCTCCAGTTTCTCAATGTCCTTTCTGAATTGTGGTGCCCAGAACTGGACACAATATTCCAGGTGGGGCCTGACCAAAGCAGAATACAGTGGCACTATTACTTCTCTTGATCTAGACACTATACTTCTATTGATGCAGCCTAAAATAGCATTGGCCTTTTTAGCTGCCGCATCACACTGTTCACTCATGTTCAACTTGTGGTCTACTTGGACTCCTAGATCCCTTTCACACGTAGTTTCATTCAGCCAGGTGTCACCCATCCTATATCTGTGCATTTTATTTTTCCGCCCTAAGTGCAGTACCTTACATTTCTCTGTGTTGAATTTCATTTTGTTAGCTTTGGCCCAGCTTTCTAGTCTATTCAGGTCATTTTGAATCTTGATCCTGTCCTCTGGGGTATTAGCTATTCCCCCTAATTTGGTGTCATCTGCAAATTTGATAAGTATGCTCCCAATTCTGTCATCCAGGTCATTGATAAAGATGTTGAATAGCACTGGGCCCAGGACATAACCCTGTGGGACCCCACTGGTCACTTCTCTCCAGGATGAAAAGGAGCCATTGTTGAGCACTGTTTGGGTTCGGCCGGTCAACCAATTACAGATCCATTTAACAGTTCCTTTGTCTAGCCCACATTTTACAAGCTTGTTTGCAAGAATGTCATGGGAAACCTTGTCAAAGGCCTTACTGAAATCAAGATATACTATATCCACAGCATTCCCTTCATCTACCAAGCTGGTAATTTTATCAAAGAAAGAGATTAGGTTTGTCTGGCATGAGTTCTTTCTCTGAAACCCATGTTGACTTTTTGTGATTATGGCATTGCCTTCTAGATGTTCACAGACTCTCTGTTTAATGATCTGCTCCAGAATCTTTCCTGGCATTGATGTCAGACTAACTGGACGATAATTGTTGGGATCCTCTTTTTTCCCCTTTTTGAAGATGGGGACAACGTTTGCCCTCCTCCAGTCTGCTGGGATCTCTCCTGTTCTCCAGGAGTTTTCAAAGATTATTGCCAATGGCTCCGATATTACATTTGCCAGTTCTTTTAGTACCCTTGGATGGAGTTCATCTGGTCCCGGAGACTTAAATTCATTTAGATTAATAAGGTGATCCTCTACTATCTCTTTACTTATTCTGTGCTGAAATTCCCCTATTCTGTCCTCTGCTCCATTATCCTCAGGTTGAGCACCCTTTGCCTTTTCTGAGAAGACTCACTTCTCACTTGACACTTCTTACCCAGAGGCTGGATGCACACATCTCCAGGGGTGCTCTAGTGATGGATTCCTGCACTGTTGTGTGCCCTCAAGTCATTTCCGACTTATGGCAATGCTAAAGCGAACCCATCATGGGGTTTTCTTGGGAAAGTTTGTTTGGAGGAGGTTTGCCATTGCCTTCCTCTGAGGCTGAGAGTGTGACGTTCTCAAGGCCACCCAATGGGTCTCCATGGCTGAACAGGGATTTGAACCTTGGTCTCCAGAGTTGCAGTCCAAGACTCAAACCACTACACCAGTGATGGTGAACCTTTTATCGACCGAGTGCCCAAACTGCAACCCAGACCCCACTTATTTATTGCAAAGTGCCACGTCCCTCTGGCTTTCTAGTAAGAAACTCTGGCAAACTCTGTGCTAGGGCGACAGCATGTGTGCCCAAAGAGAGGGCTCTGAGTGCCACCTCTGGCACGCGTGCCGTAGGTTTGCCATCACTGCACTACACCATACTAGATTACTGTCCCCAAATTTCCAGCACTGCAGAGAGATAGAGAGACACTGACAATCTTTCACACTTTCACAAAGGATACCTCTCTTTGCAAATGGAGTTGAAATTGTATTGTTCTTGTTGCATGCCTTCAAGTCACTTCCAACTTATGGCAACCCTAAAGCAACCTATCATGGGGTTTTCTTGGCAAATTTCTTCAGAGGGGTTTTGCCATTGCCTTCTCCTGAGGCTGAGAGAGTGTGACTTGCAAGGTCACCCAGTAGGTTTGATGACTTAGCCAGGTCAAACCCAGGTCCAGCACTCTAACTACTACTCTCCTGTCTTTTATTGCCCTTTGTCCCTAGTCCTCACATGGCCAAGAAAGGGAACGGCCTCCCTTAATATCATCTTAAATGACAACAGAGTAATATCTCAGGCTGTGTCTACACTGCAAAACGAATGCAGTAAAACACTGCTTTAACTGCTGTGGCTCAAGGATTTGTAGCTTTATTGGAGAGCTCCAGTGCCACAACAAACTACAAATCCCAGGATTCCACAGCATTGATCCATGCCCGTTAAAGCGGTACCAAACTGCATTTATTTCTGCAGGCGCAGAGGATGTTATCAGACAAGGGAAATTGGAAGTATAATCCAATGGCAATCCGAACGCAATCCTGGGGTTTCATGTTATTGCATGATAGACTACCACACACAATTTTGGGTAATGGTAAGCTATTTTCAGGCAATGGGAAGCCAGTTCGAACGCAAATTGAATTCATGTAAATTCGCTGAACTAGCGAATTCACATGAATGCGTTCTGGCCCCACTTTCTTTTCATTCGAAATAAAGAGAAATTCCTCCCGTGTGATAAACTCCAAAGTCCCCTGGAAGTGCAAATCCACACATGTTGACCCAGCTGCATTAATTCTGCAGTGCGGATTAGACCACAGTGTTCTTCTTCTAGAGAGAAACTGGCTTGCATGGTGATGGTGGAGATCACAGCTTGGGAGAGTTGCCTTTTGGGACGTTGGTGTTGTTAATCGTCTTTGAGTCGATCCCAACTCATGGCAGTCTTGTGGATGGGACATCTCCACGACTCCCTGTGCTCCACTGCTCTGCTTAGGCTCTGCAAACCCATAACCCCCTGGATGGAGTTCTACCTTTCCTAGCATTATTGTTTTTCCTAGCAATCCATGCCTTCCCATGATGTGGCTAAAGTACGACAGCCTCAACTTGATCATTTTGCTTCTGAGAAGAGCTCTGGTTTGATCTGTTCAAGGCCCCATTTGTTTGTATCTTTGGCCACATGAATGGATTTCCCTCTTATCCGCTTTTCTCACTGTCCAGCTCTCAATCCGTACCTGGGGATGGTAATAATAATAATAATAAAAATTTTATTTATATAAACCTGGGGATGATGGGGAATGCAATGGCCTGGATGATTCTAACTTTAGTGCTTAGTTGTATATCTTCAAGATCTTTTCTAGTTCTTTCATAGCTGCCTTTCCCATCCCTGGTCTTCTTCTTATTTCTTGACTGCAGTCTCCATTCTGGTCAATGTTTGATCCTAAGAGCAGGAATTCTTTGACTATTTCCCTTTCTTCATTGTCTAGACTGAATTTATGTATTTCTTCTGTGGTCATTATTTTTTTCTTTATGTTCAGCATTAATCCTGCCTTTCTGTTTTCATCTTTGACCTTCCTTATTAACTGTTCCAAGTCTGTGATGTCCTCCACAAATATTACGGTGTCATCCGCGTACATGGCTTGTTGATGTTCCTTCCTCCTATCTTCACTGTTCCTCCTCCTGGATCTGACTTTCTTGTGATGCTACCAGCATATAAATTGAACAAATAGGGTGAAAGGATGCAGCGCTATTCTGTTTGTCCAAATTCTGTTCTGATGGTGGCCTCTTGTCCCTGGCACAGATTTGTCATCAGGACTATCAAATGTAGTGGGACTCCCATGTCTTTGAGTGCGTTCCATAGCTTTTCAAGATCTATATAGTCAAAGGCTTTACTATAGTCCATAAATCACATGCTGATTTTCTTCAGCCTTGATTGCATTTTGTTCAGAGGCGGGATATAAATAAATTTTATTATTATATTATTATATATTATTCTTGAATGCCTTGGTATGATTCATTGACCATCATGTGTTTGCAATGTGGCCCCTAGTGCCTCTTCCTTTTCTGAATCTCACTTATACCTCTGGGATTTCTCTCTCCATATGTTGTTGGAGTCTGTGTTGCAGAATTTGGGGCATTAAATAATAATAATAATAATAATAATAATAATAATAATAATCTATTTTTACTCTGCTTCTCCAGCAGGATTGCATGCAGATTTAATGTCATGGTCCTATAGTTCTTGCAGTCTTTCATATCTCCTTTCTTGTGGATTGGGAGACAGTGTGTGTGTGTGTGTGTGTGTGTGTGTTGATCATTTCCAGTCTGTTGGCCTTGTCTTTGTTTTCCATATTTGTCGGCTTATTTTAGTTAACACTGGTGTTGCTTTTGTCTGTGTGCATTGCAGCAATTGGGATAGCATCTCTTCCTGGTGATTTATTTTTTCCAGTTTCTTTTATGGCAGATTCTACTTCGCTTTTTAGAATCCGAGGTTCATCTTCATATTGTTCCTCGACTCCCCAAAACTTCCAGCCAGGAAGACTAATCCCAAAACACCTCCATCCCAGCCATCTTTGCTTTGTTCCCAGTGAATACGTTCAGGTTGGCCAAGTCAGCTTCACGCTGACCCACCTGGTTGGAAGACACTCTTTTAGAGAGAAGCAGCTTTGCCAGGTGGAATATAAATATTATCTGAACAAAATATAGCTATTTATTTGGAAGAAACAAAGGTTTCCTATCCCCTTTTCTCCCCAGATCGTGTCCTCAGCATTTCCAAGTGGAAGATACCAGGGAATCCCTATGGCTCAGAGGAGAAAATGCATCTCAAGGAGAGGGCAGGCTGCAGACCTTTCTCATTATCTTCTATTTTAGCAGCCACAGCTTCTCAGAAGAGAGAAAAAGATTCCCATCTCTTTGTCAGTGATGGTGGAAAGTTCAGTTCAGAAAATCATGATGTTCCTTTTGAGGGATGGTTATAAAAGTGTTCCAAACAATGCAGCTCTGCTTCTTTTTCTTCTTTTGTTAATGCAACAAAGAAAGTTTGGAGGAGTCTGATGGAGATCCAAGAGTCCTCTGGGCTTTTTGAAACTCACTTGCTGGTTGTGGATGCTTAATGCCGCTGGTCAGGTTGGAGTTTAAAACTAGAGCCAGACCTATGAAATGCTGGAGCTGACTGTTATTGCAATTGTTTATATGAATGCTCTTACTTGTCAAAGTATTGTGTATGTATGTATGTATTTGTTTGCTGCCTTTCTCCCAGAAACGGGTCCAAAGTGGCTCACAAGAGAAACAATTAAAAACTTTACAATAAAAATTTAAATTAAAACCAATTAGCTGAAAAATAGTATACAATTACAAAATGTATACAAATGTATACAGTTACAAAAACATACAAAAGTTAAAAACATAACTAAGAAGCTTATCACAGCCATTTCCCCCCGTTGTGGGAATGGGAAGGGGACAGTCAGGGCCGCGTGTCACTGAGAAAAAATGGATTCTATCGCACACCAAAGTCTCCTCAGAATGGTCCCGTTCTGTTCCCTGGCCCCAAGCCATCTCCATTCAGTGCTGAGGTGCGCCATTTTGCTCGTCCGGAAGACTTCTGACCCGAACATTTAATGCCCCTCAGCACTGAATGGGGACGGCTTGGGGCCGGGGAACAGAATGGGACCACTTTGAGGACACTTTGGTAGGTGGTAAAATCCATTTTTTCTCGGTGATGAGTGTCCTCTTCCTGTTCCCATAACGGGAGGAAATGGGTGCGATAAGCTTCTAAAACTCACACCCCTTATAAAAGCTAGTAAAAATTGTTTAAGTAAAAATAATACACATTACAAATGACATCTGGCTCTGTGTCACATGAAAGCTGCAACAAATGCTTTTGATCAGCACAAAGGATCAATAGAAAAATCAAAAAGGAAAGGTTGTCCCTTCCAAAGTCTGTATCCTCAGATAGCAGCATCAGAGGAGGCCTTGGAGAAGCAGCAGTTCAACCCAAAATTCATAAAATCCAGTGAAGTAATTCAAGGACTAACATATTTGCCCGAAGATTATTTTAATCTAGGGAGTTATAGTCTCCCAAAGCAAGGACTGGCATCCTGCTAGTGACATGTGCAGGGATCAATTGCCTTGCACTGGCAGACTTAAATGTTGCACCCCTGTGCAACAGAAGTAACTTACATTTCAGGGGTAGAAGCGCAGTCCTGCAAGTGGTACACAACGTGCATTGCAAGCAGTTGGAGGTGCATTGTATACAGGCATCAATGCACAATGCTTTAAGTGTGAAAATGTGTTGCTGAAACTGGACACAATGCAAGATATTGGTGACTCCAGGTTCCATGAGAGCAATAAATCCACACTGGGGTTGATGTCAGAACTGTCAGGGAACTACTATCCAAGGCACTAGATTTATTTTGGCGAGAGGGTTCAGGACCCTGGATTTCTCTTTTAAAGGGCAGGCTAAAACCCAGAGCTGACAGACCTTATGGCAGGGAAGCAGATGTCGCTGGAGTTGTTGGAGTGTAACTCCCAGCATTCTTTGCCATTAGTTAGACTGACTAGGGTTCTGCTGGGAGTTGCAGTTGAACCAAATCTGGAAAGCTACATGATTTCCACCCTGATTATTGATTTGTTTGTTTGTGTGTTTGTTTGTTGTATCTTTTCCGATTTACGGCACCCGTAAGGGAAACCTATCATGGGGATTTCTTGGCAGGTTTCTTCAGAGGTTTTCCATTGCCATCCTCTGAGGCTGAGAGAGTGTGACTTGCTTGAGGTCCCCAGTGGGTTTAGATCTCCAGAGCCATAGGAGTTTATCACGCGGGAAGGATTCCATGCAGAAACTTGAATTAAAGTGAAAAAAACGGCAAAAGCAGGATGTTTTTCACACAACTTCAGGGTTAACCAGAACAGAAATTAGAAATAACCCACAAAAGCAGGTCGTTTTTCAGATGACATTTATTTGTTTGTTTGTTTGTTTGTTTAGAGTACTTATACACCGCTCTTCAGCCCTAAAGGCTATCAGAGCTGCTTACAATTATTAATTAGAAATAATGCAACATTAATCCGAAGGCAAAGTCAACAAATTCTATTCCTTTTTACTTTTGGGAACTTCCCAAGAGTAAAAAGGAGTGTGTTTTGTTGACTTTGCATTTGGATTAATGTCGCGTTATTTCTCATTGACGCCAATGCATCTAAAAATCAACCCACAAAAGCGAATTTTAAAATCCCGTTTCTGCACAGGATTTTACCAATTTGCCTCCATGTGATAAAGTCCATAGTCCAACATTCAAACCACACCGGCTCAATTTGCAAACAGTTGAATTGTTGTTACAAACCAGCAAAGCACAGCATCTTGGAATAGTTATAGGGCTACAGTACCTCGAATCCTCCATCCAGCATGGTCATAGTACTTGGGGGATAATGGGAATTGTAGTCTAAAAGGGAACATTTCTGAGTCTTTCCAAACACTATATGTAGGCCTCATTCCCACTTACAAATAAATTGCTTTGCAATCCGAATCGATGGATCGGTTTGGCAGCAGAGCATGGTTCACATGATATTTGCCTGGATCGCATTTTCCTGCTGCAAAATAAAATAAAACAACCCACTTGTTGAATTAATTGATTCAAAGTGGACCCGCTCCAGCCGGCCAAAGGGCAAATTTAAATCGATTCTGATCTGCATCTGGTTCACACTTGCATGGAATTGATTTATCAAAAAGATGTGGGGGGGGGGGAAATCAGCTTCAAAAAGATGCGGGTTAAATGGATCTAGTCCATGTCCCCCCTCTCCAAATGGCTTCAACAGTTCGGTTCAAGTGCAAACCGGGGTCATTTAAACTGCTTCAAACTTATTTGCGATCCGGTTTAAAAGGTAGTGGGAATGAGGCCCTAAACTGCTCTGAAAAGGTTTTTCATTGGAAAACAAGGTATTGATTTTTCTAGATAAGTCCTTTTGAAAAACACATACACCTCTCTCCCAGTTTAAGGATGCACTCTCAAGGTGATACTTTGGACTTGAATGCCTGTCTGCTGGACCTTTGCTTTCTCTGCCCAATGCTCCCTGCCTGGCCTCATGCAGGGTCTGAGTTTAGATTTTGTACTTTGCAGAAACACGTCATTTGCGCTGATGCCAGGTTTCCCAGGAAAGCAACCGTTTTTGAGTTTCCTGACCCTGTTATCACTTCTTTCCTAAAACCCAAACCAAACAACAACAAAACCTGTGTTCCCCAGCTGTGCCTTTTACAAGACCTCCAGACCAGGCTGAATATCTCACCAGACTACAAATCCCGGGATTTCATAGGAAAGAGTCATGGCAGCTAAAGTGGTGTCAAACTGCTTTAATTCTGCAGTGCAACTGCACCCTTCTTTATGCATACTTGGTTAAGCTTGCGTAACTTAATAATTGCATAACAATTGCATATATTGTACGATTACAAATAACATTAAGACATCTGTGAACCAACTGTGACCATTTCACATTCAGAGGATGACCACTCATCCAGGTCACACCTTCTTTCCAGGCTCATCCCATCCCAGGTCTGCTCCGACTGGGCTTCCTCTTAGTCAGCCTCCTGAATCATGTTCATGTACTCTGCTGGGTGCAACCCTTGGCTCTCTGGCAAGGCACAAGGGAGGTATTGTGCCACACAACGCCCATCAGCCCAGTTGTAACCCAGTAAGACCAAGAGCAGAGGAGCTGGCCAGGGTCCCCTGGGCTGGGAGGTCCTGTGACCCATTATAATTCTTGATTCAAAATGTTGGGCAAAGCCAAGAATCTCGACATCAAGATAATCTCAGAACTATGAATGCAAACCACGCTGGGACAAAGGGAGAAGCAGGTAAGGTACTACACTTAGGCAGAAATGCACATATATAGGAGGGGAATACCTAGGGTTGCCATAAGTCAGGACCTCCAAACCGGGACAAATGTAGGGCAAATGTAGGACAACATTTTCAAATGGAGGACACATTTTTTAAAAGTGGAGGACACTCGAAAAAACTGGATGTTTTTTTAAAAATGTTAATATAAATGCATGTTTCTTGGGCATGCTCAAAATGGAGGACACTTTGGCATTATTCCTAAACAGATGGCAGAAATGGACTTCCCTTTCTGCCCAAACCCCCTCCCCTCTATTCCAAAACACACACTAAGCACATTGGGGCATTGAACATGGCTTTACTGCACATGGCCTCTTGCATATTTCAGAGGCTTATTCCATAACCAAACCCCTTGGGTTCAACACAAAATGGAGGACATTCAAACAATGGAGGACACAACCAACTAAGTAAAAAACATATATGTGTGTGTGTGTGTGTGTGTGTGTGTGTATATATATATATATATATATTAAAACACATTAATATAAATCCTATCATAGAGATCTTGTTGCACCTCTGAAACTAAATGCATCTGAGGAAGCAGACTCTTTCAGTTAATAATAATAATAATAAAGGAATTAAGGGACATTAGGAGGCAGTGGTAGAGAAGGACCAGGGTTCGATCTGTTGCTTGGACATAAACATACTTGGGCTAAATCACACTCTCTCAGCCTCAGGGCATGGCAATGTGGAGGGGAATTCAAGTTTCCTAAGGCTTCAGCCCTTGGGAAGGCAACCAAAATATCCAAACTATCAAAGCCAAGGCTGTGAGGGTCTTGCTTGTAAATCAGCAGAGCAGCAGAAAGGGTCTTTTGTCTTAAGATGCTTCCATAAGGACTGAGGCTGACACAAATTGCTTGTAGTTTAAAAAACAAAACTTTACTAATGGCTTAAATCTACATATCCATGGAAGCTACTTCTTCACCTATCCAGTGAATAGTTCAGGTGAAAGAAGGAGTTTGTATCTCACCATCGTTTGCAGGAAAGCTGAGAGAGCAAAGCATGAGAGACCGAAGGGAAAGCAGGAGAGATCTATTGTGGGAGAGAACTTCCTAAGCAAGTTAGTTAGATCCCATGATCTGTTTACCAACTTACAAAGGTATTCATTGCCCCTGGAATTTAGCAGGACCAAATGGCATGCAAAGAGAGATAGAAGACAGTAGAGATGCATGTAGGAAAATCCTATCTATCTGAGGAGGGGGAGAGAGAATGCAATGATTTTCCAACACAATGGCAATCCCTCTCTGAAGAAATCTTTGCAAAGCCCTGGGGAAACCCATCCTTCCTTCCCCTGTGCTCCCATTCCAGAGAAGCCTACTGGGCCTTGCAAAGGCTGAATGAAAAGCTCCCCCCCCCTCCTCCTCCTCCTCCTCCCTGCCGGGCCAATAGGGATCATGCAGGAGCTGGAAGCCTGGCTGCAGCCTCTCCAGCACAAATGGATGGAGGCTGCTTTGGAAGGGAAGATAGATCAGGCGTCCAGCTGTCCTGGGTGACAGAATGCAGAAGCTGGGAAAGACCTTCCCCAAGGTCAAGAAACCAGGAAGGTCACGGCTGCAGCCGTGAAATAGCAAGCCTAGGAATACCTGGCTTGATGGCAGTACATGTGATCTAGGGACTCATTCCCACTTACATTTAAACAGGTTTGCAATTCGCCTTCACTCTGTGTTGGTAAATCGAATCCAAAAGGTCCGGCGTCCCCACTATGAAAGCGGATCTTGTCATTATCCCCTTGTAATCGCTTCTTTTTTTGGCACAATTGTTGTCCCCAATAGTTTGCACCGCTTCGAAATGCATGTCAGTCATCTGTACGTCATCAGTGACGTAAGCGGCAGCCTGGCTTGGGAACTCTCTCTCTCTCAATCTCTCTCTCTCTCTCTCTCTCTCTCTCTCTCTATATATATATATATATATGTATATATAAAATAAATTGATAGAAAATTCACTTCATTGGTTTTGCACTACTTGCCTCACTATGAGCTTGCCGTCAGATCGCCCGGTAATTGCAAGTAGTTGCAAAACCAATGAATTGAATTTTCTATAAAGTAGTTTTGCAACTACTTGCCTCACTGATTGCAAGTGTTTCCAAAATCAGTGAATCAAATGTACTATTATTATTATTATTATTTTAAAAATCATGTGCTGATAGGGATAGAATAGATAGCGCTGTGGGGAGGGGGGATGGTGGATCTATCAAAATCTGAGGACGGAAGGCAAAGACCCCCTCTGCCATCAGTCCCTCCCCTCCAGAATGACACGATTCAGAAACAAACAAACAAGCTTCATTTATATACCGCTTCATACCGCCTAAGCAGTGTCTAAGTGGTTTACAACTGTAAGCTAATTGCTCCCAACAGTCTGGGTGCTCATTTTAGCAACCTCCTTGGAAGGATGCAAGCCTGAGTCAAGCTTGAGCCCTTTTGCTGGTCTTGAACTCGCAACCTTGTGGTTTTGAGTGAGTGGCTGCAGGAAAAGCATTTAACCGCTGCACTACCAGTGTCTGGGGAAAAAAAAATTTGCGTTTGCCTCGCATTATCGTAACAGAAATCAATCAAAGTAGGATCGGAACCAGTTTCAAATGGGAATGATGGTCTTATAACCTGATCAACAATTTGCTTTAAATCATAGTGCCATGGACTCTTAGTGGAGTATGAAACCAATGCAATTCTAGGCTGCATCCATAGGAGTGTAGCATCTAGATCAGAGATTCCAAAACGTTGCTCCACCAGCTGTTTTGGACTTCAACTCTCAAAGCCCTAGCCACTTTGCTCAGCAGTCAGAAATTCTGGGACTTGAAGCCTAAAACATCTGGAGGACCAAAGTTTGGGAACCACTGATCTAGACTGAAGGAAGGAATAGTATCACTCTATTCTGCTTTAGTCAGGTCTCATCTAAAATAATACTGTCCAGTTCTGGGCACCACATAAAAATAAGGATGTTGAGAAGCTGGAGTGAGTGCAGAGGAGGGCAACTAAAATAGTGGAAGGTCTGGAAACCATGAAGTCCTGTGAATAGCGACTTAGGGATCTGGGTATGTTTAGCTTGGAGAAGAGAAAGTTAAGAGGTAATACGATAGCCATGCTTCAATATTTGAAAGGGTGTCACATTGAGGAGGGAGTAAGCTTGTTTTCTGCTGCTCCAGAGAATAGGACACAATGGAACAATGGATGCAAGCTCCAGGAACTTCCTGACAGTAAGAGCTGTTTGACAGTGGAACACACTCACTTTGAAAATGGTGGAGTCTCCTTCTTTGGCGGTCTTTAAACAGAGACTGGATGGACATCTGTCAATGGGGATGCTTTGTTTGAGAGTTCCTGCATGGCAGAATGGGGTTGGACTGGATCAGAGCCTTTGGGGTCTCTTCCCACTCCATGATTCTATGATTCTAATGAGTTTTGCCAATAGATCTGTGAAATGTTTCTCCTGCTTTTGCATTCCTGTTGATATATCCACTGCTTACCGAAGGCACAGTGATCTGTAACCACCTCTTTGAAATGCAGAAGATTTGTAGAACAAGCGTATAGGTTTCTCTACATGTGGCTGTCTTTCAAAAGTGCTCAGAAACATCAGTTGGCCCACATCAGAATGCCTTCTAGATGGGATAGGTTATTAATGCAGACAAACACACAAGGTAGGAGAAGATGCAACAGATTGCTTTTTCTGGAGCCTCCTGGAAACGACAAGATTTTGCTCACTCCTCTCCTCTTGGCCCCTTCACCAATTTAATTGAGGAGATTATCAGAAGCGGGGGGGGGGGGGGGGGGAGAGAGAGGACTAAAAGGCATACTCCCGGAATAATGGGGCGCTGGTGCTGAAGATTTTCAGATGACATTGTGCTCATCCAGGACTTATCCCATGAACATTAAGGAACATTCATAGGGAAGTCCTGGGGATGGTTAGTTGCTGGAGCATTCCTGGATCTGCACGGGATTAATCCTAGATAAGCGCATTGTGTATGAAAATCTTCAGCGCGATCGCGTGATTATGCTGCTTATTCCTGGCTTTTCCCCATCTGATAATCTCCTGAGTGAAGACTACTTTTCTGCTTTGAAATCAGCTTGCGGCAAATGGAATAAACTGAGGACAAAAGAGGGAAAGCGGGAGGAGGAAAGAGAGAAACTGAGATGTTTTAATAGCAGCTGGAAAAGTGGGAGGGCAGAGGATTAATTGGGGATGTCCCTGCCAGATTAGGACCTTTGGAGATTATGGGCCAGGAATATGTAGGATGAGATGTTTATTATTATTATTATTAACCTTTATTTATAAAGCGCTGGTGGTGGGGCTAGTAGGCTAATACATATAAAGTACATAGCAATACAGGAAATGGTTTGATAAAACAGGCATCAAAAGAACATCAAATAGCAAGCGACAATTATGCAATGCCTGGGAACGCTTCTCTGAACAGGATGGTCTTCAACTCTGTTTTGAAGCTGGTTAAAGAAGTAATGGCCCTTGCTCGCGGTAATACTTGAGGATGATCCCTCAAGTATTGAAATCCGAAGCTGTGGTTTCACTTGTGCCAATTTTGGAACATCTCCAGGTTTGCAAAAAATCCGAATACAGCTAATGTGAATGATAGAGTCCAACCCAGCATGATGTAGTGCGGTTTGAGCATTGAATGATGACTCTGGAGACCAGAGTTCGAATCCCTGATCAGCACTGGGTGATCTTGGGCAAGTCACACTCTCTCAGCCTCAGAGGATGGCAATAGCAACCCCCCTCTGAAGAAATGTGCCAAGAAAACCCTGCGATAGCTTCACCTTGGGGTTGTCATAACTCAGAAATGACTTGAAGGCACACAGCCACAACACCAGTATTTGGAGTCTCTTCCTTAATGAATCAAACCATGAAATGCTCAAAAATGGAGAATTTCCCTTTTCCCTCTGCTCCAGGCTGCTTTGTTTCAGTCACAGTGAGACCTGGCACCTGGGCTTGTTTTGGCCTCTGCCTCGTGCCACGGCCAGGCCCCCGTGGCCTCCGCTTGCCAAGATGTTTCCCCTCCAGGCCAGGCTTTGGAGCAGCTCCTCTCCATGACCTCAGCCACCAGGAGCCACTGGCCAAAGGCAAAGCGAGCAAAACAGAGCAGCTCCCAGCCGAGAGGGAAGAAAGCTGGACCGGGTTTTGGCTCCGAAAGCTGTACAAACATGGAAGGAACAGCATGTCACAGTTTTAAAATACTTGCACGCATGTCAACAAGGCGAGGGAGCTGCAGGTCTCAAGAAGCTGCTGACTGGCAGCTTTCTTTCCATCTGTTGCCTCCTTGCTTTCTCCATGGTGGACCTTCCTTGGCTGGATGCGTACAGTCGGCCCTCCTTTTCCACGGATCTTTTTTATCCACAGATTCAAGCATCCATGGCTTGAAAATATTCAGAAAAAGCAGAAAATCCAAATAGCAAAATTCCAGGACCCACCTGGAATATTGTGTCCCGTTCTGGGTGCCACCATTTTAAAAGGATGTTGAGAAACTGGAATGTATCCAAAGGTGGGCCACCAAAATGGTAAAGGGTCTGGAAATCATGAAGCCTTTTGAGGAGAGACTTAGGCCCTGTACACGACTCTGGCGGCAGAGTCAGGACGTAGCATCCTCACAATGCATGCCCAACTCCGCCCCCCCAGGGCACCCTGATGCCACCCACATGCCACTTCACAAGTCATGCAACATCATGGCACTCCTCTGGCGCTCCATTCATATGACACAGTGCTGAAGGGGCACTGCATAGTTGCAGCAAAGAGGCTATGGCATGCTTTCGAGGGCACAAAAAGGAGCCAATTTTTGAAGCTCCTTTTTGAGCTCTTGAAAAGCTGGATCAAGGCCATGGTGTGAGGTTGCCATGACCTTGATCCGACGCAAAAAGGGGCAGTCTGTAGAGCCCCTGGGGGAGTTGGAGATGTTTAGCCTGGAGAAGAGAAGGTTAAGAGGTGATGTGATAGCCCTGTTTAAGTGTTTGAAGGGATGCCATATGGAGGAGGGAGTAAGCTTGTTTTCTGCTGCTGCATAAAATAGAACATGGAGCAATGGATTCAAGCTGCAGGAAAAGAGATTCCACCTCAACATTAGGAGGAACTTCCTGACAGTAAGACTAAGAACATATTCTCTTGGAGATTGTGGTGAAGTCTCCTTCATGGGAGGTCTTCAAACAATGGCTGGATGGCCATCTGTCAATGGGGATGCTTTGACTGTGAGTTCCTGCATGGCAGAATGGGCTTGGACTGGATCAGGGCCCTTGTGGTGTCTTCCAACCCTCTATGAGTCTATGATTTTTCATTTTATATAAGCTATTGAATGGAGCTTAAGCATCCATGGATTTTGTTATTCATGTGGGGGGGGGGGGGGGGAGTTTCCTGGAACCAAACCCCAGTGGATGCCAAAGGCCCACTGGACGACCTGCTCTTGCTGCCAATGTTGGATGGGACTCAAGAAGATGTGTCTGTCTGTGTGTGCCTTCCAATTGCCTGTTGATTTTTGGTGACCCCATATAAATTTATTTCATGGGGTTTTCTTAGGAAAGGAGCACACAGAGGTGGCTTTGCAAGTTCCTTCTCTAGAAATCTTAAATTTGTTCTGTCTGCGTTATCTTGGCAGTCTCCCATCCAATCACTAACCAAGGTGGACCCTGTTTTGTTTCCAAGATCAGATGGGATCTATGTACTTTGTTGTAACTGTTGTGTGCCTTCAAGTAATTTCCAACTTGTGGCAACCCTAAGGCAAACCTATCATGGGGTTTTCATGGAAAGATTTGTTCAGAGGAGGTTTGCCCTTTCCTCCCCCTGAGGCTGAGAGAGTGTGACTTTCCTAGGGCCATCCAGTGGGTTTCATGACATATTGGGCATGCGTATGCCTTCAAATTGCCTGTCGTCTTATGGGAGCCCCATTAATTTCATCAGGCTTTCTTAGGAAAGAGATCCTCAGAGGTGGTTTTGCTATTTCCTTCTTCTGAAACAGAGCCTGGAGCACCTGGGATTCATTGGCGGTCTCCCCTCCAAGGACTAATCAGGGATGACCCTGCTGAGCTTCCAAGAACAACTGGGATCTCATGCCTTTAGGGCATTTCAGGATGGGACGTTGTACCTTTTTAAAAACTTGATACAGTTCTATTCTAGTTTTCTTTTAAAAATGTGTTTTATTCTTTTAATATCTATCTGTTTTAATATTGTAATAATTTCATTCCTTTTTAATGTACTTTTTTCTATGTTTTTAATTGTACTGTTTTTTAATGTTGTGAAGCCGCTCTGTGTCCCAGTTCTGGGGAAAGAGTGGGATACAAATAAATACAACAACAACAATAATGTAGACATACTACATCAAACCACACCAAAAGCTAAAATGCAATTGTGCAGCAATAAAGCCGTTCAAAACAACGTCTGTGTCTCTAATCTTCTTTTGCAGCGGTTTTCAAAGCAAGAGCCCTGTGAGTCCATTCCATTGTAGGAAGGAAAGGGAAGGAATCCAGTGGCATATTTAAGGCAGACAGATTTGTTTTAGCCTGAGTTTCTCTGTGGATTTGAGTCCGTGAAATGGACTCAAATCCACAAAAGCTCTGGCTAAAATAAACAAGTCAGTGTTAAAGCTGCTGCTGGATTCATTCCTTCTGTTTCCTTTTCTAATTTCCCTGTTGTCCAGTTATACTGTTTCTATGCACAGTAGGATGTCCTTTGGGGATGCAAAAGTGACATAGGAGTTTATCACACTGGGGCTGATTTTGGCATTAAAGAGAGATTAAAGTGCATTAAAAGCATCCTGCAAATAAAGCAAAAATGGTGAGTAATTGTGCAAATGATTATCATATGCAATTGGGCAAATAAAGTGATATCGGAAATGCATTGTTGCTGAAATCCCGAACGTAAAAAGATGCACAATGCTTCTTTGTGACCACTTCAATGGCGGGGTTTAGAATCATAGCTCTGGAAGAGACCACAAAGGTTTTGAGCGACGCCGTGTGAAATTGTTTCGCATAATTACGCGATTTCCCCAGGATATTCATGGGATAAAGCTCCGATCTCCTTTGTGTGATAAACTCCGTTGGGATTTTACAAAACAGGAAAACAGGTAAGTTTCTCTCCCTTTCTGCTAGGCAGCACAAGCAACAAAAAGACCCAGCCAAGGGTTATGTGTTGCTATTGGACGCAGTTTGCTCTCTTTCCCTGAAAGGTTCTTCTGTCTCTCTGTGTGTGCCATGCGTCCAACTCAAAAATGGTGGCATCCTCTCAGGGAGTGGGCATTCCTGGGCGCTAATCTCTTTTACCTCCATAGACCTCTGGCACCTGGAGTGTTTTCTGCTCCCCTGGAAACCATCAGGATCTGTCCTCCTGTGATCTCTGGTTCCTGGCTGGTACCCAGCTGGCCATGGCCACTGCTCTCCTCCAGCAAGAATCCCATTCTTGGCATGTCCCCAGCATCATCCATCACCATCATCATCATCATCACCATCATGCAGGAAGGCTGCAAAGAACCATAAAGTTGGAAGGACTCCAAAGACGATTCAATCCAAATTGCTTTCAACAGGGCAGGAACTGCAGAGAGATGGCCGTCCAACTTCTTTTAAAAACGCCACTGGAGGAAGGAACAGGTGAAAAGAATAGGAAGGAAGAATGAGTGAGAGGCAGCTTTCGACCTTTGGACGAAAGGAGGAGTCATGGTTTGGGTCCTGAGCTACGATTCTGGAGACCAGGGTTCGAATCCCATCTCGGCCACGAAACCCACCCAGTGACCCTCAGTGAGTCACTCTCTCAAATATCAAAGTCTGGACCTGTGGTTTATTTTGGTCCAATTTGGGAACACTTCCCAGTTTAGAGAAAGCTGGAGTATAACTAAAGAGAATGATAGAGACCAGCCCAGCGTGGTGCGGGGGTCCGAGCATTGGACTGGGACTCAGGAGACCAGGATTTGAATCCATGCTCCACCATGGAAACCCACCTGGTGACCTTGGGCAGGTCACACTCTCTCAGCCTCAGGGGAAGGCAATGGCAAACTCCTATCGAACCAGTCTTGGCACCTCACCTATCACCTTACCATAAGTCAGGAACAATTTGAAGGCCCACAACAACGACAACAACAATAACAATGACAGTATGTAACACCAACAGAAACCAAACAGACTAGCACTCCTGGAGTGGTGCAGTATGGAGCCTTGCTTGTTTCATTAATCACAATGGAGACTGTAGTCAAAAAGTCAGAAGACGACAACGACAACAACAACAAGAAGAAGAAGAAATAATTATTTGTATCCCACCTCTCTATTAAGGATAATTGAGGCGGCTTACATATTAAAACTTCATACAAAATCCCAATATCCCCTTCCATCCCTCCCCTAACACAGAATTAAACAATGAAATATTTAAATAATCTAAAAATAGAATAATCCAGTTAAAATAGACAATGAGGGATTAGGCACATGGCAGTCAATGGGGTAAAGGCTTCATCTGCACTGCAAAAATAATCCAATTTGACGCTGCTTTAACTGCCACGACTCAATGCTACAGAATTTCTGGGATTTGTCATTCTGTAAGATATTTAGCCTTCATGGAATTATAGAATCACGAAATGCTAGAGCTGGAAGAGACCTGAAGGGCTGCAGTGCCTCAATAAACTACCAATCCCAGGATTCCATAGGAGGTAGCATGACAATTATAACTGCATTATTTCTGCATTGCAGATTAGACCTAACACTTGGAATGGGAGCCTTGTAGAAATCAGCAAAAACACAGGATCAGCATAAAGATTTATCATTAAAAACCAAAATGAGGATCATTCCTGTTATGTGTGTGTGTGTGTGTGTGTGTGTGTGTGTTTGTTTGTTTGTTTTGTGGATATTACAGCTAAACAGTGGCGAAAGATGATAGAGGAGGAGAAATATCAACTCATTTGAGATGTGATTCTGGAGGAGAGTGCCAGAAAGACAAAGAAACGGGTCTTAGAAGAAGTCAAGTCTGAACACTCCCTAGCAGCCCAAATGACGAAACAGAACCTATTGTACTATCAGGAGATGACATGAGTCACTGGAAATGACGATAATGCTCCATAAAGTGGGAGGCAGGAGGAAAAGGAGGAGGCACACGGAGGCTGACTCCCTCAAGGAAACCACAGCTGCCTTCAGTATGCAAGATCTGAGCAACTAAAAATGTAACTATATGTATATTGTTTGATTGGTTGACCGGCTGAACCCAAAGGGTCCTCAGCCATGGCTCCCCTTCTACATCCTGGAGAGGAGTGACCAGTGGGGTGTCCAGTGGGGTTCTTTCATGGGCCCAGTGCTATTCAACATCTTTATCAATGACTTGGATGAAAGAATAGAGGGCATGCTCATCAAATTTGCAGATGACACCAAATTAGGAGGAGTAGCCAATACTTAGAGGATCAAAATTCAAGATGACCTGAATAGATTCCAAAGCTGGGCCAAAGCTAAGAAAATGAATTCCAACATTGAGAAATGAAAGGTTCTGCACTTAGGTAGAAAAAAATGAAATGCATAGATGGGGTTCATCTGACTTAAGGAGACTTATATGTCTTCTTAGGAGTCCAAGTAGACCACAAGTTGAACATGAGTCAATAGTGCGATGCGGCAGCTAAAAAGGCCAATGCAATTCTAGGCTGCATCAATAGAAGTATAGTGTCTAGATCAAGGGAAGTAATAGTGCCACTCTATTCTGCTTTGGTCAGGCCCCACCTGGAATATTGTGTCCAGTTCTGGGCACCACAATTCAAAAAGGACATTGAGAAACTGGAGCCATGTGTCCAAAGGAGGGAAACCAAAATGGCGAAGGGTCTGGAAACCATGAAGCCCTATGAGGAACGTCTTTAGAGAGCTGGGTAGGGACTCCTAGATCCCTTTCACACAAATAAGTCTCTTGTTCAGCCAGGTGTCCCCCATGATCCTATATCTGTGCATTTCATTTTTCCGCCCCAAGTGCAGTACCTTACATTTCTCCGTGATGAATTTCATTTTGTTAGCTTTGGCCCACCTTTCTAGTGTATTTAAGTCATTTTGAATCTTGATCCTGTCCTCTGGGGTATTTGCTACTCCTCCTGTTTTGGTGTCATCTGTAAATTTGATAAGTATGCCTTCTATTCCTTCATCCAAGTCATTGATAAAGATGCTGAATAGCAGACTGGGCCCAGGACAGGAGCCCACTGGAGACCCCACCGGTCACCTCTCCCCAGGAGGAAGAAGAAGAGGAGCCATGGCTGAGGACCCTTTGGGGTCTAGATAGCCAGGAGGTCCTGGGGATTCTGTCTTGCCCCCAGGACTGGCAAAGAAGCAGCCATGATGGTTGCGAGTGAGAAGAGACGGCCGCTCCTGCCTTGGTGGGGCATCTAGACTGTTGGATTTGTTCAGCCGGAAGGGATGATTAAAAGATGACAAGACAGCCAAATATTTGAAGAACTGTCATGCAGATTATGGAACAAATTTGTTTTCTGTTGCCTGGGGACAAGACCTGCCGGCAAAAGGCTTTGAATGACAAGCAAAAAGGAGGCACTTTTGGGGAGACGCATGTTGAGAGGGAGATTTGGGGCAGGATTTATCTTGGCACAAGTTCTCTTCCTGAGAGCAAAGAAGCGTAGGCTGTTGTTGTCTGAAATGAAGCAAAGAGCCTCCCGCTCATCATTTCTTTAAGCTTTCAAGGAAGGAGGAAAATGTTAGCAAAAGCAAAAGCCTTGAAGAAATTCACTTGAACTTCCTCATTGTTCATTAATGTTGATCTTGGACAGAGTTCATGACTCTGTTTGGAATTTAGCAGCAATTACAGCCGCATTTCCAAGGAAGCGCTGATCAGGTCCGGGAGATTTGACTCGATTTAAACGGGGATTTCCACCTTTTCAGACGTTCTGCTCCAACTGACTCTACTATTGGAAAGTTAGGCTATTAACGCAAGAGCTCGGCTAGTACACATATTCATAAATAAATCGGCCATCTATAAGGCTGGCTTACAAATGTTCAAACGTAAAGAGTGGCTCTGAAGACTGAACAACGGCATCCTGCGTCATTTGCGTCCCTCGGAGGTCTTTCTAAAACCTACCTTTTATATTTTTCATCGTCACGAAGATGTTTTAAGTTCTCCCTCTTTTTTATTTTTATTAAAATTAAAATCCCCCTCGGATTAAAGGTAAACAAGCAAAATGGTTCAGAACAACCAAACAAGGAACAAAATATGAACTTGATACTAGAGAGAACCAGTCCAATCAAGATGGGATTATTGAGGCTATTCCTTTCTCAAACATCTTGTGGATATTACTATTACTTACTGATATTATTTAATTTAGCACTTCTAATTTTGCTTTATTAAATGGTAATACCGATACTTTTTATAATTATATAATGACGGACAAAAGATTTCTCTTTTGTGTCTCTTAGCTACTTTATATACCAATCTCTTATTTTCTTTTATTACTGATTTTTACGTATGGATTATATACATTGAATACAACAACAACAACAACAACAACAACAACAATAATAATAAATACATCTCATGGATATTACATCTCCTGGTTTTGAATACTGGTTGTGGAGTTTCTAATAATAGAGATTATCAAACCAGGGCCGAATTTATTTATTTATTTACTTATTGCTGATGAAGCAATAATTGCGATAGTGAAAGCTAATGCAACAGTAGTTGTGCAATAATTGCGACATAAATGCCAAATAATATCAAGATCGCCTTCTGCACACATCCACGAATGAATCATTAATACATTGGCATTGATCATTGTGTGCATGCGCTGTTTTGGCACTACAGCGCATGTCTGCAAATTATGTTCCCGTCCCGCACAGAATAAAATACACTAAAATGAAATGTATTACTTCACCACATTCTTTCAACCCAGTCTAAACAAATTGTGCCCCATATCTCAAAAGAAGACTGAAATCCACTGCAAAACCGATCCTGGCAATGAGAACAGTTTGCCTCCACTGAAATGCCGTTTGGGTAAATGTCTTTAGTTGCTTCCCCAACAGCGCAACTGAAGCGCAATTAACTTTTGCACCCTCGCAATCACACTTCATTCATGCTTTTGAGAAGCCATTCCCCATGAATGGTTTGTTGCCAGAGCATGTCGGTTTTTTCACAGGAGAAGCCCTGGATGAGTGCGATGTTGTCCGAAAATCTTCAGCGCAATTGCGCGAATATGCCAGGTTTATGCCTTTTACTCCTGGATTTCTTCCCCGTCTGAAAATCTCCTATGCCTCCATCAAATGTTTGAGAATATAACATCTTTCCAAAGATCTTGGTGGTATTCTGGTGGTCCTCTCAAATACGTCTCTGTCAGATACATAGGCATGGTTCTGTCATGATGATATGATGGTAGGATGACATGGTGATAAAGGATAAATGCTGGTTTATTGCGAAGGGAATGGGAATCCTTTGGGAATCCAAGCTTGGGGAACAATGGGAGGAGGGGGCAAATGGCCCAGGCGAGAGGGATTTGTGGCTTTATGGCCCTGTTGTTCCTGCAAGCGGATCAGGGCTGTAAACCAGGGATGCTCTCCTTCCTTAAGTGTGACTGAATGATAATGCAGCAAAGAAAAGGGGAAACATGAAGTGTCACTTTGATCCGGATCAAAGGCTTGGGATCGTAGCCGGAGAGAGGAGTGGATGATGGGAGCCCTTTCAGTAAGATTCGGGGGGAACTTTTCAACACAAGCCCTGGACAGAGGAACCTCTGTCTCGATGCCTAGAATTAAATCTTTTGCTTAAATCGCACTAAAATGGTTTTTGGGAACTGAGTCCGCTGATCCTGACAGTATCTGCATTCACAAAATCAAGAGATGAGAACCATCTTTCAATAAAGACGTCTTGGTTTGTATCTCCTCTTGTTCTTCTTCTATCGTCCGATAGTTTTTCAGGCAACCGAGCGTCCCATGTACAGTTCCACCAGGAATAAGTTCCCCTTTTTACTGTTTTAAATTAAAGTTTTTAATTAATATCATTTATTTAACTTCCACATTATCTGTCATTTTAAGCGTATTTTGTTTTAAATTATACCATGAGCTTCTTTGGGTCCCATGCAGGAGAGAAAGGTGGGATAGGAACTGAATAAATGAATCATACATGATAAAATACTTTGTTTTTCAGAAGAGGGCATCCATATATATATATATATATATATATATATATATATCTTACAGGATGCATTAAAGCACCAATTATAACAATAAAAAGAGCATACCTGAGGCGAATGCAGGCATGTTGCCCCAAAAGAACTTCCTTTAAATCTGACAGGAACATCAGGGGGACATATTTTTCAAACGTCTTCACGGTGATTATCTTGACCTCCGCAACTGAGAGAAAGTCGGTACTAAAGAAGGCAAGCTGCGTAGTAAAAGAAGCAAAACTCTTGATGATGCTCTTAACAGGCCTCCCAGGAAGAAAGAGATGAGCCAACCATTGAACGTTGCCCTGGCTTTAGCCCTCACCAGGCTTAAGATGTCATAGAATCATAGAAGAGACCTCAAAGGCCCTGATCCAGTCCAACCCTCTTCTGCCATGCAGGAAATCTCAGTCAAAGCATCCCTGACAGATGGCCATCCAGACTCTGTTTAAAGACCTCCAAAGAGGGAGGCTCCACCACAATCTCTCAGGAAGGAGGGTGTTCCACTGTCAAACAGCCCTTACTCTCAGGAAGGTCCTCCTACTGTTGAGGGAGGATCTCTTTTCCTGGAGCTTGCATCCATTGTTCCGGGTCCTGTTCTCTGGAGTAGCAGAAAACAAGCTTGCTCCATCCTCAATATGACATCCCTTTAAATATTTAAACAGAGCTATCATATCACTTCTTAACCTTCTCTTCTCCAGGCTAAACATCCCCAGCTCCCTAAGTCTCTCCTCAGAGGGCTTCACGGTTTCCAGACCCTTCAACATTTTGGTGACCCTCCTTTGGACACATGGCTCCAATTTCTCAGCATCCTTTTTTGAATTGTTTTGCCCAGAACCGGACAGAGGATTATTCCAGGTGGGGCCTGACCAAAGCAGAACACAGTGGCACTATTCCTTCCCTTGGTCTAGACTCTAGACACTATATTTCTATTGATGCAGCCTAAAATTGCATTGGCCTTTTTAGCTGCTGCATCACAATATTGACTCATGTTCAACTTGAGGTCTACTAGGACTCCTAAGTCCCTTTCACACGTATAAGTGTCCTTAAGCCAAGTGTCCCCCATCCTATATCTATGCATTTCATTTTTTTGTCCTAAATGCAGCATCGTACATTTCTCCCTGTTGAAGTTCATTTTGGCCCTTATCACACGGAGGTTTTTGCAGCTCAGATCCAAGGTGACTCCTGGTTCAGCTATGCAAATTCATGTCGTAATACGTTACAACATGAATTTGCATAGCTGAACCAGGAGTCACCTTGGATCTGAGCTGCAAAAACCTCCGTGTGATAAGGGCCAAAATGAACTTTGGATTGGATGCCCTTCCGTTGCCCTTCCGAATCGAGGGGGAATCGAATCCAAGGCAAGTCACGTGATGTGGATTCATGCAAAGCAGAGTGAGTGCAAATTGTATTACCACACCAGTGAGATTCAATGATTCAAATCGGCACCCCTGCGCATGCGCAGTGGGGGGTCTGAATGCATCATGACTTTGTACTTTTCCGGGGTGAAAAGGGGCTTATTGTTCCCTGTTTGCGTAATTGCGTAATTGCGTGAATATTTGCCTCATGAATATTTCTATGTCTTTTTCATCCTCTTTTTTTTATTTTCCCTTCCATTTCAGCAATTTCAACACACACTAGATAGATAGATAGATAGATAGATAGATAGACAGACAGACAGACAGACAGACAGACAGACATATCTGTATATTCACATCCACGCACATATATACATGTATATATTCCCAAAAAATGAGTTGCCCTGAAAGTGAAAGGACCACTGAAAGGAAATGGGGGGAAATTGCATCATGGGAAATTTGCAGCCCAGGGGTTTTCAGTGGTAAACCAGAGCAGAAGCAAAGTTGCCTTCCGCACCAGACCAATTCGGAGTGAAATCGAAGGGAGCTTGAAAGCAAATTCTGTAAATTCACTTGTTACCGAATTCACCAAAATGAGGAGTCACTTTGGATTCATTGCAGAAGCGCCATGGAAGGAGTCCTCATAGAAAGGAATCATGTGTGATAACACATCATGTTTTAGTGTGAATTCGCATTGTTGGACCCGCACTCACGTTGGATCTGAGCTGCAAAAAGCTGCAAAAACCTCCGTGTGATAAACTCATTTGTTAGTTTTGGCCCAGCTTTCTGACTGATGCTTTTAGCCTTAGCCCTCTGCTTCACAGATGGTCTTTCCTCTTCCCAGGGAGAAGGCAGCTTTCAGTGGTGTTGCCAACATGTTTCTTGCCTTCTGCAGTACCATCTTCTGGAACTGGACCCAGAACTTAGGATCATAGAGTTGGAAGATTCCTCCAGAAGCCATCCAATCCAACTCTCTGCTCAGTGCAGGATCTCCAGCTAGAGCATCCCCAGAAGCAGGGAGCTCCAGACTCTTTTGGAAGATGTCTGGAGGAGGAGACCCCACCATCTTTCCAGGCAATTGCTGACTCCCTTTCACCATCAAGAAGCTCCTTCTAATGTCCCATTGAAATCTACCCTCCTGTAACTTCAAGCCATTAGACCTTGTCCTCCCCTCTGGGGCAGCAGAGAACCAACCTGCCCCTTCCTCTCTTGGGCAGCCCTGGAGGCAACTATGTCACCCTTCAATCTTATTTTCACCAGGCTGAACATGCCCAGCTCCTTCAGCCTCATATGTCTTGTTCTCCATACCTCTTTTGATCCTCAGTGCCCTTCTCTGAACCTTCTCCAACTTGTCTGTATCATTCTTAAAATGAGATGCCCAGAATACAGGGCTACAGATTAGACCTGACCAGTTCAGAAGGTAGTGAGATTATAACTTCCCTTGATTTGAAAACTATGCTTCTAGCAATGCAGGCTAAGTTAGCTTTTGCCTTCTTTGCTGCAGCATCACACTGCTGGCCCATTCCTCATAGTTTTGGCTTCCATACCTTTGGCCATCTTGGTCACTTTCCTGTGGACAAAATAGCTGTGATTAGAACAGGGCCTTGCAGTTTGGAGCTCTCACTCTCTCTTTTGCACACTCACAAACACACTGTGCCCACAACTACACAGGGCTGGGGATGCATGGTGTAGTACTTGATTCATTCCCATTTGGCTCTTCCTTGTAAGAGCTACTAAAAATAGATTTGCAAGGTGTGAGTTGTGGACCACAGGTAACCACCCAAACATTTCTTCCTGTCCATGAAATTCATGGGGTCACCATAAGTTGACAGGCAACACAAAGGTACAAATGCACACAATACAACACAGGGCCTAAATTCCCCAAAGGTACCAGATTTGATCTGATACCTGGAAGCTAAGTAGGGTCAGCCCTGGTTAGTATTTGTATGGGAGACCACCGACAATCCCTAGGTGCTGTAGGCTACATTTCAGAGGACAAAACTGGCAAGATCACCTCTGAGGATTCCTTGCTTCAGAAAACCCTAGGAAATTTTATGTGTCACCATAAGTTGATAGTTGACTCAATGTACATGCATTACACGCATGTGCACCAAACAGGAAAATACAAGCAGGAGTACACTGCAAGTGAGGCTTTGCCAGGATGCTAGCCTATTTCACTGTGCAGAGGCAGCCAATAATTCTGTGGTCCAGAACATCTGCAACCATCTGCTGCCCTTGCAGAGGGGAATATGGGGTATCAGCCAACCACTTGACTCTCCTGGAAGCGTGCCATGTGTCTGGTTGGGCGGTGAGGCACTCAGGCCTTGCCCCAGAGCATTTGAGGAGGCAGTGGGTTAACCGGATAATTGGATGCAAAAGTAGCCTTGGCCCAACATCAGGGCTTGAGGCTTGCCAGGAGGCCTGGATCTCTCTTGTTCCCTGATAAGTAGCATCCCGAAATGCCAATGCTGCTGCTGGCATCGCACAGAGCAAGCCTTGGCAGCGCCAGCCACCTCTAAATGAGCAGGGAAGCTTTGGGATGATGGCCGCTTGGATGAGCATCCAAGCTGCATAATGGAGCTGGCGGGAGTTTCGGCAGCTTTTTGATGCAGGATGGAGGAGGAGGAGGAGAAGAAGGAGAAGGAGAGGTTGCATGATGCAAACATGTGTGTGCCTGGCGTGGAAGTCTCCATGTTTCTTCTGGCCATTAAAGACTAGGTTTGCCAGCTCAGGATTGTCCCAGGCCCTGAGGTTTCCAGGCCAAACCATGACCGTACTAGGGATGGACTTGGGTTATGCCATTATGCTTTTGGATTATGAAGGAGTAGAGGTATATTATAATCAGAATGTAAATTAAATGAAAATGTTAAAAACGGGTAGACTAGTCCAAAAGACAGAAAGTGGGAAGTTAGGGGTGAGGTTTTTTTTTTAAAATGGGATGTGTTGCATGGAGAACAAATCAATTGCTTTGCGATCTGAATGGATGGATCGATTCGGCAGCAGAGAGTGGGTTCACACTACATTTGTCCCGATCGTATTTTCTTGCTGCAGAATAAAGTAAAATGCCCCCCTTGTGGTTCACATTGATGAATGAATCGATTCAAAATGGACCCGCTCCAGCTGGCCTAAGGGCAAATTTAAATCGATTCTGATCCGCATCTGGTTCACACTTGCATAAAATCAATTAATCCAAAAAGACATGGAAAAAATCAGCGTCAAAAAGACGTGGGTTAAATGGGTCTAGCGCATGCCTCCCCTCTCTGAATTGCTTTAGCGATTTGGTTCAAGTGTGAACCAGGGTCATTTAAACCGGTCCAAACCGATTTGCGATCCAATTTAAAAGGTAGTGGGAATGAAGTCCATATTTGTATGTGTTGTCAAGTGTTTGTATGTTGGAATGTTCTTTTGCAAATTTTGTAAAATGTTTTTATGTTTTGATCAATAAAATTTTTCATTACCAAAAAAAAAGCAGCATTATGCATCAAAAGCCACAGTTGTTATGCACAGGTTGTCATTCATTTGAATAAATACACATGCGCACCAGTGATGTAGACTCGAGTTGATTGACTCAGACTCAGGTTGCTTCAATGATGTGACTCAGACTCAACTTGGCAATAAATGTCGCACTGACAAAACTCGACTCAGGACTTCATCCAGAAATGTTTCAGAATGTAAAACACTTTCCCTCCTTTGAGCAACTCTTCCATCTCACTGCATTTTGTTGCTGTTGTTGGCTGTCCTTGAGTCAACTCGGATGCATAGTGACCCTGTGGCATTGCTAGGGTTCGTGTCACTATGCGGTCACTCATGGTGTCACCCCTCCCATTGACCTCCTCCATATCCTTAGCAATGCTTTTTTGCACTAATGTCACTTGTAAATTGTAATTCCCATATACCACTGAACATCATGCTAACAGTTGTGACATAAACAACTAGCAAAATTAAAATGATACCTTTAAATTACAAATTCAAATTAGAATATCATATGCGCACAATCTGAACGTATTTACATACGCATAGGGAAGATTTGGTTAATATGTTTTGTTTTTAAAGAAAAATTTAAAAATAATTTAAAATTTTGAAATTTGTATTCTAAAAAATTCTGGGTCCTCTCCTTTCTCCTCTCACTGAGCTTCACTCCCACCGTCTTTTAAAGCATTTTAAAGGGAAGAAGAGGAATACCACAGACCATTTCTCCCAAAACGTAGGTGTTTGAGGATCAGCGGGGTCACTCTCCCTTGTTTGGGTGGCACCTGGTGCACTCCGCACCCCCTGAACCCCCAAGTGATGCCAATGGATGAGACATCTCCAAGAATCCCTCTCCTCCGCTGCAGTCTTGCCCAGGCCCTGGAGGCCCCTGCCTATAACCCCCGATCAAGTCTATCCATCTGGTATGTGGTCTTCCTCTCTTTTGTCTACCCTCCCCCTTTCCCAGCATTATTGTTTTTTCTAGTGATCCATTTCTTCTTATGATGTGGCCAAAGTAGGATAGTCTCAACTGGATCATTTTAGCTTCCAAAGAGAGCTCTAGTCTGATTTGTTCAAGAACCCATTTGTTGTCTTCTTGGCTTTCCATGGGATCATCCTAAGTCCTCTTCTCCAGCCCCACATTTCAAAGGAGTTGGTTTTCTTTCTGTCTGCTTCCTTCGCTGTCCAGCTCTCACATCCGTAAATGGGGATGATGGGGAAGACAAGGGCCTGGACATTCTGACTTTAGTGCTCAGTTGTATGTCTTTGGTCTTCAGCATCTTTTCCATTTCATTCATAGCTGCCCTTCCCATTCCTAGACTTCTTCTTATTTCTTGACTGCAGTCTCCATTCTGGTCAGTGTTTGATCCTAGAGATGGGAATTCTGTAACTATTTCAATGTCCTCATTGTCTAGATTGAATTTGCGTATTTCTTCTGTGGTCATTATTTTTGTTTCCTTTATATTCAGCATCAGACCTGCCTTTGCACTTTTGTCTTTGATCTTTAGACTTTGGCCTCTTGGTTGCTATTTCCCAAATAGTTCACTACAAGAAGAAAGAAAAGAAGGTTGGGAGTTGGGAGTTTTTGCTTTGCGTTCAAACTCGTTGAAATTATTTTTTCCAACCCCCCCGACATCCCCTTGAGATGAGGCTTTAAACCCCAAGAGAGGGGAGGACGTGAGAGAGACTTTTCTTGCATTTCACCTCCTAATATGAGACTAAATGTGTGAAATTATGAAGTCAGCTTTTGGAGCGACCAAAGGTGTGCCGACTAATCTCTGGCACCTGAGACCGAATGCTTAGCATTCTGCATTTAGGTGTGAAAGTAAGCAAACGGAATCTCAGACTTGGATTTCTTTCATGCAGAGAGTGAAATGGCCAAACCCCGTTCATTATAAACAACTCAAGTAACTTGACTGCTGTGGCCATCTTTGCAGGAGGCTTTGTGCGGTGTGCAGATGGATGCAAAGAGTGTAGTTTGGAAACTGAGATTGTGTGGCTGTAAAGATGGGAAGGAAACTGGACATATGGGGAATCTCTTCTGCAGTTTGCATCCATTGCTCCAGGTCCTATTCTCTGGAGCAGCAGAAAACAAGCTTGTTCTCTCCTCATTATGACATCCCTTCAAATGTTTAAACAGGGCTATCATATCACCTCTTAACCTTCTCTTCTCCATAAAAATGGTGTGTGGCTTTGGGTGTTGTGGATGATGGGCAAGAATACCAGCCTCCCCAAAAACCAAAAAAGGAGACATACATTTGTGTATTAGAGCCAGCATGGCATAGCATTTTGAATGTTGGACAAGAATGTCATTGCTTGTTGTTGTTGTTGTTGTTGTTGTTGTTGTTGTTGTTTTTGCTGTGTACCTTCAAGTCATTTCCAACTTATGGCGACCCTAAAGTAACCCTATCATGGGGTTTTCTTGGCAAGTTTCTTCTAGGGGTTTACCACTGCCATCCTCTGAGGCTGAGTATGACTTGCACAAGGTCACCCAATGGGTTTCCATTGCTGAACCGGGATTCAAACTCAGGTCTCCAGAGTCCTAGTCCAGTGCTGAAACTACTACTCCACACTCATAGGCTCACAGGATTTCAGGGCAGCAGGGTCCAAATCCTTGCTCCATCATGGAAGCCCCATGGAAGGGGACCTTGAGCAAATCACACTCTCTCAGCCTCAGAGGAAGGCAATGGAAAACTCCCTCTGAATGAATCTTGCCATGCTCCCCCATCCTTATCCCGTCTTTGACTGAGATCCCATGAAAGGCTTTCAGATCGCAGTGCTATTGTCCCATCTTTACATTAACACAAACTCCTGTTAATGCAAAATGCTAGACAATGCGGCTTCAATGACAGGCTAATGACGAGACAATGATGGGATCTGTGCAACGCCGATTGAAAATCTTTTGCACGATCGCGGTCAATCACACTTTCCAGACAGGATAATGTCCGTTGTATGAAAATCTTCACGCGATGGCACTATAAGAATGGGAAAAGGCCGGGACAAGGATGTTTCGGCCCCAGTCTGATAATCTCCAAAGCTTTAATGCAATTCCATTTCACTGACAGTTTAATGACCAGTAGCTGCTGCCTTTCTAATTCAAATCTGTCAGCTTCCCAGATCAGGAGGGATCTGATGCCTTCAGGGAACTTAGGTAGGTTTTTCTTAGAAGGAAAATGTTTATCATGCTTGGGATGATGCTGACTGCCTTACCTTGTGTAGGTGTCTCAGCTCTGTACTATTCTTTGTAAGATGGCTTCATCAAAACTACTCAGGTCAGTTTCTGTAGGAGACTAAACACACTGTATGTATTCTATTAAAAAGAGGCGGTGATGTGTTTGCTTTTACTCAGGGAGTTAACTTCTCACTTGAATACTACAACCAGAATTAGCTGAAGGACAGTTTATTGGTCTCACGTCTCCCTCTTCTGGATCCATTCGGCACGCAGCACTTCCCCTTGAAGACGGTGCCTTGTCCTCCATAAATACGTCACATTTATCTTGAAAAGGGAAACGGGGAAATTGGTGCAACGTTTTCTCAGCAGCCGGAGGAGAGGATTACTCAGATCTCTCATTTTTCTTTCCTCTTGCCTTGTAAAAGGTGAAGAAAAGATGTTTCTCTCTCAAAGAGTCCTCTGCAGGATTACAGCTCATGTTGGATGATGTAGCATAGGATTTTACTATAAAATGCTAAAAGTGGAATTTTAACAGGATAAAAGCATCTTTGATCGGTACGTATCACACAACATTGTGCCCATCCTGCTGCTCCCTTGCCTTCCATTTGTTGCTATAGTGCACCTTTTCACTGATGGACAAACCTGTCCATGGGCTCTCAATCTCACTGTTATCCCATGACTGCCTTTGTGCAATAGGTCCCTTCTGCTGCATTTCCGCTTCTCATGCATTCACATGGTGTGAGTAGCCATGATTCGGCTCCTCTCCTCATTGCAGCAATCATGGCTGCCAACACCTTCCTGAAGCCGGCTGCTATGTCCACATTCACAAAGCTTGGGAGGTGTTTAGTGGTCTCAATCTCTCATTCTCACCCTTCCTCCTGAAAAGCAATGTTTGGCAGTGTGGATAGCAGATCATGCAACTGTTGATTGGCAGAGTGCTATCATGGGGGAAAGTGTGATAAAAAACAATGCCAAACCAGTATGCTCCTACTCTTGGACTAGTGCAATTGTGGTGGGACAGCAGGCTCATGTGATCAAATCCCTGTTTCCACCAACAGCCAGTGCTCCAAAGCCCATGTGCAAGGCTTGAAAGCATCATGCGAAGGCGGAAGATCCAGTGTGACAGAGGCCAAAGAGTTCTCATGCTGTAAATACAGCTTTGCTCCAGAATCCTCTATGCAACTCTCCTTCACAATTCCATTGACACCAAAGAGAACTATGACATTCCCAAGGTGACTTAAATTGTTGGCACACTCCAATGCAGGTTTGTTGGAAAGTTCTCATGAACTTCCCTCTAGTAAGTCAGGGACCCCAATGGCACTTAAAGGAGATACGGTCCTGCTCCATCGTCAACAAACGGAGTCCCCTTGTTCTTTATTAGCAAATAATATAATATTACAAGTATGCATGTTGTATGAGTACAGCACCAGTATTGCTGGCATATACTAAACCTATTCTTCACACCTATGCTAGGAATTTGAAGACTGTTCCTTTATATCTGCATGCTGTACTGCGTTATGTACTGTCAAGTCCGCTGTGATGTCCGGTGAACCTAGGAATGAGGGGCCTTCAAGATGCTCTGTTATGAACTGCTCAGCTCAGGTCTTGCAATCTTAGGGCAGCCATGGCTTTAATGCAGCCCCTCTCTTTCCAGCTACTGTACCTTTCTCATGCCCCAGCATTATTGCCTCTTCTAAGATTTTTCTTCTTCTCGTGACATGTCTAAAGTAGGACAGTCTCAGTTTACCTACAAAAATCCATCAGTGATACCTTTATTGGGCAACCAAATTGCACAATATCCTTGTTGCAAGCTTGTGAAGATCCATGGACTTCTTCATCAGGCAAGAGGTTACAAACCAAAGGGGGGTGGGTGAACCAAATAACTGGAGATGCATTTCGGTTGGCCAATAAAATCCAATGATGGATTTTTGTCTGTATTTGTTAAATGGCCAACACAGCTACCCCTCCATGTTTTCAGTCTCAGTTTAGTTATCTTAGCTTTTATGAAGAGTCCGGGCTTGACTTGCTCTAGGACTGTCATTTTAGCAGTCCATGGTATCCACAGAACATTTTCTTCAGCAGCACATCCCAAATGAGTTAATTCTCCCCCTATCATCCTTCTTCACTGTCTGACGTTCACAACCACAAATAGAAATAGGAAATACAATGGCATGGACCACCCTAACTCTAGTATTCACTGACATATCTTGACACTTCAAGAACTTCTGACAACAGCCTGCTCCCAGCTGTTTGTCACTTCTATGGATCTTGTATCCAGATAAGACTGTATCCCATTGATTTTCTTAATTCAACCAGGTTTCTGTTTTGCTTACTATGGTCAGAATCCTACTGGTGTCTTATATATGTTCCTCATGGAGGCAGCTGAACACTTTTGTCTGATGTCTTGTGTTAAACTTTAAGTTTAAATGTTAAATTTTAATAATGTAATGTTTTTAATTGTTGTAATTGTTTAATTGTTTTTTAAACTCATATTTTGAATGTTTTATGGTGTTTTAACTTGGACTGTTTTAGATTTGTAAGCCGCTTTGAGCACCTGTCCTGGGAGGAAGTTGGGATATAAATAAACATCATCATCATCATCATCATCATCATCATCCACATGCAGTTCAAGATTGCAGAAGTAAAGTTGTACATGCAGATGGATGTTGGACATTGAATAGGGATGTGCATATACGGTGCACCTGCGTCATACATGGGAGTGCTTTACATGGCTTCAGCTTACACTGAAAGCTGCTTGCACTAAAAAGCAATGGCGCATGTGCCCATGGCATGCATGCCATATCGCGCCATGTGCACAAGCTCCATTGTTTTAAATGGGGCTTGAGCATCCATGGAATTTCCCTTAGGCGGGGGTCCAGAATGGATCCCCCGCGTAAGGGAAAAGTGCCCTGTACATTTGATTCCGGTTGCAGACAGCCATGTGTGGGCTTTTGTGTGTTTGGGGGAGGTGTGCAAAAACAACTTCTTTGTGCATTCAGTTCCACATTCGGTGCCTTGCATCAGTTTTGCATCAACACTGTTGAACACAAAGATTATAAAAACACGCACAGTTGTCTGAAAACAGTCATTTTTGCACAAAGCTGCTCACGCCTCATACAAAATGTATCTGTTTCTGCGCAGAATAATTGCTGGAAACACAATGTGTGAATGAATACCGGGGCGGGCGGATGGCACAGGAACATTCATTTCCTCCGCAGCCGGGAGAAAACTGTGGAAATGATTAGTTCTCACTTGCGAGGAAGAAAGCGTTGAATATCAATGACCCTACGCTCTATCCCTTAATTTTATTTTCCTCTCAACTTGAGTTTTGTTTCCTGGTCTTTGTGTATTCCAGGGCCTTTGGGACTTGCTTCCTCTTGGAGAGGAACTGCAGTTCCTCTTCACTTCAGCTCACCTTTTCCTCCTTATAAGCAGGTATTTCCCTCCTTAATGTCTTCCTTGTGATGAAACGTATCTCTGATTTTTTTTGGGGGGAATGACCTCCATGTTTTCAGATTCATTTACTTTTGCTCTGAATAATTTTGAATTAGGGAGGCTTTCCCCTCTGCTAAGCCTTCAACAGTCTCTTTCCACCGCTCCGAGGAATCATTCATTACTTCTTTGGGGAGTTTCTGTTGTACCTTGATCCATTTTTTCTGGTTGATTTTTTTAATCCAGAGAGGCCTTTGCTATTCGGTAAATGTGGATTTCCTAGGCCTCAGTCCCACTACATTTTATACTGGTTTGCAAACCATTTTGAAGCGGTTTAAATGACCCTTGTTCACACTTGAGCCGAATTGCTGGAGCAGTTTGGAGAGGGGAGCCATGCGCTAAACCCATTTAATGGACTTCTTTTTTATGCTCATTTTTCCACATCTTTTGCAATAAATCGATTCAGCGCAAGTGTGAACAGGATACGGATTGGAATTGATTTTTTTTAATGACGTGATCAGAAGATCGTTCGCTGAAGAGGGTCCCTTTGGAATTGAATCATTGGTCAATGAGAATGAGAAGTGGGTTATTTTTAAAACTAGAAAATGTGATTGGGGCAAATGCAAAGTGAACAACGCTTCACTGTTGAATCGATCCGATTCAGATCGCAAACCGATTTATTTGTAAGTGGGAAAGAGGCCCTAGGTTTCACCTCCTTTTTCCTTCCTTACATTTTAAATTTTACTTCTTGGTGGGGCTCAAACATCACGACTTTCTTTCACACTTGTGTGCATTGGTCTATGGCCACCATGAAATTAATGATTTATACTAGTGAAAGTGATCAGTTTTTCCAGGATTAGGAACCTATTTATTCCAAAGATAGGAAAACCAGTCCCTTTCCCACAACTTTTTCAGCCTTTGAAATTCATCTACAGACACAAACCCCAAACTGCTTGACCATAAAAAAATCCCAGGCCAACTTTCAAGTGATTATCCACAAATGCAGAACATCATCAAGTTACACTTTGTACTTGCTTAGTATTTTACCTTATGACTAAATAACAATTGGCTAATATATTTCCTACGATTTGGTATGTGCTGCTGTATCCTGTTGCCAGGCAGATGTCTACCGGTTAAGCCTCCCTTAAATGGAATTCCAAAAATCAAAACTTTTTTCATCAGGAGCTGAGATAGAGACAGCTTCGCCTTCTGGTGGTTCAGTGTACACAAACTTTGTTTCATACACAAAATTGTTAAAAAATATTGTGTATTCAATTACCTTCAGGTGATATGACAGCCCTGTTTAAATATTTGAAGGGGTGACACATTGAGGATGGAGCAAAGCAGAGATTAGGACATGGAACAATGGATGCAAGATCCAGGAAAAGAGATTCCAGCTCAACATTAGGAGGAACTTCCTGAAAGTAAGGGCTATGCAACCATGGAAGATGCTGCCTTGGAGGGTGGTGGAAGTCTCCTTCCTTGGAGGTCTTTAAGCAGAGGCTGCATGGCCATCTGTCATTGGGGATGCTTTGATTGAGAGTTCCTGCATGGCAGAAGGGGGTTGGACTGGATGGCCCTTCTGGGGGTCTCTTCCAATTCTACGATTCTATGATTCTAAGCAGTGACCAGAAGAAGGAAAGTCCCTCTTTACCAAATTGTCTATTGCTGCAATTTCTAGAGCTGGACAATAAGAAGGTGGTTGTGGCTTATTCCACCAGGTCCAACCTCCTGCCTCTTCTCTTCTTGCAAAAAGGACAGTTATATTGTTTTATTTATGGCGGCATAAAAATAAGGCAGCAGCAACTAAAAAGCCACACTTGAGCCTATTGCTTATTTTAACCAGAGGACAGTAAATCCCTTAAGAGCAATTCAGAACAGGAGGACTTTATTTCCTGACAATGTAACTCTTGTTGAGGAATATCGCCTCTTTTTTAATGCTCCCTTTCCCTCCCTTCTCTCGTCTCTCCTTCCTCCTCCGTTTCATTCTGTCCCTCCCCTGGATCTATATGTCAGGATTAGGATCTCAAACAAGGAGAAAAAGAAAACCTGAGTGGGAAAAACCCCTTCCATAATGATATATAATATTTTGTAAGGATCAGGGCCATGTCGGACCTACTTGATGGTGACCAAAGGAAACATATCCAGGGCTGGCTGTGTTGGCCATATAGCAAAGTAGAATAACATCCCAAACTCTCAAAACAGTGATACCTTTATTGGCCAACCAAAATGCAAGCTTTCAAAGCTCCCCAGGTTTCTTCATCAGGTGAAGGGGCTAAAAATCATATGGGAGAAAAAAATAAAACAAAATGACAAGGTTAGTCACAGGCTTGCCTTTTCTCGGCGAGTTTCTGGCGTTTCTTGGAGGTATATCTATGCAAGACGGCACCTCCTCCTCCTCCTCCTGGCAAAGCGGTACATCATCATTATATACATATTTCCTTTTCTCCATGAATAAAACATTAATCAGAATGGAGACTGCAGACAAGAAGCCAGAAGTTTAGGAATGGGAAGGGCAGCCATGAAATTACTAGACAAAAAGTTTAAAGATATACAGCTGAACCCTAAAGTTAGGCTCCTCTGAGACATAGTTGTGTCCATCCCCATGTTCGGATGTGAGAGCTGGAAGAAAGCAGCGAGGAAGAAAACCAACTTATTAGAGATCTGGTGCTGGAGAAGAGTGCTGAGAAGACTGTGGGCAGCCAAAAAAACAAATGGGTCCTAGAACAAATCAACCCTGAAATCTCCCTGGAAGCCAAGATGATCAAACTGAGGCTATAATGCAGATATAGTTGGGTTAGTCTGTAGAATCAGTATGTGGAGAGATCTTGTAGCCCCTTTGAGACTAACTACAGTCACCCCTCCTTTCTCATGGACTTGAGGTCCCTGGCCTTGAGTATTCATGGAGGGTTGACTTCCACCATTTTCAATGGGGCATGCCCCCACGGCATATGCACCCCATTCAAGCCTATGGGGCCTGAATTTCCATTTTCGTACAGGTGGGGGGCTGGAATGGATCACCCACAAAAATGGAGCACTGGCTGATGGAAAAAGTTGGCATCATGAGCTTTTGTAGACTTCAGTCTACTTCCTCAGATGCATTTGGTGGAGGCATCTGAGGAAGTAGATTTGGCATCTGAAGAAGTGGACTGAAGTCTAGGAAAGTTCATGCACCCACCTTCTTTCTTTCAGTTAGTCTCAAAGGTGCTACAAGATCTCTCTACAAACTGAAGCTGTTGTACTTTGACCACATCATGAGAAAGCATGAATCAGTGGAAAATATGATAATCCTAAGAAAGGTAGAAGGTAGTAGAAAGAGAGGAAGACCGCATGCCAATGGATGGACCGAGTCAAGGAGGCCACAGACCCGAGCCTTCAAGACCTGAACAGAAGGTAGAGGACAGAAGGTCTTGGAAACATCTCATTGACAGGTTGCCATGAGTCAAGATCAACTCAAAGGCAGCTAATAACAAGCAACAAAGATATGGCCAGAGAAAGAAGAACTACATTTACTCTTCCAGAGGTACTACGGGAGAAGACAAATGTTCCCTGCCCAGTTTCTCATAGGAAATTCATAATCTCATGCCTTCTTATCTATTAACATGCCTAGCCAAGGTGAACAATGTGCAGCATGACATCTCTTATCTGAAGCATAATATTAAACTCTCCCCATGCTGCTTTTGAACTCCGCAATAGAGATCTGTAGTAAGTGCATCTTGTTCCAAGAGGCCATGCTCTCGGCCACCCAAGACAGCGTTGCAACAAATGCAAGCGAAGACGAAAGGGGCAAATGGAAAGATATACAACATGCTAAACTGACAGTGTAAGCTCATATCCCCTGTTAATAATAATTAGCAACATCCCCTTCTCTTCTGTCAACATTTGCTGTTTTCAGTGCATCTAATAAAGCATAGTTATCGAGGGGAATTATGATTCTTACTGTTCTGGTAATTATCGAGTTCCATTTCTGAATAAGGTTATTGTACTTCCATCTTCCTTCTCATACTCAAACCACAATTTAATCATGTTATCTTCACTCAATGCACAAAGGATCCAGCCTTCAATGGCACAAACTCACTTGGCAGCAACAGCATTCTCAGCAAGTAAGTCCTCATTCCATGAAACTCAGGCAACACCGCTTTTTAAAAGTGTAACACAATACTGATAGGGTCCTCCGGCAGAATGCAGCCGGTTGCCAATTTCCTCGATCAATGAAATCTAGTCTGGCTTAATTCTGGGAGAAGCCCAGACTAGATGAAGTCAGTCTGCTTTAGCTTGCCTCCGGTGCCAATACTGATTTTTTCATCCAGTAATATTCAGCCAAGGATCGGATGCCAGCGGAGCGGGATTTGCAAAATAAGCAAATAAATATTCCTTGCTCCTTTCTTCATAAGTGCTGGACTTGTAAGAAGGTGGAAAGTTATCGGTCTAAGATTTATCTTTTAATCCTAAACATTCTAAAGGTGGATTTTGCAAAGTTACCAGAAACAGTTTAGTTGGCATTATGGATAAAGGACTCAAGAGGAAACATGGATTACTTCTTTGATATATGACAACAACAACAAGGATATTGTTTGCTCAGACCTGGAAACGGAGAGAAGCACCGACGATGGAAGAATGGATTAAGTTTGCAGAATGAGCCTAAAGAGCCAAAATGGCATGGCTTCTAAGGATAAGCCATTTGAAAACGTTTTGAAAGACTGGAGAGTGTGGATTTCGAGGGCAATAAGTAATCTAACAATGTAAGAATCTGTGACTATGGTTATTAGTAATTTTAGTAGGATTAATTACACTGTAATGGAAGAAAGACCAATTTCTCTCTTTATAATTTTTCTTTTCATTACATTCAGGATCGGTGGGCATCGGAGCCTCACTGTGAATTACTTATATGTCTTGTTTTCTCTCTTCTTTTCCTTCTTCTGTTTCTTTATCTTTGATTGTTTATTATTTGGATTGTAAAACATACTGTTCATCCCAAAAACTAGTAAAAACTAATCTCTAAAAAAAGGAAGGAAGGAAGGAAGGAGTCTAGATTGCCACACAGAAGTCAAAATGGCAAGTATCCAGAGAATGGTGACTAAACTGGCCAGTTAGCCAGTTTAGCCAGTTTGTGACATCTTCTTTCTTGTTCCCAGCCTGCACACATCACAGTCCCAAACTCCCTCCACCATTCATATGTTCATGCACCCACCCTGGACTTAGGCAACATCCTTCTTCCTGCCTTTGTCTCTCAATGGCCATCATTAAGGTTCTCCCTGGGTACTAGTTCAGTCCATGCATCTGAGGATGGAGACCAAGGGGCTCTTCAGACTGGCCATTAAGGCTGGCATGGGAGCGGAGTTGGGGTGTTGTGTCCACATGACGCACACCACGACGCTGACCCCAGGGTGCTGTGACACCGTGTGCGGCTCCACATGGCACACGGCCCTCCTGTGGTGCTGCATCCAGACAATGCAGCACTGAAGAAGCGCTGCGTAGCCAGTGGCTATCACACCCTGGAAAGGCCAGATCAGGGATTGTACAGCCCCCAAGTCTATCAAAGCTTATGCTACAACATCTTTTGCTCAGTTAGTTTCAAAGGTGCTAAAAGATCCCTTTGCCTATTGCAGAGGAGTTCTCATTTTCTCCCACAGCAGGGACAAAAGCCCCCTAATGACTCCTTCCCTGCTCTGGTCTGCCCCAGACAAGGATGCAATCATGGAGGATTTATGTTCTGAGGCCACGGCTGTTTCCTTGTCTTTGTTCCTAGCTAAGAGCTATTGCTAGACATCCTTTTGGAGCAGAAGCCATTTGAGCTGTGGACTATCAGCACTTCTGGTTCTGGACCTGACCTTGGAAAACCTGCTTTAGACTACAGATCCTGGCCATAATAATAGGAGTGTAATGACTGGGCCACCAGTTGTTTGAAGACTTCTCTCAAACCACAAAGGGTTAAGCTCAGGGGAGGTACATGCTAATGAGAGTTTACATCATAAGTGACCTTTGATGGACTGACTCACCAACCAGCCAATCAGAAGCCAGAGATCCACTAGCCAATCAGGTGCTGGCTGAGGAGTTTGAAGAGTCAGCTGGTTGTAGTGAGTGAGGAGGATTTGGAAGAGCAGTTGGCTAGAGTGGGGTGTTGATCGGAGAGGTCCAGAGTTAGTTTGGGAGTCTAGAGACTCAGTGTAGCCAGACTCTGAAAGAGGGCTTTTGCTGACATGGTTTCCTGAGGGATATTATAGCCTGTGTGGCTGAGTTATTCCTTGGGGTTTAAGAACAAACCTGTCTATATGTAACCAAGAAAGACACAGTAACAGCTTCATGTCCAAGTTACCTTTTCCCATTCTGTTTTAAAATAAGCGTTTATTCTTGTTGGAATATCCACTTGGCCTGTGTTTTGAAATCAAACCACGCTACTGACCTTTAGAGACGTATCTTGGGGCCCTCACAGAAATGAGGTGGGAGCAGGGTCTAAAGAGCCGCTGTCAAGGGGAAGAAGGGTGGGCAGAGACCTTCCCAAGGCCAAACTGGCCAATTGGTTGAGCAAGACCAGGAGTTCCAAGAACCTTTTACCGGAGGAGCTCTTTAAAAGGCCTTTCCCCCTTCTGAGGCCATGTGGCCCTTTGGTCCTCTTTTGTTTTGGGAGCCCAGCTGCTGAGCCTGTGCCAAAAGGCAGCCTTAAGGGATGCAGTTTGAGCTACTTGCAGCCAAAAACCCATCAAGGACTGCACATCCCATCTCTGTGTGAGTAGCTTAGGAAATGTGTTAGACCCACTGGTCTAGGCTTTTGTTATGTTTATTTTTGGCTTGCCTGAAATGAACATCGTGTAACTATGCATTCTGTACCTGCAAGGCAAGGAGGCCTTCTTGCATGGATGATACCTTATTGCTCTAGTCTGTCTACTTAGAATCAATACTTTCTTTAAAAGTATCTGCTGTCTCTGCTCCTGGACTTGTGTCTTAACTCAGTTATGCTTGCTCAGGGTAGCAAGGGAAGGAACTTAAGTCCTTAGCAAGTCCCAGTGTGTGCCAAGGGGAGTTCATGGGAGATTCACTGGGTGGTGGCAGCTTGACTGGAGGATCTCAAGCGATCTCATTCAGCTCAACACAGGCCCAGGAGACTCTAGGGGAAATAAAGGGATCCGCTGGGGCTAAGGGCCAAGAACAGGGAGGCTGTTTGGCTGCTTGGACCCCAGGGATTGTCACAAGGAGGATTTGAGAAGGAAAAAAACAGTGACATTTCCAGCTTGTGACCTGGACAGTCTTAGCCATCTGGTGGTCTTCACGGCATTTGGCTCTGCTCCAGAGCTTGGAAAGATTCCTTTTTCAGACTGTAGCTCCTTGAGACCCCCTTTTGCCCATGCTGCCTGGGGATTCTGGGAGTCAAAGTAAAAATATATATATAACTTTTCCAACTTCTGGCCTGAGTAGTGTTGAAAGGAGAGTAAACGTTGGTTTCAGAGACCAGGCCCCTCTGAAGTACTGTATATACTCATGTATAGGTCTAGAAATTTCAGTCAAAAAGGTGACCCAAAAAACCTGAGTCGACTTATCCATGGGTCAATGTAAGTCCTGTACTTTAACTCTTAATAAAAAGGAACCAGGCAAGTGTCTAATCTGTCCTGGAAGCACCGGCCCCACTTTGCTCCTCATCCATTCCAAATAGTTATGCCACATGGAATTTTGTACATTCTCTGGCGTTGTTTTCCTTTGCCTCGTCCTTTATATTCTTTGTTACATGTCCCTAAATTTTACCCTCGACTTATATTTGGGTCATATCAAAATCCATAATTTTGGCCCCAAATCATGCCATCAACTTATACATGAGGTCGACTTATATTCAAGTATATAAAGTAAGCGGCAAATATATAATGACCTTCCTTAAGAGCAGAGACCAGGTTGTAGAGCTGGGAGCTCCAGCAGGAACCTGGGTTAACCAACCTCTAAAAGTTTGCTCTGTTGATCATATTCTTTGCAACCCTGAATCTAAGGACTTCTTCATACAGAGGAATGTATCACCGTTCCAAAAGAAGAACAAATGGGGGGATCCGAAAATGCAAGAAATTACATTGTAGTTTATCACACGCACAAACGAACACAGAGTCCATCCGAAAAAGAAAGCAGTGCAAATGCGAATGAACTTATCACATGAGTATGTACTCACCGGCTTCTAGATTTCAAATTGGCATCTTTGCACATGCGCTGGGAGGACAGGATCCCATGGCCAAAACGAATCCCATGGCCAAACAGGAGCTACATTTCATACTAACACAAATGCAAATTGACTGAGAATTCGCAGTGGAAAAGGATTTATAAATTCAATATTGTTCCAAATTCTGCTATTCCTGGGATGTCTCCCAATTGCGTTTGGATTGCCTTCCGTTTGCATGTGACGTTGTTTGAAAATCTTTTGCGAAATTACATGAAATACCTCGGATGACCCCAGATTACCCTCTGGTCAAACCTTCCAATTTTCCCCGTGTGATAAAGTCTTAAAATGGTGGAAGGTCCAAGATGCCAACAGGCCTGCTTCCACCTTCTCCAGTTCGGATGTCAGTTACAACAGACACAGTCAGTAATAATAATAATAATAATAATAATAATAATAATAATAATAATTTTATTTCTATACCGCTATTCCAGCGATCACAGCGGTGTACATCAAAGAGTAAGACAATTGAAACATTAGCATGACAATAATACAAAGTTAACAATTAAGAACAGTCAAAACCAACAACACCCTATACAAGTGGCTGTGTAGAATGGAATACACAAAAACATTGCCACGGGGAAGAGAATGACCACAAGGCTCACGGGGGGAAAGCCTGGCGGAACAAAAAAGTCTTCAAGTTCTTCTTGAAAGCATCGAGGGAGGTGGAAGTACGGAGCTCATTGGGGAGGGAGTTCCAGAGCTGAGGGGCTGAAATAGAGAAAGCCCTCTGAGCTGATACATATCGAGCGTCTGGAACTCTTAAAAGATGTCTTTCACCCGACCTGAGAGTGCGGGGCGGATTGTATGGGGAGAGGCGGTCCTCCAAGTACCCTGGGCCCAAGCCATTTAGGGCTTTATAGGTGATAACCAACACCTTGTATTCGGCCCGGAAGCGAATAGGCAGCCAATGGAGATCTTTTAGGACTGGTGTTATGTGGCTGGCCCTGGAACATCCAGTAACCAGCCGAGCAGCCATATTCTGCACTAATTGAAGCTTCCGGGTTTGGTACAAGGGTTGCCCCATGTAAAGCGCATTACAGAAATCTAATTGAGAGGTTACCAGAGCGTGTACCACGGTTTCAAGGTCCCCCCGGCCAAGGAAGGGTCGCAGTTGGCGTATCAGCAGAAGCTGATAACAGGTGCTCCTGACCGTTGCATCCACCTGAGCAGTAAGGTGAAGCGACGAGTCCAGGAGCACCCCCAGACTGTGCACAGAGTCCTTCACAGGGAGCATGTCCCCATTTAGGACAGGTGGAAAAATTTCCTTCCCCGGGCCAGGAGAGCCAATCACCAGTACAGTGGTACCCCAGGTTACGAAATTAATTGGTTCCGCTGCCGCTTTCGTAACCCGGAAACTTTCGCTAGCCGAATAGCCCATAGGCGCTAATAGCGAAAGCCGCGATTTCGTGTGAAATCGCGCCGAAAAGCACCAAAAATTTTTTTCGTAACCCGAAAAAAAAAACCGTAACCCGGAACAGTTTTTTTCTTTGGAATTTTTTCGTATCCCGGGAATTTCGTAAGGCGGTGCTTTCGTATCCCAGGGTACCACTGTACTTCCGTTTTCTCTGGATTCAAATTGAGTCTGTTTTCCCTCATCCAGCCCATTACCGACTCCAAGCAAGCATTAAGAGGAGAGATGCCATCCCTAGTTACTGCATCAGTCGGAGACACAGAGAAACATATTTGGGTGTCATCAGTGTACTGATAACACTGCACCCCGTGTCTCCGGATGATCTCTCCCAGCGGCTTCATGTAAATGTTAAATAGCATAGGGGATAAAATTGCTCCTTGAGGGACCCCAGATGTAAGGGCCCTCCTATCGGAGCAACAGTCTCCCAGCTCCACCATCTGGAATCTACCCAAGAGGTAGAAATGGAACCACTGCAAAGCAGTGCCCCTGATACCCAATTCCCTCAGGCGATCCAGAAGGATACCATGGTCGATGGTATTGAAGGCCGCTGAGATGTCCAAGAGCACTAACAGGGACACGCTAACCCTGTCCATGCCCAGACGGAGATCATCGACTAATGCGACCATGGCAGTCTCAACTCCATAGCCCGCCCGGAAGCCAGTTTGAAATGGGTCCGGATAATCCGTCTCATCCAAGATCCCTTGAAGCTGAAAGGCAACTGCCCTCTCGATCACCTTCCCTAAAAATGGCAGCAGCGAGACAGGTCGATAATTGTTCCGAATTAGGGGGTCAAGGGAAGGCTTTTTCAACAAAGGTTTAACAATGGCCGTCTTCAAAGTTGATGGAAACTGTCCATCCCTGAAGGATGTATTGATAATACGGTGCAACATATTAGTCACAACCGTTCCCCCTTGAGCTGTCAGTAGCAAAACCATTTGCATGGCCAGTTCTGCAGGGCTTCTGGTCATACCCAGAAATCATGGAAGACACATTCAAGTGAGCAGCGGATTTCAAGAGAAAGGGCAGACAAGAAGAAGACCATGGGTGCACTGTAGAAATAATGCACTTTAACTGCCATGGCTCCATCCTATGGAATCCTGGGATTCGTAGTTTTGTGAGGTGCCAGCACTCTTTGGCAGAGAAGGCTAAAGACCTTATAAAACTACAAATCCCAGCAACCCATAGGATGGAGCTGCAGCACTTATATAGATGCTAAACTGCATTATTTCTACAGTGTAGATGCACCCCAAATCACCAGGTAAAGGTCCCTTCCTTCTTTTCAAAAGCCTCCAAAGAAGGAGTGGAGAGTGGCATTCTTCATTCTTTCTCATTTGGCCATTCTCTCTTTCAGTCTTCTCCATCTTTGATGCTAGCTATACTGAACATCTGCTCCAAAGAGTAGGAAGTCCTGTAGGGATAATGTGAAAGGCAAAAGGTTAGATACATCTCCATTGGCAACAAGGGGTACATCTACACTGTAAAAATAATGTAGATCGACACCACTTTAACTGCCATGGCTCCATACAAATCCTGGGATTTGTAGTTTGGTGAGGCACCAGCACTCTTTGGCAAAGAAAGCTAAAGGCCTTGTAAAACCACAAATCCCAGGATTCCATAGGATGAAGCTATATTATTTCTACAGTGTAGAGGCACCCTAAGTCTGTTTTATTTTCCTTGGGGGTTGTTGTTGGTGATTTGGGATGGGTGGTTGCGCACCTTCTGTTTCTGATTCACTAACTGCATTATTTCTACAGTGTAGATGTGCCCAAGGGAAGAAAATCAAACTCCTTCTTGCTCATTAACATTCATGTTAATAAAATTATGGGTTTGTTAACATTTATCAGTTGACATCTTGCATTAATGCTCACCCTACTGCTCACAAAACGAAACACACTAAATACAAGATGCGTAAGTGAGGAAAATCATGTTCTGTGAGAAACAAACATCTTGGGGAGCATCTCATCTTAAAATAAATTTGTACAAACTATCTAGAGTGACCCTTAATTTAAGGACAGATCTCATGGCTACAACAACTGGTTGATTTCTGGGCTGCTCCAAAGAGTAGGAAATTCTGTAGGGATCTGCTAAGGATTTGTACCTCTAACCTGATGAAGAGTTCTAAAGAACTGAACAGTTTGCCCAGATTTGTGGCCTTTTCAGTGGCCCCCGTGAAAGTATTGCCCAGCTGCAGATTTCGCAAAGGGCTCCATGATTTCCACTGAAGCCAAAGCACTAAGTCATCAACTCTCATCACATGCATTTGAAGTCTTTCTCCTCCTCCCAGCATGCTTTGTAGTGATGCTTTAATGTTTTGCAATGATTTTTCAGGGCATTTTCTTGCATTTTATTCTTAGCAAGAGTGTTAGGGAAATTTCATGGACCAACAGCAGTTTTGTGGGCAAAGGTGCCCCCTGAAATCGCACCCACCTTGTGAGGCTGGAGGACAAGACTGGAAAGCTGCAGGTGGTCCGGGAGAGGAAGGGGGAACCCCTCGGCCAGGCGTGCTGAAAGCAAAATTCAATGGATTTATGGAGAGCAGCACCAGAGTCAGAAATGACAGTTTCCAACACAGATCTGGACTTTTCTTAATTCCCTCCAGGGCTTTATTAACCTCTAGCCCAAGTTCTGCAATAAGACAGACCAAATTCTACACTCTAATCATAGCATGCATAGGAAACAAATTTGTACAGCTAGAATCTTGTGGGTTTCTTACACAGGTGCAAGCTTTCATAGAGCTTCCATAAGGGAACTTACACCTGTAGAATCAGGATTCTATGATTCTATAGGTGTAAGTTTGCCTATGGAAGCAGCTGGACATGTTCATCAGATGCATTCAGTTCAAGGCTGCAGACGTGGAGCTGATTGCATGCAGTGCCATTGCACAGGCAGACACTCAAGCCATTGAACATGGATGAGCATCTGGATACACACCTGTGCATTATACTGCACCTCACTGCCCTTTAATGCAAGGGATGTGTAGCATCTTCAGAGAAATGCCATCCATAAACTCTTCTAGAACATGGCCACATAGCCTGAAAAACCCACAAAAAATTAAGCATCTCTTCTGTTCCTCTCTTTGTCTTCTCCTTTAAAGCCTCTGCTTCAGCCTTTCCTTCCTGCCATCTTCCTATCTTCCTTTCAGATGCAAATGGAGTATCTCCTTCTGTCATCAAAGAGCATATACAGTTGCCCTTCCAAGTCTGGGGACTTGAAATCTGAGGACTTGGAAATTTGCGAAGGGGCGACTACTATTAACCTTAATGGGGTGTGCGCCCGCAGCACATGTACTGCATGCACACACCCCATTCAAGCCTATAGGGCTTGGTTATGTGGGAGATTTTGAACTCCTGGGAGGGTCCAGAACGGATCCCCTGCGAGTTCCAAGGGGAGACTGTATTGCATCCTTAGTCATGTCTCCTATACGTTTTAATTAATATGGGGTTTTTTGCCTTTTAAAATTGCTTTATTGTTTACGCTGCTTTAAAGTAGCAAGATGATTTTATTATATGCTGCTCCGAGATCATTAGACAGAGAACAAGATATACGATTTTAATTTTTTAAAGATAACTAAAGCAGTGACATTTGGCTCCATACTTTGGCCAGAGACCTTCTGGGAAACTATGCAACAAGCATAAACAGTGGTGTGCTTTGGAGAGCTGTTGGGAGGAGATACGGGTTTTAATAAAGCGCTTTGCATTGCAAGTCTTACCGTTCATCTGAGGGAGAAGGATGCTTGCAGCGTAATAGTTCATGAGGGTTTGCATTAATTGTACCTGGGCATTGAGAGAGAATTGGGCAAATGAGAATAAAAGTTTGAGAGGGGCATTACGAATCCTTCATACCCCTCACCCTACATTTTTGTATCCTTTTATTTATTGAAATATTCCCATCAAACACAATACAGTGGGTCCTTGTTCTCCGCTGGGGTTTGGTTCCAGGACCCTTCGTGGATCACAAAATCCATGGATGCTCAAGTCCCATTAAATACAATGGCATACTAAAATGGTGTCCCTTATATAAAATGGAAAATCAAAGCTTGCTATTTGGAATTTATACTTTTAAAAAAATATTTTCAAGCCATGGATACTTGAATCTGTGGGTTAAAAACATCTGTGGATAAGGAGGACCGACTGTATCAAAAGATCTCAGGCAGATGAACAAGCAAAATCAATACAAACAACTTAAAAGAATGTAAAAGAATAAAAATCATGCAAGTAGACAGCCAGCATAGCATAATGGTTTGAGTGTTGGATAGCATACTGGGAGACCAGGGTTTGAATCCCAGCTCAGCCATGGAAACCCATTGGGTGACCTCGGGTAAGTCACACTCTCTCAGCCTCAGAGGAAGGCAATGGAAAACCTCCTCTGAACAAATCTTGCCAAGAAAACTCCATAATAGCTTTGTCTTGGGGTCACCATAAGTCAAAAATGACTTGAAGGTACACAACACACACAAAGCAAACATATAGTCTTCAGCTACTGTATATTCTCATGTATAAGTCTAGAAATTTAGGTTCAAAAATTGGCCCAAATAATCTGGGTCAGTTTATCCATGGATCAATATAAGTACTGCCTTTTAACACACACACACACACACACACACACACACACACACACACACACACACATATCCCCTGGTGAAAGGCAAGAGTTTAATCTGCCCTGGAAGCACTGACCGCTTCTACTCACTCATCCATCCAGCCTTTAGTATATGCACTAATAGTTATCCCTGCTGGGATTTTGTAAGTCCGTTGGCATTGTTTTCCTTTGCTCCGTCCTTTACATCCTTTATTATATGTCAATAAGTTTTAGCCTCGATTTATCCACAGGTCATATCAAAATCCATTAATTTTGGCCCCAAAACATGTCTTCGACTTATATATAAGGCTGATTTATAGTCGGGTATATACGGTATTTTCTTGGCTTTTTACCAGGACCTGTCTGTTTTCCCTCTGAAATGAATGGATCATTTCACGCTGCGAAATGGGGTTTTTTCACTTTGACTTCTGAATTCTGGTTGTGGATCAAGCTCATATTGACATTGAAACCAAGAAGACTAGCATTATATAACACCTATTTCTTAGGTCTCTCAGGTCCCAATTTGACACGTTTAAAAACCACCCATTCAGACCCCATCCTCACAAATCCAAGTGGCAAAAAAGGACAAGGAAGGACTTTGTTCACATTTCATCATAACCACAGTTCTTTCTACAAACCATCATAGGAGTTTATCCCACTGGGCCAATTTCGGCATTAAAGAGAGAATAATGCACATTTAAAGCATCACGCTAATAAAGTGAAAATGGCAAGTAATTGCACAAACAATTATCACACACAATTGTGCAAATACAGTGATATCGGAAATGCGTTTTCACTGAAATCCTGAGAGTAAAAAAATGCGCATTAATGCTTCTTTGTGACCACTTTAATGGCAGGTTTCGTGTAATTTCACGTAAATATGCTGTTTTTCTGGGATGTTCATGGGATAAACCCCCGATCTCCTTTGTGTGATAAACTCCATAGAATCCTAAAACTGGAGGAGACTTCAAGGACCATCTAGTCCCATCCCCTGCCATGCAGGAACTCTCCATCAAAGCATCCCCGGCAGATGACCCTCCAGCCTTGCTTTATAAAACCTCCAAAGAAGGAGACTCCACCACTCTCCAAGGCAGCGTATTTCATTTCTTACTGTTAGGAAGTTCCTCCTAATCTGTAGGTTGAATCTCTTTTCCCGTAGCTTTCGTCCATTGCTGCATGTCCTAGGCATTGTTTACTGTCATGTGGCATTAATCTTTTAACTGTATTTTGTTTCAATCTGTTTTGGAGTTTTGGAGCATGGCTGGGAACCAAAAAGGAGACGTGATAAACTGGCCCCAGGCAACATTTTCCCTCCTGCCCTTGCTCCTCAAAGACCAGAAATAAAACTGAACATGCCACATCATCACCAGATCCCCAATGTCTGTATTTTTGCATGGGTATCCCTACAGTCTATGAAAGTCCCTCCTGGGCAGCACTTTGCTCCATGCATCTGAGGAAGTGGACCAAGTCTACCAAAACTTATGTAACAAATCCTTTGCACAAAGGTGCTGCAAGATCCCTTTGCAGACAGATATTGCAAACCAACATGGCTTTGAATTCTAGCCCTCTGGGATCATACAGTTCAAGATAATCAAAAGGTCTTACTGAGAAAGGTCCAACGTCTGAATGCTTCAAGGACAGCTGCAACCTACAAGAAAATAAGTACATCATATATATATATATATATATATATATATATGGAAATATGGAAATATCAATTGTAGAAGAGAAGCTGAGACAGCTATAATGTAATAGTGGATCATGGTATTTTTGCCTCCATTTTTGCCTCTGCTACCTTTGGCTGACAGCCTTGGAGTCCTTTATAGAGGAAATACAATAGAAAATAATAACTAAACAAACCTATAGTGTTTTAAAACTGTTAGTTCACAGGTAGGGATGGAAATATTCACACACACACACACACACACACACACACACACACACACATATGCCAAAAAATGTTTTTCATGTGTCAAGAAACCCTGACAAGAAGAATCCTGGACTGACCATAATCTTCACAGTTTGGGATTTATTTAGCGCAAAATCCAGACATAGTCGGTTGGAACATGAAACATTTTCTGCATTTAAAATGATGTAGAAATAAAGATTATTTCCTGTACAGCGAATGCTGTTTCCGGTACAAAACAATTATCTCTGAATTTTGTGCTGAATACGTCTTGAATTGCAAATAGCTTTCACAAAACTTTTGAAAGATTTCCTCATAGTGGGAAGAAAATGAGTAAAATTACTCATTGCTTACACCACGAAGAAATTAGTGAGGAAGTACATCCCTAATTGCCTTCCCTTTATCTTTTTTAACTGTTTTCTATTTTTAAAGAAATGATCTGTTTTAATATTGTAACAGTTTAATTCCATTTTAACTGTCACTTCTGTAAGTTTGTAATTGCGCTGTGTTTTTAGACCCTAAGCCGCTTTGGGTCTCAATTTCGGGAGGAAGGGAATAATGGGATGTATCTTATAATGCATGATATATTTTATATTGCATTTTATTGCAAGCCACCTCGATCCTGTGGGAGAGGACAATAAAAATAATGTATTATTATTATTATTATTATTATTAACAACGGGATAAAAATAAATATTGTCATCGTCATCATCATCAACATCATCACAGGTCCTGTGTAAACAAGCATGAAACCCAGTGTATTTTTGCAGTAATGTCCAGCTATTGATATTTGGTGCCTCTGATCAGGAAGGCAAAGACTTATTTCCTTTTGTGTGAGTGAATATAGCACATTTCCAATGTGGATCATGCCTGCACTCACCTTCCCAGTTTCAGGGAGCCAAAGATTTTGGTGGAGCTGACAGTAACTTTGGCTGAAACGGTGGTTGACTGGAAGGAAAGAGACAAACATTGGAGCTGTTTTGCAAACACAGACACAGCTTTTACAATCACAAACTGAAAATGCTGTTAACTTTTGGCTGAGATGCATGGACTGAACTTACCGCACCGATCACAAATAGAGGAGCCAGAGTAGAGTTGGGGAGAACCGCAAAGGCCTGGACATCAACCTCAGGACTCAGTGACAGGGCTTCAGGTGCAATGGTCAGCGCTGGGGCAGAGGAAGGGGAAACCTTGAGGACCATTAGCATGTTGGGGTACAGTTTTTCCAACTGGGAGTGAAGAAGAGCAAAGAAGACACGTTTGCATAGCCAGATGAGTCTGATCCTCATCCTATTTCTAGTCTCTACTACAGGGGTAGGCAACCTTTTTGACCCGGGGGCCGGGTTGCTGTCCCTCAGACAACTGGGGGGCCGAAGCCAAAAAATAAATAATTAAATATATATATATATATATATATATATATATATATATATATATATATCAGGACAAATGTAGGACAAAATTTTCAAATTGAGGACATTTTTTTTAAAAAATGGAGGACACACAGGAAAATTTGCTGATTTTTAAAAAAATGTTAATATAAATGCATGTTTCTGAGGCTTCTAGAGACAATTGCCCCCCTTGCCCACTGCTTGCCTGCCTCCTCCTGATAGGCCAAAGGTCCCATGCCCTTGCGTGAGAGGCCAAAGGCCCTGGCGGCAATCGGCGGCAGTCCTCGCCAGGCCGGATCCGGCCCACAGGCCGTAGGTTGCCTACCCCTGCTCTACTAGAATCACAGAATCTGAGAGTTGGAAGGGGATGCAAAGACCATTTGGTTCAACCCCTGCCATGCAGAAATGCACAACAAAAGCACTCCTGAGAGGTGCCCATCCAACCTCTGCTTTGAAGATCGCCAAACATGATGAGTCCACCACCCTTTGAGACAATCTACTCCAGTGATGGTGAACCTTTTAAAAAATCCTAGAGTTGGAAGAGACCCCAAGGGCCACCCATCTCCAACCCCCTTCTGCCATGCAGAAACTCTCAATCAAAGCATCCCCAACAGAAGATGGCCTTCCAGCCTCTGCTTAAAGACCTCCAAAGAAGCAGACTCTACTACTCTCCAAGGGAAAGTCTTCCACTGTCAAACAACACTTACTGTCAGGACATTCCTCCTTATATTGAGGTGGAATCTCTTTTCCTGGAGCTTGCAGCCACTGCCCTGGATCCTATTTTCTGAAGCAGCAGAAAACAAGCTTGCTTCATCCTCAAAGTAACACCCCTTCAAATACCTAAATAGGGTCATCATATCTCCTCTTAACCATCTCTTTTCCAGGCTAAACATACCCCACCATATGTGACTGAGTGCCCAAACTCAGTGGCATTCCTGCACTGGGTGTCACCCACTGCTGGGGGGGGGGGAGACTTCCAGGGGCAGGTCTTCCAGCTTCCGAGGGGGCTATCCTGGTGGAAAAACCCACGGCACACTTTCTCAGCTTCAGGCTAGCAATAGTAACCCCCCTCTGATGAAACTTGCTAAGAAAACCCCATGATAGTTTCACCTTAGGGTCACCATAAGTCAGAAGTGACTTGGAGGCACATAACAACAACAGATGCTGAAATCATCATCATCATCATCATCATCATCATCATCATCATCATCATCATCATTGACGGCTCCCTCTTACCAGTGGCTGCTGAGAATGTGGAAAAGGTGGGACAGACAGACACTGGTCAGAGGGAGCCGTCAATCAACTGGGAAGGAGGACTGACTGACCATTGACTGACCAGTGGCTGCTGAGAATGTGGGACAGAGGCAGCCAGCAGGTCCTGAATTAGCTTTTGGTGTCCTGGCAAGGCTTCTCTGCCTTTCTGGGCCCTCGGAAAGCAGGCAGGTGAGTCCCACAGAGTGGGTGCCCACAGGGAGGGCTCCGCATGCCACTTGTGTCACGGGTGCCATAGGTTCGTCACCAGGCGTCTAACATTTCTCATGGCAAAAAAAGTTCTTCCTAAGGTTCTGGTGGAATCTCTAATCTTGTACCCATTGGCTTGAGTTCTAATCTCTGGAGCAGCAGAAACCAAACTTGTTCCATCCCCTACTGATGACATGCCTCATATATTTAAAGATGGACATCATACCATCTCCCAGTCTTTTCTTCTCCCAGCTAAACATACCCAGCTCCCTAAGTCATCCCTCATACATCTATTTAGATGAGAATCATTGAAGCCATGAATGATAGATAGATAGATAGATAGATAGATAGATAGATAGATAGATAGATATCTCGATTCAGCATTCAGCATGCAATTCAATGGGTCTACACTAGCTGGGAGTAACCAATAGGATCTGGACCTTTATCGTCTTGAAGCCCCGACTTCATGGGTGCATCGGTACTGTAGAAATAATGCAGTTTGACTTCACTTTGAATGCTGTAGCTCTATCCTAGGGAATCCTGGGATTTGTAGTTTTACAAAGCCTGTAGCCTTTGTGAGGCCCAAGAATACTGGTGCCTCACAAAACTACAAATCCCAGGATTCTGTAGGATGGAGCCATGGGAGCTAAAGTGGGGTCAAACTGCATTATTTCTGCAGTGTAGATGCACCCTCTGAGAAATATTTCTTCCTTGATTTTAAAATGCTTATCCTGGTCTATCCATTAGCCTAACCTTTCCAAAATTTTAGAGACCTCTGGGAACCATTTTCTCTCCGTGCTTAATTTTTTTTCAAAATGACAATAAAAGAAAAGGGGGGGAGTGAAAAAAGGAAGAGAAATAAACCAATTTACAAACAGTAGGTGGACATTAGCAATTAATTTGCAGGTCTAAATCCTTCAAAGTCACATCCTGATCATAATAACCGCAAAGAGTCATTTTCAAGCCAATGAAAAATACCAAGTATTTCCTCCATATGCAGCCGGTCAAATTAAAACTGCTCAAAAGAGCATTTTTCCTGGTACTTAATGCAATGATCTGCTGGAACAGATGGCAAAGGATCCTTGTTTATGAATAAAATAGAAGCTCGCCAGGTATCTGAAAATATTTCTTCCTTCCTAAGCCTTCGGCCGTTTGGAGTTTACATGCCAGTTCCCCTAAGAAAGCATCTGCTCAGATTCCATCTTGCCAGGTCTCCATCAAGGATTTTTCTCCCTTCATCTGGCAATCTCCACATAGGATATAATAAACAACATAGACGCATTAAACTACCTGCTATATTTTGGCAATTTCAGCCCCTGAAGATCAGCTGTTTAGAGTGAAATGGGTTAAGCCAGAGTTGGAAGCGGTTGTGCACTGCAAGATGGAAGGTGAATTTGGGAACTCGAACTCTGGTCCCTAGAAGCATAGTCCAGCTTTCAAACCACTACACCAGGCTGGATCTCAGTTATCCTTTTAGAATAGATAGTTACGATTATACTGACTTAATGGAAATATTTATGTTTGGTGTACTCCGTATTGGGCAAAAAATAAAGGTCTCAAGCATATAATGATATGAGTATTATAACAATATAAGTATAAAACATTATAGAAATCATGTGCCTTAATAGAGAAAGAATGTAAAGTCTATACAGTGTGCCCACGGCATACACGCCTTCAAGTGTACACTGAAGCCGCGCAGCAATTAAGCAAATGGTGCGCGCCCCATGGCGCTCACACCACACTGCACCGCAAGCAAGCACCCCATTGCTTATTCTAAAATACCAAACTTGTGAAGTTGATGTAGCCACTTGCCTCTTCTTCTGACATGAACATATCCTGAAATACCAAACTTATGAAGTTTATGAAGCCACTTGCTTCTTCTCCTGATATGTATATATCCTGAAATACCAAAGCTTTAGGAGAATGCTGATATCAGTCCGGCTCCAGGACAAGTAATGTCCATTAAGAGCCCAGGAGAGGATGGGGAAGAAGGACATCCAGTCACCACAATCCTTGGATCTGGACCCTAAAATCTCGAATGAAAGTAGATGGAGGCCAAGGTTTCCTCACCTGTGGAATGAAGGCTCCAAAGGAAGTAGTGTTCAGACGGATTTTGAACTCCTTGGGAATCTAGAAGGAGAAGGAAAAGAGGCATCTAGGGAATGATTCCATATGACATGAAAAACCGATGAAAGGAAGGGAAAAGACCTCCAATGAGTTCTTCAAGGTTTCTTCTTCTTTTACATTCTTTCAAAGCTAGGACATGTGAACATTGGGGTTTGAAAGATGGCTAGTGCATGTCTAGAGATGCTCCAGGATTATTTTCATGTGATTACTAATCATTTTTAATGTTAAACATCACTATTTTCTGAGAAGACAGGATGAGTTACGTCCCGTGAGAAGTCCAGAGAAGGAGAACTCCATTGCGCCAGGATGATGTGGGATGGTGCCCCTTCCCAGCCCTGGCTCCCTCCCCTCTTTTACCATGCCATCGGTGATGGTGAAGTCCATCGCTCCAGCCCTGTAGTAGACATCGCCAGCTGTGTTGAAGAAGTACGTAGAGAGGCCAAAATACACCATGCGGTCATGATCCAGGGGGAAATCCAAGGCAGGCGGTGGGAAAGGAGGAGGAGAGCGATGGGCCATGGAAAAGAATTCACCCTGGGGAACAACAAAACAAGAAAAGGAAGGAAGACACGCATGAAAGATGCCAACACTCTCACAACCCAATTGGCTTCACCCCTTTCCCCCCCTTCACATGCTAATATTGCATGAATTTTGATCATGCTTGACCTCATCACTTTTCTATTATTATTATTATTATTATTATTACAGTGCACCTGCAACATACACGGGCACAACATATGTGGCTTTCAGCATACGCCGTAAGCCACACCAGAAAAAGCCATGGCATGCCCCAAAAGAAGTAATGGGGCATGTGCTCATGGCGTGTGCAGGAGTTCCATTATGTGAGGGAGGGGGGTCCGGAATGGATTCCCTGCGTAAGGGAAGGGCCCACTGTATTATTATTATTATTATTATTATTATTATTATTATTACAGTGCGCCCGCGCCATAAGCGGGCGCGCCATACGCGGACTTGAGCATATGTGCTGAAGCCGCGGCGCGTGCGCGGGGCGGTGCGTCCCATTCAATTGAATGGGCGCGCACGCCTGTTCTGCCCCGCGCGTGCCTGCGCCGCTGCGCACGAGCCCCATTGTTTCCAATGGGGCTCGAGCATAGGCGGAATTCGCCTTACGCGGAGGGATCCGGAATGGATCCCCCGCGTAAGGCGAGGACACACTGTATTATTATTATTATTATTATTACCTGCCTCTCCCCATGAACTGAGGCATGGAACAGAAACAGATTACAATTGGCTCTCCACACTTTCAGATTTGACTTTTGCGGATTTGATTATTCACAGGTTTGATTAATGTGTTCTCTCTAAGAATCTCTAGGTTCTCCATTGTGACTCTATGGCCAACATCTGCCAGAGGTTTCTAAGAGAAGAGGCCAGTCAACACTTGCAACACTTCATCTCCTGGATCCCTCCTTTATCTTACCTTCAGTTTCAGGTCCACCGAATCATTTGTTGCAACTGGAGGCTCAACCAGAGAGTAATCGATTCCGGAGATCTTGTCAATTCGTGCTGTGACTTAGCAAGCAAAGAAGAAGGCAAAGCGATATTTGACAAAGGAAAAACGATGCTTTTGGACTTTCCAGAAGCAAGCATGCAGAAGAAGCTCTGGTGCAAGGCTGGGCAACATGTGGGCCCTTGGGAACCTGTCCTCAGGGATGTTTCTCTTTACCTGGTAAGGTCTGCAGAAAAGGCTCCAGCTGGGAGCTGACAGCACTGTTCACCTCTTCACAGATCTGCAAGAGAAGACAGACATTGAAACAGGCAGAATAAACTCCTACCTGAAAGGAGCCTCACAGCTGTGCCTCCTATTTAGAGCCTCGTTTTCATATCTGGATTAATTACATTTATGTTCTGAATTAATATCTTATTATGTAAAATATATATAAATATATGTTACCTTGGCATGATGTGGGTTTTTAAAGCTGTTTCTGTTTTAATCTTGGTAACAGGAGAAAAATCAGGAGAAAAATCAGGCTATAAACAAATATAACAACAACAGCAACGACAATTTGATCCTTCTTTGGGTGCATCTACACTGTAGAAATAATGCAGTTTGACACCACTTTACCTGTCATGGCTCCTTGGAATTGTACAGAATCCACAGAATATGTAAAACTACGAATCCCTGGACACCAAAGGATGGAGCTACAACACTTAAAGTGATGTCAAACTGCATTACAGTGGGTCCTTCTTAACCGCTGGGGTTTGGTTCCAGCATCCCCTGCGGATAACAAAATCTGTGGATGCTCAAATCCCATTAAATACAATGGCACAGTAAAATGGTGCCCCTTATATAAAACAGAATAGAATAGAATCATAGAGTTGGGAGAGACCCCCAGAAAGGGCCATCCACTCCAACCCCATTCTGCCATGCAGGAACTCTCAATCAAAGCATCCCCGCCAAATGACAAATGGAAAATCAAAGTTTGCTATTTGGCATTTATACTTTTTTGGAATATTTTCAAGCCATGGATGCTTCAATCTGTGGATAAAAAATATGCAGATAAGGAGAGCCAACTTTATCTCTACAGTGTAGCTGCACCCTTGGTAAGCTCCTACTAGAAACTTTGAAGCTCTTCTCGAATGACAAATCAACATATAGATAAATCACATTGATCCAGTGGGTCTACAGTAGTTCAGACTAGCAACAGCATTTGGGCCGCTGTTTTTCTGCTTCAGAAAGGGAGCTATGGGGAAGTTATATAAAGTGTAAGATGGAGAAGAGCTCTAGGCTCCAATCCCACCTTGGTTTGCGCACAATGGAAGCATACAGCTGATAAACATTGATCTTCAGTATGATTAGTTTAGAGAACCCGCCTGGTGTGGTGGTCAGAGTGCTGGCCTAAGAGACCAGTGTTCAAATCTCCACGACAGAAATAATCCCGTTTGAGACCACTTTAACTGCCCTGGCTCAGTGCTAGGCAATACAGGGAATTGTAGTTTATTGCAGCACTAGAGTTCTCTCTGATAGATAAGTTCTCAGAACCCCATAGCATTGAGCCAGGGCAGCAAAAGCGCTCTGAAACTGGATTATTCCTGCAGTGTGTTTTAGACCATAGAGACCTTCCTGAGACATTAAGGGGCTGAACAGATGGGCAGTGGGATGCTGCCCCTTTTTTCCTGGATTGGGGCCGCGGCACATGCCTCCGCATGGCCTCCGCAGGGAACAAAAAGAAGCCACAAGAAGGGGCTTCTTTTTAGCTTCTTGGAAGGGGCGGCATGATGACACCTCTTCCGCGCTGCGCTGTTTGGGTGCTGCGCTGGAGTCGTGCCATGATGCTGTGCACCGTCTAGAAGGGCATGGCATCATGGCGCAATGGAGGCAGAGTCACAGCATCCATCGTGCAGATGGTGCGCCGTGGCTCCGCCCATGTCAACCCAAAGTGCCAGTCTTCTGTACTGGGCCTAAATGACTCTTCCATCTGTGGGTTCCTGTGGCTTCATATTACATAGATGCGAATATGGTTTAAAGTGTTGTGTGTGCACATGCACACTTTGTAACTCCAAATGGAGAAGCCAAAGTTTATTGCCTATTTTCAAACCAGTGTAATACTGTTTCTATCAGATTTGCTTCAGTCACTCTGCTCCAGGAACCATAACCATCCACTTGTTGTTGTTGTGTGCCTTCAGTGGTGCCCCTAAGGTGAACCTATTATGGAGTTTTCTTGGCAAGATTTGTTCTGGGGGTGGACCCATTGCCTTCCCTGAGGCTGAGAGAGTGTGACTTGCCCAAGGTCATCCAGTAGATTTTATGGCTGAGCTGGGAATTGAACTCCAGGGTTGTAGTCCAACACTGGAACCACTAAGCCACGCTGGCTCTCATGGTGGAAAAAGGACACCCAGACTTTCCAAGGCGTCCCTCTCTGCCATTGTCTCCAGCCCTTTCTCCACTGACTGCCGCCCTCAGGTTCAGCCTCTGGTGCCAGGCAGGCATGAAGCCATGACTGCTGACCGTCTGTCTGGAAAAACTTGGCAGAGGGCTGCCTATTTGTTGACTTTGAGGGAACAGAAAATCCCATTGTTTTGAAGGACACGCTCCACCAAATTAAGGTCACAAAGACCTTTGAAACAGAGAGGTGTGCATAAATGGACAGTAAAACAGCAAAGTGCCCAAATCTTTTCCAGCTCAAATTGCTTCTGAGCATTGAAGGCCTGGGGTCATTGCTGCGGATTTCGAGACCAGGCTCACAGAAAGCAGCTCCAACCCTTGTAAAAAGAGGAGTGGTTCTGCTGAATCCAGAGAAACACTGCAGGGCTTTTGGAATGAGACATGAAGGCTGAAGCTGGCTTTGTCAATGTTGGAGCTGGAACCATAGACTCTAATGAACATTGAACCAACATCTGAATCTCAGCTTGGCCATGGAATCATACCAGAATCATAGAGCCCCATGACTTAGGGTTGCCATAAATCGGAAATGACATGAAGGCCAACAACAACAACCATAAATCCAGTAGTCCTGGCCCAACATTCAAACCACTCCCAAGTAGGGTTGCCATTTCACGGTGGTGGGCGGGACTTTCCTGCCCCTGGGGGGGCGTGCCCGGTCCCGCCCCGCCCCCGCCCCCGCCCCCATTCCCGGGAGGCTGCCCAACTCTGAGCTCCCAGGGCTGCTGCCTGCCTTCTATAGAGTGCTGCCTGTGAAGCATGCCTGGAGCAGCAGCAGGAGGACTGAAACCAGCAGGGGCGGGGTCTGCTGCACTGCCCTGCCTCTATTGGCCAGCCCTCTGCTTCCTTTTTTGGGCATGATGCTCCAAATTCCAAGCGGAGAGGGCTTTGCAGGCAAGATGCTTTTTGTTCTTCCCCTCTTTCTCTTTCTCTCTTTCTCTTTCTCTTTCTCTTTCCCCTCCTTCTCTTCTTCTTGTTATTCCGTTTTTTTCTCCTCCTCCTCTTCCCCTTCTCTTCCTCCTCTCCTTTTTCTTCCTTTCTTCCCCCTCCTCATCTTCTTTTTCTCTTTCTTCCTCTCTCTAAGCCCCCCTCCTCTTCTTCTCAGGGGTCCAGGGCTTCTCAAGGCTTTGCCCCCATTAGAAAAGAAAAAAGGCTTTGGATCTGTCCCATAAATCCCTCCTAAGTTGAGACATGCCTGGGAAAAAGAGGGGGTGAGGGGTTTGGGGGGCTTGGAGGGGGCAAGGAAAAGGAGGAAGGGGGGAATTCCTAAGAAGGCTTGGGAGTGGGAAATGTAGTTTTCAATGGCACAAGGGACTGCCTGTGATCTTGCAAATGCTATGCCTGATTGGGAGTGGGAAATGTAGTTTGCAGTGGCACAAGGGACTGCCCGTGGTCTTTAAATGCTATGCCTGCTTGGGAGTGGGAAATGTTCTTGTAGAATTGGGGGGGGGGGTGTTTGGCCAGAAAGAGAAGTACATTTCAGCCTTCTGTCTAGGAATAATGCCAAAATGTCCTCCATTTTGAGCATGCCTAAGAAACATGCATTTATATTAACATTTTAAAAAAATTATCAATTTTTTCATGTGTCCTCCATTTTTAAAAAATGTGTCCTACATTTGAAAATGTAGCCCTACATTTGTCCCAGTTTGGAGGTCCTGCCTTATGGCAACCCTACTCCCAAGAGACTGAGGAGCCCCACAATGGCCTTACCTTGCCTTCCATGGTCTTTCTGAATGCTGATTCGATATTTCTGTGGAAAAGATTGTACAGCCAACTGCGGAGGGAAGGGAAACGCAGGAGGGGTCTCAGAGTTTGGGCAGGTGATTGTCAAAAGGAGGGCATTTCTAGCCTTCTTGGAGACACAAGAAACTCAAATGGCATCAGTAGAGGAAGGAAGGAAGGAAGGAAGGAAGGAAGGAAGGAAGGAGAGAGGAAGTGCAGTTGACATGTGCTTCCATTTCCCTTGTCTCAACATAGCCATGTCTACACACTATGGAGCTAAGGTGTCCTAGGGCTTGTCTTCACTGACCAAAATATTCGGGCTGATCCCGGAGTATTCTGGGCCTGAATCGCCCCAATTCCCTGTTCTTTCTTCTGCAGCAATCTGGCTGCTGCCTTCCAATGGGACTTGTAGCCTGTTTGTCACCGTTGAGGTTGCAACAAGGTGCCCAACCAAGTTATCAATGATGGATACCTCATTCTGACCCCAGAGCAACTGGCACCCGCAGCAACAGCCCTGGAAGCTCACAGGGACTGCATAGGGAAGGCAGCCAGCCGCCCATCATCACGGTGGAGAGAACCAAAAACCTGGGGAAAAGGCTGAGAACCTTATTGCATTGAAATCAAACCAGGCTGGCAAGTGGAGAGAAGTCCGTTTCACTTTCTGTCTCTGCATGACGTCGAAGCACTTTCATTCTCTCCTAGTTGTAAAAGCATGGGAGAGGGTGCTAAAACCATCCCTTTTGCCAAATGGATTTTTCCAGCTTGGCAAAAGGGACACTTTTACGACCCTCTCCCACACTATTATAAATGAAAGAGAACGAAAGTGCTTCAGTGTTCTGCAGAGACATATAAATGTTCTTCTCTCTGTTTGCCTTCCCAGATTGTAGTTAATGCGATAAGGGTCTGGGTCTTTTAAATTTGGGTTGTAGGTTGGAAAGGCTGAATCAAGTGTGGATGTCAAGAAGCCAGTCTTTGCCCGATTTGAGGTTTTGGCCCTGCTTCATGTTTTTGCATGAGCAAGCAAAAACTTTCCTATTTCACTATTTTTTATTATTATTATTATTATTATTATTATTACAGCACGCCCACGTCATACGCGGGCGTGCCTTACGCAGCTTGAGCATACGCGCTCAAGCCGCGGGGCACGCGCGGGGCGGAAGGGCCAGCGCATCCCATTCAATTGAATGGGCGCGTGCGCCCATTGCGCCCTGCGTGCCGTCGCACCGCCATGCATGAGCCCCATTGTTTACAATGGGGCTTGAGCATAGGCAGAATTTGCCTTACGCGTAAGGCAAGGATCCACTGTATTATTATTATTATTATTATCTTTTCTTCTAGCCCACCTTTCTCCCAACATAGGGACTCAAAGCAGCCCTAGGCTTTTAGGAACTGACTGCAAGGGCACATTTCACAGTCTGTGCTGTTTCACTGCTGTTGTTTTTCCCTGCTGTGGTTTTAACTGCAATTAAATAAAAGTTACTTAGCTTTTGCTGTGATTTTATTCATGTGTTTGCACATGGTTTTAACTGTACAGTATTTGTTTTCATCTTTTGTAAGCTTCCTTGAGTCTCAGGGTGTATCTACACTTTGGAGACAATGCAGTTTGACACCACTTTAACTCCTCCATCACGCAGAATCCTGGGATTTGTAGTTTGGTGAAGCACCAGCACTCTTTGGCAGAAAAGGCCAAAGACCTTGTAAAACTGCAAATCACAAGATTCCTATGGATGGAGCTACTGCACTTAAAGTGGTGTCAAATTGCATTATGATTGTGTTTTCCTGCATGTCAGAATGGAGTTGGACTGGATGGCCCTTGTGGTCCCTTCCAACTCTATGGAGTTTATCACACAAGTTTATTGGGATCTTGTGAATACCCCAGAAAAGTCACATGACGTCCCACAAAACCACCATTAAAGTGGTCACAAAGAAGTATCAACACACATCTTTTTACTTTCAGGATTTCAGCAACAATACATTTCTGATATCACTTTATTTGCGCAGTTGTGTGTGGTAGGGAATGCTGTGGATATAGTATATCTTGATTTCAGTAAGGCCTTTGACAAGGTTCCCCATGACATTCTTGCAAACAAGCTTATAAAAGGTGGGCTAGACATAGTAACTGTTACATGGATTTGTCATTGGTTGACCAGCCAAACCCAAAGGGTGGTCAGCCATGGCTCCTTTTCATCCTGGAGAGAAGTGACCAGTGGGGTGTCCAGTGGAGCTCTGTCCTGGGGCCAGTGCTATTCAACATCTTTATTAATGACTTGGAGGACAAAATTGTGACCATACTCATCAAATTTGCAGATGACACCAAATTAGGAGGAATAGCTAATACTCCAGAGGACAGGATCAAAATTCAAAATGACCTGAATAGACTAGAAAGGTGGGCCAAAGCTAACAAAATGAAATTCAACACGGAGAAATGTCAGGTACTGCACTTAGGGCAGAAAAATGAAATGCACAGATATAGGATTATGGGGGACACCTGGCTGAATGAAAGTACATGTGAAAGGGATCTGGGAGTCCAAGTAGACCGTAAGTTGAACATGAGTCAACAGTGCGATGTGGCAGCTAACAAGGCCAATGCGATTTGAGGCTGCATCAATAGAAGTATAGTGTCTAGATCAAGGGAAGTAATAGTGCCACTGTATTCTGCTCTGGTCAGGCCCCACCTGGAATAATATTGTGTCCAGTTCTGGGCACCACAATTCAAAAAGGACATTGAGAAACTGGAGCCATGTGTCCAAAGGAGGGCGAATAAAATGGTGAAAGGTCTGGAAACCATGCCCTACGAGGAGAGACTTAGGGAGCTGGGTATGTTTAGCCTGGAGAAGAGAAGGTTAAGAGGTGATATGATAGCCCTGTTTAAATAACTGAAGGGGTGTCACATTAAGGAGGGAGCAAGCTTGTTTTCTGCTGCTCCAGAGAATATGACCCAGAGCAATGGATACAAGCTCCAGGAAAAGAGATTCCACCTGAACATTAGGAGGAACTTCCTGACAGTAAGGACTGTTTGACAGTGGACTATATTCCCCTGGAGATTTTGGTGGAGTCTCCCTCCTTGGAGGTCTTTAAGCAGAGGCTGGATGGCCATCAGTTGGGGATGCTTTGATTTGGATTTCTTGCATGGCAAGAATGGGTTGGACTGGATGGTCCTTGCCGTCTCTTCCAACTCTATGATTCTATGATTCTATGGTAATCATTCATGCAATTACTTGGCATTTTTGCTTTATTTGCAGAATGCTTCAAATGCACTTTAATCTTTCTTTAATGCCATAATTATCCCCAGTGTGCTAAAGTCCTATGATTCTGTTTCTACAGTCTGGATGCATCCTCCGTTTCAGGGAAAAGGTAGGCTGTTAGTGGGATAATAACAACAACAATAATAGTAAAGGGATTTTGTAGCACCTTTGAACCTCACTGAAAGAAAGATGTTAGTAGCATGAGCTTTCGTAGACTTGAGTCTACTTCTTCAGATGCATGCTTTAGTAATAGTACTAGTAATAGTAATCAAGTGTATAGAGGGTTAGAGTGTGGGAAGTCTGCAGCTTTTCCTGGTGCCTTAAGGTTAACCTTAGCAGATGCAGACCATCCAACATTTCACAGGTAAAAAAAAATGTTGCAACATCAGAAAGTGGTCAAGATGGCCAAAGTAAAAGATGAAGGAGATGGACACTCAAGCTAGAAGAGGCTGAGCAGTTTGCTTTTGCATGTTCATCCTGGGAATGGCCAACTCCTCTTCTCATTTTTGCACTGAATTCATTGAATGCAAAACTATTTTTGCACATTGAAATCAGTTGGCAGCAATGGAAATAAGGTGAAAACGAAAAGGGAAAGTGGGAGGAGGAGAGGGAAACCAGAACATTGGAAAAGCAGCTGGAAAAGTTGGATGCCAGTTTATTAGTTTGGGAGGTCCCTGCCAAATCCGGGGCGGTGGAGGGTATGCATATATACCAATGGCTAGGAACCATCCTTAAATGGCCTGAATGCCAGTTATCTTCATTGGAGGGTGATTTGTCTTGGCCCTGGACCTTTCTTTATGGTGGTGATAAATGAAACGTGAAGAGTAAGGCAGAACAAGAACCTGGCATCTTCGTTTATAAAACTGACCCTCTTTGGGCACATCCAGACTGATTAAAAAGACCAGAAAGTCCCAGATGTTGTCCCTACTCTTTCTGATTTTATGTTGGCAATCCATACCCATTTTGTTTATTCTGTCACCTCCCTGTAGAGACGCTTTATTTCAGCTTTCCAGGTCCTTTTATTTTAACCCAGCATAAAATTGGAAAAAACAAAACCTGGGACTTTTCACTCTGTCTGGATATGTCCTTTGGGTCTCATTAAATGCCCCATAGAAAAACCCATTAATGTTTCTGCTTTCATGGGACTCAAAGGAAGGCCTTGTGTTCTCATTATGCTCCTTGTTCTATTGCTCCAGGAGCAGGGAAGAGGAGGATTTTTAGCATAAACCTTATAAGTGGCGAGAGGGGTACATTTTTTCCTCCCTAACTTGATTTGAAAACAAGGCCCATTAAGAGCAATTGGTCGGCTGCTGGCTGAATCAAACTAGACTGGAGCAAAGCGGTGTTGAAGCTGCTCCTTCGAGGGGCATGGGACTGTGGTTTCCAAGGGAAGAAATCTTGCATAGCCCTCTTACCATGGAGTTTATCAGACAAGGGGAATTGGAAGTATAATCCAATGGCAATCCGAACGCAATTATGGGTTTAACGTTATTGCGTGATAGACTACCACACACAAATTTGGGCAAAGGCAAGCTATTTTTGGGCAATGGGAAGTCAGTTCGAACACAATTCGAATTCACATAAATTCACTGAACTTGCAAATTCACATGAATGCATTCTGGCCCCACTTCCTTTTCATTCGAAATTAAGAGAAATTACCAAATGGGAGGAACTCCCATCTCAGAAGAAAAGAAGAAAATCCTCCCTGCAAGAAGTCATTATGAATGCATTCCTCCATGTGAGGAGAGGAAAGCCAATTGTGGCATTGCATGGGAGAACACACAAAACTGGCCAAGTGCCTTTGGCAAGGAGACAGAGAGCACATTTATGCTCGCGAGGTTATGTGGTGGATCCACCAGCTTCTTAATGAATTGCAGAGAAGAAAATAATCTTCCAAACAGTCAGAAACGATCCAGAGGTAGCTGGGTTGGCTATTGAGTAATTCAAACAAAAACCCACCAAACAGTGATGCCTTTGTTGGCCAACAGAAATACACAATATACTTGTTGCAAGCTTTCAAAGCTCACAAGCATAACATCTTCGCCAGGCAAGATGTTACGCACCAAACAGGAGGAAAACAATTAGAGATGTTAGTAAGATGCCTGCATTGTTGTTGTTTCTATCCTTAGTTAAATGGTACCTTTGCATAAGAATTAGACAGATTGATTAGTAGATGAAAGAACAAAATTGTAAAACATAGGAAACTTTAGATTCGTCACTTGGAAGTCAATAGTATTTAATCATAGGCATTTCTCCTCTTTGTTTACCCTTAGGTTAGAAGATATTATATGTATATGTATGTGATGTCTGATGTAATTTTTTTTGTTGTGTCTGTTTGTGTAGGTACTTGTCTGAAATTTATGTTAATGTATGTTTTTAGATGTTAATAAAATTTCTAAGAAAGAAAGAAAGAAAGAAAGAAAGCTGACCTGTCTTTGTGTCTTTCTAGAACAAAATTACTATCCCCAGCAAATTGCGACATTGTGCAACTAAATGTGTAGCCTGATGTGCCTCTGCATAAAAGATCTATGGTAAACATCTATGTGTGATATTTGTCTGTATGCTCAATGTGCAATTCATAGACATGGGTCCACATAATGCACATCCCTGCACAATGGCAATGCAAAGCCAATTCTGCCATAACAACCTTGCAAAAAATATAGATACAGCTGTTCTGATGGGACAAAAGCATCCAACTGCATCCATGGCATCATTGCTTGTAATGAGTTATTACAGCTTCTATGCAGAACTCAATAGAGTCAAGCCATGGGAACAAAGTCAACATACCTCAACCGTCCGGAAATGTGCACACGGACATCAGAAATGTGGGCACCGCAGCCTGAGGTGGTGGCCGTCAGTCTCCCGGTGGCATCGCTGCCCAGCTTCAAGCCCACAGAGATGTCAAGGCCCTCCACTTTGAGGTCAAAGGAGCCATGGTCCTTGCTGAATAGACATAAAAGAGTAAAAGATTTGCACTTGTTTCTTCTAGCATGGAAAGAGGGAGCAATGGTTGAAATTGTTGGATATGTTGGCCTTCTTCCACCTCTCTAGCTGCATCTACATGGCAGAATTAATGCACTTTGACTACCATGGCTCAGTGCTATGGAATCATGGGATTTGTAGCTTGTTGGGGTACCACAGCTCTCTGAGAAGAAGGCTAAACATCTCACAAAGCTAAAAATCCCAGAATTCCATAGCCCAGTTAAAGTAGTGTCAAGCTACATTAATTCTGTCATGCAGATGCTGGCCCAAGTTTTTCAATATATGTGCCACAGGCCTTTTCTGCTTCATACTTCCCGAGGTCACTTCCTTCCCATTTATACTCTCCCAAAAAAGAGTTAGTGTTTTATGGCCATTTGCCTGGAAGGGACCGTGATGAGTCTTCTGCCTCAGGATGCCTCTGGACACTTGCACATGAGAGTCAGCATTAGGGACAATAAATGCAACAATAGATAAGTTTTACTTTTTAAACATTCCAGATCATCCTGCATATTTTCTATTCTGTTTTAAACCACAAGCTCACATTGCCAGATATGTTGCACTCTACTTAATATAAATATGAAGTATTCCTACAGAAACAGCCTACTTGTGCCTGTGTTAGAGATACACATTGTCTTCCCCTCAAAGCACCAAACACAAAGGAGGTAGATATTTAAGTATATTTGCTATTCAGGGGGCCCTTGGTATCCGCTGAGGTTTAGTCCCAGGACTCCCTATGGATACCAAAATCCATGGATGCTCAAATCCCATTAAATATAATGGCATGGTAAAACGGTGTCCCTTATATAAAATGGCAAAATAAAGGTTTGCTTTTTGGAATTTATGCATGGTGTGAATATTTTCAAGTTGTGGATAGTTCATGGAGAAAGAATCCATGTCTAGGGACTAATGTTTGATATAGCGTAGCACAATGGATTTGTGCGATAACAGCTTATGGTAACAATAATAGCAATTACTTGGGACTCTCTTGTAAGGGTTCCCATCAAGGGCACAACTTTTCCATGATGGTGGCGTGGGAGTTCATGTTCCTGTAAGGCCAGAAGCTAGTTGCAGAGTCTGGGAGCAGCCACCAAGAAGGCCTCTTCTCCCTTGTTCTCACCAAATAAGCCTGAGAAGGTGGTGGGTCTCTCCTGAAGATCTTAGAGATCTGAGGGACTCTTAAAGGGGGATGTAGTCCTTCAAATGACCTAGACTCAAGTCATATAGGGCTTTATAGGTCACCGCCAGCACTTTGAACTGTACCCAGAAATGAACCGTCAGCCAGTTGTATGTTCCCTGTAGCCAGCAGCCAATAGTAATATGGTTGGGTTGCAACTCTTTGAACCAGATGAAGTTTCTGAACATTCTTCAAAGGCAGTCCCATATATAGAGCACATTATAGTAATCCAACCAGGATATAACTAAGACATGTGTCACTCTGGCCACCCCCAAGGAATGGCCACAGTTGGGGGACTAGTTTCAGCTGTGCAAATGCACTCCTGGCCACATCTGAAACCTGGGCATCCAGGCTCAGGCCTAAATCCTATAATTCACCCTGCACACTTAGGTTCTAGGGGGAAATCTAATGCAACCAATAAAAAATAGGTTGGCCACAGTTACCCAGAGGACCTTCTCATCTGCTGCTCCCAAACTATGGAACGGCCTGCTGGCAGAGATCCGAAACATTACCAGTCTTGACAGCTTTAAAAAGGCTGTCAAGACGGATCTTTTTCAACAGGTCTTCCCTGAATTACCACCTGGTCTCCCAGGGATATGGATTATTATATAAAACACTCCAAATTGCCCATCTCCTTGCTGCAGATTGTTTTGATATTTGGTATTTTATTATGGTATTGTTTTGGGAGGGAGGAAACAATGGGTATTTTATAGTATATGATGTATTTTATACTGTATTTTACTGATGTTGTAAGCCCCCTCGATCCTGTGGGAGAGGCGGGATAAAAATAAATTATTATTACTATTATTAATTAAATCCAGGAGCACAGCAAGCTCAGAACCTGTGCCTTCATGGGGAGGATAACCCCATCTAATACAAGTCGATCCCTATTCCCCGATCTGCCTTTTGACTGACCAGGAGCACAAATGACTTGGCTGGATTAAGGGGCTGGATTAAGGGGCTCTAAGGGGTGGCCTGCAACTGCCTCCATTGTCACCGGATTGTGGCAACTGCACACTGCGGCCGCAATCTGGCCTTTGCAGGGTGCAAAAAGGAGCAGCAAAAAGTGACTCCTTTTTGTGCCCTGCAAAGGGCACGATAGCCGTGGCTTTATGGCACTCCTTTGGGGCTGCGTTGTGCAGACACAGTGCTAGAGGAGCACCGTGACACCATGCACCATGTGGAGTGGTGCGCAGTGTCATGCCCCCTGGGGGCGGAGTCAGGGCATGCGTCATGTGGACCCTACACCCCAACTCTGCCCCCAAGCTGGCCTTTGAGGCTGGTCTGCACAGAGCCTACATTTCAATTTATTTACCTTCATCCAGTCCATGACTGATGGCAGGCACCAATTTAGAAACAAACAAACAAGCTTCATTTATATACCGCTTCATACCGCCTAAGCAGTGTTTAAGCAGTTTACAACTGTAAGCTAATTTGCTGCCAACAGTCTGGGTCCTCATTTTAGCGACCTCCTCGGAAAGAGGCAAGCCTGAGTCGAGCTTGAGCCCTTTTGCTGGTCTTGAACTCGCAACCTTATGGTTTTGAGTGAGTGGCTGCAGTACAGGCATTTAACACTGCACCACCAAAACATCTTCCTTGGGTTTAGGTGGGAAAGAGTAACAAAGCTGGATATCATCTGCGTAGTGACTGAATTGGACCCCGACATTATGGATGATCTCTCTCAAAAATGTCATGTATATGTTAAATAGCATCATAGCGATCGATCAATCAATCAATCAATCAATCAATCAATCAATGTGACCCGTGCCACTGGGAAGGTTTCAGAAAGAGAAGAATCAAAGCTGTACTCACAGCCAGCGGTTCTTCACCTTCCAGTCGCCCGTCAATTCAGCGAAAGCGTTGCTGATGGAGACCTTGAGGCCCACGCCTGGGACTGGCGCAATGGTTGAGCTTGGCAGCTGGAAACTGCGAATATTCAAGCTGCGGGAAGAGAGAAAGAAAAATGGAGGATGAATGGAGGGAAGACATTCAGGCTGAGACTGTTCAGCTGTGACTTTGGAGTTCCAGCACTGGATGGGAGGATTCTCAGAGCAGCCATTCAAGTGGGTGATCCTTTCTCAAAGGGGTTGTTCGGATGGTGAAAATAATGTGGGTTGGGTTTTTTCTTGTTTATGTGCATTTTGAATGCAACCAATTATGTTTGGGGAGGGGCTGCCAAAAAACCAACTTAATCCAGAATAATCAATCTTGCCCCCCTGCCCTAAGTTTTCCTAAAATATTCTGTTTGGACTTTATCACACGGACAAAAGCTGGGGAAAGCGGGGGTTTAAACTGTCATTATCCCAAGAAAGTCGTGTGATCGCAGTGAAGACTTTCACATGACATCGCAATTAAAGAGGACTTATCAAGGTAATAGCCAGGTAATAACCAGCAACAAATCGTTCACGGGGAAATCCCCTGAATGATTTGTTGCTGGTTATTACCTAGCTATTGCCTTGACAAGTCCTCTTTAACCATGATGTGTGTGAAAATCTTCCTGCGATCGTGCAACTTTCCCGGGACAATGACAGTTTAAATCCCTGATTTTCCTCCCATTTCCCCCCGTGTGATAAATCCCATTATTGGTTGTGTCAGTAATCAATGCAGATAGATCCTGGATGAACTGGGGACTTTCTCACCTGTAGAAACTGTAATCTACTTTCCCGAGAGCTTTGACTCTGAAGGACCCGGAGAAATCGGGCAGCTGGATCTTGGCCAGTTCTTCTTGCAAGACAGCAACACCTTCCTGACGGGCTGAAAAAAAGCAAGATGGACATTAATCTCAAGATAGAAGCAAGGAATTTGCCTTTTTGGTAACAGGTATACAAAATGCTTGGGACCAGAAGTGTTTGGGATTTTGGATTTTTCTCTCTCCAGATTTTGGAGTACATATAATGATGTATCTTGAACATGGGACCTAAGCTAAACCCAAAATTCATTTATACCCCATTATATATAATGGATTTTGGTATCCCCAGCAGATACCAAGGTCTCAGTGTATAGTGTATAATGTACACTAAATACATTCAATAATTATATCTACCGGGAAGTTTAAACAGGATTTATCCCATGAAAATCACACAATTGCTATTAAATCGCAATTAAGATTTTCACACACATCGGTCATTATCCTGGGAATAAACAAGGAATAACCAGGGAATAAACAACAACAAAACATTTATGGGAAAATCATTACCTGGTTATTCACAGGTTAATGGCACTTTGCTTTTCAACACAACGTGTAAAAACCTTTATTGCAATTGCACGATTTTCGTGGGATAATCCCCATTTATACTTCCAAATGTCCCCATGTGATAAAATCCTATCTATCTATATATCTGTGTATATATATTAAAATATAGATAGATAGATAAATATGATTAAATGCCAAACCTTATATTACTAAGTAAATAAAGGTTAATAATAATAATACGTAGGGAGGGAGGTGGAAGTCATGTCTAACTTACAGCAACTTTAAGGCGACTCTCTCATGGGGGTTTCTTGGCAGGATTTGCTCAGAGGAGGTTTGCCATTGCCTTCCTCTGAGGCTGAGAGAGTGTGACTTGCCCAAGGTCACTCAGTGGGTTTCCATGGCTGAGCTAGGATTCAGACCCTGGTCTCCAGACTCCTACTCCAATGCTCAAAGCACTATGCCATGTTGGCTCCCCAATATTGAAAATAACTATGAATTCTCTAGAGAGTAAGCTCCTCTGGAACATTTCATAGGCAGAAGAAGCCTTTTCTACAGAAGGAAGTGGCCCAGAAGCCACTTCTTGTTTTCAGAAAGGCCTCTTTTGGGCTGCAGTTGCACCAAAACTTGGCAAAAATGCTCCCCACAATTTGCACGGTTTTGCAGTTACAGTGTGCCCTTGGTATCTGCTGGGGTTTGGTTCCAGAACCAAGTGGATACCAAAGTCCGTGGATGCTCAAGTCCCATTATACACAGTGGGGGATGATGATGATGATGATGATGACAATGGGTCCATTATATCCACTGGGGTTTGGTTTCAGGATCCCCCATGGAAACCAAAATCCGTGGTTGCTCAAATCCCATTAAATACAAATAGCATTGTAAAAAGACAACCCTTATATAAAATGGCAAAAAGGTTTGCTTTTTGGAATTTATATATATATTAGGAATATTTTTAATCCGTGGATGCTTGAGTCCATGGATAAAGACTCCGTGGATATAGAGGGCTGCTGTATCCTTATTGCTGCTGGAGAGCTACAAAGAAACACCAGGTAACTTGCTGGGGATAAGAATGGAATCAGAACCATGTTGGGCCAGGCCAAAGACCAAAGATCAGACCAGGAAGCCACAGGAATCTCTTTTCCTTCAGCTTGCACCCATTGTTCTGGGCCCTATTTCTCTGGAGCAACAGAAAACAAGTCCTCACAAGCCTTCCTTGCAGACCTGTGACTCCAGCCCTTGGCCATTTCAGCTGCCTTTCTCTGCAAGTGTCTCAGAGCTACAAGATCTCCCTTTTTCCAGGCGCAAGTGACGCAGTGACAAAACCAACCCAAGCACCTACCATAGTCCAGGCCTTTGTTGGTGATCCTGCCCTCGAACCCAGGACTTGTGCCTGCAGAGCGGAGGACCAGATTGCAAAGAGAGAGGAGGAAAGGCACATAGGACGCCTTGCCCTTGGACATCTTTGGAGCCCTAAAAGATAGTTCTTCTGACAGAGAGGCTGCAGCAGAAACAGTTTCCTTGCAGCTCAGGGGAGAAGGAAGTGAGAAAGAGCAGCAAAAGGAAGCCAGAAGGAGTATTTATATTTCTACAAGTGGGTTTTCCCCCAGTTGTGCAATGATCAGCCTCGAGTTGTGTGTTTGTGTGCAGTTCCCTTTATTTGGCAAGGCCCTGCGGCTTTTCTCTTCCCTGTGACAGCGGCTCCAGGCAGTGTGTTTTTTGTGACTCACGGCAAGGATTTATTGCTTTGTTGTGTTGTCATTCCAGCATTTTGTTAGCATTGAGCACACCCAGTTCCAGATCTCCAAAGAATTGCTGCACCTTAAACCTCAGCGGCAGGCGCACATGACTGATTATTATTATTATTATTATTATTAACTTTTATTTATGCGGGAGAATCAGAACATCTTAGAATTAGACTTCCACTCAGATATTTAAAGATGGATATCATGTCACCTCTTAGTTTTCTCTTCCACAAGCTAAACATACTGTCAAGGCCAGTAGTTAACTGAGTTCAGAGATTCAGGATTCAGTGGTTAAATCTCAGCAAACTTCTCTTTAATAATGATATGTCCAATACCAGAGACATTTGTTGGTAGCACTAAATAGCAAGCGTTAACATTAGCCCTCATCAGACGTGTGTAGAACTGGGGGTTTTGCGCACTGGGTGATTCGAATTCGCGTTATTTCGCAAAGAACCATCATACCAGCATTCGAATGGCCCAATCCGCACTCACGTGAATGCGCGAGCTTCCCAACTGAGTGCGTACTGACTCCTCTTTTTGGAGCGTGTTGGCCAGTGTGCTAAATAAGCAGATTGGCGATATCCGGATTGGGGCTCTGTTCGATCTCAGTGCGAATGGGTCTGGTGTGATTTCCCAGTCCTGAATTCCGTCGCAAGACCCCCAGATTCCAACTCTCCCATGATGCCCTGTTGCAGTTTGCCCCACTTTTCCTTCCGGTGGGTCTTTCCTCTTGCTGCCGGTTCCAGGGAAGCCGGGAGGAGGAGCGCTCTTGGAGGGAAGGTAAGCTTGCAGATTTCTTTGCAAAGCGGGCTTAAATTTAGCCGCTTGTTATGTGGGGGGAGGGAGGGGGAGGAGGAGGTTTCTCCCTTCCTGTTCAGCTCTTCCGCCGGCTTGTGCCTTTCCCCAGGGGAACCCATGGAGATCTACATATTTAGATGTGTGCATGTGTGTGTGTGGGGGGGGGGGTTCTCTCTGCTACCTCCTCACCCATCATCCACAGACTTTTCCCAAGCGCCCATGAGGGCCCCCCTTCTCTCTGCTACCTCACCCATCATCCACAGACTGTTCCCCAGCACCCACCCATAGGGCCTACCCTTCTCTCTGCTACCTCCTCACCCATCATCCACAGACTTTTCCCAAGCGCCCATGAGGGCCCCCCTTCTCTCTGCTACCTCACCCATCATCCACAGACTGTTCCCCAGCACCCATGAGGGCCTATCCTTCTCTCTGCTACCTCACCCATCATCCACAGACTGTTCTCCAGCACCCATGAGGGCCTACCCTTCTCTCTGCTACCTCACCCATCATCCACAGACTTTTTTCAAGCACCCATGAGGGCCTCCCCTTCTCTCTGCTACCTCACCCATCATCCACAGACTGTTCCCCAGCACCCACCCATAGGGCCTACCCTTCTCTCTGCTACCTCCTCACCCATCATCCACAGACTTTTCCCAAGCGCCCATGAGGGCCCCCCTTCTCTCTGCTACCTCACCCATCATCCACAGACTGTTCCCCAGCACCCACCCATAGGGCCTACCTTTCTCTCTGCTACCTCCTCACCCATCATCCACAGACTTTTCCCAAGCGCCCATGAGGGCCTCCCCTTCTCTCTGCTACCTCCTCACCCATCATCCACAGACTTTTCCCATGCGCCCATGAGGGCCTCCCCTTCTCTCTGCTACCTCCTCACCCATCATCCACAGACTTTCCCCCAGCACCCATGAGGGCCTCCCCTTCTCCCTGCTACCTCACCCATCATCCACAGACTTTTCCCCAGCACACACCTATCATGGGGACTGTTTTTGGATGTGTTAACATATTTTCCTCTTTTCCTGTCTTTTCAGAACCTGCAGCATGCTGAGGACGACCTTTCTGGCGCTGGAACTTGCTTACATAAATAAGGAAGACAAGCAATATTAAAAGAAATGATTTTGATTGTGGTGTTTGGACTACAGTATTTACAAGGGGAAGAGGCCGCCTCTCACGTGCGCAACTATACACACAGGCACACACAGAAAACCAATTTAAAAAAGAAGGGGGCAAAAAGAAAATAACTGCAGGCTGTTCCATCACAACCTGCCCGGGGGGGGGACGCATGCACACGCACAACCACACACACACACACACACACACACACACAGGGGCCGACGTGCACGCACGCAACCATACTCACAAGCACACACAGAAACCAATTTAAAAAAGAAGTGGAAATCAAAGAAAATACCTGCAAACACACACACACACACACACAACCACCCAACCAACCAACCAAACACACACACACACACACACACACACACACACACACTAAATAAAATACAATTCAATAAAAACCCACAGGCTGTTAATGCACAGCCTGTGGTGGGATGAGGGTGCAATCACTCCCCATCATGGGGTGGGGATCTCGGCGCTGCAGGGGCCTGGGGCCGTGGTGGTGACCCCCACACCCAGGCATGGTACAGGAAGTCGTGCTGTTGTTCTTGTGTCCGCCTCAGGTCTTGAACTGCCCTTTCCAGGGGACCCAGGCGCTGCACAACTGCAATGTGAATAGAATGTGTTTAGAAGTTTCATTACTCCTGCGCCCCCCTCCTTAAATGTTGTACTGGTGAGTGTTGGGTGGGAAGGAGTGAGAACAAACCTAGGTCCAGCCTGCCACTGAGGCTGGAAACTTCGGCCCTAAGTAGGGCGACCTGCTCAGCCAGCGATGGCTCTTGGGCTTGAGGCTGGTGCAGCGGGTGGTCCTCCAGTTCTTCTCCAGCACCATCTAGGGCAGGAAAACAGTGCAATGAATATGACTACCGAATCGGTTTGTATGACACTTCCAACCTCCAGGATCCTGACAGGAGAGCCGTGTTAAAATAATTGCATGGATAACATGGAGGGAGCATGTTTTCTGCTGACCCACAGACTTGGGCAGACTGCAGCATTAGGCACAATTTCCACACAGGTGTGTGTTAATCTCCCTCAGACTGTAGTGGAGTTTCCTTCCTTTCAGGTCTCTAAAATGGGCTGGATGACCATCTGTCAAGAATGTGTGTCGAGTGGGAGTTCCTGCATGCCTGCCTACTCCAGGCCTGGAGGATTCCATGAAACCAAGAACACTAGATATGCCCATATATATATATACACCTTTATAGGCATGTGTATATGACTATGTATGTGTGTATGTGTGTGTTTGTTGACGTGCATACATAATCTATTGCCAGGTAGCTATACGCTTCTGTATACGCGCGCACACACAGTCCCAATTCAAATGTACATATGCATATGTATCCACACACCCACTGACCTTCCTGGTGAGGAGGTGGGCCCCCATCATCCTCCGGCTCCGGCTCCTCCCGTGGGCTGGGCAACGCGGCAACCATGTGCCTCCCACGACGTCCTATGTGATGAGAATAGAGGTAGACGGGGAAGAAATCACCACAGATGTCAGGGAAAAGAAAAAAAATCCTGATAGGTGATTGCAAAACACAATACTCACCAGCAGCAATATTCTCTGCAATGGACGGGCCCCCGGCAATCATCCACAGATGCCACATCTCGAGGAAGAATGCCGGGGTTTGCTGTGGAGCCGGGCTGTCCCCATGCGCCCTGTACGCCCTGTAAAAAGCAGTGCGTAGCACCTTCAGCTTGGATGCCACTTGCTGCCATGTCCGGTCAAACCCCTGGGCCTGCAGCTGGCGAGAGAGCCGCCGGTAAATTCGACAGTTTGGGTGGGAGGTGGAGCCCATCACAATGTTGAGGTCCACATCCCTCTCCAGGCACTGGAAGAGGAACTGGACCTCAACATCCCTCCAAATGCTCCAGGACCTAGGCATGCTGGCAGAGGGGACAAGTGGCTGGGACCAGGCAGACAGACACCTGCTTCCCAAATCCTTCCTGGTTCCCCCAAGCCACAGGACCTCACGTGAGAATTTCCCAACTTCCCACTAAAAGTTTATTCTTGCCAGCAGATGGCGCTACAGGCGGCTTGTGCGCATGCGCGAGAAAAGCGAGCGCCATAATTTGTCTTTGCCAGTAGAGTTCGGTTGGTTGGATCGCTTGCTTTCCTTGTTAAAATTCACACCACGGCAAAGGGAAAAATACCACACGTTATTTCGCGGAAGAGCACTCTGTCTGCCTTTGGAAAAGACACGCGGAGCAGTGAACGTTCTATCGCGGGAGCCCACTGCCTTTCAAAGGGGAGACATACAGAGCACGTGATATCGTGCTGCAGCACGCTGCATTTGGAGGTAACCTGCCTGCCTATTTTTCTGCCTTTTTTCAATGCATTTTTCCTTATTTTTTTGCAATAATAATTCTTTAAAAAATCCAAGCATGGCCTTTTAATGATTTATAGTCGCTGAACATACCAGAAATTTGCTCTCCTGTGGCATTAATTAATCTTTAAGAAATTCAAGCATGGCCTTTTCAGTATTTCTATTTTTCTGCCTTTGTTCAATGCATTATTCCTTATTTTTTTGCAATAATAATTCTTGTCATTTTTTTAATTTTACCAAAAAAAACCCTGAAATATCATCTGCTAATGCATTGCTAATCCTTAAATAATATCAAGCATGGCCTTTTACTTTTACCTGACTAGCTTACCAACCACGAAATAACCTTTCCTGTTATTATTTTGACTAGTAAAAAGTAATGAACCCTTACCTTTTGATCTTATTGGATTATTAACCAATACACAACCCTTTCTTAATTAATTTGGAGTAGTAAAAAGTGATCAACCCTGACCATTTGATGTTATTGGATTATAAACCAATAAACAACCTTTCCTTTAGGTATTTGTAATAGTATAAATCGTTAACCTTTCCTAATGGCTATTTTTTCACCTGCTTTGCTTTAGCCATTCCTCCTTGACATCCTCAAATAACGACATGGAACACTTGGGGAACGGCTCCCAAAGCGCCCCCCAACAGAAGCATGGCCGAGGAATATTCTGGGAGCATGCCCAAATACTGGATTTAATAAGTATTTGGGGCGAAGAAGAGATTCAAAGGCAGCTCTCCAGCAACCATCGTAATATTGCTATTTATGAAGTGATAGCGGACCGATTGGCAGAGAGGGGGCATTCCAGAACAGCGCAGGAATGTAGAAATAAATGTAAAAGCTTAAAACAAAATTATAGCGCTGTGTGCAAACAGAATGGGCAGAGCGGGAATGGACGGCAAACCTGCCCTTATTTTTATGAAATGGACCAAATCTTCCATGGAAGAATAAGTGCAAAGTAGCAGAAAGTCCTGACTAGCTATCCATCCAAGAGTTCAGCAGCAGCCCGGGAAGAAGCACAAGAAGTTCCGGCAGCTGTGATCCTTACAGGTATGTCTGTGTTGCAAATGCCTGTTTGAAAGGGAAAACCCCCCTTCCCCACGGCTTCACTTGTGCCCCTGAACCACTCTTCCCATTCTAGTATGGACAGCCAGATGGTGAAAAACTTCCTTAAGCCATGACATATCACCGAGAATAATCCTTAAGCAAGGCTTCACCAAGATATGTCCATTCTTCTTAGGATTAAAGACTTCCATAGTAGTGTTTCATGACCATCTTTTGTTTCCTGTGTAGAAGGAGAGGAACCAGAGGTGTTGTTGACCCTCCGATCTGTTCCGCAAGAAGAATTGCCGCCTGTAGGCACGCCGGCCCCTCAGGAGCCAGAGGAAGAGGATCGGGAAAGTAGTGATGGAGGTAGGTTCCAGTATCATGGAAAACATCCCTTCCTGTACCAAATGCGCAGAGGGGCTGCTCCATGGCATGATTCTATCCCCTATCAGACCAATGGTGGAAATCCACACTTTACGTACAAGTATAAGTCCGAATAAGTGGTTTCTGCACATCATCTACTGTGTATTCAATAACAGAGGTGGGTGAGTGAGGAAGGATACCTGGCACAGCATGTAGTGTGGGTAGGGATTGCAACCGTCATCCTCTGCCATTTCAAAATGCATGCCATAATAGCGATGGCTCCATAGGTGAACATGAAAAGCCTATGCATGGGAGAAAATGCTTCCTCAGTGTCTATGTATGTCTCCACTTGTGTTGGCTAATGACTTGCCATGTTGTTCCTATTTTCACTTCCAGAAACTTCCATTGTCTAGATGAGTACATAGGGAGATTTGAAAGGGATTAAATGAGTTCATAGAGGTTATGTGGAGAGATCTTGTAGCATCTTTGGGACTAAATGAAAGAAAGAAATTGGCAGCATGAGCTTTCCTAGACTAAAGTCTACTTCCTCAGATGAATTTTGTGTGTCTAGATGAAACACACACAATTTCACAGTGTTAGCAGACTCATTTTATTTGCCCAGCAGCAAAACAAATCTGGCTCTCTCTTTTCCCATGCCACCTCCCTGTTTCTTCTTGCCTCGGGTCCTTCCCAACTGAATGACTTTGGATGTTTTCCTCCATGCTTGACTCCTCTGTTCGGTTATCATATCACTTGGGTGATAGCCATTCCTTTACCTCATTTCTTAAACTGCATGTTCGATCATCATACTTTAGCCTTCCCCTTAATTCGTGGCAGCTATGAAGTAAAGTAAGGAAAACAAAATGATGGCCAACAGATTGGAAAGAATCAATATCCTTGAGTCCAAGTAGACCATAAGTTGAACATGAGTCAACAATGGGATGTGGCAGCTAACAAAGCCAATGTGATTTTAGGCTGCATCAATAGAAGTCTAGTGTCTAGATCAAGGAAAGTCATAGTGCCATTCTATTCTGCTTTGCTCAGGCCTCATCTGGAACAATCCTGTGTCCATTTCTGGGCACCACAATTCAAAAAGCATGTGCAGAAACTGGACCGTATCTGAAGGAAGGTGACTAAAATGGTGAAGGATCTGGAAACTACAAAGCCCTATGAGGAAGGACTTAGGGAGCTGGGGATGTTTAGCCTGGAGAAGAGAAGGTTAGGAGGTGATATGATAATAGCCCTGTTTAAGTATTTGAAGAGTATCATATGGAGGAGGGAGCAAGCTGGTTTTCTGCTGCTCCAGAGACTAGAACGTGGAACAATGGATGCAAGCTCCAGGAAAAGAGATTGCACCTTAACATGAAGAGGACTGAATGGCCCTTGAGGTCACTGGCCGAGTGGCTCTGATGTCCCTGTGCCCTGCTTATCTCTCCCTTTGGCCTCAGTTCATGGCCTCTCTGAAAGAGCAGTTTTGCTTCTGTTTTCTGCTACCAAAGAGCGGGTTTCAAAACCTGCCTCCATTTAAAGAGGAAGAAGAGATGGGAGAAAAGTTCATCTTTGCAATGGTTTCAGTACTTGATCAGGGAAATTGGAAGGAAGCTGCTGAGCAGAGAAAAGAGAAGGCTTCTTCTCCATTCTGCACATTCCCACAAAGTGTGTGTGTGTGTGTGTGTGTGTGTGAGTGAGTGTCATTTGGAGACATCTACAATAGTCTGGCAATTTCAAACTAAGCATCCAGGATACAGATGCTCTATACTACTTAGATATACAGTATATTGGATGATTTTTAGCAATAAGATAACTGATTTGCTGCTTTACAGCTTTGCTTTACCACCAAGGAAGACTTCTGTCAAAACGTGTTTGCATGTTTCGATACTTCTTGCTTTTAATGCGTTTTGGATGTTTAGATGCTCCTTGTCATTAATGCATTTTTGCACAGTGTATTGCTCTGTTTATACACTGTTTATTTTGTTTGAAGGGAATTCTTTGTCAATGCATCATCAGAATATTTTAGACACTAAAACTATTTTTATGTTTTACTCTGTGAACACTTTTATCCCAGACCTTTCTGTTTGTTATACTTCTTGCAAAATAAGACAGTTGTTGCTTCACTGCACTCCATGCTTTGAGAAGGGATATAAAACATCACTGATTTCATTCCTACATACAAGAATAAATCGTTTGTGGTTAACTGTGTTTGAGTCAACTCTATGACTCCATTGAATGAAAATTGAATGAAAGGCCTCCAAGTCACTCTGTCATACGCAGGTCTCGCAAAGTCAAGGCTGTGGCTTCCGTGATAAAGGCCATCCACCTGCATTGCAGTCTCCCTCTTTTCCCATTGCCTTCTACCTTTCCAAGCATTATTGTCTTTTCAACTCAGCCATGTCTTTTCATGATATGGATGAAGTACAACAGACCATCTTTTTCCACATTGGATGAGATGATGCAACTTTTGGGGCATGTTTACTGCACTTCAGAAGATATTTGGGGATGGGAGGGAAAGCATTTGCTCTGGAAAATAAGCTGCAAACAACTCTTTTCAAAAACAAAACCGATATTTTTCTAGAAAAGGATGTATTTTGTTCCACATATGTTTCCCTGAATGGCCTAGTGGTACGAATGTTGGACTATGACTCTGGAGACTAGGGTTCGAATCCCAGCTCGGCCATGAAACACACTGGGTGACCTTGGCCAAGTCACACTCTCTCAGCCTCAGGGGATGGCAATGGCAAACCCCCTCTAAAGTAACATGCCTAGAAAACACTACTATAAGTCCACCTTAAAATCACCGTAAGTCAAAAGTGACGGCAGACCCACAACAACAACAATACAATGCCTGGAGCCTGTTGTTAACCCCATCTGCGTATTTAGCATTAAGTGCCAGAGACCTCCGGTGCTGCAGGATGGCTTCTATATGGAGTATGCGTTTCATCATGTTACGTTTTAAAGAAACTTTTGCATGTTTTCAATCTGAATTTTGTACTAATTTTAATCTGAATTTCATTTTAATTGTTTTTAAAGTGTTTTTATCCTGTGAGCCACTTTAGGTCCCTTCTGGGGAGAAAGGCGGCATAGAAATGAAATGAAATAAATAAATCAGGTGCTAAGAACCTTGGGCAAACTACAAATCCCAGGATTCCCTAGGATGGAGCCACAAGGGTTAAAGTGAGATAAAAGTGCTATATAATTGGGCCCAGGGTTGTGGCCTTGCAGACTTGGGACTGTTTCACTTGTTGGCATTGAAGTGAACCAATTGCACCGAGGAGCTGGCCAAAGGACCATCTTCTGGCTGCATCCACATTGAAGAAATAACCTGGTTTGGTCCAGCTTTTCAGCATCCTGGCTAAAGGCTATGAATTCTGGGGGTTGGAGTTTGTTGTGGGGCCTTCCTTCCTTAAGCTCTGCTCTGGGCCCACAACAACTCCAACTCCCAGAATTCCATAGCCTTTAGCCAGGATGCTGAAAAGCAGCGCCAAACCAGGTTATTTCTCCAGTGTGGCTGCTATGGTCTCACTTGCCAAAGGCTGCAAGCAAAGCCCTTTTCCTCCTGTTTGGCTTCAGTAAAGGGAACAAAAGTTTGGCAGAGAGAAGAAGACAAGAGGGGGAGAGAGTGTGTTTGTGTGAGTGAATGCAACTGGGGAAGGTCGAAATTATTCACAGCTGTTAGGAATGAGAATGTGGGGCTGCAACTGGTGCCGAAAGTCATTGCTTTGCTCAGCCTCCTTAAAGACAAGGCAAAGCTAGAGCCAGAACAGAGAGGAATTAATAGATCTGCCTCTTCTATTTTCCACAGCAGTCTTCTTGCCAAGTTTGCAGATGACACCAAATTAGGAGGAGCAGCTAATACTCCAGAGGAGAGGAGCAAAATTCAAAATGGCCTGAATAGATTGGAAAGCTGGGTCAAAGCTAACAATATGAACATCAACAGGGAGAAATGTAAGGTACTGCACTTAGGGTGAGAAAATGAAATGCATATAGGATGGGGAAAACCTGGCTTAAGGAGACTTTATATGTGTGGAAAGGATCTAGGAGTCCTAATAGACCACAAGGTGAACATGAGTCAACAGTGTGATGCAGCAGTTAAAAAGGCCAATGCGATTTTAGGTTGCATCAATAGAAGTATAGTGTCTAGATCAAGAGAAGTAATAGTGCCACTCTATTTTGCTTTGGTCAGGCCCCACCTGGAATAATACTGAGTCCACTTCTGGGCCCCACAATTCAAAAAGGTCATTGAGAAACTGGAGCCATGTGTCCAAAGGAGGGCAACTAAAATGGTGAAGGGTCTGAAAACCATGAAGCCCTATGAGGAAGGACTTAGGGGGCTGGGGATGTTTAGCCTCGAGAAGAGAAAGCTAAGAGGTGATATGATAGCCCTGTTTAAATATTTGAAGGGATGTCATGTTGAGGAGGGAGCAAGCTTGTTTTCTGCTGCTCCAGAGACTAGGACCCAGAGCAATGGATGCAAGCTCCAGGAAAAGAGATTCCACCTCAACATTAGGAGGAACTTCCTGACAGTTAGGGCTGTTCGACAGTGGAACACATTCCTTCCTCGGAGTGTAGTGGAGTCTCCTTCTTTGGAGGTCTTCAAGCAGAGGCTGGATGGCCATTGGACGGGGATGCTTTGATTGAGAGTTCCTGCATGGCAGAAGGGGGTTGGACTGGATGGCCCTTGGGGTCTCTTCCAACTCTAGGATTCTATCATTCTTACCCTCAAGAAGTTCTTCCTAATGTTCAGATGAAATCTCTTTTCCTGTAGCTTGAACCCATTGCTCCAGGTCCTAATCTCTAGAAAAGCAGAAAACAAGCTTGCTGCATCCCTTCAACGCGGGAGGAAGAGAGAGAAACCGGGACGCTTTCAAGGCATCTGGGAAAGTGGGAGGGCAGAGGATTAGCCCTGCCAACTGGGATGTATGGAGTATATTGACTTCCCAGTATTTTTTGTTTCTGGTTCAGCTGTCTGAAAAATTGATGGGACTTGCAGTCCAACAATATTCAGAGCGGTTCAGGTAGATACAGGGAAAGACTGGAGTGCATTTACAAAGTGCATTTAATGCACAGTTTAGTGTTGCGTGATTTTGTTTTAAAACTTTTGTAATGCAAGTTATAGGGGAAAAACATCCAGATCAGGATTGTCCATGAACTTTGGGAAAAACTGGATCCTTTCCCTTCTTTTAAAAGCTGCTAAGTCATCCGTTTGCCTTTTGTTCCCTTGATCTCCAGTGTTACTAATTCAGAACCCCAAACTGAAAACCTTGTTTATTCTTCTTCTTTTGGAAATAAACAAAGAAACCAAAAACAAGGCAAAGGATTGTTACCTTGAAATGTTTTAATGTCAAAAAAAGTTAATAACAGTTATTTTACACACATATATACAGCAATGTACCATGTAATCATTATTGCAGAAACATTGCTTGGGGCATGGAGGTCAGGGGAATCGGGGCCATTTGGGGCCATTTTACATGATTTTAAAAAACTGGGGGAAATGCCATGGAGAGTAATGCATTTGATCATATGCCATTATGAACACCAGCCATGGAAAAGTCATGCACTTGTTTTTAATGCAATGGTTCCAAACTGTGGCTAAGATGAAACAATTCTGATTTTTCTCTTTGCTTTTCCTCCCTTTCCACCAAATCAATCTGTGCCTTGAATTAAGTTGGAGAAAGGTCTGAACTGACAAGTGGGAGTTCGATTTTCAAAATCAAGGCATATTTGCACTGCAGAATTATAGCAGTTTGATCCCACATTAACTGCTATGGCTCTGTCTATGGGGTTCTGGGATTTGTAGTTTGGTGAGACACTAGAACTATGTGGCGGCGAATTCTAAATGCCTCACAAAATATTCCTAAATACCTAGGAATCCAAGGACACCCCAGGAGGAGCCATGGCAGTTCAAGTGGGATGAAACTGCTATAACGCTGTAGTGTGGATATAATCTCTCTCTAGATGTGATCCAAAACATGAGCAACACCATTTTTTGACTCTGACTTCAAGGCCAACTTAAACCAATCTTTATTCTTGCTCCTTTGCACACTCCTGCCTGCCCCAGAAGCTGCAGTTTGAAACACCACACCTGATGGGGGGACAATGCGGAGACTTTGGCTGTGTCTACACTGCAGAATTAATGCAATTTGACGCCACTTTGGCTTTTATGATGGAGCCAGGACAATTAAAGCGGTGTTAAATGGTCAGGATGCATCTAAACTGCAGAATTAATGCAGTTTGACACTCCTTTAACTGCCATAGTTCAATGCTATGGAATCCTAGGAATTGTCGTTTGTTGTGGCCTCAGAGCTCCCTGACAGATAAGGCTAAATACATCACAAGACTATACATTCTGGTACTTCATAGCATTGACCGATGGCCGTAAAAGTAGTATCAAATTGCATTAATTCTGCAGTGCAGATGCAGCCAGAGAAAGCTAAACTTTCTCACCAAACTACAAATCCCAGAACCCCATAGCATTGGGCCCTGGCAGTTAAAGTGGTGTCAAACTGCATTATTTCTGCAGTGCAGATACAGGCTTAGATTCAGAGGCAGGAGGAATGAGGATCAGGGTAAGGATCATTAACAACCTAAGATACGCAGATGACACTGTATTACTAGCAGAGACCCGGAAAGAGCTGGAGCAATTCTGGAAGAGGTTCAAGGAGGAAAGTGCCAAGGCTGGATTAATCCTGAACATCAAGAAAACAAAAATAGCCACAGAAGATCTGCAAAAAACCATCCTATGTAACAAGGAAATTGAAGTAGTCAAAGAATATCCTTAGATCATACATTGATCAGAATGGACTAGGAAGAGCAGCTATAAAAGAACTAGAAAAGATCCTAAAATGCAAAGATACACAATTGAGCACAAAAGTTAGAATCATACAAGCCATTGTATTCCCTATTATTAGCATGGATGGATCTGAGAGCTGGACAGTTAAGAAAGTGGATAGGAAGAAAATCCATTCATTTGAGATTATGTGGGTCTGGAGAAGGGTGTTGAGGGTCCTATGGACAGTCAAAAGGACAAACAAATGGGTCCTAGAGCAGATCTAGCTGAAAGTCTCCCTGGAAGCCTAGATGGTTAAATTGAAGCTGTCATACTTTGGCCACATCACAAGAAGGCATGAATTACTGGACAAAACAATAATGCTGGGAAAGGTGGAGGGATGTAAAAATAGAGGAAGACCATATGCCTACAAAGAAGCCTGTCACATCACTGGGATGGAGACATATTGCATTGCAAAAGAGGGGTCCCTCTTGAGATGCAAATGGGCTTCAAATTCCTTGACTTTGAAAATCTCCCTGTTGCTGCGCTGATAGAAGGAAGAGGAGCCTGCCTGCAAAAGATATCCTCCCCATCATAATATCTTTACTAAGGACTGAAACAACATGCAAGCATCAGAGTAACATCTCCAATTGTTTTGCAACATCTTGCCTGATGAAGAAGACTATGGAGTTTCAAAAGCTTTCAACAAATATACAGTCGCCCCTCCTTTTTCACGGGGGATCCATTCCAGACCCCCTCACGAAAATAGAGTTTCACCTATATTCAAGACCCATTGGGTTGAATATATGCTCAGGGGTGCAGAGGTGCGCCCCATTCATTCTCCCTCTGTTTGTTCCTCGCACATAAGGCAGGGATGCAGATCTGAAAACTGCAAGAATGGAAGGAGGACTGTATTGTGCATTTCGGCTGGCCAATAAAGGTATCACTGATGGATTTTTGTTTGTATTTGTTAACAGCAAGTAAGTAGCAAGTACATTTCTATACCATCTCTCTCTCTGGCTTAGCTTCGCGAACAAAGATTCAGGAAGGACTCATCCCGCGCTTTGTACAAGCGCGTTGGTGACTAAAAAGGCCAATCCGAGATAAACAAGTCCAGTTGCAGAAAGCACAGCGAAAGGTCTCCTTGGGTGATGTTTCTGGGTTGTGGTTCTTTCTGCGTTGTTGTTTCTCTTCGAGGCTCGTTCAGCGTGAGCTTTCGAAGAAGGCTGCAGCGTCATGGATAGTGCGTCTCCATGCCTCCCGATGCAAGGCCAGGGAGGACCATTGTTGGTGATCTATCTGGCCAAGCCTGAGATGTTGTTTCAGGGAGTCCTTGTATCTCTTCTTTGGGGCGCCCCTCTTACGCTCTTGACCCATGGCGAGTTCACCGTAGAATACTGTTTTTCGGAGGCGATGGTCCTCCATCCTAGAAACGTGTCCTGCCCAGCACAGCTGCGTCCTCAATAGCATGGCCTCAATGCTGGTGATCCCTGCTTGCTCGAGGACAGCAACATTTGTCACATAGTCAGTCCAGTGTATATTTAGAATTGTACCGTCTATCAGTGCACTTAAGCACTCCTGAAGCGGTTTACAAAGTATAAGCTAAGTGCCCCCAACAAGCTGGGGACTCATTTTAGGATGCAGTCCTAAATCAAGCTTGAGCTCCTGGACTGGTATTGAACTTTCAACCTTATGGTTTGCGAGTGAGTGGCTGCCGTACAGTTAAATGGCCAACCCAGCTACCCCTGCATGTTTTCTTGTCATATTCCAGATGGTTAGACTCTATCAGGGAGGCCATGGACCTGAGCCTTGCAGGACAAGAGAGATGTCGCATCCTCAGGGTCGCCATGAGTCAAGATGGCAGCTAACAACCAAAAGGACAAGAGGGGCTTTTGCCCCCCTTCCCAGCTTCCCTTGACACTTTATCTCTCTCCACTGGGACTGATGCCTGCTATCCGCTGTTGCTCCCCATTAATGGCATAGATGCCCAAACCAGATTAATGAGCGTTAATCAATCCTGGAAAGCAGAGAGGTAAAGATTAGCATCTCCTGCTGGAGCCGTCTCTCTCAGACGGCTGGCAAAGTCACCAAGGGGATGACAAATCAGCCTTAATTACAGCGCTGAGATATTTATCCACTGATGGAACAGAAGGAGGACAGCCGTCTTTAAATCTCAGACAGAGACGGAATAATCCAGAGATGGAATAATGCCTTGCAATGTGATAATAGCCTGCATCCCACTGTGAAATCTCATGCAGAATAGAGCCATTAAATCAATGAGACTTATGTGTTGGCTTGCCATCTGACAACTGATTCTGCAGAACGGTAGCGCTGGAAGGAACCCTAAGAGCCACCTAGTCCAACCCTATGCCATACACAACTACAGCACTCCACAGGGCTACTTTAGTCGGGGGAAACCACCATGACCTCAGCCAATACACCAAACACTGGTTGTCATCTATATATCAAGTCTATTCCTTTAAAAAATACAGACACACATTCCTTTGGTTTAAGAGATAGGTTGAACTATCTACACAGTTCTTTGTGCAGCCCTCATTCATCCTCCAGAAAGGAGGGAGAAAAGATTGTCATAAATTTGCATGATGTGAAACTGCAGGAGCAGAAAAGTACAGCCAGCTCTCCAAAGTCTGCATCCACAGCTTGAAAGTATTAAATAATAATAATGATGATTCCAGAAAGGAAACCTTATTTTTATACAAGGGACACCATTTTATTACTCCCAATGAATACAACGGGACTTGAGCATCCATGGATTTTGGTAAATCCAGGGGATACCAAGGGCCTATGTACTGACCTCCATCCACAATGAAACATCATATTCATCACATAACATGGCCTTATAAACCATAAGCCTCAGGGTGATTGTCTCAGAGCTCTGACATAATCAAGAAAGTCAATGCCCATCGCAAAATCCATCACAACTAAGAAGGTGCTTTAGACATCTTACTTTTGGGTAGAAAACCCAGAATGAGATAATACCCCTCCGGTCTGGAGTAGTTATCAGCCCCCTTTCCCCTGACTCAATGTAAGCTTGCACAAGGAGCTTTAGGCTACATGTTAATCTATCCTACGTTTTCCCCACAACAACCCTGCAAGGTAAGCGAGGCAGAAATCTTTGCCCAAGGCATACACCCAGTGAATATCCTGAGATTTCACACATCTGACATGAAGTACCCCACATGGGATAACATACATAGATGGAAAATGCAAGTTTTCTTAATATCCTTCAACACAGGGATCTTATCCTGCCGTTTAGTTATGACTGAGTCCCATTGAAGCCAATAGGACATATGTTTAATGTAAGCCCTGTTGATTTCAATGAAGCCACTGGTGAGGAATATCATTCACAGGACTGTTCCACATTATGGAGAGAATAAGAGGAAAAGGCACTTTGCACGTGAAAATGTCTCTGGTTCAAAATCCCCCTTATGAACTGGGCCCAAATGCTCCAGTTCTTGCAGAGCAGACAGTGGATATCTCTTGGAGGAAAGCAACTTTAAATAATAACCATCATTCAGTAACTAGTGAATGTATGTGTGAAATGGAAATGCTCCATGGGTTTTATGCTCTTCCTTTCCTTAAGCTCTGTTCCCAGACAAAATATGAAGGAAAGGAACTGTATCCCCCAGCTAAGAACCACTTTTCTTCTACAACATCTACTACATGCAAGTAGCGAAGTGAGATGATCGTTGTCAGTAGAGTCGATAGTCCTACTCAAAGGAGCAATATGCCTGCAATACTCATTAAGAAAAATGAAAAATACGGGCTAGAAACCTGTCACTGTCTTCCAAATCCTACAGAAGCAGTTGGACATTTTTTCATGTCCAATGCCAAACATTCACATTCGGTTCAAGGTTGAGAATTGCACAACTGGTGCCACTGCACATGGGATGCAAATGATGAAGGGATGTGGAATGTGTATGGGCACACACTTTGTATTGCACAGTAATGCCACTGTACATTTGTGCATGGATGGACACGCACATTTGGTTGTACATTCAGTTGCACTTTTGGTGCCCTGGTTCAGCTGAGCAACATTGCCATTGAACACAAGGGTTGTGAGTGGTGCCAATTTAACCTAACACAAGGGTTATGTGTGGTGCAATTTAATACCACACAAGACCAGTGTAGGAGCTTGGCCAAAAAGCTATTTAAAAACAAACAAACATGGGGGATAATAGAGCACCAAAGCTTTGGCAAGTCCCACTCTCTCAGCCTCAGAGGATGGCAATGGCTAACTCCCTCTTGAAGAAACTTGCCAAGAAAACCCTATGATAGGTTCACCTTAGGGTCGCCATAAGTCATAAATATGACTTGGAGGCACACAGCAACAAAAGCTGTGGGAATATTCTACCCATCAAAGAGCTCAATGGGGAAACTGTGGAGTGGAACTTGCGACTGCGGCTCCTCAGGTTTTATTGTGTGGCTGCATTGGGCAAGGGGTTTGCATTATGGTTCTCCAAATAGAGAATGCCCAAAGACCTCTCCTGAGTCCAGGAGGCTTTGGAGCTTGGAGAGTCCATGGACAAAGTGGTAGTACTGGATCCCAGGGTGTCTTCAGCAGAGTTCTGGGAATCCGCATCTTCTGATGAAAAGCTCTCATGTCTGGAGAGCTGGAAGTATTGGGCTGTTTCTTTCCTCCGGCTGCTCCGACCTTTCGATGGCATGGATGCGGAGGGTTGCTTGTTGGAAGGCAAGTTCCCACAGGGTCCTAGCATCTGCTTAGTAGTAGGATGAGAGGAGAAGTCAGGAGAAGTGGAGGGCAAGCTCGGAGTTGGGGTGCAGAAGCTTTCTGAGGCCTCTATATCCAAGTCCTGAGCTTCAGGATTCCCACATTCCAAGATGGTGCCCAGAGAATCAAGATAGGTCTCCTCACTCCCCTTCACATCCTTATCTATATTGTCATGTGCTGGAACAGACACATTGTCACCAACGCCAGGGGTGTCCTCAGATCCATCCTCCACAATCTTGCATTTGTCCTCATCCAGCTTCCCTTGGGTTTTGGTTTCCATTGATGCTCCACCCAAGTCAGGATCTTCACCTTTAGGAGCTGGGTCGAAAGGTCCGCTCTTCTCTCCACAGTCTCCTCTGCCTTCTTTGAATCTCACCAGCGCATCTTCAAGGATCTGCTTGGCCTCTTGACATCTCTCCAGAGCTTCTCTCCACACGGCCAGGCCATTTCCATTGCACATGCTGGACGCCTGGATCTTCATCTGCTGGAACTTCTCAGCCGAAAACTCCTCCGAGAGCCGCTGGAGAGAATCTTCTGCATCTCGCTGGGCATCCTTGCTCTTGGGATCTTTCCCTTTGGATGCTGAGAGGGCCAGGCGCTGCTTGCAGTCAAGGTTGAACTGAGTGACCTTTGGGGGAAAGAGTAAAAAAATAGTTCTTACTTACAACTGCAAGGACAATACTTCCTTTTTGGCTTTCTTCCCACCTCAAATATTTTCTGCTGCAATTTCCGCCAACCTTTCTCATTCCTCTTAGTTAAGGTATCTCCCTAACTCTTGTCAACTCTGAGTAGAATCCAGAGAAATAGCCATGTTAGTCTGGAATAGCAGTATGCAAAGGGATCTTGTAGCACTTTGGAGGCTAACTCAGCAAAAGGCATAGCCTATGCTTTTATAGAAAGGGCTGCATCTGCACTGCAGAAATAATGCAGTTTGACACCACTTTAACTGTCATGGTTCTGTGATTCTAATGCTATGGAATTCTAGGATTTGTAGTTTGGTGAGATATTTTGCCTTCTCTGCCAAGGGTGACCACATGTCCTCCTTTTTCAGGGCATGACCTACATTTCACCCTTCTGCCCAGGAGGAATTTCAAAATGTCCTCTATTTTCAGCATGACTACACAGCATGGATCTATATTTATTAGTAGAATTTTTAGCTTTTATTTTGTAACGGCCTGCATTTTTCTTGAACATCCTACATTTTATGGTACCTTGTCTTCCTTTGTGCATATGGCATCTCAGCACCTTGTCTCTGCCAGAGTGCTCTTTTGCCACAGCAAACTACAAATCCCAGGATTATATAGCACTGAGCCATGGCTTCTAAAGCAGAGTGTCAAGCTGCATTGTTCCTCCAGTGAGGATATAGCCTTGGTTTACATCCTCAGAGGAACGGAATGAACTGGCACCCAGGAAGGAGCTTGGTAATCACACATGAATGGCCATAGAAATGCAAAACTGGTGGGTCAGTTTTACCAATGGTCAAAGGCCACTGAGGGACAAATGCAGGAGGAAATGCTTTGTCTCCATGCCCACAAGTTTTGCATTTCATGGCTATTCATCCTGTCTGCTTATTAAGCTCCTTCCTGGGCAGCAGTTCACTCTATGCATTTGAGGAAGTAGAAAAAGTCTATGGAGTTTATCACACAAAGGAGATCGGGAGTTTATCCCATGAATACCCCAGAAAAATCACATAATTACGTGAAACGATTTCTCATGATGTCGCACAAAACCAAAGAAACATTAACACGCATCTTTTTACTTTTGTAAATGCAACAATGCATTTCTGATATCACTTTATTTGCGCAACTGCATGTGATAATCATTCGTGCAATAACTCGCCATTTTCACTTTATCTGCATGATGCTTTAAATGCGCTTTAATTTCTCTTTAATGCTGAAATTAGCCCTAGTGTGATAAACTTTTATGAAAGCTTGTGCTACAATTTCTTTTGCACAGTCAGCCTCAAAGGTGCTGCAAGATCCTGTTCTTTTGGTCCATGCACCACTCTTTCTGCTCAGCCATCCTCTCTTCATTGTTTTGTTTTAGTTTTGCGGCTGCTGTTTGTATGTGTCTGTGTTGGTTAGTATACTCACCTTGTCGCAGAAGTGGTGAAGATCTAGCAAAGTCTCCAGCTCAGCCCCTTTCATCTCCATGTCCATGTAGAAGGTGGTCAGTTTTGCCTGGAAAGCTCCCTTCGCGACCTCAAAGGCCTCCATTTCAGGGGAGGTGGACCCTTGGAACTTGGCCGCTTCCTTGGACAGAGAGAGGCCATGGTTGTAGTGGACCTAAGGAAGTCAAGAAGGAAGGACAGGTATTGCAATACTGAGCTGGAAGACAACAAGCTGCATCCATTAATTCTGCACTCTAGATTCACAAGGCCCAGTACAACAAGAGTGTGGCATTTATCACCAGAAAGTAATTGTATACATACCATTTTTAATGATTTTGTGCATGCAATACAGTTTGTGTACATTGAACCATCAAGAAGCAAAGGCGCCTCTGTCTCTGACACTCATGTAGACAATTTTGGATTTAGGAATATTTCAGATTTCAGAATCCTAGATAAGGGAGCCTCAACCTTATGAACCTAATGAATAATTTTTCCTACCCAGCAGAGCCAGCTTTCTTTCCCTCGTTCTGTTTCAAAAAATTAAAATTTCTTTTTAAGATGATTTTTAATTGCATGCGACAAAGTGGTTTAAATTGTTTATTCCCATTCTAAAGTTGATCTTCTGGATGGTTTAACTGGAGTGTATTGTGTTTTAGTTTGGAAGCTGCTCATGTGATGATGATGATGATGATGATGATGATGATGATGATGATGATGATGACGACGATGATATAGACTATGGGGATGTACACACAGCCCTTAAGGGATGGTGTGATGCTGCCCCTTTCCTAGCTGGATTGGGGCCGCGGCAGCCACACACTGCAGCCTCAATCTGGCCTTTCCAGAGCACAAAAAGGAGCCACAAAAAGTGGCTCCATTTTTCACCCTGGAAAGGGTGCGATAGCTGCAGCACCATGGCTATATGATGCTCCTTTAGCACCGTGTCGCCCGGACGCAGTGCTGAAGGAGTGCTGTGATGCCATGCACTTTATGGAGCAGTGTGCAGCATCACGGTGCCCTGGGGGTGGAGTCGGGGTGTGCATCATGTGGACGCATCGCCCCGACTCCATCCCCAGGCCGGCCTTAATGGCCGGTCTGAAGAGCCCCCGAGTCTCACTTGTTTGAAATGCTTGGGACTAGAAGGGTTTTGGATTTTGCTTGGAATATCTGTATATACATAATGAGATATTTTGGAGATGGGAGCCAAGTCTAAACAGAAAATTAATTTGTGTTTTGCACACACCTCATACCCACAGCCTGAAAGTAATTTTATACACAGTAATTTTCAGCATGAAACAAAATCTGTGTACCCTGAATCATCAGAAAGCAAGGTACCATTATCTCAGCCGCTCATGTGGACAATTCAGGATTTTGGAATATCTGTATATACATAAGGAGATATCTTGGAGATGGGACCCAACTCTAAACATGAAATTCATTTATACACATAGTCAGAAGGTAAATTTCTACACAATATTTCTCATAAGTTTGTGCATGAAACAAAGTCTATTTCCAGTGAACCGTCAGAAAGCAAAAGTGTCACTATCTCAGCCTCCCTTTTCTGCAAATCCTTGGATTTTGCAATATTTGGGATTCTGGAATTTCGGGTAAGGGAGGCTCAACCTGCACTTCATTTTAACTGCAAGAAGGAGTGTACCGTATATACTTGACTATAAATTGAGAAGTTTATGTCCCAAAATTGACCCTAAAATTTTGGGTAGACTTATATAAGGGTCAATACACCTGTAGTGCTTAGAAATGTCCCAAAACAAGCAAGCCTGATGCCCCAATCTCCAATGAACCCCAATTCCTTCCCCCTCTGGTCTGTTTTGCAAACCTTTGCTTCATATCGGAAAAATTCATCATTTGAATCCACTTGCTTCTCTCTCTGGTCCATTTTGCAAGACCTTGCTTCCCATGGAAACAATTCTCCATCTAAAACCATCTTTCCAGTCCATTTTGCAAGACCTGGTTTCCTATGGAAATAACTCCCCCTTTAAATCCACTTGCTTCCTTTCTCAATCCGATCTTAAAACCTCTCCTCCAGCGCCTGGGAATCAGTTGGGAGAGGTCCAGAGAAGGAGAAGGAGGGACGGAAGTGGGATTTCCCCCTTTCCATCCTTCCTGATAGCCCCCTACGTTTTACCTTTGACTTATCCATGGGCCATTTCAAAATCCAGGATTTTGGCCCTGAAACCTTTCCTCGACTTATACATGAGGTTGACTTGTATGCAAGGATATACGGTGTCTCCTTTTCTAACCTACCGTGGCTTCTTTGAAGAACTCCTTAAACCTCCGATAGGCCTCTTCAACGGTCTCCCGGCTGCCTTCTGCAGATCCCACTTTATGGAGCTGTGGCTCTCCTTCTTCCTCAAACCACAAACTGACCTGTGCGAAGAAGCAAAGAGTGTAGCAAGAGACTTGGAAGGAATCAAGGTAATACATATAGACCTACAGTTGTCAGTTTGGGACTGTCCCAGGTCCTGAGGTTTCCTGCCTAAAATCTGAGACCTGCTGGAGGCCAGGGTTTGAATCCCTGCTTGGCCATGAAACCCACTGGGTAACCATGCGCAAGTCACACTCTCTCAGCCTCCGAGGATGGCACTGCAAACCTCCTCTGAAGAAACTTGCCAAGAAAACAGCATGATAGGGCCAAAAAAGGACTCGACGTTACATGAGAACCACAGGGACAGTGGCCTCGGATTGTGTCATTAAGCATTGTGCATTAAGTAACAAACAGCCACAATTGCTCTCGGCTTGTCATTCAAAGATACACAGAGAGAAACTATTTTCTTGTTTGAAAATCAAGAGCAACCCCTTATCTAAAGGAGCTCTGTTTTTTTAACTTACCTATCATTGCTTCTCATTTTTAAATGTGCTGCCTTTCTGTAAAAAAGTGGCATATAAATAAATGAAAACACACAAACACTTTGAAAATGCACAATCCCATGTGCAAAAACCATGCAGTTGATCAATGAGGTCCCAAAATATGCAAAAAGGAGCCTGAAGGTATTTTCTTCAGATGAACCTTCTAGACGCACCGGTCTCTTTATTGCCGCTCGGTTCCCATGAAAGCCAGCCTTGTTTTCCGACGTCCCACTTTTAGCCATTCCCCAACTCTCTTCTGAACAAACAAGACTCAGCCTATGTTTAGCCAGGCCTCTCCCTGAGTCTCCCAAGGGCTGCAGGACATGGAAAGAAAGTGCCTCTTTTATCACCTTCGAAACGAGGTTTGCAGAGACTTACTATTTCTGAAGGTGTGCATTCGAGGAAGTAAGCTATGTGGCTATTTTTGGATGGGGCGATAAGGGGGCTTCCATCATGTGATGGAGAGGTTTGACCCAAATGCAAAAGGGGTTTACCACTACAAGCAAAACACATTTAGCACCTTGCACAGCTCTAAAAGGCAGCACAGAGTTACTGCTCCATTATCATGGACTCTTTGTTGTTGTTGTTAACTGTCCTCAAGTCTATCTTAACGCATGGCGATGCTAGAGACATTTCCAAGACCCCCTTCTGTCCTTCATTGCTCTGCTTAATTCCAGCAACCCCATAAAACCCAAAGTGACCCCCTTCATAGAGTCCCTCCTCCTCCTCCTCCTCCCTCTGGTCTGGGGCCTTCCTCTCTTCCTCCTTCCCTCCATCTTTCCCAGCATTACTCTGGTCTTTTCCAAGGAGTCCTTCCTTCTCAGGATGCCTCTGGAGTACGATGGCCTCAGTCTTGCCATCTTGGCTTCTTTCAGGGAGGTTTCTGTTTTGATCTGCACCAGAACTCATTCCTTTTCCTTTTGGCTCAGCCCTCTTTCCCAGCCCCACTTCATCTCAAAGGAATGGATTTCCTTCCTATCTTCTTTCTTTACTGTCCAGCTCTCACATCCATCCAGGGCAATCAGAGGGAATGCAATGGCTTGAAGAGTCTGACTTTTGTGCTCACTTGGATATCTTTGCATTTTAGGATCTTCTCTAGTTCTTTCACAGCCGCTCTTCTCATTCTTACTCTGCTTCTGGTTTCCTGGCTGCAGTCCCTGTTTCTATCCATGTTTGATCCCAGGTATTGACTACTTCTGTTTCTTTGTTGTTGAGGTTGAACTTGTGAAGGTCCTCAGTGGTTGTTATTTTGGTTTCCTTGATGTCCAACATTAAGCCTGCCTTTGCATTTTCTTCCTTGATCTTCCTTAGTAGTTGTTCCAGGTCTTTGGGGTTTTCTGCTAGTAGTACTGTATGGTGTCATCTGTGTATGTTAGATTATTGATGTTCCTTCCTCCAATCTTCACTCCTCCTCCTAACTCTAAACCTGCTCTTCCTATCATATCTTCTGCATACAAGAGTGAAGGCCACCTTCCAGGTAACCTTCACCTTAACACTGACTTTGGACGATGGCCGTCCTGAGGCATTATCTTTCTCCCACCGCCTCCACCACTGAATATGGAAACGGAGGTTTATATCTTGTCAGCCTCCACTTTGGACACCAAAAGACGTTAAAATGCAGGTAGCATCGATGTCTCTGATGTCAACAGAAGCCAAGGGAGCTTTGAAACAGAGACCAAAAGTTTGTTAAGTAACAGAATAGAATAAATAAACTTGTTTCCAAAACTGTTATTATTGTTGTCTTCCTCAGTTGCAGTGTGTGTGTGTGTATAAAACACTTTCCCCTTTCAGTGTTCGAGCCCCAGAGGCTGTCCACAACCATCAAGGGACACAACCCAGCACTCTCCGCTCTAGAGTCTGTTGGTGACCCAAGTCCTTTCCTCCAGACTCTAAAGCCCAGTTTCCAGTCCCCTCAGGCACTCTATGAACCCAAATCCCTGGCAATGGCTTGGATTGACACTTCCCTCAAGAATCCCAACTGACTCCTGCTTTTCCATTCGGAATCGTTTACATTCCCCAGCTCTCATGATATTGGCTGAGATCCAGCTGCCTTCTCATCAAAGGTTGCCATAAGTCAGGACCTCCAAACCGGGACAAATGTAGGACAACATTTTCAAATGTGGGACACATTTTGTAAAATGGAGGACACAGAAAATTTCTCCATGCTTTATAAAAAAGGTTAATATAAATGCATGCTTCTTAGGCATGATCAAAATGGAGGACATTTTGGCATTATTCCTAGACAGATGGAATAAATGTTCTTCCCTTTCGGGACCCATTCCAAAACACACACAAAGCACATTTGGGCATTTGACATGGCTTTATTTAACATGGCCTCTTGCATATTGCAGAGGCTTGGGGGGGACTCTCCCCAGGGATACATTAATGTCATGGGGGGGATCCTTTGAAAATGGGCACCACCCTCCTCCTCCTCCTCCTCTTCTTCCTCCTCCTTCTCCTGTTTCCCCCTCCTCCTCCTCCTCCTCACCATGCTCCAAGAAAGGGAGCTGTCCCTCCCCCTGGCTGCTCCACAGTCTCACTCCTCCTCCTCCAAGGGTCCACCTCCTCCTTGAGGCTGCCCAATGGCAAAGTGGGGCTTGAAACAGCTCCGCCCCAGCTGCTCTTCCATTGGCCAGCCAGCCTCAAGAGGACAAGTCTTCCTTTTAGGCACGATGGCTGCCAGCCACGGCCCAAACCTGGGATTTAGAGTGAACCGGACCGTGACTGTGCCAGTACCCCAAAACCGTTACAATCACGGGCGCAGCCGGGTTATGGCATCCCTATTCTCATAGGTCACTTCAATTTTCCATTCACCACAACAAGGTGAAAATGGGGTCATAAAATGTACCCTTCCCCGAACTCTTTCCCAATTGGGAACCAATCTGATTCTTCTTGATTTAGTCCAGGGGTCCACAAATTCCTGCCCTCCAGATGTTTTGGACTTCAAGCCCCAGAATCCCAAAATATTGGCCAAACTGTGTGAGAAAGGGCATGATGAGGGAGGAAGGACATTTGCATGTGGGCTGTGATTGGCTGAGGGACAAAGAGGAAGGAGGAGCCTTTGGGGGGCTCTGAAGCTTATTGGATTGGCTGTAGATTGCTGAGGAAGGACATTTGCATGTGGGCTGTGATTGGCTGAGGGACAAATAGGAAGGAGGAGCCTTTGGGGGGGCTGAAGCCTATTCAGATTGGCTGTAGAATGTTGAGGAAGGAAGGACATTTGCATGTGGGCGGTGATTGGCTGAGGGACAAATAGGAAGGAGGAGCCTTTGGAGGGGCTGAAGCCTATTCCGATTGGCTGTAGAATGCTGAGGAAGGAAGGATATTTGCATGTGGGCTGTGATTGGCTGAGGGACAAAGAGGAAGGAGGAGCCTTTGGGGGGCTCTGAAGCTTATTGGATTGGCTGTAGATTGCTGAGGAAGGACATTTGCATGTGGGCTGTGATTGGCTGAGGGACAAATAGGAAGGAGGAGCCTTTGGGGGGGCTGAAGCCTATTCCGATTGGCTGTAGAATGCTGAGGAAGGAAGGATATTTGCATGTGGGCTGTGATTGGCTGAGGGACAAAGAGGAAGGAGGAGCCTTTGGGGGGCTCTGAAGCCTATTCGGATTGGCTGTAGAATCCTGAGGGAGAAAGGGCATTTGCATGTGGCCTGTGATTGGCTGAGGGGCAAAGAGGAAGGAGGAGCCTTTGGGGGGCTCTGAAGCCTATTCGGATTGGCTGTAGAATCCTGAGGGAGGAAGGACATTTGCATGTGGGCAGTGATTGGCTGAGGGACAAAGAGGAAGAGGAGCCTTTGGGGGGCTCTGAAGCCTATTCGGATTGGCTATAGAATCCTGAGGGAGGAAGGACATTTGCATGTGGGCGGTGATTGGCTGAGGGACAAAGAGGAAAGAGGAGCCTTTGGGGGGCTCTGAAGCCTATTCCGATTGGCTGTAGAATGCTGAGGAAGGAAGGACATTTGCATGTGGGCGGTGATTGGCTGAGGGACAAAGAGGAAGGAGGAGCCTTTGGGGGGCTCTGAAGCCTATTCGGATTGGCTGTAGAATGCTGAGGAAGGAAGGACATTTGCATGTGGGCGGTGATTGGCTGAGGGGCAAAGAGGGAGGAGGAGCCTTTGGGGGGCTCTGAGGCCTATTCGGATTGGCTGTAGAATGCTGAGGAAGGAAGGACATTTGCATGTGAGCTGTGATTGGCTGAGGGGCAAAGAGGAAGGAGGAGCCTTTGGGGGGCTCTGAAGCCTATTCGGATTGGCTGTAGAATCCTGAGGGAGGAAGGACATTTGCATGTGGGCAGTGATTGGCTGAGGGACAAAGAGGAAGGAGGAGCCTTTGGGGGGCTCTGAAGCCTATTCGGATTGGCTGTAGAATCCTGAGGGAGGAAGGACATTTGCATGTGGGCGGTGATTGGCTGAGGGACACAGAGGACGGAGGAGCCTTTGGGGGGCTCTGAAGCCTATTCGGATTGGCTGTAGAATCCTGAGGGAGGAAGGACATTTGCATGTGGGCGGTGATTGGCTGAGGGACAAAGAGGAAGGAGTAGCCTTTGGGGGGCTCTGAAGCCTATTCGGATTGGCTGTAGGATTCTGAGGGAGGAAGGACATTTGCATGTGGGCAGTGATTGCCTGAGGGACAAAGAGGAAGGAGGAGCCTTTGGGGGGCTCTGAAGCCTATTCGGATTGGCTGTAGAATCCTGAGGGAGGAAGGACATTTGCATGTGGGCTGTGATTGGCTGAGGGACAAAGAGGAAGGAGGAGCCTTTGGGGGGCTCTGAAGCCTATTCGGATTGGCTGTAGAATGCTGAGGAAGGAAGGACATTTGCATGTGGGCGGTGATTGGCTGAGGGACAAAGAGGAAGGAGGAGCCTTTGGGGGGCTCTGAAGCCTATTCCGATTGGCTGTAGAATCCTGAGAGAGGAAGGACATTTGCATGTGGGCTGTGATTGGCTGAGGGACAAAGAGGAAGGAGGAGCCTTTGGGGGGCTCTGAAGCCTATTCGGATTGGCTGTAGAATCCTGAGGGAGGAAGGACATTTGCATGTGGGCTGTGATTGGCTGAGGGACAAAGAGGAAGGAGGAGCCTTTGGGGGGCTCTGAAGCCTATTCCGATTGGCTGTAGAATCCTGAGAGAGGAAGGACATTTGCATGTGGGCGGTGATTGGCTGAGGGGCAAAGAGGAAGGAGGAGCCTTTGGGGGGCTCTGAAGCCTATTCCGATTGGCTGTAGAATCCTGAGAGAGGAAGGACATTTGCATGTGGGCGGTGATTGGCTGAGGGGCAAAGAGGAAGGAGGAGCCTTTGGGGGGCTCTGAAGCCTATTCGGATTGGCTGTAGAATGCTGAGGTAGGAAGGACATTTGCATGTGGGCGGTGATTGGCTGAGGGGCAAAGAGGGAGGAGGAGCCTTTGGGGGGCTCTGAAGCCTATTCGGATTGGCTGTAGAATGCTGAGGAAGGAAGGACATTTGCATGTGGGCGGTGATTGGCTGAGTAGCAAAGAGGGAGGAGGAGCCTTTGGGGGGCTCTGAAGCCTATTTGGATTGGCTGTAGAATGCTGAGGAAGGAAGGACATTTGCATGTGGGCGGTGATTGGCTGAGGGGCAAAGAGGAAGGAGGAGCCTTTGGGGGGCTCTGAAGCCTATTTGGATTGGCTGTAGAATCCTGAGGGAGGGAGGACATTTGCATGTGGGCTGTGATTGGCTGAGGGACAAAGAGGAAGGAGGAGCCTTTGGGGGGCTCTGAAGCCTATTCGGATTGGCTGTAGAATGCTGAGGAAGGAAGGACATTTGCATGTGGGCGGTGATTGGCTGAGGGACAAAGAGGAAGGAGGAGCCTTTGGGGGGCTCTGAAGCCTATTTGGATTGGCTGTAGAATGTTGAGGAAGGAAGGACATTTGCATGTGGGCGGTGATTGGCTGAGGGGCAAAGAGGAAGGAGGAGCCTTTGGGGGGCTCTGAAGCCTATTCGGATTGGCTGTAGAATCATGAGGGAGGAAGGAGATTTGCATGTGGGCTGTGATTGGCTGAGGGACAAAGAGGAAGGAGGAGCCTTTGGGGGGCTCTGAAGCCTATTCGGATTGGCTGTAGAATCCTGAGGGAGGAAGGACATTTGCATGTGGGCTGTGATTGGCTGAGGGACAAAGAGGAAGGAGGAGCCTTTGGGGGGCTCTGAAGCCTATTCGGATTGGCTGTAGAATCCTGAGGGAGGAAGGACATTTGCATGTGAGCGGTGATTGGCTGAGGGGCACAGAGGAAGGAGGAGCCTTTGGGGGGCTCTGAAGCCTATTCCGATTGGCTGTAGAATCCTGAGGGAGGAAGGACATTTGCATGTGGGCTGTGATTGGCTGAGGGACAAAGAGGAAGGAGGAGCCTTTGGGGGGCTCTGAAGCCTATTCGGATTGGCTGTAGAATGCTGAGGAAGGAAGGACATTTGCATGTGGGCGGTGATTGGCTGAGGGGCAAAGAGGAAGGAGGAGCCTTTGGGGGGCTCTGAAGCCTATTCGGATTGGCTGTAGAATGCTGAGGTAGGAAGGACATTTGCATGTGGGCGGTGATTGGCTGAGGGGCAAAGAGGGAGGAGGAGCCTTTGGGGGGCTCTGAAGCCTATTCGGATTGGCTGTAGAATGCTGAGGAAGGAAGGACATTTGCATGTGGGCGGTGATTGGCTGAGTAGCAAAGAGGGAGGAGGAGCCTTTGGGGGGCTCTGAAGCCTATTTGGATTGGCTGTAGAATGCTGAGGAAGGAAGGACATTTGCATGTGGGCGGTGATTGGCTGAGGGGCAAAGAGGAAGGAGGAGCCTTTGGGGGGCTCTGAAGCCTATTTGGATTGGCTGTAGAATCCTGAGGGAGGGAGGACATTTGCATGTGGGCTGTGATTGGCTGAGGGACAAAGAGGAAGGAGGAGCCTTTGGGGGGCTCTGAAGCCTATTCGGATTGGCTGTAGAATGCTGAGGAAGGAAGGACATTTGCATGTGGGCGGTGATTGGCTGAGGGACAAAGAGGAAGGAGGAGCCTTTGGGGGGCTCTGAAGCCTATTTGGATTGGCTGTAGAATGTTGAGGAAGGAAGGACATTTGCATGTGGGCGGTGATTGGCTGAGGGGCAAAGAGGAAGGAGGAGCCTTTGGGGGGCTCTGAAGCCTATTCGGATTGGCTGTAGAATCATGAGGGAGGAAGGAGATTTGCATGTGGGCTGTGATTGGCTGAGGGACAAAGAGGAAGGAGGAGCCTTTGGGGGGCTCTGAAGCCTATTCCGATTGGCTGTAGAATCCTGAGGGAGGAAGGACATTTGCATGTGAGCGGTGATTGGCTGAGGGGCACAGAGGAAGGAGGAGCCTTTGGGGGGCTCTGAAGCCTATTCCGATTGGCTGTAGAATCCTGAGGGAGGAAGGACATTTGCATGTGGGAGGTGATTGGCTGAGGCTTCTGGGAGATGAAGTCCAAAACACCTGGAGGCTGGAGTTTGAGGAGACCTGTTCTAGTCTGACAGTAGCCTCTTGGCAGAAAGATAAATGCACTTGTCTCCGTTTGCCTTCCAGGTTTGTTTTTAATGCCATGAGATTATTGGTCTGTAAGTTCAGTTGGTCATACAAATGTAGGATAGCACACAGAATGTGCAACTCTGCATGCACAGACTTATTTTACACACCTCTGTTGCAAGAGCTTAGCCAAAAGATGGTAATTCTACTAATTTCAATTCCAAAGGAATTCCAAAGCAACTTTTAGAAGACTATTTGCAGTTCAGGACTGACTCTGCACAAAATTCCCAAGTGCCATTTTATGCAGAGAAAACATTTATGCCCAGAAAATAATATTCCTTGACATAAATAGTATGTTTTCTGCAGAATGATGATCTTTAGGAAATATCATTCTGTCTGCAGAAAATCCTGCTTCCTAAAGTGCCGCACACAAACTCTGTGCAGAAGATGTCCCAAACTGTTCTCATCAGTCGGGGTTTTTCTCATCAGGTTTCAAGGAACATGTTTTCAGACCATTGTAAAAATATCTTTTTGAATCTCCCTTTCATCTTTGTCGCAGTCATTGCTTCCTAAGCACTTCTGATTCAGGTGCATCTCATTCCCCTCCTGTCTGAGTTGCTGTAATTGGTTTCATTCATTTGCTTTTAATTCACCATCTACAAATGGCAGTTTAAGTGCATCCAGATCAACGCCGCAAAACGTTTTGCTCATCTACCTGCCACCAATGACGCTTTCTCAGCCATTTCAGACACAAGGCTTTCGATGGAATCCCATTTCATGCTGTTTGGATTCCTTTACAATTAATTGGAAAATTATGTCTATTATTTTGAATAGTTGGAGGTATGAAGACAATCGCTTAATAATTGGATTTCAGGCCCTGAGTACAGATGTGCTTTGTGCATATTAATCCTCAGTTTTGTGCAACTGAAGGTGCTTTGAAGGCAGAGAGACAGACCCATTTCTGCAATGGACAGACCCAGGGGAAACCTATTTCATGTTATTTACCACCATTTTGACTTTGACTTATGGCCACCCTTTGAATGAGAGACGCCAAGAGCTCTGCTCAGGTCTTGCAAACTCAGGGCAGATGCCATGGCTTCCTTGATGGAATCAATCCACCTATTTTCCTCATATCTGTGTGTGTGTGTGTGTGTGTGTGTTTGTCTATGAAGCTACGATTCTAGGGACTTGTTCCCACTATGCTTTAAAGCGGATTGCCGATTGGTTTATATGACTGTCGTTCCCATTTGAAACCAGTTCTGATCCTACTGTGATCGGTTTCAATCGTGACGAAGCAAGGCAAATGCAAAAAACCCCACTCTCTCCTGACACCAGTTCTTTGGTGGTTCTTTTGAAAAGAATCGACTCCTAAGCGTTTCAACCAGTAGGAACGATGGATCTGAATTGCATCATTCTGGAAGGAAGGGACTGATGGCAGAGGGGCGTTTACCATCCCTCCTCAGTTTTTGGTAGATCCACCATTTCCCCCCTCGGCGCTGCCTTTGCGCTTGTGGGGCGACCTATGGGCGCATGCTTTTTTAAAATAAAATCCCTAGATGATGTGATTCATTGATTTTGCACCTACTTGCAAAGGTAAGTAGTTGCAAAAGCAGTGAATCAAATCTTTGATCAATTTATATATGTGTGTGTGTGTGTGTATATATATAATATATATATATATATATATATATATATAGTTCCCAAGCATTGCTGCCTGCGCTGCCGCTTACGTCTCTGATGGCGCACAGATGATTGACATTCATTTTGAAGTGGCGCAAACTAGTGGAGACAACAATTGTGCCATAAAAAGGAGCGACTACTGAAAGATCCGCTTTCATAGTGGGAACGACAGACCTTTTGGAATCAGTTTAGCACCATGGAGCAAAGGCAAATCCCAAACCGGTTTAAATGCAAGTGGGAATGAGGCCAGAGATTCACCCACCTTGCTGAACTCTCCTTCCAGTTCTCGAATCTTCGAGAGGAACTCCAGGCGCTCCAAGCGGCTGTTGGATTTGGTGACCAAGGTGTGGACCTGGTCCTCCACTGCGCTGTACAGGGCCAGGGCCCAGTCGATGCCGATCCTAGCAAGGAAGCAGTACAAAGAAAGCATGAAACATTTACATTATGGCAGTAAATCTTCATAAATTCAGTTCTTGCAGGTAAGCATGAGAAATGCAACCACTTTTCCCCTCCTGGCTGGGAAGAAATATCCCAAAACTAGCTTTTTAAAAGACTATTTGTAGTTTTGAACCAACATGGTGTAGTGGTTTCAGCTCTACATTTTCGTGCTCAGTTGAGTATTTTTGCCTTTTATACCCATTTGCATTGGACAATGACTGTGGAGAGCAGGGTTCGAATCTGCACCCAGCCATGAAGGGTATGGTGTGATCATTTGCAACCAATTCTGAAATTCAGGATGCTATTTTTAATCCTGAGTGGAGTATATCTGTGAGCCAGGATGGTGTAGTGGTTTGAGTGTAGGACCAGAACTCTGGGAGACTCGGGTTCAAATCCCCACTCAGCTGTGGAGACCTAATGGGGGACCTTGGGCAAGTCACTCTCTCTCAGCCTCATGGGAAGGCAATGGCAAACCTCCTCTGAACAAATCTTGCCAAGAAAACCCCATGAAAGGTTTGCTTTAGGGTCACCATAAGTCAAAAACGACTTGAAGGCACACAACAACAGCAATGTGTAGTTCAAGCCTTTTTTGATTTTGTTGTGTGCCTTCAAGTTGTTTCCAAATTATGGTGATCCTAAAGCAAACCTTTCATGGGATTTTCTTGGCAAATGTGTTCAGAGGAGGTTTGCCATTGCCTTTATTTGAAGCTAAGTGAGTGTGACTTGTCCAATGTCAGCCAGTGGGTTTCATGGCTGAGCTGTGAATCGAACCCTGGTCTCCGGAGTCAAAAAATACATGTGGATGTTTTTAATGCAGAAAAGTCTATGCTACACTGAGTCACAAGAAATTGCAGCCTAAGTGTGGGAAAGCTGAGAAGGGATTGAGGAGGACAGACAGATGTTTCTGTGTTTAGAGAAAGATCCTTCAGATGGGACTCCTGGTATTAATTAAGTCAATGAGGATCCTTCCAAATCTGGAGGAGTCAAATGGGAGATTTGAAAACAAAACAAAAGAGGAATGCCAAGTCCATGGGTTTCCCTTGGAGCGCCAATTCTGAGATCATCCCATAAGGACCACTTCTTTAGAGCTACACACTTAGGACCCTAGGAGTTTATCACAGTGGGGCTAATTTTGGCATTAAAGAGAGATTAAAGTGCATTTAAACCATCCTGAAAATAAAGCCAGTAATTGCGCAAATGATTATCACATGCAATTGTGCAAATAAAGTGATATCAGAAATGTATTGTCACTGAAATCCCAAAAGTAAAAAGATGCGCATTAATGCTTCTTTGTGATCACTTTACTGGCGGGTTTTGTGCGACATCATATGAAATCGTTTCGCGTAATTATGTGATTGTTCGAGGATATTCAGGGATAAACTGCCAGTCTCCTTCATGTGATAAACTCCATAGAGTTGGAAGCAATCCCAATGGCCATCGCTCTTTCTGTCCTGCTACAGAAACTGTCCAAAGTTTCTGTCATGCCCATAGAATACCAGGCAAGGGGCAACACATAGCTTATAGAGTGCCAAATGCCCGCCTGCCCAATTCTGTGAACCGCCCCAGATGTTCCACCATAAAATTTAAAAATTATCACCAAGGAAAGGATGAACATTCCTGGAAGGGTCCATGAAGTATGGTTCTCCTTCACAAGAAGGACTGTGATCCTGCTACAGGGGACATACATGGATCACAAAGGGCTTGTCTACATGGGACAGATAAAGCAGTTTCTGCCCAACTTCATGGGGTCCTGTCTTCACAAGTCAAGTGCAGACTTTGTCTTCATAATCTCACCCTTAAATTGGCTTTTAAAAACTCACTTTTTGCTCTGGACTTGGCAAGAAAACCCATAGCAATGCCAGGTGGGCATCTACACATGCATCCCCATTGCATTGCCTGGCACTGCTGCTCCCGGAGCAAGGCTGAATCAACACTGGAAAAATAACGCAGTTTGGCACCGCTTTGACTGCCCTGGCTCAAAGCTATAAAATTCTGGGAGCTGGAGTTTGTTCTGGACCCCACAACAAACTCCAACTCCCAGAATTCCATAGCCTTGAGCCAGAAAAGAGTTAAAGCCATACTAAACCAGCTTATTTCTCCAGTGTGGATGCAGCCTGAGATCACAACAAGGTGCCCCAACATGGGATGAATACTGGGTGCCTCATTGTGAACTCAGGGGCATTCACACTTATTGTTGTTATCATTATTTTATCATTTTGCCATTATCAGTCCCTTTCTTTTGACAAAAGCTATAACTTTGGTTGCCAATGGGCTTTCCCAATTATTCACAAGTTGTTCTTTGATTAATGCTGTCAACTCTCTATCACCATCATATCCAAAATCTATTGATGGTATTTTAGGATCTTTCCAGTTTTATTTATTTATTTGCAACAATATTCTGGCTTCGTACCGGACGGCAGGGGAAGAGCTGAGCCGGGCGGCCTCCTTCCGCAGCCTGGCCAAGGTGGCCCCACCGTCCCTCTGCAAGCCCACCACCTGCGCATCAGACAGGACCTCCTCCATCAGCTGCCGGTGGCGCTCCTTCTGCTGCTGAACTGCCTGCAGGGTTTACAAAGGCAGGAGTTAGGCTTTTGACCGCATGGATCATGAAAGGCTTGGAACGCCCTGAAAGACTTTGCATACTGATATTCCAGCCTAACATGACAATGTCTTTGAATTCTGTAATGATTCTTGTCAGACTCTCTCCACACTCTAAAGACATGTTTTCCCACTATTTTCTGAACATTTTGAATATCTTTTCCATTCCTTGGTGGGAGACGGTGGTGGAGATGAGCAAGCCTTCTCACTGGGTTGCCACCTCTATTCCCAATCCACCAGCCATTGCATAGTGGAAGGACAGGAAAAAGTTGTCTTGGGAGTGTGACTTCCTAGAAAATTGCAGTTTTCAAAGATGTTCGTTCAGCAGGCAGTAATGAGGTTAGAATGAGAAAACAGGCATGGCATGGAAAGCAAAGCCCAAGAATGCACTGCTTTGTGGCATCAGCACACTGACCCACATCCATGACATGCTCTGAGGCCAATGGCTCACCTGCAAAGTCTGGGGAATATCACCCTTCTCCAGCTCTTGGACGGTGCTCCGCAGCAACTCCGAGGCCTTAGCCAGATCATTTGCAAAGTGGTGCAACTTCTGGAGGGAGGAAGGAAAGAGGCATTTGGTCAAATAAATCCAAAAACCAGCACCGAAATATTGTGGCACAAGGGTGGTAAGGGTTGCAAAGAGCTCTCATACATTTCCCCGTCCTTTATTGCTGGGAAAAGCAGTGCCTTCTGGCACATTGAGGCTCCCCATTGAGAAAACTATGTACCATTGGGCAGTATTTTTGCATTTTGGAACCTTTTGCATAAAACAAGAAAACAAAAATCATTCAATATATATATTCTTCTCCAACAAAGCAATGCTTTCGTGCAGAACATTGTGAAATTTTGCACACAGAACACTGTATTTTGCACAAAAACATTTTTTGCTAAATGATTTATTATACACAGACATTGCAGATCAAATTATTATTTTTATTATTATTAGAAAAAGTCCCAAAATGTGAAAAATCATCATTAAAGAGCCCAAAACTGCCAAAACCTCATGAAGGGTGAGGTGCTACTTCTGAAATTATTCATTCTTACCTGCAAGAAGAAATGTCAGTTTGCAAAGGAATCTTGCAGGCATAGTCTATGAACATTTCGTTCAATTAGTCTAAAAAGTGTTATGAGATCCTTTTGCAGACTGATATTCCAGATTAACATGCTAATTCTCTGAATGCGAGAAGAAAGTAAGGGAAGATTGACATCCTTAATGGGTGGAGGTCAAGAAAGAAGAACACTGGACCATCGGCAAAGACAGAAGAAGCTCAAGGACACAGAGAAACATCAAGAGCTTGTGGCAGACTATTTAACAGCTTTCCACTCTGAAATATAATTTTTTTTATCTAAAACTGACAATAGAATAATAAAGTCATGGAGGAGACCCCAAAAGGGCCATCCAGTCCAACTCCATTCTGCCATGCAGGAACTCACAATCAAAGCCCTCCTTGGGACAGATGGCCATCCAGCCTCTGTTTAAAAATCTCCAAAGGAAGAGACTCCACCAACCTCTGAGTGTCTTCTGCTACTGAAGAGCTCTAACCCTCAGGAACCTCTTCCTAATGTTGAAGTGGAATCTCTTTTCCTATAGTCAGAATCCACTGCTCTGGGCCCTTTTCTCTGAAGCAGCAGAAAACAAGCTTGCTCCCTCCTCAATATGACATCCCTTCAAATATTTAAACAGAGCTATCATATCACCTCTTAACCATCTCTTCTCCAGGCTGAACATCCCCAGCTTCCTAAATCTTTCCTCATAAGGCTTCATGGTTTCCAGACGCTTCACCACTTTAGTCGCCCTCCTCTAGACATGATCCAATTTTTCAACATCCTTTATGGATTGTGTTGCCCAGAACTGGACACAGGATTATTCCAGGTGAGGCCTGGCCAAAGCAGGATAGAGTGGCACTTTGGCGTCCCTTGATCTAGAGACTATACTTCTCTTGATGCAGCCTAGAATCACATTGGTCTTTTTAGCAGTTGCATCGCACTGTTGACTCATGTTCAACTTGTGGTCTACTTGGACTCCTAGATGCAAAGGCACCCACACAATGAGATCAGCCAAGGCATCAGCCTAACTGCTTTTATCTATGGAAGGTGATGATGGGATTTTGGCCAAAAGAGGTGGCTGTGCATGTACAATAGCAACAGCAAGTACATTTCTATACTGCTGTCTGATGCACTAAGCAGTTTACAAAGTGTAAGCTAATTGCCCCTAAGAAGCTGGGTACTCATTCTAACAACCTATGGAAGGATCCCAGGCTGAGTCAACCCTGAGCCCCTGGCTGGAACTGAACTCACAACCTTGTGGTTTCTGAGTGAGGGCTGCAGTACAGGCAGCAACCACTCTCCCACCAGGGATCCTTAGGACTCTTCTCCGGTAGCAGGAACTTTCCCTTTGGCGGGTTACAGACCGCCATTTAGGACACACTCCGCGCGTCCTAGGGTTAGGAAGGGGCATGCTAGGGTTAGGAAGGGTTGCCCCTTCCTAACCGCCCCTGTTCCCAACACGCGTGGAGTGCATCCTAAATGGCAGCGCCCATCCACATGGGCGCTGCCATTTTTACATCTTGGACGCACAGCGTCCAGACGTGGCGCACCGGAAGTGATGCCGCGAGTGCGCGCTTCGCGGCGCCGCTTCCGGGGGCCAAAAAGGAGCGCCATTTCGGTGCTCCTTTTTCGCTGCGGCCAGAAGCCTCACGGTGTGGCCGCTGGGGCTTCCCGCTGCAGCTAATGGCGGCGGCGGCAGACCACCCGCTTTAGGGTGGTCTGTAACGCACCTTTGTCTGAGATATTCACACCAATTGTCTGAAGTTTTCCTCAATCTCTCAACCATTCTTCTCTCTTGAGAAAACCATTTAGCAGTGAGGTAATCCATTCATTCCAAGATTACTGCCTCAGAGTATGCTTTTGAGTATATATACCAGCACCTGCACACTAGCAATTTTGGTCTAATCTGAAGCAGGACAGCAACTCTGTTCAGCTTCTACTAGACTCCTCAATAAGCCATCCACCCCACTTGCCAAGGCGGCTATTGAGTCACCTCTGTTCCAGGTGCCCCTTGATTGGAACCACGCTTCAGAATCGGTACCCCTTAGTTACACACAATAGCAATCCCTCTGCACTAAACTTGCACCCATAACGTTTCACTCCAGAATGCAGCACTGAAGGGGACTTGGCTGAATGTTTCCTACATATATGAAGCAAACTTGCACATAAACAAACTTGGAGTGTGGTAGTCTCTCCTTCTTTGGAGGTCTTTAAACAGAGGCTGGATGGCCATGTTTTGGGTATGCTTTGATTGTGAGTTCTTGCATGGCAGAAGGGATCAGGGCCCTTGGGGTCTCTTCCAACTCTAGGATTCTATGATTCTAACCATATCACTATTAGTAAGGCCTCTACTTTTCACCCTCTCCTGCCTTTGCTTTGTTAGTTCTTGTGTGTATGCTTGAGTGTGTGCTTGTGTGTGTGTGTTGACTAAAGGCTCTCAGAGCGGCTTGCAAATAGTTATTCAGACGATGTACACAGGGTTGATCCTAGGCTAAATGTTGTCCCAGCCAACATATAATTTTAATTGAGCTACAGTAATTATACAGTAATACAGTACATCAGTAAATGGCATAGAAATGTACTTGCTATTGCTAATTGCTATTTCCCCTATTTGAATACTATTTGAGGGTGCCTTCTCAGCTTCTGGATAACAATGGGAGGTCCTGGAACCAAACCCCAATGGCCACCAAAGCCATACTCTTCCTTGTAATGTTTGCTACAATGCACACATACACACACCTCCTTCATGGCTAGAAAAAGCTCATCAGAAGTTACTGTATATACTCATGTATGAGTCTAGAAATTTAGGTCCAAAGCCCTGAGTCGACTTATCCAGGGGTCAATGTACATAGTGTATCAAGTCTTATTTAATTTTTTAATTTAATTTAATTTAATTATTTAATCTGTCCTGGAAGCACTGACCCTGTTTTCTCTCATTCATCCAGCCTTAAGGCTAAGCACATAGACTTATGTCTGCTGGAACTTTGTACGTTTTTGACATTGTTTTACTTTGCTTCATCCTTTAGATCCTTATGCCCCTAAGTTTTACCCTTGACTTATCCATGGGTCATAGCAAACCTCATAATTTTGGCCCCAAAACTTGACCTCAACTTATACATGAGGTCAACTTATAGTTGAGACTATATGGTAACCATCTTTTTGGATTGCAGCTCCCAGAATCCACTGCCCATGCTGACTGGGGATTCTGGAGGTTGTAGTCTCGCAACGTCACTTTCGCAGGTTGTAATGACCATGGCCATAGGCACCTGAAAGTACTGGACCCAATCGCCGTGACTGTAGGGGAACTGGCCATCCAAGGCGTGGATCAGCTGGCTTCCGTCCACGAAGCAGGTCAGCGCCTTGAGAGAGGTCAGCAGCTCTACCTGCAGTTGGGACACAACAGGACACCCAAGGGTCAAGCGGGGAAAAGGATCGACTCCAGGCCACTTTGCCAGGGAAAAGATGAAATAGTCTTTTTGGGAAGCAGAGGGGCACAAAGAAATATATGCACTTGTGTAAAGATTAAGTAGTAGTAGTAGTAGCAGTAGTAGTAGTATCCTGCCCTTTCCCCAAAACCGGGGTTCAAAGTGACTTACAATATTTAAAAACAACAACAACAGTACAATTAAAAACATACAAAACTGATACATTAAAATAGAAATAAACTACTACATTAAAGTTAAAATGCAAACCAAGAGTCAGGCAGGGATCAGGGGGACCAGATGCCCTAACCCCAAAGGAGGACAAGGCACCCCAAAATGTAGGACATTCGAGAAAAATGTCAGGCATTGGAAAATAAAAGCTAAAAACACTAATATCAATTCATTTGATATGGTTTATTTACAGCTATGCTACATAGATTGTACTTTATTACGTACTCAGTTGTATTTTTTCAGGTGAACTTAGCTTCATCGAAATGTCTTGCTGAAACTCTGGGACTCTGAGCAAGACAAATGCTTAAAATGGACTTTACTAGCAACCAACACTTGGCTGAATCTACAAGTAAATCATCCCTTGCATTTGGGTAGAATTCAAAGATATAGCGGTGTTAGTCTGTAGAATCAGTATGCAGAGAGATCTTGCAGCACCTTTGAGAGTAACTTAAAGGAGGAAGTGGCACCAAATGCATCTGAGGAAGCAGACCAAAGTCTATGGAAGGTCAGCTGCCAACTTCTCCCTTTAGATCTCTCTCTATAGTGATTCCTTTCATTTGTCCATTGTGCTGAAATTAAGGAGGGAAACCCTTTCAACATTTGCATTGCATCCTCAAGCAGCCCATGGCCTATCAAATTTGCTGGCTCTTTCCCCTTAGAGAAATCAATATGCCTGAGGTCTGGGTACGAATCTCATCTGCTGCTGCTCCTAAGGGGAGAAAAAGAACTCTAGAAGGATCCATCCTGTCCCTCTATTTGCAGCAAAGGCAAGCTGCCAAAGGGATGAATGTCTCGAAGAGGAACAGCAAATGTGGTATGACTCAATGGGCTTCTTAGTGATGCTCAAAATGGAAGACATGTTGGAATTTTTTCTGGATAGAAGGTTGAAATGTAGGATGTGTCCTGGAAAAGGAGAATGTATGGTCACCTTGGCCGGGGTAGAAACAACTGTGAATGGCATTTGTATTTCCCCAGTTTTTACAGACATGTTGCTAAAAGGCCTAGGTATATCATGGAACCACAAGGATGTTCTCCAAGGGACCAAAACCTAAATGCATTCTGCTAATTATGCAAACCCATGCACACTTTCCATATTTGCATAATCCAGGTTGCAGAAATTGCGCTTTGCTGGTCCAGGAATAATCTGGCGCAGGAATGTGTTCAAGCCTTCCAAAGCAGCCTTGATTTTCCTGGAAAGTTTGAATTTTCACCCAGATGGTTGGATTCCAACTTGCCTGTTGTATTAGTGGGAAATATCTCTCTCTCTCTCTCTCTCTCTCTCTCTATATATATATATATATATGCAGAGCTTTCTCGTTGCTTGCCTCTCCTGCCATCCATCAGCCTTGCCAAGTGGAAACTAAAGCCTCATCTGGGCTTCTCATCGGGGGAAACGCGAGCGTTTTAATCATCTGCAGCCGAGGCCGTTAATCAGGCTCGTTAATATTTCATATTACATTAATTAAGCCGAGCAGGATTAATAAAAGAACAGTCAACCCTTTCAAGTGCTGAATTATTATCTTAATGCCTGCGCCTGGCCCTCGGCTCTCTAATTGGGAGAGAGCTCACTTTGCCGGAGGGAATGGCAGCAGTCTATTAGGGGACTCCATGCATGGCCCAGAATCTGCATAATGAACTGGCCTGGGAAGAAGAAGAGGAGAAGGAAGAGCAAAGAGGATGAGAATTGGGAGGCAGAGCAAAGCCCTCCGATGGGCCTTGGGAGCAGGGATTGCAGGCTGGCTTCTATGGCCGGGAATTGTCCAGACTGGAAAGTCTTCCAGTTTAGTTTTAGTTTTTATCTCACCTTCTTTTAGCACACTGTATCTCAAGCTATCTGATATGGGGAGAATGGCATTTGTATTTTCCAACATAAAATCATAGAACCACAGAGTTGGAAGAGACCCCAAGGGCCATCCAGTCCAACCCCATTCTGCCATGCAGGAAATCACAAAGCATCCCTGACAGATGGCCATCCAGCCTCTGTTTAGAGACCTCCAAGGAAAGAGACTCCACCACTCTCTATTTCCACTGTCAAACATCTCTTACTCTCAGGACGTTCTTCCTAATGTTTTCTTGGGGGTTTCTTGGCAAGATTTGTTCAGTGGGGTTTTGCCACTGCCTTCACCTGAGAATGAGAGTATGTGACATGCCCAAAGTCACACAAGAGATTTCATGGCTAAATGGGGAATCGAACCCTGGCTTCCATAGTCGTAGTTCAACACTCAACCCATTATGCCACACTGGCTGTACAGGTGACTATGCCACGCTGGTCATTATGCATGAGCGGCAATGCTAAATCCATCAGTCCATGAGAGCGGCCATGTTTTACCCTCCAATAACACTCCCAAGAACAGTGCCAGCTCATGAAAGAGGAGGGTCAAGCATAGAGTTATAGAGCTGGAAGGTGGGAAAGCTAGGAGAAGGGCAACCAAAATGACCAAAGGTCTAGAAACCAAGTCTCATGATGAATTTGGTTCAAGAAGCTGGGTCTGTGTTGAGCTTGGAGGAGAGAAGACTTAGAAGTGGCTTGATAGCCATCTTTAAATATCGGAAGGAGTGCCAATATGCAGAAGATGGAGCAAACTCATTTTCAGCTGCTCCAGAACAGAACACAAACTCCATCTGATGTTTAAATCGTCTCCAAATTTCTTACCATTTTGTCTACTCCCAAAAGCCCCTCTTCCATTATCAGCCAAAATGCCGAACCAATGCTTTCCCTCATGCCCCAGAAAAGGAAACAAAAAGGAACACAAAAACTGTCAGCAACACACGTTATCTTTTAAACGATAAATTGTGAGGATAGGTTACTTTGTGAAGGTATCTTCCCAAGCTCTGCAACTCACCGGCACGCCAGGTAACTTTTCCAGGTGGGAAGCCGTTTCCTTTTCTGCCAGAAGCAAGACAGAGTGGATGGAGCCAGGTAAGATCTTCTGCAAGGAAGAGAAAGATTGTGGTGGGACAGGTGTGCTTCCCCATCTCTGCCTCTTTGGACCAAGAGATTGTGGGTTCTGTTTGTCAGCTAACCTGTATCTGTCCCAAAGCCCCTTTTATCCCAATTTTTGGGGGAAAGTGGGATATCAATAAATATGATAATAATAAATAATAATAAATAAAAATTTTATTTGTATACCGCCCTTCCAAGGATCAGGGCGGTGAACAGCATAATAAAATCAAACAATACCACAAATTGCATAACATCAATACAATCAAATATACAAATACACCAATAAAACAAATTAAAAAACCCCCGTTAGCCAACCTTCTTGCCAACAAGGAGGAAGGGAGGCCAGCTGGAACTTCAATCGGGGAATGCAGCATGGAATAAGAAGGTTTTTAAGTCCCTTCTGAATTGAGCCAGGGAGGTGGCCGAGCGGAGCTCTGTGGGCAGCGTGTTACAACAACAACAACAATTTATCACCTTCATGCCTGAGCTTCCATCTAGCGAAGGATGGTAAAGTCCAAACAGGCAGCGTTAGCACCAAGACTCTAATGATGATGATGATTTATTTATAGCCCACCCAATCACAAAGAATCAGGGCGGGTTACAACAGTAAAGCAAATATATAGCAAATAACAATAATAATCAAAATAACACAATATTTTGGACTCTTAAGTCTTGGAATCTCAGGATATAGACATGGGGAAATGAGCAGCATCTCTATGGGCCTTTATTCAGTCATCAGCTGTTGCCATACTGTAGAAATAAAGCAGTTTGACACCACTTTAACTGCCATGACTGGAAATCTCAATTTGTATTGTGAGATACTATTGTTCCCTGTCAGAGAGTTATGCTGCCCCACCAAGCTACAAATCCCAGAATTCCATAGCACTGAGCCATGGCAGTTAAAGTGGTGGGAGCATCTTCCCAGTCTCCAGGTCCTAGTCTCTAGAGCTACAGAAGACAAATTTGCTCCATCCTCAATATGACACCCCTTTAAATACTTAAAAACAGGGCTATCATGTCCCCTCTTGACCTTCTCTTCTCCAGGCTAAACATACCAAGCTCCCTAAGTCTCTCCTCAAAGGGCTTCATGGTTTCCAGACCCTTTGCCATTTTGGTCTCCCTCCTTTGGACACCCTCCAACTTGTCTATATCTTTCTTGAATTGTGGTGCCCAGAACTGGACACAGGATTCCAGGTGAGACCTGACCAAAGTAGAACAGAGTGGCGCTATAACTTCCATCAATCTGGACACTACACATCTACTGATGCAGCCTGGAATCACATTGGTCTTCGTAGCTGCCGCATCACACTATTGACTCATGATCAACTTGTGGTCTATTTGGATTCTTAGATCCCTTTCAAATGTACTGTTGTCAAGCCAGGTGTCCCCCATCCTATAGCTATACATAACATTTTTTCTGCCTAAGTGCAGTATCTTACATTTCTCCTTGTTGAAGTTTATTTTGTTAGCTTTGCACCAGCTTTCTAGTGTATTCAAGTCATTTTGAATTTTGATCCTGTCCTCTGGGGTGTTAGCTATTCCTCCTAATTTGGTGTCATCTGCAAATTTGATAAGCATGCCCTCTAGTCTTTTGTCCAAATCATTGGTAAAGATGTTGAATAGCAAACCGGGCCCAGGACAGAACCCCACTGGACACCCCACTGGTCACTTCTCTCCAGGAGGAAAAAGATCCATTGCTGAGCACCCCTTGGGTTCAGCCGGTCAGCCAATGACAAATCCACCCAGCAGTGTAATGGTCTCACCCACATTTTACTATCTTTTTTGCAAGATTATCATGGGGGAAACTTGTCAAAGGCATTACTGAAATCAAGCTAACCTGCAACCAAACCACTTCAGATGCCAAGGTCCCAACATATAACAGATTCAAACTGAAAAGATTAACAGTAAAGGATTCTCCTTACTTCCCCCCCCCCACCTGGGATTACCTGGATGGCCCCCAGGGCTGCAGAGAGAGAAGGCTGGGGAGGATCTTTCCTGGCATCGATGACCACCGTCAGACCCATGGAGCTGGACTGCTTCCTGCAGGATGGAGCAAGAAATAAATATAACAAAAAATAAATCTTTATTTATACTGCTTTTCTGTAAAAGAACAATCAAGAGGTGATCACCCTCATAGAATCCTAGACCCTTAGAGTTGGAAGAGGGCCATCCAGGCCAACCCCATTCTGTCATGCAGGAAATCACAATCAAAGCATATCCAGCAGATGGCCATCCGGCCTCTGTTTAAAGACCTCCAAAGAATTCACTTGTGTGTGTTCATGAATGCAGGTATGATGCTCACTCAGTGCACATTTGGTACACATTCAGTTGTGCAATGGTGCCATTTAACCCAGGCATAGCCTGACACAATCAGTGCATCACTCCATGTGCACAGATTCATATGACACCATCCTGATGTTGGATCTCAGTCATTCTATTTATCCACATGTGCACATACTGGTGGGGTGACAGAAAGACTGTTTCAGGGCAGGTAAAAGAAATGCTTTGTGCAAACTGGCCCCCTGAGACACAAGAGGCAGAATGACCGTTGTTGTTGTGTGCTTTCAAGTCATTTCCGACTTATGGCAACCCTAAGGCTGTTGCAGTAAGGCAAACTCACAAGCTGATAAGGCTCCAAGACAGCAGAAGTCAGATTTATTTATTCACAAACTCCAGCCAACCATTGCGGACGAGATCTGACAAATACAGGAGTCTTAGTGCATTAAATACTATACAGCTGCAGCAAAACCAGCTTTGTTTCAAAAAGAGATGTTACACCACAAATGCAAACATCACAAGGCTTTCTTGGCAAGATTTGTTCACTAGGGTTTTTCCTTTCCCTCCCTTTGAGCCTGAGAGAATGTGAATTGCCCAAAGTCACCTTCCCAGCAGCCCATTCCACAGCCAAGCAGCTTTTATGGTTTTCCTCTTAGTGTTTAGGTGGAATTTCTTTTCCTAGAGTTTTAATCCATTGCTCCAGGTCCTATTCTCAGGAGCAGCAGAAAACTCGCATGCCCCATCCTCAGTATGTCACGTCTTAACCTTCCCTTCTCTACGTTAAACATACCCAGCTTCTTAAGTTGGTCCTCAAAGGCCTTGGTCATTTCCAGACCCTTCACCATTTTAGTCGCCCTCCTTTGGACACGCTTCATTTTCTCAATATCCTTCTTAAATTGTGATGCCCAGAACTGTTCACAGGATTATTCCAGGTGAGGCCTGATCAAAGCAGAATAGAGTGGCACTCTGACTGTGTGTGGGAGAGGCTTGCGTACCCTAATGAATCATAGAATCATAGAGTTGGAAGAGACCGCAAGGGCCATCCAGACCAACCCCATTCTGCCATTCAGGAATCCAATTCAAATCATCTCCGACAGATGGCCATCCAGCCTCTGTTTAAAGACCTCCAAGGAAGGAGACTCTATCACCCTCCGAGGAAGGAGTGCATTCCACTGCCGAACAGCCCTTACTGTCCTCAAGTTCCTCCTAATGTTGAGCTGGAATCTCTTTTCCTGTAGCTTGCATCCATTGTTCCAGGTCCTGTTCTCTGGAGCAGCAGAAAACAAGCTTGCTCCCTCTTCAACATGACATCCTTTCAAATATTTAAACAGGGCTATCATATCACCTCTTAACCTTCTCTTCTCCAGGCTAAACATCCCCAGCTCCCTGAGTCGTTCCTCATAGGGCTTCATGGTTTCCAGACCATTCACGATTTTTGTCGCCCTCCTTTGGACACGCTCCAGTTTCTCAATGTCCTTTTTGAATTGTGGCGCCCAGAACTGGACACAATATTGTAGGTGGGGTCTGACCAAAGCAGAATACAGTGGCACTATTACTTCTCTTGATCTAGACACTATACTTCTATTGATGCAGCCTAAAATAGCATTGGCCTTTTTAGCTGCTGCATCACACTGTACACTCATGTTCAACTTGTGGTCTACTTGGACTCCTAGATCCCTTTCACACGTAGTTTCATTCAGCCAGGTGTCACCCATCCTATATCTGTGCATTTTATTTTTCCACCCTAAGTGCAATACCTTACATTTCTCTGTGTTGAATTTCATTTTGTTAGCTTTGGCCCAGCTTTCTAGTCTATTCAGGTCATTTTGAATCTTGATCCTGTCCTCTGGGGTATTAGCTATTCCCCCTAATTTGGTGTCATCTGCAAATTTGATAAGTATGCTCCCAATTCTGTCATCCAGGTCATTGATAAAGATGTTGAATAGCCCTGGGCCCAGGACAGAGCCCTGTGGGACCCCACTGGTCACTTCTCTCCAGGATGAAAAGGAGCCATTGCTGACCACCCTTTGGGTTCGGCCGGTCAACCAATTACAGATCCATGTAACAGTTCCTTTGTCTAGCCCACATTTTACAAGCTTGTTTGCAAGAATGTCATGGGAAACCTTGTCAAAGGCCTTACTGAAATCAAGATATACTATATCCACAGCATTCCCTTCATCTACCAAGCTGGTAATTTTATCAAAGAAAGAGATTAGATTTGTCTGGCATGACTTGTTTCTCTGAAACCCATGTTGACTTTTTGTGATGATGGCATTGCCTTCTAGTATTATCCTACTTGTGAGTATGTATTTTCCCTGGATAATGATTAACCTTCCATTTTGAAGCCAAGCCCTCCCTCCTGTCCATCTGCCTTGGTCCAGGCCTCGGAGGTTGAGAGGAACTGCTGGACCTCTTACCCTTTCCCGTCACCACTCCCTTCTCCTTTTGTGTCATGTCTTTTTAGATTGTAAGCCTGAGGGCAGGGAACCGTCTAACTAAAAAAATTGCATGTACAGCGCTGTGTAAATTTACAGCGCTTCATAAATAAAGGTTAATAATAATAATAATAATAATAATAATAATAATAATAATAATAGATGTTCACAGACTCTCTGTTTAATGATCTGCTCCAGAATCTTTCCTAGAACTGATGTCAGACTAACTGGAGGATAATTGTTGGGATCCTCTTTTTTCCCCTTTTTGAAGATGGGGACAACGTTTGCCCTCCTCCAGTCTGCTGAGATCTCTCCTGTTCTCCAGGAGTTTTCAAATATGATTGCCAATGGCTCTGATATTACTTTTGCCAGTTCTTTTAATACCCTTGGATGGAGTTCATCTGGTCCCGGAGACTTAAATTCATTTAGATTAACAAGGTGTTCCTCTACTATCTCTTTACTTATTCTGTGCTGAAATTCCCCTATTCTGTCCTCTGCTCCATTATCCTCAGGTTGAGCACCCTTTGCCTTTTCTGAGAAGACTGAGGCAAAGAAGGTGTTGAGTAATTCTGCCTTTTCTCTATCTCCTGTTAGCATTTTGCCATCTTCTCCACGCAGTGGCCCTACCATTTCCTCCTTTTTCCTTTTGCTGCGGACATATCCAAAAAAGCCCTTTTTATTCCTTTTAACCTCTCTAGTAAGCCTGAGTTCATTCTGCGCTTTAGCTTTTCTGACTTTACCCTACAAATGCCTGCTATTTCTTTGAATCCCTTTTTCATGATTTCCCCCTTTTTCCATTTCTTATACATGCTCCGTTTCAAACTCATCTCGGTTGGAAGCTCCTTAGTCATCCAACCTGGTTTCCTGAGACATCTCCCATCTTTCTTTCTCACTGGAACTGTTTGAGATTGTGCCTTCAGTATCTCTCTTTTGAGAAAGTCCCATCCGTCCTGAACTCCTTTATCTTTTAGTATTTCTGACCATGGAATCGCCCTCAATACTTCTCTAAGTTTACTGAAATCCGCTCTCCTAAAGTCTAGGATGCGTGTCTGACTCTGCCTGGCTTCTCCTTTCCACTGTATTACAAACTCCAGGAGAACATGGTCACTTCCACCTAAGGATCCCACCACTTGCACCCCATTAACCAAGTCATCCTTGTTGGTTAGGATCGGATCCAAAATAGCTAACCCCCTTGTTGCCTCTTCCACCTTTTGGACCATGAAATTGTCTTCCAGGCAAGTGAGGAATTTGCTAGGCCTTGAGGATTTTGCTGAGTTTGACTTCCAGCAAATATCAGGATAGTTGAAGTCGCCCATCACTACTACATCTCTCTTTTCTGACTGTGTGGTCATCTGTTCTAGAAAGATATCATCCAATTCCTCAGTCTGACTTGGGGGTCTGTAGTAGACTCCCACCGTAACTTCCTTGTTGTTTCCCTCCCCTTTGATTCTTATCCAGATGCTCTCCACCTGGCTTCCAGAATTGATGTCCTGGATCTCTTCACTAGTGTAAATATCTCTGACATATAGTGCTATTCCTCCTCCTTTCCTGTTTGGCCTATTTCTCTTAATAAGGTTATACCCCTCTATTTCCACATTCCAATCATGAGACTCATCCCACCAGGTTTCAGTGATGCCTATTATATCATATTTGCTTTGTTGTACTAGGAGTTCAAGTTCATCTTGCTTATTTCCCATGCTCTGTGCATTAGTGTAGAGGCATCTAAGACCATGTGTTCCCTTTACTTGTTGCCTGTGCAAGTTCTTTTGCCTCCCACTGTTGGGTCCTTGCACTGTTTGCCTTGTTTCCTCTATGTCAGTTTGACTATTTTCTCCAGCCCTTTCGCCTTCCTTAATATTGTCTCCCTTCCCCTCGGAGCTCAGTTTAAAGCCCTCTTGATCAAATTCTTGAGACTGTTGGCAAAAACATTTCTTCCAACTGGCGTGAGATGCAACCCGTCTGTTGCAAGAAGTCCCTCCTCATGGAACCGCAGCCCATGATCGAAGAATCCAAATCCTTCTCGGCGGCACCATCTGCGAAGCCAGTTGTTCACATCTGCTATTTTCCTCTCCCTTCCTGGACCATGCCCTTCGACTGGCAGAAGAGATGAGATGACAACCTGTACATCCATTCCTTTCAGCTTCCTACCAAGCGCCTCGTAATCCCTTTTGATGTCCTGAAGGCTGTGTCTTGCAGTATCCTTGGTTCCCACGTGGACCAAAAGGAAGGGGTATTGGTCAGTAGGCTTGACCAGTCTTGTCAGCCTCTCTGTCACATCATGGATCTTTGCCCCTGGAAGACAACACACCTCTCGAGACATCTTGTCAGGCCTACAAATCACTGCTTCTGTACCCCTCAGCAAGGAGTCCCCCACTACGACCACACACCTCCTATGAGGTTTAGCAGCGGCTGTTCCCTTGGGTGGGACTCTCAGGCTTGCCTGCTCTGTCCCTGAAGTCTGTCCATGCTGCTCTTCTTCATCCTCCTTGATAAAGGAAAGAGCTTCGAATCGATTCTCTAGCTGCAAGCTCCCCGAACAATTCCTTCTTGGCTTACTTCTCTGTGTGACATTCCTCCTGCTGTCTGCCTCCTGTGTATGGCAAGTGACCTCCTCCACCCTAGCATCTTCCTCTGCGTGGTATCCATCCAAGATCGTTAGTTCTGTTGTGTCCAGGAAATCCTCTTGTTCCCTAATCTGCTGAAGTGTAGCTACTCTGGACTCCAGCTGCTGCACTTTCTCCTCCAAGAGTGCTACCAACTTGCACTTGGTGCATGTGAAGTTCTCCACTTCTGTAGGCAAGTAGAGAAACATCCCACAAGAGTTGCAGGTGACTGCAGCAGATCCCTCGTCGTCCATACTGCAAGGTCTTTAGTAGTTGTGAGCTATGCTGGCGGTGGTATAATAGCCACCGGCAGGGCCTCCCATGCCAGACAGGTCACAACCGAAGGGTCTGACCAAGAGCACCAAAGGGCAGGATGGGCTCTCTAGCCTTATGGCCACCATCCTGGAAGGAAAACTCTAATACCAAACCCGGGCAGATGGTGGTCGTCTAACCCTGTAAGGTCAATCATCTAAGAGAAGGAAACTCTAATCAAACCTACGACTCGAGGACCTCGCTGCCACCGTCCATGCTTGTCAAGGCCTCGGCAGTTGAACCTCTGGTTTAAAGGGTGAGGCCAGTTCTGTGCACGCTGCGCTCCACCAGAAAAATCCATTGCACAGGCTTCAAGGATACATCCAACGTCATCAACGCACTTGTAGAAAGTGCGTCCTTCCTGAATCTTCGTTCGTGAAGTAAAGCCAAGAAGAAGAAGAATTTCTATTGATGCAGCCTAGAATCACATTGGCTTTTTAGCTACTGCATTGTTCAACATGTGGTCTACTTGGACTCCTAGGTCTTCTACGGGGCATCCTTTCCCCCCCATTTATTTTAAATTAAATTTTAAAATCTATTCATGGTAACATTACATAACATTGGCATAGTGCAATACAAGAACCAGAACAGAACAAAACAAAGCTAAAGGATGTGAAATTGGTCAGCAATTACTGTATGGGAGGGTCCCTTAAGTAAGCCCTTTGAGGAGTTAACAAGGATGCCATGTCCATTTGTATGATGTCTTTCCAGAAGATGTTGTGTGGGTCCAGAGGTTTAAATCTATGTGGATGGCTATTTACATGCTTAATAAATAAATACGAGGAGCGGCTTAGGGAGCTGGGTATGTTTAGGCTAGAGAATCACAGAATCATAGGGCCAGTACATACTGGTGGGAAGTGGTGTGGTGGTGGTGATACTAGGGGTCGGGAGCGTGCAGCAACCACACACTACTGAGCTCTAGTTTCTGTGGATGGCGCCATCATTACATGTTGTCGTCCACACATAGTGCATATGGATTACATCACACACATGCCACATCCAAACAGTGCAGCATGTGTGTTATGTCACCGCGATGCCACATGGCGGAAATGGCGTCTTAGTGGTGTCGCAGCAAGGTGCTCCATTTTGGAGCTCCTTTTTACGGTGGATCGTTGCCGGGGCCGTGTGGTAGCCATGGCAACGATCCAGAGAAGAAAGGGATGGCCTCTGGCCATCCCTTTCTTCTCATCTGTACCAGGCCATAGTTGGAAGAGAGCCCAAGGGCCATCCAATCCAACCCCATTCTGCAGTGATATGAGAGCCCTGTTTTAAGTATTTGAAGGGGTCTCATACGGAGGAGGGAGCAAGCTTGTTTTTTGCTGCTCCAGAGGATAGGACACAATGGAGCAATGGATGCAAGCGACAGGAAAAGAGATTCCACCTAAATATTTGGAGGAACTTCCTGATGGCAAGAGTGGTTCAACCATGGAAGACGCTGCTGCAGTGGAGAGCAGTGGAGTCCCCTTTTTTGGGAGGCTTTAAACAAAGGCTGGGGTAGCCATCTGTCCCAGGGAGAGCTTGCTTGTGTCTTCCTGCATTGCAGAATGGGATTGGACTGGATAGCCCTCGGGGTCTCTTCTAACTCTGGGATTCTGTGATTCTATGAAGAGAAGGTTAAGAGATGACATGACATGTTTAAATATTTGAAAGGGTGCCATACCTTTCAAGAAGGAGCTGCTGCTCCAGAGACTTGGGACTCAGACAAGTGGGGGGCCGAATCTGGGGGGAGCTTCCACCCTCTGGGGGAGGGGCTTTCTCTGCTCCCTTTCCCAACCTCCAGCTGTCTGAGAGACAGCTAGAAGTGGGGGGGAGATTGGGAGAGGGGGTGACAGGTGTGCGCCTGCTCCTCCTGCCTTTCCTTGGCCCCCAGCTGCCTCTCAGAGACAGCTGGGGACCAGTAAGGGCCCGTGAGGGGCAGGAGCAACAGGCACGCAGCCCCTGCTCCTTTCCTTGGGGCTTTGCCAGGCCTGAGGTGTCCTCTGAAGGACACCTCAGGTCTGCCGAAGCCCCACGAGGAGGTGTGTGCCTGCCCTCTCCTCCTCAGTCTCTTCCTTCGGCCGAATGGGCTCCAAGGGGCCCATTTGGCCAAAGGGGAGCGAGGCCGAAAGGAAGGGCTTGGGCACCCGTCCCAGGCCATTCCCTTCGGCTCTTCCCTTTGGCCAAAACCACTATCATTGTTAAAGCAGACCTTTTAGCATTAAAAGCACCGAAAATACAGAGAAATGCACTTTGGAAAGTCACACTGTCTCACCTTCAGAAAGAGTCTTCTTCTTCCTCCAACTCCTTCCTCCTCCTGCTCCTTCCTCCCTCCCTCCTCCTCCTTCTCTTCCTCCTCCTCTTCCCCCGTGGGAGGGGCAGCCGCAGGTAGGGCGGGAAGGAGGAGGACCCCCGCCCCTTCCTGCCCTGCCCGCGGCTGCCTGGAGCCATGGGAAGGGAGGGAAAGGGAGGGGGACCCTCGCTCCTTCCTTCTCTCCCCGCGGCTCCTTGGAGCCGTGGGAAGGGAGGGAAAGGGAGGGGGACCCCCTGCCCCTTCCTGCCCTGCCTGAGGAGGAGCTCCTCCTCTTGAGGCTGGCTGGCCAATGGGGTCAGGCTGAAGCTCCAACAGCCCGCCCCTGGCAGCAGTCATTGGCCAGCCAGCCCCAGGAGGAGAAACTCCTCCTATTTAGCCCTGTGCGCGGCCCTGCATGCGCACGCAGGACTACAGGAAGCTGTGGGCGGGCGGCGGCGGTGGCAACGGCGCACTGTCTGTGGCCCGCCCTCCTCGGCGCCGCCGCCGCAGTAACGCCTGTGGCAATTGGCGGCAGGACTGGGCTGGGGCCAGTCCTGTCACCTCGGCGGGCCAGATGTGGCCCGCGGGCCGGGGGTTGCCGACCCCTGGTCAATGAGGATGCTTTGATGGTGAGTTCCTGCATGGCAGAATGGGTTGAACTGGAGGGCCCTTGAGGTCTCTTCCAACTCTATGATTCTATGAGGAGATGAATGGGGTGTTGTTAAAAGTGATCTGCACTGGGGGTTAAATGCACTAAGTCAACCACTGACTTAATGGCTTCCATATGGATTCAGGCTCTGGCTGGATTAAGGGGTCCTTGTTGTCCCTTGCATTCCATAATTCCACTTCTGTGTGTGGGTCAGCCCTGGGTTTCAGTGTGAACTTCAAAAGAGATATATTCAAGGTGTGGAACCCTATCCCCAAAATATGCCCAAGCACCTTGAATAGTGCCGTTAAATTTCACACTAAAACCTTGAGTGGATTCGTCGATCCACTGACCTGGGACCCACTGGCTCCCACCAAAGAAGAGATCCAGGTATGCCAACAACCAAAAAGGGAGACGTTTATAACAGCTGGGATGAACTCAGCCACAGACAGCAGGCCAAAAATTCAGATATATTTGTTTTAAATGAAGAGTAATCCAAAATGGTTTCAACAGATGTCCCTGGCAGCCAGGCAACGTTCTAAATGTGGACTCTTTTAATGGGCTCCAGCAAAACAATCAAATGCAAAGCCATAGTGTTGGCGCTGCTGTTTAGCATGATGTTATGGTTTGGGCATAAGACCACAAGAACGAATCTGGAGATCAAGGTTCGAACCCCTGCTCAGCCATGGAAACCTATTGGGTGACCTTGGGCAAGTCACACTCTCTCAGCCTCGGGGAAGGCAATGTCAAAGCTCCTCTGAAAAAATCGTGCCAAGAAAACCCCCTGATAAGGTCACCTTGGAGTCACCATAAGTCAAAAATGACTTGAAGGCACATGGCAACAAATAATCATTGTTATGGTTATCCACCATCATCCACCATCATCATCATCATCATCTACTCCCCACTATTTTTATTCAATTAATCAAGTAACATGGAAAATGTGTGATGCGGCATGTGACATCATAGCGCCCTGGGGCCAGAGCTGGGGCTCGCCCCGACTTTGCCCCAGGCTGGCCTTAATAGCCAGCCTGCACAGAGCCTAAGTCATCTTTAATCAGGATGCAAGTGAAAATCTTCACTGCAATCACACAAATATCACTGGATAATCCATGTTTAAACCCCTGATTTTCACCACGTGTGATAAACTCCTAACGAGTGCCTTGTCCTCCTTTGCAGTTATGACGACATCTGGTTGGTGATATGATAGCCCGGTTTAAATATTTGAAGGGATGTCATATTAAGGAGGGAGCAAGCTTGTTTTATGCTACTCCAGAGAACAGGACCTGGAACAATGGATGCAAGCTCCAGGAAGAGAGATTCCAGCTCAACATTAGAAGGAACTTCCTGACAGTAAGGGCTGTTCGACAGTGGAACACACTCCTTCCTCGGAATGTAGTGGAGTCTCCTTCTTTGGAGGTCTTCAAACGGAGGCTGGATGGCCATCTGTCAACGGGGATGCTTTGATTTGGATTTCCTGCATGGCAGGGGGTTGGATTGGATGGCCCTTGCAGTCTCTTCCAACTCTTATTATTCTATGATTCTATGGAAGGAGCTTGGCTTACCTGGACAAGGCGCAAAGGTAGAGGAGGAGTCGCAGCAGTTCCATGGCTGAGCACCAGGGGGCGTGCCACTCTCGGCTGCTGGTGGTGATGTGGATGATGGGTCTCCCCATTTTGTCTATACCCCCTGCAGCCCAAGGAAAGAAAAAGGCCATAAGACGTCTTGATGTGACAAAGCTCAACATTGGTTCTTCCTCTGTGCCTTGCAACCTGACCGGACTCCCTGTGATTGGGCAGGATATAAGTACACTGGTACCCCGGGATACGAAAGGACCGGGTTACGAAATATTCGGGATACGAAAAACGAGGCTTGGAAAAACCTGTCCCGGGTTACGAAAGATTCTTCGGGTTACGCAATCCTTTTCGGCGCGAAATTCAAATGATGCAAAGTGCAGCGATAGGCTTTCCAGGGATTTAAAGGGCTAACGGCTAACCCAGGGGGCTGGGTTAGGATTAGCTTTGGCGCGATTTTTGAATTTCGTTAGCAGCAGTGATTGGCTTGCGAAATCAAGCCAATCAATTGCATTGGCTAACGAAATTGGGGGGGGGGGTGGCTTGCCTTGAGAAATAAAAGCCGGCTTCCATTGATCTGCCCCCTTTGTCTGGCCCTGCGGACTGGTGACAAAGAGTCTCTTTGGAGCTCTAGTCTTGGTTGCGGTTCAGACTTTTCCTAGCTTTCTGCCTTGGGACTTTTGGACTTTTTCTGGCTTTGCCATATCTTCGGATCAAGACCGGCCATCAGCAATTTCTCTACCGGTAGGTTGATGGATTTTTACCTTCTTCTTGTGGGGTGGGGTGGGCTGAGACAGTGTGACCATGCTTTTGCTCTGGGGTGCTGGGGTGCTGTTTATTTTTTTTAAATTTTTTTAATTTTTTTTTAATTTTTATTTTTTTTATTTTTATTTTTTTGGTGTTTTCAAAGTGTGGATTGTGGGTTTTGCTACTGGCATGTTCAGATTTGTGGATGATGGGCTAGAGCTGCTGGGTTGCATTTTTGGGGTTTTTTTGCTGTTTGGGTAACATGCTCTGATGTGTGGATGATGGGTTAGAGCTGCTGGGTTGCTTTTTTGGGTTTTTTTTGCTGTTTGGGTAACATGCTCTGATGTGTGGATGATGGGTTAGAGCTGCTGGGTTGCTTTTTTGGGGTTTTTTGCTGTTTGGGTAACATGCTCTGATGTGTGGATGATGGCCTAGAGCTGCTGGGTTGCTTTTTTGGGGTTTTTTTGCTGTTTGGGTAACATGCTCTGATGTGTGGATGATGGGTTAGAGCTGCTGGGTTGCTTTTTTGGGGTTTTTTTGCTGTTTGGGTAACATGCTCTGATGTGTGGATGATGGGCTAGAGCTGCTGGGTTGCATTTTTGGGGGTTTTTTGCTGTTTGGGTAACATGCTCTGATGTGTGGATGATGGGTTAGAGCTGCTGGGTTGCTTTTTTGGGGTTTTTTTGCTGTTTGGGTAACATGCTCTGATGTGTGGATGATGGGTTAGAGCTGCTGGGTTGCTTTTTTGGGGTTTTTTGCTGTTTGGGTAACATGCTCTGATGTGTGGATGATGGGTTAGAGCTGCTGGGTTGCTTTTTTGGGGTTTTTTTGCTGTTTGGGTAACATGCTCTGATGTGTGGATGATGGGTTAGAGCTGCTGGGTTGCTTTTTTGGGGTTTTTTGCTGTTTGGGTAACATGCTCTGATGTGTGGATGATGGCCTAGAGCTGCTGGGTTGCTTTTTTGGGGTTTTTTTGCTGTTTGGGTAACATGCTCTGATGTGTGGATGATGGGTTAGAGCTGCTGGGTTGCTTTTTTGGGGGTTTTTTGCTGTTTGGGTAACATGCTCTGATGTGTGGATGATGGGTTAGAGCTGCTGGGTTGCTTTTTTTGGGGTTTTTTGCTGTTTGGGTAACATGCTCTGATGTGTGGATGATGGGTTAGAGCTGCTGGGTTGCTTTTTTGGGGTTTTTTGCTGTTTGGGTAACATGCTCTGATGTGTGGATGATGGCCTAGAGCTGCTGGGTTGCATTTTTGGGGGTTTTTTGCTGTTTGGGTAACATGCTCTGATGTGTGGATGATGGGTTAGAGCTGCTGGGTTGCTTTTTTGGGGGTTTTTTGCTGTTTGGGTAACATGCTCTGATGTGTGGATGATGGGTTAGAGCTGCTGGGTTGTTTTTTTGGGGTTTTTTGCTGTTTGGGTAACATGCTCTGATGTGTGGATGATGGGTTAGAGCTGCTGGGTTGCTTTTTTGGGGGTTTTTTGCTGTTTGGGTAACATGCTCTGATGTGTGGATGATGGGTTAGAGCTGCTGGGTTGCTTTTTTGGGGTTTTTTGCTGTTTGGGTAACATGCTCTGATGTGTGGATGATGGGTTAGAGCTGCTGGGTTGCATTTTTGGGGGTTTTTTGCTGTTTGGGTAACATGCTCTGATGTGTGGATGATGGGTTAGAGCTGCTGGGTTGCTTTTTTGGGGGTTTTTTGCTGTTTGGGTAACATGCTCTGATGTGTGGATGATGGGTTAGAGCTGCTGGGTTGCTTTTTTGGGGTTTTTTTGCTGTTTGGGTAACATGCTCTGATGTGTGGATGATGGGTTAGAGCTGCTGGGTTGCTTTTTTTGGGGTTTTTTGCTGTTTGGGTAACATGCTCTGATGTGTGGATGATGGGTTAGAGCTGCTGGGTTGCTTTTTTGGGGTTTTTTGCTGTTTGGGTAACATGCTCTGATGTGTGGATGATGGCCTAGAGCTGCTGGGTTGCATTTTTGGGGGTTTTTTGCTGTTTGGGTAACATGCTCTGATGTGTGGATGATGGGTTAGAGCTGCTGGGTTGCTTTTTTTGGGGTTTTTTGCTGTTTGGGTAACATGCTCTGATGTGTGGATGATGGGTTAGAGCTGCTGGGTTGTTTTTTTGGGGTTTTTTGCTGTTTGGGTAACATGCTCTGATGTGTGGATGATGGCCTAGAGCTGCTGGGTTGCTTTTTTGGGGGTTTTTTGCTGTTTGGGTAACATGCTCTGATGTGTGGATGATGGGTTAGAGCTGCTGGGTTGCTTTTTTGGGGTTTTTTGCTGTTTGGGTAACATGCTCTGATGTGTGGATGATGGGTTAGAGCTGCTGGGTTGCTTTTTTGGGTTTTTTTGCTGTTTGGGTAACATGCTCTGATGTGTGGATGATGGGTTAGAGCTGCTGGGTTGCATTTTTGGGGTTTTTTTGCTGTTTGGGTAACATGCTCTGATGTGTGGATGATGGCCTAGAGCTGCTGGGTTGCTTTTTTGGGGGTTTTTTGCTGTTTGGGTAACATGCTCTGATGTGTGGATGATGGGTTAGAGCTGCTGGGTTGCTTTTTTGGGGGTTTTTTGCTGTTTGGGTAACATGCTCTGATGTGTGGATGATGGGTTAGAGCTGCTGGGTTGCTTTTTTGGGGTTTTTTGCTGTTTGGGTAACATGCTCTGATGTGTGGATGATGGGTTAGAGCTGCTGGGTTGCTTTTTTGGGGTTTTTTGCTGTTTGGGTAACATGCTCTGATGTGTGGATGATGGGTTAGAGCTGCTGGGTTGCATTTTTGGGGGTTTTTTGCTGTTTGGGTAACATGCTCTGATGTGTGGATGATGGGTTAGAGCTGCTGGGTTGCTTTTTTGGGGGTTTTTTGCTGTTTGGGTAACATGCTCTGATGTGTGGATGATGGGTTAGAGCTGCTGGGTTGCTTTTTTGGGGTTTTTTGCTGTTTGGGTAACATGCTCTGATGTGTGGATGATGGCCTAGAGCTGCTGGGTTGCTTTTTTGGGGGTTTTTTGCTGTTTGGGTAACATGCTCTGATGTGTGGATGATGGGTTAGAGCTGCTGGGTTGCTTTTTTGGGGTTTTTTTGCTGTTTGGGTAACATGCTCTGATGTGTGGATGATGGGTTAGAGCTGCTGGGTTGCTTTTTTTGGGGTTTTTTGCTGTTTGGGTAACATGCTCTGATGTGTGGATGATGGGTTAGAGCTGCTGGGTTGCTTTTTTGGGGTTTTTTGCTGTTTGGGTAACATGCTCTGATGTGTGGATGATGGCCTAGAGCTGCTGGGTTGCATTTTTGGGGTTTTTTTGCTGTTTGGGTAACATGCTCTGATGTGTGGATGATGGGTTAGAGCTGCTGGGTTGCTTTTTTTGGGGTTTTTTGCTGTTTGGGTAACATGCTCTGATGTGTGGATGATGGGTTAGAGCTGCTGGGTTGCTTTTTTGGGGTTTTTTGCTGTTTGGGTAACATGCTCTGATGTGTGGATGATGGGTTAGAGCTGCTGGGTTGCTTTTTTGGGGTTTTTTGCTGTTTGGGTAACATGCTCTGATGTGTGGATGATGGGTTAGAGCTGCTGGGTTGCTTTTTTTGGGGTTTTTTGCTGTTTGGGTAACATGCTCTGATGTGTGGATGATGGGTTAGAGCTGCTGGGTTGCTTTTTTGGGGTTTTTTGCTGTTTGGGTAACATGCTCTGATGTGTGGATGATGGGTTAGAGCTGCTGGGTTGCTTTTTTGGGGTTTTTTGCTGTTTGGGTAACATGCTCTGATGTGTGGATGATGGCCTAGAGCTGCTGGGTTGCATTTTTGGGGTTTTTTTGCTGTTTGGGTAACATGCTCTGATGTGTGGATGATGGGTTAGAGCTGCTGGGTTGCTTTTTTGGGGTTTTTTTGCTGTTTGGGTAACATGCTCTGATGTGTGGATGATGGGTTAGAGCTGCTGGGTTGCTTTTTTGGGGGTTTTTGCTGTTTGGGTGGCATGCTCTGAATTGGGGATGATGGGCTTCATTTGCTGCTTTGATTTCTTCATGGCTGTGCTGTTTTCAAAGTGTGGTGTGAGACTTTTAACACTTTGGCTATGGTCACATGTGGCCAGAGACTCTCACCATAGGGTGGCATTTTCTTATTTGGGGTTTTTGGCCTTATGGGCTTGTGTTCTTGTGTGCTTTGGCCATGGCTGTGATGATTTGAGAGTGTGGGGTGGGACTTTTGCAAGTTTGGGCCAGAGAGTGTGACCATGGGGGTGGGGGTGGTTTCCAATTGTGGCTTTTGCTCAGTGCCTGTGCCTTTTGTCCTTTTTAGGCTTGAGCTACTGTACAGTATGGCTCCCAAGCCAAGCGGTGAGAAGAAGAAGAGGGCTCCCTTGTCCTTGGAGGACAAGAAGGACATCATTGCCAAGCACGAGAGGGGCGTGCGCTTGGTGGACATTGCCAAGGAGTATGGACGCAACCCATCGACGATTGGCACTGTCCTCAAGCAGAAGGAGGCCATCAGAGCTGTTGTGGCTCCAGCGAAAGGCGTGACGACCATCGCCAAGCAGAGGACACCGAAGCATGAGGAGATGGAGCGCCTGCTTCTCCTCTGGATCAAGGAAAAGGAGCGAGTCGGGGACACTGTGACCACCTCGGTCATCTGCGAGAAGGCCACCGCCATCTACGAAGACCTGGCCAGCAAGGAGGCAGGCGAAGGAACTTCTTCGCAGGAGGAGCCAGCCACCCCGGACTTCAAAGCATCACGTGGCTGGTTCGACAGGTTCAAGAGGAGGACCGGGATCCACTCTGTCGTCCGTCACGGCGAGGCGTCCAGCGCAGACCACCAGGCCGCTGAAGCATTCGTCGTCGCGTTCAAGGCCATGGTGGAGGAGGAAGGCTACGTCCCGCAGCAAGTCTTCAACTGCGACGAGACGGGCCTCTTCTGGAAGAAGATGCCTCGCCGCACCTACATCACCCAGGAGGAGAGGAGACAGCCAGGCCACAAGCCAATGAAGGACCGCTTCACACTTGCGTTGTGTGCCAATGCCAGCGGGGACTGTAAGGTCAAGCCCCTGTTGGTGTACCACTCCGAGAATCCCAGGGCGTTCAAGGCACACAACATCCAGAAGGACAGGTTGCCAGTGATGTGGCGCTCCAATGGCCGCGCATGGGTGACACGCCTCCTTTTCGTCGAGTGGATCAACAGTGTCTTCGCCCCGACAGTGAAGCGGTACCTGGAGGAAGAAGATTTGCCCCTGAAGTGCCTCCTCCTCTTGGACAATGCTCCTGCGCACCCGCATGGCCTGGAGAAGGACATCCTCGCGGAGTTCTCCTTCATCAAGGTCCAGTTTCTGCCACCCAACACGACCTCCCTCTTGCAACCCATGGACCAGCAGGTGATCGCCAACTTCAAGAAGCTGTACACCAAGCACCTCTTCAAGCGTTGCTTCGATGTGACCGAGAGCACACAGCTGACCCTTCGTGAGTTCTGGAAGCAGCATTTTGACATCGTGGTGTGCTTAAAGATGGTGGACTTGGCCTGGCAGGCGATCACCAGGCGCAACCTGATTGCTGCGTGGAGGAAGCTGTGGCCTGATGCTTCTTCCTTGGAAGGGTCACAGTCCGAGGGTGCTGAGCCAGGTGAAGAGGAAGAGGTGCACGAGATCGTCTCCATCGCAAGGTCCCTGGGACTCGACGTGGACAACGAGGACGTGGAGGAACTCATCGAGGAGCACAACGAGGACCTGACAACAGAGGACCTGAAGGCCTTGGCGGCGATGCAACACTCGGCCGTGGATGAAGACGTGCTCCATTTCGACAGGGGCCAGGAGGAGGAGGCTGCGGGGGCATCTCTGCCAACGGCAGAAATTAAAGACATTTTGCGGCAATTCCACAATGTGGCTTCCTTTGTGGAGAAGCACCACCCTGAGCAGGTGCTCACCAGCCATGCCATTGCCCATTTTGATAATGTCTGCCTTAGCCATTTTAAGAACCTGCTTAAGGGCCGGCAAAAGCAGACATCCTTGGACCAGTTCTTCCCTAGAGCGGGAGAACCGTCATCCAAGAAGGCAAAAGGTGACCCTTAAAAAAAAGGTGACCCTAAAAAAAAACACCAAATTCTTTTTAAAAAAATGGTTAACTTTGTTAAATTGGTGGCATTGGCTGAATTGGTTAAATTGCTTGAATTGGATAAATTGGCTGAAGTGGTTAAATTGCTTGAATTGGCTGAAGTGGTTAAATTGCTTGAATTGGTTTAAATTTGGCTTTTTGGGCTGCCCCTCTCCTCCTCCTCCTCCTCCTGCCTCACTCCGAGATGCCAGGACCAGATGCCAAGACCAGCAAAGATAAGAAAAACACTTTTGTACTGTATGGTCATGGGTGTGATGATTTCAAAGTGTGAGATGTGTTTGGCCTTGATTTGATGTGGGCCAGAGAGTGTGACCATGGGGTTGCTTTTTTAGATTTGGGGTTGCTTTGGTCATGGCTATGATGATTTGAGAGCTCCTCCTCCTCCTTCTCCTGCCTCACTCTGATGCCAAGACCAGCAAAGATAAGAAAAACACTTTTTTTCTTTATCCTTTAGAATGGGCCTGACCATGGGGTGGCATGTTCAGATTTGGGGTTTCTGGCCTTTGAGTTTGGGTTCTGGGGTGGTTTGGTCATGGGTGTGATGATTTCAAAGTGTGGGCATCGATTTTTGCAAGTTTGGCCTTGATTTGATGTGGGCCAGAGAGTGTGACCATGGGGTGGCATGTTCAGATTTGGGGTTTCTGGCCTTTGAGTTTGGGTTCTGGGGTGGCATGGTCATGGGTGTGATGATTTCAAAGTGTGGGCATCGATTTTTGCAAGTTTGGCCTTGATTTGATGTGGGCCAGAGAGTGTGACCATGGGGTGGCATGTTCAGATTTGGGGTTTCTGGCCTTTGAGTTTGGGTTCTGGGGTGGCATGGTCATGGGTGTGATGATTTCAAAGTGTGAGATGTGAGGTTTGCATGTTTGGCCTTGATTTGATGTGGGCCAGAGAGTGTGACCATGGGGTGGCATGTTCAGATTTGGGGTTTCTGGCCTTTGAGTTTGGGTTCTGGGGTGGCATGGTCATGGGTGTGATGATTTCAAAGTGTGAGATGTGAGGTTTGCATGTTTGGCCTTGATTTGATGTGGGCCAGAGAGTGTGACCATGGGGTGGCATGTTCAGATTTGGGGTTTCTGGCCTTTGAGTTTGGGTTCTGGGGTGGTTTGGTCATGGCTGTGATGTTTTCAAAGTGTGGGCATCGATTTTTGCAAGTTTGGCCTTGCTTTGATGTGGGCCAGACAGTGTGACTTTGGGGTGGCATTTTCAGATTTTGGGTTTCTGGCCTATGAGCTTGAGTTCTTGTGTGCTTTGGCCATGGCTGTGATGATTTGAGAGTGTGGGGTGGGACTTTTGCAAGTTTGGGCCAGAGAGTGTGACCATGGGGTTGCTTTTTTAGATTTGGGGTGCTTTGGTCATGGGTGTGATGATTTGAGAGCTCATCCTCCTCCTCCTGCCTGACTCTGAGATGCCAGAACCATCAAAGAGAGAAAAAAACTTTTTTTCTTTATCCTTTAGAAAGTTTAGAATGGACCTGTCAGTCATTGTTAAGATCATTAGAAAGTTTAGAATGGACCTGCCAGTCATTGTTAAGATCATTAGAAAGTTTAGAATGGACCTGCCAGTCATTGTTAAGATCCTTAGAAAGTTTAGAATGGACCTGCCAGTCATTGTTAAGATCATTAGAAAGTTTAGAATGGACCTGCCAGTCATTGTTAAGCTCTTTAGTGCCTCAGGCAACTTTGTATTACATTGTATTGTAGGGTACTTAGCTTAATAGGCCTCTATTGTGACTTTGTTTTGACTTGCAGGTTCAGTCTGAGGTCATGGAACGCATTAGTTATTTTCAATGGGAAAAGCGTTTCGGGTTACGAAATTTTCGGCTTACGAAAGGAATAGCGGAACGAATTAATTTCGTAACCCGGGGTAGCAGTGTAAATCTATTATTATTATTATTATTATTATTATTATTATTATTATTATTATTATTATCATGAATTAGGGCAACTGTATTACAGGGTTTTCTTGGCAAGCTTTGTCCAAAGGGACTTTGCATTTGCCTTCTTCTGAGGCTAAGACAGTGTGACTTGCCAAGGCTACCCTGTGGACCTCCATGGCTAAGCGGGGATTCGAACCCTGCTTTCAGCCTTCCCATCCTGTTTTTCAGGAACCTCCTGACCTGGTGGTATTTTTTGTAGTGGTTCCCAACCTTTTACAATTTAAACGTCTGGGAGCAGCCATTGAGAAGACCCTGTCTTGCTTCCCCATCAACTGTCCTTGGCCAAGCGGCTAAACTATTCAACTATAAACTATTCCTGATAGGGTTTGGTTCCCAGACCTTCATCGCAACTTGCAATACCTGGCAGACACACAATTCCAGAAGACAAAAGCTCAGGATGCAGCGACTCCCAACTAACAGGTTCCCAAAGGTTGGATCCTGGAAGGTGCAATTCTTGGAGCACGGCATCAACGCTAGAAAAGCGGTTGCTGTTGCTATCTATGCTCTTGGATGAGGGATGTTCCAAAAATACTGCATCAAACTGATTTGGACCTGGAGAGAGAAGGAAAAACCGAGAAGTCAGGAAATGTCCCAGAAGGCTATCTAACCTGACCTCACCTCAGGGCTATCCACAAGGTACTATGTCTCAGGTTGCATCCGCACTGCAGAAATTTCAATTTGACATCACTTTAACTGCAATGGCTCCATACCATGGAGTTCTGGGAATTGTAGTTTGTTGTGGCACCAGAGCTCTCCTAGAGAGAAGGCTAAATGTCCCCCAAACTACAATTCTCATAACTCCAAAGCATTGAGCTAGGGCAGTTAAAGTGGTATCAAAGTGGATTATTTCTGCAGAGCGGATGCAGCCTTAGCTGAACCTTAAAAGATATTTACTAAAGCTAAGAGCTCTATTGCCTTTGCAGATAATACTACTACTACTACTACTACTAATAATTGTCCTTATAGGTGATGGATTCTTTTTCAGTGCAAGCATTTGGACAGAGGCCAGAAAAAGCTCCTTTTTTTTAGCCTGCAGCTGCCAGAATCTTCCCAATTTGCTGGGAGATTCTGGGAGCTGTAGTCCCAAAAAGGAACTTTTCCCAAGCTCTGTGTTGGCAGACACACTCTCCATGAACCAGAGAAGGGGAGAGAGGATGAAAGCGAGTGTGGGCTTGCCTAAGAGAGCCTGCTGAGTTCATGGCACCGGCGAGATTCGAACTGGAGGCTTGCCAGATTACAGCTCATCCCATTAACAACCTCAATGCAATAGTTTTTTTTCTGGTGTTACAAAGGTGGCGGAATGGGATAGGAAGCCAAACCTGCCCTCCCAGGCAACCACAGATGCATTTCTCCCCCTCTTTGTACAGAATTTTGGAAATAATACTTTTCATGATGAATTGTAGCAACATGTCAGGAGTAAACAATGAAAGGAGTTTATCCCATGAATATCCTGGGAAAATAATAATAATAATACATATTTATTTATATCCCGCCTCTTCCACTTTGAGGATCGAGGCGGGTAACAACAGAGTTAATACAATATACAAAATAATGTAATTACAGTAAATGATTTCACACGATGGCAGACAAAACCCGCCCTTAAAGTGGTCACAAAGAACCATGGACGCGCATCTTTTTACTTTCAGCATTTCAGCGACAATGCATTTCCGATATCACTTTGTTTGCCCTATTGCGTGTGATAATCATTCGCACAATTACTCGCCATTTTCGCTTTATTTCTGGGGGCTTTAAATGTACTTTAATCTCTCTTTAATGTCAAAATTAGTCCCAGTGTGATAAACTCCTCTGTCAAGACATTCCTTCTAATGGTTCATTGAAATCTGCTCTCCTGTAACTTCAGACCATTAGACTTGGTCCTACCCTCTGAGGCAGAAGAGAACAAGCATTATTATGATCACTATAGTAATAATAATAACCACTACTACTACTATTATATCATCATCATCATCATCATCATCATCATCATCCCACCTTTCCCCCCAATGTAGGGACTCATATACATAGCTTGAAGGTAATTTCCTACACAGTATTTTTTCATTCATTTTGTGCATGAAACAAAGTCTGTTTCATCAGAACCGTCAGAAAGCAAAGGTCTCACTATCTCAGCCACAGGTTCTAATTTTAATAATAAATCCAAAATTTGGGAGCGTTTCGGATTCCAGAATCCTGGAAAAGGGAGGCTCAACCTGTATTAGGATTCAGGTCTGGAAAGCCCTTTGGAAAACATGGCATCCCAGCTGCTGCTTCCTGCTCATAGTTCACATGTTTTGCACTTACTCTTAATTGCATTCCCACAGCATTAGATCAGCGGAGCGTTTTGGTAGTTTTTGTAATTTTCTTTTCTAACAGGAATGTAGACCGATGGAAATAAAATGAGAGTTAGAAGCAGAAGTCAAGATGAACAGGAAGACACAAAAGCCAGAATATAGTAGTTAGAACCAATTCTCTGAAGGTGGGAAGTACTTTTATATTTGGGTAAATTAATGATGTTTTTAATGATCTTGCAAAAAAATTGTTATGAATTTTAATTTGGAAATTAATTTTTGAAAATATTTTTTAAAATTGCATTCTCACAGGATTACCTTTCTCTGCGTTTGCTGGCTTGGCTTGGGCTGCTTTGGGAGAGCAAATGATCCTTTTCTGAGGTCCTTCCTGACCCTTCTTGGCTTTTTCCACAACGCAAATGGAAGCTGGAGGAGGATGAGGATGACGGTATCCTTTCAAGAATGAAAATTTATTGCCGGCAGCAGGACCTTCCATGGGAGACTTCAGGTGTTTCATGGGCCTTTGCTTGGAGACCTCTCCAGCTTTGCCTTCCTTGTTTGGATGCTCAGAGGAGATTCTGGAAACTATCTCTTCCGACCCTTTGGTGGGCTTTCCATCTGGGCTTTCGGAGGCATGTTGGGCTGTGTCCATCTCTTCCAAAATAGCTTCCATCAATCCTGAGCTGAAGCTGACTGGGTTTTTCAGGGCGGCCACATAGGATTCCCGATAGCGGCATCTTGGCTCGTGGACTTTGGGGTCTTGGTTCATTTTCCTCCTCAAGCAAGGGGTGCAAGGACCTTCCTCCGAGTCTGGCCCCGTCCCACAACTCCAGCTTTCCTCCACAAATCCATTCTTTCCCTTCATACAAACAAGTCCCTTCTCAGTTCTGGGTGATTCCTCTCCTTGAGATGGTTGTTGATGACCTGAAGGCACCATAGACTTGGCAGGAGAAGGGGAATCCGGTTTCTTTTCTTCTGAAAATCCCAGGAGATTCACATACTCCCCTTCCAGGTTCTCACTGATGATATCACACAGACTTGGCAGGGTGAACAAAGTGGAGTTTTTCCAGGTTCCTTGTTCTACCTTGATAAGGCCTGGATACTTGCCTTGAGATGGCCTCGGGCTTCCATCAACACCAGCTTTCAGGAAGGAGTAAGCCTCCAGATAGTCTTTTTGTTCCACCAAACCTTCTGTTTTGGGCAAGTGCACGAATTCCGGAGTCACAATTTTGTTCCATGCAACAGGCACAATCCCATTCCCGGTGGCCACCAAGCAAGTGTGGAGCATTGGTCGGTCCAAGTCCTGGTTGATGTCCTCCAACCATTCCTTGGTGAAGAGCAAGGAGCACGAAGCTTCGGGGACAAGGATCTTCTCCACGGTGGTCAGATCCCTGGAGAGACATTTGACCGCCAGGCAAGCCGACTGCTCCCCACACGGCTCCGCTTGGAGGTAGAAGTCGCCGGGACGCAGGAGGAGCGGGTTCAACGGCCCCAGATGGACCACTACCTTCTCATGGAGACACAACGGCCATCCCTCGTGGAGGAAGACACGGCTGACGTAAGGGGCCTGGGGAGGAGAGAGAGACCAAGGATCAGAGCTCCAGAAGCTACCTTTTAAAAGTACAAGTTGCATCTCCCTTATCCGAAACTCTGAAAAGTAAAAGTAGAAAACTCCTTTTCTACTAATTTACAGCGTTTCCTCCTCCTCAGCTTTCTACCAACATGCTTTGCCAGAGAGGGCTAAAAACCTCGTAAGACTACAAATCCCAGGATTGCATAGGATGGTGCTACAGCATTTAAAGTGGTGCCAAATTGCATTATTTCTACAGTGCAGATGCACCCTTAATAAAGATGTAATCTTTTGTTACTGAAGGAAGCAAGGAATCATTTTAACTTACTAGCAATGAGAAGATGGGACCTAAGTCCAAACGCGCAATTCATTTATAGCCTGAAGTGAATTTTATACAGGTTTTAAATAATTTTGTGCATGAAATAAAGTTTGTGTACATCAAAACATTAGAAAGCAAAGGTGTCACTATCCCAGCCACCTATATGGACAATTTTGGTGTGTTGCAGCATTGCAAGTACTAGGAAGAAAGCAAAGAAAGGAGGCAGAGTTCTCTCTTCTCTTGCTACCCAAAATCCAAATACACAATTTTCACTTATCTATTTGGATTTACAAAATCCAAAATTGTCCAGATGGGTGGCTGGGATAGTGACATGTTTGCTTTCTGATGATTCAGTGTATGCCAAAAAAAAAATCATGCCCAAAATTATTAAGAATATTGTGCATACAATTGTCTTCATGCTCTTTGTATAAGATGTATTCAAAACATAAATGAATTTCTTGTTTTGACTTAGGTCCCATCTTCTGGGAGTATTTTGGATTTGGGGCCAGCAAGATCTTTAGGGAAGGGAGAACTCTGCCTCTTTGCTTTGCTTTCTCCCTGGTACTTGCAAAATGCTGCAACGCACCAGCATCCAAGGAACAACGATCCCCGGAAGATGTAATTCTCCAAGGCCTCAGAATCCCTAGTAGGAAAAACATAAGCAGAAGAACAAATGGTTTTAATCAGTGCCGCACGCCAATGGCCTGACAGCATTATTTCCTGGCTGTCTGGCGGCATGGGAGGAACACATGCTTTTCCTGCACTGCAGCTGGAGGCACGCAGTTACAACTGAAAACATTTCCTCAAAATAATGCTCCCATCCACAGGAGTGTAGCGATGGGGGACGAGGATGAAAGTATTGTGCGTTTGTGTAAGTGCCTTTGAGTTGCCTGTCCGCTTATGGCAACCCCATTGATTTCGTGGGGTTCTCTTAGGCAAGGAATTCTCAGGGGTAGTTTTGCCAGTTCCTTCCTCTGAAATACACAACCTACAATACCCGGTATTCCCAAACTCTGGTCCTTCGAGGGCTCGTTCCCACTATGATTTAAAGCAAATCACTGATCGGGTTACATGACCGTCATTCCCATTTGAAACCAGTTCCAATCCTACTGTGATTGGTGTCAATCGTGATGAAGTGAGGCAAATGCAAAAAACCCCTCCTTTCTTTCCTGGCACTAGCTCTTTGGCAGTTCTGTTGTAAAGAATCGATTCCGAAATGTGTTCAACAAGTGGAAAGGACGGCTCTGAATGGCATCATTCTGGAAGGAAGGGACTAAGGGCAGAGGGATGTTTAGTGTCCCTCCTCAGTTTTTGATAGAGCCACCATCTTCTCCCTCTCTCAGCGCTGCCTTTCTGCTTGAGGAGTGACTTACAGGTGCATGATTTTTAAAAAAAACAAATCATAGAATCATAGAATCTATGAGTTGGAAGAGACCGCACGGGCCATCCAGTCCAACCCCTTGCCATGCAGGAAATCCAAATCAAAGCATCCCCGACAGATGGCCAAAATTGATAGAAGATTTGATGCATTGGTTTTGCAACTACTTGCAATCGGTGAGGCAAGTACAGTGCGCCAACGCCACTGTACGCGGGCACACTATATGCGGTTTCAAGCTTACACTGAAGCCACGTGACAATCAAACATATGGTGTGTGCACCCATGCCACGTGCACCATGTGACACCACAAGCATGCGCCCCATTGTTTTCAATGGGGCACAAGCATACACCAAATGCTGCTTATGCAGGGGTCCAGAACAGATCCCCCATGTAAGGGAAGGGCCCACACTAGTTGCAAAACCAATGAATCGAATCTTCTATCCATTTTATTCTTTAAAAAAATGGATAGAAGACTCAATTCATTGGTTTTGCAACTACTTGCCTCACTGATCACAAGTTGTTGTAAAACCAATGAACTGAATTTTCTATCAGTTTATTTTAAATATATATAGTTCCCAAGCCGGGCTGCCGCTTCCGTCTCTGATGGCGCACAGATGGTTGACATGCATTTTGAAGTGGTGCAAACTAGTGGGGATGACAATCGTGCCAAAAAAGAAGTGATTACAAGGGGATAATGAAAAGATCCGCTTTCATAGTGGGAACAATGGACCTTTTGGAATCGATTCATTGACACGGACTGAAGGCAAATTCCAAACCAGTTTAAATGTAAGTGGAAATGAGGCCCTGGTGTTCTGAAGTGCAGTTCCAAGAAGACTCAGCCATCTTGGCCAAGGACTATCCAAGGACTATTCAGGGTTGATCGTGTTTAACTTCCAAAATCAGATAGATCTGGTGCTTTGGCAATGACCTTCTTTCCAATAGGAATTTGGCCCACACATAACATTTTCCGCCTGTCCTTATCACAGTCTATTTGTGGCCATTTTCATTCGGCCTTTGGTAGCTCTGAGAAAGGACTAGAGGAGAAGAAAGCAAAGTCTGAACTGGAGCCATATGCAGCCACCTACTCACCAAAGGCCACCATTTCTCTGGCAAGAAAGATGAAGGAATGAGGTCTAATCTGCATGCATAAATAATGTAGTTTAACTCTGCTTTAACAGCCATGGCTCAATGCAATGGAATCCTGGGATCTGAAGTTTGTTATGTCCCCAGAACTTCCTGAAATCAATAGTTCCTGAATAAAGGTTTGGTAAGTTTTAATACTGAAGTCTGAGTTTCTGAATTTGGTGTCCTGCTAGACTTGACTCCATTCCACGGCATCCTGGGATTTGTTATCTGCTGGGGTTTGGTTCCAGGACCCCCTGTGGATAACAAAATCCTTGGATGCTCAAGTCCCATTAAATATAATGGCTTGGCAAAATGGTCTCCCTTATATGAAATGGCCAAATCAAGGTTTGCTATTTGGAATTTAAAATTGTGTTTTGAAAATTTTCAATCCCTGGATGCTTGAATCCCCAGATTTAAAAAATAAATAAATCTGTGGATAAGGACAACCAACTGTCCTTTGTGGAGGCAACAGAGCTCTCTAACAGTGAAGGTCTAAATATCTCTCAGAGCTACAGATCCCAGGATTCCATAGCAGGGAGCCATGGCAATTAAAGTGGTGTCAAAGTGCATCATTTCTGCAGTGCAGATGCAGATGGAGCCCTAGTCACAGAGAGATGCATCCAAATTCAAGGGTTCTGGGGTCCCCAGGGATTGCAAAATAGAGTCCCGGGGTCCGTATGTGGCCCAAGGATGGTGTTTTGGCACCTGGATTGTACTTACACAAGCGGCCTGGCGGACATGCTCCAGAAGGCGCTTGGAAGGGATGAGGAAGTCCAGGAGGCAGCAGAGCCCATCCCCGTGGTACCTGGCCTCCAGGACACGGAAGAGCTGGCTGAGGACCGTCGGAGCCGTGGCCTCAAAGGGAGGGAAGAGTCCCAAAAGTGTGGTCTGTACAGCGGCATCCAGAGACTGTGGGTCCTATCATGGGGTAGACAAAAAGGTGGTTAGAATAATAAGCCAGCCCTCAGGATTGCGGGGCAAGATTGCAGCTGGCACAAAATTATTTTAGGGTGGTTCATACAGAGCCAGCATTGTTAGAGGACTGGACAAGGACTCTGGCAGACCAGAGTTCGAAACTGCACTTGGCTACGGAAAAACCTTGGGTGCATCTTTGTAGAATATAGTTACAATTATATGCAAACGCAGGTCTGATGCTGAACACAAAGAAAACAAAAATAACAACCACAAAAGAAATACACACATTCAATCTCGACAATGAGGAAATTGAAATAGTTTGAGAATTCCCATATCTAGGTTGAAACGTTGACCAGAATGGAGACTGCAGCCAAGAAATCAGAAGAAGACTAGGAATGGGAAGGACAACTATGAATGAAACGGAAAAGATGCTGAAGAGCCAAGACATACAACTGAGCACTAAAGTCAGAATCGTCTAGGCTATTGTATTCCCAATTAACATGTTGGACATTGAAGGAAGCAGACAGAAAGAAAACCAACTCCTTTGAAATGTGGGGCTGGAGAAGAGGACCTAGGATGACCCCATGGACAGCCAAGAAGTCAAACAAATGGGTTCTTGAACAGATCAGACCAGGGCTCTCCTTGGAAGCAAAGATGGTCAAGTTGAGACTATCATACTTTGGCCACATCATGAGAAGAAATTGATCACTAGAAAAAACAATAATGCTAGGAAAGGTAGAAGGTAGAAGAAAGAGAGGAACCATCTAATTAAAAATAATAATTGTAAGCCGCTCTGATAGCCTTTAGGGCTGAAGGGCGGGGTATAAATACCATAAATAAATAATAATAAAATAAAAGGAAGAGCACAAACTAGATGGATAGATTCAATCAGGAGGATTATGGGCAAGGGCTTATTGCAGGATCTGGGCAAGACTGCAGCGGAGGAGAGGGATTCTTAGAGATGTCTCATCCACAGGGTCGCCATGAGCCGGAATGGACTCGAGGGCAGCTAACAACAACAATATAATTATATAATGCAGTTTGATGCCAGTGTTAAGTGCTGCAGGTCCATCCCATGGATTCTTGAGATTGGTCGTTCTGCAAGGTCTTCTTTTGCCCAAGAGGGCTGGTGCCTCACCAAACTACAAATCCCAGGATTGTGTCAGATGGAGCCATGGCAGTGAAAGCTAGATGGTTATATTCAATTAGGGAGAGCACAAGTATTGGAGTTGCAGGACCTGAGCAGAGCAGTGGTGGAGAGCGGGTCTTGGAGATCTCTCGTCCACAGGGTCGCCATGAGTTGGGGTTGACACGAGGGTAGCTAACAACACAACAAAATTTTCCTGTGCCACTGTCTTGATCATCATAGATTTTGGTATCGACAGAGGGGGTAGTGGTGATCGTGGAACCAAACCCCTGCAGATACCCACCGTAGGGCCCACCATAATACAAATGGAACACAACTCTGCCGGTGGTTACTGACACTTTGCTGTGGTGATGGTGGATTTTGGTTATTGGAAAGGTGGAGGGGTATAGAAAGAGAGGAAGGCCCCATGCTAGATGGATGGACTCTATGAAGGAAGTCCTGGATATGAATTTGCAGGAAATGAACAGAACAGTGGAGGACTGGGGGCCTTGGAGACGTCTCCTCCAGAGGGTCACCATGAGTCAAGATCAAGGGTGGTTTCCAACAACAAATGCAACGATAAGTCCATAATCTCAACAGCCTCCTCAGGCCAACCTCTGTTTCTGCAAAGATGAAAAGCCCTGACTCTGGAAGACCCCCCCTTTGCCTCCTCCTTGCAGAGCAAAGGCTCTTGGCGGTGCCTGGAACATCTGTCCAGTGTAAGCAAAGCAAACTATTCCTCCTCCTCCTCCTCCTCCTCCTCCTCCTCCTCCTCCTCCTCCAGGCCTCATTCAGAAGGAACAGAACCCAGCTTTCCTCCCTCCTTTTCCCTTGCAAAACCCACTTCCCGACATGAAAGATGTTTGCTCATCTCCGTCCCTGCGGCCCACACTTTCCAGCCTGAAGGGACCACCCAGAGGACTCAGCCTTCCCAGACAGAGAGCATTTCTGGCTCTTAGGCAATGAGAAGGAAGCGTGAGAAAATCATCACTGCTTGCAACAGATGTATTAACATTTTTGTACTACAGCTCCCAGCATCCCCTGATCAACAGTGATGGTCGGGGGGATTCTGAGAGCTACACTTTGTTTAAAAAGTAGCATTTCCAAACTGTGAAGCATAAGAAAATCATCAGAGCATAGAAGGGAAGCATTAATATTTGGGGACTATAGCTCCCATAATACACCAGCTGGGGATGATTAACTAGGGGGAATAGCCAGGGGGAAGGGATTCTGAGAGCTGCAGTAGAAAAAAAGAAAGTGGCACATGACCCAAACTGGAAAACATAGGGAAATCATAGAATCCTAGAGCTGGAAGAGACCCCAAAGACCATCCAGTGAAACTGCATTCTGCCATGCAGGAACTCACAGTCAAAACATCCCTGATAGATGGCCATCCAGCCTCTGTTTAAATACTTCCAAGGAAGAAAATGATCTGGAATGGAAAGATTAACATTTGGGGACTGTAGCTCCCAGAATCCACCAGACAGGGGATTCTGAAAGCTGCAGTAAGAGTTTTAAGTGACACTCCAAATTAGAAAACATGGGGAAATGATGTGGAATGGAAGGATTAACGTTTGGGGACTACAGATCCCAGAATCCACCAGATGGGGGATTCTGGGAGCTTCAGTAGGAAATAAAGTGATACTTCCAGACTGGAAAGCATGAGAAAATGTTCATTCCAAAATATTGGAATGGAAGCGTTGAGCATTAACATTTTTGTACTACATCTCCCAGAATTTCCTGAACCAGCCAGTTGGAACCATGCTGCTTTGGGGGATTCTGGGATCTGCAGTACAAAAAGGGGGATCATTCCCCAATCACAAGAAGCCTGTCTGGAAGACGCTGCTACATTCCAACCAGTTGCTCTCCAATAAAACATTTGAGCATCTCGTAAAACCAAAGACGGTGCCAACCTAGGAAATTATATCGCCCGCCTTGTGATGTCCCCTTGTTTTGCTGTCAGGCTCATCCTTGAGCCAAATGGAAATCCCAGCTGTTGCTGCTGCAGGGAGGGATTTCAATTGCAATTCAGACCCTTTGAGCCTTTCTGGAAAAGATTAGAGATAAATCATCCTCTCCAAAGAGAGGAGAAGGGGACTCTGAGAGCAGAGTTGGGCCGCACTGTTCCTCTCCTGGGGCCCACTCATATTACACAATTATAGCACTTCACCCCACTCCTTTACTGCTGTGACAAGAACATATCATGGCATCGTGGGATCTGTACTTTAGGGAGGGGTGTTTAGCACTGGCTACCAGAGAGCTTCTTGTAAAACCTCAACAAACCACAAACCCCAGGGTTTCCTATGGAGCATGCTAGCAATGGAAAAAATATCCACCAATTCTTGAAAAATGATGGGAAAACAATTTTTTCAAGCACAGATCTATTCAAAAAGGACGGTGCAAAACTGGATAAGAACAATTTTGCTTTTGCATCATTCTTTTTGACTCACCCTGTTTTGAGAAACCTTGATGAGAAGAATCCTGGACCGATGGGAATCTTTGCTGTTTGAGACCTATTCTGCACAAAATTCCCGTGTCACTGTTTTTGAACAGAAAACAGCATTTTCTGCACAGAAAACTGCCTTTTCTATGCAAAAACATGACATTTCCATTTATTTTCTGTGCAGAAAGCACTGCATCTGGGGACATTCAACATGAAATCTGCAGGTGGTTCATTTCCACTGAAAACAGTTTTTGTTTTCTTTAATAAAACAGTTTCATGTGAATTTTGTGCAGAATAATTCTGAATCGCAAAACTGCATGGTTTTCATGTTTTTTCCTGGAATAAAATTGCTGAAATGGCTTGTTGCTTCCTTCAAGAAGAAACTTTGGTGATGTCTGCATGGAGGAAAAGAAACATCCATGCCCTGTTCCTGCAATGATTTCTTTAGACAACGTACGGGGTCAAAATGGGCAGAACATGGGCCCAATACATCCTCTAGGATGATTCTCCAGAAGTAAAAGGGTCTTCTTTTGCTCCACATTAGGACAGAAACTATGGAGAATCCTGGAGTATGTGGACTGAATGCGGGTGCGCAGACAGTGAGAGGAGCATTGATAACTGGGAAAGCTGCTGACCTCCTCCCAAGCATAACTTCCAGTGCCCTGCCACAATATTTTTACATTCACGAGGTTCCAGTGCCATTCTTTTTGCAGATGTGCAAACTGATACCCCAGAGGAAAAGATCAAAATTCAAAATGATCTGAAAAGAAATCTGAGCCAAAGCTAACAAAATGAAATTCAACACTGAGAAATGTAAGGTACTGCACTTAGGGCAAAAAAATGAAATGCATAGATATAGGATTATAGGGAACGCCTGGATGAACGAGAGACTTATTCATGTGAAAGGAATCTAGGAATCCAAGTAGACACAAGCTGAACATGAGTCAACAGTGCGATGCAGCAGCTAAAAAGGCCAATGCAATTTTAGGCTGCATCAGTAAAAGTATAGTGTCTAGATCAAGAGAAGTAATAGTGCCACTGTATTCTGCCTTGGTCAGGCCCCACCTGGGATATTGTGTCCAGTTCTGGGCAAAACAATTCAGAAGGGACACTGAGAAACTGGAGCGATGATGTGTCCAAAGGAGGGAGACTAAAATGGTGAAGGGCCTGGAAACCATGGAGAATACCAGGGCAGAAAACAAGAGGGAGAGGGTCTGGCTCTTTGCTATGGAATTCTGGGAGTTTGCTTGCTTTTGTGTGGTGCTCCAAACAGAGGAGCTTTTGTGGGTTCCCTCTTTGAGGGAAGGAGGAGAAGGTCCTGGGCATCCCTGCCATCCCTGCCTCCTGCAGGCTGCCAGCACAGGAGCCCCGCTGGACATGACACCAGAGGCCCCCCGCAGAAGCAGCCAGACCCTCTCCCTCTTGCTCTCTGTCCTGGTCCCCTCTTTCCCTCTCTCTTTCTCTCTCTTTCCCTCCTTTCCTCTTCTCTGACTTGTCCCAACTTTCCTCCCTTCCCTCCCTCCTTCTTTCCCCCCTCACACACACACGCACACGCACACGCACACCTTCCCTCACTGCAGTCCCTCACCTGCCTGCCTCCCTGCCTGTCATTCTTTTTGCAGAGAGCAAGAGGGAGAGGGTCTGGCTGCTTCTGTGGAGGGGGGCCCTCTGGTGTCATGTCCAGCGGGGCTCCTGTGCTGGCAGCCTGCAGGAGGCAGGGATGGCAGGGATGCCCAGGACCTTCTCCCCTCAAAGAGGGAACCCACAAAAGCTCCTCTGTTTGGAGCACCACATAAAAGCAAGCAAACTCCCAGAATTCCATAGCAAAGAGCCAGACCCTCTCCCTCTTGCTCTCTCTCCTGGTCCCCTCTTTCCCTCTCTCTTTCTCTCTCTTTCCCTCTTCCTCTTCTCTCCCTTGTCCCAACTTCCCTCCCTTCCCTCCCTCCTTCTTCCCCCCCCCCTCTCTCTCTCACACACACACACACACCTTCCCTCACTGCAGTGGCTGGCCTGCCTGCCTCCCTGCCTGTCATTCTTTCAGCCAATCAGGAGACGGAGGAATGAGAGAATGGATTTCTCTCGGCTTGAATGGACCTCCGTGGAAAATGTTCTGGGAACGGTTTCAAGAAAAAGGAAGCGCTGTGCGGTAAAATGCGTTCCGATCACGTTCTGATCACGTTCCAGTTTACTCAACGCGGTAATATCCATTCCAGGAACGTTCTCATCACGTCTGAGAACGATATGCGATAATCTCCCATGTCTTAAAAGACTTAGGAAGCTGGGGATGTTTGGCCTGGAGAAGAGAAGGTTAAGGGGTGATATGATAGCTCTGTTTAAATACTTGAAGGATGTCATATTGAGGAGGGAGCAAGCTTGTTTTATGCTGCTCCAGAGAACAGGACCCGGAACAATGAATGCAAACTAGAGGAAAAGAGATCCCACTTCAACATTAGGAGGAACTTTCTGACAGCAAGAGCCATTCAACAGTGGAAGATGCTGCATGGGAGGGTGGTGGAGTCTCCTTCTTTAGTGGTATTTAAACAGAGGTTGGATGGTCAACTTTGGTTGGACTTGGATGGCATCTTCCTGCCTGACAGAAGGGAACTGGGCTGGATGGCCCTTGTGGTCTCTTCCAAGTCTAGGATTCTATGATTTTAGTGCAACCAGAGCAGTTAAAACAGAATCATAGTGCTATAACTCTGCATAGTGAAAGAATGCTATGATCCGAAGATCTTTAGCACCCAAAGGCTTTGCAAAAGACTTCCTCAGAGACCAGGAGAATCCTGGGCCTATACATCTGTCCTAGCAACCTAGGAAAACTTGCACTCCTTTAATGTCAGGGGTTGCTTTGTTTTCCAAAGGGTTGTTCTAAATATCTCTTGGCTGAAAACCATGCTCTCTATGCATATTGCCGTTTGCTGTGTTCCAAAGTGGTAATGCTGCTGCGGGCCTCTTGCCTGGGATTGCTAGCAATGCCTCCTAGCCTTTGCATGCAATTTCATTATTGAATTGACCACATTTCTTTGCTAGTGTCTCTGCTGGTTTTCCTCCATCCACCTGATTCCTCTCTTTGCTTGATTCCAACCCTTTGTCTCCTTTGCTTTGGAATGACTGCCTCTTCCAAAGTGAGTTTGTCTGGCTCCAGCTTGCTGTACATCGTCTGGTTATTCTCATTTTCATGAAACGCTCCTTTCTTTTTGGCAACGAAGAGGTGGAAACGTATGGTCCCAAAAAGTGTTTTTCTGACCCGTCAATCCCTCCACCCTCCCCAGACTGTCCTTTTTTTCTTGTCCAAATGAAGAAGATGAATTGTTTCTCTGGGAAGCCTCCATAGGATGGACCCATGGTGCCTAAAGCAGTGTTCAAACTGCATTAATTCTCCAGTGTAGATGCAGCCAGAGAGGGAAAGGTCCAGGGAGAGTTGCCTGGATGCTCCAACTTTTGCTGTTCCAGTTGCACCTTCGAGGCAAGGGGTGAAGAGTGTGTGTTTGGAAAGGAGAATAGAGGGAGATCTTCGACTCCATCTGGATCTCCCTCCTTCTGTCTGTAATGAAGCAGAGAGTGAGGCGGTTTTATGAACCACAGAGGTTCCTGTTCCCACACACCCTCTTTCCAAACAGCTGCAAATGATCCCTGCCGGCCTCCTGCGGGTTCCTCGCTCTTGGTGCCAAACTTTTGTTCCTTCTACTGGAGACGGGGACATGGCTCGCTTTGCAAGGCAGCCTGCGTGGGAGCTTTGGGGGGCTATTGCAGGCATATTGGCCACTGGAGGGATCTCACAACAAGGCTGAAACTCTCCAACCATCCCTCACTCGGGGGTTATTCAGACAGTGAAAATACAATACAGTGGAAGTACAATCAGGATCAAACCTTTGTTGTTCACATGAATTTTGAATGCATCCGATTAAACTGGGGGGCAGGAGGGGGCTGCCAAAAACCCACTTAACCAGGGATAATCAATCTCAGATGTTTTTTCAAGTTTTTCCAAAAGATTCACATCCTTGGTTGTGTGAGTAACTGATGGAGATAGACCCAGGATAAACTGGGATAAAACTTTGCATGCCTTGAATGTGCTCCAAATACATTTGTATCATCGACTCCTTCTTTATTCGAGCCCTGGCACATGAGAGCAACCAAACTCATAGAGATGCACAGAAATGTAGTTCTGTAGTATGAACAACAAACCTGGAATACAGGGATGAGGTTATTCACCTTGTTGCTGTTAACTGCCCTTGAGTTGATCTGGACCCATGGAGACCTTGCAGATGAGGCATCTCCAAAAAAACCCTCTGTCCTCCAATGCTCTGTTTAACTCCTGCAAACTGAGACTCAAAGTGATCTCTTAAACAGAATCCATCCATCTTGCATGTGGTCTTCCTGTCTTTCTGCTTCCCTCCACCTTTTGTAGCATTATTGTTTTCTCCAATGATTCATGCCTTCTCATGATGTGTCCAAAGTACGACAACCTGAGTTTTGTCATCTTGGCTTCTAGAGAGATTTCTGGCTTGATCTGCTCAAGGACCCATTTGCTGGTCTTTTTGGCTGCTGTCCATGGGATCCTCAGCATTCTTCTCCAGCCCCAATCATCTCAAATGAGTTGATTTTCTTCCTATCCTCCTTCTTAACTGTCCAGCTCTCAGTTCCATCCATGGCAATAATAGGGAATACAGTGGCTTCTACAATTCTAACTTTTGTGCTCAGTTGTATATGAGGGAATCAGGGAACCTGGGAACCTGGGCCGGGATGGTTAATCTGGAACGACCTGCCAGATGAGATCCGTCAGATAACATCATTAGACAGCTTTAACAAAGCGGTCAAGACGGATCTCTTCCGGCAGGCCTTTCCAGATTAACCATCCCGGCCCAGGTTCCCAGGTTCCCTGATTCCCTCATTCCTCCCGTGGCCCCATCTTAGTGATGGTTGAGGATCAACAGAGGGCTATCAGGGTTTTTAGTTTTAATTGCTGTTTTTATGCTTGATATTGTGTGTTTAATATGTTATACTATTTAATACTGTCTTAAGGGGGGGAGGGATAAAGGGTTTTTAATTGTCATATTTTATATTTTACTGTTGTTAACCGCCCGGATTGGTTTGCCAGAGGGCGGTATACAAATAAATATTATTATTATTATTATTATATTATTATTATATCCTTGCATTTCAGGATCTTCTCTAGTTCTTTCATAGCTGCCCTCCCCATTCTTAATCTTCTTCTGATTTCCTGGCTGCAGTCTCCATGTCTATCAATGTGTGATCCCAGGTATGAGGATTCTTTTACTATTTCTATTTCTTCACTTTGTAATTCAAATTTGTGTAGGTTCTCTGTGGTCATTATTTTTGTTTTCTTTATGTTCAACATTAAGCCTGCCTTTGTACTTTCTTCCTTGATCTTCCTTAGCAGTTATCCCAGGTCTGTGAGGTTTTCTGCTAGTATTTTGGTGCCATCTGTGTATCTCAGATGGTTGATATTGCTTCCTCCTATTTTCACTCCTCCTCCTTCTGTGTCCAAGCCTGCTTTCCTTACAATATCTTCTGCATATAAGTTGAATAGGTGGGGGAAAGAATACAGCATTGTCTTACTCCTTTGCCAATTGCTGCACTGGAAAAAAAAATGGAGTTTATCCCAGAAAAGTCATGTAATTACGCAAAACTATTTCACATGACGTTGCAGAAAACCCACCATTAAAGTGGTCACAAAGAAGCATTAATACACATCTCTTCACTTTCGGGACGTCAGAGACAAAGCATTCCAATATCACTTTATTTGCACACTTGTGTGTGATAATCATTTGTGAAATTACTCACCATTTTCACTTTATTTGTGGGAAGATTTAAATGTGCTTTAATCTCTCTTTAATGCAAAAATTAGCCCCAGTGTGATGAACTCCATTGTCTGAATGACCCTCATGGCGCAAATAATCCAGGTAGAATCCAGGTTTAATCTTTGTTGCTCACATGCGTTTTGAATGTATCTGAGCAAGTTTCATGGGGGCTGCCAAAAAGGCCCACTTAACTCAAGATAATCAAGCGCCGTCCCCCCCCCCCCCCCCCCGAGAGCCTTATCGCTTTATTGAACAAACCTGTCAGGCAAATGAAAGGGCAATTTTTTTTAATCCCAGGATGTAAAAGTCCGAGAAAATACTGTAAAAGTGTTGTTTTTGCCAAAGGGATTAAAATATGAAGTCTCCTTCCTTGGAGGTCTTTAAACACAGGTTGGATGGACATCAGTCGGGGATGCTTTGATTTTGAGTTCCTGCATGGCAGGTTCTTGGGGTCTCTTCCAACTCTAGGATTCTCTAAAGGTTTGTGCATTGGACTATGACTCTGGAGACCAGGGTTCGAATCCCTGCTCAGCCACAGAATCATAGAAACCCATTGGGTGATCTTGGGCAAGTCACACTCTCTCAGCCCTGGAGGAAGGCCGCTGGATCTACTGAATGCCTGAAGAAGAATCCTGGGGAAATTTCAAAACCCTTTAACCAAATTCCATATTTCTATTTCTAAAAACAGAGCACCCTTCCCAGGCATCCCAAGCCACCAGAGACACCCCTGCGGTGTCCTTTGTTGGTTTCATAAAGCTCTCTGGTCTCATTGCTTTTCCAGCCTCTTTCCAACCCTTGCCCCCTTTTATTTCCAGCTGCGCTTAAGGAGGACTGCTATTAGAAATCCAACAAAACACACTCCTCCTTCCAGCTACAATAACAGCACACTTTGCAACGCCTGTTCTTTTGGAAATGTGAACCTTATTTGCACACCATGCTGCATTCAATTGCAACTGATAAATAAACAAATTTGAATCGTGAATTTTTAAATGATGAGTTTTAGGTGTTTTAATAATGTGTGTACATCTTATTTGTCCTTTTAAACTGATGTGTGTTTTACCTGATGTGTGTTTAACGGATGTTATTCGTTCGTTCGTTGTTGTTGTCCTCTGCATCAATCGGGTAAGAAATAATAATAATAATAATAATTCCGAAGAAGATGCATGATGCAGAATACACAATTTATTTGCAATTTATGTATTGCAATTATTTAACAACAACAACAACAACAACAAATTGCAATAAGTAAACTGCAGAGAAATATTGTATTCTGGACCTTGCATGTTCTTTAGAGACAACCCACAGGTCAAGATCCAGTTCAGCATTTGCAAAGCATGTTGTTGTTGTTGTTGTTGTTGTTATATAATTACAATAAATAAATTGAAGAGAAATTGTGTATTTTGGATCTTTCATGATCTTCAGAGACAACTCTCAGACCTCGCACAGGTCAAGACCCAGTTCAGCATCTGCAAAGCATAGTAATCTTTTCACACTCTTGCGATACTTGCAACCTTGCACAGCTGCTTGTGGAAGGGGAAACTTAAACCAGTGCAAATCCCATTTTACTACCATTTACAAGTGAGAGAATTATCCTATGAGATAGGAAAGCGGGAAGGAAAAGGTCAATGTGTTTAGCTAACTGAAAAATCTTATTCCAGTAAATCTGTGGCTGCATCTGCACTGCAGAATTAATGCAGTTGGACAACACTTTGACTGCCATGGCTCAATGCTGCCAAATCCTAGGATTTGTAGTTTTGTCAGTTATTTAGTCTTCTTGCTCACCAGATTTCATCTGATCTTGGAAGCAGAAGGGTCTGCCCTAGTTAGTACTTGGATGGGAGACCGCGAGGGTGTCCGAGGTTCCCTAGGATATATTTCAGAGGAAGTAATTGGCAAAACCACCCCTGCGGATTCCTTGCCTAAGAAAACCCGATGAGAAATTCATAGGGTCGCCATAAATCCACAGGCAACTTGAAGGCACATTTGTTCTTGTGTGCATCCAAGTCATGTTTTTACTTATGGCACCCCTATCATAGTTTTATCTTGGCAGGTTTCTTCACAGGGGTTTTGCCATTGCCATCATCTGAGGCTGAGAAAGTGTGACTTACCCAAGGTCACCTAGTGGGTTTTATGGAAAGCCATCTGTCAATGGGGATGCATTGATTGAGAGTTCCTGCATGGCAGAATGGGGTTGGACTGGATGGTCTTCTTGGAGTCTCTTCCAACTCTAAGACTCTATGATTCTATGCTCAAGTGGGGATTTGAACCCTGGTCTCCAGAGCCGTAGTCCAATGCTCAAACCATGCCCAAGCCACATACACAAACTTACCAGATCCCAGCTGAACTTTGAAGCTAAGCAGGGTCAGCCCTGGCTAGTACTTTGATGGGAGATGGCCAATGAATGCTATGTGCTGGAGCTGGAGGTTCTGTTTCAGAGGAAGCAACTGACAAAACCACTTCTGGGTCTTTTCTGCCTAAGAGAACCCTGTAAAATTCACCGTATGTCCATAAGTGGCTTGAAGGCATATATGCACACAATATAGCAAAGGGCCTAAATGCCTCAAAGGTACCAGATCCAGTCTGAACTTGGACAATAAGCAGGGTCAGCCCTGGTTAGGACATGGATGGGAGATCACCAACAAATCCCAGGTGCTGTGTGCTCTGTTTCATAGGAAGAAACTGGCAAAACCACCTGTAAGTACTCCTTCCCTAAGAAAACCCTATTAAATTCTAGGGGTCCCCATAAGTCAACAGGCGACTTGAAGGCACATATACACAATGCAGGAATGTGATCCTGTCTGATCTTGGAAGCTAAGCAGGGTCAGGTCTAGCTAGTCCATGGATGGGAGATCACCAACGAATCCCAGGTGTTACATACTCCATTTCAGAGGAAAGTACTGGCAAAGCCACCTCTGAGGATTCCTTGCCTAAGAAAAACCTAAGAGAAATTATGGGTTTGCCATAAGTCCACAGGTGGCTTGAAGACACACACTGCATAACACATGTCCTAAATACACTAAAGGCACCAGATCTTGTCTGATCTTTGAAGTTAAGTAGTGTCCGCTCTGGTTAGCACTTGGATGGGAGACCATGAATGAATGCCAGGTGCTGGAGGCTATATCTCAGAGGAAGGGACTTGCAAAACCACATATGAGCATTCCTTGGCTAAGAAAATCCTCTGAGAAATCCATGGGGTCACCATAAGTCCACAGCCAACTTGAAAACACATACAGATGTCTAAATATCCTCAAGGCATCAGAAGCCATCTGATCATGGAAGCTAAGAAAGGTCAGCCCTGGTTAGTCCTTGGATGAGTGACCACCAATGAATCCCAGGTGCTGTAGGCTGCATTTCAGAGGAAGGAACTTCCCAAACCACCTCTGAGGATTCCTTCCCCAAGAAAACCCTACAAAAGTGATGGGGTTATTATAAGTTGACAGGCAACACAATAACACAATATAGCACAGGGCCTAAATGTGCCCCAAAGTACTAAATCCCATCTGATCGTGGAAGCTAAGCAAAGTCAGCCCTGGTCAGTACTTGGATGGGAGGCTGCATTTCAGAGGAAGGAACTGGCAAAACCACCTGGAAGCATTCCCTTGGGGTCCCCATAAGTCCACAGGCAACCTGAAGGCACACACACACACACAGACACACGGGGCAGTAGATCTTGCCTCGTCTTGGATGCTCAGAAGGGTCAGCCCTAGTTAGGGCTTGGATGGGAGACCACCAACAAATACAAGGTGCTGTATGCACTACTGCAGAGGAAGGAACTGGTAAAATCACCTCTGAGTCTTCCTTGCCTGAGAAAACCCTAGGAAATTAATGGGGTTTCCATAAGTCCCCAGGCAACTTGAAGGCATGAATGCACAGAATACAACACAGGGCCCAAATACCCTCAAGGCTGCAGATCCCACCTGGTCTTGGAAGCTAAGCAGGGTCAACCTTGCTTAGTCCTTGGAGGGGAGACCACCTACAAATGCCAGGCACTGTAGGCTCTATTTCAGAGGAAAGAACTGACCAAACCACCTCTAAGGCCTCATTCCCACAACATTTTAAACTGGTTTGCAAATGGGTTTAAAGGGATTTAAATGACCCTGGTTCGCACTTGAACTGAATCGCTGAAGTGATTCCGATGGGGGGGGGGGGGGGGCATGAGCTAGACACATTTAACCCACGTCTTTTCTGACGCTGATTTTTCCCTGCATCTTTTTGGATAAATTGATTCCACACAAGTGTGAACCAGATGCAGATCGGAATTGATTTTAAGAATCGATTTGAAGAACTGAATTCATGAATTGATTCAGTGTGAACAAGATGCGGATTGGAATAGATTTTCTATGACGTGAGAAGGGGTCGCCGGGTGGAGAAGTGGAAATTAACAACCTGTGTCCACCCGTCCTTCAACCTTGTACGGAAGTGCGTAAACGCGATTGCAGTGATGGACAGAGGGGGGAAAATCCTGCTGAAAATGTTTCACATTGAACCGATTGATTTGCCAATGTGAACTACAAGTGAGTTATTATGAGAGACTCCCGCAGGAAATGGTTTAAATTAAATCGATTCATTCATCAATGTGAACCACAAGTAATCCTTCCTTATAGAAAAGAATCATAGATCCTAGAGTTGGAAGAGACCCCAAGGGCCCTGATCCAGTCCAACCCCATTCTGCCATGCAGGAACTCCCAATCAAACCATACCTGACAGGTGGCCATCCAGCCACTGCTTAAAGACCTCCAAGGAAGGAGACTCCTTTACTCTCCAAGGGATTGTGTTCCACTGGCAAACAGCCCTTACTGTCATAAAGTTCCTCCTAAAGTTTAGGTGAAATCTCTTTTCCTGTACTTTGAATCCATTGCTCCTGGTCCTGTTCCCTGGAGCAGCAGAAAACAAGCTTGCTCCTTCCTTCCTCAATATGATATCCCTAAGTAAACCCTATGAGAATTCATGGGGTCCCCATAAGTCAACAGGCAACTTGAAGGCACAGAAAGAGAAAGAGAGGAAGAGTGGGGGAATTTAAGTAGAAAAAAAGGGGGGTCAAGGGGGTCTCCTTCCTGGAGCTGGGCTCCTTTGTGGCCAAGAGCTGAGCCACCCAATAAAGCAAAGGAACTGAGAGCAAAGGTGAAGAAGCAGAAGAGGTGCGCAAAGGCGTTTGGGAGGATTACCATGGCTCCTGGGCAGTGATGCTGGGAGGGCAGAGAAGGGGGCAGAGGGGTGTTCAGGTGCCCCCAATGCCCCTTCCCTCCTCCCGGGGTGATCACTTGTGATCAGGCTGGCTTTGTCGGCTTCTGGCTCCCCTTCCAGGCTCCTTCCCAGCCATATGGTCTTCTCTGCCTTCCCTCTCCAGCACCAGGGATGGTGGTGGTGGTATTGTGGTGGATCCTCAGTGCCCTCCAAGTGCCAGGCAAGGAGGGCCAGAGATGCCAGGCTGGCCAAGCAGCCCACTTTTAGCCTGAGCCGTCCATCCGGAGTGGAGTTCCTTGTCTTTGCACTCCTGCCTTGCGTGCCTGGCTTGCAAAAGGAGAAGCCAAGCTGGGAAGGGGAGGGATGGAGGAGTGGAAAGAAGGAAAGGGGGAGCAGGAAAGGGGAGGCTGTCTGGTCTTTAAAATGCCACCCTCCCTCCTTCCCTCCTTCTCTGACACAGAAACACTGCACATGCCTGTCCTGCTGCAAGAAGCTCATTGCACAGTGCCAGAGCAGCCAAACAGCAGCCCTCTTTGTCTGACCCATCAGAGAGAGGACCATAGCCAGCCCCTTGTGCCCAGGCATGCTCAGGAGCAAAGGAGGGAGGGAGGGCTGGCCAAACCCAGCCAGGGGCCAGCAGGGGCCTTTCCCCCTCCAAAGGCTCATGCGCAAAGCCCTGGGGTCTCAGTGCTCCTCCTGGCCATGCGCTAAGTTCTCTCCCTCCCTCTCTGGCTTCCCCAGGCCTCTCTTTCTTCTTGCCGCCCTCCAAGGGTTTTGCCAGCTGCAACAGCCTCCAGTCAATGGAGCCTCTTTCAGCTTCATTTGGGGCAGCAGGGATGACAAAGGGAGGAGGGGGGATGGCGCTTTCCTTTTTGGAAACCAGTGACGGCATCCCCCCTTTCCTGGAACTTTGGAGAAGGTTCAGGGAAAAACCTTCAAGGAAGCAAAAGAGGGGTTCCATCACACTGGGGCTGGTTTCAACATTAAAGAGAGATTAAAGCACATTCAAAGCATCCTGCAAATGAAGTGGAAATGGCAAGTAATTGTGCAAACGATTATCACACGCAGCTATGCAAATAAAGCGAGTATCGGGAAAAGCATTGTCGCTGAAATCCTGAAAATAAAAAGGTGCATGTTAATGGGAAGTCAAAGGCTTTCATGGCCGGCATCCATAGTTTTTTGTGGGTTTTTTAGGCTGTGTGGCCATGTTCTGGAAGAGTTTATTCCTGATGTTTCACCTGCATCTGTGGCAGGCATTTTCTGAGAAGATGCTGGCAAAATGTCAGGAATAAACTCTTCTAGAAAATGGCCACATAGCCTGAAAAACCCACAAAAACTATGCACATTAATGCTTCTTTGTGACCACTTTAATGGCGGGTTTTGTGTGATGTCATGTGAAATCATTATGCGTTATTACATTATTTTTCCAGGATATTCATGGGATAAATTCTCAATCTCTATCATGTGATAAACTCTAGAAAGAAGGGAAGAAGAAAAGAAGCTGGAAGGCACGCATTTGGCCCACTTCTCAGCTTGGTATAGCCAGGATTGCCAAGCACGTCTTGTTATCAAAAGTGTCGCTTATTTGAGGACTAGAAACCATATCCTTTTTAAGGCTAGGAAGGATCAATTATTGTCAGGGATGTGCCTTCTTTGAGGACCAGAAAATGTGTCCCTTCAAGGGCTGGCAAGTATCCCTTGGTATCAGGAATGACTCTTATTTCTAATCCCTTTTAGTGCTGGCAAGTATCCCTTGTTGTCGATATTCCTTATTTGAGGACCAGAAAACTTGTTAGGACTGGAACGTGTCCCTTATTAGCAGGGATATTCTTTATTTGAGGACCAGAAAGCTTGTCCCTTTTAGTGCTGGCAAGTATCCCTTTGTTATCAGAGATGTCCCTTATTTGAGGACCAGGAAACTTGCCCTTTTTAGGACTGGAAAGTATCCCCTTATTATCAAGGATGTCCCTTATTTGAGGACCAGGAGACTTGTCCCTTAGGGGACTGGGATATTCCCCTTATTACAAGGGATGTCTCCTATTTGAGGACCAGAAAACCTGAGCCTTTTAGTGCTGGCACATTTCCCATGTTATCAGGAATATTCCTTATTTGAGGAACAGAAAACTTGCTTGTTTTAGGGCTGACAAGCATCCCTTGTCAATATATTCAGGGGCAACTACTGTGTTGGCCATGGAGCAAAGTAAAATGACATCAAAAATCCACAAAATGATGATATCCCTTCTTATCAGGGATGCCCCTAATCTGAAGACCAGAAACCTTGTCCCTTTTAGGGATGGCAAATATCCCTTATTATTAGGGATGTCCCTTATTTTGAGGACCAGAAACTGTGTCCCTTATGGGATGGGATGTTCCTCTTATTAAAGAGATATCCTCTATATGATGCTTTGAAAGCTTTTCCTTTTATACAGACTGTTAAAAAAATCTGTATTTTTAGGTGCAAGCCCTTCATCAAGACAGAAATGTGTACATCATATAATTCAGGAAGGAGAGTAATATGTTAACCTTTTGCAGAGAAATGTATGGCTTGGTTAACTGAAATCAATACTTTCACTTGTATTTAGGCAGAAGAAAAACTGCCCTTGGGGTCTCTTCCATCTCTAGGATTCTGTGATTTCATGATGAGAAGGTTGAGGGGTGACTTGATAGGCATCTTTAAATATTTGAAAGGATGTCATATTGAGCAAGCTTGTTTTCTGCTGCTCCAGAGAATAGGACCCAGAACAATGGCTGCAAACTACAGGAAAAGAGACTCCACTTCGACATTAGGAAGAACTTCCTGAGAGTAAGGGCTGTCCGACAGTGGAACACACTCCTTCCTTGGAGATTGTGGTGGAGTCTCCCTCCTTGGAGGTCTTTAAGCAGAGGCTGGATGGCCATCTGTTGGGGATGCTTTGATTGTGATTTCCTGCATGGCAGAATGGGGTTGGACTGGATGGCCCTTGGGGTCTCTTCCAACTGCATGATTCTATGATTCCATGATTTTAAACCATTAACTATTGAAAACAGCTTAAAAAGTTAAAACAGTTCAAACCAGGGACTTTTGCATTTGAAAAGTAATCCAGGGCCCAAAAGCTTTGAGAAAAGGCTATTTGACAGTGCAAGATGCTGCTGCCTCAGAGGGTGGTGGAGCCTCCTTCTTTGGAGGTTTTTAAACATGGGCTGGATGGCCATCTCTTCCAGGGAGGGTTTGGGTGGTGTCTTCCTGCATGGCTGAAAGGGGTTGGAATGGATGGCCCTTGGGGTCTCATCAATCTCTAGGATTCCAGGGCCTCATTCCCACAACCTTTTAAATGGGATCGTGATTCGGTTTGAACCAGTTTAAATGACCATGGTTCCCACTTAATCTGAATTGCTGAAGCAATTCCGAAAGAGGGGCCATGCTCTAGAGCCGTTTAACCCGCATCTTTTTGACACTGATTTTCCCCGCTTCTTTTCAACCAAATTGAATCAGCGCAAGTGGGAACCAGAACTGAATCGGATTTGATTTCACAATTCGGTCTTAAATGAATCACTTCAGTGCAAATGTGAACCAGATGCGGATTGGAACTGGTTTATTATGACATGCAGTAAAGCAGAAATTGATGGAACCGATGCTATTTATATCAATTCATTTCCCAGTGTGAACCACAAGTGGGTTATCTGCCTCAGGAACCAATTCATTTGTTAATGGGAAGCATATGTGGGTTATTTTGATACAGTTACATGACAGTAAATGCAAATGGGGGAAATGTAGTGGGAACACAGTCTGACGTTGAATCGATCCCTCAATTCAGATCGGAGACCAATTTATCTGTAATTGGGAATGAGGCCCATGATTCATGCTCTCCCCTTCCCTACTTTCCGCAGGGCCCCCCTGGTCCAGCCCTCCAGCGCAGCTGGTGAGGGGTCTCTCTGTGGGTCTTTTCAGCTTCCTTGGAAGGAGGCACAGAGTCCACATTGACAGACCCATGCTGGACCCTTCTGCCCTCCCCCCCGACCAGACAGCCTCCTTGAAGTCACCAACCTCATATAGTTCAGTTTTAGATTGTCAGCCCCTGACCCAGTGTTCTGGGTCTTCATTGTGTCTCCTGCAGCTTCCCTCCAGGGCATCCCAGACATCATTTGGGTGGAAAGGCTGAGAAGGGGGCAAAGGAGAGGGGCCAAGGTTGATGGCGGGGAACAGTGAGGCATTCTTTATGGCCCCAAAGCCCAGCCAAGACTTCACAAAGGGCTGCCCTCTGAATTGTGCTTTGGGGGGATATTTCTGGAGATGAGACGGCATAGGATTGCCTTTTTCCGGCTGCCCACCCCAATGCCAAGGGGACCAAGATGGGGAGAGGGTCACTCAGACCCTTCGGTCTGAACAAGGACCCACTTCACATTGCCTCAAAAGGAGCACTTTTGATCTGGTCCATGCAAAAGGATACAAAAGCAGGGTGACAATTGAATATGAAGATGAAAGACCACAGGAATAGTTGTTGCTGTTGTTGTGTGCCTTCAAGTCATTTCCAACTTATAGCAACCCTACGGAAAACCTATCATGGGGTTTTCTTTGGAAGATTTGTTCAGAGAGGGGTTTGCCATTGCCATCTTTTGAAGCTGAGAGAGTGTGACTTGCCCAAGGTCACCCAATAGGAGATCTACATGACTTTTAAAGAGGATGGAGACATCAGAATTGTTCAAGATTAGCTAGGCCAGTGATCCCCAAACTTGGGCCATCCAATATCTTGATTTCAGTAAGGCCTTTGACAGGGTTCCCCATGACATTCTTGCAAACAAGCTTGTAAAATGTGGGCTAGACAAGGCAACTGTTACATGGATTTGTAATTGGTTGACCGGCCGAACCCAAAGGGTGCTCAACAATGGCTCCTTTTCATCCTGGAGAGAAGTGACCAGTGGGGTGTCCAGTGGGGCTCTGTCCTGGGCCCAGTGCTATTCAACATCTTTATCAATGACCTGGATGACAGAATTGGGAGCATACTTATCAAATTTGCAGATGACACCAAATTAGGAGGAATAGCTAATACTCCAGAGGACAGGATCAAAATTAAAAATGACCTGAATAGACTAGAAAGCTGGGCCAAAGCTAACAGAATGAACTTCAACAGGGAGAAATGTAAGGTACTGCACTTAGGGCGGAAAAATGAAATGCAGAGATATAGGATGGGGGACACCTGGCTTAAGGAGACAACATGTGAAAGGGATCTAGGAATCCAAGTAGACTACAAGTTGAACATGAGTGAACAGTGTGATGCGGCAGCTAACAAGGCCAATGCGATTTTAGGCTGCATCAATAGAAGTATAGTGTCTAGATCAAGGGAAGTAATAGTGCCACTGTATTCTGCTCTGGTCAGGCCCCACCTGGAATATTGTGTCCAGTTCTGGGCACCACAATGCAAAAAGGACATTGAGAAACTGGAGCGTGTCCAAAGGAGGGCGACTAAAATGGTGAAAGGTCTGGAAACCTTGCCCTATGAGGAACGACTCAGGGAGCTGGGGATGTTTAGCCTGGAGAAAAGAAGGTTAAGAGGTGATATGATAGCCCTGTTTAAATATTTGAAAGGATGTCATATTGAGGAGGGAGCAAGCTTGTTTTCTGCTGCTCCAGAGAACAGGACCCGGAACAATGGATGCAAGCTACAGGAAGAGAGATTCCACCTCAACATTAGGAGGAACTTCCTGACAGTAAGGGCTGTTCGACAGAGGAACACATTGTTCCCTCGGAGTGTAGTGGAGTCTCCTTCCTTGGAGGTCTTCAAGCAGAGGCTAGATGGCCATCTTTCGGGGATGCTTTGTTTTGGATTTCCTGCATGGCAAGAATTGGGTTGGACTGGATGGCCCTTGCGGTCTCTTCCATATTATTCTATGGCCCTATACAGACAGGCCAAAATAAAGCTGCTTCGAGAAACTTTGGAGGTATGCTGTTTAAAAGATACATGCGTCCTAAGAGTCTGGATGCTTTGATTGTGATTTCCTGCATGGCAGGGGGTTGGACTGGATGGCCCCTGTGGTCTCTTCCAACTCTATGATTCTATGATTCTATGCAACAAAGCTGCACTCCAGTCCTTAGGACTGGTTTGTGGCTTTGGTGCGGCTTCCAGACTCTTAGGATGCATGTATCTTTTAAACATCATACCTCCAAAGTGACTCGAAGCAGCTTTATTTTGGCCTGTCTGTATCAGGCCCAAGAGTCTATGTTTTTGACTCCGGCTCTCAGAATTCCTGGCTGTTGGTCAAGCTGTCTGGGGTTTCTGGGTGTTGAAGTCCAAGACAGCTGCAGGTCCAAAGTTTTGGAATCGCGGATCTAGGCCTTGCGTCAGTCATCGGTCTAAAGGGAGACTGTGTGGTCAAGTAACCAGGAGTTGACTACGGATGCATCTACACTGCAGTTTGGTACCACTTTAAGTGCTGTAGCTTCATCCTATGGGATCATGGGATTTGTAGATTTACAATGTCTTTAGCCTTCTCTGCCAAAAGAGTGTCTCTGCTGGTGTCTCACAAAACAACAAAACCCAGGATTCTGCAGGATGGAGCCATGGCAGTTAAAGTGGTGTCATGATTGCATTATTTCTGCAGTGTAGATGTATACTTAGAACCATACAACACAGTTGGTTGTGACACCAGAGGTATCTCACCAAACTACAAATCTCAGGATGCCATACGATGGTGCCATGGCAGCTCAAGCTGTGTTATTTCTGTGCAGATGCAGCCTTGGATGCAAACACCGGTTCTTCCAGCCATCCCAGTCATCCTGGACACCATCCCCCAGAAAGAAACCCAGAGCCCTGGGGTCAAGGGACAGGGTTTGGGGGAGAGACTGGCTTTGCAGCTGGGGAAACAAAAAGAAGCCAGGTGTCCCTACTTTGCTCCTACTCTTAACTGCCCTTGGCCAGCCTGATAATATTGTTTATAGCCCTCAGAAGACAAGAGAAAGACAGCTGGTAGCAGCTGGCCATGTCTGGAGAAAGATCAATCAGAATAGGAAATGTGTGCGCTTCCTTGCCTCTCATATGTATGTTATGCTTTTGGGGACACTGTATGGTGACCCACAGAAACATAGCAAACATATCCAGGGGTAGCTGTCTGTGTTGGCCGTATGGCAAAGTGCAATAACATCCCAAATCCACAAACGATGGCTATCGTCTCTTAAACTTCTGCTCCCATCCATAGAATCCTGGATTCAGAAGAGACCTCCGGAGGGCATCCAGTCCAACCCACTTCGGCCATGCAAAGTACAGTAACATCCCAAACCCAAAAACAGGAATACCTTTATTCAGCCAACCCAAGTGCAAAACATGCATTATTTGCATTTTGGTTGGCCGAATAAAGGCATTGCTGTTTTGTGCCTTTTCGATGGTATTGTCCATAGAATTGTCGAAGTGGAAGGGTCCCCAAAAGACATCTAGATCAATTCCAAGTCACTGCTGAATCCATCATGAATTTGGATTATCCCATGAATATGCCAGAACAATCATGTAATTGTGCGAAACGATTTCACACAACGTTGCACAAAACCCGCCACTGGTGGTCACAAAGAAGCCTTAATGCAAATTTTTTTACTTTTGGGATTTCAGTGACAATGCATTTCCGATATCACTTTATTAGTGAAATTGTGTGTGATAATCATTTGAGCAATTACTCACCATTTTTGCTTTATTTACAGGATGCTTTAACTGTGCTTTAATCTCTCCTTAATGCTGAAATTAGCCCTAATATGATAAACTTCATGGAGCTGGAAGAGAACTCAAGGGCCATCCAATCCAGCCCCATTCTGCCATGGAGGAACTCACAATCAAAGGACCCACAAGAGATGGCCATCTAGCCTCTGTTTAAAGAGTGCCAAAGAGGGAGAGTCCACCACAATCTCCAAGGAAGGAGTTTGTTCCACTGTTGAACAGCCCTTACTGTCAGAAAGTTCTTCCTAATGCTGAGGTGGAATCTCTTTTCCTGCAGTTTGCATCCATTGCTCTGGGTCCTAGTCTCTGGAGCAGCAGAAAACAAGCTTGCTCCCTCCTCACTATGACATCCCTTCAAATATTTAAACAGGGCAATCATATCACCTCTTAACCTTCTCTTCTCCAGGCTAAACATACCCAGCTCCTTATGTCGCTCCTCATAAGGCATGGTTTCCAGACCCTTCACCATTTTTGTTGCCTTCCTGTGGACATGCTCCAACTTCTCAGCATCCTTTTAGAATTGTGGTGCCCAGTAATGGATGCAGTAGTCCAGGTGAGGCCTGGCCAACGCAGAATAAAGAGATACAATTACTTCCCTTGATCTATTCTAGACACTATACTTCTACTGATGCAGCCTACAATTGCATTAGCCTTTTTAACTGCCGCTTCACACTGTTGACTCATGTTCAGCTTGTGCATTCCCAGATCCCTTTCACATGTTGTCTAGCCAAGTCTCCCCCATCCTATATCTATACATTTATTTTTATTTTTATTTTCTCCATATTTGTTGATGCCTTTGCTGTGTTCCCAGAGGAAAACTCACACAAGGGAAGAAAGAAATGTTCATCGCAGGATATTTGCTTTCTCTGTGGACCAAAGAACAGAGCAGAAGAGGCAGGAGGCTCTCCTTGTCTCCTCTGTCCTCCACCGTTTCCGGTCTCTCCTCCCAAGAGAAAAATAAATGGTCCTTTCCCTACCCTTTCCATCCACTCAGCTTTCGAAATCGGGGTTTCTGCAAAAAATGGAACTCTTTCTCAAAAGTTCTTGGCAGTTCTTGATTTTTAAATCAACAGATCTGGGCCTGGACCCAAGAACTGGGGTCAAACTGATGCACAAATAGTTCAAGCTTAGAAGGAAAAATGTCTCCTTTAATGCAGAACTGCTCACAGAAGATGCCCCCGAAACCAAATGGCCCTTTGCCTAAGTATATGGGGGATTCTGGGAGCTGTAGTCCCAAGATGATGCCACACTGCAGAATTAAGGCAGTGTGATACAGCTTTAACTGTCACGTGTCCATCCTACAGCATCCTGGGGTTTATAGTTTGAGGAGAGGCTTTATACTGTTGCTACACTGCAGAATTAATTCAGAATAGAATAATAGAGTTGGAAGAGACCCCAAGGGCCATCCAGTCCAACCATGGCTCCATCTTATGGCATCCTGAGATCTGTAGTTTGTGTAGAGAGACCCTTGCCATATTGCAGAATTAATTCAGTTTGAAAGTACTTTAACTGCCATGGCTCCATCTTATGGAGTCTGGGATCTGTAGTTGTGGCACCAGAACTCTCTGAATGAAAAGGCTAAATATCTCAAAAACTACAAATCCATAGCAGTGAGTCACGGTATTTCGGTATCAAACTGCATCAATTCTGCAGTGTAGATTACCTCAAACAGGTAACACCTCCAGTTTCTGGAAACAGGTCACTTATAACATTAGCTTTTAGGATGAATATACATAAAGTAGGATGAGATCTGAAAGAAGGTATGGAAACAAAAGGAAGGTACATCAACAATTTAAGATATGCAGATGACACCATGCTACTAATAGAAAATGGCAAAGGCTTGGAAAGATTACTGAAGGCAGTCAAGGAGGAAAGTGCAAAGGCAGGTTTGCAGCTGAACAGCAAGAAAACAAAAATAATGACTACAGGTGATTTGCGTTACTTTAAAGTAGATGGTAAAGACATTGAAATAGTTCAAGATTTTCCATGCCTTGGATCAGTCATTCATTGGAATGGAGACTGGAGTCAAGAAATCAGGAGAAGATTTAGGATTTGGAAAGGCAGCTGTGAAGGAACTAGGCAAGATCCTGAAATGTAAAGATGTATAAATGAATACTAAAGTTAGCACTGTCCTTGTCATTGTATTTCCAGTTTCTATGGAGTTTATCACACGGGAATCAAAGTGCTCAAATCCCATTAATAAACAGGGATTAAATTCGGGAATATCCCACAAAAGTGGGATTGTTTTCAGCCGACGTTCCCCGATGTTGCCATTATCCCAAATGTAACTCGTGATTGAAGTGGCCAAAGCATGCATCTTTTTAACTTTTGGACAAAAGCGGACAAAATATGCACTTTAATTCATGGATTAAGTGCTGGTGTCTCACAAAACTACTGGTCCTGGGATCTCTTTGAATGGAGCAAGAGCCCTTAACGCAGCGTCAAATTGCATTATTCCTACAGTGTTGACACAACCTAGATTGTGACACATCTGGATTTGTAGTTTTGCAAAATCTTTAGCCTTCTCTGCCAAAGAGCATGCTGATGTCCCACAAAACTACCAACCCCAGGATCCCTTAGGATGGAGCTATAGTCCCGAAAGTAGTGTCAAACTGCATGGTTTCTGCAGTGTAGATGCTCCCGGACGAGACAGTCTCCATTCAGCACAAAGGCCTTCCTTTGTTTGGAGCCGAACCTCATCTGTATGATCCCAGGGAGGCAGCCCTCCATCCTTTGCAAGTCACAGGTAATTGGGCCCTAATGGGAAGCTGTCGAGAGAGGACAGGGTCACAATTGAGGGAGCATCCTTCTGGTGATGAAGCACCTGGCTCTCTGTGTATGAAATATCTTCTCTTCAGGGGAGACTGAATATATGTGCGGCCATTCTGCAGAGAGCGGAAAATCATTTAAATCAGACAGGTGGAAATCCATGGCTTCTGGGAAGACAGCAGAGCATCCAACACCCTCCATCTCTGTGGTCCTTCTTCATCCAGACAGCTGCTACGTTCCACCCCAAAGCTCAGAAAGAGCTTTCCATTCCCATTTGTTTTGATTTACAAGGCTGTGGTTGGAACAGATAAAGGCAGCCTCTGTATCCTTGCACAGAGGATGCATTCCGCCCCCCTCTTAAGCTGCATCTGCACTGCAGAAATCATCCAGGTTGACACCACTTTAACTGCCATGGTTTGAATGCTATGGAATTGTCTGGTTTGTAGTTTTCTGTGGCACCAGAGATCTCTGATAGAGAAGGCTATATGTCTCACAAAACAGTGGCCTCATTCCCACTACATTTTAAACCAGTTTGCAAATCTCTTTGGAGCTGTTAAAATTACCCTGGTTCGCACTTGAACCCGATTCGGAGAGGGGGGTGCCATGCGCTAGACCCAATTAACCCATGTCTTTTTGATGCTGATTTTTACCACGTCTTTTTGGCTAAATTGATTCCATGCAAGTGTGAACCAGATGCAGATCAGAATCGATTTCAAGAATCCACTTGAAGAATCAGATTCACAAATCGATTCAATGTCAGAGTGAACTAGATGTGGATCGGAATCGATTTACTATGACATGATAAGGGTTCGCTGGGTGGGAAAGCAGAAATTAACAACATGCGTTCACCCACCCTTTGACCCTCATACAAACGTACATAAATACAATTGCAGTGATGGACAGAGGGGAAAAAATCCAAACCACTTCAAATTGAACTGATTTATTTGCCAATGTGAACTACAAGTGGGTTGTTTTGAGAGACTCCCACAGGAAACAGTTTAAATTGAATCGATTTATTCATCAATGTGGATCACAAGTGGGCTATTTTATTTTATTTTATTTTACAGCAAGAAAATGCAATTGGGGCAAATGCAGTGAGAATCACACTCTGCTGCTGAACAGATCCATCGATTTGGATTGCAAAGCGATTTATTTATAAGTGGGAATGAGGCCAATAATTAATAGAATTCCATAACGCTGAGCCAAAGCCTAGAATCTTAGAGCTGGAAGAGACCCCAAGGGGCATCCAGTCCAACCCCTGCCATGCAGGAACTCTCAATCAAAGCATCCCCATTGACAGATGGCCATCCAGCCTCTGCTTAAAGACCTCCAAGGAAGGAGAATCCACCAAAATCTCAGACGGAATGTCTTCTATCTTTTACTGTCAGGAAGTTCTTCCTAACGTTTAGGTAGAATCTCTCTTCCTGTAGATTGCATGCATTGCTCTTTGTCCTATTCTCTGGAACAGCAGAAAACAAGCTTGCTCCTTCCTCTATATGTAGGGTTGCCATAGCCCGACTGCAACTGGGATTTTCCCAGTTTTGGCGGCCCCGGGCCCCTCCCGTCCTGGGTGCCACCAAAATCCAGGACAACCCCAGTTGCAGCTGGGTTGCTGCAACCCGCAGGGCCTCACTGCCCTCTTCCTCCTTGGGGAGGCGGGGAGGAAGCGGAGCGCAGCAAGGCCTGGGGAGAGGAGGCGAAGGTGGAGGCAGCGCCTCCCCGCGTGCCCGCGCCACCCTCCATGCCTCCCCTTGCGGGTGCACCACCCACCTCCTCCTCCTCCTCCACCCCCTCTCCCCCAGGCCATGCAGCCGAGTGGAGGAGGCGAAGGTGGAGGCAACACCTCCTGCATGTGGGCGTGCCACCTTCCTCGCCTCCCCATGTGGCCGCACCACCTTCCCCCATCTCCCTGCGCGCCCGCGCCACCCACCTCCTCCTCCTCCGCCCCCTCCATTCCAGGCCGCGCAGCCGCGTGGAGGAGGCAAAGGTGGAGGCGGTGCACCTCCTGCGCGCGGCTGCGCCACCCTCCCTGCGTTGCGCGTGACCGTGCCACCCACCTCCTCTTCCTCCGCCCCCTCTGCCCCAGGCCACATGGCGAATGGAAGAGGGGGAGGAGGGGGGAGGAGGAGGAGGGGGGAGGAGAAGAAGGAGGAGGAGGAGGAGGAAAAGTTAGAGGGGGAGGAGAAGAAGGAGGAGGAGGAGGAAAAGTTAGAGGGGGAGGAGAAGAAGGAGGAGGAGGAGGAGAAGGAGGAGGAGGAGGTGGTGAGTGAGTGGCCAGAGGCATCAAGGTGGTTTTTTTTTTGGGGGGGGGTGCTTTTAATGCTAACAAGTCTCCCTTGTTTTGACAGTGATAGTGTAGTGATGATGATGATGATGATGATGATGATGATGATGATGATATGAGTCAGCTTCAGAGGCATGCACGCACTGTTTCAGAAGCCAAGAGAGTGTGACTTTCCAAAGTGCCTTTTCTGTGTGTTTTTGGTTCTGAGGCATGGTCAATGTAAATTGCTATGATTTTTACAAACTCATGCGCAGTGAAGAAAAACCAAAGTCGCTTGACACACACTTCTGAGAAGTACACTTGGTGCAAGAACTGTGAAACCACCTTGACATGTTGAATATGCATAGCCATGTTAAACAATGCTAAGTGTTAAACCCAAGGGGTTTGGTTATGGAATAAGCCTCTGATGCAAGAGGCCATGTTAAGTAAAGCCATGTTCAATGCCCAAATGTGCTGTTGTGTGTGTTTTGGAATGGAGGTTGGGGGTGTTTGGCCAGAAAGGGATCTACATTTCTGCCATCTGTCTAGAAATAATGCCCAAATGTCCTAAATTTTGATCATGCCTAAGAAACATGATCATTTTTTTAAAAAAAAAAAAGCATCAATTTTTTGTGTCCTAAAAAAATGTGTCCTACATTTGAAAATGTTGTCCTACATTTGTCCTGGTTTGGAGGTCCTGACTTATGGCAACCCTATCTATATGACACCCCTTCAAATACTTAAACATAGCTATCATATCACTCCTTAACCATTTCTTCTCCAGGCTAAACACACCCAGTATTTCCTTATAAGGCAGATTTCCAAGCCCTTCACCATTTTGGTGGCTCACCTCTGGACATGCTCCAATTTCTCAACATCCTTTTTGAATTGGGGGCCCAGAACTGGACACAATATTCCAGGTGAGGCCTGACCAAAGCAGTATATAGTGGCACTATTACTTTTCTTGATCTAGACACTATACTTCTATTGATGAGCCTAAAATTGCATTGGCCTTTTTAGTTGCTGCATTGCATTGTTGATTCATGTTCAGTCTCATTAATTTACCTCTGCTTGGTTCAAACAAATCATCAAAACTCTTCAGCCAACACACCATCCTCTTCTTTCCAAGCCACAGATGCATTGGGTCTTAGTGCAGTTATATAGAACATATTAACTAAGGGTTGTTACCTGGTGCTACCTAACATGATGCAATTCCTATTGTAAGCCTTTGCATCATTTCAGGTGCTGTGACAACAATTTCAGCCACTTTAGCCATACAAAATATTTTTATACCCATGTTAAAGGAACATTGCTTCCAACATAGGGTTGCCTTAAGTCGGAAATGGCTTGAAGGCACACCACAACAACAATTTTATTACACCATTATATATAATCAGACTTGAGCATCCCTGGATTTTGCTATCCATGGTGGGTCCTGAAACTAAACCCCAGCAGATACCAAAGGACCACTGTTTGGGAGGTTATAGCCTCTGAGCTCAATAGTAAATTGAACAGTAGCTAATTCTCAGACGAACCCAAATATCTAGCCTTCCGAAAGTGTTTTTTATTTTTTAGCAAAAGCCGAAGAGCTGCTTGCATCCTGGAGGCGGAAATTCACAGTCCTCCATTTAACAAGCCTTTACGAACACAGTTTTTAGTGGAATGTGCCCTTGAAAACAATATATAGCAGCCCCAGCCTTGCTTTTTAAGAGCCAAAAACACAGGCTGAGGCCGTGCCAAGATGTGCAGACAAGCTGTTAACAATTATTGCTACACGGCTGTCTGGCATCGGCTTTTTGGTCCAGGGCTACAGGAAAAGGTGGAGAGAACAGCCGAGCAGGTGGTGCAAAAGCCCCATGCAGGTAATAGACATGGCCCTTACAGATTCCAAGGCATCACTTGCCCCAATTTCGGCAACATTTGGCACCATCTAGTGTGCAAAGTGGAGAAATCACTTGGGTCACTTTTTGCCACTGCATTTATTGGTGCAAATAGATGGAAAAGATGGCTAGCCTGAAATTTGTTGACTTGTTGAATCAACGGGACTTGTTTACAAGTTGTTTGCCATTCAACAGTGGTCTAATCTGGCTGGGATTAACCAGGTGGATTCAGGACTAAGGAATTTATCACACAAGGAAGATTGGAAGTTTAAACAGGGATCATCACGTGAAAACTGTGCATTTGCAATTAAGACAATGCGATTGTTAGGTGGATTTGTAATTGGTTGACCAGCCAAACCCAAAGAGAGTTTCTTTTCATCCTGGAGAGAAGTGACCAGTGGTGTGTCCAGTGGGCCTCTGTCCTGGGCCTAGGGCTATTCAACATCTTTATCAATGACTTGGATGAAGGAATAGAAGGAACTTTGATCCTGTCTTCTGGGGTATTAGCTACTCCTCCTAATTTGGTGCCATCTGCAGATTTGATAAGCATGTCTTCTATTCCATCCAAATCGGGGGGCAGAAGGCAGAATCAAAACCCACTCCCACCCCTTGATTCCCTGAGAAGCAGATGTAGAGCAGAAGGGACCTGTTGCACAAAGGCAATCATGGAATAGCAATGAGACTGAGAGCCTATTTGATGGATTTTGCCCAACAGTGAAAAGGTGCACGACAACAGTAATGATGGGATGCAAGGTGGCAGCAGGATGGACACAATGTCGTATGACTTAGGAAGCTGGGTATGTTTAGCCTGGAGAAGAGAAGGTGAAGAGGTGATATGACAGCCCTCTTTAAGTATTTGAAGGGGTGTCATATATTGAGGAGGGAACAAGCTTGTTTTCTGCTGCTGCAGAGGATAGGACAAGTAGCAATGGATTAAACTATAGGAAAAGAGATTCCACCTCAACATTAGGAAGAACTTCTTGAAGTAAGGGCTTTTCAACCATGGAAGACATTGACTTGGAGAGTAGTGGAGTCTCCTTCTGTGGAAGTCTTTAAGAAGAGACTGGATGGCCATCTGTCAAGGATGCTTTGATTGTGAGTTCCTGCATGGCAGAGTGGGGTCGGACTGGATGGTCCTGGGGTCTCTTCCAGCTCCACAGTTCTATGATTCAGAATCGACTCAGATGCAGTTAACTTAATGTTCAACAGCAAGACTGCCTTGGCACTTTCCTCTCTGGCTTTCTTTTGTAATTGCTTCAAGTCTTTGATGGTTATTTGATAGTGTTGCCTTCATACCTTAGATTGTTGATAAGCCTTCCATTTTCACTCCTCCTTCCTCTGTGTCTAAACCTGTTGAGTAAGATATTTTCTGCATGCAAGGTGGAAGTTTAAACAGAGGCTGGATGGCCATTTGTCAGGGGTGCTTTGATTGCAAATTCCTGCATGACAGAACAGGGTTGGGCTGGATGGCCCTTCTTGGGGTCTCTTCCAACTCTGTGATTCTATTATTCTTTGATTCTCAGTGCAGGACAAAGAGTCTTTTACCCTGTTAAAATCTGTATTTCTAGCCTCGTGTGATAAAGTCCTTTGGCAGGAAAGGATCCATGGATTTTGTAGAGTCAGAGCCTGGCTGCTCCGCCGCCCCGAATAAAGAGGAAAAACATGTTTGCATGCGTGATTTGGGAAGATAGAAGAGGGTATTTTTCTGGAAACTCTGAGCAGTCTGGAAGGAGGAAAGTGCACACAGCCATCCTGCGAAGCATGTAAGCAAAAGCATGTCCCATCCTTGTGATAATCTGCTTCTCATTAGTCCAGCAAGTCTTAAAATGGGGAAGAAGGGATGGATTCTGAAAGCAGACACGCAGGAACTGGGCTCCATAGCAAGGGAAGATGTCTCTGCCCCAAAATGCCAAATCTGTGGAACTGGTAATCATCTCTCTGCTGTTCTCCTCTCTCTGGCAGACACAAACATAAATATAAATTGGGCATTGCTTAGGAAAGTTACTTCTTTGGCTTAAAACTCTCAGTATCCTCCCTCTAAACTGGAATGATGACCATGGCAATGTGCAAACTTTGAGCATGGAAGCAGGGCAGTGGTGGGTTTTAGTGGGTCCCATGGCCACTGGGTCAGTGAATCTTCTTTGGACCCTGGTCCAAACTTTCAAGAAGCTATGTAAGGCACTGAACCCATTTGGAGGATTGTTATATATTTGATTATACCCTGCTTTCCTTCCAGCCCTGGGACTCAAAGGTCCTTGCAGAAAGATTTAAAATTCAAGCCAAAATCTGTCAGTCTCAAGCTTTAGAGTTTATCACATTGAGGCTAATTTTGGCATTAAAGAGAGATTAAAGCACATTTAAAGCACACTGTAAATAAAATGAAAATGGCGAGTAATTGCTCAAATAAAGTGATATCGGAAATGCATTGTTGCTGAAATCCCAAAAGAAAAAAAGATATGCATTAATGCTTCCTTGTGACCATTTCAATGGCTGGTTTTGTGCAATGTCATGTGAAATTGTTTCGGGCAATTACGCAATTTTTCCAGGATTTTGCCCTATAAAATATGCCTCCCCAAGCACTACCAATTTGGGTTCACTTGAGGCCTTTGATAAGGCCCCCCAAGGTATTTGTGCAACAAGCTAGTGAAATGTGGGCTAGACAATACAACCATTAGGTGGATCTTTAATTGGTTGACCAGCCAAACACAAAGGGGGCTCAGCAATGGCTCCTCTTCTTCATCCTGGAGAGTAGGGGGTCCAGTGGGGGGTCTAACCTGGGCCCAGTTTGCTGTTCAACATCTTTATCAATGACTTGGATGAAAGAATAGAGAACATGCTTATCAAATCTGCAGAATTAGGAGGAGCAGCAAATACCCCAGAGGACAGGATCAAAATTCAAAATGACCTGAATAGACTATAAAAATGGGCCAAAGCTAACAAAATGAAATTCAACATGGAGAAATGTAAGGTACTGACCTTAGGGCAGAAAAATGAAATGCACAGATATAAAATGGGGGACACCTGGCTGAACGAGAGACATAGGTGTGTGAAAGGGATCTAGGAGTCCAAGTAGACCACAAGCTGAACATGAGTCAGCAGTGTGACGCGGGAGCTAAAAAGGCGAATGCAATCAATAGAAGTATAGTGTCCTGATCAGCGATGTCCAAACTGGCTTTCCAAGTGTTTCGGACTTCAGCTCCCAGCATCCCAGACCATTGGCCATGGTGGCTGAAGTCCAAAACAAGTGGAGGGCCAGAGTTTGGACATCACTGGTCTAGATCAAGGAACGTAATAGAGCCACTGTGTTCTGCTTTGGCCAGGCCTCACCTAGAATACTGTCCCTATTTTGCTTCCTTTGCTTGCTGGCCGCCCCACGATCCACAGACAGCTTGCTGAGCCACTTCTATTTCATGGTATTTCCCCTGGATCAGAGCTCCACTTCTGGAATCGGTACAGTATCACCTTCTGCAACCTCTTAAATCATTGTGTGCTACACTTTTCATTTTGTTAGTTCTTGAATGTGTGCATGAGTGAGTATCTTGCATGAATGGTGATTCCCTTTGATTCATAAATAAAACTACTTTGGCAGGTTACACACCGCCATTAAAGTATGGGGTCAGTCCGTACTAGGGTTAGGAAGGTGCGGTGCTTCCGCACCCCCCTAACCCTAGTATGGACTGAGTCCGTACAAAATGGCGGCTCCCCTTCCACAAGGGGGCCGCCATGACAACGTCACGACCGCTCCGCCTCTATATGGGGCGGCGCGGACGTGATGTTGTCAGTCCGCGCCAGGGCGCTTAGTGCGCCCTTTCTGCGGACCAGGAAGGAGCTCCGTTTCGGAGCTCCTTCCTGGTTTGCGGCGCCGCTTTGCGTCACTGGGCGCAGCTTTTAGACGGCTGCGCCCAGCGAAGCAAGGGAGAAAGGGGCTAAGCGGTCCCTTTCTCCCCCTCCCCGCCGCTGTGGGGTGTCCTTGGGGCTTGAAGCCCCAAGGACACCCCTTTTCAGGCTGCGTGGTAGCGGCGTTTTGCCTCTTCCCCGCAGCCTGAAAAGCGGCGGATCGGGGTCTCAGCGGCTGCCGTTCTAGCAGCTGAGGCCCCGATACACAGGGGAAAGGGGTGGGTACAGCCTGCCCCAAAGAGGCGGTCTGTAACCTGCCTCAGGAAACTGGCAGTCTAGAGTTCTGTTTCTCAGAACGTTTTTAAGGCTGAACTGAAGACACTCTTGTTTCAGGAGGCATTCCAAATTACTGGTTGTTAATCCGCTGCTTACTTTGTTTTCATTGTATACTAATTAGTATTATTTTAGAGCTATTTTAATCATGTAATGTTGTTGTTTTAGAGACCGTAAGCCGCTTGGCAGGCTTTTATTCTCCCCCCTCCCCTTATTTTATTTGACCCTTAATATGGAGTTTATCACACTAGATCAAACAAGACTTAAATTAGAGAAAACCCAGAAATGCTGCAAGTTTATCACACAACATCACTGTTAATGTGAAATAATGCGAAGCTAAACCGAAGTTAAACCAGAGGAAAATGCCAGCTTTTTACTTTCGGGAAATTCCGAAAGTAAAAAGGTGGCGTTTTTCTCCACTTTAACTTCAGTTTAACTTCGCGTCATTTCACTTTAGCAGCAATTCAGTGCGATAAACTTCCCAAATATGTGGGCTCTGTTTAAATTCAAATTTAATTTAACTCTTGCTTAAATCCTGTTTTCCCGCTAGATCTCACTAATGGGATAAAGTTCTAAGTAAAGAGCTATGCAAACTTTAGAGATCTGTATAATTAAATGTTTACAATAATAATAATAATAATAATAATAATAATAATATCATCCTATATACGCAGATTTGCAGCTTTTGAGTTAATCAAATTCCCCACTGAATATCAATTGTGGGGATCCTCTGGGGCCCCTGGAATTTGGGCAGCAAACACCTTTGGAGCCTTTCAGAATCCCTTGCAGAGCTAAGAGCTGTTTCCAGTTGATGTGGGAATCTCTGAGTGGGAGGATATTTGTAGGACTTTGCAACTCCTCTCTCCTCATTTCTTTGCTTCCATAAACCAGGGAGTCATCTGAGCCGAGGAGGAGAGCCTTGGATGCAATTGTTGGAGGGAGAAGCACTCTTTCCTCTGATGTGCGGCCAATGTCTACTCCAGGCACCCGCTCTTGCGCTCACAGAGTGCCTTGCTCTGCAACATGGGAGACACTTGTTTATGTGAGAACAACATTGCACACCAGAACCTCTTCCCAAAGTAATGCTATTATTTATTCTTGTAGTGGTGAAAATAATCCAGAGAAAGCAAATTTAGGAAGAAAAAGCATGAGAGCAGCAACTGGAAAAGGTCTCTGGTTCCTGGTCCATCTGGCCAAGGCTTCCTCTGGCCTGCAAAGGACAACTTGCCCCCTTGACCCTTGTCCTTCTTGGTTGACCGTGCAGGGAGGAGATGTTATAAAATTTGCTCTCCATCTGATAATAAATACATCTCTTCGGGAAGGTATTGTTCCATCTTCGCTGAAACAGGCAGTTGTAAAGCCTCTTTTGAAGAAACCTTCTCTTGATCCCCTATTAATGAGTAATTATAGGCCGGTCTCCTTATTACCATTCTTGGCCAAGGTGATTGAGAGGGCAGTTGCCTTTCAGCTCCAGACGGTCTTGGATGAAACTGATTATCTTGACCCATTTCAAACTGGCTTCAGGGCGGGTTATGGAGTTGAGACTGCCATGGTCGCCTTAGTCGATGACCTCCGTCTGGCCACCGACAGAGGAGATATAACTCTGTTGGTGCTCTTGGACATCTCAGCGGCCTTTGATACCATCGACCATGGTATCCTTCTGGAACGCCTGAGAGAATTGGGTATCGGGGGCACTGCGCTCCAGTGGTTCCGGTCCTATCTCTCAGGAAGGTTCCAGATGGTGAGGCTGGGGGACAGCTGCTCTCGTAAAAGAGAGCTTACATCAGGCGTCCCTCAGGGCGCCATTCTGTCCCCCACGCTATTCAACATTTACATGAAGCTGCTGGGACAGATCATCCAGATCTATCTCTCCATGTCTCCGACTGATACAGTGACTAAGGATGGCATCTCTCCTCTCGACGCCTGCCTGGGGGCAGTAATGGGTTGGATGAGGAAAAACAAACTCAGACTGAATCCAAAGAAAACAGAGGTACTCATGATAGGTTCTCCAAGTCCAGGCACGGAAATTTGTCATCCTGTCTTAGATGGGGTTAAACTTCCCCTAAAGGACACAGTCCGCAGTTTGGGAGTACTCCTGGATCAATCCCTACATTTATCATCTCAAGTAGATGCGATGGCCAGGAGTGCTTGATATCAGCTTCTGCTGATACGCCAACTACGTCCCTGTCTGGACCGAAAGGACCTAGAAAAGGTAGTACATGCACTGGTAACCTCTTGTTTGGATTTCTGCAATGTGCTCTACATGAGGCTACCTTTGTATCAGGTTCAGAAACTTCAATTGATTCAAAATGCAGCAGCCAGGTTAATCACGGGGACAGCAATGTCCAACCATATAACACCTGTCTTAAAATCTCTTCACTGGCTGCCAATTCGTTTCCGGTCCCAGTACAAAGTGTTGGTTATTACCTTTAAAGCCCTAAATGGCTTGGGCCTGGGTTACTTGAGGGAACGCCTCTCCCTGCATAATCCTCCCCGCATTCTCAGGACTACAGGAAAACTGTTACTCAATCACCCTAAGGTGAGATTGGCAATTACCCAACAAAGGGCCTTTACGGCAGTAGCGCCTTCTCTTTGGAACGCCTTACCTGAAGAGATCCGCCTTAGTGGAACGGTGGAAGCCTTTAAAAAGGCATTAAAAACTCACCTCTTCCTACAAGCCTTCCCTCCCAATTCCGTATAATAATGTTTTTCCCCCTATTGATTCTGATGTACTGATATTTAGGATTTTAATAATGATCAATTGTAAGTTTTTAGCTAATGTTTTTAGATTTAACTTGTATTACTATGTATTTTTAATATGTTACCTGTGTTATTGTTTTTACTGGTATGCTGTACACCGCTTTGATCCTGGGAAAAGCGGTTAATAAATAAACAATTATTATTATTATTATTATTATTATTATTATTATTATTAATTATTATACAGGACCAATCTGCTGCTGCAAAAGTGAAAGCGTTTCTTCCAGTACATTCCCATTAGGATGGCCTTTTTGGCTTGCCTCTTAAAAAGGCAATACATGCACTTGGAATCATAGGATTTAAGAGTTGGAAGGGACCACAAGGGACATCTAGCTAAACCTGCTTGCCATGTAAGAATGTTGTGGTTGTTAACTGCCCTTCTTTAGCCTGGAGAAGAGAAGGTTAAGAGGTGATATGATAGTCCTGTTTAAGTATTTGAAGGGATGTCATTGAGGAGGGAGTAAGCTTCTTTTCTGCTGCTCCAGAGAACAGGAACCGGAACAATGGATGCAAGCTCCAGGAAAAGAGATTCCACCTCAACATTAGGAGAAACTTTCTGATAGTAAGAGCTGTTTGACAGTGGAAGCAACTCCCTTGGAGATTATAGTGGAGTCTCCTTTGGAGGTCTTTAAACAGAGGCTGAGTGGCCATCTGTCAATGGGGATGCTTTGACTGGGAGTTCCTGCATGGCAGAATGGGGTTGGACTAGATGGCTCTTGGAGTCTCTTCCAACTCTAGGATCCTATGATACTATGCGTCAACTTCGACTTGTGGTGACTCTGTGGATGAGACATCTCCAAGACCCTTTCCTCAGCTGCTTTGCTCAGGTCCTGCAGGTTCATGACTGTGGCCTCCCTGGCTGAGTCCATCTGGCAGGTGGTCTTCTTCTCTTCCTACTTCCCTCCACCTTTCCTAGCATTCCATGGTTTTTTCTAGCAATTCATGCCTTTATGGATTTCAGTGGTTTGCCTGTGCATCCTGACCTGATAGTTGTTGTCACGATCCAGAAATTCAGTGTTTTCAAACAGCATTTTAGCCCCAGAACAATGCACAGAATGACTTGGAAATCACTCCTTTGAACCCAGGGTCACACAGTATGTGTATATACACACACACACACACACACACACACGCACGCACCGCTCTCTTCCATACCAGTATTCTCTGAAGATGCCAGCCACAGATGCTGGCAAAATATCAGAAACAAACTCTTCTAGAACATGGTCACATAACCCAAAAAACCCACAAAAACTATGGCTGACTGTACATTTAGGTTGGAAAAATGAAGTGCACAAATACAGGATGGGTGACACCTGGCTTGTTGACAGTATGTATTTGTATATGTATTATGGATGTAGGGATCTTAGTGGATCTCAAATTAACAATAAGAGAAATAACAGATCTCACTTTAACATCGTATGAGGTGCATAAACCAAAAAAACATTTTTCCAGTCCTGTGGGGGTAGCGGGTTCAAAAGTAATGCATCCCTCAGAAATTGGACAGGTGCACACAAGAAGATAGCTTCTTCAGCCAACCTTGACTTGGTCTTTTTCCCTCCCAATTTGAAAACTATATCAATATTTGATATATCAACTATATCAGTCCGGCCAGAGAGAGGAGAAGGAGAGGAGCTGCTTGGCAGCCATTTTGAGACCGTGTGCTCGAGACCGTGTGCTCGTTGCTGAATTTTCATTTTCTTTAACTCAACAACTCTGCTCAAGTGGCAACAGGTTAGAATCAGATATTGAAACAGAACCTTCCCTTTAAGTGTAAGATAGCAGCCAGTACTTACCTTTAAAGAAGTATTCCCAGTAGATTGACTGTTATATTTATTACTAAAGACTTTGCAGTATGGACAACGAGGGATCTGCCGCAGTCACCTGCAACTCTTGTGGGATGTTTCTCTTCTTGCCTACAGAAGTGGAGAACTTCACATGCACCAAGTGCAAGTTGGTAGCACTCTTGGAGGAGAAAGTGCAGCAGCTGGAGTCCAGAGTAGCTACACTTCAGCAGATTAGGGAACAAGAGGATTTCCTGGACACAATAGAACTAACCATCTTGGATGAGTACCACGCAGAGGAAGATGCTAGGGTGGAAGAGGTCACTTGCCAAACAGAGGAGGCAGACAGCTGGAGGAATGTCACAAAGAGAAGTAAGCCAAGAAGGAATTGTTCGGGGAGCTTGCAGCTAGAGAATCGATTTGAGGCTCTTTCCCTTATCAAGGAGGATGAAGAAGAGCAGCATGGACAGACTTCAGGGACAGAGCAGGGGAGCCTGAGAGTCCCACCCGAGGGAACAGTCGCTGCTAAGCCTCGGAGGAGGCGTGTGGTCGTAGTGGGGGACTCCTTGCTGAGGGGTACAGAAGCAGTGATTTGTAGGCCTGACAAGATGTCTCGAGAGGTGTGTTGTCTTCCAGGTGCAAAGATCCGTGATGTGACAGAGAGGCTGACAAGACTGGTCAAGCCTACTGACCAATACCCCTTCCTTTTGGTCCACGTGGGAACCAAGGATACTGCAAGACACAGCCTGCAGAACATCAAAAGGGATTACGAGGCGCTTGGTAGGAAGCTGAAAGGAATGGATGTACAGGTTGTCATCTCGTCTCTTCTGCCAGTTGAAGGGCATGGTCCAGGAAGGGAGAGGAAAATAGCAGATGTGAACAACTGGCTTCGCAGATGGTGCCGCCGAGAAGGATTTGGATTCTTCGATCATGGGCTGCGGTTCCATGAGGAGGGACTTCTTGCAACAGACGGGTTGCATCTCACGCCAGTTGGAAGAAATGTTTTTGCCAACAGTCTCAAGAACTTGATCAGGAGAGCTTTAAACTGAGTTCCGAGGGGAAGGGAGACAATATTAAGGAAGGCGAAAGGGATGGCGAAAATAGTCAAACTGACATAGAGGAAACAAGGCAAACAGTGCAAGGACCCAACAGTGGGAGGCAAAAAAACTTGCACAGGCAGCAAGTAAAAGGGAACCATGGTCTGCGATGTCTCTACACTAATGCACAGAGCATGGGAAATAAGCAAGATGAACTCGAACTCCTAGTACAACAAAGCAAATATGATATAATAGGCATCACGGAAACCTGGTGGGATGAGTCTCATGATTGGAATGTGGAAATAGAGGGGTATAACCTTATTAAGAGAAATAGGCCAAACAGGAAAGGAGGAGGAATAGCACTATATGTCAGAGATATTTACACTAGTGAAGAGATCCTGGACATCAATCATGGAAGCCAGGTGGAGAGCATCTGGATAAGAATCAAAGGGGAGGGAAACAACAAGGATGTTACGGTGGGAGTCTACTACAGACCCCCAAGTCAGACTGAGGAATTGGATGATATCTTTCTAGAACAGATGACCACACAGTCAGAAAAGAGAGATGTAGTAGTGATGGGCGACTTCAACTATCCTGATATTTGCTGGAAGTCAAACTCAGCCAAATCCTCAAGGTCTAGCAAATTCCTCACTTGCCTGGAAGACAATTTCATGGTCCAAAAGGTGGAAGAGGCAACAAGGGGGTCAGCTATTTTAGATCTGATCCTAACCAACAAGGATGACTTGGTTAATGGGGTGGAAGTGGTGGGATCATTAGGTGGAAGTGACCATGTTCTCCTGGAGTTTGTAATACAGTGGAAAGGAGAAGCCAGACATAGTCAGACACGCATCCTAGACTTTAGGAGAGCGGATTTCAGTAAACTTAGAGAAGTATTGAGGGCGATTCCATGGTCAGAAATACTAAAAGATAAAGGAGTTCAAGACGGATGGGACTTTCTCAAAAGGGAGATACTGAAGGCACAATTTCAAACAGTTCCAGTGAGAAAGAAAAACGGGAGGTGTCTCAAGAAACCAGGATGGATGACTAAGGAGCTTCCAACCGAGATGAGTTTAAAACAGAAGATGTATAAGAAATGGAAAAAGGGGGAAAACACGAAAAAGGAATTCAAAGAAATAGCAGGCATGTGTAGGGTAAAGTCAGAAAAGCTAAAGCGCAGAATGAACTCAGGCTTGCTAGAGAGGGTAAAAAGAATAAAAAGGGCTTTTTTGGATATGTCCGCAGCAAAAGGAAGAAGAAGGAAACGGTAGGGTCACTGCGTGGAGAAGATGGCAAAATGCTAACAGAAGACAAAGAAAAGGCAGAATTATTCAACACCTTCTTTGCCTCAGTCTTCTCAGAAAAGGCAAAGGGTGCTCAACCGGAGGATAATGGAGCAGAGGACAGAATAGGGGAATTTCAGCACAGAATAAGTAAAGAGATAGTAGAGGAAAACCTTGTTAATCTAAATGAATTTAAGTCTCCGGGACCAGATGAACTCCATCCAAGGGTATTAAAAGAACTGGCAAAAGTAATATCGGAGCCATTGGCAATCATATTTGAAAACTCCTGGAGAACAGGAGAGATCCCAGCAGACTGGAGGAGGGCAAACGTTGTCCCCATCTTCAAAAAGGGGAAAAAAGAGGATCCCAACAATTATCGTCCAGTTAGTCTGACATCAGTTCTAGGAAAGATTCTGGAGCAGATCATTAAACAGAGAGTCTGTGAACATCTAGAAGGCAATGCCATAATCACAAAAAGTCAACATGGGTTTCAGAGAAACAAGTCATGCCAGACAAACCTAATCTCTTTCTTTGATAAAATTACCAGCTTGGTAGATGAAGGGAATGCTGTGGATATAGTATATCTTGATTTCAGTAAGGCCTTTGACAAGGTTTCCCATGACAGTCTGGCAAACAAGCTTGTAAAATGTGGGCTAGACAAAGGAACTGTTAAATGGATCTGTAATTGGTTGACCGGCCGAACCCAAAGGGTGGTCAGCAATGGCTCCTTTTCATCCTGGAGAGAAGTGACCAGTGGGGTCCCACAGGGCTCTGTCCTGGGCCCAGTGCTATTCAACATCTTTATCAATGACCTGGATGACAGAATTGGGAGCATACTTATCAAATTTGCAGATGACACCAAATTAGGGGGAATAGCTAATACCCCAGAGGACAGGATCAAGATTAAAAATGACCTGAATAGACTAGAAAGCTGGGCCAAAGCTAACAAAATGAAATTCAACACAGAGAAATGTAAGGTATTGCACTTAGGGCGGAAAAATAAAATGCACAGATATAGGATGGGTGACACCTGGTTGAATGAAACTACGTGTGAAAGGGATCTAGGAATCCAAGTAGACCACAAGTTGAACATGAGTGAACAGTGTGATGCGGCAGCTAAAAAGGCCAATGCTATTTTAGGCTGCATCAATAGAAGTATAGTGTCTAGATCAAGAGAAGTAATAGTGCCACTGTATTCTGCTTTGGTCAGGCCCCACCTAGAATATTGTGTCCAGTTCTGGGCACCACAATTCAGAAAGGACATTGAGAAACTGGAGCGTGTCCAAAGGAGGGCGACAAAAATGGTGAAGGGTCTGGAGACCATGCCCTATGAGGAACGCCTTAGGGAGCTGGGGATGTTTAGCCTGGAGAAAAGAAGGTTAAGAGGTGATATGATAGCCCTGTTTAAATATTTGAAAGGATGTCATATTGAGGAGGGAGCAAGCTTGTTTTCTGCTGCTCCAGAGAACAGGACCCGGAACAATGGATGCAAGCTACAGGAAAAGAGATTCCACCTGAACATTAGGAGGAACTTCCTGACAGTAAGGGCTGTTCGACAGTGGAATGCACTCCCTCGGAGGGTGATAGAGTCTCCTTCCTTGGAGGTCTTTAAACAGAGGCTGGATGGCCATCTGTCAGGGATGCTTTGATTTGGATTTCCTGCATGGCAGGGGGTTGGACTGGATGGCCCTAGTGGTCTCTTCCAACTCTACGATTCTATGATTCTATGATTCTATGATTTTTCTGTTTTCCTGAAATGGAAGGAATGTTTTCAGACGTCTTCCCCACACATGTTTGCTTGCTGAGAATGGATTTGCTAAAAGCAATGCCCCTCTCCTGGGCTGTTGCAAACAAATCTTCCATTGCATCCATCAGAGCTGCAAAAGGTCAAGAGTTATTTACTGTATAGTGAAAAAATCAGATTAACTGTTCCCAGATGATTTCCTTGCATTTGTGCGCAGTTTTGTCGCAGAGAAGGGAAGAGGGGGAATGAATCCAATCGGCGTGGCACTTTTGACGTTTGGACATATTTGGGTGTTACAGCCGATTACCTTTTGATGGAGGGAAATGCCAAGTGGGCAGTGATTTTATACCAAACTTCTCCCATCATTGAGCAAAGGATTGTATCCATTATGGGATCAATTCTTCATCTCTCGCTGGAGCCAAAGTTAGAGGTGACCGGACGGCTCCAGCAATGTTCAGAGTTTGAAAATTTTTACTTTTTGGGGAGGCAATTGTATTTAATATCTCTTTATTTAATTCAGAAGTGGGCACATTCAGACAATTCAGAGGCCAGTTTTCTGCATCCAAGTCTCAACTTATGCCCCATCAGTCCAAAAACTGCATTGTATTAATATTTTGGGTTCACAGGCTGCATCTGTATTAATCCTAATGTTTAGTTAGAATTCCCTTTTATGCTCTTACATATGTATATTTATTTGGCTGCATCCGTACTGCAGAGATAATCCACTTTGACATCAGTTTAACTGCCATGGCTCAGTGCTATGGAATCCTGGGAGTTGTCGCTTGTTGTGGTACCAGAATGTTGCCACAGCAAACTACAACTCCTAGAATTCCATAGCATTGAGCCATGGCAGTTAAAGTGGTGTCAAACCAGATTATTGCTGCAGTGCAGATGCAGCCCTAGTTGGGATTGACACAAGTAGATTTAGGCTTATGATTTATGCTAGAACAGAAATCGTCAGCAATTCCTCAAGGCTGACTTTAGCCACGTTCTGATGGCAACCCAGGGATGATGTCTGCGGCTGCATCTGCACTGCAGGATTAATGCAGTTTGAAACCGCTTTAACTGCCTTGGCCCCATGCTATGAAATCCTGAGATTTGTAGTTTTGTGAGATGTATTTAGATATACACTTGTCACTCCTGATTCGCAGGGGCTCTGTTCCGGACCTCCCCGCAAATTGGAAACATCACAGATATCTCAGGTCGGGTGAAAGACATCTTTTAAGAGTTCCAGACGCTCAATATGTATCAGCTCAGAGGGCTTTCTCTATTTCAGCCCCTCAGCTCTGGAACTCCCTCCCCAATGAGCTCCGTACTTCCACCTCCCTCGATGCTTTCAAGAAGAACTTGAAGACTTTTTTCTTCCGCCAGGCTTTCCCCCGTGAGCCTTGTGGTCATTCTCTTCCCCTTGGCAATGTTTTTGTGTATTCCATTCTACACAGCCACTTGTTTAGGGTGTTGTTGGTTTTTACTGTTCTTAATTGTTAACTTTGTATTATTGTCATGCTAATGTTTCAATTGTCTTACTCTTTGATGTACACCGCTGTGATCGCTGGAATAGCGGTATAGAAATAAAATTTTATTATTATTATTATTATTATTATTATTATATTCTTGCCCCATTGGTTATAATGGTGGCATGCTTCCGCACGCACCATTTTTTCCCTCCTTGTTTGCTGTCCATGAAGGACCAAAACTGCGTCCTCCAAGTCCGCGAAGGGAGAGGGATGAGTGTATTATTTATATCTGTCAGAAAGCTCTGGTGGCACCACAAACTACAGGTCCCAGGATTGCATAGGATGGAGCCATGACAGTTAAAGTGGAGTCTAACTGCATTAATTCTGCAGCGTGGAAACAACAGCAGGCACAGTCTGCCAGATGTTAGTAACTGGAGTTTTGGAATATCAGCAATTAGGATTCTATTCAAGAATCAGGAATCGGTGAGATATTGAATAATGATGCATGCCCCAAGTAGTGTCACTTTTAAATATATTGTTCTCATCGTTGTCGTTGTTGTTTCCAAAATGAACAAAAGAACTGGAACAGGAAGCGCATGGGTATCCACTTTCTGTTTTACTGGGAAGGAAAATCTGGGTGGAACTTAATTCAAAACTGCTGTTCCTACAGGCAGCCAAGAGTAGAAAATAACATTTTGGAGGAATTGTGTGTCATCATATTCTCCGACCTTTCACAGATGAACATTGGGACACGCATGGCCAAGAAACATCAGTGTGGCCAGGATGGCAAAAGTTATTGAGGAAAAACACACAAGTTAGGAAAAGGTGCAGCTTTTGCCTGAGCAAACTGGGAACGACAAGGTCCTGCAGCCTCCTCTGCTCTCCTCTCTGCAAAGTGCACTATGAGTGCAAACTACTTTTGCACTTTGGAACCCAATGTGCAGCAACTGAAGCATCCTGAGGACAAAGGAGGACATTTGGAGAAGGAGATAGAAACTGGGACATTTTTTGACCCAAAACTAGGAAGAGTAGCTAATACCCCAGAGAACAGGATCAAAATTCAAAATGACATTAATAGATTAGAAAGCTTGACCAAAGCTAACAAAATGAATTTCAACACAGAAATGTAAGGTACTGCACTTAGGGCAGAAAAATGAAATGCACAGATATAGGATCATGGGGAACACCTGGCTTAAGGAGAGACTTATCCATGTGAAAGGGATCTAGGAGTCCAAGTAGACCACAAGTTGAACACGAGTCAACAGTGCGATGGGGCAGCTAACAAAACCAATGCGATTTTAGGCTGCATCAATAGAAGTATAGTGTCTAGATCAAGGGAAGTCATAGTGCCGCTCTATTCTGCTTTGGTCAAAACCCACCTGGAATAATCCTGTGTCTAGTTCTGGGCCCCACAATTCAAAAAGGATGTGGAGAAATTGGAGCCATGTGTCCAAAGGAGGGCCACCAAAATGGTGAAGAGTCTGGAGACCATGAAGCCCTATAAGGAAGGACCTAAGAGTTTATCAGACAAGGAAAATTGGAAGTATAATCCAATGGCAATCTGAGCACAATCATGGGGTTTAACGTTATTGCGTGATAGACTGCCACACGCAATTTTGGGCAATGGCAAGCTATTTTTGGGCAATGGGGAGTCAGTTCGAACACAATTCAAATTCACATAAATTCACTGAACTTGCAAATTCACGTGAATGCATTCTGGCCCCACTTTCTTTTCATTTGAAATTAAGAGAAAATCCTCCCATGTGATAAGCTCCTATAACAAGGGTTTGTTTCAATCTGTCAGAAACTCTATTACCATCCATGGGAATACCCAACAGTGTCCTGTTATCTCTTCTGCTCACCAGAATGTCCTTTCCATCAAGTTAGCCATAAACTCTTTGGACACATTTTCGAGGCTAATGGCTGTCATCTGCAATGACTGAGACCAACATTATTTCCCGCAGCAGGCAGGATCTGATGCCGGCATTCGCCTAAAAACTGTCACTCAGCAAATCTGCAGATGATACAGAGGAATGAGCAGATCATGGTTGTCCTATGTACCTTCCACCACCATCATCCATCACTGGGATGTGATGGGCAACCTTGAGTCCCATGCGCACAACATGCGCTGCTGGGGCTTGACTAGTTTTATGGGTACTTGGACCAAAGTAGGGACAGAAAAAAGACAGGATGAATCATGAGGCTTTCAAAACTTTCCAGGCTTCTTTTTGGCACTGCAGAAATAATCCAGTTGGACGCTGCTTTAACTGCCATGGCTCAATACTATGGGATCCTGGGATCTGTAGTTTGTTGTGGCACGCTGGCACCAAAGCTTTCTATGAGAAAGAAGGCTTAATGTCTCTATCCGCATTGCTGAAATAATCCACTTTGGCACCTCTTTAACTGCCTTGGCTTAAATTCTATGGAATCCTGGGATTTGCAGTTTTGTGAGACATTGAGCTTTCTCTGTCAGAGGTGCTCTGGTCCCACAGCAAACTACAATTCCCAGGATTTCATAGCATTGAGCCATGCCAGTTAAAAGTGGTGTCAAACTGGATGATTTCTGCATTGTGTTTTTGGACCAAGGACCCTGTGGAGACCGGGATTCGAATCCTGGCTCGGCCATGGAAACCCACTGGTCGCACTCTCTCAACTGCAGGGGAGGGCAATGGCAGTTGTTGTTTTTAAAGATGTTTTTACAGTGTTGTGTTTTAACAGCATTCCTTGCTTTTAATTTTGTATAGTAGTTTTATATTTTCTGACTTTTAGATTGCAAGCCATTAGCAGGTTATATATGCTGTTTTGATGACATACCTGTAAAGTGCCATGCAAACTTATGGTGCTATATAAATAAACATTAACGACAACAACAACAACAATATACTCCCTCAGATCGTAGTGGAGTCTCCTTCCTTAGAGGTCTTCAAGCAGAGGCTGGATAGCCTTCTGTCAGGGATGCTTTGATTGTGATTTCCTGCATGGCAGAAGGGGGCTGGACGAGTCTATGATTCTATGATTCTGTGAACAACAGAAACAACATACTAGCTGCAAATCTGGATTAAAGACTTTCTTGTTCTCTAAATCATTTGGGACTGTATTTTCATATTGATTTATAATGTTATATTTGATTATAGGTATTAGTTGTTCTTTTACAGTTTTGTATTTTAACCACACAACTTGCTTTTAATTTTGTATAGTAGTTTTATATTTTATGGCTTTTAGATTGTATGCATAATATACACACACACACACACACACACATAACATGCTGTTTTGATGAATAATAATAATCTGTTTTGATGATGCTGTAAAGTGCCATTCAAATTTGTGGCGTTCTATAAAGAAACATGATGATGATGATGATGATGATGATGATATATAACCTGTTTTGATGATGCCTTAAAGTGCCATAGTAGTTTTATATTTCATGGCTTTTAGATTGTATGCCATTGGCAGGTTATTAAATGTGCTGCTTTAATGACACGCATGTAAAATGCCATGGAAATGTGTGGCATTATATAAAGAAACCTGATGATGATGATGATGATGATGATGAAATCATCTGTTTTGATGACATGCCTGTAAAATGCCATGCAAATTTATGGGGCTATATAAATAAACATTAACAACAACAACAAAGTAGTTTGCTTTTAGTTTTGTATAGCAGTTTTATATTTTATGGCTTTTAGATTGTATGCTTATATATATATATATATATATGAATGTATGTATAGGTTATATATGCTGCTTTGATGACATGCCTGTAAAGGGCCACACAAAGTTTATTATGGGGCTATCGACATAAACTTTATTAATAATGATAATAATAATAAATTCTGAGGCCCAGGCGGAACGTTTGGAGGCAGGAACCTTTGAGGCGGGTGACGTAGTTTCCGGTGGGAAGGGTGAGGGGGTCGGACCGGAAGTCGCTGGGGAGCCCCACGCGAGTGGCTTCTTAAGGTCGTGCTTTCAGGCTGGGAAGGCAGTGAGGCTCCGGCAGCTGGGCGCCTCTCTTGCCTTCTCCTGCAGGTAAGGATAGTGTCTCATAGTCATAATAATAATGATGATGATGATGATGGTGGTGAGAATTATAATTAATGACTGGGGTTACTTAACTAAATAAATAATAATAATAATAATAATAATAACAACTTAATGATGCCTGCATAATTAGGGAATTAATTAATTAGTCAATAGCCCCTGCCTGCCTCCCATCTTGAGACCCAAGACAGGTATTATTATTATTTTCTTATATCCTGCCTTTCTCTCCACATAATAACAATAATAAATTACAATTATTTTCTTATATCTTGGCTTCATCCCAACATAATAATAATAATAATAATAATAATACATTATTATTATTATTGTTATTTTATTTCCTTATATCCTGCTTTTCTCTCAAAATAATAATAATAATAGATTATTTTATTTTTATTGTTATTTTATTATATCCCACTTTTCTCCCAACAGAAGGACTCAAGGTGGTAAACAATGTGTGTGTGTGTATATATATATACATATATATATATATATATATAGAGAGAGAGAGAGAGAGAGAGAGCAAGAATATTAAAATATGTAAATATAAAATTTTAAAAAATAATGAGACAATTTTTTTGGTTAAAACAGTTATAAATTAAAATATAATGTGTTAAAAATACAAGCCATTTAAAATGTATAACATTGCTCTGCAATTTGCAGCAGAGCTTTAATTTTTGTTCTTTGACTTTAATTTGGAAAGAGAAGCAGGTCAAAGGAATGGCGAAGCGGTGGACCTCCTTCACGCCGTTTCCGTCATCATTTCCGTTTTCATTCCCGTTTGCCTACGCATTTTTAGTCCTGTACTTCCATTCGCTTGTCTGATTTCACAGGACGCTTTCCCCCCTTAATGTTCTCCACTAATAGTTTAACTAATCTGATTTTACTATTACTGTTATTATTAAACTTTATTTCTAAAGTGTACACAGTGCTGTACATAAAATAGAATAAAATAAATAAAATCAGATGGAGCTGCCAGTGGCATACATTCTAGAAAATAAAATGTAATACAAAAGCAGTTCAATACGATTCAAGGAAAATATACAAACAACAGATAAACACCAAATACTGTAACAATATACTCGTGTATTTGTAAGTTTTTTTTGTTTTGTTTTCTTTTGGACCTTTGTTCTAAAACACTTTGGTCCAAAACGCACTGCAGAATTAATCTGGTTTGAGACCCCTTGAACTGCCCTGGCTCAGTGCTAGGGAATCCTGGGAACTGTAGTTTCTGATGGTGCCAGACTGTTCTGACAGAGAAAGCTAAATGCCTCACAGAACTACAAGTCCCATAATTCCCTAGCATTGACCCAGGGCAGTTAAAGCTCTGGGGCCACCCAAAACTACAATTCGCAGAAGCGGAGTTTGTTTTATTACTCTGTTTTATTTCATTTATTTTTATAAGAATTACTCATTTAAAACAAGCAGAAATTAACGTGAGAAGAAAGGCAGATCTGCAGCACACAACATTTGCCAGATGCTTCCACAGAACATATGGCAGGATGCTCTCCTGATCTGGAGATGCAAAGCAAGTCTTCCTGCAAGTATTTGTTCTATTGGATTAGTCCTTTCCAAACAGAACCAGAGGCCACTAGAACATGACTTCTTTCCTCATTAATCTGATTTACATGGGAAGTAAGTGGGGATTATATTACCTTTCTGATCTTTTGCTCGTCTTGCAAAAAACAACAACAGGTTTTATTTTTACACAGAATCCATTCTTTCTTAGTCATCTAGTGATAGGTTAAATGCAGCTTGTGTAGATGCACCCTCAGATGCTTCATTTGGTAATAAAGCAAATCTTTTTGTGTGATGATCGCAAACACGATTCTTCCTGCGCACGATGTATGTGTTGTGTGTCATATCATGGCTTTTGTAGCCGTGTATTTCCCATTACTTGTCTGCTTTGCAAAGGATTGTGCCTTCTCTTCCCTTGGAAAAATATTTCATAAAATTGCAAATCTTTTAAAATTGGTTTCAGGAAGCCAGGAGCTGTTTTGGCCGAAGATGCTGCCCTCCATGCATGGCATTCTGGGAAGTGCCAGTTTCCTCTGCCAGAGGCCTCTGCGGCGGACCTCACAGAAAGTATTCCAAGCCTGGCATTCTACTTGTGGTCTGGATTCAAGAACATGTACAGAGGAAGGTGCCAAAGGCAAGGGAAGCTTGGAAGACTTCCATGCCAAGTTGGCAGCCGGGCCATCTTTGCAGCATTTCCTCCAAGGAGTCACGCATCATGTCCAGGAAACCCGCCCCTTGCCAGCTGAAGCGGAGGAGGCCTCGGCACCCTATCTGGGTCCCAGCACCTTGGCAGGGCCACCGAGGAAAGGTCTGCGATGCCCGTCTCTTGCTACGTAAATGCCAAGTACCATCCTGGCCTGAGTCGTCTATAGAATTAAAACCATTTAAAACAATTTCATTTTAGAACACTGCTTCCATTTGTATAAGTTGCCTTGAGTCCTAGTTTTGGTAGGAAGGTGTCGTGTGAATAAACATAACTATTACTGTTGTTGGTATTGTTATCATTGTTATGCAAGAGCCCTTTGGCGCAGTGGTTAAATAAATAATAAATAATAAAATTATTATTTCTATCCCGCTTTTTGCCAGGCAATGAAAGCGGCATACAACAGGTTAAAATACATCCATATATACATAATGCCCCCCCTTAAAACCAGATTAAACAATGTAGGATTAAAAACTACATATAAAAACCGACTAAGCTAAATGAAAATCATCATGGGCAGAGTTCACTGGAGGGGAAGTCTTATTTGTGGCCGAGCATTTTATTCCAGGAAGGCTTGCCGGAAGAGATCCGTCTTAATGGCCTTTTTAAAGCTCTCTAGATTGGTAACTTGACAGCCACTCGCCCACAAACCACAAGGTTGCGGGTTCAATGCCAGCCAAGGGCTCAAGCTCGACTCAGGCTTGCATCCCTCTGAGGTTGCTATAATGAGTCCCCAGCTTGTTGGGAGACAAGTAGCTTATGCTTTGTAAACCACTTTGGGAGTGCTTACGTAAGTGCACTGATAGGCAGTATAGAAATGTACCTGCTATTTCTGTTCATAGCAAAGAACAGGAAAAATCCCTTCCTGGTGAAAGTCACTTCCTATATGCTTGTTGGAATAAAGATCTGTATAGTGTTTAAATGGTTTTATGTTTAACTTGTAACCAAGCTACAGTTGGTTCAGAATATGGCAGCGAGGCTGGTCACTGGATGTTCCAGGACCAGCCATATAACACCTATATTGAAAGATCTACATTGGCTGCCTATTCACTTCCAGGCGCAATACAAGGTGTTGGTAATGACCTATAAAGCCCTAAATGGCTTGGGCCCAGGGTACTTGGAGGACCGCCTCTCCCCATACAGTCCGCCCCGCACTCTCAGATCGGGCGGAAAACATTTGTTAAGAGTTCCCAAGGCAAGGTGTGTGTCTTCGTGACAAAGGGCATTTTCCATCATGGCCCCTCAGACCTGGAACTCTTTGCCCGACGAGCTCCGCTCAGGAATCTCTCTAGATCTCTTTAGGAAGAATCTGAAGACTTTTCATGTGCCTTGATGTTATCCTTTCTCCCCCCTGTGCATTTTGTTCCATCCAGCTAATTGGTTATACGGGTTTTAATTGGTTTTAGATTGAATGATTGTATGGAATGTTTTTAGAATTTTTTTTGTATTGCTTTTAAATGGTATGGGTGGGTTTTTGTATTGTTGGGCTATGGTTCGTCACTTTGTATTGGTTTTGATGGTGTTTGTGTTTTTGATGATGTTTTTGTAAACCGCTGTGATCTGCAAGGAATAGCGGTCTAGAAATAAAATTTCATTCATTCATTCATTCATGATTTTATGCTTAAATGATTTTATTTAATCTAATCTTTATTTAATAATAATAATAATACATTTTATTTATAGACCGCTATTCTGCAATGATCATAGCGGTGTACAATAAAAATTGCAATATAATACAAAATACAAGGTGACAGTTAAAGGAGGGAGAAGTCTCGTCCTTCAGGCAGTCCCTGATGTTGCTGGGTCTGCCTGATCGCTCCCTCTGAGGCCAAGATTTAAGCCATCAGGGAGGGTTCAACAGGCATATCATCAAAACAACTACAACAACATATTATTATTATTATTATTATTATTATTATTATTAACCTGTCAGCGAAGAGGTTGCAAAGAGGGAAGCAGTCTATCCTCCCTTGTAACACATTTATGGATTCTAAGAGCAGCCACCAAGAAGGCCTGTCTCATATGCAGATCAGAGAGCAAACAAAAAAGGGGAAATCATTAGGAGTGATTGGGAATCATCTTGTTGTCCTTGGGCTTCTTTAGCCCCTTCCCAAAAGGAATCCATCCTTTTCTTTGTCTTCATTCCAGTGTACCTGGAAACCTACGGCTGTCAGATGAACGTCAGCGATACAGAGATTGCCTGGTCTGTTCTTCAGAGGAGTGGCTACCGAAGGACCACTAGACTGGAAGAGGTAGGCTCAGCTCTCTTGATGGCTTGTGGAAGCAAAATTTTGGGAAATGCAGAGTCCTGAACGTAGTCCTGAACATCAGCCCTAAGGAAGTGGTTAAGGTATGTTTAGGGGGACATGCTAGTCATATTTAAATATTTGAAGTGATCTCACATTGAGGATGGAGCAATCTTGTTTTCTGCTGCTCCAGAGGAAGGACACAGAACGATGGGTTCAAACTACAGGAAAAGTGATTCCACCTAACATTAGGAAGAACTTCCTGACATTAAGAGTTGTTTGACAGTGAAAGATGCTGCCTTGGAGGGTGGTGTATTATTATTATTATTATTATTTCCTATCTGCCTCTCCCCATGGATTAAGGTGAGGAACAACAACAAATCCACAAGTAACAACATCAGTTAAGCCACATTAATTAAAACATGCAACAGTTTAAAAGGGCATGTACATTTTAAAACAGTGCATGTAAAATTTAGTATCTTAATTCACAATTTAAAATTATTTGGATATGCCTGTCAGAAGCAACTGATCTCTTTGGAGGTTTTTACACAGGCTGGATGGCTGTGTGTCACAGGGAGTGCTTTGACTGTGTATTCCTTCATGGCAGAATGGGGCTGGGCTGGATGCTGTTGCCTTCCCCTGAGGCTGAGAGAGTGTGACCTGCCCAAGGCTGAGCTGAGCTGGGAATTGAACCCCGGTCTACAGAGTCATAGTCCAAAACTAAAACCACTACGCCACACTAGCCCTCCTAACAATACTTAACGAAAACTCCTAAGATAGAATCTCTTGGTTCAGATAGTATCCAAACCAATGGATTCAAATTACAAGAGCCATGTGCTTCAAATTATTGGAAAGGAAATTGCAGCTAAACCTTAAGAAGAGTTTCCTAAGTGTATGAGCATTTCAGCCATGGAAAAGACTGCCTTGGAGGGAGGTGGACTCTCTTTTGGAGGTTTTTAAACAGAGGTTGGATGATCCATGTTTCAAAAGTGTTTTAGTTGAATACTCCTCCATAGTAGGGGTTTGCATTGGATGGCCTTTATGCTCCCTTTCAGTTCTACAGTTTTGTGATTCTGTGATCCTTTCTCTGCCCAATAGGCCGATGTGATTCTCCTCGTCACGTGTTCCATCAGGTAAGAATGGAATGATGGCCAGTTTATCCAGTTATACAAAATGGGTCCACCACAGGTTACCTAACAGATATATAATTTGGCATAATCCAAGTTTCTCTACTTTATTAATTTTCTGTAACACTTTATGATAGATCCAACTAGTAGAAGTGGGGCAACTCCAAACCCATTTAACTTGACTCGCCTCCAGGCACTGCAAGGATGAAACAAAGTTGTTGGTGTTGCGTGTTTTTGAACTGTTTCTGTCTTACAATTTAATATTATTACCTTGGTATCCATAGTCATAGTCCAGCTCTCAAACTACTAAACCACACTTGCTCTCAAGGATAGAGTTGCAAAAAGCCTCTTTGTCCTCTTGCTTTCCAGAGAGAAGGCTGAGCAGACAATCTGGAACCGCCTGAACCACCTCAAGGCTGTGAAGTTGAAGCGGCCTGCCTCGCAAGGAGCACTCCGGATTGGGATTTTAGGTAAATCTTTGACTAGTAAGATTGCCAGAAGGAGAAGACACAAACTAGTGTTGTGGTGATGGTGCTACAGCTGGCCCTCCATATCCACGGATTCTGTGCCCATGGATTCAGCCATCCACAGCTTGGACATATCCCCCCCCCCCAAAAAAAAAAAAAAAAATCCAAAAAGCAAACCTTGATTTTGCCATTTTATAGAAGGGACACCATTTTACTATGCCATTGCATGTAAAGTCTTGAGTATTCATGGATTTTCGTGGAAACAAACCCTAGCGGATACTGGAAACAAACCTGGAAACAAACCCTAGCAGATACTGGTTGAGTATCTTCCTTTTCTAAAATATTTTGGATTTTGGAGTTTTTCAGATTTTGGAATATTTGCACATACACAATGACATATCTTGGAGATGGTTTTGTCTAAAAACAAAATTAATTTAGGTTTTTTATACATCTTATCTGAGCCATTGTGAGGTAGTGGTTTGAGAGTTGGACTAGGATACTGGGAGACCAGGATTCGAATCCCCATTTGACCATGGAAACCCTATAGGTTACCTTAGGCAAGTCACACACTCTCAGGTTCAGAGCGGCAAAAGCAAACCCCCCAACCTGAACAAATCTTGTCAAGATATGGTTGCCATGGGTCAAAATGACTTTAAGGCACAAAACAACAATAATAATACACTTACATATATAACCTAAAGGTAATTTTATACACAGCATTTAAAATATATTTGTGCATTGAACCATTGTAATGCAAAGGTGTCCCTATCTCAGCCACCCCTATGGGCAGTTTTGGAATGTTTGCACATACACATTGATATCTCTTGGAGATGAGACTCAGGTCTAAACATGACATTCATTTATATTCTGCATACACCTTATACACATAGCCTGAAGGTAATTTTCTATGCAATGCTTTAAATAATTTTGTGCATGCAACAAAGTTGGTGTACACTGAACCATCAGAAAACAAAGGTGTCATAATCTCAGCCATCCATGTGGACAGTTTTGGACATTGAAATATGTTGTCATTCCTATAAGGAAGACTCAACCTGTACTGAGGGCTCACCGTACAATAAAATCAACCTGAGTAGTTCGTAACCATTCAAAACAGGATGAATAATTTAAATTGGCATGTTAAACAATTGAACATATTGGGACAAGGTAGCTTAAAAACAGCTGAAGCAATTTAAGACAGTTTAAAGCCAGGCCTGTGTTCAGATTTAGATGCTGCTGTGTCTCTGACATTCTCCTGCTCACTCTTGCTGTTCTCTTCTGTTGGAAGGCTGCATGGCCGAGAGGCTGAAGGAGAAGATCTTGGACCAGGAGAAGTTGGTTGATGTTGTGGCCGGTCCAGATGCCTACCGTGATCTTCCCCGCCTCCTGGCGGTGGCCGAATCTGGCCAGCAAGCTGCCAATGTCCTGCTTTCCCTGGAGGAAACCTATGCGGATATCCTGCCTATCCAGACCAGCCCCAGCGCCACCTCAGCCTTCGTGTGAGTCGGACCAGTTTCTTTCTGCCTGATGGGGAAGGGCTTGGTGTTGCAGACAATGGACAATTTGTTTACTTTTTGTTTGTTTGTTGACAACTGACTCAACATTTGCAGCTTTGGCTTTTGCAGCTTTGATTATTCATGTATTCGATATGTTTTCTCTAGGAATCTTTAGCTCCTCCTGCCTGACTCTGTGGCCAACTTTCATCAGAAGATGCGCTGGAGGACCTAGAAATTCTTAGAGAGAGTACTCCTCTAGGTATTTGTAGGTCTTCCAACCCAATTCCAACCCAACTCCACTGGAGGTTGACCATAGAGTTGTGTTGGAGGACCTAGAGATTCTTAGAGAGGTGTTCTTTCAGGTTAAAAAAAGTGCTTTTTTAAATTTGCGTTTTTTCCAACCTGCTTGTTATCCGGGGGAGCATTTGCCATGTTTCTGCCCCTCCCCTGGGCTTTTTTTAGGTTTGAGGAGTGGGTTTCAAAGCTGGAAGTGACTTCTCACTGATTTTCTGATTTGGAAAAGGCTTCTTCTGGACCTAAAACAGGGACTGCGTCTGCACATAGAATCATAGAATAATAGAGTTGGAAGAGACCGCAAGGGCCATCCAGTCCAACCCCATTCTGCCATGCAGGAATCCAAATCAAATCATCCCCGACAAATGGCCATCCAGCCTCTGCTTGAAGACCTCCAAGGAAGGAGACTCCACTACACTCCGAGGGAGTTTGTTCCACTGTCGGACAGCCCTTACTGTCAGGAGGTTCCTCCTAATGTTGAGGTGGAATCTCTTTTCTTGTAGCTTGCATCCATTGCTCCAGGTCCTAGTCTCTGGAGCAAGTGAAAACAAGTCAGCTCCCTCCTCAGTATGGCATCCCTTCAAGTATTTAAACAGGGCTATCATATCACCTCTTAACCTTCTCTTCTCCAGGCTAAACATCCCCAGCTCCTTAAGTCGTTCCTCATAGGACATGATTTCTAGACCTTTCACCATTTTACTTGCCCTCCTTTGGATGCGTTCCAGTTTTTCAACATCCTTTTTGAATTGTGGTGCCCAGAACTGGACACAGTATTCCAGGTGGGGCCTGACCAAAGCAGAATAGAGTGGCACTCTTACTTCCCTTGATCTAGATACGATACTCTTACTGATGCAGCCTAAAATTGCATTGGCCTTTTTAGCTGCTGCATCACACTGTTGACTCATATTCAGCTTGTGGTCTACTTGGACTCCCAGATCCCTTTCACACATATAACTCTCGTTCAGCCATGTGTCTCCCATCCTATATTTGTTCATTTTATTTTTCCGCCCTAAGTGCAGGACCTTGCATTTCTCCCTGTTGAAGTTCATTTTGTTAGCTGTGGCCCAACTTTCTAGTTTATTCAGGTCATCTTGAATGTTGATCCTGTCCTCTGGAGTGTTAGTTACTCCTCCTAATTTGGTGTCATCTGCAAATTTGATAAGAATGCTTCCAATTTTGTCATCCAAGTCGTTGATAAAGATGTTGAATAGCACTGGGCCCAGGACAGAGCCCTGTGGGACCCCACTGGTCACTTCTCTCCAGGATGAAAAGGAGCCATTGTTCAGCACCCTTTGCGTTCAGTCAGTCAACCAATTACAAATCCATGTAACAGTTGCCTTGTCTATCCCAGATTTTATAAGCTTGTTTACAAGAATGTCATGGGGAACCCTGTCAAAAGCCTTACTGAAATCAAGATATACGATATCCACAGCATTCCCTTCATCTACCAAGCTAGTAACTTTATCAAAGAAAGAGATTAGATTTGTCTGGCATGAGTTCTTTCTCTGAAACCCATGTTGACTTTTTGTGATGATGGCATTGCCTTCTAGATGTTCACAGACTCTCTGTTTAATGATCTGCTCCAGAATCTTTCCTGGTATTGATGTCAGACTAACTGGACGATGATTGTTGGGATCCTCTTTCTTCCCCTTTTTGAAGATAGGGACAACGTTTGCCCTCCTCCAGTCTGCTGGGACTTCTCCTGTTCTCCAGGAGTCCTCAAAGACTATTATGGCCAATGGCTCCGATATTACTTTTGCCAGTTCTTTTAGTACCCTTGGATGTAGTTCATCTGGTCCTGGAGACTTAAATTCATTTAGATTAACAAGGTATTCCTCTACTATCTCTTTACTTATTCTGTGCTGAAATTCCCCTATTCTGTCCTCTGCTCCATTATCCTCAGGTTGAGCACCCTTTGCCTTTTCTGAGAAGACTGAGGCAAAGAAGGTGTTGAGTAATTCTGCCCTTTCTCTGTCTTCTGTTAGCATTTTGCCATCTTCTCCACGCAGTGGCCCTACCGTTTCCTTCTTCTTCCTTTTGCCGCGGACATATCCAAAAAAGCCCTTGTTATTGTTCTTAACCTCTCTAGCAAGCCTGAGTTCATTCTGTGCTTTAGCTTTTCTGACTTTACCCTACAAATGCTTGCTATTTGTTTGAATTCCTCTTTGGTGATTTCCCCATTTTTCCATTTCTTATACATGTTCCGTTTCAAACTTAGCTTGGTTGAAAGTTCCTTAATCATCCATCCTGGTTTCTTGAGACATCTCCCCTTTTTCTTCCTCATTGGAACTGTTTGAAATTGTGCCTTCAGAATCTCCCTTTTAAGAAACTCCCATCCATCTTGAGCTTCCTTCTCTTTTAGTATTGTTGACCATGGGATCACACCCAGTATTTCTTTAAGTTTACGAAAATCAGCTTTCCTAAAGTCTAGAATGCATGTCTGTCTGACTATGCCTGGCTTCTCCTTTCCACTTTATAACAAACTCCAGGAGAACATGGTCACTTCCACCTAAGGATCCCACCACTTGCACCCCATTAACCAAGTCATCCTTGTTGGTTAGGATCAGATCCAAAATAGCTAACCCCCTTGTTGCCTCTTCCACCTTTTGGACCATGAAATTGTCTTCCAGGCAAGTGAGGAATTTGCTAGGCCTTGAGGATTTTGCTGAGTTTGACTTCCAGCAAATATCAGGATAGTTGAAGTCGCCCATCACTACTACATCTCTCTTTTCTGACTGTGTGGTCATCTGTTCCAGAAAGATATCATCCAATTCCTCAGTCTGACTTGGGGGTCTGTAGTAGACTCCCACCGTAACACCCTTGTTGTTTCCCTCCCCTTTAATTCTTATCCAGATGCTCTCCACCTGGCTTCCATGATTGATGTCCTGGATCTCTTCACTGGTGTAAATGTCCCTGATATATAAGGCTATTCCTCCTCCTTTCCTGTTTGGCCTATTTCTCTTTAAAAGGTTATACCCCTCTATTTCCACATTCCAGTCATGAGACTCATCCCACCAGGTTTCAGTGAGGCCTATCATATTTGCTTTGTTGTACTAGCAGTTTGAGTTCATCTTGCTTGTTTCCCATGTTCTGTGCATTAGTGTAGAGAATTAATGCAGTTTAACACTACTTTAACTGCCATGGCTCCATAGCATGGAATCATGGGATTTGTAGTTTGTTGGGGCACCAGAGCTTTCTGACAGAGAAGACTAAATATCTCACAAAAGTACACAGCCCAGAATTCCACAGCATGGAGCCATGGCAGTTAAAATGGTGTCAAACTGCATTATTTCTGCAGTGAAGATTAGCCTGTGGTTAGGGCAAAACGTAATGAAATGGTCTCTGCTGTACATTATAGAAGGTGGATGTGTGAATTTTGAGTAATTCTTTTAAAGAGGCTTTTAAAAGTGGGAGTGTGGTGAAGATGGAGTCCTTCCGGCAGCTGGTGGGGATAGGAACAGTTTTAAAAGTCATCTTAGGCAGGGTACGGACCGCCCAAAAAGGGCGGTCTGTCCACGCCTTGTTTTCCTCCACAAGGAAGCCGCAGCAGACAAACCGCTCGGCTCCCTCGCGGAGCAAAAAGAACCAGCAAAAAGCAGGTTCTTTTTGCAGCATCATAATGATGACATGACATGCGGAGACTAGGCGTCTATCACATCAAAATGGCTGCGCCCGTCTGTACAGGGCACCGCCATTTTGACGCCCTTGTCATGTGCTGGGGTGAGGCACGTATGGGTGGTGTGCCCTCGGCCAACCCCTAGCACGTGACGAGAGTACACTATAGCCCTGTCTGGATCGGGCCTTAGTTCTCAGATGTTTCACCTCCCCAGATGCACATCATTGCCCATAGGTTACACTGTCTAGCTCTTTACAGAAATTTGTAGTTCAAAATACAGGTTGAGCCTCCCTTATCTGAAATGCTTAGGACCAGAAGTGTTTTGAATTTTGGATTTTTTTGTGTTTGAAATATTGTATATACATAATAACATATCTTGGCGATGAGGCCCAACTCTAAATATGAAATGTATTGATGTTTCATATGCCCCTTATATGAGAGCCAGTGTGGCGTAGTTGTTTGAGTGTTGAACTATGACTCTGGAGACCAGGGTTTGAATCCCAGCTCAGCCATCTAAACCCACTGAGTGACCTTGGCTAAATCTGCTTGCACAACATCTTCCATCCATTTTCTTTTAACTCCTTCCCACTGGCTTTGCTTTTCCCACAGATCCATCATGCGCGGCTGTGACAACATGTGCAGCTATTGCATTGTGCCATTCACCCGCGGGCGTGAGCGGAGCAGGCCCCTTGCCTCCATCCTCCAGGAAGTTCAGATGCTCTCAGATCAGGTGCCTGTCTCAGATTTTATCTTACAGTGGGCCCTTGGCATCCGCTGGGGTTTGGTTCCAGGACTCCCTGGGGATACCAAAATCCTCAGATGCTCAAGTCCCATTAAATACAATGGCAAAGAAAAATGTTGTCCCTTATATAAAATGGCAAAATCAAGGTTTACCTTTTGGAATGTGTTGTAGTGATTTGAGAGGTGGACTATGACTCCAGAGACCAGGGTTCAGTTCCAAGCTTGGCCTTGAAACCCCCTAGGTGACCTTGGGCAAGTTGTTGTTGTAGTAGTGGGTCCTTATTCTCCAGTGGGGTTTGGTTCCAAGATAACAAAATCCATGGATGCTCAAGGCCTATTAAATACAATGGCATTTCAAAATGTTGTCCCTTATATAAAATGGAAAATTAAATTTTGCTATTTGGAATTTCTATTTTTGAAATATATTTTCAAGTTGTAGGTGTTGGAATCCGTGGATAAAAAAAAAAAAACCCTATGATCTTAGGGTTGACATCAGTCAAGAATGACTTAGAGGCACACAATAACAATGACTGTGTGTATTTGTGCCTTGAAGGAAATGAGAGAGCTGTTTGTTACGGTCCCAGTATGTAGTTCTATCAAGAAAAATCTGTAGGTACCGGGCCCTTACTGTGGCATATAGTTGGCAATTACATAGGTCATGCTCAATATCTTCTATTCTAGGTGCTCCACAAACACATATTCTCTTGAAGTATGTGGCACTTGGTGGAATCGTCCATATTTGACCATGGAATCTGCTCAAATCTCAGTATTCTCAAAGCTGTACTATGGGACTGAGCCCATTATCAGATATTTTCTTATTTAGAAAGATAGTGTCAGTGTGATTCTGAGACTGAAAGAAAATGTGCAAAAGCTGTTCCTTGGAGACAGAATTGGGTCAGATTTCTCTTACAGGCCACTCTTCGCTCCCTTTCTGTCCTATACTGTTGTTGTTTAGGTGCAACTTTACCTTTTCTGACCGAATGTCCTGCCTACTCTTTGCAGGGTGTGAAGGAAGTGACCCTCTTGGGCCAGAATGTCAATAGTTACCGGGACACCTCCGAGGTCCAGTTCCTCTCAGCAGCCCCAAGTCGCCTGAGCCGCGGCTTCAGCACTATCTACAAACCCAAACAGGGTGGGTTGCGTTTTGCAGAACTCCTGGACCGTGTCTCTGCCATTGACCCAGAGATGAGGATCCGTTTCACTTCCCCACACCCCAAAGACTTCCCAGATGAGGTGGGTTTAGGGCTTGGGTGGTGGTGGTCGATTCTCTAGCCAAGAGCACATGGTTGTGGAGAGTCTGGTGGTTCTGCTGCAAACAATACAATCACCGTGTTTGTTCTCGGCAGGTCTTCCAGCTCATGAAGGAAAGGCACAACATCTGCAAGCAGCTGCACCTCCCTGTCCAGAGCGGAAGCACGCGCGTCCTGGAAGCCATGAGGAGAGGGTGAGCGAGAAGGACATTGGCCCATTGGGGAGAAACAAAAAATGCAGGAGGCAGAGAGCATCCTGCAAGACCCAAAAACCCAGGACATTGTGTTGTAAATTCTCCTATCAAACATTTCTGGAGACTCTGTTTTGACCCCCTGAAGGAGGCCTTAAAACAGGGGAGGGAAACTGTGTAGGGGCCAAAGCCAATTTCCCCAAGCCCCGTTCCAAGGCTCCACTCCCCCACAGAAAACCCAAATACCTCCCTTTCACACTGCCATCCCTTTCTAATTGGCAATGGGAAATTACATTGCATCACTTCCTTTGTGAGACAGACCGCAGAGGAAACTGGAAAGGTTGCAGGTTTGGACTCAAAGGATGGAGGCACAAATAATCCAAGCTTAGAAGAAGGTCCCCTTTAAAGGAATATAGGTCCCAGAAGCCACACATCCCAACTAAATGGCACTGGCTAAGCTGGGTTCTGTAGTCCCAGATAGTAACATTTCCATTTTCTGGAAAGAGGTCACTTGAAACTTTAGTTTGTAGGCTAAACATACCATAGGTTAAAGCAGGATTAGACTCAGAGCAAGGAGGCATGAAAATTGGAAGAAGGAACATCAAGGATATAAAATATTCAGATGACACCATACTATTTTTATTTACTTATTTTAAATAGTACTGTTCTTAATCTTGTAAGCTGCTCTGAGTCCCAGTTTTGAGAAAAGGGTGGTTTATTAGAATAATAATAATAATAATAGCAGCAGAAAATAGCAAAGGCTCAGAATGATCACTGAAGAAATTCAAGGAAGAAAGTACGAAGTCAGGTTTACAGTTGAACCATAAGAAAACAAAAATAATGACTACAGAGGATTTACATAACTTTAAAGTAGACAGTGAAGACATGGAAATGGTTCAGGATTTCCCATACCTTGGCCCAGCCTTTAGTCAGAATGGAGACTGCAGTAAAGAAATCCAAAAAAGATTAGAACTTGGAAGGGCAACAATGAGGAAAGTAGACAAGATCTTAACTTGTCAGGATATATGATTGAATATCATAGGATAGCTTTTGCCATCATATTTCCCATTTCTATGTATGGCTATGAAAGCTGGACAGTGAAGAAAGCTGAAAGGAAGAAAAATCAACTTATTTGAGATGTGGTACTGGAGAAGAGTTTGTTGAATACCATAGGCAGCCATTTTGAGACCGTGTACTCGAGACCGTGTGCTCGTTGCTGAAGGGGAGGAGCTTCTGTGAGTCACATCTGTGAGTCACAAGGGGCGGAGCTAGCAGACTAGCTTTATATACCAACTTCCAGAGCCTTCCAGAACAGTCCGGCCAGAGAGAGGACAAGGAGAGGAGCTGCTTGGCAGCCATTTTGAGACCGTGTGCTCGAGACCGTGTGCTCGTTGCTGAAGGGGAGGAGCTTCTGTGAGTCACATCTGTGAGTCACAAGGGGCGGAGCTAGCAGACTAGCTTTATATACCAACTTCCAGAGCCAGGTGCAAAGATCCGTGATGTGACAGAGAGGCTGACAAGACTGGTCAAGCCTACTGACCAATACCCCTTCCTTTTGGTCCACGTGGGAACTAATGATACTGCAAGACACAGCATTCAGAACATCAAAAGGGATTACGAGGCGCTTGGTAGGAAGCTGAAAGGAATGGATGTACAGGTTGTCATCTCGTCTCTTCTGCCAGTTGAAGGGCATGGTCCAGGAAGGGAGAGGAAAATAGCAGATGTGAACAACTGGCTTCGCAGATGGTGCCGCCGAGAAGGATTTGGATTCTTCGATCATGGGCTGCGGTTCCATGAGGAGGGACTTCTTGCAACGGACGGGTTGCATCTCACGCCAGTTGGAAGAAATGTTTTTGCCAACAGTCTCAAGAACTTGATCAGGAGAGCTTTAAACTGAGTTCCGAGGGGAAGGGAGACAATATTAAGGAAGGCGAAAGGGATGGCGAAAATAGTCAAACTGACATAGAGGAAACAAGGCAAACAGTGCAAGGACCCAACAGTGGGAGGCAAAAAAACTTGCACAGGCAGCAGGTAAAAGGGAACCATGGTCTGCGATGTCTCTACACTAATGCACAGAGCATGGGAAATAAGCAGGATGAACTCGAACTCCTAGTACAACAAAGCAAATATGATATAATAGGCATCACTGAAACCTGGTGGGATGAGTCTCATGATTGGAATGTGGAAATAGAGGGGTATAACCTTATTAAGAGAAATAGGCCAAACAGGAAAGGAGGAGGAATAGCACTATATGTCAGAGATATTTACACCAGTGAAGAGATCCTGGACATCAATCATGGAAGCCAGGTGGAGAGCATCTGGATAAGAATCAAAGGGGAGGGAAACAACAAGGGTGTTACGGTGGGAGTCTACTACAGACCCCCAAGTCAGACTGAGGAATTGGATGATGCCTTTCTAGAACAGATGACCACACACTCAGAAAAGAGAGATGTAGTAGTGATGGGCGACTTCAACTACCCTGATATTTGCTGGAAGTCAAACTCAGCAAAATCCTCAAGGTCTAGCAAATTCCTCACTTGCCTGGAAGACAATTTCATGGTCCAAAAGGTGGAAGAGGCAACAAGGGGGTCAGCTATTTTAGATCTGATCCTAACCAACAAGGATGACTTGGTTAATGGGGTGGAAGTGGTGGGATCATTAGGTGGAAGTGACCATGTTCTCCTGGAGTTTGTAATACAGTGGAAAGGAGAAGCCAGACATAGTCAGACACGCATCCTAGACTTTAGGAGAGCGGATTTCAGTAAACTTAGAGAAGTATTGAGGGCGATTCCATGGTCAGAAATACTAAAAGATAAAGGAGTTCAGGATGGATGGGAGTTTCTCAAAAGAGAGATACTGAAGGCACAATTTCAAACAGTTCCAGTGAGAAAGAAAAACGGGAGGTGTCTCAAGAAACCAGGATGGATGACTAAGGAACTTTCAACCGAGCTAAGTTTGAAACGGAACATGTATAAGAAATGGAAAAAGGGGGAAATCACGAAAAAGGAATTCAAAGAAATAGCAGGCATGTGTAGGGGTAAAGTCAGAAAAGCTAAAGCGCAGAATGAACTCAGGCTTGCTAGAGAGGTTAAGAACAATAAAAAGGGCTTTTTTGGATATGTCCGCAGCAAGAGGAAGAAGAAGGAAACGGTAGGGTCACTGCGTGGAGAAGATGGCAAAATGCTAACAGAAGACAAAGAAAAGGCAGAATTATTCAACACCTTCTTTGCCTCAGTCTTCTCAGAAAAGGCAAAGGGTGCTCAACCTGAGGATAATGGAGCAGAGGACAGAATAGGGGAATTTCAGCACAGAATAAGTAAAGAGATAGTAGAGGAACACCTTGTTAATCTAAATGAATTTAAGTCTCCGGGACCAGATGAATTCCATCCAAGGGTATTAAAAGAACTGGCAAATGTAATATCGGAGCCATTGGCAATAATCTTTGAAAACTCCTGGAGAACAGGAGAGATCCCAGCTGACTGGAGGAGGGCAAACGTTGTCCCCATCTTCAAAAAGGGGAAAAAAGAGGATCCCAACAATTATCGTCCAGTTAGTCTGACATCAATACCAGGAAAGATTCTGGAGCAGATCATTAAACAGAGAGTCTGTGAACATCTAGAAGGCAATGCCATAATCACAAAAAGTCAACATGGGTTTCAGAGAAACAAGTCATGCCAGACAAATCTAATCTCTTTCTTTGACAAAATTACCAGCTTGGTAGATGAAGGGAATGCTGTGGATATAGTATATCTTGATTTCAGTAAGGCCTTTGACAAGGTTTCCCATGACATTCTTGCAAACAAGCTTGTAAAATGTGGGCTAGACAAAGGAACTGTTAAATGGATCTGTAATTGGTTGACCGGCCGAACCCAAAGGGTGCTCAACAATGGCTCCTTTTCATCCTGGAGAGAAGTGACCAGTGGGGTCCCACAGGGCTCTGTCCTGGGCCCAGTGCTATTCAACATCTTTATCAATGACCTGGATGACAGAATTGGGAGCATACTTATCAAATTTGCAGATGACACCAAATTAGGGGGAATAGCTAATACCCCAGAGGACAGGATCAAGATTCAAAACGACGTGAATAGACTAGAAAGCTGGGCCAAAGCTAACAAAATGAAATTCAACACAGAGAAATGTAAGGTATTGCACTTAGGGCGGAAAAATAAAATGCACAGATATAGGATGGGTGACACCTGGCTGAATGAAACTACGTGTGAAAGGGATCTAGGAGTCCAAGTAGACCACAAGTTGAACATGAGTGAACAGTGTGATGCGGCAGCTAAAAAGGCCAATGCTATTTTAGGCTGCATCAATAGACGTATAGTGTCTAGATCAAGAGAAGTAATAGTGCCACTGTATTCTGCTCTGGTCAGGCCCCACCTGGAATATTGTGTCCAGTTCTGGGCGCCACAATTCAGAAAGGACATTGAGAAACTGGAGCGTGTCCAAAGGAGGGCGACAAAAATGGTGAAGGGTCTGGAAACCATGCACTATGAGGAACGACTTAGGGAGCTGGGGATGTTTAGCCTGGAGAAAAGAAGGTTAAGAGGTGATATGATAGCCCTGTTTAAATATTTGAAAGGATGTCATATTGAAGAGGGAGCAAGCTTGTTCTCTGCTGCTCCAGAGAACAGGACCCGGAACAATGGATGCAAGCTACAGGAAAAGAGATTCCACCTGAACATTAGGAGGAACTTCCTGACAGTAAGGGCTGTTCGACAGTGGAATGCACTCCCTCGGAGGGTGATAGAGTCTCCTTCCTTGGAGGTCTTTAAACAGAGGCTGGATGGCCATCTGTCAGGGATGCTTTGAATTGGATTTCCTGCATGGCAGGGGGTTGGACTGGATGGCCCTAGTGGTCTCTTCCAACTCTACGATTTTATGATTCTATGATTCTATGACTGCTAAGAAGACAAACACATGAGTCCCAGAGCAAATCAAACCTAAACTCTCTTTAGAAGCCAAGGTGATTAGACAGAAACTGTCATACTTTGGCCATGTCAGGAGAAGAGATGACTCACTAGAAAGGACGATGATGCTCAGTAAGGCAGAAGGCAATAGGAAGACTTCATTGCAGACGGATGGACTCAATCTAGGAGGCCCCAGCTGCTGTCCTAAATTTGCAAGACCTGAAGAGAGCCGTGGATTGGGGGGAGGGGGGGGACTTGGAGGTCTCCCATTCATAGGCTTGACATAAGTCACAGTCAACTTGGCAACAGTTAAGAACAGCAAAGCGGATCTGAGTTGCTTCTGGGAGCAAGTGTGGTCTTGTGGGTGTGAGATATTTTTGCTTTTTTCACATGTTTGGTAGGCTTTCTGCATAGTTTTCAACCCAAAAGATACCAGCCACAGATGCTGGCGAAATGTCAGGAATAAACTCGTCTAGAACATGGCCACATAGCCCAAAAAACCCACAAAAAAATTATGGATGCCGACCATGAAAGCCTTCGACTTGTCATGAAAATATTTGCCCCTAGTTCATCTAGGAAGGAAAAGTTTAAAACACATATACACTCACTATTGCAGTAAGGAATGGTTTTGTGTGCCCAGAGTATTCACTGTTGAAATGTACAATTAACCCTCTGTTTCCACAGATTCTGCATCCATGGATTTAAGCAACCATGTTTTTGGAAATATTCACCCTTTCCGCCCAAAAAATACTCCAGAGAGAAAACCTTGATTTTGCCATTTTATGTAACAAATGCCGTTTTACTACACTGTTGTACGTAATGGGACTTAAGCATCCATGGATTTTGGTATCCACAGGGGGAGAGGTCCTGGAACCAAACCCCAGCAGATGCCAAGAGCCCATTGCATGTGTTTGTGCATCATTTTGACATGCCCATTTCTGCTGCCTATCTGCCTTTTCTTTTCAGGTATACACGAGAAGCTTACTTGGAGCTGGTACAACACATCCATGACTCTTTACCAGGTAGATTGCTACCCGTGGCAGCTGCTACAGTGTCTGATACACCTCTCTGACTATAAGGTTATCTTCATGAACCTTCAGCTTGCTTACTCGCTTATTTATTTGAACAGTTGCTCTTGTTGTGTGCCCTCAAGTCACTTCCAACTTATGGCCACCCTAAGACAAACCTGACACAGGGTTTTGTTGGCAAGATTTGTTCAGAGGAGGCTTACCTTTGCCTTCATCTGAGGCTGAGAGCATGTGATGGGCCCAAGATTGCCCAGTGGGTTTCCATGGTCAAGTGCGGATTCGAACCCTGATCTCCCAGAGTCAAATCCAGTGCTCAAATGACTACACCCCATTGGCTCTTGAGATGTTTATATTCTGCCTTGTATGCAAAAATCTCAGGATGGCTTACAATAATTTACAACCATTAGTAACATCCGATCCTGCCTGCTCACGTTGCCGTACAGAATGCCTCTGTGAAGCAGCTTTGGGGATTTTAAATAGATGTGTGGGGTGTGGTAGCATAAGATCTGTGTGTGGATTGTAATGCCATGCTGAGGGGATGTTGAACTGAGGCCCATACATTTAAGCAAGCACAATACAGCAGTTTGTTAATCCTTTTTCATCTCTCCTTCCCATCTCGGTTTTGGCTCTCTGTGGGGCAGGCGTGACCCTCAGCAGTGATATCATCGCTGGCTTCTGTGGGGAGACAGAGGCTGACCATCAGCAGACGGTGTCCCTCATTCATGAAGTCCGCTACAATACAGCCTTCATCTTTGCCTACAGTGAGCGCCAGGTGGGAACTTGGTACATGTCACACCTGTGACTCCTGCTCCACATTTAGGTAGTTTTGGGTGGGTGTGCAGTGGGCTGGGTCCACAATTCAGTCCCAGATTATGGTTGCCATAATCCAGGTTTGAGCTCCTGCAACGCAAGGGAGCAGTGTTCACGCCACGGCCTTAAATCAGATTGATATCCTTACAAATAGGAGTCTGTAGTCCTAGTGCAATTAAGCCAGTTTCCACATAGAGGGGAGGATAATTTATAGTTTTATTTGCTGCAGTGAATAGGTATCAGCAATCTCACAACCCAAAAGACTGACACAAAGGAAGGAAACTGACATTCATTTATATATACTTTTCTATATGCTAATTACACAGCATCCTATCTCTGTGTAGCCATAGTGTCCTATTATTATTATTATTATTATTATTATTATTATTATTATTAATCTTTATTTATGAAGCGCTGTAAATTTACACAGCGCTGTACATGCAATCTTTTTAATTAGACGGTTCCCTGCCCTCGGGCTTACAATCTAAAAAGACATGACACAGAAGGAGAAGGGAGTGGTGGAGGGAAAGGGTAAGAGGTCCAGCAGTTCCTCTCTACCTCCAAGGCCTGGACCAAGGCAGATGGACTGGAGGGAGGGCTTGGCTTCATAATGGATGGTTAATCTTCTTCCAGGGAAAATACATACTCTCAAGTAGGATAATGCATATACAGTACACAGCAATACAGGAAATGATTTGATAAACAGACAACAAAAGAAAACCAAATAGCAAGCGACAGTTATGCAATGCCTGGAAAGGCTTCTCTGAACAGGATGGTTTTCAACTCCGTTTTGAAGCTGGTTAAGGAAGTGATGGCTCTTGCTTGTAAGGGAAGAAGGTTCCAGGAGTGAGGGGCAGCAAGTGAAAAGGAGCGAATCCGGGATGGGGCAGAGGAAATCCTGGGCTGAGACAGCAGACCTTGACTACCAGAACGGAGGGCCCAAGTGGGAAGGTGAGGGGAAATAAGGTCTGATAAGTAAGGAGGGGCCAGTCCATGGAGGGCTTTAAATGTCGACAGCAGGAGCTTATGCTGAATGCGGAAAGGGAGAGGGAGCCAGTGAAGGGATGCCAAGACAGGAGAGATGTGGTCAGAGCGGTGGGTGGAAGTGATAATGCGTGCAGCTGAATGCTGGACAGAGATTAAAGGACGGAGGTGAGAAAGAGGAAGCCCAGCCAGGAGGACGTTACAGTAATCCAGTTGTGAGATCACTAGGGCATGGACCAGGATCTTGGCAGTAGAGGTGGAGAGATATGGTCAGATTTTGGCAATGTTGTACAAAAAGAATCTACAAGCCTTGGCTGTGGTCTGGATCTGAGGGATACACGACAGAGAAGAGTCAAAGATAAAGCCAAGACTGCGGGCTTGCTGGACTGGTTGAATAGAAATGTTGTCCACAGAGACAGAAAAGGAGTGATGAAAGGTGGCTTAGGAGGAAAGACAAGAAGTTCTGTCTTGGACATCTTGAGCTTCAGGTGCCGATGGCGCATCCATTGTGAGACAGCTGTGAGGCAAGACGAGACTTGCTGTTCAAGCTTTGGAGAAAGGTCCTTAATTATCAGGTCACATTTCATGAATATGAATACTAAACAGGTTGCATATTACTGTCCCATAATGATCCTGTACTGCCGAGCAATTCAGAAATTAAGGAGGGGGTCTTTTGGCAGAGAGGTTTCTGGGTTTAGGATTTCTGACACCAATAAGACACAGTGTTCAGGAACTCTGTGAACTTGGGAGGCCTTTAAGTCTAGCAGGCATCGTCTAAACCAGTGGTTCCCAAAGTTTGCTTCTCCAGATGCCTGGAACTTCAGCTCCCAGAATTTCTGACTGCTGGCCAAGCTGGTTGTGGCTTCTGGGAATTGGAAGTCCAAAACACCAGAGAACCAAAGTGTGGGAACCACTGGTCTAAACTTTCATGCCTATTATCTGTTTTGTTTTCTAGTAGTTTTGCTCCTCTCGCCTACTCTCTGTGTTTCTTTCTTTGCATCTCTTGTTGGGCTGACAATAATAAGGTTGCTAGCTGTATCTTAAAGAACTATAGCAAAGGGCAGAGGCACACATACATTTTCCATTCTATTCTGTTGCCTTGATATTTCTGTGCTGGCTTCTTATACTGGCTTACTGTATTCTTTCAGTATAGCATATCAAGATCTGTTGTGTGTCTGTGCAAGTCATAGAATCCAGTGTTTTGTGCTGGTGGATTTGGAAATTTTTGTTGATGCTTGTTAAGAACGAGACGGCCTGTGTTTTGAGATCTTCTGGAGGGGCTTTTCTTTCCCTCCCTCATAGGTATCTGTTGTGCTCTGCCTTGAGGAGAGGCAGGAAGAAATACAATTCATTATTATTTATTATTTCTCCAGTGGGAAAACGGGATGGAGTCTTCTTGGTGGCTGTTTCTAGGCACACTCATTGCTATCCATCCATTAGCAGATTTGTTTCAACAGGCCTATGGTCTCAGTGGCACTGCAGAAACAATGCAGCTTGACACTGCTTCAGCTGCCATGGAATTCTGGGATTTGTAGATTTGTGAGATATTTAGCCTTCTCTGTCAGAGAGATTGTGGTGCCACAACAAACTACAGTGGGCCCTTGGTTTCTGCCAGGGTTTGGTTCCAGGACCTCCTGTGGATACCAAGATCCCTGAAAGCTCTAGTCCCATTAAATGCCTCTTATATAAAATGGCAAAATCAAGGAGTGCTTTGGGAATATATATATATATTTCATTTTTATTTTTTTTATTTTTTTTTTATTTAAGTTTTATTAAGCAAACACAGAACAAGTGCAATGTATAATACATAAACCAAAACTTACATACATACAAAGGACAACATAAAATAAACAAAATATCCAAAAGATTATTCTCTATATTTCGACTTCCAAGGCTCTCTTCTTACACCAGATTAGAAAATTTATCACAGTGGTTCATTATAGTAATAATAAGAAATAAAAAGAAGAAGAATCATCAGCCTTTATGTAAACATAAAAGATTATCTAAATTACAAATACCTAAAGTCATATATAAAAAAAAAAAAGAAAAGGAAAGGAAAAGAGAGTAGATAAATTACATTTACATCTGCCAATTATAAATTTCTAAGAAATGATCAACACAGTACCATTTTTCTTTTGTCTCTTCCACGGCTTTATCTTGAAGAGTTGCAGTCAGTAAGTCTAGGTTCCGCACTTCTTTCAATTTAAATATCCATTCTTCTAAGTTTGGGCAGTATGGCTTTTTCCAAGCTTTGGCAAATAGCAATCTTGCAAGGGTGACCATATACAATATCAATTTACACGATTTTTTCTCTATTTCCTTATCCAGATTACATGTCATATTCAATAAAAATAATAAAGGATCAAACGGGATCTCTGTACCAAGGATATCACTCATTAATTTTTGAATATTTTTCCAAAAAGCAGTAGATACAGAACATTTCCACCATATATGGAAATAAGTACCCTCTTTGACCCCACACTTCCAACATTTGGGATTTCCATTACCATAAATCTTGTTAATTTTAATAGGAGTCATATGCCATCTAAACAGCATTTTTATATAGTTTTCTTTGTAATTCTGAAAAACAGTAAATTTCTTAGTAATCTTCCAGGATTTATGCCAATCTTCCAGAAGGATAGGATTCCCAACATCCTGGGCCCATCGAATCATTGAATGTTTGATTGTTTCATTCTCTAAATCTCTTCCTTTTAGAAGCTTGTAGAACTTAGATAAATGCTTTCCTTTTTTATCTTCTAATATACTATCTAGTTCATTTTTCACAGTGCTAATTCCCAATTCTTTTGAGTCTACTTTCCATCTATTACTCAATTGTAGGTATAAGTACCATTCTAATTTGATTCCCAATATTGATAGTTCTTCTCTTGTTCTAATTATAGCATTATCCAAATTGTCAAAAGTCAAGAGGTCACTATATCTAATCCAATCAAATGAAATCTTTTTAGTTCTGCCAAAAAATGCTTCCTGGGGAGAAACCCAATATGGGAGCTTAACATAAAATAATTTTTTGATTTTTTCCCATACCCATAATAGAGATCTTCTTAAAAAATGATGCCTAAAATCTTTATATTCCTTACCCTTCCCATACCACATAAAGGCATGCAATCCTTGTCCCAAGTCGCAATTTTCCAAATTTAACATTTTCTCATTTGAGAGGAAGATCCAATTTTCTAACCAACATAGACCAGCCGCATAATAATACAGCTTCAGATTAGGGAGGGAACAACCTCCTCTTTCCCAGTCATCCGTCAATATTTTCCATTTAATTCTAGCACGTTTACCATTCCATAAAAATTTAGAAAGTTCCTTTTGCCATAGGTTAAATTGGACCTCTGAAGAGATAATCGGTAGGTTTAAGAATAAATAGATAAACCTTGGCAATATATTCATTTTAATTATAGTCATTCTAGCAGAGAGGGATAGTTGTAATCTCGACCAAGAGATTAGGTCAGCCTTCACTTCTTTCCATAGCTTGCCATAATTATTGGAAAAGAGATCGATGTTTCTATTTGTTAAAAAAATCCCCAGATATTTTGCTTTATTATTCACATTATAGCCTGAAATTTGAGTTAATTTTTCATTTTCAGCAGCCGATAAGTTCTTAGTAATAAATACAGTCTTAGATTGATTAACACTCAGGCCTGAGTGAAATGCAAAAATATCCAAACTCTTATTCAAGTATTCAATATTATATAAAGGATCTTCTAGAAAGCAAATTAGGTCATCAGCAAAGGCTCTAACCTTATAAGTATAATTATTGATTTTAACACCTTTTTGTGCTGAATCATCCCTAATCTTATTAAGCAAAACTTCAAAAGCAATAATAAATAATAAAGGGGAAAGTGGGCAACCTTGTCTCGTGCCCCGTTTTATCTCAAAAGAGTCAGTCTTTTCATTGTTTACAATAAGTTGTCCCCTTTGCTTCTGATAGATAGAAGAAATCCAACTATACATCTTAGAACCAATATCCATAAACTTCAATACTTCCAATAGGAAGTTCCATCTTAAATCTATCAAAGGCTTTTTCTTCATCAATCAGTAATAAAGCTAGTTTTTTTTTCATTATGACGTTCAAAATAATCTATGATATTTACTACAACCCTAATATTATCTTTAATTTGACGTTTAGGGAGGAACCCAGATTGATCTTCCTGAATCCGATTAGCTAGTACTACCTTTAATCTTTCTGCTAGAACCTTAGTATAGATCTTATAATCACAGTTAGTTAATGAAATTGGTCTATAGTTACTTAATTCTGTTTTCTTATCCTCACTTTTAGGGATTAGGACAATAGCCGCCTCCCTCCACGAATCAGGAATTCCATCCAAATGAATATCATTTATTGTGTCTCTTAAAAAAGGAACCAAGACTTCCTCCATTTTTTTATAGTATATCATAGATAAACCATCTGGCCCAGCGGCTTTATCCGAACTCATAGCTTTAATTACTAATGAAATCTCTTCTGCCGAAATCTCTTTATTCAAGAAGTTCCTCTCTGGGTCATTTAGTGCCAAAGCCTTCTGGTCTGAAATATATTCTCTTAAACTACTTAAGTCACTCAGGTTAGTCTCTGATCCACTGTAAATATCTCTAAAATAAGAGTTAAACAGAGATTTAATCTCTTTTTGCAAAGTGTAAATCTTCCCAGAATGCCTAATCTCTGTAATCAGTCTGTTATCACTCTTCTTTCTCAACCTGGAAGCTAAGATTTTCCCAGCTTTATCTCCATACTCAAAATATTTTTGCTTTACAAGAAGTAATTTTCTCTTTATTTCTGCTATTTCCAAAACTTTCAATTCTTGTTTAATATTTTCAACTTTCAATTTTGACTGTAAGTCACCATCACTTTTCCATTGCTTTTCGGCCTCCATAATTGCTTGTTTGAGATCTTCAGTAGTTTTTACATCTTTCTTCCTTTTGATACTATTAAGTTTAATCATAACCCCTCTAATGACTGCTTTACTAGCATCCCAAAGTATCTTATTACTAATATCAGTTGTCTTATTTTCTTTAAAGTAAAGTTTCAAAGATTGTTTCACTTTTTCATTGATTTCCGCACTGTTTAACAAATCCTTAGGTAACCTCCAATTGAATCCTGGCTTCCTAACATATATATATATATATATTTCAAGCCATAGGTGCTTGAATCCATGGATAAAGAATTTGTGGATGCGAAAGGCTTGACTGTACAAATCCCAGGATTCAATAGAATGGAGCCATGAGAGTTAAAGTAGTGTCTACCTGCATTATTTCTTGAGTGCAGGTTAGACCTTTGAGAACAACTTATTGCTCATGATGATTCCTCAAAATGATCATCCTGCTACATGAAGGCCAGCAAGGTCAAGTCAGATATGGCGATGCTCTCTCGGAGCCCTTTCTAATAACTAATGGTGTGAAACAAGGTTGTGTTCTCACTCCAACTCTATTTACCATCTTCTTCAGCATGATGCTCCAAAGGGCTACGGCAGATCTCAAAGAAGAAGATGGCATTTCTATACGCTACCGTGCTGGTGGTAGCCTGTTTAACTTAAGCCGCCTGAGGACCTGCACTAAGACTCTAAACTATGTAGTCCGTGAGCTGCTTTTTGCTGATGATGCTGCCCTCGTTGCCCATATGGAAGCAGCTCTGCAGCGCCTCACATCTTGTTTTGCAACAGCTGCAGAGCTCTTTGGGCTGGAAGTCAGTCTGAAGAAAACTGAAGTTCTCTACCAGTTCACCTACCTGGGAAGCATCATCTCCTCAGATGCCAAGATTGATAAAGAGATCGATCACAGACTGGCAAAGGCATATAGTGCATTCGGAAGACTTCACAAAAGAGTCTGGAGTAACAAACACTTGAGGCAAAGCGCAAAAATCAGTGTGTATAGAGCCATTGTACTGTCTATGCTCCTCTATGGGTCTGAAACATGGGTCACCTATCGCCAACACCTACGACTCCTTGAACGCTTTCATCAGCGCTGTTTACGCACAATTCTAAATATACACTGGACTGACTGTGTGACGAATGTTGCTGTCCTCAAGCAAGCAGGGATCACCAGCATTGAGGCCATGCTATTGAGGACGCAGCTGCGCTGGGCAGGACATGTTTCTAGGATGAAGGACCATCACCTCCCCAAAATAGTATTCTACGGTGAACTCGCCACGGGTCAAGACTGTAAGAGGGGCAACCCAAAGAAGAGATACAAGAACTCCCTGAAACAACATCTCAGGCATGGCCTAATTGATCACCAACAATGGTCTGCCCTGGCCTCGCATCGGGAGGCATGGAGACGCACTATCCATGATGCTGCAGCCTTCTTCGAAAGCTCATGCCGAACGAGTCTTGAAGAGAAACGACAACGCAGAAAGAACTACAACTGGAAACATTACCTAAGGAGACTTTCCGCTGTGCTTTCTGCAACCGGACCTGTTTATCCCGAATTGGCCTTTTTAGTCACCAACGCACTTGTCCAAAGCGCGGGATGAGTCCTTCCTGAATCTTCGTTTACGAAGCTAAGCCAGAGAGAGAGAGATTGCTCATGAGGAAAGGGCCTTTTATCAGATGCTGTGTAGCCAGTTGTTCTTTTTCTTCCCATTTTTAATGGATCCCCTTCTAAACTGGACTTGATTGCTCTTGTGGTCACTTCCAATTCTTATGATTCTAAATTGTTTTTAATTATATTGATAGTTTAATGTGAACTTTTACCTGTGTTTATTTTAACCAGGTTAGGGGGAAAGGTAGCATATAAATACATATTGTATGCTTATGTTTTCAGTTCAGTGTTGCACACTCAATATAAGAGTTTCCAAACACATACAGTTGCTGTCTGGAAAGTGATCAGCCAAACCTCCTAAGCTGAAAGAAACTTTGCAATGCAGAAAACTCTGTGCTTAGGCTATTCACTGTACAAAGATCCTGCTTCTTTCCAAATGCTGTTCAAATCTATGAAATAACAGCCAAGAAGTCTACTTACAGCGGTACCTGCCACTGGCGAGGAAATTGATATGTCATCAACGCTGTGAGAGAAAGAAAGAAGAAAGTGAAGCAAATTGGGTGCAACTTCACAGCCGGTCGATGCAAATACATATTGTAAGAAAGAAATGGTAACACAGGCTGAATGGACATCTGTCAGGAGTGTTTGGGTTGTGTTTTCCTGCATTGAGGAACGTGGTTGAACTGGATGAACCTTGGGGATCTCTTCCAAATCTAGGATTATAGGATTCTATGGTTAACCTTAGTATTTTCTCTGGTGTCATGTGGAAGCAAAGGATCCACACTGTAGAAGAAAGTTTTTGGATGAAAGATTCAAGGGTCTGGGGAGGAATTTTTGCTCCCTCCAGGCTATGCTCTGGCTTGCATCCTCCCTTCCCACCACCATGTACCTGGATATTCCCAGTACAGCGAAAAAAGGTGCACACAGAATTCAAAGCTTTGAAAAGAGAATCACCAATTCTGGAGGCTTTCTGGAAAGACAGTTCTCATTTTTTGGCTGTTTGTATTTCCTAGTGCGGGGGGGGGGGGCATTATTCAGGGGGTGGGTTTTCAAACAGCATTATGGCCTTTGTAGTTGATCTTGAAGCAATGTCCATTTTGTTCCCCCAGAAAACCCAGGCGTTTCACCGCCTGAAGGATGACGTGCCGCCTGACGTGAAGCATCGCCGGGTTAAGGAGCTCATGGACGTCTTCCGGGAGGGGGCTTTGCAAGCCAACGCGGCTGCTGTGGGTCACATGCAAGTGGTTTTGGTGGAAGGGGTGAGTAGTGCCTGGATGTCTCCTTTTGGCTCAGTATCAACAGCACAGTTGGCTCCAAATGTGCAAGGTGTGTGTGTGTGTTTTGTCCCTTGATGGAAACTCTCAGGTGCTCTCAGTGCAGAGGATAGCTGCCAGCTCTTTCACAAAGTCATAAGTCTCTTGCTCTGTCTCTGTGGCTGAAATGAAATTATTATTATTATTATTAACCTTTATTTATAAAGCGCTGTAAATTTACACAGCGCTGTACATTCAATCTTTTTAATTGGACGGTTCCCTGCCCTCGGGCTTACAATCTAAAAAGACACAACACAAAGGGAGTGGAAATCAAAGATCTTCCCTGCTATTTATTCAGCTTTACCTTGTCATCTAAAATTAGGAATAAATGCTTTTCAGAACCTCTCCAAGTTAAAGATTTCTGGCCGTCAAGTTGAAAGATGGAGTTCTTAACTTTACAATAATGAGCCCATTTTATTTAGAAGAGCCACATCTTTTCTATTGGCCCTAGCTGAGACACGGGTCAGTCATTGCTCTGATGCACACTGCAGAAGTAATCCACTTTTACTGCCCTGGCTCAGTGCTAGGGAATCCTGGGAACTGTTGCTTGTTGAGGCACTAGAGCTCGCTGACAAAAAAGGGCTAAATGTCTCACAAAACTACAGTTCCCAGAATTTCCTAGCATTGAGCCAGAGCAGGTAAAGCCTTGTCACACTGGATTATTTTTGTTGTGTGGATTGGACCATTGCCAGAGAAATAAAAAGTCAGAATAAAAAGGCCTAGAACCTGATGTGAAGTTGTCTCAAATGACACAAAATGAACTGTGTACTGCCACAATGACTGACACATTTGTGTTTCTAAAAGTTAAGAAGGTCTTCCTGTTTAAATCTGATTTTAGAGGTCATAGCTAATGTGATACTTTAATGTCTCATTAAATGTCTCAGGTTGTATTACGCCTGTACTTTCCTGTGATGACCTGTGGTCATGTATAATAAATGTGATTGGCTAGTTGTTTGATTGATTGATGATTGGTTTTCCAGGCCCCTTTAGCTAAATGCTTTAAATAAACAAAAGAAAGTTTCCACATCGAAATTATATGCTGGAAATTAGCACACACTTTCTTTTCCAGCCCAGCAAGCGCTCTGCTTTGGAGTTATCTGGCAGGAATGACGGTAACATCAAAGTGATCTTCCCTGACGTGGAGATGGACGATGGCACTGACTCAGGATCAGTGGTCCATGCCCAGCCCGGAGATTACGTCCTGGTGAAGGTGATTTGTGACTCTTTCTCTTTTTCCCCAGGTAGAATCCATCACCTGGGCAAGATTCTCTGTCAGAAGCTCTGGGGCCCTGATTCAATTTTGCCTAATTTTTGTGGAAGGTGGGGTATTGCCAGGCTTGAGTGTTGGATAAGGACTCCCAGAAACCAGGGTTTAAATCCTCTGGAGACCCTCTGAGTGACTATGGACAACTCACACTCTCTCAGTCTCAGAGAACAGTGATGGCAAACCTGTTCTGAGTACATCTGGCCAAGAAAAATATCAGCCAGAATGCTATAGTGCTTTGAGTGCTGGGCCTAGGACTCTGGGAGACCTGGGTTCGAATCCCCACTCATCCATGGAAACCCGCTGGGTGACCTTGGGCATGCCCCACTCTCTCAGCCTCAGGGGAAGGCAATGGCAGGCCTCTTTAATTCATCACGCCAAAAAAAACCCTATGATGATGTGTTCACCATATGTCAGAGTTGACCTGAAGACACATAGGAAGAGCAGTAAATCCAACCACTAGCTCATCTGTTAGTAGTGGCAGGCCACGTGCCCCTGAGAGAACTGATCTTGCACACCTTTAGGAAATTACTTGCTTAGACTACAAGTCTCTCTGGGCACATTGGACAGGGGATTATGGTTATTATAGTCTCACCTTGCCTTTAGCTCTGCAGACATGTGAGGTCTCTACCCACTAAGGGGACATTGTGTACATCTGGTGACTGGCCAGAACCTCGCTACTGTTGCCTGTCCTAGTTCTTTCCCTTTTCATTCTGGTCCTATGAATGTGTTGCTGCCATGAATGGTCAGAGATGACTAGTAAGAGCACAGACGTTAAGTCCCAGCCTTTAGTCATTGCACTTTCTTTCTACAGTGGTAGCCCAGGTGTGCCAGTGTGATGTAGTGGTTTCCGTGTTGTACTACGACTCTGGAGGTCTGGGTTTGATTCCCCACTTAGCCACATACATTCTGATTTTCCTTAGCACACACCTTTCCTCCTTTCAGATCTCTTCTGCCAACTCTCAGACACTGAAGGGCATCGCGCTCCGTCGAACCACGCTAAGAGAATCTGCAGCATTTGGCTGATGCTATCCTTCGAGCAGCAAAAAACAATGGCCAGGTTGCTTTTTCACTGCCAAAGAGAAGCGAAAGGACTCTGAGTAATAAATACCAACAGAATCATGCTGGATCCCTGAACCAGACTCTGGTACAGACCAGCATGCCTTAGCTAAATCAGAGTTGATGGAAGCACCTCTTGAAAAATTCATGGACTGCTATTAGCTCTAGCCAGTTTTCTTCCTTGTAATGTTGTACATGAATAAACCTGTGTGTTTATTTCACACAGCCAGTATGGTGTAGTGGTTTGGATGTCGGACTCTGAGAGACCAGGGTTCAAATCCCCACTCGGCCATGGAAACCCACTGGATGACCTTGGGCAAGTCACACTCTCTCTCAGCTTCAGTGGAAGGCAGTTGTGGCAAACCCCCTCTGAATAAACCTTGCCAGGAAAACTTCAATACATAAAATTGCTCACAACAACAACAAACGTGAGGTTAAAAGAGAACTGTGCAAGAGTGTGCTGAAACCTTCCAGAAATATCAAAGGAAGATGCATGAAAGGAAGAAGAGAGACGTGCGGAGAGGTTCCAGGTGTCTGCTAACCAACTTATGCAAGGACAGAACAGCACCGGCTTATTTTGGCTCTTCATCCCTGGAGGACAGTTGGATGGTCATCTCAGAAGTGATTCAATTGTGTAATCCTGCATGGCTTTGGGTTGGACATGATTGCTTTTGGAGATCTTCCCTTGCTCTGTGAGGCTATGAGTGTATGACAAGACACTGTGTCTCTCCTCTAATTCACACAATTTTTCAACAGGCTTAATAGTTATGAGGCACTCATCTTCCCAGGAAGGAGGACATTGCAATGCAGAGTGTGTATGGTTGGAAAGAAGTGGAATCCATGCCCTGAATCCTGTGATTACACCCAACCAGAGTAGACCCTTAGTTTCAGTGGGATTTACTTGTTGGTTTAGTATTCAGCCCAGTGTCTGCTACCTGGGACTAATCGATAAGCTTTCAACCAGTAGTCTTTCAGAAGCGCACTCAAATGGCTCATAACCTGACACTCTTTTGTGTAGTACATGGGGTGAGAACTATGTGGCCTCCCAGATGTTGTTGGACTGCAACTCTCAGCATTCCTTCCCATTGGTCTTGCTGGCTCGGCTGCTGGGAGTTGCACTCCATCAGCATCAGAGAACCTTATGCTTCCCATCCCTGCTGTATTGCAACAAATGAAAGGTCTACAGGTTGACTCCCTCATCTGGAATCCCAAAATACTCCAAAACCCAAAGCTTTTTCAGTGGGAGGCACCCTTGCTTTCTGATGGTTGAGTATACACAAACTTTGTTTCATGCACAAAATTATTAAATACTGTGTATAAAATTACATTCAGGCTCGGTGACTAAGGTGTATATGAAACATAAGTGAATTTTGTGTTTAGACTTGGGTCCTATCTCCAAGGTGGCTCATTATGTAGGTATGTGCAGATACATGTATTCCAAACCCCCAAACAATCTGAAATCCAAGCCTATCTGATAAAGGAGATGCAGACCATTGCTGCGGTGTGTGAGGGAGGAGACAAAAAAGATTCATGCCAACCTAAGCCCATTTTTTCAAATCAATTTTAAGCTGCTTCTGGATGGTGCGTGTTGGCATTTTGGGAAGTCTATGCCACCTCTAAAAGGGGCTCATAGGTACCCAGTGCTGGGGAAAGAAAAGCTGAAAAGTTCTTGCCAGGCTGACCCAGTAATCCTGCTGAAGTGAAAGAAGACACAAGCGACTTTAGCTAATTTTGCATGGTTTATTAATTAATTTAATTCATTCTGCTTGGTACATACATTCAAAGAAGCGGAGCAACCAATGTTGGGAAATGTGACTATCAAATCCTGCCATTATTTATAATGTTTCTGTCCCACCATTCAACTATATAAAGAGTTGTATGGCGGCTCAGGCTTTTTAAAAAATACAATTTCTAGTTTCAGCTGCAGGTTGATAGATGAGGAGGAGGGAGAGGGTTTGGCTCAGAAGCGAAGGGCAGTGGCCGACCAATGTGGCTCAGGGTCCTGCCGGCAAAATGGTCTCGTTTCTTCTGCTCACACTGTCTCTTGGATGTGCAAAGATCCCTGGGTCAGAACAGAAACAAGAGATGGTTACTCTTCTCTTTTGCTGCAGAGTGTTGCATTAGTCAAATGTTTGCTAGTCTCACACAGCTTTGAAAATGGGCAGCAATGGAACGGTGGCTACGTTTTCCACATTGGACCACCAGACATTGATCTTTCTCATTTGTTGTGGAAAGATGCTGCTGCAATCATAACAGGAATATTTCCCAAGAACCAGGTGGGCAAGGAGTCTGGTAGTAGAATATTCTAAGTGCCAGGAAGCTCACTCTTTTTTAAAAAAGCAAAGTGGAGAGCAGGTGGGACATCCAGAATAGGCAAAGTATATTTCTAAGGCCACACGTGGCCCCCCAAGGCTGTCTTTGTGGTTCCCAATTGTATCTGGCCTCCTAGGCTGTGTTTGTGGGCCACTGTTCCTCCAGACTCCGATGCCCACCCATTTTGGGGTGGATGCCTCTCCAAAAAGCCTCCAGGAGCAGAAGCTCATCTCCTGAAAAGGTTGCAGCTCCCCCCCCCCCCGCCCTGTTTAATAACAAATACTCATTGTTTGAGACCACAAGTGGGCTGTTTTATTTGCAATACATGTGGCCTCAGCGTTGAAAACTGGTCCTCAGGCTGCCACCATGGTTTGCATGGTGAGATGCAATTCAGCAGGAAGAGTTATGCAAGTGCAACAGTGGAATGGAAAGGCAGAGGCTGACAAGTTTTTGCTTAAAGTCATACACTTCCGCAATTTGGTTTCTCTATTCCAGAATAAGGAACTGGCAAAACCAGCTCCAAGGATTCCTTGCCTAAGAAAACCACTGTTAAATTCATGGGGTCATCATAAATTGACAGGCAACCTGAAGGCACAAACATGCACAATATGGGATAGGGCCTAGGCACCCTAAAAGCACTAAATCCTGTCTGATCTTGGAAGCTCAGCTGGGCCAGCCCTGGTTAGTACTTGGATGAGACTGCTTTTTTTTAAAGGAAGGAACTGGCAAAACCAACGCTTTTATACTCTTTGCCTAAAAAACCCCTATGAAATTCATGGGGTCACCATAAGTCAACAGGTGGCTTGAAGGCAGGTGCGTACACACAAGGAACGTAGCTGTTGCATTAACATCTTTAAACATCAGGGAGACCTTTCTGCGTGGGAGAGAGCTGCTTGGCAGATGAATTGACTCCCTCAGACATGGGCAGACTTTCTTTGGAGATCTTTAAACAGTGCATGGATGCCCATCCCTTGGAGGGTGATTTAACTATGGATTCCCGCATAGAAGTGGGGTTCAACTAGATGGTCTTTATGATCCCTTCCAACTCAATGCATCTGTGATTCTGTGAAGAACTGTGATTGCTAGTGTTTGGCATCATATGAGTTTCTCTTGCACCAGGAGGACTCTTACCTGGGAAATGTGCACAGTGGGTTTCTTCATGAGTTGCAGTGTCGACAGTGTTGGTGCCTTGTCTTGGTACATCCCTAAGATACATAAAATGAAAGTCATTACAGTGGCAGGACTGGATGCAAGTGCCATCAAAATGGTGGTGCACTGATAGTTCCATCTTTGTGCTCTTATATCCAGTGGCAAAACATGATTCCCTGATGCCCGCTGTGCCCTGGGCTGCATGGAAGTTTGCTTTCAAACCAGGGACTTCCTTCATCATGGAACCCATTTCCAACGCCAAGGGTAATGCCCTGGTCAATAATTCAGGGCTTTCACAGATCAATGAAAGGGGGCCAGCCTTTTTGTCCATACAAGGTGACAGGTAAAGGCTCCCATCAGCTTTCAAGGCTGACTTTTCAAGGAGGGCATCAAGCCCCAGATTTCTGACTAGCCAGGCTCACTTACGGTTCAGAGCATCAATAGTTTTCCTCACAAATAGTTCACTCCATGGTTTGTATTGGTCCACCTGGGAAGGAAGAAAAAAAGACTTTAGAGCTTCTGTGAGGTAGAGCAGGTTCAAGTCAGCCAAGGAAAGTTTAGTGATGGAGCTGAAGAACTTGGCAGGAGCTTAACAGATAGAAAGTCCTTTGCCCAGGTTTGGTGCCAGCCTTCCTAGCCAAGAACATACTCTGCACACCAGAACAAAAGAAAGGTTCTAGAAGAAAATGCTCTTCTAGAACATGGCCACATAGCCTGAAAAACCCAGTGGATGCTGGCCATGAAAGCCTTCAACTTCACAAAAAGAAAGGTACTTTCCTTCAACCACACTTCATCCAAACTCCCAGATATGATGATCATATCTGGGATTTCTACAAAGAAAGGGTACCTTTTTATTTGGCTTGGCTATTTCTCTGAGGTCTGGGCAGTGGCAGCTAGTAGCTCCCATGTCAGGATTAGAGCCTACACTCATCTTACTGTGAACTTTAAAGGCACAATCCAAGCTGCTGGCTTGGAGCAAAGGTTAAATCATAGAACCCTAGAGTTGGAAGATACCCCCAAAGTCCATCCAGTCCAACCCTTTTCCTGCCATGCAGAAAGACACCATCAAAGCTCTTCTTTATAAATCTCCAAAGAAGGCGACTCCATCACTCTGAAGCAATGCATTCCAGCTCTTACCTTCAGGAAGTTCTTCCTAATGTTTAGGTGTCTTCCTGTAATTTTGAATCCATTGCTCCATGTCCTAGCCTCTGGAGCAGCAGAAATCAAGCTTGCTCCACCCTCAATGTGACATCTCTTCAAATATTTAACCATGGCTGTCATGTCCCTTCTTAACTTCTTGTTCTTAGAATCATAAAATCCTAGAGCTGGAAGGGATCCCAAGGATCATCCAATCCAGCCCCATTTCTGCCATGGAGGAAGACACAATCCAAGCCCTCCTTGTGACAAATGGCCATCCAGCCTCTGTTTCAAAACCTCCAAAGAAGGAGGCTCCACCATTCTCCGAGGCGGCAGCATCTTCCATGGTTGAACAGCTCTTGCCATCAGGACATTCTTTCTAATGTTAGATGGATTCTTTTCCCTGTAGTTTGGATCCATTGCTCTGTGTCCTAGTCTCTGGAGTACCTTAGCTTCTTTAAATTTTGAACTCAAACTCAGAATAGATTTCACCAACCAACCAGCCTGGGAGCTACCAACCACCACTCAGTTTATTAAAAAAATGCAGCCACCTGTATGCTTATGTTTTCAGTTCAGTGTTGCACACTCAATATAAGAGTTTCCAAACACATACAGTTGCTGTCTGGAAAGCGATCAGCCAAACCTCCTAAGCTGAAAGAAACTTTGCAATGCAGAAAACTCTGTGCTTAGGCTATTCACTGTACAAAGATCCTGCTTCTTTCCAAATGCTGTTCAAATCTATGAAATAACAGCCAAGAAGTCTACTTACAGCGGTACCTGCCACTGGCGAGGAAATTGATATGTCATCAACGCTGTGAGAGAAAGAAAGAAGAAAGTGAAGCAAATTGGGTGCAACTTCACAGCCGGTCGATGCATTTGGGAAACAGGCCAACTAAAAAGGAGGTAGGGATATATTTAGCCAAATAATGAGATTCCCTGGCCAACTACTTTACGTGGCTGTTGCAATGCTTGCCAAGACAATGCCTCCAAATCTCTAAGAACATGGGAAATTGGGGAACCCTTGGTGAATGGCACAGTATGCTTTGCATTAAAAGGTCCTTGTTTTAACTCTGAGTATCTTCAGAGAAAGACCCGTTACAAAATTTTGGAGGCAGCCATTACCCATGAATGTAGGACAGTACTAAGCAAAATGGACCAACAGTCTGCACAGTATGAAGCAACTTCATACGTACATAGTTGCATAAGCACAGGCAGCATGGTTGCACTGTGCATGGATGAACATGGGATGCCTGCTGATAGAGAAATCCAGTACACAGCATTGCTGTTCAGTCTAAAGGCAGTGTAGCATAATTGTGCTGTAATTTCAGCTGAGGATATTTATGGGTAGGATTCCTGCCAGCGTGTTTATTAAAATATTGTTGTCCTTTGATAAGGATGAATTACCTGTTTAGAGAAAGTCTGGGGACCAGCTTGCTTCCCGAAATGTCAAAAGTAGTTTTTACATGCGCTTCCTGAAATCATAGAATCACAGAGTTGGTAGGGACTCCAGAGATCATCTAACCCAACCCAGTTCTTGGTGCAGGATCTCTAGCTAACACATCCTCAGCAAGTTGCTGTCCAGCCTCTTTTTGAAGAGTAGGAGCCCCCACAAGCTCTCTAGGCAATTGGTTCCATTTCTGAACGGCCCTCGCTGCCAAGAAGTCCCTTCTAATGTTCACTTGAAATCATCTCTCCTGTAACTGCAACCCATTAGACACAGTCCTGCCCTCTGAGGAAGCAGAGAACAAACTTTCCCCTTCTCCTTTGTGGACATATTTAAAGAGGGCATCATGTCTTCTCCTCACCAAGCTGAACATGCCCAGCTCCTTCAGTGACGCAAAGGGAGCAAAAGCTTCACCACTGCTCTATTCTCCTCCCAGGACATTTCTCAAGCATTGAAAAATCCCTCAGTCCTGGAGGGATTTTAATAGCAGGGCATATTGTTTCCGTCTATAGTATGGAACTCTCAGTTTTTGCAGATCTAGGCCTAAGATTGCAAATTACTGTATAAGTCTAGAACTTTTAATCAAAAAATTGGCCCAAAAAACCTGAGTCAACTTATGCACAGGTCCACGTACATCCTGTATTTTTACTCCTATCAAAAAAGGAACCATGCCCTGGTGAAAGGTATGAGCTTAATCTCTTCTCAGAGCACCAATAATAATAATAATAATAATAATAATAATAATAATAATAATAATAATAATTGTATTTATATACTGCTATTCCTGTGTAGATCATAGCGGTTTCCAACAAAAATTGCAACAATAAAAAAAAACAATTATAAACAATATATGCCCCCAACAATGTGCAAACCAACCACCCATAGCAATTAAAAATATACATTGTCTAAAACCAGTTTCTTACAAAAACATTAAAACCATAACAAATAGCTGGATTGAACAGTATACATCCTCAAGGGAAGATAACAGATAGCATTAAGGCACATGAGGAAAAGCCTGGCGGAATAGGAAGGTCTTCAAATTCCTCTTGAATACATCTAGGGAGGTGACAACGTGGAGCTCGTTGGGCAGGCAGTTCCAAAGCTGTGGGGCTGAGATGGAAAATGCCCTCCGAGATGGAGTATATCTTGCTTTAGGAACTCTTAACAAATGTTTTCTGCCTGATCTGAGAGTGCGGGGTGGACTGTATGGGGAGAGGCGGTCCTCCAAGTACCCTGGGCCCAAGCCATTTAGGGCTTTATAGGTAATAACCAACACCTTGTATTGCGCCCAGAAGCGAACAGGCAGCCAATATAGATCTTGCAAAACAGGTGTTATATGGCTGGATCTGGGACATCCAGTAACCAGCCTTGCTGCCATATTCTGTACTAATTGAAGCTTCCGGGTTTGGTACAAGGGTTGCCCCATGTAGAACGCATTACAGAAATCCAACCGAGAGGTCACCAGAGCATGTACCATCGTTTCAAGGTTCCCCTGGCCCAGGTGGGGTCGCAGCTGGCCTATCAGCCGAAGCTGATAACAAGTGCTCCTGACTGTCGCATCCACCTGAGATGTAAGGTGGAGCGACGAGTCCAGAAGCACCCCCAGACTGTGACCTGAGTCCTTCACGGGGAGCATGACCCCATTTAGGACAGGTGGAAAGATCTCCTTCCCTGAGCCAGGAGAACTTATCACGAGTACTTCCGTTTTCTCTGGGTTCAGGCTGAGTCAGTTTTCCCTCATCCAGCCCATTACTGACTCCAGACAGGCATTTAGAGGAGAGAAACATTAAGAAGAAAGAAGCATGGATGTGAAAAGAAGCATTAGCCCCTCTACTATCTATCCAGCCTTTAAGGTGTCAAAAAATTGTAAGTTCTTTAGCATCATTTTCCTTTGCTTCATCCTTTTTGTTACATGCTGCTAGGTTTTACCCTCGATTTATCCACGAGTCATATCAAAATTCATAATTTTGGCCCCCGAAACCTGCCCTTGAGTATATATATGGTAGGCATGGAAAGGGATTCGTGCAATAGTCGAAGCACTTACTAGGTTGAAGGCAGGCAAGTTGACAATGCATTTCCCTCCAGTGCTGATGCACAACTTAAAGGTGAGTGACAAAGTTGATGGAGCTGGGTTGGCGGTATACGAAACTGAGGGTCCTTTGACACTGGTGATGGTGGCCTTCACGGATTGTCCTAGTGGAACCTGCAAAGCAGCATCAATTGGACAGTTGATCCACACAACGGAGACGACAGGGGTGGGAAAGTAGCTAGATGCTCTACCCTTAAGCAGAAAATGTGTGTGCTTGCTCTCTCTCTCTCTCTCTCTCTCTCTCTCTCTCTCTCTCTCACACACACACACACACACACACACACACACAGACACACAATCTCTCAGATTCCAGATTGCCTCATGGGGATTTTCTTCATGGTCATAGTGAATTCCTCTCATATGTCTCTCATAACATCGCAGAAGCTAATTGCTAGCTGAATTCTTCCTTTGATTTCTCACATTCTAATAAAGGGCTTCCAGGTCAGTGGGACAGAAAATCCTTTCCGGGTCCTAATCCAAATTTTAAAAGAACAATTCAAAGTGCTGAAACCTTTTCCCACAAAATAGGTTCAACACCGTGGATGGCTCCTCTAAAGACTAATGCTTGGAGTGAATTCATCTCCAGCCACCAACACCAAAGTTGCCAAATGCAACTTTTCATCAATGTTGTAACCGAGAAAGGATAAAATGTTGTTTTTTCCTGTGAAAGGAGGCAAAGGCAAACTCCCTCTGAACAAATCTTGCCAAGAAAATCCCAGATAGGGTTGCCTTAGGGTCACTCTAAACTGAAAATGAAGGTCTGCAGCACCAAAGTTCCCATTGACCCATGTCTCTTATGCACTGGCTGGAACTTTCTTGGTGTCATTCACACTTGCAAGTTCCCTTATTCCTCTTGCACATGTTTTGCCATTATGCAATGGCTGTGTTCACTTCACAGTTGCTAAACATCTGTGTTTAGTTTCTCAGAAGAGTGAATGATGGTGTTTCCCTCATATGTTGCACTTCGCAGTTGCACAAGTGGCATTCAACAAGCATAACAGTTGTTGATGTGGCTCTGCATTCTTGGCCGGAGCATAAATTGTCCAGGCCTTTCATTTACCACTGGATCCACTAGGATTGTTGTGACAGCATGGATTGTAATTATTTTACCATCCCCCCCCCCCCCCCCACTGCACCATAGAGCAGCAAGCAAGCTATTCACAAGAAGGGTGCAGAACCACCACTGCTTAACTCTTGGAGTGCAGTTTGATGCCAGCATAATGTAGTGGTTTGATGTTGGACTGTGACTTTGGAGTCCAAAGGTTCGATTTCCAGCTCAGGCATGAAACCCACTTGGCCAAGTCACACTCTCTCAGCCTCAGGGGAAGGTAATGGCAAACCTCCTCTGAACAAATCCTGCCAAGAAAACCCCACCATAGGGTCGCCAGAGGTCTGAAACGATTTAAAGGCATGCAACAACAACAAATAGCAAGATAGAATCTCAGCCAAAACTGAGCATGGATGTGAAAAAGAATACAACAAGAGCACACTGTTGGTACAGAGAGGTGCAGGAAAGACCTAGGGATTCCTTGGGGACAACACTGTGATACCAGCCTATTGGTTCCATCCCCATGTGCTTTCTGGAATCCCTTGCTATTCTTGCAAACTAAGGCAAACACCACTTAACAGTCACTAACCTCTGGGAGCAATTTCTGTTCCTCTGCAGACAGGGCGCTATCACCAAAAACCTGCCAGAAACACAAACTGGTTGTGAGTTGTGCATACTCCTTAATGACACCTTAGTTTGTTGCCTTGGAGGAAGGAAAGAAGTCACATCTTGCTAGACCTCATTGGCTTGGACAGTGCTGGGGCTATGCTAGGTCTCGGTTTCCTGTGTCAGGCTATGGAGTATATCACAGGGAGCTTTTGGGTGATTTTGTAGCTCAGTTCCAGCTCACTTCTGAAGTGATTGCACTTCCAACGATGCGGTTTCATGCCATAAAGGGACTGTTTTATCAGACGCCATTGATTTCTATGGGAGCTGCTTGCGAATTGCTTTAGCAATGTTTCTGAAGTCACCCCTCAGTTTGGTAAAAACGAGAAAAAAGTGTCTTCAGAGAATTCGCTTCCAGGCTGCCTTCGACTGCTCTGCGATTTGTTCTGGTGTGGAAGAGCACTCCGATGCCACCCCTTTGGCCCCTGTGCCCTGCTCCGTCATTCCCCTCCTCCTCCTTCATGCCTTCTCCTCCTCTCTGCCAACCAGCCGATCCCATCATCCCCTGCGTCCTCCTAGACCCCGATCTGCTCCCTCCTTTAGCCTCCCACCAATCCCATCATCCTTGCCTTCTCCTAGACCCCGATCTGCTCCACTCTTTCACCCTGACACCAATCCCATCATCCCCTGCCTTCTCCTAGACCAAGATCTGTTCCCCTCCTTCACCCTGACACCTAACCTATCATCCCCTGACTGCTCCTGCATCCCCATCTCACCCCATGCCACCTAACCCATAATCCCCTGACTACTCCTGCATCCTGATCCTGGCTCCAGGGACCCCCAGCGACGTATCCCATCATCCCCTGCCTTCTCCTGCATCCTGATCCTGGCTCCAGGGACCTCCAGTGACCTATCCCACCATCCCCTGCCTTCTCCTGCATCCTGATCCTGGCCCCAGGGACCTCCAGTGACCTATCCCATCATCTCCTGCCTTCTCCTGCATCCTGATCCTGGCTCCAGGGACCTCCAGTGACCTATCCCATCATCCCCTGCCTTCTCCTGCATCCTGATCCTGGCTCCAAGGACCTCCAGTGACCTATCCCATCATCCCCTGCCTTCTCCTGCATCCTGATCTTGGCTCCAGGGACCTCCAGTGACCTATCCCACCATCCCCTGCCTTCTCCTGCATCCTGATCCTGGCCCCAGGGGCCTCCAGTGACCTATCCCATCATCCCCTGCCTTCTCCTGCATCCTGATCCTGGCTCCAGGGACCTCCAGTGACCTATCCCATCGTCCCCTGCCTTCTCCTGCATCCTGATCCTGGCTCCAAGGACCTCCAGTGACCTATCCCATCATCCCCTGACTGCTCCTGCATCCTGTTCCTGGCTCCAGGGACCCCCAGCGACCTATCCCATCATCCCCTGCCTTCTCCTGCATCCTGATCCTTGCTCCAGGGACCCCCAGCGAGCTATCCCATCATCCCCTGCCTTCTCCTGCATCCTGATCCTGGCTCCAGGGACCTCCAGTGACCTATCCCACCATCCCCTGCCTTCTCCTGCATCCTGATCCTGGCCCCAGGGACCTCCAGTGACCTATCCCATCATCCCCTGCCTTCTCCTGCATCCTGATCCTGGCTCCAAGGACCTCCAGTGACCTATCCCATCATCCCCTGACTGCTCCTGCATCCTGTTCCTGGCTCCAGGGACCCCCAGCAACCTATCCCATCATCCCCTGCCTTCTCCTGCATTCTGATCCTGGCCCCAGGGACCCCCAGTGAGCTATCCCATCATCCTCTTCCTTCTCCTAGACCCTGATGAAGGATGACAGCTAAGGAGGAGGCAGGGAAGGAGGGCAGCGTCCAGAGCCCCACTGAGCATGTGCAAGGGGGCCGATTTGAATCGTTGACCCCTCAAAGTATGCTCTGGTGTGGTAATACAATGTGCACTCACTCCCCTTTGCTTGAGTCTGACTGGCTTGGAATCGAACTGACTTCGCTTCCCCTTCAATTCGGAAGGACAACAGAAAGGCAACCAGGTGTGGAAAAACATCACATTTTAACCTCAATCTGCATTGCTAGAGAGGAGTGACTCTGGATCTGGTGTGGAAAAACATCACGCTTTGCATTGCTAGAACAGGAGTGACTGCGAATCTGAGCTGCAACCCTCCCCATGTGTGATAAGGTCCTAGGTCATGGGTGGGAATCACACGTCCCTCCAGATGCTGTTGGATTGAAACTCCCAGCAGCCCTAACCCACATGTTACATCTCTTGATTTCACTTTTGGCTGCTTTGGGGGCATTCCTTCAGCATTCCAAGGGAGCAAAACGGCTGCATTCTGAATATTTTATAGTGAGTTTTGTGCAGAAGAATACCTGGAGGGTGGAGGGTTAATAGAAAGCAATGAGGGGATTGGATATTTTGGGGGGTACTCTGAAGGCCCCAAAAGGAGGACTTGAGGCCTCAGGAAGGCCATGGGCTGAAAGCTTGGGGAAGTTACTGTCTTGGGTTTCTGAGCCATGGGCAACCTTGGTTCTGTGGTTAACCTCCATTCGTAGTTTTTTGGGGGTTTTCAGGCTATGTGGCCATGTTCTAGAAGAGTTGTCTCCTGACATTTCACCAGCATCTCAGGAATAAACTCTTCTAGAACATAGCCACGTAGCCTGAAAAACGCACAAAAAACTATGGATGCTGGCCATGAAAGTCTTCAACTTCACAACCTCCATTCAATCTTCTCCCAACTTCAGAACTGCAGCCAGATGCTTCCAAAGCACCCAGTTTCCTGCTTCTGGCCATCCGGAACCACACAGTTGGGGTGTTCACCCGCACAGTGTAGGCTCTTGCCCCATAAGTCTGCTGCCCTACTTACCATTGTGGAAAGACTGCTGGGGGTGGCGGTTGAGAGAAGCGAGTTGGGGATGCTGGGACTCAGAGCCACACTGGAGCCTTGGGTTGGGGGCAGAGAAAGGGGTGAGCTTTTAAGAACCTCCTGACTTCCATCTTCTTTGGTCACTTTGGCCTGAAAGGAGAGTTAAGGACAATGAAATACTGATGAAAGAAGAGAGGGAGAGAGAGAGAAATACAAATGTGGTCCTGGAAGATCTGCAGTTCTTCCATACTGAACCATGTTGGGGTTTTTCAGAGGTTATTTAAGCAGTCACCACAGGTCTTTAATGACACCCAGGCTGCCAGTAAAGCATGAGAACAGCATATGGTCTTGGATGTTTAATAAAAAAGCATTTGTAGGATTCTAAAAGGAAGATCCATGTTGTCAAGTCTGGTCCGGAGCCTTCCACTTCACAAAGGAAGAAATGTGTTGAGAAGACATGTGCTGCAGGAAGGCTTATATAGGAATTCTTTTTGACAGCTCAAGAAAGCAAGCCAAAGGACATGGGAAAGAGGAACCCTCCAGCATCTCGATTCTCTAATTGCATCATGATTCATTATAGCTGCATTAGAATAATTCTACAGTAATTCATAAGTGACTTTTTCTAATGTTGGGCTGTGATTTTGGAAACCAGGGTTTGAATCCCTGCTTAGCCATGGAAGCCCACTGGGTTACCTTGGGCAAGTCATGCTCTCAGCCTCAGGGGAAAGCAAAAGCAAAACTCTTCTGAACAAATCTTGCCAGGAAACCCCCAGGATGGTTTCCCCATAAGTCAGAAATGACTTTAAGGCACACACCACACACAGAGAGACACAAGTTGGATGTATGCCATCATAAGTCATGCACAGGATGCCATCCAAAATCCTTTTAACTCGAACTGACAGGAGATTGCCTGAAGGTATGTATAGCTATGGACTGGTTGATGGAGAGGTTGGGGGCACCAGTATTGTGGTGGACCCTCACAATGCCTCTTCTACCTACACACAACATACTCCCACATGCATGCAACACAGAATTCTCTAGTTCTTGCTCCTCTACCAGAAAGAAAGTGGCCTAAAACCAATGATCCGAGCAGTCCACCACTCCGGATAGGGAGACCAAGGCAAAACCAAGGTCAAAACTTACTGCATAGCGATACAGGAGAGCCTCGTCCTTGGGTTCTGGAGGTCCCAGTGGGACAAACTGGATGCTGCCACCTTCTGACCTGAGCGGCAATGAAGCTGAAAGGATACACCACAAGTTCAGTTGAGTGTGGCTCGGTAGTTCCAACATCCTCCCACCCAGCATTGCCTGCTCTCTGGGTTCCAGGCTGTCAGAGTTAGCACCCAGAATTCCAGACAATCAACCAGTCAGCTTGATTGATATAATCAACAGCACTTTATTGATAGCTCCAGAATCAGACATGTGCCTCACTCAGCTTCTTAGCTGAGACTGACCACACCCTCCCCAAAGACAAAGGAACAGAATTCCCAAAAGCCAAATCCCCTCCCAAGCAGAAACCCGCCAAGCGAAGCCCCTCCTGGTTCCCACAAAAGTGAAAGCACATTCCCCAGCTCTGAGCGCTCGGAGAGCCAGGCTTTCAAGGCCACTAGATAAGACACCTGGCCCTGCTATGCACTACCATCACTATCTACTCTTCTACTGCAGCTAAAGCCCCATCATCCCCCAACTACTATACTACACTACAAACACTATCTGGTAGAATACTAACAGAGAAAGGAAGACAGCAAAAGATAACCAGGAATCCTTTGGAACTGGACTATGCCTACAGATCCCTGGACTGAGATCTACTGGAAGGGCAATCCTCTGATGGATGGGGGATTACCCTCCTTCTGATGGCACAGATTAATAGAATCCTAGAGTTGGAAGAGACCACAAGGACCATCCAGTCCAACCCCATTCTGCCATGCAGGAAATCCAGATCAAAGCATCCCCAACAGATGGCCATCCAGCCTCTGCTTAAAGACCTCCAAGGAAGGAGACTCCACTACACTCCGAGGAAAGAGTGTGTTCCACTGCCGAACAGCCCTTAATGTCAGGAGGTTCCTCCTAATGTTGAGCTGGAATCTCTTTTCCTGTAGCTTGCATCCATTGTTCCGGGTCTTGTTCTCTGGAGCAGCAGAAAACAAACTTGCTCCCTCCTCAATATGACATCCCTTCAAGTATTTAAACAGGGATATCATATCACCACTTATCTTTTTCTTTTCCAGGCTAAACATCCCCAGCTCACTCAGTCGTTCCTCATAGGACATGGTTCCTTGGAGGTCTTTAAACAGAGGCTAGATGGCCATCTGTCGGAGATGATTTGACTTGGATTCCTGCATGGCAGGGGGTTGGACTGGATGGCCCTTGCGGTCTCTTCCAACTCTATGATTCTATGGTTTCCAAACCCTTCACCATTTTAGTCGCCCTCCTTTGGACACATTCCAGTTTCTCAATGTCCTTTTTGAATTGTGGTGCCCAGAATTGGATACAATATCCCAGGTGGGGCCTGACCAGAGCAGAATATAGTGGCACTATTACTTCCCTGGATCTAGACACTATACTTTTATTGATCATAACTTGGAGCAGTGTCTTGTGGCAGGACAGGGGAACATTGTCTCCTTTGCTGTGACCCCTGGTTGTGGGATGCCCTCCCCTTGGAAGATAGATTGGCATAGACATCAACTCCATTCTGATGCCAAGATAAAAGGTGGCCTTTTCTCAAAGCTTTTGGGCCCTGGCTTACTTTTCAAATGCACAAGTCCCTGGTTTGAACTGTTTTACCTTTTTAAGCTGTTTTCAATAGTTAATGGTTTAAAATCATGGAATCATAGAATCATGCAGTTGGAAGAGATCCCAAGGGCCATCCAGTCCAACCCCATTCTGCCATGCAGGAAATCACAATCAAGGCATCCCCAACAGATGGCCATCTATGCTCTGCTTAAAGACCTCCAAGGAGGGAGACTCCACTACACTCCGAGGAAGGAGTTTGTTCCACTGTCGGACAGCCCTTACTCTCAGGAAGTTCTTCCTAATGTTGAGGTGGAATCTCTTTTCCTGCAGTTTGCATCCATTGTTCCGAGTCCTGTTCTCTGGAGCAGCAGAAAACAAGCTTGCTCCCTCCTCAATATGACATCCCTTCAAATATTTAAACAGGGCTAGCATATAGCCCTTTAACCTTCGTCTCCTTCCAGAGCCGTGCGCCTAACAGCGTGCGAATTTTAATTTTTTTTAATTTTTTCGGGTTAGAAGCAGAAACTGAAACAGCACCTTGCCTTTAAGTATAAGATAGCAGCCAGGACATTCCTATAAAGTTGTATTCCCAGTACATTGAGCTCGCTTCCACAGACTGGTGAAAAGGCCAAGTCATCAGGGGCCTTAACCTTGGTGTTTACCAGAGAATTTTTTGAGGAGGAAGCCCAAAGTCCTGTTTCAGTCATTACTAAAGATTTGCAGTATGGACATCTATTCAGGTCATTTTGAATCTTGATCCTGTCCTCTGGGGTATTAGCTATTCCTCCTAATTTGGTGTCATCTGAACATTTGATAAGTATGTTCCCAATTCTGTCTTCCAAGTCATTGATAAAGATGTTGAATAACACTGGGCCCAGGACAGAGCCCTCTGGGACCCCACTGGTCACTTCTCTCCAGGCTGAAGAAAAGGAGCCATTGCTGACCATCCTTTGGGTTCGGCCGGTCAATCAGTTACAAATCCATGTAACAGTTACTTTGGACCTTACCACACGGGGGCTTTTTGAGCATCAGTTCGCATTGGCCAATGCGTATTCGCGTTATATAGCATTGGAATTCCACACCTGTGAGCTCTGAATACGCATTGACCAATGCGATATAACGTGAATACGCTTTGGCCAATGCGTATTCACGGCTGGGTTCCGAACTGAAGGCAGCCGGCTCCTCCATTTTCCGAGTATGCTAAATTAGGGGATCGGCTGGATCCACATTGATGGCCAGTGCGGAACCCCTGCTGCTTTGGCTGGTGCATACATCCAATCCGCTGGTTCTCCCCAAAACCACCGGTTACAAATCTCCCATGATGCTGAGCTGGAATTTCCCCCTTCTCCTTCCGTTGGCCCTTTCCCCTTTTAGCACAACCGCTGGGGCTGGGAGTGTTATTTCCACTGAACGAGATAAAGCAGAAACCTTTTGTGTCCGGGGAGGGGGGAATGTATATGTATATATGTGTGTGTGCAAGCATATACATGCAGCATTACACTTTCAGCTGCTCCACAGTATATATACACACACACACACACACACACACACACACACACACACACATATATAAACACTCAAGCAGACAGATGTGTGTGTACACATATAAATAAGGCATCACACTTTTGGCTGTGGCACAGTGTGTTTTTGTATATATATATATATGTGTGTGTGTTTGTGTGTATATTATTATTATTATTATTATTATTATTATTATTATTATTACTAACCTTTATTTATAAAGCGCTGTAAATTTACACAGCGCTGTACATACAATATTTTTAATTGGACGGTTCCCTGCCCTCAGGCTTACAATCTAAAAAGACACACACACACACACACACACATATATATAAACTCTCATCCCAATCCCAAGGGAAAGGTAGGTACATTGCCATGGGTGGGTGATCCAGTATTCCTGAGTGGCAATGTACCAACTGCATGATTTCACTGAGCGGATCCTTGGCAATTGCCATCCAGGGAAATTTCCTTCTAATAGGGAATTCCTGCATATATATATATATATGCGTGTGTGTGTATGTATGTGTATATATAAATATATATATATATATATATATACACACACACACACACACACACAAACACAAAGATGTGTGTGCAAGCATTTACATGCAGCATTACACTTTCAGCTGCTCCACAGTTTGTGTGTGTGTGTGTGTGTATGTGCGTGTGTGTATATGTATGTGTGTGTGTGTATATATAAATATATATATACACACACACACACACACACAAAGATGTGTGTGCAAGCATATACATGCAGCATTACACTTTCGGCTGCTCCACAGTACATATATATATATATATATATATATATATATATATATATACTCTCATACAGACAAATGTGTGTTTATGTGTGGGTATATATATATATATAAGTATGTATTTATGTATTTATGTGTGTGCATATATATATATATATACACACACACACACACATATATACAGATGGTGCATACCCCTTTCGTAAGTGGCTAAAGGCAGCAATTCTCGCGATATTCTGCGCTAAACAGTGACCTCATTCTTCACCCCCGAAAGTTAAAAATGTTGCGCCCCGTTCAGAGCCCCACAGAGCATGCGCAAAGCTGCCAATGCGCATCGGCGAACACACATTATTCGGCTGGTGTGGTTCTCCAATCCGCACTGGCCTCACTTTGCATCAATACGCATTGGCCGATGCGCATTGGCCGATCCAGAAGGCCGCCCAGGTGTCGATGAATGATACGATATGACGTGAAATTGGATCGGCAAAGTGTATTGAGAGAGCGCGAATGTGGATGCCCAATGCGATATGACGTGAAATCGCATTGGCCAATGCGAATTGACGCTCAAGAAGCCCCCATGTGGTAAGGTCCCCTTGTCTAAACCATATTTTACAAGCTTGTTTGCAAGAATATCATGGGAAACCTTGTCAAAGGCCTTACTGAAATCAAGATATACTACATCCACAGCATTCCCTTCATCTACCAAGCTGGTCATTTTATCAAAGAAAGAGATCAGATTTGTCTGGCATGACTTCATTCTCTGAAACCCATGTTGACTTTTTGTGATGATGGCATTGCCTTCTAGATGTTCACAGACTCTCTGTTTAATGATCTGCTCCAGAATCTTTCCTGGGATTGATGTCAGACTAACTGGATAATGATAGTTGAGATCCTCTTTTTTCCCTTCAACAGATAGATAAAGAAATAAAACAGGTAGAGTAAAAAAAAAAGTTAACACTTACCGTGATCATTGCTTCCCTTGTTGACCTGAACAATGATGGAAGGAGGGAGGGATGCAGTTTCATGGCTGTTCACAGATGGAGATGCTGCGAGGTCCAGAACACCATTTCCACGTCCGCGTGATTTCAGGGAAGGCACTCCGAAAGGACTGGGTAAAATGCCGGCTCCTCCATTTTGGACCTTTCCATCCAATTTAGGAAACGTCTGAGCTGAAAGGACATTTTCCTGGCCAGTTCGCTTAGCAGAAGAGAAACCTCCAGAGAAATTGGGGAGATTTGCTCCTAAATCCATACTGGGAAGAGGGCTGAGGGATTGACTCTGTCCATTTCTCCTCGGAGAAGATAAATTGCCTGAGATTTTGCCAGAATTGGTTCCCTTTCCTGTCCCTTTTAGAGAAGAGAACATTCCTGCTACATTTTGCAGCATTCCAGCTGCAGGTGAAATAGACTTAGAAAGGAAGGAATCTCCCTTTCTGGTTCCTTCAAGGGAAGATGCAGCACCTGGGATATTTTGACCAACTTGACCAGAAAAGGAGGAGGAAGTACCTCCTTGGACATTGGGGAGATTTGCTCCTAAGGCCATACCAGGAAGAGGGTTGAGGGATTGTCTCTGTCCATTTCCACTCGGAGAAGATAAATTGCCTGAGATTTTGCCAGAATTGGTTCCCTTTCCTGTCCCTTTTAGAGAAGAGAACATTCCTGCTACATTTTGCAGCATTCCAGCTGCAGGTGAAATAGACTTAGAAAGGAAGGAATCTCCCTTTCTGGTTCCTTCAAGGGAAGATGCAGCACCTGGGATATTTTGACCAACTTGACCAGAAAAGGAGGAGGAAGTACCTCCTTGGACATTGGGGAGATTTGCTCCTAAAGCCATACCAGGAAGAGGGTTGAGGGATTGTCTCTGTCCATTTCCACTCAGAGACGATAAATCACCTGAGATTTTGTCAGAATTAGTTCCTGAGCTCTGAGGGAAGAGAAAATGCCCCTTTCCTGTCCCTTTTGGAGAAGAGAACATTCCTGCTATGTTTTGCAGCATTTTAGCCGAGGTTGAAATAGACTTAGACACGAAGGAATCTCCCTTTCCGATTCCCTTAAGGGAAGATGCAGCACTTGGGAGATTTTGACCAGTTTGACCAGAAATGGAGGAAGAGGTGCCTCCTTGGATATTTTCACCAGCTTTGCCAGATAGAAGGCCAAATTTAGAGATCTGAAGACCACCCTTTCTGGTTCCCTCAGTGGAAGAGGCATCTCCTTGGCCATTTTCACCAACTTTGTCAATCAAAAGACCAAACCTGCGCTTCTGGGTACTACTTGTTCCGGTACCCTCAGGGGAAGAAGGCTCTCCTTGGAATTTTGGACCAGGTTGGCCAGACAGTTCAAACTGAGGGATTTGGAAGCCACCCTTTCCGGTTCCCTCAGTGGAAGAGGCATCTCCTTGGCCATTTTCACCAACTTTGTCAATCAAAAGACCAAACCTGCGCTTCTGGGTACTACTTGTTCCGGTACCCTCAGGGGAAGAAGGCTCTCCTTGGAATTTTGGACCAGGTTGGCCAGACAGTTCAAACTGAGGGATTTGGAGACCACCCATTCCGGTTCCCTTGGTGGAAGAGGCATCTCCTTCGCCATTTTTAGCAATCTTTCTAATCAAAAGACCACGCTTACGCTTCAGCAGACTACTTGTTCCAGTTCCCTCAGGGGAAGAAGGCTCTCCTTGGGATTTTGGACCAGGTTGGCCAGACAGTTCAAACTGAGGGATTTGGAAGCCACCCTTTCCGGTTCCCTCGGTGGAAGAGGCATCTCCTTGGCCATTTTCACCAACTTTGTCAATCAAAAGACCAAACCTGCGCTTCTGGGTACTACTCGTTCCGGTTCCCTCAGGGGAAGAAGGCTCTCCTTGGGATTTTGGACCAGGTTGGCCAGACAGTTCAAACTGAGGGATTTGGAAGCCACCCTTTCCGGTTCCCTCGGTGGAAGAGGCATCTCCTTGGCCATTTTCACCAACTTTGTCAATCAAAAGACCAAACCTGCGCTTCTGGGTACTACTTGTTCCGGTACCCTCAGGGGAAGAAGGCTCTCCTTGGAATTTTGGACCAGGTTGGCCAGACAGTTCAAACTGAGGGATTTGGAAGCCACCCTTTCCGGTTCCCTCAGTGGAAGAGGCATCTCCTTGGCCATTTTCACCAACTTTGTCAATCAAAAGACCAAACCTGCGCTTCTGGGTACTACTTGTTCCGGTACCCTCAGGGGAAGAAGGCTCTCCTTGGAATTTTGGACCAGGTTGGCCAGACAGTTCAAACTGAGGGATTTGGAGACCACCCATTCCGGTTCCCTTGGTGGAAGAGGCATCTCCTTCGCCATTTTTAGCAATCTTTCTAATCAAAAGACCACGCTTACGCTTCAGCAGACTACTTGTTCCAGTTCCCTCAGGGGAAGAAGGCTCTCCTTGGGATTTTGGACCAGGTTGGCCAGACAGTTCAAACTGAGGGATTTGGAAGCCACCCTTTCCGGTTCCCTCGGTGGAAGAGGCATCTCCTTGGCCATTTTCACCAACTTTGTCAATCAAAAGACCAAACCTGCGCTTCTGGGTACTACTCGTTCCGGTTCCCTCAGGGGAAGAAGGCTCTCCTTGGGATTTTGGACCAGGTTGGCCAGACAGTTCAAACTGAGGGATTTGGAAGCCACCCTTTCCGGTTCCCTCGGTGGAAGAGGCATCTTCTTGACCATTTTCACCAACTTTGTCAATCAAAAGACCAAACCTGCGCTTCTGGGTACTACTTGTTCCGGTTCCCTCAGGGGAAGAAGGCTCTCCTTGGGATTTTGGACCAGGTTGGCCAGACAGTTCAAACTGAGGGATGTGGAGACCACCCATTCCGGTTCCCTTGGTGGAAGAGGCATCTCCTTCGCCATTTTTAGCAATCTTTCTAATCAAAAGACCACGCTTACGCTTCAGCAGACTACTTGTTCCAGTTCCCTCAGGGGAAGAAGGCTCTCCTTGGGATTTTGGACCAGGTTGGCCAGACAGTTCATACTGAGGGATTTGGAAGCCACCCTTTCCGGTTCCCTCGGTGGAAGAGGCATCTCCTTGGCCATTTTCACCAACTTTGTCAATCAAAAGACCAAACCTGCGCTTCTGGGTACTACTCGTTCCGGTTCCCTCAGGGGAAGAAGGCTCTCCTTGGGATTTTGGACCAGGTTGGCCAGACAGTTCAAACTGAGGGATTTGGAAGCCACCCTTTCCGGTTCCCTCGGTGGAAGAGGCATCTTCTTGACCATTTTCACGAACTTTGTCAATCAAAAGACCAAACCTGCGCTTCTGGGTACTACTCGTTCCGGTTCCCTCAGGGGAAGAAGGCTCTCCTTGGGATTTTGGAGCAGGTTGGCCAGAAAGTTCAAACTGAGGAATCTGGAGATCATCCATTTCAGTTCTATGGGAAGAGGCATCCCTTGGTCCATAACTCCCAGATTTTCCAAAGCGAAAATCATCTTCAGGCTCATATTCCTGCCTAAGTTCATCAATGGAAAAAGTATCTCTTAGTATCTTCATATCAGGTCTCCAAAAGGGAAAATCATCTTGGGGAACATCTTGCACTCCTAGTCCTTTATGAGAGGAGGGATATCTTGATGCCCTCTTATGAGGTCTTACTGAGGGAAAATGAACTTCAGGGTCATACTCCTTTCTGAGTTGTTCAACGGAAGAGGGAACCTTTAGTCCCTTCCTAGCTGGTGTGATTATGGGGAAATCGCCTTCAGGGTCATCCTTATCTGCAGGTCCATTAGGGGAAGAGTAGTCTATTGGTCCCGTTTTACAAAGTCTGTCAAAGAGAAATTCATCTTCAGGGTTGTCACTATCCCAATGTGTTTCAGGATAAGAGGGATACCTAGGTACTCTACCAGGTTCGTCTGTGCTCAGCGCATCCTCGAGTTGTTCTTTACTGCCAGGCTTTCTCTGGGAAGAAGAGGGGTGCCTTTGTCCGCTACCACCCGGTTGGTGTTTGGGCACATCACCAGCCTCAAATTCATTGTCCTTGCTGGGCTTCCTCTGGGGGTGTTTGGATATAGCATCATCCTTGGGTTCACGTTCCTTGCTGGGCGTCTTCCCTTTGTTCACATCATTATCCTTGGGTTCCTCGTCCTTGCGGGGATTTCTGCGGGGGGAAGAGGGGCCGCTACCACCCGGTTGGCCTTCGGGCACATCACCATCCTCAGATTCATCTTCCTTGCTGGGCTTGTCCCAGGGGGAAGAGGGACCGCTACGGCTAGGTTGGTGTTTGGTGACATCATCGTCGTCAGGTTCGAAGTCCTTGTGGGGATTCATCTGGGGGCGTTTTGATACGTCCTCCTCCTCGGGTTCACGTTCCTTGCTGGGCGTCTTCCCTTTACCTTTGTTCACATCCTTATCCTTGGGTTCCTCGTCCTTGCGGGGATTTCTGCGGGGGGAAGAGGGGCCGCTACCACCCGGTTGGCCTTCGGGCACATCACCATCCTCAGATTCATCTTCCTTGCTGGGCTTGTCCCAGGGTGAAGAGGGACCGCTACGGCTAGGTTGGTGTTTGGTCACATCATCGTCGTCAGGTTCAAAGTCCTTGTCGGGATTCCTCTGCGGGCGTTTGGATACGTCCTCCTCCTCGGGTTCACGTTCCTTGCTGGGCGTCTTCCCTTTACCTTTGTTCACATCCTTATCATTGGGTTCCTCGTCCTTGCGGGGATTTCTGCGGGGGGAAGAGGGGCCGCTACCACCCGGTTGGCCTTCGGGCACATCACCATCCTCAGATTCATCTTCCTTGCTGGGCTTGTCCCAGGGTGAAGAGGGACCGCTACGGCTAGGTTGGTGTTTGGTGACATCATCGTCGTCAGGTTCAAAGTCCTTGTCGGGATTCCTCTGGGGGCGTTTGGATACGTCCTCCTCCTCGGGTTCACGTTCCTTGCTGGGCGTCTTCCCTTTACCTTTGTTCACATCCTTATCCTTGGGTTCCTCGTCCTTGCGGGGATTTCTGCGGGGGGAAGAGGGGCCGCTACCACCCGGTTGGCCTTCGGGCACATCACCATCCTCAGATTCATCTTCCTTGCTGGGCTTGTCCCAGGGTGAAGAGGGACCGCTACGGCTAGGTTGGTGTTTGGTGACATCATCGTCGTCAGGTTCAAAGTCCTTGTCGGGATTCCTCTGGGGGCGTTTGGATACGTCCTCCTCCTCGGGTTCACGTTCCTTGCTGGGCGTCTTCCCTTTACCTTTGTTCACATCCTTATCCTTGGGTTCCTCGTCCTTGCGGGGATTTTTGCGGGGGGAAGAGGGGCCGCTACCACCCGGTTGGCCTTCGGGCACATCATCATCCTCAGATTCATCTTCCTTGCTGTGCTTGTCCCAGGGTGAAGAGGGACCGCTACTGCTAGGTTGGTGTTTGGTGACATCATTGCCGTCAGGTTCGATGTCCTTGTGGGGATTCATCTGCGGGCGTTTGGATACGTCCTCTTCCTTGGGTTCACGTTCCTTGCTGGGCGTCTTCCCTTTACCTTTGTTCACATCCTTATCCTTGGGTTCCTCGTCCTTGCGGGGATTTTTGCGGGGGGAAGAGGGGCCGCTACCACCCGGTTGGCCTTCGGGCACATCACCATCCTCAGATTCATCTTCCTTGCTGGGCTTGTCCCAGGGGGAAGAGGGACCGCTACCGCTAGGTTGGTGTTTGGTGACATCATCGCCGTCAGGTTCGATGTCCTTGTGGGGATTCCTCTGGGGGCGTTTGGATACCTCCTCCTCCTCGGGTTCACGTTCCTTGCTGGGCGTCTTCCCTTTACCTTTGTTCACATCCTTATCCTTTGGTTCCTCGTCCTTGTGGGGATTTCTGCGGGGGGAAGAGGGGCCGCTACCACCCGGTTGGCCTTCGGGCACATCACCATCCTCAGATTCATCTTCCTTGCTGGGCTTGTCCCAGGGTGAAGAGGGACCGCTACGGCTAGGTTGGTGTTTGGTGACATCATCGTCGTCAGGTTCGAAGTCCTTGTGGGGATTCATCTGGGGGAGTTTGGATACGTCCTCCTCCTCGGGTTCACGTTCCTTGCTGGGCGTCTTCCCTTTACCTTTGTTCACATCCTTATCCTTGGGTTCCTCGTCCTTGCGGGGATTTCTGCGGGGGGAAGAGGGGCCGCTACCACCCGGTTGGCCTTCGGGCACATCACCATCCTCAGATTCATCTTCCTTGCTGGGCTTGTCCCAGGGTGAAGAGGGACCGCTACGGCTAGGTTGGTGTTTGGTGACATCATCGTCGTCAGGTTCGAATTCCTTGTCGGGATTCCTCTGGGGGCGTTTGGATACGTCCTCCTCTTCGGGTTCACGTTCCTTGCTGGGCGTCTTCCCTTTACCTTTGTTCACATCCTTATCCTTGGGTTCCTCGTCCTTGCGGGGATTTCTGCGGGGGGAAGAGGGGCCGCTACCACCCAGTTGGCCTTCGGGCACATCACCATCCTCAGATTCATCTTCCTTGCTGGGCTTGTCCCAGGGTGAAGAGGGACCGCTACGGCTAGGTTGGTGTTTGGTGACATCATCGTCGTCAGGTTCAAAGTCCTTGTCGGGATTCCTCTGGGGGCGTTTGGATACGTCCTCCTCCTCGGGTTCACGTTCCTTGCTGGGTGTCTTCCCTTTACCTTTGTTCACATCCTTATCCTTGGGTTCCTTGTCCTTGCGGGGATTTCTGCTGGGGGAGGAAGGGCCGCTACCACCCGGTTGGCCTTCGGGCACATCACCATCCTCAGATTCATCTTCCTTGCTGGGCTTGTCCCAGGGGGAAGAGGGACCTCTACCGCTAGGTTGGTGTTTGGTGACATCATCGCCGTCAGGTTCGATGTCCTTGAGGGGATTCATCTGCGGGCGTTTGGATACGTCCTCCTCCTTGGGTTCACGTTCCTTGCTGGGCGTCTTCCCTTTACCTTTGTTCACATCCTTATCCTTGGGTTCCTCGTCCTTGCGGGGATTTCTGCGGGGGGAAGAGGGGCCGCTACCACCCGGTTGGCCTTCGGGCACATCACCATCCTCAGATTCATCTTCCTTGCTGGGCTTGTCCCAGGGTGAAGAGGGACCGCTACGGCTAGGTTGGTGTTTGGTGACATCATCGTCGTCAGGTTCAAAGTCCTTGTCGGGATTCCTCTGGGGGCGTTTGGATACGTCCTCCTCCTCGGGTTCACGTTCCTTGCTGGGCGTCTTCCCTTTACCTTTGTTCACATCCTTATCCTTGGGTTCCTCGTCCTTGCGGGGATTTCTGCGGGGGGAAGAGGGGCCGCTACCACCCGGTTGGCCTTCGGGCACATCACCATCCTCAGATTCATCTTCCTTGCTGGGCTTGTCCCAGGGTGAAGAGGGACCGCTACGGCTAGGTTGGTGTTTGGTGACATCATCGTCGTCAGGTTCAAAGTCCTTGTCGGGATTCCTCTGGGGGCGTTTGGATACGTCCTCCTCCTCGGGTTCACGTTCCTTGCTGGGCGTCTTCCCTTTACCTTTGTTCGCATCCTTATCCTTGGGTTCCTCGTCCTTGCGGGGATTTCTGCGGGGGGAAGAGGGGCCGCTACCACCCGGTTGGCCTTCGGGCACATCACCATCCTCAGATTCATCTTCCTTGCTGGGCTTGTCCCAGGGTGAAGAGGGACCGCTATGGCTAGGTTGGTGTTTGGTGACATCATCGTCGTCAGGTTCAAAGTCCTTGTGGGGATTCATCTGCGGGCGTTTGGATACGTCCTCTTCCTTGGGTTCACGTTCCTTGCTGGGCGTCTTCCCTTTACCTTTGTTCACATCCTTATCCTTGGGTTCCTCGTCCTTGCGGGGATTTTTGTGGGGGGAAGAGGGGCCGCTACCACCCGGTTGGCCTTCGGGCACATCACCATCCTCAGATTCATCTTCCTTGCTGGGCTTGTCCCAGGGGGAAGAGGGACCGCTACCGCTAGGTTGGTGTTTGGTGACATCATCGCCGTCAGGTTCGATGTCCTTGTGGGGATTCATCTGGGGGCGTTTGGATACGTCCTCCTCCTCGGGTTCACGTTCCTTGCTGGGTGTCTTCCCTTTACCTTTGTTCACATCCTTATCCTTGGGTTCCTTGTCCTTGCGGGGATTTCTGCTGGGGGAGGAAGGGCCGCTACCACCCGGTTGGCCTTCGGGCACATCACCATCCTCAGATTCATCTTCCTTGCTGGGCTTGTCCCAGGGGGAAGAGGGACCTCTACCGCTAGGTTGGTGTTTGGTGACATCATCGCCGTCAGGTTCGATGTCCTTGTGGGGATTCATCTGCGGGCGTTTGGATACGTCCTCCTCCTTGGGTTCACGTTCCTTGCTGGGCGTCTTCCCTTTACCTTTGTTCACATCCTTATCCTTGGGTTCCTCGTCCTTGCGGGGATTTCTGCGGGGGGAAGAGGGGCCGCTACCACCCGGTTGGCCTTCGGGCACATCACCATCCTCAGATTCATCTTCCTTGCTGGGCTTGTCCCAGGGTGAAGAGGGACCGCTACGGCTAGGTTGGTGTTTGGTGACATCATCGTCGTCAGGTTCAAAGTCCTTGTCGGGATTCCTCTGGGGGCGTTTGGATACGTCCTCCTCTTCGGGTTCACGTTCCTTGCTGGGCGTCTTCCCTTTACCTTTGTTCACATCCTTATCCTTGGGTTCCTCGTCCTTGCGGGGATTTCTGCGGGGGGAAGAGGGGCCGCTACCACCCGGTTGGCCTTCGGGCACATCACCATCCTCAGATTCATCTTCCTTGCTGGGCTTGTCCCAGGGTGAAGAGGGACCGCTACGGCTAGGTTGGTGTTTGGTGACATCATCGTCGTCAGGTTCAAAGTCCTTGTCGGGATTCCTCTGGGGGCGTTTGGATACGTCCTCCTCCTCGGGTTCACGTTCCTTGCTGGGTGTCTTCCCTTTACCTTTGTTCACATCCTTATCCTTGGGTTCCTTGTCCTTGCGGGGATTTCTGCTGGGGGAGGAAGGGCCGCTACCACCCGGTTGGCCTTCGGGCACATCACCATCCTCAGATTCATCTTCCTTGCTGGGCTTGTCCCAGGGGGAAGAGGGACCTCTACCGCTAGGTTGGTGTTTGGTGACATCATCGCCGTCAGGTTCGATGTCCTTCTGGGGATTCATCTGCGGGCGTTTGGATACGTCCTCCTCCTTGGGTTCACGTTCCTTGCTGGGCGTCTTCCCTTTACCTTTGTTCACATCCTTATCCTTGGGTTCCTCGTCCTTGCGGGGATTTCTGCGGGGGGAAGAGGGGCCGCTACCACCCGGTTGGCCTTCGGGCACATCACCATCCTCAGATTCATCTTCCTTGCTGGGCTTGTCCCAGGGTGAAGAGGGACCGCTACGGCTAGGTTGGTGTTTGGTGACATCATCGTCGTCAGGTTCGAAGTCCTTGTCGGGATTCCTCTGGGGGCGTTTGGATACGTCCTCCTCTTCGGGTTCACGTTCCTTGCTGGGCGTCTTCCCTTTACCTTTGTTCACATCCTTATCCTTGGGTTCCTCGTCCTTGCGGGGATTTCTGCGGGGGGAAGAGGGGCCGCTACCACCCGGTTGGCCTTCGGGCACATCACCATCCTCAGATTCATCTTCCTTGCTGGGCTTGTCCCAGGGTGAAGAGGGACCGCTACGGCTAGGTTGGTGTTTGGTGACATCATCATCGTCAGGTTCAAAGTCCTTGTCGGGATTCCTCTGGGGGCGTTTGGATACGTCCTCCTCCTCGGGTTCACGTTCCTTGCTGGGTGTCTTCCCTTTACCTTTGTTCACATCCTTATCCTTGGGTTCCTTGTCCTTGCGGGGATTTCTGCTGGGGGAGGAAGGGCCGCTACCACCCGGTTGGCCTTCGGGCACATCACCATCCTCAGATTCATCTTCCTTGCTGGGCTTGTCCCAGGGGGAAGAGGGACCTCTACCGCTAGGTTGGTGTTTGGTGACATCATCGCCGTCAGGTTCGATGTCCTTGAGGGGATTCATCTGCGGGCGTTTGGATACGTCCTCCTCCTTGGGTTCACGTTCCTTGCTGGGCGTCTTCCCTTTACCTTTGTTCACATCCTTATCCTTGGGTTCCTCGTCCTTGCGGGGATTTCTGCGGGGGGAAGAGGGGCCGCTACCACCCGGTTGGCCTTCGGGCACATCACCATCCTCAGATTCATCTTCCTTGCTGGGCTTGTCCCAGGGTGAAGAGGGACCGCTACGGCTAGGTTGGTGTTTGGTGACATCATCGTCGTCAGGTTCAAAGTCCTTGTCGGGATTCCTCTGGGGGCGTTTGGATACGTCCTCCTCCTCGGGTTCACGTTCCTTGCTGGGCGTCTTCCCTTTACCTTTGTTCACATCCTTATCCTTGGGTTCCTCGTCCTTGCGGGGATTTCTGCGGGGGGAAGAGGGGCCGCTACCACCCGGTTGGCCTTCGGGCACATCACCATCCTCAGATTCATCTTCCTTGCTGGGCTTGTCCCAGGGTGAAGAGGGACCGCTACGGCTAGGTTGGTGTTTGGTGACATCATCGTCGTCAGGTTCAAAGTCCTTGTCGGGATTCCTCTGGGGGCGTTTGGATACGTCCTCCTCCTCGGGTTCACGTTCCTTGCTGGGCGTCTTCCCTTTACCTTTGTTCGCATCCTTATCCTTGGGTTCCTCGTCCTTGCGGGGATTTCTGCGGGGGGAAGAGGGGCCGCTACCACCCGGTTGGCCTTCGGGCACATCACCATCCTCAGATTCATCTTCCTTGCTGGGCTTGTCCCAGGGTGAAGAGGGACCGCTATGGCTAGGTTGGTGTTTGGTGACATCATCGTCGTCAGGTTCAAAGTCCTTGTGGGGATTCATCTGCGGGCGTTTGGATACGTCCTCTTCCTTGGGTTCACGTTCCTTGCTGGGCGTCTTCCCTTTACCTTTGTTCACATCCTTATCCTTGGGTTCCTCGTCCTTGCGGGGATTTTTGTGGGGGGAAGAGGGGCCGCTACCACCCGGTTGGCCTTCGGGCACATCACCATCCTCAGATTCATCTTCCTTGCTGGGCTTGTCCCAGGGGGAAGAGGGACCGCTACCGCTAGGTTGGTGTTTGGTGACATCATCGCCGTCAGGTTCGATGTCCTTGTGGGGATTCATCTGGGGGCGTTTGGATACGTCCTCCTCCTCGGGTTCACGTTCCTTGCTGGGTGTCTTCCCTTTACCTTTGTTCACATCCTTATCCTTGGGTTCCTTGTCCTTGCGGGGATTTCTGCTGGGGGAGGAAGGGCCGCTACCACCCGGTTGGCCTTCGGGCACATCACCATCCTCAGATTCATCTTCCTTGCTGGGCTTGTCCCAGGGGGAAGAGGGACCTCTACCGCTAGGTTGGTGTTTGGTGACATCATCGCCGTCAGGTTCGATGTCCTTGTGGGGATTCATCTGCGGGCGTTTGGATACGTCCTCCTCCTTGGGTTCACGTTCCTTGCTGGGCGTCTTCCCTTTACCTTTGTTCACATCCTTATCCTTGGGTTCCTCGTCCTTGCGGGGATTTCTGCGGGGGGAAGAGGGGCCGCTACCACCCGGTTGGCCTTCGGGCACATCACCATCCTCAGATTCATCTTCCTTGCTGGGCTTGTCCCAGGGTGAAGAGGGACCGCTACGGCTAGGTTGGTGTTTGGTGACATCATCGTCGTCAGGTTCAAAGTCCTTGTCGGGATTCCTCTGGGGGCGTTTGGATACGTCCTCCTCTTCGGGTTCACGTTCCTTGCTGGGCGTCTTCCCTTTACCTTTGTTCACATCCTTATCCTTGGGTTCCTCGTCCTTGCGGGGATTTCTGCGGGGGGAAGAGGGGCCGCTACCACCCGGTTGGCCTTCGGGCACATCACCATCCTCAGATTCATCTTCCTTGCTGGGCTTGTCCCAGGGTGAAGAGGGACCGCTACGGCTAGGTTGGTGTTTGGTGACATCATCGTCGTCAGGTTCAAAGTCCTTGTCGGGATTCCTCTGGGGGCGTTTGGATACGTCCTCCTCCTCGGGTTCACGTTCCTTGCTGGGTGTCTTCCCTTTACCTTTGTTCACATCCTTATCCTTGGGTTCCTTGTCCTTGCGGGGATTTCTGCTGGGGGAGGAAGGGCCGCTACCACCCGGTTGGCCTTCGGGCACATCACCATCCTCAGATTCATCTTCCTTGCTGGGCTTGTCCCAGGGGGAAGAGGGACCTCTACCGCTAGGTTGGTGTTTGGTGACATCATCGCCGTCAGGTTCGATGTCCTTCTGGGGATTCATCTGCGGGCGTTTGGATACGTCCTCCTCCTTGGGTTCACGTTCCTTGCTGGGCGTCTTCCCTTTACCTTTGTTCACATCCTTATCCTTGGGTTCCTCGTCCTTGCGGGGATTTCTGCGGGGGGAAGAGGGGCCGCTACCACCCGGTTGGCCTTCGGGCACATCACCATCCTCAGATTCATCTTCCTTGCTGGGCTTGTCCCAGGGTGAAGAGGGACCGCTACGGCTAGGTTGGTGTTTGGTGACATCATCGTCGTCAGGTTCGAAGTCCTTGTCGGGATTCCTCTGGGGGCGTTTGGATACGTCCTCCTCTTCGGGTTCACGTTCCTTGCTGGGCGTCTTCCCTTTACCTTTGTTCACATCCTTATCCTTGGGTTCCTCGTCCTTGCGGGGATTTCTGCGGGGGGAAGAGGGGCCGCTACCACCCGGTTGGCCTTCGGGCACATCACCATCCTCAGATTCATCTTCCTTGCTGGGCTTGTCCCAGGGTGAAGAGGGACCGCTACGGCTAGGTTGGTGTTTGGTGACATCATCATCGTCAGGTTCAAAGTCCTTGTCGGGATTCCTCTGGGGGCGTTTGGATACGTCCTCCTCCTCGGGTTCACGTTCCTTGCTGGGTGTCTTCCCTTTACCTTTGTTCACATCCTTATCCTTGGGTTCCTTGTCCTTGCGGGGATTTCTGCTGGGGGAGGAAGGGCCGCTACCACCCGGTTGGCCTTCGGGCACATCACCATCCTCAGATTCATCTTCCTTGCTGGGCTTGTCCCAGGGGGAAGAGGGACCTCTACCGCTAGGTTGGTGTTTGGTGACATCATCGCCGTCAGGTTCGATGTCCTTGTGGGGATTCATCTGCGGGCGTTTGGATACGTCCTCCTCCTTGGGTTCACGTTCCTTGCTGGGCGTCTTCCCTTTACCTTTGTTCACATCCTTATCCTTGGGTTCCTCGTCCTTGCGGGGATTTCTGCGGGGGGAAGAGGGGCCGCTACCACCCGGTTGGCCTTCGGGCACATCACCATCCTCAGATTCATCTTCCTTGCTGGGCTTGTCCCAGGGTGAAGAGGGACCGCTACGGCTAGGTTGGTGTTTGGTGACATCATCGTCATCAGGTTCAAAGTCCTTGTCGGGATTCCTCTGGGGGCGTTTGGATACGTCCTCCTCCTCGGGTTCACGTTCCTTGCTGGGCGTCTTCTCTTTACCTTTATTCACATCATTATCCTTGGGTTCCTCGTCCTTGCGGGGATTTCTGCGGGGGGAAGAGGGGCCGCTACCACCCGGTTGGCCTTCGGGCACATCACCATCCTCAGATTCATCTTCCTTGCTGGGCTTGTCCCAGGGGGAAGAGGGACCTCTACCGCTAGGTTGGTGTTTGGTGACATCATCGCCGTCAGGTTCGATGTCCTTGAGGGGATTCATCTGCGGGCGTTTGGATACGTCCTCCTCCTTGGGTTCACGTTCCTTGCTGGGCGTCTTCCCTTTACCTTTGTTCACATCCTTATCCTTGGGTTCCTCGTCCTTGCGGGGATTTCTGCGGGGGGAAGAGGGGCCGCTACCACCCGGTTGGCCTTCGGGCACAACACCATCCTCAGATTCATCTTCCTTGCTGGGCTTGTCCCAGGGTGAAGAGGGACCGCTACGGCTAGGTTGGTGTTTGGTGACATCATCGCCGTCAGGTTCAAAGTCCTTGTCGGGATTCATCTGCGGGCGTTTGGATACGTCCTCCTCCTTGGGTTCACGTTCCTTGCTGGGCGTCTTCCCTTTACCTTTGTTCACATCCTTATCCTTGGGTTCCTCGTCCTTGCGGGGATTTCTGCGGGGGGAAGAGGGGCCGCTACCACCCGGTTGGCCTTCGGGCACATCACCATCCTCAGATTCATCTTCCTTGCTGGGCTTGTCCCAGGGTGAAGAGGGACCGCTACGGCTAGGTTGGTGTTTGGTGACATCATCGTCGTCAGGTTCAAAGTCCTTGTCGGGATTCCTCTGGGGGCGTTTGGATACGTCCTCCTCTTCGGGTTCACGTTCCTTGCTGGGCGTCTTCCCTTTACCTTTGTTCACATCCTTATCCTTGGGTTCCTCGTCCTTGCGGGGATTTCTGCGGGGGGAAGAGGGGCCGCTACCACCCGGTTGGCCTTCGGGCACATCACCATCCTCAGATTCATCTTCCTTGCTGGGCTTGTCCCAGGGTGAAGAGGGACCGCTACGGCTAGGTTGGTGTTTGGTGACATCATCGTCGTCAGGTTCAAAGTCCTTGTCGGGATTCCTCTGGGGGCGTTTGGATACGTCCTCCTCCTCGGGTTCACGTTCCTTGCTGGGTGTCTTCCCTTTACCTTTGTTCACATCCTTATCCTTGGGTTCCTTGTCCTTGCGGGGATTTCTGCTGGGGGAGGAAGGGCCGCTACCACCCGGTTGGCCTTCGGGCACATCACCATCCTCAGATTCATCTTCCTTGCTGGGCTTGTCCCAGGGGGAAGAGGGACCTCTACCGCTAGGTTGGTGTTTGGTGACATCATCGCCGTCAGGTTCGATGTCCTTCTGGGGATTCATCTGCGGGCGTTTGGATACGTCCTCCTCCTTGGGTTCACGTTCCTTGCTGGGCGTCTTCCCTTTACCTTTGTTCACATCCTTATCCTTGGGTTCCTCGTCCTTGCGGGGATTTCTGCGGGGGGAAGAGGGGCCGCTACCACCCGGTTGGCCTTCGGGCACATCACCATCCTCAGATTCATCTTCCTTGCTGGGCTTGTCCCAGGGTGAAGAGGGACCGCTACGGCTAGGTTGGTGTTTGGTGACATCATCGTCGTCAGGTTCGAAGTCCTTGTCGGGATTCCTCTGGGGGCGTTTGGATACGTCCTCCTCTTCGGGTTCACGTTCCTTGCTGGGCGTCTTCCCTTTACCTTTGTTCACATCCTTATCCTTGGGTTCCTCGTCCTTGCGGGGATTTCTGCGGGGGGAAGAGGGGCCGCTACCACCCGGTTGGCCTTCGGGCACATCACCATCCTCAGATTCATCTTCCTTGCTGGGCTTGTCCCAGGGTGAAGAGGGACCGCTACGGCTAGGTTGGTGTTTGGTGACATCATCATCGTCAGGTTCAAAGTCCTTGTCGGGATTCCTCTGGGGGCGTTTGGATACGTCCTCCTCCTCGGGTTCACGTTCCTTGCTGGGTGTCTTCCCTTTACCTTTGTTCACATCCTTATCCTTGGGTTCCTTGTCCTTGCGGGGATTTCTGCTGGGGGAGGAAGGGCCGCTACCACCCGGTTGGCCTTCGGGCACATCACCATCCTCAGATTCATCTTCCTTGCTGGGCTTGTCCCAGGGGGAAGAGGGACCTCTACCGCTAGGTTGGTGTTTGGTGACATCATCGCCGTCAGGTTCGATGTCCTTGTGGGGATTCATCTGCGGGCGTTTGGATACGTCCTCCTCCTTGGGTTCACGTTCCTTGCTGGGCGTCTTCCCTTTACCTTTGTTCACATCCTTATCCTTGGGTTCCTCGTCCTTGCGGGGATTTCTGCGGGGGGAAGAGGGGCCGCTACCACCCGGTTGGCCTTCGGGCACATCACCATCCTCAGATTCATCTTCCTTGCTGGGCTTGTCCCAGGGTGAAGAGGGACCGCTACGGCTAGGTTGGTGTTTGGTGACATCATCGTCATCAGGTTCAAAGTCCTTGTCGGGATTCCTCTGGGGGCGTTTGGATACGTCCTCCTCCTCGGGTTCACGTTCCTTGCTGGGCGTCTTCTCTTTACCTTTATTCACATCATTATCCTTGGGTTCCTCGTCCTTGCGGGGATTTCTGCGGGGGGAAGAGGGGCCGCTACCACCCGGTTGGCCTTCGGGCACATCACCATCCTCAGATTCATCTTCCTTGCTGGGCTTGTCCCAGGGGGAAGAGGGACCTCTACCGCTAGGTTGGTGTTTGGTGACATCATCGCCGTCAGGTTCGATGTCCTTGAGGGGATTCATCTGCGGGCGTTTGGATACGTCCTCCTCCTTGGGTTCACGTTCCTTGCTGGGCGTCTTCCCTTTACCTTTGTTCACATCCTTATCCTTGGGTTCCTCGTCCTTGCGGGGATTTCTGCGGGGGGAAGAGGGGCCGCTACCACCCGGTTGGCCTTCGGGCACAACACCATCCTCAGATTCATCTTCCTTGCTGGGCTTGTCCCAGGGTGAAGAGGGACCGCTACGGCTAGGTTGGTGTTTGGTGACATCATCGTCGTCAGGTTCAAAGTCCTTGTCGGGATTCCTCTGGGGGCGTTTGGATACGTCCTCCTCCTCGGGTTCACGTTCCTTGCTGGGCGTCTTCCCTTTACCTTTGTTCACATCATTATCCTTGGGTTCCTCGTCCTTGCGGGGATTTCTGCGGGGGGAAGAGGGGCCGCTACCACCCGGTTGGCCTTCGGGCACATCACCATCCTCAGATTCATCTTCCTTGCTGGGCTTGTCCCAGGGTGAAGAGGGACCGCTACGGCTAGGTTGGTGTTTGGTGACATCATCGTCGTCAGGTTCAAAGTCCTTGTCGGGATTCCTCTGGGGGCGTTTGGATACGTCCTCCTCCTCGGGTTCACGTTCCTTGCTGGGCGTCTTCCCTTTACCTTTGTTCACATCCTTATCCTTGGGTTCCTCGTCCTTGCGGGGATTTCTGCGGGGGGAAGAGGGGCCGCTACCACCCGGTTGGCCTTCGGGCACATCACCATCCTCAGATTCATCTTCCTTGCTGGGCTTGTCCCAGGGTGAAGAGGGACCGCTACGGCTAGGTTGGTGTTTGGTGACATCATCGTCGTCAGGTTCAAAGTCCTTGTGGGGATTCATCTGCGGGCGTTTGGATACGTCCTCTTCCTTGGGTTCACGTTCCTTGCTGGGCGTCTTCCCTTTACCTTTGTTCACATCCTTATCCTTGGGTTCCTCGTCCTTGCGGGGATTTTTGTGGGGGGAAGAGGGGCCGCTACCACCCGGTTGGCCTTCGGGCACATCACCATCCTCAGATTCATCTTCCTTGCTGGGCTTGTCCCAGGGGGAAGAGGGACCGCTACCGCTAGGTTGGTGTTTGGTGACATCATCGCCGTCAGGTTCGATGTCCTTGTGGGGATTCCTCTGGGGGCGTTTGGATACCTCCTCCTCCTCGGGTTCACGTTCCTTGCTGGGCGTCTTCCCTTTACCTTTGTTCACATCCTTATCCTTTGGTTCCTCGTCCTTGTGGGGATTTCTGCGGGGGGAAGAGGGGCCGCTACCACCCGGTTGGCCTTCGGGCACATCACCATCCTCAGATTCATCTTCCTTGCTGGGCTTGTCCCAGGGTGAAGAGGGACCGCTACGGCTAGGTTGGTGTTTGGTGACATCATCGTCGTCAGGTTCGAAGTCCTTGTGGGGATTCATCTGCGGGCGTTTGGATACGTCCTCCTCCTCGGGTTCACGTTCCTTGCTCGGCGTCTTCCCTTTACCTTTGTTCACATCCTTATCCTTGGGTTCCTCGTCCTTGCGGGGATTTCTGCGGGGGGAAGAGGGGCCGCTACCACCCGGTTGGCCTTCGGGCACATCACCATCCTCAGATTCATCTTCCTTGCTGGGCTTGTCCCAGGGTGAAGAGGGACCGCTACGGCTAGGTTGGTGTTTGGTGACATCATCGTCGTCAGGTTCGAAGTCCTTGTGGGGATTCATCTGGGGGCGTTTGGATACGTCCTCCTCCTCGGGTTCACGTTCCTTGCTGGGTGTCTTCCCTTTACCTTTGTTCACATCCTTATCCTTGGGTTCCTTGTCCTTGCGGGGATTTCTGCTGGGGGAGGAAGGGCCGCTACCACCCGGTTGGCCTTCGGGCACATCACCATCCTCAGATTCATCTTCCTTGCTGGGCTTGTCCCAGGGGGAAGAGGGACCTCTACCGCTAGGTTGGTGTTTGGTGACATCATCGCCGTCAGGTTCGATGTCCTTGTGGGGATTCATCTGCGGGCGTTTGGATACGTCCTCCTCCTTGGGTTCACGTTCCTTGCTGGGCGTCTTCCCTTTACCTTTGTTCACATCCTTATCCTTGGGTTCCTCGTCCTTGCGGGGATTTCTGCGGGGGGAAGAGGGGCCGCTACCACCCGGTTGGCCTTCGGGCACATCACCATCCTCAGATTCATCTTCCTTGCTGGGCTTGTCCCAGGGTGAAGAGGGACCGCTACGGCTAGGTTGGTGTTTGGTGACATCATCGTCGTCAGGTTCGAAGTCCTTGTCGGGATTCCTCTGGGGGCGTTTGGATACGTCCTCCTCTTCGGGTTCACGTTCCTTGCTGGGCGTCTTCCCTTTACCTTTGTTCACATCCTTATCCTTGGGTTCCTCGTCCTTGCGGGGATTTCTGCGGGGGGAAGAGGGGCCGCTACCACCCGGTTGGCCTTCGGGCACATCACCATCCTCAGATTCATCTTCCTTGCTGGGCTTGTCCCAGGGTGAAGAGGGACCGCTACGGCTAGGTTGGTGTTTGGTGACATCATCGTCGTCAGGTTCGAAGTCCTTGTCGGGATTCCTCTGGGGGCGTTTGGATACGTCCTCCTCCTCGGGTTCACGTTCCTTGCTGGGTGTCTTCCCTTTACCTTTGTTCACATCCTTATCCTTGGGTTCCTTGTCCTTGCGGGGATTTCTGCTGGGGGAGGAAGGGCCGCTACCACCCGGTTGGCCTTCGGGCACATCACCATCCTCAGATTCATCTTCCTTGCTGGGCTTGTCCCAGGGGGAAGAGGGACCTCTACCGCTAGGTTGGTGTTTGGTGACATCATCGCCGTCAGGTTCGATGTCCTTGTGGGGATTCATCTGCGGGCGTTTGGATACGTCCTCCTCCTTGGGTTCACGTTCCTTGCTGGGCGTCTTCCCTTTACCTTTGTTCACATCCTTATCCTTGGGTTCCTCGTCCTTGCGGGGATTTCTGCGGGGGGAAGAGGGGCCGCTACCACCCGGTTGGCCTTCGGGCACATCACCATCCTCAGATTCATCTTCCTTGCTGGGCTTGTCCCAGGGTGAAGAGGGACCGCTACGGCTAGGTTGGTGTTTGGTGACATCATCGTCGTCAGGTTCAAAGTCCTTGTCGGGATTCCTCTGGGGGCGTTTGGATACGTCCTCCTCCTCGGGTTCACGTTCCTTGCTGGGCGTCTTCTCTTTACCTTTATTCACATCATTATCCTTGGGTTCCTCGTCCTTGCGGGGATTTCTGCGGGGGGAAGAGGGGCCGCTACCACCCGGTTGGCCTTCGGGCACATCATCATCCTCAGATTCATCTTCCGTGCTGGGCTTGTCCCAGGGTGAAGAGGGACCGCTACGGCTAGGTTGGTGTTTGGTGACATCATCGTCGTCAGGTTCGAAATCCTTGTGGGGATTCATCTGCGGGCGTTTGGATACGTCCTCCTCCTCGGGTTCACGTTCCTTGCTGGGCGTCTTCCCTTTACCTTTGTTCACATCGTTATCCTTGGGTTCCTCGTCCTTGCGGGGATTTCTGCGGGGGGAAGAGGGGCCGCTACCACCCGGTTGGCCTTCGGGCACATCACCATCCTCAGATTCATCTTCCTTGCTTGGCTTGTCCCAGGGTGAAGAGGGACCGCTACGGCTAGGTTGGTGTTTGGTGACATCATCGTCGTCAGGTTCGAAGTCCTTGTGGAGATTCATCTGCGGGCGTTTGGATACGTCCTCCTCCTCGGGTTCACGTTCCTTGCTGGGCGTCTTCCCTTTACCTTTGTTCACATCCTTATCCTTGGGTTCCTCATCCTTGCGGGGATTTCTGCGGGGGGAAGTGGGGCCGCTACCACCCGGTTGGCCTTCGGGCACATCACCATCCTCAGATTCATCTTCCTTGCTGGGCTTGTCCCAGGGGGAAGAGGGACCGCTACGGCTAGGTTGGTGTTTGGTGACATCATCGTCGTCAGGTTCGAAGTGCTTGTCGGGATTCCTCTGGGGGCGTTTGGATACGTCCTCCTCTTCGGGTTCACGTTCCTTGCTGGGCGTCTTCCCTTTACCTTTGTTCACATCCTTATCCTTGGGTTCCTCGTCCTTGCGGGGATTTCTGCGGGGGGAAAAGGGGCCGCTACCACCCGGTTGGCCTTCGGGCACATCACCATCCTCAGATTCATCTTCCTTGCTGGGCTTGTCCCAGGGTGAAGAGGGACCGCTACGGCTAGGTTGGTGTTTGGTGACATCATCGCCGTCAGGTTCGATGTCCTTGTGGGGAATTCTCTGGGGGCGTTTGGATACGTCCTCCTCCTCGGGTTCACGTTCCTTGCTGGGCGTCTTCCCTTTACCTTTGTTCACATCCTTATCCTTGGGTTCCTCGTCCTTGCGGGGATTTCTGCGGGGGGAAGAGGGGCCGCTACCACCCGGTTGGCCTTCGGGCACATCACCATCCTCAGATTCATCTTCCTTGCTGGGCTTGTCCCAGGGTGAAGAGGGACCGCTACGGCTAGGTTGGTGTTTGGTGACATCATCGCCGTCAGGTTCGATGTCCTTGTGGGGAATTCTCTGGGGGCGTTTGGATACGTCCTCCTCCTCAGGTTCACGCTCCTTGCTGGGCGTCTTCCCTTTACCTTTGTTCACATCCTTATCCTTGGGTTCCTCGTCCTTGCGGGGATTTCTGCGGGGGGAAGAGGGGCCGCTACCACCCGGTTGGCCTTCGGGCACATCACCATCCTCAGGTTCATCTTCCTTGCTGGGCTTGTCCCAGGGTGAAGAGGGACCGCTACGGCTAGGTTGGTGTTTGGTCACATCATCGTCGTCAGGTTCGAAGTCCTTGTCGGGATTCCTCTGGGGGCGTTTGGATACGTCCTCCTCTTCGGGTTCACGTTCCTTGCTTGGCGTCTTCCCTTTACCTTTGTTCACATCCTTATCCTTGGGTTCCTCGTCCTTGCGGGGATTTCTGCGGGGGGAAAAGGGGCCGCTACCACCCGGTTGGCCTTCGGGCACATCACCATCCTCAGATTCATCTTCCTTGCTGGGCTTGTCCCAGGGTGAAGAGGGACCGCTACGGCTAGGTTGGTGTTTGGTGACATCATCGCCGTCAGGTTCGATGTCCTTGTGGGGAATTCTCTGGGGGCGTTTGGATACGTCCTCCTCCTCGGGTTCACGTTCCTTGCTGGGCGTCTTCCCTTTACCTTTGTTCACATCCTTATCCTTGGGTTCCTCGTCCTTGCGGGGATTTCTGCGGGGGGAAGAGGGGCCGCTACCACCCGGTTGGCCTTCGGGCACATCACCATCCTCAGATTCATCTTCCTTGCTGGGCTTGTCCCAGGGTGAAGAGGGACCGCTACGGCTAGGTTCGTGTTTGGTGACATCATCGCCGTCAGGTTCGATGTCCTTGTGGGGAATTCTCTGGGGGCGTTTGGATACGTCCTCCTCCTCAGGTTCACGTTCCTTGCTGGGCGTCTTCCCTTTACCTTTGTTCACATCCTTATCCTTGGGTTCCTCGTCCTTGCGGGGATTTCTGCGGGGGGAAGAGGGGCCGCTACCACCCGGTTGGCCTTCGGGCACAGCACCATCCTCAGGTTCATCTTCCTTGCTGGGCTTGTCCCAGGGTGAAGAGGGACCGCTACGGCTAGGTTGGTGTTTGGTGACATCATCGTCGTCAGGTTCGAAGTCCTTGTCGGGATTCCTCTGGGGGCGTTTGGATACGTCCTCCTCTTCGGGTTCACGTTCCTTGCTGGGCGTCTTCCCTTTACCTTTGTTCACATCCTTATCCTTGGGTTCCTCGTCCTTGCGGGGATTTCTGCGGGGGGAAGAGGGGCCGCTACCACCCGGTTGGCCTTCGGGCACATCACCATCCTCAGATTCATCTTCCTTGCTGGGCTTGTCCCAGGGTGAAGAGGGACCGCTACGGCTAGGTTGGTGTTTGGTGACATCATCGTCGTCAGGTTCGAAGTCCTTGTCGGGATTCCTCTGGGGGCGTTTGGATACGTCCTCCTCCTCGGGTTCACGTTCCTTGCTGGGTGTCTTCCCTTTACCTTTGTTGACATCCTTATCCTTGGGTTCCTTGTCCTTGCGGGGATTTCTGCTGGGGGAAGAAGGGCCGCTACCACCCGGTTGGCCTTCGGGCACATCACCATCCTCAGATTCATCTTCCTTGCTGGGCTTGTCCCAGGGGGAAGAGGGACCTCTACCGCTAGGTTGGTGTTTGGTGACATCATCGCCGTCAGGTTCGATGTCCTTGTGGGGATTCATCTGCGGGCGTTTGGATACGTCCTCCTCCTCGGGTTCACGTTCCTTGCTGGGCGTCTTCCGTTTACCTTTGTTCACATCCTTATCCTTGGGTTCCTCGTCCTTGCGGGGATTTCTGCGGGAGGAAGAGGGGCCGCTACCACCCGGTTGGCCTTCGGGCACATCACCATCCTCAGATTCATCTTCCTTGCTGGGCTTGTCCCAGGGTGAAGAGGGACCGCTACGGCTAGGTTGGTGTTTGGTGACATCATCGTCGTCAGGTTCAAAGTCCTTGTCGGGATTCCTCTGGGGGCGTTTGGATACGTCCTCCTCCTCGGGTTCACGTTCCTTGCTGGGCGTCTTCCCTTTACCTTTGTTCACATCCTTATCCTTGGGTTCCTCGTCCTTGCGGGGATTTCTCCGGGGGGAAGAGGGGCCGCTACCACCCGGTTGGCCTTCGGGCACATCACCATCCTCAGATTCATCTTCCTTGCTGGGCTTGTCCCAGGGTGAAGAGGGACCGCTACGGCTAGGTTGGTGTTTGGTGACATCATCGTCGTCAGGTTCGAAGTCCTTGTGGGGATTCATCTGGGGGCGTTTTGATACGTCCTCCTCCTCGGGTTCACGTTCCTTGCTGGGCGTCTTCCCTTTACCTTTGTTCACATCCTTATCCTTGGGTTCCTCGTCCTTGCGGGGATTTCTGCGGGGGGAAGAGGGGCTGCTACCACCCGGTTGGCCTTCGGGCACATCATCATCCTCAGATTCATCTTCCTTGCTGGGCTTGTCCCAGGGTGAAGAGGGACCGCTACGGCTAGGTTGGTGTTTGGTGACATCATCGTCGTCAGGTTCGAAGTCCTTGTGGGGATTCATCTGCGGACGTTTGGATACGTCCTCCTCCTCGGGTTCACGTTCCTTGCTGGGCGTCTTCCCTTTACCTTTGTTCACATCCTTATCCTTGGGTTCCTCGTCCTTGCGGGGATTTCTGCGGGGGGAAGAGGGGCCGCTACCACCCGGTAGGCCTTCGGGCACATCACCATCCCCAGATTCATCTTCCTTGCTGGGCTTGTCCCAGGGTGAAGAGGGACCGCTACGGCTAGGTTGGTGTTTGGTGACATCATCGTCGTCAGGTTCAAAGTCCTTGTCGGGATTCCTCTGGGGGCGTTTGGATACGTCCTCCTCTTCGGGTTCACGTTCCTTGCTGGGCGTCTTCCCTTTACCTTTGTTCACATCCTTATCCTTGGGTTCCTCGTCCTTGCGGGGATTTCTGCGGGGGGAAGAGGGGCCGCTACCACCCGGTTGGGCTTCGGGCACATCACCATCCTCAGATTCATCTTCCTTGCTGGGCTTGTCCCAGGGTGAAGAGGGACCGCTACGGCTAGGTTGGTGTTTGGTGACATCATCGCCGTCAGGTTCGATGTCCTTGTGGGGAATTCTCTGGGGGCGTTTGGATACGTCCTCCTCCTCGGGTTCACGTTCCTTGCTGGGCGTCTTCCCTTTACCTTTGTTCACATCCTTATCCTTGGGTTCCTCATCCTTGCGGGGATTTCTGCGGGGGGAAGAGGGGCCGCTACCACCCGGTTGGCCTTCGGGCACATCACCATCCTCAGATTCATCTTCCTTGCTGGGCTTGTCCCAGGGTGAAGAGGGACCGCTACGGCTAGGTTGGTGTTTGGTGACATCATCGTCGTCAGGTTCGAAGTCCTTGTGGGGATTCCTCTGGGGGCGTTTGGATACGTCCTCCTCTTCGGGTTCACGTTCCTTGCTGGGCGTCTTCCCTTTACCTTTGTTCACATCCTTATCCTTGGGTTCCTCGTCCTTGCGGGGATTTCTGCGGGGGGAAGAGGGGCCGCTACCACCCGGTTGGCCTTCGGGCACATCACCATCCTCAGATTCGTCTTCCTTGCTGGGCTTGTCCCAGGGTGAAGAGGGACCGCTACGTCTAGGTTGGTGTTTGGTGACATCATCGTCGTCAGGTTCGAAGTCCATGTCGGGATTCCTCTGGGGGCGTTTGGATACGTCCTCCTCTTCGGGTTCACGTTCCTTGCTGGGCGTCTTCCCTTTACCTTTGTTCACATCCTTATCCTTGGGTTCCTCATCCTTGCGGGGATTTCTGCGGGGGGAAGAGGGGCCGCTACCACCCGGTTGGCCTTCGGGCACATCATCATCCTCAGATTCATCTTCCTTGCTGGGCTTGTCCCAGGGTGAAGAGGGACCGCTACGGCTAGGTTGGTGTTTGGTGACATCATCGTCGTCAGGTTCAAAGTCCTTGTCGGGATTCCTCTGGGGGCGTTTGGATACGTCCTCCTCCTCGGGTTCACGTTCCTTGCTGGGCGTCTTCCCTTTACCTTTGTTCACATCCTTATCCTTGGGTTCCTCGTCCTTGCGGGGATTTCTGCGGGGGGAAGAGGGGCCGCTACCATCCGGTTGGCCTTCGGGCACATCATCATCCTCAGATTCATCTTCCGTGCTGGGCTTGTCCCAGGGTGAAGAGGGACCACTACGGCTAGGTTGGTGTTTGGTGACATCATCGCCGTCAGGTTCGATGTCCTTGTGGGGAATTCTCTGCGGACGTTTGGATACGTCCTCCTCCTCGGGTTCACGTTCCTTGCTGGGCGTCTTCCCTTTACCTTTGTTCACATCCTTATCCTTGGGTTCCTCGTCCTTGCGGGGATTTCTGCGGGGGGAAGAGGGGCCGCTACCACCCGGTAGGCCTTCGGGCACATCACCATCCTCAAATTCATCTTCCTTGCTGGGCTTGTCCCAGGGTGAAGAGGGACCGCTACGGCTAGGTTGGTGTTTGGTGACATCATCGTCGTCAGGTTCAAAGTCCTTGTCGGGATTCCTCTGGGGGTGTTTGGATACGTCCTCCTCTTCGGGTTCACGTTCCTTGCTGGGCGTCTTCCCTTTACCTTTGTTCACATCCTTATCCTTGGGTTCCTCGTCCTTGCGGGGATTTCTGCGGGGGGAAGAGGGGCCGCTACCACCCGGTTGGGCTTCGGGCACATCACCATCCTCAGATTCATCTTCCTTGCTGGGCTTGTCCCTGGGTGAAGAGGGACCGCTACGGCTAGGTTGGTGTTTGGTGACATCATCGCCGTCAGGTTCGATGTCCTTGTGGGGAATTCTCTGGGGGCGTTTGGATACGTCCTCCTCCTCGGGTTCACGTTCCTTGCTGGGCGTCTTCCCTTTACCTTTGTTCACATCCTTATCCTTGGGTTCCTCGTCCTTGCGGGGATTTCTGCGGGGGGAAGAGGGGCCGCTACCACCCGGTTGGCCTTCGGGCACATCACCATCCTCAGATTCATCTTCCTTGCTGGGCTTGTCCCAGGGTGAAGAGGGACCGCTACGGCTAGGTTGGTGTTTGGTGACATCATCGCCGTCAGGTTCGATGTCCTTGTGGGGAATTCTCTGCGGACGTTTGGATACGTCCTCCTCCTCGGGTTCACGTTCCTTGCTGGGCGTCTTCCCTTTACCTTTGTTCACATCCTTATCCTTGGGTTCCTCGTCCTTGCGGGGATTTCTGCGGGGGGAAGAGGGGCCGCTACCACCCGGTAGGCCTTCGGGCACATCACCATCCTCAAATTCATCTTCCTTGCTGGGCTTGTCCCAGGGTGAAGAGGGACCGCTACGGCTAGGTTGGTGTTTGGTGACATCATCGTCGTCAGGTTCAAAGTCCTTGTCGGGATTCCTCTGGGGGCGTTTGGATACGTCCTCCTCTTCGGGTTCACGTTCCTTGCTGGGCGTCTTCCCTTTACCTTTGTTCACATCCTTATCCTTGGGTTCCTCGTCCTTGCGGGGATTTCTGCGGGGGGAAGAGGGGCCGCTACCACCCGGTTGGGCTTCGGGCACATCACCATCCTCAGATTCATCTTCCTTGCTGGGCTTGTCCCTGGGTGAAGAGGGACCGCTACGGCTAGGTTGGTGTTTGGTGACATCATCGCCGTCAGGTTCGATGTCCTTGTGGGGAATTCTCTGGGGGCGTTTGGATACGTCCTCCTCCTCGGGTTCACGTTCCTTGCTGGGCGTCTTCCCTTTACCTTTGTTCACATCCTTATCCTTGGGTTCCTCGTCCTTGCGGGGATTTCTGCGGGGGGAAGAGGGGCCGCTACCACCCGGTTGGCCTTCGGGCACATCACCATCCTCAGATTCATCTTCCTTGCTGGGCTTGTCCCAGGGTGAAGAGGGACCGCTACGGCTAGGTTGGTGTTTGGTGACATCATCGTCGTCAGGTTCGAAGTCCTTGTGGGGATTCCTCTGGGGGCGTTTGGATACGTCCTCCTCTTCGGGTTCACGTTCCTTGCTGGGCGTCTTCCCTTTACCTTTGTTCACATCCTTATCCTTGGGTTCCTCGTCCTTGCGGGGATTTCTGCGGGGGGAAGAGGGGCCGCTACCACCCGGTTGGCCTTCGGGCACATCACCATCCTCAGATTCATCTTCCTTGCTGGGCTTGTCCCAGGGTGAAGAGGGACCGCTACCTCTAGGTTGGTGTTTGGTGACATCATCGCCGTCAGGTTCGATGTCCTTGTGGGGAATTCTCTGGGGGCGTTTGGATACGTCCTCCTCCTCGGGTTCACGTTCCTTGCTGGGCGTCTTCCCTTTACCTTTGTTCACATCCTTATCCTTGGGTTCCTCGTCCTTGCGGGGATTTCTGCGGGGGGAAGAGGGGCCGCTACCACCCGGTTGGCCTTCGGGCACATCACCATCCTCAGATTCGTCTTCCTTGCTGGGCTTGTCCCAGGGTGAAGAGGGACCGCTACGGCTAGGTTGGTGTTTGGTGACATCATCGTCGTCAGGTTCGAAGTCCTTGTGGGGATTCCTCTGGGGGCGTTTGGATACGTCCTCCTCTTCGGGTTCACGTTCCTTGCTGGGCGTCTTCCCTTTACCTTTGTTCACATCCTTATCCTTGGGTTCCTCGTCCTTGCGGGGATTTCTGCGGGGGGAAGAGGGGCCGCTACCACCCGGTTGGCCTTCGGGCACATCACCATCCTCAGATTCGTCTTCCTTGCTGGGCTTGTCCCAGGGTGAAGAGGGACCGCTACGTCTAGGTTGGTGTTTGGTGACATCATCGTCGTCAGGTTCGAAGTCCATGTCGGGATTCCTCTGGGGGCGTTTGGATACGTCCTCCTCTTCGGGTTCACGTTCCTTGCTGGGCGTCTTCCCTTTACCTTTGTTCACATCCTTATCCTTGGGTTCCTCATCCTTGCGGGGATTTCTGCGGGGGGAAGAGGGGCCGCTACCACCCGGTTGGCCTTCGGGCACATCATCATCCTCAGATTCATCTTCCTTGCTGGGCTTGTCCCAGGGTGAAGAGGGACCGCTACGGCTAGGTTGGTGTTTGGTGACATCATCGTCGTCAGGTTCAAAGTCCTTGTCGGGATTCCTCTGGGGGCGTTTGGATACGTCCTCCTCCTCGGGTTCACGTTCCTTGCTGGGCGTCTTCCCTTTACCTTTGTTCACATCCTTATCCTTGGGTTCCTCGTCCTTGCGGGGATTTCTGCGGGGGGAAGAGGGGCCGCTACCATCCGGTTGGCCTTCGGGCACATCATCATCCTCAGATTCATCTTCCGTGCTGGGCTTGTCCCAGGGTGAAGAGGGACCACTACGGCTAGGTTGGTGTTTGGTGACATCATCGCCGTCAGGTTCGATGTCCTTGTGGGGAATTCTCTGCGGACGTTTGGATACGTCCTCCTCCTCGGGTTCACGTTCCTTGCTGGGCGTCTTCCCTTTACCTTTGTTCACATCCTTATCCTTGGGTTCCTCGTCCTTGCGGGGATTTCTGCGGGGGGAAGAGGGGCCGCTACCACCCGGTAGGCCTTCGGGCACATCACCATCCTCAAATTCATCTTCCTTGCTGGGCTTGTCCCAGGGTGAAGAGGGACCGCTACGGCTAGGTTGGTGTTTGGTGACATCATCGTCGTCAGGTTCAAAGTCCTTGTCGGGATTCCTCTGGGGGTGTTTGGATACGTCCTCCTCTTCGGGTTCACGTTCCTTGCTGGGCGTCTTCCCTTTACCTTTGTTCACATCCTTATCCTTGGGTTCCTCGTCCTTGCGGGGATTTCTGCGGGGGGAAGAGGGGCCGCTACCACCCGGTTGGGCTTCGGGCACATCACCATCCTCAGATTCATCTTCCTTGCTGGGCTTGTCCCTGGGTGAAGAGGGACCGCTACGGCTAGGTTGGTGTTTGGTGACATCATCGCCGTCAGGTTCGATGTCCTTGTGGGGAATTCTCTGGGGGCGTTTGGATACGTCCTCCTCCTCGGGTTCACGTTCCTTGCTGGGCGTCTTCCCTTTACCTTTGTTCACATCCTTATCCTTGGGTTCCTCGTCCTTGCGGGGATTTCTGCGGGGGGAAGAGGGGCCGCTACCACCCGGTTGGCCTTCGGGCACATCACCATCCTCAGATTCATCTTCCTTGCTGGGCTTGTCCCAGGGTGAAGAGGGACCGCTACGGCTAGGTTGGTGTTTGGTGACATCATCGCCGTCAGGTTCGATGTCCTTGTGGGGAATTCTCTGCGGACGTTTGGATACGTCCTCCTCCTCGGGTTCACGTTCCTTGCTGGGCGTCTTCCCTTTACCTTTGTTCACATCCTTATCCTTGGGTTCCTCGTCCTTGCGGGGATTTCTGCGGGGGGAAGAGGGGCCGCTACCACCCGGTAGGCCTTCGGGCACATCACCATCCTCAAATTCATCTTCCTTGCTGGGCTTGTCCCAGGGTGAAGAGGGACCGCTACGGCTAGGTTGGTGTTTGGTGACATCATCGTCGTCAGGTTCAAAGTCCTTGTCGGGATTCCTCTGGGGGCGTTTGGATACGTCCTCCTCTTCGGGTTCACGTTCCTTGCTGGGCGTCTTCCCTTTACCTTTGTTCACATCCTTATCCTTGGGTTCCTCGTCCTTGCGGGGATTTCTGCGGGGGGAAGAGGGGCCGCTACCACCCGGTTGGGCTTCGGGCACATCACCATCCTCAGATTCATCTTCCTTGCTGGGCTTGTCCCTGGGTGAAGAGGGACCGCTACGGCTAGGTTGGTGTTTGGTGACATCATCGCCGTCAGGTTCGATGTCCTTGTGGGGAATTCTCTGGGGGCGTTTGGATACGTCCTCCTCCTCGGGTTCACGTTCCTTGCTGGGCGTCTTCCCTTTACCTTTGTTCACATCCTTATCCTTGGGTTCCTCGTCCTTGCGGGGATTTCTGCGGGGGGAAGAGGGGCCGCTACCACCCGGTTGGCCTTCGGGCACATCACCATCCTCAGATTCATCTTCCTTGCTGGGCTTGTCCCAGGGTGAAGAGGGACCGCTACGGCTAGGTTGGTGTTTGGTGACATCATCGTCGTCAGGTTCGAAGTCCTTGTGGGGATTCCTCTGGGGGCGTTTGGATACGTCCTCCTCTTCGGGTTCACGTTCCTTGCTGGGCGTCTTCCCTTTACCTTTGTTCACATCCTTATCCTTGGGTTCCTCGTCCTTGCGGGGATTTCTGCGGGGGGAAGAGGGGCCGCTACCACCCGGTTGGCCTTCGGGCACATCACCATCCTCAGATTCATCTTCCTTGCTGGGCTTGTCCCAGGGTGAAGAGGGACCGCTACCTCTAGGTTGGTGTTTGGTGACATCATCGCCGTCAGGTTCGATGTCCTTGTGGGGAATTCTCTGGGGGCGTTTGGATACGTCCTCCTCCTCGGGTTCACGTTCCTTGCTGGGCGTCTTCCCTTTACCTTTGTTCACATCCTTATCCTTGGGTTCCTCGTCCTTGCGGGGATTTCTGCGGGGGGAAGAGGGGCCGCTACCACCCGGTTGGCCTTCGGGCACATCACCATCCTCAGATTCGTCTTCCTTGCTGGGCTTGTCCCAGGGTGAAGAGGGACCGCTACGGCTAGGTTGGTGTTTGGTGACATCATCGTCGTCAGGTTCGAAGTCCATGTCGGGATTCCTCTGGGGGCGTTTGGATACGTCCTCCTCTTCGGGTTCACGTTCCTTGCTGGGCGTCTTCCCTTTACCTTTGTTCACATCCTTATCCTTGGGTTCCTCATCCTTGCGGGGATTTCTGCGGGGGGAAGAGGGGCCGCTACCACCCGGTTGGCCTTCGGGCACATCATCATCCTCAGATTCATCTTCCTTGCTGGGCTTGTCCCAGGGTGAAGAGGGACCGCTACGGCTAGGTTGGTGTTTGGTGACATCATCGTCGTCAGGTTCAAAGTCCTTGTCGGGATTCCTCTGGGGGCGTTTGGATACGTCCTCCTCCTCGGGTTCACGTTCCTTGCTGGGCGTCTTCCCTTTACCTTTGTTCACATCCTTATCCTTGGGTTCCTCGTCCTTGCGGGGATTTCTGCGGGGGGAAGAGGGGCCGCTACCATCCGGTTGGCCTTCGGGCACATCATCATCCTCAGATTCATCTTCCGTGCTGGGCTTGTCCCAGGGTGAAGAGGGACCGCTACGGCTAGGTTGGTGTTTGGTGACATCATCGCCGTCAGGTTCGATGTCCTTGTGGGGAATTCTCTGGGGGCGTTTGGATACGTCCTCCTCCTCGGGTTCACGTTCCTTGCTGGGCGTCTTCCCTTTACCTTTGTTCACATCCTTATCCTTGGGTTCCTCGTCCTTGCGGGGATTTCTGCGGGGGGAAGAGGGGCCGCTACCACCCGGTTGGCCTTCGGGCACATCACCATCCTCAGATTCATCTTCCTTGCTGGGCTTGTCCCAGGGTGAAGAGGGACCGCTACGGCTAGGTTGGTGTTTGGTGACATCATCGTCGTCAGGTTCAAAGTCCTTGTCGGGATTCCTCTGGGGGCGTTTGGATACGTCCTCCTCCTCGGGTTCACGTTCCTTGCTGGGCATCTTCCCTTTACCTTTGTTCACATCCTTATCCTTGGGTTCCTCGTCCTTGCGGGGATTTCTGCGGGGGGAAGAGGGGCCGCTACCATCCGGTTGGCCTTCGGGCACATCACCATCCTCAGATTCATCTTCCGTGCTGGGCTTGTCCCAGGGTGAAGAGGGACCGCTACGGCTAGGTTGGTGTTTGGTGACATCATCGCCTTCAGGTTCGATGTCCTTGTGGGGAATTCTCTGGGGGCGTTTGGATACGTCCTCCTCCTCGGGTTCACGTTCCTTGCTGGGCGTCTTCCCTTTACCTTTGTTCACATCCTTATCCTTGGGTTCCTCGTCCTTGCGGGGATTTCTGCGGGGGGAAGAGGGGCCGCTACCACCCGGTTGGCCTTCGGGCACATCACCATCCTCAGATTCATCTTCCTTGCTGGGTCTGTCCCAGGGTGAAGAGGGACCGCTACGGCTAGGTTGGTGTTTGGTGACATCATCGCCGTCAGGTTCGATGTCCTTGTGGTGATTTCTCTGGGGGCGTTTGGATACGTCCTCCTCCTCGGGTTCACGTTCCTTGCTAGGCGTCTTCCCTTTACCTTTGTTCACATCCTTATCCTTGGGTTCCTCGTCCTTGCGGGGATTTCTGCGGGGGGAAGAGGGGCCGCTACCACCCGGTTGGCCTTCGGGCACATCACCATCCTCAGATTCATCTTCCTTGCTGGGCTTGTCCCAGGGGGAAGAGTGACCGCTACCGCTAGGTTGGTGTTTGGTGACATCATCACCGTCAGGTTCGATGTCCTTGTGGGGATTCCTCTGGGGGCGTTTGGATACATCCTCCTCCTCGGGTTCACGTTCCTTGCTGGGCGTCTTCCCTTTACCTTTGTTCACATCCTTATCCTTGGGTTCCTCGTCCTTGCGGGGATTTCTGCGGGGGGAAGAGGGGCCGCTACCACCCGGTTGGCCTTCGGGCACATCACCATCCTCAGATTCGTCTTCCTTGCTGGGCTTGTCCCAGGGGGAAGAGGGACCGCTACCGCTAGGTTGGTGTTTGGTGACATCATCGCTGTCAGGTTCGATGTCCTTGTGGGGATTCCTCTGGGGGCGTTTGGATATGTCCTCCTCCTCGGGTTCACGTTCCTTGCTGGGCGTCTTCCCTTTACCTTTGTTCACATCCTTATCCTTGGGTTCCTCCTCCTTGCGGGGATTTCTGCGGGGGGAAGAGGGGCCGCTACCACCCGGTTGGCCTTCGGGCACATCACCATCCTCAGATTCATCTTCCTTGCTGGGCTTGTCCCAGGGGGAAGAGGGACCGCTACCTCTAGGTTGGTGTTTAGTGACATCATCGCCGTCAGGTTCGATGTTCTTGTGGGGATTCCTCCGGGGGCGTTTGGATACGTCCTCCTCCTTGGGTTCCCGTTCCTTGCTGGGCGTCTTCCCTTTACTTTTGTTCACATCATCTTCGGCTTCATCGTCCTTGCCGGGCTGTTTTCTCCGCTGGGAGGAGGGGCCGCTTTCACCAGGTTCCTGTCCTCTACCTTTCCAAAAAGATGGGGTGTTTGTCCTAAGATCACCTGAGCCTGGTACTGTCTGACTATTTCCAGGTACCTCTGACCCTACATTATTTTTGTTTACTTTCGCCTTTCTGCAACGCTTTTGAGGCTGCTTCCTTTTGTGCTTCGTTTCCTCATCGCCCAAGTCTGTTCTTCCCCAATTGTCAGGTTGATCCTGCCAAGTGAGGTCGGCTGCCTCTTTCTGTTTCACCTTCTTTTTGCGTACTAAACACCTCTTAGGCTTTAGCCTGACTTCCTGTGCCCTTGGGGAACTGACAGGCAGATGGCTTCCATCTGTATTCAGAGAAATTTCCAGCTCCTGTGTGTTCTCACCAAGATTCCCATCTTGTGCCCAAAACCTTCCGCGTTCTTTTCTCACATTGCGCAGGGACGTTTCTGGTCTAGAAGACGTCAGTGGTTTCGCAGAGACAAGGATAAGGCTCACAGCTGTTGTAAAGAGGATTGTGCCACAGACCGTTTTAAGCTGAATTACCTGGAAGGAAAGTAGAGACAGGTTTTGTTTTAGCTCAAAGCCTCCACAGAAGGAAGATCAGCCTCTCAGTGTTAATTTGCAGTCTCCCAAACACACTGCAATGCTGCATCAATTCACAGAATAATAGAGTCGTAGATTTGGAAGTGATCACAAGGGCCATCCAGTCCAACCCTCTTCTGCCATGCAGGAAATATCAATCAAAGCATCACTGACAGATGGCCATCCAACCTCTGTTTAAAGACCTCCAATGAAGGAGACTCCACTACACTCCAAGGGAGTGTATTCCACTGGACCTTACCATATAGGGCACAGAAGTTGGGTCAGTTCGCATTGGTCGATGGGTATTCGCGTTATATCGCATTGTTCATTCAAACCCGCGCCCTCTGAATACGCTTTGCCGATGCATATTCGCGTCATATCGCATTGTTCTTCCACACCTGAGTGGCCTTCCTAATCGAGGTTTTGCGAATCAGCCAATGCGTATTCAGGCAAAGCGAGGCAAGTGCAGATTGGATTACCACACCAGCCCAATACGATGTGTATTGGCCGATGCGCATCGGCAGCCTTGCACATGCTCTGTGGGGCTCTGAACAGGGCGCAACCTTTTTAACTTCCGGGGTGAAGAATGAGGTCACTGTTTAGCACGTAATATCGCGAGCATTGCTGCCTTTAGCCACTTACGAAAGGGGTATGCACCATTTGTGTATATATGTGTGTGTGTGTGTGTGTGTGTGTGTGTATGCACACATAAATACATACATACATACATACATACTTATATATATACATATATACTTATATATATACACATAGTGGTACAGCCAAAAGTGTGATGCCCTTTTTTAGGTGTACACACACATTTGTCTGTATGAGTGTTAAAATATATATATATATATATATATATATATATATACACACACACACACACACACACACACACGTATACAAAAACACACTGTGCCACAGCTAAAAGTGGGATGCCGTATTTATATGTGCTCACACACAGCTGTCTGTGTGTGTGTGTGTGTGTATACACACATACTTATACATATACACACAGATATACATATACATATATATACTGTGCGTCCTCGCCTTACGCGGGGGATCCGTTCCGGATCCCTCCGCGTAAGGCGAATTCCGCATATGCTCGAGCCCCATTGGAAACAATGGGGCTCGTGTGCGGTGGCGCGGCGGTGCGTGCCCATTCAATTGAATGGGACGCGCCGCCCCTTCCACCCCGCGCGCACGCCGCGGCTTAAGCGCGTATGCTCAAGGCCGCGTATGGCGCGTCCGCGTATGGCGCGGGTGCACTGTATACACACACACAAACTTGGAGCAACCAAAAGTGTAATGCTTCATGTATATGCTTACACACACATCTTTGTGTGTGTGTGTGTGTGTGTGTGTGTGTATACATACATATACATATATACACATATATACATATATATTCCCCCCTCCCCCGACACAAAAGGTTTCCGCTTTATCTCGTCGTTCAGTGGAAAAATGGCTCCCCAGCCCTGGCGGTTGTCTTGAAAGGGGAAAGGGCCACCGGAAGGAGAAGGGGGAAATTCCAGCGCAGCATCATGGGAAATTTGTAACCCGCTGGTCTTCAGGAGAACCAGCGGATTGGATGTACACACCAGCCCAAGCAGTAGAGGTTTCGCACTGGCCATCAATACAGATCCCGTGAATCCACTAATTTTGTGGACTCACAAAATGGAGGAGCCGGCTGCCTTCAGTTCAGAACCCCGCCGTGAATACGCATTGGGCTCTAGTACAGCACTGACAGAGCTCCCATACAATCCAGAGAAATGGTTGGAAGAGTAATGATAAAACATGAGTCAGCAGTGGGATGCAGCAACTAAAAAAGCCAATGCAATTTTAGGCTGCATCAATAGTGGTATAGCGTCTAGATCAAGAAAAGTAATAGTGTCACTATATTCTGCTTTGGTCAGGCCCCACCTGGAGTACTGTGTCCAGTTCTGGGCACCACAATTCAAAAAGGATGCTGAGAAACTGGACCATGTCCAAAGGAGTGCCACCAAAATGGTGAAGGTTATGGAAATCATAAAGCCCTATGGGGAAAGAGTTAGGGAGCTGGGTCTGTTTAGCCTGGAGAAGAGAAGATTAAGAGGTGATATGATAGCCCTGCTTAAATCTTTGAGGGGATGTCACACTGAAGATGGAGCAAGCTTGTTTTCTGCTGCTCCAGAGAATAGGATGCAGAACAATGAATGCAAGCTACAAGAAAAGAAATTCCACTTAAACATTAGGAGGAACTTCTTGCCAGTAAGAACTGTTTGACAGAAGAAGACGATCCCTGGGAGAGTGGTGGAATCTCCTTCCTTTGAGGTCTTTAAACAGAGGCTGGATGGTGATCTATCAGAGACACTTTGATTGAGAGTTCCTGCATGGCAGAAGGGGGTTGGACTAGAGGGCCCTCCTTGGGGTCTCTTCCAACTCTTTGATTCTATGATTCTATAAAAATCCAGAGTTGGTTTGGAACCCTTATGGAGACAGATCCACCAATAAGATAGGTGTTACTCAGAGCAGAGTTGCATCCTTGATATACAATCTCAGAACCTTAGAATCATAGAGTTGGAAGGGACAACAAGAGCCACATAGTCCACCCCCCTGCCATGTAGAGATCTGCAACTAATGCCCCATGAGGGATGGCCATCCAATCTCTGTTTAAAGACCTTCAATGATGGAGAGGCCACCACCTTCCAAAGCAATCCACATTCCACTGTCAGACAAATGTTCAGTAAAGATGTTCTTCCTAATGTCTATAGCAGGGGTTGGCAACCTCCGGCCCGCGGGCTGGATGCGGCCCGCGGAGGCCTTTGACCCGGCCCCTGGCTGCTCCTGCCGCCGCTGCCACCAGTTGCGGCTTTCCGCCGCTCTGGGCGCCGCCATTTTGGCGAGGCCCGTTGCTGTCACTGGGGCCCTCCAGGAGGGCTCCGACGGCGGCAGCGGGCCCCTGGGAGGCCCGTTGCCGTCGCAGGGGCCCTCCAGGAGGGCTCTGGCAGCGGCAGCGGGCCTCCCAGAGGCCCGTTGCCTTCACTGGGGTCCTCCAAGAGGGCTTCGGCGGTGGCAGCGGGCCACTGGGAGGCCCGTTGCCTCCGCTGGGGCTCTCCAGGAGGGCTCCTGCAACAGCAGCGGGCCTCCCAGAGGCCCGTTGCCTTCGCTGGGGTCCTCCAGGAGGGCTCCGGCGGCGACAGTGGGCCTCTGGGAGGCCCGTTGCCTTGGCTGGGGCCCTCCAGGAGGGCTCCTGCAGCAGCAGCGGGCCTCCCAGAGGCCCGTTGCCTTCACTGGGGTCCTCCAAGAGGGCTTCGGCGGCGGTAGCGGGCCACTGGGAGGCCTGTTGCCTCCGCTGGGGCCCTCCAGGAGGGCTCCTGCGACAGCAGCGGGCCTCCCAGAGGCCCATTGCCTTCGCTGGGGTCCTCCAGGAGGGCTCCAGCGGCGGCAACGGGCCTCTGGCGTCAGGGGCCGGCAAAGAGGGGGAGGCCTCCAGCACTGGCGGTCCCCGCTGGCTCTTTCCTGGCCTCTGACAGGGCCTGGGGCCCCGTCAGGGGCCGGCAAAGAGGAGGTCGCCTGGCCCCTGGGGGGTGGAAGCTCCACCCCTGGGGTGGAAGCTCCGCCCCTGGGGTGGAAGCTCCGCCCCCAGAGGGTGGGAGCTCCGTCCCCGTAGGGTGGAGGCTCCACCCCCGGCATGTGACCCCGCCCCCCGGGGGGTGGAAGCTCCACCCCCCGGCTTTGGCCCCCCAGTTGTCTGAGGGACAGCAACCCGGCCCCCGGCTCAAAAAGGTTGCCTACCCCTGGTCTATAGAATCATAGAATTGTAGAGTTGGAAGAGATCCCAAGGGCTATCCAGTCCAAAGTCATTTCTGACATGCAGGAACTCTCAATAAAAGCCTCCCTGACAGATGGCTGTCCAGCCTCTGTTCAAAAACCTCCAAAGAAGGAAACTCCACCACATTTCGAGACTGCATCTTCCACTGTTGAACAGCCGTTACTATTAGTAGGTTCCTCCTAATGTTGAGGTGGAATCTCTTTTCCTGTAATTTGCATCCATTGCTCCATTGTGTCCTAGTCTATGGAGCAGCAGAAAACAAGCTAAATTCAAATATTTAAACAGGGCTATCATATCACCTCTTAACCTTCTCTTCTCCAGGCTAAACATCCCCAGCTCCCTAAGTCCTTCCTCATAGGGCTTCATGGTTCCCAGACCCTTCACCATTTTAGTCGCCCTCCTTTGGGCACACTCCAGTTTCTCAATGTCCTTTTTGAATTGTGGTGCCCAGAACTGGGGCCTGACCAGAGCAGAATAGAGTGGCACTATTACTTCCCTTGATCTAGACACTATACTTCTATTGATGCAGCCTAAACATTGCACTGTTGACTCATGTTCAACTTGTGGTGTACTTGGACTTCTGGATCCTTTTCACATGTATAAGTTCAGCCAGATGTCCCCCATCCTATATCTTTGCATTTCATTTTCCCACCCTAATAGCAGTAATACCTTACATTTCTCTGTGTTGAATTTCATTTTGTTAGTTTTTGGCCCAGCTTTCTAGTCTATTCAGGTGATTTTGAATTTTGACCCTGTCCTCTGGAGTATTAGCTATTCCTCCTAATTTGGTGTCATCTGCAAATTTTCTCTTGTACATAAGAGTGTCCATTTTCCTGCCCGCTATGACTAATGAAATAGATTGGAAAAATCCCCCTTAATCTTCATGGATTTTCCTTTAGCATTAAGTCTTGTTGCTCTGTTGGAAATACAAGCATCCAAAGATCTTGCCTCAATTGCTTTGCTGAAATAACAAACATTTAAATTCAAGCCTGATTATTAATGTTGCGGATGATGTTTTATGAAACTTTAAAGTAGGTCACTAGACTAGACTAGCAAAGGCATATAGTGCATTCGGAAGGCTTCACAAAAGAGTCTGGAGTAACAAACACCTGAGGCGAAGCACAAAAATCAGTGTGTATAGAGCCATTGTACTGTCTATGCTCCTCTATGGGTCTGAAACATGGGTCACCTATTGCCAACACCTACGACTCCTTGAACGCTTTCATCAGCGCTGTTTACGCACAATTCTAAATATACACTGGACTGACTATGTGACAAATGTTGCTGTCCTCGAGCAAGCAGGGATCACCAGCACTGAGGCCATGCTATTGAGGACGCAGCTGCGCTGGGCAGGACATGTTTCTAGGAGGAAGGACCATCACCTCCCCAAAATAGTATTCTACGGTGAACTCGCCACGGGTCAAGAGCGTAAGAGGGGCAACCCAAAGAAGAGATACAAGAACTCCCTGAAACAACATCTCAGGCATGGCCTAATTGATCACCAACAATGGTCTGCCCTGGCCTCGCATCGGGAGGCATGGAGACGCACTATCCATGATGCTGCAGCCTCCTTTGAAAGCTCATGCCGAACGAGTCTTGAAGAGAAACGACAACGCAGAAAGAACCGCAACCCAGAAACACCACCCAAGGAGACTTTCTGCTGTGCTTTCTGCAACCGGACCTGTTTGTCCCGGATTGGCCTTTTTAGTCACCAACGCGCTGCTTCTAGAAAGCATGGGATCATGAGTCCTTCCTGAATCTTTGTTCACCAAGAAAAGTCAGAGAAAATGGGTCAGGAAGACTTCAAAATAGTCCAAGAGTTTTTATTTCTTGTTACAGGAAATGTGGTTGTTGTTTCTTTAAAAAAAGAATTGGTGACATGTTTTCTGCACAAAAATAAAATTTCTGGAACGCTACAGGATGCACAAACAAGACTGTGCAGAAATATTTGTTTTCTTCCAAGGCATTTACACATTTTTGTGTGTGCAGGAAAAAGTGCATGTTTTACACCCACACACAAATGAATTTATTGTGCAAAAACTACATTTCCTGTGCAAAAACAAACAAACCCATTTTTCCCCCTACAAGGGAAATACATTTTCTTGGTTAAAAAATGTTTTAGGGGGAATGGGGTTGGTCAAAAAAATAAAATAAAGTTAGGTGCTTTTCTGCACACAAAATCCCCCAGAACACTTTGAGATGTCCAAATGCTGGGAGAAAACTGGGGGGAAGCCTTGCTGTTTTATTTTATTTGTGGCTTTGACCATTGCAACTTTATTAACAGATGTGATAAATATGTTCTCTCTAGGAATCTCTAAGTATGACTCTATGGTCAACGTCTGCCAGATATTGTGATGGACGACCAAGAAATTCCTAGAGAGAACACTTCCCTAGGCATTTGGAGGTCCTCAGGTGCAATAACCGACTAAGGCAGTGGTTCCCAACCTGTAGGTCGTGATTCCTTTGGGGGTCGAATGATCCTTTCTCAGGGGTCGCCAGGTTGGGGCTTGCCCCTCCTACTCCTCCTCCATGGCCAGGCCTCCTCTGGCCTGTTGCCACTACCACAATTGCACAGGGCTTCCACTGCCACCGCCACAAGTGCGTGGGGCATCCAGCGGCTTTTGCGGCCAGATCCAGCCTCTGGAGAGCACAAAAAAGGAGCTGCAAAAAGACTCCATAGCTGTGGCAATGTGGCTTTATGATGCTCCTGTGGTGCTGCATCATGATGGTGTGAGCCATCAAATCCATGAGGAAAGCTGCACAAGTCAAAGCCATGAATGTGGAGGGCCAACTGTGGGGGGCCAATTTTTTTCCCCATCCCTAATTGGAGATCTCGAACCGATGCAAAAAAAGGGCCACTCAAAATATACGTACATAGAAATTGGTGGCTCTGGCTGCATCCACACTGGAGAGATAACCTGGTTTGGCATCGCTTTAACTGCCTGGCTCAAGGCTATGGAATTCTGGGAGTTGGAGTTTGTTGTGGGGTCCAGAGCAGAGCTCTGTTCTGCTCTGGGCCCACAACAAACTCCAACTCCCAGAATCCCATAGCCTTGAGCCAGGATGCTGAAAAGCGGTGCTAAACCTGGTTATCTCTCCAGTGTGGATGCAGCCTTAGTAAGTCAACACGAGGCATGCTGGGATTCTTAGTCCAAGAAAGTAACCTTTCCAATCTCTAGACACATCTTTCCTCCAGAACAAATTTGTCTACCACACTCCACTCCCAGAAGATTTCTATGTTGGTGTCTTGGATGACATTCATTTCTATAGTCAACATTTGTACTCAGATCTACCATAAGAATGGTTCCCAGTCAGCAAAGAGGGTCAGACAAGGCTCCACTCCGTCACTCTGTCCTTAGAATCATAGAAACATAAAGTTGGAAGAGACCCCAAGAAGGGCCATCTAGCCCAACCCTGTTCTGCCATGCAGGAACTCGCAATCAAAGCACCCCTGACAAATGGCCATCCAGCCTCTGTTTAAACTTCCACCTTGCATGCAGAAAATATCTTACTCAACAGGTTTAGACACAGAGGAAGGAGAAGTGAAAATGGGAGGAAGGCATATCAACCATCTAAGGTATGAAGGCAATACTATCAGAAAACCATCAAAGACTTGAAGCAATTACAAAAGAAAGCCAGAGAGGAAAGTGCCAAGGCAGTCTTGCTGTTGAACATTAAGAAAACAAACATAATGAACACTCAAAAGGTAGTGGGTGTTAACTGCATCTGAGTCGATCCTGAATCATAGAATCGTAGAGTTGGAAGAGACCCCAAAAAGGGCCATCCAGTCCAACCCAATTCTACCATGCAGGAACTCACAATCAAATCATTCTTGACAGATGGCCATCCAGCCTCTCCTTAAAGACTTCCCAAGAAGGAGACTTTGGGTGTGTGTTCCACTCTTGAACAGCCCTTACTGTCTGGAAGTTCCTCCTAATGTTAAGGTGGAATCTCTTTTCCTATAGCTTGCATCCATTGCTCTGTGTTCTAGTCTTTGGAGCAGCAGAAAACAAGCTTGCTCCCTTCTCAACATGACATCCCTTCAAATACTTAAACAGGGCTATCATATCACCTCTTAGCATTCTCTTGAACATGAGTCAACTGTGTGATGTGGCAGCTAAAAAGCCCAATGCAATTTTAGGCTGCATCAATAAAAGTATAGTGTCTAGATCAAGAGAAGTAATAGTGCCACCGTACTCTGCTTTGGTAAGGTTCACCTGGAATATTGTGTCCAGTTCTGGGCACCACAATTCAAAAAGGACATTGAGAAGCTGGAGTGTTTCCAGAGGAGGGCGACCAAAATGGTGAAGGGTCTAGAAACCATGGCTTATGAGGAACTACTGATGGACCTGGGGATGTTTAGCCTGGAGAAAAGAAGGTTAGGAGGTGATGTGACAGCTCTGTTTAAATATTTGAAGGGAGGTCATATTGAGGAGGGAGCAAGCTTGTTTTCTGCTGCTCCAGAGAATAGGACCCGGAACAATGGATGCAAGCTGCAGGAAAAGAGATTTCACCTCAACATTAGGAGGAACTTCCTGAGAGTAAAGGCTGTTCAACAGTGGAACACACTCCTTCCTCGGAGTGTAGTGGAGTCTCCTTCTTTGGAGGTCTTTAAGCACAGGCTGGATGGCCATCTGTCGGGGATGCTTTGATGGAGATTTCCTGCATGGCAGAAGGGGGTTGAACTGCATGGCTCTTCCAACTCTACGATTCTATTATTCTACAATTCTTCTCCAGGCTAAACATCCCCAGCTCCCTATGTCTTTCCTCATAAAGTATGGTTTCCATGCCCTAAACCATTTTGGTGGCCCTCCTTTGGACACATGGATCCAGTTTGTCAACATTCTGACGGATGAGACACCTCCAAGTGCCCCTGTCCTCCACTGCTCTGCTCAGGTCCTGCAGGCTCAGGGCCATGATCTCCTTGATGGAGTCTCTCCATCTGGCATGCAGTCTTCTTCTCTTTCTGCTGCCCTCCACCTTTCCTAGCATTATTGCATTTTCTAGCTATCCATGCCTTCTCACAATGTGGCCAAAGTACTACAGCTTCACTTTGGTCATCTTGTCCTCGAGGGAGAGTTTGGGCTTAATCTGTTCTATGGCCCATTTGTTTGTGTTTATGACTGTTCGAGGTATCCTCAAACCCTTCTCCAGCCCCACATAATCTCCAATGAACTGATTTTCTTTCCATCTGCCTTCTCCACTATCCAGCTCTCGCATCCACAAATGGTGGTGCGGAATACAGTGGCAAGAGGAAAATCCATTCCTTTTAGATGTGGGGCTGGAGAAGATTATTGAGGATACCGTGGACAGCAAAAAGAACAAATAAATGGGTCTTTGAACAGATCAAAGCTGGACTCTCCCTGAAAGCCAAGATGACCAAACTGAGGCTCTTTTATTTTGGCCGCACCATGAAAAAGCATGAATCATTGGAAAAGACAATAATGCTAGGAAAGATGGAGGGCAGTAGGAAGAGTGAAAGACCACATGCCCGATGGTTGGATTAAATCAGAGAAGCCATGGGCCTGAATCTACAAGAACTAAGCAGAGTTCTTGTATAAATATTCTCTACACCAGTGGTTCTCAACCTTCCTAATGCCGCGATCCTTTAATACAGTTCCTCATGTTGTGGTGACCCTCAACCATAACATTGTGGTGCCTCAGTTCCTAAGACCATTGGAAGCTGGGATTTTTAGCCTGGAGAAAAGAAGGTTAAGAGGTGATATGTTAGCCCTGTTTAAATATTTGAAGGGATGTCATATGGAGGAGGGAGCAAGCTTGTTTCCTGCTGCTCCAGAGAACAGGACATAATGGAGCAATGGATGCAAGCTCCAGGAAAAGAGATTCCATTTCAACATTAGGAGGAACCTCCTGACATAAGGACTGTAAGAGCTCTTCCTTGGAGTGTAGTGGAGTCTCCTTCCCTGGAGGTCTTTAAACTGAGGCTGGATGGCCATCTGTCGGGTATGATGGAGAGTTCCTGCATGGCAGAAAGGGGTTGGACTGGATGGACCTTGCGGTCTCTTCCAACTCTATGATTCTATTATTCTATCTGTTTTCCAATGGTCCTAGGCAACCCCTGAGAAAGGTCAAACCGCTGCTCTACAATATGATGATACTAGCATGAAACACATATTTTTACAGTTGACCCTCTGTTTTTGTGGGGGATCTGTTCTGGACCCCCTGGCGAAAATGGAGTCTCGCACCTATTCAAGCCCCATAGGTTTGAATGGGGTGCGTCCCCATGAACGCACGAGGAGCGTGCTCTGCGGGGGTGCTCCCCATTGACGATAATGGAGATCACCTTTCTGCACAGAGCAAACTAGTATTTAGCAAATATCTAAACAGTATTTATGAGTCTCAGATTGTACCTTATTTACAAAACAACCTGATAAATCTAGACATTCATTTAGCCCTTGAGGTTTGCTAGATGCTAATTTATGTATCCAAGAAGCTTCTCTTTGTAAAGAGGTGCTCTGTCTTACAGTATAATCATATTTGATGATAACGATTCCACAGAACTGGATGCACTCTTTGAGAAGAGGATCCCCCCCCCCCCCTACATTTAGCTGCTGCCATATTTAGTTTACAGAACTTTGGAAGATTTGGACTATATTGGACTTTTCATTAGCAATTTCATTCAAATGTAGGGGAAAAAACCCTTTTCTCGAAGACTGCATACAGTTCTGTCGAATCTTTGTCATCAAATATGATTGTAAGACAGAGCAAACCTTTACATAGAGAAGCTTTTTGGATACATAAATTAGCATATAGTAAACACTCAAGGGCTAAATGAACATCTAGATTTATCAGGGTTTTTTTGTAAATAAGGTACAATTCAAGACTCATAAATACCGTTTAGATATTTCTAAACGTTAGTTTGCTCTGGGGTTAAATTTGAACTCTGGGCAATTACAAAAGTATATGTTTCGTGGTATTATCATCATAGTATAGTAGAGAATATTTGTACAAGAACTCTGCTTAGTAGCTATATGTATGGTGATTAATATTTCACTGTCTATCATTAGATGTTGGTGTTAACGCATATTAATATTTTTTGATACATCAAGGTTTTTCTAGTATCTCCATTAGTTTTTAGTACAAGTACTTTGGGATACGTAGTGTTGGGACACTCTCATTCCTAGGGTTGCCAGGAGTTGAAGTTGACTCAAGGGCAGCTAACAACAACAGCAAGCCATCAGCCAATGAATCCCTGAATGATCTCAAGTTCTAATATTATGAGAATGCACAGCTAACAAAGGGATCAATCTACAGTAGGACTGAAGCGAATCAGGACCAATGTGCTATAAACACCAATGTGCATTAGGCTCACAGGGCACCGCACACTGGGCACATTTTGCAATTTGGTAACCATGTTTCTTAGCACCTCTGCTGCTTTGTTAAGTGCACACCAGTTTACATCGAGGGAAAGGACATACGGGATTCTGGCCTATCATGGTTACTAAGATTGTACGATTAAATTGCCATAGACATTAAAACCAATCAAAACAAATATATTCAAAACACTGAGATGAATTAAGATAGGCAAAGCAGCACACAGTTAAAAGCCTAGGAAGTCAGACAGGTCCTTCCATCTCTAAGCTGCAAATCTGTTTTGACGCCTTCAGTCTGAGGACTAAACTACTAGAGGTTTACTCTCCTAATCTGTTTCTGCAGGGTACCTTGGGGTTCATTTACACTGTACAAATAATCTGGTTTGATACCACATTAAATCTTGTAGCTCCATCCTATGGAACCCTGGGATTTACAGTTTTAGAAGATTTTTAGCCTTCTGTGCCAAACAATACTACAAAAAAACCCCCTACAAATCCCAGAATGCCATAGGATGGCAGTTAAAAGCGGTGTCAAACTGCATTACTTCTACAGTGCAGAGCTTGGAAGAAGGGAAGAGAGATTCTCTCCATATTAGTAGTCCGTCTGCAATTTAATTATTTCTTTATAGCCACAAGCCATCACAGTTTAGTATATAGAAACAGCAAAAACAGAATGCATATAAAACACAAATTAGTGTATCATTTGTATTTATAAACAATGAATGATACCTGGCAACCCCCCCCCCCCAAATTATAATTAAACACTAGGACAAAAGGCAAATACACACACACCACACACCACATATTAAAAAAAAAGATACAGAATGCTTGAAGGGGGAATGCCACCCGTTCTGTTTATTATGACAAATTTTGGGTTTGATGCCCAGGAGTGGAGTTAATGGTCCTGTTTGGCAAAGAAGAAAAGATGCAGGCGAGGCATTTGTGCCACAGAGGGACTCATTTAAAAAGCAATGGAAGAGATAATCCTCATAGATGCTAAATCTTTGGTGAGATGGGGGTATTATGAAACATTCCTTCAATCCCTTCAAGAAAAAAGGAGTGGTTGGACATTAGGTACACACACACACACACACACACACACACACACACACTGTAAGGACTATTCAACAGTGGAATATACTGCCTCAGAGGGTAACAAACTCCCCTTTACTGGAGGATTTTAAACAGATTGGACAGGCAATTCTAGGCTGCATCAATAAAAGTATAGTGTCTAGATCAAGAGAAGTAATAGTGCCACTTTATTCTGCTCTAGTCAGGCCCCACCTGGAATAATACTGTGTCCAGTTCTGGGCACCACAATTAAAAAAGGACATTGAGAAACTGGATCCCTGTGTCCAAAGGAGGGCGACTAAAATGGTGAAGGGTCTGGAAACCATGAAGCCCTATGAGGAACAACTCAGGGAGCTGGGGATGTTTAGCCTGGAGAAGAGAAGGTTAAGGGTGACATGATAGCCCTGTTTAAATATTTGAAGGGATGCCATATTGAGGAGGGAGCAAGCTTGTTTTCTGCTGCTCCAGAGACTAGGACCTGGAGCAATGGATGCAAGCTCCAGGAAAAGAGATTCCAGCTCAACATTAGGAAGAACTTCCTGAGAGTAAGGGCTGTTCAACAGAGGAACAAACTCCCTCGGAGTGTAGTGGAGTCTCCTTCCTTGGAGGTCTTTAAGCAGAGGCTGGATAGCCATCTGTCGGGGATGCTTTGATTGAGAGCTCCTGCATGGCAGAATGGGGATGGACTAGATGGCCCTTGCGGTCTCTTCCAACTCTATGGTTCTATGATTCTATGAGGTGTCTTCCTGCTTGACAGGTGGTTAAACTAGATGGTCCTTGGGGGTCCCTTCCTATTCTTAGAATCATAGAATCATAGAGTTGGAACATACCCCAAGGGCCCTCCAGTCCAACCCCATTCTGCCATGCAGGAAATCCAAATCAAAGCATCCCTGACAGATGGCCATCCAGCCTCTGTTTAAAGACCTCCAAAGAAGGAGACTCCACTACACTCCGAGGAAGGAGTGTGTTTCGCTGTCAAACCGCCATTACTGTCAGGTAGTTCTTTCTAAGTTGAGGTGGAATCTCTTTTCCTGGAGCTTGCATCCATTGCTCCTTTGTTTCCTATTCTCTGGAGCAGCAGAAAAAAAGCTTGCTCCATCCAGGACTCTGTGTACAGCTGTGTACATGATTTTCTTACAGGCATTCCAGTAAGTGATGCAAAATACTGTCCTAAGCTAAATGTTGTTTGAAATAAAGCAACATCTCCAATGGTGACGTTAAGTTAAATATTGGATTTACTTATACCAAACTATTCTAATTTGAACGATGCTACAGTGGGGCCTTTGTTATCTGCTGGGGTTTGGTTCCAGGACTCCCTGCAGATATCAAAACCTGCGGATGCTCAAATACCATTAAATATAATGGCAGGGTAAAATGGTGTCCCTTACATAAAATGGCAAAATCAAGGTTTACTATTTAGAATTTTAAAAAATAAATAATTTCAAACTGTGAATGCTTCAATCTGTGGATAAAGAATCAGTGGATGCAGAGGGCTGACTGTTTTTATGTTAAATCCTTAATATATCTGAATGTGCAAATGAAAATATGCACACTAAATAAACAAAATATTCATATTCATATACTACTTCAAATGAGGAGGTTGAGAGTGATGCCTGCATGTAGATGTAAAAGGGGGTACTGGTGCTATAAACATTTGTATAAATGTAGAGAGATCTTGTAGCATCTTTGAGACTAACTGAAGAAAGAAGTTGGCAGCATGAGATTTTATAGACTTAAGTCTACTTCCTCAGATGCATTTGGTGGAGTGGAAGCCGAGGTGCTACAAGATCTCACTACGTACTGATTCTACAGACTAACACGGCTATATCTTTGAATTCTATTTGCATAACTGATTATAAATCCCACCATTTTGAATACAAGACAATGGGCCCAAACATACAGGCTAAAATAAAGTTGCTTCAGGTCACTTTGGAGGTATGCTGTTTAAAAGACACATGCATCTTAAGAGGCCAGAAGCTGCGCCAAAGCTGCGCTCCAGTTCTTAGGACTGGAGCATGACTTTTGGCTTCCGGCCTCTTAGGACACATGCAGCATTTAAACAGCATACCTCCAAAATGGCCTGAAGCAGCTTTATTTTGGCCTGTCTGTTTGGGCCCATTCTCTCTTTAAGTAACCCCTTTACTCTGGCGGATGAAAGGGAGGTAGGATGAACCGTGGTGTTAATTTCAGAATTGTTGCAATTAAGATTTAGTCTTACCCCCATGACTCTTGCTTTTCTGGAAGAATTTCAGAACTGCATTCTCCTTCTCCTCCACTTCTGCAGCTGAGTGGCATGGGAAGTCCTCCTTCTATATATACAGTAACTCCACCTGCCCTTTTACGTAAAGGTAAAGATTAAGGAGAGCATCAGATGCCAAATCCACCTTCAGGGAGGCACCACTTCTCACATTCCTCTGGAAGTCATTGACCCATGTCTAAGAGAGGGATCATCATACCATCACGGTTGAGCCACAGTTTTTGGATCACTCATAGAATCATAGCATCATAGAGTTGGAAGAGACCTCAAGGGCCACCCGGTCCAACCTCATTCTGCCATGCAGGAACTCAAAATCGAAGCACCCCCGATAGATGGCCACCCAGAGAGCAGAGGTCCTTATCTCACAAAGAGGAGGAAGGGATGCCACAGAGATCTGGGTCCACAAGTGGTCCACCATCTGGGAGAAGGATAAGGGTTGATATGATAGCCCTCTCTAAGTATTTGAAGGGATGTCATATTGAGGAGGGAGCAAGCTTGTTTTCTGCTACTCCAGAGAACAGGACCTGGAAAAAGGGATGCAGGCTATAGGAAAAGAGATTCCAGCTCAACATTAGAAGGAAGTTCCTGATAGTAAGGGCTGTTCAGCCATGGAAGACACTGATGCAGAGAGTGGTGGAGACTCCTTCCTTGGAGGTCTTTAAACAAAGGCTTGATGGCCATCTGTCATTGGGGATGCTTTGGATGAGAGTTCCTGCATGGAACGGGATCCGGGCCCTTGGGATCTCTTCCAGCTCTATGAGTCTATGATTTTATAACTTGGAAGGAATGTGCAATCCTTCCCAAATTTATGGAGGAAAGACATTTCAGCTATCTTATCGGTCACATTGAGAGTCCATGTGATGTATTCTTCTTCTTCTTCTTCTTCTTCTTATTATTATTATTATTATTATTATTATATTATTATTATTATTTCTTACCCACCTTTTATCCAAAGAGGACAACAACTAAGAGACAAACAACATCAGTTGAAACACACCAGTTAAAACACATATCAGTTTAAAAGGGCAAATAAGATATACACACATTAAAACAATCCACATTTAAAATTCACAAGTTAAAAACCATCTGGAGAAGCCTGCCAGAAGAGAGTGGTCTTCAGTGCTGTTTTAATTCGGAGAGCGTATTCAGCTGCCAAATCTCTTCTGGCAGGTCATTCCACAGTCTAGGGACTCTGGTTTACAGTTGCCAGTCTATTCCTGGCTGAGCGGAGTATGTGTCCACCAGAGGACTGGAGTGTATGTAGTGCATTATATGGGTGCAGTGGTTTGAGCATAGGACTAGGACTCTGGAGATCCAGGTTCAAATCCATGCTTGGCCATGGAAACCCTCTACATGACCTCAGGTGATTCACATCCTCACAGCCTTAGAAAACCCCATAATAGGGTGGCCTTAGGGTCACCATGAGTTAGAAATGACTTGAAGGCACACAACAACAACAACAACAACAACAACAACAACAGTTATTCACTTTAATGACTCCTAACATTTACTCAGAATCTCCTTTCTTGCCCTTTCTTCTGCATCTTCTGTTGATCTGGCGGGTCTAACTTAGTTGCAGTTGACAACTCGATTTAGGCCTATGTTTTATGTTCTTGTTGGAGGCCTTCAAGTCATTTCCGACTTATGACAACCAACTCTAAGGTGAACCTATCATGGGATCATCATGGTAAAATTGTACTGGAATATAATCTTATACTGGAATACTGTGTCCAGTTCTGGACACCATAATTCAAAAAGGATGTGGACAAATTGGAGCATATCCAGAGGAGGGTCACCAAAATGGTGAAGGGTCTGGAAAAGAGAAGGTTAAGAGGTGATATGATAGCCCTGTTTATGTATTTAAAGGGGTGTCATGTTGAGGAGGGAGCAAGCTTCTTTGCTGCTGCTCCAGAGACTAGGACCCAGAACAATGGATGCAAGCTTCAGGAAAAGAGATTCCAGCTCAACATTAGGAGGAACTTTTTGACAGTAAGGGCTATTCAACAGTGGAACATGCTCCCTTGGATTGTGGTGGAGTCTCCTTCCTTAGAGGTCTTTAAGCAGAGGCTGGATGGCCATCTGTTGGGGATGCTTTGATTGAGAGTTCCTGCATGGCAGAATGGGGATGGACTGGAAGGCCCTCGAGGTCTCTTCCAACTCTAGGGTTCTATGATTTGTTCAGAGGTGGTTTGCCATTGCCTTCCCCTGAGGTTGAGATGGTGTGACTCACTCAGGGTCAACTAGCAGGTTTCATGGCTGAGCTGGGAATTGAACCCTGGTCTCCAGAGTTGTAGTCCAACACTCAAACCGTTATTTCATGCCTGTGAGTCAAACTATTTTGCCACAAAAGTAGCTCTGAGAAAATTTTGCTTGACTGAGACCAACAGTTATATTCCAAAATAATCAATGTATTCCTCCTGACAGCTATGGCATGTTCTCCTGCACACAATAGGCAGAATCCTTTTGGGGCATTACACTGGTTACCCTGGAGGTTGTGCTAGTTTGAGACTTGTATCTGATATTATTATTATTATTATTATTATTATTATTATTATTATTAACCTTTATTTATAAAGCACTGTAAATTTACACAGGCTGTACATACAATCTTTTTAATTGGACGGTTCCCTGCCCTCAGGCTACTCGCTTATGCAATATACGTCCCCATTTACTCACCTGGAGCTCCACAAAACACTAGAAGGACCACCAGCATGACCAAAGAAATAGCTTTGTGAGTCCCCAGAATATCTGGGAAGTGCCAGCCACACAGCACACAATCACACAATTGTGGCCTTCGCCATTGTCCACGTAGGTAGGCTGCTGGAGCCAACATTTCCTGTACTGGATCTCTTCCCTGAGCTAAATTAGGAGCAAAAATATTTGACCAGCGAAAGCCAGGTTGAATCTATTTGCTCCTCTAATCCAGATTCACTTAATGGTTTTGCTAAGGGCTTTCGGAGTTGACCTTGGGAGGAGTTGCATGTTGTTTAGTTTAGCCATTCCTCCTGCAAAGCACGATTGGGGTTGCATGCCCATACACTGGGCAAATAATACACAGCATCATTGCTTTGATGCTTAATTTAACTGAATCTCAGTTAGGATCTTTAGTGCAGTGTAGTGATTTGAGCTTTGGACTAGGACTCTGGAGACTAGGGTTCAAATTCCATCTCAGCTATGAAACCCAATGGGTGACCTTGGGCAAGTCCCACTCTCTCAGCCTCAGAGGATGGCAATGGCAAAACCTCCTCTGAAGAAACTTTCCAAGAAAACCCCATGATAGGGTTCATCTTAGGAACACTGTAAGTCGGACGTGACTTGAAGGCACCCAACAACAAGGATCTTCACTTGGTGAGAACATATTTTCCGTTGCCACAATATAGTATGGCCCCCATATCCATGAATTTGTTATCTGTGGTTTCACTTATCTGCGTCTGAAAATAATAAGTTCTGTGTTGGCATTTCTAGGTCCTCCAGTGTGATTCTATGGGCAGCATCTGACCCAAGCATAGCATAGAATTGTACCATAGGACCTAGGCCATAAGCATCCGAAAAAGTAGACTAAAGTTTATCAAAGCTCATGCTACAAGCTTCTTTCTTTTTTTACTTTTTTTCCAGTTAGTCTCAAAGGGGCTACAAAATCTCTATACATATTAGGTCTTCCAGTGTTATTCTGCAGTCAGTTTTTGGCCCAAGCATGAGATAGAATTGTACTGGAGGATCTAGACAATGGATTTTTGTGGGGGTTTTGGGCTATGTGGCCATGTTCTAGAAGAGTTTATTCCTAATGTTTTGCCAGCATCTGTGGCTGGCATCTTGGATGGGACTTGGAAGTTGGAATGTATGCGCTGAGGACGTAGTAGTACTAGTTGTTGTTAACTGTCCTCAAGTCAACCCTGACTCACAGTGACTGTATGAATGAGACACCTCCAAGTCCCCTCTGTCATCCACTGCTCTGCTCAGGTCCTGCAAATTCATAGTTGTGACCTCCCTGGCTGAGTCTTATCCATCTGGCATGGGGCCTTCCTATCTTTTTCCTTTCCTCTAGCTTTTCTAGCATTATTATCTTTTCTAATGCGTTGTGCCTTTTTATGAAGTGGTTAAAATACAACAGCCAGGGAAGCGCCATATCTATTACTGGAGTAAAGATAGATAGCAGCACAGAACATGGGTGTCACTTTTCCACAATACCAATACCAAGTGAGGATTAGTATCATGGTAGTACTATGCCAGGTGCCATACTTTGGCCCAGAACATGTTTATCACCAATGTAATACAGTATGCCCATGTTATACGTGGCTTTGAGCGTGTGGGGCACAAGGAGGCACAAGGGGTGGCACATCCCATTCAGATGAATGGGACTTGTGCCTGTGGTGCACGCCGCCATGCCGCCGTGCTGCTGTGCCGCTGCGCCGCCGCATGCACAACCCCCAATTCACCTGAATAGGGCCTGAGCATAGGCGGAATTCGCCTTACATGGGGGGGCGGGGGGCGGAATGGATCCCTTGCGTAAGGTGAGGTTCCACTGTACAAGGTTCTACTGGCCTCCATAAAAATGGAATGAATGAAGGGAGGGAAACTGAAGCTCAGTCTAGACAAGACAGAGTTGCTCTTGGTCAGTTGGAAGGCAGATCAGGGCACAGGGATTCAGTCTGTGATAGATGGGGTTACACAACCACGTGAACATGCAGGTTCACAGCTTGGGTGTGTTCCTGGATTCCAGGCCAATGCAGTTCTAGGCTGTATCAATAGAAGTATAGTGTCTAGATCAAGGGAAGCAATAGTGCCCTTCTATTCTGCTTTGGTCAGGCCCCATTGGGAATATTGTGTCCAGTTCTGGGCACCACAATTCAAAAAGGACATTGAGAAACTGGAGCCATGTGTCCAAAGGAGGGTGACTAAAATGGTGAAGGGTCTGGAAACCATGCTTTAAAAGACTTAGGGAGCTGAGGATGTTTGGCCTGGAGAAGAGATGGTTAAGAGGTGATATGATAGTCTTGTTTAAGTATATGAAGGGATGTCATATTGAGGATGGAGCAAGCTTGTTTTCTGCTGCTCCAGAGAAAAGGACCTGGAACAATGGATTCAAGCTACAGGAAAATTGATTCAACATTAAGAAGTACTTCCTGACAGTCAGAGCTGTTTGACAGTGGGAGACACTTCCTTGGAGAGTGATGGAATCTCTTTCTTTGGCGGTCTTTAAACTGGATGGCCATCTTTTGGGGGTGCTTTGATTGAAACTTCCTGCATGGCAGAATGAGGTTGGACTGGATGGTCCTTGCGGTCTCTTCCAGCTCTAGGATTCTGATTCTATGAAATCTCAGAATTCGATAGCATTGAGCCTTGGCAGCTAAAGTGGTGTCAAACTGGATTATTTCTGCAGTGTGGATACAGCCATAGGGGTTGTTCCCACTTAAGATTTGAAACGAATTAAAATACAACGTTTTTAATAAAACCGATTCAAAATAACCCTGGTCTTATCCCGCGTTCCGAATCGCTTTTATTATTCGTTCCCATCTGTTTTTTAAATCGAAGTTTTTACCTGCAAGCGTTCCTACTTGGCATGAAATCGGTGTTTAAATAAAGCGATTCTTCTCCTCCATACCTTATTTGGAGCTGTCAATCAATAGTACGTCAGAATGACGTAACGTTAATCCGGAATATTTGGAAGCGATTTATGTTTTGGCATCGTTTCCATTTCATTGACTGTTTGTGATTTTAGCGAATTTAGGAAAGCGAATTTAGGAAACCCAAGCTCTTTCCAGAGGAACTATGGGATAGGTTTTCCATGACAGCATCCCCTCTTCATGTCTCCCAAGACAGCCAGGGAGAATCCCTTCAGAGAGCCCAGAGATCAATGAAGGAGGCTGCTGGAAAAGCAGGGAGGGAGCATTCTTCCCAAAGATTCTCTTTCCAGGGTTGGAGGAGAAGGCAGATTCCATTTGAGAAATGGAGGGAGAAAGGCTCTATCCCCCCCCCCCCCCATTGATCAGAGCCCTTCCCTGCCTGGGCGAGATCAGATGCCTCCTCGCGAGGAGCCTTCCCTTGGCTGCCTGGGCGAGATCAGATGCCTCCTCGCGAGGAGCTTTCCCTTCCCTGCCTGGGCGAGATCAGATGCCTCCTCGCGAGGAGCCTTCCCTTCCCTGCCTGGGCGAGATCAGATGCCTCCTCGCGAGGAGCCTTCCCTTCCCTGTCTGGGCGAGATCAGATGCCTCCTCGCGAGGAGCCTTCCCTTCCCTGTCTGGGTGAGATCAGATGCCTCCTCGTGAGGAGCCTTCCCTTCCCTGTCTGGGCGAGATCAGATGCCTCCTCGCGAGGAGCCTTCCCTTCCCTGCCTGGGCGAGATCAGATGCCTCCTCGCGAGGAGCCTTCCCTTCCCTGCCTGGGCGAGATCAGATGCCTCCTCGCGAGGAGCCTTCCCTTCCCTGCCTGTATGAGATCAGATGCCTCCTCGCGAGGAGCCTTCCCTTCCCTGCCTGGGCGAGATCAGATGCCTCCTCGCGAGGAGCTTTCCCTTCCCTGTCTGGGTGAGATCAGATGCCTCCTCGTGAGGAGCCTTCCCTTCCCTGCCTGGGCGAGATCAGATGCCTCCTCGCGAGGAGCCTTCCCTTCCCTGCCTGGGCGAGATCAGATGCCTCCTCGTGAGGAGCCTTCCCTTCCCTGCCTGTATGAGATCAGATGCCTCCTCGCGAGGAGCCTTCCCTTCCCTGCCTGGGCGAGATCAGATGCCTCCTCGCGAGGAGCTTTCCCTTCCCTGTCTGGGTGAGATCAGATGCCTCCTCGCGAGGAGCCTTCCCTTCCCTGCCTGGGCAAGATCAGATGCCTCCTCGCGAGGAGCCTTCCCTTCCCTGCCTGGGCGAGATCAGATGCCTCCTCGCGAGGAGCCTTCCCTTCCCTGCCTGGGCGAGATCAGATGCCTCCTCGCGAGGAGCCTTCCCTTCCCTGTCTGGGTGAGATCAGATGCCTCCTCGCGAGGAGCCTTCCCTTCCCTGCCTGGGCGAGATCAGATGCCTCCTCGCGAGGAGCCTTCCCTTCCCTGCCTGGGCGAGATCAGATGCCTCCTCGCGAGGAGCTTTCCCTTCCCTGTCTGGGTGAGATCAGATGCCTCCTCGCGAGGAGCCTTCCCTTCCCTGCCTGGGCGAGATCAGATGCCTCCTCGCGAGGAGCCTTCCCTTCCCTGTCTGGGTGAGATCAGATGCCTCCTCGCGAGGAGCCTTCCCTTCCCTGCCTGGGCGAGATCAGATGCCTCCTCGCGAGGAGCCTTCCCTTCCCTGTCTGGGTGAGATCAGATGCCTCCTCGCGAGGAGCCTTCCCTTCCCTGCCTGGGCGAGATCAGATGCCTCCTCGCGAGGAGCCTTCCCTTCCCTGTCTGGGTGAGATCAGATGCCTCCTCGCGAGGAGCCTTCCCTTCCCTGCCTGGGCGAGATCAGATGCCTCCTCGCGAGGAGCCTTCCCTTCCCTGTCTGGGCGAGATCAGAGCCCAAGCGGGCAGGGAATGCCTCTTGGAGAGGAGCCTTCCCTTCCTGCCTCTCCTCCATTAGAAATGGGCTCTCCCCACACAAAGGGGAGGTTGCAATCCACCGGGGGAAGCCTTGTACTCCTTTGGCAGACGCAGGTGCTTGAGCAGCCGGGACTTCAGGCGCTTAAAGCGCTGAAGAGATTAAGCGCCTGTAAACCATTAAAATAAAAAATAAAAATAATCCTTATCTCTTATTGAAAGACCACAGCGGACAAAGGGGTGAGGGAAGCAAAAATGGCGACAGCCAGACGGATGGGGACAGAAAGGGCAACTCCCCCAAGGACAGCCCCATCGCACTCGGCTCCTCCCATCCATCTAACCCGATTTCAAAGGTTGTCGTTCCTATTTAAATACTCCGGTTCCTAACTCGAATCAATGGAAAAACGTAGGTCGGACCCTAGTGTTTTTTTAACACGCGTTAAATGAGGAAAACTCGATTTAAATTTTTATCCCGCTCTACGATTCGATTTGTAGTGGGGACGATTGCGGGTTGCTCTAGAACCGTTCTAGGTTTAAATCGGATCCTAATAGGAACACCACTCCTTGGATTTGATTCAGAACGCGGGGTTTCACCTAGTGGGAACAACCCCATAGACATCTAAAGAAGTAGACCAGTCTACGAAAGCTGATGCTACAGCTTGTTTTGCTCGGTTATTTTCAAAGGTGCTGCAAGACCTCTTTGCATACTTTCTTTGGTCTGTCCTTTACACTTCCTGTTATTCTAACAAAGATTCCAGCTACTGGATATTTGTCTATAGAAAAGCCTAGACAATTAGAGAAGACCTTTATCATAATCTTGGGCGTAATCCTTCCAATTAAAACCCTACGGCCAAATCCTAACCAGCCATTAGTCCCAAATCGGTCCTGTTGGGGGTCAGTGAAGCTCAATCCCAAGTAAACAGGAGCTGAATCCCAGATCCTGCCCTGCATCATGTCCCGGTCACTCCATTGCTGGCCAGAGCGGAGTCACACCCCATTCAGTTGACACTGGGATTACTCAGCGGGCAGGAGGAGGATTGCTAGATTTGGCAGAGGCAGCAGGAAGGACATTCTGGCCAAATATTCCGGAGAGAGTTTGGGGCTCCATTTTCCAATTTGGAAAGTTCTCCTTTGGAAATAATCCTCTCCAGTCCATCTACACTACAGAAATAATGCAGTTTGACTCCACTTTAAGCCATGTAGCAATAGGTTTGTGAGATGTTTGTAGTTTTGTGAGATGTTTAGGCTTCTTTGTCACAGAACTCTGATGCCACAACTAGCTACAATTCCCAGCATTCCATAGCACTGAGCCATGGCAATTAAAGTGGTGCTAAACTAGATTCATTTCTGGAGTGTGGATGCAACCTACAAAAGCTAACGCTACAACTTCTACACCAAAGAAAGAAATTTTCCCAGCCTCCCTTTATCCTTTATTCCTTTATTCTATATTCTAAACTGACAGAGCGATGTCTCTGAGTTCTACATGAAAGAAAGAAGTTCCTCCTTCCTTCTTTTATTCTGTTTTTATCCCCCCCCCCCCCCCCCAGTGTAGCATGTATAAACACCTTCAGACCAATAGAGCTGAAAAGCTGGGTTCGATTTTGCATTTTAGAAAGCATCTATTTTTATTGAGTACTTTGATCCAAACAGTTGTTGCAAAATAAGTGGGCTAAGCTCTCTTTCATTCAAACCGGCCCTCCATTTATTTGTTTTGTTTAAAAAGACTCCAAGGTGAAGGCAGCATTAATTCCAATGTGCCACTTTTGCTAGAGAGATGCTCATTGTTCCAAGGTGAAAGGCTGTGGCAAATTCCATCTCCATTGGCCCTGGGTTTTCTCCAGCCAGAGCTCTGGTGCAACAGAAGAAGGGGAGCCCAAAAATGATGTGAAGAGGCAATGTGGTTTGAGGAGCGGCCATGCCATGTGCCATGCAGTTTGACTCTCATCTTGGGATTATAGATACCAAAAGGTATCCCTGCAGGAAAGAGGAAAAGAAAGTTCAAATTATGCCTCTCTAGTGCTTGGAGTGGGAATTTCTCTCATGCATCCTTGTTTCCAAAGCACTGGAGATTATCAGGCAGGAAATATCTCATCCTTGTCCTGTCCTTAAAGCGCGATGGCGAAAAGATTTTCTTTATTATTATTATTATTATTAGTAGTAGTAGTAGTAGCAGTCAAAAGAAACATTATTTACAAAAAATAAACACATTTCACTGACAAACATACAAATCTATTCTAAACACAATTCTTTGCAAATCTAAAAGCTAATAAAACAAACATAAAAGCAACATCAGAGTCTGGCCACGATGGTAAGTAAATGTTATTAATGCCTTTGCCTGAGTCTACTAGGAAAAGCAAGACTCTGCTGCTTCCTTTCTTTCCTCTTTGATGAATTAATTGAATGCAAACTCCTTTTACACTTTGGGCTCAGTTTGCTGCAATTGAAGGAAGGTGAGGACAAAGGGGGAGAGTGGAGGGAGGAGACAGAAACGGGGACATTTTAAAAGCAGCCAAAGGAGTGGGATTGCAGAGGATCAGTGGGGACTGTCCCTGCCAAATCTGGGCAGGTGGAAGGTATGCTTCCTATCAGCCATGGCTTCCAAAGAAAGTTCCCCTTCCATAGCCAACAGCAACTACTTTCCTGATCTCTTATTTCTCTCTTCAGTTGTTCCTCTTCCTCTTTTCACTGAATTGTTCCTTTTGCCTAAGAGGGACGCCGCCGCGGACAAATAGAGAACAGCACATATTGGAGGAAAGGCCACAACTTTATTAGCATAACAAAAGGTATAGCAATAAACTCATAAGGTAGGGTTGGCTCCAATGCATGAGGTCTGGATCTGTCATCCATCAGCCCAGTGCTGAGTGGATGAACCACAGTGCTTGGTCACGGCCAAGCTTTGGGATGGCAAGGGATTTTCTTTTACGCTCCTGTTCCAACGGTCACCCAAGCGATTGATCACATCTCCGCAGATGTGCATCAACACATAACTATCCCTTGCCACTGGGGGACGCTGTGTTGATGATGCCCCCGCAATGGCAACACCGCCTCGCTTGCAGCACCCCTGTGTCCGGATGGACTCCCGATCCAGTGCTACACAGCCCTGGAAACCACGTCCACCAGATCCAAGACCTATGCAACCGCCCCACAAAGTTGTGACAATAGCCCAACCCACATAGGGAGGGTGGGTGGGTGAGCTCCTTTGCAATGGCGCCCGCCCTGGTGCCTCGTGGGCCTTATATAGGCCCACCAACCAATGGGAGGCCTGGAAAGGGCTGCAAAGCCCGCCTTCTGGCCTTTCCTCCAATCACGGGCGGCGCCACCCGATGATGCCACCCAATCGGCAGGCACTTCCTCCCGCGGTGTCTGCTGGGACCTGTAGTCCCAGCAGCGCAGGCGGAAGTCCCGCCTGTGGTCGCCCCCCAGAGCCAATCACGGCTTGAGCGGCCCCGCTCGCCGGGTGGCGCAGTGGTTAAATGCCTGTACTGCAGCCATTCACTTGAAACCACAAGGTTGCGAGTTCAAGACCAGCAAAAGGGCCCAAGCTTGACTCAGGCTTGCATCCTTCCGAGGAGGGAGCTAAAATGAGTACCCAGACTGTTGGGGGCAAATTAGCTTACTTGCTAATTAGCTTACTTGCTGTTCACCACTATGATCTTTGGAATAGCGGTATATAAATAAAACAAATTATTATTACCAGTAATTATTATTTATACTTTCCAGTTTAGAAGAGCAGTTTCCCTCTCTTTTCTCGTCTCTCTCTTACCAAATCCAAACTTTGCTTTACTTTGTTGTTGTTGCTTTGTGCCTTCCAGTTGACCCCAGAGGGCTGTTTTTAGCAAGATTTAGTCAAAGGAGCTTTGCTCTTGCCTTCCTTTGAGGCTAATGAGAGAGTGTGACTTGCCCAAAGTCGCCCAATGTGTTTCTATGGCTGGGAGGAGATTCGAACCCTGACCGCACAGAGTCCTAGCCCTCATTCCCACTGTGTTTTAAACAGGTTAGGAAACCAATTGAATCGGTTGAAATTACCCTGGTTCACACTTCAACTGAATCGCTGAAGCGGTTTGGAGAGGGGGGGAGCATACACTAGACCCATTTAACCCACGTCTTTTTGATGATGATTTTTTCAGCGTCTTTTTTACTAAATCCATTCAATGCAAGTATGAATTAGACATGGATTGGATTCAATTTCACTAATGGAATTTAAGAATTGCTTCCACACAAGTGTGCGTCAGATGTGGATCGGAATTGATTTATTATGACCTGTTAAGAGATCACCAGGTGGACACTTTTTATGGTGCAGTAAAGTGGAAATGATAACCTGTGTCCGCCCACCCTCCTAATCTCTTGGACCAGCGCATTGGTAGAAGTACGTAAATGCGATTCCATAGCCTGCTGGAAATTACTCTATTTAAACCGATTCATTAGTCAATGTGAACCACAAGTGGATTATCTACCTCAGGAAACAGTTTAAATAGAATCAATTCATACGTCGATGGATTATTTTAATGCCAGAAAATGAGATCGGCGCAAATATAGTGTGAACCGCGTTTCGATGTTGAATCAATCCATCAATTCAGATTGTAAACTGATTCATTTGTAAGTGGGAATGAGGCCCTAGTCCAACACTCAAACCACTGCATTGAACATCGCCAGACTGATGCTGGGAACAACTCCAAGAAACAACTGGGAACTGGGAACAACTCCTGGATCTTTAATGGTTGTGGAGAAGAGGAGATCTCAGCAGGTGCCGCTTGCTACCTGGTTGCATGGCAAGCAACATGCGCCAACATTCCCTCTTCTCCACAGCCATTAAAGGTATAGGAACCCTTGCCACTTTTCACTCTAGCAACCCTAGGCACCATACTGTCTCGTTGTTGTTGTTGTGTGCCTTCAAGTCGTCTCTGACTTATGGCAACCCCAAGGTGAACCTCTTATGGGGTTTTCTTGGCAAAGTTTGTTCAGAGGAGGTTTGCCATTGCCTTCCCCTGAGACTGAGAGCATGTGACTTGACCAAGGTTTCATGGCCCAGTGGGTTTCGTGGCCAAGCTGGGAATCAACCCTGGTCTCCACAGTTGTAGTCCAACATTCAAACCAGTATGTCACATTGGTTTCTTTACCCACTATGAACTGCTGGGCATCAAACAAACCTGGCCACACTACAAACTTTGTTGTTATGTGCTACTTGCCCAACACCTTCAAGTCAATTCCCATTTATGCCATCCCTCCCGCAGGGCTTTCTTGCCCAGATTTATTCAGTGGAGTTTGCTATTGCCTTCCTCTAAGGCTGAGAGTGTGTGAATTATCCGGCTAGTGTCCACAACTGAGTGAGGATTCGAACTGTGGCCTCCCAGAGTCCCCATTCAACACTCAAACCACTAGACCACACTGTCTCCTTACACATTACATACTACCGAGCCTCAAACTACAAGCCAGGCTTTGTGTTGCAGACTTCATTGTTGTGTGCCTTCAAGCCAACTCAGACTTATAGCAACACTATCCTAGAGTTTTCATGGCCAGGTTTCTTCAGAGGAGGTTTGCCTTTGCCTTCCCCTGAGGCTGAGAGAGAGTAACTTGCCCAAAATCACCCAGCAGGCTTCCATGGCTGAGCGAGGATTTGAACCCTGGTCTCCAGTGCCCAATGGTGTCCAATGTTCAAACAACTCTGGCACTTTCCTTTCCTATGTCCACACATTGTCCATCAATGATTTCATGGACTCCCATGGATTTCAGAGCTCCCTCTATTTGATCACACCTAGCCCCCCCAACTGTATCCCCAAATTCTGCCTCCCCATCAGCCATGCATCTCTGACTGCCTCTTTGCCTTGGCATAAAATGTCCTATACTACCTCTATGGACTTTATCACACAGGGAAAATTGGAAAGTTAACTGAAGGTTAATCCGGGGTCATCCAAGGTATTTCATGTAATTTCGCAAAGGATTTTCAAACGACATCACATGCAAACAGAAGGCAATCCAAATGCAATCGTGAGACATCCCAGGAATAGCTGAATTCAGAAAAATATTGAATTTATAAATTCTTTTCCACTGCGAATTCACAGTCAATTCGCATTTGCGTTTGTATGAAATGCATCTCCACTTCGGCCATGGTATAACCGTCGACCATGGGATCCATGCACAAACACGCTAGTTTGAAATCAAGAAGCCAATGGGTATGTACTCAGTAAGGGCTGTTCGACAGTGGAACACACTCCTTCCTTGGAGGTCTTTAAGCAGAGGCTAGATGGCCACATGCTGGGGATGATTTGATTTGGATTTCCTACATGGCAGAATGGGGTTGAACTGGATGGCCCTTGCGGTCTTTTCCAACTCTATAATTCTATGATTCTATGTGATCTGTGCGTGTGATAAGCTACTACGTAATTTCTTGCATTTTTAGATTCCCCCCCTTCTTTTTCTTTTGGGATGGTGATACATTCCTCCGTGTGAAAAAGTCCTACATTATGTGTCTATGATTCTATGACCACACCATACTTTGCTTCCAGATCGGAACTGTAATGCTCTTGTTCCTCCCGAAAAATAAGCCAGAGTTTGGACCTAAGGGATATATAGACCAAAGCCTGCAACCCAAACCCTGGGGACTGCCAAGGACTCACCTCATCCTGCTGAATCCTTGTTTCCACCATCGTGCCATCAATGCCTGCTGCCAGTGGCAATGGGAACTCCTGGTGTAGGCTCTCTGGAAGGAAAGAACACAGGACTGATGCATGCATTTGGGAAAATGCAGGGTGGGAAAAGTATGTCCCATAAGCCACTTGCAGCCCACAAAACCCAATTCCATGGCCCACATAGCTCTCTGGCAATCTCCCCAAGCCCTGCTTGATTTGGGGGCAATCCTTGCTCCCAAACTGCATGGAGTTTATCACATGGAGGACCTTATCCCATGGGGAAAATTGGAAGGTTAAACTGGTCACAGTGCAGGGTCATCCAGGTCATTAGAGACAATATGTCTCCAATATGTCTCCATTCCTGTAGGCCAACAAAGAGGTCTGTGGCCTTGCACAAATGGAGACATATTGGACTGGGCATATTGGATTGCAAAAGAGGAGTCCTTGTTGATATGCAAATGGACTTTAAATTTCCTGGACTTTGTCCAATTGCTGCATGGCTAGAAGGCCAGCCTGCTAAAGATACCCTCCCCATACCATCTTAACTAAGGACAGAAACAACAAAATGCAGGCATCTTACTAGCATCTCCAATTTTTCTCCTGTTTGGTATGTAACCTCATGCTTGATGAAGACGCCCATGGAGCTTCGAAAGCTTGCAACAAATATACTGTGCATTTCAGTTAGTCAATAAAGGTATCACTGTTTGGTGGATTTTTGTTTCTATTTCTGCATCTTTGTAAAAGCAGTACTCCTGTTTTGCCACAAGGGGGTGACAGAGAACTTAACTAAACTACTAGTGGAAGGGGTAACTTTAAACCAGTTCAGTTTGCACTCAAACCAAGTTTGCAGGAGAAGCCAGTAGGTGGCATAAGGTAGACCCCGGTTCAGATTAAGGCCCAAAAGAAAATTGAAGTGGAGGAATGAAAATGAAAACTGGACTCTGGACTCTGGACTCTTTTCCTGGAGTAGAATTTCATAGAATGATGGGACTGGGACTCAGAGGCCCATTGAGTCTAACCTCATGCCTCAGAGAGTGTTGGAGACTCCTTCTTTGGAGTCTTCTTTTTAAATAGATGCTGGATGACCATACGTTACAGGAATGGCTTGCATGGTGCCTACCTTATTTGATAAATACTTATCAGATTTGCAGATGACACCAAATTAGGAGGAGTAACTAATAACCCAGAGGAGAGGATGAAAATTCAAAATGACCTTAATAGATTGGAAAGCTGGGCCAAAGCTAACAAAATGAATTGCAATACAGAGAATTGTAAGGTACTGCACTTAGGGCGGAAAAACGAAATGCATAGATATAGAACTATGGGGGACACCTGGCTTAAGGAGACTTATATGTGTGAAAGGGATCTAGGAGTCCAATTGAACACGAGTCAGGAGTGCGATGGGGCAGCTAACAAGACCAATGCGATTTTAGGCTGCATCAATAAAAGTATAGTGTCTAGATCAAGGGAAGTACAGTGGGCCCTCCCCTTATGCGAGGATCCATTCCGCCCCATTACTTCTTCCAGGGCATGCAAGGGTCTTTTCTGGTGTGGCTTTCAGCGTATGGTGAAAAACGCATATGCAGCGTGGGTGCACTGTAATATTGCCACTCTATTCTGCTTTGGTCAGGCCTCACCTGGAATAATCCTGTATCCAGTTCTGGGCTCCACAATTCAAGAATGATGTTGACAAATTGTAGCATGTCCAAAGGAAGGACACCAAAATGGTGAAGGGTCTGGAAACCATGCCCTATGAGGAAAGACTTGGGGAGCTGGGTATGTTTAGCCTGAAGAAGAGATGCTTAAGGGGTGATATGATAGCTCTGTTTAAGTATTTGAAGGAGTGTCATATTATTATTATTATTATTATTATTATTATTATTATTATTATTATTAACCTTTATTTATAAAGCGCTGTAAATTTACACAGTGCTGTACATACAATATTTTTAATTGGACGGCTCCTTGCCCTCAGGCTTACAATCTAAAAAGACACCTCACAGAAGGAGAAGGGAAAGGTGGTGGGGCTAGTAGGCTAATACATATAAAGTACATAGCAATACAGGAAATGATTCAATAAAACAGACAACAAAAGAACATCAAATAGCAAGTGACAGTTATGCAATGCCTGGGAACGCTGCCCTGAACAGGATGGTCTTCAGTTTGAGAATGGAGTAAACTTTTTTTCTGCTGCTCCAGAGACTAGAACATGGAACAATGGATTCAAGCTACAGGAAGAGATTCCAGCTCAACATTAGGAGGGACTTCTTGACAGTAAGCACTGTTTGACAGTGGAAGATGTTCTATGGGAGTGTGGTGGAATCCCCTTCTTTGCAGGTTTTTAAACAGAGGCTGTATAGCATCTGTTGGGGATACTTTGATTAACAGTTCCTGCATGGCAGGAGGTTGGACTGGATGGCCCTTGGAGTCTCTTCCAACTCTATGATTCTATGATTCCCTGCATTGCAGAAGGAGGTTGGAATGGATGGCCCTGGGGGGGGGGGGTCTCTTCCACCTCTATGATCCTATGATTCCTATTCTGGGGGCAATGCCCTCCTTTTGTCACACACACACACACACACCAATAATTCTTACCCAGCAGTTCAAGAGGACTCTCCGCATCCAGCTCTTTCTCCAGCATCTCCCCTAGCTCAAAGGGATCCTCTGCCTAGAAGAAAAGGCACTGGCAAATCAAAGGAGAACCACAGGAACCAAAATCTCAACTTCCCAACAGTGGAGACCAGAGACTCCATGTGAGTAAGGCGAAGGCAGAATAACGTCTGAAAGCCCAGAGAACTGAGGATGACAGTCAGAGCTGACAATATTGGTCTAGATAGACCCCACTCCAAATGTCTTTGGAGCTTATCACACGGGAGGAATTTCTCTTAATTTCAAATGAAAAGAAAGTGAGTCAGAACGCATTTACGTGAATACGCTAGTTCAGCAAATTTACATGAATTCGAATTGCATTCGAACTGACTTCCCATTGCCCAGAAATAGCTTGCTATTGCCCAAAACTGTGTGTGATCACCTCTCATGCAATAACGTGAAACCCCATGATTGCATTCAGACTGACTTCCCATTGCCCAAAATTGCGTGTGGTAGTCTATCATGCAATAACGTTAAACCCCATAATTGTGTTTGGATTGCCATTGGATTATACTTCCAATTTTCGTTGTCTGATAAACACCTAACTTAGCTTAAGGTGGGTCAACTCTACCCAGCGCTAACCAACAGGATTCAGGCCATTGCAAACATATTATCTGATTTGGCCTTTAAGGTCCTAAGTTCAGGGCAGGGAAAAGTCTAATTAATAATTTGTAAGCTGCCCTGATAGCCTTTTGGCCAAAGAGTGAGGTGTAAATAATAATAATAATAATAATAATAATAAATCATGATTTTACTTGACAAGATTGCATATCCATTTGGATCATTGTCTTCTCTGCTTTGTGAAGCGCTATGTAAAGCCTATGGCACTAAACAAATAAACATAAACATAAACATAATAATAATAATAATCCAGCAGTCCCCTGCTTATTCTACAGGTGAGGGGCTAATGCGCTGCCAAAAGGCTGAGACCACTGAAGTGCAGAACACTTCATATTACTGTATATTATATTATATTATATTATATTATATTATATTATATTATATTATATTATATATATTACTGCCTAAGCACAAATATAAATATGAATACCTGTCCAGTGCTGTATTATCAGGGCACCACAAATGACTTCTCTGCTATACAGTACACAGACTGAATGGAAAGATGGTGCCAAGTTGGAAAAAAAGCAGTGCACAGTTGCAAAAGTGTCATGCAAAGTGCCATCTTTTGGGTCGGTCAGCGTACTGTATACAGGTTGAGCTTCCCTTATCCAAAATGCTTGGAACCAGAAGTATTTTGGATTTTGAAGGAAAAAAGAAGTTGGAATGTTTGCACATATATAATGAGATACCATGGAGATGGGACTAGGGAACAATATTTCTGACACAGGATTGTACAGAGATAGGAAGGCACTATAAGCAAAACTCCATAAATTAATCCCGACATGGTGATGCGTATGGGTTCAGAGACACAAGAACTTACGTGTTCGTTGTACATGTCCAGAAATCCACTGAAAACACAGAAATGGCTCATTAGAGGCTGCTTGGCATCATATTCCAGTCAACTATACATGGCAAAAGGTGGCTGGGTTAAGTGTGGTCCATGGGCCACTTCCAACCTTTAGGACTTTATTTGAAATTAAGAGAAAACCCCTTTCAACATTTTGCACTGTGCTTCTCAGCCACAAAGGACGTTTTGGACTTCCCCTGGACAGAAATGTAGGACACATCTTGGAAAAGGAGGACCTCTGGTCACCCTGTCCTTGTTGCAAAAGGTTGCAAAAGACAAATAATCTCGACTGAAGTTTCAAGGAGTTTTACCTGTTCAGAGTCAAAGAGACCTTGAGCTTGCTGTCAAGAACAGAAGCATCCGCTGGAAAAGAATAGACCTGCCAAAAAAGAAAAAAGGGATGAATTCCTCCATTCACTAAAAGGTGCTGATGGGCCCTTTCTCTGTCAGAGCTCCGGTGTCACAACAGACTACAAATCCCAGGATTCCATAGCACTGAGCCATAGCAGTGAAAGTGGTGTGCAACTGCATTAATTCTGCAATGTGGCAGCAGCCTACGTTTTGGGATGCAATTCCTACATAATCTATTTAGATGCCAGATTCTTCACCTAATTTCTTCTTCTGGCTTCTAAAGAAGGCTTTGGAGGAGTTGCATTCTGAGAAACAGGCTGCTACCACATTGCAGAATTAATGCAGTTGGACACCACTTTAACTGCCATGGCTCAAGGATATGACTTGAATAGACTTGAAAGCTGGGCCAAAGCTAACAAAATGAAATTCAACACGGAGAAATGTAAGGGCTGCACTTAAGGCAGAAAAATAAAATGCACAGATATAGGATGGAGGACACCTGGCTGAATGAAACTACATGTGAAAGGGATCTAGGAGTCCAAGTAGACCACAAGTTGAACACGAGTCAACAGAGCAATGCGGCAGCTAACAAGGCCAATGTGATTCTAGGCTGCATCAATGAAAGTATAGTGTCTAACTCTAGATCAAGAGAAGTAATAGAGCCACTCTATTCTGCTTTGGTCAGGCCCCACCTGGAATATTGTGTCCAGTTCTGGGCACCTCAATTCAAAAAGGACATTGAGAAACTGGAGCCATGTGTCCAAAGGAGGGCAACTCAAATGGTGAAGGGTCTGGAAACCATGTCCTATGAGGAATGTCTTAGGGAGCTGGGGATGTTTAGCCTGGAGAAGAGAAGGTTAAGAGGTGACATGATAGCCCTGTTTAAATATTTGAAGGGATGTCATATTGAGGAGGGAGCAAGCTTGTTTTCTGCTGCTCCAGAGACTAGGACCCGGAACAATGGATGCAAGCTCCAGGAAAAGAGATTCCAGCTCAACATTAGGAGGAACTTCCTGACAGTAAGGGCTGTTTGGCAATGGAATACACTCCCTTGGAGTGTAGTCGAGTCTCCTTCCTTGGAGGTCTTCAAACAGAGACTGGATGGCTATCTGTTGGGTATGCTTTGATTGGGAGTTCCTGCATGGCAGGGGGTTAGACTGGATGGCCCTTGTAGTCTCTTCCAGCTCTACGATTCTATGATTCTATGATTCCATGATATGAAAGCCTGGGATCTGTAGTCTGTTGCAGCACTGGAGCTCTTTGACGGAGAAGGCTAAACTTCTCGCACATTTGTAAATCCCAGAAATCCATAACATTGAGCCATGACAGTTAAAGCGGTGTCGCATTAATTCTGAAGTACTGATGTAGGTCCAAAACACACTGCAGAAATAATCTAGTTTGAGACTGTTTTAACTGGCCTGACTCAGGGCTAAGGAAGACTGGGAACTGTAGTTTTGTGAGATATTCATCCTTCTCTGTCAGAGAGCTCTGGTGCCGCAACAAAGTACATTTCACAGGATTCCCTAGTACTGAGCCAGGGCAGTTAAAGCTGTTCCATACGGGATTATTTCTGCAGTGTGTTTTGGACCATAGTCATAATATCTTGCTATGTTAGAGCTTGGCTTGTTTTCCAAGATCTGCTTTGACTGGTGCAGGAAGCACATTTCCCCCATCTCTGTTTTTAGCACTTTTACAAGTCCTGCTTTTAAGAACCACCAATTAATGGCTTCCAAGCTCTGTTTTGACAGCAAAACAGTTTACAGAAGCCACTCCTAAGCACCTTGAAGCTGCATTGCTCCAAGAAAACACAGTCCTGTGTTTGAGGATTAGGAGATTTTCAAAGCAATGCTCTCACCTTGAGCTTTCTCCCACTTTCTCTAAGGACTAAAGACTCTGGGTCAGGCACTGAGTTCTGGGAACCTTACCAGCAATACTTACATCAATTCGAGTCCAAACAGGGCTCCCCAGTTCCTTAGTATTAAACATCTCGATCTTTATTGGATGATTCACATAAAGCCCCCAAGATGCCATGTAGAAGCCGGGCGACTCACGGGAGGTTATGTTCACAAAATAGTCTTCCAACTCCTGCAGAGGTTCAGTTTAAATTTAACAAGGAATGCATGAGCAATGAATGAGTAAATTGCTGCATAAAATAACACAGGACTCAAATTTGTCCTTCAGCTCCCTAGCAATATGGTTGCTCTTTCCACCTACATCTTATCTTATTGGACACATGCAAAACCACTGAAGTTCATGGTTGAAATGGGATGGAAACCAGCTTTTCCCAGGCATGTACTGATGCCCTTTCCTCCTGTTCTGTGTTGGCTCTCACCACACTCTGTGACTCAAACACTGTTGCTGTCTCTTGCCTGCATATGTTCCACTATGGAAGTAGTTGGATATTTTTGCCCAGTGCAGAATGCCCACACTCGGTGCAGAGTTGCAGAAGTGGAGTTGCACAGGTATCATCTTGGCATGTGTGCATGGAAGCACATGCTGCCATGCATTGCACATTTGGTTGTGAATTCAATTGCACATTCTGGTATGGATTCAGTTGCACAATGTTGCCTTTCCGCACAAGGGCTGCATAGCACTATAAAAGCATAACTCTGCATTCAAAGATTTATGCTACCCAATCTTGATGTAGCATTTTGACCTCTGCAAGGTTGTGTGTATATGTGTGAGAGACAGAGAGACAGAGAGACGGAGAAAGAAATATAAGCCAAAATTTTATCTTGGGAGTGCATTAGTTGTATTCCTGCATGGCAGGGGGTTGGAAGAGATGGCCATCAGCATCCTTTCCTCAACCCATCCTGGGACCAACAAAGATTATTCTCTCTCACTCTGAGAAGGCTCCAGGCTAAACATACCCAGCTCTCGATGGCCTCATTCCCACTACCTTTTAAAATGGATTGCAAATTGCTTTGAACTAGTTTAAATAACCCTGGTTTGCACTTGAACCAAATTGCTGAAGTGATTCGGAGAGGGGGGCCATGCACTAGACTAATCTAATCCGCGTCTTTTTGACACTGATTTTTTTCCACATCTTTTTGGATTCATCGATTTTGCGCAAGTGAAAACACTGGCCCAGATGACCCTTCGGGTTCTCTTCCACTTTTATGATTCTATGAATTTACTCACCTCATTAGAAACCTCCTCTGGAAGCAAACGAACAACAGTTTCCAAGACACAATAGCCCTGGAAGGGAGAGAGGAAAGGGCAAATCAGTGGAAAAGATGGACACATCTGTTAACTCTTCTTGCTCTTGCGCCATGAAACTGTTTCTTTTTGTGTTGAGATTCCTTCATAAGAGGGAGTAGAGCCTCCCGCATTAACCTCCTGCTTTCTCTCCTATGGGGGCTGCTTGGGGATCTTGATTTCCTTTGCCACCCCAGCTGGTTCTCACCTTTAAAGCCTTGCATAGCCTGGCTCTGGATATCTAGGATGGTCAAAGCACCGCCGATGGCCATCTGTCAAGAGTGCTTGGATGGTGTCTTCCTGCATGACAGAATGGGGCTGGATTCGATGGCCCTTGGGTCCCTTTTAACTGTAGGATTCTATAATTTTGATTCCAACAAATGAGTTGGCCAGCACTTTAAAATCCTTGAGGAAGGGTTTCTCTTGGTCCCATCACCATCATAGGCATTGCAAGAACACAGGAGGCAGGGGCTAACCCATCAAAGTTAGATCCTACTCTGGTCCAGATGTTAGCCAATCAGAGTAGGAATGTGCAGCCAGATAGAAGGGACCACTCACTCACCATTTCATGTTCTTTATCTAAAACCACAGCCTTCATTGGATACAATAGTCGGGCAAAGTTCGCATCCAGCTGCTTCTTCATCATGGCTATGTCAGCAATAGCGTTGACATCCATCATAGGAAGAGACTCCAAAAAGTCCAAAATTGTGTCCATTTCTCCTTCCTCTTCTGTCTCTCCTTCTCCTTCTGGCGCCTGTGAACAAGATGATGCGTAAACTGCAGCCACATGCAGAATTAATGCAGTTTGACACTGCTTTGTCATGGCTCCATCCTATGGAATTTGTATCACATTAATGGGATTTTGAATAGACACGTGCATTCTAAGGGTGAATCCACACTGCGGAAATAATGCAGTTTGACACCACTTTAACTTGAGAAATATCTATGAGAGCCAGCGTGACCTAGTGGTTTGAACTCTGGACTAGGACTCTGGAGAGGAGGATTTGAATCCTGGCCCTACCATGGAAACCCATGGACTGGCCTTGGGCGAGTCACACTCTCTCAGCTTCAGAGGATGGCAATAGCAAACACCTTCAAAAGACATTTGCCAAGAAAACTCCATGATAGGTTCATCTTAGAGTCCCTATAAGTCAGAAACAACATGAAGCCACACAACACACACACACACACACTATATATATATATATATATATATATATATATATATATGATATAAATATAGTCATCATCATTATCATACTCCCTTCTCCTTCTGTGTCATGTCTTTTTAGATTGTAAGCCCGAGGGCAGGGAACCGTCTAACTAAAAAGATTGCATGTACAGCGCTGTGTAAATTTACAGCGCTTCATAAATAAAGGTTATTAATAAATAATAATAATATCATCATCATCATCATCAGAATTTTAAAAAAGCTAGACTCATCTTTAACCAAGATGTGCCAAGCTGTACTCTCATGCTCAGTTGACAATGGAGTGGACGCTGCTAAAGTTTTAGCCCCTTGAGCTAAAATCATAGAATCATAGAATTGGAAGAGACCGCAAGGCCATCCAGTCCAACCCCATTCTGCCATGCAGGAACCCTCTGTCAAAGCATGTCCATCAGATGGCCATTCAGCCTCTGTTTAAAAACCTCCAAGGAAGGAGACTCCATAACACAATATTGAGGGAGTGTGTTCCACTGTCGAACAGCCCTTATTGTCAGGAAGTTCCTCCTAATGTTGAGGTGGAATCTCTTTTCCTGGAGCTTGCATCCATTGTTCTGGGTCCTAGTCTCTGGAGCAGCAGAAAACAAGCTTGCTCCATCCTCAATATGACATCCCTTCAAATATTTAAACAGGGCTGTCATATCACCTCTTAAACTAGAATTGCATTGGCCTTTTTAGCTGCCACATTGCACTGTTGACTCATGTTCAACTTGAGGTCTACTAGGACTCTTAGATCCCTTTCAAACATAGTTGCCTTACTCCATCCTATATCTATGCATTTCATTTTTTCTAGCTAAACTGTTTCTCCTTCACGGATCCAGAGGATGTAATGCAAGTTTTTGGCTGGTACTTACGCTCAGCTCAAAGAGCAGGGCGTCTTCTTTCAGATGGGTACTCTTTACAGAGTACTGGGTCCCAGGAGGTGACAAGTCAACTGCATGGAAGCAAGCATGATAGAATCAGTAAATGCACAGCACATGGTCATTAAGGAGCATGGTCATCTTCATGGAACGACTACCCACAATGAGGCTCCCCTGGGCCTCCTCCTTAAATATAATTTATTTCCAAAATTTCTTCAAACCATAGGATCTTCAGACTTTGGGCTCTATAAAACGTACATAAAACAACAACATGAACATGACCACATAGCCTGAAAAACCCACAAAAAACTATGGATGCCGGCCATGAAAGCCTCCAACTTCACAACATGAACTTCGTATCTTCTTTTCTTCAAATTCCTTGAAGTCATGAGATTCTAAACCTTATGTTCTGTAAAATGATATTTCCAAGATTTCTTCAAGTCATAGGACCTTGGGTTTTCCCCACTCTCTGGTCCTATGATTCTAGGAGTCTTGCGTAAGTCATGGGGCTGTCTGTCATGAAAAGGACTTTAGGAATGGAGTCGGATGCTTCTACACACACAAACCAGCTTTCCAAGCCATGTTAGGGGGCTGCTTCAGCTAAAAGATGGGTTTGTGGGTTGAAGGAAGAGAGAGTCTCTAGTTAACACAACTTAACTTTCTGATCAAGGGCTGGCTAAATATTAAAGCTAGTAGAATATACCAAGGCCCCATTCAGACTCACCGATTTCTTCTAGATGGAACTGGGCAGAATCGGGTCCCCGTCTCCCGAATCCCTTTGAAAGCAAGTGCCCATTATTATTTACGTTATTCGGGGTTATTTATCTCTGAATGCCCTTGCAGCTCCTTGCTGAGAGTTCACAATTGCAGGTACCAGATTAAAAGAAGGCTCCTTTGCTGTCAATCCAAGTCTCTTTCGCTTTCGTCAAAGGTGACGTTTCCTACAGCCATTGGCCAACCGAATGGGTGCTTCCCCCGTCCTTTTTTAAAAAAAAAACTGGCGGGAGTGTGCACATATTTTGTCAAATTTAAAAACCTCCAGGTGTTTGTGTTGTGTGTTGTGTGTATTTGGGTCACTACAGATTATGGATCTTCCTCTGCTTCCGTTTTCAACCCCAAAATGCAATCTAATGCCATCTCTGCATCCTCCCTCCTTGCCACCCCAGAATGCTTCATACACATACAATAATAATAATGATGATGATTAATTCCTCACCCCAAATGGCATCTCTGCATCCTTTGCTTTCCCTCATTGCCACCCCAGAATTCCTTACAGACACATATACAGTTGCAAAAGCATTCTGTATCAATTTGCCAAATTGAAAGAGAAGCATTTGTAACATTCACATTGTAGCATTTGCATATAAAAAGTAATAAAAAGGCTGGGCTTCCTCTTTCTCACCTCCGTCCTTTAATCTCTGTCCAGCATTCAGCTGCACGCATTGTCACTTCCACCCACCGCTCTGACCACATCTCTCCTGTGTTGGCATCCCTTCACTGGCTCCCCCTCCCTTTCTGCATTCAGTATAAGCTCCTGCTGTCGACGTTTAAAGCCCTCCATGGGCTGCCCCTCCTTACTTATCAGACCTTCTTTCTCCTCGCCTTCCCACTCCGTTGTTCCCTCCGTTCTGGTAGTCAAGGTCTGCTGTCCCAGCCCAGGATTTCCTCTGCCCCATCTCAGATTCGCCCCTTTTTACTTGCTGCCCTTCACTCATGGAACCTTCTTCCCTCACGAGACACAAGGGCCCTGATCACTTCTTTAACCAGCTTCAAAACGGAGTTGAAGACCATCCTGTTCAGAGAAGCCTTCCCAGGCATTGCATAATTGTCACTTGCTATTTGATGTTCTTTTGGTGCCTGTTTTATCAAACCATTTCCTGTATTGCTATGTATTTTTATGTATTAGCCTACTAGGCCCATCACCTTTCCCTTCTCCTTTTATGTCATGTCTTTTTAGATTGTAAGCCTTAGGGCAGGGAACCGTCCAATTCAAAAGATTGTATGTACAGCGCTGTGTAAATTTACAGCGCTTTATAAATAAAGGTTAATAATAATAATAATAATAATAATAATATAGAAAAAAAGCCTCTTGCAAAGTGCTCAGATGGGAGCAAGGAAATGAAAGGGAAAGTAGCACAAGCAGACACACATTCTATCTATATATGTATCTTCCTGGAGCAAAAAGCATGCGCATAGTCTGTCAAAAATAATTTTAAAAAAATAAAGAGAGAGATAGAAAGCTGCCTGCGAGAGAGAGGCTTGCTCCGTTCCCTCTGACCATCCCTCCCCTGAACTTGACCCTTTCTCCAGCTCCATCCTCCTCCTCCTGCTGCTCCGTCTCCCAATTCTGCCCTTGGCACCACCGGCTCCATCCTTCTCCTCCTCCTCCTCCGTCACTCCAATGAAGGGGAAGAATGTTCCACCCGCTGCCCTCCCTCTGACCTAAATCCCTCTCTTGAATTTGAACCGATCATGATCGGGGACAAGTTCATATTCGCCAGACCCGTTTTTTAAAAAAAGATACAGCTTTTACCCTGCTTTCAAAAGACCCGTGCCAAGGGGCATTTGCCCCTCAATGGGTGTGCAAGCCTCAATCTTGCTTGTGGGAGATTGGGGACCAATATGAACTTCCCATGGTTAATCCAGGTTCTGGTCCGGGGTAAAAGGTAGTCTGAATGGCTAGAGAGCCTATGTGTTGTAGTGGTTTCAGCTTTGGATTATGACGCTAAAGCACAGGATTTGAATCCTGGCTCAGCCATGGAAACCCATTGGGTGACCTGGGGCATGTCACAGCCTCTCAGCCTCAGAGGACAGCAAAGGCAAACCCCATTCTAAACAATTGTTGCCAAGAAAACCCCTTTTGTTGTTGTTAGCTGCCCTTGAGTCAGTTCATGGTAACTTTGTGGATGAGACATCTCCAAGAATCCCTCTCCTCCCCTGCAGTCTTGTCCAAATCCTGCAAGCCCTTGCCCATAATAACCCCCCTCACTGAGTCGCTCCATCTGGTCTGTGGTCTTCCTCTCTTTCTTCTACCTTCTACCTTTCCTAGCATTATTGATTTTTCTAGTGATCTGTGCCTTCTCATGATGTGGCCAAAGTACGATAGTCTCCACTTGACCATCTTTGCTTCCAAGGAGAGACCTGGTCTGATCTGTTCAAGAACCCATTTGTTGGTCTTCTTGGCTGTCCATGGGATCATCCTAAGTCCTCTTCTCCAGCCCCACATTTCAAAGGAGTTGCTTTTTTGTCTCTGTCTGTTTCCTTCACTGTCCAGCTCTCACATCTGTTCATGGGGATGATGGGGAATACAGTGGCCTGGACCATTCTGATTTTGGTGCTCAGTTGTATGTCTTTGCTCTTCAGTATCTTTTCCACAGTTCTTTCATAGCTGCCCTTCCCATCCCTAGTCTTCTTCTTGTCTCTATTCTGGCCAATGTTTGATCCTAGGTCTAGGAATTCTTTAACTATTTCAATTTCCTGGTTGTCTAGATTGAATTTGTGTATTTCTTCTGTGGTCATTATTTCTGTTTTCATTACATTCAGCATCAAATCTGCCTTTGCACTTTCATCTTTGAGCTTTCTTATTAACTGTTCCAATTCCTGAATGTCTGCTGCTAATATTATGTCACTGTCCGCATCTCTTTGGTTGTTAATGTTGCTTCCTCCTATCTTTGCTCCTCCTTTTTCTGATTCTAATTCTGCTTTTCTTATGTTTTCAGCATATCGGTTAAACAAGTAAGCTGATAGGATGCAGCCTTGCCTGACCCCTTTGCCTATTGGGGACCACTCTGTTTCCCCAAATTCTGTTCTGACGGTGGCCTCTTGGGACAGATTCCTCATTAGGACTATCAGATGTAGTGGCACTCCCTTGTCTTTGAATGACTTTCATAGCTTTTCATGATCTAGCTTGAAGGCACACAACAACGACAACGATAACAACATATTCTATATTCAACTTGGCAAGTCTGTTCTTTATAAAGGGAAAGGGAGAAACTTACACAACTTGTGGTTCAGCAAGTTCCCAGACAGTCCCAAAAGTGCGGACGGAAGGAGGTCACATGCCTGCAGTGTTATAAAACAAAGGTTAAGCAATGTGTTGCTGGGGACAATTCTGCAGTTATGGGCTAAGAATCTCTGCAAGAGAAACTATTGGAAACATTTGCATTGATCTCACAGGAGGCTCATAAAGATTCAAACATCTAAGCTTCTGATAATGGTCCCACATAGATTCAGGGTGAAGGGATCAAGTTCTATGCAGGGAACCAGAGATGCCGCATGATGGCCTCTCCATAGAGGCACCATTGGGGCGAGCGTTGACTTTGATTTGGTGCCAAGCAAAAATATGGTTACAGGAGTCTAGGGAATCTTTATTTAAACAGCTGGTGAAGCTCTGTATGAGGAGCTGGTTTTTAAATGCAAGCTCCAGGAAAAGAGATTCCACCTCGACATTCGGAAAAATTTCCTGAGAGTAAGGGCTGTTCGACAGGGAACACACTCCTTCCTTGGAGATTTTGGTGGAGTCTCCTTCCTTGGAGGTCTTTAAACAGAGGCTGGATGTTCATCTGCTGGGGATGCTTTGATTTGGATTTCCTGCATGGCAGAATGGGGTTGGACTGGATCAGGGCCCTTGCGGTCTCTTCCAACTCTTGGATTCTATGATTCTATGAAATATCCTTCAAGTTGACTTCAACCTATGGTGACCCTCCCATCAAGAGCTCTACTCAGGTCTTACAGACTCAGGGCAGCCATGGCAAGTCTTCCTTTTCCAGAACATGTCCTGCATTTCAGCCAGGAGGACTTTCAAATTGTCCTCCATTTTGAGCATGACTAAGAAGCATGAATGTATATTTATATGAGTGTTTTTGGCTTTTGTTTTGTAATAACCTACATTTTTCTTGCATGTCCTACATTTCACGGTGACTTGTCCTCCTTCATGGTTAGGACATCTGGTCACCCTGAGCCTTTCTTTGACTGAGTCCATCCATCTGGAATGCGGTCTTCCTTTTTTCCTGATGCTTTCTATCTCACCAAGCATTATTATCTTTTCTAGTGATGCAAGTCTTCCCATGATATGTCCAAAGGGCAAAAGCCTGAGTTTATTCATCTTGGCTTCTAGGGAGCATTCAGACCTGATTTGCTCCAGGACCCATTTATTGGCCCTTTTAGCAGTCCATGCAATCTGCAGAACTCTCCTCCAGCAACACATCTCCAATGAGTTGCTTTTCTTCCTATTCTTCACTTTCACAGCTTTCTCCAGCTTTTGCAGCCATACATAGAAATTAGCATATTAGCATGGCCCATCCTAATTAGTATTCCTTCATTGCTATCTCTTTATTAAATATATCATTGAATACTAAAACTAGATATTGCCCAGTTACTTCATAGCTGCCCTTCCAAGTCCTTGCCTTCTTCTGATTTCTTTGCTGCAGTCTCCATTTTGATTAATGACTGAGCCAAGGTATGGAAAATGTCAAACTATGTCTTCATTGTCTACTGGAAAGCAAAGTAAATCATCTGCGGTCATTATTTTAAGTACATTTTGTTTTTATATTTATTAAAATATTTCCTATCCTGACCTCTGTGCAGAGATCTCAGGGCAGCGTTCAAGGAAAGCGATCATAAAAATGTGTGAATTGTAAAGGAGGCTTTAAAAATCTGCAAAGCACATTAAGCTACTTAACAAGTTGAAAAGATATAAATATTTTATTTCCCATCCTTTAGCAGAGCTCTTAAGGCAGCATACAGTCATAAGAATGTGTGAATAGTAAAAGCGATTCTAAGAATTTGCAAAGCACATTACACTACTTAGCAAGTTAAAAAAGACATAAACATTTTCTATCCCTGTTCTCTAGGCAGAGGTTGCAGGTCAACGTTCAAGGAATCCTATCATTAAAATGTATGAATTGTAAAGGCAAAGCCACACATTAAACTACTTAGCAAGTTAAAAAGAGCTATTAAGAGTTTAAATACTTAAAATGAAAGGTTATGTTCTTGGCATGGCTTTAAAGCAAGACTACAACAAAAAAAAATCACCAAAATAATTGGGAGAGACTTTTATGGGCTGGAAAGCAGTCTTGGTAGCCATAAATGTGGGTTTCAGAGATCACAGGTGGCTCATAGGTTGCATGTTCCCCTGCCTTAATGCCATACCTGTCATATTTGTCCCCCTCCACATGCATACTGTATACTTTTGCTCCAAAGGCATCAAAAATGAATTTTTAAGTTATAATGTCAAGTTCAACTCCACCAAAAGAAATCCCAAGCAAGACCTACATGTTCATCCAACACCGGAGCCAGGTTGTTCCTCAGGGCTGCTTTTACCATTGGCGTGGCACCCGCCTTGGAAATGTTGGATTTTCTGAGTAGTAAAAGAGAAAAGAAGAATAGTGCAAGGGATCAAAAAGTGGACGTCTCTCTGTGGAAGAAATGGACCAGCCCAACCCAGGGGTCAGTGTGATGGGGGTAAGGCTCAATGGGGAAAGCACATTCTGGCTGGAAAAAACAGCAAGAGCGTTGACGAAGGCTTTCACAGCCAACATCCATAGTTTTTTTGTGGGTTTTTCGGGCTGTGTGGCCATGTTCTAGAAGAGTTTGTGCCTCTGAATGCTGGCATGGAAGAGAGTGGGGTGCATTTTGCTGGGTCTTGATTTTAGTGTTTTTCACTGCGAACTGGGTCAGCCAGAAAAATCAGCAGTAGCAGAACATGTTATAAACCAATTTGGACATAAAATGCTATTTGGAAACACTGAAATCCTGGACCATGCCAACAACTATCAGGTCAGAATGCACAGGGAAGCCATTGTAATCCACAAACACCTGGACAACGTCAACAGGAAGGAAGAAACCCTGAAAGCAAACAAAGGTCTGGTACATACCAATGCTAGGGTTTCGGAGTGTGTACCAACCACATGCTCTGGAACCCTAGTCCATACAAACTCTGTTATCATGGCGGCCTCCTGTCCACACAACCACCACCATGATGATGTCGCTGCCATGCAGCGTCTGGATGTCACTTCCAGGAAGTAGCGTCATGACAGCATCCTTTCCCCTTTATGGCACCGCAAAAAAGAAGCCGCTTAGAGTGTGGTGCAGTTGCTGTGGCACCGACAAAGGGGAAAGACAGGCGGCACGGAGCCATCCGTCTGTACTGGGCCATAGACTCATAGAATCGTAGAATCATAGAGTTGGAAGAGACCACAAGGGCCATCCAGTCCAACCCCATTCTGCCATGCAGGAAATCCAAATCAAAGCATCCCCACTGACAGATGGCCATCCAGCCTCTGCTTAAATATCTCCAAGGAAGGAGACTCCACTACACTCCGAGGGAGTTTGTTCCACTGTCAAACACCCCTTGCTGTCAGGACGTTCCTCCTAATGTTGAGCTGGAATCTCTTTTCCTGCAGCTTGCATCCATTGTTCCAGGTCTTGTTCTCTGGAGCAGCAGAAAACAAGCTCGCTCCCTCTTCAATATGACCTCCCTTCAAGTATTTAAACAGAGCTGTCACATCCTCCTAAGCTTCTTTTCTCCAGGCTAAACATCCCCAGCTCCCACCTCACCACCTTTTATGTCTGTCCCTCCAAAAAGGAATGGGGATACTTTAAAATATTGCCCCCAAGTCCCATCCCAGAGAGGCGGCCCAGAAGGAGGTCAGAAATGAAATGAAATACCGGCAGGAAATGAAATAAATAAATAAATCTATAAATGCCATGGCTGATGGTATCAAAAGCAGTCTAGGGCGCATTCCCACTATGATTTAAAGCGAATTGCTGAATGGTTTATATGACCATCATTCCCATTTGAAACTGGTTCCGATCTTACTTTGATCAATGTCTGTTGCAATAAAGCAAGGCAAACACAAAAAACCCTGCTCTTTCCTGACACTAGTTCTTTGGCGGTTCTTTTGAAAAGAATTGATTCTGGAGCGTGTTCAACAAGTGGGAACAGTGCATCTGAATTGCATCATTCTGGAAGGAAGGGACTGATGGCAGAGGGGTCTTTGCCGTCCCTCCTCCGTTTTTGGGAGACCCATCATTTCCACTCCTCTCAGCGCTGCCTTTGTGCTTCTGGTGCGACCGATGGGCGCATGATTTATTTTTTAAAAATAAAATTGATAAGATTCGATTCATTGATTCTGCAGCTACTTGCCTGACTGATTGCAAGTAGTTGCAAAAGTAATTAATCAAATCTTCTATCAATTTATTTTAAAAATATATAGTTCCCAAGCCGGGCTGCCGCATACATTAGCTTATGATGCACAGATGGTTGACATGCATTTTGAAGTGGTGCAAACTAGTGGGGACGACAATCGTGCCAAAAAAGAAGTGATTACAAGGGGATAATATATGATAATAATAAAATTTTATTTCTATACCGCCCTTCTAGAAATCAGGGCGGTGTACAACAAGCAATCCATACAATCAAACATATTAAAATACATTAAAAACATTACAATAAAAACAAGCAAACTCATGCCAGCTCAACCAGCTGACGAAGGAGGGGAGAGAGAGTATACTGGGGGGTAGAATCAGGGGTAGGCCCGCTCGAAAAGATATGTCTTCAACCCCTTCTTAAATTGGGCCGGGGAGGTGGCCGAGCAGAGCTCGGCGGGCAGCGAGTTCCAGAGGTTGGGGGCCGAGGTGGTAAAGGCCCTCCTGGTGGTAATGAAAAGATCTGCTTTCATAGTGGGAACGACGGACCTTTTAGAATCAATTTACCAGCACAGAGTGAAGGTGAATCACAAACCAGTTTAAATATAAGTGGGAATGAACCCCTAGAGTTCCAGCAAAACCAACAGGGACACATCTCCTTTAGCCCAGTTTCCTTCGTATGTCATCCACCAAAGTGACCAAAGCCTTGTCAATATTCTGTATGAAATGTGTCTCCCACCTTCAGGTGCAGAAGAAGACAGAGGGCTATAGGGTTATTCACACAGCATTCATGCCTACGAATACAGTCATCCCTCAGCACCCATGGATTCTGCAGACAAGCATCCACAGCCTCTAAAAAAATAAAACAACAACAATCCCAAAAGCAAACCTTGGTTTTGCCATTGTATATAAGGGAAACCATTTTACTATGGCATTGTATGTGGGACCTGATCATCCACAGATTTTGATACTTACAAAGGGCCTTCGGACCAAACTCCAGCAACAAGGGCCCATTGTATTTGAATTATTTATTAACTTTTTAAAAACTTTTTTCTTTGTATTTGCAATATTTCCTTCCTGACCACATATCACATTTGTATTAGATCTCACAGGTCTCTTTGTCTTCATTGTTCAGAACCATGGATATAGAATAGATAGAATAATAATAATAATAATAATAATAATAATAATAATAATTTACTTGTACAGAGTTTGGGCAATCAGGAAGCCTTTGCAGGAGCTGCAGCTCTGAACTCTGAAACTGTTTTTGTCGCTGGAGAGGACAACTGAGAAGTTTTTTGCCGCTTGAATCTCAACCGAGGCACTCAGGGCATCAAAGGAACTGGAAAGAAAGAAAGAAAGAAAATAAGAAAGTAAAGAAAGAACCTACCCTCAAATGATGATTTTGTCTCTCAAAGTCTGTGAGAGACTGGGACACAATTAAAAGGATGTTGGCTGGCCAAAATTGGGTCTCAAAATTAAGTCTTGGAAAACCCAAGAATAATTCACTGGCACGAATTCTGCAGAGTTTTCACTTGGTATTCACTTGGTGTATAAGTTTTATTAATAAATAAAAATCAATAATTTAATGAAGTTCACACCTATTTTTATTTTGCTTTTGACTAGTGAACAGCATAAAAGTCATGAACAGCGTAACAGTTACAATTTTAAAATGCAAATAATTCATGACTTACACAGCAACAAGATCTATAGATGGGCTAATGCCCACTCCAGGAAAACCAGTGCAAAATAAAAATAGCTGTTCTTGTTTCTGACTTCTGGTGACCCTAAAGTAAACCTATTGCAGGGTTTTCTTGTTCAAAGGGGCTTTTCTGCCTTTGTCTTTCTCTGAGGCTGAGAAAGTGTGACTTGCCCAGGATTACTCTCTGGATTTCCCTGGCCAAGCAGGGATTCGAACCTGGTCTGCAGAGAACCCTGCTTCAGAATTCGAGCCAATATGCCGCACTGGGTCTCTTGCGAGTCCTCATGCATCTGGCAAAGTAGGCTTAAGTCTACCCAAAATCATGCTACCAGCTTCTTTCTTTCAGTTAGGGGCTGTGCAGACCACCTCTGAAGAGGTGGCCTGCATCCACCTCCATCTTCGTCAGATCTGGGGTGCAGCAATCACACTCCATGCCCCAATCTGGCCTTTCTGCAGCACAAAAAGGATCTGAAAAAAGTGCCTCCTTTTCACACCCTGGAAAGGTCACTGTAGCTGCCATAGCTGCAGCTTTACGGCACTTCTTTGGTGCTGTGGCATCTAAATGCAGAGGCAGAGGAGTGCCATGAAGCTGCGCACTTTGTGGTGCAGCATACAACATCATGTGGCCATGGGGGCGGAGTTAGGGCATGCGTCGTGTGGATGCCACGCCCCGATCTCACCCCCAGGCCGGCCTTAATGGCTGGTCTGCACAGCCTGCTAATCTCAAAGGTGCTACAAGATCTCTTTGAATGAAATCCTCAGTAATTAACCAAGTCCAGTGAGCAGCACTATGTACCATGCGTTGTAAGAACATCAAAAGGATCTAAGTTGAATATCTTCATATGCGTTAAGAAACTGGTAAAACTGATATGCGCAAGATACATGATGCCCCTAAAAGGCAGGGAGTTCCACAGCAGAGAAGGTCCTCTTTTAGGTCACTCCTCCCATAGCAGTGGGACTGTAAACAACGGCGCCTGAATAGCCCACACATCCACACACACAACCCACAGTCAGGATGACAAGTAGGGTTCCCTCCAAAGATCTGAGCTGATTGCCACTCGCTGGTGTCCTCACATTGCTTCTAGAGAAGAAGGTGCATGCAAAGAACTCACGACTCAAAGTAGATGCCAAACACCACCCTTAGTCTGATTGTCAGTGAAGCGTTGTCTGGCTTTGCTATTTCGACAGCCGGGGAGTAAGGGGTCTTCACTTTCATCCTGCAAAGAGAACCAAAGGCAACTCGGTCGCTGGCTATTTTAAGCTGTTGTTCAAAATAAATGCTGAATGTTCAAAAGGTAATTTTTCCAAGTTCTGGCTTTGCAGCACAAATCCCACGGTTGCCAACAAGTCCCAAGGTCTAGCCAGATCCTACCTGGGAGGTATAAATAGATAGTATTCAAAGAAAGACCTCGCAGCCCCATGGTGTGGCCTCTTGACCCGGGCATTGACCAAGTTGGTTATTTGTTCTCCGATGCTGGAATTGACCAAACGTTTTGCGATCTCTAAAAAGAATGCAAATGCCATTGATACGTGAAATTTCCACATGGTGAATAGAAAAACAAAAGAATGCACCCTAGGCATTTCTGATTTTTAAAATGGTAAGAGTCAAAATGTTCCATCGGGATTTCTTCTCTTGCCAAAAGAGAATTTCAGCACCAGATTATTCTTAACATTGTGAGATAATTTATAGGATTGCACTAGGAATTTAAGGAATATTCACAGGAGCTGAATCCTATTGAGGGCTTGACAGTATTGTAAGTCGACTTATGTCTGCGGGAATTAGAATGGGGCACTTCCATAACATCTACATACAATAAAGGGATAATAATAGTAATAATAATAATAATTTGTATCCCGCTTCTCCAGAAGACTGAAGTGGCTAACACTAGAAATGTCCCTAAAATACAATAATTGTTTTCTTCCATTGTATCCCAAACTCTCCCTAAACCTCAAGAAAATACAATTAAATTACTTAAGCAATTACTAAAGCAGTTATTAAAATTACAATGCAGAGGTAGTTAAGGCAGTTACTGAATGATTAAATCCAAGGTTGCTAAAATATTAATCCAGAAAGGCTTGCTGGAAGAGATATGTCTTGATTGCCTTTTAAAAGCAATCAAGACTAGTAATACATTGAATACATCTCTTCCAGCAAGCTATTCCATAATTTGAGAGCAACAGAAGAAAAGGTCCTCTGAGTAACTAAAGCCAGCCTAAGTTTAGCTGGCTGAAGTAGATTTTTGCTAGAGGACCGCAATGTGCGTGTGGATTATATGGGAGAAGGCGATCCCGTAAGTAGGCTGGACCTAAGCCTTGAAGGTCTTTAAAGGTTATGACTAACATCTTGTACTCTGCCCGGAAATTAAGAAGCAGCCAGTGAAGAGATTTCAATGTAGGTGTAATATGGTACATTACTATGTAGGAGTATGCTGTTACATTGCTGTGTATGGAGTCAGTTAAGTGACCGATGCACAAAAGGAACGATGCAGAACAGGACCAGCTGTGCATTGGGATACCAGCTAGGAAATAGCAATGCATTGGCAGAGGTTGATGTGCTTCAGGACCCTCTTGCCAATGTCCTGTTGTACAACTTTGTAATTCATGAACAGGATTTCATACTGCCTCCACTAAATAGGTACAGTGGCATCCCTAGGGTCGGTGTCACCCGGTGCGGTCACTCATGGTGTCAGCCCCCTTCCATTGACCTCCTCGCACTTCACACTATACAGAATCTTTAGTAATGCTTTTTTGCACTAATGTTACTCGTCAGTCATAATTCCCATATAACACTGAATGTAATGCTAAAAGTTTTGACATAAACAACTAGCAAAATTAAAAGCTATACCTTCAAATTACAATATCCTATGCATAACCTACATGTATTTACATATACCTTGTGAAGATTGGGTTAAAATGTAATGTTTTAAATGACGCCACTGCATAGATACATAGCTACACACACTCTGCTACATAGCTACATAGTTAAGTATATGCAAAGTTACACAACAAATACCATGATTCAGAATTCTGGCTGTTTTTTTCTAGACCTCAGTGAGAAAGTCACATTGAAACAATCTCTTGGGAGTCCGGGTTCTGAAAATTTCACGGCTTTTTCTGAAACATTTCATTTGTGCAAAAAGAAAATTGCACAAACCCCAAATTTTTTGTAGACAAGTAGCATATTTGGAGCAAACCTCAGTTTTCTGTGGCAATTGTTTTCTGCACAAAAAGACAGCACTGCAGTTTTATTGGGGGAAAAGTCAACAGAACCTACACAATTCACTTTGGTTTTGGGTGTTTTTCCATGCTGTTATGCCAGCCTGAAATCTGGTATAGTGAAAAGTCAGAAGGAAAATATAAGCATCCCTTTGCTTTCAGTGGAGGAGTTACAGTTTCCTACATGTCATATTTGTGTTTTACATTCTTTGGGAAAGAAACCTGAAAGCTTCCTGCCCACTTTCTCCCAACAAAGCTGCTGAGTTTCAGACAGATAGAATAGAACCCAAGTTCCCCGTTTTATAGATCTCACTTTATACCTGTCGTTTTCCTTGCCTATGCTCAGTGTGCACACAAACAAACACACACAGACACAGAATGATCTTTGTGGGAACTCTATGGGGAGTTCCATCCCATGCGACACAGTGGAGAAAGCAAGAACGTCATGCTTTTGTCAGTTACCTTCCTCAAGGTATTTCTTCCTCAGCCTCAGGAACGCTCCCTGGCCTTCCTGCCCCAGACACACATTTAGCAAACCCCAAAAGAAGAGAACACCCCACACCGAGATCATCTTTGCATCGGATCTGGAAGCTGTGGGGAAGTTTCCTAGCATGAGACACACAAAGAGAAAGAGGAGGAGGAGGAGGAGGAGGAAGAGGGATGTTAAAATATTCTTGAAGTTTCTCATCATCCATCCCAAAGTTCTCTGAATGCACTGACACATCCTACAATGCATTTTTAAAGACCCCCCCCCCAAGACATGCTTGTATTTCAATACATTTTTGGTTACACCTGCATTGACACCACTTTAACTGCAACCACGCCAAAGCCCAAACAGAAAGGACTGCCCCAAAACAGCCACCAGTGCAGGAGGGGCAGTGGCAGGCCCCCGGAGGTCCCTTTGGGGTCCAGCATGGCTGCAGCTGTGTCAAAGCCCAAATGGAAGGGACTGTTGTGGCTGCTGGGCAAGGGAGAATCATAGAACCCTAGAGTTGGAAGAGACCCCAAGGGCCCTCCAGTCCAACCTCATTCTGCCATGCAGGAACTCTCAGTCAAAGCATCCCCGACAGATGGCCATCCAGACTCTGCTTAAAGACCTCCAAAGAAGGAGACTCCACTACACTCCGAGGAAGGAGTGTGTTCCACTATCGAACAGCCCTTACTCTCAGGAGGTTCCTCCTAATGTTGAGCTGGAATCTCTTTTCCTGCAGTTTGCATCCATTGCTCCAGGCCTAGTCTCTGGAGCAGCAGAAAACAAGCTTGCTCCCTCCTCAACATGACATCCTTCAAATACTTAAACAGGGCTATCATATCACCTCTTAACCTTCTCTTCTCCAGACTAAACATCCCCAGCTCCCTAAGTCTCTCCTCATAGAGCTTCATGGTTTCCAGACCCTTCACCATTTTGGTGGCCCTCCTTTGGACACACTTCAGCTTTTCAACATCCTTTTTGAATTGTGGTGCCGAGAAATGGACATAGCATTATTCCGCTGAGGTCTCACCACGCTCTGAGGCATTGTATTATTCCACGGTCCAACATCACTTACTCTCAGGAAGTTCCTCCTAATGTTAAAGTGGAATCTTTTGCATCCATTGTTCCGGTTCCTGTTCTCTGGAGCAGCAGAAAACAAGCTTGCTCCCTCCTCAATATGACATCCCTCAAATATTTAAACAGGGCTGTCATATCACCTCTTAACCTTCCCTTCTCCAGGCTAAACATCCCCAGCTACCTCAGTTGTTCCTCTTGGGGCATGGTTTAAGTAAAGGGACGCAATCCCCTTTCTCACTCACCCAGCAGCCCTGCCAGATGTACCACCTCAATGTGTCACCCGGTGCAATCTGCACCCACCACACCCCCAAGTGATGCCATTGCTGATGGCTACTCTCTAGTAAGTCCTCCCTTCTAAGTTCCTCGGCTGCCAACTCACCACCAAGCCTCTGAAGGTTTAAGATCAGGGATCACTCAAAGAGGACGATGGACCTTATTTAGCTTTCTGCCTCTTTGTGCCAGCTGTAGTTTTGCAATCTTGCTCTTTTTCTAGCAGATGGTTCAACCAGGCTGTGAGAAAGGACCCCTCTCTTGCTAGCATTTCTACCTTTTCTCAGCAGCTGCTGGTATGCCAAGTCCCCCTGGATGGGTGCTTGGTTGACTTCATCCCCTAGAGATGTTGTTGTGTACTTGCAGTAGCCAGGCAGGCACACCTGAGGCCCGGCCCTAGTTGCTCCTCCTTGTCAAAGGCTCTTCTCCACTCACAGAGTTGTTGCACAGATTCAGTCTGCAGGAGAACCTCCTCCTGTGCCCTCCAAAGCAAGGTGTGTAAACAAATGGACCGTGATGCCATGTCTGAAGGCATGTGAAACAGCACAGAGAGCCTTATATGAGTTTTCTATGTGCTGTCAGTTTTGTTTTCTATTTGTTTTCAGATGGCCCTTGGGTGTCTCTTCCAACTCTAGAATTCTATGTATTCTTGAATGACTGAAGGGGACTGGATTGGATGATCCCATGGAGCCCCTTCCAATTCCAGGATTCTGTATTCCTGCATGGCAGAAGAAGGTTGGACTGGATGGCCACTGGGGATCTCTTCTGATTCTAGGATTCTAGATTTCCTATTCTAGTGGCAATGCCCTCCTTTTGCCCCCCCCCCCCCAGTACATCCTTGAAGTGCACTCCTGAAACCAATCCCCCGATTTGGCAGCCAAACATTAACCTTAACCCCCGTCTTTTAGACAGCCAAAGGAAGTCTTGCCTTTTTGCAAATGCCATGACCTCTCCCTTCTGGCCCAACCATTGAGATTATTCAGATGAAGCCCCTCAGAGGAGATAGAGCCATCCTCAGTGGCTTTGCAAAAGATCCTGAGCTCTGCACAATGTGGGGCCAGTCGACAGCAGTTTCTCTGTGTTACTAGTCCTCAGGGAAATGGGGCCAAGAGCAGAGCAGCTGGGTCCCTTCCTCCCTGCCTTTGCAATGCAAGAGAAAAACTCTGCAGACTCTTTAAGAGGTCAGAATTAATGGGGATCACTTTGGATAGATAGCTGCAATGCCAGCTGTTTGGTCAGTAGTGGCATCACTAGAGAATAGTGGCATCCTTTCAAAGGTGAAGGCCCTCTTTGTGAATTCGTAGGTATCCATCACCTTCGCTGGCCATTTAAAGTTGGTTGTCTGTACAAAGTACATTGGGTTATTGGTTACATAATAAACCATGTCATTTTGTAAATGTAACTCATGGGAGGAGGTTGGTTGAGTGCTGGACCAGGACTCTAAGAATTAACACAACAAACAACCCTCTGGGGTGCAACAAGTACACAAAATGGGATAAATGAGGCCCAGAAATATAAAGTTGAAACATACCTCTTTAAGAAATAATCTTCAAATATGAGCTCTGAACAAATATTGCCAAATTCCCATGATAGGTCCTAGTCTCTGGAACAGCAGAAAACAAGCTTGCTCCATCCTCGGTATGTTTTGTTTCTGTCAAGCGCCCTCAAGTCGATCTTGACTCGTGGCGACCCTGCAGATGAGACATCTCCAAGAGTCCCTAACCTCCACTGCTCTTCTTAGTTCCTGCAAACTCATACCCTTAATAGAGTCCATGCATCTAGCATGCAGCCTTCCTCTCTTTCTACTTCCCTTCACCTTTCCTAGCATTATTGTCTCCCCCCCCCCCTCATGAGTTGTGCTTTCTCATGATGTGGCCAAAGTATGACAGCCTCAGTTTAGTCATTTTGGCTTCCAGGGAGATTTCTGGCTTGATCTGTTCTAGGACCCATATAACCTCCTCTGAAATACTTAAACAGGGCTATCACATCTTAACCATCTCTTCTTCAGACTAAACATCCCCAGCTCCCAAAGACTTTCCTCTTAGGCCTTCATGGTTTCCAGAACCTTCATCATTTTGGTGGCTCTCTTTTGGACATGCTCCAGTTTCTCAATGTCCTTTTTGAATTGTGGTGCCCAAAACTGGACACAGTATTATTCCAGGTGAAGCCTGACCAAAGCAGAATAGAGTGGCACTATAACCTCCCTTGATCTAGACACTATATTTCTATTGATGCAGCTTACAATCGCATTGGCTCTCTCAGCTGCTGCATCATGCTATTGACTCATGTTCAGCCTGTGGTCCGCTGGCCCCCTGCTGAACAGGGTACCAGCCGGTTGTGTCCACATAGGCATCTTCTTCTGTATGCAGAGGGATCTTGCAGCACCATTGAGACTAAAACTGAACAAAAAAAGCTAGTGGCATGAGCTTTTGTAAACTTGAGCCTATTTCCTCAGATGCTTGAGGTTGCCTCATGGAGGTCACCCTGCTTCTAAGGCCAAGCCATTGTGACTCCCAGCGCAAGGGAGGGCTCCTTTTGTCACCCAAAACCAGCCTTTGCCTTTTCATACAAGAGCAAGAAAACATTCAACACTGTTATATTTTTTTAAAAAGGAGACACTGAAGCCATTGTAATTTTGTCAAGGGGAAATCTTTTATTACCAATACAAGAGAAGCAAGCAGAGGAAAGAAAACAGAAGGAGCCTCAAAAGACCCCATCTCTGGGACAATGATGCACCACTCCTTTCAAAGAACAGGAAAGCAGAGTAAGATTTTCCTCTCCCTACAAAGGGCACCAAACATGCAGCTATTCTTGCTTTGCCTTCAACCTTCAGAGGTTGAACTCCAGCCTCGGTCTTCAGGATGGATGGACTCATTCTCGGTTAAACTCCACTGAGCAGAAAATAGAAGCCACTGGCTTTTTTCAGGGTGCTGCGCAGGGTTAAAGGAGAGGCACCATTGTGGTAAAGGCAACCAAGGTGAGGGCGAGTGGGTATGGCAGCTATTTCCATCTTCTTCGAGGTTCGCTCCTGTTTCCTTGGGGTCAGCTTCAATACGGGCTGCTGGCAGTCAGGAGAAGCATATGCTGCAGATTGACAAAGAAGACATCCATGTTAGTTCTGCCCAGGCGACCCCTTAAAGCAGGGATGAGCAAAGCATGACTCCAGGGTGGCATGGGATTGCAGGGATCACCTTCTGCAGCCCCTGAAGTGCCCTGTCAGTCTACCCCAAGCCCTCATTGGCCCCCCCCCCCAAGTGGTGGATTTAATCTAACCCCAAGTTTATCACACGAAGGCAATCGGGAGTTTGCCCCGTGAATATCCCAAGGGAAAAATCGTGTAATTACACGAAACGATTTCACAAGACGTTGCACAAAACCTGGCACAAAAGTGGTCACAAAGAAGCATTAACGCACATCTTTTTACTTTTAGTGACAATGCATTTCCAATATCACTTGATGTGTACCATTGCGTGTGATAATCATTCATGCAATTGCTCGCCATTTTAGCTTTATTTGAAGGATGCTTTAAATGAGCTTTAATTCCTCTTTAATGCCAAAATTAGGTGTGATAAACTCCCCTGGCTCCTCCGACAGAGAGTCTCTCTGAGGCTTCCGGAAAGACAGAGAAGTTTTCTCCATCCTGTGACTCCTTTAGCTAAAACTTCCAGCAAAGGAACGGAGATGCCAAAGGCTGCTTTTGCTCCTATAGAAATCTGCCTTTTCGCTGAGCGCTTCCTCCCAGAGGTGCCTTTCAAGGCCCCAGTCCTTACCTCACCAATGGAAATGTTGACCTCCTCCACCCCAAGTTCTTGCATGACCCAGAGACGACATCCACCAGACAGCAAACCTGGAAGATAAATTCACACTCGTTTGTGACATACAAAAAGTGGTCAGTTGCATTTTTCTTCTGTGTGTGTGTGTGTGTGTGTGTGTGATGGGATCACAATGTCTGCTCCTAACAATATGTTCTCTGCTGAGAAGTGATGTTTCTTTACATAGACCTCATTTTGCAGAAATCCAAAGTGGAGACAGTTTATGTGCAATCCAACGGTTTGCGCAATCCATTTACTATACAGTGGTGCCTCGGGTTACGAAATTAATTCGTTCCGCTGTCAATTTCGTAACCCGAAAGGCTTTCGCAAGCCGAATCCCCATAGGCGCTAATGGGGAAAAGCCGCGATTTGGTGTGAAATCGCGCAGAAAAGCACCAAAAGTTTTTTCGTAACCCGAAAAAACTTTCTTAACCCGGAACAATAATTTCCTATGGGTTTTTTTCGTATCCTGAAAATTTCGTAACCTGGGTAATTCGTATCCCGAGGTACCACTGTATGTTTATTTATTGAAATATGTATCTGTTGCTGTTAACTGCCTTCAAGTTGACTCCAAACCATGGCAACTCTATGAGTAAGGTACCTCCAAGTCACTATATTTTCATCTGCCCTGCTCAGGTTTTGCAGATTCATGGCCATGGCTTCCTTGACTGAATCTATCTATCTGTAATGTGGTCTTCCTCTTTTCTTATTGCCCTCTATTTTACCAAGCACCACTGTGCATCTGAGGAAGTAGACTTAATTGAGTGTGAGTGAGAGTGTGACTTGCCCAAGGTCACCCAGTGGATTCTTATGCTCAAGTGGGGAATTGAACCCCGGTCTCCAGAGTCCTAATCAAACCACTACGCCATGCTGGCTTGAATATGTATATGCATGTCTACGTGTCTATGTCTATGTATATACAGCAGGCCCTTGGAACCCCAGTGGGTGGCCTTGGGCAAGTCACACTCTCTCAGCTTCAGAGGAGAGCAATGACAAACCCTCTCTTATGAAACTTGCCAAGAAAATCTGGAGTGTTGGACTTGGACTCTGGAGACCAGGGTTTCATTCTCCACTCAGCCATGAAACCACTGGGTGACCTGGTCACTGGGTGACCCCTGGGCAAGTCACTGCTTCATATGAAGGCAATGGCTTCCTCTGAGCAAATCTCCCCCCCCCAAAAAAAAAACCCCCATAATAGTTTCACTTTAAAGGTAAAAAGGTAAAGGTAGTCCTTTGACATGAATGTCAAGCCGTGTCAGTTCATAGGGGCCGGTGCTCATCTCCATCACTAAGCTAAAGAGCCAGTGTTGTCCAAAGATGAATCTGGTGGCCATGTGGCCAGCATGACTGCACCGAATGCTGTTACCTTCCCACGAAAATGATATCTATTTATCTACTTGTCTTTGCACACTTTTTAACTGCTAGGTTGGCAGAAGCTGGGACTAGTGATGGGAGCTCACACCATCATGCGGCACTTGGGCCTCGAACTGCCAACCCTCCGATTGTCGGAATTGGAAGTCAAAGGCTTTCATGGTTGGCATCCATAGTTTTTTCTAGAAGACTTTGTTCCTGACGTTTCACTGGCATCTTCAGAGAATGCTGGCCTGAAAGTGAGTGAGTGGGGTATATATATATATATATATATATATATATATATATATATATATCGCTACCCCATGGAATGGCCTGACAGATGAGATCTGCCAAATATCCAACTTAACTTTAAAAAAGCGGTCAAGATGGATCTCTTCCGGCAAGCCTTCCTGGAATAGCCCCCAGCTACATATACATATAGATTCCCCATATTTGGAGTAGTCTGTATGTGTACAATCCTGGCCATGATGAGTTTGTCCACCGCTTTTGTGCTACGATATCATGTGATTTTAATATAAATGTGTTGATTTTAATGTTTGAATTTTAATCTTAAAACGGTTTAATTCCTTTTTAAGGGGGGGTTGTATATATTGTTATCTCTGTATTATTGTAATTGTTGGAAGCCGTTTTAATTGTTTTTTACAAATAAGTGGGATATAAATAAAAGTTTTATTTTTTATTATTTATTTATATATACTGTGTGACTCTAGGTTGGGATTTACACGTTAATCGGTTGTTGAATGGTCCTCCCACCCTGAGGCCTTGCTACTCATACACACACACACACACACACACACACACACACAGACCCCACTCTCTTCCATGCCAGCATTCTCTGAAGATGCCAGCCACAGAAACGTCAGGAAGAAACTCTTCTAGAACGGGGCCACAGAGCCCAAAACCCCCACAAAAAACTATGTCAGAACTGGCATCTTAACCACTAAGCCACCGCATCCCCTAGGTTCACCTTTGGGCCACCATAAGTCAGAAAGAACTTGAAGGCACACAACAAACACACAACAAGAGCAGCTGGCAATCATTGTTGGAGTTGTTGTGACAGGTCAGGACCCATCAGTGAAGATGAGAAAATCTGTGATGATTCTCAACATTCCTGTTGTTGCTTACACAGAATTTTATGGAACAGCCTCCTACACACTTTTTCACACATGCACAGAGTACTTACTGTTTACGTGAGGTGTGAACGTATTGGACAGTACCGATTTCATTGCGGCATTCAAATACAGAGGCTGAAAGGAAAGACGAGGAACAAAGTTGAGTTGGATGACTCTTAGGATCCATTTGCAAAATTAGTTTAATTGTTTAAAACCTTGCTCATTGACTAAAATGCCACCCCTCCCCAAATTTTATTTAAAGCAAAGCACTGAGAATAGGTTCAGCACTTTGACTAATTTTGGTCCCAGACATTTGGCCAAGATGGCAGAAGCTTCTGGCAGATGAAATCCAAAACACTTGGAGGACCAGAGTTTGGGAATCACTGCTATGAAGTTTGGACTAAAACTTAGAGCGGATGCACGACCCGACTGGCATGGGCTGTCACCAACAGCCACTAAGTTTCAGACTGTTTACTAAATCTGTGTTTAAGGCTGCGTCCGCACTGCAGAAATAATCCAGTTTGAGACTGCTTTAACTGCCATGGCTCAATGCAACGGAATTCTGGGAACTGTAGTTTTGTGAGCTGTTTAGCCTTCCCTATCAAAGAACTCTGATGCCACAGCAAACTGCAGTTCCCAGGATTCTACAGCATTGAGCCATGGCAGTTAAAGTGGTGTCAAACTGGATTATTTCTGCAGTGCGGATCCAGCCTAAGTGAAGGTCTGAAAACTCAGAACTGGGGATTGCTGGCTCATTATTTTAGATACAGCTTTCATGTGCTTTTCTACTTACGTCAAAGGTTCCAATAGCAGAATTTTCCAGGGAAACTCCATGAAGGCTGGAGAGGAGGAGAAAAGAAGAAGAATGTGAATTATTTTGCACACTTCTGTATATGCATTCTTATGGCTACAGGTTTCCATTTGGAAAAAGAAAGAACCCAAAACCCCAGTTATTGGCAGTGATCATTGGCATTTTTTAACAACAACAACAAAGTATGATGTAATGCAGAAAAGCATGGGAGCATAGGTTGTTAACTAGTATCTAGGCTCAATGAAGGAAAAAAAATCTGATTTCAAAAGGTTTGGAGAAGGAGATTTTAGCCAGAGAGCACCACGAAAGGAACGGCTGTGTTTTTACCTTTGAAGTTTAAAACTGAGACTCAGGACCAAGTCTTCGGTGGAAACCTCTGCATGAAAAAGAGCTTTCTGTGAATAAGAAGGAGGCCTTGGTTAGCACGAAAGGTGCCTATTTTCAGAACCAAACATTTAAAAATTGGGGCAGCGACAACACGGAAAGGCTCTACAATAGATGACTACAGCAGCAATATTGTTATTTTGCTCAGAAATGGGGGGGGGGGGGATGCAGAGATCCTGTCGGTTGAAGACTGGACTGTGAAGTGGTTGGAGCTTGCTGAAATGGACCCTGAGTTAAACTGAAGATGCAGCAAGGAAGTGATTGGTCCCATCTTTTCACTGCACCCAGAATCCAGGCTGCATCTGTTGCCCACACTAAGCAACCACTGGAGTTTCTTGCAAACTCCAGAGAAAACTGGAGTTTTAAATTCCAGGTTAAGTTGATATACCCCAAGTTTGTTGCAGATAGGACTGTACATTATATGGCCTCATTTGATGGTGGGGAATCATTTTTTACCCCTTGTATAGACAAGTCCCAGCTAGATTCACTTTGGACTGATCCAGAACGTCTCCTCTGACATCTGGGGCTTTGAAATCCTTACCCACCACTGAAAGACAGTTTACATCCCAGAGACATGAAGAATCCACATAGAACTAGACGTTCAATGTAGGAAGTGTTATACAGATGATGGTGTGAAATTGTTTTCTGCTGCTCCAGAGACTAGAATGGGAACCAATGGGTTTGAATGACAAGAAAAGCAATTCTCCTTGAACATTAGGGAGGACTTCTTTACTGTAAGAGTTGTTTGACAGAGGAATTGGGTGCCTTTGGGTGCATCTAGACTGTAAAGATCATGCAATTTGACCCCACTTTAACTGCCATGGTCTCATGCTACAGAATCCTGGGATTTAGTAGTTTTCTGAGACACTAGCACTCTTTGGCAAAAAAAAAAAAAAAAAAAAAAGGGGGGGGGGAAGGCTCAAGACCATGTAAACTACAAATCCCAGGATTCCATAAATTGGCACGACAGCATTCAAACTGCATTATTTTTTACAGTACAGATGCACCCTCATAAAGTGGAAAAGTCCTTCAAACAGGGGTTGGATGGACATCTTTCAGGAGTACTTTAGCAGGATTAGAATTTGATGGCCCTTGTGGCCCCTTCCCACACCGTGAGTCTATGAGTCTGTGTGACATGCTTTGGTTGTGTGGCCCTACGTAAGGGGACACTTGAATCCTTATGTGGATCAAGAAATACAGGAAGGATAGACTCCTATAGGTCACATGGGCAAACCCCTTGGTCATACAACTGTGTGTACTTTGGGGATGTTATGGAAAGAGATATCCAGTACACCCCCTGCCCTGGGTGTGCAACACAACTGGTGCATTTCACAGATGCAGCTCCCATTGGCCAATTAATTGGCTCTGAAGGATGCCTTTGGATGCATTCCAGACACCTTTTGGAGGCAAAGTCTGCTCCTATCTCCCCAGCTTCTAATGGCCAGTCTGAATATGACCACTAAGGGAGAGAAGATGGAGTTGCATTCTAGAATCCCTTAGCGCAGGTTATTCAATGCAGGAGGTATCAGGGAAGAGGGAACAGCCTCCACTCTAGGACAACAGTAGGACTTTGAATCATAGAATCATAGAGTTGGAAGAGACCCCAAGGGACATCCAGTCCAACCCCATTCTGCCTTGCAGGAACTCGTCATCCAAGTATCCCCATTGACAGATGGCCATCCAGCCTCTGTTTAAAGACCTCCAAGGAAGCAGACTCCACCACACTCTTGTCTATGATTCTATAACATTGCAACACAAATATTGGCAGTTGTCTACCTCAGTATAAGGGGCGTTGGGATATGTCTTTTGGACTGGGGCATGCCAAGGCTGTCTCAGTCAGAGCACAGAGCCAGTATCAGAGAATCATAGAGTTGGGATGGACCATTGGGTCAATGCACAACTCAATAACCCTGCATAGCAAGTTGAACCTGATGGTCCCTGAGGTGTCTTGAGGCCCTTGAGGTGTCTTGTCTATGATTCCATAACTCGTGAAAGATGTCCATCCAACCTCTGTTGAAGGATCTCCAGAGAAAGGGAGTCCCTCACCCTCCAAGGCAGTCTGTCCCACCCCCTCTTTCCACCAGGACACTCTTTTTGATGTTTTCTTGTTTTTGGATCCATTGGTTCATAACCCAGTCCCTGGAGCAGCAGAAAAAATAGGTTCACTCCATCTCCTATGTAACATTCTAGGTGACATTCCATTGTCTATTGTGACATTCCTCCAAGTATTTAAAGAGGGCCCTCATGTCACCAATCCATCCAGCCCCATTCCACATAAGGCTTGATCTCTTGGTTGTCCTTCTTGGTTGTCCTCCTCCTCTGGACATGTTCCAGATTTTCAATATCTTTGAACGCACCTTCGGAGGCCCATTGCATTGCTGAACCCCAGCGGATCTTGCTGGCCCGATACTCACCATTTTAATGGTAAAGAGGTTGATATTACTATGCTGTTGGTAGTTCCCAAAGGCTGCCAGTTGCATTTCCTGATACATTTCAACCAATCCTGTGGTCAGAGAGAGGGCGGGAGTCCAATAGGAGATCTCTAGTGACCCAATTCTAGCACCCTGCAAGGATAGAGGGCTTTTAAGAGGGCATTAAAAACCCACCTCTTCCAAGTAGCCTTCCCTCCCGACTCTGTTTAGATGAGGAAGCCGCCCCCCATAACTGATGGTTTTAATGATATGTATATGGCTCAGGTTTTTATGCAATCTGTATGAAATTGTGATTTGTAACTAACAAAATATTTTATTGTTTTGTACTGTGACATGTGTCACACAACTGTTATATTGTAAACCGCTTTGATCTACAGGAAAGGCGGTATATAAATAAAGTTTTTATTTATTATTTATTTATTATTAGAGGGAATCATTCAATACATAAAGATAAAGCTCAGTGCTGTGGAATCCTGGGGTTTGTGCTTTGTTGTGGCACCAGAGCTCTCTGACAGAGAAGGCTACATATCTCACAAAACTACAAATCCCAGAATTCCATAGCATGGAGCCATGGAAGCTAAACTGGTGTCAGATTAGTCCCTAAACTAGTCACTGGTCAACTTTCTGGAAAGTAGGGTTCAAATCTTGGCTCAGCCATGAGGACCCACTGGGTTTCCTTGGGCAAGTCACACTCTCTCAGCCTCAGAGGAAAGCAATAGTGGCCAACTGCCTCTGAAGAAACCTGCCAAGAAAAACCCATGATAGATTGTGAAGTCGAAGGCTTTCATGGCCGGCATCCATAGTTTTTTGTGGGTTTTTTGGGCTATGTGGCCAAGTTCTAGAAGATTTTCTTCCTGACGTTTCGCCAGCATCTGTGGCTGGCATCTTCCAACCCCACATATACTCTGAAGATGCTGGCAAAACGTCAGGAAGAAACCCTTCTAGCACATGGCCACATAGCCCAAAAAACCCACAAAAAACCCATGGTAGATTCTCCATAGGGTCACCATAAGTTGGAAAACATTATGGCAAACATGACAAACACAGAGAGAAGTAACAGTGTTTGTGTGTTTCTCTCTTGTTTTTGTTTCCAACGTTGAGAGCATTGGGAGTATTGAAACTTTATATGTGTGTTTTATATTAATGGAAAACGTATGTTTTAATTAAAATATTTTTAAAAAAAGAACTGAGGGGGGTTTATTGAAGAAGGCAGTGCAAGGTGGATCCTGGTTTCACCGAGAAGATCCAGAAGGAGAGTAGCACTGAGCTTTAAAACAGGACTTACCGCTGGCATCGAAAACTCAGGGATGGATCCCATTCGTTTATTGAAGTTGGCAACCTTTGAAGAAACCAACAAGAAACAGGTTAGAAATGAACATGTGGAAGGTTTTTAAAATTATTTTATATTTATTTAGTTTTTATTCTTTGCTCCTATTCAACTTGGTCTGCGATGAAATCTGAGAAAATTATAGAATACCTTGATTTTACGGGTAAGTAGCCAAAATATCTTATTTGCTCTTTAATTCCTCTTAAACTTTGGCTGACAAGGCTGCGACACAGAGGCATTCCCAACAATAATAAATTTGGTTTCCATAAAGGAGATACGCTGGAAGTTTGAATTTTCATGACCTCTAATACGCTAACTTCGAGGGGCGCTAAATCTTGGGGCTGAGATTGTGTTCACATTTGGGAAAGAAGGGACAAGAAAGTTGTGTTTGCACTTGGGAAAGGGAAGAAGGGAATTGCCCAGCTATATAAGAATTTTGCCTGGCCATGAAATGTCCTTTGAGTCTTCAAATTTCTATTTTGCTATTAATGCAAAACTTCAGTTGATCACTTAGAAAAAGAGTTTAGCCACTGGAAGAAAAGATGCAGATGAAATGACCAGGGAAGGTCAGTACAGCAAATGCAAGATGTTTTAAGTGCTAAACATTTGGGGACAAAGCTTTCACTTTGTCTGACCACCAGATACATCCCTGGCTGCACTACAGAGATAGGCGATAATTCAAGCAACTATATTTATTGTACTAAAAACACATTTCCTGCCTAGAGAACCCTGTTTCCTGAGCAGGAAATAAATTTCTGGTGTAGGATTCTAGGATTCTGTGTTGTATCTTCCTTCAAGGCAGTAAGATACTTGGACTGGAAGGCCCTTGGGATCTCTTCAAGGTCTAGCATTCTCTGGCCACATTCCCACCGTGATTTAAAGCAAATTGCTGATCGGTTTATATGACAGTCATTCCCATTTGAAACCAGTTCCAATCCTACTGTGATGAAGTAAGGAAAATGCAAAAAACCTGCTTTTTCCTGACACTAGTCCTTTGGCGGTTCTTTTGGGAGAAAAACCCAATTCCGTAGCGGATTCAACGATTGGGAACGGTGGATCTGAATCGCACAGTTCTGGATTAACCACAAGGACCCACTGAAGTTCAGAAGTCATGGATTTATTTTTCAGCTGGGCCTCTAGCATCAAAAGGAGCCCAAAGAGCCCTGAACCCAGCTATTGTTAAGCATTTATAGAAACTTACACAAAGACAGAAAACAGATTCTCATCCTACTTTCCCCTCCCCTTAGTTACCTCCCGTAAAGCGTAGTTTACAAAAACATTCTATAGCTTCAGCAACTTGTTTATATTCTAAGAAGAGCAGTGCAACCTCTTCAAGAAATGTTTTTGGAACATAGAGGACATTGTGGTTTTCAAAGGAACATGAAGCACAAAGTACAGTACTCTGACGCAAGTTAGTCAGAGGGAAGAGTTCTAATACGCTAACTTTTGCTCTTGCGTGGTTCTCTAGCCTGACCCCAAAAAGCATATCATAGACAGTCACAGTTAAGCAAACTCAAATGCATTTCTTTTAGCTATAGGCAATTGCACCTCTTCACATTCATTTTGAAACTACTTTCAATCAGTGAGGCAAGTATTTGCAAAACTAATGAACTGAATCCTCTATCACTTTAAAAAAATGATAGAAGATTCAATTCATTGGTTTTGCAAATACTTATAATTATCCAGGCGACCCGACCACAGCTCAGAGCGAGGCAAGTAATTGCAAAACCAATGAATCGAATTTCTATCAGTTTAGTTTTTTTTATAGATAGATAGATAGATAGATAGATAGATAGATAGATAGATAGATAGTTCCCAAGCTGGGCTGCCCGGGCTGCCGCTGATGTCACTGATGACACACAGATGATTAACACGGATTTTGAAGCGGTGCGAACTAGCGAACTAGAAACTGGAGCATGTCCAAAGGAGGGTGACTATAATGTTGAAGGGTCTGGAAACTATGCCTTATGAGGAAAGATCTAGGGAGCTGGGTATGTTTAATGTGGAGAAGAGAAGGTTAAGAGGTGATATGATAGCCCTGTTTAAGTATTTGAAGGGATGTCAAATTGAAGATGGATCAAGCTTGTTTTCAGATGCTCCAGAGACTAGAACACGGAACAATGGATGCAAGCTGCAGGAAAAGAGATTCCACGTCAACATTCAGAGGAACTTCCTGAGAGTAAAAGCTGTTCAACAGTGGAATGCACTCTTTCCTTGGAGAGCGATGGAGTCTCCCTCCTTGGAGGTTTTTAAGCAGAGGCTTGACAGCCATTTTTCAGGGGATGCTTTGATGGTGAGTTCCTGCATGGCAGAATGGGGTTGGTCTGGATGGCCCTTGGGGTCTCTTCCAACTCAAGGATTCTAGTGGGGATGACAATCATGCCATAAAAGAAGTAATTACAATGGGATAATGAAAAGATTCGCTTTCATAGTTGGAACAACAGAATCGATTTACCAACTCAGAGCGAAGGTGAAATGTAAGTGGGAATGAGCCCTAGGATTCTGGGTTGTATCTTCTTGCATGGCAGTAAGACGCTTGGACTGGATGGCCCTTGGGCTCTCTTCCAATGCTAGGATTCTCTGATTCTGATGAACGTTTCCAACTCACCTCGAACCGATTGTCAGTTTTGAAGGTCTCAGGAGGCAGTGCAGCCAGGACTATTGAGCTGATGAAGTTTTCGCTGAAGAGCATGTTTATGGAAGAGCCGGCGCTCAGTGGCACATCGGGGAGCGGGGTAGAAATGGGGGGAATCTCGTAGTTCTCACCGTCAGCCAGTTGTATTTCACCCTGGAAAGAGAAGGCAAAGCAGAACAGCTAGTGTGATTAATCTGAGACTGAAACAAGGAGGGAGAAATCCTGTAGCAGCTGGTGGGTCCTGTTAAATCATCGTCATTGTCATCATCATCATCATCACTATCATCATCAACAGTTTTATCTATATTCTGCCTTTCCCACCAAGAGCAGAACCCAATTTGATCCATTGTTTTATAAAGTTTATTTCCATTTTACAAAAAAACCAACACCTCATACATACATTCACTTTATATTTTCTTCCAATTAATTATTCATCTCACAATTGTGAGTCTACCTGAGCCGACCCAGAGACCTATTTGAAACAGAAATGTCATCATTTCAGGACTGGTTTATGAAAACATTTGAAAATACTTTTCTAGGCAATTGTAGAATCTCTGGCAGAATTTGACCATAGAGTTGTGCTGGAGGGCCTAGAGATTCATAGACAGGTGTTCTCACAGGTAAAGCGATCTGTTGTTGTTGTTGTTGTTGTTGCTGCTGTTGTTAAAAGCCTTCAGTGCTGAAATCCTGTCTGAATGAAAAAAGCTTTCATTTGCAGATGGAAGGACAGGAAGGAGGGGGCCATTCTATCATCTCTAGGGAGTTTATCACACAAAGGAGAGCGAGGGTTTATCCTGTGAAGATCCCGGTAAAATCACGTAATTACGCGTAATGATTTCACATGGCACAAAACCCGGCATTAAAGTGGTCACAAAGATGCATTAACACACATGTTTTTGCTTCCGGGATTTCAGCAACAGTGCATTTCCAATATCACTTTATTTGCGCAATTGCATGTGATAATAATTCACGCAATTACTCTCCATTTTCGCTTTATTCACGGATGCTTTAAATGTGGCTTAATCTCCCTTTAATGCCCAAATCAGCCCCAGTGTGATAAACTCCTAGGAAGGAAGACCCAAAGTATGGAAGCAGCCACTGAGAAGTCCTCATCCACCTTGTGTCCACAGCCCAACCATTTTTAATGGTGCCCAGAAACAGACTGGCAGCCAATGGAGCTATTAGAGCATATAATGGCATATAAAGCAAAAGACAACTGTGGATGAAAAGGGATGAGGCTGGTGGTCCTACTGGGGAGACAGTGCAGAGGAGTCCTAGTAGACCACAGGTTGAACAAGAGTCAACAGTGCGATGTGGCAGCTAAAAAGGCCAATGCGATTCTAGGCTGCATCAATAGAAGTTTAGTGTCTAGATCAAGGGAAGTAATAGTGCCACTCTATTCTGCTCTGGTCAGGCCTCACCTGGAATACTGCACCCATTACCACATCTGATAGTTTTTAATTATTCTGTAGATGGTTTTAGACTTTTACTGAATGGTATGAATTGTTGATGTAATTGTTGTTATATTGGATTGCTATGTATTGTGACATGCGTCACTTAGCTTGCACAGTGTGAACCGCTTTGATCAGGAGGAAAAGCGGTATACAAATAAAAGAGTTGTTATTATTATTATTATTATTATTATTATTTACTGGGCACCACAATTCAGAAAGGATATTGACAATTTGGAGCGTGCCCAAGGAGGGCCACCAAAATGTTGAAGGGCTTGGAAACCGTGCCTTATGAGGAATGACTTAGGGAGCAGGGTATATTTAGCCTGGAGAAAAGAAGGTTAGGAGGTGATGTGACAGCTCTGTTTAAATATTTGAAGGGATGTCATATTGAGGAGGGAGCAAGCTTGTTTCCTGCTGCTCCAGAGAACAGGACCCAATGGAGCAATGGATGCAAGCTACAGGAAAAGAGATTCCACCTCAACATTAGGAAGAACATTTTTACAGTAAAAGCTGTTTGACAGTGGAACACATTCCTCCCTGGAATGTTTTGGAGTCTCCTTCCTTGAAGGTCTGGATGGCCATCTGTCAATGGGGATGCTTTGATTGAGATTTCCTGCATGGCAGAATGGGGTTGGACTGGATGGCCCTTGGGATCTCTTTCAACTCTATGATTCTATGATTCTAGCAAAGGGAAGAGGCAGTGCTAGTAGGAGTTGCCTGTGAGGCTGAGATCAAAATCACACACAAAGACAAGTAATGAATACGAGAGATGAAACTTAGGGCTTGAATCACCTATTTTGCAAGATATTCTTTAAAAAAAAGTTAAGAGAACTGCAAGCAAAAGCAAAGGATGCTGAGAAATAAGCGCTCTGGGCCTCTGGACCCATCACTGGTCTCCAGCCAACGTCCTGTACTTACTTTGTATCCAATTTCCAAGGAATCTCTGTGGATAATGAAGGTAGAACCTGAAATCTTGACTGTTTCTCCCTGTACCTTTGATGGCCATGAGGCTAGAAAAGAATGGGAAAGGAAGAAATCAACAAACTGTGGTGGCGATGATGATGATGATGATGATGATGAGAGAGAGAAAGTCAAGGGCAGCTCATGTTGACCTGAATGGAGCTTATGCATGAGAAGAGTCTGGAGGGCTGTGCCTAGTGCTCTTTAAGGGATTTTGGACTTCAGCTCCCAGAATCTCAGACTATTGGCCAACATGGCTGAGGCTTCTGGGAGCTGAAGTCCAAAAGCTCTTAAAGGGCATAGTTTGGGGGCCACTGGCCCAGTATATTGTTGCTCTTAAATGCCTTTAACCTCAACTTATGGCCACTCTGTGAATGGGACACTTCCAAGAAACCTTATCCTCAGCAATTCTGCTCTAGTCTTGCAGGCTCAGGATCTTCCTTATCTGCTCCCATCATTCACACACTACATCCCCAAATTCCTTCCACTGTTCATATGGTCATCCACCCACCTGGCCTTAGGCATCATCTTTCCTCTTGCCTTTATCCCTCAATGATCATCACTAAAACTGAGCAGTGTCACCTCCTCACCAGACCCAAAGGTTTTGCATTTCTATGGCGATTCTTAAGGATTCCTTCCTGGGCACCACTTCGCTCCATGCATCGGTGGAAGTAGACCAGGGGGCTGTACAGACCACCCCTAAGAATCTAACTGAAATACATGTATTAAATACTGGGAAAAGTTTACTTTTTTATTATAATTCAGTTTGTTTAACAATCTTCCAGTGCAATTTCAGGTGCAATAGGATATTTTGAGATCTCTGTGGAGCTGTACAGACCACCTGCAGTCACCACTTTTAACGCCACACTGGAGCTGTGGCAACCGCAGGCCGCAGCCCCACAATTGCCTTTCCAGGGCAAAAAGCAGCTCCTTTCTGCACCACAGCTTTTCGGTGCTCCTTTGGTGCTGCGCTGTCTAGACACAATACCAGAGGAGCATTGTGATACCACCTGCCATGTGGTGCGGCGCACGGTGTCATGCCAGCCTGGGGGCGGAGTTGGGGTGTGCGTCGTGTGGATGCCATGACCCAACACCACCCCCAGATTGGCCTTAATGGACAGTCTGTACAGCCTCTAAGTCTGCAAAAAATTATGCTACAAATTCTTTTGCACAGTTAGTTTCAATCATTCTACAAGATCCCTTTGAGTACTTTTATTTCAGATTAACACAGCTAAAGTCTCTATATTTATTTCAGTCAACAACCAGTTAAAAGTTGAAGTGCAATGAAACTGTTGCAACTTTGTGGTGCAAGCGCACTCTGGGAAAGGGTTCTTGCCTTGCTGCGGTCCCTTCCAAGCCTGCCATGACAATTTCCATCAGTAGCAGTTCAGAACAGGGATGTAAAATTTTGTCAATTTCATTATCTCAGACAAGAATAATTATTTTATTGTTTTGTTTTCCTTTTTTACTGCACGAAAGCCATAGAAAACATTTCCAAAAAGTTTTAGAAAACTATTAGCTGCTTGTGAGAGCAGCATTTTCTGCACTGAAAATAACATTTCTGTGCGGAACGTGATTTTCTGGACAAGGGAAGAAAGAAAATCAGATGCATTTTTTCATGTATAACATTCCCTGAACTGCAAAGATACTTATACTTTTCCATCTAGGATTCTTTTTATGAGAATCTCCTGACACTCAAGAAACCCATTTTCTACCACTGTTCTAATATTTTCAAGTAATGCTTCCATCCTTACTTCAGGGAGGCAGGTATGTGAGAAGAAATACAGAAGGATGCAAGACAGAACTCACCTTGAATTAAATCCAGAATGTTTTGCACTACTTTATTTACAAGTGGGCAGAGCTGCAAAATGAAGAAGGGAAATAAATACATAAATACATAAATAAAAGTCCCCAGAGAGAAAGAAGTGCAAACAGCCCTTATTGAGGCCAGTAACATCACCTCTAGGCTAAAGCCCATTAAAACCTCACAATGTCCAGAGCAAGCTCCCACATTTCTCAAAATGTTTCAGCAGGTTAGAAGTTAAGCAAAGTAGTATGACTGGGGGAAAGAGATGGTTAAGGGGTGATATGATAGCCCTTGTTATTTGAAGGGGTGTCACAGAGGATGGAGCAAGCTTGTTTTCTGCTGCTCCAGAGAATAGGACACAATGGAGCAATGGATGCACGCTCCAGGAAAAGAGATTCCAACTCAACATTAGGAGGGGCTTCCTGAGAGTAAGGGCTGTTCAACTGTGGAAGACTCTCCCTTGGAGATTTTGATGGAGTCTCCTTCATTGGGGTCTTTAAACAGAGGCTGGATAATAATAATAATAATTTGTTTTATTTATATACCGCTATTCCAAAGATCATAGCGGTGAACAGCAAGTAAGCTAATTTGCCCCCAACAGTCTGGGTACTCATTTTAGCTCCCTCCTCGGAAGGATGCAAGCCTGAGTCGAGCTTGGGCCCTTTTGCTGGTCTTGAACTCGCAACCTTGTGGTTTTGAGTGAATGGCTGCAGTACAGGCATTTCACCACCGCGCCACCAGGGCACCAGGGATGTCCATCTGTCTTATGGAGTGGCTTGATGGTAGAATGGGGTTGGACTGCATGGCCCTTCTTGAGATCTCTTCCAACTCTAGGATTCAATGATTCTGCTATGATTTTGGTGTGAAGCACACATCTACAAATTGCAGTCCCACCTTTCCAGGGACCACATGCCAGCAGTGAATATCCAGCTTTTTGGGACAAAGGCCTCCTAAAGCTTTCAGGAACTGACCAGAAAGGGCTTTTCACCATCTGCTCTTCTATTCCTATTTATATTTTGCCTTTTTAATGGATTTGTTTTTAAAATATTTTAATTCTGTGGATAAGTTGATTGCTTTTTAACTATGACTTTTTAAATGTTTGCACTCATGCCTTGCCATGTGCTTTTATCTTTAATTGTTCAAATTTTTACAAGCTACCTTGAGTCCCAGTTTAATAACAATGACAATAGTGGTCAGAGGAGCTGCTGTTGGTGGCCGAAAAACAGAAGAGAACCACTATTGCAACGACCACAAATGCATCTCCTCCAACCCACCTTAGAAGCCAGGCATCCATCCCTGCTTCCAGACCTTTCCTCACGGTTCTTTTCGGATCTGGGAGTTTTCCGGCTTGAAAAAATGGCCACCAGAGCTTTCCTGGAAGCATGGCTTGGACAATTCTAACTTTTGCATTCAATGTCATATCTTTGCATTTTAAGATCTTCTCTCATTCTTTCATTGCTGTTTTTCCCATTCTTAACCTTCTTCTGCTTCCTTGACTGTAGTCTCCATTCTGACCAATGTTTGATCCAAGTTACGGGAATACTTTAAACATTTCTATTTTGTGAAGTTGAAGGCTTTCATGGCCAGCATCCATCGTTTCTTGTAGGGTTTTCAGGATATGTGGCCATGTTCTCGAAGAGTTTATTCCTGACATTTCACCAGCATCTGAAGATGCCAGAAGGTTCTCTGAAGATGCCAGCCACAGATGCCGGTGAAAGGTCAGGAATAAACTCTTGGAGAACATGGCCACATAGCCTGAAAAACCCACAAGAAACCATTTCTATTTTATTGTTACCGTGAATAAATGCATGTGGTTCTTCCGTGGTCATGGCAGCTTACAATAATTTGGAAAAGGTCCAGCTAAAACATATATTTAGAAAAGTTTGAACCCTTTGTTCCGTTTCTTAGTCTCTGGAGTTGCAGAACACAAGCTTGCTCCCTCCTCAACATGACATCCCTTCAAATACTTAAACAGGGCTATCAAACCACCTCTTAACCGTCTCTTCCCCAGGATAAACAGACCCAAAGTCACTCCTCAGAGGGCATCATGGTTTCCAGACCTCTCCCCATTTTAGTAATGAACAAGATCCTGGCCTTCGGTTGCTTTGGCCTGGCAAGACGATGGTCTTCATCGTCCGCAAGAAGACTCACCTCTTTCTCCAGGATGTCGGGCAGCTTGGTCTCGAGGACGTTCCTCACAATCCGCAGAATGTCATTGACAGCTTTCAGCAGGAGAGTTTCCCTGGAAGAAAGCAGGGAGGCAAAATCCAGTTCAGGGAAGAACAACAGGACAAGAACAGTTGATGATCCCTGCTTTTTCCTTATTCACTGCAGTCCAGGACCCCGGGCACATTAAAAAAGTTAAAGCAGATACAGCTAAAAAATTCACATCCTACAAACGTTTCACTAAAAACAGAACTGAAAGGTGTTCAGAGCATGACTGTTAAAAAGCAGAACAACAGATAAACAGAACAGCACATGCCGAAAGTCCCTTCTCCTCCCTGAGCAGTCAGCCCTCAAAGGCCTGCTAAAAGATAAAGGGTTTTACCGAGAGGCCAAGGAAGGGAGTCTCAGAACAACGACTCAGGTGTCGGGCTTCGCATCAAAATAAGGAATTGATGTGGGTTGTTTTTGTTTTTGTTTTTGCCTGCTTGTAAACTCCCCTGAGAGCATTGGTCAGTTAAGCAGCTAAATACCTCAATATATTAATTATGTATTAATATATAAACAGTGGGCCCTTGGTATTTGCTTTGCTTTGGTTCCAGGACCTCCCGCAGCTTCCAAAATCCATGTATGTTCAAGTCCTAATAAAGCCAATGGATAGCAAAATGGTCTCACTTACATAAAGTGGCAAAAAAAGGTCTGATTTTTGTTATTTATATTTTTTAAGAATATATATTTTCAAGCCGTGGACTCTTGAATCTGCGGATAAAGAATCTGTGGATACAGAGGGCCAACTGTATATGGTATAGTGTGAGAAACAGCATGGTGTAGTGGCTTGAGCTTTGGACTATGGGGCTATACAGACTGCCCCTCCAGGGCAGTCTGCAGCCACCCCTTTTCACCCTGGATCGGGGCTGTGGCAACTGCACACTATGCTCCCACTCCAACCTTCGGAGGACGCAAAAAAGGAGCGGCAAAACACAGCTCCTTCTTGCACCTTCTAAAGGGTGCCATAATCGCCACGGCATGGCATGATGATGCCCTTTTGGCACTGCATCATGTAGATGCAGCAACAGACTGGCATTATCAAGGTGTTACCTATGCTCCCTCATATAAATTTTGGTATAAATGATAACCCTTAGATGACCCCTGGATAGACTCTAACAAGTCTGTCTGCCATTGCCAGCAAAGCGAGGGGACATGTACGCAACCCCTGAGGGGCACACACATCATCATATCTAGGGAGTCGCATAAGAGGATTATCGTAAGCCAGGATGAGTAAATGTTTGCCTTCCCTGAGGCTCTCGCCCCCTCCTTGAGTCTGTTGTCCAAGCAGCTTAAGACCACTAAGACAACCAGACAGGACATCCAGGTGAAAAGAAAGTAATTAAACACCTTTGTTTCGGCTAGTAAATCTCTTTGCCTCCGACTTTGGCCACTCAGCGCGCCATTTCTAAGGGTCTACTTACTCCACGTCAGTCAGACATCTGTTTTGGTAGCTGGCACTTCTGCTCAACCCAGGTTGCGGAGCAGACTTGCCCCCATTATCCCAAATCCCATTTGCTTCCCGGAGGAAGTCTACATTCTGGTACGTATCACCATTAGCAAGCCTGAAAACTTTTCCAAACTCCAACCCTGATTTTCCTGAGTCTTGTGTGTATGTGTGAGTGTGTGCATAGCGGATGTGTTTCCCCTATTTCAATAAATTAGACATCTAGTTATTAGAATCCGTCTCAGCTCTATTTATTGGGGTACCCTGGTCTCTTGGTATAAAAATCGGGAGGATGATTTCGTTGGGCTGTCGTAGCTGGCCCCCTCACACAATACTGAGCTAACAACAATAATAATAAAATTCCCCTGAACGGACCCTTGGCTACAAAGGTGCATGTCATGTAAATGGGCACATGCCAAAATGGCACCCTGGGGAAGAAGTCAGGCCGGCGTTTCAGGCTGAACACTAAAATTAGAATTATCCAAGCCATTGTATTTCCCATCACCATGCACCAATGGGAAGGGCAGCCTACTAGCCTACTAGAGAGAATCCTAAAGAGATATACAAGTGAGTATGAAAGTTAGACTCATACAAGCTGTTGTATTCCCCATCACCATAAATAGATGTGAGAACTGCACAGTGAAGAAGTGAGCAAGAAGAAAAACAATTCATTTGAGATGTGGCGCTGGAGAAGAGTGCTGAAGATACCATGGATGGCTAAAAAGACAAATAAATGAGACCTTGAACAGATCAAACTTGAGATCTCCTTGAAAGCCAAGATGATAAAACTGAGGCTGCTGTACTTTGGCCACATCATGAGAAGGCATAACTCACTAGAAAAGACAATAATGGTAGGAAAGGTAGAAGGAAAAAGAAAGAGAGGAAGACCACATGCCAGATGGAGAGACTCAACCAGGGAGGTCATGGACATGAGCCTACAAGACTTAAGCCGGCCATTGGAGAACAAGAGGTCTTGGAGATGTCTCTACCACAGGATCACCATGAATCGGGGTCAACGTAAAGGCAGTTAACAACAACAAATAAGGATGCCATTTTCCTACACCTTTGTATATAGCGGGACTTGAGCATCCATGGCTTTTTGGTGTCTACAGTGGGTCTTGTAACCAAACCCCAGCAGATACCAAGGTTCCAATATATGTGCAACCATCATTCAAAGAGGAAACGGGGGAAGGAGGCCTGTCTCACTTGTCCAGGAGTGTGACTCTGACGTGACCGGGGTTATTCTGGCAATTCCCAAGCTCCAGTTTCAGATGACCATCTGTTGGGTTAATGAAAGTCTGGACTCCAACCTGTACGTCCACGGAGAGTTGCACGCGAAGAAGACTGCCCAAGCTGAAAGGCCTAAAAACAGAAAAGGAAGAGAGCTAAATGATTCTGCATTAAGGAGATGGAGTGCAAGTTTGCGCTCATGGAGCTGTGCATCAGTTTTGCAATCCCAATAGAGGATTGTAACATTGCCAACTGCATGTCCATCCAATCTGTATCTCCATGTACAGAGTGCAATGTGTAACACAACCCATGTGCAATTCCATTTCTGCAATCTGGAACTGAATGGGGAAAAATGTCCAAATGCTTCAATATAGGAACAGACAATATACACAGTTAAAAAACACCCAAAAGACACCCATATTAGGGTGCCTTTACACTGTAGAAATAATGAAGTTTGATAGCACTGTAAGTGCTGTAGCTCCATCCTAGGGAATCCTGGGATGTGTAGTTTTGTAAGTTTTTGACCCTTCTCTGCCAAAGAGTGTTGGTGCCTCACAAAACTAAAAATCCCAGGATTCTGTAGGATGGAGCCATGGCAATTAAAGTGGTACCATGGCGTAGTGGTTTGTTCAGAGGAGGTTTGATGGTTCTACTTAGGTCCTGTAATTTCCGGATCATGGCCTCCTAGAAAAAGGACAAATTGTGCCAAGAAAACCTGATAGGTATGCTTTAGGGTTACCATAAGTCATAAATTACTTGAAGGCACAGAACAACAACAACAAACTTTCTACAGTGTAGACGCACCCTTAGCGTACATATGTAGGTACACCATCACCGTCCAAAATTCTGATTTTTGTGACAATGTGTGCAATTTTCCATAGTAGCAGCTGATGCGCTCCATGTTGCTGGTCTCTCTCCTCAAAGTAGGATCAGCAGATTGGATTGCTCTTCAGAGTTTGGACTAGAGCTCAGTGCAAATGGCCGGCTCATAGCTATAGAAATCACCAGCACTCAATGCGAACACAGCCAGGTGTCTTTCTACTTCTTGCTCATTTTCCATCTATGTCTCTTTCACCTGCAAATCTTCTCTCTCCTCATTTGGAGTTTTTGTGTGAATTTTTCAAACAAATAATCCAAACAAAATTTCACACTGAAGGCATTATCGTAATGCATTTTAAACCCACCAATATGCATTTCTAATACATCCTTCTACTATGCTGTGACTTGTGTTGGCAGCACATCCACGAATTGCAAAAGGTGGAAGTCAAGTGATCTCATACTTGTGTCTGCAAAGATCCAGGGTGCATCTTCACTATAGAGATAATGGGCTTTAGCACTGCTTCAACTGCCGTGGCTTCATCCTACAAAATGCTGGGATTTGTAGTTTTTTGAGACACTAGCAAGAATAGATAAACCAATCTGCTGAACCTACTTGGGGAGGAGAGTTTAGCACCTTGGATAGCTCCTTTAAAGTTCAGGCTAATTAAGTAAGTAAGTAAGTATAATTAACCAAGTAGCTAAATTAGAATTCTGGCGTGTGTGTGTGTGTGTGTGTGTGTGTGTGTGTGTGTGTGTGTATGCTTTTGGACAGTGGAATAGAGGGAAAGAGGATGAACTCTCCATCATATTTTAAAATTATTTATTGAAAAAAATTATTGAATATGAAACTGCAAATACACCTTCTGACATAACACTCATAGCACACACAAAACCCCATATAACATATAACATAAAAATAAATATACAACCATATGGCCACCCAGTTTGCCCCAGGATGCCTCATTTTCATAGAATCATAGAATCATAGAGTTGGAAAAGACCCCAAGGGTCATCCAGTCCAACCCCATTCTGCCATGCAGGAAATCCCAATCAAAGCATCCCCGACAGATGGCCATCCAGCCTCTGTTTGAAGACCTCCAAGGAAGGAGACTCCACTACACTCCGAGGAAGGAGTTTGTTCCACTGTCGAACAGCCCTTACTGTCAGGAAGTTCTTCCTAATGTTGAGGTGGAATCTCTTTTCCTGTAGCTTGCATCCATTGTTCCGGGTCCTGTTCTCTGGAGCAGCAGAAAACAAGCTTGCTCCCTCCTCAATATGACATCCTTTCAAATATTTAAACAGGGCTATCATATCACCTCTTAACCTTCTCTTCTCCAGGCTAAACATTCCCAGCTCCCGAAGTCTCTCCTCATAAGGCTTTAAGGTTTCCAGGCCCTTCACCATTTTAGTTACTCTCCTTTGGACACGCTCCAGTTTCTCAATGTCCTTTTTGAATTGTGGTGCCCAGAACTGGACACAATATTCCAGGTGGGGCCTGAATAATTTAACTGTAATTAAAATTATGTTTTAAGTTCTTAATAAGTGGTTAAGGGGATGATGTGAATTTTACTTATGCTTGTTTTCTAACTGTTATTGTTTTATTTTATGGTTGTAACTCACTTCGATCCTTCAGGCAGAGGCGAGCTAATAATAATAATAATAATAATAATAATAATAATAATAATAATAATAATAATAATACCTAAAAGAAAAAAAACCAAATATCCAGCCATACACACCTATACCTAAATTTACATACTCTGTATTCCTTATGCTAATCCATCACATTCTAAGCCTTCATTTCTACTTCTTCTACTTCTTCTCCTTTCTCAAGTCAGCACCTTAAGCATCTCATCCACATCTTTTACGCTCCATCCTTCTTACTCCATCTTCCTCCATATATCCTATTTCTCTTTTCATTTTCATCCTTTGTCTTTCTTCCTCTCACTTTACCCATCTTCCTTTCTTTCTCTCCTTCACTCATTTCCCTCTCACCACTTACTCAAACCTTCATATATTTATGCGCACCTTCATGCACCTACACATGCCTTCTCTAACTTATTTCATCTTTCATACCTCCTTCCTTCCCACCAAGAAAAGTCTATTTCTTATCCTTTGTATGACTTTCTTTAACAGTCAATAATTTTGTCAAATGCCATCTACTTTCTTCTAACCTCTTCATCCATAAGTCAGATGAACTCTCCATCTTTGAGGATGGAACAAGCTTGTTTTCTGCTGCTCCTGAGTCTAGATTATAGAACAATGGATGCAAGCTACAGGGAAAGAGATTCCAGCTCAACCTTAGGAGGAACTTCCTGACAGCAAGGGCTGTTTGACAGTGGAACACACTCCTTCCTCCGAGATTTTAGTGGGGTCTCTTTCTTTGGAGGTCTTTAAACAGAGGCTGGATGGCCATCTGTCAATGGGGATGCTTTGACTGAGAGTTCCTGTATGGCAGAATGGAGTTGGACTGGATGACCCTTGAGGTCTCTTCCAACTCTATGATTCTATGATTTGAAGGTCTTTAAACAGATATTGGATGGTCAGTTGTCATGAGTGCTTCAGCTGCAAATGCTCTACATGGCAAGGGTTGAAATAGATGGCCCTTGGGATCCCTCCCAACTCTGTCATTCAATGAGTCTGTAGGAGGCAGAGGCACCAGACACTTTTCCACGTGAAATGTCACTGGACTGGACTTCTTTTACACACATGCAACCCAAGCACATGCAAACACAACGCAGCAATGCAAGCCACGTCATCTCTATCTTCCTGGAAACCCAAGAACCCATCCCTGTGCTCCAGACTACTGCCCAGTGCCACCCGCTGACCCTTGAAAGAGGAAGGGAAAACCCACTCACAAGTCGATATCCACCTCCAGCTCTGCCGGGACAGTCAGAAAAATGCGTTTTTCAACTCCATCAAAGTGAATGTCAAGGTCGAGCAGCTCCACGTTCGTGATTTTCACTCTGCTCATAGAGAAGAAGGGAAAAGTCAGGAGTGGCCCTCGAGGCAATGTGAGTTCTCTGGAAAGTGTCCTCTTCCCCAAATCCCACATTATTTTATTTTATTACACATTGTTATTGTTGTGTTGTTGTTGTTGTTAGTCCCCATGTTCAAAAGCTTTTCATAGAGATCTTTCATTTAATATGCATTTAATTTTGAAAAGAGGCAAGATGGCTGAAATGGAAGGGCCCTAACTGAAGCTGCAGCTACATTGCAGCATTGATGCAGTTTGACACCACTTTAACTGCCATGGCTCAAGGATATGGAATCCTGGGATTTGTAGGTTTGGTGAGTTATTTAGCCTTCTCTGTCAGAGAACCCATCATTAAAGTTGTCACAAAGAAGCATTAATGCGCATCTTTTTGCTTTCAGGATTTCAGCGACAATGCATTACCAATATCACTTTTGCATGTGATAATCATTTGCGCAATTACTCCCCATTTCCATTTCATTTGCGGGATACTTTAAATGCGCTTTAATGTTGCTTTAATGCCGAAATCAGCCCCAGTGTGATAAACTCCATAGGTAAATCCCATTTACTGTTCCATCAAGAGGATTTGGGCCAGTGATTGTATGATTCTTGAAATGCAGGCTTACCAAGTTGTCATTGATTCATCAAGTCTACTCTAGATGTAAGTAAGGCCTGATTCAGACTGGCACTTTGCACCGGCCTGGCTACATACTAGGGTTGCGCGGAGGCAGAGCCACCACAGGCGCTGCAACCCTAGCACATGATGCAGGTATAATCATGGTGGCCTCCCATCTACACGGGGGCCACCATGATTACATCACGCACACGCTGCATCCAAATGGGGCGACGTGTGCATGACATCTCTGTGCCACCCTAAGCCACTTATGGCATCCTGGGCATGGTGCGGGAAGGAGCTCTGAAATGGACCTCCTTTTGGGAGCCACCTCTTTCCCGCAGCAACCAAATGGCCATGGGAATGACACCAGGGAGAAAGGGAGTCCCGTTCTCCCATGGCTGCGGCTCCCAAGGTGTCCAGGGGCATGAAACCCCAAGGACACTCCTTTTCCACACCACGGAGAAGCAGAATTTCACCACTTCTCCGTGGTCTGGAAAAATTCCAGATTGGGACTGCAGGGCTGCCAGTGAGGCTGCCCTGCTCCCAGCCCGGAGTTAAAAGGGGTGCCACAGACCCACCACTTTGGGGCATTCTGTACCACACCTAAGTTTGCTTTTTGGAGAGAAGGTGAACCACAACTCACAAAATCTGCCACCTTGGAACTTATCAGACAAGGGAAATTAGAAGTATAATCCAATGGCAATCTGAACGCAATCATAGGGTTTAACATTATTGCATGATAGACTACCACACGCAATTTCGGGCAATGGGAAGTCAGTCCGAACGCAATCATGTGGTTTTACGTTGTTGCGTGATAGACTGCCACATGCAAATTCAGGCAATGGAATGCTATTTTGGGGCAATGGGAAGCCAGTTCGAACGCAATGCGCATTCATGTAATTGTGCTAAACTAGCAACTTTAAGTGAATGCGTTCTGGCCCCACTTTCTTTTCATTCAAATTTAAGAAAAATTCCTCCCGTTTGATAACCTCCCTTGAGCGGCTGGGAACCCTAGCTCTGGAGCAGATGCATTGTTACCCCAAAAGGTGGTGATAGAGTCTCCTTTAGAAAGAGAATTAAAGCATAAGTTGGATGCCTCTCTGCCAGTGATGTTTCAGCCATGGGCCCCTCCACTGGCTAGAGGTTGTAACTTGGGATACCATCCAGTCCTATAGTTTTACATAGTTTTAAATTTTAATTCAGCCATACCTTATGTAACCTGTGTCCCAGTCTGGCCCTGGCTTTGCATGGTTTGAGTGTTGGACTAGGACTCTGGTGGCCAGGATTCAAATCGCAGCTCAGCCATGGAAACTCACTGGGTGACCTTGGGAAAGTCACACTCTCTCAGCCTCAGGGGAAGGCAATGGTGAACCTCCTCTGAACTAATCTTGCCAAGAAAACTCCATCATAGGTTCACCTTAGGTTTACCATAAGTTGGAAACAACTTGAAAGCACACAACAACAACAACAACAACAACAGAGATTTCCCTTTCCTTTGAAATTAAATGAAGCCAGAGAGTACAGTGGTCCCTCCAATTTTGCTGGGGACCCTTGTGAATGTGGAAAAACTGGAAATAAAAAAGCACTATTCTTTTAAAACCTCTCTAGGAATCTCCAGGTCCTCCAGTGTAACTCAATGATCATCATCTGCCAGCGACTGGTCACAGAATCACGCTGGAGGACCTACCAATGCCCAGGGAAGTGTTTTTTCTAGTAACCTCTAAGTCCTGCAATGCAACTCTATGGTCAACTTCTGTCAGAGTTTCACTGGAGGACCTAGAGAAGTGGTGCTGAACCTATGGCCACAGGGGCCACTTAGAGCCCGCCACAGAGTTCACTGGAGTTTTTTACTAGAAAACCAGAGGGATGCAGATGCGGAACTTTCTGATAAAGAAGTGGGTTTTGGGTTGCAGTTTGGGCACAGAGGGGCTGTGCAAACTGCCCCTAAGGGGTGGCTTCCAGCCTCCCCTTTTACAGCCAGATTGGGGCCATGGCAACTGCACACTGCGGCCCCAATCTGGCCTTTGTAGGGCACAAAAAAGAGCCTTTGAAAGCAGCTCCTTTTTGTGCCCTGAAAAGGGTGTGATAGCTATGGCGCCACAGCTTTATGGTGCTCCTTCGGTGCTGCATCATGCAGATGCAGTGCCGCAGAAGCACCATGATGCCATGCACCATGTGGTGCGGCACACGGCATCATGGCGCCATGGATTGGAGCCAGGGCACACATCATGAGGATGCTACACCCCAACTCCACCCCTATGCCAGCCTTTAAGGTTGGTATACACAGCCCCTCTGCCTCTAAAAGGTTCACCATCACCAACCTAGAGATTCCTAGAGAGGGCCAACTGTATATTGTCTCAAACAAGTGGATGTGAGGTTTTGTAGGGCAGAAGGTATAATGCTCTTTACCTCTAGCCAGTTGCCTTATTTAGGAGCTCTCTTTGGTGGTGGAGAGACCACCAACCCAAGAGAGCTGTGCTCACCCCAAGATGTTGGCATAAAAGTGGCTGATCGCATCTCCAAAGATCGGAACCTCCCCCAGAATGCCGATGCCACTGCTGTGCTTGATGTTGCTTTTCAACATATCTTCGAGGCGCAAGCTTTGGAGACGGTTTATTATCGCCGGCCTGTCAATCCGTGCCTCAATCACTGAAAGCAAATGATGGAAGGCAAGTTAGAGATTCCCATCCAAAAGGGATGTTTGTGGAGTCAGGGAAGAGGGAGAGAAAGATGCGGAGAAAGTTCATTCAAGCAAAATCTGAACTCAGTTCCCTTGGAGGTTGCTTCCAAATCTATAACTGAATATCTGTGGGAGAGTAACATCCAAAATCAACAAAATAGTGATGCCTCGATCGGGGCAACCAAAATGCACAAAATACATATTGCAAAGCTCTACTAGCTTCTTCATCAGACAAAGATCGGGGCAACCTGTATCTCAAAGGAGGTTTCTTTTTATGTTGCTAATGGAGTTTAAATTAAACCCAGGCTCACTCAAGGGTCATGCAAGCATGCCTATGGGTTAGGCCCACAACTACAGCTGCAACTATCACTAAGGACATTATTGTAGGGCTTGGAGCATAAGCTGGTCTTCCTTTCATATGGTATATATGTCCGTATATAAATATGGAAACTTTGTACATACTAGAAGATTAAAAGGATGGGAGGGGGGAGCAAAGTAAAATTACATCTGTTATATAAAATGGCACCAGTGTGGCTTGAGTGTTGGACCATGACTCTGGAGACCAGAGTTTGATTCCCAGCTTGGCCATGAAACCCAATGGGTGACCTTGGGTAAGTCACATACTCTCAGCATCAGAGGAAAGCAATGGCAAACCTCTGAAAACATCTTGCCAAGAAAATCCCATGTTATGTCACCATAAATCAGAACTGACATGAAGGCACACAACAACAACATATAAAATGGGAAAATTAGAGTTTGCTTTTTGGAATTTATAGCTGTTGTTTTTTTACCATTTGCAAGCCATGTGTGGTTGAATCTGTGCATAAAGAATCCATGGATACAGAGGTCCAACTGTAAAAAGTATAAGTAAGGATGGGCCTGAACAGACAGGGCAAAATAAAGCTGCTTTGAGTCACTTTGGAGCTATGCTATTTAAATGACACACACATCTTAAGATGCTGGAAGCTGCACCAAAGCTGCCCTCTGGTCCTTAGGACTGGAGCATGGCTTTGGCGCAGCTTGGAGCCTCTTAGGACACTTGTAGCATCTAACAACATACCTCCAAAGTAACCAGAAGCAGCTTTATTTTGGCCTGTCTGTTCCGGCCCTAAGTCGGTAAATAAATAAAATAAAGACCAGCTCCAGAACACTTGGATAGGTATCTCCCTATTTTTGTGGATTCCACTATGTGCTCTTCAGCATTCATCTATTCAAACTTTCTGGAAGTAAGGGATCTTGAGACTGTTGTGCACGCACTGGTAACCTCACGTCTAGACTTCTGTAATGCGCTCTACATGGGCCTACCTCGTGCTTGGTCCGGAAACTGCACTTAGTACAGAATATGGCAGCCAGAGTAATTTCTGGAACATCCAGGAGGGACCATATTACCCCGGTTCTAAAGTCCCTCCACTGGCTGCCCATTAGCTCCCAGACCCAGTACAAGGTGTTGGTTATCACCTTTAAAGCCCTAAATGGCTTGGGTCCAAGCTATCTCTGGAAGCGCCTTCTCCCCTACAATCCTCCCCACGCATTCCGCTCCTCTGAGAGAGGCCTATTTCAGCCACAAACATCTAGCTACCTCCCAGAGGGCATTTCCATCATCGCCCCCAGACTGTGGAATGGCCTCCGGATGAGATCTGTCTGCTTACATCCTTAGACAGCTTTAAAAAGGCTGTTAAGACGGATCTCTTCTGGCAGGCCTTCCCAGAATAGAGAACCCGGCCTCAGAAAAACATCTGGGAATAAGATATTGCCGCTCCCATTGATTGCTTGCTGAGGGATGTTGTTGACCTTCTGGTCAGTTTTTAACTTGTATGTTTTTTGTTAGTTTGTTTTTAAATTTTGCATTGGATTTAATACTTTTTAAGGGGGGGGAGGGCACCAGGGATTTTATATGTGCTGTATTCTTAACTTTGTTAGCTGCCCCGATTGTTCTCAGAGGGGCAGGATACAAATAAAAATTTTATTATTATTATTATTATATTATTAAACCATTGATAGGACCCAACTGTGGGGCAAATACCCCTCTCACACTTTTGGGATTGTACTATAAATGATGCCAACTTACTCTGTCGAAGCAATTCTGGGCTCAGATGGGCAGTGGCATCAGGGTTGGCATATCCTTGGGCATTTTGGGCCAGGAGGCCACAGAAGAGGGCAAGAGCCACCATGGGGAGCATTTTCTGCCTCTGGACCTGTGGAGAAACAGACCTTGTTAGATGTATCGCAAGACAGGAAAAACAGAAAAATAACATGGGCTGCACTGCAGAAATAATGCAATTTGACATCGCTGTAACTGCCACTACTCCATACTTTGGAAGACAGTTTGTTGAGGCACCAGAACTCTCTGACAGAGAAGGCCAACTATCTCAGAAAATAGTTTTTTGTGGGTTTTTTGGGCTATGTGGCCATGTTCTAGAAGAGTTTCTTCCTGATGTTTCGCCAGCATCTGTGGATGGCCAGCCACAGATGCTGGCGAAACGTCAGGAAGAAACTCTTCTAGAACTTGGCCACATAGCCCAAAAAACCCACAAAAAACTATGGATGCCGGCCATGAAAGCCTTCAACTTCACATATCTCAGAAAACTAGAATTCCATAGCATTGAACCCTGACAGTTAAAGCAATATGAAACTGCATTAATTCTGCAGTGAAGATGCAGCCCTGGGAATGTTACTCATTTTTGTTATTTTCCCAGTACTTAAAAAATAAAATCAACAACATTGAGAAGAGGTTGGTACAAAGCTAGTGGCATGGATTTTAGCCAAGGACTTTGAGAAACTGGGTTTCAAATCCCTGCTCAGCCACGGAAACTTGGTGGGTGACCTCAAGGAAGGCACACACTCTCAGCCTCAAAGGAAGGCAAAAACAAATCTCCTCTGAATAATAACTCTTGGGTTGGAAAGACCCTGTGATTGGTTCCCCTTAGGGTCTCCATAAATTGAATACCATTTGAAGGCACATAACAACAAATGAAACCAGGAAAATGCTGTCAAAAATGGCCCTAAAATGCCCAATCCCCTTCCCCTGAACAAATTCAATATAGCTACAGATGTAGCCAAGATGGAGAGAAGCATGTTCAAGATGGGGGACTATCAGGAGAGGGGTGAAAAAAAGATGGCATCCAGACGCCTATATCAGCTGCTTACTTAAGTATATTAATGGATGAGTAAATCTAGGTATAGGGATGTGGTTAGCTTAGTGGTGAAGATGCCAATTGTGACAATTGGAAGATCGGCAGGTTGGCAGTTTGAGGCACAAGTGCTGCATGATGGGGTAAGCTCCCATCACTAGTCCCAGCTTCTGCCAACCTAGCAGGTGAAAAGCATGGAAATGCAAGTAGATAAATAAGTATCACTTCAGTGGAAAGTTAACAGCGCTGGGTGCAGTCATGCCAGCCACTTGACCACTGGATTCATGTTTGGACAACGCTGGCTCTTCAGCTTAGTAACAGAGATGAGCACCACCCCCTACAGTCAGTTACGACTAGACCAGGGGTAGGCAACCTTTTTGAGCCGGGGGCCGAGTTGCTGTCCCTCAGACAACTGGGGGGCTGAAGCCAATAAATAAACAAACAAATAAATAAATAAATAAATAAATAAATAAATAAATAAATATTTAAAAAATTAAATAAATAAATAAACTGGGACAAATGTAGGACAAAATATTCAAATGGCGGACACTTTTTTAAAAAAATGGAGGACACGCAAAAAAATTTGCTGATTTTTTAAAAAATGTTAATATAAATGCATGTTTTGGAGGCTTCTATAGACAATTGCCCCCCCTTGCCTGCCGCTTGCTCCCCCTTGCCCACCTCCTCCTGATAGGCCAAAGGCCCCACGCCCTCACGCAAGAGGCTAAAGGCTCCGGCGGCAATCGGCAGCAGGACCGGGCGGGGGGCCGGTCCCAAGGCCTTGCCGGGCCGCATCCGGCCCATGGGCTGCAGGTTGCCTACCCCTGGACTAGACGTTCACATCAAGGGACTACCTTTACATTTTTAAATCTGGGTATAATTAAACGGTTGAAGAATTCCCATACTTAGGATCAAAATATAGATCGGAGTGGTGCCTGCAGTCATGAAATAAGAGGAAGAGTAGGAATGGGTAGGGCAGCAATGAAAGAATGAGACAAGATCCTAAAGAGTAAAGATATAGAACTGGACACTGAAATTAGAGCCATCCAAGCCATTGTATTTCCTGTCACCAGATATGGATGAGAGAGCTGGACAGTTAAGAAAGAAGATAAGAATCAAATGAACTCATCCAAGAAGTGGTGCTGAAGAAGAGTGCTGGGGATACCCTGGATAGCCAAAAAGACAAACAAATGAGTCCTAGAGCAGAGCAAGCCTTAGAAGCCAAGACTAAACTGAGCTGATGTATTTTGGACATATGATGAGAAGGCATGGGTCACTGGAAAAGACAACAAAGCTAGGAAAGGTAGAGAGGAGAAGAAAGAGAGGAAGAGTGCATGCTAGATGGATGGACTCAGTCGGGGGGGAGACATGGGCTTGCAGGAACTGAGCAGAGAAGTGGAGGATATGGCTTCTTGGAGGTGTCTCATCCACAGAGTTGCCTTGGGTCCCGGTCGACTTGAGGACAGATAACAACAACAAATAATAGTAATCTGGGTAACTCTTCCATCTGCACAATAGCTATGTAATCACAATTGAGACAGTTTTGCTAACACTCCCCCAAACCTACTTTGCCAGGTATCAGTTGTATGGGGAGAAGGAGCACCATTCTGCTGGTGACTGGAGCACAAGTGAATTATATTTCCATCCGGTTTAAGAGAGAGAAGTTACGTTAGTTACGTATACTTAACAAAAGTGGGAGAATTCAGAGAGTTAGCCTGGCATAGAATCGTAGAATCGTAGAATCGTAGAATTGTAGAATTGGAAGAAACCCCAAGGGCCATCCAGTCCAACCCTCTTCTGCCATGCAGGAACTCCCCATTGACAGATGGCCATCCAGCCTCTGCTTATGAACCTCCAAGGAGGGAGACTCCACTACACTCCAAGGAAGGAGTGTGTTCCACTGTCAAACAGGCGTAATCTCTTTTCCTGGTGCTTGCATCCATTGCTCCGTGTTCTAGTCTCTGGAGCAGCAGAAAACAAGCTTGCTCCCTCCTCAATAAGACATCCCTTAAAATATTTAAACAGGGCTATCGTGTCACCTCTTAACTTTCTCTTCTCCAGGCAAAGCATATGCAGCTCCCTAAGCCATTCCTCATAAGGCATGGTTTCCAGACCCTTCACCATTTTAGTTGCCCTCCTTTGGACACACTCCAACTTGTCAACCTCCTTTTTGAATCGTGGTGCCCAGAACTAGATGCAGTATTATTCCAGCTGAAGTCTGGCCAAAGCAGAATACATACATATACAAAAAAATTCAATAAAATAATCCCCCCCCCCCAAAAAAAAAATTAGCTGGATTTGTTTTAGCTTTTGTAAGCTACCTGCAGTTCAAGGACTGGGGGGAAATATGATGATAACAACAACAACAACAACAATATTAAACCTCAAGTTCTTCCTACTGCATTTAGCAAGAGAATTAGGAATATTGAGAAGTAGTTCTCAAAAAACGAACCAAACAAAATTCTCCTTAGTTTTTTGTGTGGCCCTGTTCTGTAAGAGTTTATTCCTGACGTTTCGCCAGCATCTGTGGCTGGCATCTTTAGATAAATGCTCCTTCTTTCTTTAAAATCCTTTCACAGAGTAAGCAGCAAAGGAAGTTGCTTTCTTTTACCACCTCCTTGGCAAATATTTGCAGGTTTGGCTCTAGATATGCCAGTATTGTCTAATAGTTTCTGCCTACCTGGATGTTGCTTACCTAAACTTGCGTAGAAATTCAAGTCTGTGGCTCCTTCTTCTCTGCCTTCCTTGTCAACTTCGGGAGATGGCGTTTATATAGCCCACCAAAGAGGAAAAACAAAGGCCGATGGTAACAGCTACCACTGTCAAATAATAACTAAATATTTGTATATTTAATCCTCCCAATTGAACAAATATTGATCATGTCAGCAGGGAGATCACATTGAAAAGCATGCACCAGAGAAGGATTGGAGTGAAGGTCTTCTGTCATTGCTGAAGACTTAGCTCAAAGCTGTTGCGCAATGGATGTGAGGCACCTGTTGGTCCACATTCGCCTGAGTTTTGGAGAACGTGGCACCAGGACCTTGGTGGCATCTCATTGATTCTAGAAAGCACTTGGAATAAGTACTTTTGGGGGATTTAAATGACAGAATTTCCCTGGCCAGTGCAACCAGCAGCTGGGGGAATGTGGAGAATATGGAGTGTGGACCCTTGGAATCTGCTTGTTTGGTGCCAGAACCAGCCAAAGAGACCAAAATCCATGGATGCTCAAGTCGCATTAAATGCAATGGCATAGTAAAATGGTGTCCCTTATATAAAATGGCAAAGTAAAAGTTTGCTTTTTGGAATTTACATTTTAAAATTAATAATAATAATAATAACAACAATAATTTTGATTTATATTTTCCCACCTTTCCCAGGTGGATCGAGGTGGGATTACAGCCCAGTATCGCTATACAGTATACAAATGCAAATCACAACAGTAAAAATAACATTATAGTACAATAAAGCATAAAAATGGATAACAATTAAAACAATACTATCAAAGCAAAAAGGAGAGAGATGTTTCAATCTAGGTCAAGGAGATTGAAAAATATATCTTATAAGAGATTAGGTGGATAAGCTCGCCAGAAGAGATCCGTCTCAACTGCCCTCGTAAAGACCCCAAAGGAGGTAGTAAGACGGATCTCTTCCGGGACCCTGTTCCAAAGTTTTGGAGCAGCTGCAATGAAGGCTTTCTGGGAAGTAGAAATTAGTCTAGTCATTTGTACTTCCAATAGATTCTTCCCAGATGTTCTGAGAGTGCGGGGCGGATTGTGTAGGGAGAGGCGTTCCCGCAAGTAACTCGAGCCCAAGCCACGTAGGGCTTTTAAGGTGATAACCAACACCTTGCATTGCGCCCGGAAGCTGATCGGCAGCCAGTGAAGATCTTTTAAAATTGGAATTATGTGGTCAAACCTTGATGAACCAGTGACCAGTCTGGCTGCCATATTTTGAACCAATTGAAACTTCTGAACCAAGGGTAGCCCCATGTAGAGCACATTACAGAAATCTAAATGAGAGGTTACCAGCGCATGTACCACTGTTTCAAGGTCCTTTTGGTCCAGGTAGGGACGCAGTTGGCGTATCAACCAAAGTTGGTACCAAGCACTTCTGTCCATCACATCTATTTAAGATGACAACTGTAGAGATGAGTCCAGGAGCTCTCTCAAATTGAGAACTTCATCCTTTAGGGTAAGTGTGACCCCATCCAGGACAGGATGACAAATCTCCATCCCTGGACCAGGGGTCCTTATCGCAAGCACCTCTGTTTTCTCTGGATTCACCTTGAGTTTGCTTTCCCTCATCCAGCCCATTACCGACTCAAGACAGGCATTTAGAGGAGAGATGCCATCCTTAGTCACTGAAGCAGTTGGGAGCATAGAGAAATAAATTATCAGCGTACTGATAACACCGTGCTCCATGTTTCCAGATGACCTCTCCCAGTGGCTTCATGTAAATGTTAAACAGCATGGGGGACAGGATGGCACCCTGAGGGACGCCAGATGTCAGTTCTCTCTTAGAGGAGCAACTATCCCCCAGCTTCACCATCCGGAATCTGCCCAAGACATAGGAACGGAACCACTGGAGCGCAGTGCCCCCGATACCCAGCTCCCTCAGGGGCTCCAGAAGGATACCATGGTTTGTTTGTTTTTTAAAAACATTTTAAAAAATATTTTCAAGCTGTGGACGGTTGAATCTGTGGATAAAGAATCTGTGGCTATTGAGGGCCAGATAGAGTCCCAGTCCTGGGGAAAGAGCAGGATACAAATAAATATAATAAATACATAAAAATAGTCCCCCCCAAAAGGTAACTCTTTCAAGGTGTCAAGCTCTTGCAAAATTCAACAAGCAAAATCCAATATAACTTTATTATCCAAGATCAATGGCACTAGTATTTCTTTTTGCCTTTTCTGTTCTGCCCTTGGCATACTTTGAGGAACATTTTAGGAGATTTCCCATCAGATAAATTATTTGAGTCTTCAGCTGCAGAAACAATCCAGTTTGACATCACTTTCACTGCCATGGTTCAGTGCTGTGGAATTCTGGGAACTTTAGTTTGCTGTGGTGCTAGAGCCCTCTGTCAGAAGGATAAATGTCTCACAAAAATACAGCACAACTCTGGTGCCAGAACAAAACTACTGTTCCCAGAATTCCATAGCATTGAGCCATGGCAGTTAAAGTGGTGCCAAACAGGATTATCTCTGGAGTGCAGTTGCTTTCTCTGTCAACCTCCCCTGGATCCATTTTCTGCAACTTGGAATGACATTTATATACTCCACTAAGGATTAAGATGCCTGAGAGGAGGTGGTTCTGAAACATTTACTCAAGCTTTGTTCTTCTTATTCTACTGAGATTTACAGGAAGAACTTCTCGCTCTTATTATTTGTTTCTACCCCAGGGCATCCATTCAGTAAGGCATTTGACAAGGTTCCCCATGACATTCTTACAAACAAGCTTGTAAAATGTGGACTAGACAAGATAACTGTTACATGGATTTGTAACTGGTTGACCGGCCGAAGCCAAAAGATGCTCAACAATGGCTCCTTTTCATCCTGGAGAGAAGTGACCAGTGGGTCCCACAGGGTTATGTCCTGGGCCCAGTGTTATTCAACATCTTTATCAATGACCTGGATGACAGAATTGGGAGCATACTTATCAAATTTGCAGATGACGCCAAATTAGGAGGAATAGCTAATACTCCAGAGGACAGGATCAAAAATCAAAATGATCTGAATAGATTAGAAAGCTGGGCCACAGCTAACAAAATGAACTTCAACACAGAGAAATGTAAGGTACTGCACTTAGGGCAGAAAAATAAAATGCACAGATATAGGACCATGGGGGACACCTGGCTGAGCAAGAGACTTATATGTGTGAAAGGGACGTAGGAGCCCTAGTAGACCACAAGTTGAACATGAGTCAACATTGAGATGCGGCAGCTAACAAGGCCAATGCGATTCTAGGCTGCATCAATAGAAGTATAGTGTCTAGACCAAGGGACGTAATAGTGGCACTCTATTCTGCTTTGGTCAGGCCCCACCTGGAATATTGTGTCCAGTTCTGGGCACCACAATTTAAAAAGGATGTTGAGAAACTGGAGAGTGTCCAAAGAAGGGCGACTAAAATGGTTGAAGGGCCTGGAAACCATGCCTTAAAAGACTTAGGGAGCTGGCAATGTTTAGCCTAGAGAAGAGAAGGTTAAGAAGTGATATGATAGTCCTGTTTAAGTATATGAAGGGATGTCCATTCTTGATCCCTTTCAGTCTGGTTTCCGCCCAAGGCATTCCACAGAGACAGCTCTCACTAAGATCTCCACTGACCTTTTACAGGCCAAGGCTAATGGCCTTTACTCTGTTCTCATTCTTCTTGATCTGTCTGTAGCCTTTGACACCGTTGATCACTCTCTTCTAGTTAATATACTTTCTGACCTTGGGTTCTCAGACTCTGTTCTCGACTGGTTTAGATCTTATTTGTCTGGCAAATCTTTTGCAGTAGTTGCAGGGGGCCAGACTTCATCTCCTGTTTCCTTATCTGTTGGAGTTCCCCAGGGCTCTGTTCTGGGTCCCCTTCTGTTTTCTCTCTACACACTGTCCTTAGGAAAACTCATTCGCTCTTTTGGTTTTTCCTACCATCTGTACACAGATGACACCCAGCTGTATCTTTCCGCCCCTGACCTTTCTCCAAGGCTTGAACAGCAAGTTTCGTCTTGCCTCACAGCTGTCTCGCAGTGGATGCGCCATCGGCGTTTGAAGCTCAACATGTCCAAGACGGAGCTTCTTGCCTTTCCTCCTAAGCCCACCCTTCAACACTCCTTTTCTGTCTCTGTGGACAACATTTCTATTCAACCAGTCCAGCAAGCCCACAGTCTTGGTTTCATCTTTGACTCTTCTCTGTCGTGTATCCCTCAGATCCAGACCACAGCCAAGGCTTGTAGATTCCTTTTGTACAATATTGCCAAAATCCGACCATATCTCTCCGTCTCCTCTGCCAAGATCCTGGTCCATGCCCTAGAGATCTCACGACTGGATTACTGCAACATCCTCCTGGCTGGGCTTCCTCTTTCTCACCTCCGTCCTTTAATCTCTGTCCAGCATTCAGCTGCACGCATTATCACTTCCACCCACCGCTCTGACCATATCTCTCCTGTGTTGGCATCCCTTCACTGGCTCCCCCTCCCTTTCTGCATTCAGTAAAAGTTCTTGCTGTTGACGTTTAAAGCCATCCATGGGCTGCCCCTCCTTACTTATCAGACCTTCTTTCTTCTCACCTTCCCACTCTGTTGTTCCCTCCATTCTGGTAGTCAAGGGCTCCTGTCTCAGCCCAGGATTTCCTCTGCCCCATCTCGGATTCGCCCCTTTTCACTCCCTCCCCTCACTCCTGGAACCTTCTTCCCTCGCGAGACACAAGGGCCATCACTTCTTTAACCAGCTTCAAAACGGAGTTGAAGACCATCCTGTTCAGAGAAGCCTTCCCAGGCATTGCATTATTGTCACTTGCTATCTGATGTTCTTTTTGTTGCCTGTTTTATTGAACCATTTCCTGTATTGCTATGCATTTTATTTGTATTATCCTATCATTTCTTAGATTGTACGCCATAGGCAGGTTTACTCTTTTATATTTGTTGTTTTTATGTACAGTGCTGTGCAAATCTACAGCGCTATATAAAATAATAATAATAATAATAATGATGATGATGATGATGATGATGTCATAATGAGGAGGAAGCAAGCTTGTTTTCTGCTGCTCCAGAGAACAGGACCTGGAACAATGGATGCAAGCTCCGGGAAAAGAGATTCCAGCTCAACATTAGGAGGAACTGCCTAACAGTAATAGATGTTTGACAGTGGAACACGCTCCTTCCTCGGAGGGTAGTGGAGTCTCCCTCCTTGGATGTCTTTAAACAGAGGCTGGATGGCCATCTGTCATTGGGGATGCTTTGATTGAGATTTCCTGCATGGCAGAAGGGCGTTCCTTATGTAAGGTAAGTCTCTCCTCATAAGGCTTTATGGTTTCCAGACCCTTCACCATTTTAGTCACCCTCCTTTGGACACAAGGCTCCAGTTTCTCAATATCCCTTTTGAACTATGGACACAGGATTATTTCAAGGCAGAACAGAGTGACCAAGGCAGAATAGAGTGACGCTGTTACTTCCTTTGATCTAGACCCTATACTTCTATTGATTTGCACGTGATCCAGCAGAGGCAGCTTGGATGATCACCCATTCACCCTCGATTATGCAATTGACCAGTTGATTCTTATATAAATATAAGGGGGTAGCATTAGAAAGCTTTCTTGGCACGGCAGTGGGCATTATCTCCTCCTGTCAATTGATCTTTGACGCTTCCTCTAAAGGATGCAATTGGGCACAGTATCTTTTGGCTGCTGAGCTTAGAGAGTTCCTTTGTTCAAACACTCCCCTTGCCCTTTTCTTCCGTCTGTCAATACTTAGCAAAAGTAGGGACGCTCTTTTAAAGAGGCATGATGATTGCGTGGCTGGGTGCGGTGTTCCTTTCAACACTTCGGGGATTGTATATCCTTTTGTCCTCGGTCATTCACTGCAAGCAATCACACAGATGAGTAACACTTTTTTAAAATGCCAACAGGGCAAAGCGCAAGATCTTTGCCTGGTCCAAGCAAGCAGATGCATCCAAAATCAGGTTAAAGGGGCAGAAGAATCCCAGAAATAGGGACCCTGGGTGCAGACGGGTGAGCTATTCTAGGAGTCGAGGTATAGAAGCAAATTGATTAAATGAATGAATGAATGAATGAATATAAATTACAGCAAACCAAAATGTGCCCAAAATCATCTGTATCTGAACACATCTTTGGCCTGGCAACCTCAATAAAGCTAAGGCTGCCTCTGCACTGCAGAAATGATGCTGTTTGATATCATTAACTGCCCTGGTTGAGTGCTATGGAATCCTGGGATTTCTAGTTCCTAGGACTTGAAGTACTCATTTACCCATGGAAACCCACTGGGGAACCCAGGGCAGGTCACACTGTCTCAGCCTTAAAGGAAGAGATTGGCAAACCTCTTCTGAAGGTATCTTGCTGAGAAAACCCTGACTTTTCGAGTCAGAAATTACTCAAAAGCACATAGCAACAACAGCTCTCCAACACCTCAGTCTGAAAAGTCTTTCTCAGCTTCCCAATTTCACCTTTAGGTTTGAGGAATTGGCCAGGCCTGGGACTTTCTAATCCACGTCTCCCAAACATTTGAAGCACATATCTTTCATCAACTCTGAACTAACCAACTTTCCTTCTTTCTTTCCCCTGTTATGAAATAGCTTCACTTTGAGTTTTTAAAATGCAGATGTTCATCTTTCATTTAATAAAAGGCAACTGGGGGTTCTCCCAGAACAGCAAATATTTGACGGAGGCTTTACTTTAGTCCCTAAAAACCACAACCAGGGCTTCGTTTAAAGTGTCTTGCACCGAGGACAATGGCCTTCTTACGAGGCATGGCTTTTCCATGCTTTTGTGATGGTTATCAAAACCAAACTCATGACACAGGTAACCTTTCACGCTTGGAAGGTGTTGGGTTCGCATGGCCTTTGGGAAATGTGAGAAAGGAAGGATTTCCAGCACCGGTGGCCCATGTCCCTTGCCATTGTGTGGCCACAAAGAAGGTCACGCAATCCCCACCAGTGCGCTTCAGTCTTGGTTTACACCCTACCAATGTCATAATGCAAAATCAGATATATGAGACCAGGGGAAGATTATGGCTTCAATGTCCATAGGATGGCAACTTCACTCCGCATTTTAACTGAAATGTTGAAGGAGCTGCCCAAGTTTGCTGATATTTCATGACATCAAAATGGTTTTGACTAGTAGCAGCTCTATGAAAGAAAAGAGCCTCCAAGAGCCTCTGGACTTAACAGGCCTGCTCAGGTCTTACAAACTCAGGGCAGCTGTGGGTTTCTTGACTGAGTCAATCCGTCTGCAGTGCAACCTCTGAGTGCTTCTACAGTTTTGAGAGACACCAGCACTTTATAGTAGAGAAGGCTAAAGAGCTTGTGCAACTTCAAGTCCCAGGATTCTGTAGGATCATAGAATCCTAGATTTGGAAGAGACTACAAAGGCCATCCCCATTCTGCCATGCAGGAGCTCACAATCAAAGCACCTCCAACAAAGCTACAGCACTTAAAGTGATGTCAAAGTGCAATATTTCTACAGTGTAGATGCACTCTTTCTCTCTTCTTACTGCCTCCCACTCTACCGAGCATTATCCTCTTTTTCAGTGAGGCACATCGTCTCATGATATGACCAACGTATGATAGTCTCAGTTGAACGATCCTGGCTTCTAGGGAGAATTCAAGCTTTATTGCTGTAGGACTCTGTCTTTTGTCTTTTTATCAGTACACAGTATCCACAGAACTTGTCTTCAGCATCATCACATTTCAATTGAATTGATTCTTGTCCTGCCAGCTTTCATGTCCAGCTTTCACAACCATGTATAGAAAGTTGGCCAACATGCCAAACCTATTTTGGGAATACCTTCCCTAAAATTCAGCTTAAAGCCCAGAGGAGGTTCACTGTTCCACATGGAACCACAGTTTTAAGCTTACACTGTTTGAGAGAGAAACCAGAGAAAGAACTCCTCAAAGGTGGAAGTTTGCGCTATGAATCTTATAGCCAGTTCCAACTAAAGTAGGCCAATTGAGCTGATGAGATTTACCAATGTGTCAATGCACCATTAAATGATTCTTTTTGAGACTTGTGTAGATGGCACAAGAAATTGCCTAACACTGAAAACTGACTTACCCCAAGCCAAACTACTGGACCACTTTGCTTATTTATATATGTATTTATATTTAAGATAAGTATTCGTATACTGCTCTTCAATCACGTTCCCAGAACAATTTACAAAACATTTACAAAATTTAAATGTAAAATATACACAAAAAATCCTTATAAGAAACTTAAAACCAGAAAATTGTAAGTGTATGAAAATCAGCACGAATCAATCTGGTAATGTTTGGGAAAGCTTGAGGAAATAAGGCCCTGGCATGGAGATGTGAAAGTATAGTGATGTAGGCACCAGCTGAGCCCCACCAGAAGTGGGAATTGTGTAGCCCACGAAAATGCTCTGATCCTTGTAATTTATTGCTCCCCTCCAGAATCCCAAAATTATTCCTTTGGGGGAAAACATTCTGTAAAATAAGAGCTGAGATCCTACACTTTTGTTGAGTAAGAGCCAAAATAGATGGTTGTATAGGGGTGGCTTTGAACGCTGGATCAGGGCTGTGGCAACTGCATGCTGCAGCCCCAATCCGGATTTTTTCCAACGTAAAAAGAAGCAGCAAAATGCCACTCTTTTTTGAGTTGGAAAAAGGGTTGCTTTTTCTGCCGCAGCAGAAGCTTTTCGGCACTTCTGCAGCATGCAGCATGTAAACACCACACCGCCGGAGCGCCACAACGCTGCTAGACGTCAGTTCGGGCGGATGGTGTGATGCTAGCTTGGGGGCAGTGTTGGGGTATGTATCATCTGAAGGCCATGCTCCCACACTGCCCCAAAGCCAGCTGAAGCTGCCATTCTGTTTCACCCCGAAATCTACACACATAGGATAGTACAACACGAGCCCCGTTCTTGCTGCAATTGCACTAGTTAATAAAAGTGGAAGCATACCAGTCTCAGAGCAGCCATTATTGCACCTCTCCACAAACACGCAACTGGAGCTGTTTCCACAATAGCAATAGCAATAGCAAGTACATTTCCATACTGCTTATCAGTGCACTTAAGCACTCCCTAAGAAGTTTATAAAGTGTAAGTCAATTGCCCCTAACAATCTGGGGACTCATTTAGCAACTTCCTTGGAAGGATGCAAGCCTGAGTCGAGCTTCAGCCCTTTTGCTGGTGTTGAATTCGCAACTTTATGGTTTGTGAGTGGCTGCAGTACAGGCATTTAACCACTGCGCCACCAGGGCTCTGCGCTACCAGGGCTCCGCCATTGCATTCTCTTCCACACTCCCCCTTAACTCCACTTTCCTGCCCTATGCTTTACCCAGTGTGTCTATTAGATATTTTAAAAAGAAAATTCATTTTTATTTTGGCTTTTTAATGCAGTTCTGGAGTCATGCTAATGTGATTTAAGTTTTAAAAAAGAAAAGAAATTGGGAGGGGGGAGGAATATTGGGAATAGCAAGGGAGAGAGAGAGGAAAGGGAGAGAGGAAAAGACGCTGAAACCACATGATTGCCAATATCGCTACTGCCCCAGCAGTGATGTTTTCCTGGGTTAATGGAAAAGAAGGACAGTTGGGTGCTTATTGACCAGTTTCCTCCGTCAATGAAAAGGGATGCCCTAATTATGCATCACAGACACAGCAGCTACAGGTCGGAGGCAACATCATGCAATAAGTATCACCAAAGAGGCTATTTTTCCCAGTGCAATTGTGGTTTAAAAGCCATGTCTGGTACTCTCCTTGGATAGGTGGTGATTCCATTACACCAGAAGCCTTCTTCTGAGAACCAACTCAGTTTCCAATCTGCCAATGTGCCCACTGCATCTGCAATTCCAGTGAATCAGGTGGCACATTGAAGGCCCATAGAAAAACGGTAAGCACTGTCTAAAAATCTGCCACCGCTTGTAAATTGTTACACTTGTGGAACAACACTTAAGCAGCCAGAACTGAATACAGACATTGTGTCATGGCCCAAAAAAATACAACACGTATGAGGGAATGTATGTGTGTGTTGTGGAAACCAAGCATCATCATTGGAGGCTTAGGGAGCGGGATATGTTTAGCTTGGAGAGAAAACTGAGAGGTGTCATCATAACCATCTTTAAACAGCTGAAGGTTTCTCACATAGAAGAAGGAACAAGGATTTTCCCTGTTGCTCCAGAGACTAGTGGTGCATCTACACTATAGAAACAATGCAGTTTGACACCTCTTTAACTGCCATGGCTCCATCCTATGGAATCCTGGGATTTGCAGTTTTGTGAGGCACTATCACTCTTTGGCAGAGAAGGCTAAAGCCCTTTTACAGTTTTTTTTTAATTTATTTAGGTATTTATACCCCGTCCTTCTGCCCTAATGGCTCTCAGGGCGGCTTACAAATTACAATTATTATTTTTAATCAGACAGTTCCCTGCCCTCAGGCTTACAATCTAAAAGACATGAAACAAAAGGAGAAGGGAATGATGGAGGGAAAGGGGATGAGGTCCAGTGGTTCTTCTGAGGCCTGGACCAAGGCAGATGGATTGGAGGGAGGGCTCTTCCTTCTTCCAGGCTAGTCCTGATGGAGCTGGACAGTCATCTCTCCATATCCATGCATTCTTCATCTATGGATTCAACCGTCCATGGTCTGAAAATAGTAAAAATATAAACCCCAAAAAGCTAACTTTGATTTTGTTATTTTTTTAAAATAAGGGACACAATTTTACTACATCATTGTATACAATGGGACTTGAGTATCCATGGATTTTGGTATCCTTTGTGAGGAGGGTCCTGGAAACAAACCCCATTGTGGATACCAAGTGGATACCAAGGCCCCGCTGTAAGATTACTAATCCCAGGATTCAATAAAATGGAGCTACAATGACACTTAAAGTAGTGCCAAGCTGCATTATCTCTGCAGCATAGATGCACTGTAGGACATGAACCAATGGATTCAAATTACAAAAATATTGTAATGACAACCGGCCATGGTGGCTGGCAGTTCTTGGAAGTGTAGTCCCAAAAGATGGACTTTTCCATGCTTGGCATTAGGCTGAGTCGTATGCCACTGGCAACACAGGTCCTTGACCTTTTAGGACAAGCTTAGCCTTGGACAGACATGATCAAAGAAGAATGTGAGCTCCTGACATTTTTAAGTCTGTCATAAGGGAAATGTCAATATCCATTAGCACCATGAAAGGGAAGACAAAGAGGCGCATTGTGAAGCTGTAGGAAGGATTCTGTGATGCAATTATTTTGGTCCAATGTCACTACAAGAAGGATGTTGACAGGCTGGATGCTGTCCAGAGGAGTGCATCACAAAGGCGACCGTGGGGCTGGAAGGCTGGCCATTGGAGGCAAAAAATCTCTCCTGGCAACGTTTTATCCTAAAGAAAATAAGATAAGATTAGAATTGTGGGAGAGGACATCTTCACAGTTCTTGCACATTCAGAAAGCTATCAGGAGGAAGAGCACTGGTCCATGAAAAGAGGTGAATTGGTGAGTTCCGATTATGGGGAAGGAGGCAGGAGGGGAGAACCAGCATATTATTACAGTCAGCCCACCTTATAAATAAATAAATAAATAAATAAATAACTTTATTTATATACCGCCCTTCGAAACATCAGGGCGGTTAACAGCAATATTCAATACAATTTATAAAAACAATACCATTAAAACAGTAATAAAAAAACTTGTGCCAGATCACAAACAACTGACAGAGGGGGGAAGAGGACTCTCAGGGCAAAGAATCAGGGGTAAGCCTGCTTGAAAAAGAATGTTTTTAGCCCCTTCTTAAATTGTGCCAGGGAGGTTGCTGAACGGAGCTCGATGGGCAGCAAGTTCCAGAGGGTGGGGGCCGAGATGGAAAAGGCCCTTCTAGTGGTGTTAACCAATCTAGCCTCCGGAACTCTTAACAAATGCTGCCCGGTGGATCTGAGTGTGCGGGGCGGATTGTACGGAGAGAGGCGGTCCTTTAAGTACCCTGGGCCCAAGCCATTTAGGGCTTTATAGGTTATAACCAACACCTTGTATTGCGCCCGGAAGCGAATAGGCAGCCAATGTAGGTCTTTTAAGACCGGTGTTATATGACTGGTCCTAGATGTATTAGTGACCAATCTTGCTGCCATATTCTGCACTAATTGCAGCTTCCGGGTATGGTACAAGGGTTGCCCCATGTAGAGCGCATTGCAGAAATCCAACCGAGAGGTTACCAGAGCGTGTACCACTGTTTCTAGGTCCCCCTGGCTCAGGTAGGGACGCAGCTGGCGTATCCGCCGAAGCTGATAACAGGTGCTCCTGACCGTCGCGTCCACCTGAGATGTAAGGTGGAGTGACGAGTCGAGGAGCACCCCCAGACTGCGTACAGAGTCCCTCACGGGAAGCGTGATCCGATTCAGGACAGGTGGAACCACCGCCATCCCTGGGCCAGGAGAACCTATCACAAGTACTTCCGTTTTCTCTGGATTCAAGCTGAGTCTGTTTTCCCTCATCCAGCCCATTACCGACTCCAGACAGGCCACGAGAGGAGAGATGCCATCCCCGGTCACTGCATCAGTCGGAGACATAGAGAAAATTATTTGAGTGTCATCAGCGTACTGATAACCCCGCGCCCCATGTCTCTGGATGATCTCTCCCAGCGGTTTCATGTAAATGTTGAAAAGCATGGGAGACAGAATGGCTCCTTGAGGGACCCCAGATGTTAGGGGTCTCTTGTTGGAGCACACATCTCCCAGCTGCACCATCTGGAACCTCCCAGAGAGGTAGGACCGGAACCACTGGAGCGCAGTGCCCCCGACTCCCACCTCTACCAGGCACTCCAGAAGGATACCATGGTCTATGGTATGGAAAGCCGCTGAGATGTCCAAGAGCACCAACAGGGACACGCTTCCCCTGTCAATGCCCAGACGGAGGTCATCGACCAAGGCAACCATGGCAGTCTCAACCCCATAACCCACCCGGAAGCCAGTTTGAAATGGGTCTAGATAATCTGTTTCATCCAGGATCGATTGGAGCTGGATCGCAACCGCCCTCTCGATCACCTTACCCAAAAATGGCAACAGCGATACAGGCCGATAATTATTATGCATCAGGGGGTCAAGGGAGGGCTTTTTTAATAAAGGTCTTACAGTGGCCAATTTTAAATTCGAAGGAAATTGCCCTTCCCTGAAAGATGTATTAATAATCTGGTGTAACATTGAAGTTACCACCGGTCCCCCCTGAACCGCCAGCCATGAGGGACAGGGATCGAGAGAGCAGGTTGTCTTCCTAACACTCCTAAGGATCCTGTCCACATCCTCGGTACTTACAGACTCAAAGTGATCCAGTTTAACCAAGTCCACGGAAGCTCTGGACGCCTCTACTCTGGTTTCTGCTCTAATACTGGTTTTTTTTATCCATGGATTCAAGCATCCACAGTTTGAAAATATTTTAGAAATATAGGAGGAGAAACCTCCAGGGAATCAGGCTGCTTGGGACGAGTGAGGATGAGGAGGAGCATGGGGAAGGGAGGAGACACTATGTGACTGCCAATTGTGCAATTGCCCCACAGCAAAGTTGCACACTTGGGTTCTTAGAAAACTGCAAGCTCCCCCCCCCCCCCCCCCCCAGATTCACAAAGTCACTGGATTCTTCTGAAAAATGGATATATATCACCCTGTCATTTCATATCCTCACCGTCAGACCAAAATAAAACCTGCTTTATTTTCCTGGTGTAATTGCAGGTTAAAAGCTGCACATTGTAATCTAGTCCTAGTAGCAATTGTGTCCCAGAGTGGACTCACCGCTCCCACTGCCATGGAAGGCCACCAGCCTTTACTGCAGGACTGGCAGTGGGAAAGCAGATGAACTCAGTGGTGCTTACCCAGCCAGCTGCTTGCAGAAGCACATCAGGAAGACTTTGGGCTGCCCATCGATCCTACAACTGGAGAGAAGCAACCAAGTGAATAGCTTCTAACATTGCAGCCATCCCGTCAGTACCATCTCACCCCTTCTCCCTCTGTTCCCAAGGCCCAAAGGATTCGCAGTGGACCAAGGGCAGTAGCTTAAGTGGTGCAGTTGCTCAAGAGCCCGCACTGAGCCAACAGTTAAGGAAAAAGGTGTATTTTCCTTCCTCTCCTTCCTCAGCCACATTCTGCATCTGTGGTCATCAGCATTTTGACTGCCCATCATGTAATGCCTCTGAGGTCACCTCCTCTTGCTTCTGCTGAGCAGTTTGGGACCTCCAGAGAGCATCTACCCTTCTGCCACCAGCAATGGATTCGAATTCTCCCCTTGTAGCAATGCAATGGGATGTTGCTAGGATCTATTGGCATTTCCCATGTCTGATGCTACAAATGCTCCTTCCCCTCCCCTAGCTCTGGTGAGAGCATGAGAGATAGAGTACTTTTAAAGGAAAATTTGAAACCTTATCTGTTGCAAAAAGATATCTCTTTCCATGAAGGGCCATCTTTTCCTCCAAGCACAATTAAGAGTTACAGTTACTGACAGATCAGATCACTTCATCTTCTGCCCAACTATCCGTTCCGTTGGCAAATGCTTTCTCATCACCTCTGTGGTGCTGAGCCCCAATAAAATGTCCCTTGCCCTCCTCACATCATTTAAGCCTTTGCTACCTGGGAAGAAGCTTCTCTGCTGCTCAGATAATGGGATAAAGCCCATTATCACTATCTCCCAGAGCTTCTATTTGCTACTTGAATCCCATTTGGGAGAAAAGCGGGATATACATCCCATGGGTGAATAAACATAAATAATAAATGTTTCCATCAGCATTTTGACTGGCATCCTAATAGGGACATGCAGACATGTAAGTCTGACTGAGTTATACTTGCAAATGGTGGGATTTGGCATTCTCTTCCTCCTTCCAAAATGACCAAAGCTGCCTGGAGGAGAGCAAGCATTAGGGTTTATGCTGCAGGTGAGGAAATGGGACTTACAGTTCAGAAGCCACTCGAGAAAAACTCCGGGAAAAGGTTTGTCCTAAAGGAGGAGGAGAAGAAGAAGAAGAAGAAGGAGAGCCAGAGATCGTATAACACCATGATAAGGCCAAAAATGTTTCCATGCAATTCTGTTTCCACAATGCACTCCCCGCTCCCCCAGATTCACAAAGTCACTGGATTCTTCTGAAAAATGGATATATATCACCCTGTCATTTCATATCCTCACCGTCAGACCAAAATGTTCTTTTTATATGTTCAAGCTAAGAAAAGAAAAAAAAAAAAAGGGGGGGGGGAAGGACACTAGAAGCCCCCTACATCAGATTCCTAAAGCCCTGTTTTAGTTCCCCAACATTTAGCAAAAGGTGATTGTTTGATTTTTAATTTATTTTATTATTAAAACATAGTTTATAGTTATAAAGATTTATCATGACAGCTTTACATTTTTCACATCATATTCATTCCATTACACATCTCTGAAACATTACTGTGTGTGAAAAAAAGAAACCTCCAACTTAACTACTTCTAGGTTTCTACTACTATGTCTGGTTTCACAGAACATTTGTTTTAGCTCAATCTATACAACTTCCGATTCCCTGTCTGAAATCTATTAAGGATACACCTCTTTTTAGTAATTCTTCCTTTGTATACTTATTTATCTAAACTTCTCATTTCTTCTCATGTAGGTTTTACAATAGGTTTCCATGCTCTTTCAACAATATTCAAATCTTTATTATTTAATCTGGCTGTTAATTTATCCGTCTCACACATTTCAGCTAATTTCATTAACCATTCGTCTATCAGTGGTATTTTTTCAGATTTCCAATACTTTGCCCATAGTATCTTAGCCAAGGTTATCATATATAATGCTACTTTCCAATGTTTTTTCTCAGTCTTTTCTGGCAAATTATGTGTCATATTTAACAAGTACAGTTTGGTGCAAACTAGCGCAAGAGGTTTAGCCCATTTTTACTTGCTGAATTGCCTGAAAAGAAGATTTCTGGAGATACAATGAGCACAGTAAAGTTTTTTCCCCCTCCCTTGGAAACCTAAAAACATATCCGGGGGTAGCCATGTTGCAAAGAAGAATAACACCCCAAAACCACAAAACAGTGATACCTTCATTGGTCAGTCCAAATGCACAAAACACATATTGCAAGCTTTCAACACTCCACTGGCTTCTTCATTGGGCAAAGGTGCTAAAAATCAAGTATGAAAAGTATAAAAATCAAGTAAAACCGTACTTGATTTTTAACACCTTTGCCCGACGAAGAAGCCAGTGGAGCTTTGAAAGCTTGCAACGTGTATTTTGCGCATTTGGGTTGGCCAATAATGGTATCACTGTTTTGTGGCCTCAAGCTAAGTTTTAATGGGGTTATCTACTTGTATTTACATATATGGCCCAAAATAACTCTCTTTGGGGAAGGGAAAACACATGGGCCCATGCCCAAAAGAAGAGGTTATGCCCAGGAGAGACCCAAGTGGAGGGAGATGTTGACGCACCTTCAAGTCTAGCTCCGAAAACTGTCCCGTGGAAAGAGGAACGCTGGAGAGAACCGTGTGGATTTTCGCTAGGAGCCCAAAGAAGACATAATCTGAACACAGAGTGAAAGATGCATGAGAGGAGGCCATGCAAAGTATTCCATTAGATGTTCCAGTATTCCATTAGATGCCACAAAGGGAACTGACAGTGATGCCATCTACCCAGAACCCTCTACTTAACCCAACAACGGCCTGCTGTGACGCTTTCAACAACTACTTTGCAGACAAAATCTCTCAGATAAGAGCCCATTTGGATGCCAATGTTGAAGCAAAACCGGCTACTGAGGTGTCCAGTAAACCCATTTATGAGATTAAACTGGATCAGTTTGAGCTTGTGAGTACTGATGACGTGGACAAGATCCTTGGAAAGGTAAAAAAGACAACATGCCCTCTTGATCCCTGCCCATCATGGCTGGCCGTCCAGGGGGGTGAGGCATTGATGGCACTTCTAAGATGTATCATCAATGCTTCCCTTGGGTAGGGCCATATACCATCCTCTTTGAAAGCGATAGTTAGACCGCTCTTGAAAAAACCCTCCCTGGACCCCCTGGACATGAAAAATTATAGGCCTGTTTCCCATCTGCCATTTTTGAGCAAGGTGATCGAGAGGGCAGTTGCTCTTCAGCTCCAAGTGGTCTTGGATGAAGCTGATTTTCTTGATCTATTTCAAATGGGCTTCAGGACCGGGTATGGGGTGGAGACTGCCATGGTCGCTTTAATTGATGACCTTCGTCTAGCCATCGACAAAAGGAACGTGACCCTGTTGGTGTTGCTAGACCTCTCAGCGGCATTCGATACAGTAGACCATGACATCCTCCTGGAATGCCTGAGAGAGTTAGGAATTGGAGGCACTGTGTTGCAGTGGTTCCGCTCCTTCCTCTCAGGCAGGTTCCAGAGGGTGATGCTCGGGGACAGTCACTCTTCAAAAACAGAGCTTAATTGTGGTGTCCAAATACTCCAGTTGGTACAGAATATGGCAGCCAGGTTGGTCACAGGAATAGCAAGGAGTGACCATATAACACCAATATTGAAGTCACTCCACTGGCTGCCTATCAGTTTCCGGGGACAGTACAAGGTGTTGGTTATCACCTTTAAAGCCCTCCATGGCTTGGGCCCAACCTATCTAAGGGATCGCCTGCTTCCATACAATCCGCCCCATACCCTCAGGTCCTCTGGGAGGAATTTACTACAGCCCTTAAAGACCAGGTTGATGGCGACCTCCCAGAGGACATTTTCTGCAGCTGCTCCCAATTTATGGAATGGTCTGCCGGATGAGATCCGTCAAATCACCAATCTAGAGAGCTTTAAAAAGGCCATTAAGATGGATCTCTTCCGGCAAGCCTTCCTGGAATAAAATGCTCGGCCACAAATAAGACCTCCCCTCCAGTGAACTCTGCCCATGATGATTTTCATTTAGCTTAGTCGGTTTTTATATGTAGTTTTTAATCCTACATTGTTTAATCTGGTTTTAAGGGGGGGCATTATGTATATATGGATGTATTTTAACCTGTTGTATGCTGCTTTCATTGCCTGGCAAAAAGCGGGATAGAAATAAAATTTTTATTATTAATTTATTTTATTTTTTTATTAGATGTGAAGTCAAAGGCTTTCATGGCCGGCATCCATAGTTTTTTGTGGTATTTTCAGGCTATGTGGCCATTTTCTGGAAGAGTTTATTCCTGATGTTTCGTCAGCATCTGTGGCTGGCATTTTCAGAGAATGCTGGCATGAAAAAGAGTCAGGTATATATACATATATTCTGTGATACTGGGTTGGGAGGAGTGATTTCCATGTTAATCTGTGTATTGCACGATATATACCCCCACTCCCTTCCATGCCAGTATTCGCTGAAAATGCCAGCCAGAGATGCCGGCAAAACATCAGGAATAAACTCTTCTAGAACATGGCCACATAGCCTGAAAATACCACAAAAAACTATTCCATTAGATTTCTCCTCCACCCCAGTTTTCCCCCCCTGAACAACCAAAGGAAGGAAAGCCATGTGGCTACTGTGGCAAAGGATGGCTTCCATGCAATGGCTCAGAGGGCCTGACTTGGTTGATTTAGGCTGCATCTGCCCGCTGGGTTTATTTTTAATGTGATAAGGCTCTCAGAACCAGGCTGTGTCTGAAAGTCCACAGCTGAAGCAACCCTGAAAGGTAGCCACTCATCTTTGTTTAAAACCTTTGGCCACTTCTGAGAGAGTTCAGGATGGTCCCATGGTCAAAGAGCTCTTTCTATCAGGAAGGTCTTCCAAATGTTTTAAATGGGTTGAAATGGCCAGAAATCTCTCTCACTTACTGTATTTCTCTCTTGAACATGAATGGGCATATTGTGCACACACAAAGACCATGCTATGCTCTTCTAATTGCTGTATTTTTAAAATGTTGCAGCATCCTTTGTCCATAATGGTTTGTTCCCTCCCCTTTTGACATTGTGAGTTATAAAAATCCATGCACAAAAAGAGCAGAAATGCTACTTCTATTCATTTGCATCAGGTAAAATCAGCGTGGCGTAGTGGTTTCAGTGTTGGACTGAAACTCCAGGGTTCGAATCCTACTTAGCTAAGGAAGTCCACTGGATGATCCTGGGCAAGTCACAACCTCTCAGCCTCAATGACAAACCTCCCCTGAACAAATCTTGCCAAGTAAATCCCATGATAGGTTCCCCTTAGGGTTGCCATAAGTCGGAAAGAACTTGAAGGCACACAACAACAGCAGCAAACCGTTGGACTCAGCCCAGAAGCAAGAGGAAGGTTACACACAAACACACCACACTTACCATTGAGAGCATGGAGTTGCATGTTGATGACACTGAACCAGATTTGAAAAACAGGGCACATCTGTAAGGAACAAGGAACAACAGCATCAACACATTTAGGACTAGGGGGGCTAAACTTCAGAAATGTTGTTCTTGCTGTCAAGAAGGAATGCCTTTCCTATTTTTTTCTCATCACTTGGAAAATCATTGAAATGCTGTAGGAGGAAGAGGCAGTGGGGGCATGAGGAAGGGGAGGAAGAGAGGAAGAGAAGGAAGAGAGGAAGGGGAGGAAGAGAGGAAGAGGAGGAAGAGAGGAAGGGGAGGAAGAGAGGAAGGGGAGGAAGGGGAGGAAGAGAGGAAGGGGAGGAAGAGAGGAAGGAAGAGAGGAAGAGGAGGAAGAGAGGAAGGGGAGGAAAAGAAGAGGAGGAAGAGAGGAAGAGGAGGAAGGAGGATGTGGCAGTGGAGGAAAAGGAAGAGGAAGAGAAGAAGAGGAGAAAGGCAGACACAGTGGTGGGGATGAGAGGAAGAGGAGGTAGGAAGAGAAAGAGCAGCGGCGGAGGGGGAGAGAAGAGGAGGAGGAAGAAGAGGAAGAGCAGAGGTGGTGGGATGCTCCGAATGGGATTGACTTTGCACTGCTTTAAATGGGTTTTGCACCACCCGTCACTTGCAGATCGCATCAGAGGCAATCAGCACAAGTGTGAACGACCCTTCTTTAAACCAGTTTCCAGACCGGTTTTTATTGTAGTGTGAATGGGGCCTTGCGTTGCATCTGCGGCACATGCTTGGCTCCTGTGGGAGTGGGATGCTATGAGAGTGGCATGAAAGAAACAGCAAAAGGGGTATTAAAACCTAACCAACACAAAAGGAAAAAAGAAATGAAGTTAGGGATTATAAAATATTGGTCAATCTATGAGCAATATTTATATTTATATGAATGTGTATATGTTGATAGAAACTCTCAAATCAACCAAATAATGCAATCAGAGAAGCTGAACCATCTTGAGAATATACAATAAAAAGAACCAAGGTCCAGTGGGAGACCTCTAGTCTCTAGAAATGCAATAATCACCTTGAAGGCCAAAGATGAATCATGTCAGAATGGCTATGGATGAGACAAGATTATATGGAGAATGATAAATACTTAGAGATAAGTCTATTGATAAATATGAGGATTGCTTGCAACTGATAGAATGTTTTAAATCAGTTTAACTCTGAAGGCTAACTAGAATAAAGGATGGTCTTAATAAGGTAAGGAAGTTTCAGGTGAAATTAGGGCACGTTTTTAGACTTTATCAGTAAAATATGTATATAGTAGGATGCCAGAGATGGAACTGAATAATATGTTGGTTTACAATTAAAAAGAAATGATAGTACAAGACAAAGAACCGATACAGAGGATAGAAAGTACTGTTTGTTTTTAATACTGGTGCTGTAATCCATGTTTCATTTTGTTTTGGTGTTATGTTTGATGCAAGTTATGTTATGAGTCTCAAATGGTACAAGGGTCCTTCAGAAGAGAAATGACTATAGCAGGAAACTGGAGAAGAACAGAATCTGTTGGAATCTGTTATTCACCGTCCATCAATATTTTCAGCCAAATGTGTTTTGACAAACGGTCTTCATCGGTGGCTGAAATGTATGTTTGAATTTCCACAAATGAATCAATCTATACACAGAGTAGTCACCAGTTATTCTCCTGCTTTTCTACATTGAGAGTAGCGTAAGCCATGGACCTTTCAGTCCATTGGAAACTTTGCAGAAAATGATCAGCCCATTTACTAAAGATTTCCTTGGCCCCATTTACACTACAAAAATAATCTGGGATGAATCCGGGTTATTTCCTTCATGTTCATACTTACCCCGAATATGCTTGATGCACTTTTGGAGGCGGGAGTTACCAAAAAACCACTTAATCTGGGATATTCCATGCCAGGTTTCCCCCCGACTTTCCTGAAAAATCAGTATCAATCCAGATCTTTGGCAGTGTGAATATGCTACCAAATTGAGTCTGTCTCATTCATGGGAATGGAGGCAGCTCAATTTTCTCCTGAAACTATGGCATGTGCAAATAACAAGAGGGTTAAAATGACGGAGACAGATTTGGGAACCCAAAACATAATGGGAACAACGATCTGGGTATGCATCAGCGTGGCAACCTGCATCTCCTTGGGACAAAAAAGTGAGTGTGAATGCGCCTTTGCACTTGCTGACCTGTCTTTCATAACAGAATAGAGAATTGGCTACTCACCAGAGTAGGTAAAATGGTACGAAGGGCAGTATTAATGACACCATTCACCAGGGTGGCTATCAGGCTAAAGAGAGAAAGGACAGAAGAAGACCAATGGAAATTCACATATGGATTCCTAAATTCCAAAATGCTTCTTTTGTTTTCACTGCCAGGCAATCTGCCTTAAGAGGATTTGCATCTTTTGGAATCTTGATCATGTATGGCTTCCTGCAAAAGTCTTGGATTTTATTTTCTGTTTTGGTTGATGCACAGAGGCCGGCATTCCTATTCTCCCTCTGTAACAGCCAAATCCTTCCCCCGACTTACTGTAGGGCTTCTGAACCCCCTTTCCACCTCTCCCACGTCCATCCTGTGCCTGGTGGGCCTTAGTACGATGCCATACCCATTGTGTGTCTGGCTACAGGGATTTATTCACTTACTTAAATATTTCTACCCCATCTTATTAAAAAAAAGGGTAGCTTACAAATCATATTAAAACAGTCTGGATAAGAGACAGTTAAGGGGTAATATGATAGCCCTGTTTAAATACTTGAAGGGATGTCATATTGAGGAGGGAACAAGCTTGTTTTCTGCTGCTCCAGAGAATAGGACCCAGAACAATGGATGCAAGCTCCAGGAAAAGAGATTCCAGCTCAACATTAGGAGCAACTTCCTGACAGTAGGGTTGTTCAACAGTGGAACACACTCCTTCCTCGGAGATTGTGGTGGAGTCTCCTTCTTTGGAGGTCTTTAAACTGGATGGCCATCTGTCAGGGGTGCTTTGATTGAGAGTTCCTGCATGGCATAAAGGGGCTGGACTGGATGGCCCTTGGGTTCTCTTCCAACTGTATGATTCTATGATTCTAACAAACAGCAAAAATCATAAGGAATCAAAAACAGCTTTAAAAGGTTTATAAAGTTTCTAAAACTATGTAACATCAGAATTTGGGAAGAAGTAATGAATCCCAAAGGGCTTGATCACAGACTCATACAATCCAAGAGTTGAAAGGGACCCCAGGGTCATCTAATCCAACCTCATTCTGCCATGACAGATCCTGGGGGCTCCAGGGTTGACTCAGCCTTGTATCCTTTCATACGTCAGTAAAATGAGTACTCAGCTTGTTGGGGGCAATTGGCTTACACCAGTGGTTCCTGAACTGCTTAGCGACTGCTTAGTTCAGCATGAGGCAGTATAGAAATGTAAATGCTATTGCTATTGCTATACAGGAAGACACCATCCCAACCCTCCCTGTGATTGATGGCTATCCAGCCTCTGTTTAAAAACCTCCAAAGAAGGAGACTCCACCATCCTCTGAGATAGCCCTATTCAGACTGGCACATTTGCACTGGAGGGAACTGGGTACAATTGGGGGCCCTCCTCTCGAATGCCTCCGGAAGCAAGTGCCCACTATAAATACCTTAATAGGGGTATTTAACCCTGGAACGCCACTGCAGCTCCTTAAACTGGTTTAAAAGGAAGAATCCTCTGCCTTCAATCAAATTAGTTCCGCTTTCGTAAAAGGTGACATTTCTTGCAGCCATTGGCTAAGCGGATGGGGGCTTCCCCCCTCCTTTTTAAAAAAAATCTGGCGGGAAGGAAGGGTGCGCAGATGCTGCCAAATTTAAAAACCTCCGGTGTGTGTCTTGTGTGTAGCAAAAGCAAAAGCATTCAATTAGTATCAATTTGCCAAATTGCAAGGGAAACATTTGTAACATTGGCATTGTAGCATTCTCATTTTAATCAAATAATTCCAGGAGCAAGAGGAAATGAAAGGGAAATGTAGCGCAGGCATTCTAATTGTAGCATCCGCATATAACTCAAATAATAATAATAATAATAATAATAATAATAATAATAATAACAATACAGCCTCTTATAAGGTGCTGTTCCAGGAGCAAGAGGAAATGAAAGTAGCACAAGCACACACACATTCTGTCACCCAAAATATCATGCGCATAGACTGTCAAAAATAAAAAATAAAAATCCACAGCCTGATTTCCCTTGGCAATCCTCCTCCTCCTCCTCCTCCTCCTCCTCCTCCTCCTCCTCCTCCTCCTCCTCCTCCTCCTCCTCCTCCTCCTCCTCCTCCTCTTCCTCCTCCTCCCCCTCCCCCTCCTCCTCCTCCTCCTCCTCCTCCTCCTCCTCCTCCCGATGCTGCCTTCCATGGCCCCCTTCTCTCCCCCTGATCCCTCCTCCTCCTCCTTCTCTGATGAAGGGGAGGGAATGCTCTGCCCACTGCCCTCCCTCTGACCTAAATCCCTCCCCTGAACTTGACCCAATCATGATCAGGGGCAAGTTCATATTCGCGGAACCCGGGTTTTTTCAAAAGAGACGGCTTTTGCCCCGATTGCAAATGAGCCGCGCTAAGGGGCTTTTGCCACGAAACGCTTGTGCATGCCTCGAAATGGATTGTGACAGATTCGGGGCAAATATGAAATTTACATGCAAGGATCAATTCCTGATCCAGTTTAAAACGTAGTCTGAATGGCCCCATAGAAAGGTATTCCACTGTCAAACAGCTCTTACTGTCAGGAAGTTCTTCCTAAGGTTTAGGTGGAATCTCTTTTCCTACAGTTTGAATCCATTGCTCCATGTCCCAGTCTCTGGAGCAGTAGAAAACAAGTTTGCTCTAGTCTCAATATGACACTCTTTCATAAACAGCCAAGTTTAAAATGAAAGCCTCTGGGGGAAGGGCACTCCACAACTGGGGTGCCATGGCTGAAAAGGCCCTCTCTCACGTCCCCAAAGAGTGTATTGATTTCACTTTTGGAAGAGGCCCACTCCAGAGGATCATAATGCTCAGGGAGGCACATATGGGGAGAGGTGTTCCCTCAAGTATCGAGGTCCAATGCCATTTAGGGCTTGCAGTATCTTCACCTGCACCTTGAATTTAGACCAGAAACATATTGGCAGCCAGTGATATTCTTTTAAGACTGGCATTACATGCTGTCCATATTCAAAGATAAAGCCAGCTTAGTCTGTAAAATTAGTATGTAGAGAGATCTTGTAGCACCTTTGAGATTCACTGAAAGAAAGACGTTGGCAGCCTGCACTTTCATAGACTTAAGTCTACTTTAGCTGTATTTTGGTGGAGTGGAAAGCCAGTATATTAATGTGCTGGCTAATGCATTAATCACATACTAATAGCATACATAGTTCTGCCCCTTACTTTCCACTCCACCAAATGCATCTGAGAAAGTAGACTCAAGTCTAGGAAAGCTCATGCTGCCAACTTCTTTCTTTCAGTGAGTCTCAAAGGTGCTGCAAGAGCTCTCTACATGCTGTTTATATGATATTCCAGTCAGCAGTTTCGCAACTGCTTTTTCCACTAGCTGGAGCTTCTGGGCTGTCTTCAAGGGCAGCCCCATGTAGAGTACATTACAGCAGTCTTAGTGAAAGCTTACCGGTGCATGAACTAGTGGTGACTAGGTTATCTCTTTCCAGGAAAGGTTGGAGCTGTCAAATCTGGCATCAAATGCTCCAAGCCACAGAGTTCACTTGGGCATCCCATGTCAGGTAATAGCTGGTGGGAGGTTGGGCTGCTTTCTCCAGGGCTTGGCGTGTGTCTAGTTGCAGCATACTTCTTTATGCCAAACTACTACTGACCTACATTGAGCTATGCAGGCTTCTGGTCCATAGAATCATAGAATCATAGAGTTGGAAGAGACCGCACGGGCCATCCAGTCCAACCCCCTGCCATGCAGGAAATCCAATCAAAGCATCCCCAATAGATGGCCATCTAGCCTCTGCTTAAAGACCTCCAAGGATTGCTGACCCAACCATCGAATGTGGTTCTGGGAGCTGAAGTCCAAAGCAATAGTGTTTCTAAGCTCTGCTCTCATGAGCAGACATGACAGGTGAGGTCCTAAGGCTTCATGAAGGACAAAGAGGGTCTGAAGATGCTAGCTTTGGAGTCAGGGCTCCCTTTGTGGCCCGCCTCTGTCGCTCATCCAGGGGGCAGACCTAGTGTCCCCTTTCCCCAACCACTTACCCCTTGGGCAGCTTGATGGTGAAACCAGCAACCAGGTCCTTGCAATTTTTAAGCACCAGCTGGAGATCCCCAGGTTTGTTTTGGGTGAAGGCCAGATGTGAGGTGATGTTCATCTCCACGGCAGATCCACTCAATAAGCGGAGTAACCTGAAAACGAAAGATGGATAGTAGACCTCAGAACATTCAGTCATTCATTAATTCATTAAAAAAAAGATCCCTTCATTTGCTACATGTATACCCCATCTTTCTTTAGATCTGAAAGCAGTATGTGTTTCTCCTCCTCTCTCTTTAGTCTTCACAACAACCCTATGAGGCGGGTCAGATTAATAGGTCCAAGCTCACCCACTGAGTTTTCATGGCTCATTGGAGACTTGAGCCCAATCTCCCAGTACTGTAACCACAACAACACATAGTTCATAGGATCACAGAATCCATAGAAATGGAAGGGACCCTAAGGGCCATCTAATCCAACCCAGGCAGGGATCCCCCACTACAGCACTCCTGAGAGATGGCCAGCCTACTTCTGTGTAAAGACCTCCAGAGAAAGTAAGTCTACCACCCTCCAAGGCACTCTATTTTACTGTCAAACAGCTCTTACAGTTAATACGTTTTTCCTAAAGTTTAGGTAAGCCAGTGTGGTGCTGTAGTTTGAGAGCTGGATTATGACTCTGGAGATCCTGGGTTTGATTCCCAGCTCAGCCATAAAACCCACTGAGTGACTCCAGGCAAGTCCCACTCCCAGACTCAAGGAAAGGCAGTGGCAAACCTCCTCTGAACACCTCTCACCAAGAAAACTTCATGATGGGTTTTCATGGGTTTTCTTAGGGGTGCCATAAGTTGGAAAAGACTTGAAGGCGTACAACAGCAACAAAGTTTATCTTTGTTGGAAAAACAAATTGAAAGTGAATCCAGACAAAACAGAGGTGCTTGCCATCAAGGGTCCTGATCTGGGAATGGAGGTGTGTCACCCAGTCCTGGATGGGGTTACACTCCCCCTGAAGGATTGTGCTTGCAGCTTGGGAGTGATCCTGGGTCCGTCTCTCCTAATGTCAGACCAGGTCGATGCTACGGTCAGGAGTGCTTACTATCAGCTTTGGCTGATATGCCAGCTGCACCTCTTCCTAGATCTGGAGGACCTAGAGATGGTGGTGCAGGTGCTGGCAACCTCAAGGTTAGACTTCAGCAATCCACTTTACATTGGGCTACCTTTGTGCCAAGTTTGGAAACTTCAGTTGGTTCCAAATATGGCAGCCAGATTGGTTACAGGAACATCCAGGAGTGCACATATTATCCCTATACTCGTCACTCCCTTGGCTGTCAATTAGTTTCCAAGCAAAGTACAAAGTATTGGTTTTGACCTTTAAAGCCCTACATGGTTTGGGTCCAGGTTATCTACAGGATCGTATTCTACATGTTCTGAATATAAAAAATATATGAAAATATGAATGTAAAAAATCAGGGGGGGGGGATCCATATCTGACCTGAGATACTGTAGCTCATCTTGTCATGTTTTGATATGACAATTCAAGAAGGTCCCTGTTTAAGGTTTCTGGAGCAAATTCCTGCCACCACTAAATGTCAGATTACAGAAAACACTAAGATAACTATTATCTCAGGATCCAAAAATGTCCACCAGTGCAAGATCTTCTATGCATTGCAACATTTTGAGGAAAAATTCACAAAGGGATTCCTAGACACAGACTAACCACTACCCGAGACCTCAGTATCTTTCTCAGCCCTGCCGTTTGGGATCCTTCTAGCTGGGGATACTGGGAATTAAAATAGGGTTTGCACCCATGGAAGGCAGAGTCAGGAATTTTCACCACTTTTCATGCAAGTAGAAAGGGAAGGAAGCTTCCTCTTCACCATCAAAGATGACTGACCCTGGAAAATTGACAGTGACTCTTGCTTGTAGGTTGAGAACCAACTCGGTGCCACGTAAGACCTTCCAGGAACCACGAACAATCTCGAGGTTCAGTAAGTTAAACCTGCAAGGCGAATAACATAAAGGGAGATGAGCAAGGAGAGCATGACATGGAGACTGGTGGCAATGAATCCAATTCCAAGTTTTGGTCTGAACTTTGAGGGAGTTTTAAAGGGACTATGCCCCAAATTGCTTCAGCAGCTTCATGGATGACTGCTGGGAATGCTAAATAGGAGCAGTCCGAATAATGGATCTACTGCAACATGAGAATGCCGGTCCCTCTGGCAGAGGCATCACTAGAGGGGGGCAGAGGAGTGTTTACCTGCATCCCTTTAAAATACTGAGATGGTGTGAATGGGTCAAGGCTCAGTGGGAAGAGAAAGCAGAGGCTCTGGGTTTTGTTAAAAATTAAAATTTTAAATTTAAAAAAAATAATTTTAATTTTTTTAAATAAATTAAAATGTTCTTTAAAACATCACACCTTACCAAATTCTCACTTCCACCACTCGATGCTGTGCGCATGTAAATGCATTTAGGTTGCACATATGCTATTGTAATTTCAAGGTATAATTTCAATTTTGTTAGTTGTTTATATCACAACTATGTATGGCATTTTAATTATTGTTATGTTGGAATTGTTGTATGGTGGGAGTGGGAGGGAGGAGATGAGGACATTTATTTTGTATTGTATGGATTTTATCATTGTTGTGAGCTGACATGATTATTATTATTATTATTATTATTATTATTATTATTATTATTATTTTCAGTGATATACAAGAATTACTATTTGTAAGAAATCTTAGTACCAAAAAACCCCACATCCCTAAGGATTCTTTATGGTGTGGTACGGGAGGATGTCAATGAAGGGGTGGTGCCATGATGTTAGCGCACCAGGTGATGCCAACCCTAGTGACGCCACTGGCCTCTTGTAAAACAGAGGAGGAGAATATAAAAACAGGTGGCAAAGATAAAGCTTAATAGACTTGGTGTTGTTTGCCAAACAAGAAGAGATACACAAAACGCTTATTGATGAAGCATTGATTGAGGCAAGTAAGGAGATAAAGAAAGTTCTCCAATACTCTTGTCCTCAGTGAGAAAGGATGAAAGGTGAAGGGCTGGCTTTTTAAAAAAGATAAAAGTCATCATCTGGTGTCCAAATGCCGCCAGAGTAAACCCCAATGCCTTCCTCTTTAGGGAAAGCCTTTCATAGCCAGGGCCCCACTTCTCGGAAGGCCTTCTCCCTCAATAGTCACCGTGAAGGATCTCCAGTGATGGCCTTCACATCCATGTAAGAACAGCTGGAAACAGGAAATGGTCCAGTTATAGTAAGAGGGAAGGAGGGCAAAAAGGGGTCTACAGCAGATGTGGGGAGTAGGGTTGGCAGGCAACATACAGCCCAAGGCCATGTCCCCCCCCCCCGACCCAAACAGTCCTAAAACAATGGCCCTAAATGGCCCTCATACCCATAGAAGGCATGACAGGGACCTACCTAACCCCAGGTCAAAAAGGGGAGAAGAAATCAAATGGTGTCTTGCAGGAGAGAGTGTGACTTCTCCTCCCTTATGTCCCTTCATCCCTTATCGGTTGCCCCAAACTGGTCAATAGTATAAGTACTATGGAAAATATCCAGGGTACAATACCGAACGATGGAGACTGGTGGTGTTGCATGCTTTTTTTATCAGTTAAAAAAGTGGCTTATTAGTTGGAATAGTTGACATTTTGTTCCTGTTAACTCACCACTTGAATGGCTCCTTCGATTGTCCACCGCCAAGGAGACCTTGCAGACCAAGTAAGTCCCCACTGAGAATGCCCTTCGTTAGGCCACCAAGGAGACCTTTGTCACCCAGGAGGCCATTTTCTCCAAGAACTCCACCAAGGAGGCCATCTTTGCCCAGGAGTTGACCACCAAGTAAACCTTTGTCACCCAGAAGACCCTTTTCTCCAAGAACTCCGCCAAGGAGACCGCCACCTCCTGCTTCGCCTCCGCCACCAAGGAGACCTCCAGTTACATTGCCAAGAAGACCTCCAACATTGAGTAGACCACCACCTCCTCCACCATCGCCACCACCAAGGCCGAGGAGACCACCTCCGCCGCCGTCGCCACCTCCTCCAAGTAAGCCTGTGCCAAGCAGGCCGCCGCCACCTCCTCCTCCGAGTAAGCCTGTGCCGAGCAGGCCGCCTGACCCAGAATCGCCGCCTTTGCCAGAATCGCCACCTTTGTGAGAATCACCAGCTGCAGCACCTGAACCAAGAAGACCTGTGCCAAGGAGACCCTTTTCACCACCAATCCCTGTACCAAGGAGACCACCTGTGCCAAGGAGACCACCTGTGCCAAGCAGATGAGCAGGGTTAACTTTTATTCCCTTGTGCAAGGAAAAACGATGTTGTCTGAGATGCTCCATTGGTGTGTGTTGTTGTTGTTGTTGTTGTTGTTGTTGTGTGCCTTCAAGTCATTTCTGACTTACAGTGACCCTAAGGTGAAGGTATCATAGAGATTTCTTGGCAAGATTTGCTCAGAGGGGGTCTTCCATTATTGCCTCCCTTTGAAACTGAGACAATGGCATTAATGGTACATATCACTCAATGGGTTTCCAAGGCTGAGCAAGCCCTAAGATGCATCTACACTATAGAAATAACACAATTTGACACTGCTTTAAGTGCTGTACCACTAACCTATGGAATCATGGGATTTGTACTTTTGTAAAGTCTCCTCTGACAAAGAGCACTGCTATGTAACAAAACCAGGATGGAGCCATGGTTGACATAATTTAACTACCATGGCTCCATTCTTTGGAATCATGGGATTTGTAGTTGCTTGTGGTACCAGAGCTCTCTGAGAGAGGGACTAAGGGCACGTTCCCACTTGCTTATACACCAGTTTATAAATCGAATCCAAGGTGTATCGTTCTCACTCAATCCCGAATTAACTCTAGAACAGTTCTAGAGTAATCCGCTATCATTCCCACTGCGTTTCGAATCTGATTCGAATCCAAACATTTAAAATGGATCAGAAGCCTATAAACCGGCGCAAAAAAATAGTAGGTTTTACCCTGGGTTATCCCGTGATCTGAGATATGAATCGCGGTATTTAAATGGGAACATTTCGGCATCTGATTCGGGTTCCACAGGATGGGAGGAACGGAGCACGATGGTCTGGCTCGGGGGAGTCGCCCTTTCTTTGTCCCCATCTGTCCTCGCCGCCATCTTTCCCTCTTAGACTCTTAAGAGCTTAAGCGCCTCCTTATTGGCTCTTTTTTTTAAAAAAGCGAAATTTAAAACGAATTAAAAACGGTCAGGTAGTGGGAACGCAGGTAAAGTTTATATCAGTGCATGTTACTCTGAATTATTGTGACGTCATGATGACGTCTCTTTGATTGACAGCTGAAACAAGTGAATGTGAACAAAAAAAATAACAAAACCGATTTAAATAAACACCGATTCATCCATGAATGGGAATGAAATCAGGTCAATTACAGCGAATCAAAATAAAAGGTTACATAAATGGGAACGATACAAATAAAGCGATTTGAAAAGCGGGATAACACTCGCTTTATTTTGAGTCACTTTAAAACAAACCGCTGTATTTAAAATTGTTTTAAATCGCAAGTGGAAACGCCCCCTAAATAGCCCATAAAACTACAAATCCCAGTATCTCATAGCATGGAGCCATGGCAGTTAAAGCGTTGTTGAATTGCATTTATTCTGCTGTATGACTGCATCCTTGGGTTGCCCACATGAAAACTGAAGAAGGCTCCTGTACCATTAATGGTTGTATGGACGAGAGAATTTCAGCAAGTGTTTGTCACACAACTAGGTAGCAAAGAACGCCTGCACAAATCTCCTCTTTTGCACAGCCCTTAAAATTACTGAACCGTATCCTATTTCCATCCTAGCAAGCCTATCAGGAAATATGTGTTTTACGATGGTCTTTGGTGACCCCCAAAGGGGTCACAACCCACAGGTTGAGAACAGCTACTCTAGAGGATAACTGCTGCTTCTGGAGCAGAGATTTCCAAACTTCAGTTCTCCGGGTATTTTGGACTTCGGGGCTGTGCACACTGGCCATAAAAGCCAGTCTGGGGGCAGAGTCAGGGTGTGGTGCTCACATGACGCACACCCCGACTCCGCTCATAGGGCAGTGTGATGCTGCACGCCACTCCATACGGCGTGTGGCATCATGGTGCTCCTCTGGTGCTGCATCCACACAATGCAGCACCAAAGGAGCACCTTAAAGCCACTGCGCCATGGCTATCGCGCCCTTTCCAGGGCACAAAAGAGAGCCACTTTTTGTGGCTCCTTTGTGCACCCTGGAAAGGCCAGATAGGGGCCACGGCATGCGGTTGTTGTGGCCCCAGTCTGGCACAGCTGAAGACAGCTGCAGGCCGCTCCTTACGACTATACTTGATGTCCAGGAATCCTAGAAGCTGAAATCCAAAACCCCTGGAGGATCAAAGTTTGGGCACTACTTGGAAGTGGTTCCCAAAAGCAACAAGGAACCCCCAAAGAAGAAAGGCTGGAGGGCTGAGATGTGACCAGAGGCTCAAGAAAGCCTTCAGGGGCCATATGATTCTCACCCTCCATTGAAAAGGTGTGAGCCTGGAATGTATACCTGGGCAGCCAGCTGTCACACTTGGCACACACACTCTGATGTCCCCCATCTGCCCATCAACTTACCCCCACCTCCAGATTTTCCTGATCCTGGCGCTCCCAAAAGACCACCCAACTCAAGCAGGGCTTTGGAAGGAACCACCAAGCTCCAAATGATAAGGATGTGCCAAGCCTTTGCCAAGGACCGGCTCTTCTGCATCCTGGTGCCTACTGAAGAAAATGCAAAGGCAAGGCAGCATTAGAACCAGCTCCAAGGAAGGGAATAAGTCAGGCAGGGCCTGGGTTGAGGAGGAGGCGATTCTTAAAATAAATGAAATGAAATAAACCATGAGTTTATATTTAATTCTATAACACAAGAGTCATAGGCGTTTATCACACAAAGGAGATCAGGTGTTTATCCTGTGAATATCCTGAAAAAATCATGTAATTACACGTAACCATTTCACACAATGTTGCACAAAACTCGCCATTAAAGTGGTCACAGAGAAGGGTAATTAATTAATGCACTTTTTACTCACCGCTTCCGCTATCATTTGTGGGATGCTTTAAATGCAGTTTATTCTCTCTTTAATGCCTAAATCAGCCCCAGTGTGATAAACTCCATAGGATCATAGAATCATAAAATCATATAATCCTGGGATTGGAAGAGACCCCCCTGGACCATCCAGTTCAACCCGCTTCTGCCATGCAGGAGGATACCATCAATGAGATTGAAAGGCTAGTCAATATAATGGGAAATCCTATTTAAAATCATATCACACACACACACACACACACACACACACACACACATATATGAAATCCAAAACACTTCTGGTCCTAAGCATTTTGGATAAGGGAGACGCACACTATACCATGTAGATAGCAAATAACACCAGTATTAAAAGAACTGAATTCTAGTCTTGGAAAAGACCCACAAGGAACATCCAGTCCAACCCTTTTGTGCCATGCAGGAAGCCACCATCAAAGTACTCCTTGGGACAGATAGCTCTCCAACCTGTTAAAGAAACTCTAAAGAAGGAGCTGGTTGTTCATTCATTTATTTGCAGTGTGATCCTCCCAATGCCTACCAATGCTGCTACTGCACTGCAGAATTAATTCAGTTTGACACCATTTTAACTGCTGTGTAGTTTGCTGTGGCACCAGAGCTCTCTGAGAGAGAAAGCTCAATATCGCACAAAACTAAAAATCCCAGCGTTTCATAACATTGAGCCATGGCAGTTAAAGTGGTGTCAAACTGCATTAATTCTGCAGTGTAGATGCAGCCTTAGAAATAAGTCACAGGGACGAAAGAATAATCTTTTAGCATCATTGTCCTTAAATGTAACTTTGGATACCAAAGTTAGAAACTTTCAGGATATTGTATTTTGGATTTCTACCTATGGTTGTGAAAGCTGGGTAAGTGAAGAAAACTGATAGGAAAATAACTCCTTTGAGATGTGATGCTGGAGGAGAGTTTTGCAGATATTTTGGATTGCTAAAAAGAAAAATAAATGGGTTTTAGAGCAAAATAGGCCTGGATTCTCCCTGGAAGCCAAAATGACTGAACTGAAGGCTGTTGTACTTTGGACATATCAGAAGAAGACCTGACTCATTTGAAAAGAGAATAAGGCTTAGCAAAGCTGAAGGCAAGAGAAAAAGAGGAATCCCAGTTGCAGGGGAACTGGTTCAATAAAAGAAACCTTCACAAATTCTGCATGGATTCGCAACTCGGTTATAGAAACATCCCTGACAATCTCTTGGATGTTGCAT